>JALAZF010000201.1:7637500-10137500 GCA_022829125.1 Lathyrus tuberosus | reverse complement strand
TCCTCGACCATTACCATACCCCTTGCCCATTTAGTCCACAACATCATGTTGAATGTCCAAATTGATGATTATTGCTGATGAGATGAAGGCTATTGTGGAAAGTGACCTTGGTTCAGCTTTGTGGAAGAATTGTCCCCTTGTTTTTCCTTGTCTTATTATAACCCTTTGTGTGCATGCGGGGGTGAATGTCCCCGCACGCTGTCAGGTAACCATCCCGGCTACTATTGATGACCGGTATGTGGACAAATTTTGTAAACCAAAGGGGCTGCGAGGTGAGTCTTCAGGTGCAGGTACTGATGCCGACACGGTGCAGGTGATGGGTCGTGTGGTTCTGGTTCGCAAGGTTATTACCCGTATCAGCAAGAGATATGCCGATACAATTAGGACTGGATGACGGCTTCTCAGCACGCCATGATGGATTTACATGATTCGATGCAGGTATTACAGCTGTAGATTCGTGAGCCCTTTGTGGATCACTCTATGATGACTAGAGAGCAATTCCTCTCATGCTGGTTGGCCTGAGGCCAGGCCAGTTTTTGGAGGGGGAACAGAGGTAGCTGGTGAGCCTGAAGATGTCGAGGTTGATGCAGAGGATGATGGTGATTATGAGCTTGTGGAGGTATCTAGATCTAAGTCTGGTTCTGAGGAGGAGGAGATTGAGGTGTCAGGTTCTGAGTCCGAAGAGGACTATTTTTGATGATGTCATTTTGTACTTCCTTTGATCTTCAAAGTGAAGTTTTCTTGTTATGTTTTATGTATCAGATTTTATTATTGTACTTTATCCACTATGTGGATTATTTTGGGATATTTTGATGTACTTTGTACCCTTATGAGGTACTGATGACTTTTGTTGGTGTTTCTACACCATGACACTATTATGCTATTATTATTAGTATTTTGTTTTTCAGTTGAATTTATTCAGTTTTCATTTTTATTTTATTTTAGTTTATTTTATTTATTGTTGTTAAGAGTTGAATTCTTCAGTTAACGAATGTTCAACTCTTAAATTGTTGGTATGCTTATTATTGTTTTATGTTGGTGTGCTTGTGAAAATTTAATGTTTCCATTTTTTTAGTGTTGAATTGAAAGAATTCTAGGTTGGTGATTGTTGTTCATCAAAGAAGATTCTTCCAAGTTTGGATGGCAATGATAGTACGTATGCATGTAATTGTTGGCAAGGTACATGGTTACCTATTTCTAGGATTTAGAATGTGTTAGAACTTCTTGTCTTTGTGCAAATGAAATTTTGTTTGTTGTTACAACTTTATTGATTGCTTATGTCACTTAGGTCCAAAAATCAAAATGTGAGAAACCTCCGTGGTCTACTAAATGCATAGGATTGTTGATGAATTTTGTCTTATAATTTTAATTCATGCTTTATCTTTTGATTTGTGTGATTTCGTGGAAGCATTAGAAATGATCAAGGCAATTGTTGATAATTAGCACAACCATTTCCAAACAGTGATTTACCCATGAGTAGTGAGTATTCGCTAGCCCTTTGAGCCTAAACAAGTTAGATCTCGTTTTAGTGATGAACTTTGTGTTGTATATAATTTGAAAATCAAGTTCATCATTGAATTTTTGGGAGTTCTAAAAAAATTTCTTCTTGAACCTTGGAACTTTGTTATTATTGATTTCCTTGCCTTAAAAAGCAATGAGCATTCACTTAAGGTTTAGTTGAAAATAAGTTGGGGAGAATGAAAAAGAAGATTGGTAAATTGCTCAAACTTTTGAAAAATTTCAAGCAAGCATGAAAAGAAAAAGAAAATGTGAATATCAAGGTGAAAAACATAGAAAAGGAATGCTTGCTTGAAAGAGAAAAATAGAGTCCAATAAATGTGCGTAAGGAAGTTTGAGAAGGCTTGTGATAAAGGAATGAAATTGGTGAATGAAGTTGAGATGTGTGAATACCTTGTATAGTGAATGTTCTTTTGCATCGCAAATTTTGATTCAATGGCCTTTAAAAATGTCCCTTTATTGTTAACCCGACCAAGCTACAACCTTAAAAGCCCTTAGTGATCTTTTTGCTTCCATGATTTCTTATTTGATCGTTTAGATATTGTATGAATTGGTTTGTATTTGCATTATTTGTCAGATGAGCGAAATTGTCCCGCGTTTGTAAGCGCGTTTTTCCTTCAATTATTTTTCGAATAGGAGTGTTAGAGTGATATGAGCATGATGGTTTAGTTGTTACTTGAAACATTGTCTGATATTTGTTTAAGAATCAAGTTCTTTTGTATTGTTCGATTCTAGGAATGTGTAAACGTTGCTTGTTTGCAATCGTTGTTTATTTGAGTCATTTATCTTTTCTTGGTTGAGTCAAATGCTTGAGCAAATCCTCTTGTTTTCAATGAGAGGCATACTTTGCTTGAGGACAAGCAAAGAGTTAGTTGGGGAGAGTTTGTTAGATGTCAAACATGACTTATATTTCTATTTGATACTTGACATTTTTCAACCCTTTTATGTTTAATTGTGGATTTTAATCTTGAATTGTTGTTATTCTTCAATCATTGTGAAAATACCTTTGGTGCTTGTAATGTGTGTATTATTGTGTAAAAAAAGGAACTAATTGATCAAAGATGTAAGGCACAAAGAAAGGATCCAAGTTGCCAAAGAAAGGAAGAAAACATCAGCAAGTTCGCTTTGCGAATATCTGGCGAAGCTCCAGCGAATGGTCCCAGACTTTGGGCAGTAAGAAAAGGGACTAAAGTTCGCTTTTCGAACTTCCTAGCGAATGTTCGCTGATTCATCGCTTTGCGAAGACCTGGCGAAGGACACCTTGGATGAGGCAGTAGCCAAAGGGGCCTAAGTTCTCTTTGCGAACTTGTAGGCGAATAGTTCGCTTTGCGAATAAAAGTTCGCATTGCGAACTTATGCAGAACTTCTGAGGCGGTTTAGCTTATCAGAGGCACCTCAGGTGCCAATTTAGTAGTTCGTTAGGCGAACAAAAAGTTTGCAGTGCGAACTGGTCTGATTTCAAGTGTACTATAAATGCACTTTATGTATTTTCTTGAGATCATAACCTCATTCTATCACACCAAAACCTATTTTTCTGATATTTCTTCATCTAAGGGAGATCTTTCACATTGAGAAGCTGGATTTGCATCCGATCTCGATTATTCGACGCAGATGCTTTTTCATCTCCTCACGAAACTTGTGAAACAAGCTACCATGAATATGTGTAGCTAAACACATCTTGTGTCAAGATTAGTGGTAGATAATCTATCATTTTGTATGTATTGATCTTGATTGTAGTGTGTGAACTTTGTTGATGATAAATATAGGTGAAAAACTTAGTTTGTATGGTTTATATTTTGTTTTAGTTCATGATTGAGAAATATGTTCTAAAACTTGACCTAAGTTTCAATCCATCAATAATCATGAGGCTAGAGATAGTTTTGAAAGTTGATGTTCATAAATATTGATCTTGAATGTTATCATATTGGTAGTTTGAGTGAGAGCTCATCAAAGGATCAATATGATAAATCCCACAACAAGTGTTAGAGATAAACTTGTTGAGAGGATATGTGATTATATTCCTCGTTAACAAGTTCACATCCTTTATCGAGTAAATACGTACGAAACAGATTATCGGACCCTAATCTTGACATGCTTTTATGAAATCTTTAAAACCAAATTTCTTTACTGTTACTATTAAACTCTTATGCAAACGATTCGTTACAAAACAACTAAAATCTTTGTTACTCTACGTATAAAACGATTTCGACTATAGAACGGCGACAATATACATTCAATCCCTCTGGATACGATAAAACACCTCCGAAATACTTTTCAACACATATATCGATTATTAAAAAACTATTTTAACAAGAAGTATTTTACCACAGTTGCAACAGTCAACCGTGGTGAAAAGTGGAGCGACAAATATTATATATCATGGTATGACTAGGAATGGATCTCATTACCTTTAAACATTTCTTGACGGTTGATTAAGATTATCGTGGTAAAAGTTTCGCGCCACCTAGTTTATAACGGCGGTCACACACCCGTGATAAAAAGTAGCATTCTGATTATCGCACCCTACGTTACCGCAACTCATCAATCGTGATGATATCACTTCTTCTATGAATGGTGTCTGGTCTTTATTAAACACTTATCAATTAAACGAAATGTAAAAAAAAACACTTTGAAATAATAACAAACTATATTACTTACCCCTGAATCAACAATGCCAACATAAACAATGTTCTAACATGTGTTTGATCACATAATTTTCACACTTTTAAAAGAAATGTTAAGACTTTGATAAGTTAACACAAAACTAACAATAACAACAATATTAAAATCTTAAATCTCACAACACCATTAAGCCTTCAATCTCACAACAACATTAAACAATCAATTTTAACAACAATAATAACATTAAAACTTTTACTTCGTATTTGGATTAGTGAAAAAATTTTACTTTGTTTGTTAATGGAACATGGTGTTTTGAAAAAATGATGAATTTTGCTTGGGTTCGATCTTATTCATTAAGACAAATTTGAAGGAGGATTTCTTAATACACCACCCAAGATTCTGGATTTGCACATCCGGACGCACCAAATTTTTAAAAAACGCTGATATGTTCCGGATGTGCAAATCCGGAAGAATTCCTGATTTGCAAATCCGGAAAAAAATCAAAAGAATTCCATAAAATCATTTACTTCTAAATATAATTAAATCCAATATAATTAAAATATAATATAATTAAAATTAATATCATTTTTTCGATATAATTAAATCCAATATAATTAAAATCTATATTAATTAAAATTAATATGATATTTAATATGATTAATTTTTTTTAATATAATTAATATGATTAATATGGTATTTAATTTTAAGTGATTTTTTTTATATTGAAAAAATTAATTTAATTATATTGGATTTAAAATTATATGGTATTTACTTCTAAAATTGGATTTAATTAAATTGGTATTTAAAATTATATGGTATTTACTTCTAAATTATATGGTATTTACTTCTAAATTATAATTAAAATTATATGCTATTTACTTCTAAAATTAATTTAATTATATTGAATTTAATTATATTGAAAAAATCATATTAATTTTAATCATATTAATTTTAATTATATTGGATTTAATTAAATTGGATTTAAGTATATTGAAAAAATCATATTAAGTTTAATTATGTTGGATTTTAATTATATTGGATTTAATTATATTTAGAAATAAATGATTTTATGGAATTCTTTTGATTTTATCCGGATTTGCAGATCAGGAATTCTTTCGGATGTGCACACCCAGAAAAAACTGAAAAATTTTAGAGAAAGGATGCGTCCGGATGTGCACATCCAAAAATTGGGGGCAAAAACGAAAATTCAAGTAGTACCTAAGAAACAAGATGGTGTGATAAGAAACTCTAATTTGAAGAAGCTAACTATAGCTCTGTTTTGAAAAAGTCAAAAATAAGTTTTTTTTTTCTCCTTCGACGGACCTTTCAATAGAGGAGAAATACTATATATTTAAATTATCATTTAAATAAATAAATAAAACGCCATTGTTTAATACTTCAATGTAATCTTTTATCATCCAAACTATTGAATGGTGTACATGTTTATGTCTTGAAGTATTTCTTTTACGGCTTGAGTTAAATTAATAATTTTTAGATGCCTGGTAGTCAATTATTAATTGAATATGTTTCTGTTGGGTTTTCTTTTTTATATTAAGAGAAAAAAAATTACATTGAGACGTACACTTCGTACAAGAACATCAAGAACTTTTAATGAATTTACCACATTTTCATCGTTATTCTCTCACCCACTTTTCTTAAACTCGATTGTAATTCTTTAATTCCCAATTGATGATTAAAAAACGATAAATGAATAAAATAGATTCATTGGACTTTAAAAGATAAATCTACATTTGAAAAAATATTGAAATATAAATAAATAAAATGCCCTTTACATGAACAATACATAATAAAATATAAAACTAAAAATTCAAATAATATTGAGATTCAGCCCTACCCAAATCCCATAAATAAAACTAGTTAAGAATGCATGTTCTAATTGAAATTAATTAAAACAACATGAAAAATAAATATTCATAAGGGCATTAAGTTTAGATCTTAGCCATCCGTTCAAAAGAATCTGGAAGATCCATACCCGCCAATTCCATCCATATTGTTGAAACCAAATAAATGAGTTTGCACCATAGGATTTTGAAAAAATTGTTGTTGAAATATTTCAGCTTGTTGAGGATTTGCATGGTAATTGATTGACTTGTTAAAGTTGGAACTATTTCCAACATTAAATAGAATAGTTTGGAAAGGTGCACTCTGAGTTACAAGCCTATTAGCATGTTGTACAACAAGTTTCTTAAGTTCTTCTAAAGCCTTCTTAAATAGTACAACTTGAGCCTTATTCATTCCATTAATGGGACAAGCCCACCAAAATTGAGTCTCAGTCGCCTTTCGCAAATGGCTCAGTTCATCACCATACTTTTTCTCAATGTCCAACATATTGTTAATTTCAGTCAACTGATTATTGAGCTCACGCACATTGGCACTAGGGTGAGCCTCAAGAAATTGCATGGTGCCATTAAGTTGGGGTGGGACCCGTGATAGATAACGATCTATAACCGTATCAACATATGGGTGACCAAAGGAAAACACCTTTTCACCCGATGAGAATACAACAAGAGCAACATCTGCACCACATAGCGTGCTAAGCTCACTGGCTTTCTTGAAGAGCCCACTACAGCGCTTTGAGAAAGTCACTTGCAAATTGCTCTCATTGTTCATCTTTTTCATCTCAATCTTTTGACGACCACGACCTTTCCCTCCAGTTGACATGGTTGTAATTCAAAAGGAGAACAGAGAAATGAAAGTGATGAATGTGTTTGGAACTGTAAACTAAGAAATGATACATTATAGTTGAGTGTGAAGAGGTTGTTTTATAACTAAATTTTAAGTGATTAATTTTTGAATTGAATTTAAATTTGTCTAAAAATTAGAACGCAGTTCTTTTCTAAACGTTGTACCTTTTCGTTACATTAAAAATATTTTGTATTGAGATATTCACATCAAATCACTTTTTACATGGTTTATATGGTAGAAAACTCAATGTAAAAAATGGGGTTTTTTTTATACTATTTAATATATATTTTAGCTTATTAGCACCTAATGGATAAACCCTATTTGATCATTTAAATACTTGCAATAAATATGCTTATATTACTGTCATTAAAAATTATTAAGAGTTCAATATATTTTTTGTATATGGTTGGAGTATTTTTACTCTACTTTTTCCTATAATTTTTTACTTGTGTAAAAAACCAATACAACAAATATTAAATATTAAATACTAAAACTTTAAAATAATTATTTAATTTATAAAAGAAAAATATTTCAAGATAGAAAATCCTTGCTTTAAAAATTTTTCTAAGAAATATATTCAAATCATTTTATTTTTAATATCAAAACAGTGGAAAATGGTAATATAGGTATCACGATTTACTTTTTTCTTTTATTAAAAATGGTACAATTATTATATTTATCATGTGATATTATCGATGATAATACGCGGCAAAAGAGTGAAATTTATTTTAAATTAAAATGTGTGGCAAACGTGTGAAAAATATTTAAAACTTCATATTTTTTGTATTTATTTTGTGTTAGACATTTTATAATTTAGGATCATACTTTTTTTAAAAATATAATCAATACTGTTTGTGACATTTCGTATCTAAGTATATTCATGAAAATATTTAAAAAATTAATTTGTTATATTTTTTATGGCGTAAATATCATGTGAACTCCTCATGATCCTATAAAAGTTGATATCTCTAAGAAAAGGTTTGAGAGCAAAAAAACATGGAGGTTAAAGATTTGTTTGATTTAAAAGATGATTATTTAAAGATTACACTTTTTGTGAACCAAGAATTTTATATAGAAAATAAGATAACATTTTTATATATTGAATAATAAAATTATACATACATTTCAAAAAAACTAAGGAGTTCTGGCAGCTTAAAGAGTGTTATTATGGCAACTTAACCTCCATAATTTAAAGGAACTTTATTTTATAAAAAAAAGCTTTAATTTTGGCTCTCGCTGCATTAAAATTGATGGTTTTATATTAACCGACACACAAATTGCCATAATATTACTATTTTGAAAAATATATATTATTATGGCAGTTATAATTGCCTTAGTTTTCAAAATTTTCTATAAAAATTGGATCAGATTGTTGTTTTGCACATATTTGCAGGACCTCTATTCTACTGAAATATGCAAAATAAAAACATATCAAAATTTAGAACAAATACAAATAGTTAGTTTAGTTCTTCATTGTTAAATTAAAAATAAACATCTTGTTATTTATAATATCCATTGACATTTTATGTAACACATTTGGAAAATTTTACTGTACTGCCACACTTTTACAAGCAAAATACTAAAGTGCCATACTTTTCAAAGTTAAGCCCAAATTGCCATCGTTTCAAAAAATTTTGATTTTTGTTGTAAGGGTGCCGCCCTTTGAATGAGCGGCTATGTATAAAAACAAAAGGTGTTTCCCTTTGGATGGGCGGCAGTGTTGTCCACGATTTTATTTTTATTTTTTTTATATTAATTTGATAATTAATTAATTATTTATTTAAAATTTATGTTTTAATTAATTTAAATAAAATAATTAAATAGTAATAATTTTGAATAATAATAAATAATAATAATAATAATATTAAGATAAATAATATTAATAAATAGTAATAATTTTTAATTATGTTTTAATTAAGATAAATAATTTAGTTAGATAAGTAATTATTTTTTTAATTATGACCATATAAGTAATAAATAAAAAATTAATAATATTAATAATTATAATAAAATAAAAATAAATACTAATTGAAACAAATATTTTGACCCGGTCGACGGAAGCGTTGGTGGGTTCCACAACCAGGTGCTCGTGCATTTCTGGTGGACCTTCTACGATCAACATCAACATTTGGGGGCTGAGTAGAAGGTTCTGCATCATTGGTAGGATTAATGAATTCATCGACCATGTCATCATTTAAATCGTCCACATCTGGTATTATCGTCGCACTGCCATAACTTAATCTTGTTTCCTCATTACTCCAACTTGGTAGGTTGGTATGTGGCAATGTGTTAGTCATGTAAGGGGCGTATGGGTGTTGTTCTTGAGATGAATTAAGGTTATAGGTTTGTGAGGGGTAGAAGGGGACTTGTATGTTGGAATCAACCAAAAACTATGGGAATTCCTTCTATCACGCAGCAATTATACAGAAAAGTAGAAAGAAAATAGGGAAGAAGAAGATGAATAGTGTTCTTGCTGCCCACAAACTGTGGGACTTTCTCTCTTCTTATTACTCACTCTGCAACTGCAGAATTCTGTGAGAAATTACAAAGTGTTGTAATTGATTGATTGATTGATGAGGGAAACTCCCTATTTATAGAATTAGGTTTGCTTGCATCTCAAGACAAAGCCCAAACTATAAAAGCCCAAAATATCAAATCTAATCTAAATCATATCAAATCAAATCTAATCTAATAAAAGCAAAATCTGAATCCCATCTAAATGATTCTGTCGATACACTTTCGACAATTCGACACTAAGCAATTCGACTTCGACTTCGCCACTAGACAACAACCTGTTGTCTTCGACTTCGACACTAGACAACAACCTGTTGTCTTCGACTTCGACAACAATGGATTACATTCAACACACCACCTAATACATTGTGTCTAAACTATATATGTTCATCATAGACCTTAGCCTTCTGAATCCTTCGACTTGCACTCCCTTCGTCATGATATCTGCAATCAGATTCTCAGTTCTGCAGTGTTCCAAATTCATCTTCCCTTCTGCTACCTGCTCTCGAAGATAATGGAACCTCATCTCGATGTGCTTGCTTCGACCATGAGCTATTGGATTCTTCGCCAAGTTGATAGCTGACATGCTGTCGATCTTCATGGTAATTGCTCCATGACTCATTGATGTAATTTCTTCGACCAGATTCACCATCCATGTTGCTTGACATGCACAAAGAGAAGCAGCAATGTATTCTGCTTCGCATGATGACAATGCCACTACTGGCTCCTTTCTCGAACTCCAAGCAACTGGTGCACCACCTAACATAAACACATATCCAGCTGTGGATTTTCTATCCTCTGCATCACTACACCAGCTATAGTCTGTGTATCCCACTAACTTGCATTCTTTCCCTTCATCAGCTGCTGGAAACAAAATGCCATAGTCGAGAGTTCCTTTCAGATACCTTAGTATCCTCTTCACCGCTGCTAGGTGTGATACCTTTGGCTTCTGCATAAATCTACTTACCATACCAACACTGTATGCTAAGTCAGGCCTTGTGTGACAAAGGTATCGAAGTGACCCAATAAGTCTTCTGTATTGGGTTGGGTCGACATCATCTTCATCTGAATTTTTCGACAGTTGCTGTCTAGGCTCAGCTGGAGTCGAAGTTGGGTTGCAATCTTGCATCTCAAATCTCTTCAATATTTCGCCTGCATATCTTCTTTGATGCATCATCAAACCTCTACTACTCTTGTAGAATTCGATGCCAAGGAAATATGAGAGATTTCCCAAGTCTGACATTTCAAACTCTTCACTCAGGTTACGTTTGAAATCTTCGATCTCCTTCTTGCAACTTCCTGTTATCAACATATCATCGACATAGAGACATAGTATAAGCAATTCGCCATTGCTTCTTCTTACATATACTCCATGCTCAGTTGTGCACTTCACAAATTCCTTCTCCCTTAAGAAGCTGTCGATTTTCTTATTCCAAGCTCTTGGAGCTTGCTTAAGTCCATACAGGGCTTTATGCAGCCTGTACACCTTTCTCTCTTTGCCTTGTTTCACAAACCCAACTGGTTGTGCAACATAAACTTCTTCGTCTAAGGGGTCATTCAGGAATGCACACTTCACGTCCATCTGACATGTGGGCCAATTATTCATATTTGCTAGACCAACAACCAACCTGATTGTTTCGATCCTAGCAACTGGTGCAAAGACTTCGTCATAATCAATTCCTTCCTTTTGAAGAAATCCTTTCGCTACGAGTCTTGCTTTGTGTCGAACTACTTCACCTTTTGGATTCAACTTTACTTTGTAAACCCACTTCACATCAATTGCCTTCTTGCCTTCAGGCAATTCGACAAGTGACCAGGTGTTGTTGACTTCGATGGATTTTATTTCTTCATTCATTGCTTTCACCCACTTCGAATCTTTCAATGCCTCAGCTGCATTGACAGGTTCGACATCTGCATAGAAAGCATAGTGTACCAGTTCACCTTCTTCATCGACAACATCATCTGATGTAATCATACATTCCTGCAACCTTGCTGGCATTTGTCTTGTTCGACGAGGTCTACTTGGTCCTGCTTGGTCTTCGACACTTTCTTGTCGAACTTCTCTCTCAGCTTCTCTAGCTGGTTCTTCACAACTGATTCTTACTGAATCTTTGTTGACATTTTCTGTCCAGTCCCACTCCTTAAGCTCATCAATGATCACGTCTCTGCTGATCACAATCTGCTTGTTCACTGGGTCGAACAACTTGTATCCACCTGTCGAATGATATCCCACCAGGATCATTTGACTTGACTTGTCATCTAACTTTCGTCTCAACTAATCTGGCACATGCCTATGTGCAATCGATCCGAAGACCTTAAGATGACTTAAACTTGGCTTCAATCCAGACCAACATTCTTCTGGCGTAATCCCATTTAGCTTCTTCGTCGGACACCTGTTCAGAAGATATGTCGAAGTCGAAACAGCTTCTCCCCATAATTCTTTAGGAAGATGTTTGCCCTTCAACATACTTCGAACCATGTTCATGATGGTTCGATTCTTCCTTTCTGCAATTCCATTCTGCTGTGGAGTGTAGGGTGGCACCACCTCATGCACAATCCTTTCTTTCTCACATAGTCTGTCGAAATCTTTCGACACATATTCTCCACCACCATCAGTTCTCAAAACCTTGAGCTTACGACCACTTTGTCTTTCGACCATAGATTTGAACTTGGCAAATACCTCAATCACTTCACTTTTCTTCTTGATCAGGTAAGTCCACAGTTTTTGACTGAAATCATCTATGAATGTGACAAAGTATTTGTTACCTCCCATAGAATCGACCTGGATTGGACCACATACATCAGAGTACACAACATCAAGAATTCCCTTCGACCTGCTTCCTGCATCCTTACTGAAGCAATTATTGTGTTGCTTTGCCTGCACACATTCCTCACAAACTTCATCTGGAATGTTAATTTCTGGCAAACCTGAAACCATGTTCTTTCTCTTCAGATCTCTGATGTCTTTGAAGTTAAGATGCACAAGCCTATAATGCCATATCCACTCATCTCTGCTAGCTGCAGTTGCAAGACACTTGTGCTCCATCACATTTAGTTCAATCTTGAAGGTTCTATTCTGAGACATTGGAGCCTTCAAGATCAACCTACCACTTGCGTCGACAACTCTCATCATCTTGTCTTCGACCAACACCTTGTAGTTCTTTTCGACCAACTGCCCTATGCTGAGCAAATTGCTCTTCATGCCTGGTATGTACAAAACATTGGAAATTACTGACCTCTTGCCATCCTTCCTCTTAATCAGAACATCACCAATACCTTCAGCTGCTAGAGTATTGTCATTTGCAAATTTCACTGTGTTCTTCATTGAGGGCTTCATGTTGACAAACCAATCTTTCCTTCCAGTCATGTGTGATGAGCATCCTGAGTCCAAGTACCACTGGTCCTTGAAACTCTCATTATCTCTGGTTGTAACCATCAGCATCATACCTTCTTCTTCTTCATGCTTCGCCAGCTTTGCATCATCTTCTTGATTCTTTCTTTCAGGACATTTTGTCGAATAGTGACCATACTGGTGACAATTATAACACTGAATGTGGCTTTTGTCAGGCTTTCGACCACCACCTCTTCCTCTACCTGCAGCACCACCTCTTTGGTTGCTTTGGTTCTGGGTCCTTCTATGGTTCGACCAATTCGCCTCTTGCTGATTTCCTCTGCCTGTCGAATTGTTGTAGCTTCCTCTACCTTTGTCGACCATCTTTTCTTTACCCTTCTTATCTTTCGCTGATTGAGCTTGCAAGGCCACATCATTCTTCGACTTGCCTGCAGCTCTTTCAGCCATTCTTTGTTCATGAGATTCAAGCGTCCCTTGAAGCTCTTCTTTCGTCACCTTCGACAAATCTTTTCATTCTTCTATGGCTACTACCACGTGATCAAAT
The DNA here is from genome assembly GCA_022829125.1 of Lathyrus tuberosus. Taxonomy (NCBI): domain Eukaryota; kingdom Viridiplantae; phylum Streptophyta; class Magnoliopsida; order Fabales; family Fabaceae; genus Lathyrus; species Lathyrus tuberosus. The sequence continues at coordinate 10,124,244 of JALAZF010000201.1, read as the reverse complement.
TTTGGAGCCAACGATCTCAAAATCTTTGAGACAACTGCTTTCGTCGTCAACACTTCTCCACACACTTTGATTTGATTCACAAGTTTCGTAACTCTTGTGAAGAAATCTGTTATGCTCTCATTGTCTTCCATCTGAAGCAATTCATACGCCCTTTTGTGAGTTTGTAACCTCACCTCTTTCACCTTCTCTGCGCCTCCAAACGATTTTTCCAGAATCTCCCATGCATCCTTCGCTGTTTCTGCATCACTAACTTTCTCAAAGTTATCTGCATCAACACATTGATGGATTATAAAGAGAGCTTTATAATCTTTCTTCTTCAATTCTTTGAATGCAGCCTTTTCTTGATCCGTCGCACCTTCTTCAAGAGTTGTTATTCCTTCCTTCACAAGATCCCACAAATCTTGATAACAGAAAACAACCTTGATTTGCTTGCACCAATTCTCATAATTATCTTTTTTGAGAATTGGAAGGTTTGCTGGAAAATGGTCGTTTGGATGATTCGTAGCCATCGCGTTCTTGCGATTTCTTGCCCTTGAATCTCTTAAACCGGAGCTCTAGATACCAGATGTTGGAATCAACCAAAAACTATGGGAATTCCTTCTATCACGCAGCAATTATACAGAAAAGTAGAAAGAAAATAGGGAAGAAGAAGATGAATAGTGTTCTTGCTGCCCACAAACTGTGGGACTTTCTCTCTTCTTATTACTCACTCTGCAACTGCAGAATTCTGTGAGAAATTACAAAGTGTTGTAATTGATTGATTGATTGATGAGGGAAACTCCCTATTTATAGAATTAGGTTTGCTTGCATCTCAAGACAAAGCCCAAACTATAAAAGCCCAAAATATCAAATCTAATCTAAATCATATCAAATCAAATCTAATCTAATAAAAGCAAAATCTGAATCCCATCTAAATGAATCTGTCGATACACTTTCGACAATTCGACACTAAGCAATTCGACTTCGACTTCGCCACTAGACAACAACCTGTTGTCTTCGACTTCGACACTAGACAACAACCTGTTGTCTTCAACTTCGACTTCGACAACAATGGATTACATTCAACATTGTAGTTGGGGTGTTTGGTAGATGTGTTCTTGTGGGTTTTGTTGTTGGGTGTTGAAGGGAGTTGGGTTTTGTAGTTGGGTGTTGAAGGGGGTTGGTTTAAATGGTAGGTATGGTTGTTGGTAGTGTTGGCTTGGGGTATAAGGTTGTTGTGTTGGGTTGAAAGGTTGTTGAGTGTTAAACGTTTGTTGTTGGGTGTTAAATATTTGTTGTGGGGTGTTAAATATTTGTTGAGGGGTGTTAAATGTTTGTAGTTGGGTGTTACAAGGTTGTCTATGTTGTTGGAAGTTTGAAGAAGTTGGTTGGTTACGAGGGTCCCATAAGTATCTATTTTGTGATAGATACAAAATGGTCACAGATCTATACGAATTCATGTATTCCCTACTGGGTTTACATTCGGTTTCCATGACATTTCTTTGTAGGACAGTTTGGCGACGATTTATCCATTGTTGTTGTTCTTCTCTGTTATGGTCTCTCCAATTAGGGAATTTCCACGCCTCGTTTATGGTACTCTTGTGGTACCTCTCCATGCACGTAGGTGGACCAGGAATGTCTTGGTGAATCTCAAATTGGAGTTTCACCCTATCAGAATGATGCATTTCGACATAAGTGAAACAAAATATGAAGGTTTTAGAACTGCACATGTCTTGTTCAGTTGGATCTTCATCTTCAAGTTCCAGATATGGCCTCCATAGAAACTGAAATGTAGTTAAAAAAGGGTTAGAGATAAAAAAATATAAACAAATTTTAATGATAGTAGTATAAGCATTAGAAATAATACGTCGTCTTCCTCGAAATGATCGAAGAACGTCTGATATCCAGGAGCACAATGGTGAGGGGTTTTTTTTTCGTAATTCATCCTATAAGCGGACCACCTATAAAATAAATAAGTTGTTAGTAAAAGTTATAGGAAAAAATAAATAGAAAATTTTTTTGTATACTTACTTGGTCGCATATGGAAATTGGTATGGATTGGAGTTTATTGGTGTCAGTCTGGGCATTCTGGACCATCCCCAAGCTTGAATCAAAATGCCACAAGCAGCAAAATTATGCACATTTTTTCTTGCGCATCTACACAAATTTCTGTATAGATGCGCTAAGGTATCAGCGCCCCAACTATAACTACTAACTTGACTTAAATCTTCTAATAATGGTAAAAATTGAAGATGGATACTATTACTATTAGTATCAGGAAATAAAAAACATACAAAAAGCAATAAAATATAAACTCTAGTTTTATAAATTTTCAGATGCTCGGGGGAATCCTCGGTCAATACGATACGATGGTAAATTGATTTTAGCCATGTAGTTCTAATGTTTTGGCCCTTCCTATCACCGTCATTCACCGCGAACCCCAATAGTTCTTCCACTAATTTGTAATTCACGTTTGTGTTACCTACAACCACTAAGCCATCCACACACAGACCTAACAACATATGGACATCCTCCAAAGTCACTGTGCATTCACCTGTGGGAAAGTGAAATGTATGTGTTTCTGGACGCCATCTTTCGCACAAGGCGAGAAGAAATTTTCGGTCAATTCCATATGAAGTTATGTTTATAACATGACCGAAACCCGCATGAACCAAATACGGTTGGATAATCACATCGGGTTGTATGTATTTGTGAGAGCGTGGTTTGAACAATTTTTCATCCTATAAAAAAATATAGCATTATATACCAATTAGAATATATAAAAAATATATATAACATTATAAACATTATAAAAAAATATATAACATTAAAACATTATGTATAACATAATGACATTATAAAAATATAGATAACATCATTAAAAATATATATAACATTATAAACTTACATATGATGCAATGTTTGCAAGAGTTCCTCGATGATCATCTCCTAGTGTTAACAATACCATGTTATATGAATGAAAGTAGAGAATTTTATATGATAGTAGAGAATGTTGTGATGAGATAAAATTTGTATGAGGTATTTATAGGAGATAAAAGATGAAATATGGTGTAAAAATTGTAGGTAAAAAATTAATTGGGGTTGATCAATGCATGCTGGTACGTGTCTCATGCATGCAGACATGAAATTAATGTTGGTCACTGCCGCCCTTTCAATGGGCGACACCCAATGCGTGTCAGATAGCCGGTTCCTGAATGGGTGGCATAGTGCGAATATTCCCTGACTGTCGGTACCTGAATAGGCGGCAGTCTTATTCCTTTGACCTGACTGTCGGTCCCTGGATGGGCGGCATAGTGTAACTTTTTTTACTCTTCCGCCCTTTAAATGGGCGGCACCCTACAACTTCAGTTTGACCAAAAGTCTACGTAAACCAGCATGCAAGTGTAAGGAAAAAGACAAAAATGCTATCCTTTATAACTTGTATTAGTTCTAACATTTTCTACACATATCCAATTCTATCACATATTCAAACTCTCATCAAATATATTCAAACCTTCATCAATTCCTTCATCAATTCTAGAGCATGTCTAACATTCCCAAATATATTGTTAATGCCCATTACAATGGGAGTGTTATTGTATCTGATCAAGTGGGTTTGATCTTTGAAAATACTGAAATTAGTCGTTTTAGTATTACTAGAAGGTCGTCATTCCAACATTTTAAAGAAATGGTAGAGACGAAGGTTCAAGCAGGATCGGTGACACAAATTACTTACAGAAATGCAATCCATTTCGGGAACAATCAATTTAAATTTGTTCCATTAAAGGTTTGTGACGACGAGGATGTGGAAAAGATGTTCTCGAATCATGAAAGTTATGGGTTTCAATATATTGATTTATACATAACATTTGAACAATGTCCACAAACCCAAATGTCACAGGTCATCAATGCATCAGTAGAAGAGACACCCACAATACTTCCACACGAAGATGTTGAAGAAGAATCCGTCGAAGAAGAAACTGAGGCACATGTTGATGATTTATATACAACTTTGTTTGAGGAAGGAACCAGTGTTAACGAATCCAACAATGATGAACATGACATTCCGGTTAGGAATGTTTTCTGCCCACCTGCCCATATGACAGACCTGCCCCTGTATTCAGATGGATCATCCTTTGAATGGGCACGCAACCCTCATATTCCAATGGAAGGTGACATAGAAGTCGGTAACCAATTTAAAAATAAAGCCGACTGTGTGACTGCCATAAAACAATATCACATGAAACATTGCGTGGATTTTAAGGTGACTGATTCCGACAAGAAGAGATACATAATTTGTTGCAAACACGACACCTGCAAGTTTCGTCTCTTGGCGTCCTACAGAAAAAGACGTGATTTGTGGGAGATAGGAATTATAAACCCACCACATAGTTGTTCAATAACTATGTTTAACCAGGATCATCGACAACTTAGCGCTCAATTAATATCTCGTTAATGCCATTTGTAGAGAAGGATCCTTCTATCAAGGTGAGTATATGCATCAGTAAAATTATTTCTGAATATAATTTTACTCCGTCTTACAGAAAGACATGGATTGCACGGAACAAAGCAATCGAACACGTATATGGTAACTGGGAGAACTCATACAATGAACTTCCACATTTTCTATTCGCACTTAAAAAATTTGTTCCGGGTGCGGTGCTGGAAATAGAAACACTACCCATGTATACAGATGACAAAACAGTTGTTGAAGGGAAACACATCTTCCACCAGTTATTCTGGGCATTCCAACCATGCATTAGAGGTTTTTCATATTGCAATCCTTACTCCAAATTGATGGAACCTGGTTATATGGTAAGTACAAGGGCACACTGCTTATGGCGGTGGCACAAGATGGCAATAGCAATATCTTCCCAGTTGCTTTTGCCCTTGTGGAAGGTGAGACGGCTGAAGGTTGGGGGTTTTTTCTACGGAACTTGAGGAGGCATGTTGCGCCACAGCCAGACCTATGCTTGATTTCAGACCGACATGCATCGATTGAAAGTGCTTACAAAAACCCAGAAAATGGTTGGCATAATCCCCCATCGGTGCATGTTTATTGTATCCGACACATTGCGCAAAATTTTGTGAGAGAAATCAAGGACAGGAGCTTACGGAAGAAAGTCATTAACATGGGTAAGTATATTTGATAACACTAAGCCTATATCAATAAGTATAATTGATAAAATTCTCTTTTAATGCAGGGTATACATTAAACCAACCAACATTTCATTACTACCGGTCTGAAATTGGCATGGCAAATGCTGATGCTTTAAAGTGGCTAGATAATATTCCAGTCGAAAAATGGACGAGGGCATTTGACGGGGGTCGACGATGGGGTCACATGACTACCAACCTTGTTGAGTCATTGAATGTTGTCTTTAAGGGGACCCGTAACTTGCCCATTACAACATTGGTTAGTGCTACATATTGTAGATTGGGATCATTATTTGCTGAAAGGGGTGCAAAGTGGAGCGCTGTGTTGAATTCTGGCCAGACATTTACAGAAAACTGCCTCAAGGTGATGAAAGAAGAAACAACAAAATCCGGCACCCACCATGTCAGAGTTTTTGACTACACTAACAATATTTTCAGTGTGAAAGAAACAAGGGACCATGGTGAGGGGAAACCTATGGGACATTATAAGGTCAACCTACTAAATGGTTGGTGTGACTGCGGAAAGTTTCAAGCATACTGTGTACCTTGCTCACATGTAATTGCTGCATGTTCTAATGTACGCCAGGACGCTTACACTCTTTTGTCCGACGTTTACAGGGTTGCAACCCTTTTTGGGGTTTACAACACAAGCTTCCATTGCTGCCTTACGATGAATATTGGCCCGTTTATGAAGGAGATCAAATTTGTCATAACCCAAGAATGCGGAGGAACAACAAAGGCCGCCCGGTGAGCACACGTATTAGAACGGAAATGGATAACTTTGATAAACTTGAGAGAAAATGTTTTGTGTGTCGTCAAACTGGTCACAACCGAGCCAAGTGTCCCAATGTGGGAACAGGTAATCGTTAGTGTTTTATTTTATTATAATGTATTTTTTCCATTTTAATATCAAACTTCTCCCTTTTCTGGACCATTAATCACTGAGTACCAAAAATCAATAACAACAAATCAAATATCACAAACCAAACAACATTACGCTTCATTAAATGACACACCACATACATAAATAACACAACATAAATCAACAAAGATAAAAATACTAAAAATAAACATTTAACACAACATTTGGTTCAACTTCTCTAACTACTGATTACAACTAGCAGTTTGATTTCATTCCGCCCAAACATCATTTCTCTGGCTTCCTTATCACTCTTGATTCGCACCCACCCACGCCAAGCATCCTACCTCTCAATACTTTTGCTTTTTTCCCCTTCCGGTATGTCTCCTTCTAACCAACTCTTCAATTCCCTATGTAGTTGCTCTAAACTACGGACGTTCCAGAAAAGCATGTCCATAGCCGGTTTTTCTCTCGAAAAAATTACTTTTCCCCAGCGGCGGGGATACATCTTGAAAAATTGAAGTGAAAAATTGATGCGAGGAATTTCAAATGGATGTGAATAATTTATCACACCACACTTCTATTTATATCAGTGTCGGCACTGTACAAAAATAATAAAATATTAAAAGGTGCCGCCCATTGCAGTGTTGGCACTATACAAAAATAATAAAATATTTAAAAGTGTCGTCCGTTGCAGTGCTGGCAATGTACAAAAATAATAAAATATTAAAAGATATCGTCCGTTGCAGTGTCGGCACTGTACAAAAATAATAAAATATTAACAGGTGCTGCCCATTGCAGTGCCGGCAGTGTACTACAATAATAAAATAATAAAATTTTATTAATAAATAGTATAAATTAATATTATTCATTAATTTTATTATATAATATTAAATAATATATCAAAATATTAAAATTTATTACTATTATTAATATTATTGTATATTAATTTATTTTATAAATATTATTATTATTATTATTGTAATATTTAATATTAACTAATATATTTTATTATATATTAAATAATATTAATATAACTAAAACGAAATAAAATAAAATAAAATAAAAAACAAACTTTATTGGACAGTGCCGCCCTTTCAATGGGCGGCTGAGTGTAAAAAGTTTGAGTTCCGCTCTTCCATTGGGCGGCAGTGTCTTTTTTTGTTTGAAAGTATGGCATTTTGGTGTTTATGCTGAAACTTAGGGCATTTTGACAAATATTTTCTAATACTATGGCAGGTGGGAAAAAAATTCACACATTTGCAACAACACAATACCGTCGATATTGCTTGAATCAGAATGTCCGACTGACATGTCTAAGCCTACATCGTACACACACATAATCAACAACGTTGAGAATGAAGTGAGTGTCAGCTACATACTCTGAAAGGGATTCAAGCAACATTAATATAACACAGGAAAAGTGTGATATCCTACATATCTCTAATGCATCATTACTCATTAATTGGTAGGTTAATGTCTAATGGAAATATTAGAATCCTAAATTTAATCCCTAATCATAGTTAATGAAGGGAATGACATTCATTAGTAAAAATAGATTAAGTGCATGGGAAAAATTGACATTTCACAAGGCCTTTATATCAGCTAATTTTGATAATTTTTCCCTAATTTATCTCTTGCTATTCTCTCACTAGAGTCTGAAACTTTGAAGTGGTAAAAGATGAGAGAGAGACAAAAGGGTGATTTTCTTTAAGGAGGGAGAAGTTCTTGAATTTTCATCATAAATCTCCATTGCATTTGCAAGATCTTGGCTTTATAGAAGTGAATGAAGCAACATATTGGCTTAATCATCTAGTGACCATCATCTTCTCATCTTCAATATCTTGTTTCAACCTTAAGGTGGGGTTTCTAGTTAGTTTATAGCTCAATTTCACATTAGAATTCATGTAGGATACTTGAACCCTTTCTTAGAATAGACAATACATGTGTATTTTGTGAATGCATGATGAAATTTGGTATGATCATAGGTTGATACATTGCATGTGCTGCTTTTGGTGTGATTTAATCCTATTAACATGTTAGATGATGTTAGGAATGGTTTGATTGTGTGTTATTTACTGTAAAAATGTGTTAGAACTTGAATTTTTTTAAAAGAATTGCAGTTGCAATCAATTGCACCATGACATAAATATATTGCCACCCTTGTAATTGTGTTATTTTTTAAACAGTATGCACATGAAATTGATTGATCAATCAATTACCACCCCTGGGAATGAGAAAATTTGTATGGCAGAATAATTGATTGATTTTATGCTTTAATCGATTGCACCTCTTACAAACTTGTTTGTTTTCACTTGTATGTCTTTGTGGTGTAACTTAAGTGCTAAGACTTATATGTATGATGCATTAGCATGCTTGTATGTCATGTTCATGACTACTTGTGCTGCAGTTAGCATGTGTATGAGTTAAACCCTAGTTGCTTTAACATTTGAATAAATGAAATTCAATGTTGATTGACGTCAGAACTAAAGAGAAATGTCTCTTCAATTATTCAATTAGGATATGTTAATGAAATAATTATGATTGCTACCAGTTTATGTGCTTACCTAAAGGATATTAACTATTAAGTGAAAACATCTTAGGATCCCGTTAGCATCCGATGATGAGAATTTGTGAAAGTGTAATAACACTTCAAATCTCAATATATGTCGATATTGAAGGACTCTAAAAGCATAATCCTTTATGGATAGGTAAGACCCGGGAAAATGGAGGAAAGTATAAACCGAAAGACCTCCCCTTAGTTGGTGATTGTCCAAGTTGCGAGATTCAAAAAAGGGAAATTTGTTAGTGAGTAAGTTGATGAAATATTATTCCTCAGGGACAGATGTTGACAAGAAGTCTGGGACAACTTGTCTAACCAAATTTAACACATTATGACAATAATAATGAATCAAAAGAAAAAAAAATAAAGAACACACAAGGATTGTTAACTTAGTTCAGTACAAATAACACCTATGTCTGGGGGTACTCTACCCAAGAAAGGAAATATACTCTTTAATAGAATTAGTACAAAGTGTTTTAGATGAACAAGCCCCTTGCTCAATGCCCCTTTTCTTAATTCTACCTTTAATGTATTTCTATTTAGGTCTCCCCCTAAATATGTGAACCCCCTCTCACTTTCTCTCAATCACTAACCCTAATGATCAACAACAATGATTAGGATGGTCAATGTTGAATTACAACTCAATTAAACAACAATAATTAGGATAATTAGGATGCCTTATGATATGAATGAAGCAATAACATGGTGTACAATAAACACAAACAAAAGACTCACAATTACCCCTAGCACAATGATATTCAATCCTCGCGCATACCCTTAAACTTGAGTAATAAGTCTCCTTAAATAGAAATGCAATCTTGAGCTTTTCTTCTTTGGATGTTAGTTGTGATCTCGTCCAGAATAGTAACAGATATTAATGGACTAGATTTGTTCCATAAAAACCTCTAACAAAATATATGATTTATTTTTAATTCAAATTCCAATTTAAATATACATTTAAATTGATTTGATCTTCAATCCAAGATGTCAAACAAATCACAATCACACATTGCTAAAAGATAGCAACAAATTTGATTGAAATTCGATCAGAAAATTTACTCCGAATTGCAACAAACTTGGATTGCTGACAATGGCCATATGTTGCACACATGATGGAACATTTGTTCCCACATGTGTCATTCTCCAAAAAAGCAGCTTGAATATACCAAGTTATTTTTGCATAATGAAGTCAATCTAAAAGGAACAACATTAGAGTATTAGAATATCTAGTATTAGTCGAGGGTAGGATGCAATTAAGTATGTAAGTCCCGAAGTGGGAATATCTAGGGCTCCAGAGGGTGGGTCGCATCTAAAAACCCGCCCGAATGGATAAGGTCTAGTATTTTCGCTATCTTTAAATTAGACTAACCTTTCAATGATATATCTATTTGACAGAGTAACTAGGAGTCAATGTTCATGTATTATGGGAGAAATAAGAGTTGTGTTCTCTTATTCCTTTGTCTATTTCGAGTTTGGTAATAATTGATCATGTAATCACACATTGTGAGAACCTAAGAGTTTTGATCTCTTAGTTCGTACGCCTTATACACCAATGTAATATTAGGCTAATTAAATAGTAAAAGGAACCTGAAATTCCGCTAAGATAAGTAGTATCTCACCACATGTTCATTACTTTTAGGTAGTTACATAAAAGATAAGGGTACAGACAAAATGACATGAAGATTCGATGTTGTTGTTGCTTATTTTTGTTATACATGTATTAATGTGTCATTTAGACACATATGTATATTTCCTCTGTACCAAATATAACTCTTAATGAAATATGATTGTATAAAACATTATGTCGGGTTGTTACAGTTAGTTGATATAAGTCAATTCTCGGCCTAACCATGAGCCATCATAAGTAATTCCTTTGTGTCTTGTGTGTGTGTGTGTGTGATTTGTTTTCGTAATCCTTACTGTTATTTTGTGTAGTGTTAGGCCTGGTCAACTTAATTTCTATATGTGTGACAAATAAGATTATGGTTTATTTAGAAACAAGAACTAAACCTAAAAACTAGAAATAGGTTAGGCCCAAAAGTATTGTGATGATGTAAAAATAAATCAAGATTGGGAAATGCTCTTTCCACCGCTGGTGGTTCCTTATACACCCTTGAAATTTTGAGAATGCCCTTCATGCTTTCAGAGATTCATTTCGGATGCAACCAAAATCACACCAAATGCGATTTTCTGAGATTCTCCTCAATTTAGCAAAAAAATATAGGTCGGAGATCCACCTCCATACCATATTTGGACGTATTCGAAGATGCATCTCCCAAATAACCCCTGCACTCAATTATTGTGTTTTAATTCAGTGAGCGGCCGTGGTTATAAGTTAGGTAGCCGCTACTTATAACAAAGATTAAAGAAAACAACCATTGTGATATAATTTACAGGTCCTGGGTTCGAATTCCAGCAACGACGTTTTTTTCTTTTTATAATTCTGAATAGCGCTCTACTTATAATAACGGTTGAATTAAAAACCTTTGTTATATTATTTGTTTTTTTTATATATTTTTCAATTTTACAGTATTCTCAAAATTTTAACCTGAATAATTTTTAATTGTATTAGAACAGAAACAACAATACACCCATTTGTGAATTGAATTAGACCAAAAATTGTATTACGTCAATAACACAATTCCTTTAGGAACCAAAAATTGTATATTACATCAAAACCAAAATGGCACAAAACAACCTACAATATACACATCATTACATCAAATAATACTATCTTGTTGTTTGGTGTCTTATTTCTTGGTGTTTTGACTTTAAACACCTATAATTTCAAAGAATATTAGTTGTTATAAAATAACATCATTAGAAATTATAACATAAATAAATTATGATTGAAGAATATAAATTACTTACTTGCTAATTTTCCCATAAGCCTTCTTGATGATCGTTACGAATATCATGTACATCATCTCTATCAAATTCTTCATATGAAATAGGAACTTGTGTTTCATAATATGGAGTGGAAGGAATATTAAAACTTTCATCATTACTAGGAGGAATTTTTTTTCCTTTGAGAACAATTTATCATCTCCTAGATAAGTCTGCAGGGTCTATCACATAAAAAACTTGTTTTTCTTGAGTAGCCATGATGAATAGTTTGGTGTTATAAGTTGCCTTTCTGATAAGTGCAAATTGTAGCTATTTTTGTATATAAGTTTTGTTTCACTTATCTATACTTTTTGTTAATATCGTTCAAATAAACCCTGCTTTGTTTGTAAATACGTTTACTTTACGTTATAGTGTATATATTGCGTTATTGTGTAAATATCATTGAGTTTAATTGTTTTCCATTTATTTTTTCAGGTATTCAAGCAAGGATATCTTTTCATATTCATAAATAGCATTGAATAAGCTTTCCAATGCTTCCGACCGTGCGTCAATCCGAGTTACGGTTCAAAAGTTATGGTCAAAACAAGGGCTGGTGTGTTGTCAAGTTCGCTTTGCAAACTTCCCAGTGAATGTTCCCAAACTTGAGGCAGTAGAAAAAGGCACCAAAATTTGCATTGCGAACTTTCCAGTGAATATTCGCTTTGCGAATAAAAGTTCGCATTGCGAATTTTTGCAGAATTGCAGAGGCGGTTTAACTGTTCCTGAGGCATCAGGTGCCTAATTTTGATGTTCGCTCTGCGAATAAACATTCGCATTGCGAACATGACAGATTTTGTAGTTAATATATAAGTCATTTCATTCATTTTTTAGGTTATGGTTTGGGTATTTTTTGCTCCCACTCCATCAAACATCATTTTTTCATAGGATTAGCTTAGAAAACAAATATGAAGCTTGCACGCGGATGATCTGGGTTGGATTGATCATCAATCGGCGCCGACAAACCGAGAGATTTTTGGTTCATTTCTTTTCTTCTTTGTGTATTATTTATTTGTTGGGTTTTGTATATGTATTTACTTTGAACTCATGTATATTTGTCGCCCATGGTGTTATATTTAATTTGCTTTACAAATCTTTATCGGTGATTATCCTTGATTTTTGCTTTATGCTCGAGGTTTGGGTTGTGTTAGAGATAAACATCGCAAACTTTGATTAGGGATGATTATCTGTTAGTTTCTGGATGCTAGAGATAGATTTAGAGCTACCAATCTTTATAGGTGTCGAAGTTTAATGCCTCCGTATCTTGAGTCGGGTGCGAGAGTGTCGACGAGGGTAACATGGTTGTTCTCTCAGCTCAGTGTGTCAGAGATGGACACTGTTGTGAGCGATGCTGGATGATATTTAGTAGTATTGTAGGTTGAGTATAGCTGGTCGATAGGTTTAAGTTTGTGACGAGTCGATTATGTGCATGCCTGACAAGTTTCTTCTCTCTGAAGAATGAATTATTTTTGTGTTAATGTTTACTTTTCTGCATTTACTTTAAACCCATTTTTTCTTAACTCAATAACATTTAAATTGTCGAACGGTGGTTCAATAGCACCGATCTATGTTGACACGACATAAATCCAGAAGGGAATTCTTCCGAAAATATTATTTTTGCTTGCCGCTTTACCGCTCCAACACTTGCCAAGGTCAACCCGTGTGAATCCTAACTCATAAGTTTCTACACCATTGTTATTGGAAACCCACTTGGATTTGAATAAAGGCACTTTGAAAATAACATAATCAATCTCCAAAATCTCCTCAATGACACCATAGAACGCGGTACTTGCCAAAATATGATTCTTATCTTTCGAACTAGAGAAATACATGGATTCCGCCTCAACCATAACCCAACTATTTTGCATTGTAATACTATCATATTTTACTTTTGTATAAAAGGAATAATTAGATATTTCGTATGCCGTCCAAGTTATCACGTAAATGTTAACATGAATGACAACCATTTAACTGTCTCGGATGCACCATCATCATTAGAAATCCTCTTATTAAACTAACTTATGAATTCCTTGTTATGCCGCGTCAACAACCACTTGCCAATCATTCGGAGATATTTCTTCTATTGTTTTGTGAGTAGATATGTAAGGTTCAACTACACTAAGATTATTCAATATATAGAAATGTGATTCAAGTACTACATCTTAACCAGTTGACTTAACATTTAAACCTTGAGTACCTCTACCTTCAAATGTGTCAGCATGACGAGACTTTGGAATTCCAATAGACTCTGTTTCCGACAAATAGTTTAAACAAAACTCAACAGATTCTTCTGTGATGTACCTTTCAACAATAGAAGCTTTCGGTCAGTGATGATTCTTCGTATATCCTTTATATATATTCATGTATCGTTCTATATGATACATCCACCTTAAATAAACTGGACCACAAAATTTGATTTCTCTGACTAGATGAACAACTAAGTGAACCATAATGTCAAAAAAAGATGGAGGAAAATACATCTCCAATTGACACAATATTATTGCAGCCTCATCTTCTAATTCATCTAATTTTTTGAAATCAATAACTTTATTACATATAGCATTGAAGAATAAGCACAATCCGGTTATAATTTCTCTTACATTTTTTGGAAGGATGCCACGAATGGCCACTGGTAGAAGTTGTTGCATCAAGACATGACAATCATGAGATTTTAAGCCAATTAACTTGAAATCTTTCATTGATATAAATCTCTTGATGTTTAAGGAGTAACCTTGGAGAACTTTGATACCATGCAAACACTCACAAAAACTTTTCTTTTTCTTTTTAGATAGAGTGTGATGTGCCGGAGGCAAATAAGATCTTTTTCCTCTATCTTCTGGAGCCAACTATTGTCGTATACCCATCTACACCATATCTAAATGAAAATTCTTATTATCTAGTCTTTCCTAGATTGTTTATAAGTAATCCTATAAAACTTTCACACACATTTTTCTCCACATGCATCACATCAAGACAATGTCTTACATCGAGTCTACACCAATATGGAAGATCAAATAACACTGATCTCTTTTTCAAAATATTTCTCTCAACGGAACCGTCTTTATTCTATCCAAAGACAACATTAAGTTTTTCTTTTCATTAATAAACTTCATCGCCAGTTAAAGGTTTAGGAGCACTTTCAAACTCATGTTCTCCGTTAAAATCCTTCCGCAGTCTATGAAAAGGATGATTAGGGTTTAGAAATTTCCGATGCCCAAGGTAAATGGTATTTTTTCCAAACCCAAGCTGGTGAAAACCGGTATTATATTCACATATAGGATAACATGTCCTTTGACACTACATCCCGCCAAATTACCATATGCAGGAAAGTCGTTTATTGTGCAAAATAATATTGCACGCATCTTAAACTTTTTACCAGAATATGTATCATCAACATCAACGCATTTATCCCACAAAAGTTTTAAATCCTCAATTAATGGACTCATATAAACATATATGTCATTTCCAGGTTGTCTTGGTCCAGAAATCATCATACTTAACATCATATACTTGGGCTTTATGCACAACCAAAGAGATAGGTTATAAATCGTGAGAAGAACGGGCCATGAAGAATGCTTAGTGCTCAGATTACCAAAATGGTTCATTCAATTTGTGGCAAGCCCAAGCCTAAGGTTTCTTGGCTTAAGGTCAAAATCAGGAAATAATGAACGAATTTTCTTCCTTCGCAAAGAATCAGCTACATGGCAAATCTTTCTATCACATTTTCTTTCATCTGCATACCATCTAATATTTTTTGCGTCATTCGCATTAGCAAAAAGTCTCTTTAACCATGAAATTATTGGCAAGTACCATAACACTTTAGCAGGAGGACACTTCTTACTAACATTATCATTGTCATGACCATTGTTGTTCTTCTACTTGTAGCGCGACTCATCATATTCTGGACATTAATCCAAATTTTCATACTCTTTCATGTATAGTATGCGATCATTTGGGCATGCATGTATTTTGACATACTCCAAACCCATTGGACACAATATCTTCTAGTAGCATTTGTTTCAATAAATCAAGCAAATCTGTGAAATTTTTATTACACCACCCACCTTTTGCCTTCAGATTAAATAATTTTAACAACCCAAACAATCGTGTAAAATTGGCGCACCCCTTATATAAAGGCAGATCTTTGTCGATACATAAAATATCATAAATATGGCCTTTAATATAATATGATTCTCTAATATCACAAATGATATCTTCTAGTCGGTCATTTATATCATCATCTTCTTCATCCATTTGTGGCGTCGCATTTCGATTATTATCCACTTCTCCATGCCATATCCATGTTGTATAATTTTGACATATTCCATCACAACATAGGTGATTCAATATTTCTTTCTTTGACCATTTTCTGATATTCCCATAAACAACACAAGGACAAGAAATGATACCATTATTGTCGGGAACAGTTTTTTCGGAGAATTCAAGGTATTCAATAACTCTTTTCTCATGCACCAGATCTAATCTATCGGTTTTCATTCAACTATGACTTATGACAAATTCTAAAATTTATATCAAAAGAATAATGTGAAAGGGACGCTAATTCTACACACACAACATCCTAATATGATTATATGCATATGACAATGTCTAAAGAAAAAATGAACATGGCAACACCAAAACATAAACATATTTAGAAACATCACAATGTCTCAATAAAACATAAACATAGTAAACACTAAAACCTAAAGCATATTCACAAAATATGAATAAAACATGAACATGACAGCATGAACAATACACATGACAATGTCAATACACACAACATCCTAGAGAAGAACATAAGCATTCAGAAGCGCCAGAGAGAGATAATGGTAAATAACCTTTACGAAGAACATAAATATTCAAAAATGTGTGTGTGTGTGTGTGTGTGTGTGAGAGAGAGAGAGAGAGAGAGAGAGAGAGAATGTACATACCGTAATTTGAAGAGGATGACGATACCATTTCCAGAAATGCATGAAGATGGTGAAGATTTCGCTATTGTTGTCGTCTCGATCGCTAAGGCACCTTTGTGTGTTATGAACAAAATGAAGTACTTGTTATGTTTCAAATTTGTGGGAAATAATTTCACAACGGTTGAATGGTGCAACCGTAGTGAAATATGGAACATATAACCACGGTTGAATGATACATCCGTAGTTGTTATACTTTTAATTTTTAAATAATAATAAATGTGAAGGGACACATGCTTATTTTTATTGAAAAAAATGAATAATGTTTATGTTGGGATTCAAAACTTGTCATTCAAACTATATGACCACGGTTGTTTTAAGGAATCGTGATGAAAAGTGTCTTAGTAAAATAAAAAATTACATGCGCGTAAAAAATTTGATACGACTACAGTGAAAAATTGACCGTTATAATATTGTATCACCGAAGGTATATTTTCTCGTAATGGATGTTGCAAATGATTATTGCTTTGTAAAGGTAGAGATTAAAGTTGACAACAAAACGATTGTAGATTGTTTAAACAGTGATGAATAACCTAGAACCAATTAGGAAATTATGTGCATATCGATAGCAAAGAGACGAAGAGGTTTTAGAGAAACTAGGTTCTCTCACACTAAGAGAGACGGAAACAAAGTAGCACACATTATCGCTAAAGAACCTACGACTAAGATAGAAATACATTAGATTGAATGACAAAAGCATATAGCCTCGTCAAGTTTGGACAAATTAATCTTTATTTTTCAGATAGAAAAGATTTAAAATTTAAAAATTAAATATATAATTAGCTAAAAAAGTTATACAATAAAAAAGAATATTTTTTTATTGGCCTATTTAAATATTTATGAATAAATTATATGTATTACTATTTTATTATTAATATAATTTGTTAATTTTTAAAATTATTTTTTATTTACTTAAATTATTTTTTTAATTTTTTAATTTAATATTATCAATAAGACTTGAAAAGAATATGATATAAAATCAATATCTTTAATATTTCATAATAATTATAAAAATCGAGTTAAATCTTGTTAGTTTGTTAGTTCATTAATCTATTAATATATATCAGACTATTTCTTTGAATAATTTTTTATAAAAATGATTTTTAAATAGGATAGAAGGTCATACAAATGTTTTAAAACGACAAGACTGACACCCAAAATTATGTCTATAATACAATAGACTGCGTGCGTAGGGGTATTGACGACTTCAATTTTATAAATAGAAGGGATAAGTAGTAGAAAAGTACTACCTCCGTTCCTTTTTAAGTGTCATTTTTTCATTTTTTACACATACCAATAAAACTAATTATTATGGTTACTTTTCAAATCATAATTCTCCTTTTACCTATAATACCCCTACTTTTTTATTACATTTATTTAACTTTTTCTCTCTCTGCAATAAATACATAGGGATAATTTTGATAAAAGTACAATTAATACTTTCTTGAACTTTGCAAGTGACAATTAAAAAGAAACAAAAAATTATTCTAAAAGTGACACTTAAAAGGGAACGGAGGGAGTATAAGGAGCTAACAAATTAACACAAGTAGTGCACGAAAAATCCACTAAAGAAAAACAAGATGACACATGTCTAGACAGAAATAATTTGGAATATCAAATGTCAATGTAATTTTTTATCATCCAAACTGTTAAATGGGACATGTTTATGTCTGGAAGTTTTTGTTGACTGCTTGAGTTAAATTATTAATTTTTAAATAGTTTACTATTGTGAAAAACGATATCTTGAAATAAAGTATAAATTGTTTTTTTATGATCAAAAAACACATAAGGGTTATGATTAATGGAAAAACAAAAAAAAGAATAACAAGAATTGGTTATAACTGTTATTCTTTACTTTCTCTATAAAACAGATTACAAGTACTCAAGAATAACAAATAATTCTCTCACCTTAATTATGATTTGTCACACTTAAAATGAGAAACTAGTATGCTATTTATAATATACATAACATACTAAACTAATGAGCTTTTTAATAATTACTCATTACAAGATAACTTAGGATACAAGTTAATTTAAACAATTAGATCCTTAACACAAGACCCAATTCGACAACTATATACTAGTACACATTTCGACTACAACATGTAGTTCTTCGACAAAAGCATGTGAGAAAACTTTGACGGCATGCTAAACTAGAGTTCGATCCAATATCTCACAAATCTCCACTTTGGATCTAACTCTATAACATCAAGAAACAAACTAGCTTTCTTCATGTAGCTTTATCAACTGCTTACACTGGAAAAACTTGCAACTGTGCAACGTCTTGGTGATCATATCAGCAGCATTATGATCTGTTGAAACCTTAAGCACTTGGACTTCTCCACGCTCGATTATCCCTCTGACAAAATGCAGCCTCACATCAATGTGCTTGGTTCGCTCATGATAGGCTGAATTCTTCGACAGGTGTATTGCACTTTGACTATCACATTTAACAGTGGTAACTCGGCCATGAAGTTTCAGCTCCTTTACAAAACCTTCAAGCCACAATGCTCCTTCACAGCTTCAGTTAGGACGATATATTCTACTTTAGTGGTTGATAAGGCAACAACCTTCTGAAGTGTTGATTTCCAATTTATTGTTGTGCCAAACATAGTGAACACGTATCCAGAAATAGATTTTCTAGAATCCATACAACCTGCATAACCAGAGTCGACATATCCTTCGATTACTGCTTTACTATATTCACCCAAGGCTCCACCGTAAATTAGGAATTTGTTCAGAGACCCATTTATGTACCTTAGAATCCACTTCAATGCTTGCTAGTGAGCCTTTCCAGGATTCGCCATGTACATGCTTACAAGACTTACTGCATATGCTATGTCGGATTTAGTATAGACCATAGCATACCTCAAAGAACCTACTATATTAGCATATGGAATGCTATTCATATAAGCTTTTTCAACATCAGTACTGGGACACAGATCTATACTCAGCTTGAATTGAGGGTTTGTCGGAGTCACAACAGGCTTTGAATTTGACATACCAAACTTTTCGAGAATCTTCCGTAGGTATGCCTCTTGATATAAGCATAATTTTGACTGTTTTCTATCTCTTTGGATGTTAATTCCAAGAATCCTGGACGCAGGTCCCAGATCCTTCATGTCGAACTCCTTATTGAGTTCAGCCTTCACCCTCATTGCATCTTTGACATTTTTGCTTGCTATTAGAATATCATCCACATAAAGCAACAAAATAACAAATTAATTACCCGGTCAAAATCTGAAGTAAACACAGTGGTCGAACTGAATTCTAATGAAACTTATGTGTGCCATGAACTTGTCGAATCTCATATTCCATTGTCGAGGAGATTGTTGCAGTCTATATAAATATCTCTTTAGCTTGCACACATAATTTTCCTTCCCCCTTTCGACATACCCTTCAGGTTGCCTCATTAAGATTATTTCATCTAGATCACCATACAAGAATGCAATCTTCACATTCATCTATTCTAGTTCAAGGTTGAACTGTGCCACCGTGGCAAGCAACATTCGAATAGATCTGTGCTTCACAACACGAGAAAACACATCATTGAAGTCAACACCTTCTTTGTGAGTGAAACCCCTAGCGACCAATCTTGCCTTATATCTCTTCGACGCCACTTCTTCGATTCCTTCCTTAACTTTGAAAATCCATTTACAGCTGACTAACCTGGCTCCAGCAGGTTTCTTGATCAGTTCCCAAGTGTTGTTACCATGGATATTTCATTTCATCATCCATGGCCTTCAGCCATTCAGTCTTATTTCGACTCCACATAACTTCCTTATTATCTCTAGGTTCTTCGTCTAAAACTTCACTTTCAGAGATTAAGGCATAAGCTATAAGATCTGCATACCCAAGTCTCTGAGGTGGCTTGATGACTCTCCTCGACCTATCACTTGACAGTAGGTAGTCATCAACAGTTTCCTCAACTTCATCAGTATCTTTTGCTTCTTCTTCGACTTCATCAGGGATACGTAATTTAGCATCTACATGCTTCACCTCAAAAGGAATCTCTCCTTGTTCCAGCTCTTCATCAGCATCATCAGTTTTCTTGAAAGCCATCTTAGCTTCATTGAAAACTACATCTCGACTGGTGATACACCTTCTGTGACCTGGCTCTAGGCACCATAGCCTATAAGCTTTGAATCCTTCAGGGTATCCCATGAACATGCATTTTAGAGCTCTAGGTTTGACATTTTCTTGCCTAATGTGAGCATAGGCCACACAACCAAATACTCTCAATTTTTTGAGATCTGGTGGATGTCTCGACCAAACTTCTTCAGGTGTCTTCATATCTAATGCAGTCGAAGGACATATGTTTATCAGATATGTAGCTGTCGAAACATCCTCAGCCCATAATACCTTCTTTAATCCAAGACTAGTCAACATGCATCTAATTCTTTCCAAAATAGTTCGATTAAACCTTTACGCCAAAACATTTTGTTGTGGAGTACCTGCAGTAGTTTTGTGCCTTGCAATACCTAAGGCAGCAAAAAAACGGTTGAACGCCTCATTGCAAAATTCAAGAACATTGTCGGTTCTCAACCTCTTGATCTTTCTGCCAATGTGATTTTCAACCAGAGTCTTCCAACCTTTTAAATTTTCAAAAGTTTCATCCTTAGTCTTCTGGATGAATACCCATAACTTTCTGAAATAATCATCAACTATGGATAGAAAGTACCTTGCTCCTAAATGTGATGGACACCTTGCAGTCCCCCAAAGATCAACATGGATGTAATCAAGGGATCCATGAGTTCTTTGTTTGCCTTTGTTGAACTTCACTCTGCAAGTTTTCCCAAGTACACAGGGTTCACAAAATTTCAGCTTTTCGACTTTGTCTCCACCAAGCATATTTTGTTTCGCTAATTCGACCAGACCCCTTTCACTGACATGGCCCAATCTCATGTGCCAAATTTCTGACTTCGACAAAGGTGTTGTGGATGCAACATTTGTCAAACCACTTACAACTTCAGCTCAAGTGTATACAAGTCTTATTTCTTCACGCCTCTCAAGACTTCCTTCGACCCCTTCATGAATCTGAGGATACTTTTCTCTCCTTGAAAAGCATATCCCTTCTTGTCGAATTCACCAAGAGAAATCAAATTTCTCTTCAAATCAGGTACATATATAACCTCAGTCAATAACCTTGTTGACTCATCATGGAGCTTGAATCTCGCAGATCCAATACCTGCAATTTTGCAAGCTTTGTTGTTTCCCAGCATAACTTATCCACCCTCTTAATCACACAATTCCTCAAACACGTCTTTGTTTGGAGTCATGTGCCAAGTGCTGTAAGTAGGAGTGTACCTAAGAGGGGGGGGGGGGGGGGGGGGGGGTGAATTATGTTCTTAGAATTTTTACTCGGTTTTTCGACGGTTTTAATTATTACTTTCCTAAAGTTACTAAGTGATGAAATTCGGTAAAGTGCGGAAAGTAAATGACACAGTGATATATCCTGGTTCCCCTCACAGTTCGAGAGTACTCCAGTCCCTTTTCAACATGAAATAGAATTTTAATAATGTTAGATCCTAAGACAAGACTATCCTAGACTTTCTATACAGACTCTAAAAAACACACCAAGAACAATCCTCTTGGATTTTCACTAAGTTGAAATGAGAACAATCCTCTCAAACTCAACCTCTTGCTTCCAACAATCCTGGACAACAAGGAATACAACGAACCAAGTAATCTTAATTCCAACAATCCTTGAAAATATGATATGAATATCACAAGAGTTTTTAAGAATAATGAAATTTGTAGAACAATTATCACTTTGAGTGATGTATCAATATAATTGATCTTCCCTTCCAAACAAACAACTTATAATGATAGAATATAGTGCTCAAGTGTTTGTAAATATGGTATGAGTTTTTCTGGATTGTTATGGAAATACATGCAGAAAAATTCATTGTGAAAGTTCAAGAACACAAACACTTGTTTTGAAAATTGAATGATTATAATGATGTTAAATTGCAATGGAAGAGGTTAAATTTAATTAGAAATTTCATGTATTTATAAGTGCATAACACCTCTATGAAACATGGTAAAGATATGCAAAAATATCATGAACAATTGTCAAGTTAAAAAGAAATGGTTTCATGAAAAGATGCATGAAAAGGTGTTAACAATTTTTGAAATTCAAAATTAAAATACTGCTTCAGTCCGGTGTAAATTAGGGAGGTTTTTAGTGTTGTTTCAGCAGGTCAAAACACCCTAATTTACCAAAAACTGAATGTTTGAAAAATTTGAAAAAATGAAAAATTGTCTAAATTTTTGAACCAACCTTATGCAACATCTATTGATTTATCTAAGTCAATAGATTATATTTGAAAGTGATTTAACACGATTCAAATATGAAAAATAAATTTTCAAATGTATGATAAAAAATATTTTGTTTTTTAAAGATAAAAATAGTGATATATTTTCAACCAAATGAACCATGCATGCAAGTGAATTTTGGAGATTATTTTGAGCACTATTTTATCAATATATATTGTATGCTTATACCTCAATAAATAAAGATCAATGCAAGTCTTCATAATGTTGCAATCTTGATCCATAGCCATATTACTTCATGATGCTTTTTTTCATCATTTGATAAATGCACATAGTAGTTGTCTTCATCAAAACATGATGTTGAAGAAGCTTGACTTCACATTCTCCCCCTTTTTTATGATGACAACCATTGAAAATTGAGATGGTTGAATCTTTTAGAATGAATGAGAATTTCTTATGTGAATGCTCCCCCTATCTTTGATAACTCCCCCTTAATCAAAGCTCTCCCTTGATTTATAGAGAATTTGCATTTTTTGGGTTACAATTGTTAGAGACAAGCATACACATACACATATATATCTTCTCCCCCTTTGTCATTAGTAAAAAGGATGGGAAAAGTTTTATAATACATAAAGAATTTAATGAAAGTAAAAATAATTTATACCAATTAGTTTCCCTTCAAGAGTGACTTCATCAAACATTCATCTTTTGTGAACATGATGTTGAAGCCTTTGTCACAAAGTTGACTAGTACTTACAAGATTATGATTTAGTCTTTTAACATAAAGTATATCTTCAATGGATGTGAAAGTTAGTGCTTCAACTTTGTCAATGCCAAGAATTCTTCCTTTAATGTATTCCCCATATGTGAAATAACCCTTGGACTTTTGAACTAGACTTGAGAGTTAGTTTATTTTTCCCATCAAAAGCTTAGAACAACCACTTATCAACAAAGCATAGATTTGAAGTGGTCTTCAAGCAAACCTACAAAATAAATTAAGTTTTATTTGGCACCCAGTGTGACTTGGGTCCTTCATAATTAGTTCCTTTCTTAACTCACACATAATGCCCACTTGCAACACTAAAGATTCTAACATAGCAAGCATTAGGTGTATGGCCAATAATACCACAATAAAAACAAGTAGGAAAAAAGTTGCTCTTATATCTAGGAACATAAGATTTCTTTTTCACAAATATTTTCTTTTTAGGATAAGGATGCACATTCCTAGGTTTGTTCACTTTCTCTTTAGAAGATTGGTCACTAGCCTTAACAAAAATAGTTTTACTAGAACTTGGTTTGGAAAACTTTGAATAACCAAGTCCATTTTTATCATTAGAATATCTTTGTTGACTAAGGACCGCTTCTAACCCAATTTGTCATTTCTCATATCTTTCAACGACTCTTTTCAATTGAACAATTTGGAAAGAAAGTGATTCACAATTTTTACATACCAACTCTTGTTTTTCTTCACTAATTTTCTTTTGTTTCTCATCTTTTGCTTCTTTTTCCATAATATCAACTTTTTCTTCTAAAGATGTAATTTGTTTCTTTTGTGAAGATATTGTTTTATACAATACTTGGCATTCATTTAATAGTTCTTCAATAACACCTAAAGCATCATTATCACAAGAAGATATTTCATTACTAACCTCTTCTTCTTCTTCATCGGAATGGTGTGTTGCTATCAATGCAAGATTTACATGTTCTTCATCTGAAGATGAGCTTATTTCATTGTCATTCCATGCTACATATGCTTTCTTTTCCTTTTTGTGATTCTTTCTCTTAAATTTATTCTTCTTTTGAAGTGTAGGCCATTCAATTTTAACATGTCCTCTTTCTCCACATTCAAAGCATTTAATCTTCCTTGTTGGTGCTTCCCATTTAATGGTCTCCCTTTTTCTTTCTTTTCTTAGAAACTTTTCAAACTTCTTGATAAGATCATCATTTTCATCACTATTGGACTCATCCTCTTGATTACTGTCATAATTTTTTACTTTTGTCTTTAAGGCAACGTCTTTTGAATCTTTTACTTGTATTTCATGCTTCTCCAATCTTTCAAGTTCTAATTCATGTTCTTGAAGTTTTCCAAACAAGGAAACGAATGTCATGGTAGAAAGACTTTTCTTTTCTGATATTGCTGTCACCTTTGGTTGCCATTCCATATTTAAAGATCTAAGCACTTTAAGATTTAATTCATCGTTAGTAAAAGTCTTACCGAGTGCTTTCAAATGATTTGTCAAGTGCACAAATCTTATTTACAAGTCGAAGATTGATTCTCGAGGCTGCATTCTGAACATCTCATATTCTTGACTTAATGTGTTCAATCTAGATCGTTTAACTTCAGCGGTTCCTTTATGAGTTTCCACCAAAGTGTCCCAAATTTCTTTCGCGGATTTACATTGTGAAATGCGGAAGAATTCATCCATACTTAATGCGCTTTGTAATATGTTAATGGCTTTCTTTTCATCGATCACTTTCTTTTTATCATCGTCAGTATAAGAACTTTTAATCTTTGGAGTTGCAACATTGTTTACTACACTCATTGGTTGATGTGGACCATTTTCAACAGTTTCCCATATTCCATCTCCTTGTGCTTCTAAGTGTGCTCTCATTCTGATTTTCCAAAAGTCGAAATACTCTCCTGAAAATAGAGGGGGCTTGTTACTACTACCGTCATCTTTGAAAACTGGATTTGCGCTTGTGGAAGCCATACTGGATCTTGAAGGAACAGGTTACCTATAACTTGCTCTGATGCCAATTATAAGTGGGAATGTACCTAAGAAGGGGGTGAATTAGGTTCTTAGAAATTTTTCTCGGTTTTTCGACGGTTTTGGTTATTACTTTCCTAAAGTTACTAAGTGATGAAATGCGGTAAAGTGCGGAAAGTAAATGACACAGTGATATATCCCGGTTCCACTCACAGTCCGAGAGTACTCTAGTCCCCTTTCAACATGAAAGAGATTTTTAATAATGTTAGATCCTAAGACAGAATTATCCTAGCCTTCTATACAGACTCTAACAAACACACTAAGAACAATCCTCTTGGATTTTCACTAAGTTGAAATGAGAACAATCCTCTCAAACTCAACCTCTTGTTTCCAACAATCCTGGACAACAAGGAATACAACAAACCAAGTAATCTTAATTTCAACTATCCTGGAAAATAAGATATGAATATAACAAGAGTTTTTAAGAATAATGAAATTTGTAGAAAAATTATCACTTTGAGTGATGTATCAATATAATTGATCTTCCCTTCAAAACAAGCAACTTATAATGATAGAATATAGTGTTCAAGTGTTTGTAAATATGGTATGAATTTTTCAGGATTGTTATGGAAATACATGCAGAAAAATTCCTTGTGAAAGTTCAAGAACACAAACACTTGTTTTGAAAATTGAACGATTATAATGATGTTAAATTGCAATGGAAGAGGTTAAATTTAATTTGAAATTTCATGTATTTATAAGTGCATAACACCTCTATGAAACATGGTAAAGATATGCAAAAATATCATGAACAATTGTCAAGTTAAAAATAAATGATTTCATGAAAAGATGCAAGAAAAGGTGTTAACAATTTTTGAAATTCAAAAATAAAATATTGCTTCAGTCTGGTGTAAATTAGGGCGGTTTTTAGTACTGTTACGGCAGGTCAAAACGCCCTACTTTACCAAAAACTGAATGTTTGAAAAAATTGAAAAAATGAAAAATTGTCTAAATTTTTGAACCAACCTTATGCAACATCTATTGATTTATCCAAGTCAATAGATTATATTTGAAAGTGATTTAACATGGTTCAAATATTAAAAATAAATTTTCAAATGTATGATAAAAAATATTTTGTTTTTTAAAGCTAGAAATAGTGATATATTTTCAACCAAATGAACCATGCATGCAAGTGAATTTTGGAGATTATTTTGAGCGCTATTTTATCAATATATATTGCATGCTTATACATCAATAAATAAAGACCAATGCAAGTCTTCATAATGTTGCAATCTTGATCCATAGCCATATTGCTTCATGATTCTTTTTCTCATCATTTGATAAATGCACATAGTAGTTGTCTTCATCAAAACATGATGTTGAAGAAGCTTGACTTCACAAGTGCAACCTGAATCCATAATCAACACCTTTCTTAAGTCGCTGCTTGAAACTACCAGGACATCAGATGATTCGAAGTCATTTTGAACAATGGTTGCATTGCCATTATCCTTATCGAATACCAGATGCCTCGCTACTATAAGACTTTTGCTGACTTTTACCTTTCTTCTTGTTGAACTTACCTTCCTTTCGCAAGAATTTTCCCCTAACGGCCAAACCTTCACCAACCGTCGAAGGGTTTTGCTCCCAAGGCTGATTGAACTTCTTCAAAGCTCAGGGACTCCCTTCCATACAAGAGAGTTTCTTTGAAGTGAGCATGTGTTCTAGGCAAAGCGCACAACGACAATAGTTCTTGATCTTCATCATCGATCTTCACGTCAATATTTTCAAGATCAAGAATCAGCTTGTTGAACATATCCAACTGCTCATCCAATACTTTGTCTTCACTCATCTTGAATGAATACAAAGCTTACTTCAAGTAGATTCGATTCACCAGAGATTTTGTCATGTACAAACTTTCAAGTTTCAACCATAACCCCGATGTCGTAGTCTCCTTTGATACCTGTCAGAGAACCTTATCACCAAGACTCAACAATATTGCATTGTAGGCTTTCTCTATCATGGTCATCTTTTCAGTTTTCGTTAACGCAGCGTTCATGGCTGCCTCTCCCTTCAACGCTACCAAACACCCTTGCAGAACCAGTAGGGCTTTCATCTTCAAGCGCTATAGACCGAAATCGTTCACTCCGGTGAACTTTTCAATCTCATATTTTGTTGAAGGCATCTTCCTCCACGCTCACCGCACCAATTTGTTGTGAAAAACGATGTCTTGAAACAAAGTATAAACTGTTTCTTTATGATCAAGAAACACACAAGGGTTAGTGTTAATGGAAAAACAAGAAGAAAAACAACAAAGATTGGTTATAACTGATATTCTTTACTTTTTCTATAAAATAGATTACAAGTATCAAGAATAACAAATAACCCTCTCACCCTAATTAGGATTTTTCACAATTAAGATGAGAGACTAGTATGCTATATATAATAAACCTAACATACTAAACTAATGAGCTTTTTAACAATTACCCATTACAAGCTAACTTAGGTTACAAGCTAACTTAAACAATTGGATCCTTAACACAAGGCCCAATTCGACAACTACATACTAGAACACATTACGACTACAGCATGTAGTTCTTCGTCAACAGCATGTGAGCAGACTTCGACGACATGTTAAACTAGAGTTTGTTCCAATATTTCACATCTACTAATTTAAACTATCAGAAATACACTTTATACAATTAAGATCTGAAAAAGCTACTCATTTCATAAAAATTTACAATGAAATTTGCATTCACGTGCCTTTTACGAATTTACCATACATATTCATTGTTATCTCCTAGTCCACCTTTTTTTACCCTAGATTATAATTCTATAACTCCCAAACGATGATTAGAAAACGGTGAAGGAATAAACTTCAAAAAAATTAATAATATTTTGGAGAGATATAGAAATATAAATAAATAAACAAATAAGATGTCCTTTATTTAAAAAATATATGATACAACATGAAAATAAAAATTTAGATTACTTTGAGATACAGTCCGAACCAAGTCCCATAGATAAAACTAATTAAGCCGGTGTGCTATAAATGAAATAGATTAAAATCACATAGAAAAAAATATTCATAAGGGCATCTTAATGTGGATCTAAGCCATCGAATCAAAAGAATGCGAAGGGTCTATAATTGCCAGTTCCTCCCATGTTGTTGAAGCCAGACTAATGAGATTGCAATAAAGGGTTCTGAAAAAATTGTGGTTTAAACATTTGAGCTTGTTGAAGGTTTCTTTGATGATGGAGAGACAAGTTACAGTTCGAGCTATTTTAAACGAAGAATGGAAAAGTTTGGGTAGGTGCACCTTGAAATACATGCCTATTAGTATGTTGTGCAACAATTTTCCTAAGATCCTCCAAAGACTTTTGGAATAATTTACATTGAGCCATATTCATCCCATCAATAGGACAAGCCCACCAAAATTGAGCTTCAATTACTTTGCGCAAATGACTCAGCTCATCACAACGCTTCTTCTCAATGTCCAACGTATTATTCATTTGAGTTAGCTGGTTATTGAGCGCGTGTACATTGGCACTTCGGTGAGCCTCAATGAATTGCATGGTGCCATTGTTTTGGGGTGGAACACGTAATAGATAACGATCAATGAGCGTATCAACATGTGGGTGACCAAAGGAAAACACCTTACCACCCGGTGAGAATACAACGAGAGCAACATCTACACCACAAAGTGTGCAAAGCTCACTAGCTTTTTTGAAGAGCCCACTACGGCGCTTCGAGAAAGTCACTTGTAGGTTGCTCTCTTTGCTCACCTTTTTCATCTCAATCTTTTGGCGGCCACGAGTTTTCTTTTCAGTTGACATTGTTGAAATTAAAAAAGAGAGAAGAGAAAAGAAAGTGATGAATGTGTTTAAAACTTCAAACTCAAAAATGATACACTATAATTGAGTATGAAGAAATCCTTTTATAATCATATTTCGCGTGAATAAATTTTCAATTGAATTAATATTTATCTAAAAAATTGAGATCCGGTTATTTTCAGACGTTCTACCTTTTCGTTACATTAAAATATTCATTGTATTAAGAGATTCACATCAAATCTCTTTTTATAATGTTTATATGGTAGAAAATTCAATATAAAAAATGGAAATTTTTTTACAATTTGTATATATCTTAGCTTATATAGCACCTATTAGATAAACTCTATTTTGATAATTCAGGAAATTTGCTTACATATGTTTATGTTACTGTAATTATACAACAAAAGTAATCAAGAGTTCAATATATTCTTTAGAATGGTAGTAGTTAAATTGTTCTCGCGGTTAAATTTCAATTTTTGAAAATCATTGGAGTATTTTCGGTGTATCTTTTCCTATCATTTTCACTCTTTTCCTTTAATTTATAAAATAAAAAAGTTTCGAGATAGAAAATAATTGCTTTTAAGAATTTTCTAAAACATAAATTCAAATAATTTAATTTTTAATATCAAAACAATGGCCAACGGTAATATTTTCCACTTAATTTTTTTTTATTGAAATGGTAAAATTATTATATTGATTATTTTAAAATATAATGGGCGGAAAATGGAAATGTGGAATGTATATAATAAATTTTTAATTTTTTAATTTTTTTAAATATATAATAAATATTTAAAATGGAAAGGTTGTTTCTTTTCAAAATGCAATGAATCTTATTGTCACTTTTATAGAAAATATTACAATTTTTTATTTTACTATAAGAATAATAATCAACTATGAATAGGTGATTAGGTTGTTGATGACAATGGACGGTAAAAGAGTAAATTTTAATTTAAAAAGACCTCTATTTTTTCATATATAACTTGTGTTAAGAAATTAAATATTTATTGTTATATACTTTTTTAATATGTAGTATTGTTAGAATATGTTGAATGTAATCCATTGTTGTCGAAGTCGAAGTCGAAGACAACAGGTTGTTGTCTAGTGTTGAAGTCGAAGACAACAGGTTGTTGTCTAGTGGCGAAGTCGAAGTCGAATTGCTTAGTGTCGAATTGTCGAATGTGTTTCGACAGATTCATTTAGATGGGATTCAGATTTTGCTTTTATTAGATTAGATTTGATTTGATATGATTTAGATTAGATTTGATATTTTGGGCTTTTATAGTTTGGGCTTTGTCTTGAGATGCAAGCAAACCTAATTCTATAAATAGGGAGTTTCCCTCATCAATCAATCAATCAATTACAACACTTTGTAATTTCTCACAGAATTCTGCAGTTGCAGAGTGAGTAATAAGAAGAGAGAAAGTCCCACAGTTTGTGGGCAGCAAGAACATTATTCATCTTCTTCTTCCCTATTCTCTTTCTACTTTCTGTATAATTGCTGCGTGATAGAAGGAATTCCCATAGTCTTTGGGTTGATTCCAACATCTGGTATCTAGAGCTCCGGTTTAAGAGATTCAAGGGCAAGAAATCGCAAGAACGCGATGGCTACGAATAATCCAAACGGCCATTTTCCAGCAAACCTTCCAATTCTCAAGAAAGATAATTATGAGAATTGGTGCAAGCAAATCAAGGTTGTTTTCTGTTATCAAGATTTGTGGGATCTTGTGAAGGAAGGAATAACAACTCTTGAAGAAAGTGCGACGGATCAAGAAAAGGCTGCATTCAAAGAATTGAAGAAGAAAGATTATAAAGCTCTCTTTATAATCCATCAATGTGTTGATGCAGATAACTTTGAGAAAGTTAGTGATGCAGAAACAGCGAAGGATGCATGGGAGATTCTGGAAAAATCGTTTGGAGGCGCAGAGAAGGTGAAAGAGGTGAGGTTACAAACTCACAAAAGGGCGTATGAATTGCTTCAGATGGAAGACAATGAGAGCATAACAAATTTCTTCACAAGAGTTACGAAACTTGTGAATCAAATCAAAGTGTGTGGAGAAGTATTGACGACGAAAGCAGTTGTCTCAAAGATTTTGAGATCGTTGGCTCCAAAATTTGATCACGTGGTAGTAGCCATAGAAGAATCAAAAGATTTGTCGAAGGTGACGAAAGAAGAGCTTCAAGGGACGCTTGAATCTCATGAACAAAGAATGGCTGAAAGAGCTGCAGGCAAGTCGAAGAATGATGTGGCCTTGCAAGCTCAATCAGCGAAAGATAAGAAGGGTAAAGAAAAGATGGTCGACAAAGGTAGAGGAAGCTACAATAATTCGACAGGCAGAGGAAATCAGCAAGAGGCGAATTGGTCGAACCATAGAAGGACCCAGAACCAAAGCAACCAAAGAGGTGGTGCTGCAGGTAGAGGAAGAGGTGGTGGTCGAAAGCCTGACAAAAGCCACATTCAGTGTTATAATTGTCACCAGTATGGTCACTATTTGACAAAATGTCCTGAAAGAAAGAATCAAGAAGATGATGCAAAGCTGGCGAAGCATGAAGAAGAAGAAGGTATGATGCTGATGGTTACAACCAGAGATAATGAGAGTTTCAAGGACCAGTGGTACTTGGACTCAGGATGCTCATCACACATGACTGGGAGGAAAGATTGGTTTGTCAACATGAAGCCCTCGTCGAAGAACACAGTGAAGTTTGCAAATGACAACACTCTAGCAGCTGAAGGTGTTGGTGATGTTCTGATTATGAGGAAAGATGGCAAAAGGACAACAATTTCCAATGTGTTGTACATTCCAGGCATGAAGAGTAATTTGCTCAGTATAGGGCAGCTTGTCGAAAAGAACTACAAGGTAGTTGTCGAAAACAAGATGATGAGAGTTGTCGACGCAAGTGGTAGGTTGATCTTGAAGGCTCCAATGTCTCAGAATAGAACCTTCAAGATTGAACTAAATGTGATGGAGCACAAGTGTCTTGCAACTGCAGCTAGCAGAGATGAGTGGATATGGCATTATAGGCTTGGGCATCTCAACTTCAAAGACATCAGAGATCTGAAGAGAAAAAACATGGTTTCAGGTTTGCCAGAAATTAACATTCCAGATGAAGTTTGTGAGGAATGTGTGCAGGCAAAGCAACACAAGAATTGCTTCAGTAAGGATGCAGGAAGCAGGTCGAAGGGAATTCTTGATGTTGTGTACTCTGATGTATGTGGTCCAATCCAGGTCGATTCTATGGGAGGTAACAAATACTTTGTCACATTCATAGATGATTTCAGTCGAAAACTGTGGACTTACCTGATCAAGAAGAAAAGTGAAGTGATTGAGGTATTTGCCAAGTTCAAATCTATGGTCGAAAGACAAAGTGGTCGTAAGCTCAAGGTTTTGAGAACTGATGGTGGTGGAGAATATGTGTCGAAAGATTTCGACAGACTATGTGAGAAAGAAGGGATTGTGCATGAGGTGGTGCCACCCTATACTCCACAGCAGAATGGAATTGCAGAAAGGAAGAATCGAACCATCATGAACATGGTTCAAAGTATGTTGAAGGGCAAACATCTTCCTAAAGAATTATGGGGAGAAGCTGTTTCGACTTCGACATATCTTCTGAACAGGTGTCCGACGAAGAAGCTAAAGGGGATTACGCCAGAAGAATGTTGGTCTGGTGTGAAGCCAAGCTTAAGTCATCTTAAGGTCTTTGGATCGATTGCACATAGGCATGTGCCAGATCAGTTGAGACGAAAGTTAGATGACAAGTCAAGTCAAATGATCCTGGTGGGATATCATTCGACAGGTGGATACAAGTTGTTCGACCCAATAAACAAGCAGATTATGATCAGCAGAGACGTGATCATTGATGAGCTTAAGGAGTGGGACTGGACAGAAAATGTCAACAAAGATTCAGTAAGAATCAGTTGTGAAGAACCAGCTAGAGAAGCTGAGAGAGAAGTTCGACAAGAAAGTGTCGAAGACCAAGCAGAACCAAGTAGACCTCGTCGAACAAGACAAATGCCAGCAAGATTGCAGGAATGTGTGATTACATCAGATGATGTTGTCGATGAAGAAGGTGAACTGGTACACTATGCTTTCTATGCAGATGTCGAACCTGTCAATGCAGCTGAGGCATTGAAAGATTCGAAGTGGGTGAAAGCAATGAATGAAGAAATAAAATCCATCGAAGTCAACAACACCTGGTCACTTGTCGAATTGCCTGAAGGCAAGAAGGCAATTGATGTGAAGTGGGTTTACAAAGTAAAGTTGAATCCAAAAGGTGAAGTAGTTCGACACAAAGCAAGACTCGTAGCGAAAGGATTTCTTCAGAAGGAAGGAATTGATTATGACGAAGTCTTTGCACCAGTTGCTAGGATCAAAACAATTAGGTTGGTTGTTGGTCTAGCAAATATGAATAATTGGTACACATGTCAGATGGACGTGAAGTGTGCATTCCTGAATGGCCCCTTAGACGAAGAAGTTTATGTTGTACAACCAGTTGGGTTTGTGAAACAAGGCAAAGAGAGAATGGTGTACAGGCTGCATAAAGCCCTGTATGGACTTAAGCAAGCTCCAAGAGCTTGGAATAAGAAAATCGACAGCTTCTTAAGGGAGAAGGAATTTGTGAAGTGCACAACTGAGCATGGAGTATATGTAAGAAGAAGCAATGGCGAATTGCTTATACTATGTCTCTATGTCGATGATCTGCTGATAACAGGAAGTTGCAAGAAGGAGATCGAAGATTTCAAACGTAACCTGAGTGAAGAGTTTGAAATGTCAGACTTGGGAAATCTCTCATATTTCCTTGGCATCGAATTCTACAAGAGTAGTAGAGGTTTGATGATGCATCAAAGAAGATATGCAGGCGAAATATTGAAGAGATTTGAGATGCAAGATTGCAACCCAACTTCGACTCCAGCTGAGCCTAGACAGCAACTGTCGAAAAATTCAGATGAAGATGATGTCGACCCAACCCAATACAGAAGACTTATTGGGTCATTTAGATACCTTTGTCACACAAGGCCTGACTTAGCATACAGTGTTGGTATGGTAAGTAGATTTATGCAGAAGCCAAAGGTATCACACCTAGCAGCGGTGAAGAGGATACTAAGGTATCTGAAAGGAACTCTCGACTATGGCATTTTGTTTCCAGCAGCTGATGAAGGGAAAGAATGCAAGTTAGTGGGATACACAGACTCTAGCTGGTGTAGTGATGCAGAGGATAGAAAATCCACAGCTGGATATGTGTTTATGTTAGGTGGTGCACCAGTTGCTTGGAGTTCGAGAAAGGAGCCAGTAGTGGCATTGTCATCATGCGAAGCAGAATACATTGCTGCTTCTCTTTGTGCATGTCAAGCAACATGGATGGTGAATCTGGTCGAAGAAATTACATCAATGAGTCATGGAGCAATTACCATGAAGATCGACAGCATGTCAGCTATCAACTTGGCGAAGAATCCAATAGCTCATGGTCGAAGCAAGCACATCGAGATGAGGTTCCATTATCTTCGAGAGCAGGTAGCAGAAGGGAAGATGAATTTGGAACACTGCAGAACTGAGAATCAGATTGCAGATATCATGACGAAGGGAGTGCAAGTCGAAGGATTCAGAAGGCTAAGGTCTATGATGAACATATATAGTTTAGACACAATGTATTAGGTGGTGTGTTGAATGTAATCCATTGTTGTCGAAGTCGAAGTCGAAGACAACAGGTTGTTGTCTAGTGTCGAAGTCGAAGACAACAGGTTGTTGTCTAGTGGCGAAGTCGAAGTCGAATTGCTTAGTGTCGAATTGTCGAATGTGTTTCGACAGATTCATTTAGATGGGATTCAGATTTTGCTTTTATTAGATTTGATTTGATTTGATATGATTTAGATTAGATTTGATATTTTGGGCTTTTATAGTTTGGGCTTTGTCTTGAGATGCAAGCAAACCTAATTCTATAAATAGGGAGTTTCCCTCATCAATCAATCAATCAATTACAACACTTTGTAATTTCTCACAGAATTTTGCAGTTGCAGAGTGAGTAATAAGAAGAGAGAAAGTCCCACAGTTTGTGGGCAGCAAGAACACTATTCATCTTCTTCTTCTCTATTTTCTTTCTACTTTCTGTATAATTGCTGCGTGATAGAAGGAATTCCCATAGTCTTTGGGTTGATTCCAACATAATAGTTTCTATACCTAATTCTCACACACATGGATAATTTTTCAAAATGTAATAATGGTCAAATGTAATGTATAAACTATTGAAAAATATAGAAACCACAAAAACATAAAATGTCTCAGTTAAAATTAGTGTGACTTTCTATTTCTAACATCGAGTAAGAATTTTAAATCCTTCTAAAAATTGCTCTAAGATATATGGAGGTATTTCTTACTCAAAGCATAAGGCACTACGTTATTCTTATTCTTTTTCGGGTGATATTTTAAATTAAAGTTATAATCACTCAAAACTTTGATCCACCTTTTTTTGCTTCATGTTCAACAGCTCATGATAAAACAAGTATTGTAATATCTTCTGATCGTTAAAAATCTCATAAAGTGACATCAAATATGTGTTAGTCGAGAATATGTAGAATAAAACGGGGGTGGGTGGTTTAAATAGACCTCCCAAATAAAATGACCAATTTAAAAATTATTTTAAAAATATTGTATCAAATTTATTAAAACCAAATAGTTTGCAGGGTATAAACCAATTACATGTAAAATAATTATGCTTATGCATGGATATATGTACATATCAACTTAATCAATATTAGGGTTGTTTATGATACAGGTCATAAAGAAAACCGTACTGAACCGAATTAAACCATAATAAAAATTTATTCGAACTGAACCGAGCCGTTTCAATTTACTTAGAACCGAACCGAACCGAACCAAAATTATTGGTTTAGTATACCGTTTAGAAATTATGAACCGTACCGAACTGTTAGAAGACAATTTTTGCAAACCGAACCGTTTATTAAAGAACCGAACCATTAATCTATTTTTCAAAATTTTAAAATAATAAAAATTAAAACTTATTTATAGTATTTTTAATTTTCAGTTTCAGTTCAGTTCGGTTACAGTTTCGGTTCGGTTCGGTTTCAATTCGGTATGGTTCTAGAACTGTTTCGTGTAATATGGTTTGGTTCACTAACCAAACATAACGGTTCGGTTATTTTAACTTCAGTTCGGTTCAGTTCGGAGGTTCGGTTCGGTTCATGGTTTTTCTGAACAACCCTAATCAATACACAATATGAGAAAAAGAGAGAGAGAGAGAGAGAGAGAGAGAGAGAGAGAGAGAGGTGTGCGTCATATTTATAATGTTTATAAGGATTAAGATATCGTCCTCGCTAAGCTTAATCTACTATGCAATGGTATCCCATTGAAAATTTGTGGTATTCCAATATAGTTTGTGACAAATTACACGAGTTTTAGTACAATCACAATATCCAAATAATGCTGAAAGTATAAAAATTCTTCAATAACCAAACACAACTTTTATAAGGTTGATCTCAAGAATCAAACACGAACCTTCAAGAGTATCGCACTCTTGAACTAAAATACTAACACGACGCCCGTATTACCCTGTCCTTGCAAGTAGTTTTCACTCACAAGGCAGTAAGACAACATTGGTGAAACAAATATATAAAGAAAGAGGAATAGAAAGATAAAATGTTAAGAAATAGAAAAACTACAAATTTTGCTGTAGTTCTTCGAGAGGTACTCCTTTTGAAGCTCTGCTTCTCTTCAATCTAAACTCTATTACTTGGTTTTGCCTCGTTTGTTGCTCTCTGATTATTGTATTTGCTTTCTCGTGCCTTGATTTGCGTCGTTTTGAATTAGGGTTTATTTGGGGGTTGTTAAGATTGATGGGTTTAAAGTAGGTTTCTGTGAAATTAGACCCAGGATTTGTGATCTATGGGTTTTGTTTAGTGGGTCAAGGTTGGTTTTTGGGTGGTTGGCCAGAGAAAGACGGCGGCGGCCACCGCGCGCCACCATCTTCTCCGACGAGAAGAGGGCTCCGACGACCCTTTGAGTTGCAAAGTGAAGAACGAGGCGAGAGAAAAATAAGCGATGTGAGAGAAACTGAATGTGAAAATAAACAAGAATCCACCGTCTCCTTGTATTATCTGTTTTTTTTTGGGTTGTCATGTTGGACCTCCTCACCGGTGACAAGTGTCACCAGTCTTTAATATTTTCCATGATCATGTGTGTGTACTGAATCGTCTTACCATGCGCGCGTGTTTTCCTCACCCTCTGATTAAGAGTCAATCTTTGACTATGTGGCAAATCAAAGGCCTAGATATGGGCGCAAGGTCAAGGGTTGACCGAGGGCATATAGTACACCCTCCCTGCGTAGCGTGAGCTGTTTTTGCTTTGGGCCTCAGTGGATTTTCTGTTTACACCCCCAGTCTATTATATCCTGGCCCATATCCTTTTTGATTTATTTCTTGTTTTTTTTTGTTTATTATTTATTTTATCTACTTCTTTTTTAATTGTTATAATTTATAAGATAATTATACATTAAATATTAATTATTTATCTTACATATTTTCACTTAATACTAATTAATTATTGTCATACCCCAAATTTTACACCTTAGATGTCATCATCATTTGCATGAGCATTCTAGGTCAATCATCCTTGCATAACTAACCAAATTATCAGATTTTGTTTGCTTGGTTTCATTTGTAAATTAGAGTTTGCTTCAAGATGCTTCAAGGGTTGATTAACCAAGTTTTTGGTTAGATCCTCAACCAAGCAGTTTCTCATACTTCTAAGAGACCATCCTTCCTCAATAATCCAGTGGAATATGCCTTCATCTGAAGTTCTTCGAGGCCCAAGTCTTGTAAGACTGAATCAACGATCAGGTGGTTTATTTCAGTATAAAGTTATCAGGTTGGGTAAAGATTCTGAAGTAGGGTTTTGGTTCTCGTCATTGATCCAAGGATTTGTCAAATTTGTTGCTTAATTGAAGATCATGTCAAGATAAATTCAGGGGTGTGATGTTGTTCAGGATTTGTGATGGTCAAGTGTGTTTGTAGAGGTTTAAGTGTCTTTCAAATTTGGTGGTGCATTACAAAATCCATATCCATTTATAATACCCATCTGTCAAATTCATTTCAAAACCAAATGTCCATTTCATGCCCAAATATCCAAATAACCATTTCTCTAAATGACAATCGGCCCACCATTGGTGAAATCAATTTCCTTAGAATCAAGAAAATCTTGTACCTTATGCTTGAAGGCTTTACAGTTGTCTATATGATGCCCAGGCGCTCCGGAATGAAATTCACAATGAGCATTGGCGTCGTACCCTGGCGGAGGAGTGCCAGTAAGTGGAGCCAAAGTTCTTTTATGTATCAACTAAAGCTGCAAAAGATGTTGTAGTAATTGGGAATATAGCATTGGTGGAGTTTCAAAATGCCTATTCATCTTTGGCCTATCTTGGTATCGGAGTGGAGCGTTGTTCTGTTGCTGAGGCGCAATCGGGATGGCTACGGTAGCAACTTGCGGAGTATAATTTTTCTGAGCTATGCCTTTACCATGATAGGAAGAAACAAAATTTGTGTCGCCTTCCCGCTTCTTTAGGTTTCCTGCTTATGGTTTCTTACTTCCTCCGGATGAGGACCCATTTCCACTCGATATCTTACCAGTCTTGATTCCACTTTCAACCCTTTCCCCTAGTAGCACCAAATCTGAAAAACCTGCCGACATTCACCCAACCAGGTTCTCGTAATATGGCCCCTGAAGTGTAGCCATGAACATATCGATAAGTTCTCTCTCCATCATTGGAGGTTGAACTCTCGCTGCTAGTTCACGCCACCTCTGGGCGTACTCCTTAAAGCTCTCATTACCCCTTTGGGAGAGGTTCTGCAATTACATCCTGTTTGGTGCCATGTCGCTATTGTATTTGTAATGCTTGGCGAATGCCTCGGCTAAGTCTCTCCAGCTTCTGATATGGGTCCTCTCAACCCTATATACCATTCCAACGACGCCCCAGCCAGGCTGTCTTGGAGAAATGCATCAAGAGTTTCTCATCATCTGAGTATGCCAACATTTTTCTATAGTATGCCCGGATATGAGTTTTAGGGCAACTTGTTCCCTTGTATTTATCAAAATTCGGAACTTTGAACTTGTGAGGTATCTTCACTCCAAAGACCAACCTCAAGTCTGTCATATCGAGCCCAAAAGAATTCTGGTTTTCATAGGCTCTCATCCTTTCTTCAATCAGTTTAAACTTCTTGTCGGCCTCAGATGGGAGGCAGACGTCAATAGCTTGCATGGAGAAAACGTCGTCCTGATGATCTTCTTCCCAGTGATGGCCACCAGCGTCATGCACAACACACACACACTACCACCTCCCCCAACTACTCCAGAAACTCCACCAGCTAAGCCTCCGCCCGGAGGAATGACAGCAGTAGGAATACCTTCATTTTGAGGACCAGCACCTCCGCCCGGAGGAATAATTCTAGAACCTCCTTGAACAACACCATCTCCATAAACACACAGAGCCAGAATTGCATTAAAGACTGCCCAACTTTTTGCCTCGGCATACTTGTGAGCTTGACCAACCAGAAAATCCAAATGAAACCCTTCAAAGCCTCCCTTTCTAGCAACATTACTATCCAAAATAGATTGGCCCAAATGAAGAGTAGCGGCAACCTTCTCCAAATTAGGGTTTTCCTTGGAATAAAAGAAGGGCACTCTCTTCTTGATGGGGACCCCTAATATGATAGCAAATACCTCCAATGTTGGAACCAATACATAGTCTGGGAAGGTAAAACAGCGCAGTGGAGGGCCATAGAATTGCACTAGAGTATGTATAGCCTTGTACTCATAGTCAGTGATAGTATGCAAGAAATTCAGAATTATCCCATAATCTTTCTTGAAATCTGCTAGAACACTAGGATCTGCCAAAGAAACTAATCCATAAAGAGAATCGAAGGTAGGTTTTGGAAATTTATACACACTGATACTTTTCCTACTAGTGGTCATTTCTGAAGGTCTTCAGCAACCAGAATCAAAGCTAAGATGTAAACCCTGGAAATAAACAAACATGAGTGCTAAAATGCAAGTACGATGTTATGCAAATGCACACATGGAATCATGATATCCAATACGCTCAGAATAGCTGATGTGATGTTGACTGAATAAAGACCATAATTCCACTTTGACAAGAAACCTAGAACACCAGAATATTGGAATAATCAGAAATCCAAGCTTACAATACCAAGTTCGAAGGTCCACACTGATAAGAAATGCAGAAAACCGGGTATGTTGAAAGTCAAGGTTTCCTGCCAAACCCATCCCCTCTCATGTGTGGGTACTAGCCTTGGGCACGACAATCCTAGCAGGTCCTCAGTATCACACACTCTCAGGTCGAGAAATGATGATACGATCACCATTTCTAGTTTGGCATCATCATCAATTAAAGAGGCCTCAACTGATTCCCAATGAACGGTCTCCAGAGTCATAAGCTCTCTAAGTCAACATCCTATCATCTGCACCAGACGCGCAGGATAGAATATCTCCAAAGAAAACCTCGTATGAATGTGGATTTTGTGTCAACTATACTTGGCCAGACGCCACGCAAGCCACATTACTCTCCACTCTAATCCTTAGTGTATACTCAAGCATGGGTATTGGGCTTATCTCTCATGAATCCAACCAACCCAACAGCAGAACAGCAGCAGCATAATAGGAAAACAATAATGCAAAGGCAAGTAAAATACAGTAATATATAAGTGTAGGCTGCTAATTTCGACGCCTGGATTTTGTTCAGAAAATAAGTTTAAAGATCTACCAGGATACTTTTTCGACAGGAATATGTTTTTGAAAGAGGTCAGTCGAAGGCCAATATTAATTGGACGGGCATATTTGGAGATTTTTCTAAGTATTAGAAATGTTTCGACGGATTGGTGATGAGGCTACTTTCGACGGTTGTTTTGAAATTTGAATTTAGGAGGGAGTTCCATTTTGAAAAAGGACACGTGGAATATATCTACTTGACGAATGCATGCAGATTGCCATTTGTCATCATTAGGAGAAATAGCTGTTATTGACAATTATTTCGACTGTATATAAATAGGGAGTCCTAGTGTTAGATTTTTGGGTGTGTTCAAAATTTTTACAAGTCACTCAAGAAATACTCAAAGTAACCGTGTGAGAGAAAAGAGTAGTTACTGAGAAAAAGCACGTTTGAGAAACACCAGTTTTATTCCTTGCATTTTAATGAAATCTTAAGTTATTCATTTACAATTCCTTTTCATTTCCGTACTTTTATTCTTGTAATTTACTTACAT
Source organism: Lathyrus tuberosus (assembly GCA_022829125.1). NCBI lineage: Eukaryota > Viridiplantae > Streptophyta > Magnoliopsida > Fabales > Fabaceae > Lathyrus > Lathyrus tuberosus. The sequence goes on along the minus strand of JALAZF010000201.1, from coordinate 10,082,738 downwards.
TTCGCCATTTCTTTCAAGAACCAAAGTCTTTATTTTTAGTAAAAAAAAACACTAGTTGATGAAAACAATGATGAATCCAATAAACAAAAGGATTTTTCACACAAATTATCAAGATTGTTAAAGCATATTGTCCTAGGATTTGTTTGATCGGTCCTGTAAGAAAACTAATTTTTCATAAATTAGGAAATCAGCGGTTGTTTGCAAATTTTCCAAGCAAACAAATTGGCACACCCAGTGGGACCTTGTGCTATTAACATTTGAAAACCTTTATTTTACACTTTACTAGTACGAGATTTTCTTCGTTTTGTTGCATGAGACTAAGGAGTGGTAAGATAGCCATAAATAACGAAGAAATACCCAGAAGGAGACGAGTATGCAGAATGGCAAATCCAAATCCGCCTAACAATCAGAATTCTACGAATAATGAAGTACCACCCCCTAATCCTTCGACTGGGGGCAATACGGCCTCAATATCAGTGTCAGAGGCTATGCCATCAACAGCGGGTTCGACACCTGCGCATTCAATTCCCCAGAATGCGCCTAGCTTTTCAACTATGGGACCCCAAATGCCTCAAATGACTCCTCCCCCTTCAGGGAGTATGTACAGACCCTTTATATCTGGTTTTTCGATGCCTCTAAATCGAGAACAACCATATGGAATGCCAACTTTAGTGATGGCAAGTTTACAAAATGTGCCATCAGTGTTTACGGATCCAACGATGAACCTAACTTCGCCTTTGCAAGGGTCCGGTTCTGGTGTGAACCATATGAGTCGAATTAGCCAGCCTTTAGGATCGGGATATCAAACTTATATGCCAAATATTACCAATAATTCCGCACAAGTGGTTAGGCAACAAATGGATGAGAGTAACCATGATATGCTCCAGATGTTAGCCCAACAGACGGGGGTTATATTTAACCCTTTGATCCAAAACACAACACAAATGAATCAACAATTGGCAGCATAGATGATGCGCATTGCTGATTTCTTTGGTGTCCCCCAACCTCCCCCAAGGGAACAGGTAGTTCAGAACCCAAGGGTAGCCGTCGAAGAAGAACCTACCATAAACCAAAGGCAACCAAACATCCCTCAGGCGGAAGTTTTGAACCAAGGAGGGGCAGTCGAACCACCTGGGGTCGAAATCCCTGTTCAACAGGAACCAAGAGTGTTGCTAGTAAACTGAAACCAAAATGCTGACAATATTATACAACAAATGCGTTGTAATGATATGCCGGCAGAGAACAATTTGGCTGCCATGGTCGAAAGGATTATGGCGTGAAATGGGATGAATGTAGGATTACAAAGGCCCAGTTATACCTCCTCTTTGTCGGAATATATTTTGCAGCAAGAATTACCCCATAGATGGAAAGTCCCCAAGTTCACAAAATTTTCAGGGGATACCAGTGAATCGACGGTCGAACATGTGGCGTGATACCTAATTGACGCAAGCGAGATAACACACAATGAAGAATGCTTTTACTTGGTTCACCACGTTGCCCGCGAATTCGATACATACTTGGACCCAGTTGGAGAGATTATTCCTTGAACAATTCTACACGGGACAGACGAAGATAAGTCTGAAAGAATTGGCTAGTGTCAAGAGAAAGTTCTCAGAGCCAATTGATGATTATTTGAATAGGTTTAGACTTCTCAAGGCAAGGTGTTTCACACAAGTTCCTGAACATGAGTTAGTCGAAATGGCCGCTGGTGGCCTTGACTATTTAATCAAAAACAAATTAGATACCCAGTACCTAAGAGACATGGCCCAATTGGCTGATAGGGTTAGACAGATCGAACGATTAAAAGCCGAAAAAGCTAGGGATAATAAAAATAAGAAAGAAAGGGTAGGATATGTAGGAGTTTGTGAGGATGATGACGAAGATGAATCATCAAATTTCGACGAACAAGAGGTTGATTTGGCATAACTAAAACAGGGGCCACCATATGCGTGTAAAGTCTTAACTCCGTTGAATGGGAAAAACCCAGTCAAATCGGAAACGAATGATAAATTCCCCAAAAGAACTTATACGTTCGACGTCACAAAGTGTGACGAAATATTTGATTTATTAGTCAAAGATGGCCAAATGATAATGCCTCATAGTACTAAATTGCCTCCTTTAGAACAACAGAAAAATAGAGGATTTTGCAAGTACCATTATTTTTTTGGTCATAAAACGTCTCAATGTTTCCTTTTCAGGGATCTCGTGCAGAATGCAATCAGAGATGGAAGACTCAAATTCGGCGACAAGCCGAAATCCCAGGCGAAGGTGGATTTAAACTCTTTGCGAGTGGTAGAGGCCCACTATGCTGAGCCATCCACAGTGAACATGGTCGAGGTTACTGAAGGCTTCGACAATAATGTGAACATGATTAAAGCTACTGATGGCTTCGACAACAACGTGAATATGGTGGAGGCTGCTGAGGATCCCGCCAACAAAGGTGACATGGTCGAAGTTACAACTGACTTCGTAAACCAGGCTGTGATTGTTAAGTTTACTGAAGACCTTGATGCAAAGATCAATGAGAACTACATTGCTGAGGCCACTGAGGGCGTCAACAACGAAACTACTGATGGTTTCGTCCAAACCAACAATGGAACTAGTGACGGTTTCGTCCAAACTAACAACGAAACTACTGACGGTTTCATCCAAATCAACAATGAGACCACTGATGGTTTCACCCGGATTAACAAAGGAACTACTGAGGGTTCTTACAAACAGGCTGCTTTTTGTATTCTCCGAAGGACCATGGAGGATCCAAAAGGCAAAGCTGTCGGATTCGGCAGCCCACAGATTACCAGGAGTCCACTCCCAAAGGTGCTAACGAAGAAGATCTCTGAGGACTTCAATCGAATGAAGAAGGAACATGAGGTCAATGAAGGCCTCATTTTGAAGTTGAATAAATTAAGCATGGACACGTAGACACCTGCCAATGTAAACATGGTCGAAGTGGCTCAGAACATATCAATGCAAGTCGACGAAGAGCGTCGACGTGAGGAGTACCATAAAATAGCGTATCCCAAAGAGGAAGAGAATCTGGAAGATTTCATACATATATGCCAGAGGAAAAGATCTGAGGTAATGCTTTGCCCTTGTTGCAGTGTCGTCTTCAACAAGAAGGCTGCACAAAACTTATAGGGAGTGGAGAGAGCAAAAAGAAGGGGAAATTGGAGACCTTCAGGAGAGAGATTCGACCCCAGAAGAGGGGACCAAAGCAGAGAGAGGTTAGGGGGAAGATTCCCTAACACATTCAACCCTATAAATAAATCTCCAGAAGACAGGTGGGTGAATCCAATCCGACAAGCCGAAGGACGAGGAAAATGGAAGGATTTCGAAGTGCAGCGAGGATCTTCTATATCATACAGGAAGGAATTCAAAAAATCGAAAAAGGTGACTTACCCTTCTGAGAATTATAAGGGCAAGAATCCTATGACGAAGTCACAATAGAGGAGGTACCAACGTCGAAAGAAGGCTGAGAAGGAGGCTGCAGGAAAAGACAAGCCAGAAACCAGCAACAATGCTTAAACTTCGACTCAGAAGGAAGAAGTAAAGGTTGAGAAACCACCTATTGCTCCAGTACAAGCAGCGTCAAAGGAGGAAGTAACCAAGGATGATGAAATGACAGACGATTTTAACTCAAAGTTAGAGGCATCATTCGACGTAACATGTAACATCGTTTCAGTGCTCCCTAGGGAGTATGATCAAATGATGAAAGTCGAAGAGGAAGAGGAAGCTTTGGAGGTCAAAACGGCCAGACACAGGCCCGTTTGCTACTATATCATGAACAATGGATGCGTTGAAGAACATAACACATTTTTCGAAAGGCTAGATGACTCAATGAGGAACCACTTGAAACCCCTATTTATAAAAGGAAAAGTGGGTAACATAGGGGTGAATAAAATTTTGGTCGATGGAGGAGCGACTGTCAACTTGATGCCGTATTATATGCTTAAGAAACTTGGAAAAGATGATTCCGACACCAAACCTCATAACATGGTGTTGTCGAATTATGAGGGGAAAGTAGGAACCACTATGGGGGTGATACAGGTAGATCTAACTGACGGAACCATCACGAGGCCGACAATGTTTATGGTGATTGCGTCGAAAGAAAATTATAACCTTCTCTTAGGCAGATAGTGGATACACGACATTGGTGTCGTCCCTTCATCAATGCATCAACGAATAACCATTTGGCACGCAGATGGGATTGTTGAAAATATAGAGGCTGACCAGAGTTACTTTTTGGCTGAAGTAGACTAGGTTGATAGGCAAAGCTTCGACAGGAATCTAGCTAACATAGCTCCTTGTAGTCCAGCCACCTTCGACATGATGCCAACTGACAACGCTTTCTGTTCACTATACCTTCATCCAACCCACGGGTTTCGGTGGGATAGAGAAGTAGTTGGCGAAGAAGACTACATTTTTGGAACCTCATACATTCAGCTAACTGGCTGGGGCAGCGAATTTAGTGACAATGAGTGAGTCACTATTTCTCGAAAAGATCACGGCTTATATAGCCGAGAATAAACTCAAAGCGGCCTTAGAGGCCGAAGTAAAGTACATGGCTGTCGAAGCCAGCGAAATCGAATCGGATCAACAAGGTCTTGGAAAGGATGTTAATATGGATCCATCGGATAAAGATCTAGGAGATTTGCAAAACCAGAGGCTCGACGCAACTTATGACGATGAGCCATTGGGCTTTGAGAAGGATCCATTACCAGCAAACATCAAGATGATGGCACAGGATCCACTCGAAGAAATTGACTTGGGATTGGGGGCAGAGAAAAGACCAACCTATATCAGTGTGAAAGTGTGCCCTCAACTCAAGGTCGAAATAGTCCAGTTGCTGAAGGAATTCAAGGATTGTTTCGCATGGGACTACAACGAAATGCCCGGGCTGGATAGGAGTCTGGTCGAATTAAGGTTGCCAATAAAACCTGGGAGGAAACCTGTTAAGCAAACTCCAAGGAGATTCGCCCCAGAAATCCTCTCAAAGATTAAAGAATAAGTCGAAAGACTCCTCAAATGCAAGTTCATCCGTCCAACCAGGTTTGTCGAATGGATCTCTAACATAGTTCCTGTAATAAATAAAAATGGAAAATTGAGGGTATGTGTTGATTTTCAAGATTTGAATTCTGCTACCCCAATGGATCAATATCCTATGCCAGTGGCGGAAATGCTCGTCGATTCTGCCGCAGACCATGAGTACCTCAATATGCTTGATGGGTACTCTGGTTATAGTTGTAAGACCATAATTTTTGACCCCTAAGATTCCACATATCATTCACATCTCATTTTGTATCTTATACCACAAACAAGATCACACATTGGTTCCCTTATCCCTCTCATCTTTGGGTTTATGCCATGCAGGGTTTACCGAGCATTTGTGTGTTTCTTTTTCACTTTATTGCTTTATTTGTTTATATTTTACTAACCTTAACCAAAATCCAAAAATATTTTGTTTTTTTCACTAACATTTTCAGGGGAAGAACAGGTTAAAAATACCAAAACAACAGCCCAGCAGCTCGAATAAATTTCATCTGTACAACGACGAAGTTGATCCGTAATCATGTCAAATTTTATCCGATCAAGGATTCCTCAAGTTTTAATTGATTATTATCCAAGGAATTCCTTGGTTCATGTGTTTATTTCCATGCCTTCTTCGACAAGTTAAGAATCGAGCCAAAGCCGGAGCAATCCAGTCAAACAAAGCAATTTTTGCCATTTTTCACTGATGCAATCGATTGCACTAAAACAATAATCGATTGCACCCCTCTGATCGTGACTTTATGAGTCTATCGGGGTTACTAACTGCAAGCGTACAGTCTATCGCGTAGTTTTAAAAAGATATCGATCCCACAAGGACTGATAATCAAACTAGTGCTATCTGATTTGTTACTATGTTTAGTTAAGGCTAATCGTTCTAAGGAAATTACGGGCGACAGAAATTAAATCTAAGACTGCTAAACTTTTAATAAGAATATTTAATAACGAGATATCAGTATGTAACGCATTAATCGTTGGGAATTTAATAAGTCATCAGTGTAGGTTTAAGTGCCAAATTACTTTTCAGTAGAAAAGACTCATTTAAAAGACCTTATCTCACACTCTCGTGTTTATTGATTCAGACTATACTGTTAAATCAGAATGAGCGCTCTCGCTGTATCATTTGCATTTAAAAATACTTTTTGAAAATAAATAAGTCCTAATTAATTATAAAGCGCTTCCACTGTATTTAAAATCAATGCCTAGTTTCAGCTATCTGGTTAAACTCTCAAACTCTCGTATATCTTGACCTTAACCTTAAATACCCTTTTTACTTTCGTAAGAAAAGTTAATCGATTTATAATTAAGAAACCAAAGCCTAAAAACTAATTTGTAAAAGTTAACACCGATTATTATTTAATTCCTTCTGATTAAATTGTTTACATACTGATATCAATAAATCTAGCCGGACATGGTTTGGAAATAAAGCATGCTAATACAGTATAAATTAATATCACAAATCATGCTGCAAAAAACGATAAATAAAAGCATATAATTAAAACCTGGAATTGAAATTAACTTGTAAATGAATCTGGTTACAGAGACTTGAAGCGATCCGACAAAGCTTGATTACAAGAAGAATAATAGAAATTGAAAGTGCAGAGAAATAAAACTGTTTGCTTGAAAGTGCAGAAAATCTAATTCACTCAAAACTATCGTAAAAATTCGTGGACCCCCTCAAAGGAGGTCTTTAGTTCAATTTATAGAGGACTTGGATGCGAGAGATTTTCTTCAATGGCGTGCAAAACAGAACGGTTAGAGACTCGTTTCTCCCAGAACGTGAAACCATTTAGTGGAGAGAAAATAGGAGGGTTGGAGAATAAATCTCCTAGGGCTTAGGTGGCTTGCGCCACCTCCCCTCTCACATTCAAATGGCTGGCGCCATGTAGGTAAAGGTGGTGGGCGCCACCTCCCTTGTGGCTTGCGCCACATTGTGTGATGGTGGGCCCCACCCCTTTATATATTTTTTCATTTTCTTTTCTCTTTTTCTTTCCTTCCTCTTTCTATCTTTCTTAAGTCTTTCCATCATATTTTCTTTTCTTCTTTAATTCTTCTTTAATTCTATCCATTCTTTATCATTCTCTTCAATAAACCTTCGCTTTTCATTAAGTTCCGGTTCGACTCGAGTACTTGAAAAACATAAATTAATGCGGGTAATATAAAGTATAAATCGGGAAAAACGAATAAAACATAATAGAAATTCATGCAAGTCGAGTCAAATACACTATATAATTTCGCGTTATCAAACTCCCCCACACTTGAACCTTTGCTTGTCCTCAAGCAAATAAAACACTTTAGGCACAAGTTCGAAATAGACATATATAAAGCCAGACTTCAGTCAAAAAGATAGGTACTAAATATTAAGAATAAGGATACTGTAGCGACACAAATTCAAAACCTTCTATCCTATGCAAACGAATCCGAATCATGTTATTATAACTCGACCTATACATTTCACAACTTTCTTTCATTCTAACGCAATCACATTAAGCCCGTTATCCCCGCACACCCATGGTAAGTAAACCTGTTAGTGTTCATTGATCTCATTTTTCAAATCTCTTTACATTTTTCATTTTATTTTATCTTCGAATTTCAAGAGTCCGGTCCGTTGGGCTAAATGGTCGGATTAAGACCACCTAACTTAGAAGGAACATATCTTTAGTTCGCTTTTGGCATTTAATTCATTCAATTTGCTTTTTGAGATCGAACACATATTTGTATCGGCTTATTACTTAGGCTGTGCCTTAGGATGGTGCTGACTGCTAGTATAAACTAATCAAGAGGTTGGTCTCGGCATAATAAGTATTCAAATTCATTTGCATAATCAAGGGGTTTTGGGTGTCAAGACAGTACCGATATTATTAACACTTTCCCAAGTCTTTCTAACTTAGCTTCTTTGAACTTTTAAAGTGCCATGTCACGTGTCAAACCAAAAATGAAAATTTTGTTAAGGCTCAAGAAAATTGGGAGAATCAAAATAATAGCAGAAACTATGTGTAGGGACTCGACAATACATGAATTTTTCTTTATTGATACCGAGTACTAAAAGAAATACGCATAAAAAATTTAAATCTACCTAGGAAAATAGTAAATAACTAAAACAGTTAATTAAAAGCGATAAAACTTCCTCCCCCACACTTAAATTGAGCATTGTCCCCAATGCAACAACGTAAGGTAGAAAAGGAAGGAGAAACCTGGAACTTCGTGCTATTGGCGACCTCTTCCTCGAGTTCGTGGTCGCCTAACGTTTATGGGTTGTTGGTTTGAAGTACCCAGATCTGGATATTGATCATGTGCTTGCACAGACATACCGGTCATCCCTTGGATCAGCTCTGCCATGTTGTTCTGGCCTTGCTGCATTTGCTGTAGAATCTGGATCATCTCTGATTGCTGAGTGTACATCTGGTTCTGCTGAGCCATCATTTGAGCTTGCTGAGTTGCGATGCTTTGTATTCTTTGGTCGTGGAGAGTGTTTGCTTCGCTCTGTCTCATCATCTCAGCATATATATTATCAAGAGTTTCAGATGACTCTTCGTCTCGTCTTCTAGGCGCACGCCTTGATGAGGTACCTGCAACAAAATCAGAGGAGGATGGTGTGGTGTGTGTTTGTGTGTCAATTCTGTCCCCGCCAGCAGGAATGTGCGCGGGGCCTGGGTTATCAGTATAACAGTAGTTTTCCTCTTGCCGCACATCTGTGCGACTTGGGTTAGGAAGTATAAAATTTGGGAAAACTTTATTGTCAATCATTAAATCATACCTACCATCTTCTCTTTTCTTAACCAATTTCATACATTCAGTCATTTTTAAATCGATGGTAAGAGAAGAAAGCGGTGTTAAGGATGTGAAATGAGCATCGAGCTCAAGGGCTCGAGCTATGGTTGTTATTAAACCGCCGAATGTGATAGCGCATTTGTTCGAGGAGGTTATCGAGCACATATGATTAAACATGAATGGGACATGGTTAATTTGGCGGTCTGTAAAGGCATTAAGTAAATAGAAAAACTCCTTCTCATTCACCTTGTTAGAATTAGACCGGCCGAAAATTATAGTAGCCAATAGTTGGCGAAAATATCTAAAAGTCGGGTTTTGAATGAGAGTGGCTTTGTTGCATTCACAACTTCGTGTATGAGTACCTGTTAGGCCTCTCCAAAGACACTTGTAACTGTTTACCCTCTGAGATCCACTCGGGATACTATACAGCACATCGTTTCCTACTGGAAAGTTAAGTTTAGCAGCCAATTCATCAAAAGTGAATTGAAATTCAGTATTAAACATTCTAAACTGGACTGTTCCTTCCGGGTAAAAAATAATTGAACTAAGAAATTCTAAGGTGAGTAGGACATAAACAGGGTCTCTATTAGACAAAAATTGTTTCAAATTTACTCGTTCTAACAAAAATTTGACACTGTCGGTAAGTCCTAAAGTTTCTAAACAGGTTGTGTCAGCATACCTTGTAGACTCGATTTCTCGTTCTTGTAGTAGTCGAAAAAGAGTTGCTTGATCTTGATCTCTAAAAATTACTGCCGACCCTTGTGCTGGTTCCATTTTTCTGATAATAGTGCAGTGCAAAACTCACAAATTTTTTTTAGTGTATTTATGAAAAGAAGTGAATTTTGCGAGTGAGTGAGTGAGTAGTATAGTTTCTAGTGTATGGTTTATATAGAGGAGGGTATTAAATATTGGTAGTTGAATGTGAAAATTGTTGGTCAAAGAAAAATTTAATGGAGGACACGTGTTCCGCATGCACATGCATGCAGAGGGTGTACGAAAACGTGGGGTGTGGTGTGTTAGGTGGCGGGAGCCACGAAGTGAGTGTGGCGGGGGCCACATAGGGAGAGTGGCGGGAGCCACTTGGTTCTCCCTCATGAAGGGTGGCGCGAGGCACATGGTATGTCAGAGATCCCATTTTGTTTTTAGCTTGCATGTGTTATAATTGGTGCTTTCATTATGCATGCATTTTCATTGCACCAATTATTTTTTGTTTCTTTTGTATACTTTTTGACCAAGACCAAGCTTCTTTAATATTTTTTTTCGGTGGAAACTTTATGAAAGCAATAAATATTAATTAAAGAGCTACGGTAAATTAACAGATAAAGACAACATATAGCAGTAATAATATAGCAGCATCAGTATGCTTTTATACTGTATCCGTCAATGGCTTTAAATGAAAATTTTAGCAGAACTGGATCGAGGCAAAAAAAAAAATGAGAATAGAAATCAAAATTAAAATCAAAACCAAAATGCATTAACTTTAAATCCAAATGAAATAAAAATTGTCTATACTGATAATGGAAATAACTGTAGAAAGTTAAAGTTGCGGTAATGAAAAATGCGAAAAACAATTAAAATTCTCCTAACTTGTTCTTCCTTCCCCCACACTTAAAACAGACAGTGTCCTCACTGTTAAAGTGCCAGAGTCGGAAATGCAACTAAATAAGCTTTGTTAGCCACGTTGAGTAACACTGTCGGCGAGTCCGACGGAAAAGAGCTGCTGATGAAAATGGTCTAGCTGTTCCATTACGACATCCATAAATCCGTGGAAATCAGTGCGCAAAGTGGTGAAGTCGCCTTGTAGGTTAGTCACTCTGTTCTCTAATGCGGTAATGGTAGCAGTGTAATCAATGGGTGGGGGAGCGGCTACAATAGGTGTGTGTGATTCAGCATCAGAAATATAATCATCATAATGTTCATAAATTTATGGCGTCTCAGGTGGTGATGGTGGGGCGTGATGTGGTTCAGTCAAGTCATAAAACCAATTATTTCAGTTATGGACACTAGTGTGCTTATGGCTTGGTAAAGTGAAAAGACGGGCGACCTCATTATCAATTAGGTAGTCAAAGGTATCCGGTCCAAGGTTTCCTATGATTCGTCGGTTAAAGCAGAAGTTAATGTTCATAGGTCGGATGGTACCAAGAGGGTTAAGCCTGATCAGGGGATGTCTCAGTCGTATGGCACTTGCTATCATGGTGACTAAACCCCCTATTATGATTGGTGCGCGAGCATCCAGAGCAATACTGACAAAATTAGCTATCATAAAGGTAGCAGCATTTACAGGACGGCCCTGGGAAGCACAGTACCAAATAAAAAGTTCATCTATGGATACGGAGGTATCGGTCTCTTCTTTTCCGAAAATGGTATGGGCTAGGATTTTGTGAAAATATCGGATAGCAGGGTTGTGGATACTTTCAGAAAACATGTCATGAGGTTCAGGGTTGTAATTTTCAGTTATATTACCCCAAAAATAGTTTAGGTCAAGGTTAAGGAGTAGTTCATCTTGGACTACGGTAACCACATGAGGTCCACTAGGAAAGCCTAGGAGTTCGGCAAGTTCTCTATGGCTATAGGTATAGTCATTACCAAACAGTCTAAAAGTAATCAGCCCTCTATGGAATCCGTAACCATGGTCAGGTATGTGGGTAAGGGAGCTTAGAAACTCAAGGGTAAGCCTAGGATAAGAAGTAAACCTTCTTTTGATAGCAGCATTCTCCCATCCCAATTGGCTAAACAGAAACATAACATTATCCCTGATACCTAACCTAGTCATGGTAGGTCCATCATAGTAAATGGTCAAAGCCATATCTCTCTGAGCCAACATCTCAAATCTCCTCCTCTGAGCTCTGCCTCTGAAAACAATGTCCATGTAATCTACTTGTTACATCTTGAATGTTAGTTACTAACTAAGCTAAGTTAGCCTGTAAGTAAGCAGATAGTTATGCACAGTTAGTAATGAACATGTAAATTATGGCCTTAAGAAATGGGGAGAAGGAGAGAGAAAAAAAACAAAAATGCAATAAAAGGTAAAAACTTAAACAAGGAATAAAATAAAATAAAATAAAGAATTAAAATTAAAAATACGTGGGTTGCCTTCCACCAAGCGCTGTTTTTAATGTCTTAAGCCTGACATAGTTCTAGTGCAATGTCAGTTTGCAGAATGTACGGGCAGCTCTAGGAGCTTTAGACTAGCAGAGTAATCTCTATTGTCTACGCAATGATAATGTTTTAAGCACTGTCCGTTTACTATAAATGGTTGACTAGATTTACTTTTTATTTCTACGACACCACTTGGGAAGACCTTATTTATTATGAAGGGACCTGACCACCTAGACCTAAGTTTTCCTGGGAAGAGTTTAAGGCGTGAATTAAATAGTAGTACTACGTCGCCTTCCTTAAATTATTTCCGGGAAATACGCTTGTCATGCCATTTTTTAGTTCTTTCTTTATATATCCTAGCAGTCTCGTATGCGTCTAGTCGAAGTTCTTCTAGTTCGTGAATGTCTAAGATTCTTTTCTCACCTGCGGCAGTATGGTCTAAGTTGAGGGTCTTAATGGCCCAGTAGGCTTTGTGTTCTAATTCTACAGGTAAATGACATGATTTTCCGTAAACTAACTTAAAAGGTGTGGATCCTATTGGGGTCTTATAAGCTGTCCTATATGCCCACAGAGCTTCGTGTAATTTTGATGACCAGTCTTTCCTAGAGGTTGCAACAGTCTTTTCTAAGATTTGTTTGATTTCTCTATTTGAGACTTCGACTTATCCACTTGTTTGTGGATGATATGGTGTTGCTACACGGTGTCGGACTCCATACTTCAGTAGGGGTTTTTCAAATATCTTTGATATAAAATGGGAACCTTCGTCACTGATGACAAGTCTGGGAACACCGAATCTAGGGAAGATTATGTTCTTGAAAAGCTTAATTACTACTCGTGTGTCATTTGTTGGAGAAGCTACAGCCTCGATCCATTTTGAAACGTAATCAACAGCAACGAGTATATACTTATTACCAAAAGAAGATGGGAATGGCCCCATGAAATCAATCCCCCATACATCAAAGACTTCCACTTCTAAGATACCCTTTTGTGGCATTTCATCGCGTCTAGAGATGTTACCAGTACGTTGGCACCGGTCACAGTTTAAGATCGCGATGTGGACATCTTTCCATAGATTAGGCCAGAATAGGCCAGATTGTAAGATCTTAGCGCAAGTCTTTGAAGTGCTTGCGTGTCCACCATAGGGAGCAGAATGACAATGTGAGATTATGTTTTCTATTTCATCTTCGGGGACACATCGATGGAAAATACCATCGGCACCTCTCTTAAAAAGCAGAGGCTCATCCCAATAATATTGTTTAAGCTCATGAAAGAATTTCTTCTTTTGTTGGTAAGTTAGATCTGGTGGAAGTACCCCGACAGCTAAGTAGTTAACAAAGTCAGCATACCATGGTAGTGTTGTATTTGTTTGAATTTCTTCCACTAATGCCTTTGCTTCGGTATTGTTCAAGGTTAGTTCAGACATATTGCTCTCCAATTGGGCTATGAGTCGCTCATATGGGAAATCATCATTAATAGGCACTTGCTCAGGCTTAATACCTTCTATTCTTGATAAATGGTCTGCAACTACATTTTCGGTGCCTTTTTTATCTTTTATCTCTAGATCGAATTCTTGTAAGAGTAGGATCCATATTAAAAGTCTTGGTTTGGCATCTTTTTTACTTAATAGGTATCTAATTGCGGCATGATCGGTATAGATAATTATTTTCGCTCCTACCAAGTAAGAACGGAATTTATCCAAAGCGAACACGACAGCTAGAAGTTCCTTTTCTGTGGTGGCGTAGTTCATTTGAGCAGGATCTAAGGTTCTACTTGCGTAGTAAATTGCATGGAGCTTTCTGTCCTTTCTTTGTCCTAAGACTGCGCCTACGGCATAATCACTCGCATCACACATGATTTCAAATGGCAATCTCCAATCAGGTGGTTTCATGATAGGTGCGGTAATGAGAGCCGTTTTCAATTGTTCAATCGCTTTTAAACATTTTTCATCGAAGATAAATTCAACGTCTTTCATTAATAAACCGGTCAGCGGTTTGGTAATTTTCGAGAAATCTTTTATGAATCGTCGGTAGAAACCGGCGTGTCCTAAGAAACTTCGTATTTCTCGTACGGTTTTCGGAGGTTGAAGATTTTCTATAATTTCTATCTTGGCTTTATCAACTTCATTCCCTCTATCAGATACTACGTGTCTAAGTACGATTCCTTGATTCACCATGAAATGGCATTTCTCCCAGTTTAATACGAGATTGACTTTTACACATCTTTCAAGTGCCATTTCTAGGTTCGATAGACATCCTTCAAAACTCTGCCCACAAACAGAAAAATCGTCCATAAACACTTCCATAATGTCGTCTATAAAATCAGCGAAAATTGACATCATGCATCTTTGGAATGTTGCGGGAGCGTTACATAGTCCAAACGGCATTCGTCGATAAGCAAATGTACCATAGGGACATGTGAAAGTTGTCTTTTCTTGGTCATCAGGATGAATAGGGATTTGGAAGAATCCTGAATAAATGTCTAAATAGCAGAAGTAAGAATTTTTTGCCAATCGTTCCAACATTTGGTCAATGAATGGTAATGGGAAATGATCTTCACGAGTAGCTTTGTTCAATTTTCTATAATCGATACACATTCTACTTCCAGTTACAACTCTTTGTGTTATAGATTCGGCTTTGGAGTTCTTAACAACTGTTACACCTCCCTTCTTCGGTACGACATGTACTGGGCTAACCCATTTACTGTCTGATATCGGGTATATAATTCTTGCTTCTAAAAGCTTTTTCACTTCATCCTTAACTACAGTACTTAAGATTGGATTGATCCTTCTCTGGTGTTCTCTAGAGGTCTTACAGTCTTCCTCTAGCATAATAAGATGCATACAGATAGAAGGACTTATCCCTTTAAGGTCAGCAATGTTGTAGCCTAACGCAGTTGGGTATTTTCTTAAGACATCTAAAAGTTTCTTAGTTTCGGTTTGTCCTAAGTCTGCGTTGACTATTACAGGTCGTTCGAGTTCGGTGTCTAGGAATTCATACCTTAAGCTATTAGGTAGTGTTTTTAGTTCTAAAGCTGGTTTCTTTGGACATGGAAGATGATCGGGTGTAAGTGCTAAACACTCGCTTAGGCTATCATCTTGGTATGGTTCACGCTAATTATCATCTTCAAAAATCGGAGGTATTGGAATTTTTATAATATCTGAGTATGTGGTCGGTTCCATCTCCAATTCTCTTACGCACTCATCTATGACATCTAATAGATAACATGTGTCTTCTATAGCTGGTGCTTGTAAGAATTGTGTCAGGATAAATTCAACCTTCTCTTCACCGACTTCAAAAGTTAGCTTACCTCTCTTTACGTCTATAATGGCTCCGGTGGTGGCTAAGAATGGTCTTCCTAATATGATAGGAGTGGTGGAGTCTTCTTTAATATCCATGATTATGAAATCGGTAGGGATATAGAATTGTCCTATACGAACTGGAATATTCTCTAGTATACCAACGGGATATTTAATCGAGCGGTCGGCTAATTGAACGGACATCTTAGTTGGTCTTAATTCTCCCATATCAAGCCTTTTGTATATGGATAAGGGCATTACACTGATACTGGCTCCTAAGTCACATAGAGCCTTGTCTATGACGAACTTTCCAATTACACAAGGTATGGAGAAATTACCTGGGTCTTTCAGCTTAGGAGGCATGTTGTTTTGAATTATTGTGCTACACTCAGCAGTAAGTGTAACTGTTTCGTTATCCTCAATCTTTTTCTTATTAGATAAGATTTCTTTAAGGAACTTAGCATATGAGGGCATCTGAGTGATAGCTTATGTAAAAGGTATTGTGATGTTCAATTGTTTCAGAAGTTCAACAAATTTCTTAAGTTGCCCTGCAGTTTTAGAATTTGCAAATATTTGAGGATACGGAAGGTGGTTTATATGGTGGTGGAGGCACATTAGGTTTTTCTACGGCCTCTTGGTCATTATCTTCCTTTTCCTTGGGTTCATTTTCCTTCTCAGTATTAGGCTTTTGGTACATGGGCGGATTCTGGTGTCTTGGATCAATGGGTCCGTCTAGTTCTTTACCACTTCTCAATATAACAGCATTTGCATGTCCTTTCGGATTAGGTTGTGGCTGTCCATGAAATGTTCCAGCAGGAGCAGCAGTAGGTGCTTGTTGTTGTGCCACTTGCGAAATTTGTGTTTCAAGCATTTTGCTGTGGGTGGCTAAAGCGTCTACTTTGTTTACTAATTGCTTAATCTGCTCACTAGTGTGTATGTTTTGATTCAGAAAGTCTTTATTTGTTTGAGCCTGGGTAGCTATAAAGTTTTCCATCATTAGTTCAAGGTTGGACTTCCTAGGAACATTAGGGGCAGTTACGGCAGCCTTTTGGTAGCCTAGTGGTGTAGCAGGTGCTTGACCAGGGGCATACAACGCATTGTTGTTTTTGTAAGAGAAGTTTGGGTGATTCTTCCAGCCCGGATTGTAGGTATTTGCATAAGGGTTCCCTTGAGCATAATTCACTTGGTCACTGGAGACTCCCACCAAAATTTGACATTCAGTGGCGGCATGTCCAGGTGTTCCGCATAATTCGCAGTTTTGAGCTACAGCAGCCACGGTGGCTGCAGGAGTTATGGTCAAGTTATCAATCTTTTGGGCAAGGGCATCTACCTTAGCATTGACACGATCAAGGCTACTAACCTCGTACATTCCACCTTTCGTTTGGGATTTTTCCACTGTAATTCTTTCTCCTCCCCATTGGTAATGGTTCTGAGCCATGCTTTCGATTAGTTGATATGCTTCTTCATATGGTTTATCCATAAGTGTACCACCAGCGGCGACATCTATTGTCAATCTTGTATTGTACAAGAGACCATTGTAAAATGTGTGGATGACTAACCAATCTTCAAGACCATGATGCGGACACATCCTCATCATGTCTTTGTATCTTTCCCATGCATCGTAAAGAGATTCGTTGTCCTTTTGTCGAAAACTATTAATTTGGGCTCTCAGCATAGCTGTTTTGCTTGGGGGGAAATATCGTGCTAAGAATACCTTTTTCAACTCATCCCACGTAGTAACGGAGTTTGATGGCAAGGATTGCAACCAAGCCCAAGCTCTGTCTCTTAATGAGAAAGGAAAAAGACGTAGTCTTATCGCGTCTGCAGTTACACCATTTGCCTTCACTGTGTCTGCGTACTGCACAAACTTGGTCAAATGTTCGTTAGGATCTTCTGTAGGGTTTCCAGAGAATTGATGTTGTTGTACGGCTGACAACAATGAAGGTTTCAACTCAAAATCGTTCCGGTTGATAGCAGGGGCAGCAATGCTGTTATGTGGTTCTTGGTGAGACGGGCAGCATAGAACTTAAGAGGACGGTTTTGTGGTCTTTCACCCATGTTTCATTCTTTGACTGGTTCAGGAGTATGGGCAAGGAGATCGGGAATATTGTACTTGCGTTGATACTCTAGTATTCTGCATCTTAAATGTAAGAAACACTCTAATTCGGTGATTGGTGGTTGCAAGTCTTTGCTTTGTGAGCGAGTACTTGGCATACAATCGAAAAAGAAAAGGGAAATAAAATTTGTTGCCTTAGTCTATACTGCGCAACAAAGAATCGCACTATTGACTAAATCAAAGTCCCCGGCAACGGCGCCAAAAACTTGATCGCGACTTTATGAGTCTATCGGGGTTACTAACTGCAAGCGTACAGTCTATCGCGTAGTTTTAAAAAGATATCGATTCCACAAGGACTGATAATCAAACTAGTGCTATCTGATTTGTTACTATGTTTAGCTAAGGCTAATCGTTCTAAGTAAATTACGGGCGACAGAAATTAAATCTAAGACTGCTAAACTTTTAATAAGAATATTTAATAACGAGATATCAGTATGTAACGCATTAATACCTGGGAATTTAATAAGTCATCGGTGTAGGTTTAAGTGCCAAATTACTTTTCAGTAGAAAACACTCATTTAAAAGACTTTATCTCACACTCTCGTGTTTATTGATTCAGACTATACTGTTAAATCAGAATGAGCGCTCTCGCTGTATCATTTGCATTTAAAAATACTTTTTGAAAATAAATAAGTCCTAATTGATTATAAGGCGCTTCCACTGTATTTAAAATCAATGCCTAGTTTCAGCTATCTGGTTAAACTCTCGTTTATCTTGACCTTAACCTTAAATACCCTTTTTACTTTCGCAAGAAAAGTTAATCGATTTATAATTAAGAAACCAAAGCCTAAAAACTAATTTGTAAAAGTTAACACCGATTATTATTTAATTCCTTCTGATTAAATTGTTTACATACTGATATCAATAAATCTAGCCGGACATGGTTTGGAAATAAAGCATGCTAATACAGTATAAATTAATATCACAAATCATGCTGCAAAAAATGATAAATAAAAGCATATAATTAAAACCTGGAATTGAAATTAACTTGTAAATGAATCTGGTTACAGAGACTTGAAGCGATCCGGCAAAGCTTCATTACAAGAAGAATAATAGAAACTGAAAGTGCAGAGAAATAAAACTGTTTGCTCGAAAGTGCAGAAAATCTAATTCACTCAAAACTATCGTAAAAATTCGCGGAACCCCTCAAAGGAGGTCTTCAGTTCAATTTATAAAGGACTTGGATGCGAGAGATTTTCTTCAGTGGCGTGCAAAACGGAACGGTTAGAGACTCGTTTCTCCCAGAACGTGAAACCATTTAGTGGAGAGAAAATATGAGGGTTGGAGAATAAATCTCATAGGGTTTAGGTGGCTTGCGCCACCTCCCCTCTCATATTCAAATGGCTGGCGCCATGTAGGTAAAGGTGGTGGGCGCCACCTCCCTTGTGGCTTGCGCCACATTGTGTGATGGTGGGCCTCACCCCTTTATATTTTTTTTTTCATTTTCTTTTCTCTTTTTCTTTCCTTCCTCTTTCTATCTTTCTTAATTCTTTCCATCATATTTTCTTTTCTTCTTCAATTCTTCTTTAATTCTTTCCATTCTCTATCATTCTCTTCAATAAACCTTCGCTTTTCGTTAAGTTCCGGTTCTACTCGAGTACCTGAAAAACATAAATAAATGCGGGTAATATAAAGCATAAATAGGGAAGAATGAATAAAACATAAAAGAAATTCATGCAAGTCGAGTCAAATACACTATATAATTTCGCGTTATCACCCTTATATTTCGTGCCAATTTTTGAATTTTTGTACAGGCGCAATAGATTGTGTCAGCACTGTAATCGATTGCACAGAGGCAAAATTGACCAAATTCAGCAATTTTCAAATTTTGAAGCATTTGGCACCAATTTTATCACATGAGAATATTCTAGATCACCCAAAAATAATTCCCCTACCTCATCACAATTAATTCCCACCATACACCTTCACTAATCACCACTCTTTTGTTAATTTCCCTCCAAAATCAAATTCCAAGCCTAATTTTGATTTTCCAAACCAAATTCCAAACCACCAAATTCCCAAGCCTAAACTCTTTAAATAGAGCCTTCATTTCATTCATTCATACAAGCTTTTGAGAGCCAAAAAACCTCTTGCAAATTCTCTTCCCAACCACAAAATTCACCAAAGCTCACATTTCTTCCTTTGAAAGTTAACAAGAATTCACATTGAATCTTGTTCAACTTTGAGCTAAACCTTCATCCATTCTTGTTTTTGTTCATCAATTATAGTAGATCAAGGCTTTGGAGTGTAGATCTTGAAGCAATTTGAAGGAATTTTCAGATTTGGAGTGGTAATCCATTTCACACCATTGTTAAAGCTTCATCTCCATCATTCATCATGTAGATCTTTGGTTGGTTTATGCTACTTGATCCTTCGGATCTTGTAATTGTGTTTGATTGTAGGTTTTTACTTTTGTTTTACTTTAAAATTCGTGCACAATTGAATCTATGATCAATAGATGTTTGATGAAATGATTGATCAAGGATTTGCCTCTTAAAATGCTGATTTTATGTTTTTTGAACAGGTGCAATCGATTGCACCTTTTGCGAAATGGATTGCGTAGTGTAAAATTTGTTCTGATTTTCTGATTTCGTACAGGTGCAATCGATTGCACCTTTTATGTAATTGATTACACAGAGGCAGAATTGTGTTTTTTGCTTGTTTTTGTGGCTGTTTTGGTTCGTTTTCCATTTTCTTCCTTTTCCTTTTGTTCTTAGCCTTAGATCACATAATTTTGTGATTTCATTTGGCTTTCTCTTAATCTATTTCTTCTTTTATTTGGATCGATGAAAGTATTATGGATCTTAGAATTCCTTTGTTGAATTTTTGATCAAGACGAGATCGTCACCTATTTTCTTTTCGTGCGGTATTGCTTTCGGATGACGATCTACATATCGTTCATCTAGCATGCATTAGCATAAAGATCTATTAACCGGCCTCATTTTAGGGTAATTACTCCGTAAATTATTCGGCGATTGCTTAACATAGCGCAACATTATGTCCCACATAGGAAAACAACTCAATGTTGATTGATCTTTTGTATTAGGTTCAAAATCTATGAAGCTTGTTGTTGTAGAGGCTTTGATTCTATCAATCTTCTAACAAGTCTTCGTTAAACTTGACCTAAGTACACTATTCAATCATTATTGATCATTTACTCTAAAAACTAACAACTAATTACTAACTTCTTACTTCTTTACAATTCCTTCTCGCTCCCTATCTCTCTTTTACTTTTATGCAATTTTTCCTTTGTCCGTTGGACACATGTTTATGCTTCCGCATATTTTTCCTTTGTCCGTTGGACACATGTTTATGCTTTCGCAATTTTTCCTTTGTCCTTTGGATACATGTTTATGCTTCTGCCTTTTAATCTTTGTCCACTTGGACCAAAAACATTAATAAAGACCAAAACCTCTAAAAAACTTGTGTCTCTAATCTTGGACTATGGTTACTATCCTTTGCAATGGACATGGAGTTTTGCACCTAGACCTTGGACTTCAATGCTATTCTTGAATCCTTGGACTTAGAACTATGACATCCAATGCTATTCTTGGAACCTTGGACTTAGAACTAGGACCTTTTCCCTTTGCTTTGGAATTATGGTTCGAAGACTTTGAAGACTGGTGCTTTTGCATGGTTATGGTGAAAACAACTACATTTGTGGTTAGATCTTTCTTATCCTTAGCTTTTACTTTATGCTCTAGGATAGTCACTTCTTCTCCTCCCCATTCTTCAATTTTCAAAACTCTCTCCCTTTTTCAAAACTTTCTTGATTTCAAAATTGAACCTCTTTCATAATCAAACCTTGACTTTGTCAAGTGATTTTGCTCTTTTCTTTTCATTTCTTAACAAATGCTAAACTACATAAGCATATTGACACCTTTTTGAAAAGACTTAAAAAATATCAAACTCATCACTCTCTCTTTGTGCCCTCGTGCACTTTTTCCGTTAACTTTTTCATAAGTTTAGACATGATTCATTTCTTTAAGAGGAATTATTCCCTTGGAAATGACGACTTGTCTTTACATTTTAAAATTAACCATAACAAACAAATTTCATTCTTTGTACCACGAACTACGGGGTTTTGATCCTACATTGCACATCGTGGGTACGTAGGCATGAGACGACAAGTCTCTCCAAACACAAAAATCTTAAATAACAATTTCTCTTCTCGTCTCCTCAATCTCTTTTCAAGCAAACTTTTTCAGACCAAAAGCGGTAGATATTTCAAAGGGCTTCTATAGAGTACTATAGACGTTTTGGGTGCTAACACCTTCCCATTGCGTAACCAACCCCCCTTATCCAGTATTTCTTCACTTGTTCTTGTTGTAGAGCTTGTGTAGGTTTTGTTCGCTCTTTTTCCTTTCCTTTTTGGATAAAATAAAAGCGCGGTGGTGACTCTTGCTTTTCGAGTTAAGTTAATCAATAGCTTACACTCACGATTTTGCCGCTACAGGAAAAGTGGCGACTCTGCTGGGGATCCACCCTTGAGGGGTTAGCCTACTTTGATTTATTTACTGCTTTTCGTTTGATTTGTTTGTTACTTGATTATTCTGTTTGGGAGTTCCTCTGTGTGTGATATAGGTCATATACCCGGACCAGAGTGTACTTTAAGATAGGAGGATGGTATAGTCAAGAGAACTTTGAGGGAGTCGAATCCTGAAAAAGCAGAACTTGAGAATCCATCCACTCGGTGGTTGCCTCTTTGGAATTACTGATGCCGATAGAGTGATCGTGGAGGCATTACTTTTTCCATAGAAGCCTATAACACTGAGGACCGTAGTAACCCTTAACCCATCTTAGCCTTTTTAGGATCGTGGCGCGGAAGCTATGAAGATGCAAATCTAACTTAGCTGTTACGCGATGCCATACTCAGGTTAGATTCTCTTGAGGATAACTACCAACCTCCGAGCAAATCGGTGCGCTGGTGTGTCTGATAGTGGATTGTGGACCCTGGGCACTCTGTTAGAACCGTTGTTTTCTGCAGGTACAATGAAGTCAAAAACCTTAGTACATACCTTTGTGGGTTGGGTTCTTACCCTTGACTTCATGCTCGTGAGTCGAACTTTGAACCCGTGTGCTTTGAGTGATCTTGTTTGTGGTTGTTGCATCCATGCACTCTTGCATCCATGAGCATACATATGCATTCTTCCTAGTTGTCTCAGAAACTCATTTCAACTGTCTCCTTCTTCAGTTATCTGTTCACCGTCAAGCTGTTTCCTCAACACAACTACGGAACTAGAGCTGTTGTCAGATTGAGAATGGAAAACCAAGAACAACACAATGCCGAAGTCAGAATGGAAATTGATGAGCTGAAGGCCGGCATGACCAGACTCACAGAAATGCTGCAAGTTCTGATTGCTAGAGGTGAACCACCTCAGAGGACTATGATTATTGAAACTTCACCTGCTGCTGTTGACCTTCCACTGACTCAGCAACCAACTTCTACTTGGCCAGAATTTGGGTTACCTCCGAATTACTCGCCACCCTTTGCAACTACTCATGTGTTTGTCTCGCCAGTATCTTCAGCTCCATTGTTCACTGAACCTCAGCCTGTTGTGCATTCTGTTGCTCAAGCTATTCCTGAGAATCCTTTTGTGTACCATGCTGCTGGTCCACAATCTGAAAGTCAGGGAGAACCTGGATATATTGAAGAAGTCAGAGAGCAATGGAAAACTCTGGACAAAAGGATAAGAGCCGTGGAAGGAAGTGATGTCTTTAATGCTGCCGCAATGGACATGTGCTTGGTTTCCAACTTGGTTATTCCTCCAAAATTCAAGACTCCTGATTTTGAGTAATACAAGGGGCATACTTGTCCCAGAACCCACTTGGTGATGTACTTCCGCAAGATGGCCGCTCATGCCAAAAATGACAAACTGCTCATTCACTGTTTCCAAGACAGCTTGAGTGGGGCTTCAATGAAATGGTATATGGGACTTGAGAAGAAATGTATCCAAAGCTGGAAGGACTTGGGTGATGCTTTCTTAAAGCAATACAAGTACAATCTGGACATGGCACCTGATCGCCGTCAATTGCAAAACATGTCTCAGAAAGAAAAAGAATCCTTTAAGGAGTACGCTCAGTGCTGGAGAGAGCTAGCTGTTCAAGTGGAGCCACCCTTGGCTGAAAAAGAATTGACTGGATTATTCATGGACACTCTTCAGCCACTCTTTTGGGAAAAGATGATAGGCAGTGTATCTTCTGGTTTTGCTGACCTAGTCACTATTGGAGAAACACTAGAAGAAGGTATCAAGAAAGGAAACATTACTAAATGTTGAAGCCTTTAGTGGTGCTAAAAAGTATGCTGGGAATTTTCAAAAGAAAAAGGATGGCGATACCCATGCTGTTTCAGTTGAAGGTAAACCTCGTCGCAGGCAACAACAATATGTAGCTGCAGTCGCTCCTGTTGTCAATGCTCAAACAGTTCAAGCTCCTCGTCAGACTATTAGACAAAATTAGAATCACAATAGGGTTAACTTTGATCCTATCCCGATGTCCTACATTGAGTTGTATCCATGTTTCGTTCAGAATGGTTTAATTACAATTAGGGATCTACCTCCTCCAAATCCTCTCCCAGCCGGCTATAGGGCTGATCTTCACTGTGAGTTACATCGAGTTGGGGCAGGCCATAACTTGGAAGACTACTATGCATTGAAAGCTAGAGTACAAGAATTGGTGAACTCAAAGATTCTGACTTTTCTTGATGAGAATCCCAATGTTGTCAACAATCCTTTGCCAGAGCATGCGAAGTGAAGTTTGAGTCAGTTCAAGAAGATCATCTCCTAAATCCAGTGTTTTAGACAGGACAACTCATCCTTATTGCTGATTAGTCACTAGGCCTTGTTTCTTTCTGTTTGCATTTTTCTTTGATTGTATTGACTGTTTGCTTTCGAACTTTATTTGTACATTCATGTTAATTTCAATGGAATAAGCATTGCAATTTTTGATTCAATTCTTTTATATCCACTTTGTGCATCTCTATGCTTTCTTTTTCATAAAAATATATATATATCTCCTGTTCACTTCCTTTATCAGGCTTTTGTCTATGCAAAGATTGGAGGGAGGATGATGAAAACGAAATACCCAAAATTGCTAAATTGTATGCTTTCAATTAAAACTTGGTTGATGATGTACGGGCATTGTTTCAACTCCCAAACACTGGAGAAATAAGGAAGTTAATCCTTTGTCAACCCCTTCGAGCCTAGAAGTTGGAGTTTCTTTCTGTACGAAAAAAACCGCAATTTTAACCGGGGATGGGTAGTTCTCAGTTAAGTTGACTGTGTATTTAAACACAAAAAAAATCATTGCAATCACAAGTGTTCCTTCGCACACATCAAACATGTGTCGAAGACGTCTTTCAAATCAAAAGCCAGTGATGGTTCATTGTAATCATTAGCCAGGCAGTCACTATCTTTCAAAAAAAAAGAAAAAAAAAATAAAAGAAAAGCCCCCTAAGTCAAAACTTATGAAGGAGATTTAGGCAAAAATTGGGGCATCCCGTTGACTGTAAGCTCAAATGACGCATCTCAGGCAAAAGTTAGGGATAACAAAAGAAAAATCAAGATGTTACCAAAATCCTCAAAGAAAAAACAAGTTGACTGAGGTCCTCATCAAAAATAACAAAATGTTGTAAGATAAAGTGATTGCCATCTCAAAAATCCCTTGGCCCTTGAGCCATCATCATAATAGTGTTGCAATTCCAAAATCACTTGGAACCTGAATGTATAGTTTGAATTGACTGAGCATAGGACTGGAGATCATCATGGAGAATGGGTTGGGTACAAATAAACTTTGAGCCTATATCCTTTGTTTTAAAAACTGTGAACCAGACCACGTTACAACCTTCAAAAGACCTAATTGAAGCCAGGTTTCTTTTGAAAGCATACTACAACAAGGTTGTGTAAACTGACTCCTAAGTTTGTTGCCAATCATTTGCTTTAATGTTATACCTTTGCTTTCTCTTTCATTTTGAATGTTTAAACCCCCGTGTTTTGACAAGTGATTCATTTTGCTTTACATCAATAATATCATTCCAAAAATGATTTTTGATTTCAAAATTGCGTTGAGCTTTGCATTAAAATTACCATGTTTGTCTGAATAATCCTATTTGCAGGCAAAATTTCCTCATCAAGAAATTTCAAAAGTTGAGAAGCATGGTCAGTGATCCTATCAGGGGCACATTACTTCCAGATCCTGTTGTGAATCAATTCGATATTTGTTGCTCAGTGCAAATTATCCTCAGAATTGGTTAATCAAAAGATCTCTTTCAAGACCCATACTGAGTTTAGCTTTCTCAACAGTCATTTCAAGAACTGAAGCCATGATCAGTTCATCCCCAGCAATTGAAGCCATGATCAGTTTATTCTCAACAGTCATTTCAAGAACTGAAGCCATGATCAGTTCATCCCCAACAATAGTCAAGCTGAAGCCATGACAGTTTATCCTCAGCATTCATTTCAAGAATTAAAGCTATGATCAGTTCATTTTTCCCCTACAGCAGTCAAACTAAAGCTATGATCAGTTTATTTTCATCAATCAATCAGTCTGGGGCAGTCTTCTTCAAGAATCCTCAAGACGTCTTTCCTTAAAAGACCATCAGCCTGATACAATTCATAAGTGTGACACAGATGTGTTCAACATATTCTATCCAAGCAGAGTGGGCAGTGTTCCCTGTGTTGAGGAATCAGAGTTCCATTCTTCCCTCACAAAAGAGTCTATCTCAGTTGTCCCTATCATCTGCATTGCATACATAAATCATTCACATATCATTGCATAGGAAGATTTTCATAGCTTGAAGTGTGCTTCGTGCTCATATGCATTTCCCGAGGTCTTGTCGTTTTCAACATCTTACCTTGTGATCAAAGTCCAACTTACTTGGCGCTTACCCAAAACTTTTACCTGCCTTTTCATTCAGTGTCATTCCTGAATGTTGTCGTTTATCTGTCTCCTGATCTCTAGTGTCATTCCTGGATATTGTCGTTTCCCTATGCATCTTATCCTGTTGTTAGATGTTTGTTTTCTTCCATTCCAGTGCTATTCATGGATCTTTGCTTTCTTTCACTCTAGTGCCATTCCTGGATGTCTTGTCTGCCTTTTCTTTCACTCCAGTACCATCCCTGGATGTCTGTCTCTTTTGATCTCTAGTGCCATTCCTGGATATCTTGTTCCTCTTGTTTCTCCTAGTGCTATTCCTGGAAGTATTTTCTCTCTTCTGTAATCCCCATCAGATTTCCTTGGATATCTTTCAGTGTCATTCCTGAAAGTTTTATCTATTCATTCAGTGCCATTCCTGGATGATTTTTTTACCTTTACTTTCAGTGCCATTCCTGAAAGTTTTATCTGTTCATTCAGTGTCATTCCTGGATGAGTTTTTTACCTTTACTTTCAGTGCCATTCCTGAAAGTTTTATCTGTTCATTCAGTGCCATTCCTGAATGAGTTTTCTCCTTTTGCATTCAGTGCAATTCCTGGATGTCTTTCTCACTATCATTCAATGCCATTCTTGAATGTAGTGATTTACCTTTACCTTTCAGTGCCATTCCTGAAAGTCCCTTCTCACTTTATTCAATGCCAGTCTTGGATATCGTGAACTCTTTTTTTTATCCAATGCCATTCTTGGATACTTCTGATATATTTTTCCATAACTTTTCTCACTCCATCCAATGCCATTCTTGGATGTTGAGATTTCTTTTGTCCAATGTCATTCTTGGACACCTTTTCCCCGGCCAAGTCCAATGCTATTCTTGGATATTTCTTATATTTAACCTTGCCATCCAATGCCATTCTTGGATGTCCCCAGTGAATTTTTCAAATGGAATTTTGTTTATATCCAATGTTATTCTTGGATGACTCTGATATTTGCTGTTGCGTCATTCAATGCCATTCTTGAAAGTTGTAGTTCCTTTTATCCAATGCCATTCTTTGATATCTTATCCCCAATAGAATGTTTTTCACCTCCATCCAATGCTATTCTTGGATGACGCTGTTGTTTTTTTACCAGAAACTTTCTTGTTGTTGTCCAGTTCCATTCTTTGACATCTTTTGACATACCTTTTGTCTCATTCGAAGTTTCCATCCAATGCCATTCTTGGATGTCACTACTCATCTTCTCGGGGTCTTGTCCATCTCTTTCCACCTATTGATGGATACTTCTCGTCACCTTGACAGATCTCCAAAAATAGCATGTGTTCCCCAACGTGTATTTTCGCGTCTTCTCACTCAATTAACCGTAACTCTCTTGTTTCAAGATTCCCCAAAGAGTGTTTCATCCTTTGCATTCATATCATCTTGTGGCATCTTAGGGCTAAAAAGTATTGGTTTTCTGTATTTAAGTATCTTCAATCTTGTCGAGACGAAGTTTTCAACCTTTATATCTCCCGATAGAGAGACTTAAATAGGGGCAGCTGTAAGACCCTAATTATTGACCCCTAAGATTCCACATATCATTCACATCTCATTTTGTATCTTATACCACAAACAAGATCACACATTGGTTCCCTTATCCCTCTCATCTTTGGGTTTATGCCATGCAAGGTTTACCGAGCATCTGTGTGTTTCTTTTTCACTTTATTGCTTTATTTTTTTATATTTTACTAACCTTAACCAAAATCCAAAAATATTTTGTTTTCTTTCACTAACATTTTCAAGGGAAGAACAGGTTAAAAATACCAAAACAACAGCCCAGCAGCTCGAATAAATTTCATCTGTACAAAGTTGAAGTTGATCAGTAATCATGTCAAATTTTATCCGATCAAGGATTCCTCAAGTTTTAATTGATTATTATCCAAGGAATTCCAAGGTTCATGTGTTTATTTCCATGCATTCTTCGACAAGTCAAGAATCGAGCCAAAACCGGAGTAATCCAGTCAAACAAATCAATTTTTGCCATTTTTCACTGATGCAATCGATTGCACTAAAACATCAATCGATTGCACCCCTCACATTTCGTGCCAATTTTTGAATTTTTGTACAGGCGCAATGGATTGCGTCAGCACTGCAATCGATTGCGCAGAGGCAAAATTGGCCAAATTCAATAATTTTCAAATTTTGAAGCATTTGGCACCAATTTTATCACATGAGAATATTCTAAATCACCCAAAAATAATTCCCCTACCTCATCACAATTAATTCCCACCATACACCTTCACTAATCACCACTCTTTTGTTAATTTCCCTCCAAAATCAAAATCCAAGCCTAATTTTGATTTTCCAAACCAAATTCCAAACCACCAAATTCCCAAGCCTAAACTCTTTAAATAGAGCCTTCATTTCATTCATTCATACAAGCTTTTGAGAGCAAAAAAACCTCTTGCAAATTCTCTTCCCAACCACAAAATTCACCAAAGCTCACATTTCTTCCTTTGAAAGTTAACAAGAATTCACATTGAATCTTGTTCAACTTTGAGCTAAACCTTCATCCATTCTTGTTTTTGTTCATCAATTATAGTAGATCAAGGCTTTGAAGTGTAGATCTTGAAGCAATTTGAAGGAATTTTCAAATTTGGAGTGGTAATCCATTTCACACCATTGTTAAAGCTTCATCTCCATCATTCATCATGTAGATCTTTGGTTGCTTTGTGTTACTTGATCCTTCGGATCTTGTAATTGTGTTTGATTGCAGGTTTTTACTTTTGTTTTACTTTAAAATTCGTGCACAATTGAATCCATGATCAATAGATGTTTGATGAAATGATTGATCAAGGATTTGCCTCTTAAAATGCTGATTTTCTGTTTTTTGAACAGGTGCAATCGATTGTACCTTTTGCGCAATGGATTGCGCAATGTAAAATTTGTGCTGATTTGCTGATTTCGTACAGGTGCAATCGATTGCACCTTTTGTGCAATCGATTGCACAGAGGCAGAATTGTGTTTTTTGCTTGTTTTTGGGGCTATTTTGGTTCCTTTTTCCATTTTCTTCCCTTTCCTTTTGTTCTTAGCCTTAGATCACATAATTTTGTGATTTAATTTGGCTTTCTCTTCATCCATTTCTTCTTTTATTTGGATCGATGAAAGTCTTATAGATCTTAGAATTCCTTTGTTGAATTTTTTATCAAGACGAGATCGTCACCTATTTTCTTTTCGTGCGGTATTGCTTTCGGACGACGATCTACATATCTTTCATCTAGCATGCATTAGCACAAAGAGCTATTGACTGGCCTCATTGTAGGGCAGTTACTCCGTAAATTACTAGGCGATTGCTTAACATAGCGCAACATTATGTCCCGCATCGGAAAACAACTCAATGTTGATTGATCTTTTGTATTAGGTTCAAAATCTATGAAGCTTGTTGTTGTAGAGGCTTTGATTCTATCACTCTTCTAACAAGTCTTCATTAAACTTGACCTAAGTACACTATTCAATCATTATTGATCATTTACTCTAACAACTAACAACTAATTACTAACTTCTAACTTCTTTACAATTCCTTCTCGCTCCCTATCTCTCTTTTACTTTTATGCAATTTTTCCTTTGTCCGTTGGACACATGTTTATGCTTCCGCAATTTTTCCTTTTTCCGTTGGACACGTGTTTATGCTTCTGCCTTTTCTCTTTGTCCACTTGGACCAAAAACATTAATAAAGGCCAAAACCTCTAAAACATTTGTGCTTCTAATCTTGGACTATAGTTACTATCCTTTACAATGGACATGGAGTTTTGCACCTAGACCTTGGACTTCAATGCTATTCTTGAATCCTTGGACATAGAACTAGGACATCCAATGCTATTTTTGGAACCTTGGACTTAGAACTAAGACCTTTTCCCTTTGCTTTGGAATTATGGTTCGAAGACTGGTGCTTTTGCATGGTTTATGGTGAAAACAACTACATTTGTGGTTAGATCTTTCTTATCCTTAGCTTTTACTTTATGCTCTAGGATAGTCACTTCTTCTCCTCCCCATTCTTCAATTTTTAAAACTCTCTCCCTTTTTCAAAACTTTATTGATTTCAAACTTGAACCTCTTTCATAATCAAACCTTGACTTTGTCAAGTGATTTTACTCTTTTCTTTTCATTTCTTAACAAATGCTAAACTACATAAGCATATTGACATCTTTTTCAAAAGACTTAAAAAATATTAAACTCATCACTCTCTTTTTGTGCCCTCGTGCACTTTTTCCTTTAACTTTTTCATAAGTTTAGACATGATTCATTTCTTTAAGCAGAATTATTCGCTTGGAAATGACGACTTGTCTTTACATTTTAAAATCAACCATAACAAACAAATTTCATTCTTTGTACCACGAACTACGGGGTTTTGATCCTACATTGCACATCGTGGGTACGTAGGCATGAGACGATAAGTCTCTCCAAACACAAAAATCTTAAAAAACAATTTCTCTTCTCATCTCCTCAATCTCTTTTCAAGAAAACTTTTTCAGACCAAAAGCGGTAGATATTTCAAAGGGCTCCTATAGAGTACTAAAGACGTTTTGGGTGCTAACACCTTCCTATTGCGTAACCAACCTCCCTTATCCAGTCTCTCTTCACTTGTTCTTGTTGTAGAGCTTGTGTAGGTTTTGTTCGCTCTTTTTCCTTTCCTTTTTGGATAAAATAAAAGCGTGGGGGCGACTCTTGCTTTTCGAGTTAAGTTAATCAATAGCTTTCAGACATTCCAATGGTCTTTGCACCTTCAGATTCTCAAGTTCTTCATGAGAAAGGCTAGTCAAAGTTGTGTTGGCAGAACCAGCTCTGGGATGATCAGCAGGATTTTGCTTGTCACTTTCTTTTTCCTCGTCAGCAGCAGTCTTTGGAGTGGTTTCTTTTTTGCATTCACTCCTTTATCCCTCTTCGTCATCCGTTTCGACTTCCCCGTATTTATCTTTGTCAACATCCTTCAAGTTGATGGGGAAACTATCTTCAGGATTAGTTGTTGTTGTGAGCGCTGCATTAGGAATCGCAGTATCTCCACCACCGTCAACTAAGTTATCATCCTCAGGACCAGTTTCTTTTGCAATTACGTCTTGAAGCTTTTTAGAGACGGTGGTGGGTTGATTCACTTCAGTGGCTGATTCCTTAGTCAAATCTTTAGGGGAAGGTTTTGAGGCGCTTGTGGGCTTGTAAGTGGGATCGCTGCTAGTCTTTGGAAGGATTTGAACAATAGGATGCCCATGGGTGTCGACAAGGACCTGCAAGACAAATAAGTCAGCAAATTTGTCATAAAGGAAAACGCCTTTAACTGTCGAATTTGAAAACTTACCCTGGGAATTTCAGTCTTAAGACTAGAAGTCTCACTTTCTGCTGGAGCTGTGGTCACTTGCTCGACAGGAGTTTTGTGAGGAGTTATCTCCAATATCCTGGAAGCAGAGGTTTTTTGTTGTTGAGGCTTCGTTGGTTTCTTCTTTTTTCTTGAGGGTTTGACTTGATCAGGAGATTCGTCACCAGATTCAATGATAGGAGTTTCAGATTCTTTTTCCTTTCTTTTCTTTGGTGTTAAAGGAGGTCTCCGACTTCCCTGAAAAATAGCAAAAGATTTCATTAGTATTTCAGAAAATAATAGCAAAGAAGTATTGATCGAAAAACAAGGCAAAAGCATACCTTCGCCAAAGGTTTCTGCGTAGTGGTTTTTGGGGCTTCCACGTACTCTGCAGTTGACGTTTCGACGGCAGATGACTTCTTGGCGAGAATTTTTGTGGCTAAGAAAAAAGGAAAATTTTAAATACAAGTCGAAATATACATATATGTGCAAATGAAAAGAAGTGGTGTCGAGTATCTTCCCATTCCACACCTTCATATATAGGAGTTTCCACGCGAACGTGTTCTATGCCAATATGAAGGTGGCCTTTGAAATTGTCCAAGGTATACTTAGTCGGAACCACCCGCTTAGCACATTTTTTATATTCTTGGCGAAGAAGTTTCATGGAATCCCCACAAGTGAACCAATCTGGAAATGGAGGACTAAAAGCCACACCAAACTCAGCAGATGGTAGAGGAGGAAATTTTGGTGGATAGAGGTTAAAAGCTATCTCATAGCATTGTTATGGTCGAACATATGAGGGTAGTTTTAACTCATCCAATTTTCTAGTAAATTTTTCTTTCAAAGTAACAGCTGCTTCGCTTATGGTTCAACTAAGTTCGTTGGGCATGTAGGCAGTTTCAAAGTATTTCTGGAATGCTTGGATTTCTTGGACGTGTCTTGAAGTACCTTTCTTCATTTTATCCTGTACAAGGGCGAAAGCTCTGGTCAGTTGGATGGTGAAAGAAGGCACGTCAAAAAATTGAGAATCATAGTAAGCCCTCCACCATTCGTCAAACTCTTGAGTACAGAGGAAGTTGGGTTTAAAGGGCACTGGTTAAATTTTGACCAGGTTTAAATACTTCGCCAGCAACCCAGAACACTCATCTTCGGTGTGGGTCATGTTGTAGTGAATCAAAGAGCCTTTCCTTGAGAAGAGGGGTTTTGGTTTTATTTGTATTAACCTAAACTTTCGAGAGACCAGATTGGGTTGGTAGTTAACAAGGGAGACCTTCAGCTTTGAGGAAGCGAGTCTGGAAACTAAAAGTCTAGGGGTGAGAAAAGATTCCCAGACATTAAGGAATTCATCTTCTAGAGCTTTCGACTCTAATGGAAATTTCATGGTGAGCCACTCTGGTCTAATTTTTCTGTCGGCAAAAGGAGCCATGTTGGGCGTGAAGTTATGACGTTTAGCAAACATCATAACATAACTAGTAAAAGTTTGTTGAAGGCTCAGACCTTCATCATTGGGTGTTAACTGCGCTAGTCTGGTTCCTTCAACTCTTCTGTCCTTCAGAGCAGTTTCGTCCACAGTTTGCTTGTTGGGTAAGGAAGCTTCAAAGGTGGCATTGAGCCACAGTTGTAAGAGCCAAAATGGTCCTGACAATAGTAGACTCCCTTTGTCCTTGATATTCTT
The DNA here is from genome assembly GCA_022829125.1 of Lathyrus tuberosus. Taxonomy (NCBI): domain Eukaryota; kingdom Viridiplantae; phylum Streptophyta; class Magnoliopsida; order Fabales; family Fabaceae; genus Lathyrus; species Lathyrus tuberosus. Next base: position 10,049,546 of record JALAZF010000201.1, on the reverse strand, counting down.
CAGGAAAGTAACCCCTTCACCAAGAGATTCTTATAGATTCACCAAGATCATCTCACCGAGGCACAGTTGATGTCCAGCATGAAGCTGATTTGCTATGGTAATATAACGTTTCGCCACTTGAAGGGATCTAGAGCATAAAACACATCTCGACAGCCAGAGGGCTAAGAAGGCTACATGCTCTTGATCAGAGACTTCTTTAGTTTCTTTGTCATGGTAATTGGCAATATAGGCTGTGAAGGTGGCCTTATTGGTGTCGAAGCCTATGGAGTCGTCAGACAGTAGGGTAGGATCATAATCTACTCCTAGTGGGATAAGGCCAGTTATGGCAGCTACGTCGAAAAGAGTGGGGGTGATCATTCCACAAGGAAGGTGGAAATTGTTATAAGTACTGTCCCAAAAGTAAAGGGAAGCTAACAGCATAGAGGGGCAATATCGTGGTCCTACTTTTGACAACTGGATGAGGTCGAAAATGCCCATAGATTTCCAAGTATCAGCTTTGACTGCCTCTATTTTCTTTAGCCAAGCCAAATAATCAGATGGGTCTTTCGACAAAGGACAAGACCTGAAAATTCTAAAGTTGTTCATGTATTCTAAGTTTATGACTTCCTCAGAGGGAGATCCTTGGCCAACAACTTTGGATTTTTCGTCTATGATTTTCTCCTTATCAGTTCTAGGCCTAACCGTTAGTTATGGGTTTGTAACGGTGGTAAGCTGGAAATAATTCTCTTACTTTTATAGGATCTAAAGATAAATCAGGTAAAGGTCCTAGTATTGCGTGAGATTTACCAGAAATTAAAATAAGAATTAGTACCTGAGACTAGTAAATACGTCGTTTCTCCTCTTCATTTGGAGGCTCTGGTACATATTGTTGGTTCCCCACCACCTTTGGCCCAAGGAACTTGTGGACAGGTGGTAAGTTTTTGGATTTTTTGGAATCTTTACTTGTGATTTGGGGAGCAGCGGAAGATGCCATAGTTGATTGCAGAAGAAAATACAAAGGAAATGAAGAAGATGGAGTTGAAGAAAGTACGTGCTTAAAGAAGAGGAGAGTGAAAAGTGAAAAAAGAAGTTTTTTCAACTTATTTATAGGAGGAAAAGAGACTGAAGCGGTTGAGATTCAGATTTTCTTTCCATTTAATGGAAAGATAGTGGAAAAAGTGTGGGACACGTGGCAGTTATGAGTGGATGGTTCAGGCGGTGGCAGTTAAATTTTTGACCCATGATCTGCTAGGGACTAGGGTAGTGATGATGAAAAATCTTAAAACGTGGGCTGAAGAGACGTTTTAGGAAAAGTGCAGTGATGACTCTGACGTTACAAATGTCTAGTCATATGAACAGTCGTGCGTTGAATTATTGAAGGCGTCGAATTGTATTGGCAAAAAATGCTTTTCTTCCTTTGTCGAAAATGCATTTTCTGGGGGGGCAATTTGTAGGCTGCTAATTTCGACGCCTGGATTTTGTTCAGAAAATAAGTTTAGAGATCTTCCAGGATACTTTTTCGACAGAAATATGTTTTTGAAAGTGGTCAGTCGAAGGCCAATATTAATTGGAGGAGCATATTTGGAGATTTTTCTAAGTATTAGAAATGTTTCGACGGATTGGTGATGAGGCTACTTTCGACGAATGTTTTGAAATTTGAATTTAGGAGGGAGTTCCGTTCTGAAAAAGGACGCGTGGAATATATCTACTTGACGAATGCATGCAGATTGCCATTTGTCATCATTAGGAGAAATAGTTGTTATTGACAGTTATTTTGATTGTATATAAATAGGGAGTCCTAGTGTTAGATTTTCGGGTGTGTTCAAAATTTGTACAAGTCACTCAAGAAATACTCAAAGTAACCGTGTGAGAGAAAAGAGTAGTTACTGAGAAAATGTATGTTTGAGAAACACCAGTTTTATTCCTTGCATTTTAATGAAATCTTAAGTTATTTATTTACAATTCCTTTTCATTTCCGTACTTTTATTCTTGCAATTTACTTACATTTCGCCATTTCTTTCAAGAACCAAAGTCTTTATTTTTAGTCAAAAAAAAAAGACCACTAGTTGATGAAAACAATGATGAATCCAATAAACAAAAGGTTTTTTCACACAAATTGTCAAGATTGTTAAAGCACATTGTCCTAGGATTTGTTTGATCGGTACTGTAAGCAATCTAATTTTTCATAAATTAGGAGATCAGCGGTTGTTTGCAAATTTTCCAAGCAAACAACAAGAAATATTGTACAACATATACAACAAATAAATGCATAAAAATAAACACCCAATGAAACAGAAATAGACAAGCGCTAAGATTGACTCGCATAGGGAACCAAAGTCCCTAACACGGTCGCCAGCTGTCACAACGCAAAAACAACTAGCGAAAAAACACAGAGTCGCCACCGAAAGTTATTTATCCCGACGGGGAAAAGGAAACGATCTAAGAAACCTCAAAAGGGAAAAGACATGGTCATCGCAACCAAATCCTGGGTTCGGGAGTCGATAACGCGGGAGGAAGGTATTAGCACCCCTTCGCGTCCGATGTAATCAACGGGATCCACGCTTGTTGTATAATCATAGGGTGTATCTATCTAGAGCTCTACTGCTAAATAGAAATGGAAAGGGAAAGAACAAAGGAGACTCGATAGGACTTCGTCGTCCTAGGCCTACGTATTCCTTTGTTCAATGGGAAAGTCAGAGTCAACGTAGTTCGGAGGACTACGGGTGAATGGGGGGAAGGTTGCTCGCCAAGACATCGTCGCCTCGTGCCTACGTATCATTATTCGGACGGGAATGAGGAAATCGCAGTAGTCGTAGTTCGACCTACACAGCCAAAGATTGGTTAAGTATTTTTTATGAGCGACGTTAAATTCGCGTTCCAGCAGTTAGGGTTGATGCATGTTTGCGGTAGAAAGGAAACAACGTACTCTTTTCTGAAAATGACTTGAGACTAATCCCGAAGGATAAAAAGATTTGCATTTGGTTTGTGTTTTTTAGACAGAATTGAATTGAATTAGTTTAAGATTCGTATTGCACTAAAGTCTATGACATAGGAGCAAATGCGTCACATGGTCTCCCCCCAAACGGGACGTACGCTAAACACTCTAGGAAAGCAAGGGTAGACTCCTCACTCGTCATTTCCCATGTACTTAAGGCTCATGGCGCATAATACTCCTCATATTTATTAAGTGTTTTGATTTGTTTTGGGATGAGAAGAAAGAGGACCCAAAGGTTGAAAAGAAAACAACTAAGGGAAACTAACTCCTAATGTTGTCATGCACAATGGTCCTAAAGTTGGGATAGAAAGGGAACTCTACCTAATGTTAACATGCAAATAGATAGACCTAAGGTTAAGATTTACAAGGGGCTAACCTAATTGTTATCATGCAAAAGATTGAAAGCCTAATGTCTCTCTTACCTCTAACTTAATCAGAAATTAAGTTGAGCTAGGAATCCTAAGGGATCATGTAGTACCCTAAATTTTGACCCGTATTATATGATTTATGGTGCCACTTTATTTTGAATAAGTAAAATGGCACAATTGGTAGAATGAGGGGTATAAGGCCTATAAGTGTGAGAGGTTATGAGTTCGAATCCCACCTTCCTCACTTTTAATGTTTTATTTGTTTTTCCTTTATTACTAAATTTTTTCCTTTTCTTTTAAATCATGAAAAATTATAAAAATAGTATTTTTTATTATTTTAATATCAATTTTCGTATTTCATTTAATAATTATTTTAAAAAATTGATTTTTTCATTAAAATCATGTTTTTATGAAAAAAAATCTCAAAAAATCATATAAGTTAAAGTAAAATCAAATATTTTTTCTATTTTTCATTATTAGAATATTTATTTTTCTTTTTATTTTTATTTAAATTAACCAAGCCATGGATCTATCCAGATTCATTGGCTTGGGCTTTAAGAAATAGGAAAAATCAGGTTAAATCAAATCGGTCTAAAAATAGATAATCACATTTATTGTTTTAACCTAAAATTTTCCTATAAATAGAGCCTTTGTCTCTCCTATTTGGGGCACCCACAATTTACATATTCACTATTCAAAAGTTGTTCTCCATACTGAAGAACAACAATACAAAAAACTCTGAAAAAACCCATCCGTCATCTTTTCTGTCAAGGGCACAAGGAGAAGATTGGATCAAAAACAAAAGAAAATAATAGGAGTCAAGGAATAGAAATTGGTCGCATAAAAAGGGAGAGAGAGCTCAAAAGTGAAACATTTTGTTTACCAGGATAGACCTCGATCTCGTAGGTCGGTTTTATTTACTCCCTTACTTTTATATGCATTTTACATATCGATTCTTATTTGATATATTTATTTGATTTAATGTGGAATGTGTTTGCGTTAAGTTTTAAATAATTAGATCGATAACTATTATTATAAAGAATTGTTTTTTGTTAAATAAGAAAGACATAGTAATTGTCTAACAATTTCAGTCATGTTTTTTTCTTAAAAATAAATAAATAAATCAAAATCATGGGGATCAAAAGGATTCGAACGTGGATTACTTCTGTTGTTTTTTTTTCAGACGTTGGGACTTTTTTGGCCATTGGGCTTTCACGCCCAATGCTTTTGGCACCCCACCTAGACGACCCTATTGTTTTTTTTAAAGGTTATACACCCCCTGGATTAAACTTAATTTAATTAATTGAATTATTTAACATAATTTAATTTAATTATTAATTATATTTTAGGGTTAATTAGGAGATTTAGGATTTTGGTTAAATGTAGGGTTTAGGAATTATTTTTTTGGGATTTTGTTTTTTATATTATTATTTTTGAATTTTTATTTTGTGAGACTTATTTTTATTCTTTTTTTTAATCACAATTGAATCAATTCCTTGATTTAAGTTGTGAAATAAAAAAAAAATTTATTTAATTTGTTAATTTAGATTTTTTGTTCTTTTATTGTTTAACTAGTATGATACCCGTGCGTTCGCACGGGTACATGTCTGTGACGCACATTTGTTCTTAGAATGTATTTGTTCTCATAATGTATTTTTTTAGAATGTATTTGTTTACATTAAAAAAAAAAACAAAATATCATTAATAAAAATTATTAAATTTTAGATTTACTAAATATTAGTATGATACCCGTGCGTTCGCACAGTTACCTGTCAGTGACGCGCATTTGTTTTCATTTAAAATTTGGGAAAAAATAGATTAATAAAAAACAATAAATATAAATAAATATAATTTATATTTTTAAAAAATAGAATCAATACTCGCAGACATCATAATGGTATCTTCATGCATAATTTTGAAAACTGGCTGTTGTTGATTTCTATGCAGGAATGAAAAATATGCCCAAAATAAAGTCATCATGCTAGATTTTATGTCAGAGATGGTTAAAAAGCTAGATTGGTATTGGTTTAAATATTTAAATAATTAACTTAATATGAATATGATACGCATGTACCATATCAGTACCCGTGTGTTTGTCCGCGTACTGATGTGGCACACACACTTTGGTAATAAGAGTAAGAATGATTTCTTGCCTGTGTACTGGTGTGACACACACGCTTTGGTAATAAGAGTAAGAATGATTTCATTTATTATTATTATTATTATTATTATTATTATTATGTATGCACCCTTTTCAAACCATGTTAATGCTTCCTAATGCTAAGATGCGCATCTAAAATCAGAGGATACCATCCAATATATATTAACGCTAAACTATTCTAGTTTTGACATCATTCAAAAACATATAAAATGGAAAGTTGCACTCACACCGACTTGAAGGGAGTGTTAAGAACTATTAGGATCAATTAACATTGATTAGGATCAATTAGAAATCATTAGCTTCAATTGTATAGATTGTAATCAATACACTACCAATTATAATCAACTCATATAAATACAAATATACACGTGTGATCTTATTTGACACAATTACTAACATAAACACACTTTCAATAGCAAACTTGAATGTGAACTGAACCCAATAATGTTGGATCCTCATAGCCTTTCACAAGAAGCCATTACAATGAATTCCGTTTTTTTAATCTTGAATGCACATCATCACTGGTTTCTTCTTTGTAATTAATTATTGTTTTAAAAGTTGGTTAGGCTGGTCATTGGTCTCGCAAAGAATCTATTATCCCGTGATCATGGGAAGCATATTGATACTATTATCACTTTATAAGAATGTTTTAGCAAGAAAGAGTGTACAAGCAGAATAACATGTAAAATCTCAACATCAAATTTCTCACATCTTCCCCAAGACATTCAAACATGAAGATTCTATTAAGTTTAGAGACTTATTTTGAATGACAAGCTTTAGTTAAAGAGCATAATAAGAATAAATTTGATAAGAAAAACATGAAAAGAGCAAAATATGCTAAAACTGAATAGGTGTTCAAGGAGTAAAGGTATGTTGGTAAAATACAATGTATATAATTCTTACAGATATATACATATCTAATGAACCGCATCAAATGGCAGAATGTTACTGCAAAAAATAAAGATCTGAGATGGATTTTATTCTTTATTGATCCAATGATCCAAAACTAAGGGAGAACAAACATGAGATAGCTTTCCAAAATAAATACAATTAATAATATGACTTTTGATTTTATATCAGTTACATCTGTATACATGTTACTTTTTCACTATTTCTTGTGCTCTTAGCAAATACACAAAATAGCAAAATAACAAACGTAAGTAAAGCAACAATGATATACAAACTAAATTTCATGGCTCCAACAATGGTACTTACAGAACCAAAAGGATGAAATCTAAACCTGTCTGTAGGTGATTATCTAGAGTTTTAGGCAACAATAAACACAGATATACATTGATATCAAGTAATTAAATATAAGCCAAGTTTCTTTAGTAGAGCTGAAAAATTACAGTCACCGTAAGGTGAGTTTATTCCAGTGGAGTATGAATAGCCTAGGAATTGATACTTCTGCTGACTCTCATGTAGCTGCTGAAGACCTTACCAGCAAAGTATACAACACATTCTTCTATAAATATTAAGTCTTCTGCTCAACATGTTTCTGCTGTTGAAGATAATTCAGGGGGAGAAGTGTCTACAATTACTGTTGCGCCACTTTCAGGTCAGGATCAAATTGTTAATAACTTGATTAAACAAACTTCTCCCGGAACGGATGCTTCAATTGACTCTAGTAGCCAGCGTGAAAGTTTGGTAGGAAATTGATAATTTCAATAGAGTAAACTTGTTAGCATGTGAACAACTGCAATGGCCAATTTTATAGGCAAAAACCCAAATTCAACTGATAAAACAATCACAAGATTAGCAACCAAATCTAACCAAATCTTTTGCTAATAACTATTCAAGGATCCAATGCAAAACCATTCAAACCCATTCAATTTTCATCCATTGCAAGCATATGTCAATGATGAAATAAAATAAATGAAAAATTAACATGAGAGAATATTAATAACAGTTTTAGATTAATCAAAAAATTAAGAGTAGCAAGAATGGTATACATAAATACATTTACATATCATTCTAAATAGTCAATTCATAATTTCAAATATTTGCATACATGTAAATACCACAATATACTAAGAACTGGTGATTTTATGCTTTATTACCTTGAAACTCTCCATTTGTGACGTTCTTCCGGCTTTCTTCACTTTGTTGTTTGCCCAGTTCAATATATCAGCATCCGTAATCTCTTTACCTTGCGAGTGTGATCTTAAGTTTTTCAGAAGTTGAAGCATGGTAAATCTCATAAGTTGCCACAAAAATGCTGTTGGACAAACAGATATGAACATTCTTGTTAGCCACTCCTATGCTATCAAACAAACATATAGACTTCACCAACAATGCAAATCTACCATAAAGCTGAAAATCATTGAAACTAACCTAGTAAGAGCTTCTTATTCCCTTGTACAATATCATTACCAGCAAGATTTACTAAGGAAAAGTTAAGGTCCTTCCCAATTTTTATAACTTGGTTGCAATTCTCCACTTTTCGAAATGGCATCTTTATAAGAGGCTTTGTTGCATGCTTCCAGTTGACAGATCCAGGTGAAACCTTATGAAGAACTTCTAATAGAACCCATCTGTCGAAAAGCAAATAAAGAAAACCATAACCAGTAGTTTGGTCAAGGAAAATTTTCAAGTACATGTGTAAAAGTGAGAGTATAAAGATGAAGAGGTGTATTGATGAAGAGGTGTAACATTCAAAAACGTGAGAGTATACATTCAACAACAATAGAGATTATCAGAAACGTGAGAGTATACAACTCTCCCTTTTGTTCCATTTTAAACATAAAGTCAAAATGTTAATGGTAGCAACTGAATAAAGATGCGAGAAAAAGTTTATCAAGACATGCTTACTTGATCCACAAATGATAGATGAGTAGATGATAGATGAATATTTACATTTCATAGCTCACCTCTTTTATTTCAATACAATACAGTCAAAAACATAGTCAAATTGATATCGTGCACGAACAATGTCCACATTAGTTCACAGCTACTAAGCACACTAAGTTCCGACAAAATAAACTGAATACATTTTCCATATTGAATATTTGAGGCAACAACTTACCTTCTCGAATAAATAGATCTCTAAAAAGTCTCTTTAAATATGAATAATCTGGCTTGTCCTCAAACCTCAATGATCGGCAATAGTGGAAGTATGATACAAACTCAAAGGGATATGCTTTACAGAGCACCTATTTTTATAAAAGCGCATAATTCAAGAATATCAATAAAATTAAGATTCTATCGGAGACAAGACAGAAGGGAAAATGAAGAGGAAAATTTTACGAAAAACGTACCTCTATCGGAGTTGACACCTTTATCTCACTGATTTTATCGTATTTTTGTTTTTTGTTTCCAGCTTTCAGTCCCTGCCAGGGAAGACTGGAGAAAGGAAATGTTTGAAAGATTGATCATACTGTGAATAAAGTTGTAATAACATTCATATACCCGAGTCTAATTTAGGAGACCATAATGGAACTTTGAGAAAAGGTCATTCACAAAATAATCTTGTAACTATTTTTCAATGATTGAATACTGTTTGATTTGCCTAGACAAGCTGCAAAATGGAATTGGACATGAATTTCCTATCTAAAGAATGTAAAACAAATGTATGAATAGTTCGTTTGTGGTATCCACTCACTCACTGTCATAGATTATATGACTCACACAAGAATGTTATTGTTGGTAATATTTACACTCAAATCCTTGTTGTCTTCATTATCTGGTTTCTATTTTGGTGTAGTAGGCACACTATGCTTTGGAAGCTGCTTGGATGCATTTTCCTGTGACTCGTGCAAACCTTTCCTTCATTGAGTTTTGCTGGCTTCAGTGTTAATAACGCTTAAATTGATAGGAGTGTGTTAATAAATTACTAAGACTTCCACTCTCAGCAAAATAATGGAAATGTGAATAATAGACAAAATATTTTAAGCCAGTGCTAGTACAGTACAACTATACACTGGTACAAGCATTAAGGTTGCATTTGTCATATCACACATGGAAGATCTAATAGTGCGCTTGAACACTATCAAGCCTTAAAAGGTGTTTCATACACCTACCATAAACTAAAATTCAATGGAGCCCAGCTTTTTATCCCATTATAATTTATATCTTGAGGTAATATCCAGTTCAATTCCAACAGCATATATTTGAAAGAAGAAAATGAAAATTTTCCCAGCTTTCGTACCATTTACAGATGCCTCTGAAAGTAGCTCGGAATTCAAGCTCGACAGTGCTGTAAGAACTAATGGATGAGAACTGAGAACAGATCCAGGAATCCTAAAAGGGAAAAAAACCATTAAAACATAAGTTAGAACAAAATGCATTTCCTCTTCTTTTCCCTTTAAGAAGATTGAGATAATAGAAACCCTCAATATCAATTTCACAAGAAACAATACTTAACTTGATAATTCATCTAAATGTCATTAAATTGTGATAAAGATATGCATAATACCAATGCCTCTTCATTTATTTATACAGATATCACACTGAAACCAATCACCCGGCATTTTTAGATATGTCGCCTACTCTTTCTTCCACTTCTAGTTAACAAATTTTCTACATATATAAAACTCAGAAAAACTCACTATTTTAATAATCTTTATGTGAAAACCACCAATAAATGTTCACAGCAAAAATTTAATAATGAGAGAATCCCAGGCTAAGATATATCTACTAATTAATAAAATGTTATTCTCAAACACAATTACAGATGCCCGACCACTTATAAAAAATAACATGAAGAATAATCTAATAATCTATCACTATTATTGTTAGTGCTTGGATTGGCTGGAATTTTGGTAAAACAAAGGTTATTCAATGTTGATGTCAAGGTGCTGATGTTGTAACATTGAAGTCTTAACACTGGGCTGTGTTAAGTGGTTAATTGCTGAAGTTGGATGTCTGATGTCACACAGGTGATGTTGTAACATCAGACCTGCAGAATTAATAACAACAGCAGGTTATTAGGGCACGCGTATTAGCTGGAATTGTGGAGAGTGGTTGACTCATTGGATGAGAATATCTTGGGATAGATATTTTCTGTTACATGGGAGATTTGATTTCAGGTCTGTTGGAGAATTAAAAGGTTGAAGATTTAAAAAGATTTAGGGGATAAAATCTGTTTTGAAGATTCAGTTTTAATTAACAAATCTGATCAAATATTGTGACAAGTCCAAGCCCAATTCAGGAGCTATATAAAGCGCACAAGACCAAAGGTAAAAGGTACAGAAATACGGGGAGAAGATCAAGAGCAGAGGCTGAGTGTCTTGAGTATTTTGTCTAACGGTGAATTGCTGTGTCGTATTCTGTCCTCTCTAAAGCTGTGAAGCAAAGAGAGTTGTATTACTTGATCAAAGCTGTGAAGCAGAATCAAGGGTTCTCAAAGAGGTTGTTCTTTGAGTGGTTTTAGGGATTGAGTAGTGTTCTCATATCTAAGTGGTTTCTTAGGTAGAAAGTCACTAGTAGGAATTAAGATTAGGAGATTGTCAACTGGGTTGTTGAGTCTGTAATTTAATTCTACAAGTAGTGAAATTCATCCCTGGCTTGGTAGCCCCCAGACGTAGGTAGTTAGACCGAACTGGGTGAACAAATCATTGTGTTGATTTATTTACTGTTATTGCTGTCCATTGTGCAGAGTGTGTTGTTGTGACATCGCACCTTAACATCACACGTCTAGTACCAGAATTTCAATTGGTATCAGAGCAGGCATCCTGTCTGGCTCTGGGTGAGATCTGGGGAAGATACTTTCTGGTGTGAAGATGGACAAAGAGGTTGGAGGATTTGTCAACAGACCCCCTATATTGGATGGCTCAAACTATGAGTATTGGAAGCCTAGAATGACTACTTTCTTAAAGTCATTGGACAACAGAGCTTGGAAGGCTGTCATTAAAGAATGGAAAGCTCCTGTGGTGTTTGAAAATGATGATGCTGGCAAAGATAAAGAGGGCACCTCAAAGCTGAAGCCGGAAGAAGAATGGACCAAGGAAGAAGATGAGCTTGCCCTTGGAAATTCCAAAGCTTTAAATGCAATCTTCAATGGAGTGGATAAGAATATTTTCAGGTTAATTAATACTTGTGAGGTTGCTAAGAAAGCATGGGATATTTTGAAGGCCACTCATGAAGGAACATCTAGAGTTAAGATGTCAAGACTCCAACTTCTAACATCGAAGTTTGAGAGTCTGAAGATGAAGGAAGAGGAGACTATCCATGACTTCCATATGAGTGTGCTTGAGCTGGCTAATGCATCCAGTGCCCTTGGAGAAAAGATGTCAGAAGAAAAGCTTGTAAGGAAAATCCTGAGGTCTCTTCCTAAGAAGTACAAGATGAAGGTAACTGCCATTGAAGAATCACAAGACATTAGCAAGATGAGGGTTGATGAGCTCATTGGATCTCTTCAAACTTTTGAGCTTGGTTTGAATGAGGAAGAACCTGAAAAGAAGCCCAAAAGTATAGCCTTGGTTTCCACTCCTGCAGAAGTTAAGAAAGTTACAGATGATGAGTCTCAGGAGGATCTGTCTCAAGCCATAGTTATGTTGGGAAGACAGTTCAATAAAGTGTTCAAGAGGATGAACAATAACTCCAGGCCTAATGTCAGGAACATCTCTTCTAACAACAGCAAGGCAAAAGAGAAGGATGAAGAGAAGACTGCCCAAGATAAAGGAGTTCAGTGCTTTGAATGTGAAGGGTATGGACATGTCAAGAAAGAGTGTCCCACATTCTTGAAGAAGCAGAAGAAGGGCATGACAGTTTCCTGGTCTGACTCTGATAGTGAAAGTGAAATTGAGTCAGCAAAGCATGTTACAGCTTTGACAGGAATTGTTGAACCTGATGATGATAGTGATGGAGATGTCACTTATGATGAGCTAGCTTCAACCTACAAAGAGTTGTGCTTAAAAAATGTTGAACTATGTCAGGAGAGGAATCAATAGAAGAAACAGATTGCTCAGCTAGAGAATGACAAAGCTGAATTGGAAAAAGAAGTCTTATGTGTCAAAGCTCATCTTAATCATATGACTAAATCTGTTAGAATGTTGAACAGTGGGACAACCACTCTTGACAAGATACTACAGTCAGAAAAAGCTGCTGGAGACAAAGCTGGGATAGGTTATGTGGCTGAGGATAAAGGAACTTCAGAAGCAAGCACTTCAGGTTCAAAGAAGGAAGTGTCACAACTTTTGTCTCAACATCAGCCAAAGAAGCAGGATCCTACACCTAAGAAAGCTGATGTTTCACAACCTAAGAAGATTGAGAAGAAGACTGGTCCTAATCAGAAGAGAAAGCAGCCACAAGGAGCTAGTCAGTATATGCCCCCACAACACCACAAGAGCATGCAAGCTGCTCCGTTCAAACAACACATGTCTTATCAAGTGTCTCAACATCAGGGGTATGGTTACACCAATGATGTTCCTCATATCTATGAAAGAAGAAAGCCACACCATCATGGGAGACAATCTAGGAAACATCATTCTCAGCCTCCTTATGGAAGAAGATACCAGCATAATAGAAGGCATGCCAATTATGGTAGGAGGAGACCACATTATGGATGGCAGCCTAAGCAATCTCATCATGGCAGAAGATTCAGAGATGAAAGGGTGAGATGCTATTATTGTGGTAGGTTTGGACATATGCAGTACTCGTGCTACAAGCTGCATGGATACCCTCAGCCTCAAAACAGATGGAGAGAGTACAGGCCTAAAGTAGTAAAACAATGGGTTCCTAAAGCTCAGGTCACATGTCTATTGGCTCACACATCAGATGGACATTTTGCTATGGATGCATGGTACTTTGACAGTGGATGTTCAAAGAACATGACTGGATCCAAGAAGCATTTGGTAGAGTTCAATCCTTGCCATGCAAATGATGTTATTTTTGGCAATGGTGAAAAAGGAGTAGTAGAAGGAGTTGGAAGAGTGAAGAATCATGATGGTCTTACTCTTGATAATGTGCTCCTTGTTCAAGGGTTGAGTGCTAATTTAATTAGCATAAGTCAACTTTGTGATGAAGGTTACAAGGTAAGCTACACCAAAGATGAATGTGTGGTAGCTGATGAGCAGAATGAGGTAGTGATGAAGGGAGTAAGATCCAAAGATAATTGCTATCAGTGGATACCTCAAGATGACAGCTTATCTAGTGATGTTAAGGTTAATGTTGTAACATCAGATGGTGACATCAAGTGTGAAAGTATGGTGAAAAGTCAATCTGGGTTAATGACTTATGGTGTTGTTACTCCTAAGTTGGATGATGTGTTAAAAGCCATCTTGAGTAGTCAGTTATGTGAGCAAGATGAAGGAGTCAACAATGCTGATGGAAGGATCAAAAGCTGTGACCTTAAGAAGTGTTGGGAGCTAAATACTTGCGAGGCCAAGAAAGATGACAACCTGACTAATGACTCCTATAGTTCAGAAGAAAAATTTCACAGGTTGACAATCCTTAGGTTGGAAGATGCAGATGTTAGAGCTGATGTTAAAACATCTCAAGTCAAGAAAGGTACTTCAAGCCTTAAAATAAAGAAGAGTGATGATGAACTAATTGCAAAAGTGGTTCCTGGGGTTGCTAAACGACTGAAATCAAGGAAGAGGAAAGCTATTGAGTCACCTTCAAAGATGAGAACTGATAAGCAGAAGATCTATGTGGATGGTACTACAAAATCCAGGAGTAAAGTGTTCATCTCTTCCAGAAATAGGAAGATCAGAGATAAGTCTGATGATAATGTCCAGGATATCTCTCAAATGAAGGAAGTCGTTGTTGTTAGAACTTCTGAGAAAATTCAAAAGGCCATACTGGATAACATTCCTGTGCTTTTCATAAAATGGTGGAAGTATGTTCTAGAAAAAGAATTTGGTATAGATACTCTGGATATGGTTGAGTTTGCTAGGATATGGTTCAGAGAGGGTGTGGGAACTTATGGTATTCAGGTGTGTATGAATAAGTTGCTCTGACTGTGAGCTTCTTGAAGGACTTCATTGTGCAATGAGTCCTTTGAATGGTGATGAGAAGCTGATGTCCCAAAAGATGTTATAACATCATGTTTGCTGGTGGTTAGATCTGGAAGATGATTAAGATTGGACATGTGGAGTTGAATGCTCTAGCATTTTGGTCAGAAGAAGTGGAGATTATGGTCATGTGTTTAAGCATGACTACTGTCTTTGAAGACATCACCAATTTCAACAACTACTGGTGGATGTAAGGAAAGAGGAAGTGTGATCTCTTGAAGAGACTGGATCTCAGTAAAGCTTATAAGTAAGCTGAGAATTTGTGGAGTTTGTGACACAGTGTTGAGTTTGGATTATTTTGCTGATAGTAAATCCAGTAGTGGAACATATGTAATACCCTGGTGTCAAGAGTGTCAAGAGTATCCTTGGTGAAGGATGTCTTTGTTCTGGATCTGAAGCTTAGTGCTTACATTATATCTAAGGAGCATCTACATAGTCATACGGGAGAATGATGAAGTAGAAGGTTTGCCTTGGATGGTGAAGATGAATTGTATGATAGCCCTTGGTGAAAGGGACAATGGTACCAAAATGCATGTAAATGTGCTCAAATGTCCATCTCCATCTAGAGCATTTGTTAATCTTGACAGGGGAAGTATTTGTCTATGGATTTTGTAGCAAAGGTACATATATTGTGAAGATTGCATGCTGATCAAGATTATGGAGATTGGTTGAATCTTATGAGGATATAATGTCAGATAGCATGCTATGACATTAGGCTGTTGGTTCATATTAAGGCAGTACAATTATCAGCAAAGCAATAGAAAAGTACTGTAAAGAATTTTGTAGAGTTACAGAAAAATCTAAAATATGATTGGAGTTTTATTAGATATTTGAAGATACAAGGTTAAACTACATCCTCATGCCAATCACCTGCATCCAGAAATGCCTTCCAATCTGCATCCCATTCATCTTCTGAAGGCTGTTTTTGAGCAGTATGGTTCTTACCAGGCTTCATAGTTGTCACTGAAGTCCTGCCAGTTTTTGTTGCTCCTGAAGAAGGACCTGATGTCGTCTGAGATTTGACCTTCTTCTTCAGAGGTTCTGGATTTTTATCTTCATGCTTGAGTTTCTTGGTTGATACTTTGGAGCTTGATTGACTCATGCTTTATTGGAGTGTTGTGCTGAGCAAAGGAGAAAGAGTGGTTTTATAATGGTTTTTCTAAAGCATTGTTTGTATCGCCAGTCTAGTCAAAAGTGTGGGAATGTGGTTTTGACCATGTCTTTAATAATGTCAGAACATTGTGTTTGGAGATTGCATAGATCTTGTTGCTACTGACAGTAGGGCTTGTATTATGTCGCATGTGATGAAGTGTAGGTCATATGAATTGGCATAATTTGTCTAATTATGGCTAAAAAGGGGGAGAGTTAAAAATTGCCATGAAGAGAGTAATTGATGCTGCTAAAAGTAAAAGGTGTTTAGTTGAAAAGTATTGATGCAGTTATTGAGGGGGAGTTTAGACTGAGCTGCTAGTGAAGATATCATAGCATTTGAAGAGTGCAGCCAAGCAGACATCAAGGGGGAGAAGTGCTGCACATTGTGAGCTACTGAACAGCTGTGATGCTGGTTCATGTTTTTGAGGGGGAGCACCAATTGGCTGTTGTCAATAATGAAGATGGTGCTGCAGTAGATCTAGTAATGAAGATAATGAAGATTGTCAAACTGCTGCTGATGAAGTGTATCTCAAAATTACTGAAGGTTTTCCGCTGCTGAAGACTCTGAGGATTCAGAGGGTGTTTTAGCCAAAATTAGCCAAAGGGGGAGATTGTTAGTGCTTGGATTGGCTGGAATTTTGGTAAAACAAAGGTTATTCAATGTTGATGTCAAGGTGCTGATGTTGTAACATTGAAGTCTTAACACTAGGCTGTGTTAAGTGGTTAATTGCTGAAGTTGGATGTCTGATGTCACACAGGTGATGTTGTAACATCAGGCCTGCAGAATTAATAACAACAGCAGGTTATTAGGGCACGCGTATTAGCTGGAATTGTGGAGAGTGGTTGACTCATTGGATGAGAATATCTTGAGATAGATATTTTCTGTTACATGGGAGATTTGATTGCAGGTCTGTTGGAGAATTAAAAGGTTGAAGATTTAAAAAGATTTAGGGGATAAAATCTGTTTTGAAGATTCAGTTTTAATTAAAAAATCTGATCAAATATTGTGACAAGTCCAAGCCCAATTCAGGAGCTATATAAAGCGCACAAGACCAAAGGTAAAAGGTACAGAAATACGGGGAGAAGATCAAGAGCAAAGGCTGAGTGTCTTGAGTATTTTGTACAAGGTGTATAACCAGAATTCTAGGGTGAATTGCTGTGTCGTATTATGTCCTCTCTAAAGCTGTGAAGCAAAGAGAGTTGTATTACTTGATCAAAGCTGTGAAGCAGAATCAAGGGTTCTCAAAGAGGTTGTTCTTTGAGTGGTTTTAGGGATTGAGTAGTGTTCTCATATCTAAGTGGTTTCTTAGGTAGAAAGTCACTAGTAGGAATTAAGATTAGGAGATTGTCAACTGGGTTGTTGAGTCTGTAATTTAATTCTACAAGTAGTGAAATTCATCCCTGGCTTGGTAGCCCCCAGACGTAGGTAGTTAGACCGAACTGGGTGAACAAATCATTGTGTTGATTTATTTACTGTTATTGCTGTCCATTGTGCAGAGTGTGTTATTGTGACATTGCACCTTAACATCACACGTCTGGTACCAGAATTTCAATTATTAGTAATGCACAGTTATGTAAACAAAAATTAGTTGCATGCAAAGAACAAATAAAATATGTACCCATGCTTTAGGCGAAGCCATGAAGCAAATGCCTAAAGAACCTGAAACAAAAGTTAACATTAAAGCACCACCATAAGACCATAAAAACAGACTTTCATTCAAAATAATTAACAATGACAACATAATGGATTTGACTGGTCACCTGCTCCTTTAGCTCAGAAATACTCAAACAAGCTGTCAGTATATTAAGAGCAAACTCCATTTGAGAAGTAAGCTCTTTTTCAAATTGACGGCGCCTTTCAGGACGAGCTGCTATCTTATAGTTTAACACTTCCTGCTTATAACGACAAAATAAGTATAAGACATAATAGGTATACGACATAATATGTAACGACAAAACACAATCAAACAAATGGCTGATAAGCTTACTTCAATTAAAATATTTTGTTTGCAACCATTTATAGAAGGATATATGAATTTTATGATGTTAGGGGCTACATAAAACACTATCTGACAATACAACAATTTTGTAAAGAATGACTACTTGACATTTAGTGGCTTAAAATTCAGACATTTGTGTCGTTAATAAAGATCAAAAGACTGTCCAAGTTCCTGAAACGTCAGCATACATACCTCTGGTAAAACTGTAAGTAACTCCAAGAATCCTGGTATATATTCTGGATTGGAATCCATCTCATCCCTGAGCCATTTCACTATTCCACAATCTCCCCAATCTTCCGCAGGCACGTGCACGGCCAATGCGGCCACTGCAATGCTAATCTACAAGTATGGACAATTGGAACCATGCATGTCAGTAAATTAAACTTAGATATAACTACCCAAAAACAAACTGCAAAGAAGACAGAAGGTCACAAGGAGCTTCAATTGTTGGAGTAACAGCAATCTTGGCCATTTGGTAGAAACCAACACTGCATGAACCGAACTGTCAGAAAACAGATAAGGAAATTCCGAATCTTTTATCGTAAATAAGATGTTTAGATAAAGAACCCGGATGCAGTTTAGGCTAATGAACATGTTTGAGCAAGAGCATGAACCTGTTATACTTGAGGCTTGTGTTTGCAAGGCCGGATGCAAAAGCCATAACAACGCCAAGTGCTAATATAGAAGAGAAAGGAGTTGATTTAGATGGAGGAGACACTGGAAGCACCGAGATCGTTTTGAATATTGCAAGCAGAACCCATGCGGTGATGTAGTGAACAAATGTGAGGAAAATGGGGAAGTTAAAACCAACTCTTCCCATCACCTAGCAACGACAAAGTTTATAACATGCAGCATAAGAGATATTTCATATTGATGATAAGTTAAACGCAACATGAGGAAAAATGGTTCTGATTTCTGACCAATTTGTTAGCCAAGATGATACCAACAGCAACCATAAAGTTGAACGATAATGCGACCACTGGCCCGCAATATCTTTGTTGCTGTCGCTTGGCTCCTTCTGATGTTCGGAGCTCATTGTACAGAGAAGATCTTAGTTCTTCCAGTGTTTTACCTGAGCATTTTTAGGCATAACAACAATGCATTATGTGATTCAACCATGATGGAACTCAACAACTTTCAAAAGCATATCACAGAAAATCAAGAATTCATGAATATGCAGGTAAAATAGAATTCATGAATTAGAAAAAATAAAAGAAAATATCAGTTACAAAATATATTGAGATCAATGGGAATTGTTGGGGCCAAATTTGATATAATTAAAATAAATGACCAATTGAATCTTCAGAATGTTAAGCGGAGACATAGTTTAATGCATGTACTCACTTGGATTCAAATTTGTCAAAATTGATTCAATTAATTTACACAGAAAGCTATTTCTCAAAAAAAGAAATGGACATGATTCCTGCAAACAAAATCCAGCATATTCCCCAAAACAGATATAAATCAAGTTACATCAGTTCTGGACGCCTAGGCTAGCCAGCATATTCTCCTGGTGTTTGTGTCGCTGCCAGAACCTATTTAACATTTAGATTGATTTTAATTAGTCCTCATGAATCATAAATAGAAACAAATTTGAAATACTGAATTACATATGTTTAATTTCTTTTGTTGAATGTTATTCGCAACCGTCATGTTCATCTCAAAACTCATTGCATGAAAATATATTCAATGTTCTTAACCTTCTAAACCTCAGAAGAGAGTGATCCTAGTAATATAGAGTTCGATTCGACCAATTATTAATAAAAAATGCGAGGAAAAAAAAACTAATTTCAATCCATTTTCATCACGGTGATGCATGGTTACCTCCACAAATCCATTTCCAAAGTTGGGACCATTTCCGAAATAGGTGTGAGCGATGTGACGGTTGAGGGAAGCAGAGTTGAACTGAGTCAGCACAAATATCTTGTTGATGCCACTATTGATGCAGTTGCTCATTGGAATGTCTATAAGCCTATAGCATCCTCCAACAGAAACCTTCAAAACAAAGGCAGCAAACAAATCATCATCACAAACAGCACAAAGTTATAAAGAACACCAAAATGTTAGAATTCAGACAAACAATAGGATAAAATACAACCATCAGTCATGATAATGAAGTTCATATCTACTTCCCTTTTCAATTTCTTACGACAACCATCGTTGTCACCATAGCATTAACATTCTTCAAATCAGTAAGAATAGTAAAATATGTAGCAGCAATATAACACAAACTATTAAAATGAATGAAAAATCACAAATCATGGTAGTAACTATTTCCTCAATCACAAATGCACTATAATTGGTTTCAATGGCCATGATGATAATGTTCGGCATCTGGAATTATCTGAAGGTAATTTTAAGTTGTTTGAACAACAAAAATGTCTTAACTATTGGGGGAAAACTATAAAGTTATAAAACTCATAACCAGCTAGAAATTAAAAGGAGGAGACTTATCTTATATCATCGGTATCGGTGTTGCGATCCTATTTTTCACTTAATATTACAAACAAACAAAAAATAGAGTTAACTATAAAAATATACATTCAGAAAATCATAAACCAGTAACAAAATCTGAACCATGTTTTTTAGATTAAAAAATGAAATTAAGGTAGTTTCGAATCTGACCACCACCACAGTCGTCGTCAAAAACGTCAAAAAAATACATTAAACAAATTGATTTTTACTCACAGTGATGATAGCTGGTGGAGAACCGAAACAAAAATTCGTCGCTTGGTTAATCGAAACCCTAACTGGAGTAGAGGAAAATGATTACCGAAGATGGAGAACAGGGGAATGCGTCGGAAATCAGATGCTTGTGAGAGTGAGAAGAAATTGCAAATCAGATGCTTGTGAGAGTGAGAAGATATTAAAACCCTAACATAATGAAGAAAGGGAACAGAGAGAAAGAGATACATAATGGAGAGAAATTGAAGAAGTAAAAGAGAAAAAGAAAAAGAAAGAGCAACGTGGCGGAAGGGAAAAGATGGAAACATGGTGAAGCTATCCACGTAGTGGTTTGTGGGAACAACAAGGGCAATTTAGTATTTGTGCTAGCCATTCAATTTCTTATATGTAAGATTTAAATTCTTAATTTTCATGTGGTGGTAATTAAGTTTTTTTGTTTATAACTTATGTAAATAAAATTTTATAAAGGATTTAAGTTGTAAAAATTATTTTTAAAAAAAAAAGGTAAATATGGGATTGGGATAAAAAAATAAAACATTTTGGAATATAAATATTTTTTAGGAATTATTTAGAATGTGGACTTTATTTCGGTTTAATTTTGTGTTTTTGTCATATTAATTATTTAACTTTTGATTTAATTTCTTTTTTTTGTGAAAAATTAGAAATTGGTTTTTAAAAGGATGTTTAAGGTTTTTTAAGGGATTTACATAAAGGGATAAAGCTCTTGGTCCGAGAGCCTAAATAAAGGATGGGATAAGGGATTTGGATTTAGGAATAAAACTCTTGATATCCGAGAGTATAAATAAAAGGATTAAGGGATAAAGCTCTTGGTCCGAGAGCCTAAATAAGGGATGTGATTTTGGATTTAAGGGATAAAACTCTTCCTCTGAGAGTCTAAATAATGGATAGGGATTTAAGGAATTTAAGTGATAGAACTCCTCATCTAGGAGTATAAACACTAGATTTAAGGGATAGAACTCTTTATCCAAGAGTATAAATAGTGGATGGGATTTAGGGATATGATTTGGGATTTAGGAATAGGATTAGGGGGTAGGAATAGGGGAGGTGAACTACGGTTACTCTGATCCTTCATTTTGAGGGTACGTAGGCATAGGGTTGCAAACCAACCCTAGCGAGTATAATTAATAAAAAACTTAGGTTTTCCTATAACGTAGACAAACAAATATACCCTAAATTCAAAGGTGGATCCCATTGAGTACAATGGAAGTGAGGGGTGCCTAACACCTTCCCTTCACTTAAATGACTCCATAACCGTAGGAATCTCCACCTTAGGATTAAGATATTAGGTTTATCATTATTTTCCCTTAAAAAATATGATGGCTGTCGCTCCCAGGATTTTCATCCAGGTACAAACGCGAGAGTGGCGCGGAAAACAGAGTCGCCAGCCGTGTAAATTTATCCCAAGAGAGGGAAAGGGAACACCGCATAAACCTGAGGAAGAGGGAAAGGTATGGTCGTCGTAACCATAGCCTGGGTTCGGGAGTCGGTTACGCGAGGGGAAGGTGCTAGCACCCCACGCGTCCATCGTACTCGATGGGATCCACGCTTGTTGTCTATTCTAAAGGTGAGTTATCCTATCATCTATGGATGTGCTAAGACGAGAAGGGAAAGACAAAGACAGACTCGGTAGGACGTCGACGTCCTAGGCCTATGTACCCCCTTTGTGCAATGGGGAATTCAGAGTCAACGTAGTTCGGACCAAGTTCTTTTTGTGTTTTTTATGAGCGACGTTAAGCTCGCATCCGGTAGTTAGGGTCGATGCCTGTTTGCGACTCAGACGGAAAGTAACGTGCCCTTTTTGAAAATAGCCTTTAGTTTGATAATCCCGAAGGACAAAAAGTTTTGAAGTTGGTTTGTATTTTTTAGGACAGAAGTGGCTTAAGTTAGTTCATAAGTTGCATTGCACCAAAGTCTAGGGCATAGGGGCGAATACTTAAAGCATCGTCCCAAGACAGGACGCTCGCTAATCACTCTAGAAAGATGAGAGGAAGCCCCTCATTTCTCATTCCCCACGCTTAAGGCTCGTGTGCAATACACTTTATACTTATTAAGTGTTTTCAAGAAGTTTGAGATGAGAAGAGAGAAGACACAAAGGAAACTCTAAAGGGAACTAATAGCCCTAATGTTATCATGCATGGGTGACCTACGGTTAGTGAGGTCTGACGATAACCTAAACCTAAAGAAAAAGATGAGAGAAGGAAAGGGTAAGGGTGACCATGGATACTTATCCATACCCTTAAAGAACTTACCTTAGTCCCTGCATAAAAGGTTAGGGTGAAACAGACACAAGTAATATTAAGACAAATGAAAACCACACAATGGCATATAATAGTGATAACAATCCAAACATGAATTAAGAAGTCAAATAAGCAACCCCAAAACAAATGGCACAAGTGCCTTTCCAAACAAGGTAACCAGACGTGATCAGAAATACACATACAAGCAGATCTCAAGTGAAATTAATTAAATAATTAGAGAAATAGCTTCCAAAATTCCCAAATTAAACATCCATATTATTCAACCAGAGGCAAACAAAATATCAAAAACTCCTGCAAAAATTCAATGTGTTAGTCACTCAAATAATTATGCAAGGCTCAGATGAGAAGTAGGGTTCAATGTGCCAAAGGGAAGGACCAAAATGCAATATGCAATAATTTTAAAAATGATAGAAAAATATTTTAATGCACCTTAGAATGTTATCTAACAAATTCAAAAAGAACGGATTGAAAATGTTTCATGGATGCAGAGAAATAAAATAAACAATTTTAAATATGCATGATATGAGTAATGCAAAAAGAAATTAACTAAATAATTAGTTTAGATGATAAAAATAAAATAAAAATAAAAAATAAATTTGTGAAAATTTTATAAAATGACAAAAAGGATGAATGAATTTTATGGTAATTTTTAAATGCAAGATTGTATTTTAAAAAAATAAAAATGAAAATGTAATGAATCAAATAAGATAAATAAATTAAAAATGCATGGGGGTGCAGATAGTAAGTAAAACACGTTAGAAAATAATAAGTGGGCAAAGGAGGAGGGGGGAATAGAAAGGGCCCAAGCATCAGTCCATTAGCGAAAAAAAATTAAAAAAAGGAGGTGTTCATGGACTTGGTCAACGAATTGACTCAACACAGTCCCTTGGATTGATCACACGCCCTGCAATTAGTCAACAGGATCAAAAGTATTGAGGATCTATGGCCAGGATTAACACGCACATGGTAAAGAAGTGATCACGCACACACTGAACTGGTCAACACACCATACACACGCCATGTGCCAGGCACATGCTTTTCATTAATTCGTTGGCATCGTCCTGTCCCCGCAATTCATCCAACGTACATGCTTAGGTCAACGAAGTAAAAAGTAAACGAAATAAAAAACATAATTGGTGAAGCATGGTAGCTATGGTGGGGTGAATAACACACGATTATTAAATAAAACTCAGAAAAA
Source organism: Lathyrus tuberosus (assembly GCA_022829125.1). Lineage (NCBI taxonomy): Eukaryota > Viridiplantae > Streptophyta > Magnoliopsida > Fabales > Fabaceae > Lathyrus > Lathyrus tuberosus. The sequence goes on along the minus strand of JALAZF010000201.1, from coordinate 10,025,775 downwards.
AAATAAATAATAAAACACATGGCGAGCTGAGGACCGTCAGATGAAAAGCATGGATGGCTGGGATTATGTCTTCTTCCTCAAAACCCTTCACCGGCCGGCCACCGTACCAGTCGCCGGAACTAGGGTTCCGGTCGACTTCTCCACCACCTGCAATTAAAAACCTGCCCAGAAAATGCAAAACCATATACCATTCCGTCCAGAATTCAACGAGGATTCCAAATCTCTCATCCAAAATCACAAATCGTTAGTGTATAATAAAAAATGCATAGGAAAAGCTTTGGGTCCAAAACTTGAAACACACGTAGCAAGCAACTTACACGTCCAAACACCAAACAAATTATATCAGATTCATCAGTGACACTCACACAACAATATGCACACTTAAAAACTGAGTTTCGTGATCATGAAAAAAGTGACTAACCTGAGATGGTGCACTCCTAATCCTTGCTTTTGGCTGCGAATGATGGTTGGTTTTTACTCTATGGATCACCAGGAAGAGGTTTGTGGAAGAAGTTCTTGAAAAAACCTTGTGGATTGTGAGATTTGTTGAAGAAAAACTTTAGGGTTCAAGTTCTTGTTCTCCTCCAAAAGCACGTGAATGAACCCTAACCAGTGCATGAATGAGCTTATATAGACTAGGGTTTTTCACTGATAATGATTTGGGCCTGGGCAATTCCTTGTTTTAAGAGTTTTGGACAAATTTGGAATTTTGCATTATGTGAGATACACCTCCCCCATGCATAGATATCCAACTTTTTCATGATGGATCACTTATATCTGAATTGCTAACCACACCTCAATTGAAATTGGGCCTTGAAACCATTTGATTCATGAGTTTTAAATAATTTGGCAATTTTGAATAATGGAAAATAAGTGAAGAATAAACCATGGAATTTCTTAATTCTTGGGCCCAAAATAATCCTCAAGGAATGTTCTTTGATATTAGAATGTGGCATGAAGCAATGGAATTGATTATAGGTCATTATGCCCAAAGTTGTGAAAATGAAACCCTAAAAACCACTTTGCCTTCTTTTGACCATAAGTTGAGTTTCACAAATGATATGGAGACCCACTAGTACTTGTTGGAAAGAGGAGAAAAAGATCTTCAACTTTCATGTTGGGGAAAAAATTCATTTGTAGCTTCTTTGATGATGAAAAGTCCAGTTGAATGCAGTGCAGGAACTTGCCCAAAAAGGAAACTTTCAAATTATAGGTCGTTTCCAAATTTAGTAACTTTTGCACCAACTCCTGATTTTTTATGAATGGCATGAAACTTGACTCTTGATGATCATATGAGGATGTGAGACCTTGAAAACCCTAGAGAAAACCTCAAAATTCCACAGTTGACCTCTCCTCTCACTGTTGACTTTTACCCAATTCACCTGATTCCCAATCCGTTGGCCAATTGAAATCCTCCTGGACCAAACTGATGGACAACCTCCCATTCCTAGGTACTTAGAGACCCAAGGAATACCATGGAATCAAGTCTTGCCCAAAAAATCAGAAATTAATTGACTTTATGGCAAACCCAAGTTTTGGTACCCTCAGTCTAGGAGGAAATAGCACAGTCTCCAAATCCAAATTTCTCTGAATATGATGTGTATCCTCTCCAACAAAGATAAGATATGTCATTTGGTGATGATAAAAACCCAAGGAGCTTGCCCATTGGAGCAATAAACCCAAGAATTTCAAAACCCTAATTCATGCACTGGTTAGGAGAGAGTGATCCACTTGAGCTCTCTTGCTTGACCCTCTGAAGAATACCTCAGGCACATTGACCCCATGCTAAGAACCAATGATATGCACATATGATAATGCAAAAATGCAATGAAACATAAGCCAGTTAGTACTAAAGTAAGGAGGGTAAATTTTGGGGTGCTACAATGGCGACTCGAATATTTTTGCCGGCCGCGACAGATCATGTGAAAAAACACAAGTAAACATTATACTAATCAATCACAAACAAAAGCAAACTCAAGACTTAAACAAGTCTCAAGACTTAAAAGAAAAGAAAGAGAGATGAAAGATGAAAGAGAAAATGTAACACCAAATAATTAATCAATGAGATTCAAACAAGTTGACATAATCACCAAGAAATGCAAGCATCATATTCAATCACTCAAGATAACCATTAATGCCATGTCAAGAATGAGCACATATTTCAAACTCAAAGATTGGAAGTCAAAACAATTAGGCAAACAATGATCAATGCACACACAAGTGACTTAAGACCAATCAAGGAGTATTATCAATCATAAAAAAAGAGAAATGAATCCAAACAAGGTGAAACCAAGGTAGCGCAGTAGCTATGTCATATTTCAATCAACTCCTTAATATCAAGAAGAAACAACAAGAATCAATTCCAAAGCACACACCCAAACTAGCTAAACATACACCAATTTCATCCTCAAAGGAAAACAAGTATTCAAACAAGATGCAAAGGCCAAAGAGTCAAGTAATGAACATCAAAGCATGAATTTCAGAAGCATACTCAAACATATCACATCATATTCAATTCAAGAATATCAAACAAAATCCACAAGCATCATGCTTAAAATGTTAGGCAAACACCATTCACACTTCTCATAACAAGGACAAGGATGATCATGTGAGGAAAAGAGTTAGAAGATATCATAACCATGGATATCAAAACATGAAAATCAACATCTCAAACATGTCATCTCAAACATACAAAGATCCATAGGCATCCATTAAGTCACACAATGAAGCATTTCAAAGAACTAAGTCAAAAGCACTAAAGAAACCACTCCAAAACATCATCAACTTAGGAATTCAACCAAAAATAGGAAAATTACAAAATAAATTCCAAACCAAAGCTCAAAAACATGTTCATATACTCAAGTTTGTGTGTGCAAAAGATTGTCACAAGAACTAGCACAAAGTCAATCAACAAGGAAGGGTGTCATAAGAATCGAGCACAAATCGAGGACCACAATCAACCAAATGGAAACCATGTCAAATAATATCAACCAAGGTCAGCAAGCACACTCAAATTATAATCATAATGTGTGTTAAAGCACTCCAAAAAACCAGCTCAAGAATCAATTAAGAAGAACCTCAATCAAAGCAAAAGTTCAATAATAGGTCAAAAAGACACCTTACACCATTAAATATAAATAAAATATAAAAATAAATAAAAAATAAAAAATAAAAATATGATAAAACAGTAGAAACATTAAAGTGCACAACAATATTTTTTAGTGGTTTTTTAAAATAATGGAACCATTAAAATAAAAATAAAAGAGAAAATAGAAAAAGAAAATAAAATAAAGATGGAAGACATAAGGTGGGGTGCATAAGCATTTTGGAAAATAAAAGAAAACAAAGAACAATGCGCTTAGGCCTCAAAAATAGGGTGTGCAGGAAGTAAAATCGTAAGGCCCAGTCCAATTCATTATTTCATTCCATTAAACAGATTATTTGAAAAATAAAAGAAAAAAAAAGGTAACAAAAATCATTTGGACCATGTATCAACCGGTCACTTATTTTTTAAAAAACAAAAAGATAAATTCACAACCAGCCACTCACATCTCGCCACACAATCATCTTCTCCATGCCATGCACACATGGGGGTCGTGAAACCCTACCGGCGGTCAAGAAAACCAGTCTGGCCGGCCACCGCCGGCGGTGGTGGTGAGGGTCGGAAACATGCGTAAACAAACCCTTCCCCTCAGTTTTTTATGTAGATTTCATATATGGCATCAAAACTCAATAACCATCACTTTAAAGCCATGAAAAACAAGCGTAAAAACATGGTGCATAAATTGAAACATCAATAAACAAGAACAACACCATTCCAGAAATGTTCTATGCTAACTCATGATTCTAAATATGCAAAACAAATGCCAAAATGAGCAACATACATAAAGAAATCGATTGTAGGAAAGTTACCTCTGTGAAGCTTTGATGCTGCTCAGTATGACCTTGAATGCCTCTAAATCTTCTTCCTTTATCTTCATAGAGTCTTCAAAATGTGAATGGGAGCAAGAGACGGAAGAAATGAGACTTGCAGAAGGTGGTTCAAAGAAAAATGGAAACTTTGAGAAAGAAAGAGTTCTAGGGTTTTAGCTTGGTTGAAGAATGGATTTCTCTCTTCTTTAGGGTTTGGAGGCTTATATATGATGTTTTTTGTGTGGGTTAAAAAGTTATTGAGGTTAATATTTGTGGTTAAATGGTTTGGTGAAAATTTGAAAAAAAAATGAAGTGTGTATGAGGGTGGTACGCATGAAGAGTGGAGTGGTTTTGTTATGGTTGTCCTTTTGGAGTGGGAAAGAGAGAGAAAAGAATCAGAATGGAGATTAGAGGGAGAATAAACTTGTAATCACTACTACAAAATGCTAAAACAACAACGCCAGGCTTACAACGTATCCTTTTACGCCGTTGTAATAGGTTAAAAATTTCGCGCCCAGGCAAAAGCTGAGTCATTTAATGACAGTTGACTTAAACCACCGTAGTAATAAATAAAATGTAGCAAGCTTCGATTCCCTGCAACTACATTTTTTCAATTTTTTAGAGTACATTTAGCGTGTGTCACTTAAGTCCATTATTTAAAAAATAAATTGTAAATGATTTTACAACGGTTAAGATGAACAACCGTAGTAATAAATGAAATATAACAAGCTTCGATTCCCTGCAACACATTTTTTCCATTTTTTAGGATACATTTAGCGTGTGTCACTTAAGATTAAACTACAGTTTGTTTCTCCAACCGAGATTAAAAGCTTTACTGATAAATTAAAACAAAACTTATTCTGTAATTCTTTCATAAGTGAGCTAGAGACGCCTTAACCTTTACCCTCTTCGTATCCATTCAATTGCTTCTTCAGCTTCGAAGTAAGGTACTCTTCAACATCTTTATTCCTTTTTTCTTGGTTTATGCTCAAATATTGACTGTCTTCATTCATTTGCTTCTTCAGCTTCGAAGTAAGGTACTTTTCAACATCTTCATTCCTTTTTTCTTGGTTTATGCTCAAATATTGACCGTCTTCATTCATTTGATTCTTCAGTTCGACGTACAGTACTCTTCAACATCTTCATTACTTACGTTCATTTGATTACAACTTCGAAGTACGGTATTCTTCAATATCTTCATTCCTTTTTTCTTTGTTCATATTGTATATGCTTAAGTCAGAATGAGATGTTTCATATGCTTTACATTTAGTATAAGAGTACATCTTCATTGATTTTTTCTTTGTTCATATTGTATATGCATATGCTTGAGTTTTTGGATTAGATTTTGGTGTGTCATTCACATTATTATACATGTATAAATTTCAGAAGTTGTAATGGATCGTAGTTGGATGAAAGCCAATATATTAGGTCCGGTTTATGAGAACGGAGTTCGTGAATTCCTTGAATACGCTGATAAACATCTTCCCGACAATAATGGTATCTTTTATTGTCCTTGTGTTGTTTGCGCGAATATAAAAAAGGGTACAAAGAAAGAAATACACAATCACCTTTGTTGTGATGGTATATGTCAAAATTATATAATATGGACGTGACATGGTGAGGTGGATAATAAGGAAAGTTGGGCGTCACAAAGTCAAAGAGTGGAGGAAGATGAATATATGGAAGATCAACTAGAGGATATGTTCCGTGATATTGGGGAATATTTTTTTATGAATGCATATATTTATGATAATTTATGTAGTGATAAAGACACCCCTTAATATAAGGGATGCACAGAGTTCACACGATTATCGGCGGTGTTAAAGTTGTTTAATCTGAAGGCAAAAAATGGATCATCGGATAAAAGGTTTACGGAATTACTTGAATTGCTACAACAAATGTTACCAGAAGATAACAAATTGTCAGATCGTTGCTATGAGGCCAAGAAGATATTGTGTCCACTGGGTCTGGAGTATATCAAGATACATGCTTACCCTAATGATTGCATATTATACCAGAAAGAGTATGAAGACTTGTTTCAATGTCCGAAATGTGGTGTGTCGCATTACAAGCTGAAGGATAAGAATGGTGATGACAATGATCACTATGACAATACCAGTAGGAAGCATCCTCCTGCTAAAGTTTTTTGGTACTTGCCAATAGTTTCACGATTAAAGAGACTTTTTGATAATTCAAATGACGCAAAGAATCTTAGATGGCATGTAGATGAAAGGTTTCGTGATGGAAACATTCGCCATGTAGCTGATTCGTTGCAATGGAAGAAAATTGATTCGTTGTTTTCGGATTTGGGAGTCAAGCCAAGAAACCTTAGGCTTGGGCTTGCCACCGATGGAATGAACCCCTTTGGTAATCTGAGCACTAATCATACTTCGTGGCCTGTTCTTCTCACTATTTACAACCTATCTCCTTGGTTGTGCATGAAGCGCAAGTATATACTGTTAAGTATGATGATTTCTGGACCACGACAACCTGGTAACGACATAAATGTTTATCTAAGTCCATTAATTAATGATTTATGACTCTTGTGGGATGAAGGCGTTGAAGTTGATGATGCATATTCTGGGGAAAAGTTTAATATGCGTACAATGTTATTTTGCACAATTAACGATTTTTCGGCTTATGGTAACTTGGCTGGATACAGTGTCAAAGGACATAAAGCGTGTCCTATATGTGAAGATGATACTTGCTATCACCAACTTGATTTTGGAAAAAAGACTGTTTACCTTGGGCATCAAAAATTTCTAAAACCGGGTCATCCTTATCGTAGATTGCAAAAGGCTTTTAATGGAGAGCAAGAGTTTGGTGAGGCTCCTAAGCCTTTAACCGGGGATGAAGTTTATCAACGGCAGGAACACATTAATGTTGTCTTTGGGAAGAGAGAAAAAGAAAAAGGTGGGAAGAGAGGAAAAGAAAAAGGGGCAGTTACGAAAAAATATATGGAAAAAGAGGTCCATCTGCTTTGATCTTCCTTATTGGTCAAGTCTTGATGTTAGACATTGTCTTGATGTGATGCACGTGGAGAAAAATGTGTGTAATAGTTTGATTGGCATACTTCTAAACATTCCGGGCAAGACTAAAGATATTAAGACTTCCCTTCTTGATATGGAAAAGATGGGTATACGAAAACAGTTGGCTCCAATAGAGAAAGGAAAAAGAACTTATCTGCCTCTAGCATGTCACACTCTATCTAAAAAGGAAAAGAAGATGTTCTGCGAGTGTTTGCAAGGTATTAAAGTTCCGGAAGGTTACTAATCAAACATCAAGAAACTTGTATCAATGAATGATCTCAAGTTAATTGGTTTAAAATATCATGATTGCATGTATTGATGCAACAACTTCTACCTGTGGCTATCCATGGGATCCTTCCAAAAAATGTGAGAGTAACTATAACGAGACTGTGTTTATTCTTCAATGCCTTATGTAATAAAGTTCTTGATTTCAAAAAATTGGATGAATTAGAAGATGAGGCTGCCATAATCTTGTGTCAATTGGAGATGTATTTTCCGCCATCATTTTTTGACATTATTGTTCACTTACTTGTTCATCTCGTAAGAGAAATCATAATTTTTGGTCCAGTTTATTTAAGGTGGATGTATCCAATAGAGCCATATATAAAGATCTTTAAAGGATATACGAAGAATCATCACCGACCGAAAGCTTCAATTGTTGAAAGGTACATCACAGAAGAAGTTGTTGAGTTTTGTACAAACTATTTGTCGGATGCAGATTCTATAGGAATTCCAAAGTCTCGTCATGCTGACACAGACGGAAGAGGTATTCAAGGTCTAAATGTTAGGTCAATGGCTCGGGATGTAGTTATTCAATCACATTTCTATATATTGAATAATATAGACGAGGTTCCACCTTTCATAGATACTCACAAAAGACTTTTGAAGAAAAAATGTCCTCGAATGAGTGACAAGTTGTTGCTGATAGAGCATAACAATAGATTCATGAATTGGTTTAATAAAATTGTATCTAATGATCGCAGTGCATCTGAGAAACTTAAATGGTTGTCGTACGAGCCAAAATTTTGTGTTATTACCTGGAGTGCATACGACATTGGTCATTATACCTTTTATACAAAATCAAAAGATGATCGTAGTACAATGCAAAATAGTGGGGTTATGGTTGAAGCCGAATTGATGTATTTTTCTTGTTCGAAAGATAAGAATCCGGTATTGGCAACTACCGCATTTTATGGTGTCATTGATGAGATTTGGGAGATTGATTATGTTATTTTCAAAGTGGCTTTATTTAAATGCAAGTGGGTTCCTAATAATAGTAATGGTGTAGACATTGATGACTTAGGATTCACCCGGGTCGACCTTGGCAAGGCATCTTTTAATACAGAACCATTCATCATGGCTTCTCAAGCAAAACAAGTTTTCTATGTTACCGATCCATCGAACAAATCGGGGAAATGGTCAATCGTTCTCCAAGGAAAATACATTCCTCTTAGTGATGAAAGTATTGATATTCCGTCCATACCTTCTTACACAACACAAGTTCCTACCTCATATGATGAAGTTGATGGAGATGTCGTGCATGTTATACGACTCGATCATGAAGAAGGCATATGGGAAAATTAACAAGTACGTAATTTATTATTTATTCATAATATATTAATTGTATGTTATAGTTTAGAAGTATTTTTTTCTAACAAGTATAATTATTTGAAATCAAAGGTATTTTGAGTCCAGACACCAGGCCAAGAGACAAGACACCAAGAAACAAGATACCAATACACCAAGTTACAATTATGTGAAGTTATGTAATGTGTGTAAACTGTAATATGGTATATGTGATATTTTATTTATGTAGGTTGTTTGTTCTAATAAACTGTAATGTGGTATATGTGATATTATGAATATGATACGATTAATATTATTATGAAAACTTTATCACAAAATGTGAATTGTACTTTTCTGTTGTGCTGTGATATGGAGAACAATAATACAGGTAAAAAATGGGATTAATTATAAAAGCCATATTTGTTAATTTTGCAGAAACTTTAACGACGATTATATTTCATAACCGTTATAATATCTGGCGCGCTGTCCAGGAAAAAATAAATATCAAAACTGCACTGCTGGGAATCGAACCGAGGACAATTATTTTTATTACAACGGTGTATTGTAAAATCCGTTGTGATAGTTAGCGCGCTTTCCAATTTATTACAACGCCTACAAGGTCGTGGTTGTAAGTATCATATATACAACGACAATCTACATAACAACGCCCTCGCCCGCGTCATTATATGTCATTCCCAGCCGTTGTTAAATGGTTTTTTCGTAGTAGTGAATGTAAGTTTTGTGTGTTTTGTCATTTTCTTGTTTTGGCAAGAATTCAAAAAATGGTACAAAGAGAGAGTGAGAATGTTTGGCTTGATTTTGCAAGGTTTGGGTGATGCTAGACAAAACATGATGCGCATAAATTAGAGACACGAAGGTTGTGTAGCGAGCGATTTTGGACGCGGTTCTTAAGCGCTGGTCGCTCTCTGCGGTTGAGCTTAAAACTACAGGTCGATTCATTTTTTATCCTATTGTGAGCTGAATAAGGAAGGGAAATAGATGTCTCCAATTAACCCTGCTTGCATACTGAGTTTAAACAGCGGTCTGTTAGGTTACGGATGCTATCAATGTGGGGGGGCCTTTGTACTGGTTATTCGTATTTCGCCAATACGGTTCTTTCTTTCTTTTTTCTAGGCAAAGGGTTTCTGGCGGGGAATAAGGATTAGGATGTTTTTGAATTACTGCTTTTGAGTTACTGCTTTTAATTGATGGAGATATGGGATTTGGGTTTTTTGTTGATTGCGCTCACTAAGATCTTTTCTTTTGATCTTATGCCTACGTATTCCCGTTTACTGAAACAGGGAAATCAGAGCGTTAGTAGTTCTTCCTATTCTATGGGAGGAAATTGGTTTTTGGTGTCTTGTTCAAAGCCCAAGACGGGAAGCGAAAGGTGATTTGTATCTTGTTCAAAGCCCAAGATATGAAGCTGAAAGACCTCGACTTTAGAGAGAATTTGTCATCTCTAAAGAGGGGAGAAGGAGAATTACTTTAACTGGGATACGCGGATCCGAGCAATGCCATAATTTCCGAAGAAAGGGTTTTAACCTGAAGGAGAAGACTTTAACTCAGTATAGAGCAATGCCATCTTTCCTTAGGAATTTCTCATGCTAAAAGAGGGACAGTGGCATGGATATAGATGATCCAGAGGCTTGCCGCTTACAGCGATTAGATGAAGGGAAAGGAGTTGTTGATGTTTGTGTACTGTGAACGAGGCACAACTTTGATGCTAAAAGGTTGATTGGATCAACCAGTGGTTTTCTTATACAAAGCCTAAGAAGAGGCTAATTTCCGCTAGGAAAATCATTATACAAAGCCTAAGAGGAGGCTATTTTGTGTCTCGTACAAAGCCCGAGAGAGGCTAAAGGTTTTTGACCCAGTGGGGCATATCGTTATACAAAGCCTAAGAGGAGGCTAGTAAAGAGTTCGACTCTTGCTTAAGGGATTTATATCTCGTATGAGGCCCGAGATGGAGGCAAAAAAAGGGGTGATTGACTCAACGAGGGAATCTTTTGTGTCTCATACAAAGCCTGAGAGAGAGGCTAAATGGTTGTTTTGACTCCACTAGGGAGAATTTTGGTATCTCGTACGAAGCCCGAGATGGAGGCTATTGTAACTGTTTCAGTTGAGTGACAGATCCAATATACTGATTTAAAAGAGAAAATCAGTTCTTATATGAGTAACACTGTACCCAGGGATTTAATTTGAGGATCAGGGATATTTCCTTTTCTTTGAGGAAACGGGAAATCCAAAGGGTATTGAGACTATCCGAGTCTGTGGGTTTCCTTCCTATTTAACGAAGGGTGCTTGAGAATGTCTTTGAGACTCAAGGAAGTTAGACTGTCCAAGTCTAGAGTTTTATCTTTTGTACTATGCTTCGAGAAACAGTAGTAGACTCTATGAAAGGACTGTTCTATGAGGATGACTAGGTCCTGTTCCTATACCTCTAGGAGGTCGTCGGGACAATTTGTACGAAGCCCAAGAGGAGGCTGGAATCTTTTAAGAAGCCGACGGGTCCTTGTACGAAGCCCAAGAGGAGGCTATCATTCCCGGAGGAAGAGATCATTATACGAAGCCTAAGAGGAGGCTGTGAATACTTCTAAGAAGCCGTAGGGTCCTTGAATAATGCCCAAGAGGAGGTCGATGCTTTTAAGAAGCCCGTGGGTCTATCATCTCCTTTCCATTAGGAGAGATAACTCTTTTAAAGATGAAAACCACTGGTAAACGTGCGAGGTTTACTATCCAGCGACTTTTAACTTTTAAAGAGGGTTCCTTAGTTAAGGTCCAAGATTATGACCGTAGTGGGTACCCAAACCCCGAGACATTCAAGGCAAGCTATCCACAAGGAATAGATCAAGTCAGGAATCGAGAATTGGGAAGAAACTCAAAGATGCCATTCACGGAGAATACATTCATCTTGGGGAGTAGAGTTTCTTGATGATTCCTAAGGAGGACAGCCGAAGAGAAGACTGTATCTGGTGCTCCTATTGGGGATCTAGGCGTCTATTTCTACGAATAAATGAAACGGCGTCACTTAGTTCTAGACGTAGTTGCCGGGGAAACTCGAAATATCTATACTATTATTACACAGTAGATATGAGTTTATGAAAGGAGACTTACAGTGAGCAGCCCCACAATACAGTTTATAATATGAAAGCAGTAAATGAAAGCGATAACCACTTACTCGGTTGTAGTGCTTCCATGCTGTTTGGTTAGTTGTTCAACAAAGAAAGATTGAAAACAACATTATATTCAAAATCAAAGGAGAAAGTGCTTTGAAAAAGAAAGATTTGGGGCTTACAGCTCAAGGAGAGGCCCAAGGTTTTATCAGTGAGCGCACTGTTGAATTTGTACAGAGGGACTTATACAAGCGACTGGGGCCCAAAAAGGTTTTCTGTACAAAGGGATGGGTCTTACACTCTCTCAAAAGGCCCAAAAAGGTTTAAAGAAAAAGAGTGGGGCTTATAACACGAGGGTAGGCCCAAATGATTTTTCGTTTAAAAATGGCGATCGCGCCGAGGTTTTCTTTTAACGCAGAGGGACTTATACAATAAGTGAGGCCCAAAAATGTTTTAGTTAAAAGGGGGATTGGGTCTTACACTCTAATAGAGGCCCAAAAGTTTTGAATTGGTCTTATAGCTCAAGGAGAGGCCCAGATGATTTTTGAAAAGGCGACGATCGCGCCGTTTGTTTTTTGACAGTATCGGGACTTATACAATAATTGAGACCCAAAGATGATTTGGTCAAAAAAGGATTGGGTCTTACACTCTATTAGAGGCCCAAAAGTGTTTTGAAAATGATTTATGAGGGTTGAATTAATCCAAAACCCTAATTTGTTTTCAAAATGTATTTAATTGAATAAAAATTAAATTAAAATGATAAAAAATTGTTTAACACATGGAAAACAAATTGTGACCTTGGATTAATGCTTCAAAAATTAAGTATTGGCCTACAAAATAATTAGAGAGCATTAAAAGTTGCAAAATCAATGTAGAAAAAATATTTAAAATGCCAAAAACAATTAAAATATTAATTCTTTACAAAAATATCAATTATATGAAATAAATAATATTTTTGGGATTTTTTGATAAAATACAATATTTTAACATTTTTGTGAATTATTAAAAAAAAGAATCAACTCAAAATCATTAAAACTCAGAGAGAAATTAATTTTTGAATCAATTAAACAAAATCACAAAATTCAAATATTCAAATATATGAAAATGGCGCCAAGAACAACACCAAGAACACGCGCGTTTTTTCAGTTTGCCCAGATTTGCATTTTCCATCCAATCTCACTGAATACGTAATTATAACATGCAATCCACATATCATTATGCTCGCCTCAACCTCACGATCATGTCTATGTACTTTAATTTCATTTAAATTAAACATACAACAAGAAATCACGAAGAAACCTCAAGAACCCTAATTTCTGCATGAAGGATAGGATTTTTGATACACGATTCAAACAATGCAATTAATTGAGGGAAAACATTCCATGCATGATTATGAACATATGGCCAAATTATTGTGCGAGGAAATATGCATAGATTGAGAGATGACCAAGTTTAGGCTTACCTCCAAGTCGTGACAGCAAGAGCAGATGTGATTTTGAGTTGGAGGTGTTACAGACAAGTTGTGATGATATGGACAGCTTCCCTACACCATATGGAGTGTGTTTGAACACTTGGATTGAATTGAAATGGACTAGATCAGTTTATGGCATCTCAGCTGCAACTTCACTTCAAACTTGTGTGGATGGCAAGTGATTTTGAGATTTTGATGTTTCAGAAGTTATGTGAGTGTTTGATCAGCTCATATGTGATGTATGTGAGGTGTGTGAGTGATTGGTTTGTGCAGAATTGCTCTCAAACTCAAAACCCGATAGCTACCTTGCTAAGAAAGGCATTTTTACCAAGAGAAAGAGATTTTGAGGAAAGCATCTGTTAGATGGCTTTGGTGTACTCAAACTGAACACAATTGAGCTCTATTTATAGTAGAGCAAGTTTGTTTTGCAAGGAATAGTGAATGGCAGCTGGAAAGTAGGTTTCCTCAATGTTGGCCAATGGAAATGAAAGTCTCCTCTAGCCATTGACTAGAGGTTAGGGCACAGAGCTTTGGTCCCCTTGGTCTTGGATAAGTCTTGACTGATTTCAGATGAGAATGGCTCAGTCCATGCCACCTTGATGGTTCCATTGAATGCCTCATTCCAAATTTGAAGTCTTGTCCCTATTTTGGCAACTCTAGGTTCAACATGCTATTCTTTGTTCCTTGGACCTTGGAGGCTTGGCTCAGTGATTGTCCCCTTTGGATTCAATCCTCTGAGGTGTCCAAGTGGATTGGAGCAATTGCAATTGGCTGATTTTGGCAAATCGAGCCAAAATGCAAATTCTGCCTTGCCTTGACAGATTTCAGCAAGGCAACTTGCCAATGTTGTATCTCATGATGTAGGTTGAATTTGGCAATGTTCTTGGCCATTTTGGAAAGCCCTAACATGATACAACAACTGTTTGAACAAGTTTGGTTTTGATCTCTTTTGATTCCAAGTGAAAAATCCCCCTACATTTGGCAAAAAGTGAAGGCAAATCTGACTTAGTGAAAATTTCACTAAGTGTTGGAAAAAGTGACTTTTTCACTTTTCAGCCACTTTGATCACTCCATAACTCAAAATCCTTAATGAATTGGAATGACTTGTAGTTGAAGTTTTTGTAGGTGATAATGAGGGCTACAAATCCATCTTTGGATGAGAAAAAATGGCCTTGTGGTTTAGGAGTTATGGTCCTCCAAAGTTGGTACCTTTGCCACTTTATTTTTAACTTAGAAAATTTTCTAAGTTTTATGGTTACCCCTTTTACAAGTTATCTCACTTTTCTTGATTTTTCTTGATGAATGATGATTCAAATCATACATTAACATCATTTTAGGGTTAAAAATCCATTTTGGTGAAAAATCTCAAAAAGTCAAAGTTGACTTTTGTGCACAGTTGACTTTTTATCAGATGAATTCCAAACTGTACAATTCTTCAAGAAATCGTGTCCTTGACCTAAATCAAACTTGATGGACATGTTCCATGGGTGTCATAGGGTATATTCAATCATGTATTAGGGTTTGGGAACATGTCTTGGTCAAAAGTCAAAGTTACAGTTGACTTTTCCCTTAAAACCCTAATTGTGGTGCAGATGAAAATGAAACGTATTGCTCAAGCTTCTTGGATCAATCCATTGTTCCAAATGGATCAATATGGTGTATTAGAGACCCTCAAATCATGTCTTGAGGTCTTGGTTCATGGTTTGTCCCAAAAGTCAACTTAGGGGTGAATTAGGTCAAGAAACCCTAATTCATGATTTTTGATGAATGCATCCCCTGAGGCAAAATTGACTTGATGCATGGGTTCATGAGGTTCCATGAAGTATATTAGGTCATGTTTTAGATCATTGCCTTGTGCCCAGATGAAAATTTCCATTTGGAGGCCCTGGTCGACCAAAACCCTAATTTGGTGACACTGTCGATCTTGAGACTTGATCCACCTAGAAGGGAGCAGCCTTATGCTTAATCCTTGAAGTGGGAGTCCTTTTTGATTCATTGTGGATGTTTAGACAAGTTGAAGATCATGTCATTTCTTGATTGATCCTTTGTCTAAGCACTCAGAGAGGGCTTGAAACCCTAATTTTGATTGTATTGGATGCTCACCCATCTTTGAGGAGACTGATGAAGCATGATGGTTCATCCATATTGTGATGATGATTTTCACAATGATGGGAAATCTAAGTGGTCAAAATTTGGGGTATTACAGATGCCCCTATTTAATCTTCTTGGACCCGAAGGTGTGAATGACGAAGGGATTCGGGCATTCGGGGTGCAAGAGGATTAAATATCGGAATATCCGAAATTTTGATGGTGGTTATGAATGGTAGCTTACGCATTCATCTTCTTTAGCTAAGCAATGATGCTTAGAAAAGGTAAACTTCCCCTCGATCCTGGTTTCCTACCAAGGAACTGGTCTCAGTTTTCTTTTGAAATAAACCTCCCCTCGTTCTTGGTTTCCTACCAAGGAACTGGTCTTAGTTTCTGATTTAAACTTCCCCTCGATCCTGGTTTCCTACCAAGGAACTAGTCTTAGTTTCTTTTGTAAACTTCCCCTCGATCCTGGTTTCCTACCAAGGAACTGGTCTTAGTTTCTTTTGTAAACTTCCCCTCGATCCTGGTTTCTTACCAAGGAACTGGTCTTAGTTTCTTTTGTCAATAAACTTTACTGACAAGGGACGCTATTCGTAGCGGCTTTCCTTCAAACTTCTCGCCGAATTTTCCTGGGGAGATGCCATTTGTCGATTCTACTGGGGAAAGCGAGTCTCTTGAGAGACTGTTTTCGTTTGGGATCTTTCATCATACTTTTCTCGGGATCTTCCCGAAGAAACGCCATATGATGGGGTCCAATTTTGAGGTGCCGATGACCTTTTCATCAACGACTTTTCGGAGAAATACTGATGTACTGCCGAATCTCTGATCACGAGGCTTTCTCTGTGGATTTTCCTTAATCCGAGAAAGCGAGGATATCATCTTCAATGGCGAAGAGTGACATTTGTTGAAGGTTCTCTGATCTTTCAGAGGTTCAAGTTATCAAAGTGGCCAAGTGCCGACTCTGATCTAAAGATAAACTGGTGGCGAGATTGTGCAGACGCAACACTTCCTGACGAGGAAAAAACTGACAAACTCGATTGAGAAAACGGTTTATCACTAGGGGACAAGACCGACTCAAGTGATAGTGATGCAATACGAAATACGAACGCAAATAAAATGCATGAAGTATGTATGTTTATGCTGACAAAACAGATACGACATACAGACTAATGGATGAACACAATTGGATACTCGGTCATCGCGGGGCGAAGAAGTACCGTTGATTCAAAATAGCAATTCCACCTTGCTTAGGAGAGATAGTCCCGTTGGGAGCAATGTTGATCAGGCTTAGGAGATGAGAACTCGGCCGAGGCGTGTCAGACGAAACAAGGTCTCTGACACAGTTGATCCCTTCATTCAGGCATACTAGCTTAGAAGGAGTACTTTGATTCTGCACTTTGAAATTCGCTTACTTCGGGAGAAGCAATCGATGTTCTTCTGATGTTCAACAGTAAAAAGAAATGCCATCTTTAATTTAAAAGCAGAAAAAGTTTTAACAAGTAAATTCATTTTTGTTTTATTTCAAGAATCGCTGATTAAGTTTAAACAACGTCGTTCTGTAAAGCTAAAACAAGTAAAGAATTACAAACAAAAGCACAAGGGCTCAAATTTTATTGATAAGATGGAGATAAGCCAAACGCGTGATTCCAAAGAGTATATACAAAGTTAGAAAATGGTAATTTACAGGGAAAAGGGCTATGTTGAAACATAACGACCACTATCCTTCTACCAACTTTGAGTTCGGGACATCCTGAGCTTCCGTCGAAGATGACCTTTGACTGGAGATTTCCTCCGATAGATGATGCTGTAACTGCTGCTGCTGAGGGACTTGCCTCTGTTGAACATAGTTACTTACCATTATCCCTAATTTTTGCCTGGATTGTACTATGAGATTTCCAATCCATCGGGATGATTCTTTTTTTTTTCATGTCTCTAACTTTTGCCTGGACCGCCCTTTCGGGTTTTCAATCCACCGAGACGTTTTTTTTTTTTAAGTTTAGGCGAAGTATTTCTTGACTACATCAACATTCATGGGGTAGGCAAATTCCTCTCCGTCCATGGTTGCCAGTCTCAAGGCGCCGCCTGAGAAAGCTTTCGTGACCACATAGGGGCCATCATAATTTGGGGTCCATTTGCCCCGAGAATCAGTGAGAAATGATTGTATCTTCTTGAGCACGAGGTCTCCTTTTTTGAAAATACGAGGTCGGACTTTTTTGTTGAACGCCCTTTTCATTCTCTGTTGATACAACTGACCGTGGCATAGTGCCGTGATTCTCTTTTCTTCGATCAGGTTGAGTTCGTCGTGTCGACTTTGACACCATTCAACTTCGGTGAGCTGAGCTTCCATCAATACCCGGATTGATGGGATTTCTACTTCTATGGGGAGAAATGCCTCCATGCCATATAATAGAGAGAAAGGGGTTGCCCCTGTTGAAGTGCGGACAGATGTTCGATAACCTTGAAGAGCAAAGGGTAGCATCTCGTGCCAGTCTTTATAGGTTACAACCATTTTTTGAACGATCTTCTTGATGTTCTTGTTAGCCGCTTCTACCGCTCCGTTCATCTTGGGTCGGTAGGGAGATGAGTTATGGTGTTCAATCTTGAACTCTGCACACAACTCTTTCATCATCTTATTGTTCAAGTTAGATCCATTATCAGTAATGATCTCGCTTGGAACACCATAACGGCAGATGATATTGTTTTTGATAAATCGGACCACCACTTGTCGGGTTACATTGGCGAATGACGCTGCTTCGACCCACTTGGTGAAATAGTCAATGGCTACAAGGATGAACCGATGTCCGTTTAAAGCCTTGGGCTCAATCAAACCAATCATGTCGATTCCCCATATGGAAAAAGGCCACGGGGAAGAAAGGACTTTGAGATGTGATGGCGGTACATGAATTTTGTCGGAGTATATCTGACACTTGTGACACCTCCTCATGTACTTGTAGCAGTCGGATTCCATGGTCAACCAATAGTACCCGGCCCTGAGAATTTTTCTCGCCATTGTGTGTCTGTTGGCATGAGTGCCAAAGGATCCTTCATGAATTTCTTTTATGAGCATGTCTGCTTCTGGTCTGTCGACGCATCGGAGCAAGACCATGTCAAAATTTCTCTTATAAAGAGTGTCACCGCTCAGGAAGAAGTTTCCAGCCAATCTTCTGTGGGTTTTCCTGTCTTTTCTGAGTGCCCCAGATGGGTACTCTTGTTTCTGAAGGAAGCATTTGATATCGTGATACCAAGGTTTGTCGTCTATGACTGCTTCAATCGTGAAGATGTAAGCGGGCCGTTCAAGGCGTATGATGTCGATCTTAGGTAGGTCATTCCATCGACCTACACTAATCATGGAAGAGAGAGTGGCTAATGCATCAGCCATGTGATTCTCATCACGAGGGATGTGATGAAAGTCGACTCTGCTGAAGAAGGGTAACAACCTTCTTGCATAGTCTTTGTAAGGAATCAATCCTGATTGGTATGTGTTCCAATTTCCTGTGATCTGATTGATAACCAGGGCTGAATCGCCGTATACGTCCAAATTCTTGATCCTTAAATCAATCGCTTCTTCGAGACCCATAATACAAGCTTCATATTCGGCCTCGTTGTTCGTACATTTGAACGTAAGTCTAGCAGTGAAAGGAATGTGGATACCCTGAGGGGTAACAATGATTGCCCCAATTCCGTTTCCATAATGATTGACTGCTCCGTCAAAGATAAGTCCCCACTGGGAACCTGGTTCTAGCCCTTCACTGGGTAGCGGTTCATCGCAATCTTTCATTTTTAGATACATGACATCTTCGTCTGGGAAGTCAAACCCGATTGATTCTTGATTGTCAATCGGTTGATGAGCCAAATGATCGGCTAAAATACTTCCTTTAACGGCTTTCTGAGCATGGTACTCTATGTCATATTCTGATAGTAACATCTGCCAACGGGCAATCCTTCCCATGAGAGCAGGTTTTTCGAAAACGTACTTGCTTGGATCCATTTCGGAGACCAACCAAGTAGTATGACGAATCATGTACTGGCGAAGACGTTTGGCTGCCCAAGCCAAAGCGCAACAAGTTTTCTCAAGCATTGTGTACCGAGTCTCGCAGTCGGTGAATTTCTTGCTTAGATAGTAAATGGCAGACTCTTTCCTTTTAGTTTCGTCTTGTTGGCCAAGTACACGTCCCATTGAGTCCTCTAGGACTGTAAGGTAAATGATCAGTGGTCTTCCTTCCACTGGAGGTGATAGAATCGGCGGATTCAACAGATATTCCTTGATACTGTCGAAGGTGGTTTGGCAATCTTCTGACCAAACACAATCCTAGTTCTTTTTCAATAACTTGAAAATCGGCGCACAAGTGGCGGTCATAAGGAATATGAATCTGGATATGTAGTTCAAACGTCCCAGGAATCCTCTGACTTGTTTTTCGGTTTTCGGAGAAGGCATTTCTTGAATGGCCTTGACCTTGTCAGGATCAACCTCAATCCCTTTCTGGCTGACGATGAACCCTAGTAGTTTCCCTGAACGGACACCGAAGGTGCACTTGTTGGGATTCAAGCGGAGCTTGAATTTTCTTAGACGTTCGAATAATTTCGACAGATGTTCAACGTGCTCATCCTCTGTTCTTGATTTTGCAATCAAATCATCGACATATACCTCGATTTCTTTGTGCATCATGTCATGAAACAGAGTAGTCATGGCCCTTTGATAGGTTGCCCCGGCATTCTTCAAACCGAACGGCATTACCTTGTAACAAAAGGTACCCCATGGGGTAATGAACGAAGTTTTCTCCATGTCTTTCGGCGCCATTTTGATCTGGTTATAGCCCGAGAATCCATCCATGAAGGAGAATACTTTGAACATTGCTGTGATGTCAACCAGCATGTCAATGTGTGGTAAAGGAAAGTCGTCCTTTGGACTTTCCTTGTTCAAATCTCTGTAATCAACACACATTCTGACCCTTCCGTCCTTTTTGGGAACGGGTACGATGTTGGCTAACCATTGAGGATATTCAGATGTAGCGAGGAAACCCGCGTCGATCTATTTCTGTACCTCCTCTTTGATTTTGATGGCCATGTCCGGGTGAGTGCGTCTCAACCTTTGCTTTACTGGCGGACATTCCGATCTTAGCGGTAAGTGATGTTCCACGATGCTGGTATCCAACCCTGGCATATCCTGATAGGACCAAGCGAATACGTCGGGGAATTCTTTGAGAAGCTTTATCAAACTTTCTTTGACAGTTGGACTGAGCAGTGCTCCGATCCTGATTTCTTTTCTCTCTTTTTCTGAACCCAAGTTTACCGTTTCCAACGGCTCTTTGTGAGGTTCAATGGACCTTTCCTCTTGTCTGAGTAATCGGGAGATCTCTTCTGGAATTTCGTTGTCATTTTCTTCTTCAGCCTCGAATACCGGGAACTCAAAGTTGGAAGAAGGCATCGGATCGTATGTTTCAACGGGGTATAAAACAAGCAATCTGCATGACGTGATGATTCGTGTTTAGAAGAGATAGAGAAAATGCAAGTGTGTGCAGTGTTTTGATTTTACTGCTTGTTTTTATTATTGAATGTTTTTTTTTAGGATTACCATTTTCTGAAAAAGCAAAAACAGAAAACAGCAATTAATGCAGAAATTACAGAACGACGTTATTTTATTAATGAACAAGTCGACTCTTGAAACTACAGCCCTATAAAACAAAACTCTGTCGCTTTGGGCAAAGCGAAGACGGAAATTTACAGAAAGCGAGCCCTATCAAAACATCCGTTTCACCTGGGCAGGGTGAAAGGTTAAAGATGGCAATTACTTTGACTGATGAACGACCTTTGGAACCTCGACAGCAACCCATTGGCGACGAACTCCTCGGTGAATCACAAAGTCTGGCACCTTCCTTGATTTGTCTTCAGAAATGACGCTGATTTCTGGTGGAGCAGGATCATTGGAATCTGTCTCCCAAGCAGAATTGTCGTAGGAGGATTCCTCTGTTGCATTTTGCATAGAATTGGTGCTCTCAGCTGTATCTCCCCATCCAGTTGGCTGGATGTCTTCGAACCTGATACGAGAGCTTCCGGGAGCAATGTACTTGACCATAAAGTCGTATTTTCCACTTGGTTGTCCCAAAGTGTCCCAAACTTCTTTGGAACTGGAGAAGTCATCCCTCTCGATGACGTTGACCTCAGGAAAAGCATAGTTGATGAATTCTAGTCCTGCAAACGTTGCGAATTCATCTTCATGTTGAGTAGTTTCCGAATGACCTGAGTATTGATCCCATGACATGGCGGGGACACAGGTATTCTGTTCAATGACGCTCAGCTGAGTTTCATTGTTCGGCTGACTTTCTTGCCCCAAGTTTCCTGGGTAAGGCTGCCACATTGGCAAACCATCCATCGGGCCATAGTAATTGTGATCAAAGTTTTCTTTCATCAGAGTGTCTTCCTCTAATGAATTTGGCGAAGCAAGGCATCCTTCCGGATCACAATCTCCGTAGATCATTTCGACATCTGATCTTGGTATAAATCTCGGACTTTCTGTAGGAAAGTAAAAAGGCATAGGCACCTCTTCCTGAGACATATAGCCGTCCTCGTTAAGGTAGGACTTCCATTCTTCATCTGTGTCAGAGGGATCTTCCTCATTAATAGCATGAACTGTCTGAGATACTGGGTGAAGAAAACCTTCACTATGGAAGAAGTTTTGAAGGGGATGAAGACTTTCATCGTTGGCGGCTGTCTGGGTACAGGTTGCAGAAAAACTAAGACCCTTCTTTGTTTTATTGTCAATAGGAATGACAAGCCGTCCCCATCCTGTCGTATCGGTACTCTCGACCGCTTTGATAGCATCTTTGTATGAAGAAATTGAAGTTCCTTCTTTGAATTGATCGTTCTTGCTCACCGATAGTGCCTGGAACTGAGTTCCAATAACCTCCTCGGGTTCCACACAAGTAGATGATGATAAGTTACTCACGAGCAAGGCTTGTTCCCCACAAACCATGACAAGTTGATTGTTCTTGACGAACTTTAGCTTTTGGTGGAGGGTCGAAGTGACCGCTCCAGCCTGATGTATCCAAGGTCTTCCTAATAAACAACTGTATGTTGCCCGGATGTCCATGACCTGGAAAGTGATTTGGAAAGCGTGAGGACCAATAGTTATGGGAAGATCAACTTCGCCGATAACTGTTTTTCTGGATCCGTCGAATGCTTTGACGATGACCTCGCTGATTCTCATCGGAGGGCCCTTAAATGTTAATTGCGTCAAAGTGGACTTCGGTATAACATTCAGGGCTGACCCTGTGTCTACCAGTACGCTGGCTAAAGTATCGCCCTGGCAGTTAACTGTAATGTTGAGCGCCATGTTATGACGGCGACCTTCTTCAGGTAATTCCTCATCACTAAATCCCAAATTATTGCGGGAAGTGATGTTAGAGACAATGCTATCGAATTGTCTGATTGTTACATCCTGTTCCACAAAGGGTTGCTCCAAGACTTTCTGTAGAGCCTCCCTGTGGGCTTCTGAACTGAGTAACAGCGATAATACTGAGATCCTTGAAGGAGTCTGTAACAGTTGATCAACAATGTTATATTCACTCCTTTGGATGAGCTTTAGCATCTCATCTTTGTCTTTTGAAAAGTCGGGATTACCAGATTGACCGACTGGTGGATCAGGAATTTCTGCCTGAAGTTCCTTTTCTTTGTTGGATTCTCCAACCCCTCGGTTGAAGATTCGACCGCTCCGTGTTACACGACTGATGTCTGCAATATTCACGATGGAGGGTAATGGAATTTCCTTTCCATTTTCGATTATTGTTGCACCGTATTTGTAAGGGATCGCCTTAGCTAATTCATACGGTAATGGTCCCGGTAGATAGATGACTATGGGAACCTTCTGATTTTTCTGACCATCATAAGTAACCTTGATCTATTCCCGGTTAGGAACTCTAGATTCGTCAAGTAGAGGGATGATTGCAAAAACATCCCTGGTCCTGTGATGACCAGAGATCGTGACAACATCCTCAACTTGATCGGCAAGGTAGTTCGGCGTCTAGTTGATGGGTCCAGAACCTGGATATGGACGGATTTCTCCATGATCGGCCTGACCCTGAAGAGCTGCTCTCACAAGGTAACACCCTAGGTTACTTTCCGAACAGACGCTACAACTGTCATAGTTGTGTGGTGGCACCTGGCCACGCCCACTTTGAATGCAATGCAACCTCACTAGGTTATCTTCCATTGATCGGACATCCTGACTTTGACGACGAGTAGGATTCCTGTGATTGATACTAATCTGCTGAGTATCTTCGTCCATATAGATTGGCATCCACCAGTGATTTAACAAGTGCTGAAGTGCCTCCTGAACAAGGGTACAACCTCGATCATTTTCGCAACCCACTTTACAGCTTTGATAGTCATGTGATATTAAGAATCTGAGTCGGACCTGCTCAGCATGTAACTCTACCAGGTTGGTATTCATCACGCGAATGTCAAAGATCTGAACCATGTTGATTTGATAGGAGTTCCTATCATGGTAGTCTTGGATCCATCCAAGATCCATCTGACGCTGGAGGGCCTCTTGTATGAAAGAGCATCCCTGTTTGTTTACCGAGCAAATTAGACAGGAACTGTAATCGTGCCGCGGCAGATTATGATACTGGCTTTGCCTTGAGTGCATCGCCACCAAGTTGACATTCATCGCACGGATATCGTGGTTTTGAATGACGTTAGAATTCGTAGAGACCATGTTAACTCCACGAACTCGGTGCTCTTGGATCCATCCGAGATCCATTTGTTCCTGTAGAGCTGATTGCACTACAGAACATCCTTGGTTATCTTTAGAGTTGATATCACACTGGTGATAATTATGAGGTGGCACATGGCCATATCCACTCTGTCTACAATGCATCTTGACCAGATTGGTCTCCAATAAGAGTACATCGTGAATTTTATAGACATTGTTAGTCTCTTTCTCAATCAGATTGACTGCAGCTTTCTCATGTTGAGGCAGCGGGTTCGTAAGAACATTGGGGTTCGTATCTTTGAAAGATAAGAGCCCGCTCCTAACAAGTTTTTGCACGTCGGATTTGAAATTGAGGCAAGTCTCAATGTTATGCCCTGAACCTCCTTGATGATAAGGACATGTTTGATCCACTTTAAACCAAAAAGGCGGATTTTCCGAAACTGAAAGGGGAGACTTAGTCTGGATGTGCCCCTTAGCCAGTAGTAACGGAAACAGCTCTGCGTACATTACAGGTATAGGATCAAATCCTGGTGGCCGTGTTGTACGGTTGTTGTTATATGGAGGACGAGCCTGCTGAAGAGGCTGTTGTGTCCTTTGTTGATCAGCCTGGCTCTGCGCAACCTGAGGTTGATACGTAGGAATAGACGCGGGGCCGATAGCAGGAGTAACAGCTGCTACTGGCTGATAACGACGCCTTTGCTTTCCGAGAGAGATATTCCCAATATCTTGCTCTTTTTTCTTAGGGAGAGCACTACCGTATTTTTTAGTACCGCTCGTTGATCCAGTGTCTTTTACCAAATGTCCTTCTCGGACGGCTTCCTCAAGACGTACACCCATGCCGACCATTTCGGTGAAATCACTGGGTGCACTGGCGACCATTCGGTCATAGTAAAATGAGCTTAAGGTCTTTAAGAAGATTTTTGTCATCTCTTTTTCCTCAAGAGGTGGACAAATTTGAGCGGCAATTTCACGCCACCTTTGAGCATACTCCTTAAAGGTTTCCTTTTCCTTTTGCGACATTGATCTGAGTTGATCTCTGTCGGGTGCCATGTCCAAATTGTACTTGTATTGTTGGACGAAGGCAGTACCAAGATCTCTGAATGTACTTATCATAGTACGTTTTAAACCCATGTACCATTTGAGTGCGGCACCGGTTAAACTATCCTGAAAGTAGTGAATCAGCAGGTCCTGATTCTCCGTCTGAGTTGACATCCGCCGAGCGTACATCACCAGATGGCTCTGAGGGCAAGAGTTACCCTTGTATTTTTCAAAGTCGGGCACTTGGAACTTGTGCGGGACTTTCACATTTGGGACCAAGCAGAGGTCTGCGGCGTCCTTTCCAAATAGATCCTGACCGCGAATGGCTTGCAGCTCTTTCTGCATTTCCAAGAACTGTTCCTGGAATTCCTCCATTCTGTCAAACATAGTTTCCTTCTTACCAGAAGGTGTTGGTGGAATCTGTCCTTCCGGGACAGTGTGCACCACAGGGGGTGGTACCGTGACTACGGCAGTAAGTCTTGGCACCTCCCGAAGTTTGTAACCTTCAGGAGTCTTGAGTATGCCCCTGGCATCTTCGGTTTCCCGAAGTTTGTAACCTTCAGGCCCAGCGGCTTCTGTTGCGATTCCCTGATCTTCAGTGATCGGCGGAACATATCCTTCCGGGATATAGTTAACAGGCATGCCCCAAGGACGATCTTTCGGCATCTGATACCTAGGTTCATACTTTTCTATGATGGGCGTTGAGGTGATCTCTGAGATCACAGTTCTTTGTAGCTGAGCTTCTGCCATGGCTTGCATGTCGTTACGAAGCTTTCTCATATCCTCTCTCAGAGTGTCGATCTCTTCTTTCAACTATCTGTTTTCTTCCTCAAGATCATCCATCTTTTTCTGACGATTGGCCCGAGTATTATACGAATGAGACAGTTTGACTCTAGAATCGAGACACAAACGTGAGATTCGTAGGTAAGGAGAATACGCGATGTGAGAATGATGAATGCAATGATTATATTAATTGTTTTTAGGTTTAATTAAAATAAACTTCGACAATTAGATTGCAAATATCAAACAGTGGGGAAACCCCTTTTTATTGAAATTCAAAGGATTACAGAAATGGAAATACAGTAGATTACAAAGTGCAGAAACAGAAACCTAAACTAATGGGTCCCGAGTCCTCTCTGAGGAGAAACCGGGTGCTGACTCTGGTACTTTCCTTTTCTTTGACCAGGGCGCTTGGGCCATTGTCGGGTTGCGATTCCCTTGCCAGGTGAAAGGAGTGAGCAAATTCCTTTGGTCATCTTGATTCTCTACAACATGCTGCTCCAAAATTTCAATCAGAGCGTCTTTCTCTTTCAGTAATTGTTGTATTTGGATACACTCTACGTCGAGGGTGCGGTACTTGTTCTTCCAAGACCTTCTTTCCTTTTGAACTTTGTTGAGAGTAACCTGAAGCCTTTCAGTTTCCGTCATGAAGTACATGACAATTTCCCTCGGCGGAAGAATTCCGTAACGAGGATAAGGCATCTTTAGCTTGAGAGCTCTAGTTTGTACCCAATGGAGATAAGGCTCCACCGAGACACAGTCCGGTTTTCCCAGAGACTCTCGTCCTTTCTTATGAACATGTTTCCAAGCTTGCACTATTTCCATCTTTAGTGCTTTGTCGTTTTCTCCTTCTTTGAAGAAAAGACCTTCCAGATGAACACCCAGTGGGATGTGTCTCATCGGGTATCCAAATTGACGAAGAACTAATATCGGATGATAGTTGATTCCTCCTTTAGTTCCTATGAGGGGTACGCTGGGGAAGTTTCCACAACGGTCAATGATTCTGATTTCCTCATAAATCCTATTACACCAATCTATATCAGAGTTGGTGAGGGACATGATCTTCTGCGACCAACGTAAGACACTCTTGCAATCCCAAAAAGCAGCAGACTTGGGCAAGTGAGAGATAAACCACTTGTAAAGCAAAGGTACACAACATGTGATCTCCCCTCCGCTGTACAAATTTCCTAAGTGTACAGAATGATACGCATCTGCGAGCAAAGTCGGCACAGGGTTTCCAATGAGAAAAACCTTAATAGCGTTGATATCGACGAAGTTATTGATGTTTGGAAACAAAAATAACCCGTAGGTGAGCAAGGCAAAGATGCTTTCAAAAGCAGTCTCGTTACCTATACTAGCGAAGTACAGAGCTTTCTTTGTCAAGAACTGGGCTGGCAAACCTTGGATGCCACCCTTAGTGGTCATGTGAGTCTTGACCTCAGACTCGTCCAAATGAATTGCTCTTGCAATAGTCTGATTCTTTGGAATTTATTCCAGTCCAGAAAATGGAGCTCGATCAGTGATATGTAAATCAGTCAGATGAGAATACTCCTCCAGCGTTGGTGCTAGCTGGTAATCCGGGAATGTGAAACAGTGATAAACCGGATCGTAGAACTGAATGAGCGCATCCATGATTCCCTTAATCACATGGACTCTTAACAGTGGTAGTAAACCACCGTGCTTGGCTCTGAAAGCCTCTGGGTTAACGATCATCCTCGCTAACTTTCTCAAATCCCCTAGTTTTGGAACCTTGAAGGTATACTGGTGAGTTCTCCTTCTACCGAAATCCATTAATGCAATCTTTTTCTCTGATATTTGCAATCACAGTCTTAGTTTAATTTGAAAAACAGAGAGACTAGAAGAGAAGTTTTTTTTTTGAATGTTTTAATGTTTTATTAAATGAATGCATGAATGCAGCACACAAAAACATAGAAAAAACATGGGGTCAGAAGGTCGTTGTCATGAAGTCAAGGCTCTACCCATCCCCAAAGGTTTATACTAGGGTGATTTTTGTACCTGTACTCATTATCATCAGCTCCTCCCAGGAAAGCAAAACAACAAGCGGATTGCCAGCGAGTTGTGTGCAATCTTAGAGTAAGTGCCATTCACCGAGAATAGATCACCAGCCTCAAATGAGGGTAGTGTCGCGTAACAGCTATTTCTGATAGCTTCCGCACTACGAAAAAGGTTGGATTTTCTTAAGTGTATACTCAATCTCACCACATGCGGCATCACACGCATTCCCAGTAGCAGAAAAATAAACACGTATAGCAATTAGGAAAAGCAGTATATATATTTGTCCTAATCATCCTAGATTTATAAAGCTACGATTCTTAAGTTCCTGACAGAAATGGGTTCCCCGGCGGAAGCCCCATTCTGTGGTTCCCTGCCTAAGAGATGGACCAGCATAGGTCAATATTTCTCTTCGGTAGAGTTCCCATTTTCCGTAGAAAATGGGGATGATGCCCTAAGGCAGAAAAGGAGACTCCCCAACAGAGTCACCATTTACAAGGAAAACATAAAGAAATAAAAACTGGCCCCACGGTGGGCGCCACTTTTCTGTAGCGGCCACCGCCAAGAAAATGACTTACCCAAGGTTTAAATTGTAAGAAAGAAAGAATCGGCCCCATGGTGGGCGCCACTTTTCTGTAGCGAGCGATTTTGGACGCGGTTCTTAAGCGCTGGTCGCTCTCTGTGGTTGAGCTTAAAACTACAGGTCGATTCATTTTTTATCCTATTGTGAGCTGAATAAGGAAGGGAAATAGATGTCTCCAATTAACCCTGCTTGCATACTGAGTTTAAACAGCGGTTTGTTAGGTTACGGATGCTATCAATGTGGGGGGGCCTTTGTACTGGTTATTCGTATTTTGCCAATACGGTTCTTTCTTTCTTTTTTCTAGGCAAAGGGTTTCTGGCGGGGAATAAGGATTAGGATGTTTTTGAATTACTGCTTTTGAGTTACTGCTTTTAATTGATGGAGATATGGGATTTGGGTTTTTTTGTTGATTGCGCTCGCTAAGATCTTTTCTTTCGATCTTATGCCTACGTATTCCCGTTTACCGAAACAGGGAAATCAGAGCGTTCGTAGTTCCTCCTATTCTATGGGAGGAAATTGGTTTTTGGTGTCTTGTTCAAAGCCCAAGACGTGAAGCGAAAGGTGATTTGTATCTTGTTCAAAGCCCAAGATGTGAAGCTGAAAGACCTCGACTTTAGAGAGAATTTGTCATCTCTAAAGAGGGGAGAAGGAGAATTACTTTAACTGGGATACGCGGATCCGAGCAATGCCATAATTTCCGAAGAAAGGGTTTTAACCTGAAGGAGAAGACTTTAACTCAGTATAGAGCAATGCCATCTTTCCTTAGGAATTTCTCATGCTAAAAGAGGGACAGTGGCATGGATATAGATGATCCAGAGGCTTGCCGCTTACAGCGATTAGTTGAAGGGAAAGGAGTTGTTGATGTTTGTGTACTGTGAACGAGGCACAGCTTTGATGCTAAAAGGTTGATTGGATCAACCAGTGGTTTTCTTATACAAAGCCTAAGAGGAGGCTAATTTCCGCTACGAAAATCATTATACAAAGCCTAAGAGGAGGCTATTTTGTGTCTCGTACAAAGCCCGAGAGAGAGGCTAAAGGTTTTTGACCCAGTGGGGCATATCGTTATACAAAGCCTAAGAGGAGGCTAGCAAAGAGTTCGACTCTTGCTTAAGGGATTTATATCTCGTACGAGGCCCGAGATGGAGGGAAAAAAAGGGGTGATTGACTCAACGAGGAAATCTTTTGTGTCTCATACAAAGCCTGAGAGAGAGGCTAAAAGGTTGTTTTGACTCCACTGGGGAGAATTTTGGTATCTCGTACGAAGCCCGAGATGGAGGCTATTGTAACTGTTTCAGTTGAGTGACAGATCCAATATACTGATTTAAAAGAGAAAATCAGTTCTTATATGAGTAACACTGTACCTAGGGATTTAATTTGAGGATCAGGGATATTTCCTTTTCTTTGAGGAAACGGGAAATCCAAAGGGTATTGAGACTATCCGAGTCTGCGGGTTTCCTTCCAATTTAACGAATGGTGCTTGAGAATGTCTTTGAGACTCAAGGAAGTTAGACTGTCCAAGTCTAGAGTTTTATCTTTTGTACTATGCTTCGATAAACAGTAGTAGACTCTATGAAAGGACTGTTCTATGAGGATGACTAGGTCCTGTTCCTATACCTCTAGGAGGTCGTCGGGACAATTTGTACGAAGCCCAAGAGGAGGCTGGAATCTTTTAAGAAGCCGACGGGTCCTTGTATGAAGCCCAAGAGGAGGCTATCATTCCCGGAGGAAGAGATCATTATACGAAGCCTAAGAGGAGGCTGTGAATACTTCTAAGAAGTCGTAGGGTCCTTGAATAATGCCCAAGAGGAGGCCGATGCTTTTAAGAAGCCCGTGGGTCTATCATCTCCTTTCCATTAGGAGAGATAACTCTTTTAAAGATGAAAACCACTGGTAAACGTGCGAGGTTTACTATCCAGCGACTTTTAACTTTTAAAGAGGGTTCCTTAGTTAAGGTCCAAGATTATGACCGTAGTGGGTACCCAAACCCTAAGACATTCAAGGCAAGCTATCCACAAGGAATAGATCAAGTCAGGAAAGTTTGAGAATTGGGAAGAAACTCAAAGATGCCATTCACGGAGAATACATTCATCTTGGGGAGTAGAGTTTCTTGATGATTCCTAAGGAGGACAGCCGAAGAGAAGACTGTATCTGGTGCTCTTATTGGGGATCTAGGCGTCTATTTCTACGAATAAATGAAACGGCGTCACTTAGTTCTAGACGTAGTTGCTGGGGAAACTCGAAATATCTATACTATTATTACACAGTAGATATGAGTTTATGAAAGGAGACTTACAGTGAGCAGCCCCACAATACAGTTTATAATATGAAAGCAGTAAATGAAAGCGATAACCACTTACTCGGTTGTAGTGCATCCATGCTGTTTGGTTAGTTGTTCAACAAAGAAAGATTGAAAACAACGTTATATTCAAAATCAAAGGAGAAAGTACTTTTAAAAAGAAAGATTTGGGGCTTACAGCTCAAGGAGAGGCCCAAGGTTTTATCAGTGAGCACATTGTTGAATTTGTACAGAGGGACTTATACAAGCGACTGGGGCCCAAAAAGGTTTTCTGTACAAAGGGATGGGTCTTACACACTTTCAAGAGGCCCAAAAAGGTTTAAAGAAAAAGAGTGGGGCTTATAACACGAGGGTAGGCCCAAATGATTTTTCGTTTAAAAATGGCGATCGCGCCGAGGTTTTCTTTTAACGCAGAGGGACTTATACAATAAGTGAGGCCCAAAAATGTTTTGGTTAAAAGGGGGATTGGGTCTTACACTCTAATAGAGGCCCAAAAGTTTTGAATGGGTCTTATAGCTCAAGGAGAGGCCCATATGATTTTTGAAAAGGCGACAATCGCGCCGTTTGTTTTTTGACGGTATCGGGACTTATACAATAATTGAGGCCCAAAGATGATTTGGTCAAAAAAGGATTGGGTCTTACACTCTATTAGAGGCCCAAAAGTGTTTTGAAAATGATTTATGAGGGTTGAATTAATCCAAAACCCTAATTTGTTTTCAAAATGTATTTAATTGAATAAAAATTCAATTAAAATGATCAAAAATTGTTTAACACATGGAAAACAAATTGTGACCTTGGATTAATGCTTCAAAAATTAAGTATTGACCTACAAAATAATTAGAAAGCATTAAAAGTTACAAAATCAATGTAGAAAAAATATTTAAAATGCCAAAAACAATTAAAATATTAATTCTTTACAAAAATATCAATTATATGAAATAAATAATATTTTTGGGATTTTTTGATAAAATAAAATATTTTAACATTTTTGTGAATTATTAAAAAAAAGAATCAACTCAAAATCATTAAAACTCAGAGAGAAATTAATTTTTGAATCAATTAAACAAAATCACAAAATTCAAATATTCAAATATATGAAAATGGCGCCAAGAACACGCGCGTTTTTTCAGTTTGCCCAGATTTGCATTTTCCATCCAATCTCACTGAATACGTAATTATAACATGCAATCCACATATCATTATGCTCGCCTCAACCTCACGATCATGTCTATGTACTTTAATTTCATTTAAATTAAACATACAACAAGAAATCACGAAGAAACCTCAAGAACCCTAATTTCTGCATGAAGGCTAGGATTTTTGATACACGATTCAAACAATGCAATTAATTGAGGGAAAACATTCCATGCATGATTATGAACATATGGCCAAATTATTGTGCGAGGAAATATGCATAGATTGAGAGATGACCAAGTTTAGGCTTACCTCCAAGTCGTGACAGCAAGAACAGATGTGATTTTGAGTTGGAGGTGTTACAAACAAGTTGTGATGATCTGGACAGCTTCCCTACACCATATGGAGTGTGTTTGAACACTTGGATTGAATTGAAATGGACTGGATCAGTTTATGGCATCTCAGCTGCAACTTCACTTCAAACTTGTGTGGATGGCAAGTGATTTTGAGATTTTGATGTTTTAGAAGTTATGTGAGTGTTTGATCAGCTCATATGTGATGTATGTGAGGTGTGTGAGTGATTGGTTTGTGCAGAATTGCTCTCAAACTCAAAACCCGATAGCTACCTTGCTAAGAAAGGCATTTTTGCCAAGAGAAAGAGATTTTGAGGAAAGCATCTGTTAGATGGCTTTGGTGTACTCAAACTGAACACAATTGAGCTCTATTTATAGTAGAGTAAGTTTGTTTTACAAGGAATAGTGAATGGCAGCTGGTAAGTAGGTTTCCTCAATGTTGGCCAATGGAAATGAAAGTCTCCTTTAGCCATTGACTAGAGGTTAGGGCACAGAGCTTTGGTCCCCTTGGTCTTGGATAAGTCTTGACTGATTTCAGATGAGAATGGCTCAGTCCATGCCACCTTGATGGTTCCATTGAATGGCTCATTCCAAATTTGAAGTCTTGTCCCTATTTTGGCAACTCTAGGTTCAACATGCTATTCTTTGTTCCTTGGACCTTGGAGGCTTGGCTCAGTGATTGTCCCCTTTGGATTCAATCCTCTGAGGTGTCCAAGTGGATTGGAGCAATTGCAATTGGCTGATTTTGGCAAATCGAGCCAAAATGCAAATTCTGCCTTGCCTTGACAGATTTCAGCAAGGCAACTTGCCAATGTTGTATCTCATGATGTAGGTTGAATTTGGCAATGTTCTTGGCCATTTTGGAAAGCCCTAACATGATACAACAACTATTTGAACAAGTTTGGTTTTGATCTCTTTTGATTCCAAGTGAAAAATCCCCCTACATTTGGCAAAAAGTGAAGGCAAGTCTGACTTAGTGAAAATTTCACTAAGTGTTGGAAAAAGTGACTTTTTCACTTTTCAGCCACTTTGATCACTCCATAACTCAAAATCCTTAATGAATTGGAATGACTTGTAGTTGAAGTTTTTGTAGGTGATAATGAGGGCTACAAATCCATCTTTGGATGAGAAAAAATGGCCTTGTGGTTTAGGAGTTATGGTCCTCCAAAGTTGGTACCTTTGCCACTTTATTTTTAACTTAGAAAATTTTCTAAGTTTTATGG
This sequence comes from Lathyrus tuberosus, assembly GCA_022829125.1. NCBI lineage: Eukaryota > Viridiplantae > Streptophyta > Magnoliopsida > Fabales > Fabaceae > Lathyrus > Lathyrus tuberosus. The sequence goes on along the minus strand of JALAZF010000201.1, from coordinate 9,992,460 downwards.
TTACCCCTTTTACAAGTTATCTCACTTTTCTTGATTTTTCTTGATGAATGATGATTCAAATCATACATTAACATCATTTTAGGGTTAAAAATCCATTTTGGTGAAAAATCTCAAAAAGTCAAAGTTGACTTTTGTGCACAGTTGACTTTTTATCAGATGAATTCCAAACTGTGCAATTCTTCAAGAAATCATGTCCTTGACCTAAATCAAACTTGATGGACATGTTCCATGGGTGTCATAGGGCATATTCAATCATGTATTAGGGTTTGGGAACATGTCTTGGTCAAAAGTCAAAGTTACAGTTGACTTTTCCCTTAAAACCCTAATTGTGGTGCAGATGAAAATGAAACTTATTGCTCAAGCTTCTTGGATCAATCCATTGTTCCAAATGGATCAATATGGTGTATTAGAGACCCTCAAATCATGTCTTGAGGTCTTGGCTCATGGTTTGTCCCAAAAGTCAACTTAGGGGTGAATTAGGTCAAGAAACCCTAATTCCTGATTTTTTATGAATGCATTCCCTGAGGCAAAATTGACTTGATGCATGGGTTCATGAGGTTCCATGAAGTATATTAGGTCATGTTTTGGATCATTGCCTTGTGCCCAGATGAAAAATTCCATTTGGAGGCCCTGGTCGACCAAAACCCTAATTTGGTGACACTGTCGATCTTGAGACTTGATCCACCTAGAATGAAGCAGCCTTGTGCTTAATCCTTGAATTGGGAGTCCTTTTTGATTCATTGTGGATGTTTAGACAAGTTGAAGATCATGTCATTTCTTGATTGATCCTTTGTCTAAGCACTCAGAGAGGGCTTGAAACCCTAATTTTGATTGTATTGGATGCTCACCCATCTTTGGGGAGACTGATGAAGCATGATGGTTCATCCATATTGTGATGATGATTTTCACAATGATGGGAAATCTAAGTGGTCAAAATTTGGGGTATTACAGGTTGCTACATGAACATGTTAAGAACTTGCTAAGAATACACATATGGATGCATCTTGAATCAACTTCATATTGTCTACTTTGAATTATCATAACTTAATGAATATTGCTCCATTTTTTATCCAATGCAAAGTAGGAAGATCATACAACAATTTCCATTTGGGAATCCTCTTGAAATAGAGCTTAGAAAGTGAAGAAAAATTGCAATGAAATCATGTCCACCAATGTCATCAAAAGGAACTTAGAAAAATTCTAAGTTATGGAAATTGATCATTTTGTGACACTAACTTTGAAAAACCATAACTTGAGATTTATTTGCCCAATGAGAGAGTTCTTGTAATGGTTGGAAAGCATGAAGAAAGATCTATAACTTTGATTACATGAAATTGAAATGAGGTCTTGATCATGATGAAAAATCCTTTGGAAGATTGGTCCATAAAGTTGCCAAAACCTTGTCAATTTTGACATAATGAAAATCCTATCTTGATGACTTCATAACTTGAGTTCTATACATCCAATGGAGGAGTTCTAGTACTCAAACGAAAGCTAGGAGAATGCTCTACAACTTTCATGTTTGAATAAATTAGAGATGAAGTTTGGATCATGATGAAAGAAAGCCTTGAAAAGTCACCCTCCATATTGAAATTCTATACTTAGAAAAATTTCTAAGTATAAATTTCCAAAACCTAGATTTTCTGAACTTTAAGCCTTCATAACTTGAAATCCATGAATATTTTGAACATCTTTCCCGCTTCAAATTTGTAGTACATAATGTCCTCTTCAATTTGATATCTAGTTTGCTCCATTTGGATCAAGGATGAAAAAGTAATGGATGTTGCAAGATGGCTAAAAATTGAGATTTTCCATACTTAAAATTTTTTCATTAAAACCTTAATTCACCCAATCTCCTGATTTTATATTTTTTGTTTGATTCTTCTTGCTCCAAACATATGAAAACACTTGAGGTGACATAAAATGTCCATGATTGACCTCAAAAACCCTGACTTTGACCTTGTGGAGTCACAACTGACTTTTCTTGACCTGATGAAACCCTAGCCTTCTTTCCACTGACTAAACATGACTTATGATGAGACATGACACATGTAGGGAACCCTTGGGATGTGTGTTGAGCCATAGAACATTGCCTTGCTCCAGAAGATAGCCACAGGTGCCCTTTTACCAAAACCTTAATCCAGATGATTGTGTGAGATGGTTGAGAATGCCTTGATGAGGAAAGGACTTTGAAGCTTGAGAATGGTATAAGATTGAATACAATCCCTTGCTTGAAGCTCTAAGGAACATGCCCTCCTCTTCAGACGCAATAGAGATACCTTGATCCATGCTTAGAACCAATGATATGCACAAATGAAGATGCAAATGATATGAAACATAAGCCAAGAGATTAAGAAAAGATGAGGTGAATTTTGGGGTGTTACACCGTTGAAGCTGCAAATAAAAACATCAAGAAGATTCTGCAGAAAATGGTGAAGACCTATAAGGATTGGCATGAAATGCTTCCATTTGCCTTGCACATATACAAAACATCCGTTTGAACTTCAACAGGGGCAACCCTCTTTTCTTTCTTTTCTCTTTTCTCTTCTTTCTCCTTTCTCTTTTAGCTAGAAGCCTTTAGATAGATAACCCATCCAAACCTAGAATCAAGTGAAATGGTTACCGTCGAGTACAAAATATGCGTAAGGTGCTTGTACCTTCCTTTCGCATAACCGACCCCCGTTCCCGTTTCTCTTCCCCTTGGGTTTTATCGATATTTTCGATGTCCTTTGGGACTAAATAAAGTTCGGTGGCAACTCTGTTGTATCTTTGAGTGTGCGATTCACTCAGGTATAAACCAGGCATCTTCAGTTGGCAACTCTGCTGGGGTGTCCTTGTTCCTGTAGGTTGGGGTCTCGCCTAGTTTTGTTTGCTTTCTTGCTTGCTTGGGTGTTTATCTTTTGCGCTTTACTTGCTTTATATTTATGCTTTAGCTTTATGTTTATTTATCGCATTTCTTTACAGCTTTAAATATTCATATGCTGTATATTCTGGATATCTGCTTTTTTCTGCTGTTGTTGGGATGGGTAGATTATATTGGAGAGAAAAGTCCTAACACCGGGCTTAGTATACACATAGGCTAGAACGTGGATAGTCGTGAGGCATGTGTTTCGCGCGTTGGGTTACTGCGAGAGCAACATCCCAGATCATGATTCGCTTGAGAATACTTATTTCCTGTGAGAATTCACTACGGCGGGGTGTTTTCATTCTGAGTCCTATGGTTTGGGCGACCTTTCTAGGGACCACCTTGTTGTGTCTAGATCACATCTGTGAGGGGGATGGTTTTTGCAGGAAACCAAGCCACTTTATATCTTTGTTCTCCCACACACGTCATATTTTGCACCGATACATTAGATTATGTTGCACCGACACAGAATTATATGCAGATATCCAGATTATTCAGATTTGATTGTTCAGACTGTGCTAGCTTCTTGTTGTTTGTGTTGCACGTCATATCATCATGTAAATTAATTTTTTTGCATGTACATTTCCAGGTTATTCGAAGACTTATTCTTTGTTGACATTATTATAGAGATGATTACTGGTTGTCGAGGCATCTTTAGCTACAAGTTTGTGGAGCCCAAGCTGGGTACTTTGAGAGGTCTAGCATCCCGTGTGGTCGAAGATAACAGAGGGGTTTTCAAGGATACTTATGGTAATCTGTTGTCCATCCTCAATACAGAAGTCAACATCACCGCCATTCATACTCTGGTTCAGTTCTATGATCCACCGCTTAGGTGCTTTACATTTAAGGATTATCAGCTAGCACCTACCCTCGAGGAGTATGCCTATATTTTGGGGGTTGAGATCAAGAAACAGGTTCCTTTTGTTTACACTAGTGGTTGTCCGAAGTTTCCTCTTATTGATGATGCTCTTTGCATTAGTAAGAAGGATGTGGAGGATAATCTCAAGACCAAAGGGAAGGATATTCGAGGGTTTGCTTTGAAGTTCTTGGTTGACAAAGCCACTTCTTTTGCTACAGATGGAAACTGGAAGGTTTTCAACGCCATTCTCGCTTTGCTGATATATGGGATTGTCTTGTTCCTAACATGGAGGATTTCGTAGATCAGACTGCCATCAGTATTTTCTTGTCCAAGAACCCTGTTTCGACGCTCCTTGATGATACCTATCATTCTATTCATTCCAAGAATGAAAAGAAGAAGGGAACCATTGTCTTTTGTGCTCCTTTGCTGTACCGATGGTTCACGTCTCATCTTCCACCGAAGGGTCCCTTTGTTGAGAATAAGGGTAATCTTAAGTGGTCGCAATGGATCATGTCTCTTACTGCTGATGACATTTCTTAGTATTCTCGAGTCTTTGACGATACTATGATCATTCTTCATTGTGGGAAATTCTCCAATGTACCTCTCCCGGGTACAAAGGGCGGAATTAACTACAATCTGAGACTTGCTTTCCGTCAGTTGGGATATCCTTTGGTTGCCAAACCAGATCCTGAGGTAGTGTAAGAGTTCATCTTTCATGAAGGGGTTGATGATATGGGATTGCTGAAGAGGTTTAGTGCCGCTTGGACTCAGATTCACTCCGAAGGAAGAGCCAATTTGGGTAAGAAGAATTGCGTAGCCAAGGAAGCTTACACACTTTGGGTCAAAGAGTGTGTCAAAGAGATCTTGTTGCCATTTTCTTCCGAACCTTCCATGAATGCCAAGCCTCCTGAACTTGCCATTGTTCCTCCATCTGAAGTCGACCAACTCAAGCTGACTATTGAAAAGTTGAAGAAGGAGAATGCCGATCTTCGTCTCAACCTTGTTAGAGTCACTTCCGAGAAGGATAGTCTACAAATCGAGCTCAACCAGAAGCGTGAGCGCATGCTCAAAGAGGTGGAGGTTGAACAGAACAAGCAAAGGAAAGTGGGTGATGCTTTGAAGAGCACCTATGATGGACTGGCTTCAAAGAAGAGACAACTCGCTGATACCCAGTATCAGGCCTATAAGGATGAGTTGAGCTACAAGAAGCAACTTGAAGAACTTCGAGGAAAGTTATCCGAGTATAAGACAAAGTGGCAAAGTGAGCAAGACGGTACTAATCATTTGGCAAAGGACTTTTCTCAGTGTCAAGCCCAGCTCAACAAAGTCTTCAGTTAGATTCAAAATTTGCAAGATCAAGCACATCAGAGCAAAGAACAGATTAGTCAGCTCAACACAGAGAGCACTCATTGGGAGCAACAAAGATGTCATCTGCAAAACCTCCTGGATCAGAAAGAGGCCTTTCTTCAGGATATGCTTCGTGGACCTAATCATTCTTTGCTGCACAACCTCATGAAGGATGCAAAGTATTGGAGTGAGAGGCATGGCTGTCTAGCTAGATTTGCTGAGCACACACTTGAGGACTTACTTGGGTTGTTGAGGGATGCATATGCTGATGTGTTTCCACACCAGCTTCCTTGGGCTGTTTTCCACTTCTTGTCTGTTTGCAAGGTGGTATTTGATAGGATCCATGCTGGTTTTATTGTAGCCCAAAAGGCAGATATTTGATTTGTACTTGACTTGTACTTCTTTACTTTATTGTTGGATAAATGAAGGAAGTTTCTTGTCAGTCTTATCTTTGCACCTTTACGAATATGCTTTATGATTTCTGTCAACAAAGATAAGTTTAAGAATTCCTGGAATTTAAAACTTTATTTTTGCATGCATAGCATATAATCATTTGCACACATATGCACGTCCCTTCATCCGGAAACCGTTGCTCATCCTTGTCCATCTTCCGCTCGTAGCAAGACAACGACTCGACATCGGTATTTCACTTGCTCAAGCAAATCCAGAATCATGGCTGACTTCGAAGCTGAGAACGCTGCTTATAAGGAAACTCTGGCTCAATTCCAAGGTCGGATGGATCAGTTTCAGACGAACATGGATGCTATTATGGAACTCCTTCGTTCTCAGAAGGCCACTTCTGCTGCTGCCACTATTGTTGCAACTGTCACTGATGCAACTGTTGTCACTCCTATTGTTACGGCTACTCCTGTTGTTGTTCCTTCTTCTGCTACGGTTGAAGTGCTAGTTGAGCCTGTGATCCAGCTTGTTGTTCATCCGTCAAATTCTCAGTCTGGTTTGAACAAAATTCCTACTGCTTTTCCTTGGGGCATGCCTCCGAATTACACTCCTCAGATTGCAAACAATGGTAGTGCCTTCGTACCATATCAGCCGTTTGTTGTGCCCATGCCTAACGGGAATGTTGCTGCATATCCATGGGGTATGCCTACTCCTGTTCCACCTCCGGTGGTGAATGATGATCATGAGAATATTCAGGTTCAGACTCGTCAGACTCCTGTATTGACTGACATTGAAACTCCTGATGAAGAAAAGCATGTGTATAGGGGTCCTCCTATTCATGCTCCGGTTTCATCTAAAGCGGCTCAAACTGCTATCCAAAATGTTCATCCTGGAATGTTCTACCCTGGGGCATCTTCATCCGCTGCTGTGGTACCTCCTCCGAATATTCCGTTTGGTGTTCAGTTGGGTCAGAATGCTAGTCAGATGGTTAATCCGGTTTGGTATATCCTTCTCAGTTTGCTACTCTGCAAGTGCACGCTCCGGCCGCATCTCAGCTGCCAGATCATCAGATTCTTGTCAGGCCCACTAATCAGAATAGACCTGCTGAGTACAAGTTGTTGGAATACCGTATCAGAGCTATTGAAGGGTTTTCTGCTTTTGGCATGGAGGCCAAGGACTTATGTTTGGTTCCGAATGTTGTACTGCCGCATAAATTCAAGATACCTGAGCTGCCAAAGTATAAAGGTTCGAGTTGCCCGCGTAGTCACATCACTATGTACTGCAGGAAGATGGCATCCTATATTAATAATGATGAATTGCTAGTTCATTGTTTTCAAGATAGTTTGTCTGGTGCTTCATTGGATTGGTACATAGGCTTGGAACGCAGCAAAATCTGTACTTAGAGGGATTTATCTGAAGCGTTCTTGAAACAATACAAATACAATCTTGATTTGGCACCTACCAGATTACAGTTGTAGAACCAGTCCCAGCGCTCAGCTGAAACATTCAAAGAGTATGCACAAAGATGGCGTGAGTTGGCATCTCGTGTGAGACCTGCTCTCTCTGACAATGAGTTGGTTGACATCTTTATGGGTACATTGCAAGGATCCTATTATTAGAAAATGGTGGGTAGTTCTTCATCGAACTTCGCTGATGTTGTAACCATTGGTGAACGAATTGAGAACGGTTTAAAGACTGGAAAGATTTCTGGAGCTGCTTCCCAGCAGCCGGCCAATAGAAAACCTCAGAACAGTCAATCCAAGAAGAAAGAAGGTGAAGCCAATACTGTGACAACTCAAGTTTCTCCTCAGTATCAAGCTCTCATGGCTCCCATGCCATACTATCCGTATCCGTACATTGCTGCTGCACGATATCAACAACCGCCTTACCAGTATCATCCACAACAACCAGTTCAGAACGCTCAGAATCAGCAACAGCCTCAACATTAGCAACAGAATCAATAGAATAACAAAATTCAGCAGAATTAAAACCGTCAAAACAACAACAACCAAGGAAATCGTAAGCGCCTAAATTTCGACACAATTCCGGTGATATACACCGAATTGTTTCCTTACTTGGTTCACCAAGGGGCAATCGTTCCCAAGGAGATCGCACCTGTAATTCCTCCGTTCAATCCGAAGCATAATCCAAATGCGTCTTGTGCTTATCACGCTGGATACATAGGACATACGACAGAGGACTGTTTTGTTTTCAAAACTAAAGTTCAGAAACTCATGGATCAGAAGATTTTAACTTTTGCTGAAGAAGGACCTAACATTCAGCACAATCCATTGCCCAATCACAGCGGACCTACGGTGAACATGGTTGAGGATAACTCAAGAGCTGAATTGATAATGGATGTCGGCGAGGTAAAGACTCCGATGACTGTGGTTATCAAGAAGTTGAATGAATGTGGGTTGTTGAAAGGACTGCATGGTAAGTGTCAATTTTGTGACGATAATCCCAACTAGTGTCGGAAGTTGAAGGGTTGTGTTCAAATTTTGATGAATCGAGGTGAAGTTCAATTTTCCAGATCTAAGCCTGTTGAAGAGGTTGCTACTATCGAGCTGTTCACCATCGTCTATAGGAAGGTTCCTGTTGAAACTCCTAAGCAGAAGAAGGTACAACCTATCGTTGTTTGCCCGCCAAAACCGTTTCCGTATCAGAATTCTAAGGAGGTACCTTGGAGATATGGATCTACTGTGTTTTCTGGAGGTCAACAGATAAGGTTTGCTGAGTCTGAGATTGTGAATGTTACAGCCTCTGGAGGTATGAATCGTAGTGGACGGGTGTTCGCTCCGAAAGTCATTACAAAGCCTGTTCAAGTTCCAACTGTTGTTCCTCTCAAGGATACATCTGCAACCCATGTTGTTCAACTAGGGGCATCTACTGCAGTTCCAGTACCAACTATTCCATCTGAGGATGCTTCAAAGGACAAAGAGGCCCTTGATGATCAAGAGTTCCTAAAGCTGATCAAGAAAAGTGATTTTAAAATTGGGGATCAGTTGGGGCAGACTCCCTCAAGGATCTTAATCTTGTCCTTACTCATGAGCTCTCCTACGCACAGATCAACTTTGTTGAAAGTCCTGAACACGGCCCATGTGATGCATGATATCTCCGTTGTCGAGTTCGTTGATGTAGTGGCCAATATAACTGCAAGTCGATACTTGGGCTTTAATGAATCAGAATTGCCTCCTGAAGGAGCTGCCCACAACAAAGCACTGCACATATCTATAACTTGCATGGATGCCTTATATCTCGTGTTCTGGTGGACACCGGTTCTTCCCTCAATGTGATGCCTAAGGGCACATTGAGTCAATTACTGGTAGAAGGAAGCGAGATGAGGCCAACCGCCTTGGTTGTCAGGGCCTTTGATGTTTCTCGAAGGCAAGTCATTAGAGAAGTGGATTTACCCATCAAGGTTGGACCGCATTTGTTCACCATTACTTTCCAAGTAATGGACATCAATCCCGCGTACAATTTCCTATTGGTTCACCCGTGGATTCACGCCGCAGGGGCAGTTACTTCCACTTTACATTAGAAATTGAAATTCATGTTTGACGACCAGCTAGTCATCGTTAGTGGTGAAGAAGATCTGATTGTAAGCAAATTATCATCTTTTCGATATGTCGAGACCGAAGAAGGCATAGCTGAGGTTCTGTTATAGTGTCTCGAGGTCAAAGATGTCAGTTCTACTTTAACTAGTCAAAGTAGATCACCACAAATGACTTTAGCATCTGCCAAGAGTGCTAAAGAGAACATCGAGAAAGGTGCCTTGCCAAGCTGGGGGCATGTAATTAATGTAGTTGAAAAGTATAATCGATTTGGATTGGGTTACCTTCCTGGTTGACAATCTAGTTCACTTGGTCAAAAACAATGCAACTTTATCAAGTTCAGTAGCGCAGGTTTTCAAAAGGGTGACATCGTGGCCGATATTGATGACGTTGGTCCTAGCAACCGGATTTCAAGCTTTGTGCGCAAGTTCCCGTCCGGTTTCAAGCTCAACAACTGGACAGCTACCGTGATTCCTGTGGTTTTTCCAAATAACATGCAATGCATTTTGCTTTCTCATTCCATCGTCCTCACCCGAGACGAGTTGATAGCTTGTAAAGGGCCTCACGCTTTTGCAATATTATGTGATCGATAAATAAAAGTTTTTTGCATTCAAAATCATGCTCTATTTTCTTTCTTTATTTTACTTTTTCACAAACAAATGGCAAAAGTTTCTTTTTACTTTCACTTTTTAAAATAGCTCATTCTAAACATATTCATAAACATGCAGAACTAATAAATGCATTGATAATAACATGGCAAACATCCGTTGTAATTCTGGGATTCCAATCAACCAAGCCGAAGAAGATGGTGAGGAAGATTGTGAATTACCGGCTGAACTAGCAAGCCTCCTTGAGCCCGAGCATAGAGAGATTCAGCCACACAAAGAGCCAGTGGAAGTTGTCAATCTTGGTACTGATGAGGTCAGTAGAGAAGTCAAGGTTGGCACTTCCCTCGCAGAGCATGTACACTTCGAGTTGGTCAAGTTATTGAAAGAGTATGTTGATATCTTCGCCTGGTCTTATCAAGATATGCTTAGGTTGGATACCAATATCGTTGAACATCACTTGCAACTCAAGCCCGGATGTCCTCCTGTCAAGCAGAAACTTAGGAAGACTAGACCCGATACGACACTTAAAATCAGAGAAGAGGTAAAGAAGCAGCTTGACGCTGGGTTCCTAGCCACTTCTGAATATCCTGAATGGATTGTCAACATCGTCCTGGTTCCGAAGAAAGACGGGAAGGTTAGAATCTCAACAAGGCAATCCCGAAAGATGATTTTCCTTTGCCTCATATTGATGTCTTGGTGGATAACACAACACAGTTCTCTGTCTTTTCATTTATGGACGGTTTCTCAGGATATAATCAGATCAAAATGTCCCCAGCTTATATGGAAAAGACTACTTTCATCATGCCATGGGGTACATATTGTTACAAAGTTATGCCATTTGGTCTGAAGAATGCAGGGGCAACATACCAACGCGCCATGACAACCCTCTTTCACGATATGATTCCTAGAGAGATTGAGGTTTACGTGGACGATATGATTGCCAAGTCCAAAACTGAAGACGATCATCTGGTTCATCTGAAGAAACTGTTTGACAGACTCCGAAAGTTTAGACTGCGGTTGAATCCTACAAAGTGTACCTTCGGAGTTCGATTTGGTAAACTGTTGGGCTTTATTGTGAGTCATAAGGGCATTGAAGTTATCCCGACAAGGTTAGAGCAATTCAGAATATCCGCCTCCCAAAACAGAAAAAGAAGTCCATGGCTTTTTGGGTAGACTTAATTACATCTCAAGGTTCATTTCCCACTTGACGGCTACCTGTGAACCAATGTTCAAATTACTAAGAAAAAATCAATCAGTTTAATGGGACAATGATTGTCAAGAAGCATTTGACAAAATAAAACAATATTTGCAGGAACCACCGATCTTAGTACTGCCGGTTCCTGGTAGGCCTTTAATCATGTATCTCACTGTTCTTGATGAATCAATGGGATGTGTATTGGGTCAACATGACGACACTGGCAGAAAAGAACATGCAATTTACTATCTGAGCAAGAAGTTCACTGATTGTTAGACCAAATACTCACTCTTGGAGAAAACTTGTTGTGCTCTGGTCTGGGCTGCTCGACGCCTAAGACAATACATGGTTTTCCATACTACTTTGTTGATATCAAAAATGGATATGATAAAGTACATATTCGAAAAGCCTGCTGTCTCCGGAAGGATTGCTCGGTGGCAGATGCTGTTAACTGAGTATGATATCCAGCATGTTACCTAGAAAGCAATAAAAGGGAGTGTCTTGTCTGACACCTTGCTCATCAACCTGTAGAGGGTAATCAACAAATGAAGTTTGACTTTCCCGATGAGGATGTTCTGTTTATCCGAGACTATGAGACTTCAGACCCTGACATAGGACCTGAACCAGGGGCGCGATGGTTGCTCGTGTTCGATGGTGCCTCCAATTCTAAAGGTCGTGGGATCGGTGCAATCCTCATCTCTCCGACAGGTTTTCACCTTCCCTTCACTACCAGATTATGCTTTGCATGCACCAACAATATGGCTGAAGACGAAGCATGTATCTACGGCGTTGAAGCGGCAATTGACATGAGAATCAAGACTCTTGAGGTCTATGGAGATTCTACTTTGGTTATTGGCCAAGTCAGAGGGAACTTTGTGACTCGCGATTCCAAGCTGGTTCCGTACCAAAAACACATAGCGAAGTTGATTCCTTACTTTGATGAGATCTCTTTTCATCATATTTCCAGAGAGGAAAATCAATTAGTTGATGCTCTTGCCACTTTAGCATCCATCTTCAAAGTCAAGTGGAAAAATGAAGCTCCTTATATGCGCAATGATCATTTGAACGAACCAGCACACTGCTTAGCAATCGAGGACGAGTCTGATGATAAGCCTTGGTTCTACGACATCAAGAGATATCTGGAAAAACAGGAATATCCCGAGGGTATTACTATCACTGACAAGAAAGCTCTTAGGCGGCTCTGTGCCAAATACTTCTTAAGTGGTGGTGTACTGTACAGAGGAATTATGATTCCGTGTTGCTCAGATGCGTGGATAGACACGAAGGAAACACGATCATAAGGTCCATACATGAGGGTTGCGAGGGTGTACATGCTAAAGGTCCTGCTATGGCCAAGAAGATCCTTCGGGCTGAGTATTATTGGACAACAATGGAGGTAGATTGTTACAACTTTACCAAGAGATGTCACAAGTGCCAAATCTACGGAGACAAGATCTATGTGCCTCAAACTCCATTGAATATTTTAACTTCACCTTGGCCATTCTCTATATGGGATATATATATGATTGGAATGATCGAGCCAAAGGATTCCAACGGTCATCGATTCATTCTAGTCGCTATCGATTACTTTACTAAGTGGGTTGAAGTTGCTTCTTACGCAAACGTCACACGCCAAGTGGCTGCCAGATTCATCAAGAAGGAGATAATCTGTCGCTATGGCATTCCTAGCAACATTATCACCGACAATGCAAGCAACCTAAACAATAAGATGATGAAGGAGTTGTGTCAAGAATTTAAGATTGAGCACCACAACTCTTCACCATATCGGCCCAAGATGAATGGCGTCGTCGAAGCAGCAAACAAAAACATCAAGAGGATTGTCCAGAAAATGGTCAAGACTTACAAAGATTGGCATGAAATGCTTCCATTCGCATTGCATGGCTACAGAACTTCAGTTCGCACTTCTACTGGGGCAACCCTGTATTCGTTTGTGTATGGTATGGAGGCTGTTCTGCCCATTGAAGTTGAGATCCCTTCGCTCAGAGTCATCATGGAAGCAGATCTTGATGAAGCTGAATGGGTTCAATCCCGATACAACCAGCTAAATCTCATCGAAGAGAAGTGCCTTACAGCCGTTTGTCATTGTCAATTATATCAGAGACGCCTCAAACGAGCTTTTGACAAGAAAGTTCTCCCTCGAGCGTTCCATGAAGGCGAACTCGTGCTCAAGAGGTATTCACCTGTTCACTCGGATCCACAAGGCAAGTAGACTCCCAATTACGAAGGACCCTTTATTGTCAAGAAGGCCTTCTCAGGCGGAGCCCTGATCCTCACCACCATGGATGGGGGGGAGTTGTCATCGCCCGTAAACTCCGATATAGTCAAAAAATATTATGCCTAAAAAATAAAAAAATGGATAAAGAGCGCGCTAGATTGACATCCGCAAGGAAAATCTAGGCAAAAATGATTAAATCATGAAAGAAGAAGAGGAGAGGCAGAAGAAGAGAGAAGAAAGAAGACAGAGAGAAAGGCAACGAGAGAGAGAGAGAGAGAGAGAGAGAGAGAGAGAGAGAGAGAGGAAAGAAAAAGGAAAAGAGAGATGTAGAAGACGAGAGAATAAAGATGAAGATGAAGAGAGAGAATAAGATTTTGCATTTGGGGGAAGCAAAAAGTTATTTTGGATTGCATCTGACATAAAATTGAAAAGCTACATGTCTTAGATACCTTTTTCCAATCTACTTGTAACAAAAAATGTAATTTTTTAGTTGGAATGATAATGCTTACATATAAAATAGGCCAATTTTACCAACCAAAATAGTTGAAAAAAAACTTAGTTATCTTTTGAAATTTTTGGACCAATTTTTCCCCCAAAAGCATGACATGGCAGGAAAAGAGAGAAGTTCATTTTTGTGTTTTCCAGAACATCAAATTTTCTTATATTATATAGATAAAAATATACCATTTGTTTTCTCAATTGTTTTCTTTCCAGTATTTTTTTGCAAAATAAATAATTATTTGTGATCACATAATACTATAAAACGTTGAGAACAATAAAAAGCTAAATCAATCGAGAAAGCATTATGCATTGCATATTTTACTGGTAATTCATGCTGGATAATCGGTAATATCCGTTGGCAAGACGAACGCCTGGCCAGCACCGTGATGGTTCTTTGAAGAGTTGTTGTTTCCTCAGCAGAGCCATCGTTTCCCCAGCAAGCGCCATCATGGTTCTCCGGAAAGGTTGATTACATTCCATTTCCCCAACAGATCCATAAGGTTCCAGTAAAGTTGCCATGGTGTAGCCCGAGAAGAGACTTGGGTGTTCTTCTCCCCAACACGGGTCGTGCATCATTCCTCAGCATGTCGAAACTGTCACGCACCAGCAGCCGTACGATTTGGGTCCTCGTCATCCTCAAGAAGAGAAGATCCTCTGACCCTTGTGAATTCCCAGTCAGTGGCAGTTTGGAAATCGGGTTCTTCGGATTTCATTCCCCAGACAGAGTATGTCATGATGGAAAGGTTGGCCTGATTCACTTATCCCCTGCAGTGCCAATGGTAATGGTCTAGAGAATTGAGACTTCTCAGTTGCTTCCCCAGCGGAGTCTTCACCATTTTTTGGCATTTCCACAACAGATTTATCACCCGTTAGGAGGGCGGTTCCTCAGCAGGACCTGTCTCTATCCGTGGGTTCTCTCCCCAACCGAGGTTGTCGAGTACGTTTTGCTGCAATCTCTGCCTAACCCGCCGCACATTACCTCAAACCGCACCTTTGCATTGCATGATATCAAGCATCATATAGAACGCGTACATGGCATATGCATCGAGCATACTCCCTTTCTTTTGGCCTGATTCATCTCTCTAGCAGATATTCAGCCAAACCTCAAACACTCTCTACACTTGTAGCTCTTCTTAGGTCGCCGTCGGCCAAATTTTTGGGATACTCTTTTAGGCGGCTCTGTGCCAAATACTTCTTAAGTGGTGGTGTACTGTACAAGAGGAATTATGATTCCGTGTTGTTCAGATGCGTGGATAGACACGAAAGAAACACGATCATAAGGTCCATACATGAGGGTTGCGAGGGTGTACATGCTAAAGGTCCTGCTATGGCCAAGAAGATCCTTCGGGCTGGGTATTATTGGACAACAATGAAGGTAGATTGTTACAACTTTACCAAGAGATGTCACAAGTGCCAAATCTACGGAGACAAGATCTATGTGCCTCAAACTCCATTGAATATTTTAACTTCACCTTGGCCATTCTCTATGTGGGATATATATATATGATTGGAATGATAGAGCCAAAGGCTTCCAATGGTCATCGATTCATTCTAGTCGCTATCGATTACTTTACTAAGTGGGTTGAAGTTGCTTCTTATGTAAACGTCACACGCCAAGTGGCTGCCAGATTCATCAAGAAGGAGATAATCTGTCGCTATGGCATTCCTAGCAACATTATCACCGACAATGCAAGCAACCTAAACAATAAGATGATGAAGGAGTTGTGTCAAGAATTTAAGATTGAGCACCACAACTCTTCACCATATCGGCCCAAGATGAATGGCGTCGTCGAAGCAGCAAACAAAAACATCTAGCGGCTTGTCCAAAAAATGGTCAAGACTTACAAAGATTGGCATGAAATGCTTCTATTCGCATTGCATGGCTACAGAACTTCAGTTCGCACTTCTACTGGGGCAACCCTGTATTCGTTTGTGTATGGTATGGAGGCTGTTCTGCCCATTGAAGTTGAGATCCCTTCGCTCAGAGTCATCATGGAAGCAGATCTTGATGAAGCTGAATGGGTTCAATCCCGATACAACCAGCTAAATCTCATCGAAGAGAAGCGCCTTACAGCCGTTTGTCATAGTCAATTGTATCAGAGACGCCTCAAACGAGCTTTTGACAAGAAAGTTCTCCCTCGAGCGTTCCATGAAGGCGAACTCGTGCTCAAGAGGTATTCACCTGTTCACTCGGATCCACGAGGCAAGTAGACTCCCAATTACGAAGAACCCTTTGTTGTCAAGAAGGCCTTCTCAGGCGGAGCCCTGATCCTCACTACCATGGATGGGGGGAGTTGTCATCGCCCGTAAACTCCGATATAGTCAAAAAATATTATGCCTAAAAAAGAAAAAAAATGGATAAAGTGCCTGCTAGATTGACATCCGCAAGGAAAATCTAGGCAAAAATGATTAAATCATGAAAGAAGAAGAAGAGAGGCAGAAGAAGAGAGAAGATAGAAGACAGAGAGAAAGGCAACGAGAGAGAGAGAGAGAGAGAGAGAGAGAGAGAGGAAAGAAAAAGGAAAAGAGAGATGTAGAAGATGAGAGAATAAAGATGAAGATGAAGAGAGAGAATAAGATTTTGCATTTGGGGGAAGTAAAAAGTTATTTTGAATTGCATCTGACATAAAATTGAAAAGGTACATGTCTTAGTTACCTTTTTCCAATCTACGTGTAACAAAAAATGTATTTTTTTAGTTGGAATGATTATGCTTACATATAAAATAGGCCAATTTTACCAACCAAAATAGTTGAAAAAAAACTTAGTTATCTTTTGAAATTTTTGGACCAATTTTTCCCCCAAAAGCATGACATGGCAGCAAAAGAGAGAAGTTCATTTTTGTGTTTTCCAGAACATCAAATTTTCTTATATTTTATAGATAAAAATATACCATTTGTTTTCTCAATTGTTTTCTTTCCAGTATTTTGTTTGCAAAATAAATAATTATTTGTGATCACATAATACTATAAAACGTTGAGAACAATAAAAAGCTAAATCAATCGAGAAAGCATTATGCATTGCATATTTTACTGGTAATTCATGCTGGATAATCGGTAATATCCCTTGGCAAGCCGAACACCTGGCCAGCACCGTGATGGTTCTTTGAAGAGTTGTTGTTTGCTCAGCAGAGCCATCGTTTCCCCAGCAAGCGCCATCATGGTTCTCCGGAAAGGTTGATTACATTCCATTTCCCCAACAGATCCATAAGGTTCCAGTAAAGTTGCCATGGTGTAGCCCGAGAAGAGACTTGGGTGTTCTTCTCCCCAACACGGGTCGTGCATCATTCCTCAGCATGTCGAAACTGTCATGCACCAGCAGCCGTACGATTTGGGTCCTCGTCATCCTCAAGCAGAGAAGATCCTCTGACCCTTGTGAATTCCCAGTCAGTGGCAGTTTGGAAATCGGGTTCTTCGGATTTCATTCCCCAGACAGAGTAAGTCATGATGGAAAGGTTGGCCTGATTCACTTATCCCCTGCAGTGCCAATGGTAATGGTCTAGAGAATTGAGACTTTTCAGTTGCTTCCCCAGCGGAGTCTTCACCATTTTTTGGCATTTCCACAACAGATTTATCACCCGTTGGGAGGACGGTTCTTCAGCAGGACCTGTCTCTATCCGTGGGTTCTCTCCCCAACCGAGGTTGTCGAGTACGTTTTGCTGCAATCTCTGCCTAACCCGCCGCACATTACCTCAACCCGCACCTTTGCATTGTATGATATCAGGCATCATATAGAACGCGTACATGGCATATGCATCGAGCATACTCCCTTTCTTTTGGCCTGATTCATCTCTCTAGCAGATATTCAGCCAAACCTCAAACACTCTCTACACTTGTAGCTCTTCTTAGGTCGCCGTCGGCCAAATTTTCGGGATACTCTTTTAGGCGGCTCTGTGCCAAATACAACTTAAGTGGTGGTGTACTGTACAAGAGGAATTATGATTCCGTGTTGCTCAGATGCGTGGATAGACACGAAGGAAACACGATCATAAGGTCCATACATGAGGGTTGCGTGGGTGTACATGCTAAAGGTCCTGCTATGGCCAAGAAGATCCTTCGGGCTGGGTATTATTGGACAACAATGGAGGTAGATTATTACAACTTTACCAAGAGATGTCACAAGTGCCAAATCTACGGAGACAAGATCTATGTGCCTCAAACTCCATTGAATATTTTAACTTCACCTTGGCCATTCTCTTTGTGGGATATATATATGATTGGAATGATCGAGCCAAAGGCTTCCAACGGTCATCGATTCATTCTAGTCGCTATCGATTACTTTACTAAGTGGGTTGAAGTTGCTTCTTACGCAAACGTCACACGCCAAGTGGCTGCCAGATTCATCAAGAAGGAGATAATCTGTTGCTATGGCATTCCTAGTAACATTATCACCGACAATGCAAGCAACCTAAACAATAAGATGATGAAGGAGTTGTGTCAAGAATTTAAGATTGAGCACCACAACTCTTCACCATATCGGCCCAAGATGAATGGCGTCGTCGAAGCAGCAAACAAAAACATCAAGAGGATTGTCTAGAAAATGGTCAAGACTTACAAAGATTGGCATGAAATGCTTCCATTCGCATTGCATGGCTACAGAACTTCAGTTCGCACTTCTACTGGGGCAACCCTGTATTCGTTTGTGTATGGTATGGAGGCTGTTCTGCCCATTGAAGTTGAGATCCCTTCGCTCAGAGTCATCATGGAAGCAGATCTTGATGAAGCTGAATGGGTTCAATCCCGATACAACCAACTAAATCTCATCGAAGAGAAGCGCCTTACAGCCGTTTGTCATTGTCAATTATATCAGAGACGCCTCAAACGAGCTTTTGACAAGAAAGTTCTCCCTCGAGCGTTCCATGAAGGCGAACTCGTGCTCAAGAGGTATTCACCTGTTCACTCGGATCCACGAGGCAAGTAGACTCCCAATTACGAAGAACCCTTTGTTGTCAAGAAGGCCTTCTCAGGCGGAGCCCTGATCCTCACCACCATGGATGGGCGAGTTGTCATCGCCCGTAAACTCCGATATAGTCAAAAAATATTATGCCTAAAAAAGAAAAAAATGGATAAAGAGCCCGCTAGATTGACATCCGCAAGGAAAATCTAGGCAAAAATGATTAAATCATGAAAGAAGAAGAGGAGAGGCAGAAGAAGAGAGAAGATAGAAGACAGAGAGAAAGGCAACGAGAGAGAGAGAGAGAGAGAGAGAGAGAGAGAGAGGAAAGAAAAAGGAAAAGAGAGATGTAGAAGACGAGAGAATAAAGATGAAGATGAAGAGAGAGAATAAGATTTTGCATTTGGGGGAAGCAAAAAGTTATTTTGAATTGCATCTGACATAAAATTGAAAAGGTACATGTCTTAGTTACCTTTTTCCAATCTACTTGTAACAAAAAATGTATTTTTTTAGTTGGAATGATAATGCTTACATATAAAATAGGCCAATTTTACAAACCAAAATAGTTCAAAAAAAACTTAGTTATCTTTTGAAATTTTTGGACCAATTTTTCCCCCAAAAGCATGACATGGCAGCAAAAGAGAGAAGTTCATTTTTGTGTTTTCCAGAACATCAAATTTCCTTATATTATATAGATAAAAATATACCATTTGTTTTCTCAATTGTTTTCTTTCCAGTATTTTGTTTGCAAAATAAATAATTATTTGTGATCACATAATACTATAAAACGTTGAGAACAATAAAAAGCTAAATCAATCGAGAAAGCATTATGCATTGCATATTTTACTGGCAATTCATGCTGGATAATCGGTAATATCCGTTGGCAAGCCGAACGCCTGGCCAACACCGTGATGGTTCTTTAAAGAGTTGTTGTTTCCTCAGCAGAGCCATCGTTTCCCCAGCAAGCGCCATCATGGTTCTCCGGAAAGGTTGATTACATTCCATTTCCCCAACAGATCCATAAGGTTCCAGTAAAGTTGCCATGGTGTAGCCCGAGTAGAGACTTGGGTGTTCTTCTCCCCAACACGGGTCGTGCATCATTCCTCAGGATGTCGAAACTGTCATGCACCAGCAGCCGTACGATTTGGGTCCTCGTCATCCTCAAGCAGAGAAGATCCTCTGACCCTTGTGAATTCCCAGTCAGTGGCAGTTTGGAAATCGGGTTCTTCGGATTTCATTCCCCAGACAGAGTAAGTCATGATGGAAAGGTTGGCCTGATTCACTTATCCCCTGCAGTGCCAATGGTAATGGTCTAGAGAATTGAGACTTCTCAGTTGCTTCCCCAGCGGAGTCTTCACCATTTTTTGGCATTTCCACAACAGATTTATCACCCGTTGGGAGGGCGGTTCCTCAGCAGGACCTGTCTCTATCCGTGGGTTCTCTCCCCAACCGAGGTTGTCGAGTACGTTTTGCTGCAATATCTGCCTAACCCGCCGCACATTACCTCAACCCGCACCTTTGCATTGCATGATATCAAGCATCATATAGAATGCGTACATGGCATATGCATCGAGCATACTCCCTTTCTTTTGTCCTGATTCATCTCTCTAGCAGATATTCAGCCAAACCTCAAACACTCTCTACACTTGTAGCTCTTCTTAGGTCGTCGTCGGCCAAATTTTCGGGATACTCTTTTAGGCGGCTCTGTGCCAAATACTTCTTAAGTGGTGGTGTACTGTACAAGAGGAATTATGATTCCGTGTTGCTCAGATGCGTGGATAGACACGAAGGAAACACGATCATAAGGTCCATACATGAGGGTTGCGAGGGTGTACATGCTAAAGGTCCTGCTATGGCCAAGAAGATCCTTCGGGCTGGGTATTATTGGACAACAGTGGAGGTAGATTATTACAACTTTACCAAGAGATGTCACAAGTGCCAAATCTACGGAGACAAGATCTATGTGCCTCAAACTCCATTGAATATTTTAACTTCACCTTGGCCATTCTCTTTGTGGGATATATATATGATTGGAATGATCGAGCCAAAGGCTTCCAACGGTCATCGATTCATTCTAGTCGCTATCGATTACTTTACTAAGTGGGTTGAAGTTGCTTCTTACGCAAACGTCACACGCCAAGTGGCTGCCAGATTCATCAAGAAGGAGATAATCTGTTGTTATGGCATTCCTAGTAACATTATCACCGACAATGCAAGCAACCTAAACAATAAGATGATGAAGGAGTTGTGTCAAGAATTTAAGATTGAGCACCACAACTCTTCACCATATCGGCCCAAGATGAATGGCGTCGTCGAAGCAGCAAACAAAAACATCAAGAGGATTGTCCAGAAAATGGTCAAGACTTACAAAGATTGGCATGAAATGCTTCCATTCGCATTGCATGGCTACAGAACTTCAGTTCGCACTTCTACTGGGGCAACCCTGTATTCGTTTGTGTATGGTATGGAGGCTGTTCTGCCCATTGAAGTTGAGATCCCTTCGCTCAGAGTCATCATGGAAGCAGATCTTGATGAAGCTGAATGGGTTCAATCCCGATACAACCAGCTAAATCTCATCGAAGAGAACTGCCTTACAGCCGTTTGTCATTGTCAATTATATCAGAGACGCCTCAAACGAGCTTTTGACAAGAAAGTTCTCCCTCGAGCGTTCCATGAAGGCGAACTCGTGCTCAAGAGGTATTCACCTGTTCACTCGGATCCACGAGGCAAGTAGACTCCCAATTACGAAGAACCCTTTGTTGTCAAGAAGGCCTTCTCAGGCGGAGCCCTGATCCTCACCACCATGGATGGGCGAGTTGTCATCGCCCGTAAACTCCGATATAGTCAAAAAATATTATGCCTAAAAAAGAAAAAAAATGGATAAAGAGCCCGCTAGATTGACATCCGCAAGGAAAATCTAGGCAAAAATGATTAAATCATGAAAGAAGAAGAGGAGAGGCAGAAGAATAGAGAAGATAGAAGACAGAGAGAAAGGCAACGAGAGAGAGAGAGAGAGAGAGAGAGAGAGGAAAGAAAAAGGAAAAGAGAGATGTAGAAGACGAGAGAATAAAGATGAAGATGAAGAGAGAGAATAAGATTTTGCATTTGGGGGAAGCAAAAAGTTATTTTGAGTTGCATCTGACATAAAATTGAAAAGGTACCTGTCTTAGTTACCTTTTTCCAATCTACTTGTAACAAAAAATGTATTTTTTTAGTTGGAATGATAATGCTTACATATAAAATAGGCCAATTTTACAAACCAAAATAGTTCAAAAAAAACTTAGTTATCTTTTGAAATTTTTGGACCAATTTTTCCCCCAAAAGCATGACATGGCAGCAAAAGAGAGAAGTTCATTTTTGTGTTTTCCAGAACATCAAATTTCCTTATATTATATAGATAAAAATATACCATTTGTTTTCTCAATTGTTTTCTTTCCAGTATTTTGTTTGCAAAATAAATAATTATTTGTGATCACATAATACTATAAAACGTTGAGAACAATAAAAAGCTAAATCAATCGAGAAAGCATTATGCATTGCATATTTTACTGGCAATTCATGCTGGATAATCGGTAATATCCGTTGGCAAGCCGAACGCCTGGCCAACACCGTGATGGTTCTTTGAAGAGTTGTTGTTTCCTCAGCAGAGCCATCGTTTCCCCAGCAAGCGCCATCATGGTTCTCCGGAAAGGTTGATTACATTCCATTTCCCCAACAGATCCATAAGGTTCCAGTAAAGTTGCCATGGTGTAGCCCGAGTAGAGACTTGGGTGTTCTTCTCCCCAACACGGGTCGTGCATCATTCCTCAGGATGTCGAAACTATCATGCACCAGCAGCCGTACGATTTGGGTCCTCGTCATCCTCAAGCAGAGAAGATCCTCTGACCCTTGTGAATTCCCAGTCAGTGGCAGTTTGGAAATCGGGTTCTTCGGATTTCATTCCCCAGACAGAGTAAGTCATGATGGAAAGGTTGGCCTGATTCACTTATCCCCTGCAGTGCCAATGGTAATGGTCTAGAGAATTGAGACTTCTCAGTTGCTTCCCCAGCGGAGTCTTCACCATTTTTTGGCATTTCCACAACAGATTTATCACCCGTTGGGAGGGCGGTTCCTCAGCAGGACCTGTCTCTATCCGTGGGTTCTCTCCCCAACCGAGGTTGTCGAGTACGTTTTGCTGCAATATCTGCCTAACCCGCCGCACATTACCTCAACCCGCACCTTTGCATTGCATGATATCAAGCATCATATAGAATGCGTACATGGCATATGCATCGAGCATACTCCCTTTCTTTTGGCCTGATTCATCTCTCTAGCAGATATTCAGCCAAACCTCAAACACTCTCTACACTTGTAGCTCTTCTTAGGTCGCCGTCGGCCAAATTTTCGGGATACTCTTTTAGGCGGCTCTGTGCCAAATACTTCTTAAGTGGTGGTGTACTGTACAAGAGGAATTATGATTCCGTGTTGCTCAGATGCGTGGATAGACACGAAGGAAACACGATCATAAGGTCCATACATGAGGGTTGCGAGGGTGTACATGCTAAAGGTCCTGCTATGGCCAAGAAGATCCTTCGGGCTGGGTATTATTGGACAACAATGGAGGTAGATTATTACAACTTTACCAAGAGATGTCACAAGTGCCAAATCTACGGAGACAAGATCTATGTGCCTCAAACTCCATTGAATATTTTAACTTCACCTTGGCCATTCTCTTTGTGGGATATATATATGATTGGAATGATCGAGCCAAAGGCTTCCAACGGTCATCGATTCATTCTAGTCGCTATCGATTACTTTACTAAGTGGGTTGAAGTTGCTTCTTACGCAAACGTCACACGCCAAGTGGCTGCCAGATTCATCAAGAAGGAGATAATTTGTTGCTATGGCATTCCTAGTAACATTATCACCGACAATGCAAGCAACCTAAACAATAAGATGATGAAGGAGTTGTGTCAAGAATTTAAGATTGAGCACCACAACTCTTCACCATATCGGCCCAAGATGAATGGCGTCGTCGAAGCAGCAAACAAAAACATCAAGAGGATTGTCCAGAAAATGGTCAAGACTTACAAAGATTGGCATGAAATGCTTCCATTCGCATTGCATGGCTACAGAACTTCAGTTCGCACTTCTACTGGGGCAACCCTGTATTCGTTTGTGTATGGTATGGAGGTTGTTCTGCCCATTGAAGTTGAGATCCCTTCGCTCAGAGTCATCATGGAAGCAGATCTTGATGAAGCTGAATGGGTTCAATCCCGATACAACCAACTAAATCTCATCGAAGAGAAGTGCCTTACAGCCGTTTGTCATTGTCAATTATATCAGAGACGCCTCAAACGAGCTTTTGACAAGAAAGTTCTCCCTCGAGCGTTCCATGAAGGCGAACTCGTGCTCAAGAGGTATTCACCTGTTCACTCGGATCCACGAGGCAAGTAGACTCCCAATTACGAAGAACCCTTTGTTGTCAAGAAGGCCTTCTCAGGCGGAGCCCTGATCCTCACCACCATGGATGGGCGAGTTGTCATCGCCCGTAAACTCCGATATAGTCAAAAAATATTATGCCTAAAAAAGAAAAAAATGGATAAAGAGCCCGCTAGATTGACATCCGCAAGGAAAATCTAGGCAAAAATGATTAAATCATGAAAGAAGAAGAGGAGAGGCAGAAGAAGAGAGAAGATAGAAGACAGAGAGAAAGGCAACGAGAGAGAGAGAGAGAGAGAGAGAGAGAGAGAGAGAGGAAAGAAAAAGGAAAAGAGAGATGTAGAAGACGAGAGAATAAAGATGAAGATGAAGAGAGAGAATAAGATTTTGCATTTGGGGGAAGCAAAAAGTTATTTTGAATTGCATCTGACATAAAATTGAAAAGGTACATGTCTTAGTTACCTTTTTCCAATCTACTTGTAACAAAAAATGTATTTTTTTAGTTGGAATGATAATGCTTACATATAAAATAGGCCAATTTTACAAACCAAAATAGTTCAAAAAAAACTTAGTTATCTTTTGAAATTTTTGGACCAATTTTTCCCCCAAAAGCATGACATGGCAGCAAAAGAGAGAAGTTCATTTTTGTGTTTTCCAGAACATCAAATTTCCTTATATTATATAGATAAAAATATACCATTTGTTTTCTCAATTGTTTTCTTTCCAGTATTTTGTTTGCAAAATAAATAATTATTTGTGATCACATAATACTATAAAACGTTGAGAACAATAAAAAGCTAAATCAATCGAGAAAGCATTATGCATTGCATATTTTACTGGCAATTCATGCTGGATAATCGGTAATATCCGTTGGCAAGCCGAACGCCTGGCCAACACCGTGATGGTTCTTTGAAGAGTTGTTGTTTCCTCAGCAGAGCCATCGTTTCCCCAGCAAGCGCCATCATGGTTCTCCGGAAAGGTTGATTACATTCCATTTCCCCAACAGACCAGTAAAGTTGCCATGGTGTAGCCCGAGTAGAGACTTGGGTGTTCTTCTCCCCAACACGGGTCGTGCATCATTCCTCAGGATGTCGAAACTGTCATGCACCAGCAGCCGTACGATTTGGGTCCTCGTCATCCTCAAGCAGAGAAGATCCTCTGACCCTTGTGAATTCCCAGTCAGTGGCAGTTTGGAAATCGGGTTCTTCGGATTTCATTCCCCAGACAGAGTAAGTCATGATGGAAAGGTTGGCCTGATTCACTTATCCCCTGCAGTGCCAATGGTAATGGTCTAGAGAATTGAGACTTCTCAGTTGCTTCCCCAGCGGAGTCTTCACCATTTTTTGGCATTTCCACAACAGATTTATCACCCGTTGGGAGGGCGGTTCCTCAGCAGGACCTGTCTCTATCCGTGGGTTCTCTCCCCAACCGAGGTTGTCGAGTACGTTTTGCTGCAATATCTGCCTAACCCGCCGCACATTACCTCAACCCGCACCTTTGCATTGCATGATATCAAGCATCATATAGAATGCGTACATGGCATATGCATCGAGCATACTCCCTTTCTTTTGTCCTGATTCATCTCTCTAGCAGATATTCAGCCAAACCTCAAACACTCTCTACACTTGTAGCTCTTCTTAGGTCGTTGTCGGCCAAATTTTCGGGATACTCTTTTAGGCGGCTCTGTGCCAAATACTTCTTAAGTGGTGGTGTACTGTACAAGAGGAATTATGATTCCGTGTTGCTCAGATGCGTGGATAGACACGAAGGAAACACGATCATAAGGTCTATACATGAGGGTTGCGAGGGTGTACATGCTAAAGGTCCTGCTATGGCCAAGAAGATCCTTCGGGCTGGGTATTATTGGACAACAGTGGAGGTAGATTATTACAACTTTACCAAGAGATGTCACAAGTGCCAAATCTACGGAGACAAGATCTATGTGCCTCAAACTCCATTGAATATTTTAACTTCACCTTGGCCATTCTCTTTGTGGGATATATATATGATTGGAATGATCGAGCCAAAGGCTTCCAACGGTCATCGATTCATTCTAGTCGCTATCGATTACTTTACTAAGTGGGTTGAAGTTGCTTCTTACGCAAACGTCACACGCCAAGTGGCTGCCAGATTCATCAAGAAGGAGATAATCTGTTGCTATGGCATTCCTAGTAACATTATCACCGACAATGCAAGCAACCTAAACAATAAGATGATGAAGGAGTTGTGTCAAGAATTTAAGATTGAGTACCACAACTCTTCACCATATCGGCCCAAGATGAATGGCGTCGTCGAAGCAGCAAACAAAAACATCAAGAGGATTGTCCAGAAAATGGTCAAGACTTACAAAGATTGGCATGAAATGCTTCCATTCGCATTGCATGGCTACAGAACTTCAGTTCGCACTTCTACTGGGGCAACCCTGTATTCGTTTGTGTATGGTATGGAGGCTGTTCTGCCCATTGAAGTTGAGATCCCTTCGCTCAGAGTCATCATGGAAGCAGATCTTGATGAAGCTGAATGGGTTCAATCCCGATACAACCAGCTAAATCTCATCGAAGAGAAGTGCCTTACAGCCGTTTGTCATTGTCAATTATATCAGAGACGCCTCAAACGAGCTTTTGACAAGAAAGTTCTCCCTCGAGCGTTCCATGAAGGCGAACTCGTGCTCAAGAGGTATTCACCTGTTCACTCGGATCCACGAGGCAAGTAGACTCCCAATTACGAAGAACCCTTTGTTGTCAAGAAGGCCTTCTCAGGCGGAGCCCTGATCCTCACCACCATGGATGGGCGAGTTGTCATCGCCCGTAAACTCCGATATAGTCAAAAAATATTATGCCTAAAAAAGAAAAAAAATGGATAAAGAGCCCGCTAGATTGACATCCGCAAGGAAAATCTAGGCAAAAATGATTAAATCATGAAAGAAGAAGAGGAGAGGCAGAAGAATAGAGAAGATAGAAGACAGAGAGAAAGGCAACGAGAGAGAGAGAGAGAGAGAGAGAGAGAGAGAGAGAGAGAGAGGAAAGAAAAAGGAAAAGAGAGATGTAGAAGACGAGAGAATAAAGATGAAGATGAAGAGAGAGAATAAGATTTTGCATTTGGGGGAAGCAAAAAGTTATTTTGAGTTGCATCTGACATAAAATTGAAAAGGTACATGTCTTAGTTACCTTTTTCCAATCTACTTGTAACAAAAAATGTATTTTTTTAGTTGGAATGATAATGCTTACATATAAAATAGGCCAATTTTACAAACCAAAATAGTTCAAAAAAAACTTAGTTATCTTTTGAAATTTTTGGACCAATTTTTCCCCCAAAAGCATGACATGGCAGCAAAAGAGAGAAGTTCATTTTTGTGTTTTCCAGAACATCAAATTTCCTTATATTATATAGATAAAAATATACCATTTGTTTTCTCAATTGTTTTCTTTCCAGTATTTTGTTTGCAAAATAAATAATTATTTGTGATCACATAATACTATAAAACGTTGAGAACAATAAAAAGCTAAATCAATCGAGAAAGCATTATGCATTGCATATTTTACTGGCAATTCATGCTGGATAATCGGTAATATCCGTTGGCAAGCCGAACGCCTGGCCAACACCGTGATGGTTCTTTGAAGAGTTGTTGTTTCCTCAGCAGAGCCATCGTTTCCCCAGCAAGCGCCATCATGGTTCTCCGGAAAGGTTGATTACATTCCATTTCCCCAACAGATCCATAAGGTTCCAGTAAAGTTGCCATGGTGTAGCCCGAGTAGAGACTTGGGTGTTCTTCTCCCCAACACGGGTCGTGCATCATTCCTCAGGATGTCGAAACTGTCATGCACCAGCAGCCGTACGATTTGGGTCCTCGTCATCCTCAAGCAGAGAAGATCCTCTGACCCTTGT
This sequence comes from Lathyrus tuberosus, assembly GCA_022829125.1. Taxonomy (NCBI): domain Eukaryota; kingdom Viridiplantae; phylum Streptophyta; class Magnoliopsida; order Fabales; family Fabaceae; genus Lathyrus; species Lathyrus tuberosus. The sequence goes on along the minus strand of JALAZF010000201.1, from coordinate 9,964,659 downwards.
GAATTCCCAGTCAGTGGCAGTTTGGAAATCGGGTTCTTCGGATTTCATTCCCCAGACAGAGTAAGTCATGATGGAAAGGTTGGCCTGATTCACTTATCCCCTGCAGTGCCAATGGTAATGGTCTAGAGAATTGAGACTTCTCAGTTGCTTCCCCAGCGGAGTCTTCACCATTTTTTGGCATTTCCACAACAGATTTATCACCCGTTGGGAGGGCGGTTCCTCAGCAGGACCTGTCTCTATCCGTGGGTTCTCTCCCCAACCGAGGTTGTCGAGTACGTTTTGCTGCAATATCTGCCTAACCCGCCGCACATTACCTCAACCCGCACCTTTGCATTGCATGATATCAAGCATCATATAGAATGCGTACATGGCATATGCATCGAGCATACTCCCTTTCTTTTGGCCTGATTCATCTCTCTAGCAGATATTCAGCCAAACCTCAAACACTCTCTACACTTGTAGCTCTTCTTAGGTCGCCGTCGGCCAAATTTTCGGGATACTCTTTTAGGCGGCTCTGTGCCAAATACTTCTTAAGTGGTGGTGTACTGTACAAGAGGAATTATAATTCCGTGTTGCTCAGATGCGTGGATAGACACGAAGGAAACACGATCATAAGGTCCATACATGAGGGTTGCGAGGGTGTACATGCTAAAGGTCCTGCTATGGCCAAGAAGATCCTTCGGGCTGGGTATTATTGGACAACAATGGAGGTAGATTATTACAACTTTACCAAGAGATGTCACAAGTGCCAAATCTACGGAGACAAGATCTATGTGCCTCAAACTCCATTGAATATTTTAACTTCACCTTGGCCATTCTCTTTGTGGGATATATATATGATTGGAATGATCGAGCCAAAGGCTTCCAACGGTCATCGATTCATTCTAGTCGCTATCGATTACTTTACTAAGTGGGTTGAAGTTGCTTCTTACGCAAACGTCACACGCCAAGTGGCTGCCAGATTCATCAAGAAGGAGATAATTTGTTGCTATGGCATTCCTAGTAACATTATCACCGACAATGCAAGCAACCTAAACAATAAGATGATGAAGGAGTTGTGTCAAGAATTTAAGATTGAGCACCACAACTCTTCACCATATCGGCCCAAGATGAATGGCGTCGTCGAAGCAGCAAACAAAAACATCAAGAGGATTGTCCAGAAAATGGTCAAGACTTACAAAGATTGGCATGAAATGCTTCCATTCGCATTGCATGGCTACAGAACTTCAGTTCGCACTTCTACTGGGGCAACCCTGTATTCGTTTGTGTATGGTATGGAGGTTGTTCTGCCCATTGAAGTTGAGATCCCTTCGCTCAGAGTCATCATGGAAGCAGATCTTGATGAAGCTGAATGGGTTCAATCCCGATACAACCAACTAAATCTCATCGAAGAGAAGCGCCTTACAGCCGTTTGTCATTGTCAATTATATCAGAGACGCCTCAAACGAGCTTTTGACAAGAAAGTTCTCCCTCGAGCGTTCCATGAAGGCGAACTCGTGCTCAAGAGGTATTCACCTGTTCACTCGGATCCACGAGGCAAGTAGACTCCCAATTACGAAGAACCCTTTGTTGTCAAGAAGGCCTTCTCAGGCGGAGCCCTGATCCTCACCACCATGGATGGGCGAGTTGTCATCGCCCGTAAACTCCGATATAGTCAAAAAATATTATGCCTAAAAAAGAAAAAAATGGATAAAGAGCCCGCTAGATTGACATCCGCAAGGAAAATCTAGGCAAAAATGATTAAATCATGAAAGAAGAAGAGGAGAGGCAGAAGAAGAGAGAAGATAGAAGACAGAGAGAAAGGCAACGAGAGAGAGAGAGAGAGAGAGAGAGAGAGAGAGAGAGAGAGAGGAAAGAAAAAGGAAAAGAGAGATGTAGAAGACGAGAGAATAAAGATGAAGATGAAGAGAGAGAATAAGATTTTGCATTTGGGGGAAGCAAAAAGTTATTTTGAATTGCATCTGACATAAAATTGAAAAGGTACATGTCTTAGTTACCTTTTTCCAATCTACTTGTAACAAAAAATGTATTTTTTTAGTTGGAATGATAATGCTTACATATAAAATAGGCCAATTTTACAAACCAAAATAGTTCAAAAAAAACTTAGTTATCTTTTGAAATTTTTGGACCAATTTTTCCCCCAAAAGCATGACATGGCAGCAAAAGAGAGAAGTTCATTTTTGTGTTTTCCAGAACATCAAATTTCCTTATATTATATAGATAAAAATATACCATTTGTTTTCTCAATTGTTTTCTTTCCAGTATTTTGTTTGCAAAATAAATAATTATTTGTGATCACATAATACTATAAAACGTTGAGAACAATAAAAAGCTAAATCAATCGAGAAAGCATTATGCATTGCATATTTTACTGGCAATTCATGCTGGATAATCGGTAATATCCGTTGGCAAGCAGAACGCCTGGCCAACACCGTGATGGTTCTTTGAAGAGTTGTTGTTTCCTCAGCAGAGCCATCATTTCCCCAGCAAGCGCCATCATGGTTCTCCGGAAAGGTTGATTACATTCCATTTCCCCAACAGATCCATAAGGTTCCAGTAAAGTTGCCATGGTGTAGCCCGAGTAGAGACTTGGGTGTTCTTCTCCCCAACACGGGTCGTGCATCATTCCTCAGGATGTCAAAACTGTCATGCACCAGCAGCCGTACGATTTGGGTCCTCGTCATCCTCAAGCAGAGAAGATCCTCTGACCCTTGTGAATTCCCAGTCAGTGGCAGTTTGGAAATCGGGTTCTTCGGATTTCATTCCCCAGACAGAGTAAGTCATGATGGAAAGGTTGGCCTGATTCACTTATCCCCTGCAGTGCCAATGGTAATGGTCTAGAGAATTGAGACTTCTCAGTTGCTTCCCCAGCGGAGTCTTCACCATTTTTTGGCATTTCCACAACAGATTTATCACCCGTTGGGAGGGCGGTTCCTCAGCAGGACCTGTCTCTATCCGTGGGTTCTCTCCCCAACCAAGGTTGTCGAGTACGTTTTGCTGCAATATCTGCCTAACCCTCCGCACATTACCTCAACCCGCACCTTTGCATTGCATGATATCAAGCATCATATAGAATGCGTACATGGCATATGCATCGAGCATACTCCCTTTCTTTTGTCCTGATTCATCTCTCTAGCAGATATTCAGCTAAACCTCAAACACTCTCTACACTTGTAGCTCTTCTTAGGTCGCCGTCAGCCAAATTTTCGGGATACTCTTTTAGGCGGCTCTGTGCCAAATACTTCTTAAGTGGTGGTGTATTGTACAAGAGGAATTATGATTCCGTGTTGCTCAGATGCGTGGATAGACACGAAGGAAACACGATCATAAGGTCCATACATGAGGGTTGCGAGGGTGTACATGCTAAAGGTCCTGCTATGGCCAAGAAGATCCTTCGGGCTGGGTATTATTGGACAACAATGGAGGTAGATTATTACAACTTTACCAAGAGATGTCACAAGTGCCAAATCTACGGAGACAAGATCTATGTGCCTCAAACTCCATTGAATATTTTAACTTCACCTTGGCCATTCTCTTTGTGGGATATATATATGATTGGAATGATCGAGCCAAAGGCTTCCAACGGTCATCGATTCATTCTAGTCGCTATCGATTACTTTACTAAGTGGGTTGAAGTTGCTTCTTACGCAAACGTCACACGCCAAGTGGCTGCCAGATTCATCAAGAAGGAGATAATTTGTTGCTATGGCATTCCTAGTAACATTATCACCGACAATGCAAGCAACCTAAACAATAAGATGATGAAGGAGTTGTGTCAAGAATTTAAGATTGAGCACCACAACTCTTCACCATATCGGCCCAAGATGAATGGCGTCGTCGAAGCAGCAAACAAAAACATCAAGAGGATTGTCCAGAAAATGGTCAAGACTTACAAAGATTGGCATGAAATGCTTCCATTCGCATTGCATGGCTACAGAACTTCAGTTCGCACTTCTACTGGGGCAACCCTGTATTCGTTTGTGTATGGTATGGAGGTTGTTCTGCCCATTGAAGTTGAGATCCCTTCGCTCAGAGTCATCATGGAAGCAGATCTTGATGAAGCTGAATGGGTTCAATCCCGATACAACCAACTAAATCTCATCGAAGAGAAGCGCCTTACAGCCGTTTGTCATTGTCAATTATATCAGAGACGCCTCAAACGAGCTTTTGACAAGAAAGTTCTCCCTCGAGCGTTCCATGAAGGCGAACTCGTGCTCAAGAGGTATTCACCTGTTCACTCGGATCCACGAGGCAAGTAGACTCCCAATTACGAAGAACCCTTTGTTGTCAAGAAGGCCTTCTCAGGCGGAGCCCTGATCCTCACCACCATGGATGGGCGAGTTGTCATCGCCCGTAAACTCCGATATAGTCAAAAAATATTATGCCTAAAAAAGAAAAAAATGGATAAAGAGCCCGCTAGATTGACATCCGCAAGGAAAATCTAGGAAAAAATGATTAAATCATGAAAGAAGAAGAGGAGAGGCAGAAGAAGAGAGAAGATAGAAGACAGAGAGAAAGGCAACGAGAGAGAGAGAGAGAGAGAGAGAGAGAGAGAGAGAGAGAGAGGAAAGAAAAAGGAAAAGAGAGATGTAGAAGACGAGAGAATAAAGATGAAGATGAAGAGAGAGAATAAGATTTTGCATTTGGGGGAAGCAAAAAGTTATTTTGAATTGCATCTGACATAAAATTGAAAAGGTACATGTCTTAGTTACCTTTTTCCAATCTACTTGTAACAAAAAATGTATTTTTTTAGTTGGAATGATAATGCTTACATATAAAATAGGCCAATTTTACAAACCAAAATAGTTCAAAAAAAACTTAGTTATCTTTTGAAATTTTTGGACCAATTTTTCCCCCAAAAGCATGACATGGCAGCAAAAGAGAGAAGTTCATTTTTGTGTTTTCCAGAACATCAAATTTCCTTATATTATATAGATAAAAATATACCATTTGTTTTCTCAATTGTTTTCTTTCCAGTATTTTGTTTGCAAAATAAATAATTATTTGTGATCACATAATACTATAAAACGTTGAGAACAATAAAAAGCTAAATCAATCGAGAAAGCATTATGCATTGCATATTTTACTGGCAATTCATGCTGGATAATCGGTAATATCCGTTGGCAAGCAGAACGCCTGGCCAACACCGTGATGGTTCTTTGAAGAGTTGTTGTTTCCTCAGCAGAGCCATCATTTCCCCAGCAAGCGCCATCATGGTTCTCCGGAAAGGTTGATTACATTCCATTTCCCCAACAGATCCATAAGGTTCCAGTAAAGTTGCCATGGTGTAGCCCGAGTAGAGACTTGGGTGTTCTTCTCCCCAACACGGGTCGTGCATCATTCCTCAGGATGTCAAAACTGTCATGCACCAGCAGCCGTATGATTTGGGTCCTCGTCATCCTCAAGCAGAGAAGATCCTCTGACCCTTGTGAATTCCCAGTCAGTGGCAGTTTGGAAATCGGGTTCTTCGGATTTCATTCCCCAGACAGAGTAAGTCATGATGGAAAGGTTGGCCTGATTCACTTATCCCCTGCAGTGCCAATGGTAATGGTCTAGAGAATTGAGACTTCTCAGTTGCTTCCCCAGCGGAGTCTTCACCATTTTTTGGCATTTCCACAACAGATTTATCACCCGTTGGGAGGGCGGTTCCTCAGCAGGACCTGTCTCTATCCGTGGGTTCTCTCCCCAACCGAGGTTGTCGAGTACGTTTTGCTGCAATATCTGCCTAACCCTCCGCACATTACCTCAACCCGCACCTTTGCATTGCATGATATCAAGCATCATATAGAATGCGTACATGGCATATGCATCGAGCATACTCCCTTTCTTTTGTCCTGATTCATCTCTCTAGCAGATATTCAGCTAAACCTCAAACACTCTCTACACTTGTAGCTCTTCTTAGGTCGCCGTCGGCCAAATTTTCGGGATACTCTTTTAGGCGGCTCTGTGCCAAATACTTCTTAAGTGGTGGTGTATTGTACAAGAGGAATTATGATTCCGTGTTGCTCAGATGTGTGGATAGACACGAAGGAAACACGATCATAAGGTCCATACATGAGGGTTGCGAGGGTGTACATGCTAAAGGTCCTGCTATGGCCAAGAAGATCCTTCGGGCTGGGTATTATTGGACAACAATGGAGGTAGATTATTACAACTTTACCAAGAGATGTCACAAGTGCCAAATCTACGGAGACAAGATCTATGTGCCTCAAACTCCATTGAATATTTTAACTTCACCTTGGCCATTCTCTTTGTGGGATATATATATGATTGGAATGATCGAGCCAAAGGCTTCCAACGGTCATCGATTCATTCTAGTCGCTATCGATTACTTTACTAAGTGGGTTGAAGTTGCTTCTTACGCAAACATCACACGCCAAGTGGCTGCCAGATTCATCAAGAAGGAGATAATCTGTTGCTATGGCATTCCTAGTAACATTATCACCGACAATGCAAGCAACCTAAACAATAAGATGATGAAGGAGTTGTGTCAAGAATTTAAGATTGAGCACCACAACTCTTCACCATATCGGCCCAAGATGAATGGCGTCGTCGAAGCAGCAAACAAAAACATCAAGAGGATTGTCCAGAAAATGGTCAAGACTTACAAAGATTGGCATGAAATGCTTCCATTCGCATTGCATGGCTACAGAACTTCAGTTCGCACTTCTACTGGGGCAACCCTGTATTCGTTTGTGTATGGTATGGAGGCTGTTCTGCCCATTGAAGTTGAGATCGCTTCGCTCAGAGTCATCATGGAAGCAGATCTTGATGAAGCTGAATGGGTTCAATCCCGATACAACCAGCTAAATCTCATCGAAGAGAAGTGCCTTACAGTCGTTTGTCATTGTCAATTATATCAGAGACGCCTCAAACGAGCTTTTGACAAGAAAGTTCTCCCTCGAACGTTCCATGAAGGCGAACTCGTGCTCAAGAGGTATTCACCTGTTCACTCGGATCCACGAGGCAAGTAGACTCCCAATTACGAAGAACCCTTTGTTGTCAAGAAGGCCTTCTCAGGCGGAGCCCTGATCCTCACCACCATGGATGGGCGAGTTGTCATCGCCCGTAAACTCCGATATAGTCAAAAAATATTATGCCTAAAAAAGAAAAAAAATGGATAAAGAGCCCGCTAGATTGACATCCGCAAGGAAAATCTAGGCAAAAATGATTAAATCATGAAAGAAGAAGAGGAGAGGCAGAAGAAGAGAGAAGATAGAAGACAGAGAGAAAGGCAACGAGAGAGAGAGAGAGAGAGAGAGAGAGAGAGAGAGAGAGGAAAGAAAAAGGAAAAGAGAGATGTAGAAGACGAGAGAATAAAGATGAAGATGAAGAGAGAGAATAAGATTTTGCATTTGGGGGAAGCAAAAAGTTATTTTGAGTTGCATCTGACATAAAATTGAAAAGGTACATGTCTTAGTTACCTTTTTCCAATCTACTTGTAACAAAAAATGTATTTTTTTAGTTGGAATGATAATGCTTACATATAAAATAGGCCAATTTTACAAACCAAAATAGTTCAAAAAAAACTTAGTTATCTTTTGAAATTTTTGGACCAATTTTTCCCCCAAAAGCATGACATGGCAGCAAAAGAGAGAAGTTCATTTTTGTGTTTTCCAGAACATCAAATTTCCTTATATTATATAGATAAAAATATACCATTTGTTTTCTCAATTGTTTTCTTTCCAGTATTTTGTTTGCAAAATAAATAATTATTTGTGATCACATAATACTATAAAACGTTGAGAACAATAAAAAGCTAAATCAATCGAGAAAGCATTATGCATTGCATATTTTACTGGCAATTCATGCTGGATAATCGGTAATATCCGTTGGCAAGCCGAACGCCTGGCCAACACCGTGATGGTTCTTTGAAGAGTTGTTGTTTCCTCAGCAGAGCCATCGTTTCCCCAGCAAGCGCCATCATGGTTCTCCGGAAAGGTTGATTACATTCCATTTCCCCAACAGATCCATAAGGTTCCAATAAAGTTGCCATGGTGTAGCCCGAGTAGAGACTTGGGTGTTCTTCTCCCCAACACGGGTCGTGCATCATTCCTCAGGATGTCGAAACTGTCATGCACCAGCAGCCGTACGATTTGGGTCCTCGTCATCCTCAAGCAGAGAAGATCCTCTGACCCTTGTGAATTCCCAGTCAGTGGCAGTTTGGAAATCGGGTTCTTCGGATTTCATTCCCCAGACAGAGTAAGTCATGATGGAAAGGTTGGCCTGATTCACTTATCCCCTGCAGTGCCAATGGTAATGGTCTAGAGAATTGAGACTTCTCAGTTGCTTCCCCAGCGGAGTCTTCACCATTTTTTGGCATTTCCACAACAGATTTATCACCCGTTGGGAGGGCGGTTCCTCAGCAGGACCTGTCTCTATCCGTGGGTTCTCTCCCCAACCGAGGTTGTCGAGTACGTTTTGCTGCAATATCTGCCTAACCCGCCGCACATTACCTCAACCCGCACCTTTGCATTGCATGATATCAAGCATCATATAGAATGCGTACATGGCATATGCATCGAGCATACTCCCTTTCTTTTGGCCTGATTCATCTCTCTAGCAGATATTCAGCCAAACCTCAAACACTCTCTACACTTGTAGCTCTTCTTAGGTCGCTGTCGGCCAAATTTTCGGGATACTCTTTTAGGCGGCTCTGTGCCAAATACTTCTTAAGTAGTGGTGTACTGTACAAGAGGAATTATGATTCCGTGTTGCTCAGATGCGTGGATAGACACGAAGGAAACACGATCATAAGGTCCATACATGAGGGTTGCGAGGGTGTACATGCTAAAGGTCCTGCTATGGCCAAGAAGATCCTTCGGGCTGGGTATTATTGGACAACAATGGAGGTAGATTATTACAACTTTACCAAGAGATGTCACAAGTGCCAAATCTACGGAGACAAGATCTATGTGCCTCAAACTCTATTGAATATTTTAACTTCACCTTGGCCATTCTCTTTGTGGGATATATATATGATTGGAATGATCGAGCCAAAGGCTTCCAACGGTCATCGATTCATTCTAGTCGCTATCGATTACTTTACTAAGTGGGTTGAAGTTGCTTCTTACGCAAACGTCACACGCCAAGTGGCTGCCAGATTCATCAAGAAGGAGATAATCTGTTGCTATGGCATTCCTAGTAACATTATCACCGACAATGCAAGCAACCTAAACAATAAGATGATGAAGGAGTTGTGTCAAGAATTTAAGATTGAGCACCACAACTCTTCACCATATCGGCCCAAGATGAATGGCGTCGTCGAAGCAGCAAACAAAAACATCAAGAGGATTGTCCAGAAAATGGTCAAGACTTACAAAGATTGGCATGAAATGCTTCCATTCGCATTGCATGGCTACAGAACTTCAGTTCGCACTTCTACTGGGGCAACCCTGTATTCGTTTGTGTATGGTATGGAGGTTGTTCTGCCCATTGAAGTTGAGATCCCTTCGCTCAGAGTCATCATGGAAGCAGATCTTGATGAAGCTAAATGGGTTCAATCCCGATACAACCAGCAAAATCTCATCGAAGAGAAGCGCCTTACAGCCGTTTGTCATAGTCAATTGTATTAGAGACGCCTCAAACGAGCTTTTGACAAGAAAGTTCTCCCTCGAGCATTCCATGAAGGCGAACTCGTGCTCAAGAGGTATTCACCTGTTCACTCGGATCCACGAGGCAAGTAGACTCCCAATTACGAAGAACCCTTTGTTGTCAAGAAGGCCTTCTCAGGCGGAGCCCTGATCCTCACCACCATGGATGGGGGAGTTGTCATCGCCCGTAAACTCCGATATAGTCAAAAAATATTATGCCTAAAAAAGAAAAAAATGGATAAAGAGCCCGCTAGATTGACATCCGCAAGAAAAATCTAGGCAAAAATGATTAAATCATGAAAGAAGAAGAGGAGAGGCAGAAGAAGAGAGAAGATAGAAGACAGAGAGAAAGGCAACGAGAGAGAAAGAGAGAGAGAGAGAGAGAGAGAGAGAGAGGAAAGAAAAAGGAAAAGAGAGATGTAGAAGACGAGAGAATAAAGATGAAGATGAAGAGATAGAATAAGATTTTGCATTTGGGGGAAGCAAAAAGTTATTTTGAATTGCATCTGACATAAAATTGAAAAGGTACATGTCTTAGTTACCTTTTTCCAATCTACTTGTAACAAAAAATGTATTTTTTTAGTTGGAATGATAATGCTTACATATAAAATAGGCCAATTTTACAAACCAAAATAGTTCAAAAAAAACTTAGTTATCTTTTGAAATTTTTGGACCAATTTTTCCCCCAAAAGCATGACATGGCAGCAAAAGAGAGAAGTTCATTTTTGTGTTTTCCAGAACATCAAATTTCCTTATATTATATAGATAAAAATATACCATTTGTTTTCTCAATTGTTTTCTTTCCAGTATTTTGTTTGCAAAATAAATAATTATTTGTGATCACATAATACTATAAAACGTTGAGAACAATAAAAAGCTAAATCAATCGAGAAAGCATTATGCATTGCATATTTTACTGGCAATTCATGCTGGATAATCGGTAATATCCGTTGGCAAGCAGAACGCCTGGCCAACACCGTGATGGTTCTTTGAAGAGTTGTTGTTTCCTCAGCAGAGCCATCGTTTCCCCAGCAAGCGCCATCATGGTTCTCCGGAAAGGTTGATTACATTCCATTTCCCCAACAGATCCATAAGGTTCCAGTAAAGTTGCCATGGTGTAGCCCGAGTAGAGACTTGGGTGTTCTTCTCCCCAACACGGGTCGTGCATCATTCCTCAGGATGTCGAAACTGTCATGCACCAGCAGCCGTACGATTTGGGTCCTCGTCATCCTCAAGCAGAGAAGATCCTCTGACCCTTGTGAATTCCCAGTCAGTGGCAGTTTGGAAATCGGGTTCTTCGGATTTCATTCCCCAGACAGAGTAAGTCATGATGGAAAGGTTGGCCTGATTCACTTATCCCCTGCAGTGCCAATGGTAATGGTCTAGAGAATTGAGACTTCTCAGTTGCTTCCCCAGCGGAGTCTTCACCATTTTTTGGCATTTCCACAACAGATTTATCACCCGTTGGGAGGGCGGTTCCTCAGCAGGACCTGTCTCTATCCGTGGGTTCTCTCCCCAACCGAGGTTGTCGACTACGTTTTGCTGCAATATCTGCCTAACCCGCCGCACATTACCTCAACCCGCACCTTTGCATTGCATGATATCAAGCATCATATAGAATGCGTACATGGCATATGCATCGAGCATACTCCCTTTCTTTTGTCCTGATTCATCTCTCTAGCAGATATTCAGCCAAACCTCAAACACTCTCTACACTTGTAGCTCTTCTTAGGTCGCCGTCGGCCAAATTTTCGGGATACTCTTTTAGGCGGCTCTGTGCCAAATACTTCTTAAGTGGTGGTGTACTGTACAAGAGGAATTATGATTCCGTGTTGCTCAGATGCGTGGATAGACACGAAGGAAACACGATCATAAGGTCCATACATGAGGGTTGCGAGGGTGTACATGCTAAAGGTCCTGCTATGGCCAAGAAGATCCTTCGGGCTGGGTATTATTGGACAACAATGGAGGTAGATTATTACAACTTTACCAAGAGATGTCACAAGTGCCAAATCTACGGAGACAAGATCTATGTGCCTCAAACTCCATTGAATATTTTAACTTCACCTTGGCCATTCTCTTTGTGGGATATATATATGATTGGAATGATCGAGCCAAAGGCTTCCAACGGTCATCGATTCATTCTAGTCGCTATCGATTACTTTACTAAGTGGGTTGAAGTTGCTTCTTACGCAAACGTCACACGCCAAGTGGCTGCCAGATTCATCAAGAAGGAGATAATCTATTGCTATGGCATTCCTAGTAACATTATCACCGATAATGCAAGCAACCTAAACAATAAGATGATGAAGGAGTTGTGTCAAGAATTTAAGATTGAGCACCACAACTCTTCACCATATCGGCCCAAGATGAATGGCGTCGTCGAAGCAGCAAACAAAAACATCAAGAGGATTGTCCAGAAAATGGTCAAGACTTACAAAGATTGGCATGAAATGCTTCCATTCGCATTGCATGGCTACAGAACTTCAGTTCGCACTTCTACTGGGGCAACCCTGTATTCGTTTGTGTATGGTATGGAGGCTGTTCTGCCCATTGAAGTTGAGATCCCTTCGCTCAGAGTCATCATGGAAGCAGATCTTGATGAAGCTGAATGGGTTCAATCCCGATACAACCAGCTAAATCTCATCGAAGAGAAGTGCCTTACAGCCGTTTGTCATTGTCAATTATATCAGAGACGCCTCAAACGAGCTTTTGACAAGAAAGTTCTCCCTCGAGCGTTCCATGAAGGCGAACTCGTGCTCAAGAGGTATTCACCTGTTCACTCGGATCCACGAGGCAAGTAGACTCCCAATTACGAAGAACCCTTTGTTGTCAAGAAGGCCTTCTCAGGCGGAGCCCTGATCCTCACCACCATGGATGGGCGAGTTGTCATCGCCCGTAAACTCCGATATAGTCAAAAAATATTATGCCTAAAAAAGAAAAAAAATGGATAAAGAGCCCGCTAGATTGACATCCGCAAGGAAAATCTAGGCAAAAATGATTAAATCATGAAAGAAGAAGAGGAGAGGCAGAAGAATAGAGAAGATAGAAGACAGAGAGAAAGGCAACGAGAGAGAGAGAGAGAGAGAGAGAGAGAGAGAGAGAGAGGAAAGAAAAAGGAAAAGAGAGATGTAGAAGACGAGAGAATAAAGATGAAGATGAAGAGAGAGAATAAGATTTTGCATTTGGGGGAAGCAAAAAGTTATTTTGAGTTGCATCTGACATAAAATTGAAAAGGTACATGTCTTAGTTACCTTTTTCCAATCTACTTGTAACAAAAAATGTATTTTTTTTAGTTGGAATGATAATGCTTACATATAAAATAGGCCAATTTTACAAACCAAAATAGTTCAAAAAAAACTTAGTTATCTTTTGAAATTTTTGGACCAATTTTTCCCCCAAAAGCATGACATGGCAGCAAAAGAGAGAAGTTCATTTTTGTGTTTTCCAGAACATCAAATTTCCTTATATTATATAGATAAAAATATACCATTTGTTTTCTCAATTGTTTTCTTTCCAGTATTTTGTTTGCAAAATAAATAATTATTTGTGATCACATAATACTATAAAACGTTGAGAACAATAAAAAGCTAAATCAATCGAGAAAGCATTATGCATTGCATATTTTACTGGCAATTCATGCTGGATAATCGGTAATATCAGTTGGCAAGCCGAACGCCTGGCCAACACCGTGATGGTTCTTTGAAGAGTTGTTGTTTCCTCAGCAGAGCCATCGTTTCCCCAGCAAACGCCATCATGGTTCTCCGGAAAGGTTGATTACATTCCATTTCCCCAACAGATCCATAAGGTTCCAGTAAAGTTGCCATGGTGTAGCCCGAGTAGAGACTTGGGTGTTCTTCTCCCCAACACGGGTCGTGCATCATTCCTCAGGATGTCGAAACTGTCATGCACCAGCAGCCGTACGATTTGGGTCCTCGTCATCCTCAAGCAGAGAAGATCCTCTGACCCTTGTGAATTCCCAGTCAGTGGCAGTTTGGAAATCGGGTTCTTCGGATTTCATTCCCCAGACAGAGTAAGTCATGATGGAAAGGTTGGCCTGATTCACTTATCCCCTGCAGTGCCAATGGTAATGGTCTAGAGAATTGAGACTTCTCAGTTGCTTCCCCAGCGGAGTCTTCACCATTTTTTGGCATTTCCACAACAGATTTATCACCCGTTGGGAGGGCGGTTCCTCAGCAGGACCTGTCTCTATCCGTGGGTTCTCTCCCCAACCGAGGTTGTCGAGTACGTTTTGCTGCAATATCTGCCTAACCCGCCGCACATTACCTCAACCCGCACCTTTGCATTGCATGATATCAAGCATCATATAGAATGCGTACATGGCATATGCATCGAGCATACTCCCTTTCTTTTGGCCTGATTCATCTCTCTAGCAGATATTCAGCCAAACCTCAAACACTCTCTACACTTGTAGCTCTTCTTAGGTCGCCGTCGGCCAAATTTTCGGGATACTCTTTTAGGCGGCTCTGTGCCAAATACTTCTTAAGTGGTGGTGTACTGTACAAGAGGAATTATGATTCCGTGTTGCTCAGATGCGTGGATAGACACGAAGGAAACACGATCATAAGGTCCATACATGAGGGTTGCGAGGGTGTACATGCTAAAGGTCCTGCTATGGCCAAGAAGATCCTTCGGGCTGGGTATTATTGGACAACAATGGAGGTAGATTATTACAACTTTACCAAGAGATGTCACAAGTGCCAAATCTACGGAGACAAGATCTATGTGCCTCAAACTCCATTGAATATTTTAACTTCACCTTGGCCATTCTCTTTGTGGGATATATATATGATTGGAATGATCGAGCCAAAGGCTTCCAACGGTCATCGATTCATTCTAGTCGCTATCGATTACTTTACTAAGTGGGTTGAAGTTGCTTCTTACGCAAACGTCACGCGCCAAGTGGCTGCCAGATTCATCAAGAAGGAGATAATCTGTTGCTATGGCATTCCTAGTAACATTATCACCGACAATGCAAGCAACCTAAACAATAAGATGATGAAGGAGTTGTGTCAAGAATTTAAGATTGAGCACCACAACTCTTCACCATATCGGCCCAAGATGAATGGCGTCGTCGAAGCAGCAAACAAAAACATCAAGAGGATTGTCCAGAAAATGGTCAAGACTTACAAAGATTGGCATGAAATGCTTCCATTCGCATTGCATGGCTACAGAACTTCAGTTCGCACTTCTACTGGGGCAACCCTGTATTCGTTTGTGTATGGTATGGAGGTTGTTCTTCCCATTGAAGTTGAGATCCCTTCGCTCAGAGTCATCATGGAAGCAGATCTTGATGAAGCTGAATGGGTTCAATCCCGATACAACCAGCAAAATCTCATCGAAGAGAAGCGCCTTACAGCCGTTTGTCATAGTCAATTGTATTAGAGACGCCTCAAACGAGCTTTTGACAAGAAAGTTCTCCCTCGAGCGTTCCATGAAGGCGAACTCGTGCTCAAGAGGTATTCACCTGTTCACTCGGATCCACGAGGCAAGTAGACTCCCAATTACGAAGAACCCTTTGTTGTCAAGAAGGCCTTCTCAGGCGGAGCCCTGATCCTCACCACCATGGATGGGGGAGTTGTCATCGCCCGTAAACTCCGATATAGTCAAAAAATATTATGCCTAAAAAAGAAAAAAAATGGATAAAGAGCCCGCTAGATTGACATCCGCAAGAAAAATCTAGGCAAAAATGATTAAATCATGAAAGAAGAAGAGGAGAGGCAGAAGAAGAGAGAAGATAGAAGACAGAGAGAAAGGCAACGAGAGAGAGAGAGAGAGAGAGAGAGAGGAAAGAAAAAGGAAAAGAGAGATGTAGAAGACGAGAGAATAAAGATGAAGATGAAGAGAGAGAATAAGATTTTGCATTTGGGGGAAGCAAAAAGTTATTTTGAATTGCATCTGACATAAAATTGAAAAGGTACATGTCTTAGTTACCTTTTTCCAATCTACTTGTAACAAAAAATGTATTTTTTTAGTTGGAATGATAATGCTTACATATAAAATAGGACAATTTTACAAACCAAAATAGTTCAAAAAAAACTTAGTTATCTTTTGAAATTTTTGGACCAATTTTTCCCCCAAAAGCATGACATGGCAGCAAAAGAGAGAAGTTCATTTTTGTGTTTTCCAGAACATCAAATTTCCTTATATTATATAGATATAAATATACCATTTGTTTTCTCAATTGTTTTCTTTCCAGTATTTTGTTTGCAAAATAAATAATTATTTGTGATCACATAATACTATAAAACGTTGAGAACAATAAAAAGCTAAATCAATCGAGAAAGCATTATGCATTGCATATTTTACTGGCAATTCATGCTGGATAATCGGTAATATCCGTTGGCAAGCCGAACGCCTGGCCAGCACCGTGATGGTTCTTTGAAGAGTTGTTGTTTCCTCAGCAGAGCCATCGTTTCCCCAGCAAGCGCCATCATGGTTCTCCGGAAAGGTTGATTACATTCCATTTCCCCAACAGATCCATAAGGTTCCAGTAAAGTTGCCATGGTGTAGCCCGAGTAGAGACTTGGGTGTTCTTCTCCCCAACACGGGTCGTGCATCATTCCTCAGCATGTCGAAACTGTCATGCACCAGCAGCCGTACGATTTGGGTCCTCGTCATCCTCAAGCAGAGAAGATCCTCTGACCCTTGTGAATTCCCAGTCAGTGGCAGTTTGGAAATCGGGTTCTTCGGATTTCATTCCCCAGACAGAGTAAGTCATGATGGAAAGGTTGGCCTGATTCACTTATCCCCTGCAGTGCCAATGGTAATGGTCTAGAGAATTGAGACTTCTCAGTTGCTTCCCCAGCGAAGTCTTCACCATTTTTTGGCATTTCCACAACAGATTTATCACCCGTTGGGAGGACGGTTCCTCAGCAGGACCTGTCTCTATCCTTGGGTTCTCTCCCCAACCGAGGTTGTCGAGTACGTTTTGCTGCAATCTCTGCCTAACCCGCCGCACATTACCTCAACCCGCACCTTTGCATTGCATGATATCAAGCATCATATAGAACGCGTACATGGCATATGCATCGAGCATACTCCATTTCTTTTGGCCTGATTCATCTCTCTAGCAGATATTCAGCCAAACCTCAAACACTCTCTACACTTGTAGCTCTTCTTAGGTCGTCGTCGGCCAAATTTTCGGGATACTCTTTTAGGCGGCTTTGTGCCAAATACTTCTTAAGTGGTGGTGTACTGTACAAGAGGAATTATGATTCTGTGTTGCTCAGATGCGTGGATAGACATGAAGGAAACACGATCATAAGGTCCATACATGAGGGTTGCGAGGGTGTACATGCTAAAGGTCCTGCTATGGCCAAGAAGATCCTTCGGGCTGGGTATTATTGGACAACAATGGAGGTAGATTATTATAACTTTACCAAGAGATGTCACAAGTGCCAAATCTACGGAGACAAGATCTATGCGCCTCAAACTCCATTGAATATTTTAACTTCACCTTGGCCATTCTCTTTGTGGGATATATATATATGATTGGAATGATCGAGCCAAAGGCTTCCAACGGTCATCGATTCATTCTAGTCGCTATCGATTACTTTACTAAGTGGGTTGAAGTTGCTTCTTACGCAAACGTCACACGCCAAGTGGCTGCCAGATTCATCAAGAAGGAGATAATCTGTCGCTATGGCATTCCTAGCAACATTATCACCGACAATGCAAGCAACCTAAACAATAAGATGATGAAGGAGTTGTGTCAAGAATTTAAGATTGAGCACCACAACTCTTCACCATATCGGCCCAAGATGAATGGCGTCGTCGAAGCAGCAAACAAAAACATCAAGAGGATTGTCCAGAAAATGGTCAAGACTTACAAAGATTGGCATGAAATGCTTCCATTCGCATTGCATGGCTACAGAACTTCAGTTCGCACTTCTACTGGGGCAACCCTGTATTCGTTTGTGTATGGTATGGAGGTTGTTCTGCCCATTGAAGTTGAGATCCCTTCGCTCAGAGTCATCATGGAAGTAGATCTTGATGAAGCTGAATGGGTTCAATCCCGATACAACCAGCTAAATCTCATCGAAGAGAAGCGCCTTACAGCCGTTTGTCATGGTTAATTGTATCAGAGACGCCTCAAACGAGCTTTTGACAAGAAAGTTCTCCCTCGAGCGTTCCATGAAGGCGAACTCGTGCTCAAGAGGTATTCACCTGTTCACTCGGATCCACGAGGCAAGTAGACTCCCAATTACGAAGGACCCTTTGTTGTCAAGAAGGCCTTCTCAGGCGGAGCCCTGATCCTCACCACCATGGATGGGGGGGAGTTGTCATCGCCCGTAAACTCCGATATAGTCAAAAAATATTATACCTAAAAAAGAAAAAAATGGATAAAGAGCCCGCTAGATTGACATCCTCAAGGACAATCTAGGCAAAAATGGGCGTCCCGATGGACCAAAAAAAAAAAAGAAATGTCCATGCAAAAGTTAGGGACAATGAAAAAAAAAGGCAATAACAGTCCGCTAAGTTGAAAACCCGAGAGGACGACTTAGGCAAAAATGGGTATCCCGGTGGACGAAAAAAAATATAGAAAAAATGTTCAGGCAAAAATTAGGGATAAAGGCATTTGACTGTGTACACTTGAGCCTCTCTTCATCATTGATGGACCTCAGACGGTAACAGAGCAGTCGAATCATCATCAACTGATGCAAGGCGTTGGAACCTAGACTTACAGTGGATGGTAGCCAATGTTGTAATCAACGCAAAGAATGATTTCCCTTTGCCATTTACATTTGTTTCTCAATTTTATTGCAAATTTCCTCATCAAGGATTTTTACAGCCTTGTTCGCATCTTATGTACAATATTTTTACATTCAACTAGTAACTAACCCGTGCGTTCGCACGGGCATGTCTGTTCAAGCATTTTATGTTATGGACGCGTAATTGTTAATCAAATTGGAAAAAAAAATGGTAAAAAAATAGATATGATTGAAATTAAAAATTTGTATTGGTAAGTATAAGAAATTGTTGTGTGTTGTAAAAGAAGGAATTAAATTAATTATTAATATAAATTCAAATAATGCAATGATGATTGAAAATATTAAACAAAAAATATTAATTAATAGGTAGACCAAAAACAAATGAAACTAAAGTTAGATTGAAAGTTAAAAATAGAAAAAAAAAATTAAGAATAATAGTAAATTTAAGTTGAAATAGTAATACATGTAGAAGATGAAAGGTAAACAATATAAATAATAATAATATGATTAAAAAAACTATTGAAACTTGTATTAGATAAATTAATCATTTAGGTTTTTTTTAACAAATAAGACAATTATGTTATAAGAGAGAATATAATGGTCAATAAATTTCTATTATTCAATATTTGAATCAGTAGTAAAGTTGTTCCCGTTTATAACAATTGTAATAGTTTCCGTATATAAAAATATTTTAATCAACAATGTATTTTTTTCCCGTATATAAATATTAGTTTTGTTTTAACACTATTTATACAAAATAATTGAATAAACAGTAAAGTTGTTTCTATATATAAAAAATATTGAATCAAAAATAAAATTGTGTCCATTTATAACAATAATATTTATTTTGTATATTAAAAATTTTGAATGAATTAGCTTTACACAATACACTGCATCTCCTTATATAGAGTCAAGTGTAAAGTTGCATGGAGATGCAGAAACTATATGCATAATGCTCATGACACCATGCATTCTTCTTCTAAACACTTGCTTGGTGCCTATACACATACTATCATGAACATATAAGCTATGCTACATAGATTGAATTCAATTATCCTAATAAGTATTAATATTAATATAAAAATTAGTTTGAGTTTTCTTCGATGCATCAACTCTAATTTTAAATGTAATGAGACTTCAACAGTTGTGTTAGAGAATATACAATTTTTTCATTTAAAAATTATAGTTAAGAGAATTTGTAATTTTCTCTATATAAAAATTACAATTGTACGAAAGAATTTGTAATTTTATCCACATAAATATCTTCTAAGTTGTAGGAGGATTATAAAATATAGATATATAGACCCATTTATTAGTTATTATACAAGGTTGATGTTAAACTAATATGTAATTAACTCTTTCATTTGATAAAATATCTCTCGATGAATTTCCTTTGAATCGTTTCATTAAGCTAAGTTTCGTTTTAAATTATCCAAAACTAGCGTCCAAACGGGCACTCTCGTGCCCGTTTGTCCGCTTTTTTTAATTAGCACATGCGTCAAAAACTAAACGGATACCTTTTAAAAAAATGAAACAAACATGAGATTGTTGTTTTTCCTACGGGTGTTTTCGTAGTGATATACTACATGTCGTAGTTATAAGTTATCAAATTATAAAAGTATATGAAAGTAACCTAACAATATTTAAATATCATGTAGATACATGTGTGAAAATTAAGATTAATTTGATGTTAATTTTTTTATTTCGTTACATAAATCATTTAAATTATACCAAAATTAAAATATAAAAAAACATCGAATATATTTTAACATTAAAGCAAATGATCTTGAAATTTTAACGTGAAATTCGAAGTTGTCAAAGTTGTGAATCTCATGTTAAATCTCTGTCGACAATACTTATTGCTAATACATTCGACTAAAAAAAATTGTGTGGGAAATAGTGGATCATTTTTTATATTTAGTTTTGATCTTAATTTAAATTATTTATTTAATAAATTTTGTTATTTTTACTTGTGTATAATAATTTAATTTTGCATTAAATATATAATAACCATGACAATTAATTTCCAATCCTATAAAATTAATATAAATAAAATAAAGTAAGAAATAAAATAATTACGCACACTTATTTATATTAAGAGTTTATCTCATTAATTGCATGTGAATTAATACCTTCACCAAAACATTGATTCTTCATTAAGTAAAATAAATGAGACAATTGATTGTTCAGTAAATATTTTAATTTGTAATTATGTTGTGAATTTTCTTGAAAAAAAAATAAATTTAACTATTTTAATATTAACAAACCATAGTTTCTTTTACTCAAATAAATCAGAGTTAAAAGAATAATTTCACATTTCTTTAAAACAAAGTAATAAAAGGCAAATAATTCAATTTTTTTGTTATCACGGTTCACAATCCTTGTTGATTGGGAGTCCAATTTCTACCCTTCCTCACAATCCTTGATCTCTTGTTGCTATTAATAATGAAAAAACCGCTTCATTAAAATTTGGATAAAACAATTAAAAAAGAAATAATAAACACCCTCATAAGATGCATTAAAAAGTCATACTAAAAGAATAAAACTGAACTAATAACAATTGATCTCAAGTTCTACATTTTTCTATAGAAATGTTGTTGATTTTTTAATGAGAGAAATTGACACTCTCTATGAGAAAACAAGAATCAATTGAAAAAACTGAAGAAGAACATAAAAATGAAAAACAAATAATTGATCATTAAAATTTCCAAAGATTGATAATTAATTTCTTTTTGGAATAAAAAAAAAGAGAAAATAGCGTACCACAAAACTTCTGGCCCATATTCATTCTTGGTGTGGGTTTGGAAGTTTTTACGAAGGAAATAGAATAGACTTTTTCTTGGATTGGTGCGGTATGGGTAATTCCCCTGATGGAAATCTGAAGCTGGGGGTGATTTGGTTAATAACTGTTTGGAGCATTTGGTTATGTAGAAATCGTATCATTTTCGAAAACGGTGTTTTCAACTTGGATAATCTGTACTGGGATATCAAGATTAGGGCTTGGAATTGGTGTAAGGCGGGCGATATTTGTTTACCCAACTTAGATTTTTTAGCTTTTTGTATGGACCCTCTAAGAGGGTAGCTAGGTTCGAGTTTGTTGGAAATCTCTGTATCGTTTCTTGTATTTCCCTTTGTAGAACACTGTTCGTGTTCTTCTTTAATTCCATTGGCTTGATGAAAAAAAAAAAGAAAAAATACAAAAAATTCAAGTGAAAACTTAACAAAAAAAATAACAATTGATTTCTGAAAATTCAAGCACTACATACAAATTTATAGACATTGCAATCAAGATTATATAAATATATACAAATTTATAGACATTGCATATATCTTTTTTATCTATACTAATAGATGTAAGCCAAAATATAATTTATAGACATTGAAGTTTATTTGACAGACATTTAGTAAAGCAAGTGCGTAAATTTATTTTTTTGAGAGATATTTTGAGAATGAAAAGAGATTTAGTAAAAAAATTACATAGACATGAAAATGACAAAAGAACAGAACAATATGACATTGAATTTGAAATAAAGAAGAAGTATGTACCCATTTTTCAATGTCTCTCATCTTATTATATTTCTCCCTCTCTTTGTTCTTTTGAAATAAAGGAGAAGTATGTACCCATTTTTCAATGTCTCTCATCTTTTTATATTTCTCCCTCTCTTTGTTCTTTTGTAAACTTGTATCTAGTTATCATATATATATATATATAATGGTGTTGGAAGAAGTTATTGGTATATTTGATGTGTTGGAGGAAGTTATTGGACGTGTTGCTGGAGGTTACATATTAGCATGTAGTGAGTAGTTAACTGCAAGTAAGGGTAAGTTGGGAAACATAAAAAAGGCCAGACCAAAATGAACAATTCTCTTTATATATGTTATAGATAAAGGAGAAGTATGTACCCATTTTTCAATGTCTCTCATCTTATTATATTTCTCCCTCTCTTTGTTCTTTTGAAATAAAGGAGAAGTATGTACCCATTTTTCAATGTCTCTCATCTTATTATATTTCTCCCTCTCTTTGTTCTTTTGTAAACTTGTATCTAGTTATCATATATATATATAATGGTGTTGGAAGAAGTTATTGGTATATTTGATGTGTTGGAGGAAGTTATTGGACGTGTTGCTGGAGGTTACATATTAGCATGTAGTGAGTAGTTAATTGCAAGTAAGGGTAAGTTGGGAAACATAAAAAAGGCCAGACCAAAATGAACAATTCTCTTTATATATGTTATAGATGACGAACCTGGTCTATATTTTAACAGTTATATCATACTACTATCCTATGTTATAATTGTTGTTGTCACTATCACACACCAATTTTACTTTGTTACGTGTTATCTTAATTAATGTTAACTCAGTTGCAGTGGCTTCATTCTGAACTAACCAACCTTTGCAAGTCTCTATTTCATTTGAAGCAGATTCATGCTTGTGTTTTGAAAATCCATCTCTCACAAGACCCTTTTTACGCAATTCAAATCATTAGACTTTATGCATTTAACAATCACATTAACTATGCTTATCACGTGGCCAAGGATTACATGGTTTAAGTCAAAAGAGTGGGCTTGATTCTGATTCTCATGTTGGTAGTTTATTGGTGAGTATGTACTTGAGATGTAAGTGCATGGACTCAGAAAGCAATATACAATTTATTTACTTCCACTAATGTAATTCCACAACCCTCCTATTGATGAAATAAAGACATTTCTTCCACTAATGCAATAAATGTTATAAATACTCATGTAAATCTATTAAGGGTAATAATGTAATTAGAGGTTTTGCATTAGTAGATAAGGTTTACTCTTGTATATAAGGTGGAGATTACACTTAGTTGTAACTGATTGAAACTGATTAATAAAAGTTAGTTACAAATTTTGTTTTTCATTTTCTTCTTTCACCTTGAGAAGCTCCATTTCCATGGTAGCATTCTCTTATTCAATATGGTATCAGTAGACCTTTGCGCATAATCTTTGTCCAAGATTATCGTTTTTGCTTCCTCCTTTCCTTTTCCTATCTTCAAGCTTCGTTTCGAGCTTGTTCTCATCTTCATGGCAGATCAACAGCTGAATCCTTTCTTTATCCATCATTCAGAGCATCCTGGCCTTGTTCTCGTTTCGCATCTCTTGACAGAAGAAAACTATCCCTCATGGCGTCGTGCAATGCTCATCGCCCTTCGTGCCAAGAACAAGGTCAGCTTCGTTGATGGCTTGATTCCGCCACCTTCAGAAGATGATAATCAGTTTCAACTATGGCAACGCAATGATAATGTAGTTACATCTTGGTTTTTGAATTCAGTTTCCAAAGAACTCACAGCAAGCATCATCTATGCTTCTACAGCTGCGGCGATTTGGAATGATCTTCAAGAGCGTTTTCTGCAGAACAATGGTCCACGATTGTTCCAACTCCGCAAGGATTTCATCACCTGCACTCAAGGTACTCTCTCTGTTGGTGCTTATTATTCCAAGATCAAAGGGCTTTGGGAAGAACTTGCTGAATTTCGTTTGATTCATCAATGTGTGTGTGGTGGTGTTAGTCATTTGATTGAACACATCAATCGTGAGTATGTTTTAACTTTTCTTCTTGGTTTGAATGAAAGTTTTAATTCAATTCGTGGCCAAATTCTACTCATGGATCCGTTACCTTCAGTTAGTCGTGTGTTTTCACTTGTAATTCAAGAGGAGAAACAAAGAGTGATAAATTCTATTGCAAGTGACACTACTAAAAATTTGGCATATGTTGTCAATGATTCCAATGGTGTTAAGTCAAAAATTGGAAAGAAAGATAGGCCTCTATGCTCTCACTGTGGTGTTCTTGGGCACATCAAGGACAAGTGTTTTAAACTCCATGGTTATCCCCCTGGCTATAGAAAGAACAAGATTCTGTCATCTACACAGCCTGCAGGCAATGCTGTCAATACAGGTATCATGGAGGACACAACACCACTGAACACAAAGCAATATCAGTAGCTCATTACTTATATCCAAGGACAAATGGCTAGGCAATCAAATCTTGGAGAGTCTCCTTCATCAAATGACTCAGTAGGTATGGTTTTTTCCTCAACACATCACAATAAGTGTCTGCTAAATCTTGATTGGATTGTTGATTCAGGAGCCACATCTCACATTGTGCACTCCTTGAATTTGTTCACATCCTATAAACCTCTAACTGACAAATTTGTGTCTTTGCCTAATAATACAAAAGTCCCTGTATCTACTATAGGCACAGTCAATTTATGACCAAAATTGACATTGCAAAATGTGTTATACATTCCCCAGTTCAAAATCAATCTCTTGTATGTTAGTCAGTTGGTCAAACAATCTGATTTATCTATTGTTTTTTCTGATAATGGATTTCTTATTCAGGACAATCACAAGGGGATGATGATTGGCAAGGTGACCACACTCATGGCCTGTATTTCCTCAGAGTTAAGACTGCTTTTCCTATTGTTTTTAATAAGAGTTTGGATAATCATTTGTTCCATGTACCAACATGTCTAGCAGTTGGTAACATTTCCATTTCTACTTGGCATGCTAGATTAGGCCACTTATCTGATCAAGTTTTGCAAGCTATTCAGAATAAAATTCCTACTTTGTTTCTTGCAAATTCTTCATATAATGAAATTTGTCATGTTTGCCCTCTTGCTAAATTTCATCGTTTGCCTTTTACTTCTAACAATAATCATGTTAATGTACCATTTGAATTAATTCATTGTGATGTGTGGGGGCCTTTTAGAAAATCTACATATAATGGCTCACACTACTTCTTAACAATTGTTAATGATAATACAAGATACACTTGGATACACTTGATAAAACATAAATCTGAAGCCACTATGTTAATCAAGCTGTTTTTCAATTATGTCAAAACTCAGTTTAATGCCTCTGTTAAGGGAATTCGCAGTGATAATGCTAGGGAATTGCAGTTGGATGAATTCTTACAAAGAGAGGGAGCCATACACCAATTTTCATGTCCACATAGACCACAACAGAATTCTGTAATGGAAAGGAAGCATCAACATCTTCTCAATGTTGCCAGAGCTTTAATGTTCCAATCCAAGGTTCCAATTCAGTTTTGGGGTGATTGTGTCACCACATGTGCTTATCTGATAAATAGGACTCCATCTCCTGGCCTGAATGATAAATCTCCCTATGAGTTGTTATATGGTAAACTCCCTGAGTATGCTTCTTTAAGAGTATTTGGCTGTTTATGTTTTGCCTCCACAATTCCTGCACATAGACATAAGTTTACCCCTCGTGCATTGCCATGTTTATTCCTTGGATATCCATCAGGTACCAAAGGCTATAAACTTGTCTGTCTTGAGTCTAGAAAGATCATCATCACTAGAGATGTCCTTTTTCATGAATCCATCTTTCCTTTTCACACACTTCAAGATACAGACCTGTCCCCAACATTATTTTCTGATACAGTTTTTCCTAAAACAGTCACTGAACATGCATCTTCCCTTGATCCTTTGGTTCCTTTAGTCACTCAAAATAATACCTCCTCAGTCAATGAAAATTCTCCTGATAACACACCTTCATCCAGTCCCACCACATGGCCTATACCTGTTGATCACATGCTATTACCTGCTGAGCAAAACCAAGGTAATAATGTAGTACCTGGTGCACAAAGTCATATTCTTAGAATGTCAGCTAGACAATCCAGACCTCCCTCATATTTGTAGAATTTTTAGTGCAATGTTCAGTACCCTATACAAAGACATTTATCCTATAAAAAACTTCATCCTTCTTATCACCAATTTATCAATCAAGTATCTACCATATATGAACCTTCTTTTTATCATCAAGCTGTTTCTGACCCTCAATGGAGGCTTGCCATGGCAGAAGAGATTGTTGCTTTTGAGGCAAACAACACTTGGTATGTTCAACCTCTTCCACCTGGAAAAAAGACTGTGGGATGCAGATGGGTGTATAAGGTTAAATATAGGGCTGATGGGTCTCTTGACAGGTACAAGGCACGATTGGTAGCTCAAGGATTCACACAACAAGCTGGAGTGTACTTTTTAGATACTTTCTCTACTGTGGCAAAGCTTACCACTGTGAGACTCCTTCTCTCAGTTGCTGCTCAAAAACAGTGGAAGTTTGTTCAACTTGACATCAACAATGCCTTTTTAAATGGAGATTTGTCTGAAGAAGTTTACATGCAGTTGCCCAAGGGATATCTAATCAAGGGGGAGAATTTAGTGTGCAAACTCAACAAATCCCTATATGGTCTAAGACAAGCTTCTAGACAGTGGTACCAAAAGTTTAGTTCCACACTTACATCAGTAGGATTTGAACAATCACCTGCTGATCATTCTTTGTTTTTTAGTGGCACAGGTTCTACCTTGGTCATTCTACTTGTATATGTAGATGACATTGTACTTGCTGGTCCTAATATGGATAGATTAAAAATGGTGGAAGGGATCCTAAAGCAACACTTCAAGTTGAAAGTCCTTGGAGATTTGAATTTTTTTTGGGCTTGGAAATTGCTAAATCTAGTAGTGGCAATCATCTTTGTCAAAGAAAGTATACCTTGCAACTCCTACAAGATACCGGCTATTTAGAATCTAAACCCATGGTTGTTCCAATAGATGCTGCAGTTTCTTTCAATGATACTGACGGTGAGCTCTTGGAAGACATTTCTGGCTATAGAAGACTAATTGGGAAACTCATGTACTTGACCATTTCAAGGCCTGACATCACATTTACAGTGAATCGACTGAGTCAGTTTATGCAGCAGCCACGCACTCCTCATCTAGCAGCAGTTCATCACATTTTGCAGTATCTTAAAGGCACACCAGACAAGGGTTTGTTCTTTCCTTCAAAATCCTCTCTTCGACTTACTGCTTTTGTTGATGCTGACTGGGGTAGTTGTAAAGTATTAAGAAAATCCACAACAGGTTTTTGTGTTTTCTTAGGAGAAGCTTTGATAGCTTGGAAGTCTAAGAAACAACCCACTGTTGCTCGTTCTTCAGCAGAAGCTGAATATCATGCACTTGCTTCACTTACTTCTGAACTACTATGGATAAAACAACTGTTTAGAACCTTTGAACTTAATATGCAGTCTGTCATGGTGTTTTGTGATAGTCAGTCTGCAATTCAACTTGCTTCCAATCCTTTGAGTCATGAAAGGTCTAAACATGTAGATATTGATTGTCATTTTATCCGTCAACATGTGCAAACCAAGTTTCTCAAACTTGTTCATGTTAAATAAGCACAACAGCTTGCAGATCCTCTAACCAAGGCACTTTCAAGACCACTTTATGAGTTTCTTATTTCCATGTGAGGAATGTTAGATATATACCTTCCCACTTGAGGGGGAGTATTAAGGGTAATAATGTAATTAGAGGTTTTACATTAGTAGACAAGGTTTACTCTTGTATATAAGGTGGAGATTACACCTAGTTGTAACTGATTGAAACTGATTAATAAAAGTTAGTTACAAATTCTGTTTTTCATCTTCTTCTTTCACCTTGAGAAGCTCCATTTCCATGGCAGCATTCTCTTATTCAATAAAATCAACTAAAAAAAGCAAGTGATATAGGAAGAACATAAGAGTAATTAAACTTGAAATAGAAATCTGGACTAATCAATATTAGTTTCAATATGCAAGGTATTGATTATTGTCAATCTATACCAATGATCTTTAAACAGAAATTCAAATAGCAATTGCTTAAATAATTTTTTTATGGACTCAGTTTAGATAATTTTTTTCTGGACTCAGCATAAACGATGACAGCAAGTGCTTAAACTCCAGTTATCTATGCTTAGGGATGCTCAACGTTGGTTTATTCACATAACCAATCTATATCCAATATAAAACCATTTATGTTAACCGGTTCTTATAACCAATCCATATAAATGGTTTTGTTTTTACAAAATCGGTTATAAACCGGTTATATCCATAACCAAATTTTATAACCGGTTATATATTTCATAATCGGTTTTCAACTTAAAACCGGATTTGGATATAAAAATCCAGTTTTTAAAACTCGATATTTATTTTCTTACAACTGTTTTTAAGCTAAAACCGATTTTTGACTTAAAAATCCAATTTTTATAAATGAATTTTACACAATTTTTTTTTGTTATAACTCAACTCAAGACGCGTCATTTTTATTTGGAAGTTATGCATATTCCATTATTCTTTTGTATATATATATATATATATATATATATATATATATATATATATATATATATATATATATATATATATATATATATATATAAAAGCTTAAACTTGGGTGATTTTGGTGCAGGGATTATTTGTCACCATCTGACATCATAGCCAATTATCCACATTTAGTTGTTATGGGAACATGTCTTACTTTTGGATATCTTGTGTTAAGATAGCTTTGCCTTAAATCTGTCAAACCGTTGGTTTTTATAAGATAGCTTCTAGGGTTGAGGTAGACTTTGGCCCTTGTTTGGATAAACAATTTTATTATATGTTTATTGCACATAAGCTTTTTATATAAGTCCGTATGTATAAAGTATTTCTATAACAAAAAAACATAATAAAGTTAAACTGTTATCATAAACTATCATGAAGAGCTTATGGAAATAAGCTGAAACAGATCCTTAATCAATTTCTTAGATAAATTTTAGTTTTTTTTAATTCTTTGTGCATACACTCTAAACTCCTTATATTATGACTTATACGGAGGGAAGCTTAATTTTGCAGGGAAGGATGATTTTGTCTCACTTATGTGATGAACCAAAAGGCTTAAAAACTAGAATGTGCATGGTATTAAACTGTTTTATTTACTGAAAAAATTAAAAATATATTTATTTCGAAAAAATATATATTTTTTTAAAAAAATATTTTTAATTTCCAAAAAATTAATTTTTTGAGAAAAAAATAATTAAAAAAATATATATTTTGTTTTAAAAAAAAATATTTCAAAAAAAAAATATTTTTTAAAAAAATGTTTAAATTTGTTTTGACTAATTTGGTTTTTATTTTGGATATGGATGTCCAAATTATGGATTTGGTTAAAACCATATTAAAAATATATCCAAAATATGAATTTGGTTAAAACCATATTAATAATTAACCGGATTTGGATATGAATATGGATTATTTAAATAACCGGTTTATTTGAGCATCCATATGTCTATGCTTAAACTCAAAGGAAATATCATATGCATTTGACTTCATCCTTAAAAAATGCAAAGCTTAACTAACATTTTCGAATATCTGTCTTAGAAAATGTCACAAGACTAAAGATTAACAGCAAACAAAAAATAATAGTTTACATAAATCATTATTGGCTCCCCCTTTTAGAATAAAAACTGCTAGTTTTATTTACATGCGAATTGGATCTTGTTCACCTATACAAATGAATTAAATCTAAATTTGTCAATTCACTTGGAAAGCTGTTGTAGTTACAAAAAATCCCATGAGAAATGGAAATACCATGCCAATTTCAGCATATGACCTTAACATGAGACTACAAAGAGATACACCTAACTGCAAAAGCCTTATTTTATGATTCCATCCTTTGCCATTGCAATAGTTTCCAACGAACCCTCAAGAGCTGCCAAATGTTCCTCACCTATAGTCGTTATGACTGCAGCAGCAAGTCCAGAGCTTGATATAATGTTTGTTGCATCCCATGCACCTCCTAACCTAACCTTTACAATAAAATAAGGTTTTGAAAATCAGTAAATAACGGAATAAGCACTAATATGGCTAGCGGGTCAGTCGGTTAACAAAATAGATTGCAGCAGTAGTTAGTTAGAAGTTAGAGTTTATAAGTAGTAATTGTACATATCAGAGAAAGGTTGGAATAAATGTCAGTTAACTAAGTTAAACACTTTGTAAGGGAACTCACTCCCTGATCCTGCATGGTTGCATCTCTACACGATAGAAATTAAAATATGTCTTAGGAAAGATCATATGCATTTGTCTTAGAAAATTTAAAATTATTTCACACCACAATCGACTACAATTGTAATGCAGTATCGCACCAACAACAATCGCAACGACATCAATTGTAATTTAAAACCATGTACATTGTTATCACAATTCAATATTGTTATCTATTAAACTCGTCTTCTTTCAAAACCAGAGTTTTAAAAACAGAAATGTTATTTGAAGATCAAATTGTGACAACAGAATGTGACAATTATTAATGGTCAATGCAGTCACAAATTTGGCCAATGAAGTGTTTGTTACTAATAGTAACTATTAACCACAAATTTAAAAGTGATTAAATTCAATTTAAAAGTTTTCAATTCTACCACATGTGTGAAACTCTAGTAAAAAAATACAGTAGCTGATGGTGAAACTCCACGTCGACACAAACCGATCAATTCACCAAACCTGCGCAATTGGCACTAATGACAACCCGTTAGGCGAATCCTTTTTTTTAATTTTTTTTATTTTTTTTCTTTAGTCAGTAGCAATACTGAAATTTCCATAATACGAAAGATAGAAAAAACACATATCAACCAACATAGAATAAAATCCTATGAAACATGGGTACTTCTAAAATGGTGAAGTACCGGTACCAGGTACGCACACGTACCGGGTACTCGTACCGTACTCGTGGTATTTTATTTTTTCTCATTATTTGATTTTGAATTAAATTTGTAGCTTTCTCAAATATCAATATAGTCTATTTATGTATTTTAATTTTTTTAGTACTGTGTCTTATCATTATTTTTGGTTTTTTTAATTTTTTAAAGTTGTATTTTGTTATGAACCTAATAATTTAGTTCTTTATTCATACATTTTATAGAAAAAATTTATTTCTTATTAACGTACCCATACCTTAATTTTAAAAAAAAATGCAGTATTCCGTACCGGTATCAGTACCCGCACCGGGTACGTACCCGTACCTATGTATCATAGATAAAATCTCATATCCAACACGTTACTACTTTAAACAAAGTGTTAATTTAAACAAAGGTGCAGTTATGGAAAGAAGATGATAATAAAGCATACTATATTACACCTAGAGACTTGAACTCTATTTCAAGTATAGCCTCCATAGAAATAAATGTGTCATACTGTAAGAGACATGAATCAAAGATAAAAGTATTTCCAACAATCTTTGCTAACCATTGTTAGATGGTTAATGAAATTGGACAATTTGAAACTCATGGGTTCAAACCTCTGCTATCATGACCGAAAGTCAGCTCAGCAAAAATATGAAACAACAAATTCATGCATTTGGCTACATATTCAGCATTCAGTAATTCTATACCAGAACCAATGATATTATAATTTAATACAACATTAAAAAAATTGATGGGCACCAATGCAAACTAACTTTCATCTCCGAGGGCAACCAGAGCAACAATGTCAAAATCAACACTTAATTGTATTTTCTTCTGCAGGCTGGGGGAGAGGTGGCGGAAGATCCAATATTACACTTCTAGTTGGCAATAGCTTACTCCGAGGGCAACTAGAGCAACATGACCATAATTTCTAACATATTGGTTGGCTTATTTGGTTCAGTTTTATAAACTTGCACAAAGAATGCCTGAAAACATAACAAAGTAACGAGAAAACATGCTTAACAATAGAACAATGTTCTTAGTGAGAAAGAAAAAACATTGAAGCATAATGTTTTACTTGCAACCACGCATTTTAAGAGCGAATTAATAAATTTGTCTAAAACTTACTCTAAATTAGTGGTACCAAAACATTGGGAGAAATTACTCTCTAAGTATGAAAATAAAACCAACCATTCAACAGCTAAACCATTATTCAATACAAGAACATGAACCTTATTCAAACCTTCAGGCTCTTGATAGCAGTATGAACATCCTTATCACCTCGGCTGCTGAAGTTAACCACGACCTTTGTTCCATTAGGAAGAGTTGGACATATTTTCTCAAGATAAGCCAAAACATGGGATGTCTCCAGAGCTGGAATGATGCCTTTGAGTCGTGAAACTCTCTTTAAAGCTGCACGTACGATAAAAAAATTAAGATTGATGAACATGATCTTATAATAGTGCAAAATTAACATCCTTTCAATGCTTCATCATTAGTGATGCTATGATATTTAGTACATCCCAAGACTTTCAAAAAGCTATGTTCAGGTCCAACACCAGGGTAGCCTAACCTACAAAACCATTTTTTTAAAGGAAAACAACACAATTAGAACAACCAGAATTCAAACTTGGGTTATATCAAGTAAATATAATCCAAGTAGATATAAGAAAGGTGATATCAAATTATCAGTTTGAATAATTACCCTGCACTAATAGAGCGTAGCTCAATTATTTGTCCACCATCCTTCTGTAGTAGATAGATCATAGCTCCATGCAAAACCCCAATTTCTCATTTCATTAATTATTTTGCTCTGAGGTTCCCAATAATAATATTTTAACCAATCAAGTGCCTGAAAGTATCAGAAAGACTATGGGTAAGTTTAGGGCAATGAGTTGAAAATACTTGGTATGAAAGGACCAACTGTATATATTCAGATAGCGCACACAACTGTATGTATTCAGATCTTGGGAAGAAACAAATTATACTTAAACAGGTAAATACATAAATGTTGATTATTACTACGTGTTCTTGTGAAATATAAGTGCATATGCATATAAATTATGGAGTTAATTTCAAAATCCTGTCTCACAGTAAGCAAAGCTATTATATTCTAATATCACAGATCTATTAAGAGCTATCTATACCAATACAAAGAGTGAAACTTTTTCCAAAAAATATAAGTGTTAAGCCAATAAACTTAATGCAGTAGGGATGATAACCTCAGTGCACAAGCTAGGTTCCGAATGTCTCATTCTGAACCACTGAAGAACCAAAAGATTTCTTCTTCACCAACCTCTTCCCAATCAAACACAGTTTCTCGCGATCACTCTCTCCCGTCTCACTTTATGTTATCGTTTTCATACTGTGTAAGGCAACGGAGCCGCCTTGAATATCCATGGTCACCTCAACAAATATTTATAAGTTAATAATGCATAACAGTTAAAATTAATGATTTCAGACCATCCCAAAGCATTTTCTGCAGACTTGCGAGTTGGGTCTGAGAAGTACAGGTGACCAAGCTGGTATTCAATATCACAAATCTTAAAAGAATATACCTTTAAAAGGTTTAATTACAAAGAATAAGAAGATGAATAATCAAATCATTGAAGTGTCAAATTGCAAAACTAAATTTAATAATTGTATATAGTTTCAACTTTCAATATCAAGATTTCATTATAATTTCTATTTCAAAAAACTATCAGCTGCGGTCACAAAAATGACTTCATGGGTGTCCGGCATAAGTTGACATTTTCTGTACAGTTCTTTTCTCCTTGACAGACTCTTAATGTTTGAGATAAGAATCAATTCTAGAACATTGTTGATCCAAATAATGAAGCTTGGATTCAATAAATCTTTTTCTTGCTGCAAAAATTTATTTGTACAAATGGTGTGATTCTACATGGTTGAAGAAAGAAAGCACAATAGATTACTCGACGAAGAAGAACTCGCTGCATTTACCACTTTTCAATGAATCAATAAAAACAAAATTAAAAAGCAATACCTGTGAAATTATAACATACAAAGATCTGCAGACTGAGTTGAAACCCATGATCATGATTCACGTATCTGCAAATGAACATAAATAGATTAAACGCTAGCTTCGTTGTATTAATCAAATAACCAAAGATCTATAAAAGAGGAAAAAGGTGGGTACCGTAAAACCCTAATTTCTTCTTTGGCTACAGAGAAACCCCAAAATATGACATACTCATATCGAACCACAGATCTACCACTCAAATTGTCGACGAGTTCTTGAGGTGGAAGAACAGTGATTGCTTCATAGAGCTTCAAACCATAAATCAAAATAATTAAATTAAATTAAAATCATGAAAGAAGAAGAGGAGAGGCAGAAGAAGAGAGAAGAAAGAACACAGAGAGAAAGGCAACGAGAGAGAGAGAGAGAGAGAGAGAGAGAGAGAGAGAGAGAGGAAAGGAAAAGGAAAAGAGAGATGTAGAAGACGAGAGAATAAAGATGAAGATGAAGAGAGAGAATAAGATTTTGCATTTGCGGGAAGCAAAAAGTTATTTTGAATTGCATCTGACATAAAATTGAAAAGGTACATGTCTTAGTTACCTTTTTCCAATCTACTTGTAACAAAAAATGTATTTTTTTTAGTTGGAATGATAATGCTTACATATAAAATAGGCCAATTTTTCCAACCAAAATAGTTGGAAAAAAACTTAGTTATCTTTTGAAATTTTTGGACCAATTTTTCCCCCAAAAGCATGACATGGCAGCAAAAGAGAGAAGTTCATTTTTGTGTTTTCCAGAGCATCAAATTTTCTTATATTATATAGATAAAAATATACCATTTGTTTTCTCAATTGTTTTCTTTACAGTATTTTGTTTGCAAAATAAATAATTATTTGTGATCACATAATACAATAAAACGTTGAGAACAATAAAAAGCTAAATCAATCGAGAAAGCATTATGCATTGCATATTTTACTGGTAATTCATGCAGGATAATCGGTAATATCCGTTGGCAAGCCGAACGCTTGGCCAGCACCGTGATGGTTCTTTGAAGAGTTGTTGTTTCCTCAGTAGAGCCATCGTTTCCCCAGCAAGCGTCATCATGGTTCTCCGGAAAGGTTGATTACATTCCATTTCCCCAACAGATCCATAAGGTTCCAGTAAAGTTACCATGGTGTAGCCCAAGAAGAGACTTGGGTGTTCTTCTCCACAACACGGGTCGTGCATCATTCCTCAGCATGTCGAAACTGTCACGCACCAGCAGCCGTACAATTTGGGTCCTCATCATCCTCAAGCAGAGAAGATCCTATGAGCCTTGTGAATTCCCTGCAGCAGAGTCAGTGGCAGTTTGGAAATCGGGTTCTTCATATTTCATTCCCCGGACAGAGTAAGTCATGATGGAAAGGTTGGCCTGATTCTCTTATCCCCTGCAGTGCCAATGGTGATGGTCTAGAGATTTGAGACTTCTGAGTTGCTTCCCCAGTGGAGTCTTCACCATTTTTGGGCATTTCCACAGCAGATTTATCACCCGTTGTGAAGGCGGTTCCTCAGTAGGACCTGTCTCTATCCATGGGTTCTCTCCCCGACCGAGGTTGTCGAGTACGTTTGGCTGCAATCTCTGCCTAACCCGCTGCACATTACCTCAACCCGCACCTTTGCATTGCATGATATCAAGCATCATGTAGAACGTGTACATGGCATATGCATCGAGCATACTCCCTTTTTTTTTGCCAGATTCATCTCCCTAGCAGATATTCAGCCAAACCTCAAACACTCTCTACACTTGTAGCTCTTCTTTGGTCATCGTTGGCCAAATTTTTGGGATACTCTTTTATTTAATCCCCTTCTACCTCAAATCATCGAAAAGCTAGCGCAATTCGTACATTCAGGACCAAGGGGATTAAATAGGGGCAGCTGTCGTAATCCGAATTTTGACCTCCTCTTTTGCCTTTTGCATAAGCATGTGCATTCGCATCGTCAGCATACGCATTCGTACTTTTCTCTATGTGTTTCTTGTTGCAGGATTTTCAGGTTTTAAGCTCGATTAATCGCATCCTTCACAAGATCGTCTCATTATCAAAATAAGCACAAAGTAAAGGTTTCCATGCCTACTCATCAAAACAAGAGGTGGAAAATCGAAATCGGGGATTCAGCACTTATTTTGGAGCCATCTGGGCAATTTTGCCCTAGAGTAACCGGTTACTCAATATAGGGTAACCGGTTACTCAGTGTAAAGTTGCAGACTCTGCTGCATTTTTGGGACAGCAATTATGCATAGTCTTTGGTCTTTAAGTTTACATTGTTCTAGCAGCAGGTGGAATATTCTAGACTCTTCAAGTGATTTATTGGCATTTGCTACAATGTTTCCTTGCCATTCAAGACTACCATGCACCTCATTTTCATAAATTATGAACCCTTGGATGAGAAGCTTACATTGGGATTGTTACCGAGTTAGCTTCCTAACTAACTGAGTTAACCGCTTGATGCGGTGAGTCAAGTGTAACTAACTCCTAGCCTAATTCCTAAGCTAATCCCAAAGCATATTCCAAACCTAGCAACTCCTAACCAAAACTCTATATAAACAAGCTTTCACTCATTTTTTCAAGGATCCACCAATTCACAATTCACAATCCACACTCTCTCAATCATTTCACACATTTCACTCTCAAGTCTTTCACATTCTCTCTGAGTTTTTCTGCAACTTCTTCATCTTCATCTCAATTTTCTTCCCAAACCTCACTATAGCTCTTCACCATTGAAGAATAATCACTTTTCTCATTGAAAGTGATTATTTCTTGAGCTTAACCTTCATCATTTTGCTATTATACTTGATTTTCTGGAGTTTTGCTAGCTTTTAGATTCACCTCAAGTGCTTGATTCAAGATTCTACGGTTTGAATTCATCTTTCGAAAGTTTCGTCGCAATTTGCTCGGTTTCGATACGATTCGGCTATAATTGAAGATTCCTCTGGTTTTCTTTGATTATCATCACCAAGATCACTTTGCAACGATTACCAGGCCAAATCTCCGGCTTGTAGGTTGGTAGATCTCACTCATTTTACTATTTCGAATGTTTTTCGTATCATTCGCAATGTAGCTTTGATGTTTTTTTGTGTGTGACTTGATTTTGCATTGCATAGATCCATGATCTTGATGTGTTAATTGATTCCATCACTGCTTATTTGCTGCTTTCAAGCCTGATTTTCGTGCACTAATTCATACCCTAGCATGTGGTGATTCAAACAAGTGATTTAGATGCTTTAAGTGATTTTTCAAAAGCTGTTTTTGCCACTGTTACAGTGGTAACCGGTTACTCAATATAAGGTAACCGGTTACTTTTCACAAAATTTGCCTCATCCCTGCCGTTTTCAACTGAGTAATCGGTTACTCAATATAAGGTAACCGGTTACCCTGCACAAATTTCATCAGATTTTCTTTTTATAAGCAAGTAACTGATTACCCTCTTTAGAGTAACCGGTTACCACTGTAACAGAGTGCCATTTTTGTGTTTTTCAAGCTTTTTTGCCATGCTCTCTCCTTCTAGCTTCCATGGATTGGTATGATTGATTTTTATTGATGTTTTAGGTGCTGTTTCACTTCTTTTTGAAGCATGCTCATGAACTTTCGATGCACGCTTTCGATTATTCAACTTGTTCATATTCTTAGCATTGCATATACATGACCATTCTTGCACAATTTTGTTCGCGTAATGACATGATTTGTGTTGTATTCTAAATGTCAGTTGGTATTGTTTTGCACTCTCTTACATTAAGTTTGTTCTTCATGGACAAGCTTAATCTTGCATAATCAATAATGCACCCTTTTGCTTTAATAATTCTTCATTCATTTGGAAAATTATTAGCATATTCCTCCCTTTTGATTAATTAATCGAAACTTTGTTTCGATTATTAATCTTCTTTTTGGCGCTTCTCTTTAGGCTTCCTTTAGAGCTTTCTCTCTCTTGATCCTCAACTGAGTCAGAGGTTCGCGCGTCGCACGACACTGGAGCACTGTACAACTTGGAGTTATTACGCTGTCTATTTCAACTTCTGCACTACACCCTGTGTGTTAGAGAAGAAATAAGAAGGGAGAATTCCTACTCTCATTCAGACTACTTCAGGTAGGGGATGAATGACCCTGTGCCTGGCTTAGTCACCTCTATCCTCAGGCGGTAGTGTATCTCCTCCCCCAGTCGAGTCGATCCTTGGTCACTCCTATCTTGCAATCTCTTTTGGTCAATCATCCCATTCTGGATTAAGATCACTGTCTTTGGGTTAGCAAACTCTCTTTGTTTCAATGCCCTACTTTCTTTTCTTGTGGTCAATCGTTGCTTTTGACTCCCCAAGAAGAGTTTCTTTTTCGATTAAACACAGTCTTTCTGTTAAAACCATACCCCCAGGAGTTCGTAACCTTCTCTAGGTTCTTCTCCTTTTGTTTGGTTAACCACCGTCTGTCTGTTAAAACACGAATTTGCCACTCTTCTCAGTTAACCACAGTCTATCTGTTAACACACTGAGTTACTCTTGGGTTAATCACCTCCTCTTGGTTAATCACCCATTCTTTCAGTTAACCACAGCCAGACTGTTAAAACAATGAACCCCTTTTGAGTTAATCACCTTCTCTTGGTTAATCACTCGTTTCTTTTCGGTTAATCACAGTTTCTCTGTTAACACCGATTCCTCAATGGTTTGCAACCTATTTTGGTTCAATACCCTTTTTGTTGATCAAATACTATTTGTTCAGTCGGTATCAACATTCCCTTTAGGTCACAACCTTCGCTTGGCTCTACACCCATTCTTTTAGTTGATCACAGTCTATCTGTTAAAACCTTTTTTTCCCAACAAAGTTGCAATCTTCTCTTTTCTCGGTTAACCACTATTTATCAATTAATATACCGAAACCCTTTCAGAGTCAAACACTTTCTCTTGGTTCAGTACTTTCTTCTTGTTTGGTTCATCACAGCCTGTCTGTTGACACCAAGTCTTTTATCCCCTCTAGATTTGTTATCTCTTTTTCTTTGGTTAATCACTGCTAGTCAGTTAACATACCGAATCCTGTTTGGTTTTGACGCCATGCCTTTCGTTTTTCCCCAGTACGGTCAACCTTTCTGCTCGGGTTTCCCTAGTAGAGTCCCCTTTTCCCATCAGATTTTTATCTCTTTTCCACTCCTGTTAACTACTTCCAGCCAGTTAATATATACCGATCTTTTATCCCTTCGATCCCCAGTAGGGTCACTACCCTCTGGTCCCTAGCACTGTCGCTTAGTTCTCTTACCTCCCCAGTGGAGCTTCTATTATCGTTTTGCTCCTTTATTTTCTTAGTTTCGACACCACTCTTGCACTTTATTCTCAGCACAATTACTATCTTTTCCTTTGCACTTATTTCTTGGTTTTGACACCAATCATCATTGTTATCCCCAGCGGATCTATCTTTTACCTTCTTTTGCTCTTGGTTTTGACACCGTTTCCCTTTTCCTTTTCCGTCTTAGTTCCATGAACTACGGAAGCTCTGATTCTGCATTCGTTCGAATGTCGGATACGTAGGCACGAGATCGCGATGATCTTGGCGAGCACACTTTCACCCTTCCTTCCTTCTTTTCTCTTCTTTGTCCTTAGTTCCTCTGAACTACAACGCTCTGATTTCCTCATTGCACTATGAGGGTAAGTAGGCACGAGGGCCCCCATCCTCCGCGAGCACTTACTTTCTTTCTTTCTTACTTTTCTTTTTTTTCTCTTTTCTCTTCTTTCTCCTTTCTCTTTTAGCTATAAGTCTTTAGATAGATAACCCATCCAAGCCTAGAATCAAGCGAAATGGTTCCTGTCGAGTACAACGGATGCGTAAGGTGCTAGTACCTTCCTTTCGCATAACCGACCCCCATTCCCATTTCTCTTCCCCTTGGGTTTCATCGATATTTTCCCTATCCTTTGGGACTAAATAAAGTTCGGCGGCGACACTGTTGTATCTTTGAGTGTGCGATTCACTCAGGTATAAACCAGACATCTTCACGGGAAAGCGAGAAATATCATCTTTAATGGTAAAGAGTGATGTTCCAAAGGTGTCTGTCGAATGTCTTCTTGCCTTTCAGAGGTTCAAGTTACCAAAGTGGTCGAGGATAGTCTCCAATCCAGAAATAAACTAGGGAGAAATTGCTCAGATGATACATTTCCTGATGAGGAAAGGACTGACAACTTGATTGACAAGAGGACTTTATCACTTGGGAAGGAGTATGACCAGAGTGATAGTAATGCAATATGAATATGAATATGAATCAATTATGCATGATGTGTGTATGTTTATGCTGACAAAACTGACGCGGCACATAGACTAGTGAATGAACACGACTGGATACTCGGCTACTGTGGGGGATGAAGAGTACCATGGGTTCAAGATAGTAATCCTGTCTTGCTTAGGAGAGGTAGTCCCTGTGGGGGGAAATAATCGTCAATCAGTCTTAAGAGGTAAAAACTCTGCCAGGAATATCATATGGGACATTATATCCGAAACTGTTGATCCTTCATTCAGGTGTACTGGTTTAGAAAGAGTACTTTGATTCTGCACTTTGAGGTTTAATCACTTCTGGAGAAGATATCGATGTTCTTTTTGATGTTCAAAGTCAAAAGGATTTGCCATCTTTATTTTAAAAGCAGAAGAAAAATTTGACAATTAAATTCATTTTTTTTCTTTCAAGAATCGTTGATCATGTTTTAAAATGTCATTCTGTAAAGAAAAAATAAATGAGAGTTGCAAACAAAAGCATTAAGACTCAAATTTTATTGATAGGATGGAAATTAGCCAAGTGTGTGATCCCATAGAGCATTACAAAGTTTAGAAAATGGTAATTTAAGGGAAAAGGGGCTACATTGAAACATAACGGCCGTTATCCTTCTACCAACTTTGAATTCTTGACATTCTGGGCTTCTGTCGAAGGTGACCTTGACTGAAGTTTTCCTGATGGATGGCATTACTGCTGATTTTCCTGGTTACTTGCCATGAATCCCTAACTTTTCCTGGATTGTCTTTTGAGATTTTCAATCCATCGGGATGATTTTCTTTTTTTTGCTCATGTCCCTAATTTTTTCCTGGACTGCCCTTTTGGGTTTTCAATCTAACGAGACATTTTTTTTTCATATTTAGGCGAAGTATTTCTTGACTACATCAATATTCGTGGGGTAGATAAACTCCTCTCCATCCATGGTTGCGAGTCTCAAGGCACCGCCTGAGAAGGCTTTCTTGACCACATAGGGGCCGTCATAAATCGGAGTCCATTTGCCCCGGGAATCAGTGAAGAATAATTGTATCTTCTTGAGCACGAGGTCTCCTTTTCTGAAGACATGGGGTCGGACCTTTTTGTCGAACGCCTTCTTCATTCTTTGCTGATACAACTGACCATGGCATAAGGCTGTCATTCTCTTTTCTTCAATTAGGTTCAGTTCATCGTGCCTGCTTTGACACCATTCCACTTCTGTTAGCTTAGCTTCTATCAATACCCAGATTGATGGAATTTCTACTTCTATGGGAAGCACTACCTCCATACCATATACTAGAGAGAAAGGGGTTACCCCTGTTGAAGTGTAGACAGATGTGCGATAACCGTGAAGAGAAAAGGGTAGCATCTCGTGCCAGTCTTTGTAGGTTACAACCATCTTTTGAACAATCTTCTTGATGTTCTTATTAGCCGCTTCTACCGCTCCATTTATTTTAGGTTGGTAGGGAGATGAGTTATGGTGTTCAATCTTGAACTCATTACACAACTCTTTCATCATCTTGTTGTTCAAGTTAGATCCATTGTCAGTAATGATCTAGCTTGGAACACCATAACGGCAGATGAGATTGTTTTTTATAAAGCGGACTACCGCTTGTCGGGTTACATTGGTGTATGACACTGCTTTGACCCACTTGGTGAAGTAATCAATGGCTACAAGGATGAACCGATGTCCGTTCAAAGCTTTGGGTTCGATCATGCCAATCATGTCGATTCCCCATATAGAAAAAGGCCATGGAGAAGAAAGAACTTTGAGATGCGTTGGAGGTACATGGATTTTGTCAGCATATATCTGACACTTGTGACACCTTCTCATGTACTTGTAGCAATCGGATTCCATTGTCAGCCAATAGTATCCTGCTCTCAGAATTTTCCTTGCCATTGTATGTCCATTGGCATGAGTGCCACGGGAGCCTTCGTGAATCTCTCTTATCAACATGTTTGCTTCTTGTCTGTCTACGCATTTGAGTAAAATCATGTCAAAATTTCTTTTGTATAGTGTTTCACCATTCAGGAAGAAGTTGCCAGCCAGTCTTCTGAGAGTCTTCCTGTCTTTTCTTGATGCCCCAGGCGAGTACTCTTGTCTTTGAAGGAAGAATTTGATATCGTGATACCAAGGTTTGTCATCTATGATTGCTTTAATTGTGAATATGTAGGCGGACCTTTCAAGGCGCATTATGTCAATCTTAGGTATGTCGTTCCATTGACCTACACTAATCATGGAAGAGAGAGTGGCTAGTGCATCAGCCATGTGGTTTTCTTCACGAGGGGTGTGATGAAACTCGATTCTGTTGAAGAATGGTAACAACCTTCTCGCGTAATCTTTGTAAGGAATCAATCCTGATTGATATGTGTTCCAATCTCCTTTGATCTGATTGATAACCAGGGCTGAGTCCCCATATACATCAAAGTTCTTTATCCTTAAGTCGAAAGCTTCTTCGAGACCCATGATACAAGCTTCGTATCTGGCCTCGTTGTTTGTGCACTTTAATGTCAATCTGGCAGTGAAAGGAATATGGGTACCTTAAGGTGTTACAATGATTGCCACAATTCCGTTTCCATAAGTGTTGATGGCTCCGTCAAAAATTAATCCCCATTGGGAACCTGGTTCCGGCCATTCACTAGGTAGCGGTTCATCGCAATCTTTCATTTTTAACTACATGAAATCTTCATCTGGGAAGTCAAATCCGACTGATTCCTGATCGCCAATCGGTTGATGAGCCAAATGATCGGCTAAAATACTTCCTTTGATGGCTTTTTGAGCATGATACTCGATGTCATATTCTGATAACAACATCTGCCAACGGGCAATCCTTCCCGTGAGAGCAGGCTTTCAAAGACGTACTTGATCGGATCCATTTTGGAGATTATCCAAGTAGTGTGGCAGATCATGTACTGGCAAAGACGTTTGGCTGCCCAAGCCAAAGCACAGCAAGTTTTCTCGAGCATAGTGTACCGAGTTTCACAGTCTGTAAATTTCTTACTTAAGTTGTAAATGGAAGACTCCTTTCTTTTTGTTTCGTCTTGTTGGCCAAGTACACAACCCATCAAGTCTTCCAAGACTGTTAGGTAGATGATCAGTGGTCTTCCCTCCACTGGAGGAGACAGGATAGGCGGATTCAACAGATATTCTTTGATATTGTCGAAAGCTTTTTGAATGGCCCGCATGTCGCAGTCATGAGGGATATAAACCTTGAGATGTAATTCAGACGTCCCAAAAATCCTCTGACCTATTTTTCAGTCTTTGGTGAAGGCATTTCTTGAATGGCCTTGACCTTGTCAGGATCAACCTCAATTCCTTTCTGGTTGACGATGAACCTTAACAGTTTTCCTGAGCGAACACCGAACGTGCATTTGTTGGGATTCAAGCGGAGTTTGTATTTTCTCATACGCTCTAATAACTTTGACAGGTGTGTCACATGCTCTTCTTCTGTTTTAGATTTGGCAATCATGTCATCGACGTACACTTCAATCTCTTTGTGCATCATATCATGAAACAGAGTTGTCATGGCCCTTTGATAATTGGCCCCCGCGTTCTTTAAACCGAACGACATTACCTTGTAACAAAAGGTGCCCCATGGGGTGGTGAATGAAGTGTTCTCCATATCTTTCGGCGCCATTTTGATTTGATTATAGCCTGAGAATCCATCCATGAAAGAGAAGACTTTGAACTTTGTTGTACTGTCTATCAGCATGTCTATGTGTGGTAAGGGGAAGTCATCCTTTGGACTTGCTTTATTCATATCCCTGTAGTTTACACACAGTCTAAGGTGGTGAGGAAACCTGCGTCGATTTGTTTCTGCACTTCCTCCTTGATTTTGATAGCCATATTTGATGAGTCCATCCCAGTCTCTGTTTCACTGGAGGACACTCTGCTTTTAGCGGTAAATGATGTTCCATGATGCTGGTATCTAACCCTAGCATGTCCTGATAGGACCAAGCAAATACATCTGGAAACTCTTTGAGAAGTTTTATCAAGTCTTCTCTGACAGTTGGACTGAGCATTGCTCTAATCTTAACTTCTTTCTTTTCTTCCTCTGAACCCAAATTGACCGTTTCCAATGGCTCTTTATGAGACTCAATAGACCTTTCCTCTTGTCTGAGTAATCAGGAAATCTCTTCCGGAATTTCTTCG
This sequence comes from Lathyrus tuberosus, assembly GCA_022829125.1. Lineage (NCBI taxonomy): Eukaryota > Viridiplantae > Streptophyta > Magnoliopsida > Fabales > Fabaceae > Lathyrus > Lathyrus tuberosus. The sequence goes on along the minus strand of JALAZF010000201.1, from coordinate 9,920,446 downwards.
TCCTCTTCTTCTTCGGCTTCAAATACCGGGAATTCAAAGTTGGGAGAAGACATTGGATCATACATTTCAATGGGGTTTAAAACAAGCAATCTACATGACGTGATGATTCGTTTTTTTAGCAAAGACAGAGAGAAATGTAAGAGTGTGTGCAGTGTTTTTTCTGAAAAATGCTTGCTTTTATTTTGGGTTGTTTTTAGGATTACCATTTTCTGAAAAAATGAAAAGTGAAAACAGCAATAAATGTGAGAATTCAGAATGACATTATTTATTTATGATTTGTCGATTCTTGAAATACAGCCCTATAAAACAAAACTCTGTCGCTTTGGGCTAAGCGAAGAGGGACATTTACAGAAAGGTGAGCCCTATAAAAACATTCGTTTCACCTGGGCAGGGTGAAAGGTTAAAACAAATATGGTAATTACTTAGACTTATGGACAACTTTCGGGACATCGACAGGAACCCATTGGTGACAAACTCCTCTGTGAATCACAAAGTCTGGTATCTTCTTTCTTGGTTTGTCTTTAGAAATAACGCTGATTTCTGGCGGAGTAGGATCATTGGAGTCTTCCTCCCAAGCAGAGTTGTCGTAAATGAACTCTTCTGTTGTATCTTCTCTAGTGTTTTCACTCTTAAGAGGATCTCCCCATCCAGTTGGCTGGATGTCCTCATATCTGATGCGAGAGCTTTCAGGAGCGGTGTACTTGACTAAGAAGTCGCACTTGCCACTCGGTTGTCCTAAAGTGTCCCATACTTCTGTGGGGATAGAGGAGTCATCTTCCTCGATGACGTTGACCTCAGGAAAAGCATAGTTGATGAACTCTTGTCCTGCAATCTTTTCATATTCATCATTGTGCTAGATATCTTTGGAATGTCTTGAGTAATGATCCCATGATTCGGTGGGGACGTGGGTATTCTTTTCAATATTACTCAGCTGATAGGCATCATTTGGCTGACTCTTTTGCCCCAAGTCTTCTGTGTCCGGTTTCCAGATAGGCAAGTCATCCAGGGGATCATAATAGTCGTAGTCAAAGTTGTCTTTCATTTGATCATCTTCTAATGAGTTAGGTGGAGCATGGCACCCTTCAGGATCGCAACCTCCATAGATTATCCGGATGTCTGATCGTGGTATATATCTTAGGCTCTGCTTTGGAAAACAGAATGGCATGTGCGTTTCTTCCTGAGACATATAACCGTCGCCGTTGAGATAAGACTTCCACTCCTCATCTGTATCGGAGGAGTCACTCTCATTGATAGTGTGTACTTCTTGAGACACTGGGTGGAGGAAGCCTCCACTGTGGAAGAAATCCTGAATGGGACAAAAACTTTCGTCCTTCTTTGTAGTCTGGGTACAAGTTGAAGAGAAACCAAGACTTTTCTTTGTCTTGTTATCAGTAGGAATTACAATATGTCTCCATCCTTTTGCATCATTACTCTTGACTACCTCGAGAGCGTCTTTGTATGACGAAATCGATGTCCCTCTTTCTGGTTGATTCTCATTGCTCACTGAGAGTGCTTGGAACTGAGTTCCAACAACTACCTCTGGTTCTACACAGGAAAATGATGATAAGTTGCTCACGATTAAGGCTTGTTCTCCACTCACTATGACTAACTTGTCATTTTTTACGAACTTCAGCTTCTGGTGAAGTGTCGAAGTGACTGCCCCAGCTTCGTGTATCCAAGGTCTCCCTAATAAACAGTTGTATGCTGCCCGGATGTCCATGACCTGGAAAGTGTGAGGACCGATGGTTATGGGAAGATCGACTTCGCCGATAACTATTTTTCTGGATCCGTCAAAGGCTTTAACGATGATCTCACTGCCCCTCATCGGAGCTCCTTGAAATGATAGTCGTATCAGAGTTAATTTTGGCATAACATTCAAAGATGATCATGTGTCCACCAGTACGCTGGCTAAGGCATCGTCTTGATAGTTGATTGTAATGTTGAGTGCCATATTATGAGTCTTGCCTTCTTCCGGCAGTTCTTCATCACTGAATCCTAAATTGTTGCAGGAAGTGATGTTGGAAATGATGCTGTCAAATTGTCCTACCGTCACATCTTGTTCTATGAAAGCTTGCTCCAAGACTTTCTGCAGAGCTTCCCTGTGAGCCTCTGAACTAAGCAGGAGAGATAGTACCGAGATTCGAGACGGAGTTTGCAACAATTGGTCCACAATGTTGTACTCGCTTTTCTGGATGAGCTTCAGCATCTCATCGTTGTTCTTTATAAGCTCCGGATTACTGGATTGACTGACTTGTTGATTTGGAACTTCCGTTTGAGGTTTCTTTTCTTTAGTAGGTTCTCCAAGTCCTCTGTTGAAGATCTGGCCGCTCCGAGTGACTCGACTGATGTCGGCAAGGTTCACAACGGAGGGTAATGGAGTTTCCTTTCCATTTTTGATGGTAGTCGCACCGTACTTGTAAGGGATGGCCTTTTCTGATTTGTACGGTATTGGACCTGGCAAGTAGATAACCACAGGAGCTTTTTGATTTCTCTGACCATTATAGGCAACCTCAATCAGTTCCTGGTTGGGAACTTTTCTACTATCAAAAGGGATTCTTGATTCATTGAGTAGAGGGATTATGGATCAAACGTCTTTGGTTATTCCATGATCGGAGATTACGACAACGTTCTTGCTTTGATCAGGGAGAGAGTCTTGTATCATGTTGATCGACCCAGAACTTGAACATGGTCGAATCTCTTTCTGGTCCAACTGATTTTGAAGAGCCGCTCGTACGAGATAGCATCCTTGGTTGTTCTCCGAGCATAGTCTACAACGCTCATAATTATGTGGTGGTACCTTACCACGCCCGTTTTGTATGCAGTACATCTTTACTATATCTGTTTCCATTGAGCGGACATCACGAATTTGATGTCTACCAGGATTCCTGTTAGTCATGCTGATCCCTTGTGTAGCTTCATCCAGGTAGATAGAAAGCCACCAGTGGTCCAACAGGTGTTGAAGGGTTCTTTGTACAAGTGCACACCCTTGGTCGTCTTCAGAGCATTCCTCACAGTCTTGATAATCGTGTGAAGCCAGAAAAACGAGCCTGACCTGCTTAGCATGTAATTCTACCAGACTGGTATTCATCAAGCGTATGTCAAAGATCTGAACTATATTTACTTGGTGGTTTTTTCTTTCACGGTAGTCTTGGATCCATCCGAAATCCATCTGATGTTGGAGGGCCTCTTGTACAAAAGAGATCCCTGATTATTTATTGAGCATATCGGGCAAGCATTGTAATCGTGTCGTGGCAGATTATAATATTGACTTTTCCTTGAAAGCATCGCCACCAAATTGACGTTCATCGCAAGAATGTTGTGGTTCTGAATAATGTTGGGATGTGCATGGGCCATGTTTACTTCACGGATCCTGTGATCCTGAATCCATCCCAGATCCATTTGTTCCTGTAGAGCTGATTGTACTACAGAACACCCCTGATTATTCTTTGAGCAAATATCACATTGGTGATAATTGTGAGATGGCACATGACCGTAACCGCTCTGTCTGCAATGCATCCTCACCAGATTGGTTCCTAATGGGAGTACATTGTGAATTTGATAACTGAGGCTAAATTCTTCCTCTATTAAATTTATTGCAGTCTTCTCATGTTGCGGCATTGGGTTCGTTTGAACATTCAGATTAGTATCTTTGAAAGATAAGATCTTGTTCCTGACAAGCTTATGTACATCAAACTTGAAGCTGAGACAATTCTCAATGTTGTTCCCCGACCCTCCTTGATGGTAAGGGCAAGTTTGATATGCTTTGAACCAGGGAGGTGGATTTTCCGGTACTGTAAAAGGAGTCCTGGTTTGGACGTGCCCCTTGGCCAGTAGAAGTGGAAATAGTTCTGTGTACAACATCGGTATAGGGTCAAACCCTGATGGCTGTGTCGTACGATTGTTGTTATCGTACTGTGGACGAGCCTGCTGAAGAGGCTGTTGCGGCCTTTGCTGATATTATTGTTGACTTGGTTGGCTCTGAGCAACCTGAGGTTGATAAGTCAGAGCTGGCGTTGGGTTAATAGCGGGAATTATTACTGCTATCGATTGATACCTTCGCCTTTGCTTTCCTAGAGAGATATTACTGATCTCCTATTCTTTCTTCTTTTGGAAAGCACTACCGTATCTTTTGGTACTACTAGATGGCTCCGCATCTTTGACCAATCGTCCTTCTCGGACTGCTTCTTCAAGGCGTACTCCCATGTTCACCATTTTAGTGAAGTCACTGGGCGCACTGGCAACCATTCGGTCATAATAGAACGAGCTTAAGGTTTTCAAAAAGATCTTTGTCATTTCCTTTTCCTCAAGAGGGGGACAAATATGGGCGGTAATTTCACGCCATCTCTGAGCATATTCTTTAAAAGTTTCTTTGTCCTTTTGTGACATTGCTCTGAGTTGATCCCTATCCGGTGCCATGTCCAAATTGTATTTATACTACTGAACGAAAGCAGCGCCGAGATCTCTGAAAATACTGATCTTGGTGCGGTTTAAACCCATGTACCATTTGAGTGCGGCACTGGTTAAACTGTCTTGGAAGTAATGGATCAGTAGCTGTTGATTTTTTGTCTGAGTTGACATTTTTCGAGCATACATCACCAAATGACTTTGAGGGCAAGAGTTTCCTTTGTATTTTTCAAAGTCAGGCACCTTGAATTTGTGCGGTATTTTTACATTAGGGACCAGACAGAGGTCTGCGGCGTCCTTTCCGAATAAGTCTTGGCCGCGAATGGCATGTAGTTCCTTCTGCATTTCCAAGAATTGTTCCTGGAATTCATTCATTCTTTCGTACATGTCTTCATTTCCACCAGAAATTGCTTGTGGAATCTGTCTTTCCGGGACAGTGTGTACCACTGATTAAGGTATAGACATTATAGCGGTGAATCTTGGAGCTTCTATGCCCTGAAGTTTGTAACCTTCAGGGGTTGCTGTTGTAACCCTTGCATCTTCACTTTCCAAAAGTTTGTAACTTTCAGGTCCAGCGGTTCTTGCTGCGGTTTCTGGGTCTTCAGTGACCGGCGGGATATATCCCTCAGGTACAAAGTTGAGAGGCATGCCCCAGGGGCGACCCTTGGGCATGTTGTACCGAGGATGATTCTCATGTGTCTCCATTATGGGCGTAGATGTGATCTCTGAGATTACAGTCTTTTGATGCCGCTGCTCCTGAGCTGCTTCTAGGGATTGCATGTCACTGTGAAGTTTTTCCAAACTATCCTTTAGAGCGTCGATTTCTTCTCTCAGCTCTCTGTTCTCTTCCTCGAGATCGTCCATTTTCTTTTGCCGATTAGCCCGAGTATTGTATAAGTGAGATAGTTTGACTCTAGAATTGTGACACATACGTGAGACTCGAAGATAAGAAAATGTGTTATGTGAGAATGATGAATGATATGCAATGACATATTTTTTAGTTTTTGTTTTATTCAAAAAGAAACTTCAACAAATAGATTGCAAATATCACACAGTGGGAGAAGACTCCCTTTATTGAATTCAAAAGATTGCAGTATTTTACAAGGAAAAAGTACAATAGTTTACAAAGTACTGTAAGGAAAATGTCTAAGCTCATGGATCCTGAGTCCTCCCTGAAGAGAGATCAGAAGTTGGTTCTGGTAGTTTCCTTTTCTTTGACCGGGGCTCTTCAGCCGTTGTCGGGTTGTCAGTCCTTTGCCAAGTGAAAGGAGCGAGCAAATTTCTTCGGTCTTCTTGACTTTCTACAGCATGTTGTTCTAATATCTCAATCAGAGCATCCTTTTCCTTTAATAGTTCCTGAATCTTGGTACACTCCAAATTGAGGATTCAGTATTTGTTTTTCCAGGAGCTCTTCTCACGTTGAACTTTGTTGAGAGCGACCTGAAGTTTTTCTGCATCAGACGTGAAATAAAGGACAGATTCCTTTAACAGAAAAACTTCTTGGCGAGGGTAAGGCATCCTCAGCTTGAGGGATCTAGTTTGCACCCAGTGGAGATAAGGTTCCATGGAGGTACAGTTTGGTCTTCCTAGAGACACTCTTCCTTTCTTGTGAATATGTTGCCAGGCATGCACTATTTCCTTCTTTAGTGCCCTGTCGTTTTCCACTTCCTTGAAGAAAAGACCTTCCAGATGAACATTATGTGGGATATTCTTCATCGGGTATCCGAGTTGACGGCGAACTAAAATTGGATGGTAGTTGATTCCTCCTTTAGTTCCAATGAGGGGTACGCTAAGGAAATTTCCACATCTGCCGATGATCTCTATCCCCTCGTAAATCCTATTATACCAATCTATGTCAGAGTTGGTAAGGGACATAATCCTTTGTGACCAACGTAGAGTACTTTTGTGATCCCAAAAAGCAGCAGACTTGGGTAAATGGGAAATGAACCATTTGTAGAGTAAGGGAACACAACATGTGATCATTCCTCCGCTGTACAAATTCCTTAAGTGTACAGTATGATAAGCATCTGCGAGCAAGGTTGGTACAGGGTTCCTAATTAGAAATATCTTAACAGCATTGGTGTCGACGAAATTGCCGATGTTGGGAAAAAGGAATAACCCATATATGAGCAGGACAAAGATATCTTCAAAAGCAGTTATGTTTCCTATACTAGCAAAGTATAGAGATTTCTCCATCAGGAATTTAGCTGGTAAACCCTGGATTCCTCCTTTAGTGGTTATGTGAGTTCTAACTTCTGACTCGTCCAAAGAGATCGCCCTTGCAATGGTTTGTTCCTTTGGAATTTCTTCCAGTACAGAAAATGGTACTTGGTTAGTGATAGGTAAATCAATCAGATGGGAGTACTCTTTTAGTGTTGGTGTCAGTTGGTAATCCGGGAAAGTGAAGCAGTGGTAAACCGGATCATATAACTGTATCAGCGTAGACATGATTCCTTCAACCACGTTAACCCTTAACAGAGACAACATTCCTCCGTGCTTAGCTCTGAAAGCCTCAGGGTTGGTAATCATCCTTGCCAACTTCCTTAAATCCTCTAGTTTTGGAGCCTTGAAGGTGTACTTGTGTGTCTTTCTTCTACCGAAATCCATAACGCAATCTCTGATATTTGCAATTATTGTTTTAGTTTATTTTGAAAAAAAAGAAGATTGTTTTTCTTGTTTGAAAGAGTTTTTTAGATGAATGCATGAATGCAGCACACAAAAATATTTGAAAACATGGGTTTAAGGGTTCAACATCTCGAGCATGGAGTCATGGCTCTACCCATCCCCAAAGGTTGTACTATTTTGGTCAATTTTTGTACCTGTAGAATGGGTTCTAAGATTTCCAAAGTCATTGACCCCCCTAGGGATATAAACAGCAAGCTGATTCACTCGAGCGAGCTGCAGTATCCTAGGATGAATCTCATTTGAGTGTAGTATCGCGTAACAACTATTCCCGATAGTCACCGCACTACCAAATGGTCATATGGTTAAAGTCTACTAAATCCTTAGGGTCATGGGTACCACACTAGGAAAGACAATGCTTTCACGACAATCGGTCGTTCAACATCGATACTTCCGTACGGGTACCTCGACTGATTCGGTGGGCTACCAAGTTAACTTGGTCGGAATTCACTCCCTATAAGTGTTTCCTGTCTATGCCACCCTTATCTTAATGTTCTCTCAAACTTTGCACATGCGTATCAATTGCATTCCCATTTGACAGAAAAATAAACATGGGTATCAAGTAGGAATAACAGTAAATATATATATATATAAATAGTATAGAAAATTCTAAACAACCTAGACCTCTTAGGAACTTTAATCTTAAAGACTCCCCAGCAGAGTCGCCATTTTTCTATAGCGTGCGATTTTTGTCAGTGATGCGACCACCTTACCGCAATGGTTGGAATTGGGTGCTACTTTCTGATTTCTTATTTATCCTATGAAGCTGGAAAGGAAAGGGAAGCTATCTAAAACTAACCTTGCACGCAAATGTTTTCTTTAACAAATTCTAAGAGATTGGGGGTCCGGGGTCAGGTTATACAATGGGGAGTTGTCAATTCCCAACGTATATATGGTTATCCATAGATTGTTTGGCATTTTCTTCTGTTATCTACTTACTGGTGTTTATCTGTCGTAAATTTGGGAAAGTTTCTTCTTTGGGAAAGTTGAGAGAGTATTTTTGTTGTTTTTCAGGTTTTTCGATGTTTTTGATAAGGTACTGGACCTAACGTTTTTGTTATGTGTGCTCGCTAAGATTTCGCAATCTTATGCCTACGTATTCCCGTAAAGATAACAGGGAAATCAGAGCAATCGTAGTTCCTCCTATTCTATGGGAGGAAAGATGTTTGGTGTCTTGTTCAAAGCCCAAGATTGAAGCTAGAGGTTATTTGTGTCTTGTTCAAAGCCCAAAATTGAAGTTAGATGGTTTGATTGAGAGAGAATTTTTCATCTCTAAAGGGAGATATCTCATCTGTTTATCACAGTTGTTGGGTAACTGATTATAAAGGAGAATTACTTTAACTGGAATGTATGGAATCCAGCAATGCCATAATTTCCTTTATAAGGGATTTGTCCTGAAGGAAGAAACTTTAACTTAGTGTAGAGCAATGCCATTTTTCCTTAGGAGTCTTCCATGCTAAGAGAGGGACATTAACATGGATGTAAATAATCCAGAGGCTTGCCACATACAGCAGTTAGATGAAAGATGAAGTTTACCAAGATAAAAGAGGGACCACATCTTGGATTTTTGAATCAACAAGTGTGCCACTTGCAGCTGTTATCTGGAATTAGGGGTTTGTTTGATTGTCTGTTTTGATGTGTGATTGTACAGAGAAATGCCTTCCTACAGAGAGATTTTGATTTCCTCTAAAGGGTGTTGATTGTTGTGTGCCTTGATCAAAGTCTAAGGTTGACTCTACTAGGGGGTTTTATATATATCTTGTACAAAGCCCAAGATTGAGGCTGAAAAGGGAGATTGACTCTTTTGGGGAATATTTTGTCTGTCTTGTACAAAGCCCAAGATTGAGGCTAAAAAGAATTGACTCCATTAGGGAGAGGTTTTATCTGTTTTGTACAAAGCCCAAGATTGAGGCTAAAAAGAATTGACTCCACTGGGGAGAGGTTTTATTTGTCTTGTACAAAGCCCAAGATTGAGGCTAAAAGAGAATTGACTCCACTGGGGAGGTTTCATATGTGTCTTGTACAAAGCCCAAGATTGAGGCTAAAAGGGAATTTGACTGACTCAGCTGGAGAATATTTTATCTGTCTTGTACAAAGCCCAAGATTGAGGCTAAAATTGCTGAGAGATGGTCATTATACAAAGCCTAAGAGGAGGCTGGTTGGGGAATGTCTTATATGAAGCCTAAGAGGAGACTAACTTCTGTTGAGGATTATTGAGATCCAGAGACAGGTCCAAATTGGGGAATCAACTCTTGCTGAGGAGTTGAAATATCAGAGACCATAAGGTTCTGACTGCGGGTTTATGGGTTGTAATTTGACCTTAGCTGGGGAAATTTAAAATGAAAGCTTAAAGATTGAGTTTTTTAACCTTTGGAGGTTTTAACTCTGCTGATGAATTGATGAAATGATCAGGGTTTTCCTGTGTTTTTAGGAAACTTGAGGGTTTCTTTGAGATCCAAGAGGAGATGAGACAGTCCAAGTCTACTGGTATAAAGAGGTTGACACTTAGTTGGAGAATAATATTTGTATGATGCCCAAGAGGAGGCTGATGTTTTAAGGGATGAGAATCAACCCTAAATTGTTCTGATGTTTTGAGATTCTGACTCTCTGGAGGATTGACCTATCAAAGGATGACTAAGTTCTGTCCTATAACTGTAGGAGGTCTTTGGGTCCTTGTACTAAGCCTAAGAGGAGGCTGAGAACTTCTAAGAAGCTTGAGGGTCCTTGTACAAAGTCCAAGAGGAGGCTGGGGATGCTTTTAGGAAGCATGTGGGTCCAAACCTAAGAAAAGTTCAAGAAAGGTTTCACTGGGAATAATCCTTTCTTTAGTGAACAGTTCTAGGGTTTGAAGAAATTCAGAAGAGGTTTCACTAGGAATTAATCCTCTCTGGGGAAGTGAATTTCTTGTACAAATTTCTAATAGTGACAGTCTTGAGAAAAGTTTCACCGGGAATAATGTCTTTCTCAGTTCCATATTGTATAAGCATAAGAGGAGGCAAGATTGTATCTGGAATTTCCTATGGGGAACTAGTTTTGACTGTGTTGAAAGAGTAACCACTGGCTTGATCTAATCCTAGACCTAATTTCTGGGGAAAACTCTAAGCAAGTATATACATGCATATATATACAGATGAAATATATAAACAAGTATGTTGAAGAGTATAGTAGTACTTACAGGTGAGCAAGCTTCCAGCATTGTAAACACAGTTGTATGGTTAGTTATTCAAGAAATTGAAGAAAGTTTTGATACAACTATAAATTTGAATCTAAATCAAAAAGGAAAGTTGTTTTAAAAGGAAGTTTGGGGTTTATACTCAAGGAGAGGCCCAAATGAATTCTTTTGAAAAGGAGACAATCGCGTCGTAGTTTTGAAAACCACAGATGGACTTATACAATGACTGAGGCCCAAATTTATTGTATTTACAAAATAGGTTGGGTCTTAAACTCTATTAGAGGCCCAAAGTTTATTTTTATACAAGAGATGGGGCTTACAGCTCTGAGAGATGCCCAGATGAAAAACAACGATCGCACCGTTATTTTGAAAATTGTACTGGGACTTATACAATGACTGAGGCCCAAATTATTTATGTACAAAGGGGGTTGGGTCTTACACTCTATTAGAGGCCCAAAAATGTTTCAAAAAAGGAGGAAAATGGGACTTACAACCCAAGGGGAGGCCCAGATGATTTTTGTTTTGAAAACGACGATCGCGCCGAGATTTTTTTAAACGTACTGGGACTTATACAATGACTGAGGCCCAAAAATGGTTTGTGCGTGACAAGGGATGGGTCTTACACTCTATTAGAGGCCTAAAAGTGTTTTGAAAAAGAAGTTTGATCAAGAGGAAACCCTAATTTCTTTTACAAATATAATTTTCAAAGAAAAATAAGTAATAAATGATATAAAATACCAAATATATTGAAAAACAAGTTGTAAATTTTGAACAATGTTTTTAAAAATCATGTTTAATTACATGAAGTCTTGAAATTCAATTGGTTTTGAAAAATCAAGGTGGAAATCTCATTTTAAAAATGTTTGAAAACAAATAAAAATGAAATTAATTGCAAAATTCAAAATATATTAAATAGATAATATAAATTCAATTTTTTGTGGAATAAAATATTTCAACATTTTTGTGTATTTACAAAAAAAGAACCAATAAAAAATATTTAAAATTGAGAGAGAAATTAATTTTGGAATTAATTAATAAAAACCAAACAAAATATGAAAAATAGCAAAATATGAGAGGAAAAGCAAAATGGTCTGGGTGGGTGTTGAACCCATGACCTCTCAACCAAACACACATGCGCGCTACCACTGGGGTGGTGATACATCCTTGTATCAAAACCACCCCATGTGCATATAAGGGTGACAAGGTTTTAGGCCTGGCCAAGGCGCGCTCAAGGCTGTCCTGATTTTAGGCCTCTTGCATGAAGGCTATAACTTCTTCATTTCTCCATGGATTTGGACAAAATTTAGATGGATTCTACCTAGAAATAAGAGGAATCCAATGGTGCTTTTGGAATTTTCTAAAGATGCTTCTATTTTAAAACCCGATAGTGATTTCAAAATAGGCCAAGATTTGCAAGTTCTATGCTATCTTATCATACAAGCAATAATAGCATGGTAAATTGGTTCAAACACAACACATATAATATGTATGAGATGTCCATGATCAATGGACATCAAAGCAATGCATATTTTTAAGAGTTCAAGTTGTGATGCACTTACCTCTTGAAGCTCCTTGTGCTAACTGTCAAGATCCTTGTGCCAGAAGTAATTCAATGCTTTAGACACTCTTGATTGATCCCTTAGAAGCTTTTAGGATGATCAAAACTAGCTGGAAACCTCAGGAACAAGAGTCGGCTCTTTCTTGCAAAAGTGACCAAAATGGTAACTCACTCAGTTGAGGGAAACTAGTTGGGACAGTTTGAGGATGATATTTGGAGTGTATTTGAAGCTTTGTTTGGTTTTGAAAGTGACTGAATCAAGACATGGTTTGCAAAATGCAGAAAAATCAAAATTTGAGGTTTTGGAGGTTGACTTTCTGATTTTGAGGTTGTGCAATGTGGATGAAGGTTTAAACACCTCCAAGGGGTGATTTATGGTGTGTTAGGATGGTTATTTGAGTGGTTTTTTCTCTGGTTTCAAGAATTCCCAAATTGCTTCATAATGACTTTAAAATGAAGTAAGAGAGGGAGAGTGAGAAAATAAGGCCTTGGTATTGTTTTGGTGTGGTTTGAAACATCAGAAATGACCTCTATTTATAGTAGAGGAGTTTTGTTTTTGAAGGAATAGTGAATGGCAACTGGTTCACCCTATTATCCAATGGATATGCCCATGTATCACTTCCTTAAATGCCAAGGTACCAAGTCTTCACTTGGCCATTGACTTGGGTTGGTCTTGGTAGCTCTAGGTCTTCTGATTTTTGCAACAACCTTGACTCAATTGGACTGAGAAGGCTTGGTTCATGACAATCCAATGCACCACATCAATTCCAAATGACAAAGCTTGGTTTTGGATTTTTAGCATTGATGATCACATGCCAAAGGGATTGGATTCTTGACTCAATGGTCTAATTTTGAAAATATCAAGTGAATCATCAAGATTCCCTCTGATCTTGGAAGAGGAAAAAGCTTGCAAGATGACAGAATTTGAAATGGAAATTGTGTGGCACAAGAAATGCACCAAATCTGCCTTGAAAACCAGTTTGAGCAAGGCATGTTGTGAGATCCATAACTCCTTGATCAAGTTGAATTATTGGGAGTTCTTGTACTCTCTAGAAAGCTCTCATGACATACTTTAACTTTGATGTCCAAGATTGGTCTTGGTTTAGCTTGGGTCAAGGTGAAAAATGGCCTCAAAGTTTGGAAAAAGTGAAACAGATTCTGTCTTGAAAATTTCACTAAGTGTTGGAATGAAAATGTCCATTTTCACTTTTTGTGATTTTGATCAATCCATAACTCAAAATCCATGAGGATTTGGAATGAGATGTAGTTGACATATTTGAATTATGTAAGATGAACTTTCATTTGAGCTTTGGATGGGAGAAAAAGGTCTTGTGGTTTAGGAGTTATGACCTTGCAAAGTTGGTACCAAATCACTTTTGTCCGATAGCTTAGAAAAAATTTAGTTTCTTATGGTTGCCCCTTTTGCAAGAAACCTCACTTTTCTTGATTTTTCTTGATGAATGATGATCAAAACCATACATTAACATTGTTTTTGACTTAGGGGAACCATATTTGTGAAAAATTCCAAAAAGTCAAACTTGATTTTAGGCACAGTTGACTTTTTGTCAGATGAATTCCAAACTGTGTGATCTTCTATGCAATCAAGTTTTTGACCTAATTCAAACCTAATGGATGGATTCCATAGGTGTTTTAGGGTGTCTTGAATCATGTACCAAGGTTTGGGAACATGTCTTGGTCAAAAGTCAAAGGCACATTGGACTTTTTCTTCAAAACCCTAATTGTGGTCCAGATGAAATTGAAACTTGTGAACCAAGCTTCTTGGATCAATCCATTGTTGTAAATGGATAAATGTGGTGTATTTGAGGCCCTCAAATCATTTCTTGAGGTCTTGGTTCACGCCTTGCCTCAAAACTCAACTTAGGGGTGAATTAGGTCAAGAAACTCTAATTCCTGATTTTTGATGAATGCTTCCCCTAAAGTTGTTTTGACTTGATGATTGGGTCCATGAGATCCCTTTGATCATCTTGGGTCATGCCTTGAAGTATTGGCTCATGCCTAGATGAAAATTTTCATCTGGAGGCCTTGGTCGACCAAAACCCTAATTTGGTGACACTATCGATCTTAAAGCTTGATCCACTTGGAATGTTGTACTCTTGTGCTTGATTATTGATGTGGGAGACCTCTTAGTCCTTTATAGGTGTTTGAAAGGCTATACAGGCTAAAGATCATGTCAATTTTTTATTGATCCTTTGTCTAAGTGCTTTGGGAGGGCTTAAAACCCTAATTCTTGATTGTAGTGAATGCTCAACAATCCTTGAGGAGATTGATGAGGCATGATGGTACATCCATATTGTGGTGATGATTCTCACAATGATGGGAAATCTTGGTGGTCAAAATTTGGGGTATGACAGCATGAGGGACTTAGATTCTCATCAGGAAGGCTTAACGTATAACCTTACCCGAAGGACTTAGAGTCTCATCAAGCAAACTAAATGTATAATATTGTCTGAGGAACTAAGAGTCCCATCAAAATAGGCTCATTTAATGCCTCGCCTAAGGGAATTTTAATTCTCATCAAGCAAGGTTCAGTCTAAGGTCTCGTCTAAAGGGACTCAACCAAAGTTTAACCCGAGAGAATTAACTCAAAAGTATTTCCTGAGGGTCTCGACAAATGTCTTTCCCGAGAGACTCAATGCCTTTCCTGAAGGAATTTGATCCTCATAAGACAGACTCATAGTATAATCTCACCTAAGAGATTTAGAGTCTCATTAGGCATGCTCAGCTTATAATCTCTCCTGATAGACTTAGAGTCCCCTCAAACATGCTCGTCTAACGCCTCACTTGAGAGATTTTAAATTCTCATAAGGCAATGTTAAGCCTAAAGTCTTGCCAATGGAACTCGTCCAAAGTATGACCCAAGAGACTTAACTCAAAAGTTTTGCCTAAGGGACTTGACTGATGTCTTGCCCGAGGGACTCAACTTAGAATCTTATCAGAAAGGTTTAAGCTTTGGGTGTCATCAAATAAACTCTCTTAACACGTTAATTGATTAATTACTTCACCCTTTGTCAAGTCTTCGTTCTTGAGGGACTGTGTAGTGATATATTTTTGAAGAGTCCATAAAGGGTGACAAGATCATATCGTCTAAAAGGCACAGTGGATTCACATTGCCCGTATGAAGGATCGTACTGCTCACAACACTCTCGCTTGCTAAATATGGGGAAACATGGAAAATGGCATGTCTTGGTCAAAGGAACTGCAGAAGAGGAGTCGTGGGAATAACCCACGTCAAGTTTCCATAGGAAATACAGATTCAACATTCAATTACCATTACTAGGTGGACGATTGCAATTCCCAAGAAAACCTAGAATTAATGCCCATAACCCTCTATAAATACCTCAACGTAAGGATTAGAAAGACAACTCAAATATACATAAGAAATTTCCAAAAGATAAAGAGCTTATTACCTCACGTTTGTTTGCTCTCTCTTTATCACAATCAACTCATAAATGAGTATCTTAATAATGTGAGTTGTTGGGTATCAGAGTAGAAAGATAAATAACGCAAAAGTAAGAGATTAAGGAGTAGGAAAATTGACACAAAATATTTACGTGGAAAACCCTCAACAAATAAGGGAAAAACCACGGGCATCGGTAGAAAAGATTTTCACTAAGTGGAAGAAATTACAACACTTCTCTCTATATACAAGGAGAGAACAAATTACACCCTCTCTTGTAATAGGAGAACACTTACTAAAAGAACCTTATAGGAGAAAATACAATATATTTTATCTCTCTAAATTTTTCTTTTATGTTATGTTGCAATGCTTTGTGTTGTTGTGTTAGGAATGAAAAATGCACCTCTATTTATAGGTGCTCATCTTCATAAAACCATGGGAGTTGTTACAAAAACATGGGTGCAAAACCATGGGTGTTTCTTTCTTGATCCACAAATTATGACATTATTCAACCAGAATCCTTGACCATAATCTTTTACCATGACCACAATATTTGACAATCTCCCACTTAAAGTCACATTTGTGATCTTCCAAAATCTTCTCTACCTTGCCAACTCCATGTTGATTACGCCTCTAATAGGCTATAAGAAGACATACATCATGCAAACTTATCAGAGTTAATCAACTTCGTCATTGCATCTGCTAGGTTATCTTTAGTGTGAATTTTCTGCATATCCACACTTCCTTCTTCTATGATCTCTCTGACAAAATGGTGTTGAACTCCTATGTGTTTTGTCCTGGAATGAAAAGCTGGATTCCTTGCAATGTGCAAGGCACTCTGACTGTCACAGTACACGGTAATCTTTTGGTGCTTGTGCCCGAGTTCTTCCAATAACCTTTGAATCCAAATTGCTTCCTTACATGCTTGGGTAGTGGACATGTATTCAGCTTCTGTAGTAGACAAAGCTACAACAATCTGCAGTTTGGATAACCAGCTTACTGTTCCTCCTGCAAGTGTGAAAACATATCCAGTAGTAGATTTTCTTTTATCAAGGTCGCCTGCAAAATCTGAATCAACATAGCCTCTGATAGTGAATTCTGATCCCCCAAAACATAATGCAGCCTGAGGTTCCTTTGATGTATCTAAGGATCCTCTTTATAATATTCCAGTGTTCATCACCTGGATCTGCCATAAACCAACTGACATTTCCAATTGCTTGAGCAATATCTGGTCTAGTACATATCATAGCATACATAAGGCTTCCCACCGCTGATGCATATGGTACTCGAGACATTTCCATATTTTCCACTTCATTGCTAGGATTCATACTTGAGGATAATTTATAATTGACAGGAAGTGGGGTAGAGATTGGCTTACAGTCTTGCATGTTAAAGCGACACAAGACTTTCTGAAGATAATTTTTTTGAGAAAGCCGAATCCTTCTGTCTTTTCTGTCTCGGTGAATTTTCATCCCTAAAATTTTGTTTGCTGGTCCCAAGTCCTTCATATCAAACTCCCTAGCCAATTGTGCCTTCAATTCTTGGACTCGATCTTTGTTGGGGCCTACCACCAACATGTCTTCTACATACAACAGCAAAATGATAAAATCATCATTATCATCAAACCTTTTGTAATACGTACAATGGTCTGAACTTAATCTATTGTATCCAAGGCTCATGATGAAGGAATCAAAAATCTTATACCAACACCTTGGCACCTGTTTTTAACCGTACAGAGATTTGGTCAACCTACAAACCAAGTTTTCTTTTCCTTGTTCTTCAAATCCTCCTGGTTGGAGCATATATATTTCCTTTTCAAGTTCTCCACGGAGAAACGCATTCTTTACATCAAGCTGCTCTAGATCTAAATCAAATGCAGCACACATCGCGAAGACCACTCTGATTGTGGTGAGTCTTACCACTGGAGAAAATATCTCATTGAAATCAACACCTTCTTTCTGAGCATATCCTTTGACCACCAATCTTGCATGATATTGTTCAACCTGATCGTTGCCATCTCTCTTAATTTTGAACACCCATTTGTTACCGATGGCTTTCCGACCTTTAGGAAGTTCAACAAGTTCCCATGTGTTATTTCTATGTAAGGCTTCAATTTCCTCTTGCATTGCTTCCATCCACAGAGAAACATTTAAACCTTTAATGCCTCATGAAAGTTTGATGGTTCTCCATCTTCTGATAGAAGATAGTATGCATCATGACTTTCCATCACAAATTATAAGTGCCAAGATGGTTTTCTTATCTGACATGTGGTTCTTCTGGGATCTACATTATTGACCTCGCTTGGTTCTTGTTCTTCGTACTCTAACTCTACTTCAGAAGAATAATTTTCTCTTGACTTTTCATCCATCTCCAATGTAGTAGTATCTTTTATAGTGTTGTCATCTTTTTTCTCCTTTCGTAGTTCATTTTCTACAAAGATTACATCTCTGCTAACAATAATCTTGTGGGCAGCGGGATCTCACTGATGATACCCCTTGTTGTACCCTAAATTTTACCCCTTATATGTCATAACATTTTGCACCTACATTTAGGATTCATTCATCTGTGCATTGTTAACTAACCACAATATCTTGCCAGTTTGTTTCTTTTGTGAAATCAAGGTTTACACAGGAAAAGAACAAAAGTCAATAAGCCAAACTCTCCCATGTTTCAAGGTCTGTGGCTCCAAAAGCAACCATTTGAGCTCACCTACATTCAAGAGGTTTTATTCAACAAGAAATCAAGCGTGTTCGGTTCTTATTACAAGTTCCATGAGCCACAGGATTCACCATGCCTCAAACTAGGGTTTTCTCAATGACAGTCAACCATTGCCTTTGATTTTGATCAGGACATATTCCCAAGCTTCAGAACTTGATTCTACATGATACTAGATATCCCTAGAGGCTATCTATGGACCTTAGAAGAGATTGAAGAAGCAAAATCATCAAAGACCATCCAGTTGGAATTCCTGAGGAAATCAGAGTTTTGGCCGAAAAGTCGAGCTTCTGACTTTGATGTTATTGGACCGAAATGAAGTATGCAAGTATACTCGACTATTGACCAAGAAATCACAAGGCCTTTGTGGATTTTATTTGAAAAAAATGGAAGAAAAGAAAGGAAAAAGAAAAAAAAAAAAGAAAGAAAATATGATAGAAAAAAAAGGGAAAACAATGTGGTGGCCCACCACACTTAAGCATGGCGCCTACCACACTTAAGGTGGCACCCACCACCACCATTACCAACCCATGGCGCCTGCCATGTAAGGGTTTGTGGCGCCTGCCACATGAATGTTCACCTGCCACATTATTTTGTGGCACCCGCCATGAAATAATGTGGCATTTTCCATCCTACCTTTTTTTACACTTCAGAAAAGTTTGTTTCAATTAAATAATTCATTCTATACAAGGCATTGCAAGTGGTTCAAAGTCATCATGAAATAAACAACTTTTCAGTAAAGGCATGGCTCCTGTTTTCCTTGAAACTTGCACCGCTGCTTCACGTCTCCTCAGCACAACCTACACCACCTAACCTCTGATCAGTGAAGACTTTTCAAATCTTTTCAAATCTCAACCAGCTTGCACGAAAAGCTTGGAAAAGGGTAAACTTGGCAAAATGAGAAATCTGACCATACCTTCACCTCTCCATATTTTCCTATAAATAGGACCCTTCATCTTCAGTTTCAAGGACACCAGATTGACCGAAAGAAATAGTGAATGCTCTCCTCATATTTCTCCTCCAGTTAATGTTACAATTCTGAGTTTTGTTTTTCGGTTCGAATCGTCCACCGTCCATTTTCAGTAATTGGCATTTTGAGGAATGAGAGGTTCGTTCAGTTTACTTTTTCAGAATACGTACCTGTGAAGAGGCAGTGGACCGTCTCCACTAGGTAATATTCACATTTCTGTTTCATTCTGTTTTTGCAATAATCGTTTGTTTCAAGTTAATATTATATTTTTGTTAATGCTTGATTCTTGATTAAATGTTATGTTTGATTTTGTTGTGATTTTATTTTATAAAAGTTGTTACTTAAAAGAAAAAATAACAAAAAAAAGAATTTTGAAAGAGAGTGGTATGTGGCGCCTGCCACAAGGGAGTGTAGTGCCTGCCACTACTCCACCCCACATTTCATGGCACCTGTGGCGCTTGCCACAAGGGAGTGTGGCGCCTGCCACCACTCCACCACACATTTCATGGCACCTGCCATGATAATATGTGGCACCTGCCACATGTTTTGGTTTTTTTTATTTTATTTCCATTGCACTTTCTTTTAACATATTTATTTTTTTTCTAAAAAATTCAAAGAAAACAAAAAATATGCTTTGCGTTATATTCGATTTACTGTTTCCTTTTTTATAAAAAAAATCACCGACCGGTTTTTGTAAGTTTTTATAACTTTTCAATTGGCATGTAAATATTTGTTTGTGGTTTCTTGACTTGAACAAAATCACTCCTGTTGTTTGTATGCATTGGCTTTCCGTTGCTAATTTTTCATAATTTAACATGTTTTCGATTTCAAAACTTTGAATATCATCTTTTCCGTACTTGTTTTGTTCACTTAATTTCAATCCCTTTTTTATAACTCTTGTTCACAAGTTGTTTTATCTCCGCATTCCAAAGAAAGTCTCTCTATAGACCGCAAGGTCATGGATAGCTCATTACCCTTTTAACCTAGCCTTAAGTTTGGAGTCGCCGCACTCCACGTAGGCGTCTTGCTGTCAGACCCTACTTCCCGTGAACATTTCATTCCCTTTTAACCTAGCCTTCCCAAGAGATAGCCATTAATCTCTTATAACTCTTAAACCTTTCTTTAGAATTTCCCAAGAGATAGCTATTAATCTCTTCTCCTTCACGACGATTTAACCCTTCACAATCCTTTCACAAGAGATAACCACTAATCTCTTCTCCTAAACAATCAATCCTCACAAGGTTTGCTTTCAAGCTTTTCACCCTGCTTTCCCTTTGGAACCTTGACCACAGTCAAGAGTTCCTCACCCCATTGTGGGGAACTACGAATGCTCTGATTCCATTCCCGTCAGGATACGTAGGCACGAGATGCGATGTATTGGCGAGCATACTTAGTGTATATACCCCTAGGTCTTTCCCTTAGCACTTTTCCCTTAGCAAGCAAACAATAACATAACACAAAACAAACAAGAGGCTCCTGTAGAGTACTACAGATACTTAGGGTGCTAATACCTTCCCTTAGTATAACCAACCCCCGAACCTAGATTCTCTTATTAGGGTTTTCGTTCTTTACCCTTTCCTTTGGATAAATCAAAGCTCAGTGGTGAATTTCAAAGTTTTGTGATGCAAGTTAATTATTAGCTTGTTATCCGATTCTCACCGCAACACCCCTTCACATTGTCAGCGTAACCCAAGAATATGTATTTCCTGGATTTTGGGTCCA
This sequence comes from Lathyrus tuberosus, assembly GCA_022829125.1. Lineage (NCBI taxonomy): Eukaryota > Viridiplantae > Streptophyta > Magnoliopsida > Fabales > Fabaceae > Lathyrus > Lathyrus tuberosus. The sequence goes on along the minus strand of JALAZF010000201.1, from coordinate 9,899,805 downwards.
ACTTGGTTCTTTCTTGGGAGTTGTACATCACGTACATAGGATATCCAAATACATGCAAAGAAGAATAATCACCCGGTTTCCCTTACACATCTCCATTGGTGTCTTTAAATCAATCGCAGTTGATGGCGATCAATTTATCACGTAACAAGCAGTTTTGATCTTACCCTTTGTTAAACAATTGAGATCTTTAGAGTTCGCTAGTTGCTCTATACTTAAATCACTTAGAGGATTTCCCCAAATCCAACTAACCAAAGATAGAGCACATAGACATTTATCTGATATCCAATTGAGCGTTTAGAGAAAATGGGATATTACAAAACCCCTTAGGTTCAAGACTTCATGCATAAGCCCCTCAGGCCTAAGACTTCCTTGCTTAGACCTTCAGTCCAATGCCTCCTTCTCAAATTCCTCGAATCTAAGACTTCAATGCTCTAGCCCATGGCCAGAGACTTTTATCTAAATTGATTGTTTAGAGAAAGAAAAACTTACAACAACATTTAATCAAATAATCAGAGGTGTTCAAATATAATGCAACACACCTTAACATTAAGGATTCTTAAGTTATACAAGAATAAGAACTCTTAACGGATTAGCTTCTCTTGAGCTAATATGAATGTATTGTGTGTATATTTCAGTTGTAGTTGTAGCTTAGTTGATCTTCAATTCTTCTGCTCCTTTTCCAATAAATCAGGTGTTGGAACTCATAGAGAAAGAATTATCCATTTAACAAGGTCTTTGTCCGAAGAACTCTTCTATGAAAAAAGTACAACACAATCTTTTAAAGATCAACCATTCTCGAGTCCCTTTATTACAGAATTTTAGGTGACATTACTCAGTTTTAGAGGCGGGTAAAGCACGCTTCGGATTCTAAACTGTACTAATGTTAAGTGCAAATTTTGACTTAAAATGAACTACCTTTCTTGGCATTTTTCAACTCAATTCTCATGTTTTAATAAATTTATTTTTGTTCTTGTTTGATTCTTCGATATATTGTAAATACCTTTGGATTCTTTGATGCGTGTGTTATTGTGCAGGATTTAGGCATAAAACATCAATGATTAAGACACAAAGGATTGGACAAGGAAGCCAAAGAATTGATAAAGAATAAGCATGTTCATTGTGTGAACATCAGCGAGGTGAAAGCAAATGCTCGTTGTGTGAGGTCTTGGCGAAACCTCAACGAACCAACCCAGATTAGAGGCAGTAGGAAAAGGGTCCAAAGTTCGTTGGGAGAAGTTGAAGCGAAGAGGTCCGCTGTGCGAAGAAGTGTTCGCACATCGAACTCAAATATTTTCCAATGGCGGTTTAACTATTCCTGAGGCACTTGAAGTGCCCAAAAGTAGTCTTCGCTGGGCGAATAGGGTGTTTGCTAGGCGAACAGGACAGATTTTGTAAATACTAAGTACTTTTTCACTTTTTAGAAAAAAACTTGTATTTTTGAGATCAGAACTTTATCTCTCTTCATTCCAAGCATATTTTAGATAGAGAAACACAAACCCTGAGAGGGAGAAGCACAAATCAAAGCAACTAGGAGGTTGATCTTCGAGTAAGAGCTTCAATTTCTTGTTGGGTTTGGATGTAATCTATTGATACCTTATGTATTTCATCTAATGTATGTATTGTGAACTAGTTTTGATTCAATGGTGATGTTGTCTTTGATTTCTTATTTGCGGGTCTTGACAAAACCTTTTCAAATCTTTGATCTAAGATATTCATCTATCAATGAGAAAACTTTTGACACAGTCCTGTAAATTGATATTCACTAGTATCACTTTTATTTTATTGTGTTGATTAGTAGCATGAGTAGCATGAGTAGGATCAATACGATAAAGACCATGATAAGGTTTTTGACGCGAACGGTATTGTAAGGATGCGTGATAATAGTGATGAAGAACTATGTTCACATACATTTGGCAAATTAATTGAATACATGTAAAAGGTTTAAGCGTATGTATGTATTCTGATCATGGCATTTTATGTGAATCAATCATGAAGTTGATTTAGGTGTCATCTTTGTTTACCTGTTAATCTTTTATTTGAACCGTTATAGAAATATACTTTTCAGATCTTGATCTAGGATGATTATCTGTTGGATTCTAGACTCTAGACATAGATTTGGGCTTAACATTTGCATGAGTATCAATTCTTAATGCTCTGTGTTGTTGAGTTGCATGAGACATCACCAATGAGACAATACGGTTGTTCTCTCGACTTTGCGTTAGACATAACTTTGGTTGTGGATGATACGTGAGGATTTTAGACGAATGATTGATTTATGTTTAACTGGTTAGAATAATTAATGAAATCCAAGCCCAACTAGGCTCCGTTTATATTTAAGTATTTACTTTATATTTTCCGTCTTTATATTTTCTGCCTTTATTTATGGTACCATTGATCTATCAAAAAAATTTCACAACAAGCTGAGAGATGCAGAGACCGTTGAACCACATTATTTCCCTCGCACCAATCCCTATGGAGACAGTATAAATCCCAGAGGGAATTCTTTCAAAACTAAATTTGTGCTTCTTTCCACTTTACTGCAGTTTGAACAACTAACGATAACTTTCTATAAAGTACAAAATCAGAACCGGATCATAGCTTCTTCCGTGTCAGAACCAGTTTTACCAAGTAAATATAATTCTGCATAGAAGAACCAGCTAGTTAGAAATCCTAATTGTTTTTCAAATAATTTGTTATCATCAAAACATTAGAGGATACATGGTATGAACCAAATTTGTCTCAAAAATCTTTCCCTTTTTGATGATGACAACCTTAAGTATTTTAAAATAATTAGTTGTAGATTAATTATTCAACAACTTTCAAGGTCTGAGGTTTATAAGCTCCTCCTGTGTCAAATAGTCTTAGAGGTGAGGTTTGTAAGCTCCCCCTGAGTCCTATTTGTGAAGTCTAATAGATGAGGTTTTTAAGCTCTCCCTATATAGAATAATAAAATCTACTTCAAGAGGTGAGGTTTGTAAGCCCCCCCTTAAACAGGATAACTAAATTCACTCCGGGATTAACCAAGAAGAATACTTAATACATTCTCCCCCTTTGTCATCAACAAAAAGATAGAAAGAAAAAAATAGACTTCAGTTATTAATAATGATTTCTGAACAATTTGTTAGCTCTTGGATTGGCTAGAATTTTGGTAAAACAAAGTGTTCAATGTTGATGTCACATGGTTGATGTCTTAACATTGAGTCTTAACATTGAATAATGTTAGGTGTTTTAGTTGTTGAAGTTTTGAAGTCTGATGTCACATGCGATGTCATGACATCAGATATGCAGATCAGTAAAACATCAGGTTTGAGATGTTTTTAGGGTTAAGTGTTTTAGCTGGAATTTGGGAGAGTTGGTAAAGTAATTGGATGCGAATATCTTGGAGGAGATATTTTTTGTTACAAACAGATTTGATGCAGATTTGTAGGAGTGTTTAAAGGCTAAAGATTTAAGAAGATTTTGAGAGAGAAAATCTGTTGAAGATTCAGTTTTAAATAACAAATCAGGTCAGATTTTGTAGCAGGTCCAAGATCAAATCAAATTGCTATATAAAGCGTATCAATCCTTTGAAGAAAGTACAGAAGATAGAGAGCTTAGACTGAGTGTCAACCATTGCCTATGTACGAGTATTTTGTAAACCAATCTAGGTTGAATTGGTGAGTTGTAAGCTGTACTCTCTTAGAGCTGTTAAATAAGAGAGTATTGGAACTTAATCAAAGCTTGTAAGCAGGATCAAGGTGTTTCTCAAAGTGTGATCTTTGAGGTGTTTTAGGGATTGAGTAGTGTTCTCATACCTAAGTGGTCTCTTAGATAGAAGGTTCATTAAGTAGAGATTAAGTTTAGGAGATGTCAACTGGGTTGTTGAGTCTGTAAATTAATTCTACTGATAGTGAAATTCATCCCTGGCTTGGTAGCCCCCAGAGTAAGTTGTTTAACTGAACTAGGTGAACAATACTTTATGTACTTTTCTGTTGTTTTACATTGTCCATTGCAGAGTGTGTTGTGGTGACATCACACATAACATCACATATCTGGTACCAGAATTTCAATTGGTATCAGAGCAGGCATCCTGCTCTGCATCTGGGTGAGATCTAGGGCTGATACTTTCTGGTAAAGATGGACAAGGAAGTTGGTGGATTTGTGAATAGACCCCCTATTTTGGATGGTTCTAATTATGATTATTGGAAGCCAAGGATGATTACCTTTTTGAAATCCTTGGACAGCAGGGCTTAGAAGGCTATCATAAAAGAATGGAAAGCACTTGTTGTTGTTGAGAAAGATGATGTTGGGAAAGAAAAAGAAGGCAGCTCAAAACTGAAACCTGAAGAAGAATGGACCAAGGAAGAAGATGAGCTTGCCCTTGGTAATTCCAAAGCTTTAAATTATATTTTCAATGGAGTTGATAAGAACATATTCAGGTTGATCAATACCTGTGAAGTTGCCAAGGAAGCTTGGGACATCTTGAAGACTACTCATGAAGGAACTTCAAAGGTTAAGATGTCAAGACTTCAACTTCTGACATCAAAGTTTGAAAGTCTAAAGATGAAAGAAGATGAAGTTATTCATGACTTTCATATGAGTATTCTTGAGCTGTCCAATGCCTCTAGTGCTCTTGGAGAAAAGATGACTGAAGAAAAGCTGGTGAGGAAAATCCTTAGGTCCCTTCCCAAGAGATATAAGATGAAGGTGACTGCAATTGAGGAAGCTCAAGACATCAGCAAAATGAGAGTTGATGAGCTAATTGGATCTCTTCAAACCTTTGAGTTAGGGTTGAATGAAGAAGAACCTGAAAAGAAGACCAAGAGTATAGCCTTGGTATCTAATACTCAAGAAGAAAAGAAAGGGAATGGTGTTGAATCTCAGGAGGAGCTATCTCAGGCTATTGTTATGCTGGGAAGACAGTTCAACAAAGTGTTCAAGAGAATGAATAGAAACTACAAACCCAATGTTAAGAACATCTCCTCTGACATCAGCAAATCAAAAGAGAAGGATGAAGAGAAGACTGCTCAAGACAAAGGGATTCAATGCTTTGAGTGTGAAGGTTATGGACATGTCAAGAAAGAATGTCCTGCTTACCTTAAGAAGCAGAAGAAGGGCATGACAGTTTCCTGGTCTGATAATGACAATGAAACTGAAGAAGAGTCAGCCAAGCATGTCAGAGCTTTGACAGGGACATGTGTGTCTGATGGAGAATCAAGTGATGAGGAACTGACTTTTGAGGAGTTAGCAGCCTCCTATCATGAGTTATGTCTGAAGAGTGCAGAGGTATGTCAAGAAAGTGAGAAACAAAAGAAACAAATTATTCAGCTTGAGACTGTCAAAGCTGATCTTGAAAATGAAGTCTTGTTGGTTAAATCTCAACTTGATCAAATGACAAAATCTGTTAGGATGTTGAACAGTGGATTTGATACTCTTGATAAGATCCTTCAGGCAGAAAATGTAGCAGGAGACAAATCTGGCTTAGGATTTGTTGAGGAGATGGTTTCTGCTGAAGCTAGTTCTTCAGGAACCAAAAAGGATATGTCTCAACCTATGTCTCAACATAACAAAAAGAGACATATCCTAAACCCAAGCAGGTTGCTCACCAACAGCCCCAAAATGTTGGGAAAAGGTATGCTCATGGTCCTCATCAAGGGAAGGTACATACTTATGGAGCTAGGCAGTATATGCCTCCTCAATACCATAGGAGTATGCAGGCTCCTAGGTTCAACATGTTCCATCACATGTCTCAACATCAGGGGAACATGTATGGCTTTGAATATAATAATGATGTGCCTCATTATTATGGAAGAAGGAAGCCACGTCACCATAGAAGATAGCCTAAGAGACAGAATCCTCACTACAAGAGACAGGCAAACTATGGAAGAAAACAGCACCAGTACTATAGATGGCAGCCACAGCAGTTTCATCATCAAGGTGGCAGGAAGTTTAACAACTTCAGAGAAGAAAAAGTAAGGTGTTTCTACTGTGGAAGATTTGGCCATATGCAATTTTCTTGCTTCAAGCTTCATGGCTATCCCAAGTCTATCCCTCAACCTAAACAGAAGGATAACAGGCCCAAGGTTGTTAAACAGTGGGTTCCTAAGGCTGAGGTTACATGTCTATTGGCTCACTTTTCAGATAGACACTCTGCTAAGGATGGATGGTACTTTGACAGTGGTTGTTCAAAGCACATGACTGGATTCAAAAACCAATTGGTGGAAGTCAATTCTTGCTCCTCAATTGATGTTACTTTTGGAAATGGAGAGAAAGGGGTGGTGAAAGGTGTTGGAAAAGTGAAGTGTCATGATGGACCTGATCTTGACAATGTGTTTCTTGTCAAAGGTTTGAGTGCTAACCTGATTAGCATAAGTCAGCTCTGCGATGATGGATATAAGGTCAGCTACACTAAAGATGAGTGTTTGATAACTAATGAAGAAAATGAGATAGTTATGAAAGGAGTCAGATCCAGAGATAATTGTTATCAATGGGTACCTCAAGAGGTCAGCTCATCTGGTGATGTTCAGGTTGATGTTGTGACATCAGACTGTAACGTTAAGTGTGAAAGTCTGAGCATGCTGAAAGGTCAATTAGGGTCAATAACTTGTGGTGTGAATCCTTTTAAAGATTTAAAAGGAAAGTTATTTTGGAGGGAGAAAATCATTGATTGGCGTTTAAGTGACCCACAAAATCGGGCTCCATACTTTAGGCAATCATTTCCTATTATAGCCATCTCACGCTTCATCAAACTTCATATCCCTAATCTGTTCATCTCCTTCTCCTTCAACAGAAATCGCCATTCATCTCTGAATCTAAAGTGCTTCACAGGAACAATGTCAAAACATATATCATCTCCATCTAAGAAATCTGCCTCACAAAGTTCATCGCGAGATAAAGCTAGGGTTTCTACAGAAGAGGGCTCTACAGAAGAAGCTTTGAATGTAGAACCCATCTCCATGATGGTTCCTGAATCTGGTAAGTTAAGACCTTCCAAACTTCAACCCAAAAGGGATGGAACTAAATTTAATGATAATGAAACTAAGAGGCTAGTCACTAGTGTACTTTTTAGCGATAAATCTGCATCTAGGTATTCCACCTTTCAAGCTGTTGAGGAGAGGTTTGATGTTGATCGCAGTCTTAATCAGATTGCCACCAAGATTTTGGATAAGGGTTTATCTGTAAAAGGAATTTCTATTCCCCTTAGACAAATGCCTGCTGAAAAGGAGGACATGCAAAGTGCTGCTACAAATCTTCACATACTAGCTATGTCTGTCATTGAAGATGCTGAAGTAGGTGTTGAAGAAGAAGGTGTTCAGGAGGAAGCTGATGTTGAAACAAATGTCAGAACATCGCCTGAAAGGAATGCTGAAACTAGCCCTGGTGAAAAGAAGAATGAAGATGTGGTAAATGTTGTTGATCTGTCTGATGATGAAGTGATTGGAAATGTTGTTCCTAGTCTTGCCAAGAGACTGAAAACAAGGAGAGGAAAGAATGTGGAATCTTCTCCAAAGAAGTCAGCTGAAGGAAAGAAGAAAAATACTTCTATTGTTGGTCCTACAAAAACATGGAGCAAAGTTTATGTGAATCCCAGGAAGAGGAAGCTTGTGGAAGAATCTGAATCAGAGTATGATGTTGAGGATGATGTTCAAGACATCACTCCTGTGAGAAAGTCAATATTGAAGAGAATTGCTGACAAGATACCTGATGTTCCTATTGACAACATTTCATTCCATTATGCAAGCAGTGCTTCCATGTGGAAATTTGTTTGTCAAAGAAGACTTGCTCTTGAAAGAGAGATTGGCAAAGAGGCTATGGAAATTAAAGAAGTCATAGAGGTGATAAAGGTTGTTGGATTGATGAAGACTGTTTGTAGGTTCTCCAAGTGTTATGACAGTCTTGTTAAGGAATTTATGGTCAATATTCCTATGAATATTTCTGACAAAAGAAGTATGAATTTCATGAAAGTGTTTGTGAGAGGCAAATGTATTAAATTCTCTCTTGAGGTTATCAACAATTACCTAGGAAGAAAAGAAGAAGAGTTTGCAGAGCTAGAAGTCACTGATAATGATGTCTGCAAGGAAATAACTGTTGGTCTAGTTAAAGTGTGGCCCTTGAAAGGAAAACTGCCAACTAGCAAACTTAGTGTTAAGTATGCTATCTTGCACAAAATTGGAGCTGCAAATTGGGTGCCAACTAATCATAAAACCACAACAGCTGTGGGATTAGGAAGGTTCATTTATGCTGTGGGCACTAAGAAGAAATTTGACTATGGATCATATATCTTTGAACAGACTGTGAAACATGCCACCACTAATGCTATCAAAATGCCTATAGCATTCCCATCTCTTATTTGTGGGGTAATTCTGAAACAACATCCTGGCGTATTGACAAGTTCAGACACAGCCTGCAAGAGGGAGTCTACTTTATCTCTGCATCCAAAATTGTTTGTTGGGAGTCATGTTCCAGACATTGTCTCAACATCAGATGCTGGCAACAAGAAGAAAAGTATCAAGGCTGATTTACTTGCAGGATTAAAGGCTGCTTGTAAGGATCTGGATGTTGTGATCAGTACCAGCATGACTAGAGAGAATGAGATTGAGAAGCTGATCCAGTCATTGGAACAAGATGATAATGATGATGTCAATGCTGAAGGTGTCAATTCTGAGGAAGATGAAGATGATGGTGAAGATGACCCTAGCTCTGATGAAGATTAGTTCTTTTGTTGGTTCAGCTAGACAATAGTTTTTTTTTCTTTTGCTGTTTTGATTTTGTACTGAATTATGTAATTTGGATATTGTGGCTTTTTAAACACTTTTTATGTTCTATGATTTGTCTTGTCTTGTATGCTAACTTTAGACTGACAATGAGAGCTAGATTAGGACTAACTGGTAGTTAGTAGGTGTTTGTCCAATTATGGTTAAAAAGGGGGAGAGTTAGCCAAGCCAAGGTGTGGTTGTGAATCCTGCTTCTGATGTGATGCAGAAGTTGAGGGGGGAGTTTGTTTGTGCAGCTGTGTGCAGCTGGAGGATGATTCTGGTTTTAAGGGGGAGCTTGACCCTTTGCTGAGCTGATGAAGTTGGTGCAGCATTTTGAAGGAGTGCTGCTAGGAGTTTTAACATTTTTTAACATTTTTATCCGCTGCTGAAGTCTTTGATGTTGCAGAGATTATTTTAGCCAAAATTAGGCAAAGGGGGAGATTGTTAGCTCTTGGATTGGCTAGAATTTTGGTAAAACAAAGTGTTCAATGTTGATGTCAGATGGTTGATATCTTAACATTGGGTCTTCACATTGAATAATGTTAGGTGTTTTAGTTGTTGAAGTTTTGAAGTCTGATGTCACATGCGATGTCATGACATCAGATATGCAAATCAGTAAATCATCAGGTTTGAGATGTTTTTAGGGTTAAGCGTTTTAGCTGGAATTTGGGAGAGCTGGTAGAGTAATTGGATGCGAATATCTTTGAGGAGATATTTTCTGTTACAAACAGATTTGATGCAGATTTGTATGAGTGTTTAAAGGCTGAAGATTTAAGAAGATTTTGAGAGAGAAAATCTGTTGAAGATTCAGTTTTAAATAACAAATCAGGTCAGATTTTGTAGCAGGTCCAAGATCAAATCAAATTGCTATATAAAGCGTATCAAACCTTTGAAGAAAGTACAGAAGATAGAGAGCATAGACTGAGTGCCAATCATTGCCTATGTACGAGTATTTTGTAAACCAATCTAGGTTGAATTGGTGAGTAGTAAGCTGTACTCTCTTAGAGCTGTGAAGCAAGAGAGTATTGGAACTTGATCAAAGCTTGTAAGTAGGATCAAGGTGTTTCTCAAAGTGTGATCTTTGAGGTGTTTTAGGGATTGAGTAGTGTTCTCATACCTAAGTGGTCTCTTAGGTAGAAGGTTCATTAATTAGAAATTAAGTTTAGGAGATGTCAACTGAGTTGTTGAGTCTGTAAATTAATTCTACTGATAGTGAAATTTATCAATGGCTTGGTAGCCCCCAGAGTAAGTTGTTTAACTGAACTGGGTGAATAATACTTTGTGTACTCTTCTGTTGTTTTACATTGTCCATTGCAGAGTGTGTTGTTGTGACATCACACGTAACATCACATATCTGGTACCAGAATTTCACAATTCATAGTTGAACACCAGTCAGGAACAAGTTTTTCAACCAATCCAGCTGGTTGCATATGAGCAACAACACCCTGTTGATCAAGAATCTTGGAAAGAAGCCTACCAAAAGGAATGAGAAAAGATGGTTCCTCACGAGTTGAAAGTATTTCTTCTTTTAGATAATTGAACATGGTTTTAGGCAGATTGATTTTAGTTCTGGTGACTAGGAACAAAATGAAATGTTTATCATCAGGAGAAAACCATCCTGATCCCTTTTCTCTAGGACTTAGATTGGATTTCATAATCTAGTACCATACTTTTGCCATAGGAGTAACAGTAGAAGGGCTTGTATAAGGGCCTTCATTATCATAGATGGTGTGCATAAGTTCATAAACGTATTGTTATGCATGTAGTTTTCAACAGTAACTCTATCCTCTTCACAATATATTGCTTGAGATATGATTTTAGAGTTGATCACAATAGGGTAATCATAGACAACTAATAGAATCTGACAACCATCTAGCTCATTCTGATGAATATCAGCATTTGCCCAAAAATATTTAACAAGATCTGGATAGATTGGTCTATTAAGCATTGCAAAATATTCATCACATTTGTGAAAGTGAATATCTAAGACTCTCTGTGAAAAACTAACCGCTGTCAATTTATTGAGGTTAACAATATATTTATTCAGAGTAACTAGATCAAAGATCTCTCTTTTAATAGTTTTTTAAGAAAATAAATTTTAATTTTTGGAACAATGATTTCACAATATTATCTTATATATAAGATAATACAAAAAATTAGAAAAACATTCTGTGGTAGCAATATAACATATATAATGCTGATTTATAAGCAAGCATGCATTAAATGTTTGGACAGTTATGAATCTGAATAAAAATAAATCAGAATTTTTGTCAATATACTCTTTTTTAACACCAAATTTCAGAGGAGCTAACAAATTAACACAAGCAGTGCATGAAAAATCCATTAAAGAAAAACAAGATGACACATTTGAACTTTTATTGGCATAGACAGAAAGAATTTGGGATATCAAATGTCAATGTAATCTTTTATCATCCAAAATGTTAAATTGTACATTTTATGTCTTGAAGATTTTCTTGACTGCTTGAGTTAAATTATTAACTTTTAAATAGTCTACTAGTCTAAATTATTAAATGGAACATGTTCATAGTGTGAATTTTTATTTTTTATAAATAATAATTTAAACTATCAAAGATACACTTTATACAATTAAGATCAGAAAAAACTACTCATTTCATAAAAATTTACAACGAAATTTGCATTCCGTGAAGCCTTTTACGAATTTACCATACATATTCATTGTTAACTCCCAAACGATGATTAAAAAAGGGTGAAGGAATAAACTTCAAAAAATTAATAATATTTTAGAGAGATATAGAAATATAAATAAATAAGATGTCCTTTATTTAAAAAAGATATGATACGACATGAAAATAAAAATTCAAATTACTTTGAGATACAGTCCTAACCAAGTCCCATAGATGAAACTAGTTAAGCATGTGTGCTATAATTGAAATAGATTAAAACCACATGAAAAAAAATATTCATAAGGGCATCTTAAGGTGGATCTAAGCCTTCGAATTAAAAGAATGCAAAGGGTCTATAATTTCTAGTTCCCTCCATGTTGATGAAGCCAGACAAATGAGATTGCAATAAAGGGTTCTGAAAAAATTGTGGTTGAAATATTTGAGCTTGTTGAAAATTTCTTTGATGATGGAGACAAGTTAGAGTTCAAACTATTTCAAACAAAAAATGGATAAGTTTGGGTAGGTGCACCTCGAATTACAAGCCTATCGGTATGTTGTGCAACAATTTTCCTAAGATCCTCCAAAGTCTTTTTAAATAATCTACATTGAGCCATATTCATCCCATCAATAGGACAAGCCCACCAAAATTGAGCTTCAATTACCTTACGTAAATGACTCAACTCATCACAACGCTTCTTCTCAATGTCCAACGTATTATTGATTTGAGTTAGCTGGATATTGAGCTCGCGCACATTGGCGCTTCGGTGAGCCTCAATGAATTGCATAATGCCATTGTTTTGGGGTGGAACACGTGATAGGTAACGATCTATGACCGTATCAACATGTGGGTGACCAAAGGAAAACACCTTATCACCTGGTGAGAATACAACGAGAGCAACATCTGCACCACAAAGTGTGCAAAGCTCACTAGCTTTCTTGAAGAGTCCACTACGGCGCTTCGAGAAAGTCACTTGTAGATTGCTCTCTTTACTCACCTTTTTCATCTCAATCTTTTGGCGGCCACGAGTTTTCTTTTCGGTTGACATGGTTGAAACTCAAAAAGAGAGAAGAGAGAGGAAAGTGATGAATGTGTTTGAAACTTCAAACTCAAAAATAATACATTATAATTGAATGTGAAGAGATCCTTTTATAATCATATTTCGGGTGAATAAATTTTCAATTGAGTTAATATTTATCTAAAAAAAATTAAAATCCGATTCTTTTCAAACGTTCTACCTTTTCGTTACATTAAAATATTCATTGTATTAAGAGATTCACATCAAATCTCTTTTTATATTGTTTATATGGTAGAAAATTCAATATAAAAAAATAGCACTTTTTTTTTACCATTTTTATATATCTTAGCTTATATATCACCTATTAGATAAACTATAGTTTGATAATTCAGGAAATTTGCAATACATATGTTTATGTTACTGTCATTATACAACAACAAAAGTAATCAAGAGTTCAATATATTCTCTAGAATGGTAGTGGTTAAATTGTTCTCGCGGTTAAATTTCAATTTTTTGAACGGGTGGAGTATTTTCAATGTACCCTTTCGTATAATTTTTTTTTTTTTACTTATGTATAAAAACCAATACAACAAATATTAATTGTATCATAACTTTAAAATAAATATTTTAATTTATAAAATGAAAATGTTTCAAGATAAAAAATAATTGCATTTAAGAAATTTCTAATACATAAATTCAAATGATTTAATTTTTAATATCAAAACAATGGCCAACGGTAATATAAATATATCGCCACTTAATTTTTTCTTTTATTAAAATGGTAATATAAATATTGCCACTTAATTTTTTCTTTTATTAAAATGGTAATATTTTTATATTAAAATGGTAATATAAATGGGCGGCAAAAGAGTGAAAATTATTTTAAAATGTAATGTGCGGAAAAAGTGTGAAAAAGATTATATAAACATTAATTTTTTTCTTTTAGAATTTTTTGTATTTATTTTGTGTTAAACATTTCACAATTGATTGTTTAAAATTTTCTCAAATATATAATAAATATTTAAAATGGGAAGGTGGTTTCTTTTCAAAATGCAATTAATCTAATTGTCGCTTTTAATAAAAATATTATTATTATTTATTTTACTATAAGAATAATAATTAATTATGAATAGGTGATTAGGTTGTTGATGACAATGGACGGTAGAGGAGTAAATTTTAACTTAAAAAGGCCTCTATTTTTTCATATATAACTTGTGTTAAGAAATTAAATAGTTATTGTTCTATACTTTTTTTATATGTAGTATTGTTTGAATATAGTATCTATACCAAACTTTTAAATTTTTAGAATTATAAATGGTTAAATTTTTCAAACGGTATCAACAAAAGATCATAATAAAAGTGGATCTAGTGATAATGAGAAGTCGAATGATGAGAAAATGACACAGTTTGTTAAATGATATCATAACTACATGAAGAGAAACAAAGTAAAGGACTCCGATAACAATCTCATCAAATATAGAAGACAAGTTGACTCCTCAAAACATTATGAGAATAAGAAAGGAAAGTTCAATAGTTCATGTTTTAATTGTGGTAAACCCGGACACTACAAGTCGGATTGTCCACAACTTAAAAATGATATGCTAGAACAAGATTTATTCATGACATATAACTATTAGGTTTTTATGATAACAAAGTATTGAAAGAACAATAGTGTTATCTGATGCGTGTTCCAGGTATGCAGGTTCTAAAGTTTGATGAGAATGCATTCAGAATCTAATATAAGGACGCATTTGAGAGGAGATGAGTTACTAGCTTCTGGTGGATCATAACCTGAAGAACACTCTCTAAGTGATGTTTGGCGTAGACTCTGAAGCTGAAGGCCTCGGCCTCAAAAGAGCAACATATTGTCTCTACACTAAGTGAATGTATCAGCTTCTAATAAACATTCAGAGTCAGTAATAAAGCTTTAGTTATCCATACTGCAGAAAGCAAGCTGAATTGTCAAATCAACTTGTCAGCTAGAGTCTATGTTCACAAGGCTCAAGAAGAGTTGGCATGATTTACGAATATCTATTCTCAATGGATCTAGTGTAGAAGATTACATGAAAGAGCAATGGTGAAACATGTTACATGGTGGACTAAAATCGTTTGATGTATCTCTCTTCAACCTCTCTTGTACTATGGAAAAACAAAGACACTTGTTCAAGTTATCTCTTTCAATGGCTAGTCTTCTATAGCTACTATATAAGCTGCTGAAGATTCAAACTGAAGTCTTTAACAAGGAGCAATCATAAGGGAAATTATAGAAAGAAAGCCAAGAAGGATAGAAGTGTTCTACACTTCTGTCTAGATGGAGGAATAACAAGATCAACAATAAGCAACACAATCGAGTATGCAGAATTTATGTTATATGTTGTAAACTGTAATAAGCTTTAAGATTTCTTAAACATTGAATATCTTAGAAATCTTAAATGCTTAAGGTCTTTGTTATGGTGATTTCCCTGTACCTCTGATTTTGTATCAAGTACACATTATTCTCTAATATGCTAAACATGATTTGTTAAGTAGTTTAGATAAAGTTTCTTGCTTTGTGCTTGAACATCAAAGTCTCTTGCTGAGAAGCATGAGCCAAGTAAGTCTCCTACTATGTGCTAGAGCATTGACAATCTTGATCAATTGTTATTTGAGAAGAAAGTCTTAGACTATGAGTCTGAGCAGAAGTGTTGTACTTGAGAGTATAAGCAGAAGTCTTGGATCCGTGGAACCTGAGCAAGGAAGCTTGAGTTCATGGAACTTAAGCATGATAGTCTTGGGCCTGAGGGGCTTGAGATGAAGTCTTGGATTCGTTGAATATAAGCAGGAAAGTCTTTGACCAAGGGCTGAGCAGAAGTCCTGATCTGAGGAACTTAAGCAAGGAAGTCTTGGGTTTGTGAAACCTAAGCAGAAGTCTTGGACCTGAGGGGTTTAAGAAGGAAGTCTCGGGCTGAGGTTCTGAGCAAAGAAAAGTCTTATGCTTAAGTGCATAAGCAATTGTAATCATGTTTTAGTTATAGTGAAAATTTCTTGTGATGCAAGAGGACTGGACTACTCTATTTTGGGAGGAACCAATATAAATCTTTGTGTGTTCTTTATCTTTTATTTGCTTCTGTTAACATTCCGCTGCAACGTATAATCAGAATCTGAACACTAGTTTGGATTCTGAACTCTGATCAAAAGCAAAGTTAAGAAACAGAAAACACAATTCAATCCCCCTTCTTATGTATTTTTCTCACTTTCATGATAAGGATAAGGGTAAACACAAGAAGTCTAGTAAGGCTAGAAGAGCATATATAGGTTAGGAAAGTGATAGCGAGTTGGCAAGTAAAGGTTGCTCAAGTGAAAGTGACAAAGAATCAAATCTCTATCTTATGGCCCATTATCATTAAAAGAAAAATGCAATTCATTCTAAATATGAACTTAATGATGAAATGTATTATTCTGAATTAATAGTTGCTTTTGAGAATCTATATGGTGAAGCGGTAGATGCTTTTAAAAAGTTAGCTTCAAACAAAATAATATTTTCATACTATGAGGCTAAAATTTTAGAAACCGAAAAACAAATGAAAGCATTTATGCAAACCATGTAAGATTCTCAAAAGGATAAGAATGAGGATGAGAAAATTTCTTGGTTTGGTTGTGAGACTTGTCATATTTTGCCAAAAAATGTTAATACTCTAAAGGCCAAATTATGCAAGGCTTTAGAATCGAAAGTCACTTTCGCTGTTGATCCAACAAAATTCAAAAGACCTTTATATGAACCATATAGAAAGTATAATTTTGTTGCAAAAGAATCAATTAGCGAAAGTCATTCTCATCGTCATTTGACTTGTCACTATTGTTGTAAGATAAGTCATATCATTCCTAAATGCAAATTTAGGAGATTTTTGGTTCCTAAAGGTGTATTTCAATGGTTGCCCAAGTGCAACAATATTTCCACTCACTCTCAAGGACCCAATGAAAATCGAGTACCTAGCATTATTAATTTACTTTGTAGGAAAAATGTCTTAACTCCTTGTGTAACACCCCCAAAATTTGCCCTCTATTTTCCTAATCTTAACTGACTTTCGCTTTGCATTTTCATTTGTTCATAACAATTAATCATGCATTGCATTGAGCTCTCGAGACATGGGATCACGGTGTCCTTGTGGCTAAGGACTTCTCTCATTCTAAGCAGCAAGCATCAGAGTGCCCCAACATTTATTGTGCTCGGTAATTTGGTATCAGATCATTCTTTTTCCAATAGGATATTTTGAGAGTTCACAGCTTATTCCAGACATTTTTAATATTTTCATTCATCTGGCTGTATTTCCACTCTGCATCATCTGCATAGCATAAAGTATTTTTCATCTCGCATAGTGCCTAAAATGTCACCCGGAATAATTTCTCGGATTTACAAACAGACCGGTCAAACTGAATCACAACGGTGCGTAAAATCAGTGGACGGAAAATTTCAAAATCGAGTTTGCAGACGTCAATTCTATTGATCTATGTTTCGCGTAGTTTAACCTGACGTGTTCGTTTTAATTTTTTGACAATTTTTTGTCGCATTTTAATCAGTTCGAGCGTTTTAATGGATCAAAATTTATTTTAAAATCTGACTAAACGGTGTATTTTTCTGAGTCGTATATTTCGCGCTGATCATTTTGGTATACTCGGTTTATTTTTTCGAGCACTAAGATATTCCGCTTTTATTTATTTGAGCTCCACTTATTTTTACATTTTGTCTAAATAAATAAGATAATTAATGTTTTATTTTAATTTTATTTTAAATGTTTATTTTATTTTGGATTTAACTAATGATTTAAATTAAATTTTAAAATAAATATTAGAGATAATATTGACAATTTAGAGTTAATCATAATTTGGTTCCTATATATTATTGTTGCTACCGTTGAATGAAGGGGGAGACCGGAAAAGAAAAAAGGACATAAACGGCCGTTCCTGTGTGAGAGAGATCCACGCAAGGTTGAAAGAGATTCACCTCTTATCAAACGGTAGTCGCCGCTTAAGTTTCGTAACTTTGCCTTTGAAACTTATGTCATTGTTCTTATTTTTTATGTATATTATATTTGCATGACAGTGGAATTTGCACGGTTCGTTCGAATTTTTTTTCTTATATATTATATTTTCACGGTTGAATGTTTCTTATATATATTATATTTGCCTGATAGTGGAGCTTCGTTACTGTGCTTGTTTTCTTAGTTGTCTTCATAAGCTTGTATCATGTTTAGTTAACGTTTATATATATATATATATATATATATATATATATATATATATATATATATATATATATATTGGGATAATCCTGTTTTTTTAGTTACATTTGGATTATATTTTTCGGATCGAAACTTGTCGATACGCTGTTTGTATATTGGTGTGCATGATGCGTGACATTCATTTGTTTCGATCCGGTTACGATGATCGTATTTTTTGCGTTAGCAACATTGTTGATTTTTTTAGCACGTTAAATTTACTTTTTCTACGCATTCTCTATTTTATAAATTTAGATCCACACGATTTGGATCCGGTTGCGATAATCGCATTTTTGCGTTAGCAATATTGATGATTTTTTTAATTTTATTAGCACTTTTAAAATTCATTTTGTTTTACTTTTTCCGCACCATTTTTGGTCGCTCTTGCGATGATCACATTAAGTGTAGCAGGCTATTGGTGGTTTTTATCGATTTACGTGTGTAACACCTCAAAATTTGTCCTCTTACTTTTAGCTAACTGACTTATGTTTCATTTCATTCTTGCTTTATCATTTGTGCATTTTGCATGGTTCTTTCGGGCATGGGATCAAGGTATTCTCCAGCAGCTCACGGAGTCTTCAAGTCCGGTATCATTTTCAACAATGTTAAGAGTCAAGCAGATAACTTTCAAAGTCTTTTTGAGTATTTATTTTGCTCATTAGATGATTTGATGATCAGAAACTCTGGCAGTCAGTTTTTGATTAATTATTCGGCATCAGGCATTATTAATTCAACAGGATATCCAGAGGTGTCAGCAAGAATTTGTGTTTCATTCCAAGTGTTACTCAGTAGCAATGCCAAGTTTTGGGTTTCAGAGGCTTAATGGTTTCAAAACACCTGTCAGAAGTCCCTTTTCCAAGTTTCCCTCTAAAAGGCGCCAAAATTCAAAATTTGCACTGTGTAACCGGTTACAGCGTATCTGATAACCGGTTACCCTTTGGTTTTTCTGCGCATTTCTTCAGTTTTTAAACTGAGTAACCGGTTAGCAAATGTGCTGTAACCGGTTACTCTGGACAAAATTTGAAAAATTTAGTTTGCATCATTTGTGATCATGTGCTTGGCATGTGCACGTGTGGGAAGGATCTATAATTGATATTTTCATCATTTTCCACCCAAAATTCAAATTCCTTCCAACATTTTCCACTCTAATTCCTCATTTCCTTTCCTAATCCATTTTTCACCCCAATTTCCACCCACTAAACCTCATTCCAAACCTAAACTTAACTCCTAACCTAGGGGTTATTTAAATCAATTCATTCCAAACCTCAAAGGACCCTATATCAGTTTCTCACTCACATTTTTCAGAATTTGCTCTCAATTCTCTCACTTTTTCATTCTCCAATTTTATTTTCAACCACACTCAAAGCTCTCCTTCAAAGATTAACAAGTTCTTCATTGGAACTTGTTAATTCTTGAGCTAAAACCTCTCATCATCACTACATTTCAGCTTTTCAATTTGGATTTTCGTTGGGATCTGGTTCTGAATTTTCAGAAGTGATTCTTGGAAGTGCTTTTGGAGCTTTGGTTACTTATTGCTTGGATTTTCAAATTTTGAGTGCAATGAGCTTGTGGATCTTGGATTTCTCTACTTGGATTCATCAAATTCTGTTTACAACACTTACCAAAGCAAATCTCAGCTTTGTAGGTTGGTTAATCTTAGATCCACACTCATTTTAGCTTAATTGCAACTTATACAATGTAGATCCATGATTTTTGTTGTGTTTTGATCATTTTGTTTGATTTTGATTGTGGATGTTGATGATTACTGGATCTAAATGATGCTTGATATTGTGTTTGAACTTGATTTTCGTGCATTGTTGATTACATGATCATTGAACATGATTACATAAGTGATTTGCTGCTGAAGAGTGCTTTTGAAACTGATTTTTTTCACTACTGTCCCAGAGTAACCGGTTAGCAGTTATGCTGTAACCGGTTACACTGTGTATTTTCAGTGCAATTTGAGCAATTTTGAACTGTGTAACCGGTTATCAGTTATGCTATAACCGGTTACCACTGAAGCAGATCTTGATTTTCTTGCATTTTCTTGGTTGTTTGAGATCATTTTCATGTCTAAACTTTATGGATCGATATGATGGTGATTTGTGGATCATTATTGAGCTGTTGCACCTCACACTATTGCATGAACACAATTTTCCAACACACGACTCATGGATTTGTATCGTTTATGAACATGTTTGCGTTGTTTCATTCTTGATGCGATGAACACGTTGCATACACATTCGAATCATGTTCATTCTTGGTTAATGCTCAACTTGCTGGACACGTGATGCATGATTGATGTTTGTCTCCTTGGTTGCTTGTGCATGACTTGTTTTGCCCAATGTGTAAATCATACATTTATGTTTAGTGGGTTTGTTCTTGAGTGGTTAACATGATCATACTTGTTCATCCTTGATGTTTGCAACCTCTATGCTTGATTTGCCTCGCTATGCATGTTCATTTGCAATCATCTCTTGTTTGGATGCATGCTGCCCTGTTTTTACAGCTGCTGTTCTAAGTTTATTCATGTGCTGTCTATTGTTCACACTTGCTGCCTGCTGCCTTTTACACCTATTTTGTGTTGATTATGTGTGATGTTAAAAGCTGTATTGCTCGGGTGCGGTTTTTAACTGCTGTGCAAGTGCAGAGGCGCTGTTGTAGTCGCTGTTTGTTTGTTTTATTTGCCTTTCCCCTTCTTCATCTCTTTCACTCTTTTTCTTCCCTTGAATCTCAAGACTTGTTTAAGTCTTGGATTCACTTCCTTAGAGCTACCTAGTCCAACTTAATTTTCGATTAAGCTTGGAGTAGGATTAGCATTAGGCTTCCCTTTGCATGCTAATTTAGGTAGAAGTTCCCCTCTCAAACTCAATCTTAGGGCCATCTTTTGCATGACAACATTAAGATAGAACTCCCCTTAGTGTTTTCTTTTCCTTTGAGTCTTCTCTTCTCATCTCTTAACACTTCTAAAACACTTAATAATGATAACGTATATTGCGCTCGAGCCTTAAGTGTAGGAAATGAAGAACGAGGTGTCTCCCCTCCTCTTCTAGAGTGTTTAGCATACGTCCCATTTGGGGGAGACCATGCGATTCACTCGTTCCCGCATGGTAGACTTTGGTGCAATGTAAGTTACGAACTAACTTCAATCCACTTCTTCTAAAAAACACAAAAACAAACAACAATTCTCTTCTCATCTCTTTCATTCCTTTACAAGGATATGTCACTTCCGTTCTACCGTAAACAGGTAAATGCCTAAGACTCCGTACAACGAGCTGCGACACCTAACTGCTAGAACGTGAACGTTGACATAATCCACTTAAAAAGCACAAACAAAGCAATTCTGACCTTGTTAGGTCGAACTACGACTGCTCTGTTTTCCTCCTTCTGGTTAGATTGAGGATACGTAGGCACAAGACGGCGATGTCTTGGCGAGCAAGCTTCCCCCGTAGTTGTCCGAACTACGTTGACTCTGACTTTCCCATTGCACGAGGGAATACGTAGGCATAGGGCGACGATGTCCTATCGAGTCACTTCCTTTTCTTTTCTCCCCCTGTTTCTTCGTTCTTTTCCGTTCCCGTTTCTTCTCCTTTCCAGTAGTAGTGGAGCTCTAGATGACGACACCCTTTGATCGAGACTACAAGCGTGGATCCCATCGAGTGCGATGGACGCGTGGGGGTGATAACACCCTGCCCTCGCGTAACCGACTCCCTTACCCGTTTCTCTTGGTTGCGAGACCATTGCTTTTCCTTCCCCTCAGGTTTACGCAGTGTTTCCTTTCCCTCTCTTGGGATAAATACACATTGCTGGCGACTCTATTTCCGCGCCACTTTCGCGTTTGTACTTGGATGAAAATCCCGGGAGCGACAGCTGGCGACTCTACTGGGGACAGATTGACCTCTTGCTGGTCCAGCCCCTCTTGCGGGTCAATCCTAGCGCTTGTCTGTTTT
Source organism: Lathyrus tuberosus (assembly GCA_022829125.1). Taxonomy (NCBI): domain Eukaryota; kingdom Viridiplantae; phylum Streptophyta; class Magnoliopsida; order Fabales; family Fabaceae; genus Lathyrus; species Lathyrus tuberosus. The sequence goes on along the minus strand of JALAZF010000201.1, from coordinate 9,878,204 downwards.
TCTTTAATTGCGTGTTTACTGTGGTGCTGTGTTTTGCTGTTTTACTATTTTACTGTATTGTTATTTACTGCACTATTGCTTTACTATATTACTGTATTTTACTGCATTTATTGCATTGCATTTCATTATTGTCATATGCTGAACTGTGTTGCGCTGTACTGGTTTTCTGTTTGGCAGGTTGGGATGTTGTGAGAGATAAGCCTAATACCCAGGCTTGAGCATACACCTATGTTTAGCGTGGAAAAGTAGTGTGACTTGTTTGGCATTTGGCCAGACTTAGTATACATGAAAACTCCATATCCAGACGAGGTTTTCTTTGGTAATATTCTATCCTGCGCATTTGGGGCAGATGATGGAATGTAACCTGGAAAACTGTCGACTCTGGCGACCGTCTCCCAAGAACTCAGCAACGCCTCTCCTCCCGAGATATGATAATGGCAATCCAGAAATGGCAAACCCATTACACTTGTCGATCCGAGGACCCAATGCTGGGAACTTACTATAGGATGACCCTTTTTTTGGGGAATCAGTGGACGACCTCTTTGTTTGGTGATAGTATTGTACCCCGGGGGATGAATGTACTATTGCTTCTCAAATCGAGAATCTGAGACTGAGGATCCCGTTTTCTAGAACCCACATGTGAGAGAGGACGGGTGTTTGCAGGTTTGCAAGTGACCTCAACCTTCAACTTACCTGGTTTTCTGGATTTCTTGTCGGTGTATTGTTATCATTCCGATATTCTGGCAGTTTTAGTGGGCCGTTATTTCAGATTTCTGGGTTTCTGATATTTTGGCTCTTATTCAGCCATCAGTACAGCAGCAGTTTTGAGCATCATGGATACCTTGGTCCTGTGTTTGCATTTGCATCATCATCTTTTTTTTGCATTCTAACATGGTCGTTCATTTGTAGGGTTGCATCCTAACTTTGATTCCATTTTTCTAAAGACTGTCCGAGATGAGTACTAGCATTGAGAAGAAGAAGAATATCATCATGTATAAGTTTCCAGAGCTTCATCTAGATTCTGTTCACAAAATCTTGGCCATGGCGAAGCCTGAGGTACTGACAGACTTCAGAAGAGAATATGGAAGAATCCTGAATTTCGCCTGTGATGTTACCCAATATGAGTATAGGGCTCTGCACACTCTGGTGCAATTTTATGACTCTCGCCTGCGATGTTTTCTATTCGCTGATTATCTTTTGGCTCCGACGTTGGAAGAGTTTGCTCTCATTTTAGATGTCTCTGTCAAAGAAGAAGTTCCTTTCTATCCCTCTAAAGAGCTGTCGGATCTGGAAAAGGTTTCCGCTGCTTTGCACTTGGATCCATCTTTGTTGAAGAGCAATGTTGCCAACAAAGGAGGATGTTTTGGTTTTCACACGAAATTTTTGGTAGAGAAGACTGCTATTTGTGCTAAGAATAAACATTGGTCAGTGTTCAATGCAATATTTGCTATGTGTGTTTATGGAACGGCGTTATTCCCAAATGTGAAGAATTTCATAGACATGCACGCCATTCGGATATTCACCATGAAGAATCTGGTACCTACCTTTCTAGGGGATTTGTATTATTCAATGCATTATAAGAACGAGAAGAGGAGGGGAGGACCCCTTAATTTCTGCGCTTCAATCTTCTGCAAGTGGTTTGACGATCGTCTTCCCAAATCTAGGGTGTTCGTAGACTCTAGAGAAATATTGGATTGGTCTAAGAGATTGATGGGATTAAGGGCCGACAATTTGGCTTGGGTCAATCGTGATTTGTTGGGCCGAGAGATCATGGTCAGTTATGGGGGTTACCCAAATGTGCCTTTAATAGGAAGAAAAGGTGGAATTAACTACAACCCTGTCCTTGCTATTAGGCAATTTGGGTATGCTTTGAAAGAGCCGCCAAGGGATGAAGACGTTCAAGAGTTTATATATGTGAGTGGGGAAGCCAACCTGGAAGTGCTAAAGGAAGCTGCAAGCACTTGGGAAGACCGTCACAAGAAAGGGAAGACTTTCTTCGGAAAAAGCAATAACAAAGCATTCCCTGCCTACAAGGACTAGATTCAGAAGAGAGTGGAGAAGGTACTTCTACCGTTCTCCAAAGAACCACCATCTTACCCCCTGTTGATTAAGCCTCCGACCACGGTGGAGATAGAGAAGTTCAACAAGTTATGGGCTGAAAAAGAGAAGCTTCGATAAGAGAACGATGAGCTGCATAGAGAAATTTACCAGCTAAAGCATGAGCGAGGTGAAGTTGTCCATGTTTCTAAAATGAAAACGGAACTCCTAGCCAAGAAAGAGAAAGAATTGGCTGAGGAGCTCACGGCCAAGCAGAAGGTAGCACAAGCTCTAAAAAGTGTTAGCAGGGTGCTCAAGTCAAAGAAGAAAGAATTAGCCAGAGCTCTGTTGAAGATTCATAGGTTTAATGCGCACCGAAACACGGCAATCACCGCCAACAAGCAGAAAGAGGATAAGTATTTGGAGCAAATTGAGAGTCTGAAGTTGAAGCTCGGGAAGAAAGACGAGGAGATCTTATCAGGGACGTTCCAAAGACACGCAGTTGAGGAACTTCTGAATGAGGTCATAGCAACCATAGAAGAGCTGAGGATACGAGCTGAAGTGAAGAAGCCTAGGGGTGAAGGCTCTAGCTTAGGCAGTGGGTGATACTCTGTAGTTGGCTCTTTCTTTGTGGTATTTTGGGTCACCACCAGAATTTTTGGCTGGGATCTTTGTTTCTGTTGTTTCAGACTTATTATCTTGGGTTGTAATCTCTGACCGTGATTCTTCTCTGATATGTGAGCAGAAGTTTTATTCCATCTTGTTTTAAAAACTGGAATCAAGGGGTGGATCGCCCTGTGAATATACAAACATGTTGCATTTGCATTTGCATAATCATAATCATTTTTTCATAACAGGTACTCGTCCCAGGGAGTTTCCAAACTTTATTTGGTTTCAAGCAGAATAGCTGATCTCAACATTCATCGCTACGCGACTCGACAGAATCAAGCCAGAATCATGGAACAGGTGCATGCAAAACTCATTGAAATAAGAACCCGTATGGAGCAGTTCATGAACCTTATGCAGGGTATAGCCCAGGGCCAGCAAGATTTGAGAACTGCAGTTCAGAGGTTGGAAGTGGAAATCCCCAATGTTAACCCTCCTGGCGGAGCGGTAGTTGATCCTCCTGGCAGGGTTCCTGGTGGCGTTGGCCATATTAATCACCAGCATGTGGAGGACCATCAAGATGATCAGTTCTCTGTGTTGAATGCTGACATGGGGGCTCATAATGATGGTAATGACAGAAGGTATGAAGAGTTGGCTGAGAAGGTAAGAGCCATGGAATGTCAAAACTCTATGGGAATTAATGTTGCTGGCACGGGGCTGGTGCAAGGGGTGAGGATCCCTCCAAAGTTTAAGCCTCCAACCTGTGACAAGTATAATGGTAGTACCTGTCCTAAGACTCACATTCAGGCATATTTCAGGAAAATTTCTGCATATTCTGACGATGAAAAGTTGTGGATGTACTTCTTTCAGGATAGCCTGTCAGGAGCTTCATTGAAATGGTACATGAAGCTGGAAAGAGCTTATATCAGGAACTGGAGGGACTTGGGCGATGCTTTTTTGAAACAGTATCAGTATAACATTGACATGGCCCTCAATCGTACCCAATTGTAGAATATGGCACATGATCCGAAGGAAGGTTTCAAACAGTACGCCCAGAGGTGGCGCGAGCTAGTAGCCCGAGTACAACCCCCGTTGATGGAAAGGGAAATGATTGATATATTTATGAATACTTTACAACGTGCGATGTGCTATATTTATTTATCCTTTTATTTCAATTTTACACGTGTCCGACAGTTTAGCCTAGTAACAATTCACTTTTTGTGCTTACTGATTCGCGTCTCGATTTGTAATTTGTGATTTTTTATTACCTTGTTGTTTTTTTATTCGATTTGCGATGACCGCTTATGTGGTAGTGATTTGTCTTTCTTTTAATTTGTGTTAATTTTTGATGATCCAATAATGTTATGATTATATTCGATTAAATTTGTTGTGGTAGGCTTCGCACTTTTTCGCGCACGCGACCTTGGTTAACGTATTCGCGTCATGATTTTAATCCATGCACTTTTCTTTTCAATTTACATTTTGATTCACTTGATGTGTGATGTTAATATTTTGTATGTGAAATTCTGGCCTATATATCAGATGTCCTATCGAGATATCGAGACACTGATATACGACAACAATGAACAAGTTCAAAATAATAGTGTGCAGAAAATGTAAAGAACACCAGAAATTGTTAACCCAGTTCGGATCTAACTATCCTACATCTGGGGGCTACCAAGCCAGGGATGAAATCAATATTCGATAATATCAATTCACTGATAACCACACCCGGTTTAATCAACTCACTTAATCACTACCCTTCCTATGATTTCTACCTAAGACTCCCCTAGGTATGAGGCCCTCCTCAAATCCCTCTTCAATCACAACCCGTGACTGGTTCCTTACAAAACAAGTAACGATGGTCGAAACACAAATTCTCAATACTTCACAGCTTATGAGAATTAACACACAACCACTCAATGCTTAAAAGCTTATGAGCGACCTTACACAACTTACACTACAGTCCTTATACTGTTATCATAAGATACCAGTTAGGCTCACAAAATACCAGCACACAACCCTAAAAATACATGTAAGTTCGACACCTAAAACTAGGTTTACATCAGTCTATTTATAGCTTATAATCTGGACTGAATTGGGCTTCAAAAACTCAGCAAATAGACTGCTCACAATTCTGCAAAATTAACTCCAACAAAATAGGTCTTCAATCCAAAGTTTCATATTTTGTCTCCATAGTTAGAAACAGCAGCAAATCCGAAAACTAATAAATAACCACACTCCAAAAATGCTTTGGATGCCACATAGCATAACCAAATATTCTCAGAATATTCAGTAACAAATCATAGTAACAGAATCTGCATTAAAACTGACTTCACAGCGCGATGTCCTATGAGCTGCCATGGAACATCTTCATTCGACATGTTGAAAGCAGCCACTTAGAACAATAAGATTCAACATCTTGCTGCTATAATAGTTTTAGCAAAATATATGTCAACCACAAAAGCACAGAAATAACAATCTCCCCCTTTGGCTTATTTTGGCTAAAACTACACACTCACAAACAAACTTATAAAGAAGCACAAACAAAATATCCAAATATCAGACAGCAGCGAAAACACCAAAAAAATCCAGCATAACAACACTCCCCTTCAGCTGCACACAAAAACACTTATCATAGTAAACTGGCAAAACTCCCCCTCAACAGCTGCAGCAGCACACCATCTACCTGCAGCACACATAATCTACCTGCAGCACACACAATCCCCCTCAACAGCACAAGCACATAACAATGTTGCTCCCCCTCACATACCAACAACACAGCTCCCCCTCACACTTACTACTCCCCCTTTTTAGCCACAAATATGACAAAGAGAGGTCATAGATAAATGTAAACATATTACATAGCAGTATATTGTTCAAAACCAAAACAGAATTAAGTTGTCCTAAAAAAAGAAAAGGAAAAAAAAAACAGAAAAGAAGAAAATAAACTTGCAGATAGCCTATAGCTATTCAGCACTGTCCTCTTCATCAGCAACCTCATCACTTTCACCTTCAGATTCAGCAGCACCATTCTCAGAACCAGAATCATCAGACTGCTGGACACTCCTTCTATCAGACTCAGTAGATTCACCTTGTCCATCATCTTCAGTCAGCTCTTGATCTTTAGCAACATTTCTCTTTTCAACCAAGGCTTTAATCAGCTGCTCTAGCTTTGCCTTCCTTCCTGTATCTCTCCTGATAGATTCTTCCATCTCTTTTCAAGTTTCTTGCATCTGTGCAATGGCTTCATCATCAAGAGTGGCATGACTTGAAGTTGAGGAGGATGTCCCAACAACATCAGACACATGAACTCCACCTAGCAGCCTATAATTCAAAGTCATTGAAGGTTTTCTCTTGCTGACTTTGTAACTTCTTACTAAGCATTCAGGAAATTGGTCCAGGATCATTCCACAGATTAAGGATGGAAAACATATGGGTAGCTTAACAGCAGATGAGCTAGCTTGCTTCAAAACTTGTTCAAAGATATATGCTCCAAAGTTGAAAGGGACCTTCTTTCCAATAGCATAGATGAATTTTCCAAGCATGGATGAGATGGTGGAAGTATGGTTGGTAGAAACCCAGTTTACCACTGCAATTCTATGAAGGATAGAATATTTGACACTTAGCTTCCCAGAAGAGAGCTTTCCTTCATTTGGCCAAACTTTGATGTAACCACCTGTTATCTCCTCACAAATTTCATCATCTGTTGCTTCTAACTCAGCCTGATGGTCCGTAGGTCTCCCCAAAAAGTTATTAATCACTTTGGGGGAAAATTTCACAGCTTTGCCTCTTACATAAACTTTTCTGAGTTTGCTATTATAGTCTTCAGGGATACTCACAACAAACTCCTTAAGCAACTTCTCATAACATGGTCCTATGTCAGACACAGTCTTCATCAACCCAGCAGCTTTAATAAGATCAACCACTTCCTTATACTTGTTGAAGTCTTTTCCCAGTTCTCTCTCTAAAGCTACTATTCTTTGGCTGACAATTTTCCACCTATCAGTTTGCCTCTGAGACCTGACAGTTTGATCCTCCCTTCTTCCACTGATGTCCTAGACATCAGTTCCAGCATTTGACTCATTCAGGCATGTGACCCTCCTTTTCTTGATTGGAACCACAACTTTACTCCATTGCTTAGAGGGACCTGCTTCAGCCTTTCTTTTGTTACTCCCCACTGTCATACCCCAAATTTTGACCACTAAGATTTCCCATCATTGTGCAAATCATCATCACAATATGGGGGAACCATCCTACCTTATCAGTCTCCCCAAAGATGGGTGAGCATCCACTACAATCAAAATTAGGGTTTCAAGCCCTCTCTGAGTGCTTAGACAAAGGATCAATCAAGGAATGACATGATCTTCAACTTGTATAACCTCTCAAACATCCACAATGGATCAAAAGGACTCCCACTTTAAGGATTAAGCACAAGGATGCTCCCTTCCAGGTGGATTAAGTCTCAAGATCGACAGTGTCACCAAATTAGGGTTTTGGTCGATCAGGGCCTCCAAAGGGAAGTTTTCATCTGGGCATGAGCCAATTATCCAAAACATAACCTAATATACTCCATGGAACCTCATGGACCCAATCACCAAGTCAATTTTGCCTCAGGGGATGCATACATCAAAAATCAGGAATTAGGGTTTCTTGACCTAATTCACCCCTAAGTTGACTTTTAGGGAAAATCATGAGCCAAGACCTCAAGAGAGGGTTTGAGGGTCTCTAATGAACTATATTGATCCATTTGGAACAATGGATTAATCCAAGAAGCTTGAGCAACAAGTTTCAATTTCATCTGCACCACAATTAGGGTTTCGCGAGGAAAGTCAACTGTAACTTTGACTTTTGACCAAGACATGCTCCCAAGGCCTAGGACATGCCTCAATATACCCTATGACACCCATGGAACATGTCCATCAAGTTTGATTTAGGTCAAGGACATGATTTCCTGAAGAATTGCACAGTTTGGAATTCATCTGATAAAAAGTCAACTGTGCACAAAAGTCAACTTTGACTTTTTGAGATTTTTCACCAAAATGGATTTTTAACCCTAAAATGATGTTAATGTGTGATTTGAATCATCATTCATCAAGAAAAAACAAGAAAAGTTGGATAACTTGTAAAAGGGGTAACCATAAAAAACTTAGAAAATTTTCTAAGTTAAAAATAAAGTGACAAGGGTACCAACTTTGGAGGATCATAACTCCTAAACCACAAGTCCATTTTTTCCCATACAAATATGGATTTGTAGCCCTCATTACCCTCTACAAAAACTTCAACTAGACCTAAGTCCAATTCATTAAGGATTTTGAGTTATGGAGTGATCAAAATGGCTGAAAAATGAAAATGTCACTTTTTCCAACACTTAGTGAAATTTTCACTAAGTCAGAATCTGTCTTCATTTTTTTCCAAATGTAGGGGGATTTTTCACTTGGATTCAAAAGAGATCAAAACCAAACATGTTCAAACAGTTGTTGTATCATGTAAGGGCTTTCCAAAATGACCAAGAACATTGCCAAATTCCATTTGAGTCATGAGATATGACATTGGAAAGTTGCCTTGCTGAAATCTGTCAAAGGCAAGGCAGAATTTGCAATTTTGCTCGATTTGCCAAAATCAGGCAAATTCAAATGCTCCTATCCACTTGGACACCTCAGAGGATTGAATCTAAAGGGGACAATCACTGAGCCAAGCCTCCAAAATCCATGGAACAAGAAATAGCATGTTGAACCTAGAATGGCCAAAATAGGGACAAGACTCCAAATTTGGATTGAAGCATTCAATGGAAACATCAAAGTGGCATGGACTGAGCCATTCTCATCTGAAATCACTCAAGACTTATCCAAGACCAAGGGAACCAAAGCTCTGTGCCCTAACCTCTAGTCAACGGCTAGAGGAGACTTGGATTTTCATTTGCCAACATTGGCCAAACCTACTTAGCAGCTGTCATTCACTATTCCTTGCAAAACAAACTTGCTCTACTATAAATAGAGCTCAATTGTGATCAGTTTGAGTACACCAAAGCCATCTAAGAGATGTTTTCCTCAAAATCTCTTTCTCTTGGCAAAAATGCCTTTCTTAGCAAGGTAGCTATCGGGTTTTGAGTTTGAGAGCTTTTCCAATCAAACCAATCACTCACACACCTCACATACATCATATAGAAGTGATCCAAACACTCACATAACATCTGGATCACTGATTTCACAAAATCACCAGTCAATTGCTCAAGGTTTTAACCAAAGTGCAGTTGAGATGCCATGAAGTGATCCAGCCAATTTCCATCAAGTCCAAGCATTCAAACACACTCCATAGGGTGTAGGGAAGCTATTCAGATCATCACAACTCATCTGTAACACCTCCAACTCAGAAATCAATTTGCTCTTGCTGTCACGGCCTAGAGGTAAGCACATACTTGGTCATCTCTCAATCTATGCATATTTCCTCGCACAATAATTTGGCCATATGTTCATAATCATGCATGGAATGTTTCCCCTCAATTAATTGCATTGTTTGAATCGTGTATCAAAAATCCCAGCCTTCATGCAGAAATTAGGGTTCTTGAGGATTTTTCATGATTTCTTGTTATATGTTTAATTTAAATGAAATTAATGGACATAGACATGATCGTGAGGTTGAGGCGAGCATAATGATATGTGGATTGCATGTTATAATCAAGTATTCAAGGAGATTGGATAGAAAATGCAAATCAGCCAAACCCAGAACACGCGCGTGTTCTTCAGCTGTTCTTTGCGCCTTTTTTTGAATTTTCAAATATTTGAATTTTGTGATTTTCTTTAATTGATTCAAAAATTAATTTCTCTCTGAGTTTTAATGATTTTGACTTGATTCTTTTTTTAATAATTCACAAAAATGTTAAAATATTTTATTTTCCCAAAAAAATCCCAAAAATATTATTTATTTTATATAATTAATATTTTTGCAAAGAATTTATGTTTTAATTGTTTTTGACATTTTAAATATTTTTTCTACATTGATTTTGCAACTTTTAATGCTTTCTAATTATTTTGTAGGTCAATACTTAATTTTTGAAGCATTAATCCAAGATCACAATTTGTTTTTTCATATGATAAACAATTTTGATCATTTTAATTGAATTTTTATTCAATTAAATACATTTTTGAAAACAAATTAGGGTTTTTGGATTAATTCAACCCTCATAAATCATTTTCAAAACACTTTGGGCCTCTAATAGAGTGTAAGACCCAATCCTTTTTTGACCAAATCATTTTTGGGCCTCAGTGTATTGTATAAGTCCCGATACCGTAAAAAAAATAAATGGCGCGATCGTCGCCTTTTCAAAACAAAATTGGGCCTCTCCTCGAGCTATAAGACCCATTTAAAACTTTTGGGCCTCTAATAGAGTGTAAGACCCAACCCCCTTTTAACCAAAATATTTTGGGCCTCACTTATTGTATAAGTCCCTCTGCGTTAAAAGAAAACCTCGGCGCGATCGCCATTTTAAACGAAAAATCATCTGGGCCTACCCTCGTGTTATAAGCCCCATTCTTTTTCTTTAAACTCTTTGGGCCTCTATTAGAGTGTAAGACCCATCCCTTTGTACAGAAAACACTTTTGGGTCTCAGTCACTTGTATAAGTCCCTCTGTACAAATTCAACAGTGTGATCACTGATATAACCCTGGGCCTCTCCTTGAGCTGTAAGCCCCAAATCTTTCTTTTTCAAAGCACTTTCTCCTTTGATTTTGAATATACTATTGTTTTCAATCTTTCTTTGTTGAACAACTAACCAAACAGCATGGAAGCTCTACAACCGAGTAAGTGGTTATTGCTTTCATTTACCGCTTTCATATACATATAACTGTATTGTGGGGCTGTTTCACTGTAAGTCTTCTTTCATAAACTCATATCAACTGTGTAATAATAGTATAGATATTTAGAGTTTCCCCGGCAACTACGTCTAGCATTAAGCCCGTTGATCACTCCTAGAAATAGTCTAAACTAGATCCCCGTAGAATTACCTGACACAGTCTTCCCTCCTCTTGGGGTTAAACAATATGGAGATATGAAAGGCAGCATTCCCTGTGAACCCTTTCATAGACTGTCACCTTTAGAAGTTGTCAAAGAAACTCTATTCCCAGAGATGATCTTTTCTCCGTGAATGGCATCTCTTGAGTTTCTTCCAAATTCTCGAACTTTCCTGACTTTGATCTATTCTCGGTGAATAGCATTGCCTTGAATTTCTCGGGGTTTGGGGACCCACAGGCTTCTTAAAAGCACTTGTCAAGAAACTCTACTCCCCAGAGATGATCTTTTCTCCGTGAATGGCATCTCTTGAGTTTCTTCCAAATTCTCGAACTTTCCTGACTTGATCTATTCTCGGTGAATAGCATTGCCTTGAATTTCTCGGGGTTTGGGGACCCATCGGCTTCTTAAAAGCATCGGCCTCCTCTTGGGCATTGTACAAGGACCCACAGGCTTCCTAAAAGCAACCCCGCCTCCTCTTGGGCTTAGTACAAGGACCCTACGGCTTCTTAGAAGTATTCACAGCCTCCTCTTAGGCTTCATATAATGATCTCTTCCTCCGGGAATGATAGCCTCCTCTTGGGCTTCGTACAAGGACCGATCGGCTTCTTAAAAGTTTCCAGCCTCCTCTTGGGCTTTGTACAAATTGTCCCGACGACCTCCTAGAGGTATAGGAACAGAACTTAGTCAGCTTCATAGAGCAGTCCTTTCCAATAGTCTACTACTGTTTCTCCAAGCATAGTTCAAAAGATGAAACTCTAGACTTGGACAGTCTAACTTCCTTGAGTCTCAAAGATATTCTCAAGTGACCCCTTCGTTAAATAGGAAGGAAACCCGCAGACTCGGACAGTCTCAATACCCTTTGGATTTCCCGTTTCCTCAAAGAGAAGGAAATATCCCTGATCCTCAAATCAAATCCCTGAGTACAGTGTTGCTCATATAAGAACTGATTTTCTCTTTAAAATCAGTATACTGGACCTGTCACTTAACTGAGATAGTTACCATAGCCTCCTCTTGGGCTTTGTTCAATGATTCTTCCCAGCGAAGCAAATGTTTAGCCTCCATCTCGGGCTTCGTACGAGATACCAAAATTCTCCCCAGCGGAGTCAAACAACATTTAGCCTCTCTCTCGGGCTTTGTACGAGACACATAAGAGACTCCCTCGTTGAGTCAATCACCTTTTAGCCTCCATCTCGGGCTTCGTACGAGAAACAAAAACACTCTCTTGTTGAGTATAAAAGATTCTCCTGTTGAGTCTACCCTTTTAGCCTCTCTCTCGGGCTTTGTACGAGACACATAAAAACTCCCTCTTGTTGGGCCAATAGCCTCCTCTTAGGCTTTGTATAAGAAAACCACTGGTTGATCCAATCAACCTTTTAGCATCAAAGTTGTGCCTCGTTCACAGTACGCAAACATCAATAACTCCTTCATCTAATCGCTGTAAGCGGCAAGCCTCTGGATCATCTACATCCATGCCACTGTCCCTCTTTTAGCATGAGAAATTCCTAAGGAAAGATGGCATTGCTCTACACTGAGTTAAAGTCTTCCCCTTCAGGTTAAAACCCCTTATAAAGGAAATTATGGCATTTCTAGGATCTGCGTATCCCGGTTAAAGTAATCCTCCTTTATAACCAGTCACCAAACCGTTGTGACAAACAGACCCTTCTTTAGAGATAACAAATTCTCTCTAAAGTCGAGGTCCTTCAGCTTCACGTCTTGGGCTTTGAACAAGACACAAATAGACTTTTCAGCTTCACATCTTGGGCTTTGAGCAAGATACAAATCACTTTTCGCTTCACGTCTTGGGCTTTAAACAAGACACCAAAAACAGCCATTTCCTCCCATTGAATAGGAGGAACTACGAACGCTCTGATTTCCCTGTTTCGGTAAACGGGAATACGTAGGCATAAGATTGAAAGAAAAATCTTAGCGAGCACAATCAACAAAAAACCAAAATCCCATACTCTCACATTCAAAAGCATCAGTCCTAACATCCTAATCCTTGTTCCCCGCCAGAAACCTTCTGCCCAGATCAGAAGAAAGAAAACAGTATTGGCGAAAATACAAATAACCAGTACAAAGGCCCCCCACATTGATAGCATTCGTAACCTAACAGACCGTTGTTTAAACTCAGTATGCAAGCAGGGTTAATTGGAGACATTTATTTCCCTTCCTTATTCAGCTCACAATAGGATAAAAAATGAATCGACCTGTAGTTTAAGCTCAAACCGCAGAGAGCGACCAACGCTTAAGAACCGCGTCCAAAATTGCTCGCTACACCCACATTAGCAGATTTCCTAATCATTTCTGCATCCTTTGAAGTCTCAGCCACAATGGTATTCTCTTTTCTAGTCATGATTCTTTGAAGTATGTCAGCTATTGGTTCCTCATTAGAGTTTTTCTCAGCAACATTACTACACATCTCAACCCTCTTCTTGCTTCTTGTTTCCCTAGCCACCTGAACTGGTATACAACTCTCAGTCCTATCAGTAGGACTATTATTTGTATTTCCAGCCATGGATATTGGGACATCAGACCCGACATCTTTATCAGCTTCACTAACAGCAATGGTGGCAAATCTTCTAAGACTCTGATCTCTACTGGAAACATTATCATCAAGAGTCCTACTATCATTCTTAGTTTCATCCACCCTCTTATTTGAATTCTTGTCAGTAACATTTTTTCTAGGGCTTATCTTATCAAAATAAAACCTAGTAATCATTTTGTCTTTCTTCCTAGATGAAAGTGGTTTAGACTTCATACCTTCATTCACAGAGTGGGAAACTGGTTGCTTACCTCTAGTGTCAGCAGGAACAACAATCAACGGGGCGATATCAAGAACAAGGTCTGTGAGTTTGATCATTCGGTGAGGATCATAGTCTTCATCATTACTTGAGAAGTTCTTGAATCAGCAGGAGAATCATGATGTTGAGACATTTTTTGTTGCTCATAAAATGCAGTATTGAAGAGAGTAAGAGCAAACCCTAGCGGAGAAGAGTTTTGAAAGAATAGGTCAGATGAAGTTTTTGCACTGTAGGATTGAAGTTGGAATGTGTTAGCTGGGCCATTTATAAGTTTTGGAAATGGGTCCTTATACATGTGCCATTCACAAGTTCTTTGGTTCAACACTTCCACAATAGTGCTTTCATCTTTCCACAAATAGCAATTCTCTGAGGTTCTTTCACCTCTCATAACAACAGAATTCTTTTCATCCACTATTAAACATTTGTAGTTTGTAAAGATGACCCTAAGACCTTGATCACACAACTGGCTTATGCTTATTAGATTAGTATCTAATCCTTCAACAAGCAATACTTCTTCCAAAATTGGTTGTCCTGGACAATCCACACTTCCAACACCAAGCACTTTTCCTTTTGATCCATTACCAAAAATCACCTCATTAGGAGCATGATACTTAACATCTGACATATATCTACTAACACCAGTCATATGTCGAGAACATCCACTATCAAAGAACCATTTTTCATCTGTAGAGACTCTGAAAGACTTGTAGTCCCTATGTTCTTTTACAATATCCTTTGAAGTCCATATCCTTTTTGTTTCAACCCTGCTCCTTTTTCTACTATACTGTTGCATGGGTTTGGGATAACCATGTAGCTTGTAGCAAAAAGCTTTTATATGACCAAACTTCCCACAATGGTAGCATGTCCATCCTTGATTCTTTTTCTTTATAAACTTCTTCTGATGTCTGGGAGGATGTTGCAACATGTTATTCAACATCTTCAAACTTCTCTTATCTTGAATGGGTACTTCCTCAGATTTCTTTCCTTCATCTAATTCATTTGTACCTTCAAATCCAATACCACTGACATTTCTAGCACTCTTCCTGACTTCAAAATTTCATCAAGTACATCAGAACTCCCATTTAACATTCTGACATTTTTGATCATGTTGTCCAGTTTTGAATTCAGAACATTTACTTCACTTTGTAGATCAGCTATAGTAGACACATGCTCAGTATTCTCGACTTTTAAATGAACAATAACAGATGCTTGTTCTTCTTTCTGCTGGCATACTTCTTCATGTTCAATGCACAATTTCTTATAAGAGATAGCCAGCTCTTCAAAAGTAAGCTCTACAGATTCTTCATCTGATTCACATACTCCTGTTAATGTTGTCACCAACTTTGCAGATTTCTCATCAGCTTCAGTTTCAGAATCATCTTCTGACCATGTCACAGATAATCCCTTCTTCTGTCTTTTAAGATAAGTGGGACACTCAGTTTTTACGTGCCCAAATCCTTCACATTCATAGCATTGAACTCTCTTCCCTTCGAGAGACTTGTTTTGAACATTTTCTCTTGACTTCCAGTCCATCCTTTTCAACACTTTATTAAATTGTCTTCCAAGCAACACTACCTCTTTGGACACATCTTCATCTTTGACCAGTTTTCCTTCATCATCTGAGTCATCAGCATTCGACACAAATGCTATACTCTTCTTCTTTTCCGCTTTTTCACTGAATCCTAACTCAAAAGTTTGGAGTGATCCCATAAGCTCATCCACCTTCATCTTGTCAATGTCTTGAGCTTCCTCTATAGCAGTGACCTTCATATCAAATCTCTTAGGTAGAGACCTGAGAATCTTCCTGACCAGCTTGCTGTCAGACATCTTTTCTCCTAAAGCACTTGAGGCATTTTCTATCTCAATGATGTTCATGTGGAAGTCATGAATACTCTCATCTTCCTTCATCTTCAGATTTTCAAACTTGGAAGTGATGAGTTGCAGCTTTGACAGCTTCACCTTTGAGGTTCCTTCATGTGTGACTTTCAAGACCTGCCACGCTTTTTTGGCAATAGTATAATGCTCAATCAGCCTGAAGATATTTCTGTTGACACCATTGAACAATGCATTCATGGCTTTAGAATTTCCAACAGACCCTTTGTAGTCAACATCATCCTAGTCTTCCTCTTCCTTCACCACATCAGTAGGGTTACCTTTATCATCTTTAACCTTAGGGGGCTCCCATCCTTTGATAACAGCTTTCCATGCTTGATCATCCATGGATTTTATGAAAGCTATCATCCTTGGTTTCCAATAGTCATAGTTGGAACCATCAAGCAGAGGTGGTTTATTCAGAGCTCTTCCATCCTTGTCCATTGTACCAGAAAGTACCTTCCCTGAATCTCACCCAGAAACAACTAAGGGTGCCTGCTCTTGATGCCAATTGAAATTCTGGCCTATATATCAGATGTCCTATCGAGATGTCGAGACACTGATATACAACAACAATGAACAAGTTCAAAATAATAGTGTGCAGAAAATGTAAAGAACACCAGAAATTGTTAACTCAGTTCGGATCTAACTATCCTACATCTGGGGGCTACCAAGCCAGGGATGAAATCAATATTCGATAGTATCAATTCACTAATAACCACACCCGGTTCAATCAGCTCACTTAATCACTACCATTCCTATGATTTCTACCTAAGACTCCCCTAGGTATGAGGCCCTCCTCAAATCCCTCTTCAATCACAACCCGTGATTGGTTCCTTACAAAACAAGTAACAATGGTCGAAACACAAATTCTCAATACTTCACAGCTTATGAGAATTAACACACAGCCACTCAATGCTTAAAAGCTTATGAGCAACCTTACACAACTTACACTACAGTCCTTATACTGTTATCATAAGATACCAGTTAGGCTCACAAAATACCAGCACACAACCCTAAAAATACATGTAAGTTCGACACCTAAAACTAGGTTTACATCAGTCTATTTATAGCTTATAATCTGGACTGAATTGGGCTTCAAAAACTCAGAAAATAGACTGCTCACAATTCTGCAAAATTAACTCCAACAAAATAGGTCTTCAATCCAAAGTTTCCTATTTTGTCTCCATAGTTAGAAACAGCAGCAAATCCGAAAACCAACAAATAACCACACTCCAAAAATGCTTTGGATGCCACATAGGATAACCAAATATTCTCAGAATATTCAGTAACAAATCATAGTAACAGAATCTGCATTAAAACTGACTTCACAACGCGATGTCCTATGAGCTGCCATGGAACATCTTCATTCGACATGTTGAAAGCAGCCACTTAGAACAATAAGATTCAACATCTTGCTGCTATAATAGTTTTAGCAAAATAAATGCCAGCCACAAAAGCACAGAAATAACAGTATGCATCTTATTTCCCTTCAACCTAACTCTAGGTTTATTTTCTTGCATCATAACATTAGGATAAACCTCCCTTTCTCGTCCTCAACTATAGGACCATTTAACATGACAACATCTGGAACTGAGTCTCCCTTATATTTTTCTTTTAGCCTTTTAGTCTCTCTCTTCTCTCTCTCTACACAAGTAAAATACTTAATACCTACGATGTGTATTATGTGCCACGAGCCTTAAGCACATAGGAAAAGATGAGCGGATGTATTTCTAACCTCATCTTAGGGTACTTTGTGCACGAGACGCTTGGATCGTTAGCGCAAATTATTCGATCCTATGTCATAGGCTTTAGTGCGATACACATCACAAACAAAGTCAATCCACTTCTCTAAAATCCTTGAACAAATTCAAACCATTTTGTCCTTTGGGATTTCCTTTCAAACCTTTTCAAAATGATGTGCTACCTCCGTTCTACCACAAACAGGCATCGACCCTAACTGCTGGAACGTGAGCTTAGCATCGTTCATAAAAGACACCAACCAACCGTGGCAGATCGAACTACGATTGCTCTGACTTCCTCATTCTCGTCCGAATGAGGATACGTAGGCACGAGACGGCAAAGTCTTGGCGATCACCACCCTTTTCCCTTTTCCGTAGTCCCACGAACTACGGACAATCTGACTTCCTCATTCTCGTCCGAATGAGGATACATAGGCACAAGACGGCGATGTCTTGGCGAGCACAATCCCCACATTCACCCATAGTCCTTCGAACTACGTTGACTCTGACTTTCCCATTACATGAGGGAATACGAGGCATAGGGCGACGAAGTCCTATCGAGTCTCCTTTTATTTTTCTCCCCGTTCCGTTTCCATTAGCAGTAGGCTTTAGATGAACACACCATTTGATTAGACAACAAGCGTGGATACCGTTGAGTACAACGGACGTGAGGGGGTGCTAATACCTTCCTCTCGTGTAACCAACTTCCGAACCCGGACTATGGTTGCGATGACCATGTCTTCTCCCTTTTAAGGTTTCTTCGATCGTTCCCTTTCCCCTGATGGGATAAATAACGTTCGGTGGCGACTCTGTTTTTTCCACCGGTTGTTTTTTTCATTGCGACACCTTGACGAGAGTATGAGATTCAATAAGGGAAGCTCAAGACATATAAAAGGTAACATCTTCTTGTCCATCGACTTTGTGACAAAGAAAAAGAATGTTGTGACCTATGAAGTTGACAAATATTTGTGCTAAATCATGTATAAGGTAGTGTAGGTAAATCTCCTTCTCACTAGTATCTTTGTTATTAAAATTGCTTGAGAATACTTACTGTTATTAAGGTCGAATACATTAGTTGTGATGTATTACATCCAAGAAACGCTGAGAAAACTCTTTTGATGTAGATGAATCTTTAGAAGATGTACTCAAGCTATCAAAGATGGATTGATCACCCCAAAATGGTAAGATCTTGAGGAGATAAGATAACCATCAAGTCAAGAGAAGACAAACCTTCTAAAATATCTTGGATACTTGACCAAAACCATGACTATACGCTTGTAGATAAGTACTTTTTGTTATCTCTTAAATTTTGTTTCAATTCTTATTTTAAATCTCTTTGTTATCCTCTTTGATGAACATTGGCCTGAGGGAATGTTACTTGAGTTTAAAATCATTGTGTGATATTTGTGTCCTACATTTGCGAGATCATCAATATATAGGTACAAATTGTATTTGTGAAAACAAATTGGACAAAATCAAGTAGATAACTAAGAGATTACATCAATTGGCTAGACAAGTAAAAGAAGTGTAAATGATTACTTCCTTGATCCTTCATCCAAGAGGTAATATTGTTTCACTTTTTCTTTTGTTTTTCACTACATTTACTACTTGTATGCCATTCCTTATGATTATTGATTGTTGTGATTAAACTTGTATGTTACATTTGATGTATGATAAAGCTCATATGTGTTCACTTCCAAAAAAATTATTGATCACAATTGATTGTTTTCAATTTATATGCTTATAATGACATAATGTCTTTGAACTTGTCATCTCATGTACTGCATGACATTAATTTCTTCATCATATGTTTAAACATAAAGTTTACTCATTCTACATGGGGAACATCATTTATGCATAAAATTCAACATGTCCACAATGTATGCACTCATCCCAAGTCTAGAAAGTGTCTCATTCTCTAGTTCCTTCTAATGTATCAACTCATTAGGTATAATTAAATACACTTATAGTGTGTATCGAATCAAATGGGAAAGGAATTAATACATTGCACATAAGTAGAATTCTTCATGTCTGTCTCTGCCTCGAATGTATCAACTCCAAACACGTATGAGTCGATACATTATTTAATTTTTCAGAATTTTGCTTTCGTTTGTATCGACTCCATTGTCGAATGGGTCGATAGATTGGTGCTGGGCTTTAATCCATCAAGGCTTTAAGGCCCAAATGGGTTGACCCATTCACATCAAAAGACAATTTTTCTTGTGTCTTCAACGTGTCAGCATCCATAACTCCACTTTGACTAATTTTTTATCTTCCAAAATTCCCAACTAACCCCATTTACTCTTTGCATTTCAACTTTCTCTTATATTCTCAAGACAAATTTGATTTTCGTAAACCTTATTTACTTTTCATTATTTCTTTTCTCTACAAAACCTATCTTACTAATTTCTTGTTCAAAATCAAATCATTATTATCTTAATCCTTCAAATTTAAGTGTTTGGATTTCTTCTTCCAATGTTTGGGTTAGTGGGTCTTTCAAATTCAACTCAAAATCCTCTCAACTTCATTCACACATTTCATCAAACACCTGGTGTGGACTTCTTCAACACCAAAAACTCATGGCTCCTAAGTTGAATCGAGGTAAGAATCTTGCAGGAGCATCTTCTTCAACTCCTATAAGTTCTCTATCTCTCTTATCTCCATCTTGTGTTGATGAGTTTGAGAAATCCTTTAGAAATATGATTGTGGTCAAACAACATGTGTATGACCTTGCTGTTGTCAACGACTTACATTTTCCTGAAATTGTTGATATGATGAAGCATCAAGAGATTAATAATCTTATGAAAATCTCAACTTAGTACAATGAAGACTTGATTCGAGTCTTTTATGTTGGGATGGAGTCAAGAAATAACTGTACATTTTTTTTAATATGGGCAACCACACTTATCATGTTATGGAAGACACTTGGAAGAATATATTTGGTTTAAGTCCTATATTCTACCAGTACTCCACTCACACTAATTACTCTTTTCATCCTAAATTTGAAGTAAAGAGTTATCAAAATTCATTCCTCAAAGCTCCTAGAGTAGAAGACCAATTGGATAACACATCAACAGGTTATGTTAAGAGAGATCCATGTACCCTTCATTGGATGGTGACTCATATATTGCGTCCAAGAAAGGGTGGTCACTCATTGATTGACATTGCCGAAATTCATCTGATTTATATCTTTCAAACCAAAGTTCGTATGAATTGGCCTAACTACTTTGATTACCAGATGTTTGATATTAATGAGTGTAACTGAGGGTCTTCCCTTTGTTCTCTTTTAATAATCGCTAACATTTTGAAGCACTTCAACATTGGTGTGTCGATTCTTATGACCATTTCTCCTGGACCGACTCAAGAATTCAAGTCAAGCACCATGAAGCATATGGGATACCATTGGGATAACGATATCAAGGCATATTACTACAAGATGAAAGGCTCATGTAAGGTCATCTATAACTATGATGAACCTGCTGAATTTGTTATTGATTTGGTTGATGAACATCAGGTAGAAGAACCGTATCAGAATGTGGATGCAGACATGGTAGATTCTCAACATGCTCATGAAGATCCCCCTGAGTGGTAAGGTTTTGCAGGTATACATGATGAATCACAAGGTTGGGGACAATGGTAACAAAAATCATGGGCACAACATGGCGCTACTTACAAGAATCCTTATGGTATAGGCTCGTCTAGTGAAGAATCGTCTATTCTTCCTATGCTCGAGGACATGTGTGTGGAACAACGAGGGCCTCATGAAGTGGGTTCTCGTAGGCATGATGAATTTAAGGCTGCTCAAGAGAAGCGTTTTAGAGCTATTCATGATCATTTAAGTGTCCAAGATGACACTTTTAATAGTTTTTCCTCGTATGCTACGGGACAATTCAATGAGATTCGTCAAAATATGGCATAAAATAATTTGTGATCAAATGATTTGTGATCAAAATGAAAACAATTATCACTATCTTCAGTTTTACCGAGAGATATGTGATGTTTAGATGGTGAACATGTTGTTGCTTGGTTCTGTGGTGGTGGACTTAGAGGCCGCGGTCGTGGTCGTGGACATTATTCGGCATAGTTGTGGACTTAGTTTCTTTTTATGCATGCATTTCATTTTAATGTCTTTAGTATTGTGGCTGTTGTTTTCATTTAGTGTGTTATGTTATTGCAACCTCTTATGAACTTTATGTGATGGTTATGTTTTGTGCTATCTTTGGTTGTTTATTTAATTGTTTCGTTTTCAATTAAGATATGATTCTATGTGAGGGCTTGTTTTAATTGGTCCATTTAATATTTGCATCGCCTTTGAGTGTATTTATTTATGTATGTTGTTATGTATTGTCCATGACTCTTCTCACGTTTTCCGTCTTTGCCTATTTTTGATGTTGTCGATGGGGAAGAAGCATAAGGTTTATGATGCACATATTCAGGGGGAGCTTTGCCAAAGACATCAAAGGTGCCTAGTATGTTTTGCCATCATAAAAAAATGGGGAGTATGTGAGTTGAATATGCTCTTGAATGTATTTTGAATGATGTCAAAACTTGGTTAGGTAGCTTAGATCTTTGTGTATTTGTACCTTACAATCTTTGTCTAAGTGTGCATCATCATCATAGCATGTAAGACTGGATTACATAATCCATCACATGCTAAAATATGAGTTTTTCACAAAATGTCATGCATGGGTCGATACAAGTTGATTATGAGTCGGTACATACTGAGTTAAATTTTAAAGATTTTGAATCTTCCTTAAATGGGTTGATATAAAGAAGCAATGGGTTGATACATTCTTTGAATGGGTCAACTCATTCGTGTTTAGAGTTGACTCATTCTGAAACGTTGTCTTCACTATTTAGCTACTGCGTCTAATTTATTGACTCTATTTGGTCTCATATTGACTCATTCAGCGATGTATTGACTCATTCCACTTTCGGGTCAATACATTCTGTACCAAATTTTAAAATTGCATTTTTGCTAAAAAAATATATTTTACTTATTTCTTTTTTACACATACACATACTTCTAAATACTCATTCATGCATCACTTCTAAGCATTGAAACCTGAAAGATACAAAAAATTCTAAACATCTTCAACCTTTCTTGACACATTCATCAACTACACGTTATAGTTTTTGATTGTTTGTTGGCAAGTTAAGATTGATAAGGTCCGATCTAGGTTGTGTAATCAAAAGTGGGTTGAGGTTTTCTTTGGGGATTTCAAGGATAAAACCTTTAGGTTTTTACTTCAAGATCAAAGGTTGATTTGGAGGTTTTTGCACAAGTCTTGTCAAGTTGGATTTAGCCGAACAAGGGCTTTGAAGAACGGGGGTTCTTGCAAAGGATTAGCGGTAATCGAAGTATCAATTGAAAGGCTTGGGGCAAGATTTTGCAATTTGGATTCAACCGAGTTAAAGCTTTGAAGAACATAAGGTTCAGTCAAAGGAATAGTGGTAACCGGAGGATCATATTGGAGATCTTGTGTGACTTGATCTTGCTAAGGTCAAGGGTAGAGAAGGAGCTAAGATTAACATCAAACATATAGTTTGGGGTTTGAATTTCTACTACTTCTCTTGTAAACTGATATTACAAAGGTTGATTACAATATCTCAATTCGATTTTGGATTGAGTGTAGACGTACCCATAATGAGGACAATTGGGGAATTGCCTAAACAAATCTTGGTGTTCTCTCTATCTCTTACACTCTCTTTTAATTTTGAGAACAATTAGTGTGTAATTTGAACTGTTGAAAATTCTGGTAGTATAAAATTTTTTAAAAGTGATTTGTGAAAGGATTGCAATCTAAACCATTGCAATTGATCTGTTATAACTTCAACACAAGGAGAATCAAGCTTGGTGTATTGCACACTAAGTATTTGATAAAATTACTGCACGCTAAGTGTTTGACAAAATTCCTTAGTCCAGTTTTATTTTACTTGTCATTGAAAATCGTTTACGTTAAGTGTGAATTCTATTCAAACAACTTAATTTGAACTTGTTGATTGGTTTTTCTCATCTTTAGAATACATTTTACTACGGTTGTGTGCATATTCGATTCTACCAATAACGCTTCGGATAGACGGGAGTCGATTCAAATTCCTTTCTGTTTGCCATGGAAAAATATTTTTCAAAACAAAATTTTATAAAGAAAATTTTCATTAGGCGATCTATTAAACCCCCCCCCCCCCCCCCCCTTCTGGATCGTTGCCCTCTTCTAAAAAGTGATATCAAGAGCACCATTTTATCTTGTGCTTCAAAATCCCTTATTAGATTATGGCTTCCGAAGCAAAGAGGGTGTATAATAAAGCACCATTTTTCAATGGTGAGAACTATGGTTATTGAAAGGATTGTATACGTATCCATATCAATTATATTGATAGAAAAGTATGGAGCGTCATCCAAAATGGTCCATTTGACATTACCATGGCTAATGTGGATGATGTTGTTGTACCTAAACCGAAAGTGCAATGGAATAAGGAAGATGAGAAAAAGTGGTCTAGTGATTGGAGAGCAAGGAATATTCTAATTTTTGCTTTAGGAGTTGATGAATATTACTGTGTTTCTCATTGCGAAACCGCTAAAGCTATGTGGGATACTTTACAAGTTGTCCAAGAGGGTACAAATGAAGTCAAACAAGCAAGGATCAATACTTTAAATCAAGAGCTTGAACTCTTTCACATGGAGCATGGTGAAACCATTGCCAAAATGCAAAAGAGATTTACTCATCTTGTAAATTGTTTGAATGCATTTTGTAAGCCGGTTTCCAATGATATTGTTACTAACAAAATTTTGAGACGTCTTAATAAGGAATGGCAACCCAAGGTGTCCTCCATCAAGGAAGCTAATGATCTATTAACATTGGATACAACTACATTGTTTGGTAAGTTTGAAAAACATGAGCAAGAGTTCATTAGCCTAGAGAAGCATGAGAAGAAAGTAAAGAAATAAAAGAACAAATAAAAAGAGGTGTAAAAGAAGTCCATTACTCTTGTGGCTTCTAATTCCAAGTCATCAACAAAAGAGCATGATTAAAGTGAATCTAGTGATAATGAAGATTTGAATGATGAGAAAATGGCGTTGTTTATTAAATGGTATCATAACTACATGAAGAGAAACAAAGTAAAGCACTCCGACAACAATCTCATTAACTATAGAAGACAAGTTGACTCCTCAAAAAATTATGAGAATAAGAAAGGAAAGTTCAAGAGTTCAAGTTTTAAAAGTGGTAAACCCAGACACTATAAGCCAAATTATCCACAACTTAAGAATGATAAGGATAAGGGTAAACACAAGAAGTTTTATAAGGCTAGAAGAACATACATAGCTTGGGAAAGTGATAACGAGTCGGCAAATGAAGGTTGCTCAAGTGAAATTGACGAAGAAGCAAATCTTTGTCTTATGGCCCATTATCATTAAAAAAAAATATATAAGTCATTCTAAATATGATGAAGTGTCTTATTTTGAATTAGAAGTTAATTTTGAAAATCTATATAATGAAGCGGTAGATACTTTAAAAAGTTAATTTCAAACAAAAGAATATTTTCATACTATGAAATTAAAATTTTAAAAACCAAAAAAACAAATGACTAAACACTTAAACAAATTATGTTAGATGTTCAAAAGAACAAGAATGAGGATGAGAAACCTTCTAGTAAAAAATTTTCTTAATGTTTGCATTAAAACTATATACACTGAGATAATGATGCAACTAGCACGTACATGAAACTATTTACTATCACCTCAGAAAAGGACAACTAATTTCAATTTAGCTGTAGTTGCTTTCCCGTATTAGATCACGGAAATTTCACGGTTGAACAAAATACTTGCTTTAAGTTCATTTAGTTTACATTAAGTTTAAAGTAGTTTATGACATCATATGAGACAGGGTTTCCGCAATGTATTGAAATCAATATCGTCCACTGATATCACCCATTAGTAAACATAAAATAAATCATATCAATTATCTATCCATTAAAATAATATATTATTAAAAATTTTAAAGTGTTTTTTGATATTAATATTATTTACACTATATTAAAGGTAATTACTTAATGAATCAATTATTCGCTTTTAAATCAATTACAACTTGACAAATGACAATTATTTTTCAAATTTTATATTTCTCTTATATTTCATTTTTCCACATTTTTTTCATTTTTATTTTAACCTTTTCTCTTTCCCGTTTTATTTTTTCTGAGTATAAATAACAAAATTTTAACCCCTTACTATTTTCTTTTTTCTCTCACTTTCTTTTACTTTATCATTCAATAATATTTAATTTACTTTGAAATAATACTAATATCATTTTATTATTATTATTACTACTATTATTATTGTTATTACTAGATCTTTTTATAATATTACTTTACAAATTTTGTTATACTAATTTCATTAGTGCTGTATCTCTTATACTCTAATTTTATTTCTCTATAAAGTCAAATTTCAATTCGAACTGACGCCCTCTAGAAAAACTAGCCAACACCTTTATCATATAAGTTCGAATCCCCACCAAATTCAAAAGAATTATTTTTATAAATTAGTCATGAATCATTGTCACGCAGCCCCGATTATTTCTTAATAAATATTATTTAATTTATTAATTTATAGATTATATTAAATATTATTTATGAAAAAATTTTAATTTAAAAAAAGGCATGACATATAATTTATGATGTGACGATAGTATACAATGTCATGTTAGGGCCGTTCATTAAATGAATAGCCAACTATATAAATAATGGAGTGAAGTTGGAAAACAAAGTTTATTCTCCTTATCAAAATTCTTTCACATGAGAAAAAGAGTTTTAAAATTCCACCAACTTCACTATATAAATAATGGAGTGAAGTTGGAAAACAATGTTTTAAAATTCCACCATTGCACTCATCCTCATTCCACCATTTTTGATCATCCATAATTCAGTGGTTGTAATGCTTAGAAACTGACTAGCATGCAAGGCAAGGTTAGCAGAAAATCTAGGGATTTAAGAAGAAGGAAATCATGTTGAAGAGGATGTGATCATCAACCATCAATGGGGAAAGCTAGATTTTGGCTAGGAGAGGAAGAAGATCATCATCATTATCTTCATTGCTAAGGTGGGTTTTCTTTCCCTTAAGTTTTAATTATGATCTAGAACGTCTAATTAGAATATGCATGTAGTAGTGATTCCTTTGAGTTTCTAAACTTGAGAAATGCATGTTAGTAGTAGGATTTATTAGATGTACCTTTGTGAATTTGTTGTTATTATATCTAATGTGTGAAGCTATGAATATGTGCAACCGAGTTCTTTAGGTTAGGGATGTTAAGATATGATCAAGCATGTGTTTTTCATGTTGAAATATTATTTTTAAGTTTTTGAAATTCATAATCTGACTCAGGACATTCTATGAATCTATTTAAGACTGATTTTAATATTGATTAGGACTGAGTTTGATTCTGATCGAGACTGATTTAATCATGATCAAAATTATTTGAATCGGATCACAAAGGTTTGGAATCGATTAAAAATTAGACAAAATTCTATTTTGTTTGTGAGAATTTGATAAGGACATTCTTGAATCGGATCCCCGTCATGTTCCTAATCAAGACGGGGGAAGGGTTGAACCTTGATGTATTTTTCTAGATTTAGTGCCATGTTATTAATTTTCTTTGAATATGAAAAAAAGATATGTTTTTAGAAATATAAAGTGCAAAAAATAAAGAGGATTTCTTATTACACCACCCTTGTTTCTTAGGCACCAACTGAATTTCCGGTTTTGCCCCCTGATTCCGGATGTGCACATCCGGACGCACCAATTTTTTTAAAAACGTAGATTCTTTCCGGAAGTGCACATCCGGAAACTTTCCTGATCTGCAGATCCGAAAAAAGGCAGAACATTATTATTTTTTTTTAAAATCGGTTTTTTTGTTTGGTCGCATATGTTAATAAATCGTCGCAATTTAATATACATTTGAAGACATCCATATATATAATAAATCTCTGTCAAAATACAGCGCATACATATAATATAAATATAATACATCAAACAAAAAACTACTGCGTATGGCGAAGGATCTATCCTGGCTCCCCTGCTCCTCTGCCCCTACCCGCCATCCTGGACCGATGTCTGCGGTACTGAAGTGCCCCCTGAGCAATCGCAATAATCCCGTCCACGGCAACTCTGGCACCAGAGCCCTCAGGGAGGTGACCGTCCGCAATGGCCTACCTCGCTATCTGCTCTATCTGACGACAGCGTGGTAGGACATCCTGAGCGTGGTCTAGCTGAGACTGTCGCTCCTCTAATATCTCCTGATGAGCGGGTCTGGGGGGCGATCCCTCAGCAGTGGGCACCATGCATGGGTGTGAGAAGGTGTAGAACCACACGATGTACCCGGCGGCAACACTCCAGTCTGTCTCCGCTCTGGTCGCCCGAGCCTCCTCCGGTACCAAGTGGGACTGGTAGTCAGCATATAGCTCATCTATCTCCCTGCGGGTCAAGCCTAGAGGAGCAGACTCATGAGGCATCCTGGGGACCTACATTGTCTCTAACCTATGTTATTCATACAACCTAACAATTTCTACACCTAAATGTCTACTCTAAATCAATTACTCGAAAATTACTCCGAAACTCTAAAATTTGAAAACTTACCGATTAAAATGTGATACGGAGGATTTGGAATGTGTTGATCGTTGTAGCAGTTGCTATGCGCAGAACTCGAGTGGAAAAAGTCGGGATTTGTGGGAATGAGAAATTGAGAGTTTGAGAGAATTTGTAAGGTTTTGGAAATGAAAATGTGAATAATGAGGGGGGAGAAGGTCTGACGCGAATTAATAAGAAATTCTTCCGGATGTGCACATCAGAATTATTTCCGGATATGTACATCCGGAAAATCTCTGCGTTTTTTAAAGATTTGGTGCGTCCGGA
The DNA here is from genome assembly GCA_022829125.1 of Lathyrus tuberosus. Classification (NCBI taxonomy): domain Eukaryota; kingdom Viridiplantae; phylum Streptophyta; class Magnoliopsida; order Fabales; family Fabaceae; genus Lathyrus; species Lathyrus tuberosus. Next base: position 9,850,232 of record JALAZF010000201.1, on the reverse strand, counting down.
TGTGCACATCCAGAATAGAGGGGTAAAAAAATAATTTCACGTGGTGCCTAAGAAACTTGGGTGGGGCATTAAGAAACCCTCAAAATAAATGTGCTGAAAAATAAATGAACAAAGGGAATTATCCTAGGACCCCTTATCAACTAAGGGTACATCTAATTCCTTCACACCTTTGACGAATTTTCGATTATGTTTGATCTTTATACAAATCTCACACAAATACCTCTCTTACAATCTTCTAACATAAACATCAAACACTATGGTAGATTTGAATCTCCCCGAATTAAAGAACCTTCTCCAAAATCATTAAACACTACGATGATTCTCACATAAACAAGAAAGTACACTAATTTTTGTTTATAACACTTAGAAATCACACAACTTTCTATTACAAAACAATTTTTAGAAAGCACACCACATTCTATTACAAATATTTGTCACCACACACTTGGTGATCAAAATAAATTTTGAATTTATGAAATGTTCTTGAACCAATTTCAATGCAAAAAATTGATCTTGTCTTTTAATTTACAATTCAAATATAATTAGCTAAATTGTTCATAAACATTTTGCAAAGATATGACAATTTATATAGAAAAAGTTTGAAAGATATTTGAGAATGAACACTTGAAATAAATTTAAATTGTTATAAAATTTGTATGAAAGAGGTAATTTGAAAACTAATGTATTTTGCCTTAAATACATTCTAAGAAACCTCTTGGATTAGATTAAATTTAATTGAGAAATTTCATTAATAATTGCATTAAATTGGATACACAATGGTTCAGAATTTTCAAAAATTTGCAGGGCGTAATTTATTACTACCTTAAAAATGGTCAAAAAATTATTGCAGAATGCTGAGGTAATCTATTACACATAAAATGAATGGATTACACTTTTGTAAAAAAAAAAACTTTTTAAAAGACTTTGCATTAAATGTATTGATGCATGTTTGCTTTATAAACTTTTGAGATGAATGAATGAGTGTTTTCTGAGTATTTAAAGTTTATTCATAATGAATTGTAATTGAGTACATTAGCATCAAGATCAATTTCCTTTACCTCCAAAATATCTATAAGCTTATGCGTTCATGAATCTTCATTCCAAACTTTTTCTTCTTTGATAAACTTTTGTCTTTATCAAAACTAAACCTAGATAGTTGATGGACATCTTCTACATAATCCCCCCCCCCCCCCTTCTCTCTCTCTCTTTAATAATGACAAAATGTATTGATGGAAAGTTTTTGTTTGACACTTGATACTCTCACAACTTCCCTATTCATTTTACAATTCATGCGCATTGTCTTTGGTATCCTCAAAATTAACAAGAACAACCTTACATATTCTCCCACTTTTTGATGTTATCAAAATTAAAAAAGTGAAGTGCAAAGAATAATATATGTAAAAGATAGATCATATATTAAATTAGTTATCTTCTTTATAATGATTTTATGCTAATGATGATATCAATGTTGATGTTCTTTTAATGTGATTATGCTGATACCAATGAGATTATCTTTGAAGGTTGTCATACCCCAAATTTGTCCTACTTGTACATTACCTTCATTTATACTTCCATCCACTAATTGCTATTCAGAAAAATCCAAAAAAATATGTTGTTCCTGCTCAAGGTGTCGATCAAGTTTCATGCAAAGCTGTCAGGTCAGGTGTATATGTAGTATGGACTGAGGTTCCATGGTTTTCGCTTAATCTGTTAATCATACAAGGGTTTATTTCAAGATCAAGGCCATGGTTCAAGATTTATCTGGTAGGTGTCTCTGAGAGTTCTATTAGGGTTTGGTGCAACATTCTGAAGCTTGTATCTCATTTCATAATCCCTTTGATTTCAAGGCATGATTTTTGGTCATGAAGGTTCATAATGAAGTCTTAGGTTTATTGGTATTCAGAAAAACTCACTGATTTAAGGCATCAGTTCATTTGCAGTTCACAATTAATTCAAAAGATCGATTTATTGATTCAAAATTCCAATTCATTCAAGGTCAAGATTGAGTCATGCTCGATTTTGTTTCTCAAAGACCGATTCAGGTTTTAATTCATTTCAAGAGAGGAGGTCAAGAATGTTGGAGTCTGGTTTTCATTGGAGTTTCAATTTTAATTGTCATGATATTTTAAATCATGAATCGAGGAATTCATATGTTAGGTATAATTCAAAAATCAAATATGGAGGTGCACACCAAGTTATAAAGTCCAAAATTTGCATCAAAGTCCATTGTTTTTTTACACAAAAGTCTTTGATCCATAAAACCCTTAAGTTTCCAAACAAATAAAATTCAATGTTTACATTCAAAGTCCATTTCTACAAATTATTTCTACATACATGGATATTACATAAAAAGTCCAAGAATTGAGTTTACAAGAAAAGCCCATTACCACAAAAGGTCCATTTTGAAAAAAAAAACAAACAAAAATAATTACAAGACCAAATCAGGCCTCCCTTGAGTGAGCCAGCCACAAATACCACGTCATTCCTTGAGCTACCACCATCAGTAATATGCCTCATGCCATTTTTGAGCTGCTAAAAAACAAAGTGAAAGGGTGACCTGCAGTAAAGAAATTTGAGACAAAATTAATCCATTCAATTATATACTACCATGAGACTTCAGCCACCATCCAAATTTGCAAACCGTACTCACGCTATGCAGCCTCACAAACCTTGAGCCTTTCCAAATATGACTCACCTCTTCAGCTATCATCAAGCATTACGCACCTGCAAAATGAAACACATACGACAAAAATCACGCACAACCGTCACAACACAAAACCGGTTCTCATTTTGTGAAACGATTTCCATACGCAATATTACCAACTAAACTCACAAAGCCATCTTCAAATATTAGTTGCTGACCCCACACAAAGCTAATACAATTCCATTCCATTTCAGCCTTCAAGCCACGAACTTGCCACGACCTGCAGTGACCCCACACACAACCAATTTACACCTGCGGTGCAAAAACGACATGAACACGTCACAAAATCCAGAAAACAACAACACGCTACAAACATGAAAATGATACACAAAGGAAAAAACGAAAAGCATCACCCACAACATCACGCAACGCATACCAAGCCTCGACGTAAACACCAATTCTACACACAATATGAGTTGCGGCACCGATGCATAAATCATCAGCCAATACACCTGTACAGCCAAGAGAAACATGACGCAATGTAAATCACAAAACCGTTATGTCCGTACGATTACATCACTAATTTCCAGCTCACGTTTCATTCCCATTTCACCCTCAATTTCACTCTATAAAAGCGGATGAATTCACCCTCCTCTTCCAAGCTCAAAAAATCCAATCTTACTCTGCCAAAAATCATCCCCAATTTCATTCTCTTATTGACCCATTACCTACAAAATCTCTCAACAAACCTCTATTCCTTCTTCACCCAACCTTCAAATCACCTTCAACAAACCAAGCAACACAACGCAAATTGCAAACCTAAAACAGCCCCAACACAAATCAAATCGAAACAGAAACCAAAGAGGGAGACAAAAGAGAGTATTTGAAATCGAAATATGAAATAGAGAACCTGAGCTTGAGCGAAGGTTAAGTCTGAACGGCGTTGCATTCTCTATGATTTTGTCCGCTCTGTTTTTCACGTTTTTCCTTGATTTCATCTGATGCTTTTTTGCCTTACCTTGTTTTAAGAAGAAAACTAGCTGATTGTTGCTCTTGCGGACCATGCCTTTGTTTCACTTGTTTGGGCCTCTCTTAAGGCCTATTTTAATTTTTGCAAACACATATTGCTTGTTTTTTTAACCGTACCTTCATTATTAGTGTGGATGAATGGGCTTCAAGCCCATAATGATTCTACACTTTGTACACCCAGATTTCAATTTATGCCCCTTGTTCTTGTTTTGTTAGTTTTATTTATTTTTAGAATTTTCTTTTTATTCTATTTTATTAAAAAAAAATCAAAATATTTGTTTTCACAATGAGAAATTTAGTTCTTGAGTTATGATCTTTTCACTTCCATTTTGTTTTCTCTTTTCGATTTTATTTTCATTTCGATTTTCTTTTCATTTTTGGTCGATGATGTCTTTAACATCCCGAATGTTGATGGTCGAAGTTGTTAACCTTCATTCTTTCAAATCTGTAGTGAATGATCATTGGGATCATTTCCTATACTTTGGGATCGTGATAGGTTACCTTCGATTAATCGACACAAGTCTGTGATTAAGACAAGACCATCCTCTTTTCTTTTCGTGTGGCACGATTCCTTGGAGAATGATTCACAACATCATTTCTCTATCGTGTTTTAGCAAAAATATTGTTCTTACGTGACCTCCTATAGCATGATTCTCATCATAAATCGTGCTACGATGGTTTAACACTAAAGTGGATCCGTTACAATAACAATTAATGATTAATCACTAACCACTAACTTTAATTTCCGCTTAATATTATCTTGCTTTACTTTTCCGTCAATATATCTTGCTCATATTATTGTCCATATTATCATATTGTTCATCTTATCCATATTCTATCATCATCATATTCATATTTTGTTCATATCTTGATCATTCTATTCAAAATATGTTAAAATTATCGAAACCCTAAAAGATTCAATTGGTGGACTGTTGGTTACTTTCCCGAGCAACAAAATTTGGACTTTGTACAGAAACCCTAGCAAGGAGATTTTTTGTCTGAACTCTTGTTCGTGGCTTAGTTTAGGACACCTAACACACACACGGCTTCCTCTTGGGATACCTTACAATGATACCTTTTATTTCTCGCAATCCCATGTAACTTACATGTATCCCGCTCCCATTCTGTTGTACGCACTTTACTCGCTTTTCTTTGATTGTGGTTTGTTTACAAGGAGCACCCCTAGGGACTAGCATAGACTAAACCATTTTCAAACTAATTCCGGATTCGTCGTCGAGCCATTTTCAAATCATCCTTGTAAGTCGACTGCTCTTTAGCATTCGCCATCAACCTAACGCACACACCCGCACCTTTCATCGTGGTTTCGTTACTAGGAGCACCCCTAGGGACTAGGATCGATTCACACCTTTTTCAAATAAACCCTCGATTCGTCATCGAGTCATTTCCAAAACAAACTTTTAAGTCGAGTGCATTTTACCTCGCAATCAACCTCTTTTCAACCTCTACGCAAATACAATCAAACCCTTGATCCAACATCAAGTGGATTTTCTCAAATCAAACTGAAACATTTAATAACTATGAAACACTTTCTTTCAATAAATGCTGAAAAGAGAGTTAGACGGGTATCTTCGAGTTCCCTCTTCGATTGTTTAAGTGTGAGGAGTCTTCTTCACACCTGAATAATCGTCTTCTCTAAAATATTATAATACGCTCCACATCAAACTATTTTTCTTAAATAATTTGAATCAAAACTACTTTCTCAATCACTTAGATGAAAAAGAGAGAGAGTCGAGTCTTCGATTCACTCTCCCGATTACTTGGGCCAGAGGAGCTTTTCTTAAGCTTCAAGTAATCGTCATCCGTTTAAAATACTTTAACTCATATTAGACCTTTTTCACAATTAAGTTTGAAAAAGAGAGAGAATCGAGTCTTCGATTCACTCTCCTGATTATTTGGGTCTGAGGAGCCTTTCTCAAGCTTCAAGTAATCGTCATCCAAATAAAACATCAACACATTAATTCAACCTCTCGTCGTCGTGCGATTAAAACTTTTTTAAAAGAACAATGTTTAGATCTTTCTAATGCGCTTGTAAACTAAATGCTTAAGCCTCCTTCGAGAGTAGAAAAGTTAATGTTTTGCCCTTAGATGTGACCTAAGCATTTGTTCAATAATACGAAATAACTAACATTATTCGTAGTTTCATGAACTACGAACGCTCTAATTCTTCATTCTCGTTTGAATGAAGATATGTAGGCAAAATATTCTGATGATCTTGGCGAGCTACCTTTTCTTTTTTCCATCGTTAGCACCTTTTTTCTTTTCCATCTTTTGTGTCGACCATTTCGTGTCTACCTTCCCCCCCATCTTCTGTTTTCTACCTTTCCTTTTCTCCATCGTTTTCCACCTTTTTTCTTTTCCATCTATTGTGTCGACCATTTCGCGTCTACCTTCCCTCCATCTTTCGTTTTCTACCTTTTTCTTTTTCCTCCGTTTGCGTCTACCTTTTATTTTTTCCATAATTAGCCACCTTTTTCCTTTTCCATCTTTTGTGTCAACCATTTCGCGTCTATCTTCCCTCCATCTTCCGTTTTCTACCTTTTCCTTTTTCCATCGTTTGCCACCTTTTTTCGTTTCTATCTTTTGTGTCGACCATTTCACGTCTACCTTCCCTCCATCTTCTGTTTTCTACCTTTTTATTTTTCCTCCGTTTGCGTCTACCTTTTCTTTTTTCCATCGTTAGCCCCCTTTTTTCTTTTCCATCTTTTGTGTCGACCATTTCACGTCTACCTTCCCTCCATATTCCGTTTTCTACCTTTTCTTTTTTTCCATTGTTTGCCACCTTTTTTCTTTTCCATCTTTTGTGTCGACCATTTCGCGTCTACCTTCCCTCCATCTTCTGTTTTCTACCTTTTCTTTTTTCCTCCGTTTGCATCTACCTTTTTCTTTTTCCACTATTTCGCATCAACCTTCCTTTTTCCGTCCAAACCTTTTCCTATAGTCCGAACTACGAGTGCTCTGATTCCTCATTCTCATCCGAATGAGCATACGTAAGCACAAGGGCCCCAATCCTTGGCTAGCATCCTAACCTAAAACTACCCATTTCCCCTTAGCATCGATCCTTTTTTTCCTTTACCTTTTCGCATTAATCGTTTAGAAGAAAACAAATAAGCTTAGCTAACATTCATCACAATTCGAACTAAGAGGTTCACGTTGAGTACAACGGACGTGAGGGGGTGATAATACCTTCCTCTCACGTAACCGACTCCCGAACCCAGAATGTGGTTGCGATGACCATGTTCTTATCTCTTTAAAGTTTTTCTCGATATTTTCCTTTCCCTCTTTTTGGGATAAATAAAGTTCGGTGGCGACTCTGTCGAACCAAATTTCTTCCGCGCCTTTTGGGCAAGGGTCGTATTTTCGATTGTTATTTTTTGAGGTGCGGCAAAGGTGTCAACCTTTTAAAATCATATTCAATCAAATGAAATTTTAATCTTACCATATCATATGGTCTTATTGTATCTTGAACAACCAATCTTAATTTAATTGTTTTACCACATGGTTTTTGAGTACCTACCTACAAGAAACAATTAATAATACTTTCTAGGTACCCAATATTCTTTGCGTCCTTATAGGTTAGTTTCTTTTCTTACCCACGCATACTCACTATTAGAAACACCAAAGATTTTTTTATGTAGTAAGCATTAGGAGTATGGTCTTTTGTATTGCAATAAAAACATAAGAATTTTTTTTAGCATAGGCCCTTTTAGGATGAATTTCAACTTGCACTTTCCTTGACTCCACATCAATGAATTTATTGCTAGCCTTAACAAAGATAGTTTTTCTTGTACCTGGTTTATCAAATTTAGAGTATTCAAGCCCATAGTTATCTTTAAAGTGCCTTTGTTTTCTTAGCACACTTTCTAGGCCAATTTGACATTCACTACTACGGAAGACCCTTTTAACAACGGTTGGGAAAGATATATAATGACGCGGACACACGCGTTGTTATGTACAGTGTTGTTAAATATATGATACTTACAATGACGGTCCTGTGACCGTTGTAATAAATTGGAAAGCGCATGTCATATAACAACGGTTAAGAGTAATAACTGTTGTGTTATTGTGTATGAATAAAAAACAAACGTACATACCAGAATCAGCAATACACCATTTGTGAACAGATATCAAAACCATTAATTACGAAGGAATATCAAAGGATGAAAAATGAAATTTCAAAAGACAATGAGATATAATCATTAATTCAACAGCTCGAGGTTGGCAGAAACTTATCCAACTTCCAAGAGAAGATAAGGAATCAGAAGAAACAATATAAAAGCGTAAGAGCCAAAACATATAAACAACTTAATCCAAAATAATCAAAATGAGTTCTATTGCTCAAGCTACCAAAAATGTTGAGAATGAAGTTGTTTTTGTAGAGGGGGATGTAGTTCAAACCTTCCTCATAATCAACATGTTGCTGTAGACGGGGTTGTCGTTCAAAACCTTCCTCATAATCAACAAGTTGTTACTGTAGATGAGGCTGTTGCGGAAAGAAGGAGAGCTCTGAGGGTGAGGAGAAGAAAGAGAAGAAGGAGAAGAATGTTAAGAAGGCAGATGGTTGTTGTCGATTCTGATGATGATGATGATGAGGCTAACTATGGTTGGTCAAACTTCCTCTCATCCAGAGCATTTAGATTTGATGATTAAGTTTATGTAATGAAAAGTTTAGGTAATGAAACTTAATTTATCTAATGAAATTTTAATCTTTTTACTTAACAGTTTAAACTAGAAGCTACAATATCTATCAACTAATATACTAACAAACAGATAACTAATTGAAAATTAAAAGTTTGCGTTGAACTTGCTCGTAAGAAACCGTCTTTTATTAGTTGCATTACTGTCTTCATAACGTAATTCAAACATCAACAATGTAATTCACAATGCATCTGCAGTTTAAACATCAACAATGTAATTCAAACCCTAATTCAACTATTACATTTCATAACAAAGTAAACATTAAACATAAAGGAGACAAGAAAACATAACATCTTGAGATTTCCAAAAAATCTCTCTGATTTCAGTTTGTTCTTCAAATTCTTGTTCTTCTTCTTTAAATCCTCATACATAACCTTCAAATAGCCCACAGCTTCCAACTCTGACTTCATAATGCTCTCATCTTCGTTTCCACCTCTTTCTCCCACGTCTTCATCCCATATGAACAAATTACATGTTTTATCGCTCCTCCAAAATGGACATCTCCAAAAAAGCCTTCTGTTATTTTGCCCCTTCTTGCATTGGTACGAAACCATACGACCATCACAACCACAGAAATTTCCAGATCGAGATTTTACAGCGGAAGAAGACATAGAAACACCTTTGGATGAGTTTGTCTTCAAATGCGACATTGCAATAACTTAAAGTAGAACACTTTCTTATTGTTGTTGTCTTCTTCCCGAAGATGGTGACGGCGTTGGTGTTAGGGTTGTTTCGTCTTGTTTCTTTTTTCAGTGGATAAATGGATATATACTTGGTGTTTAAAATACATAAAAAGAAGCTTCAGTTTGTAACAACGGTTTTAAGAAATAACCGTAGCGATATCCTTATTATTATTTAGTTAAATATAAATAAAACTTAAAAGGGCGCATTTACGTCAAAGGAATAAACTATTTGAGGGCGATGAGGTTCGAACCCATGAAAGCTTGATTGTATCACCACGCTGTTCACAACAATCATTATTATACCCTTGAAAATTCTAATTAAAATAATACGCGCGCATCCAGTACACACTATTACCACGGTTTGAATTTTACCCTTCATTAAAGGCATTTTAATAACATTTAAATCAATGCGCGTGCATCCAGTACGCACTATTACAACGGTGTATAGGATGTTGTTGTAAACCTGGCGTTGTTGTTTGGGTGTTTTGTAGTAGTGATTTATCACATTTCTTTAAGACTTGGTTTAATCAAACAATTTTTTTATTCAAGTGTTTCACGTTTATTACATGATAAATTTTTTACTTTGTCTAATTCCAATTTCATGTAACTAGCCTTACTTTCTAGAGATAAAATTAATTTCTATTTTTTTGAAATTTTTCTAGAAAGAGTTAAACATTCTGCATGCAATTAAAGGAACGCATCATGAAATTCATCATAAGATGGTTCAAGATCACTAACCTCATTTTCTTCATTATTGAAATAATGTGAAGCTATTAATGCCACGTGTGCTTGTTATTCATCTGAATATGAACTTATCTCATTGTCTTGCCATGCCACGTAAGCTCTTTTTGATTTCATATCCTTCATGTTGTTGACTTTGATCTTCTTTTGAAGATTGTGACACTCACTTTTGACATGACCTCTTCTTAAATATTCAAAATAACTAAATTCCTTTCTTGAAGTTGATGATTCTCTTTGACTAACTTCCTATGTCTTTTCGTTTCTTAATAATTTTTTAGATTTCTTAATTAGTGCATCATTTTCATCATCTACATATTATAATTCTTCTTCTTGATCACTATAATATTTATAATTCAAGGAAAGGGATCCAAATTTAGCTTCACGCTAGTATTTCTTTTTCAATTCATCGTGAGCAAATTCATGTCTTTCCAATCGATCGAGTTCCATTTCCTGTTCTTGAAATTTTCCAATTAATGTAGCCAATGGAATTTTAGAAAGACACTTCTTTTCGGATATTGTCGTCACTTTTGGTTGTCATACTCTAGCCAATGATCTAAGAACTTTGAGATTTAAATAATTATTTATGAATTTGTTCCAAGTGTTATCAAATGGTTTGTCAAGTGTGTAAATTTCTTTTGAAAATCAAGAAAACTTCCATGGGGTAGCAATTAGTTATCAAATGGTTTGTCAAGTGTGTTCAATTTGGTTCTCTTAACTTCTTCGGTTCCTTTGTGTGTTAATTCCAATGTTCCCAGATTTCCTGGACGTTTTTTAATTTGATGCTCTGTAATACCCTATATTCACTTTAAAGGACTATTCTTTATCCGTTGAGACAAATTGAGTTCCTACATGCTCTATTCTTTGTCAGTTGAGACTAATAGAGCAATTAGTGAACTCTGATGAGATTAATTCTTACTCAGTGTGACTGACCTTTAATGATTAAGGAAAGAAAAAAATTTGGTAGCATTGGTAAATGGTCATTTATCCACTATGGGATAAAACCTTCTTAAGATATATTCCTCTCATTCTTTCTTATCCATCCTTGACTTAACTTTTGTAGTAAGAGACGAGAAAGAGAAGAAGAGAAGGAAAAAAGAAAGGAAAAGATGAAAATAAAGCTTGGAAGTGGAAATCAAGAACTTGGATCATCAAGAACTCATCTCCATATTTCATCATCTTCATCCAATAGAGGTGGGTTCCTAGTTAGACATAAATTTGGGGGAAAATTTATGAAATGGGAATTAGGTTTTATGAATCTTTGCTATGTGTGTGTAATTGATGTTTTGCATGCGTATTTGTGTGTTAAACCATGTTAATTGGTGTTATTGAGTGCAATATGATGATATGTGTGACCATTTTCCCTTCCTGTTATGTTTCTAAACTAGCTGAGTTCTGCAATTCTCTCTAGGCGAGAGAGCTGCTCGCTAGGCAAGCGTATCAGTTCATATTGTAGAAGTTATTTGATAAGCTTGCTAGGTGAGGACATGTATTGCTAGGCGAGATAGCAAAAATTTGGAAAAGTTGTCATTCTGTTTCACCTCGCTCAAGCCTCGCTAGGAGCTTGTTAGGCGAGAACTTGCTTTGATGTCTTGCTAAGGCTCGATAGGCAAAAGTCTGAGACTTTGAGAAAATGCTTATTTCTCAATTATTATTTGGATAATGGTAATGAATGATTATGCGTGCTTTATGTATTATACTATGATGTATATGTGTAGAATGAATTATGAATGAAGCAAGTACCATAAAGATGAGTGAGAGTAAACCTAGAGTTATAGTTAAGTGAATGGAATTAGTAAGGACAACTTAAGTTATGTGACTAACTTAAGTTGTGATGCTCGGATGTAAGAGGTACCTCGATGTGTACCCATGAACGAGTAGTCACATGAGATAAGTCGTCCCATCTACAAAATGTCGAGGGCATGGATGGGGAACGATGTCATACTTACGATTCAATGAGCTTGTATAGAAACATATTGTGATATATTATGATTGTGATATAATCACATTGAAATTGTGTTTAATCACATGATGGTTGTGATATAATTCCATGTTGATTGATGATAATTGTCACATTGTGCCCAATGAGAATAATCATGTACTCGGAAATAACCTCTACTCATGCTCGTCCCAATTGCGATACTTATGTAAAGTAGAATTGCGATATACACACTATTGATTCGCAAACTCATAGTGGGTTAGAATCTCATATTACTATAATCATCAATAAATGTGACAAAATACTTATAGTGGGCATGAGAATACATCACTATGAATCATTTCAAAACATCTGGAAGCACGATAAGCACCAGACGGAAAAGGAAGTGTTTTACTTTTAGCCAATTTGCAAACAGAACATGAAATAAAGGCATTGGAAATAACATTTTTATTTCCCAACAAACCATTTTTAAATAAATGATACAAAACAACAGAGTTTGGATGACCCAATTTTCTATGTCAATCCTCATAAGAATTCAAAACATTATTACAAGCAAGAGATAAATGATAAGAAATAAATTGGAATGGAAATAGTCTCCCAGTTTAGGCCCCTTCGCAATCACCTTCCGTAACACCTACTTCTACACAAGACAACCATAATAAAAAAAGTCAACATCATAATTTTTATCTACCAATTGACCAACAAATAAAAAATTAGAAGCAAGTCCAGGTGATACAAGCACGTCCCAAAAATCATAGTTTATGTCGCCAATATCAGTAATAAATAAAGCATTACCATCAGCTATTTGAATTTTATTATTACCATGATAAGACACTACTACAAAATATACCTTTCGTAACACCAATTTTATAATGTCCATAGTGTTAACCATGGTAATAGTTTATTTCTGGGCGTTTTTTTTTTGTATTTACTAGAGGGCATGTCACAACGGTCAAATGAAGAAATCGTGGTGAAAAGATACACGGAGTGAAATGGTTCGAATCCCAACACCAATAATTAGCCATTTATCGTGATAAAAATGTTATTGACCTTGTATATCACCACAGTTTTTATTACCAATCGTGATGAAAGGTGATACTTTATTTATATATAAGCAAAATTATCTATCGTTTCAGTACATAACAACCGTCTCTCTCAAAATAAAACCCTAACAACTCTTTGACTTGTCTCTCTCAAAACAAAACCCTAACAACTCTCTCACTCATATCTCTCATATGGAAACCCCAAAACGAAACCATAACAACAAATCTTAGCCAATAGGTATTTACAGGTTCAGTTTCTCTATAGATTTTTTTTCAAAATCTGTTTCAATAGCTTGTTTCATGATGTTTGAACTTCCTTCTTGTTTTGACATGTAGATATGGATGCTTCTTTCAATAAAGAGGACGAATATAAATTTAGCCTTACAAACTTGTGTCAAAGATCCAAAATGCATCCATTTAAAATATACACAAGTTTTCAGGTCTAAATTTATCTTCATCCGTATTTCATTGACAACACGCCATTATGGGACATATATGGTATGTTTCTGAAGCATTTTATGACTTGATATGTTTGTTGTATCATGTTTGTTGTTTATGTTTTGTTGTTGATGAATGTTTTTGATGAATTTTATTGTTAATGTTTGTTTAAAAGATGAGTTTATTATATATTATGTGGTTTGAGTGTTTTTTCAATCCCTTACTGAATATATAACTTTCCAAACTGTATTAGAAAATTATGATATGATAGATAAAATTGTATTAGAAAATAAGTACACGTTCATTTCTTGATAAGAATTCTTCACACTATTAACTGCATGTTGTTCCTTGACATTTAGAACTTGGTTTAATGATTATAGATCTTCAACTACCCCTATATCCACCTCTAATTTTGTTTGTAAAGTAAATAATATTTTGCAAAAGTAATTAGAGGTGAAGACAGTGGCGGTTGAAAAACTAGGATCATTAAACCAAGTTCTTACTGTCATAGAACAAAATACAAATAAGGACTTGAATAACTCTTGTCTTGAATAACTCTTGTCTAGCATTGAACGTGAACTTATTCTTCTAATATAACTTAATTTTTCATATTATAATGTTCTAGTGTAGATTGGAAGGTTATATGTTTAGTGAGCATTGGCGAAATAAGCATTCCACATAACTTATAATAAACGCAGGTCTATATATCACAACGGTTGTTTAGAACAACCGTGATTAAATATGTTGCATTAAATAATATCACAACAGTTGTTTAAAGTAACCATTGTGGTAGGTAGCACGCTACATAGATACAATCACGGTTGCACGACTGTGGTGGAAATCATCATACATAAAATCACACATTACCACACAAATTGAAGATTAAGATCCCTAAACTTTTCCAACAAAGCATACTCCAATATCATCAATTCTGCACTATGAACTACTTTCCGACTTAATGCATCTGCTACCTTGTTTGCTTTTCCTGGATGATACTTCAATTCTAAGTCACAATCCTTTAAGTACTCCATCCACCTTCTTTGTCGCATATTCAACTCCTTTTGGTCAAATAAATACTTCAAACTTTTATGGTCACTGAACATTTCAAAACGTACACCATACAAATAATGACGCCACACCTTCAGTGCAAACACAACCGCTGCTAGCTCCAAATCATGAGTTGGATAATTCTTCTCATGAACTTTCAATTGTCGAGAAGCATAAGCTACCACTTGACCTCCTTGCATCAGAACACCTCCTAATCCCATCTTAGAAGCATCGCAAAACACTTCATAAGAGTTGTTAGGATCAGGAATGATTAATACATGATCAGTCATCAAACTTTCCTTCAATTTCGTAAAGCTTTGTTCACAACCCGAATCCCACTCATAATCACAATCCTTTCGAGTAAGTCTTGTCATTGGTAGAGCCAATTGAGAAAAACCTTTGATGAACCTTCTATAGTAACCTGCCAATCCCAAGAAACTTCTAACTTCCGAAGCATTCCTCGGTCTCTCCCAATTAATCACTGCTTCTACCTTTAATGGATCCACTGCCACACCACCTTGAGATATAACATGTCCAAGGAAATTAACTTCTGACATCCAAAACTCACAGTTGCTTAACTTAGCAAAAAGTTGCTTCTCTTGTAGTACTGATAAGACAATCCTCAGATGTTCTCCGTGCTCTTGTGGAGTACGAGAATAAATAAGAATGTCGTCAATAAAGATTACGACAAATTGGTCCAAGTAAGCTTGAAATATACGGTTCATGTAATCTATAAAAACAGCTGGAGCATTAGTCACACCGAAAGGCATCACTAAGAACTCGTAATGGCCGTAACGGGTTCTGAATGCAGTCTTAGGCACATCGGAACTCTTCACTCGGATCTGATGATAACCCGACCGTAAATAAATCTTCGAGAACACACAGGCTCCTTTCAATTGATCTAACAGGTCGTCTATCCTGGATAAGGGGTACTTGTTCTTAATGGTGACTTTGTTCAACTTACGATAATCAATACACAGACGCATCCCACCGTCTTTCTTCTTTACCAACAAGACTGGAGCTCCCCACGGTGAAACACTAGGTCTAACAAAGTGCTTAGCCATCAAATCCTCTAATTGGTCCTTTAGTTCTCTTAATTCAAGTGGTGTCATTCGATAAGGAGAAACGGATATAGGAGCCGTTCCGTACCAGGTCAATAGAGAACTCAACTTCTCTCTCCAGAGGAAGAGAAGTAACGTCCTCAAGAAAAACTTCAGGAAACTCACAGACTATAGGAATACTCAGCATTTGCTGGTCGCTACTCCCCTCCTTAGTAAGAACCAGTAAAACCGATTTCTCCTCCTCAAACAAGAAATTTATCATTCCCACTGTACCTTCTAAAATAGTTGTTAACACATCCCTCGGGGTAGCCTCGGCAGATGGAATTATGATTAGCTTTTCCTCACACCCAATAAACACCGAATTAGCAGAAAGTCAATCCATCCCCAAAACGACATCAACTTTCTTAAGCGGTAAGTAAATAAGGTCAATCTGAAAAACTCTACCATCCACAGACAAAACACAGTTTTCACACATCAATGGTGTCTCTACCATTTCATCCATGGCGGTAGTGACCACCATAGGAGGAGATAAAGGAATAGCTTGCAACTCAAGTCGCTTCACACATCGCATTGATACAAAAGAATGTGTTGCCCCACAATCAAATAAAATAAAGCAAGGATGTCCATTTACGAAACACGTACCCGCAATTAAAGAGTTGTCACTTTTCTTCTTCCTCGCATTCAAGGTATAAACCCTTCCGGTATTCCTTCCTTGCACTTAGGTTATATTCTGAGTACAATTTCTAGCCACATGACCCAATCCATTACAATTAAAACACCTAAGACCCCCATTGGCACACTTCCCAAAATGTCGTTGGTTGCACACTCTACACAGAGGAATAACATTAGGTCTAGCAACCTGCTTTCCCTTGAAAGATTGTGATCTAGGCCCAAATTATTGACTGGATCTCCCACGATCACTCGAACTCCCCCTACTTGCGCCACTTTCAGCTTGGACTTTCTTCAAACTATGCTCGGCCACATAGCATTGCCTTAGAACTTCAGCATAAGTGGTGAACTCTCTCTGATACACACTATGAGAGATTTCAGCTTTTAGTCCAAAAAGAAACTGATCTATTTTCCACCGTTCATCTGGAGCATACATAGCCTGCCTAGAATAAGCAGCCATGTCCTCAAACTTTTCAGCATAACTAGCCACAGTCATACTACCCTGTTTTAACTGTTGAAAATCAAACTCTTTCTGAGTCCTCAAGGAGCTAGGAAAATATTTCTCCATAAAATTTTCCTTGAATCGTTCCCAGACCTTGGGCACACCTTGAATAGTCATAAGAGCCGGAGCACCTTCCCACCACCTCATGGCAGGACCCTTTAACGAATGCGAAGCAAAAACCACCTTATTCTCTTCACTATAGTGCACTATCAAGAAAATTCGTTCCATACCGGCTATCCATTCGTGAGCCTTCACAGGATCTAACCCGCCATGAAATTCCGGAGGATTCATGGGGAAGAAATCCCAAAAAGTCCCACCTGCAGCTTCTGGAACAACCACCTGAGGATGAAGACCTCCATTCATTTGTTGTATCATTTGCTGCATAAACTCATTCTGTTGCTGTTGCATAAACAGATACAAATGAGCATTCTCATCGCCACCTGGTGGATTCGTCCCAGCTGGAGTAGTTCTGGGCCTACCACGGTTATTTCTGCGCCCGTCAGCCATGTTCCTAAAAGTCATACAGATAGGATTAAGTTAATCAGGCTCAATACCATAAATATAACACTTAAGACCAATGGCGACACAACACATATGAAACGGAAAGAAACACTTATTCTATTTCATGGCTAGGTCGAGGATATGACCTGCTCTGATACTAACTGTAACGCCCATATATAAATACATACATCAAAGCATATATTATACATGAAAATCCACGTTTGGTACTGAAATACCAATAAGTCCCTAGTAAACACATTATACATATACATGCCCAAAAAGCCTAATACAAAAACACTATGGCATAAATATATATACAAGATGTTCCAAGGATAAATACTAAGAACTAGATCGACAACGATCTCAAAAAAACTCCACAACGGAGGCAAAGCCATCAGACTAGTAAGGATAATCACACGGCCTTATCCTTACCCTTCGCGGAACCTAAAGTACCTGAAATATTCAACAATAGTGGGGTGAGATACATCAAATCTCAGTGAGTTCTCTATCTTATGGATTCTCTCGGCTTTACAAGGTTCTAACCAAAACCTAACTCAAGTCGGGGGAAAAGGAACTAGACTTTGAGTTCAACCATTCTGACTAGAGAAACCATCGCAATAATACACAAAACGACAACTAGTTAAGGAATATTTCCCCGACCATCCCGCTCAAGAAGATTAAACACAGGTCATGGATCCTTAACGTAAATAACTTTCCCCGGCCATCCCGCTCAAGGAGTTTAAACACGTGTCACGGTTATCTACAATTGGTACTTTCCCCGGCCATCCCTCACCAAAGGATCTCGACACGGGTCACTAATACCAACCACTAAGTAACTTTCCCCGGCCATCCCACATAAGGAGATTAAACACGGGTCACAGTTACCTACAAATGTACTTTCCCCGGCCATCCCTCTTTAAAGAGATTAAACACGGGTCACAGTACCTACTTAATAAATATTTTCCCCGACCATCCTACACCAGAGGATTAAACACGGGTCACTAATATTTATTAAGGAACACAAACCTAATAAATATTTTCCCCGACCATCCTACACCATAGGATTAAACACGGGTCACTAATATTTATTACGGAACACACACTTAATAAATACATTCCCGACCATCATACACCAGAGGATTAAACACGGGTCACTAATATTTATTAAGGAACACGAACAAACCGAGGGAAATACGGTCCCCCTCTAACAACTACTTAACAAAGATACCCTTCTAGTATCGATGTAAGCATTGCCGCACAATTCTCTAAGTCATTCTATTGGAGTAAGGGTTCCTCACTAGCTCACCTCTTGAAGCTTTTAAAATTTCAAAAGTTCCGTTTTACATAATTCACGTAATTATGATTAATTCCCATAATAGACAAAAAAATCCATCTCAAAAATAATATTTTCACAATCCACAGCATAGAACTCTTTCATAGCTTCACATCGATATAAAGAATGTCTAAATCGGACACCCGAGTCAAAAGATATGAATTTTAGAAAATATTTTTGTAAAACAAACAGTGGTAATCGGTTACCCACCAGACGTTAACCGGTTACTTAGTTTAAAAATTGCACAAAACCCCAATTTTCAAAGGGTATCTGGTTAACCACCACACGTTAACTGGTTACTCTGGGCTCAGAGGCAAAAATTCTTGTTTTAAATTATACTCTTCCATCTCAAACTCATTCAAAACATAATCACACTATATAACAATTATCAACAGATGATTCCACACATATATTGATCATACTACTCAATTTATAACACAATTCAACCGTTAGATTCTTTGATTTTGCAAAAATACTCATTTTTCTCAAAATCCAACCTAACTCTAAAACCTCAAGAAATTCTACACTAAAGTCTCTAACTAGAACCCACCTGGATTAGAAGACGATGATGAAGAAGCTGAGATGAAATGATGAAGAGTTGATGATGGTTGATGATCTTGAGCTCTTGGACTTTTTCCTTCTTTTTCCCTTTCCTTTCCTTTCTCTTTTCCTTCTCTTGCTCCAAATGTTACTATCTTTGGAAAATGAGAGAAAAGAAATGGTATATAAAAATATCATTAGTTAGTAACACTACTAAATGTCCAACTTAGCTCAAATGCACCAAATAATAAAACCTTAGAGTTAGATAATATTAATCTGATCAACTCTGAATTTATTAGTTGCTCTAATTATCTTATCAGATAAATACTCAGAGCACACTGGATCTCAACTGGTCTCAACTAATATTATCCAGAGCGTTTATAAAATACGGGGTATTACAGTGGTGGTTTCTCTTTTCCAACCATTGTGATATGTGTTTTTCGTTATTGCGAGATTGTAAATTGTGCAAATATTCTGAAGAACCTGTCATGTGATTGGATGCACCCGAATCAAGAAACCATGGGCGAGAAACATTAGAATACTTACCCTGAATTTGCAGACCGAAAGAGCGGAAAGTACCATTTATTGAATCAGTTCAGGCTGTATTTCACCACTGTTTGATGCCACATTAATTGAAGGACCATCTGAAGAATTTGTAGTTACATGAAATGCATGCACTGAACATTGTGTTGGTCATGGAGGACGTGTGAGACACACAGAGATAATATAGCCTTGTTACTTATAGTAGTTACAAAACTTATTATTGCAGAAGCATTGAACCTGCCTCATATCACGACTTACCACTACTTTGAGCAGCATATGTAACAGTCACTGGCTCAGAAATGGCAGCATAATGAGACATGGCTCATTGAGTAATAAGACGTTGTTCCTCCCTTAGAAGTTCTCCAACACATGTATGTAAAAAAGGAACGTGATTCCTATTCAGCAAGGCACCTCTATAACTTCAAATTCTGAACGAGGCTTCATGAGAAATTAATCTTGGCAACTTGTGTTATAGACCTCTTGGATAGCCATGAGAGAAGTCTGAAGGAACATCAACATGTATAATAACAGAGTTTTCTATCCACATATTCAGAAAACTAGAATAATATTTTTGAATAGATAAAGTATATTGTTTGTAATTAGTTATCTCCAACTCCAATTGAAAATGCTTGAATGCATTGTCTTGGTTGTAAATACGCTTCAAATAGTTCCACATTTCTTGAGCATTTGAAAATGAGCGCAAATTATTGATTGTTTGAGGATCAATAGTAATGAGAATCCAACTGATTATTTGAGCATCTTTAATTTCCCACGTATCTAATGCAAATTTCTCTTTTGGTGCCTTGAAGACGGCATCTAAGTGACACCACAATCCCTTTTCCTTGACATAATTTTTTAATTGAAATTTCTAAATTGAATCATTCTTTCCAGTAAATCGGACACAAAAGTTCTTATCATTTTCTGAATTCATAGTATAAGCCTAAAACCTTTAGAATATATTCCTATCACTATATAAAATAAAACAAGCCACAGATGATCACATGCAAGATATTGTATGACTTTGATTTTGATATATATTTTCAAATACTGTCACCCACCACTTGAATTAAGTTACAAAAGAAGGAAAATAAAATATCTAACAAACCCAAATGCAATACCACTACCGTAAGGAAGGAAAGGAAGTTTCTATTTCCAACAAACACAATCGCACAATCGTAAACAACTGAATGAACCAGAATCGCGAGCAAGCACCAAACCAGTATTACAGACCAAAATCGATCGCAAATACCAAATAGGATCCCAAAGCAAGACCGCAAATCTTGAATCAAAGACGAAATCAAGAGACGACAACCAAACTCAAAACTCATAATCACACACAAACAACGACAATCCAGAACAGCACCGAGAATCACGATCTCAATCCGTCAAATAATCGAGAATCACCGAGACAAAATCAAGATACAGCACAAAAACAGCATTATGAACCGACAACGAACCAGAATAAAAGAGACAATTTCGAGAGAGACTCAATGGATGTCACTGGACATGGCCAAAATAACACGATTTCAAAGATTCGTTTAATCAAACCTTATG
Organism: Lathyrus tuberosus; assembly: GCA_022829125.1. Taxonomy (NCBI): domain Eukaryota; kingdom Viridiplantae; phylum Streptophyta; class Magnoliopsida; order Fabales; family Fabaceae; genus Lathyrus; species Lathyrus tuberosus. The sequence goes on along the minus strand of JALAZF010000201.1, from coordinate 9,829,252 downwards.
ATACCATGTCAAAAAAATTGACTTTATGTCTTTCTCTATTACATTCCATAATTACACGTAATTATAAATTATAAAGACAAATATTCAATTGTCTAATTTAACTAACCTATTATAAAAAGTAAATAATTTAGATTAACAAATAATATCAATTCCTAATTATATTAGTTAACATTGTGAAGAAGGAATATCAGGAATTGTTGATGTCCCAAATACTTGTGAAACATTGGCCATCCCAATAACTATATTTGACCAAGTAATTGTTGCTATATCCCTTGTCGACCTTCCCTATCGAAAAACAACCACGAGCCTAATCATTGGCTATTTATAAAAAAAAAAAAAAAATTAATAATCAAATTAGAATAATTGATTCATATTATTCATTCTATATATATATATATATATATATATATATCACTAGTGCAGAAATATGAAATTACACCCGTTTTTATACATTTAACACCCGTTATTAGAGGGTGTGAATTCAACGAGTGAGAAATGTGACAAATTTACACCCATTTTAAAACGGGTGTAAATTTGATGTTATATTACACTTTTTTTTATAGATATTGGGTGTAAATGTTTACATATATATATTTATAGATGATATATTACACCTTTTTTTTTGTTTAAAACGGATGTATATACATTTTATTTTATACCTTATTTTATAGAAAACGGGTGTAAATTTAATGTTATATCACACTCTTTTTTATAGAAATCGGGTGTAAATTTTTGAATATATACATTTATAGATAATATATTACACCCTTTTTTGTTTAAAACGGATGTATATATATTCCACTTTACACCCTATTTTATAGAAAATGGGTGTAAATGTGTAAATAATAGCATTTCAATCAAACGAATTTTCACCCACTTTCATATACATCAAATGTAAAATGAGCAGTGAATGCCTTAGAGATTTGCAAATTTACTCCTTATTTTCTTTAAATAGGGTGTAAAAACGCAGTGTATTACACCCGTTTTTGCTATTGATGTTGGCATGTTTACACCCAATTTTACCATTGATGTTGGCATTTTACACCCGATTTTACCATTCATGTTGACTTTTTACACCCGATTTTATCATTGATCTTGGCATTTTTACACTCTGTTTTCTTTAAATAGAATGTTTTAGTTTCATAATTATATTATATTTAATTAGATTTAGAACCTATATTTTTATTTAATCAAATATTTTGTATACCACTAAACATTCAATAAACAAAAAGTACAACCAAAACATATTTCAGTCCTCATTCTACCCAAACCATAAACCCTAGCCGTCTTCCATCATACCGTCATTCGGAATCGGAAGTTTTCAGATTAGCAACTTCTCAATAGCATCCTGCATACCAACCAAAAATTCAGATTAGAAACTTCTTAATTAATGGATCATATAATAATAACAATGGATATTTCCGTTGGCTACATGAAAACCAAGAATGTGGAGCACAAGACATACCTTGAGTTGCTGAATTTGAGATTTCAATTGACTTTCTTCATTAGTTGTAACAGAACAAGCAATCACTGGTCGGGTTACACCACAAGAACGCCCAAGTGGGCGTGCTTGTTTTGATGTGACAAACACATAAGGAACATTCTAAATATCACAAACAGGTAATTGTACAAGATTAATAAGCTATGCATTGCTGATAAACAAAACTCGGACCACAAACAAAATAAAACAAATCAGCTTGAATGGTAGGCAAACATCATTATATTTTCCCAAATTGCAACAAACAAGATTGGTAAAGCCAAAAAAAATGTCTACTGATACCAAAAATTTGCAGAACAACATTACATGTGGTCATGATTTATCCCAATCCTAATTGGTTCAAGAGCCCTGACATTTTAGTGAAACTAGACTATATGCTGCTACAAGAAAACTCTGTAAAGCCATAACTTTAATAGTCAGAGGTTAGCTGAAAATAAATTACCACCACATAACATGACGGCAATTAAAACCTTGGCCATATAATTAATAACTGAATGCATACATATGATTGAACGAACATGGTGCTAAGTAGTCAGGGAAGAACATAACATGTAAGCACTTGCTATATCAGTATTTAACAACTATACAGTATATGAAACACATAAAAACTTATTGCCACATTATAAGAACCTGTAATTATGAAAACAATAAAAACCGCGTAAAACAACCATAAATCATAAGATATGAATGTACATATATCCTATATATCCTATTAACTTTTTTTGATACATGAAACTTAACAAAGCGAAACATTATAATATATGATGATACAATAAATAAATTAAAATTACAGATGAGATATATAGATTAATATTTAATAACATAATATGATACCTTATCCTCAGCAAGAAGAGGAAGATGGAGAAGAATCTCAAGCGGTTTAGCATCAGCAGCCATAACAACAAACTCAGAAATACATCTATTCAAGGTCTTCGTCGCTACAATCCAACAAAAAAAAAAATCAATAACAAAAGAAAACAAAGAAATTAAATAAAAAAAAACGAATTACAAATTAGGGTTACCTTCATTTGCCCCCTTCTTGAGTTGCTTGTAGTTCGCAGCTTGTTGAACAAGATCCATAATCGTTATTATAAGCGGCGCATCAGCCAAAGGGTAGGCTTTAGGGTTTACTGCATCTCCTGTCTGCAAATTTTCGTATTCAAAAACGAGTATGAATCAGAAATCGATAAACATGTAATCGAATATAGAGATAAATGAAGGGAAATAAGAGATAAACGAAGAGAGTTATGAGAAATGTTTTAAACAAACAAACCTGGTCGGCAACAAAATCCATTACTTGAGTTTGTGATAAGTTACTTCCGGACTTCCTTACCACATATGCCATTGGACATTGGCCAGCCTCTTTATCTGGATACCTGATATTCATATTCATATACATTCAAAACATGATTTTAACAATTAAGATACTAGTATAATTGATATGTAAATGAAAAGCTTACGGTATAACAGTAGCATCTAAAATAGCAGGATGAGTGAGCAACAAAGCCTCTAGTTCTGCTGGAGGGACCTGATATCCTTTGTATTTGATGAGCTCTTTCAAGCGATCCACAACAAATAAGAATCCATCAGTATCAATATAGCATACATCTCCAGTTCTTAACCAACCCTCTGAATTAATAGTTGATTTTGTTGCCTCCTTGTTGCTAAAATAACCTGCCATCACCAACCATATCTTTCATGTTCATCTAAACGGCATCACTCATTGAACTTTTATTCACCTAAGTGATTATGTCTAAATGAGCAACCAATTGTAGAAAGTCTTTATTCATTCATCTACTATTTTAGTTTTATTATAAACAGCTTGAACAGTCACACACGTTTAATAAATGGTTACTAATAAGCCATTAATTCATTTATTTTCACTGGTTTTACTTGGGATGTCACTCATAAAACGTCTCTGACCAGCCAGTCCCAACGTGTCAGCAGCCACACTTCTCTCAAAGTTTCTTGCCATCAGAGCACTGACTCCCTATTGAAATGTAAATGTCATCAACCACATCAGGAAAGCCAAATAGATTAGACTCAATTCACAAATGATAAAGTAACTCACCAATAGCATTGGACTTTTTCCAGCCAACACATTAGTGTTTAGTCCAAGAGCCTGGTATCTCTAACATAAGAGAACAATTCCATGGCAATTAGAAATTTAATAGAACTAAGAAAAGTTAGTGATTATGCTTCACATTATCTGGATCAATACATTTATTCATTATTTTGAGTTCTAGAACAAAGAAGGAAGGAAAATAAACTATATTCCATGCAAGATCGTACTAGGCAGTGAGGGATCTTTTTATGGAGATAGGAAGGCCATGGCCTTCCCAAAACACAATATTTTTAATAGGTATATATACATATTATAACATCTTTTAGATGATATATATTCTGTGTGAGCCAACTTTCTACACTGGTTCACCCATAAACAGTATAGAATATATAAAAGTCTAAAGCCAAACAAAAGAAAACCTCATATTGAAAACACCGACATGAACATGATATTGCATTTTCAAGTTCAGTTACAAAAAAGAATTAAGACTGAGAAAGAAAACCTAGAAGGAAAAAGAATGATGGTGATCACATAAAGTTGGAGTCACTAAAGATTGATAAGGGAAGAAAAATGCAAAGTACACATAGCTGCATGCAGCATGCCGTCCATGATATTCATAGACCAACGCCATTGTCCAGCTCGACCATGCGCATTAATAAGAGCGTTGTAAGTCTCAGCATCAGGTTTACACCTAGAAACCAAAGCAACACACACAATTACTAACAACTAACAAGGATAAATAACTCGACCTTCACAAAATCTAAACCATTTAGCCAGTCATTCCTGCATTTTTGCATCTCAAAAAACAACCCACGTGCCTGGTCCGTTCTATTATGCCTAGCCTGCAACCTAATCATCATGTTGTATGTATCTGGTCTAGCACAATAATTCTTCTGGTTCTTTATCCAGCTGAAAACTATGTTACGGTGTTCAATTGAACCTCTCTAAGTCAACTCCTACCAAATTTGAAAATAAATTGCATATTGAATTACATGTTTAATTATATGAAAAACATTCAAAATAATTTCAACACATTATCATTATCTCTTAAAATGAGTAAGAGAAATATGCCATTGACAAGAAAACAAAAGTTACAAATCAAATATTACATGTATAAACAATTATAGGGAGTAAGATGTTACCCGTATTCAAGTTACCATCAGTCCTCCTTAAAGTTGTACTCCTACTGCTTAGCTAAGAGGAATAAAAACATAATCATAAAATAATTAAGAAAAATAAATAAATTACTAGAACATGAAGTGATTCAGACAATTCTTCTACCTGCAAACGATCCACAAGTGACGGTTCTGACCCTCTAATTCGTCGGTGAGTCCTCATCATCCGAGCACACATCTTCTGATAGTTGAATCCTAAAATCGAACAACACTAAAATCTGATTTATGATTAATCCAATGCAATGAAATTATAAAATTTTGAACAGTGAAAGAAAAGAAGCAAAAAATGAATTAAAAATGTGATTTAATTAAAAAGATACAAGGAAGAGCAAAGGTGTGGAAACATACACTAAAGTGAGTATTGAGAGAAATGATGAGAAAGAAATAAAGTGAGTTTCTGAAATCCAATTTATAATATTTGTGAAAAGTATATCTTCATGCCATACTATTTATTCTATTAACACAAATCTTTAAAAATAGTAGATTCTCTTTTCCTACAAAGAATTCTCTAGTAAAATTATTCACCTGGAGCGAGCTTCTCGAAGAAAATCCGAACTCTCTCTGTGCAGTTTTTGGTAGAGTCTGAACCATGGACATTATTTTTTTCAGTGTCCAATCCATATTTTGCTCTAATGCTGTTCAAATTAATAAACAAGTTAAGCACATAGAAATTTATTGAACAGACACAAATAGTTTGATTAATAAACATGTTTTACCTATAAGGGTGAGTAATCTTGGCCTTGCTTGGATCAGTAGGACCCATTAAAGTACTGGTCCACTGATTATAGTTATGGAGAAGAAAAAGAGGTTATTAAGGATGATAAAAGACTAGAAACATGCAATTAAACAAAAATCTAGCTGATGAAAATGAATAGTGGTAAACAGAAATCATACTAATGAAAATGAAAATAAGGCATACTAACTTGCGAAGTACTAGTTAGGAGAACTGGCTTCAAGGAATCCTACATTCCAAAGTAAGACAATAACTCTAACATATGAAATGTTGAAACCACAGTAAAGTTCAGCAATATAATCAGTTGCCAATGTCTTCTTATAGACATCAATAAGGCCATTTAATTGTCTTCCTCCACCACCCTATTTTGCAACCTATGAATCATTTGCAATATGGGTACAAATATAGTCGAGGGAGTAGACAAATAAAAGGGATAAATCACTACAAGTTTATAAAAGTTACATTACGTAGCTTTTGCAAAATTACATTAGCTCGCCATGATTTTTCCAAACTCACCGCAAATTGAGCGTGCATAGTATGTAAAACCGGTCTATTGCACACAAAATTAGTAGTAAAGCTGGTGGGAGAATACCTAGTGCCTGGTGCATCTAATCTAGGAGAAAATCCTGCAACTCCAAATGCAGGACCCCTGGAAACCAAACAAAAGTTCAAAAACTACTCATTCATGCATGCATTTGAGTCAAATATTGGACGCTTAAAACATGGGCTAACTAGTCAAAATTCCTAAGTGGACAAGATTCACTTATTGAAACTTAAATGACTTAAACTGCTTTAATAGCTCTAACCAAATCCCTAAGTGGAAACTATTCACTTATTGAAACTTAAATGAATTAAACTACTTTAATATGAAAAATAGTCAAAAATAGACACCTAGACACTTGTAATCTCAACTTTTTTTTGCCACTGCAAAATCATGTAATACTGCACAGTTTCGTACCACGAAATTGAAAAAAGCAGCGGCAGGTTCTGATGCTGGTTTTTTCTGAATTCTAATTCCAAACATGAATGCAATTATCTTCTCCTGAACCGATAACTCTTTCATTCTCAAAAAAGTCAACCCGTAGACTCCACATAAAAGAGCACCTTTTATAGTTCTACGACTTGGTGTTGGATTTCCAATTTCATATATAATGACACAAAATTCAAGTGATCAAGTAGCTACTAGTTTACTATTAGAAGCAATTCAGTTTATATGTGCAATGTTAAACAACATATTATTAAGAACCACCATAACTCCATGTTACATTCATATATGGCTCAAGTTACCTCTCTAGAAACATAATCCAACACAACAGCTTCCCGATTCAGATCAGCTGACGTAAACATGGAAACATCTGGAGAATATCTTATTATACTAATTGCACCTCAGTGCTTCTCAAAAACAATTTGTTGTGTTAGAGTATCTCCTGAGATAGAATAAATGTGCAAGTCTCCATCTTGTCCACCTACAATTATTACATCAAGGATTAGTAAATCCATCAGTTTTTCCACCAAAGAAGTTATAGCTTCACTCTAGGCACAAAGATTCAAAAGAAGCCTCTGTAACTGACCTTTATACAATGGCTGCAAAAAATAACAAATAAAAAAAATTTGTGCTTACTTTTAAGGACTTATACCTATTTCCTATCAATTAATACCTGAACTATGCAAAACAACAACCGAATCATGTCGTGAAATGCTTTAGTCTCAACTAGAGGTTTTCCATCAGGTTTAAATTAAACACCTTAACTCTACCATACATGCGTGAAGCAGTGCTTCGTCCTATGTCCTATGTCATTCAGGCCAAAACCGGTACCTACTTGATAGTGTCTAAAAGATTTTTAACCTCAAAAGATTTTCCTAAATCATAAACCCTAAACGTTAAAGAAAAGAAACTTGACAACCTTAAAAGAGATTTTGGAAGAAGGCATTGGTCTTGATTTTAGAGTTCATGGTTTTATGGCGAAGTTTTCTGCAATCTGTTGGTTTGTGAGTTTGAGAAGCAATTGAATGAAGAGTGGGTGATCGAGAGATTCTGTGTTGCTCGGTAAACCCTGCGTGAAGCCTTCCATCTATGTTAATCCTTTAGCGTTGAAACAATTGTCACTGAAAGGTTTGTTATCTAGAGATTCTACCCGCTACACTTTAGGGTTTTTGCAAAATTGCTTCACAATGAAATCACAGAGAGGAAATTACGACATAGATTTTATGTAACTTTTGATGTTTATGATGAAATTGAGTTTAGGAATTGGGAATTTCAGATTTTACGTCAAGGATATGGGAGGGATAAGTTTTGATATGAGAGGGAAGCAATTTTAGTTTCTCATGATTTCTGTGAGTTTAGACTAATCGGGAGGGAAGATTTCTATTTTTTAGCGGTGCATAAAAAATTTTGCTTTGTTATTTTTTTATAAATAATTGAGTTTACAAATATTTTCATTTTATAAATAATTTATTCTGTTCCATATTTTTTATTTTTTTTTTATGAATTGTATATTAAGATTTAAAACATATATATTTATTTAATACTTTTAATGAAAAAAATTTAAAATACTAAATTAGGTTTTAAAGATAAAGTGTTTTGATGAAAGAGAATACAAAATTTGTGGTTTGTAAATGTGTTTAGATTAATTAAATTACAAAATATTCTTTTAAGAAAATTTACACCCGTTATTTGTATTATTTAGTTATCAGGATTAATATTTTGGATTATAAAATTAAATAATTTTTTTTAGTTCATCTAAATTTACACCCATTTTAAATTTAACGGGAGTAATAGAGATTTGATTATAATAATATTTTAAATTTACACCCGTTTTTAAAAAATAGGATATCTATTGTCACGTGCTAATACTTAAAATGATACTTTAATTACAAAATTGTCACCGTGTTTCTTATTTACACCTGATTTTAGTATAATGGGTGTAAATTTTAAAATTATATTCTTCTTTTAGCATTAGTGTATATATATATATGATCGTGAATGCTGGATCAGATCCTGTTGAAGTGGGCCACCAAGTACGTCTGAGATGCTGGGCGTATGGATAGGAGGAGGGGGTGTACCTGCAAGGCACTCCGACGCTCAAGTAAGAAAGGGTCAGAGAAAAGGGGAAAGTACAAAGTGTTAGTTCGTAGGGTGAATGTTTGATACCTGACCCTCTCAAGCGAGAGGGTTTATATAGTGCCCCCAGCGCATGGCCAACGGTCTTATTTTCGGGGCGAAATAACCGTTTTCCCGAAGAATAGGTAACTGCCTAAACTAGCCATTATGTCGGGCAAGGTGCCCGAAACTAGCCGTTATGTCAGGCATAAGCATAGTTTCGGGCCGCACATGCCCTCAGCTATCCGGGGAGTGGAGAAGCCGTGCATAACGGGCAGTATTTCCGGGGAGGAGCGATGCAGTCATTGCCCGGTTGGAGGGGCAGAAAGGTAACTTTTTCCCGTTTGTAGATTGGACTTAGGCAACTGGGCCGTTCAGGAGCAGAAGTGGATTGGGTCATGTCTGGCCATTGGTCCAGTCCAGAACAGGAGCCCCCCAAGTCGCTGCTCCCGAGCATGGGAGTGATGACTTAAGGACAACTCGTGGCTTCGGGGAGCTAACATAGGGTCGTCGCTTGGTGAGGTAGGAGGTTTGCCCCGTGGTGCCCGTTGCCTTTGGTCCTCGTGATGTTCCTGATCGTGATGGTACTGCCCGTCGTACGTGGAGGCTAACGGTTGGAAGGAATTGGAAACTTTAGGGTGCCACGTGTGCATAGGGTTCTGTGCAGCAGTTGCTAGGCAATGATGGCTAGTTAATAGCCATCATGACCTACGAGGGCATGCCATCGCACGTGCCTCTCTGTATAAAAAGAGGAAACTCGTTCCATTCTGAACTTTTTCGCTCTTGTTACGCTTCGTCTTCTTCAGAATTCCTGCCTGTCACCGTCGTCTGCTATTCCGGCCACCGCATCAACTTCCGGGCAGCCGTTATTCACCTTCTTAATCAAGTAAGTTCGTTGACTTTTGCTCTTTTACCCATTTGACGGTTGTTTGTAGTCTTGCATGCGGTTAGGTTTAGGTGTAGGAGATGAAATAGATTAGTTTCCGGTGATTGTTGGTGGTGGACGGTGGTCGTGCTATTTTCCGCCGCTGATGAGGCCGCTAGGTTTTAGGATATTCTGGTGAATCGGGCGGTTTTCGGCGTCATTGCGATGATGATGCCTGCGTAACCTCCATGATTGTTCAGATTCAGAAGCAGCAACGAAGTTTCCAGCGAGTTTTCCCAGTTTCCGGTGAAGCTTTGCAGTTTCAAACAGAAACCGGGAAGTGGCTCGAGGAAGTTCCTCGTATGGAAACGGCTTGCTTCGGGCATCTCCTCGTGGGAGACTCTTAGCGTTTTGTTCGATGTTAGGGCTTAGGTCGGGGGACGTCGTCCTCATCCCTTTGCGCGCCCTTTCACTTGACTAGCGGTGGAAGGGTGGATTTGATCTATCGTCGAATTCACTTTTTTCTCTGCTTTTCAGGTGATCGATATGGCGACGGGGCCAGATGGAGAAATTATCCTGGACTCGTCCGAGAAAGAGGCGAGTTCCTCGGATAGCAGTAGTCCGACGACTTCAAGTATCCCCTGCGAGGTAGGGGAAGAAGAGGAAATGGAAAATATGGAAGATATGGAAGAGGATGTCGTCGAGAATTTCGCGGAGGAATGGGAGGTGGCTGAACCAGCCGAGCACGGGTCCACCTTCGCCACGTCCTAGGGGATGTTTTTATGGAAGTCAGACCAGAGGGGGAGTGGAATGTGCACTTTCCCTCCGAGGATGATCGGGTCTGCACGGATTTCGGGGATCGCTTCACTATGTACGAATATGCCTTCAAAGAGCTGGGATTGAGATTGTCGTTCACTGATTTTCAGCAATCAGTGTTTGTGCACTTGAGGTTGGCCCCCACGCAGCTGCACCCGAACTCATTGGCCTTCATACGGGCATTTGAGCTGACATGTGATTTCTTGAAGATTGGGGCTACTCTTCCCTTGTTCTTCACAGTCTTCCACCTTCAACGGCAGCTGTCGGGGAGGAAGTACGGATGGGTCTCGTTGAAGCAGCCACGTTAGCTGTTCAAGCCTTTCTATGAATTGATACAGACGTTCAAAGAGAGGTACTACATCATTGAGCCCGTATCGGAAGCTGCCCAGGACAACACTTATCTCTGGGAGATCGAGGTCGACGAGGAGGGAAACGAGCTGCGCGACGAGGCTGGGAAGTTTATCGGGGAGAGAGTATACAAGTTCCCCATCCACTGGGAACCTGGCCATTTCACCAAGAAGCCTGGCGATTACGTTCTTCAGCCGAACGAGTTAGACGAGTAGGACGCCGTTGCGTACGAGACGCTGGTGAAGTGCGTTAACTCCTTCCTGCTCGCTGAATGCTGGACGAAGAAGGGTGACCCGATCTTCGAGGTGGATGGTAGCCAGAGGATTGAATACCGCTTTATTAATACCAAGGCACTCCTAGAGTGCAAGACTCCTGCAGAAGCCCAGAAGCTGCTCGGTAGTCTCAGTTATTTTAATTTGCCTGAACTATTTTCTTTTCTCGTATCTAACATGCTCGTATTCTGTTTGTGCAGGTGAGATGCCTCAGGCTCATGAGAGGATGGTGAAGAATGCTCTTGCGAGGAACAAGCCCGGAACGGCTCCCCCGAAGTCTCGGTTTGTCAACGCGCGTGCTCCCACTCCTGCTCAGTCTGCTGCGGGGACCTCTTCTCACACCCCTGCTCCCCGGGGATCTCCCCTGCCTTTGACCTCACGAACCAAGCGGCCGAGGGCCAACGACGCCGTGGATCTCAGTCGGGCCCCAGAGAAAGGGAGGTTCGAGCTTCCTCCTTGCATACTTGATAGAAGATTCTTTGAGGGGAACTCCTTGGTCGTGCCGCGGGCAGAATCTCTTCGGCTGGAAAGCATGGACCGCCCGAGCAAGAAGGTGTTGGTGCCCCAAGATGCCTCTGCACTGGTCAGAGTTCTGGAAATGGCGGCCATATATGCTCGGGCTACCGTGGCATCTCTCACGAAAGAGGTGAAGAGTGCTGATGATGCCCGAAAGAGGGCTGACGAGGAGGTGGCCATGTTGAAGAAGGAGAACTCTACGCTGTTGCGGAGAAAAAAACGGCTGAGGAGCTGGTTCAGCAGCTGAGGGTGGTCAATGCTCCGGGCGAAGATGAACCCGAGGATGTGAAGGAACTGAAGATAAGGTCTGAGCTAGTTGCCCATATGTTGTCGGTCGAGGATGATAATATCGTCATTGCAGACGAATCATTCAAGAATGTCGTGTCTCAACTGCGGGTGGTGAACCCCGGACTTGACTTTTCCACCGAGGGTACTCATTATCTGGCGCACGTTGAAGATGGCCGAATCGCTATGCATGCTTCCCTTCTTGAGAGATCCAGTAGAGTTATCCAAAAACAAAACCCTTAGCAAGTTAGTTAGGATCTTGCTAATAGGTACCTAGATTACTTGCCAATAAGCCCATAATATTTAAAAACATTTGCTACAGACCACACGGAATATACGACTGACAGTCAGCCTAATTTTTAATTTTATAAAATCAAATTTAAAACAACTATTTAAGGGTATGTTTGTTTCAATTTTAAAAAATTGAATTTTTTCAATGTATTTTAAAAATAGATTTTATTTTTATTTTTAAATATTATACGTTTTTTTATTCATTTTCTTCTAAATTGAAATATTAATTTTGACATTCTATAATATAAACATACATCATTAAAAATTAAAATATAGTTTAAAACACAATTTTTTCAAAAAATTGTATTTAAAAAATAATTTTTATGAAAAATTATTTAAAATAGTTATAAAATTATATAATTTTTTGAAATTTTAATATTCAAAAAAATTCAAATTAAATAATTAAATATCTAAATTAATATTTTTAGAACAACTATTCAAATCAAATTTTTATTTGAAACCTTTTTGAAAAATTTCTTTATAATTTTTGTTTTTCCAAAATCATATTACACTATATAAATTATTTAAAAAAATCAAAAACAAATTGGTCCTAAATAGGATGATTTTAGATTATCAAGTAAGACCAAAAATATTGGTTAAATTTTTTTTTAAACAATGAGTGTGGTGTAAATTAAAAAATAATAAAGTCTAGCATAATAAAAGACATTTCTTTATTATGCTTGTTTTTCTAAAATAATAAACTCTCTAGAATATCTAGTATGTTTAATGAAATATTAAGTGTGACTTAATCATGAGATCCCATTAAACATAAGGACAATATTCTTAAAGTATCCGTAGTCGAGCCTTACTGTGAAGTGGAATAACTTTAAAGTATTAAGACTATTATGTAGATAGACGGATGATCACATCTCATGAATCATGGATATTGAGCTATCAAGTCTTAACATAGATATGAATATTATGAGTAATATTTATACTGGATTGACCCGCTATGGAAGTACTACATAGAATATTATGCAAAGTGTCATAAGTTACTCTCATGGTGATAGTTGTGTATATCACCCTTCGATCTGAAACCACTATAGACTCTAGATGTAGAGTCGATTATTTTATTGCTGATCAAACATTGTCCATAATTGGATGACCATAAAGACAATTGATAGGTACTCCACAAAACAGGTTTAGGGACATGAGTGACCTAGATGAAATTTTCCCATCTTACGTAACTAGATAAATGTCTAAGGGCCCAATATTAAATTGTACAAGGATGACACGGTATATGTCTTGTGTTAAATATAGACATAAGGGCAAACGGGTAGCAGTGATGTGTTGATAGATACTACTCACTGTTTATTAAATTAAATACTTGATTTAATATAATTGTCAAGGTCACGAAAACCTACACGGCCACACACATAAGGACAACTTGATAAGAGGTAGAGTAAATAAGGAAAACCGTAAGGTACGGTGCACTTAAGTAAATGACAATGCACTTAAGTAGAATACGAAATGTGGTAATGTACCACGCGCTTAAGTGATATACAGTACACCAAAAGATATGGTGTGCATGCACTTAAGTGAAATTTTTAGCTTGCGACCCACACAAGTGGTTCTACAAATAGAACTCTTGTGAAAAAGCATTCACACTTGATGAAAATTTGGTATGTGAAACCTTAACCGTATTTTCCTTCTTTCTATCTCTCTCTCTCACTCAAAGCTTCAATCATAGTAGTTAGTTTTAAGACTGAAGGAACACTACTTAAAAAAGGTAAATTGTAACGGTCTAAAAGTGAAAATTAGGGCGGTTTAAGCCGCCACAATTTTCTAAAACGACATTTTTAAAAAATGCCGTATATTCGGTTGCCGCTAGGTATAAAATGGCGGTTTGAAAGAAAGCATCATACAAACGGCCACAATCAACCTTGCATCAAATGGCAGTTTTTGTTATGTATATAATTGCGGTTTTAGCGGCCTAAATATTTCCTTTGTTTTAACAAAAATTAATCATTCTGGTTGTTCTAACCGCCGTAATTTGCATATCCTCTTAAAATAATGGAAAATTCTGGCGGTTATAACCCCATAATTTTAAATTTCAACAAAAAATCAGATATATAAAATAAAGTACCTAATAATTTTTCCCATTTACCTTACAAAAAATTACTTTCCCAACATGTGAAGGATAATATGTTATGTTATACATAAGATACAACTCTTATGAAATACATTTATTATTTCAATACTTACAAGTCGTTTGTCCAATGACTAACAAACATAATCATCTAAGTAAACCTCTACAAGAAAATGCTTCCTTAGATAAAGTTAATTATATATTATATGTGACATAATCAAGGGAGCTATTTTACCAAGGATGTAACACCCCAATTCCCATCGCGAATAAATAATACATAAATTAATCAGAGTAAATAAAAATTTATTATTCTTAGATAGAAACAAGGATGCCACATTTAAAGAAAGAAAACACAATCCCTGCTCTTAAATTTGATACATAACACAAAAGGAAATAAACATAAAAGGGAAACTTTTTCCAACAAAGGGAAAGTTCAATTATGGAATAAAGCGGAAAGATCCATAACTGACTTGTTTTACAAAATAAATTATTTTATAACATCAAAATATTCATACAAAGGTAATACAAAATAGATCCTACAAATGTATACATATATAACAAAAGCGTTCCCCGTCTCCCGTGTTACGTATCAGAGCAGACAGACCGACAAAAGGATGGAGAACTAATCTTCACAAAAGCCTCCAAGATACTAATCTGCAATTGCCTCATAGAGCAACAAACCACAGCAGAAGGGTGAGAAATAACAACTAAATCAAGATTGCATAATAATATGCAAACATATATAAATTCACATGCATAATCATTCTCACCACAAACATCACATACTAATTCATATAGCATGCCACAGATACATAACATATTTCTAATAATCCAACAGCATATCATATATCAATTATACCAACATAATCACATATTTGCACATAAGGCATACCAAAGTTATAACATATGGAAACACACCACCACATCACGTATATTCATATATAGCATACCATAGATAATTAATACAATCATTGTAAGATACAACATCCCCACAAAACATAGCATATGTCTATACATAAAACATATCATCCATAACCAATGCATTTATCACAAACGCATATCAAATCACCAATGTTATCACGAGCTCAACACATAATCAATCAATTCACCATTTCCCACATATAATCAATCCATTCACAAATTCCCCAATGAAATTCTGGTACCAGATATGTGATGTTACGTGTGATGTCACAACAACACACTCTGCAATGGACAATGTAAAACAACAGAAGAGAACACAAAGAATTGTTCACCCAGTTCAGTTAAACAACTTACTCTAGGGGCTACCAAGCCAGGGATGAGTTTCACTATCAGTAGAATTAATTTACAGACTCAACAACCCAGTTGACATCTCCTAAACTTAATCTCTACTTAATGAACTTTCTACCTAAGAGACCACTTAGGTATGAGAACACTACTCAATCCATAAATCACTTCAGTGATATAATTCAAAGATCACACACTTTGAAAACCACAACTTGATTCTGCTTCACAGCTTTGATCAAGAACAACTCAAAACAACAACACCACTTCACACTAGAATGGTTTACAACACATACACGAAGACACAAATGACTCCCAGTCTTTAGCTCTCTTTCTTCGTTACCATCTTCAAAGGATTGATGCGCTTTATATAGCTATTTGATTTGGACTTGGACCTGCTACAATATCTGACCTGATTTGTTATTTAAAACTGAATCTTCAAAAAAGATTTTATCACTCAAAATCTTCTTAAATCTTCAGCCTTTAAACACTCCTACAAATCTGCATCAAATCTGTTTGCAACAGAAAATATCTCCTCCAAGATACTCGCATCCAATAATTCTAACAACTCTCCCAAATTCCAGCTAATATGCTTAACCCTAAAAACATCTCAAACCTGATGTTTTACTGATCTGCATATCTGATGTCATGACATCGCATGTGACATCAGACTTCAAAACTTCAATAACTTAAGCACCTAACATTATCCAATGTTAAGACTCAATGTTAAGACATCACCCATGTGACATCAACAATGAACAACTTTGTTTTAGCAAAATTCTAGACAATCCGAGAGCTAACAATCTCCCCCTTTGGCTAATTTTGGCTAAAACAATCTCTGCAACATCAGAGACTTCAGCAGCGGATTAAATTTTTTTAAAAACAAACAGCTCCCATCAATAAAGAGCAAACTCCCCCTCAAAACCAGAACCAACATAACCAGCTGTTATGCACACTCCCCCTAAACATCTGCACCACACCAGATCTTAGATAGGATACACCCTACACACCTAGGCTAACTCTCCCCCTTTTTAGCCGTAATTGGACAATCACCAAACACAATGTCCTGACATAAATAAAGACATGGTCAAACACCATGCTTCCCCCAAAAAAAAATAAGTTCCAACACATTGACTGTTCAGTTGATACAAACTATGCTCCTTGTTTGCATTATAAAAACAAGCCTTTCTTCCTTCTAGCAGCACCACACGGCAACCAAGAATGAGCCAGGAAAACACCAAAGATGCAGCAAAGAACCTCAAGCAGAAGGACAAGACTTCAGATCCACCTAAGAAGAGGAGCAAAACAATTACTGCAGCTGAAACTACTTCAGGAACCACAAAGACAGGCAGAACCTCAGAGACTACCATGAAACCTAGCAAGAAACTTCCTGAGCACCAACATGCTTCAGATGATGATTGGGATGAATATTGGAAATCTTTTCTAGATGCAGGGGGTTGGGATAATCTGTAACTATTTATGTACTTCAAACATGTATGCCTTCAGCAGATGAATAAAATCAATATCTAATAAAGAGTACAACTGCTTAAAACACTCTCTAGCTCATTTAATCTTCATAAATGCAAATTCCCAATTTACTTCTCAAACTTTCAAATTGATTTGCATCTAAGGCTTTAGTGAAGATATCAGCTAACTGTTTATCTGTAGCTACATGCTTCAATGCAACAACTTTGTCCTCAACCAATTCTCTTATAAAATGATGCCTTATATCAATATGCTTAGTTCTGCTATGTTGAATAGGATTCTTAGAGATATTGATTGCACTCAAATTATCACAGTACAATGTCATGACATCTTGCTTGACATTGTATTCTGTTAACATCTGCTTCATCCAAACAAGTTGAGAACAGCTACTCCCTGCTGCTATGTACTCAACTTCAGCAGTAGAAAGAGACACACAGTTCTGCTTTTTACTAAACTAAGATATCAGATTATTCCCTAAGAAGAAACAACCTCCTGAAGTATTTTTCCTATCATCAGCACTCCCAGCCCAGTCAGCATCACAATATCCCCTTAACTTGGTCCCAGATCCATGACTATACAACATCCCATAGTCACGAGTGCCATTAACATATTTCAGGATCCTCTTCACTTGATTCAAGTGACTAACCTTAGGCTCAGATTGATATCTGGCACAAACTCCAACAGCAAAAGAAATGTCAGGTCTGCTAGCTGTGAGATACAATAGACTCCCAATCATGCTTCTATATAAACTTTGATCCACACTAACTCCATGTTCATCCTTGGACAATTTTAAATGAGTAGGAGCAGGAGTCCTCTTGTGATTAGCATTCTCTAGACCAAACTTCTTCACTATGTTCTTTGTATACTTGCTCTGAGAAATGAATATGGAGTCCTCCATTTGTCTAACTTGTAGACCAAGAAAATAGTTTAGCTCACCAACAAGACTCATTTCAAACTCAGACTGCATCTGTTCCACAAAATGTTTCACCATTGCATCTGACATCCCACCAAATACTATGTCATCAACATAGATTTGAGCTATCATCAGTTTTCCTCCTTCCTCTTTAACAAACAAAGTCTTGTCAATCCCTCCTTTTCTGTAGCCATTCACAACCAGGAATTCAGTAAGCCTTTCATACCAAGCTCTTGGTGCTTGCTTCAAACCATATAGAGCTTTCCTTAGTTTGTACACATGGTCAGGAAATGTTGGATCAATAAATCCTTTTGGTTGATCAACATACACCTCTTCATTTAAGTAACCATTCAAGAAGGCACTTTTAACATCCATCTGAAAAAGCTTGAATTTGAAATTACAAGCCACCCCTAAGAGCAATCTGATAGATTCCAGTCTTGCCATAGGAGCAAAGGTTTCATCATAATCAATTCCTTCAACTTGAGTGTATCCCTGAGCAACTAATCTGGCCTTGTTTCTGGTGACCACTCCTTGTTCATCAGATTTATTCTTGTAGATCCACTTGGCGCCAATCACATTAACTCCATCAGGCCTTGGTACAAGCTCCCATACTTCATTCCTCTTGAATTGCTCCAGCTCTTCATGCATTGCATTTATCCAAAACTCATCAGTCAATGCTTCCTTGACATTCTTTGCCTCAATTTTAGAGACAAAACATGAACTTGCTATAACATCTCTTGACCTAGTCCTCACTCCAGAATTTGGATCACCTATAATAAGCTCCTTTGGGTGGTCCTTCTGCACTCTGATAGAGGGATCTTTATGAGGTTGCTCAGTTTCAGGCTCAGCAGCAGCAACACCAGGAGTTGGACTTCTGTCTTCAGCTTCTGGTGCACCTTCACTAACTGATGTTCCAACATCATCTAGGACATCATCATCTTCATGCTTATCATTGTCATCAATCACCACATTGATGGACTCCATCATCACCTTGGTTCTAGAGTTGAAAACCCTATATGCTCTGCTGTTGGTAGAGTATCCCAAAAATATACCTTCATCACTTTTGGAATCCAATTTTCTTCTTTGTTCTCTATCAGCCAGAATATAACATCTACTTCCAAAAACATGAAAGTATTTAACACTAGGTTTTCTTCCCTTCCATAGTTCATACATAGTGGATGAAGTGCCTCTTCTCAGGGTAACCCTGTTGTGAATGTAGCAGGCAGTATTCATGGCTTCAGCCCAGAAATGATAGGGAAGTTTCTTGGCATGGATCATAGCTCTAGCAGACTCTTGGATAGTTCTGTTATTCCTCTCAACTACTCCATTTTGCTGAGGAGTAATAGGAGATGAAAACTCATGACTTATCCCTTCAGCAGAGCAAAATTCTTCAAACTTGCTATTCTCAAACTCTCTTCCATGTTCACTCCTTATCCTGATAACATTACTCTCATTTTCTCTTTGGAGTCTTTGACAAAGTTCTTTAAAAACATCAAACACCTCTGATTTGTCTTTGATGAAGCTCACCCAGGTGTACCTATAATAGTCATCCACAACTACATATGCATATTTCTTTCCACCCAGACTTTCAACCTGCATAGGTCCCATCAAGTACATATGAAGTAGTTCCAAGACCTTGGAGGTGGTGTCATGTTGAAGCTTCGGATGAGACATCTTTGTCTGCTTCCCTTTTTGACAGTCTCCACACACTTTTCCTTCCTCAATATTAAGTTTGGGAATTCCTCTGACTGCTTCTGAGGAGATGATTCTCTTCATTCCCTTTAGGTGAAGATGTCCCAACTTCTGATGCCAGATTTTGACATCATCTTCTTTAGCAAGAACACAAGTGGAAGAATTTGAGTCTTGTGGCACCCAAAGATAACAATTGTCCTTAGACCTAGCTCCCTTCATAATGACTTCTCCTTTATCATCTTTGACAATGCATTCAGACTTTGTAAAGTCTACTTTGAATCCTTGATCACAAAGTTGACTAATGCTAATCAAATTTGCTGTCAGTCCTTTAACAAGAAGAACATCCTCTAGTCTGGGAGCACCAGCACAGTTCAGTTTACCAATCCCCTTGATCTCTCCTTTGACCCCATCACCAAATGTAACATAGCCTGAAGAATGAAGCTTCACATCTACCAACAGATTCTTAACTCCAGTCATGTGCCTTGAACACCCACTGTCAAAGTACCAATCTTCTTTGGTAGAAACCCTTAAAGAAGTGTGAGCTATCAAGCTAGTAACCTTAACTTTAGGGACCCATTTCTTCTTAGGCTTGGTAACCTGCCTTCCTTTATGACAGTTCTGTCTGGGAACAACCTGATGAGCCTTCTGTGGATGTCCATGTAGCTTATAACAATAAGCTTTAATGTGTCCAAAACATCCACAATGGTGACATCTCCAGTGTCTGTATTTCTTCTTAGATGGAGTTCTGTCATGATGTTTTAACATCTGTTTTAACATCACAGGTTTGGAGGTGATAACCTCATTAGAACCTGCATCATTGTTGAATCCCAAACCACATTTGTCTGCAGCCATCTTCCCAATACTAAGAATGTTGTCTAACGCATCAGTACCATTGTTCAACATTCTGATAGTTTTGGTCATAGAGTCCAGTTTATAGTTAAGCATACTGACTTCAGCTTCAAGTTCAGTCTTTTCAGCTTTTAACTGTACTATGGTTTTCTTCAGCTCTTCTCCTTCAAGACACACTTGTTCACTTCTTATGAAAAGATCTTTATAAGTGACAACAAGTTCATCATAAGTAACCTCATCATCACAAGAATCATCATCTGACTCATAGACCCCAACCATAGCTCTAACAAGTTTAGCTGAATTTTCTTCAGATTCACTCTCACTGTCAGACCAAGAAGCTGATAACCCTTTCTGCTTCTTTAGAAAAGTGGGACATTCCTTCTTGACATGTCCATACCTTTCACACTCAAAGCATTGTATTCCTTTGTCATCACTGGATTTTTCTTCATCTTTAGACTTCTTCCCTTGTTCTCCTGATCTGTTGATGTCAGAGGTAATGTTCTTGACATTGGGATTGTAACTCCTATTTATCCTCTTCATAACTTTGTTGAACTGTTTTCCCAGCAAAGCAATAGCCTGAGACAGCTCCTCCTGAGAATCATCATCTTTCCCTTTCTTGGCTTCTTCAGAACTGGAAACCAAAGCTATACTCTTGGACTTCTTTTTAGGTTCCTCTTCACTTAAGCCTAGCTCAAATGTTTGAAGAGATCCAATAAGCTCATCAACCCTCATTTTGCTGATGTCTTGAGCTTCTTCAATTGCAGTCACCTTCATCTTATACCTCTTGGGAAGGGATCTAAGGATTTTCCTCACCAGCTTTTCTTCAGTCATCTTTTCTCCAAGAACACTAGAGGCATTAGACAGCTCAAGAATACTCATATGAAAGTCATGAATAGTTTCATCTTCCTTCATCTTTAGACTTTCAAACTTTGATGTCAGAAGTTGAAGTCTTGACATCTTAACCTTTGAAGTTCCTTCATGAGTAGTCTTCAAGATGTCCCAAGCTTCCTTAGCTACTTCACAGGTATTGATCAACCTGAATATGTTCTTATCAACTCCATTGAAGATAGCATTTAAAGCTTTGGAATTTCCAAGGGCAAGCTCATCTTCTTCCTTGGTCCATTCTTCTTCAGGTTTCAGTTTTGAGCTGCCTTCTTTTTCTTTCCCAGCATCATCTTTCTCAACAAGAACAGGTGATTTCCATTCTTTTATGATAGCCTTCCAAGCCCTGCTGTCCAAGGATTTCAAAAAGGTAATCATCCTTGGCTTCCAATAATCATAATTAGAGCCATCCAGAATAGGGGGTTTATTCACAAATCCATCAACTTCCTTGTCCATCTTACCAGAAAGTATCAGCTCTAGATCTCACCCAGATGCAGAGCAGGATGCCTGCTCTGATACCAATTGAAATTCTGGTACCAGATATGTGATGTTACGTGTGATGTCACAACAACACACTCTGCAATGGACAATGTAAAACAACAGAAGAGAACACAAAGAATTGTTCACCCAGTTCAGTTAAACAACTTACTCTGGGGGCTACCAAGCTAGGGATGAATTTCACTATCAGTAGAATTAATTTACAGACTCAACAACCCAGTTGACATCTCCTAAACTTAATCTCTACTTAATGAACTTTCTACCTAAGAGACCACTTAGGTATGAGAACACTACTCAATCCCTAAATCACTTCAGTGATATAATTCAAAGATCACGCACTTTGAAAACCACAACTTGATTCTGCTTCACAGCTTTTATCAAGAACAACTCAAAACAACAACACCACTTCACACTAGAATGGTTTACAACACATACACGAAGACACAAATGACTCTCAGTCTTTAGCTCTCTTTCTTCGTTACCATCTTCAAAGGATTGATGCGCTTTATATAGCTATTTGATTTGGACTTGGACCTGCTACAATATCTGACCTGATTTGTTATTTAAAACTGAATCTTCAAAAAAGATTTTATCACTCAAAATCTTCTTAAATCTTTATCCTTTAAACACTCCTACAAATCTGCATCAAATATTTTTGCAACAGAAAATATCTCCTCCAAGATACTCGCATCCAATAACTCTAACAGCTCTCCCAAATTCCAGCTAATACGCTTAACCCAAAAAACATCTCAAACCTGATGTTTTACTGATCTGCATATCTGATGTCATGACATCGAATGTGACATCAGACTTCAAAACTTCAATAACTTAAGCACCTAACATTATCCAATGTTAAGACTCAATGTTAAGACATCACCCACAACTTTGTTTTACCAAAATTCTAGCCAATCCAAGAGCTAACACCCAATATAATCAATCCATTCATGATTTATGCAAATGCACAGAGACCGACACAACGACTCTATGATATGTAATGCAGTACCAATCCATCCATTATTCTCATCATTAATTCACTCAGGAATTATTGGAATCATCGCTTGTTACTTAGTGTAACTCCCCGTCGGGCAAACGATGTTCCCCGTTGCTTTAGGTCCTCTTTGTATAAGGCTCACGACATTTATGGATCGCTTTAGGTCCTCTTTGTATAAGGCTCACGATCCGATCGCTTTAGGTCCTCTTTGTATAAGGCTCACGATCGTCTATAACGTCGTTTTAGGTCCTCTTTGTATAAGGCTCACGACCGTTATAGCATATTCCCTCTGGAATCGTTTCGTCGCTCACACCCCACAAGGGCACACGACATCACAAGATGCATATCATGATGCTTGGCATACAATGACTCATGACAACCAAATTCATCTTCACAAATCAACAATATGAATTATCTCATCGTCATTATTCATGCATTGGAAACCAATTCAAACAATGCATTTACTTGCCATAAGGCCACCAAATAACACTCATTGAATTTCACATAAACAATGCATTTCATCATAATCCACAAACCACAACAATTAGCATTTTAGCATATACACTCATATCAATTCACATCAAGAATTAGTCACCATCAACCATAACAAATCCTACAATCATACAATGATATTCACAACACTAGGATTCACGCCACAAAGGCTACCCACAATAACATACATTAATACCATACATTTGTATTCAATTCAATAAAGTATTTTGCCATAAGGCCACAACAATTACAACAACTTATCACATGCTTCAACATCATATAAACCACATAATAGCTCCACGTCATATACCAATAGCACAACACACTGTAAAACACCGACCACACGCATTTAACGCGATAAAAACCCGACAACCCAACACTTTTACACAACCACAACTTAAATAAATCATCTACTGCCCTCTAAACCATTTTTAATAGAAATAATATTTCATTAGCTTTCCAACGCTTCGAACGGGGGTCAAAACGGACTTACGGTTCAAAAGTTATGAAGAAAACAAAATCTGACATTTTGGAAAAATTCTGTGATCATGAGCCGACGCATAGAATCATGAGTCGACGCATAAACCTACAAATTTCTCCTGGGTCAGTGCATGGTTTTATGAGTCGACGCATGGTTGCAGGGGGTTGGCGCATAGTTGCAGATTTTGCTAAAAAAACTCAGTTTTCGACCGTTAAATGCCTTCCGGACCTCCGATTTCGATTCCATAAAAAGCCCCGGTCTCAGAATTCAACATACTACAATATTTTCACCATTAAAAAGCCATCCAACACATTTTCCATTTTTGAAATATTTTAAAACATAATTTTATCAATTTATCCCAACTCCAAACTCGATCAAAACCACTCGAAAACACACAAACAACCATTCTCGATTAATTCATATCCTCACCCGACTATACTACACAACTTATTCTGCATTCCAACTGTGAAAATATCGATTTCTCACTATTTCATCATTATTCCCCTAACTCTCACGAACTATATAACTCAATCCAAAACTCCCTAAATCATACCAACGAGTATTCCTGATTAAACCCAAACATTACTCGACTATTCTACACAATCTATTCCAAATTCTAACCGTTAAGACATCGATTCTATCGAAATGATCACAATTCTAATCAAGTGGAAAACATATATTTTTCAACCAAACATTCAAACAAATACATACATATACATATACAAGCAAGATATAATCGAAACTTCTCACCCTTACCCGATTAAACGATTATCCAAGCTTTGTTTTGATGATTTTCTCTTCTTCCCCTTCTTCTCTCTTTTCTTTCTCTTCTTTCTCTTTTCTTTCTCTTCTTTCCCCTTTTCTCTCTATTTCTCTCTTTTCCCTTTTTATAACAAAATATCTAACTACCCAAAATGACCATTTTGCCGTTACGCTCAAATATCTCCCAAACGCTCTCAAAATGCGATAAAACATAAACAGCGATGAAATATATTTCAGGAAATAAAAGTTGAAAAGAAATTATAATTTATTGCAAATATTTTACCTATTAGGGAAATTAGCCAATTAACTCAATTAGCAGGTAAAATACAATAAATTCACACATTTCACAAAATTCACATAAATGAAATAAATAAATACAATTAAACAAATCGGGGCATTACAATTCTCCCCCACTTAGACATTTTCGTCCTCGAAAATATACTGATACGAACAACTCCGGATACGACTCTCGCATCCGACTAACAAACTATCATGCCAATAAAAGGCACACCACGAATAACACAAACAAACAAACCACCTTGCTAACAGCAGCTACAACAACGACACGACAACGATGACAACTACAAGGACAAGATGCAAAGCCCATGCAATGCACTTGACGACCAACCCACGACTCAAAGAATACTCAAGTTACGAACAAACAGGTTCACTCTTGAACCGAAACACAACAATATCGTTGCCCTTACCATAGGTAACATTCCCCCAATTCCCCACACAGGAAATAGCTACTCGCACTCGAACCATCACGATGGAAACGAGGCAACAACACAAACAAGAACATAAAGTTCCACGACCCAACATCGTTTCAACAACCTCTACATAACCACAATACCAACATCCTTGTCACACAACAATATTACAACAATGCTACGATTCACCAATCGAACATATAACCAAAACATCCATCTACATAGTAGCCCATGAATAATATTTAAACCTTTCACCTAACACTTCCATTCTGAAACGCCCAATGGTCTCATCATTCCTACATGTTTCCAATGTTCAACCTATGAACTCTTACAAGTCACACACTCATATACAAAATGTGCCACATCACACTTTCCATGCACACTCTGATGACTCGTAACCATCAAATCTACCAATCACACGTCCAAAGTCTAACTCTTTCTCATATTCACCAAAAATCACTGTTCACTTTTAATATACCCAACCTCACACTATCAGATGTCAATTCACACACCAACTCAAATCTCTAAATTCTTCCAAAAGTTCCCAGTCTTTAACCATCAAGCAGACATATGTAAAAACTTTCGACTTAACTCATCAAGCACGACATTAACTTTACCAATAGGATAATTCGAGCCAAGGTCATAACTACTCAGGAATTCCAACCATCCTCGTTGTCTCCTACTTTATTCCTTCTGACCAAACCAGTACTCAATATTCTTGTGATTACTAAACACCTTGAACCTAAAACCCTCAAAATAATACCTATAGATTCTCAACACAAAAGTAACCGCAGCCATCTTGAAATCATGAATCCTCAATTGTCGTAAAGCATAAGAAATGACTTTACCCTTTCGCATTAACACACTGACTAAACTCATCAAAGACACATCCCAATATTCCATAAACAGTTTATTAGGATCAGGCAGAATCAAAATTGGAGTCGTAGTCAATCTCTACTTCAGCTCACCAAAACTTACTCACAACGAACATCCAAAACAACCGACTCACCCTTTACAAGTCAACTGAGATAACAGAAGCACTAACTTAGCAAAGTCTTCCATAACCTGCAGTAACAACCAACTAAGCCCAAAAGTTTCTAATCTCCTTAACCGACTTCGGAGTCTCTCATTGTAGAACTGCATCTACTTTGGATGGATCCATTAACCATACTCTCATTCGAAATAACATATCCAAGAAAAATAACCTCTTTCAATCAAAATTCTCACTTTGATATTTTAACATAAAAATTCCTTCCTTTTCAACACTTGCAACTTGATTCTCAAACACCCTACACACTCTCCTTATGTATCATATAAGAGCTTTCCAAAATGGCCAAGAACTCCATGAAATTCCATTTGAGCCATGAGATATGACAATGGCAATGTGCCTTGCTGCAACTGTCATAACTAGGCAGATTTGTGCATTTTGCTCGATTTAAGCAATTTGTGCCAATGACAAGCATGCTTATCCATCTGAACACCTCAGGGGGAGACCAAGGAGGGACAAGCACTAATCCATAAGCCTCCCAAGTCTTTGGAACTAAAAATAGCATGCCAAACCTAAAAAACCCTAAAGAGGGGACAAGACTCCAATTTTGTTTTAGAGCATTTAATGGATGCACTAAGGTGGCATGAACTGAACCATTTCCAACTGAATAAGTCAAGGATGATCTCTGAACTAGGGAACCAGCAGCATATGCCCTAACCTCTAGTCAATGGCTAGAGGAGACTCGAGATTCCAAAATGCAACCATTGGCCAAACCTCTGCAGCAGTTGCCATTCACTATTGCAGCCAAAACAAACTTGCTCTACTATAAATAGAGCTCATTTGTGCTCAGTTTAAGTACACCAAAGCACTACAACACTTGCTTTCCTCAAAATCTCTTTCTCTAGGCAAAAATGCCTTCTTTAGCAAGGTAACTCTGAGTTTTTGAGTTAGAGAGCAATTCCATCACAGCTCATGATCCAAACACATCCAATATGTCATATCTAAGCTGTCCAAACTCTCACAAGTGACCTGTAACATCAAAATCACAAAGTCCCCTCTCAAAACCTCAAAATAAGGCCTTTTTGCATTTTTCAAGCCATGTCTTGATTCAGTCACTTTCAAAACCAGATAAAGCCTCAAACACACTCCAAATATCATCCTTGAACTGTCCCAAATGGTTCCCCACATCTGGAACACCATTTGAGAGAGTTGCTTTTTTGGCCATTTTTGCCCCTTTTGCAAGAAAGGGCCAATTTCCATTCTTGAGGTTTCCTGCTGATTCCAATCATCCTAAAAGCTTCTAAGGGATCATTTGAGAGTGTTCAACGCATCAAATTGTTTCTGGAACAAGGCATTTGATAGATTGCCCAAAAAGCTCCTAAAGAGGTAAGCATCTCAACTTGAACTCTTTAAAATATGCATTGCTTTGAGGTCCACTGATCATGCATCTCTTATACATGTTATATGTGTTGTGTTTGAACTAATTCATCATGTACCAAGAGGTAGCATAGAAAATGCAAATGGAGGCCTATTTCAAAACCATTATCGGGTTTTAAAATGAGGACCTCATCTGAAAAAAACACCACCACCATTGGATTCCTTGTGAAATTCGAGGCAGGATAGACCTAAATTTTGTCCCAATCCATGGAGAAATGAGAAAGTTACAAGTTTCACATTTTTGGCCAAAATCTTGTCTTGCCTTGCCTTGGCCAGGCCAAGAACAAGGCAAGCCTTGTATATTTATGGCTGGGGTTTGATACACGGATGTATCACCACCCCAGTGGTAAGGCGCGCACGCTGCACACAAGAGGTCTGGGGTTCGAATCCCCCTCGCCCCAGACCCTTTTTTAATGGTTTTTTCACCTTTTTAAATTATTTTTCATATTATTTTTAATGATTTGAAAAATTAATAACTCCCTCAATTTTAATTCTTTTTTATTGGTTATTTTTGCAAAAAATCACAAAAATATTGAAATATTTTATTCCACAAAAAAAATCAAATTTATATTATTTATTTAGTATAATTAGTATTTTTGTGAATAAATTCATTTTTAATTGTTTTTAAACATTTAAAAGTGAATATTTATTTTGAAAATCAAAACCAAATGAGTTCTAAATCATCTTGTGATTAAAATCTCATTTTTAAAACCTTAAACAAAAATCACAAGTGGTTTATACAAATCTATTTGGTATTTTTATTATTTTATTGATTTTCTTTAAATATTTACTTTTAAAGAAAAAACAAAATTAGGGTTTCTTTGATTTTCACCCTCATAAATCTTTTTAAAACACTTTTGGGCCTCTATTAGAGTGTAAGACCCAACCCCTTTATAAATACACCACTTTTGGGCCTCAGTCATTGTATAAGTCCCACTGTATTTTCAAAAACAACGGCGCGATCGTCGCCTTTTTAACCAAATCATATGGGCCTCTCCCTGAGTTGTAAGACCCATCATTTGTATAAAATTTTGGGCCTCTATTAGAGTGTAAGACCCAACCCCTTTTTGAAACCAAAATAATTTGGGCCTCAGTCATTGTATAAGACCCACTGTGTTATCAAAAACCTCGGCACGATCGCCATTTTCAAACAAATCATCTGGGCCTCTCCTTGAGTTATAAGCCCCATCATTTGTACAAAAACACTTTTGGGCCTCTAATAGCGTGTAAGACCCATCCACTTGTACATAAAACCTTTTTGGGCCTCACATATTGCATAAGTCCCTTTGTACAGTTTTCAAAACAACGGTGCGGTCATCGTTAAAACTTGGGCCTCTCCTTGAGCTGTAAGCCCCGACAACTTTTCAAAGCACTTTCTCCTTTGATTTTGAATATAATATTTTTATCAAAGTTTTATTTGTTGAACAACTAACCAAACAGCATGGAAGCTCTACAACGGGTAAGTGTTTATCTACTTTCATTTATCGCTTTCATATGTATATAACTGTATTGTGGGGTTGCTTCACTGTAAGTCTTCTTTCACATCCTTTTATATACTCGTCAAATATCAATTGTGTAATAATAGTATAGTTATTTAGAGTTTTCCCCGGCAACTACGTCTAGCACTAGGTAAAGCCTTGTTGGTCACTCTTAAATACAAACAAAACTAGATCCCCTGTAGGATTCCAGATACTGTTTTCCCTTCTCTTGGGGTTAAACAATATGGAACAAAGAGAAAGGCAGTATTCTCGGTGAACCTTTTCTCAGACTGTCACTCTTAGAAATTGTCAAAGAAACTCTACTCCTCAGAGTTGATCTATTCTCCGTGAATAACATCTCTTGAGTTTCTTCCAAATTCTCGAACTTTCGTGGAATGATCTCTTCTCTGTGAATTGCATTTCTTGAACTTCTCGTGGTTTAGGGACCCACATGCTTCCTAAAAGCATCCCCGCCTCCTCTTGGGCATTATACAAGGACCCTTCGGCTTCTTAGAAGTTCTCATGCCTTCTCTTGGGCTTAATACAAGGACCCTAACGACCTCTTAAAGGTATAAGACAGAACTTAGTCATCCTTTGCTAGAGCAGTCTTTCCAGTGTCAAACCTCTGGCCACTTTAGGGTTGATACTCATCCCTTAATGCCCGTGCCTCCTCTTGGGCATTGTACAATAGATAAAACTCCAGACTTGGACAGTTTAAACCTCTTGAGTCTCAAAGACATTCTCAAGTTCCTTTCAAACATAGGAAAAAACACTGATCACTCAGAAACCCGGCCTCTCTCATGAGGGCTCTCCCACTTGGTCCTGCATATGGATCTAATTCTCGGCAGTAAGATAGCCTCCTCTTGGGCTTTGTACAAATGACCCCCTAGTGGATCTAACCTTTTCAAACTCTCTTGTTGAGTCCATCACTTTTCAAGACTCTCTTGTTGAGTCATTTTCCTTTTAGCCTCTATCTCGGGCTTCATACGAGACAGCAAATCACTCTCTTGTTGAGTATAAAAGACTTTCTTGTTGAGTCAACCTTTTTTAGCCTCCGTCTTAGGCTTCATATAAGACAGATAAAAGTACTCTCTTGTTGAGTCAAACCTTTTAGTCTCCGCCTTGGGCTTCGTACAAGACACCTATAAAAACCCACTCTCTTGTTGAGTATAAAAGACTCTCTTGTTGAGTCAATCTCTCTTTAGCCTCCGTCTTGGGCTTCATACAAGACACCTATAAAACACTCTCTTGTTGAGTATAAAGGACTCTCTTGTTGATTCAATCCCCTTTTAGCCTCTATCTCGGGCTTTGTACGAGACTGCAAAACACTATCTTGTTGAGTATAAAAGACTCTCTTGTTGAGTCAATCACCTGTCAAACAGACTCTCTTGTTGAGTCAACTTTTAGCCTCTGCCTTGGGCTTTATATAGGACAAACAAAAGTACTCTCTTGTTGAGTCAAACCTTTTAGCCTCTGTCTTGGGCTTCGTACAAGACACATAAAAAGTACTCTCTTATTGAGTCAGTCACTTGTTAGTACTCTCTTGTTGAGTTAACCCTTTTAGCCTCTATGTCAGGCTTCGTACGAGACAACAAATAGACCCTTTTGCTTCACATCTTGGGCTTTGAACAAGATACAAACAGACCTTTTAGCTTCACGTCTTGGGCTTTGAACAAGACACCAAAATAACCTTTTTCCTCCCATAGAATAAGAGGAACTACGATCGCTCTGATTTCCCTGTCTCGGGAATACGTAGGCATAAGATTGAAAAATCTTAGCGAGCATACTAATCAAAAACCCGAAATCCAGTACCTCCATTTATCAACCCAAAAGCACCAAATCCTAACATCTTACCAAAAACCTCGCAAATAGTCCAGACATTCTAATCTTAACAAAATAACCGAAGAGGGGCCCACATCTCAATATCATCTGTAAACTAACAGTCAGGTATTTAAACTCAGTATGCAAGCAGGGTTAATTGGAGACATCTATTTCCCTTCCTTAATCAGCTTGATAGGATAAAAAATGAATCGAACTGTAGTACCCAAGTGATCGTGATTCAAGACCACAAAAATCGCGCTACAGAAAAAAATGGCGTCCACCGTGGGGCCCAGTTCTCTTTCTTACAATCTTCGGTAGAAGCCTTAAGTTTAAGAAAATGCCACAGAAGAGTGACGACCACAGTGGGAGGCAAGGTAAGATCTTGTCGTCCCCATTTTAAGGTGAAGTCCTTAAGTTCACCAAGTGTCACAGAAATGGCGACTCTGCCAGGGAGTCATTGTCTGTATAGGATCATAAGACTAGAGGTCTAGGACATTAAGACAAATATATATACTGCTTTTCCTAATTGATATTTGTGTTTATTTTTCCGCTAATGGGAATGCGTGTGATGCCGCATGTGGAAAGATTGAGTATACACCTAAGATAGGTGATGGTATTATACGGGTAGTGAATCCCAGTTAAGAGTCCCCGGTCGACCATCGAACTCAGTGGAGACTCCCTTTGCAGATGCATTTCCTATACGACTTCGATTGTTGAAATTAGTGTGGTCGACTGGGTTATCTGAGAAGCTGAGGTTTTTAGTAGACTAAAACCATTTTGTAGTGCGGAAGCTATCAGAAATAGTTGTTATGCGATACTACCCTCATTTGAGACCACTCTAAGATACATCAGCTCGCTGGCGATCCGCTTGCTGTTGTTATCCCAAGAGGGGTCAATGATTTTGCGGACAGGTACAAAAAAATCACCAGTATAAACCTTTGGGGATGGGTAGAGCCTTGACTTCATGACACCGACCCTTTGACCCCATGTTTTTTCTATGTTTTTGTGTGCTGCATTCATACATTCATTTATAAAACATTTCAACAAAAAAAATGTTCTCTTCTAGTCTCTCTTTTTCAAATTAAACTAAGAGAATGATTGCAAATGTCAGAGAGAGAGAGATTGCTGATGGATTTCGGTAGAAGAAAAACTCACAAGTATACCTTCAAGGTTCCAAAATTAGAGGATTTAAGAGGTTTGGCAAGGATGATCACCAACCCTGAGGCTTTCAGAGCCAAGTATGGAGGACTGCTGTCTCTATTAAGGGTCCATGTAATTGAAGGAATCCTGTCTACGCTCATTCAGTTCTACGATCCAGTATATCACTGTTTCACATTCCCGGATTATCAGCTAGCACCGACACTAGAGGAGTATTCTCACCTGACTGATCTACATATCACTGATCAGGCTCCCTTTTCTGGACTGGAAGAAATTCCAAAAGATCAAACCATTGCAAGAGCAATCTATTTGGACGAGTCAGAAGTCAGGACTCACATGACCACCAAGGGTGGTATCCAGGGTTTGCCAGCCTAGTTTTTGATAAAGAAAGCCTTGTACTTTGCCAGTATAGGGAACGTGGCCGCGTTCGAAAGCATCTTTGTTTTGCTCACCTACGGGTTATTTTTGTTTCCCAACATCGATAACTTTGTAGATATCAATGCCATTAAGATATGTCTGATTGGAAACCCTGTACCAACCTTACTCGCAGATGCGTATCATTCGGTACACTTAAGGAATTTATATAATGAAGGAATGATCACATGCTGTGTGCCCCTGCTGTACAAATGGTTCATTTCCTACTTGCCCAAGTCTTCCGCATTTTGGGATCAAAATAATACTTTACGTTGGTCGCAGAGAATCATGTCTCTTACCAACTCTGACATCGATTGGTACAATCAAATCTATGACAGGATCAGGATCATTGACCGTTGTGAAAATTTCCCAAATGTACCCCTTATAAGAACTAAGGGGGGAATCAATTATCATCCGGTATTAGTTCGTCGTCAGCTTGGATACCCAATGAGGCATGTCTCGCGTAATGCTCATCTGGAAGGTCTTTTCTTTTAGGAAGGAGAAAACAACAGGGCACTAAAGACAAAAATAGTGCATGCCTGGAAACACGTTCATAGGAAAGGAAGAGAGTCTCTAGGAAAACCAGACTGCGTCTCGATGGAGCCTTATCTCCACTGGGTACAAACTAGAGCTCTCAAGATGAGGATGCCTTACCCTCGTCAGGAAGTTCTTCCATTAAGGGACTCTGTCCTTTATTTTATGTCCGAGATGGAAAAACTTCAGGTGACTCTCAACAAAGTTCAACAGGAGATAAGGTCTTGGAGGAACAAGTACCGTATTCTCAATATGGAATGCAAGAAAATAGAGCATCTATTGAAAGATAAAGATACTCTGATTGAGATTTTATAGCAACATGCTGTAGAGAATTAAGAAGACCAAAGGAATTTGCTCACTCCTTTCACTTGGCAAAGGAATGACAACCCGACAGCGGCTCCAGAGTCCCGGTCAAAGAAAAGGAAAGTACCAGAACCAGCACCTGAGCTCTCTTCAGAGAGGACTCCGGATCCTTTAGCTTAGACATTTCCCTTTTCAGCACTTTGTAATCTACTGTATTTCCATTTCGCAATCTTTGAATTCAATAAAACGGGGTCTTCCCCACTGTTTGATATTTGCAATCAAATTGTCGAAGTTTATTTTGAATAAACAAATATAATAATATAATCATTGCATATCATTCATCATTCTCACATAACGCATTCTTCTTCCCTGCGAATCTCACGTTTGTGTCTCGATTCTAGAGTCAAAGTGTCTCATTCGTATAATACTCGGGCCAATCGACAGAAAAAGATGGATGATCTCGAGGAAGAGAACAGAGAGTTGAGAGAAGAGATCGACACTCTGAAAGAAGATCTGAGAAAGCTTCATAATGACATGCAATCTCTGGCAGCAGCCCAGATGCAACAACAAAGGACTGTGATCTTAGAGATCACATCTATGTCCATAGTGGATAAGTATGATCCTAGGTATAAGATGCCAAAAGATCATCCCTGGGGCATGCCACTAAACTATATCCCAGAAGGATATATTTCGCCGATCATGGAAGATCCGAAAACTGTAGCAGGAGCCGCTGGGCCTAAAGGTTACAAACTTCGGGAAAGCGAAGATGCCAGGGGCATGACAGTAACTCTTGAAGGTTACAAACTTCGTGAGGCACCAAGAGTCTCTGCCATGATGACTATACCACCACCCGTGGTACACACTGTCCCAGAAGGGCAGATTTCGCAGATACCTTCTGGTGGAAATGAGAGTATGAATGATAAAATGAAAGAGTTCCAGGAATAGTTCCTAGAGATGCAGAAAGAACTGCAAGCCATTCGCGGTCAGGATCTATTTGGAAAAGACGCCGCAGACCTTTGTTTGGTCCCCAATGTGAAAGTTCCGCACAAGTTAAGGTGCCCGAATTTGAAAAATACAAGGGTAACTCTTGCCCTCAAATCCATTTGGTGATGTACGCTCGGCAAATGTCAACTCAGACCAAGAACCAGGAGCTACTGATTCACTACTTTTAGGATAGTTTAATCGGTGTCGCACTCAAGTGGTACATGGGTTTAAACTGCACTAAGATCGCTACTTTCAGGGATCTTGGCGCTGCCTTTGTTCAGCAATATAAGTACAACCTAGACATGGCACCGGACAGAGATCAACTCAGATCAATGTCACAAAAGGATAAGGAAACCTTTAAGGAGTACGCTCAGAGATGGCGTGGAATTGCCGCCCAGATTTGTCCACCTCTTGAAGAAAAAGAGATGACAAAGATCTTCTTGAAAACCTTAAGCTCCTTTTACTACGCATAATGGTTGCCAGTGCGCCCAGTGACTTCACCGAGATGGTGGGCATGGGAGTTCGTCTTGAGGAAGCGGTCAGAGAAGAACATTTAGTTAAAGACGCTGGATCATCAAGTAGTACAAAAATATACGGTAGTGCTCTCCCTAAGAAAAAAGAGCAGGATATTGGGAATATCTCTCTCGGAAAGCAAAGGCGACGTTACCAACCAGTAGCAGCTGTAACTCCTACTATTAACCCTGCGCCTATTCCAACGTATCAACCTCAGGTTGCGCAAAGCCAACCGAATCAACAACAATATCAGTAAAGGACACAACAACCTCTTCAGCAGGCTCGTCCTCCGTACAACAACAACCGTACAACGCGACCACCAGGATTCGACCCTATACCAATGTTGTACGCAGAACTGTTTCCACTATTACTGGTCAAGGGGCATGTCCAAACCAGGTCTCCTCTTACAGTACAAGAAAATCCAGCTTTTTGGTTTAAGGCGGATCAGACTTGTCCTTACCATCAAGGGGGGTCAGGGCATAACATTGAGAACTGTCTCAGTTTCAAATCCGACGTACAAAAGCTTGTTAGGAGCGGGGTCTTATCTTTTAAAGATACGAATCCGAATGTTCTCACGAACCCGTTGTCTCAACACGAGAAAGCTGCAGTCAATTTGATAGAGGGAGAGTCTAACTACAGCTATCAATTTCATGATTTACTCTTATTGAGGACCAATCTGATCAAGATGCATCGCAGACAGAGCGAGTATGGGTATATACCACCTCATAACTATCATCAGTGTGATATCTGCTCTAAGAACAATCAAGGATGTTCTGTGGTGCAATCAGCTCTACAGGAACAATTAGATCTCGGATGGATCCAAGAGCACCGAATTCATGGGGTCAACATGACTTATACGAATTCTAACATCATTCAGAGCCACGACATCCGTGCGATGAATGTCAACTTGATGGCAATGCACTCAAGGCATAGCCAGTATCATAATCTGCCACGACACGATTACAATTCCTGTCTGATTTGCTCGGTAAGCAAAAAAGGATGCTATTTTGTACAAGAGGCCCTCCAGCGTCAGATGGATCTAGGATGGATCTAGGACTACCACGATAGAAATCAGTATCAAGTGAACATGATTCAAATCTTTGATATTCTCTTAATGAATACCAGCTTGGTGGAATTACACGCTAAGCAAGTCCAGCTCGGTTTTCTGACTTCGCATAATTATCAGAACTGTAAAGGATGTTGTGAGAGTGACCAGGGATGTGCTCTCGTTCAAAGGACTTTGCAACACTTGTTAAACCACTGGTGGCTTCCGATCTATATGGGCGAAGACACGCAACAAGTCAGTGTGGTTAATGGGAACCCTGCTAGGCGTCACAGTTAGGATGTTCGCTCAAAGGAAATGGACCTAGTGATGTTACACTGCATTCAAAGCGGATGTGGCCAGGTGCCACCACATAACTACGAACACTGTAGAGTTTGCTCGAAAAATAATCAAGGATGTTACCTCGTGCGAGCAGCCCTTCAAGGTCAGTTAGACCGCAAAGAGATTCAACAACATTCAATTTCGGGGTCCATCAACTGGACGCCAGACTATTTCGCTGATCAAATCAAAGATGTGGTTGTAATCTCTGATCGCGAGAGGACCAAAGATGTTTGTGCCATCATCCCTCTGCTTGATGAATCAAAGGTTCTTAACCAGGAGCTGATTGAAGTTACTTACGACAGTCAGAGAAATCAGAAGGACCCTGTAGTTATCTATCTACCAGGACCAGTGCCTTAAGAATCTGCTAAGGCGATCCCTTACAAATACGGTGCATCAACCATTGAGAATGGAAAGGAAATTCCATTACCCTCCATCGTGAATATTGCAGACATCAGTCGAGTAACATGGAGTGGTTGAATCTTCAATCGGGGAGTTGGAGAGCTTACGAAAGAAAAGAAACTTCAAACGGAAGCTCCCAATCCACTAGTCGGTTAGTCTAGTGATCCCGACCTTTCAAACAACAACGATGAGATGCTGAAGCTCATCCAAAGGAGTGAATACAACATTGTGGATCAACTATTACAAACTCCTTCAAAGATCTCTGTGCTATCACTTTTACTCAGTTCCGAAGCCCACAGAGAGGCTCTATAGAAAGTCTTAGAGCAGGCCTTTGTGGAATAGGATGTGTCAATACGACAGTTCGATAACATCGTCTCTAACATCACTTCCTGCAAAAACTTAGGGTTCAGTGATGAGGAATTGCCAGAGGAAGGCAAAAGCCACAACATGGCGCTCAATATCACAGTTAACTGCCAGGACGATGCCTTAGCCAGCGTACTAGTAGACACCAGATCGGCTCTGAATGTTATGCCGAAGTCCACATTAATGCGCCTATCATTCAAAGGATCCCCGATGAGGGGCAGTGAGGTCGTCGTCAAAGCGTTTGACGGATCTCGGAAAGCAGTTATCGGCGAAGTCGACCTTCCTATAACTATCGGTCCTCACACTTTCCTAGTCACTTTCCAGGTCATGGACGTCCGGGAAGCATACAACTGTTTATTAGGAAGACCTTGGATACACCAGGCTGGGGCAGTCACTTCGACGCTGCACCAGAAACTGAAGTTCGTCAAGAACGATCAACTCGTCACGGTCTGTGGAGAACAAGCCTTGATCGTGAGTAACCTTTCATTATCTACTTGTGTAGAACCCGAGGAGGTTATTGGAACTCAGTTCCAAGCACTGTCGGTGAGCAATGAAAATCAGTCAGAGAAAGGAACCTCGATTTCCTCGTACAAAGATGCTCTCGAAGTGATCAAAAGTAATGATACAAAGGGATGGGGATAACTTGTCATTCCTACTGATAACAAAACAAAGAAGGGTCTTGGTTTTTCTTCAACTTGTACCTAGACTGCTGCTAACGATGAAAATTTTCATCCCATTTAGGATTTCTTCCATAGTGGAGGTTTCCTTCACCCAATATCTCAAGAAGTTCATACCATCAACGAGGTAGATTCCTCTGATACAGATGAGGAGTGGAAGTCTTATCCTAACGAGGACAGTTATATCTCTCAGGAAGAGGTGCCTATGCCATTTTGCTATCCAGCACAAAGTCCGAGATTTATACCCAAGTCAGACGTCAAAATGATATTCGGAGATTGTGATCCGGAAGGATGCCGTGCTCCACCAAACTCATTAGAGGAAGACACTCTAATGAAAGACAACTTTGACCACGACTATTATGGCCCAATGGATGGCCTGCCTATCTGGCAGCCGTACCCAGGGGACTTAGGGCAAGAAAATCAGCCGAACAATGAAAATCAGCTGAGCATCATTGAACAAAATACCTCCGTCCCCACCTTGTTATGGGATCAACACTCAGGTCATTCAGAAAATATCCAGCACGACGATGAATTCGCAAAGCTTGCCAGACTAAAATTCATCAACTATGCTTTTCCCAAGGTCAACGTCATCGAAAGAGATGACTCCTCCAGTTCCAAAGAAGTGTGGGACACCTAAGGACAACCAAGTGGAAAATACGACTATCTGGTCAAGTACACTGCTCCTGAAAGCTCTCGTATCAGGCTTGAAGACATCCAGCCAACTGGATGGGGAGATTTACCTAAGAGCACATATCCTATGCAAAATACAACAGAGGAATCCTCCTACGATAACTCTGCCTGGGAGACAGATTCCAATGATCCTACTTCGCCAGAAATCAACGTCATTTCTGAGGAAAAACCAAGAAAGAAGGTGTCAGACTTTGTGATTCACCGAGGAGTTCGCCGCTAATGGGTTGCAGTCGATGTTCCGAAGATTGTTCATGAGTCAAAGTAATTACCGTCTTTAACCTTTCACCCTACCTAGGTGAAACATATGTTTTTATAGGGCTCACTTTCTGTAAATATCCCTCTTCGCTTCGCCCAAAGCGACAGAGTTTTGTTTTATAGGGCTGTAGTTTCAAGAATCGACTTGTTCATAAATAAAATAACGTCGTTCTGTAATTTCTGCATTAATTGTTGTTTTCTCTTTTCACTTTTTCAGAAAATGGTAATCCTAAAAAAATAATTCAAATAATAAAAAAAAGCAGTAAAAAAAATACACTGCACACACTCTTGCATTCTCTCTATCTCTTCTAAAAACAAATCATCACGTCATGCAGATTGCTTGTTTTAAACCCCGTTGAAACATACGATCCAATGCCTTCTCCCAACTTTGAATTTTCGGTATTTGGGGCTGAAGAAGAAGTTGACGACGAAATTCCAGAAGAGATCTCCCGATTACTCAGATAGGAGGAAAGGTCCATTGAACCTCACAAAGAGCCGTTGGAAACGGTCAACTTGGGCTCAAAGGATGAAAGAAAAGAAATCAGGATTGAGGCACTGCTCAGTCCAACTGCCAGAGAGAATTTGACAAAGCTTCTCAAAGAATTTCCCGATGTATTTGCTTGGTCCTATTAGGATATGCCAGGGTTGGATACCAGCATCGTGGAACATCATCTACCGTTACGATCAGAATGTCCGCCAGTAAAAAATAAAGGTTGAGACGGACTCACCCGGACATGGCCATCAAAATCAAAGAGGAAGTACAAAAACAGATTGACGCGGGTTTCCTTGCCACGCCAGAATATCCTCAATGGCTAGCCAACATCATACCCGTTCCGAAAAAGGACGGAATGGTCCGAATGTGTGTGGATTACATAGATCTAAATAAGGCTAGTCCGAAGGACGACTTTCCTTTACCACACATTGACATGCTGGTAGACAGTACAACAAAGTTCAAAGTTTTCTCCTTCATGGATGGATTATCGGGCTA
Source organism: Lathyrus tuberosus (assembly GCA_022829125.1). Classification (NCBI taxonomy): domain Eukaryota; kingdom Viridiplantae; phylum Streptophyta; class Magnoliopsida; order Fabales; family Fabaceae; genus Lathyrus; species Lathyrus tuberosus. Next base: position 9,789,795 of record JALAZF010000201.1, on the reverse strand, counting down.
TAATCAGATAAAAATGGTGCCGAAAGACATGGAGAAAACTTCATTCATTACCCCATGGGGTACCTTTTGCTACAAGGTAATGTCGTTCGGTTTGAAGAACGTCGGGGCAACCTATCAAAGGGCCATGACTACTCTCTTTCATGACATGATACATAAGGAAATCGAAGTATATGTCGATGATATGATTTCCAAATCTAAAACAGAGGAGGAGCATGTGACCCACCTGTATAAGCTATTCGAGCGTCTGAGAAAGTACAAACTCTGCTTGAATCCTAACAAGCGCATATTCGGTGTCCGTTCAGGGAAACTTTTGGGGTTCATCGTCAGCCAGAAAGGAATTGAAGTTGATCCTGACAAGGTCAAGGCCATTCAAGAAATGCCTTCCCCGAAAACTGAAAAACAAGTCAGAGGATTCCTGGGACGTTTGAACTACATCTCAATATTCATATTCCTCATGACCGCGACATGCGCGCCTATCTTCAAATTACTCCAAAAGAGTCAGGATTGCATTTGGACAGAAGATTTCCAAACCTCCTTCGATAGTATCAAGAAATATCTGTTGAACCCACCGATTCTATCACCTCCAGTGGAAGGAAGATCACTGATCATCTACCTAACAGTCCTAGAGGACTCAATGGGGTGTGTACTTGGCCAACAAGACGAAACAAAAAGGAAAGAGTCTGCCATTTACTATTTGAGCAAGAAATTCACTGAGTGTGAAACTCGGTACACGGTGCTTGAGAAGACTTATTGCACTTTGGCTTGGGCAGCCAAACGTCTTCGCCAGTATATGATTCGTCACACTACTTGGTTAATCTCAGAAATGGATCCCATCAAGTATGTCTTTGAAAAACCTGCTCTCACGGGAAGAATTGCCCATTGGAAGATGTTGTTATCAGAATACGACATCGAATACCACGTTCAGAAAGTCGTTAAGGGAAGTATTTTAGCCGATCATTTAGCTCATCAACCGATTGACGATCAGGAATCAATCGAGTTTGACTTCCCAGACGAAAATGTCATGTATTTAAAGTTGAAAGATTGCGATGAGTCGCTACCCAGTGAAGGGCCAGAACCAGGTTCCCAATGGGGACTAATTTTTGACGGAGCTGTCAATCATTATGGAAATGGAATTGGGGCAATCATCATAACCCCTCAGGGTACCCACATTCCTTTCACTGCCAGGATAACATTCAAGTGTACAAACAACGAGGCTGAATACAAAGCAAGTATCATGGGTCTCGAAGAAGCGATCGACTTAAGGATCAAGAACTTGGATGTATATGGCGACTCAACCCTGGTTATCAATCAGATCAAAGGAGATTGGAACACATACCAATCAAGACTGATTCCTTACAAAGATTATGCGAGAAGGTTGTTACCCTTCTTCAACCGAATCAAGTTTCATCATATCCCGCGTGAAGAGAATCACATGGCTGATGCATTAGCCACTCTCTCTTCCATGATTAGTGTAAGTCAATGGTCTGACCTACCTAAGATCGACATAATGCGCCTTGAGAGGCACGCTTACATCTTCACGATTGAAGCAGTCATAGACGACAAACCTTGGTATCACGATATCAAATGCTTCCTTCAGAAACAAGAGTACCCACCTGGGGCATCCAGGAAAGACAGAAAAACCCTCAGGAGGTTGGCAAGCAATTTCTTCCTGAGCAGTGATACGCTCTATAAGAGAAACTTTGACATGTTCTTGCTCCGATGCGTAGACAGACCAAAAGCAAACATGCTGATAAAAGAAATTCATGAAGGATCCTTTGGCACTCATGCCAACAGACACGCAATGGTGAGAAAAAATCTGAGAGCAGGGTACTACTGGTTGACCATGGAATCCGACTGCTACAAGTACATGAGGAGGTGTCACAAGTGTCAGATATACTCAGACAAAATCTATGTATCGCCAACGCATCTCAAAGTTCTCTCTTCCCCATGGCCTTTTTCCATATGCGGAATCAACATGATTGGCATAATTGAACCCAAGGCTTCGAACGAACATCGATTCATCCTGGTAGCCATTGACTATTTCACCAAGTGGGTCGAAGCAGCATCATACGCTAATGTAAGTCGACAAGTGATGGTCTGATTTATCAAAAACAATTTCATCTACCGTTATGGTGTTCTGAGCCAGATCATTACAGACAATGGATCTAACTTGAATAATAACATGATGAAAGAGTTGTGCGTTGAATTCAAGATCGAACACGATAACTCATCTCCCTACCGACCCAAGATGAACAGAGCGGTAGAAGCGGCTAACAAGAACATCAAAAAGATCGTTCAAAAGATGGTTGTAACCTACAAAGACTGGGATGAAATGTTACCCTTTGCTCTGCATGCACTTCAACAGGGGCAACCCCTTTCTCTCTAGTATATGGCATGGAAGCAGTGCTTCCCATAGAAGTAGAGATCCCATCAATCCGGGTATTGATGGAAGCTAAGCTAACAGAGGCTAAATGGTGTCAAAGTCGACACGGCGAACTGAATCTGATCGAAGAAAAGAGAATAACGACACTATGCCACGGTCAGTTGTATCAGAAAAGAATGAAGAAGTCGTTCGACAAAAAGGTTCGACCTCGCATCTTCAGGAAAGGTGACCCCGTGCTAAAAAAGATACAATCATTTCTCACTAATTCTCGGGGTAAATGGACTCCAAACTATGACGGCCCCTATGTGGTCAAGAAAGCTTTCTCAGGCGGTGCCTTGAGACTTGCAACCATGGACGGAGAGGAATTTGCCTACCCCACGAATGTTGATGTAGTCAAGAATACTTCACCTAAATAAAAAAAAACGTCTCGGTGGGTTGAAAACCCGAAAGGGCGTTCCAGGCAAAAAATTAGAGACATAAGCAAAAATCATCCAGATGGATTGGAAATCTCAAAGTACAATCCAGGCAAAAGTTAGGGATTAATGGCAAGTAACTACGTCCAACAGGGGCAAATTCCCCAGTAGCAGTGATGTCATCCATTAGAAAACTCCAGTCAGGGTCATCTTCGACGGAAGCTCAGGATGCCCAGAATTCAAAGTTAGTAGAAGGATAGTGGTCGTTATGTTTTAATGTAGCCCTTTTCGCTAAAATTACCATTTTCTAACTTTGTAAATACTCAATGGAATCACGCACTTGGCTGATTTCCATCCTATCAATAAAATTTGAGCCCTTGTGCTTTTGTTTGCAATTCTTATTTGTTTTAGCTTTACAGAACGACGTTTTAACATGATTAACGATTCTTGAAATAAAACAAAAATGAATTTACTTTTTAAAATTGTTTCTGCTTTAAAATAAAGATGGCAATTTCTTTTGACTGTTGAACATCGAAAGAACATCGATCGCTTCTCCCGAAGTAATCGAGCTTCAAAGTGCAGAATCAAAGTACTCCTTCTAAACCAGTGCGCCTAAATGAAGGATCAGTTGTATCAGATGCGACTTTCCCATCTGATACCCCCGGTAGAGTTTTTACTTCCTAAGCCCGACCAACGTTTTTCCCCGCAGGGACTATCTCTCCTAAGCAAGGCAGAATTGCTATCGTGAACCAGTGATACTTTTCATCCCCCGTAGTGGCCGAGTATCCAGTCGTGTTCATCTGTCAGTTTGTATGTCGTGTCAATTTTGTCAGCATATACATACATACATCATGCATTATTGATTTGCATTCACATTCATATTGCATCACTATCACTCCAGTCGGTCTTGTCCCCTAGTGATAAAAGTCCTCTCAATCGAGTTGTCGGCCCTTTCCTCGTCAGGAAGTGAACCATCTAAACAATCTCGCCTCCAGTTTATTTCTGGATACAAATTAGTCCCTCGACCACTTTGATAACTTGAACCTCTGAAAGACTGGAGAACTTTCGACAAACATCACTCTTCGCCATTGAAGATGATATCCTCACTTTCCCGGATTAAGGAAAATCCCCAGAGAAAGCCTCTTAATCAGAGATTCGGTACTACAACAGTTTTTCTCCGAAAAATCCGCTGTCAAAAAGGTCATCAACACCTCAAAATTAGATCACATCATATGGCATTTCTCCGAGAAGATCCTGAGAAAAGTATGATGTAATACACCAAGCGAAAGAAGTCTTTCAAGAGACTCGTTTTCCCTAGTAGATTCGACAAATGGCGTCTCTAAACAGAGAAGTTTGTACACCTCTACAACTCAGACGACTGGGTTCCCCAGCAACTCTGACATCAAAATTTTTCTATCAAATGGCATCTCCCCAGGAAAATCCGGCGAGAAGTTTGAGGAAAACCACTACACATAGCGTCCCTTATAAAGGAAGTTTATTGACAAAAGAAACTTAGACCAGTTCCTTGGTAAGAAACCAGGATCGAGGGGAAGTTTATTTCAGAAAATCAGACCAGTTCCTTGGTAGGAAACCAGGATTGAGGGGAAGTTTATTTCAGAAACTAAGACCAGTTACTCGGTAGGAAACCAGGATCGAGGGGAAGTTTATTTCAGAAACTTAGACCGATTCCTTGGTAGGAAACCAGGATCAAGGGGAAGTTTATTTCAGAAACTTAGACTAGCTCCTTGGTAGGAAACCAGGATCTACGGGAAGTTTATTTCAGAAACTTAGACTAGTTCCTTGGTAGAAAACCAGGATCGAGGGGAAGTTTACATCAGAAACTGAGACCAGTTCCTTGGTATGAAACCAGGATTGAGGGGAAGTTTATTTCAGAAACTTAGACCAGTTCCTTGGTAGGAAACCAGGATCGAGGGGAAGTTTATTTCAGAAACTGAGACCAGTTCCTTGGTAGGAAACCAGGATCGAGGGGAAGTTTATTTCAGAAACTAAGACCAGTTCCTTGGTAGGAAACCAGGATCGAGGGGAAGTTTACCTTTCCTAAGCAATGATGCTTAGGAAAAGAAGATGGATGCGCAAACTGTTGTTCATAACCACCATCAAAATTTTGGGTATTCCGATATTTAATCCTCTTGCACCCCGAATTGCCCGAATACCTTCGCCATTCACACCTTTGGGTTCAAGAAGATTAAATAGAGGCATCTGTCATACCCCAAATTTTGACCACTAAGATTTCCCATCATTGTGCAAATCATCATCACAATATGGATGAACCATCATGCCTCATCAGTCTCCCCAAAGATAGGTGAGCATTCACTACAAACAATAATTAGGGCTTCAAGCCCTCTCAGAGTTCTTAGACAAAGGATCAATCAAGAATTGACATGATCTTCAACTTTTCTAACCTCTCAAACATCCACAATGGATCAAGAGGAGTCCCACAGCAAGAATTAAACACAATGTTGTAGCATTCCAGGTGGATCAAGCCTCAAAATCGACAGTGTCACCAAATTAGGGTTTTGGTCGACCAGGGCCTCCAGATGGAAATTTTCCTCTGGGCATGAGCCAATGCTTCAAAGCATATCCTGATATACTCCAAGGGACCTCATGGACCCAATCATCAAGTCAATTTGGCCTCAGGGGATGCATTCACTAAAAATCAGGAATTAGGGTTTCTTGACCTAATTTACCCCTAAGTTGACTTTTGGGACAAATCATGACCCAAGACCTCAAGACATGGTTTAAGGGTCTCTATTACACCACATTGATCTATTTGCAATAATGGATTGATCCAAGAAGCTTGATTAACAAGTTTCAAGTTCATCTAGACCACAGTTAGGGTTTCGCGGAAAAAAGTCAACTGTACCTTTGACTTTTGACCCAGGCATGCTCCCAAACCTTGGGACATGATTCAATACACCCTATAACACCAATGAAATCAATCCATCAAGTTTGATTTAGGTCAAAGACTTGATTTCATAGAGGATCGCACAGTTTGGAATTCATCTGATAAAAAGTCAACTGTGCCCAAAAGTCAAAGTTTGACTTTTTGATTTTTTGATCAATTATGGTTCCCTAACCCTAAAATGATGTTAATGTATGATTTAAATCAACATTCATCAGGAAAAATCAAAGAAAGTGAGATAACTTGTAAAAGGGGTAACCATAAAAACTTAGAAATTTTTTAAGTTATGGAACAAAGTGGCTAGGGTGCCAACTTCCAAGGATCATAACTTGAGATCCAAGCAACCATATGGCTGATCCAAAGATGGATTTGTAGCTCTCATGGCATACTTTAAAAGTGTCAACTACACCTCATTCCAATTCCTCATGGATTTTAAGTTATGGAGAGACCAAAATGACAAAAAGTGAAAATGTCACTTTTTTGCAACACTTAGTGAAATTGTTACTAAGTCAGAATCTGTCTTTCTTTTTCTCCAAATGTAGGGGCATTTTTCACTTGGATCCAAAAAGTGTCAAGACAAACTATGATCACACATGTGTTGTATCATTTATGAGCTTTCCAAAATGGCCAAGAACTCCATGGAATTCTATTTGAGCCATGAGATATGACAATGGCAATGTGCCTGGCTGCAACTGTCATAACTAGGCAGATTTGTGCATTTTGTTCGATTTGAGCAATTTGTGCAAATGACAAGCATGCTTATCCATCTGAACACCTTAGGGGGAGACCAAAGAGGGACAAGCAGTGATCCATAAGCCTCCCAAGTCTTTGGAACTAAAAATAGCATGCCAAACCTAAAAACCCTAAAGAGGGGACATGACTCCAATTTTGTTTTGGAGCATTCAATGGATGCACCAAGGTGGCATGAACTGAACCATTTCCAACTGAATAAGTCAAGGATGATCCCTGAACTAGGGGACCAGCAGCTAGTGCCCTAACCTCTAGTCAATGGCTAGAGGAGGCTTGAGATTCCAAAATGCAACCATTGGCCAAACCTCTGCAGCAGTTGCCATTCACTATTGCAGCCAAAACAAACTTGCTCTACTATCAATAGAGCTCATTTGTGCTCAGTTTAAGTACACCAAAGCACTACAACACTTGCTTTCCTCAAAATCTCTTTCTCTAGGCAAAAATGCCTTCTTTAGCAAGGTAACTCTGAGTTTTTGAGTTAGAGAGCAATTCCATCACAAATCATGATCCAAACACATCCAATATGTCATATCTAAGTTGTCCAAACTCTCACAAGTGACCTGTAACACCAAAATCACAAAGTCCCCTCTCAAAACCTCAAAATAGGGCCTTTTTGCATTTTTCAAGCCATGTCTTGATTCAGTCACATTCAAAACCAGATAAAGCCTCAAACGCACTCCAAATATCATCCTTGAACTGTCCCCAATGGTTCCCCACATCTAGAACACCATTTGAGAGAGTTGCTATTTTGGCCACTTTTGCCCCTTTTGCAAGAAAGGGCCAATTTCCATTCCTGAGGTTTCCAGCTGATTCCAATCATCCTAAAAGCTTCTAAGGGATCATTTGAGAGTGTTCAAAGCATCAAATTGTTTCTGGAACAAGGCACTTGACAAATTGCCCAAAAAGCTCCTAAAGAGGTAAGCATCTCAACTTGAACTCTTTAAAATATGCTTTGCTTTGAGGTCCACTGATCATGCATCTCTTATATATGTTATATATGTTGTGTTTGAACCAATTCATCATGTAATTCATGGTTGTACCAAGAGGTAGCACAGAAAATGCAAATGGAGGCCTATTTCAAAACCACTATCGGGTTTTAAAATGGGGACCTCATTTGAAAAAAACACCACGACCATTGGATTCCTTGTGAAATTCTAGGCAGGATAGACCTAAATTTTGTCCCAATCCATGGAGAAATGAGAAAGTTACAAGCTTCACGTTTTTGGCCAAAATCTTGCCTTGCCTTGCCTTGGCCAGGCCAAGAACAAGGCAAGCCTTGTATATTTATGGCTGGGGTTTGATACACGGATGTATCACCACCCCAGTAGTAAGGCGCGTACGCTGCACACAAGAGGTATGAGGTTCGAATCCCCCTCGCCCCAGACCCCTTTTTAATGGTTTTTTCACCTTTTTTATTATTTTTCATATTATTTTTAATGATTTTAAAAATTAATAACTCCCTCAATTTTAATTATTTTTTATTGGTTCTTTTTGCAAAAAATCACAAAAATATTGAAATATTTTATTCCACAAAAAACTCAAATTTATATTATTTATTTAATATAATTAGTATTTTTGTGAATAAATTCATTTTTAATTATTTTTAAACATTTAAAAGTGAATATTTATTTTGAAAATCAAAACCAAATGAGTTCTAAATCATCTTGTGATTAAAACCTCATTTTTCAAACCTTAAACAAAAATCACAAGTGGTTTATTCAAATCTATTTGGTATTTTTATCATTTTCTTGATTTTCTTTAAATATTTACTTTTAAAGAAAAACCAAAATTAGGGTTTCTTTGATTTTCACCCTCACAAATCTTTTTAAAACACTTTTGGGCCTCTATTAGAGTGTAAGACCCATCCCCTTTGTAAATACACCACTTTTGGGACTCAGTCGTTGTATAAGTCTAACTGTATTTTCAAAAACAACGGCGCGATCGTCGCTTTTTTAACAAAATCATATGGGCCTCTCCCTGAGTTGTAAGACCCACCATTTGTATAAAAACTTTTGGGCCTCTAATAGAGTGTAAGACCCAACCCCTTTTTGAAACCAAAATAATTTGGGCCTCAGTCATTGTATAAGACCCACTGTGCTTTCAAAAACCTAGGCACGATCGCCGTTTTCAAACAAATCATCTAGGCCTCTCCTTGAGTTGTAAGCCCCATCATTTGTACAAAAACACTTTTGGGCCTCTAATAGAGTTTAAGACCCATCCCCTTGTACATAAAACCTTTTTGGGCCTCACATATTGTATAAGTCCCTCTGTACAGTTTTCAAAACAACGGTGCGGTCATCGTTAAAACTTGGGCCTCTCCTTGAGCTATAAGCCCCGACAACTTTTCAAAGCACTTTCTCCTTTGATTTTGAATATAATAGTGTTATCAAAGTTTTCTTTGTTGAACAACTAACCAAACAGCATGGAAGCTTTACAACGGGTAAGTGTTTATCCGCTTTCATTTATCGCTTTCATATGTATATAACTGTATTGTGGGGCAGCTTCACTGTAAGTCTTCTTTCACATCCTTTTATATACTCGTCAAATATCAACTGTGTAATAATAGTATAGTTATTTAGAGTTTTCCCCGGCAACTACGTCTAGCACTAGGTAAAGCCTTGTTTGCCACTCTTAAATACAAACAACACTAGATCCCCTGTAGGATTCCAGATACAGTCTTCCCTTCTCTTGGGGTAAAATAATATGGAACAAAGAGAAAGGCAGTATTCTCGGTGAACCTTTTCTCAGACTGTCACTCTTAGAAATTGTCAAAGAAACTCTACTCCTCAGAGTTGATCTATTCTCCGTGAATAACATCTCTTGAGTTTCTTCCAAATTCTCGAACTTTCCTGGAATGATCTCTTCTCTATGAATTGCATTTCTTAAACTTCTCGTGGTTTGGGGACCCATAGGCTTCCTAAAAGCATCCCCGCCTCCTCTTGGGCATTATACAAGGACCCTTCGGCTTCTTAGAAGTTCTCACGCCTTCTCTTGGGCTTAATACAAGGACCCTAATGACCTCTTAAAGGTATAAGACATAACTTAGTCACCCTTTGGTAGAGCAGTCTTTCCAGTGTCAAACCTCTGGCCATTTTATGGTTGATACTCATCCCTTAATGCTCGTGCCTCTTCTTGGGCATTGTACAATAGATAAAACTCCAGACTTGGACATTCTAAACCCCTTGAGTCTCAAAGACATTCTCAAGTTCCTTTTAAACATAGGAAAAAACACTGATCACTCAGAAACCCGGCCTCTCTCATGAGGGCTCTCCCACTTGGTCCTGCATATGTATCTAATCCTCGGCAGTAAGACAGCCTCCTCTTGGGCTTTATACAAATGACTCCCCCTAGCAGATCTAACCTTTTCAGACTCTTTTGTTGAGTCCATCACTTTTCAAGACTCTCTTGTTGAGTCATTTTCCTTTTAGCCTCTATCTCAGACTTCATACGAGACAGCAAATCACTCTTTTGTTGAGTATAAAAGACTCTCTTATTGAGTCAACCTTTTTTAGCCTCCGTCTTAGGCTTCGTATAAGATAGATAAAAGTAATCTCTTGTTGAGTCAAAAGTGTTAGCCTCCATCTTGGGCTTTGTACAAGACACCTATAAAAACCCACTCTCTTATTGAGTATAAAAGACTCTCTTGTTGAGTCAATCTCTCTTTAGCCCCTGTCTTGGGCTTCATACAAGACACCTATAAAACACTCTCTTGTTGAGTATAAAAGACTCTCTTGTTGAGTCAATCCCCTTTTAGCCTCTATCTCGGGTTTCGTACGAGACTGCAAAACACTATCTTGTTGAGTATAAAAGACTCTCTTGTTGAGTCAATCACCTGTCAAACAGACTCTCTTGTTGAGTCAACTTTTAGCCCCCGCCTTGGGCTTTATATAGGACAAACAAAAGTACTCTCTTGTTGAGTCAAACCTTTTAGCCTCCGTCTTGGGCTTCGTACAAGACACATAAAAATCACTCTCTTGTTGAGTCAGTCACTTGTTAGTACTCTCTTGTTGAGTCAACCCTTTTAGCCTCTATCTCGGGCTTCGTACGAGACAACAAATAGACCCTCTAGCTTCACATCTTGGGCTTTGAACAAGATATAAACAGACCCTTTAGCTTCACGTCTTGGGCTTTGAACAAGACACCAAAACAACCTTTTTCCTCCCATAGAATAAGAGGAACTACGATCGCTCAAATTTCCCTGCCTCGGGAATACGTAGGCATAAGATTGAAAAATCTTAGCGAACATACTAATCAAAAACCCAAAATCCAGTACCTCCATATATCAACCCAAAAGCACCAAATCCTAACATCTTACCAAAAATCTCGCAAATAGTCCAGACATTCTAATCTTAACAAAATAACTGAAGAGGGGCCCACATCTCAATAGCATCTGTAAACTAACAGTCAGCTGTTTAAACTCAGTATGCAAGCAGAGTTAATTGGAGACATCTATTTCCCTTCCTTAATCAGCTTGATAGGATAATAAATGAATCGAACTGTAGTACCCAAGTGATCGTGATTCAAGACCACAAAAATCGCGCTACAATATGACCAGAACTTCTTTGGTAATCCTAACTGAAACATGAGTGTTCTAGTGATGTTAAAGATATGCTGATGCCTCCTTTCCACTCTACCATTCTACTGAGGAGTATAAACACAACTTTTTTGGGGTATAATACCATTTGAAGCATAAAATGCAGGCATAAGCAACTCAGTTCCATTATCACTTCTAATAGTTGTGATCCTTTTATTGAATTGTGTTTCAACCATGGCTACAAAGTTTGTTATCTTTTGACCTACTTCAGCTTTGGATTTCAACATAACAACCAAATCATGTCTGCTATGATCATCTAAGATAGTTAAAAAAAAATACTTGAATCCATGTACAGAAATATTATTGAATGGTCCCAATATATCAATGTGAATTAGATCAAATAGATTACAAGCATTATTATTACTGATAGGAAAAGGCAAACATTTTTGTCTAGCTTGTTGACACACATCACAAGCCTTATGAATGCTGCTAGGTATGTAAATATACATTATGCTCATACATTTCATTCTATCATAGGATATGAAAGCTCTAGGTTTTTGAACAAATTTTGGGAAAACATAATTGTAAATGCAACAATGAGATCAAGTGAAGAAGTGATGTCGAACAAGATGTCGTAACATGCATCTTGACATTCTGCTGCAACACTCAAGAAGAAAGTGTCGCATAGATCAAGGACTGAAGACTGAAGCCCAAAGAAGCAGAAACCTATAAATAGAAGACTTAGTCCTAGGTTTTGATATGCCTAAGTACGCCTGTTGTAACCTTGTTTTCTTGCGTAAGAAACAAGGGTTTAGGGTTTTGAGAGTCGTTGGCTTTCTAGGTTGTAAGTCTCCCTTTGTATCAGTTGATACACTGTGGTAGATATAGGTGTCACACAGATCCATAAGCCTTCAGGTATTGGATTGTGTATTGTTATTGGATGAAGCTTTTAAACAAATCCGAGTTAGCTTGTTTGTCAAGTATGCTTGACAGATTTCTGTATTGATAGGGATGATGTAAAAATCACAGTTGGTGAGTAAGGGAAGTGAGTGGGGTATCTCGTATCAGGGTTCTAAACGTTTGAGTTTAACCTTGGTAAAGATGTTCATGGGGTAGATGTTAGGAATAAAGTTGTAAATGTGGGAGTTTAACTTTGTAACAGTCTACACAATAGTGAAGTCTTCTTCCTGGATTGGTATCCCCCAGATGTAGGTGAGTTGCACTGAACTGGGTTAACAATTACTGTGTTCTTTATCATTCTGCAGATTTACGTTTCTATTAGGGTTCATGATGAACATGTTGGATCAGATGTCGTGACATCTATGAGGATGCAGGTCTAATATTCAAGGTATCAGTATGCTGTTGCGCCTCTAAGTTTAAATGATTATGTAGCACAATGTCTTGACATGTATTAGGACATCTGCTGTCTGCATAGGCCAGAATTTCAATTGGTATCAGAGCAGGCATCCTCTCTGGTTCTGAATGAGATCTTTGGGAGATACTTTCTGGCGTTTAAACAAGGAGGAGTTTTGAATATCAGATCAATTAACTCAAACATACCCAAGGGTATTAATGGATGAGATGGATGTTCTAGATCTAAGGGAGCAACCCGGAGGTTGTTCATGTTGCTGAGGAGATTCTACAACAACTACAGGAGAAGTGGCTAGTTCTCTTGTTGGTGTGTCTTATAAGATGTTCTGACATCTTATTAGGGCAAGCATGATTTGTTCCTTGGTGGTTCCGCTGCATGTGTTTCTGATGGAAGAACTCTAGAATTATGGGATTCTGGAGTTGTTACTGAAGTCAGTTGGTGGAAGGTCTCAATCATCAGCCTCTATATTTGAAGATATCTGCATTCTTTATTCCAAAGTCGGGAGCGATGGAGTGAAGGAAGTTGTGGTCAGATATCTGGTATGATGACTTGGTACTTGGAAGCTTGGTTTGTTAGTGCAGTTTGGAGTCAGTTGAAGAGGAGAGGAGTTGAGTTAAAGTTTATCAGGTTCTTGCTCTAGGAGTTTGATAAATGTTTGGTCGGCTAGGTTGTCAAAGATACTTGAGAATTCTCTCAAGTCCACTCATAAAGGCATCTATGTCGTGTATCTGGAGTCTTCTAGTTACTCTTCTGACTAGAAGGTGTTTCTTTGAAACACGATCTGAAGAAAGTGGAGGTGATTTATTTTCACCATCCAAAAACAACAAGGAAGGATTCATTTATCTTGACCCTAAGAGTGGATCCAATCTGATTGAAGAACTGTTGAGGTAAATAAGACTTGTTCAGAGATAGTCTTAGTTACTTGAGTCAAGGGTGGCAACCTTGGTATCTCAACATTGTTATTGAAGAAGATAGTTGCAAAAAAAGATTGAATGCTTTATAGGTATTCATGACATGATCTGGTGGAGCTCAGCTACAGCAGTGAAGAAGGGTTAGTGTACAAGGATTTAAGATCAATTGCTATTTGTGGAATCCACAAGTATTTAATTGATTATCCTTGAAAGTCAAGATTGAGGATGTTCTGTCAGATGTTCTAACATATTTTCATCAGAGGCTTGGAGAATCATGGGAGGGGTTATGCATTCGCTCAAAAGTTTCCTAGGTGTTTACCTGGGATTATTGGCTTAACATATGTTCCTGGAAAGTATTGTGAATGACTTGTCCAGATGGTGATGCAGTTGAAGATAGAGATGGAAGACTATGAAGACATCATAATCTTGATGGTTATAGCTTGGGTCAGTTTATTTCTGATCCAAGTGCTTTGGAGCATAGTGTTTGCTCTAGTTGTGAAGGTCGAGGATAAGTGGCAGTTATCTCTGGCTTTCTACTGATGGCTCTACTAAGGGAAGTGGCATTCTTTGGTATTGCTATGGGGTAGTCTTGGACTACTTATTTTCTAAAGATTCATATGTGGCAGATTTGAAGTCTTTGGAGTTTCAAAGCAGGGTTGTTTACTCAAAACTTGGTGTTGGAATCAAGTTTGTGAGAGCATGGAAATTTTTTTCTGCAAAGGGAGGAGGTTCTTCTAAGTGGCAGAAGGAAGAGCTGAATTTAACATTTGGATGTCATAATGTTTTGACATCTAGCTTAACATAAGAAGTCTCAGCTGGTGATGTGGCACATCAGCTTAAGATAAGGTGATCTAAAGGAGAATGAGAGTGATGGATTCTTCAAAAAAATCTATCTCATACAGTTTGCGGGAGCTGTGGATGAGAAGATGTTAAATGACTAAGAGGCTTGGTGGATCCAAGATGTCTTGCTATAGGGCAAGTAGTTCATGTGACTTGAAGATCTGATTTCATTAGTAGATCAGGGTATCTTGTGGGAATTCTGAAGATGAGTGAGGTCAATCAAAAGGTGGAATTTGATTGGTTTCACAAAGTGCATTTAAGCATGATGCTTGAAACTGATTGCTCTTGTGCACAAGAGTAGTTAGTTGAATTTGTTTGAAGGTTCTGGTTCTCTGGGAGCTTGTGGCAGAAGTTCTGGGTTAAGGATGGAAGCATACCTTCTTTGGTGGTTGAGAGTTTATTTCTCTCTGGGTTTCTGAAGTTTTCTTTGTTCAATCTGGTGGCGCAGTGTTGTTTGAAGATCTTCAGTGTGGATTACTATGCTGATAGTAAGTCCAGTAGTGGAGTATATCAAGAACCATGGTGTGTGGTGTCTATGATGTGTGGAAGATGTCCTAACTACTGTTAGAATATTTTTGGGTTAGTTATCCTTGGTGAAGGATTTCAGGTTCTGTGATGAACTGGTTACTTGCATCGTGTCCAAGAAGTATCTACATGATCATCCGGGAGAATGATGTAGTAGAAGGGTCCCTTGGAAGGAGGATGTAAGTGTTTGTGAAGACTGAAGTGGATCATGTGTTGATTGCATGGAAGTCTGTTTCCTGAATGCGTTCAGAAGTGGAGATTCACCATAAATCAGAAGTATTCCAGGTTATCATACGGGAGAATGATAGGAATGACTGTCTTGGATTGCGGGGTGTTTATCTCTATTGCTGGCTGGGTGAGGTCAGTGGAAAATCTTGCATACGACATTGGAGCCCTTGGAGCAAGTCATGCTAGTAGTGGATCAGTTTAGTAGCTGTGAAGTTCTGGAGCATGCATACGATAGCTGACATCGTTATAACAAATTAAGGGGCCCTGTGCGTCTCTTTGAGGAATGCGAAGCATTCTGATTCAATTGGTTTGTGCCTTAAGCAGATGAAGGTCTATACATGAGAATTCAAGAGGAGTTCGTGTGGTGTGTAGATGGTTGCAGGATGAGGGGGATCAATAGGACTTTGATCTTAAGCCAAGAGTTTGTTATGGTTGGTATACACGTCCTCACGGGTAGCATGATAGTGATCATGTGTGAGTGATTATTATTTCTTGTCAGAGGGAACAATAAGAGAGTTGATGATTGCGTTCAGCAGGTGTGTTGAACAGAGGGTGCGCTCTTGAAGACATGAAGATGCGTCTTATGTTTTCCAGTCATTAGCTTGGGTGTTCAGTGGAGGAGCTCCAGTTACCTCAGTCAGGGGGAGAGGCCTCTTGATCTGAGATGAAGTTCCAGTTTACATTTGTGCGTCAAGAAAACTAAGATGTCAAGATGACTTGACATTATTGATGAAGATCCAGTTTGCATTTGTGCGTCAAGAAAACTGAGATGTCAAGGAGGATAGCTTGACATTATTGTTGAAGTTCCAGTTTGCATTTGTGCGTCAAGCAAACTGAGATGTCAAGATGGCTTGACATTATTGTTGAAAATTCCAGTTTACATTTGTGCGTCAAGCAAACTGAGATGTCAAGGAGGATGTCTTTACATTAGAGTATTGTTGCAAGTTGTGGGAAACTTGGCAATGCATACTTGAATGGTTCTTATTGGATGCTTAAGAATCATTGATGAGTCTGGGAGAATTTATTTTTCTCTGCAGATTGCGATCACAATACGGTGAAGATTTTATTCAATACAGATATTTTCTTTAACATTGTTGGGTGGGACTTGGTCGAGGACGTCATTGCAGTAAAGAGTGTCTGGAGAATCTCTGACAGTCTAATGACAGAAGTATTGATTTTGTTTTGGGAAAACGCTTAGGGTGTATGCTTGTCAGAAGGACGTGTAAAGTCTTGTCCTTGAATATACACTCACATGTGTTGGAACTTGTACTTCAAGAAGAATCTGTCCAGAAATGAATAAAGACAAAAAGACTGGGTAGTGGTTGATACAATTCAAATAAGTGGATCTCAGAATTCATCTTACTCATTACTGTATCTATCTTACTGGTGTCTTTATGGCTTGTATAAGGTTCTGGGTAAGCACTCTTTGGATCTGGATATACCTTGGTAATACTTGTCAAATTGTGTCTAAAAAGGGGGAGAAATGTTCTGATCTTCTCATAAGGACTTCGTGTCTGATAAAGCATCTTGTCAAAATGCTCAACAGGATGTTTCAACATTCTAGGTCTCAGCTCTCAAATAGACTTTTGTGTCTTGTGATCTGAGTTATGAACACAGTCATGTCCCGTGTTCTGAGTTACCCAAGGTAGTACTTTGCTACTAAGGGTATTGCTACTGCTTGTTCCTAATGGTTTTCTTACGCCTCTTAAGAGGAAGATTTATCCTTTCGTGACAAGTATTGGTTCATGGGTTGAGGGGGAGCATCTTGCATCTTCTTTCTCATGTACTTCATCAAGGGTAATGTATAGGTCACTTCATGAATCCTCGATCTGGAGCTTAACATGCATATGTGTTTTAGCCAAAATTTGCCAAAAAGGGGGAGATTGAAAGCTCTAGGTTTTTGAACAAATTTTGGGAAAACATAATTGTAAATGCAACAATGAGATTAAGCTAAATAATTCTGTTGAAGAAGTGATGTCGAACAAGATGTCGTAACATGCATCTTGACATTCTAGACTGAATGACTTAAGTTATTTTTAATCTACTGCAACGCTCAAGGAGAAAGTGTCGCATGGATCAAGGACTGAAGACTGAAGCCCAAAGAAGCAGAAGCCTATAAATAGAAGACTTAGACCTAGGTTTTGATATGCCTTAGTACGCCTATTGTAACCTTGTTTTCTTGCGTAAGAAACAAGGGTTTAGGGTTTTGAGAGTCGTTGGCTTTCTAGGTTGTAAGTATCCCTTTGTATCAGTTGATAGATTGTGGTAGATATAGGTGTAACACAGATCCATAAGCCTTGAGGTATTGGATTGTGTATTGTTCTTGGATGAAGTTTTTAAGCAAATCCGAGTTAGCTTGTTTGTCAAGTATGCTTGACAGATTTATGTATTGATATGGATGATGTAGAAATCACAGTTGGTGAGTAAGGGAAGTGAGTGGGGTATCTCGTATCAGGGTTCTAAACGTTTGAGTTTAACCTTGGTAAAGATGTTTATGGGGTAGATGTTTAGAATAAAGTTGTAAACATGGGAATTTTAACTTTGTAACAGTCTACACAATAGTGAAGTCTTCTTCCTGGATTGGTATCCCCCAGATGTAGGTGAGTTGCACCGAACTGGGTTAACAATTACTGTATTCTTTATCATTCTGCAGATTTACGTTTCTGTTAGGGTTCATGATGAACATGTTGGATCAGATGTCGTGACATCTGTGAGGATGCAGGTCTGATATTCAAGGTATCAGTCTGCTGTTGCGCCTCCAAGTTTAAATGATTAAGTAGCACAATGTCTTGACATGTGTTAGGACATCTGCTGTCTGCATAGGCCAGAATTTCAGGATAGATGACCTAATCTCAAGTGCCACAAAATAGCTGGAGCTACATCATCAGGTTTCTTATTGGTAAAAACACTAGAAACAAATCCTATATTACTATCTCCTTGGGATGCTTCCAAGTAATATAGTCCATCAAGCGCTCTAGCCCAACCAATCTTCATTAAGTCTTTTGTTTGCCTGTATAACACACTTGTTAGTTTCAAACACCAGGATGCAATCTTGCTCTCTACATAGTTTTGAAACAGATAACAAGTTAACTTCAAATTGTGGCAAATATAGGACATCTCTAAGAATAAACTCATTAGTTAACTTAACATCTCCACATATTGATGCTGCTATAAAATCACCATTGGGAAGATTAACCATTATAGGATTAGTCTTATCATGCTTCATAAACCAATATAGAGAATGACATATATGATGTGTAGCTCCTGTATCTAAAATCCAGCTTACACTACAATTTACATTAAAGCTAGAAATGTAAGATTTACCTCCCTTTGCAAGATTAATGGATCCTGTATTCTTCTCAAGAAGCACCATCAAGTCCTGATATTGCTCATTTGTTAATGTCATGCTACCACTATAACTTGTTGAAGCAGCTACAGTTTTGCTATCTGATTCATCCACCTCCACTTGATTTGCATATGAGCTTCTTCTACCAAGACTTGGTGGATAACCATGCTTCTTGTAACAATTATCAACTATATGACCTGTTTTACCACAGTACGTACAAACTTTCATATTTCCTCTTCCTCTTCCAGCATTGGAATTGCCAATTCCTCTACCTCTTCAAACTGTTTTGCTGCATCTACAGCATTAACCATACCAACTCCATCTTCAGTGGCATTACTACTTGAAAATATGGTGCCACATATCTTCCCTCTTGTTGCATAACCATAGAAAAGACTTTTTTTATCTGAGGTAAAGGATCCATGAGCAGTACCTGTGAAACTACCTCATGAAATTCTTCATTCAAGCCAATCAAGAATTGGATAATTCTATCTTCAGCTCTAAAACTTCTACTGTTTCTCATTGCTGAGCATGCACAAGCCACACGACATGTATAACTTGGCATTGTCCTGTATTTATCTAGTTCCTCCCATAAGCTTCTCAATTCAGTCAAATAATCTGAAACCTTCTTGCTTCCTTGCTTCAGATTGGAAATTTCTTGATGTAATTGAGCAACTCGAATTCTGTCACCTCTCATGAATCGATCCTTAAGATCATTCCACATATCCACAACATTATCAATAAACACCACACTTTGAGCAATTGATGGTGTTATTGAATTGATGATCCAAGTATGTACAAGATTATTGCATCTTTGCCAAGCTACATAGTTGAGATTATTCTTATCCGGAACCTCAATTGTTTCATCCATAAATTGAAACTTGTTCTTCATAGCTGGGGCTCGCCTCATCTTCATCGACCATGCATGGTAGTTGTCACCAGATAACGCAGACATTACACAAATCGTTGATGAGTTTTCTGAAGGATGAACATAGTAGGGATCAAGCTGATCCTGAACTTGATTATTGTTATTTCTCGTCACGTCGACACAATGCAAGCAGAAGAAAAAGTGAAAAAAAAGTGAAACAAATCAATGTAATATCAAATCAAGAAATAATGCTTCAAGAAGAAACAATGGCGAAGAAAACGAACAACAATAGTATCATTGATCAACAAATCATAACACAACAGAAATAGAGCAGGACGAACCTGCTCTGATAGCATCTAAGCAAGTGTAAAACTCCATTGATGGAGGAGAAAACAAGAATGAACACATGAAGATGAAAGAGTAAATAATGAAATCGTTTTGCATTGATTGAATGGAAAGTTAGTTACAACAAATTTATTTATAGTTACATGAATCTAAGTACCTATAACAAACAACTAACTAACTAATCCAATAGTGGAAGGTGCATGGTGTAATCATGGTCATGCACTATCATCATGCAACGTGGATTTCTCTTGATCATTATCTTTATTGTCTATTAATATTCTCACGCCCTTAATTATATAAAAAATTATCAAGGGAAAAAATCATAGTTTCAACAATAATTAACTATAATATTGTTCCACAACTTTTTGATATGGTTCTTCATTATCCCAATCAAAAGAAAGGAAAATGGTTGAGTCAAATTGAGAAGCTTCATATTTTTATGAATGGTTCAAGAAGTCTACAACTTTAACCCCTTGTCTATCAGAGATCTAGAGAATGTACTACTATTAATGTCATCAGCATCCAATTATGTCCCAGTGTCATGTTCAAGGTTGTCGTCATCTTATGTTTGATTAGAAGTTACAGGAATTTCAGAAACTTGGTGAAGGTTTGTTTGCATTTCTATCCATCTGTTGAAAGTAGGAAACCTGTACAGCTGGAGAAAATGATGAACAAAATGGTGGATAATATTGACAAAAAGGATACCCCTATGGTTTATAAGTGAATTTATAAAGGAAAAGACGAGAAGCGACAAGAAATGTTGGTAAAAATAATAACCTAAGTAAATCTTGTTTCAATCACATAAAATACATGTTGGAGTATTATGTCAATATTATAATATAGGGAGACGAATTTGAAAAGGTTCCTTAAGTTAATTCTCAAATTGTGTGTTAGTTGGAAAAACTCCTTAGTCCCACATTGCTTAGGTGAGATATATTTCCTTCCTCACTTCATTATATAAGAAAATTCTCTTTTTCATTCCAAAACACACCAAAAACTTAGTTTAAGTTTTTCCTTCATCGCTCTCATAATTCTGCGCCTTTCGAATTGTCGAAGCACCAACTTCTTCCCCTTTCTTTCTACTCGTTGAATTTTCTGAGTATTTTCTTGAATTCTTTTTAGAGATGTATGTTAATTTCTCCTAATTTGAGTTGAGAAATTATCAAGTATAATTTTTGGATTCTCTTTAGAGAATTATTCGAATTTCTATTTGTATGAGAAATCATTTTGAGTGGTCAAATGATCATTATTGAAATCTCTTTGGAGAATTATTAGAATTTCTCTTGGTTTAAGAGATTATTACGTCTGATCATTATACCAGATACTACGAGTGGTATTTATACCATATTTGAATGGTTTGTGTACCATTAGAGGGTGAATTTCTAGACCGTTTATTTTTTATCCTGGAGGCGGCATGATAGTTCGACTATTTTGCATAACTTTAACCAGTGCCGCAAAATGTCTTAAAGAGAACGACCTAGTTCGTGACTCGACCCGGTAATTTCTTCTGTGGCTAATTTTCAAAACTGTGAAACAACAATTTTAAGACGTTTCAACTGCCATGGCTAACGAAGAAATTATTGGTACTTATGCGGCTGCTCTCTCTGACAAACCGTTCTAGTTTGAGGGAAGTCACTTCAAATGTTGGCAACGAAATTTGCAATTTTTCTGAAAAAGGTTGCCAATGTTCTGATCAATGATATTTCTGTTGCTCCTTTTGGATCAACTAAACTAATTAACGGTAAGAAATCTGTGGATTCATATGGAACACTTATTAGTGTTGAAGTTGAATTTGCTGCACAGATTAAAGCGAACGATTTCCAGCTCAAAAAAGAAATTGCCTGATGGAAAGAGAATAATTATCTCTACAAAATCATATTTTAATGGACTTGCAGATGATCTGCAATACTACAAACAGGTTTGGGAGGCTCTATAAAAGAAGTATGACACCGAGGAAGCTGGAATAAAGAACTATGTCGTTAGTTGCTACCTAAAGTATCAGACGGTATAACTGAAAGGTGCGTGGAGGCTCAATGTTATGAACTTCAAAAGATTTCTTATAATATCATCACAAAAGGTATGTATTTAGATGAACAATTTCAAATTGCTTTTATCATTGACAAATTGCCCTAGTTTGAAAGTTTTTAAAAAGATCTGCTTCACAAAACAAAATAATTTTTAATTGAGTGTCGGATTATTCGCCTTTGAGTTGAAGAAGAATCTCAGAGACAAGATCAAAAAGAAAAGTCTTGGTTGTTTCAAACAACAAAAAGAAATTCGGTGTAGTTCTGAAACCATTTGGCAAATGATTAAAGAATCATAACCGCAATGTTGTGAACCGAATTAAGAATGAGAACCCTTCAAGGGCCTCAATTACTCCAATTGATAGGCAACAATCACTACCATAAAGAAATGACACTGGAAAACCAAGTCATATGATTAAGAAATGAAAGATCGAGTTTAAACCTTGTGTTTTGCCGAATGCATAGGTTAACCTGATTGATGAGCAATTAATTGCTTTGATCACTAAATTATCATGATTGGTGAATCTGATGGTTGGTGGATGGACATTGGCTCTTCTCGTCATGTTTGTTATGATCGTGCAATGTTTAAAACATTCATGAATAAGAAAGTGTTGGTGGAAATTGTCCACACCACTAATGTTATTAGTATTAGAGAAGTGGAATAGTGTCCACCTCTGAAAAGGCTTTAATCTTGAAGGATGTCATGTATACTTCAGCGATTATAAAGAATCTTGTTTCTGGTTTTCTTCTAAATAAGGTAATGTTTAGTCAGTCTATTGGGGTAGATTTCTACACAATCACTAAAAATGATATTTTTGTGAAATTACTATGATTAAGACTTTTGTTAATGAAATTGAAATTCAATTTAGCAACAAGATTAAGATACTTCATAGTGATAAGGGAACTGAATATTGTTTCAGTGTATTTAATGATTTTTATATGAAACATGGAATTGTAGATGAAACGACTGATCCATATTCTCCTGAAATGAATGGTAAAGCAGAAGGAAAGAATAGAACTCGTACTGAACTTGTTGTTGCAATTATGTTGAATTCTGGTGTTGCACCTTACTAGTGGGGGGAAATTTTATTGACTGTTTGCTATGTCCTGAATAGAGTTCCCTAGTTAAAAATCAAGATCTATCCTTTTAAGATATTGAAGAAAAGACAACCAAACTTGTCTTATTTGAGAACTTGGGGCTGTTTGACTTATGTCAGAATTCTGAATTTGAAATGAGTTAAACTCGCTAATAGATCCTATGAATGTGTATTCATTGGGTATGCAGCAAACTGTAAATGCAAAAGTGATCATAGAATCAAATGATGCTGAATTCTATGAAGAAAAATTTCCTTTCAAATCGAGAAATTGTGGGGCCACTCAATCGAGTCAAATTCTTATGTAAGAAGCCCAGAAAGCAATGTCAATGTAGAAACAGAACTTCGACAGAGTAAAAGAGTAAGAGTTGCTAAATGTAACACTCCAAATCCCATCGCGAATAAATAATACATATATAAATCAGAGTAAATAAAAATTTATTTTTTCGACAGAAAACAGGGATGTCACAATTCAAGAAAGAAAACACAATCCCTGCTCATTTATTTAATACATAACACAAAATGGAATAACCTCAAAGGGAAACTTTTTCCATACAAAAGGAAAGGTCAATTATGGATAAAGCGGAAGATCCATAACTAAATTGTTTTACAAAATGAATTGCTTTATAACATCAAAATATACATACAAAGGTAATACACAATAAATCTAACAGAGGGATACATATATAACATAATCGTTCCCCGACTCCCGTGCTACGTATCAGAGAAGACACCAAGACCGACAACAGAACAGAGGGCTAATCTTCACAAAAGCCTCCAAGACTACAAATCTGCAATTGCCTCATAGAGCAACAAACCACAGCAGAAGGGTGAGAAATAACAACTAAATCAAGATTGCATAATAATATGCAAAACATATAATTCACATACATAATTATTCTCACCACAAGCATCACATTTAATACACATAACATATACCAATTATACTAACATAATCACATATTCACACATAAGGCACACCATAGTCATAACATTTGGAAACACCCCACCACATCACATATCATATGTTTATGCATAAAACATATTATCCACAACCAATGCATTTATCACATATGCACATCAATTCACCAATTCAAACATAAATCTCAACACATACTCAATCAATTCATGATTTTCCATACATAATCAATCCATTCATGATTTATGCAAATGCACAGAGACCGACACAACGACTCTATGCAATGCATATGCGGTACCATCCATCCATCATCTCAACACTAGTTCACTCAGGAACTATTGGAACCATCGCTTGTTACTTAATGTAACTCCCCGTCGGGCACACGATGTTCCCCGTCGCTTTCGGTCCTCTAGGCGCACGACGTTTATGGATCGCTTTCAGTCCTCTTTGTATAAGGCGCACGATCCGATCGCTTTCGGTCCTCTTTGTATAAGGCGCACGATCATCTATAATCATCACTTTCAGTCCTCTTTGTATAAGGCGGACGATGTTATAGCGGATTCCCTCTGGAATCGTTTCGTCGCTCACACCCACTAGGGCAAACGACATCCCAAGAATGCATATCATGATGCTTGGCATACAATGACTCATGACATTCACATGCACACATAATCATGCACATATTTCAACTCATTAATTCCATACATTCACAATTCAACCATATGAATTATCTCATTATCATTATTCAGGCATTGGAAATCAATTCAAACAATGCATTTACTTGCCATAAGGCCACCAAATAACACACATTGAATTTCACATACACAATGCATTTCATCATAAACCACAAACCTCAACAATTAGCATTTTATCATATACATTCATATCAATTCACTTCAAGAATTACTCACCATCAACCACAACAATCATACAATGTATTTCACCACACAACAACATCATTATCACATGCTTCAGCATCATACAAATAGCACAAAAGCCCCACATTTATAGGACGATAACATATCACATCGAACACCAACAAACACAACAAAACCTACAAACCACTAATCATCCTCTACCAAATATCCTTGGTTAAATCATGGTCTAACATCACCATTTAATAACATCTTAAGTTATCTATCTAATGCCTCAAGTCCCACATCAATCAGACTCGCGATTCGGGAGTTATGGTGGAAACATAAACCACACTTTTCACACATACATCACTTTTCCATATTTTCTTATCAATCCAAGGCATAAACATATGTTTCTATTCCACTATCAAAAATAGCATTGAAAGATCTTTCCAACGCATCCGACCGTGCCTCAATCCGATTTACGGATCAAAAGTTATGAAGAAAACAAAAACTGAAAATCTATCATGTTCACAATGCGAAGCTCCCAGCGAACCGTGGCAGAAGCAAAAAGACCCAAAGTTCGCAATGCGAACAGCTAGCGAACATTCGCTGTTTCCTTCGCTTTGGCTCGCAATGCGAACCTGCGAAACCCAAAATTTCCAGCAGCGATAACATAGGTCATTTGGAGTCAAAATCCATCATTTCTTCCACCCAAACACTTCCAAAACATACTATAACAACCAAAACATGATCCAAACCTAACAACAAGTATTCTACTCAGTTTATATCGAATTTCATCCACGAAAACATCGATTTCTATCAATTGCTCCTAATTCCGATCGATACAAAAAGTTGCGAAACAACCAAAACAATTACAACAAACAACACATATACATACACAAGCAATATATAATTGAAACTTCTCACCCTTACCCGATTAATCGCGCTCGAAACGGAGTTCCCGCGATTTTCCTCTTTCTCCTCTTTTCTCTTTCTTTCTTCTCCTTTTCTTTCCTTTTCTTTTCTCTCTTTTTCTCTCCACTTTCTATTTATATAAATATCTAAACCCCTAAAAGACTATTTTACCTCTCAGCTCAAATATCTCGCAAACGCTCTTAAAATGCGATAAAACATAAACAGCGATGAAAAATAATATGTTGTCAAATAAAAGTCAAAAATAAAATAATATAAAACGAAAATAACTAAATCGACTCAATTAAATAAATAAGACAAAATCGGGGCGTTACAACTCTCCCCCACTTAGACATTTTCGTCCTCGAAAATATACTGAGACGAACAACTCCGGACACGACTCTCTCCACTGACCAACAAACTAACATGCCAACAAGAGGCACCCCACGAATAACACAAACTGATAAACCACCCTGCTAACAACAACTACTACAACAACACGACACGACGACAACTACAACGATAAGATGCAAAGCCCATACAATGCACTTGACGACCAACTCACGACTCAAGGAATACCCAAGTTACGAACACACACAGGTTCACTCTTGAACCAAAACACAACAAGATCATTACCCTCCCCCTAGGTAACACTCCCCTAATCCCCCACAAGGAATTAGCCACACACACTCAAACCATCACGATGGAAATGAGGCCACAACAAGGATAAGAACCTAAAGTTCCACGACCCAACATCGTTTCAACAACCTCTACAAAACCAGAATACCAAACATCCTTGTCACACAACAATATTACAACAATGCTACGATTCCTTAATCTAACATACAACCAAAACCTCCATCTACATAGTAGCCCATGAATAATATTTAAACCTTTCGCCTAACACTTCCATATTGAAACGTCCAATAGTCTTACCATTCCTACATGTTCCCAATGTTCAACTTATGAATTCTTACAAGTCACACACGCAAATACAAAATGTGCCACATCACGCTTCCGCTGCGCACTCTGATTACTCGAAACCATCAAGCCTACCAATCTCACACTCTCCTGTGTTATCCCACACACCAGACACAAGTCTCTGAACTGCTCAAACAATTTTAATTCTCTGACCATCAAAACAGACATGCATAACAACTTTCGACTTAACTTTTCAGGCACAACATCAGTTTTTCCCCAATAGGATAATTCGAGCCAAAGTCATAACTCATCAGGAATTCCAACCATCCTCGCTGTCTCATACTATATTCCTTCCGACTAAACAGGTACTCAATATTCTTGTGATTTACTAAACACTTCGAACCTAGAACCATAAAGATAATACTTCCAAATTTTCCAACACAATACCACCGCAACCAATTCCAAATCCATAATAATACAGATCCTTTTATGAATCCTCAATTGTCATAAAGCATAAGCCACGACTTTACCCTCTTGCATTAACACACTGACTAAACTCATCAAAGACACATCACAAAACCTCACAACTGGTTTATCCGAATCACGCAGTATCAACACTGGAGCCGTAGACAACTTCTACTTCAGCTCACCAAAACTTACTCACAACGAACATCTAAAACAAACGACTCACCCTTTGCAAGTCAACTGAGATACCAGAAGTACGAACTTAACAAAGTCTTCCATAACCTGCAATAACAACCAACTGAGCCCAAAAGTTTCTAATCTCCTTAACCAACTTCGGAGCCTCTCATTGTAGAACTACATCTACTTCCGATGGATCCATAACAACACTCTCATCTAAAATAACATATCCAAGAAAACTAACCATTTTCAACCAAAATTCTCACTCGGATAACTTAGCATAAAACTTCGTCCCTTTTCAACACTTGCAATTCCAATCTCAAACACTCTACCTGTTCTTCCTCTGAGTTTATAACAGATCCGAATATCCTCAATCAAAACCACTACGAACTTATCCAAATAAATATGGAAGATACGGTTCATATACTCCACAAACATTCCAGACGCATCACTTGAAGCTTTT
This sequence comes from Lathyrus tuberosus, assembly GCA_022829125.1. NCBI lineage: Eukaryota > Viridiplantae > Streptophyta > Magnoliopsida > Fabales > Fabaceae > Lathyrus > Lathyrus tuberosus. The sequence goes on along the minus strand of JALAZF010000201.1, from coordinate 9,762,528 downwards.
AACGTGCTAACAATTTCGTTTTACGTAATTCACGTAGTTCCGACTAATCCCAATAATCGACCAAAAATCCATTCCATAAATAATATTTTCGCTTTCCAAAACATAGAACCCTTTCATAGCTCCACAACGATATAAAGAACGTTTAAATCGGATAAACGAAGCCAAAGTTAAGAAAGAAACAATTTGGAAATATCTCTCATGTTCGCAATGCGAATCTCCCAGCGAGCAGTCGCTTTCCTCATTCGCAATGCGAATCCCCAGCGAACCAAGGAAGAAGAAAAAGGGCACAAAGATCGTTTTGCGAACTGTTGGCGAGCCTTCTCCTTGACCTTCACACTGCGAAGCTCCGGCGAATCTTCGCATTCCCATTCAACCGTCCAATTCCACAATTTCCAACATGTATCAACAACCAACCAAAAAGAACTCTTAAATATTACATCCACACCTAAGGGTTTTCTCAAGATTTCCATAGTCTCATACCATCAATGAATTTCAAATCGTTTGTGATTCGTCACAATTCAAAACTCAAGCTATCCATAACACAACCGCAAGTTTCCATACTACTCACTGGTTAACATGCAACCTCCTACTATCATCTTTTTCCTTACCAACCATGCTGGACCTCTTCAAGTCGACACACTAATGTTTCACCCAAAGACACATCTGAAAACCATGCACAACTGACGGCCCATCACTGTGACTTTCCTGTCAATTTCCAGAACATTAGCCTCACAAACATAACAAACACCTTAGTCTCAACTCCAAAGAGTGTCCTACTCACTTAGCAGGTATAACCTCGACTATTCACCTTCGTCCAATTTAAGTTCACACTCTACTCTCTGAGAACAACCATTAACGATACCCAATCGTTTTCTCTCAATGACTTCCCAACTGGACCAACATACCAAAACCTCTAATCCATTTCATCTTTCGGTATTAGAATCTTCATCGATTTAACCAAACGATGCGTAAGCACTTTCTTAATTCCAAACAATTCATTGCACACACTATCAAGCCGGAAAGACACGTCTATTTCATCCAACATAATTCCGTCTACTATCAACAAGATATTAAGGGTGATCAGTTCCTCAATTTTTCAATAGACAGCCGAAAATCATGATGGGGCATAAATCCGTCTTTACCACACTATAATAGCCTTTCATGCATCTCGTGCACACCACTACCTAAGGCACAATTCCTTAGTTGACACAAACCTTACCTCTGCATTCCCTCCGGAACCGGGAATAACATTGTCCAAAGAGCACTTACAATCTTGCAATTCACAACACACTGAGCCAACACTCCACACCTGAAGCAACTTGGAGAAGTACCAGCTTCTCCCCCACTTATCTCATTCTAACTCCTGCAGACAACGAAATAGAAAAACCAGAAAGTACTGACAGTGTTTCACACACATATCACGTACTAAGGGACAAACAACAACGACAGTATTCAGTTGTCACACCTACTGACTCAACAACTTGGCCGGACGGACCGACCTGCTCTGATACCACTAATGTAACACCCCAATTCTCATCGCGAATAAATAATACATATATAAATCAGAGTAAATAAAAATTTATTTTTCAGACAGAAAACATGGTTGTCACAATTCAAGAAAGAAAACACAATCCCTGCTCATTTATTTGATACATAACACAAAATGGAATAACCTCAAAGGGAAACTTTTTCCATACAAAAGGAAATGTCAATTATGGAATAAAGCGGAAGATCCATAACTGAATTGGTTTACAAAATGAATTGCTTTATAACATCAAAATATACATACAAAGGTAATACACAATAAATCTAACAAAGGTATACATATATAACATAATCATTCCCCGACTTCCGTGCTACGTATCAGAGCAGACACCAAGACCGACAACAGAACGGAGGGCTAATCTTCACAAAAGCCTCCAAGACTACAAATCCGCAATTGCCTCATAAAGCAACAAACCACAGCAGAAGGGTGAGAAATAACAACTAAATCAAGATTGCATAATAATATGCAAAACATATAATTCACATACATAGTTATTCTCACCACAAGCATCACATTTAATACACATAACATATACCAATTATACTAACATAATCACATATTCACACATAAGGCACACCATAGTCATAACATATGGAAACACCCCACCACATCACATATCATATGTTTATGCATAAAACATATTATCCACAACCAATGCATTTATCACATATGCACATCAATTCACCAATTCAAACATAAATCTCAACACATACTCAATCAATTCATGATTTTCCACACATAATCAATCCATTCATGATTTATGCAAATGAACAGAGACCGACACAACGACTCTATGCAATGCATATGCGGTACCATTCATCCATTATCTCAACACTAGTTCACTCAGGAACTATTGGAACCATCGATTGTTACTTAATGTAACTCCCCGTCGGGCACACGGTGTTCCCCATCGCTTTCGGTCCTCTTGGTATAAGGCGCACGACGTTTATGGATCGCTTTCAGTCCTCTTTGTATAAGGCGCACGATCTGATCGCTTTCGGTCCTCTTTGTATAAGGTGCACGATCGTCTATAATCATCGCTTACAGTCCTCTTCGTATAAGGCGCACGATGTTATAGCGGATTCCCTCTGGAATTGTTTCGTCGCTCACACCCACTAGGGCACACGACATCACAAGAATGCATATCATGATGCTTGGCATACAATGACTCATGACATTCACATGCACACATAATCATGCACATATTTCAACTCATCAATTCCATACATTCACAATTCAACCATATGAATTATCTCATCATCATTATTTATGCATTGGAAATCAATTCAAACAATGCATTTACTTGCCATAAGGCCACCAAATAACACACATTGAATTTCACATACACAATGCATTTCATCATAAACCACAAACCTCAACAATTAGCATTTTATCATATACATTCATATCAATTCACATCAAGAATTACTCACCATCAACCACAACAATCATACAATGTATTTCACCACACAACAACATCATTATCACATGCTTCAGCATCATACAAATAGCACAAAAGCCCCACATTTATAGGACGATAACATATCACATCGAACACCAACAAACACAACAAAACCTACAAACCACTAATCATCCTCTACCAAATATCCTTGGTTAAATCATGGTCTAACATCACCATTTAATAGCATCTTAAGTTATCTATCTAATGCCTCAAGTCCCACATCAATCAGACTCGCGATTCGGGAGTTATGGTGGAAACATAAACCACACTTTTCACACATACATCACTTTTCCATATTTTCTTATCAATCCAAGGCATAAACATATGTTTATATTCCACTATCAAAAATAGCATTGAAAGAGCTTTCCAACGCATCCGACCGTGCCTAAATCCGATTTACGGATCAAAAGTTATGAAGAAAACAAAAACTGAAAATCTGTCACGTTCGCAATGCGAAACTCCCAGCGAACCGTGGCAGAAGCAAAAAGACCCAAAGTTCGCAATGCGAACAGCTAGCGAACATTCACTGTTTCCTTCGCTTTGGCTCGCAATGCGAACCTGCGAAACCCATAATTTCCAGCAGCGATAACATAGGTCATTTGGGGTCAAAATCCATCATTTCTTCCACCCAAACACTTCCAAAACATACTATAACAACAAAAACATGATCCAAACCTAACAACAAGTATTCTACTCAGTTTATATCGAATTTCATCCGCGAAAACTTCGATTTCAATCAATTTCTCCTAATTCCGATCGAGACAAAAAGTTGCGAAACAGCCAAAACAATTATAACAAACAACACATATACATACACAAGCAAGATATAATTGAAACTTCTCACCCTTACCCGATTAATCGCGCTCGAAACGGAGTTCCCGCAATTTTCCTCATTCTCCTCTTTTCTCTTTCTTTCTTCTCCTTTTCTTTCTCTTCTTTTTCTTTCGTTTTCTTTTCTCTCTTTTTCTCTCCACTTTCTATTTATATAAATATCTAAACCCCTAAAAGACTATTTTACCCCTCAGCTCAAATATCTCGCAAACGCTCTCAAAATGCGATAAAACATAAACAGCGATGAAAAATAATATATTGTCAAATAAAAGTAAAAAATAAAATAATATAAAACGAAAATAACTAAATCGACTCAATTAAATAAATAAGACAAAACCGAGGCGTTACACTAAAGACTATGGGCCCGATTATGCGGTTTATAATGTAGAAGAATATCCAAAAAAAATATTCATGAAGCCTTGTCATCTCTGAATGGAGATTTATGGCAAGAAGCTATTAATGATGAGATAGAATCTCTAGAATCTAACAAGACATGACACTTAGTAGACTTGCCTCCTGGTTGCAAACCAATCGGTTGTAAATGGGTTTTGAAAAAGAAACTAAAACTTGATGGAACTATTAACAAATACAAGGCCCGTTTTGTAGGCAAGGTTTTAGACAAAGAGAAAATATAGATTTCTTTGACACCTTTTCTCTAGTCACTAGAATTACATCCATTAGGGTACTTATTTCAATAGCTGTTATTTATAACCTAATAGTACACCAAATTGATGTTAAAACAACCTTTTTAAATGGTGAATTAGAAGAAAAATTCTATATGGAACAACCAAAAGGGTTTGTGATACATGGAAAAGAAAACAAGGTCTGTAAGTTAAATAAGTCTTTGTACGGTCTAAAACAAGATCTAAAGTAATGGCATGAAAAGTTTGATAACTTAATGATATCAAATGGGTATAAAGTGAATGAAAGTGACAAATGTAATTATTACAAATTTGAGAATTACATTTGCATTATCATAGTATCTATAAAGACAATCTACTCATACTTGAATCAAACATCCATGTTATTAATGATGTGAAATCACTGTTGTGCAACAACTTTGATATGAAAGACCTCAGAGAAGCGAGCGTGATTCTTTGTATCAAGATCACGAGACTCGAGCAAGGAATTTCTTTGATCAATCACACTATGTAGAGAAGATCTTAAAGAAATATAAATACTTTGACTATAAACCTGTGTGCACACCACATGATCCATGTGTGAAACTATTTAAGAACACTGGTAAAAGTGTCTGACAAACAGAATATACGAGCATCATTGGTAGTCTTATGTATGCCTCTGATTGTACTAGACCCGACATTGCATATGTCGTAGGATTGCTGTGAAGGTTTATGAGTAGACCGAGTAACAAGCACTGGCAAGCTATTGAGCTAGTCATGAGGTACCTTAAAAGGACCATGGATCTTAGCCTACATTACCAAAAATTTCCTACTGTACTATAAGGATACAATGATGCAGATTGGAACACCTTATCAGATGATTCCAAAGCTACTAGTGGCTATATATTTAGTATACCTGGAGGAGTTGTATCTTGGAAATCAAAGAAATAAACTATCATGGCTCAGTCTACAATGGAGTTTGAGATGATAGCACTAGCCACAACTAGTGAAGAAGCAAGTTGGTTAAGATGCTTGCTAGCAGAGATCCCTCAGTGGGAGAAACCTATTCCAGCTGTGTTGATCCACTGCGATAGTACCGCGACTAATGCAAAAATTGAGAACCGTTATTATAATGGTAAAAGACGTCAAATTAGAAGAAAGCACAATACTGTTAGTGATTCTATCTCTAAAGGAGTGTAAGAGTGGATCATGTACGCACTGATGAAAACTTAGCAGATCCTTTGACGAAAGGATTAGCTAGAGAGAAAGTCCATAATGCATCCAAGAAGATGGGACTAATGCCTATAAAGAAATGAGTTTCTCGTGATGGTAACCCGATCTAGATGATAGGAGATCCCAAGAAATAGGTTCAATGGGTAATAATAAGTCGTGAGCAATATGAGATCATTATGCAAGTGAAGCATGAATCCTGAAGTAATAAGAGGATGAAATGATAGAAACTCTTAAAGAAATCAATACTCTGTATGAGGAAGTACCTAGGCTACAGGAGTACTCTTGATAGACTCATATTTGTGGTTGTGGAACTTAGGCCGGTTCCTATGGAATTTTGAGGCATAATTCCTAGAGCCTTCACTAAACCGGGATACACGTGCAGAGCCATTAAAGCACGGGCTATTAGAATACACCTTAAGAAAAGGTTGTGTGCGGGTTTGATGTTTGATATAGAGTTCAAGACAATTGTGTCACTCTTGTTAAACCGGAATCCAACTTACTACGCAAAGGTTCAAGTCGTAGACACCTTTGTTTATGCACAATCTAAGAAACGTTTAACGTTACTTCTGAAACACTTTTTAAATTCAACTGAGGGATTGTTGAAATATTATGTCAATATTCTAATATAGGGAGATGAATTTGAAAAAGTTCCTTAAGTCAATTCCCAAATTGTGTGTTAGTTGAAAAAACTCCTTAGTCCCACATTGCTTAGGTGAGATATATTTCCTTCCTCACTTCATTATATAAGGAAATTCTATATTTCATTCCAAAACACACCAAAACATTATTTTGAGTTTTTCCTTCCTCACTCTCATAATTCTGCGTCTTTTGAATTGTCGAAGCGCCAACTTATTCCCTTTTTCTTTCTACTCGTTGAATTTTCTATGTTAATATCTCCTCGTTTGAGTTGAGAAATTATAAAGTATAATTTTTGGAATCTCTATAGAGAATTATTCGAATTTCTCTTTGTATGAGAAATCATTTTGAGTGGCCAAATGATCATTATTGAACCTCCTTGGGAGAATTATTGCAATTTCTCTTGGTTTAAGAGATTATTACGACTGGTCGTTATACCAGATACTTCAAGTGGTATTTATAACATATTTGAATGGTCTTTGTACCTTCAGAGGGTGTATTTTTAGATCGGTTTCTACCTGTTTTATCCTGGAGGCGGCGCGGTAGCTCGAATGCTTTGCATAACTTTGGGCAGTGTCGCAAAATGTCTTAAAGAGAGCGACCTAGTCCGCGACTCGGCCCAGTAATTTCTCTTGTGGATAATTTTCAAAACTGTGAAACAACAATACACACCAGTCACATCCCTCCCGAAAAAGGAAAATATCATATGCTAACATTAGATGTGAACATTGAAATACATGGTAAAATCACTTGCCTTACCCTCCATTCACAAGTACCAAAACCCCAGAAAGAGGGCATGTTAGAAAAATACCTAATAATTTTTACCATATCAGCTACAAATATGCCTGGGAGAAAATGACCCAAGGAAGTTGGAGAGCCATCAATGGGGGAATTCCCAAACAAATTCCTTACAACAAAATCATAATACACTCAAAGAGTATATCAATTTCAGTAAAAGAAAACTAAACCAACAATTTTTTTAATAAAAGCAACACAAAAATGTCAATCCCTTATTTTTTATAATCAAATAAAATAAAAGGGAATAATAGGGGTATTCAAACCCAACAGTCATACAACAAAAATGGCCCCAACCAACTAAGTGCCGGGTAATATGAGAATTCTACACCTACATATAATCAGTGGGGCATTTACACCACTAATAATAATTACAAGAATATCGATGCTTAGAAGGAATTTCAAGCCAAAACTAAGAATAGGTACTATTCTATAGAAGATTTCTTCATGATCCCAAAAAGCATCGTTAAGCAAAATTTGATTTCTCGCCCTCCATAGACACCAACAAGTGCAGAACCAAATAATAGTCGCCGTTTTACGCAAAGTTCTCCCCACCACCTTTATAGATCATTCAAGAAGGTGCTCAGAACATTTTGATGCTCCAAACCACTCAACATCAACCCAATCAAACATCACCATCCAAACAAGACAAACTCACGGGCAAGAAAAAAGAGATGAAAAAAAGACTCAAGATAATTAAAGCAAATAACATATACCAAGTCGTGGGGATTCGATATTATACTCCTGGCCGCCATATTCAAATGAGTAGGAAGCCTGTCCAAACATAAACGCCAACCAAATAATTTAACCTTCTTCAGAATAATCGATTGCCACATTAAATCTAGCAGCCTTGAGTATAATATCCAAATTGCTATGCCCACAACCCCTAAACCAGTCGTCATAACGAGATTTCACCGAAAAAATATGAGGAGACGCTCCCGGCCAAACAAAAATTTCTTGCAAATGTAGATTAGGAATAATTCCAGCAAGAATATTTAGTAGTTCCAACCGCTCTGCATTCACTGCCTCAGACAGCAGCTTCACCGCCCCCATGAAACTCCACTACCAACCCTCTACCGTCCAAAAACCACCATCTATTACAACATAATTTTTCGTATCTGACACATCATAAAGAGTAGTAAAACACACCCTTAAAGGCTGCATATTTAGCCATTTCACATGCCAAAAGGAAAACAAATGGCCATTCCCTAGTTTGCAAGATAACTGTCCTAAAAAACCCGCATAATCGGAATAGTCAGCCAACAGTAATACATCCCGCCACCACAGTGAATTCAACCATTGAGACGAAACCTCAGATTTTAACAAGATCATTTTCATAATATTTCCATACCTGAAGTGCATCAACTTCTGTCAAATTGCTCCAGGTTCATGAATAAACCTCCACAACCATTTTGTCATTAAAGAAACATTAAATTCATGTAAACTTTTAATGCCTATACCACCCTGATCAATAGGTTTACACACTATCGACCAACAAACCCAAGACATTGAATTCGAGTCACCATTGCCAGCCCAAAGAAACTTTTGTTGGATAGCCACTAACTGATTAATCACCTTAGATGGAGCTTTAAAAAATGTGAGATGATAAATCGGTAAATTAGTAAGGCCATAATTGATCAAAGTTACCCTCCCTCCAATCGAAATTAATTTTCCTTTCCAAGCAGACACTCTTGATTTGAATAAATCCATAACCGATTTCCAAAACTCAAATCGCCTATGGTTCCCACCAACAAAAAGTCCAAGAAATGTAAAAGGAAACGTACCCAGATTGCACGCCAAAAAAGGAGATGCTTCCTGTAAGAATGAATCCTCAACACTCACACCAAAGAGACGACTTTTAACGAAATTTATTCTCAGTCCAGAAACCAACTCGAAACCTCTCAAAATTTCCTTGATTCCCTATAAATTATCTTCACAAATCAAAAAGGTATCATCCGTGAATTGAACAAGGTTAATCACATTGTTAGTTCTTGTGTTAGCTGGAATTTTGGTAAAACAAAGTTGAACAATGTTGATGTCATATGTCTGATGTCATAACATTGGTTCTTATCATTAGCTGTTGCAGGGTTGGAAGTTTTATATGCTGATGTTATAAGTGATGTCTTGACATCACTATACCAGAACATCAGTTTGTGATGTTTTAGGGCTACGCGTGTTAGGATGTTTTGAGGAGATCTGTTAGAGTGATTGGATGCGAATTTCTTGGAGAAGATATTTCCAATCAGATATGGAGCAGATCATGGAGCAAATCATGTAACTATCATTAGGGCTGATTTGAAAAGATTTAGGAGATCAAATCTGCATTAATTTCTGATTGCAAAAACAAATCAGATCAGAATCTTGGGAGCAGGTCCAAGCCCAAGTCAGAAGGGTATAAAAGCAGCCTCAACCCTTACTGGAAGAGAACGAAGAAAGAGAGCTATAGACTGAGTGTCATTTGTGTCTTCGTGTGTGTTTTGTAAACCATTCGTGTGTGAATTGGTGTTACTATTTTGAGTTGTAAGTGTATTTACTCTAGAGCTTTTAAGCAAGAGTGCGTTATCCTTGATCAAAGCTGTTAAGCAGAATCAAGTTGGGTGATTAGTGTGTAATCACTGTGGTGAATTAAGGAGTGAGTGGTTTCTCATACCTAAGTGGTTTCTTAGGTAGAATTGTCATTGGATTGTGATTAAATTAGGTAGATGTCAACTGGGATTGTTGAGTCTGTTATTTAATACTGCTAGTAGTGATTTTCCTCCCTGGCTTGGTAGCCCCCAGACGTAGGTAGTTAGACTGAACTGGGTGAACAATTCATTGTGTCCTTTATTGCTTTTTATTGCATTATCCATAGCAGATTGTGTTGTTGTGACATCACACATCTGATACCATAATTTCAATTGGTATCAGAACCGGCATCCTGCTCTGCATCTGGGTGAGATCTAGGGCTGATACTTTCTGGTAAGATGGACAAGGAAGTTGCTGAATTTGTGAATAGACCCCCTATTCTGGATGGTTTTAATTATGAGTATTGGAAACCAAGGATGGTTACCTTTTTGAAGTCCTTGGACAGCAGGGCTTGAAAGGCTGTGTTAAAAGAATGGAAGCACCCTGTTATTACTGATAAAGAAGGAAACACCAAGCTGAAACCTGAAGAAGAGTTGACCAAGGAAGAGGATGAGCTAGCACTTGGCAATTCTAAGGCCTTGAATGCCATCTTTAATGGGATTGATAAAAACATCTTCAGGTTGGTAAACACTTCTGAAGTGGCAAAGGATGCTTGGGACATTTTAAAGTCTACTCATGAAGGAACTTCAAAGGTTAAGATGTCAAGACTTCAACTTCTAACATCAAAGTTTAAAAGTCTAAAGATGAAGGAAGATGAAACTATTCATGATTTTCACATGAATATTCTTGAGCTGTCCAATGCATCTAGTGCTCTTGGAGAGAAGATGACTGAAGAAAAGCTGGTGAGGAAAATTCTTAGATCCCTTCCCAAGAGATATAAGATGAAGGTGACTGCAATTGAAGAAGCTCAAGACATCAACAAAATGAGGGTTGATGAGCTGATTGGATCTCTTCAAACTTTTGAGTTAGGGTTGAGTGAGGAGGAACCTGAAAAGAAGACCAAGAATATAGCTTTGGTATCTAATACTCAAGAAGAGAAGAAAGGGAATGGTGTTGAGTCTTAGGAGGAACTGTCTCAGGCTATTGTTCTGATGGGAAGACAGTTTAACAAGTTATTTAAGAGGATGAATAGAAACTACAAACCTAATGTTAAGAACATCTCCTCTGAGATCAACAAGTCAAAATAGAAGGATGAAGAGAAGAATGTTCAAGACAAAGGAGTTCAATGCTTTGAGTGTGAAGGCTATGGTCATGTCAAGAAAGAATGTCCTACATTCCTTAATAAGCAGAAAAAGGGCATGGCTATTTCTTGGTCTGATACTGACAGTGAAAGTGAAGAAGAGTCTGCCAAGCATGTTAGGGAATTGACAGGAACATGTATTTCTGATGGAGAATCTAGTGATGAGGAATTGACTTTTGAGGATTTAGCAGCATCCTATCAAGAGTTATGTCTGAGGAGTGCAGAGGTTTGTCAAGAAAGTGAGAAACAAAAGAAAAGAATAGTCTAGCTTGAGACTGTTAAAGCTGATCTTGAAAATGAAGTCTTGTTAGTTAAATCTCAACTTGATCAAATGACCAAGTCTGTCAGAATGTTGAACAGTGGGTCTGATACTCTTGATAAGATTCTTCAGGCTGAAAAGGTTGCAGGAGACAAGTCTCTCTTCGGATTTGTTGTTGAGGAGAAGGTCTCTGGTGAAGCTAGTACTTCTGGAACCAAAAAGGACATGTCTCAACCAATGTCTCAACAAAACAGAAGAAGACATAATCCTAAACCTAAGCAGGTTGTTCATCAACTTCCTCAAAATGTTGGGAAAGGGTATACTCATGATCCTCATCATGGGAAGGCACAAGCTTCTGGAGCTAGTCAGTATATGCCTCCACAATACCATAGGAGTATGCAGGCTTCTAGGTTTAACATGTTCCATCAGATGTCTCAACATCAAGGGAATATGTATGGCTTTGGACCTAATAATGCAGTGCCTCATTATTATGGTAGAAGAAAGCCACATCATCATGGTAGAAGACAGCCAAAGAGACAAAATCATCACTACAGAAGACAGGCTAACTATGGAAGAAGACAGCCCCAGTACTTTGGATGGCAGCAGCAGTCTCATCATCAAGGTGGCAGGAAGTTTAATCACTTTAGAGAAGAAGTTAAAAGAGTTAGGTGTTTCTATTGTGGAAGTTTTGGCCATATGCAATATTCTTGCTTTAAACTGCATGGCTATCCCAAATCTGTCCATCAACATAGACAGACTCAGAACAGGTCTAAGGTTGTTAAACAATGGGTTCCTAAAGCTGCGGTTACATGTCTATTGGCCCACACATCTGATAGACATTCTGTTAAGGATGGTTGGTACTTTGACAGTGGCTGTTCAAAGCATATGACAGGGTTCAAAAACCATTTGGTGGATATCAAGACTTGTTCCACAAATGAGGTTACTTTTGGTAATGGAGAGAAAGGGGAAGTAAAAGGAGTTGGAAAATTGAGGTGTCATGATGGACCAAATTTGGAAAATGTTCTTCTTGTCAAAGGATTGGCTGCTAATTTGATTAGCATCAGTCAGCTATGTGATGAAGGATATAAGGTCAGCTACACCAAAGATGAGTGTTTAGTGACTAATGGGAAGAATGAGGGTGTTATGAAGGGAGTCAGATCCATAGATAACTGTTATCTATGGGTACCTCAAGAGTCCAGCTCATCAAGTGATGTTAAGGTTGATGTTGTGACATCAGACTGTAACATTAGCTGTGAAGACTTAAGCAGAAAATTGAGCATATTGAAGTTAGTGGCTTATGGAGTGAATTTATTAAATTTCAAAAATTTTAAAGGAAAGGTGTTTTGGTGGGGAAAATACATTTATTGTCTTTTAAGTGATCCACAAAATCAGGCTCCATACCTTAGGCTATCATTCCCTATTACTACTCTCTCACGCTATTTCACTCTCCACACTCCAAGTCCTTTCATCTTCCTCCCCAAGAACAGAAATTACAAAACTCCTTTGGTCACCAGTTGTTGTACAGAAACAATGTCTAAACAAGTATCATCTCCATCCAAGAAGGCTGCGTCCAAAAGTTCCACTCATGCAAATTCTAGGGTTTCGTCAGAAGAGGTGTCTGTGAATGAAGTTATGGACATTGCTCCTATCTCTATGATTCCAACCTCAGAAAAGACAAGACCTGAGAAGTATCAACCCAAGATATCTTCAAAAGGTAATACTTCTAATAAATCTGCATGTAGTAAGTTTGATGATAGTGAAAGTAGATCCTTTGTCACTAGCGTGTTGTTTGGAGACAAACCTAACCCTAGGACTACCACCCCTCTTCCTCAAACTCTTGAAGAAAGGGTTGATGTTGACAAGAGCATTGATTAGATTGTCACAAAAATATTTGAGAAGGGGATTCCTGTGAAGGGAATATCTAGACCTCTAAGTCAAAGGTCTGCTGATCAATCTGTTAGAGAAGAGGGGGACATTGAAAATTCTGATACCAATCTGTATAGATTAGCTGTTTTAGTCATCGAGGATGCTGAGATTGAAGATGAAGTTGAAGCTGAAAGAGAAAAAGATATTCATGTTGAAGATGAGGTAGATGTTGGACATGATGTTGGAACATCACATGCTAGGGATGTTGGAGCTAGCCCTAGTGAGAAGAAGAATGCTGATAAGGTGGATGTGATTGATCCTTCTGATAATGAAGTGATTGGAAAATCTGTCCCTGGTATTTCCAGTAGAATGAGGTCTAGAAGAGGGAAGTCAGTAGAGTACTCACCTAAGGAGAGACCTGAGAACAAAAAGAAGAAGTCAACTATGGTGGGACCTGCTAAGACTTGGAGCAAAGTTGCTGTGAATTCCAAAAAGAGAAAGGTGAGGGAGGATTCAGAGTCTGAATTTGATGTTGAGGATGATGTTCAAGACATCACTCTTGTGAGAAGGTCTATATTAAAGAGAACTGCTGACAAGATTCCTGATATCCCTGTTGACAATATTTCATTCCACTATGCTAGTAGTGCATCCATGTGGAAATTTGTCTGTCAGAGAAGACTAGCGCTGGAAAGAGAACTTGGTGGAGATGCCTTGCATCTTAAGGAAGTCATTGAATTGATTAGATTTGCTGGGTTAATAAAGACCGTGTCTGGACTGTCCAAGTGCTATGATGGATTAGTCAAGGAATTTATTGTGAACATTCCTATGGCTATTAATGACAGCAGAAATATGGACTTTAGGAAGGTTTATGTAAGAGGTCAATGTGTTAATTTTTCTCCTGAGGTCATTAACACTTACCTAGGAAGGGATGAGAAGGAGTATAGAGAGTTAGAAGAAACAGACAATGCTGTGTGCAAGGAAATCACAACAGGACAAGTGAAAGTCTGGCCTTTGAAAGGAAAATTGTCTGCCAGTTTGTTAAGTGTCAAATATGCTATTCTGCACAGAATATGAGCAGCTAATTGGGTCCCTACCAATCACAAGACAACTATCTCTGTTGGATTGGGAAAATTTATTTATGCAGTTGGGACAAAGAGGTTATTTGATTATGGGGCTTATATATATGATCAGACTATCAAGCATGCTGCTACAAATGCAGTGAAGATGCCTATTGCCTTTCCCTCTCTCATTTGTGGGATCATCTTGTCACAACATCCTGGTATTCTTCATCAATCTGATGTGGTGTGTAAGAGGGAATTTTCCTTGTCAATTCATTATAAGCTGTTTGAAGGGAAGCATGTTCCTGACATTGTCAAGACATCAGCTTCAACATCACAACAACCACCTGCCAAAACTGGGTTGATTTCAGAACTGGAGGAGGCTTGCAAGGAGTTGGGTGAAGTCATCAGAGTAAGTACTGAAAGAAAGCTAAAATTTGAAAAACTTCTCATGACTCTGAGATTGGAAGAAAAAGAAGCTGAAGCAGTCAATGCTAGTCAAAATGATGATGACAATGTTGAAGGTTCAGGTTCTGAAGAAGGTGACCCTAGCACTGAGGATGAAGATGTTGCAGCTAGTTCTGATGGCTCTGATGCTGATGCAGATTAAATTGATGTTTCTTTAGCTATTTTATAGTTTTGTTGTTTATTTTTGCTTCTGCACTTAGTGTGCTTGCTTTGTATTCTGAATATTGTTGCTTTTAAGTTCTTATGGTTTTTGTTCTGTGATTTGTCTTGTCACATAATGCTGACTTTTGACTGACAATGAGAGCTTGCTTAGGACTATCTGGTAGTTAGTAGGACTAACAGGTTGATGTTTGTCAAATTATGGCTAAAAAGGGGGAGAGAGTTGCCCAGTTGTGTGGTTGTGAAGCCTTTTTCTGATATGGTGCAGAAGTTGAGGGGGGGAGTGTTTGACCAGCTGTGAGTTGGCTCTTGTTTTGAGGGGGAGTTTTCCCTATGCTGTTGTGAAGGTGATTTCTGCAGCTTATTGAAGAGGTGCTGCTAGGTGTTTGTGTTTTGAAAATTTATCCGCTGCTGGGTTCTCTGATGATGGCAGAGTTTGTTTTAGCCAAAATTAGCCAAAGGGGGGGAGTGTTAGTTCTTGTGTTGGCTGGAATTTTGGTAAAACAAAGTTGAACAATGTTGATGTCATATGTCTGATGTCATAACATTGGTTCTTATCATTAACTGTTGCAGGGTTGGAAGTTTTATATGCGGATGTTATAACTGATGTCTTGACATCACTATACCAGAACATCAGAACATCAGTTTGTGATGTTTTAGGGCTACGCGTGTTAGGATGTTTTGAGGAGATCTGTTAGAGTGATTGGATGAGAATTTCTTGGAGAAGATATTTCCAATCAGATATGGAGCAGATCATGGAGCAAATCATGTAACTATCATTAGGGCTGATTTGAAAAGATTTAGGAGATCAAATCTGCATTAATTTCTGATTGTAAAAACAAATCAGATCAAAATCTTGGGAGCAGGTCCAAGCCCAAGTCAGAAGGGTATAAAAGCATCCTCAACCCTTACTGGAAGAGAACGAAGAAAGAGAGCTATAGACTGAGTGTCATTTGTGTCTTCGCGTGTGTTTTGTAAACCATTCGTGTGTGAATTGGTGTTACTATTTTGAGTTGTAAGTGTATTCACTCTAGAGCTTTTAAGCAAGGTGCGTTATCCTTGATCAAAGCTGTTAAGCAGAATCAAGTTGGGTGATTAGTGTGTAATCACTGTGGTGAATTAGGGAGTGAGTGGTTTCTCATACCTAAGTGGTTTCTTAGGTAGAATTGTCATTGGGTAGTGATTAAATTAGGTAGATGTCAACTGGGATTGTTGAGTTTGTTATTTAATACTGCTAATAGTGATTTTCCTCCCTGGCTTGGTAGCCCCCAGACGTAGGTAGTTAGACCGAACTGGGTGAATAATTCATTGTGTCCTTTACTGCTTGTTATTGCATTGTCCATAGCAGATTGTGTTGTTGTGACATCACACTTAACATCACACATCTGATACCAGAATTTCACTCATCTTCCCCATTGAGCTTAAACCCCTTAAACAATTACTTTGAAACCGTTCTCCTAAGAAGCACAACTAAAGCCTCAGCAACAATTGAATACAGAAATGGGGACAAAGGGTCCCCTTGTCTAAGACCCCTATTGTAACACCCCCAATCTATACCCCGAGTAATTAAAGCGATAACAAATAATTAGAGTATAATTAAAACATTCATGGCATAGACGGGAACGTCACATCAAAGTAATGAATTATAACAACCCGCTCATATAGATATGCAACAATCAGGTAGCAACATAAATAGAGGAACTCAGTTCCTAACGCCCACAATTCAGATACAGAATAAAAGCGGAAAATCTGCAACTGAAATCTCATATATAAACATAGAAGTTTATCTGTTATATACAGAGTCATACATGTAAAATCCAAAAAGATATATATATATATATATATATATATACACATAGTCACATAACGATCTCCCCGACTACCCGGTGCTACATATCAGAGCCGACCGACAAAAGGATGAAGACATAATCTTCACAAAAAGACCTCCAGCATCTAATCTGCAATGCCTCATAGAGCATTCAAAACTGCAGAAGGATGAGAAACACAATTATAATATAGTTGCATACAATTATGTAATAACATGAAATACGCACGCAAAAACATTCTCACCACAACCTATACCATAATTCAAATACAAAACAACACAATTGATAATTCATGCATCCATCGCTAAGGCATATCAATCATGCTCAATACATTTATCACCAATATATATATATATATATATATATATATATATATATATATATATATATATATATATATATATAAACTCATCAATCCCATTCACAATTTTCCACACATAATCAATCCATTCATGAATTATGCAAATGCATAGAGACAGACACAACGACTCTATGCATGCGGTACCATTCCATCCATCATTTCATCATTAATTCACTCAGGAATTATTGGAATCATCGTTTGTTACTTAGTGTAACTCCCCGTCTTGGTATAAGGCTCACGACGTTTATGGATCGCTTTAGGTCCTCTTTGTATAAGGCACACGGTCCGATCGCTTTAGGTCCTCTTTGTATAAGGCACACGATCGTCTATAACGTCGCTCTAGGTCCTCTTTGTATAAGGCACACGATCGTTACAACAGATTCCCTCTGGAATCGTTTCGTCGCTCACACCCCACAAGGGCACACGACATCACAAGATGCATATCATGATGCTTGGCATAAAATGACTCATGACAATCAAATGCATATACATATATAACCATGTGAACCATCTCAATATCGATAATCATGCATTGAAATCAAACCCAAAACAATGCATTTATTTGCCATAAGGCCACAAACCATCATCACAACATTTCATCACATGCATTCCTATCATATAATAGCACACGAGCTATACGTTATATATCAAAAGCATATCACATGATAACACATCAATCGCACACAATTACGACAGTAAAAGTCGACAAAACGACACATTTCCAAATTCCTGACACAATTAAATTGGCCACTAATCCCAAAACCATTTTTATAAGAAAGAACATCTCATTAGCTTTCCAACGCATCCGACCGTGCCTCAATCTGAGTTACGAATCAAAAGTTAAGAAGGAAACAAAATGGAAAATCTGTCACGTTCGCTTTCCTATTCGCAATGCGAACCCCCAGCGAACCACGGCAGAGAAAAAACATCAGAAAGTTTGCAATGCGAACCCCCCAGCGAACCTTCACTTTCCCCTTCGCTTTCCTATTCGCAATACGAACCCCCAGAGAACCATGGCAGAGAAAAAACAGCAGAAAGTTCGCAATGCGAACCCCTAGTGAACCTTCGCTTTCCCCTTTGCTTTGGTTCGCAAAGCGAACCTACGAACCCATAAATTCTCAGCAGCGCTGTTGTTCACCCCAAAATCAACATTTCCTCCACCAAAACACTTCCAAACCATAACATAACAACCCGAACATATTCCAATCATAACAACAAGTATTCTACAGTATTTATATCGCATTTCAACCGCGAAAACATCGATTTCTATCGTTTTTCTCATTTCAACCTAGAATTGAAAAGCTAGGAAAAACCAGCAAACATTCCAATACACACATACACAATCATACACAAGCATAGCATAACCGAGTTTCGCACCCTTACCCGATTAATCGTGCTTCGAAGTGTCGGTTAAATCGATTTCTTACACTCCAAGTTTTCCTCTTTTTCTTCTTCTCCCTCTCTATTTCTCTTAACTTCTTTTTGTCTCTTTCTAACCTCTATATTTCTATTTTAAGAAAAACAATAATATCTAACCAAGCAAAATGACCAAAATACCCATACACTCAATTTTCTCACAAACGCTCTCAAAACGCGATAAAACATAATAAAGATAACCATAACATATTTACCAAATAAAACCAAGAATAAAATAATATAAAAACAAAAATAATTAAATTGACTTGATTAAATAAATCTAAAAAAATTCGGGGCGTTACAACTCTCCCCCACTTAGAAATTTTCGTCCTCGAAAATATTACCTGAGACGAATAGCTCTGGATACGATCCCCGCATCCGACTCTCCAACTCCCAAGTCAAATTGCCCTCAGCAGCGCCTCCCGACGCTACTTTCACAAGCGCAATATCCTTGCCTCTTAACCGCTTCAACTCGCGAGCCAAAACCCTCACCGGTAATGCCTTAACCGTAAGGTTCTCCCTTACCTCAACCTCATCCATCGGAATCACATGCGACGGATCCGGAACATACTTCCGAAGCTGTGAAACATGGAACACATCATGTAAATTCGAAAGATTCAGTGGCAACGCCACCCGATAAGCCACAACGCCCACTCTCGCGGATATCTGATAAGGACCAATAAATCGAGAAGTAAGCTTCTTCGACTTCAATGCACGTCCAACACCCGCCACCGGTGTAACTCTCAAAAATACATGATCGCCTTCTCGAAACTCAAGATCTTTCCTCCTTCGATCATGATAACTCTTCTGCCTACTCTGAGAAGCCTTCATCTTCTCACGAATAAGTTTCACCTTTTTCGTAGTTTGTTGAACTAACTCCGGTCCAACCACCGAACTCTCACCAGATTCATGCCAACACAAAGGTGTTCGACATCTTCTTCCATACAACGCTTCAAAAGGTGTCATTCCAATACTCGAATGGAAACTGTTATTATACGTGAACTCCACCAACGAAATATAACTATCCCAAGCACCACCTTTGCTCAAGAACACAAGCTCTCAACAAATCTTCCAATGACTGAATAGTTCTCTCGGTCTGACCATCCGTCTGAGGATGATAAGAAGAACTCAATCTCAACTTGGAACCTAACGCCTTTTGCAAACTTTCCCAAAAAAAATCTGGAAGTAAACCTCAGATTTCGATCTGAAACAATACACAACGGAACACCATGTAATCTCACAATCACACGGATATAAATCTCAGCCAACCTCTCCAAAGAAAAACTGATGTCAATTGGAATGAAATGTGCCGATTTAGTCAGTCTATCCACAATCACCCAAATGGCATTATGTCCCCTCTGAGTATTCGGGAACCCTGTCACAAAATCCATAGAAATGCTGTCCCATTTCCACTCGGGAATATCCAATGGTTGCAATAATCCACTAGGCTTCTGATGTTCTACCTTTGACTTCTGACACGTCAAACACGTATAAACAAACTGAGCCACATCCCTCTTCAATCCGGACCACCAAAATATCTTCTTCAAATCTTGATACATTTTATTAGCTCCCGGATGTATACTCAAACTACTCCGGTGTCCTTCCTCTAAAATCATATTTTTCAATTCCCAATCATTAGGAATACAAATTCTACCACGGAATCGCAAAACACCCTGATCATCCACTTTAAAGTCACCGTTCACACCTTTACCTCCAACAGTCATCAAATCAACAAATTTCACATCTAACCTCTGTTTCTCCCTAACGGTCAACAGAAAATCATTAATGAACTTTAACATACCAAGCCTCACGCTGTCAGATGTCAATTCACACACCAAACTCAAATCTCTAAATTCTTCCAAAAGTTCCCACTCTTTAACCATCAAAGCAGACATATGTAAATATTTCTAGCTTAACGCATCGGCTACCACATTAGCTTTACCAGGATGGTAATTCAAGCTAAAATCGTAGTCCTTCAAAAATTCCAACCATCTCCGTTGCCTCATATTCAACTCTTTCTGATCAAACAAGTATTTTAGACTCTTGTGATCACTAAAGACTTCGAATCTTGCACCGTAGAGATGATGTCTCCAAATTTTCAATACAAAAACCACCACAGCTAATTCCAAATCATGCGTAGGATAATTCTTCTCATGATCCCTCAATTGTCTCGAAGCATAAGCCACAACCTTACCTTATCGCATCAACACTCCACCTAAACCACTCAAAGACACATCGCAATACACCACAAACGGTTCACTAGGATTCGGTAAGATCAAAATCGGAGCTGTAGTCAATCTTCTCTTCAGCTCACTAAAACTCTCCTCACACTGAATATCCCAAATAAATGCTTTACCTTTACAAGTCAGCTGGGTCAAAGGAAGTGTTAACTTGGAAAAGCCTTCAATGAATCTTTGATAATATCCAGCTAAACCCAAAAAGCTTCTAATTTCAGTAACAGATCTAGGAGCCTCCCATTGTAGAACTGCATCTACTTTGGATGGATCCACAGCAATACCATTACCTGAAATCACATGCCCAAGAAAACTCACTTCTGACAACCAGAACTCACACTTGGACAAATTGGCATAGAGTCTCTTTTCCTTCAAAATTTGCAATACAATACGCAAATGCTCCGCATGTTCCTCCCGAGACTTGGAAAAAATCAAGATGTCATCAATAAACACAACCACAAATTGATCCAAATTCTCATGGAAAATGGGATTCATATACTCCATAAACACTCCCGGCGCATTAGAAACCCCGAACGACATCACAGAATATTCGTAATGTCCGTATCGTGTCCTAAAAGTCGTCTTCTGAATATCTTCCTCCTTCACTCTAATATGATGATAACCTAACCTCAAATCAATTTTACTAAACACACACGCCCCTACCAACTGGTCCATCAAATCATCAATTCTCGGAAGAGGGTACTTATTCTTAATCGTCACCTTATTCAGCTGGCGATAATCAATACACAATCGCATACTTCCATCTTTCTTCTTCACCAATAAAACTGGAGCACCCCAAGGCGATACACTCGGCCTCACAAACCTCTTTTCTAACAATTCATTCAACTGCTTCTTCAACTCAACCAACTCAGATGCCGACATACGATATGGTGCCATAGATACAGGTCTAGTACCAGGAACTAGATCTATAGAAAAATCCACCTCTCTTTCTGGCGGCACATCAGAAATATCCTCTGAAAACACCTCCAGAAAGTCACACACGACTGGAAACACATCAATTGCAACTTGACTATCTACAGTCAATGATGCAAACAACCCGAACAACTGAGCTTCATCCGCCAAAAGTTCCTTCAACTCTTTGGTAGATAAGAAACTCGATTCCTCGTCTTCCTCAAGAGAAGGAAATATTACCAACGTATGATAACAATCTATATTAACTCGATTGAACTGCAACCAATTCATTCCCAGAACTACGTCTAAACCCTCCAACGGCAGACACACCAAATCCATAGCAAAATCCTTACCATAAATGGTCAAAGCACAACTTAAACAAACCAGAGAAGTAGTTACCGACCCCAATGTTGGAGTATCGATAACCATCTCTCCACCCATCGATGACAACAAAAGATTCAAACGCCGTGCACACTCAGACGAAATAAATGAATAAGTCGCTCTGGTATCAATAATAGCAACTAAAGGCGTACTATTAATAAAACAAGTACCTCTGATCAGACGATCTGCACTAGTAGGCTGAGTTCCTACCAACGCAAATACTTTCCCTCCATCTTGAGCTTGCTTTGGTTTTGGACACCTCGTACTAACATGACCAGGTTCCCCACAGTTGAAACACTTCACCACATTCCTCTTGCAATCAGCTGCGACATGTCCTATACCTCCACAATTGGAACACTTCCTCACATCCTTTCTACATTCAAACTGACGATGTCCTAAGTCACCACACTTAAAACATCTCGAAGGATTATACATACCTCCCCCACTTGGCCTTTTATCAAAATTAGCCCTTTGCTTTCCCTTGTCAGCTGGTGACACATAAGGACCACCACGAAACGGTTGCTTTCCTTTTCTTTCGTTCACACTCTTATAATGAGTAGAACGAGCTTTGCTATCCTACTCATAAATTCTACAACAATCCACCAAATCTAAAAACCTCCTAATTCTTTGATAACCAATTACCTGTTTGATCTCGGGACGCAACCCGTTCTCAAACTTCACACATTTGGAAAACTCCGCAGTTGCTTCAGCATAATGTGGATAAAACTGAACAAGCTCCACAAACTTAGCAGTGTAATCAGTAACCGACATGTTACCCTGTTTCAACTCTAAGAACTCTATTTCTTTCTTTCCTCTAACATCTTTAGGAAAATACTTCCTCAAAAACTCACTGCTAAACAAAGCCCTAGTGACAACTTCACCTGTAGCTTCCCACACATGACGCGTACTAACCCACCAATCATCAGCCTCCTCCTTTAACATGTGAGTACCCAGTCTCACCTTCTGTTCCTCAGCACAGTCCATCACTCGAAATATTCTTTCAATCTCCTTAAGCCAAATCTGAGCACCATCAGGGTCATATCTTCCTATGAAGATAGGCGGTTTGTTCTTCCTGAACTCATCATTCCCACCAGAATTAGGTGTATTCCGCACAACCTGAGCCATAGCTTGCATAGGAACAGCAAGAGCAACATCATTCCTACCAGCCATATTTTGTTCATATCCAATAACAGTAACTATGGTTAAACAATCAGCTCGCCAGAACACAACTGACGCACAACAAACAACTTGGTCAAAACGAACGACACGGACTGGCTCTGATACCACTTAATGTAACACCCCCAATCTATACCCCGAGTAATTAAATCGATAACAAATAATCAGAGTATAATTAAAACATTCATGGCATAGACGGGAGTGTCACATCACAAGAGATGAAATATAACAACATGCTCATATAGATATGCAACAATCAGGTAGCAACATAACAGAGGAACTCAATTCCTAACGCCCACAATTCAGATACAGAATAAAAGCGAAAAATCTGCAACTGAAATCTCATATATAAACATAGAAGTTTGTCTGTCATATACAGAGTCATACATGTAAAATCCAAAAAGATATATATACACATAGTCACATAACGATCTCCCCGACTACCCGGTGCTACATATCAGAGTCGACCGACAAAAGGATAAAGACATAATCTTCACAAAAAGACCTCCAACATCTAATCTGCAATGCCTCATAGAGCATTCAAAACAGCAGAAGGGTGAGAAACATAATTATAATATAGTTGCATACAATTATGTAATAACACGAAATACCCACGCAAAAACATTCTCGCCACAACCTATACCATAATTCAAATACAAAACAACATAATTCATAATTCATGCATCCATCGCTAAGGCATATCAATCATGCTCAATACATTTATCACCAATATATATATATATATATATATATATATATATATATATATATATATATATATATATATATCAACTCATCAATCCCATTCACAATTTCCCACACATAATCAATCCATTCATGACTTATGCAAATGCACAGAGATCGACACAACGACTCTATGCATGCGGTACCATTCCATCCATCATTCTCACCATTAATTCACTCAGGAATTATTGGAAGCAACGCTTGTTACTTAATGTAACTCCGCGTTGGGAAAACGATGTTCCCCGTCGCTTTAGGTCCTCTTGGTATAAGGCTCACGATGTTTATGGATCACTTTAGGTCCTCTTTGTATAAGGCACACGATCCGATCGCTTTAGGTCCTCTTTGTATAA
Organism: Lathyrus tuberosus; assembly: GCA_022829125.1. Lineage (NCBI taxonomy): Eukaryota > Viridiplantae > Streptophyta > Magnoliopsida > Fabales > Fabaceae > Lathyrus > Lathyrus tuberosus. The sequence continues at coordinate 9,738,330 of JALAZF010000201.1, read as the reverse complement.
GGCACACGATCGTCTATAGCGTCGCTTTAGGTCCTCTTTGTATAAGGCACACGACCGTTACAGCAGATTCCCTCTGCAATCATTTCGTCGCTCACGCCTCACAAGGGCACACGACATCACAAGATGCATATCATGAGGCTTGGCATACAATGACTCATGACAATCAAATGCATATACATATATAACCATGTGAACCATCTCAACATCGATAATCATGCATTGAAATCAAACCCAAAACAATGCATTTATTTGCCATAAGGCCACAAACCATCATCACAACATTTCATCACATGCATTCCCATCATATAATAGCACACAAGCTATATGTTATATATCAAAAGCATATCACATGATAACATATCAATCACACACAATTACGACGGTAAAAGTCGACAAAACGACACGTTTCCAAATTCCTGACACAATTAAATCGGCCATTAATCCCAAAACCATTTCTATAAGAAAGAACATCTCATTAGCTTTCCAACGCATCCGACCGTGCCTCAATCCGAGTTACAAATCAAAAGTTAAGAAGGAAACAAAATGGAAAATCTGTCACGGTCGCTTTCCTATTCGCAATGTGAACCCCCAGCGAACCACGACAGAGAAAAAATAGCAGAAAGTTCGCAATGCGAACCCCCCAGCGAACCTTCGCTTTCCCCTTCGCTTTCCTATTCGCAACGCGAACCCCCAGTGAACCAGGGCAGAGAAAAAATAGCAGAAAGTTCGCAATGCGAACCCCCAGCGAACCTTCGCTTTCCCCTTCGCTTTGGTTCGTAAAGCGAACCTGCGAACCCAGAAATTCATAGCAGCGCTGTTGTTCACCCCAAAATCAACATTTCCTCCACCAAAACACTTCCAAACCATAACATAACAACCAGAACATATTCCAATCATAACAACAAGTATTCTACAGTATTTATATCGCATTTCAACCGCGAAAACATCGATTTCTATCGTTTTTCTCATTTCAACCTAGAATTGAAAAGCTAGGAAAAACCAGCAAACATTCCAACACACACATACACAATCATACACAAGCATATCATAACTGAGTTTCGCACCCTTACCCGATTAATCGTGCTTCGAAGTGTCGGTTGAATCGATTTCTTAAACTCCAAGTTTTCCTCTTTTTCTTATTCTCCCTCTCTATTTCTCTTAACTTCTTTTTCTCTCTTTCTAACCTCTATATTTCTATTTTAAGAAAAACAATAATATCTAACCAAGGAAAATGACCAAAATACCCCTACAGTCAATTTTCTCGCAAACGCTATCAAAACGCGATAAAACATAATAACGATAACCATAACATATTTACCAAATAAAACCAAGAATAAAATAATATAAAAACAAAAATAATTAAATCGACTCAATTAAATAAATCTAACAAAAACTGGGGCGTTACACCTATTAGCCTTGAAATCTTTGGATGCACTACAATTATCTAGCACAGACAGATGAATATCCATAACTGCTCCTTTTATCCATTGAATCAATTTATCACCAAAATGTGAGGGCTATGGTCTTTCATCTATTTTGTTTTAATGATGTCAACAAATATACTGAGTATTAGATTGTAATTTGAGCGGTATCACTTCTCTTGTCGGGCAAATTGCATCTAGTCATTGTTGTTCATGTGTCTAGACATATAGGACTTTGTCTTATCCATAAATATATGTGCATGATCTTTATACTAGTGTCTAGTATGTCTCTTGGTCAGTTACAATGTGTAAAAAATGCATTTTATGTAAAAATACAGGTTATGCGCTGACCTACCATATGCATGAGTCAACGCATGATTACTGGTGCAAGACTTGTGAAATAAACGGGAAAGCGCATGATTCTGGGAATGTAGAAATTGCATTCATTCGTCGACGCATGATGGCTTTAGGTCGACGCATACTTGTCAATTTTTCACAGTATTTTCCACGGGTCAGCGCACGCCGACCCTCATTAAAGTATGAGTCGACCCATAACTCGCCTGAACTGATTTTTTCACTTAAATTTTTTTCTGTTATTTCTGTTATAACTTTTAGTGGGTCAATTTATTCTCTATAAATAGTTTGGTCATCTCATTATCCAAAAACAAGAAACGTGAAAATAGATACCATTTTTCTCTTCATCTTCATCTTCTTCATTGAGTAAATAAACAATCACACATAATCATCTTTGTTTGTGTCGCCCATTGATCGAAGTGATAACGTTCAGAATTTAGGAAGTATATGATCTTCATTTTCTGGGCTGAGAGCTTGGTAGGTGTTTCTTGAATAAAGCCAGTTGGTTTTATCCTCCAAGAATCGAGTAGATTTTTGGGGGGGTTTTGCACAAACCGTTTCTTTCTACAGGGATTCAGTCGGGCGAAGGTAACCGAAGATTGGAGTAATTGTTCGGTTTAGTAGCTGTAATCGGAGGATCGTAGAAGAGAGGTTTGGGTTCAAATTTTTGGTAGATCTCAATTGATCGAGTGAAGGTAACCGAAGAACAGTGGTTTCTTTCAGTTTAGTAGCATGGTACGGTAATTGGATCAACCATATTCGAAGCACTTGATTCGTCTTGAATCAAGGGAAGAGAAGGCTCTGCATCAACGATCTAAGACGTTTGGGAGTTTGGATGTTCATAGTTCTTCTCTTGTAATAAACATTTGATATATATATATATATATATATATATATATATATATATATATATATATATATATATCTCAATTCCAATTGTGGAATTGGGGGCAGATGTACCCAAAGCGAGGATGATTGGGGAACTGCCTAATCAAATCTCGTTTGTTCTCTCTTTCCCTTAACTCTTTTACATTTCAGCTTATTCGAATTTGTGAAGTCGCAATTTATCGAAATTTCTGTCGTAGTGTAATCTTGAGCTGAGAAACTGTTTTTGTTAATTTGATACAATTCCTTGAATTGTATCTTGGAGCAGCTTTACATTACATTCCATAGAAATTCTACATTTAGTGTGTTTACGCACACCAGGTGTTTGATAATTTGTTTCAAAGCAAAAATCGAACACATTGCTTTTAATTGTTTATCGTTTTACCTCATTGGTTTGGATTAAACATCAAGCAAGCGATATTTTGTTGATTACGTTTTAAGTGTAGTAATCAAACTGAATTTTTATCTTCCGTACTCATTCTCAATATATTCGTGCATATCCGATCCTTTTAGTAGAAGGTTCGTGGTAGACGTACAATCCAGTGGTTGCTTTCGTTAAACTTTTTAAAACTAAATTTTTGGTAACCATTTGCGTGTAAACTCAAGGGATCTATTCAACCCCCTATTCTAGATCCATAGCCATCGTCTAACACAAAATTCATAGTCGTTAAAATTTTCAACAAGAAATCCCACTGTACACAATCATAGGCTTGTGAAAAATCTACCTTAAACAAGATACACCCTCACTTGCTTCTGTTAGATAGGTCGATAAGTTCGTTTACGACAAGCACTCCATCAAGAATCTGACGTCTAGGGATGAAGGCAGTTTGAGAATTCGAGATCAACCTACCAATGACGTTGCCTAAGCTCCCAACAAGGATCTTCGAAATGACTTTGTAAATACAAACAACAAGGATAATAGGCTGGAACTCATCCATACATTGCAGATTCTCTTTTTTAGGCACCAAATCAATGAAAGACGAACTTAACGCTTTCGAAAGGCTAGCTGTATTATAAAACTCTTGAATGCATTTCATCACATCTTCCCCAAATACATCCCAACAACGATTGAGAAACTCAAGGTTGAATCCATCCTACCCCAGGCTCTTATTTCCATCTCCATCATTAGTATCCTTCAAAATATCCTCCATTGTGAACGGACTTTGCAACATCTCTGCCTCTGCCATAGAAAGTTTTGGAAAATTTATATCAACAGTAGATACACTAGGCTTTGCAAATCTTGTTTTAAAGGCCTCCTTGACAGCTTCTTTTACACTAACAACATCGTTATCCAAACCATCTCCAACCATTTCCAAAGAGATCATATTCCGTTTAAATCCATTCCTCATCAATGAAGGGAAATAGCTAGAATTAAAATCCCCCTCTTGCACCCATTTCGTTCTTTATTTTTGTTTGAGCATACTCTCCATGTAGAATAAACCTTGCCAAACTTCTTCTAGAATCTGGCCCCTACGAACTAATTCTTCCTCAGAAATAACTCCATCAGAGGAAGCCATACAAGCTTCAATATCATTAAAAATCTCCAACCCTTTATCAATCTTCAAATCCACCCACCCAAATACGCAATGGTTCCATCATCTAAGTCGCTCCCTAAAGAATATGAATTTAGCCACTAATATGCTACCTTGACAATCCAAAGCATGGTGCGAATTCCACTCCCTGCTTACGAAAGCTAAAAAATTTGGATGATCGTACCAACACCTAAACACATTAAAAGGTTTAGGTCCCTAATTTGCAACAAAGCTTTTCACCGAAATCGGGCTATGATCCGATATGTCTCGGTCACCAACATATTGCACATCAAGTTCCCAATCTTTGATCAATCCTTCCGTAATTAAGAATCTATCAAGTCTACTCTTACACCTGCCATTAGAACTGAACCAAGTGAATCTATTACCCACTACCGACAAATCTACAGGCTTCATAACCTGGATGAAGGTTTAAAATTCCTCCATTTCAGACGCATACGACTTTCCTTTCCCTTTCCTCTCCTCCACTGATTTTATTGCATTAAAGTCCTCACAAACAAACCATTCACCTACTGGAAGCTTGGCCTTCCAATCAATTATATTCTTCCATAATCTTCTTTTTGACCTTAAATCACAGGGAGAGTAGACGTTCACCAAGTAGAAGTTAACCCAATTCCAGCTACAATTGAACCCTATAAAACCTTCATCTCTAAAACTAAAAGATGGGCAACAAGTATCCTTGTTCCATATTGTTACTATGCCACCAGATCTCCTAACAGCGTCTTTGACAGACCATTCGCAAGGAACCTCGCCCCATATGCTTTTAATCACTCCTAACTCCATATTCTGAATCTTAGACTCTTGAATGAAGCAATCGTCCACTTTCTTATAAACTAGATATTGACGGATCCTCCTTCTCTTGATTGAGGATACACACCCTTTTGAGTTATAATAAACCAAATTCATGGCACCCTAATAGCTACCACCTCTTACCATCATTAATTTTTATGTCCTTAACTTCCATTTCTCTAATGACTCCTTCACAGAATTCATTATTTTCATCCCCTCCGACCCCTAATTCCTTGATTATATTCTAGACTTTAGCTGGACCCACTTCAAAAGCTTTAGTGATACGAGAATTACCTTGAATGATATCAGCATCACTGATCGAATTGTAGCAAAGAACCGAGCCCCCAGAATATCTAGAGTCTAAAGAAGAAAAGGAATCCCCAGACTTAGGATTTCTACTAGCAGAGGACATATGCTCCATCTCAGGAACAGTTATGCAATTAGCAGAATGAAGAAGCGAAGAATAGTAAGCAAGGGAGAAAGGAATATTGATATTCTAATAGACTTCCTTCAACAATTTTGTTTTTTTTTCAAACTTTGTCAAATAATAAGTACATTATGCCCAGGAGGCGAGGCAAGCTGAATAAGCGAGGGGTCCAGCCCAAACCAACCTGATCCAGAAGTTTAGAGGGAAGGCCCATACCCCAAAAGTCCAACAAAGAATTTGAGTTTTTATCGAAATTTCCAATTAGCGTCCCAATATGTGTACCTTTTTGCACATCAGATTGTCCAAGAAATAATTTTTTGCCTTTTGTGTTGTCTCCTTCAAGGCATGCCACGCTGGAATCAGCTTTCTGAATAATCTGATTCCCAACAACGTAAGTAGTCTTATCCGCCGAAGTTTTGGACTTCCTAGACATGGGGCTACGATCATCATTAGCTTCCATGACCTCACGTGATTTCGACGCCATGTTTCCATAGTCCTCTTCTTTCTTAGACATTTATGAGACTTCTTCATCCTCCTCCGAACAAACTTCTTCAAACTCTGAACCTTCATCAGAACTACTCTCCACATTAATTTTTCTGACTAAAATACGTTTAGGACCACGATAATCCTCCATCAATTAGATCCTATATATCTTTCCATTAATCCCCACATTAAATGTTGCATTGAGGTTCAATGAGTATGTTGTTTTAATAAAAAATCTAGCTGCATCAAGATATTTGTGATTTTCAGTATCCAAATCACTTTAAACATATTCTCCCACACAACCGGAAATGAGTTTAAACAGTTCTGGAGTCCAAACAAGGCAGGGGAGACCATAACATTTCATCCATGTCAATCTTTCATTATCTACATCTTCTGGACTCCAAGGATGAATATCATTGAACCAAAGACCCACTCATTCTTCATCCTCTTTGACCAAAGAGTTAACCTCACCTTCTGTTGATTTTTCCAACAAGCATAAATTCGCCCCAAGGGGCGTAGCTTTGATTGAAAAGTATCCCTCCATGTTTAGTGCATCTTGGATGATGAATGTAGAACCTGATTTTTTCACAACACCCATAAATGCTTTGTTGAAATTAACCATATCCTCTTCCCCAATATTGAACTTAAGATGAGCAAAGCTTGGCTTTGGCTCCACAAGATTCGTCACAAAAGCATCACCAGGATTGTTTCCCACGACTTGAGCAAGTGTTGTCTCCCACCTGCTTGATGATCCATCACCCTGGTGAATAGGTTGCACCTTATCAACCCCATGAATGAACTTAGGGGTGTTAGCGTGTAAATTTTTCCAAGAATATGGATACTGTCAAGCTTCGCAACCAGAAACCTAACATCATTCACTTTTCTAATTCTAACAAACCCATATCTCTTCCCTCTTCTACAAGCTTAGCTGGAATATACACCACCAATACTATACCAAACTCCTTAAACACCTCAAACATGTCTTTGGCCCAAAAATTACCTGGGAACTCAGTGAAGAAAAAGGAGTTAACAACTTCATCACTTCCAACCACTTTACCACGTTTATCAGTCCAGATGGATCCCCTAGTGGCAAAAGTCATAAACTTCTTATTCCGCACTTCCTCCCACTTATGAGTTCTTTCTGCCATATGAAACCCAGGTACTATTTTCAAGAAAACCGCAAAAATGAACCTCAAACAAGCAAAGGGTACCCAATGAAAAAACAACCAGAAACAATGCAAATAAGGAAATTGAGACTATGCGAAGAACCAACTGATAGGGTCCCTAGTCCGAAGACTATGAGTTTAAACCAGAACCAACAAGGACCTTAGCAGCAACTTCAGCAGTGAGATGAATTCCTCATCCTTTTTAATATAACTATTTTCCAGGAAATTGAGATATTGTGAATCATGACATAAATATATCAATCACTTATTATGTTGAACCCTAAATAACTAAATTTTATACTCTTAGTTCTAGATCTTATACATTTAAAATGTTTAAATTTGAAATCAACCTGGGTAATTAAAAAAAACAACAAAGTCATAAGCCATTACATTTTCATAGATCTAACTTTGAAAAAGAAAACACAATTCGAGAAGTATGATTAAGGAAGGAGTAAACTTACTATTAGTTAAGCATTGAGAGATGAATAGAGACATAAAAAGACAAACCACGACTGCAATAATCATGAAGTCAGAAACACACCATAAAGACATGACGAAAATGGCAAAAAATACGGTGGAAATCACTACGACATAGGTACAAACAAACTTTGATGCACAAATGAAGCACTTCAAAGCCACGACGTATGGGCCAGAGTTGCAAATGAAGAAAGGTGGAGGTTTTTTCACTATGTAAACGAAGACAGATAGAAATCGCATCTTGAGGCAGATAAGAAAGGAAAGCAGGAAGAAAAGAGGATATGGAAATTATTAGGTCAAAAACTAGACGAAAAGGAAAAAGAATAAAAAATTATAAGGGTAAAAATAGGTCCAATGAAAATAGGAAAAAAAATAGAGAGAAAGCGAAAAATGGGGCATTAAAGTCTAACTTATGTACATAATGACGTTTTATGGTATAATTTTACGTCGTCTTCAAAAACTGCCAAAATTTACGGTAATTGTGGCGTGTTTGGAAACCGCCCTAATAAAACACTCGCAATTTACCCTTGTTTTTGTAGTGGAATCTGCTCATTTGGACTGAGTAGAGGTGATGTTCATCATTCAACGCTCCTGATCACTCATTCGATTCAATATTCAAGCTTTTATCGCCATAAAAGGTAATCATTTCTATCACTGATCATGCACATTCATAAAGATCACTAAAGGAAAATTTTTAATTTCTGCTACGTTTTAGATCGTGATTTCCCTTCAACAAGAAAGCTACAAATTCCAAAACACGTGACAAAGTAAGCAACTCTTTTATAGATAATGTTCCAGATTAGCAGGATTCAAAGTCCTGCAATTAAGTTATACAAATTAAATTCACGTATAAATAGAAAAGTATAACACTACAAGAAAAGTGTGATTTAGCTTAAAAAAATTTAGCATCAACCAATTTTGAATGCTAATAGCGTCTATTTAGCATCCAAATATTCAAACGCAAATGCTTTTTTTTAACTAATTTTTTTTACATAAATTTGAGTCAATAGAATTAGACATTATCCAATATATTGGTTGACACTAATTATTTTATAATTTAATTTTAAAATAGCATCAACAATTTCTGATGCTAATGTATTATTAAATTTTAATTTTATAATTAGTGTTTACTAGGTTTGAAGCTAAAACAAAATAGATTAAAAAATTTCCCACTAAGTGGTTGGATACCAATATTAAAAAAAAAAAAAGTAGATTAAAAAATTTCCCACGTTTTTTTTTTCATTTCCCTCTCTTTTTGTTATAGTGAAATATTTCCCTCTTTTTTATTTTTTTAGAAAAAATATTTCTGTAACCTAATTTCTATTAAGCTTCATTTCTCATGTTGTTCGTCCCGATTCCGACCACAGTTCAAGACCAATATCCGACCTCCGTTCACCAATAATTTCCGACGAACTCCATTCATCGATCCACCGACCTCCGTTCATCAGTATTTTCGACGAAGAGGGTAAGTAATCCTTTTTCTTTTCGTATTTCTTCTTTCGTTCATCATCGTTATCTCAATGTATTTATATTTCTTCTTCATATATTTCTTGTCTTTCTTCGACGAAGAGGGTAACTATTGTCTTTCTTCTCATATTTCTTGTATTTATATTTTGGGTTTTCTATTTCTTCTTCATATTTTAGGGCTTGTTGTTTTTAATTTGCTTTTTGAGTTGAATTTTGTTGTTTGTTGTGCTGTGTTAACTCAATGTATTTGGTTTGCTCTTGTATTTTTGGGTGGGTTTATGTCTGTTTTTAATTTATGTCTTGTACTGATGCACTAGCCGAAGACATCTGTAGAATACCACATACTGTAACTTCGTTTCTAATTTTTTTCCTAGTGCAGTAGTCAGCTTTTAGTTACTTAGAAAACATATACTTTTGGTTAAATAATTCAGTAGGCACATTAGAATCGTAACTCGAAGTCGAAACTGGAACCAAACACATTTTGAACCATAACTTGGACCAATGCTGAACCGAAAGAAACTCCGAATCAAAACCACAAACATCAAATCTATAACAGGAAATGAACCACTTCCCCCTCACATGTTCATGTTCCATCCTAGCTTGAAAGGAGTATCCGGATACGACAATGAGCTGGAACTATGTACTTACCTTTGAACTAGAATGACAAACATTGGCTGCTATCTTAGATTTTATCTGCCCTTTCTTGGGAAGTGGTCTTGATCCTCCTGAGCTTCTGAACTTGTTCATGTTTGCAATTTCTGAAGTTTGAAAATAATGGACAGTAGTGGTAGTACTCATTTTGCTAAATTAATGGATAGTTAGTAGTTTATGGTTTTTAATTGGAAGAATTAATGTGTTTGGAAAATGAGAAGAATTTGAGTTCTATATACTGATCATTAAATTATCATACTATTGGAATTTGAGTTCTATATATTTGCAAATTGATATGATTTGTATTTCAACTGTATAAATGATCTTATGTCTTTACGGGGGAACCTCCAATTTTACATTGACATAACTAATACTTGAGAAAATCTGATAGTATAATGAGCTATACATATTTCTCTTATACTATTATGTTATTATTGAAATAACTAAATCCGTGTTATAGGGAATCAATGTATTTTAGGTCCATGAAGAAAGTGTTTGAGACACCTTTCTTATAACTGGTTCTGCTTTAGATACAATGTCCTCTTGCTTTATTTCTCTACCCCTTATAGAATGTGTGCCATGCTTGGAAATGGCTAAAGTGAAAGGATTCACCAATATCTGTGCCTTTAGAGAATTGGTTATTTCTGGCCTCTTGTGGCTTGACAGTTAGTTTGTTAGTATTAAAATTGATGCAGAATCTATGTTATAATATTTAGGTAACAGTTTCGGCAGAGCTGTCTTTTTACTGTCATTTAGAAATTATTTTTGGCAATTAGAAGTGGGATGTTTTTCAGCATTTCGATGAGTCTTCGTCGCTGTCCGGGTTAGGATATGTGCAGTTTCTTTTAGGTAATTCGGTATAGCAGTATTTTTCTCTATAGTGGCAGGGGAGTGCATATGTGTTGGAGTTTGCATGTCTGATGGTCAAAGTCTGCTTCTTTATGGAATAGTCTTGCATTGTCAATTTTATCGTAGGTCTAAAGTCGTTTTCGGTGGTTGGGTTTTGATTGGGCCGCGGTCGTGGTTTTGCCTGGCTGTTTGCCTTCAGCAGGGGTGTGGTTCCTTCTCTTTAAGGACTTGACTGTCTCTCGTTGTCTATGTTCATGCTGACTTGCTGTGTGTATGGTCAGAACGGGCTTATTCTTTGGTTTGTCTTCTATGCTAGTGCAATGGCTTTGCATTTATTTTCTGCTCTTTTTTGGGTACGTCTTGTGCTTGAATTTTGAGTTGTGTAGTGTTTTTCAGTTGTTTAAAAAATAAAATCATTTGTCGGGCGCAACTTGGTAGAGAAAGTGAGTATGTTGGCACCAAACTGTCCTCTAAAGCTGGTCTGCGATGTCGGTGTTGGTGTTTGTTAGATTTTCATTTTGAAACTATTCGCAGTTCAAATGATGCTAAATTGAGTAATTGTTCAGCAGTTTAGATGGATATGAAATCGGTTGTTCAAAACAGGGAAATTGACAAACAAAATTAAAACTTTATATTTACATTTCAAAAGACATCACTATTATATTTTCCATGTTTTCTTTTGGAAAACGGTTTTTATATTTTAATTTCATTTTAGGGTCCCAAATCCAGATTCAGTAGTGTTTGTGTATCCACCCCCAAGGGCAATCTCTCCAAGAACTTCGCTTCAAAATCATAAGGGACGCATTGGAGGATCAAATCTTATTTCATCAATAAGGTACAAATTTTATAAATACAAATTTAACACATACTATTCTGACCATAATTTTATATTAAGTTATCAACTTCTCTAGGCTTCTGCTTTGAAATCATGCACAGGCACTTGGGGTTTTTTGCTGCATCAAAAACTATGTAATAGATTATTTTCTAATCTCTTAAATTTGGTCTTGTTCAATTACAATTTCTCCTATATGCCAGAAGGATGGTGCACCAATAATTCACTTGCTTGGGGGCCAAACATTCATTCTTTAAGTGCAATAACTCAATTGAACCGCAGCACGGTAATCTTCTTGTTTTGGTGCTCTGAGCTATGAATGTACCACTTCAAATTTTTTGTTTTTTGATCGAAAACTCTCTTAGATCTAATCTTGTTCTGTGTTAGGATGTTGCTGAAGTATTTTCTTCATTTAAGGAACGCCTTCACCACTTAAAGGTCAGTTAAAATCTCAATTTTTCTACAGCAGTATTTTTTTCTATAGTGGCAGGGGAGTGTATATGTGTTGGAGTTTTCATGTCTGCATATTAAAATAACCGTTAGACATATCTATATAAACATAAAGTATAAACAGATAACAGTTGGACTCTTATCTGTTCTGGTGTACAGTAATATGCAACTAGAAACAGAAAGTAGAAACAGGTTTTGTTGGTAATTTGAAAACACTAGACTTATTTGGTTTGGCATTGGCAATCAGATTCACATTATAATATCATTCAGCTAAGTCAACATGGTCATTTGGTAGAGAAACAATGTGCTAACAAGTGTCTATATTCAACAAGCATCAAGTAAAGAAGATGAGGTTGCATTGTTATTGAATTGCTATTGTTATTGAATTGCTATTGTTATCAATTAATACCAGAATTCTCATTAATCTTTTTAATTTAGATTATAAGATGTAACAACATCATATAATAGTAATCATTCTTTTATATCACTCTTTTCATTCTCTAATAATTCTTTTTACCTTGACTTGGTTGTAGGACTTCTATAGTTTCACCCTACTTTATAAAGCTTGGTCCATCATTCCGTTCTACATTTCTTGGTATGTTTTCTCAACTATAAAACATTTAAAATGGACCGTACATGGATGTATGATGCATATATGCATATTACTTTTACTATTACATATTGACTATAGCGATATAGCTTCATTTTTTCCATGTAGAAAATGGACCGTACATGGATGTATGATGCAGTTAATCCTGATAGGTATGGTTTGAGAGACAATTTCATTAGTGGAGTTGCCGAGTTTGTAGAAATGGCTATGACACGTCCTAATTTTTTAACGGAAGGGGGCATAAGATGTCCCTGTGCAAATTGCAAGTGTATAAACTTAATGACTCCTAGAGAAGTCAAGTATCACTTATATAGGAATGGGTTTCAGCCAAACTATTATGTTTGGACTGAGCATGGAGAAGTTAACCCTAATTCAAACCTCGGTGGACATTCTAGAAGTGGAGGGAACGTGGGTTACGAAGATCAATTTGCTGCAATGAATCATATGGTACATGATGTTATTAGGCCATTTACCGAAGATCTGCATATGAATGCTAATACAGGAAATGAGACATACAGGGAGGATGAAGAGCCCAATCCAGAAGCTAAATCTTTTTATGATTCTTTGATCTCTGCAAATCAACCCATCTATGAGGGAGCTACTGAATCCAAATTATCGATTTCCGTTAAGCTTTTGGCTGCAAGATCTAATTGGAAAGTTCCTCAAAAGTGTATTGATTTTTTTGCACAAATGCTTGCTGATGTTTGTCCAACAAAACAATGTTTACCAGAAAATAATTACCAAGCAACGAAGTTGGTGTCCAAGTTAGGGTTGAAAGCTATAAAAATTGATTGTTGTGTGAACGGCTGTATGTTATACTACAAAGATGATATCACTTTAACCGTGTGTAGAATTTGTCAAGCTGATAGGTATCTTCCTCGTAAGAGTGGTATGGGAAATTTCAAAGATGTTCCTGTGAAGAGAATGTTTTATTTGCCAATAATTCCAAGATTACAAAGGTTGTACGCATCAATAGAATCTGCAGCTCAAATGAGATGGCATCATGAGAATGTAAAGCCTCCGAATATTTTACGCCATCCATCCGATGGAAAAGCATGGAAACACTTCGATAATGTTTATCCTGGTTTTGCTATAGATCCAAGAAACGTGCGATTAGGTCTATGTTCTGATGGATTTACACCTTACATTCAAGCTTCTAGTTCTCCATACTCATGTTGGCCAATAATAGTTACACCATACAATCTTCCACCAGAAATGTGCATGACAAGACCTTATATGTTTTTGAATTGTCTAGTGCCTGGACCATATAACTCTAAATCAAAGATAGATGTTTATTTGCAACCATTGATTGATGATTTACAACACTTGTGGAATGATGGTGTTTGGACATACGATGTATCTATGAAACAAAACTTTTTAATAAGGGCATGTTTAATGTGGAGAACAAATGATTTTCCAGCCTATCGTATGCTATCTGGATGGGGAACACAGGGTAAATTAGCATGCCCTTATTGTATGGATGAAACAAAAGCTTTCACCTTAAGATTTGGTGGAAAAAGCTCATGGTTTGATTGTCATCGTTGTTTTCTACCGACTGATCATTCTTTCAAAAGAAGTAAAAGAAGCTTTAGAAAAAATAAGGACGAGAAAGATGGTCCACCTTACATGTTCACAGGGGAAGATGTGTGGGAAGTTGTTCGTAATTTTCCAAAAGTGACAGATATTGGTTGGGGGGCCAAATTTACAGGGTATGGAAAAACTCATCATTCGTAAAAAAAAAGTATATTTTGGGATCTTCCATATTGGAAGGACAATTTGTTAAGGCATAATCTTGATGTGATGCATATTGAGAAGAATGTTTTTGATAATGTGTTCAACACTATCATGAATGTTGCTAGAAAAACAAAGGACAATGAAAAGGCAAGAATGGATTTACAGATGCTCTGTTTGCGTGGAGACTTAGAGATGAGAGATCTTCCTAATGGAAAAATGGCGAAACCAAAGGCAAGATATACTTTGACACCAGAGGAGGCAAAATCAATGTGTAAGTGGATTAAGGAACTAAAAATGCCTGATGGCTATGCTTCAAACCTTGCTACGTGCGCTGATGTCACCAAGGGTAGGATGCATGGTATGAAAAGTCATGATTGTCATGTTTTTATGGAGTGTTTACTCCCAATTGCTTTTCGTTCTTTGCCAATAGAGATATGGAAGCCGTTAACAGAATTAAGTAAATTCTTTAAAGACTTATGTTGCAATACATTGATGATGGAGGACTTGGTTAAGTTGGAAAAAAATATTCCAATTATCATATGTAAACTTGAAAAGATTTTTCCACCAGGCTTCTTTGAATCGATGGAGCATCTTCCGATTCACCTTCCAAGTGAAGCAATCCTTGGTGGTCCAATACAATATCGGTGGATGTATCCATTTGAAAGGTAATTTAGATATATTTTTTTGTTTAAATGTTAGCATTTTTTATAAAAAAATGATACGAAAACATCTTACATGTAGGTTGATGGGAGATTCAAAGCGTTCAGTTACAAATAAGGCTAGAGTTGAAGGTTCCATATGTGCTAGCTACTTACACCGAGAGACAACCTATTTTTGTTCTCACTATTTCAAGACCTTTAGTCTCCTACCAACTTCAAGTGTTAGAAATGATCCTCGGATTGGAAATGAGGGAGTTCTACAAACATTATCAATCTTTGATAAGTATGGACGTCCTAGTGGAAAGTCTAAAGATCATTGGATGACAGATAAAGAATGGACATCTGCTCATGTGCATGTCCTTAACAATTATGATGAGATTAAACCATATCTTGAGTAGGTTACATTCATATCACATTAATTATGCTCACAAAATAATGATTATACTTATTAAATTTGTGATTGATGTCAGCATATTCTTGGAATGCAATTCTATCGACAACCAAGATTCTTCAAGTCTAATATATGCAGAATTTCCTTTGTGGCTGAAGGCATATGTAAGTTCAATCCAATCAATTTATAAAGTTAGCTAATAAACTCTCTCTAAGTTTACTCGTGTCATATGTATAGGTGCATAATGAGCAAAATGGTGTGACTAACCCATACATCAGAGGCCTATCTAGGGGTCCTGCATCAAAGGCAATATCATGGAATATATACTTTGTTAATGGGTATAAGTTTCATACTCAAGCGTGGAGTAAGGGAAAAAAGACCACAAATTGTGGGGTACACGTAAAAGGTCTTACAGAGGGAGGAGAAGACAATTATTATGGCATCATCCAACATATCTTTCAATTGGAATACCAAGAATTAAAAAATAAGATAACACTATTTTTTTGTGAATGGTTTGATCCAAAAAAAAATAGAGGGACACGGGTTCATCCGCAATATAATATTGTTGACATTAAAATGAATAGACATTATTCTTTGTATGACCCGTTCATCCTTGCGCAAAAAGTAAGACAAGTGTATTATGTTCCTTATCCAGAAATGTGTAAAGATATGCGTGGTTGGTGTGCAGCAATTAGTACAAAACCAAGAGGACATGTGGAGATTGAAATAATAGAGGATGAAATGCCTTATCAATAAGATAATATGGCACCTGTTGTATCCATCACAGAATTGGAACTACTACAAGGTTTAGCTGATCAATAACTCTTTGATGAGGTTGATCGGGTAATTGTTCCTAACAATGACCCGATGGTTCAAGATGGTCATTGTTAGGTGCTAAAAACTGTTAATATTTAGATTAGTTTTTAGCACCTTTTTGTGAGCTTTATTTGTAAATCCAAGCCTTTTCCCATTGTTTCCGTTTTATAACCGTTTTCTAGTTAATTCCGTTATTTGATGTATCTATTTAACTTTAGTGTTTTTATTGCAGATTTTTGCATGGAAGGGTGAAGAATGGAGCTATGAGGGCCCCACAAAAGCAGTTTTGTAAAATATTCATTTTTGGAGCATGCTTTGAGCGCGCTCAGCGCGCTCCCAGCGCGAGGATGGAAGTAATTACAGAAGCTTGCGCGCTCAGCGGGCTCCTTAGCGCGCACAGCGCGCTTTTAGGCGGTTTAACTTTTAAGTGGAGCCCGCTCAGCAGGCGACAGCGCGCTCAGCGCGCTTCGCGAAACTCAGCCCCTTTATAAGTGGTTTTGATCAGAATTTTGGGACTCTCTCTCTATTGCATTCTTAGATAAAAGTATATTACACTGTAGCACTCCATCTTTGGAAGATTGAAAGCATTATTTTGTCGATAAAATCGTCGTTGATGCTCGATTCTCTTCTCCCGATTCTTGTTAATCAAGCTACCATGAATATGTGTAGCTAAGTTCTCTTTTGTGTCAAGGTTAGATGTAGGTAAACCTTTCCTTTGTATGTATATGGATTGATTCTAGTTTTTGAACTCTTAGATGATGAATGTATGGTGAAAAACCTTGTTTCTATGTTTATTCTTTGTGTTGGTTCATGATTGAGAAATATGCTCCAACTCTTTACCTAGGTTTTCCATACATCAATGTCCATTGGCTAGAGATAGTAATGTGTGTTGATGTTCACCAAATATTGAACGTTAATGTTGTCATTTTGATAGTTTGTGTGAGAAATCAACAAAGGATCAAAATGGTAAAACTCACAATATGTGTTAGAGATAAACATACTGGGAGGATATGTGATTGTATTTATCATTTAACCGAGTTCATTAGCTTATCGATTATATACGTACAAAGTGGTTTGTCGAACCGTAATCTTGACATGCTTTTATAAACCGTTAAAACAATCTTTTTACCGTTTCTAATTAACTTTGAATGCGAACGCTACGAAACCAACCTAAAACCCCTGTTACTTTAAGGCTTGAAACGTTACGACTGTAGAACGGCTGCGATATCACCGAATAATCTCTGTGGAATGATAACTAAAACCTGAACTCTATTTGTACACCAACAAATTGGCGCCGTTGCCGGGGATTGTTATTTGATATTGCAAGCATTGCAATAGTTGTGAAGTTTTAGACTTGTTACAAATTTTCTTGTGCTTTGTGATTTGTTTTGTTTAGTGTGCAGACTTTGTTTATGCGAGGGCAACTATCGGCGGACCTACTTCTATTCGATCCTGAGATTGAAAGAACCGCTCGTAGACTCAACAGCAGAACTAGATGGAGGAGGCAACTTGCGAGACAAAGACAAGAGCAAGAAGGAAGTTCTACTACAACACCACCACCACTATTCACACCAATCATGGCGCAACCACCACCTCCACCTCTTGCATCCATACCTTGTGTGAACAGTCCACGACACACCGCTCAGTTTGCCAACAACAATCAAGGAAGGCAAGCCGAGATGAAAATTGGAACTTTGAACTTATTGTATGGAAGTCCATTCACCGGATTGGACAATGAAGACCCTTTTGCGTTTCTCACAAAATTCTATGAGATTGCATTAGCGGCCGGTGTAGATCAAGCACAAGAGTTACCTCTCTTTAAAAGATTATTTCTGCATGCTTTGCTTGGCAAGGCAAAGGATTGGTACCTCGATCAAACTCCTGCCGTGATGACCGATTGGAACGTCTTGGAGGAAAATTTTATTGAACGGTTCTTCTCTCATAACCGTTTCATGGAGTCAAAAACAACAATTTCAGTGTTCTCTCAAGGCATTAATGAATCCCTCAATGAAGCATGGGAACGATTCAAGTCCATGCGTCGCAAATGTAAAGGTCACGGGTTTGATGATTTAACACAAATTCATATCTTCAAGAATGGTCTCCAACCAAATTGCAAGACATTATTGGATGCCACTTCTGGAGGATCTTTGTTATCAAAGAATGCCGAGGAAGCAACTGATATTATTAATAGAATGGCTCTCAACGATCTTCAAAGTCAAAGTCGTGGCAGCTCTCAAAAGAAGCCCGGTGTCTTGGAACTAGGAACGAATGATGCGATCCTTGCGCAAAACAAGCTTATCTCTCAACAAGTGGAGCTTTTGACTCAACAAATCAAAGAAATGAAGGAGCCGAGCAAAAGTAAGCAAGTAGCTTGTTGTGAACTTTGTAAAGGGGAGCATGACACCGGATTTTATCCTCCTCCGGGTTTTGAAGAAGTGAACTATATGGCAAATCAAAGGGATTATCAAGGTAGACAACAACAACCTTACCAACAACAACATAATTCTCAACAAAATTATCAAGGAAATCAAGGATTTCAACTGCAAGCAAATTATCAAAATAATCAAGGTTATGGTGGCGGTCCTTCAAACCGGCAAAATCCGTATCAACCTCCACCACCTCCGGTTGCTAGCTCAAAGTTGGAAGACACTTTAAACCAATTCATGCAAATGTCAATGGCCAACCAAAAGAGTAGTGACGCGACGATTAAGAATCTTGAAAACCAAGTGGGGCAACTTGCCAAGCAAATTGCCGAACAACAATCGGGTCCTTCTTTTTCCGCGAATACTCAAGTGAATCCTAAGGAGCATTGCAAGGCGATTGTTACTAGAAGTAGGAAGGAGTTGGAGAAAGAAAAGGAGAAAAATGTGGAGGAAGAAAAACTTGATGGTCTTATGGAGGATTGTAGTGATGAGGAAGTAGTTGAAAATAAAAGTGAAAATGAAGGTGTAGTTGAAAATAAAAGTGATGAAATGGTTGAAGTTGAAAATAATAGTGGTGAGGAGTTGAAGAAAAAGGAGAGACTTAGGAGAGTGAAGAAGGGAAAGGAACTAGTGAGCGTTATTCCGATCCAAAACTTACCATATCCTCATGCTCCTTCAAAGAAGGAAAATGAGAGGCACTATGCGCGTTTCATGGACATTTTCAAGCAATTACAAGTTAACATTCCGTTTTCCGAAGCTTTGGAACAAATGCCAAAGTATGCAAAGTTTATGAAAGACATTCTCACGAAGAAGCGGAGGTATTCGGAACCGGAAACTATTGTTCTTGATGCGAGTTGTAGTGCCATCATCCAAAGAACTCTTCCTAAAAAAGAAGTTGACCCGGGGCGTGTGACTTTGCCGGTCACCATTGGTGACGTCTATGTTGGAAAGGGCTTAATTGATTTGGGCTCAAGCATTAATCTTATCCCATTGTCCATTGTAAAGAAGCTTGGGAACATTGAGATGAAAGCCATTCGTATGACTTTACAATTGGCCGACAAGTCCACAACTCATCCTCATGGGTTAGCTCAAGATGTCTTGGTAAAAGTTGACAAATTTTTCTTCCTGGTTGATTTTGTTGTTATCGATATGGAGGAAGATGAAGATGCACCTTTAATTCTTGGCCGACCTTTCATGAAAACCGCCCGAATGATGATTGATGTGGATGACGGTTTAATGAAGGTGAGGGTTCAAAATGAAGAGGTTTGTTTTGATCTTTTCGAAGCTATGAAGCATTCAAAAGATAAACATGATAGCTTTCGGATCGATGCAATTGAAGAAGCAACTTTGGAGGTTTCCAAGCATGTACATGAAATCTCTCCTTTGGAAATGGCTCTTAATGATTCTTTTGAAGTGTTTTCCGAAGAAGAAGAAAGAGCTCTTGAGGAGTGTTTAAAAGAGCTTGAATCCCTCAAAGAGTTACAACCTTGGGAGGTAGAATCGGAAGAGTTAAAGAAGGATGTGAAAAATGAGAAGTCACCACTTGAATTGAAGGTCTTGCCTTCCAATTTAAAATACGCGTTTCTTGATGACGGTGGTAACAAGCCGGTTATCATTAGTAACGTTTTGTCCAAAAACGAGGAAGGCCGTCTAATTCATGTTTTGAAGAAATACCAAGATGCTATAGGTTGGGTCCTTTCCGATTTAAAAAGAATTAGCCCGGCTTATTGCATGCATCGTATTTTGATGGAAGAAGATTTCAAGGCGGTAGCCCAACCACAACGCCGCTTGAATCCAACAATGAAAGAGGTGGTGAGAAAAGAAGTGGTTAAGCTATTGGAAGCCGATATGATTTACCCGATTTCCGATAGCCCTTGGGTTAGTCCAGTCCATGTTGTGCCAAAAAAGGGAGGAATGACCGTGATTCGTAACGAAAAAAATGAGTTGGTCCCGACAAAAACAGTGACGGGGTGGAGGATGTGCATTGATTATAGAAGGCTCAACACCGCGACAAGGAAAGATCATTTTCCATTACCGTTTATGGACCAAATGTTAGAGAGGTTGTCCGGGCAGCAATTCTATTGTTTCTTGGACGGATATTCGGGGTATAACCAAATTGCGGTTGACCCGGCGGATCATGAGAAGACGGCCTTTACTTGTCCCTTTGGCATTTTTGCGTATCGTAAGATGCCTTTTGGTTTATGTAATGCGCCGACAACTTTCCAATGGTGTGTTCAAGCCATTTTCTCCGACCTTATAGAAAAGACGATGGAAGTGTTCATGGATGAATTTTCGGTTTTTGGAGGCTCATTTGATTTATGCTTGACCAATTTGGAAACAGTTTTAGAGAGGTGTGTGAAAACCAATTTGGTGCTTAATTGGGAAAAATGCAACTTTATGGTGAACGAGGGAATTGTTCTCGGTCACAAAGTTTCGTCCAAAGGCCTTAAGGTAGATCGAGCGAAAGTTGAAGTGATAGAGAAGTTGCCTCCTCTGACCAACGTAAAAGGGATCCGAAGTTTCCTTGGGCATGCCGGATTTTATCGGCGTTTTATCAAAGACTTTGCAAAGGTGGCTAGACCATTGAGCAACTTGCTAAGTGTAATACCCCAAAATTTGCTCTCCCTCTTTGTCATCATAGCATGGCATTATCATTTATCATATCATATCCACCTCATTAACATTACATTGCATTTAACATAGAAAAATGAAGCATAGCATCCTTCTTACCATCAGGGCATGTGATCAGGTGGAAGGTGGACAATCAAGTTTCCTCAAGGCAAGCCAAGAGGCCTTTCATGTCTCATACTATCTCAATGGAACATCCACAACCTCAAGAATGAGAGATTCAATGGGAGATTGAAGCACTACATCTTTCACTATGCAAGAGGTTCAAAAACTGAAGGAAAACCCTTAAAAGAGATAGCTCATTGATCCAAAATCATCCTCAAATGGTATATCTCATCATCCTTTAAGAGGATACACAACATACTCTGAGGAATTTGAAATTGAAGACTGCACATTTTGCTCCTAGGAGGTGGGCACCCAAAACTAGGGTTTCCCATTAAATCAGGGAATCTTTGATTTTTTGGACAAAACTTGATGTCATGGTATTCTACATGTTCTTAAGTGTATGTGTAGGGAGAATTGCCCCTCAATTGGTTTTGGAAGTGGTTCAATTGGAAGAAAGATCAAAAATCAGGAAATTTGGGGCCAAGTCAAATAATCAGAGGAAAAAGTCAACTCTTGACTTTTTGAGGCCAAATTCATGAAATTCATGTTATATGTGTCCAATGTGCAAAATTTGATCAAGAAACTCCAAAGGAATCATGAAAAAATCAAGATGTAAAAAGTTGCCATTTTTGGGTGAAGAAGGGTTACTAAATATAGCAAGTTTTGGCCATTTTGCATCAGAGTTTGAGCCAAGGCCATTTAAAATTGGGGCATCAAATGAAAATTCCACTCGGCCATAACAAAAGATCTTGTTTCAAGCTTCAAATCCATGTGTGGAACATCTCCATTGGATTAATATTGAGAGAGATATGATGGATCAAAGTTGGGGAAAAGTAGGCCAAAACCATGTCATGACCTAGGATTTTCAAGGCACGCGCGTAGTCATTTTAACAAGCAGTTGGTGGGTCAGAAGTGCACTCATTTTTACTCATGGTTAGAGGCCTCAAATGGAAAATATTCCAACATGAAAGTTGTTCCTCTATGTGTGATCTTCAAACTTGGTGTTCATAATTTCCTCATCTGATCAATGGATTGGGAGTTATGATGGTCCAAAGTCATGGTGATCATGACTGAAAACCCATGTCAAGATGCCTGGCCAGCCAACCTCATTACCACGCCTTCTACCAGTCTTGAGGTGTGAAGTTCATGACCATTTTTCAGTGTGTTTGAGGTCCCATTTCAATTCCATTCAAACACCAAAGTTGCTCTACTATGTTCGATCTTTCACGTGACACAAGAAGCTCATGATTTCATGTACCAAATATAGAGAAATCCACCCTCAAACATCTACTTTTGCATTGATATCCAAACTGCTACAAACCAGAAAATGATATTGTTATTGTTAGTTCACACCACTCCACGCATACATGCTGCTCACATCAGTTCACTTCACTTCATTAAACCACCATACACTTGACAAGCACGTGCATACCATACATGTTACATACTCCCTACGTGCAAAATGAAAATCATGTAAAGCTTACATTGCAAGTTTCTGTCATGTCAGAACTCTTCATCCTCACCATTCCTTCACTTCACTCCACCATAAGCTTCTCCACACCATAGCAGAACCAAGGAGACTCGCCCCTAACTAACTTAACTCAGTTAGTTAGGGTGCACTCAGCGAACTCAGTCATCAAACTCAGTCCTTAATCCCCTATATAAACAATAACACACAGAGGCACGAAAAGAGGACTTCACTTCTCACTTTCCAACTTTCACACCAAAACTCTCTAAATTTTCTCTGCTCTCTCTCTGAATTATTTCTCTCTGTGTGCACGAATTCATAAGGATCTTCATCTATCCCATCGCCATTCATCATCATCATCAAGAGCTCGTGGATCCAGAAGTGTTGAGGCTCTAAATTCATTCGTACTCCAAGTTCTTCACATCCGGTTTCACATGAGCTGAAGCAGATCACGGCCTTTATTTGGCTTAGGATCAAGGTCAAGGAGCATTGGAGCCTCCTCTCTGGTTTTCTCAAATAATTCCAAGTTCTGCAAGTTCAGGTTCCACTATCTCCTAACTTTTCTTGCTTGTTTCTTATCTGTTTTGCTTGTTTTGTACTGATTAATCTTGCTAGAAGCAATGTAGTATCATCTTGTTATTGGTAGGCTCATTAGGAGCATATTTGAGTTTTCTAGGGCTTTTTGTTTTGATTCGTATCTCTGTGTGCAAGCATCATCTGTGAATTTCAAGTATGGATCTGTGTTCTATGTGAGTTAAGCTTCAATTTGGTATACAATACAAGCATTTCTGGTAACACGTGTGTTTGACACGGTGGAGGGGTCACCGGAGAGGGTGACCGGAGAACCAGTCCGGGCACCTGAGATTTGTGCTCCGTTCCGCCCTAATTTCCGTCCAGTTTTGATCTGAACCGTTGATGTGAGTTGATCGGACGGTCGTGTTATATTCATTTTAAAAGTGTTGTGATGTGGTGGAGTCACTTAAAGTGTACCGTGAGCGCGCGATTTGGACCACCTGATTTTGGTATTTTTTTGATCATCAGATGAAGACCTCATCCAAGAGCTATGAGAGAGTCAACAATTTGACCGGTTCCATGCCATAGACCTCAGCTTCTAAACGTAATTGGACCTTGGGCCTAATACGCTATTCGCACCTCCCTTTTCCAAAACCCAATGATTTTGAACTGATTAATTACTAGTCACGCACCCCCATTCCTTTTTGCATTGCATTTTATTTTTCCATTTTTCTACACGTTTGCTTTTTAATTTTTAAAAATACTAAATAGCATCACAAAATTCCACAAAAATTCATGAGCCTTCTTAAAACATTTAGAAAATTTTTCATGATTTTGTTTCTTGATTTTATGACTTTTTTCCCCTGTTCTATATTTTTCTTTGATTTTCTTTTGTATGCATTCTTAATGTGGTACATGATTTTGTTTGATTTTGTTCTTGATCATTAAAAATTGTTTTGATACTCTTCTTTTTGCATTGAGTCATTATCATCTTAAGGTGTGTTAAGTGATTTTTATTTGATTTTTTAGGTCAGTTTATGGCATGTTTGATGTTCATTTTTGTGCTACTTTGTATGATATGTCTACTTG
This sequence comes from Lathyrus tuberosus, assembly GCA_022829125.1. Taxonomy (NCBI): domain Eukaryota; kingdom Viridiplantae; phylum Streptophyta; class Magnoliopsida; order Fabales; family Fabaceae; genus Lathyrus; species Lathyrus tuberosus. The sequence goes on along the minus strand of JALAZF010000201.1, from coordinate 9,714,093 downwards.
ACCTAAGTGCATTGTTTGACATCATTTTGCCTTGGTTCCTTGCATGCTACTTTGATATGTGATTCATCTCTGATTAGTGAACTTCAATACCATGTTTTCATAATTTTCATGAGGCCATTTGATTTTTGTTTGATGCATTTCATATAAAGCATTATAACATGTCACATCATTGTAGTCTTTGTGCATGTTTACATGATTTCTTTTGGACATACTTGCATGATCATTTGCCTATTTTGTGAACTACACTCTTGACATTATAGGTCATTGATACATGTCATATGTCATCTTTGCATGTTGGTTATCATTTAAACCTTGTGCACCTTTAACATGTGGTGTTTGTACTTGTGTTTTCTTTTGAACTTCCATTTCAATTCTACTTCTTCTATCACTTCTTAAATGTTTTGATGTGTCATGCATGAATACTTGTGAGATGTTTGTGAAATCATTTTTCATTTCATTTCAATTCTGATCCATGGATTACATGTTCCATTTATGCACATTTCTTCTTTTTCCTTTCATCTTTCATGCTCCCTTTTCTTATGGTGGCATGTTCTAATGCCATGGATGATGTTTGTTGCCTATCCACTTGGACTTGCATGATAATGATCATTTGTTTACCATGTGATGTACATTCTGGTTGTGACCTTAGAATTTGATTTCTCATCTAATTCTTTTGAGCTTTATGGTGCATAAATGTTCTTTTACTCCCTATATTTCTTATACATGTTTACTAACCATGTAGGAGCTTTGGTAAGTTTCAATTGAGTGTGGATAAGGAATCCACATTCAAATTTCTTTCCTTTCATCTCTTTTACAATTCCATTTTATGTTTTGTTAAGCACTTATGTGCTTTCTTTTAATAACTCATCACTTTCCTTTTTTGAATTACAATTCATCTTCTACTTTAGAAGTGAATTGTTTAATTCTTTCTTTCTTTAGACTTTAGGTTGAAACCTCACAAACCATTAGGATCACTCCCTTTAATCTTCAATTAGGATTGAGTCTTAGTCCACATAGGTTTTACCTTTTCTCCTCTCTTGAGTCTCTCTTCTCATCTCTTAAAGGAAACTCAAAACATCTAATAAAGGTAGGCATTTATTGCATTTAGGCCTTTCATATAAAGAAAAGATTATAAGGGGTCTTCTCTTGTAATCTTAGAATGTGTAGCATATAGCCCATCTTGGGTCAATGTGTTAGACATTTGATCTTGTATGAGGGACTTAAATGCAATACTTGTTGAAGGTACAAATAATAAAAAGCACTTCTTCATTTCCTAATCAACAAAAACACTTAATAAACACAAGTATGCTAGTGTGTTTGAACCTTGATAATTGGAACTAAGTGTGAGGGTCTTCTTCACCCTTAGTGTGCTTTCTTACCCTCCATCTTGGAATGTGAGAAGGTACACATTCCAATGACTAAGATCCAGATACACTGACGTATGCAAACAAATCCAAAACACTTCCTTCTAAAAGACAAAAACAAACAATAACGTCTTTCCTTCGGGAATTCTTTTCTCACCTCATTCACTCTTAGCGTACGAACGCGCTTCTACTCGTTCTCTTGCAAGATGGTAACGCACTCGGACCAGCGAGCCTGCAACACCTGAGCTAGAACGTAAGCCGTTCTCTAAAAGACAATCCACCCCTAATGAGGGGAACTACGTCGCTCTGATTCTCATGTTCCCGATGAGATACGTAGGCAGTGGGGTAGGGCCCATGCGAGCACTTCTTTTATTTTCCCTACATTTGTTTCTCTTTCTCCCTTCTTTCTTTCAGTTCCTTTTCCAGTATCCTTTTTTCTATCACCCTTTGATTGAAGCAAGCAAGCGTGGATCCCATCGGGTACGATGGACGCGTGGGGGTGCTAATACCTTCCTCTCGCGTAACCGACTCCCGAACCCATTTCTCTTGGTCGTAAGACCATGCTTTTCCTTTCTCTCAGGTTTATGCGGTGTTTCCTTTCCCTCTCATGGGATAAATACACATTGCTGGCGACTCTGTTTGGTGCCACTTTCGCGTTTGTACTAGGATGAAAATCCCGGGAGCGACAGCTGGCGACTCTGCTGGGGAGTATACCCAGAATCTCTGGTTTCCTTAGCGAGTCAATCCTAGCGCTTGTCTGCTTTTCTTTCATTGGGTGTTTACTGTTGTGCTATATGTTGTTGTTTATTTATTTTACTGTATTTACCGCATTTTAGCATTACATATCATATATTATATTGTGTTGCACTGTTTTGTCTGTTTGGCGGGATGGGTGTTCTGAGAGATAAGCTCACTACCAAGGCTTGAGTACATACATAGGTATTAGAGTGGATAGTCATGACGCTTGCGTGGTGGTGACCACGTATTGTTGTTCATGAGACCCACAACCAGACGAGGTTCTATCAGGAGCTTTCTGCTACTGCATGTTATGCAGGCCAGTGGTTATTCTCTTGAGGAACTGTCGACTCTGGTGACCATTCCCGAGGACTCAGTTGCGGCACTCCTCCCGAGGTGTGACAGTGGCAGACCACATTTCGTGGCAAACCCATTGCACATTCTCGATCCGAGGACCCAATGCTGGGAACTTGCTATAGGACATCCCTTTTTGAAAGAGAATCAGCGGAGGCACTCCTCGATTGGCGATAGTACTGTACCCTGAGGGATGAATGTACTATTGCATCTCGACCTCAGTGCCAGAAGCTGAGGACCTTTTCGTTTTGGAGAATCAGTTGAGGCCTCCTCGATTGATGATGATGCCAAACCAAAAATGGTGAACGTATCATCATTTCTCGACCTGAGAGCCCGGGATACTGAACATCCTAGTACCCACATGTGAGAGGGGCGGGTTGTTTACAGGTTTGCAGGTAACCTTGACTTTCATCCTACCTGGTATTTTGGTTCTCTTATTAGTGTGGACTCATCAGCTTGGTATTATTGTATTCCGATTATCCCGGCACTCTGATTATGCCGATATTCTGGCATCACTGTATTCTGATCATGCCGGTGTTCTGTTTATTCTGGTATTCCGATTATGCCGATATTCTGGCATCACTGTATTCTGATCACGTCGGTGTTCTGTTTATTCTGGTATTCTGATTATGTCGATATCCCGGCATCCTGGTATTCTGATTAGCCGGTATTTTGGTATTCCGGTATTCTCTTCAGAGCCGACTTATGAGCTTATTCAGCCGGCAGCACAACAGTTATCCAGATTATATGGAACCTTTGATCCCATGTCTGTTGCATTTGCATCATCATTTTCGCATACATGTTCTTGTATTTCCAAGGGATACTAACTTTGAGACTTGCCAGTGAGCATTTTCATCCATTTCTTATGTTTTTCAAAAAAAAAATTCGAATCAAAGCATAATGATCCCCTGGAAATATTCGGACATGGCATTTTGCATGGCATTCTCATACTCATATGCATAACAGGTGTTCCGGAGCGGATTCATCATTCTGACTGGGTATTCTCTTCAGAAACGACCAACATGACTTCTTCCAACTACTCAATTCACCACAGTCAAGGTTCAGATATGGAACAACTCCGAGCGGAGGTGACTGAGATGAAGGTCCAACTGGGGCATTTTGTGGTGGACATTCAGGCGTTGTCCCATGGTCAGAAACTGCTGAGAGAAGAAGTTAACCGGGTGAAGAATCAGATGGGCCTGCTTACAGAAATCCAGAATGCGGTGTTAAGGAAACAAAGCAATCCTCACTCTCAGTGAGGGGAACTACGTCGCTCTGATTCTTCATTAGTCAATGGAGATACGTAGGCAGGAGATCGTGTGAGATCTTTGCGAGCAACCTTATCTATCAACCTTAATTATCAATTTCTTTCCTGAAGATACCTCTTGTCAGCTTCCAACTCCATCTCCCCAAGAGAGTCCTAGGGGCAGAGCATATGGGCAAAGGCCAGAACAACTTGAGAAGAAGTTTGATCCTATTTCGATGTCGTAAGTGCAACGGGTTTCCTCATTTGCTCAAATTCAAACTGGTTGAGCTAGTCGCATCAGGATCATCTCCGACAAAGCCTCCTTTGGGGTTTCAATGCCAAATGCCAGGTATGACTACCATCCTGGGGCACCTGACCATTTAATTGAAGATTGCAAGTCTTTCAGAGGTAAAGGTAAAGACAAGGTGCAAGACGTGATCGACTCAAAGGTTATCACACCAGATGGGTGGCACATAAATTGAGTTTTCTTCATCAGATTGAGCACCCAGTTTGCGAAAACATCTTCAGAATCAATAAGTCCAGACGGAGTCAAGCCTCCTCAACAAGGACAATCATTTAGCTTCTTTACTGCATTCTCATGTGTAGCTTTTTATGTTTGTCAAAAACATTTGTATGCATGCATGAAATCTGTTTTTCTTTTTATGATTATCCTAATAAAGCGCGCATGTTTTTCCTGAAGTAATCCATTCGTATTCATTCATAAGTTTGTATATGTGCATTGCGATACCAATTATCTTGCTCAAACTCTCTTAGGGAGAATGATGATCTGAAAATGCAGAAATCTCTAATTGTGTGCTTTTGAATAAAAACCCTGTTGAGGATGTACAGGCATTGTTTCAACTCCCCAAACACTGGAGATATAAGGGAGATAAACCCTCGTTAACCCCTTTGAGCCTTGAAGTAGGAGTTTCTTTCGTATGGAAAAACCCTCACATTTAACCCAGGGGCAGGGTAGGCGTCAGTTAATTTGACCAAGTGTTCAAATTTCAAAAGGAGTGTGCATCTAAGGATCCATTACCTTCTGTTCCACCATCAAGAGGTCAAGAGATGTGAAACCACAATGGTTATCCATCAACAATCAAAGAGTGAGGCAGTCACAACCCTTTCAACAAAGTCAAGATAAGCTAGTGTCACACGATTTGTTCCGCGAAAAAAAAAGAGAAAAAGAAAAAGAAAAAGCCCGCTAAGTTGAAACTTGAAAACAAGCAACTTAGGCAAAAGTTAGGGCATCCCGCTGGACTCCGAAATCAAAGATTCAATAGAATCAGTCCAGGAAAAAGTTAGGGATAAAAACAGGGAGGGCAAAAGAATGCGAAAGCGAAAAACAAAAGGATTACAAAAGAAAATCCTCGAGCAAGAACAAAGTCGTGTGACTACGAACAAAAGACAAAAGAGGTGACTGTTACTCCAAAGCCTCATTAGGTGTCAAACCATCAAATGCATGGGTTACTTAAAGATCATAACATCTTTTTGAGAGATGAGCGCTCGTGCCAAATTAGCTGAACATATGACTGGAGAAAATCACGAAGAGTGGGTGGGCACCAATAAACTTTGAGCCATAAACCATTTTTCTCAAAACCGTGAACCAGGCCACGATACAACCCTCAAAAGTCCTAATTGAAACAGGGTTATTTCGAAAGCATACTACCAAGAGATAGCGTTCCTGACTCCTATGAGTTGTGTTAAAAAGATCGTTGTTGGTGTTGCATGTGCATTGCATTCTTTCATTCAAAAATTAATGTCGTATCCTAACCCGTGATCCGCTCACAAAGGGTTTGCGACATCTTTTCAGTAAAACTTCGAGATTAACATGTGTGTTGCGTTAGAATTTTCATTCTCAGAATAAAACATTTTCTGCTTGCATACATTTGTTTGACATCAAAGGAAGTTTACATATGGCAGTCCAGTCCAGAAGTTTAATCTTGCCGAGTTGAGAATCCTGAAACTCCTGAAGGGCAGTCACGCCCAGTGGCACCTCCTCAGGAAACTTTGTTGAGCAGGAGCTTTCCCAACAAGTTGTGCTAAGACGTAGTCGATCCGGGGCAATCACGTCGAACCATCTCTTTAAGGTGTAGCCAATCTGAGCCAATCACGTCGAGAAATCTCTTTAGAGTTCAGTTAAACTGAGGCAATTAATTCGAGATTCAAATCCCTACAAATGCAGGCATTCTTGGTTCAGTAGTCAGGGGAAAAAAAACCACTTCAAGGGTCATACTGGGGCAGGTCATCCCAAGAGCACGAGAATTGGTCCATCCAGACGACTGGTCAGCCTATCCAGGGTTCAGAATGCTGGGACAGAATATCTCACGAGATTGTTCATGAATCTTCTCAGGGCGAAATCCTCTGAAAACCATATGGTCCGGGGCAGTTACGTCGAGATCCGACGAATCTCTACAAGAGTTTGAGGACATTGAGGCATTTTGAATGTCAAGTCTTCTGTAAAATCCTCTTGGGACAATTTCTTCCGGTGGACCATGTTGGTTTGGGACAAGTGAAGAAAAACAGTTGGTCACGCATATGCAGTCAATCAGCCAAAAGGAGTGAAACTAAGGGGCATTCCAACCCAAGGCATTTTTGGTCCCCGTCTTCAGTAGGGTTCATTAATAATGTTCTCCAGCAAGAGATTGCATGCAAACCTTTCTCCCCAACAAGTGGTGGTTCAGAGTTAGATTTTCTCAGTTGCAGAAGTCATATCTCGCACGGGGTATACGTGCATATCCTTTGCTTGCAGGTAGCAGCCTCATACTAGGCTTAAAGGCAAAATTGAAGCCTTTGCGAGATCACGGGATCATGTCTTCTAGACGAGTAATCACTTACTTCCATGCAGAAGACTGGGGCAATCATGTTCGAGAAAGGTGGTCACCCTTTTGTCACAATGTTCACTGATTAAGTCCATCATTCGGTCGACGGTCGGTCACGATGATTCGATATCAACGAATTGAGCTCAACTGGGTATCGTGGTATCTTATTAAGTCGATTCTCTTATTCAGTCCTTCCAACAGCTACAAGCTTTTCTGTGTCGATAACGGTCACAGGTTCCCCAAAAGAAGGGTCTCGTCGACACCGAAACTGATGGTCATTATCCCCAGCGAAGTCACAAGAGTTTGAAGAGGCTAGATCTTCTGTAAAATCCTCTTATGACATCCTCTTCGGGGACGAATTGTTGTGTTGTCCAAGCATGGGGCATGTTTGTTTCCCCATCATGAAGTGTTGATCATCCCCAGTAGAGTTAAGGACAGTTGGTCTTCTGTAAAATCCTCCCAAAAGGCATTCCCCAGCACGAGACGTTTTACAGCAGTTTCCGCCAGCAGAGTTTGTTATAAACTCGTCATCCCTAACGGAATTGTCTAAAGGGAAGCTCGCCTAGCATGGTGCATTGTGGTACTTATCCTAAGCTCGACAGTCATATTCTTCAGCAGACTACTGTGGATTTGCTTTGGGTTTCCCCAACAGATCTCTAAGGACTCTTTCTAGCAAGTTGCAGTGGAATGTTCTAACCAGGATTTGCATATCCCTGGCAGAGTAGCCATGATCCCCAACAAGATTGTGTCTCTGGTAATGATCCCCCACAGAGGTCAGTATCGAATCTTGTCAGCAATACTCCCCAGCCGAGTTATAAGGTTGATAATCCCTATAAAGGATCTTGGGTTGAATAAATCCCCAAGCAGAGTTTTAATGGCTCATTTCCCCAGCAGGACGTCATTTAAAAATTCTCATCCCCAGCGGAGTTGCTGTGACCAGAATCCAGCCCCAAACAGATGGAATAATTCCTGGCAGAGTCATCATTCCCTCATATCTTAAAGTCCAATTTATTTTTGGCAAGCTTGACAATTCGAAGCAGACGGATTGTTCATTTATTCTCCAGCAGAGATACTATCCTCTCAGGAACCTCTAAAGTCAAATCATTGATAATGGTTCCTCAGCAGAGTTGGCAGAAATGTCTGACGCAGATGCAGAGAGTAATTCAATTTTGAAATTCTAAAAGTCCAACAGTGGATTGGCAAAAGTCCGTCTTCGGGTGGCAAAAGTCCAACAGTGGATTGGCAAAAGTCCGTCTTCGGGTGGCAAAGCAGCTAAAAGTCCAACAGTGGATTGGCGAAAGGTCCATCTAAGGGTGGCATATTCCAAAAGTCCAACAGTGGATTGGCAAAAGTCCGTCTTCGGGTGGCAAAAGTCCAACAGTGGATTGGCAAAAGTCCGTCTTCGGGTGGCAAAAGTCCAACAGTGGATTGGCGAAAGGTCCATCTAAGGGTGGCAAATTCTAAAAGTCCAACAGTGGATGGGCAAAAGTCCGTCTTCGGGTGGCAAAAGTCCAACAGTGGATTGGAAAAAGTCCGTCTTCGGGTGGCAAAAGTCCAACAGTGGATTGGCGAAAGGTCCATCTAAGGGTGGCAAATTCCAAAAGTCCATCTTCGGGTGGCAAAGCAGCTGAAAGTCCAACAGTGGATTGGCAAAGGTCCATCTAAGGGTGGCATATTCTAAAAGTCCAACAGTGGATTGGCAAAAGTCCGTCTTCGGGTGGCAAAAGTCCAACAGTGGATGGGCAAAAGTCCGTCTTCGGGTGGCAAAAGTCCAACAGTGGATTGGCAAAAGTCCGTCTTCGGGTGGCAAAAGTCCAACAGTGGATTGGCAAAAGTCCGTCTTCGGGTGGCAAAAGTCCAACAGTGGATTGGCGAAAGGTCCATCTAAGGGTGGCAAATTCCAAAAGTCCATCTTCGGGTGGCAAAGCAGCTGAAAGTCCAACAGTGGATTGGCAAAGGTCCATCTAAGGGTGGCATATTCTAAAAGTCCAACAGTGGATTGGCAAAAGTCCGTCTTCGGGTGGCAAAAGTCCAACAGTGGATTGGCAAAAGTCCGTCTTCGGGTGGCAAAAGTCCAACAGTGGATTGGCAAAAGTCCGTCTTCGGGTGGCAAAGCAGCTAAAAGTCCAACAGTGGATTGGCGAAAGGTCCATCTAAGGGTGGCATATTCCAAAAGTCCAACAGTGGATTGGCAAAAGTCCGTCTTTGGGTGGCAAAAGTCCAACAGTGGATTGGCAAAAGTCCGTCTTCGGGTGGCAAAAGTCCAACAGTGGATTGGCAAAAGTCCATCTTCGGGTGGCACGAAGCTGCAAAGTCCACCAGTAGCGTGGCAGGCCAGTAGTCGTCTGGAATTGCATAAAAGACATTATTAAAGTCCACCAGTAGTGTGGCAGGCCAGTAGTCGTCTGGAATTGCATAAAAGACATTATTAAAGTCCACCAGCAGCGTGGCAAGCCAGTAGTCGTCTGGTGTCGTTCAAAAGACAGATTCCTCCGACAATGTTTCATTGAAGATTCAATCCAGCAATGTCGGGGGAGTTTCCTCCTCATCATCCAGAGCAAATTTTTGGTTATATTTGGTATTCAATCACTATATACCTTGAAAGTCCGAAAGCAATTGCTTTCAGGCATTCAGGTCTACAGCGCTTGAATAGGGGCAGCTGTAATACCCCAAAATTTGCTCTCCCTCTTTGTCATCATAGCATGGCATTATCATTTATCATATCATATCCACCTCATTAACATTACATTGCATTTAACATAGAAAAATGAAGCATAGCATCCTTCTTACCATCAGGGCATGTGATCAGGTGGAAGGTGGACAATCAAGTTTCCTCAAGGCAAGCCAAGAGGCCTTTCATGTCTCATACTATCTCAATGGAACATCCACAACCTCAAGAATGAGAGATTCAATGGGAGATTGAAGCACTACATCTTTCACTATGCAAGAGGTTCAAAAACTGAAGGAAAACCCTCAAAAGAGATAGCTCATTGATCCAAAATCATCCTCAAATGGTATATCTCATCATCCTTTAAGAGGATACACAACATACTCTGAGGAATTTGAAATTGAAGACTGCACATTTTGCTCCTAGGAGGTGGGCACCCAAAACTAGGGTTTCCCATTAAATCAGGGAATCTTTGATTTTTTGGACAAAACTTGATGTCATGGTATTCTACATGTTCTTAAGTGTATGTGTAGGGAGAATTGCCCCTCAATTGGTTTTGGAAGTGGTTCAATTGGAAGAAAGATCAAAAATCAGGAAATTTGGGGCCAAGTCAAATAATCAGAGGAAAAAGTCAACTCTTGACTTTTTGAGGCCAAATTCATGAAATTCATGTTATATGTGTCCAATGTGCAAAATTTGATCAAGAAACTCCAAAGGAATCATGAAAAAATCAAGATGTAAAAAGTTGCCATTTTTGGGTGAAGAAGGGTTACTAAATATAGCAAGTTTTGGCCATTTTGCATCAGAGTTTGAGCCAAGGCCATTTAAAATTGGGGCATCAAATGAAAATTCCACTCGGCCATAACAAAAGATCTTGTTTCAAGCTTCAAATCCATGTGTGGAACATCTCCATTGGATTAATATTGAGAGAGATATGATGGATCAAAGTTGGGGAAAAGTAGGCCAAAACCATGTCATGACCTAGGATTTTCAAGGCACGCGCGTAGTCATTTTAACAAGCAGTTGGTGGGTCAGAAGTGCACTCATTTTTACTCATGGTTAGAGGCCTCAAATGGAAAATATTCCAACATGAAAGTTGTTCCTCTATGTGTGATCTTCAAACTTGGTGTTCATAATTTCCTCATCTGATCAATGGATTGGGAGTTATGATGGTCCAAAGTCATGGTGATCATGACTGAAAACCCATGTCAAGATGCCTGGCCAGCCAACCTCATTACCACGCCTTCTACCAGTCTTGAGGTGTGAAGTTCATGACCATTTTTCAGTGTGTTTGAGGTCCCATTTCAATTCCATTCAAACACCAAAGTTGCTCTACTATGTTCGATCTTTCACGTGACACAAGAAGCTCATGATTTCATGTACCAAATATAGAGAAATCCACCCTCAAACATCTACTTTTGCATTGATATCCAAACTGCTACAAACCAGAAAATGATATTGTTATTGTTAGTTCACACCACTCCACGCATACATGCTGCTCACATCAGTTCACTTCACTTCATTAAACCACCATACACTTGACAAGCACGTGCATACCATACATGTTACATACTCCCTACGTGCAAAATGAAAATCATGTAAAGCTTACATTGCAAGTTTCTGTCATGTCAGAACTCTTCATCCTCACCATTCCTTCACTTCACTCCACCATAAGCTTCTCCACACCATAGCAGAACCAAGGAGACTCGCCCCTAACTAACTTAACTCAGTTAGTTAGGGTGCACTCAGCGAACTCAGTCATCAAACTCAGTCCTTAATCCCCTATATAAACAATAACACACAGAGGCACGAAAAGAGGACTTCACTTCTCACTTTCCAACTTTCACACCAAAACTCTCTAAATTTTCTCTGCTCTCTCTCTGAATTATTTCTCTCTGTGTGCACGAATTCATAAGGATCTTCATCTATCCCATCGCCATTCATCATCATCATCAAGAGCTCGTGGATCCAGAAGTGTTGAGGCTCTAAATTCATTCGTACTCCAAGTTCTTCACATCCGGTTTCACATGAGCTGAAGCAGATCACGGCCTTTATTTGGCTTAGGATCAAGGTCAAGGAGCATTGGAGCCTCCTCTCTGGTTTTCTCAAATAATTCCAAGTTCTGCAAGTTCAGGTTCCACTATCTCCTAACTTTTCTTGCTTGTTTCTTATCTGTTTTGCTTGTTTTGTACTGATTAATCTTGCTAGAAGCAATGTAGTATCATCTTGTTATTGGTAGGCTCATTAGGAGCATATTTGAGTTTTCTAGGGCTTTTTGTTTTGATTCGTATCTCTGTGTGCAAGCATCATCTGTGAATTTCAAGTATGGATCTGTGTTCTATGTGAGTTAAGCTTCAATTTGGTATACAATACAAGCATTTCTGGTAACACGTGTGTTTGACACGGTGGAGGGGTCACCGGAGAGGGTGACCGGAGAACCAGTCCGGGCACCTGAGATTTGTGCTCCGTTCCGCCCTAATTTCCGTCCAGTTTTGATCTGAACCGTTGATGTGAGTTGATCGGACGGTCGTGTTATATTCATTTTAAAAGTGTTGTGATGTGGTGGAGTCACTTAAAGTGTACCGTGAGCGCGCGATTTGGACCACCTGATTTTGGTATTTTTTTGATCATCAGATGAAGACCTCATCCAAGAGCTATGAGAGAGTCAACAATTTGACCGGTTCCATGCCATAGACCTCAGCTTCTAAACGTAATTGGACCTTGGGCCTAATACGCTATTCGCACCTCCCTTTTCCAAATCCCAATGATTTTGAACTGATTAATTACTAGTCACGCACCCCCATTCCTTTTTGCATTGCATTTTATTTTTCCATTTTTCTACACGTTTGCTTTTTAATTTTTAAAAATACTAAATAGCATCACAAAATTCCACAAAAATTCATGAGCCTTCTTAAAACATTTAGAAAATTTTTCATGATTTTGTTTCTTGATTTTATGACTTTTTGCCCCTGTTCTATATTTTTCTTTGATTTTCTTTTGTATGCATTCTTAATGTGGTACATGATTTTGTTTGATTTTGTTCTTGATCATTAAAAATTGTTTTGATACTATTCTTTTTGCATTGAGTCATTATCATCTTAAGGTGTGTTAAGTGATTTTTATTTGATTTTTTAGGTCAGTTTATGGCATGTTTGATGTTCATTTTTGTGCTACTTTGTATGATATGTCTACTTGACCTAAGTGCATTGTTTGACATCATTTTGCCTTGGTTCCTTGCATGCTACTTTGATATGTGATTCATCTCTGATTAGTGAACTTCAATACCATGTTTTCATAATTTTCATGAGGCCATTTGATTTTTGTTTGATGCATTTCATATAAAGCATTATAACATGTCACATCATTGTAGTCTTTGTGCATGTTTACATGATTTCTTTTGGACATACTTGCATGATCATTTGCCTATTTTGTGAACTACACTCTTGACATTATAGGTCATTGATACATGTCATATGTCATCTTTGCATGTTGGTTATCATTTAAACCTTGTGCACCTTTAACATGTGGTGTTTGTACTTGTGTTTTCTTTTGAACTTCCATTTCAATTCTACTTCTTCTATCACTTCTTAAATGTTTTGATGTGTCATGCATGAATACTTGTGAGATGTTTGTGAAATCATTTTTCATTTCATTTCAATTCTGATCCATGGATTACATGTTCCATTTATGCACATTTCTTCTTTTTCCTTTCATCTTTCATGCTCCCTTTTCTTATGGTGGCATGTTCTAATGCCATGGATGATGTTTGTTGCCTATCCACTTGGACTTGCATGATAATGATCATTTGTTTACCATGTGATGTACATTCTGGTTGTGACCTTAGAATTTGATTTCTCATCTAATTCTTTTGAGCTTTATGGTGCATAAATGTTCTTTTACTCCCTATATTTCTTATACATGTTTACTAACCATGTAGGAGCTTTGGTAAGTTTCAATTGAGTGTGGATAAGGAATCCACATTCAAATTTCTTTCCTTTCATCTCTTTTACAATTCCATTTTATGTTTTGTTAAGCACTTATGTGCTTTCTTTTAATAACTCATCACTTTCCTTTTTTGAATTACAATTCATCTTCTACTTTAGAAGTGAATTGTTTAATTCTTTCTTTCTTTAGACTTTAGGTTGAAACCTCACAAACCATTAGGATCACTCCCTTTAATCTTCAATTAGGATTGAGTCTTAGTCCACATAGGTTTTACCTTTTCTCCTCTCTTGAGTCTCTCTTCTCATCTCTTAAAGGAAACTCAAAACATCTAATAAAGGTAGGCATTTATTGCATTTAGGCCTTTCATATAAAGAAAAGATTATAAGGGGTCTTCTCTTGTAATCTTAGAATGTGTAGCATATAGCCCATCTTGGGTCAATGTGTTAGACATTTGATCTTGTATGAGGGACTTAAATGCAATACTTGTTGAAGGTACAAATAATAAAAAGCACTTCTTCATTTCCTAATCAACAAAAACACTTAATAAACACAAGTATGCTAGTGTGTTTGAACCTTGATAATTGGAACTAAGTGTGAGGGTCTTCTTCACCCTTAGTGTGCTTTCTTACCCTCCATCTTGGAATGTGAGAAGGTACACATTCCAATGACTAAGATCCAGATACACTGACGTATGCAAACAAATCCAAAACACTTCCTTCTAAAAGACAAAAACAAACAATAACGTCTTTCCTTCGGGAATTCTTTTCTCACCTCATTCACTCTTAGCGTACGAACGCGCTTCTACTCGTTCTCTTGCAAGATGGTAACGCACTCGGACCAGCGAGCCTGCAACACCTGAGCTAGAACGTAAGCCGTTCTCTAAAAGACAATCCACCCCTAATGAGGGGAACTACGTCGCTCTGATTCTCATGTTCCCGATGAGATACGTAGGCAGTGGGGTAGGGCCCATGCGAGCACTTCTTTTATTTTCCCTACATTTGTTTCTCTTTCTCCCTTCTTTCTTTCAGTTCCTTTTCCAGTATCCTTTTTTCTATCACCCTTTGATTGAAGCAAGCAAGCGTGGATCCCATCGGGTACGATGGACGCGTGGGGGTGCTAATACCTTCCTCTCGCGTAACCGACTCCCGAACCCATTTCTCTTGGTCGTAAGACCATGCTTTTCCTTTCTCTCAGGTTTATGTGGTGTTTCCTTTCCCTCTCATGGGATAAATACACATTGCTGGCGACTCTGTTTGGTGCCACTTTCGCGTTTGTACTAGGATGAAAATCCCGGGAGCGACACTAAGCAAGGAACATGTATTTCTTTTTAATGATGAATGTCTTCATGCTTTCAAAATTTTAAAAGAAAAGTTAGTTACCGCTCCAATAATAATCGCTCCGAATTGGACTTTGAATTTTGAACTTATGTACGACGTGAGTGATTATGCGGTTGGAGCGGTACTTGGTCAGAGGAAGGAAAAAAGTTTCCATGCCATACACTATGCAAGTAAAGTTTTAAATAAGGCACAAGTTAATTATGCAACTACTGAAAAGGAATTACTTGCTATTGTGTATGCGCTTGAGAAATTTAGATCCTACCTCATCGGGTCAAAAGTTGTTGTTTACACCGACCATTCGGCGATCAAGTATTTGCTAACCAAACCGGATTCGAAGCAAAGGCTCATCCGATGGATCCTTTTATTACAACAGTTTGATTTAGAAATAAAAGATAAAAAGGGTTCGGAAAATTTGGTGGCGGATCACTTGTCTCGCCTTGTCAATGTTGAGGTCACATTAGCTTAAAAGGAAATCCAGTCCTGATGAAAAACTTTTTATAGTCCAAGTTAGGCCTTGGTTTGCAGATTTTGCTAACCATAAGGCCACTGGTTAGGTGCCCGAAGACCTAACTTGGAACCAAAAAAGGAAGTTCCTTTCGGATGCTAGTTACTACGTGTGGGACGACACGTATTTGTTTAAATTAGGAAGTGATAACCTTTTGAGAAGGTGTGTCACGAGCGATGAGGCTCAAAGCATTCTTTGGCATTGCCATAACTCGCCGTATGGAGGCCATTTTAATGGTGCGAGGACGGCCACTAAAGTCCTTTAATCGGGCTTTTATTGGCCTTCTCTTTTTAAAGACGCACATCTCCATGCCAAGAGTTGTGACATGTGCCAAAGAACGGGTGGAATTGGACAACGTGATGAAATGCCTCTCCAAAACATACAAGAGGTAGAAATTTTTGATTGTTGGGGCATCGATTTTGTTGGTCCATTTCCACCATCTTTTGGTAATGAATACATGTTGGTAGCAGTTGACTATGTTTCGAAGTGGGTTGAGGCGATTGCCTCACCTAAGGCGGATGGCAAAACGGTGATAAATTTTTTAAAGAAATACATATTTTCCCGTTTTGGCACTCCTCGGGTGCTCATTAGTGATGGTGGGTCACACTTTTGTAATACACCTCTTGAAAATGTCTTAAAACACTATGGTGTATCGCATAAGGTGGCGACCCCTTACCACCCGCAATCGAATGGTCAAGCTGAGGTATCCAACCGTGAGGTAAAAAGAATCCTTGAAAAAACCGTGTCAAGTTCGAAAAAGGATTGGTCGCAAAAATTGGACGAGGCTTTATGGGAATATCGCACTGGTTATAAATCTCCAATAGGTCTAACTCCGTTTCAATTGGTTTATGGTAAAACTTGCCATTTACCGGTTGAATTGGAGCATAAGGCTTTGTGGGCTTTGAAAATGTTAAATTTTGACAAGGACTTGGCCGGTCACAAAAGAAAAGTGCAACTTCTTGAGCTGGAAGAAATGCGTAATGCCGCATACCACTCAAGTTGGTTGTACAAGGAAAAAGTGAAAGAATACCACGATAAAAAGCTCCGACAAAAGGACTTCAAGGCCGGACAATTGGTGTTATTGTTTAACTCTCGGTTAAGACTCTTTCCGGGAAAATTAAAATCAAAGTCGTCCGGGCCTTTTCGTGTGAAGGAAGTGAAAAACTTTGGAGCGGTTGTTATCGAAGACTTGGAAAAGAAAGACTGTTGGACTGTCAACGGTCAACGTCTGAAAATTTACCTAGTAGGGAATTTCGATCGTGCTTCCAGTTCTGTTCTCCTTGATGTTCTTAATTGAGCATCTTGGACCGTCGAGCTTATCCGACGTTAAACAAGCGCTTGTTGGGAGGCACCCCAACACTGTAAGTTTTTATCGTTTTTACTAGTGAATTTGCTGTTTAGGCATGGTTTGTGAAAAATTGATGTTGTATGATGTTTAGGGTGATGTTTTGAACGTGTGGATGTTGCCTTTTTGCTGCTAGGAGGGTTTTTGAAGTTGCCCTGCGCGCTGAGCGCGCAGGTAGCGCGCAGGTAGCGCGCTCATGGAAAAAATGGCCTTTTGCTTCCAGAAGCTAGCGCGCTCAGCGCGCTCTTTGCTCACTCAGCGCGGTGTGCGAATTTTTGAAAAAAAAATATTTTGATTTTCTGGGCCCACAAAGCTGTACCCGGCCCAGAAATTTGTTTAAGTGGCTAGGGTTCAGAAACCTTGCCTCTTTCACCTCATTCCCCTCACTTTCTCTCATTTTCTCTCCTCCAAATTTTTCAAAACCTCCTTGGATTTTCAGTTCTCTACATCATCTCCCTTATTATTTTCTGCTAAGTATCATCATCTTCAAGCAATGTAAGTCTTTGTTTTTCAATTTTTTTCATTTTCATATAGAAACCCATTTTTGGGACATTGTTTTTAAATGTTGAATGTTCTTGTTCTTCTTCTTTCCTTTGCTTCTGTTTATGACTAAATTCTGTATAAGTGTTTATTTAGTATGATTGCATGTTGGTTAGAAGTTAGAATTGTGGAATTTAGGGTATGAAATTTTAGAATTAGGTTTTGTGAAAAGTTGAATTGATTTTTGTGAATTCAGTGTGGGCATTTCTCTATAACAATGGCTGTGTAGTGGAAGTGAGGGTTGTGTTTATCTTTTGGAACCACCTGTTGCAGAGGGGGTTTTTTCTGCATTTCACAGAGCCCGCTCAGCACGCTCCTGCACGCTCAGCGCCCTCTGAGATTTGCAGAAAATTCCCCCTTGTCCTAATTCTGTTCTGCTGTGCTGTGATTGTTCTATATATTGTTTATGTAATTAAGGAACTTTTGCATGTTGTTTTCACTAACGTGTGGTACTGTTTTGTGTATATGTTTTTTTTTTATTCTTTTGTTTTTCAGATGTCAGGAAGAAAGAAACAACGAGTCGTTGGTTCTACGTCAAATCCTAACAGAAGAGCTCCTGCTGGCCAATTCGATTCGACGCGTTTTGTTGGCCTCGAGCAACAACAAAGATACGTGCAGCTTGAAAAGCGATCGATTTGGCCGGACAGGTTAATTATGATTGATCCAGATGGTCCCCATAGAAACATAAGCCATTTTTTCCAAGGTGGTGCGTGGGATAAGCTTGGTTCTCCTTTTCCTGAGTACCACATAGACATTGTGAGGGAGTTTTACGCTAATGCGTTACCCTCCGGTGGTGATAGGTTCACTTTCAAAACTTGGGTTCGGGGGAAAGAAATCGATTTCTCAAGAGATTCCATCAATACATACCTTGGAAACCCACTGCAGCTGGAAGAAGATGCGTTGTGTGACTTTGGACGGACATTGGCTCGGCGGAATTGGAATGCCGACCAACTTAGGGAGTCTTTGTGCAGAACCGGGGGTACTTACACTTTAAGCGCTAGTGGAGCACCTATAAAGTTTGCTAGGAGGGTGTTGGATTCTGTCTCACAGCTTGTCATGTCGGTTGTTCTATACAACCTTCGGCCAAGAAGCCACACCTCCTCTATTCCAATGGAGACCGTTGTTCTAATTTTTCATTTGTGCACAGAGGGCCACACCGTGGATTTTGCACGGATTATTTCCAATGAGATGAAGAGAACTGCCACCAGCGGTACACCGCTTGGAGATCGTGTGGCTTGCGCCCTTATTTATCCAGGGTTGATTATGGCTTTATGCCATGAGGCGCAAGTTACATTACCTACTCATGGGAATGTGAAGCTCCAGATTGTGGATGATAGTTATGTCACTCGTCATTGTATGGGGGTGATTGATTTAGAGCAGGCTGTCCCTGCAGCTGCTGCTGCTCCTGCTCACGGTCGCGGGCGCGGACGTGGGAACGCTTATGATCCAAGTGCTGAGGCCAATTGGGCCATGCACGAGGCTCATTAGCGGGCTTTTTTATTTATGCATGATTCTATGATGCAATTGCAGCTGCAGATTCGGGAACCGCATGTGGACCACCAGCTGAGGTCTCGCGAAGACCTCATTGCTTATGCTCGTTGGCCTAAGGGCAGGCTTGGTTTTCCGGAGGGGGCAGGCGAAGGCGACCTTGATGACGATGACGGTGATGATGGAGCGGATGGAGCGTCTAGCTCTAGTTTTGACTGATGTTGGGTTTGATTAATCCTTTATTATATTTTGTTTTTTTTCATTTTGGTATAACTATTATGTTTGGATTTTGTATTGACTACCTTGTGTATGAATTTTGTATTCTCCATCCGGGCGGATGTGAGTTAGAATTGGTGTTAAAAAATTTTTTGGTTGATTAATGAATTTAACATCCGTGTGGATGTTGTTTTATGCTTATATGGTTTGTTTGTACAGAAATTTTTTGTTGTTTGCCCTTTATTTTTAAGGTAATTGATGGATGAAGCAAGTTTGTTTCTTTGAACAATAAGTGATGCACTCCACCTTTCATTGATGATGATGATAAAATTCTAAGTTGGTGCACACAAAGGTACTCTGTTTTGTGCTTTGTAGAATGTTAGTATGTTTTTGAACTTTGTGCTTTACATAATTTTCAAGCTTTTCTTCATTTTGCATTTTTGTTCATTTTGGAATCAATTAGGACAACCACAAATGTGAGTCCCTCCATTGTTCATAAATATTGAGAGATTGTGTAATTGTTGTTTAGCTCGTATGATTCATGTTTAATCTTGTATTCATTTGCAAACCTTGGAAACATTGAAATGATCTAGGCAATTTTTTATTGTGAGAAAAACAACCAATCCAAATAAACTTCAATTTTACCTTGTGAGAGGTGTGAGCACTTGCTTGCCATGTTGAGCCTTGAAATTGGAATGAATATCGCATCAACCTGTCGATTGATCATAGGAATGCACTTAATAGTGGTTGTTGATGCTAAAAAGAAAATCAATGTGATTCATTCTAGTTTTTTTATATACACTTAACCCTTTGTTTGGACATACTTTTGAAGAACATTGCACATTAAATATGGTATGGTTTAAAGTTGGGGAGAGTGGTTCTAGTTTGCGGAAAAGAAAAAGAAAAGGTGATTTAGTGCCTCTTGTGAAAAAGAAAAAGATACTTGGAACATTATTTTTGTGCTCTGCTCAGCACTCCAAAAGGAGTTGCTTGAAAAGAAAATGAAAGAGTGCACCATAAGAAAAGAATAGAAAAGAAAAGAAAGGTTTGAATTGAATTGTTATGAGGTGTCTAAGTGGGTTATTGGTATGTTCTTCATTGTTGAAATTTTTTGTTAACCACTTTGTTTCATTGCCCTTTTACAAATATCCCTTTCTTGTTAAACCTTGCCTTGTTACAACCTTTAGAAGCCCTTAAGAGATCTTTGTTTCCTTGGTTTTCTTGTTGAATTGGTTTGATGAATGCATGAATTGTTCTGGATGCTGACACTTTTGCTATGAGTGTGTTTTGTCCCTTGTATATATTGAGCTAGGCTCATTTGAATAAATTAGGTGATTCCAATTTGAACATTTGTTTACTTATGATTTGTGCTTGTTATTTATGTTTAGAATTTAGTTCATTTACATATTTTCATTCTTAGTAAGGTCGAGCGGTACTTGCGTGCGTGTTTATTTGGTTTGAACCATTACTTTTTGTTGGTGTTCGTTTTCGGTTTTCCGCTTGCTTCTATTCTATTTTATCTTCGTTTGAGGACAAACAAAGAAACAAGTCGGGGAGAGTTGTTAGGTGCTAAAAACTGTTAATATTTAGATTAGTTTTTAGCACCTTTTTGTGAGATTTATTTGTAAATCCAAGCCTTTTCCCATTGTTTCCGTTTTATAACCGTTTTCTAGTTAATTCCGTTATTTGATGTATCTATTTAACTTTAGTGTTTTTATTGCAGATTTTTGCATAGAAGGGTGAAGAATGGAGCTATGAGGGCCCCACAAAAGCAGTTTTGCAAAATATTCATTTTTGGAGCATGCTTTGAGCGCGCTCCCAGCGCGAGGATGGAAGTAATTACAGAAGCTTGCGTGCTCAGCGGGCTCCTTAGCGCGCTTTTAGGCGGTTTAACTTTTAAGTGGAGCCCGCTCAGCGGGCGACAGCACGCTCAGCGCGCTTCGCGAAACTCAGCCCCTTTATAAGTGGTTTTGATCAGAATTTTGGGACTCTCTCTCTATTGCATTCTTAGATAAAAGTATATTACACTGTAGCACTCCATCTTTGGAAGATTGAAAGCATCATTTTGTCGATAAAATCGTCGTTGATGCTCGATTCTCTTCTCCTGATTCTTGTTGATCAAGCTACCATGAATATGTGTAGCTAAGTTCTCTTTTGTGTCAAGGTTAGATGTAGGTAAACCTTTCCTTTGTATGTATATGGATTGATTCTAGTTTGTGAACTCTTAGATGATGAATGTATGGTGAAAAACCTTGTTTCTATGTTTATTCTTTGTGTTGGTTCATGATTGAGGAATATGCTCCAACTCTTTATCTAGGTTTTCCATCCATCAATGTCCATTGGCTAGAGATAGTAATGTGTGTTGATGTTCACCAAATATTGAACGTTAATGTTGTCATTTTGATAGTTTGTGTGAGAAATCAACAAAGGATCAAAATGGCAAAACTCACAATATGTGTTAGAGATAAACATATTGGAAGGATATGTGATTGTATTTATCATTTAACCGAGTTCATTAGCTTATCGATTATATACGTACAAAGTGGTTTGTCGAACCCTAATCTTGACATGCTTTTATAAACTGTTAAAGCAATCTTTTTACCGTTTCTAATTAACTTTGAATGCGAACGCTACGAAACCAACCTAAAACCCCTGTTACTTTAAGGCTTGAAACGTTACGACTGTGGAACAGCTGCGATATCACCGAACAATCTCTGTGGAACGATAACTAAAACCCGAACTCTATTTGTACACCAACAGTCATTCGGAAGATGAGGAAGAGGAGGAGGAGGAAATAGATGAGGATGAAAATGATGAAGAAAACATGGACGAGCAAGATGATGATGATAATGATGATGATGTTGATGATGAGGATGACGACAACAACAATGAAGACCAAGAAGATGATATGGATTAGTTTGTTTTTGTATTAAAGTAGTTGTAAGTTCCATGGAAAGGAGAAAGTTGTAGTTGATGTTCTAGTTTATTTTAAAAATATATGGACACCTAAATGTGTGTGAAGCGTGTTGTGTATGTTGGTGATGTGAGAACTGATAAAAACTGATTTTTCTGGTGTGCCTCTTGCTTTGTAATTGTATTGTGAATTTTTTCTGCTACTGATTTTTCTGATCTGATATGCTCTCTCACTGATGCGTGTCAATTTGTTTTGGAAACAAATTTATGACTTGTAATTCATGTTTTAATGCTGCTCTGAATGTGTATGGCCCTTGTCTTGGAATTGGAAAAGGATACAACCTGCTATGAATGTGGTCCTTAAACATGTCTTGGACTGGTTTTGGAAAAACAATGATGATGTCTTTGTTATGATTTTCTTGCAGGTTTTGAGTAATTTTTTAAGGAGGATTGCCCCATTAAATCGTCAGAATCTAAGGCGGTGTAGGTTACTGCTCCTTTCCATTTATTGTTTATATTTCACCTTTGGTGCAACAAGTTACTGCCATAATCTCTCTTTATTGCTCTTTTTTTTTTCTTATGTTTTGTTATTAATGTATTATATAGAATGTACTTTTTATTATACAGGATGTACTTTTTAAATTATACAGTATATACTTAATTACTATTGTGCAGGAAGACTTATACATTGAGAAAAATGACTGGACAATGCCATGGAACTAAGAGGAAGAAGTCTTCCACCATTGTTCATCATAGGTTGTTACGACCTGGCGATCTTGATAAAGCTACCAAGAAGCTTGTTGAAGCCAACAAGAAGCGCCTTAAGAAATTGGGTTTACCATCATCAGCCCATCCTTCCTCACCAACAGTCCAAAAGACACAACCTGTGGTCCAACCAGCCCCTAAAGTACTCCATCCTACCCCATCATTAGCCCAAGAAGAAACAAAAGAGATCCAACCTTCCCAAGTGATGGCACCAACAGTAGTCCAAAAAACAACAAGAGTGGTCCAACCATCCCATGTGACTGCACCAACAACAGTCCAAGAAACAATGAGAGTGGTCCAACCACCCCAAGTGACGGCACCAACAATAGTCCAAGAAACAACACCAATGGTCCAACCTTCACTAATGACCGCACCGACAAGTGTCCAAGAGACACCACAACCTTCCCTAGAGGAGGCGAATCTTACGGACAATGTTGAGGGGGATCACCTGCAGAATGAACAAGAGGTCCATCAAGAGGATAATGTTATGAAGATAATGATACGACCTCTTGGTGAAGGGTATTTAATTTTTGTTTTTTTAATAATTTGTCATGAATTTACTTTTATTTAAATCTATTTCTTTTACAATTTACATTTTGGTGTGTGTAGATTTGCTCCTGGAAAAGCTGCTGCTAATGCAATTAGCATGGCTATTAGGAAACAGTTTCGAGACATTTATACGTGTTGGAAAAATGTTCCCCAGGATGAATGGTTTGGAATATTTTCGGTAAGCCTTATAAATTGGTTGTAGTTACTTTGTGACAATTGAATTATACCACCTCTGATATGAATATATTTTTTGGAATTAAATTTCATTCTACTTACATTGTCGACCAGAAATATGTTTCATGGGAGCCTCATCATGTGAAGAAAATCAGAGAGGTATTTGATAAAAAAATGTCCTAAACGCCTTACTAACATGCTTACAAAAGTGAGAGATAAGGAGGAAAGACCAAGGTGGATGGGAGAGGATGCATATAAGGGTCTTCTTAAACATTGGGAGAGTGATGGTTTCAAAAAGATGTCTTCACAAAACAAGATTAATCGGAGTTCAAGTAAGGGAGGAGTTGTCCACACCACAGGACGCAAGGCTCATCACGACATTGCACTTGATATGGTATGTATGAATTTGCATATTGAATAAAACTTACATGTTTATATTTAAGGAAGTAATGCAATATAGTATTTTGATATTGATTGAGTTAGAGAAGGTTTGTTATAGTTAGTTAAAATTCTGTTAATTGTGTAACTGGCAG
Source organism: Lathyrus tuberosus (assembly GCA_022829125.1). Classification (NCBI taxonomy): domain Eukaryota; kingdom Viridiplantae; phylum Streptophyta; class Magnoliopsida; order Fabales; family Fabaceae; genus Lathyrus; species Lathyrus tuberosus. The sequence continues at coordinate 9,690,594 of JALAZF010000201.1, read as the reverse complement.
TGAAATCAAAAATTCTGTTATAGTTAGGCTACATGGTTCTTGAAAAATGAAAAATATTAAGTTCGTATACTAATTATTGTGGTTACATAGAATTCATGAAAGATTGTTACTGATTGACTTTATTGGCAGAGCAAAATACTTGGACGAGATGTCTATCCTGATGAGCTTTTTTTGGCTACCCATAAAAAGAAGTCAGGCGATTGGGTTGATAGTCGTGCTGAAAAACTTATGTAAGTTGTTTGCGTGAATTGAGTTAATATTTGATAGTCTGTCACATGCCTACACTTTCATGGATCTTTAATGAAAGACTGTCACATGTCACATAACTAATGTCAAGGATCTGTCACATGCCTACACTTTCATGGATCTGCCGGAATCTGAAGTTTCTAACACATAAATTGTTTTTTTAAGCATGGAGAGTAGCAAGCTTAAGCTTGCTCCCATCATCTGACTGTGTATGCTTTAGGATTCTTGTTAGATACTATTGTAAATTAAGGACCATCAATTTGAATTCAAATTGGAAAAGTTATTATTGTTACTAATTTATTATAATGCAGCGATGTCGGTAAATGGTGGTTCTGATCTTTTATAAATTAGGCACATCTATGTTGGATGCTTATAGACTAGAGTGTAGAAATTTATAACGATTAAGAATAAAGCCAACTATATCCTTTAGTTTTATCCGTGACAGAGTGATGCACCTGCCATCAAAACTGTGATGGATCTAATCTAAGTTAATTTTGATAGAGTTTGATAAAGTAGAGAGGTTATCTAGATCTAACTAACTGAAGTTGTTATAACAAACTTGTACAGCCCAGCAAGAGAATAACAGCTCAACAATAGAATAACAGAAATCTAGAAATGATAAACTAATACTATCTTTAACTACTCTATTAGATTTGATCCATGACAGAGTGATGCACCTGCCATCAAACTTATGAATGTTTAAAACTGTAAACCATCAAACTTATGTTACTTATTTTTTTCCAGGATAACTATCAGGAACGTCTTACTCAACTAATTAAGAATGATGAGCATACTACAAGTGATACACTAGAGGTTGATGGTGAGAAAAGACTTGAATTGTGGGTAGATGTTGCCGGGGGTATTTCTCGAGGTCATTGTTACGAAACTGGAGCTTTGTCTGTTAACCATAGACCAGGTGTATCTCATCTTACTCAAGAGTCATGTCCTTCTGAACATGAGGTCATTGAGATGCTTCGTCGGGAGGCAGCTGCAGCAAACCAAAGAGCGGATGAAGCAAACCAAAGAGCGGTTGAGGCTGATCAATGTACGAAGGAGTTGCAAAACCAATTCCTAATTGATATGGAAGAGTTTAGGAAAAGGATGAAGGCTTTAGAGCATCATTTAGGAGGTGGATCTTGCAGTACTAGTCAACCTCATCCGCATTATAACAGTGCTCTTGATGATCTATCAGAGGATGATGATCTTGATGATCAATCAGAGGATGACCTAGGCTAGTCTTTTAACAATGACACAACTTTCATATTTTTTGTATGACCCTACTTAGTTTTTTTGAACTAGTGACATATTATGGGTTTGCCTTAGGATTATTTAGTTTCTACTAGTGACATATTATGGGTTCACTTTTTGAGTTCTATTGTGACCCTTTTGTAGCAGGTTGAGAACTTTTGAAATATATGGCTGGTAATTAATGCTATGAATCTTTTCAAATCTGCTTTTGAAATATATGTATAGAATTATTCTTTAATATTGTGTGGGAGGTTAGATGAGAATTTTATGCAGTTGGTAGAGGAAAATTGGAAGAAAAGCGTGTATGGCAGGGCAATGAAAAAACTCTGGCCACAAATCTCTGTTATGTGTATGGCAGGGCAATGAAAACCCTCAGCACCTCTCAGGCCACAAATCTCTGTTATGTTAAAAAGAGTTTCTGTCACGAATTGGATTTGAATTGAGGTTAGTGGAATTTTGTTAAAGTTGGTTTTGATTTTGCTATGATATTAATTAGTTGCATTTGTAACTTGCTCTCTGTTTGGTGGTTTGGTTTCCTTGTGTTGCAGCCTGTAGTTTCTCTTTGCAACTTGTGTTTTTTTGCCTTGTTTGGCAACTTGTAGTTGCAGATGATGCTTTGCATTGTGGCTTGTAGGTGAGGTTAGCTTAGTCGTTCGCAAGTTAGTTGCAGGTTTATTATGACTTTAGTTAGTTTTGAATTGGAATGTTGACTATTTGTGTGAAAGTTCTGTTATGAATTTTTGTTGAAATGGTCAGTTAGCAATAGAAATTTGTTAAGGTCCATGACAACATGTGAGATTGTCGAGGGAACTTATTGCTGCAATGGTCGAGTAATGCTATGTCAATAAGTTGTTAAACTTTTGGTGAGAAATTCTAGTGTGAGATTGTCTTGATGATATGGATCATGTAAACGTGGGGGCTGGTAGTTGATTTTTATTTGATTTGGTGTTCACGGTGCAGAGTTTTGTCTGGTGTGAGATTATCCTTGCAAGTTTTGTCTGGTGTTCACGGTGCAGAGTTTTTTTTTTCTTTCTTTGGCCTTGCGTGAATTCGCAGCGTGGGGGCTGGTAGTTGGTTTTTATTTGATTTGGTTGCCCGTGCTTTCTTAAGGCCTGGTGCAGTGTTGTCTTTGGGCTGGTGTGTAGCGGCTGTTGATTGTTTCTATGCCTTATTTTGTTTCTGTTATCTGGTGTGATGAACTTGCTTTTTTCTAGCAGCCTGATCTGTATTTTAAGGCATTTCTTGTGCCTTGGTTTTGCTCTAATAATATTCATTTTCCGTTTCAAAAAAAAAAACATTAACTGCTAGTTTAAAGTGAATTAGGATTGTCACGTCACTAAATTAAGCCTAATATAAATTTCTTATGTTTGGTATTTAATAATATTATAAATTTGATTTATTATTTTTTATTTTGGATGCTAAATTTAGAATCAACAATAAATAAACGCTATTTAGCCTTTTAAATATTTTGATGCTAAATTTAGCTTCCCTAAAAATTAATGCTAGTTAGAGTTTAAAATATGTTGATGCTAAATTTAGCATCAGTAAATTACAAACACTAATTAGCGTCTACGATTAGATCATTATTTAGCTTCCGTTTTAGAGTCCATTTATGTAAATTCTAATTAGCTTCAGCAGGATGCTAATGTTTAGCTTCAAGGTTTTTATTGTCGTCAATGAATTGGACGCTAAATTGACGCTAAATTGCTGTTAGCGTCCAGATTTCAACGTTTAGCATCCATTTTACGTTGAGACTAAAACAGTGTTTTCTAGTAGTGTAAGTTATACAAAATAAATATTCCAAAATATGGAGAATAACAAGAACACTCTAAAAACTAGTTGAATCAAAATAAGGGTGACTATTACATTGAAAGGAGTTTAATCTAAGTTACATATGAGAAAACAAATGAAAAACTTAGAGTGACATTGAACATTCAATCTTCCCGCTTCTAAATCAATATAATACCTTCAATAAATATGATACAAATTTATATTAATGAAAAATTAAAGGTTTTTGATTCTTAGAGGAGTTTGGACGATTTATAACAAAAGAGGGAAGATCAATTTCAAGAATTTCAAGAATTTCAATTTTGATTATGAGGGAGATCGAGGAGTTTGATTTCGATTATGTGAAAATTGTTTTTTAATTTTAGAGATGAAGATAGAAATTAATTTCAATTTTAGAGATGAAAGTTGAAAGCACTTTTGATGGTGAAATTCAAAAACGATTTTGGTGGTGAATGTCAAAATTGATTTGTGTTTTGATGGTCGAAATGATTCATATTATGGGGTCAAAATAAAAATATATTTAAATTTGGATTATGAGGGAAAACAAGATTGAAACAGGAAACCAAATCTAAAAACTACGGTCAGTCTTGATTTTTAGAGACTCCGGATTAAGAATAAAAATGATTATATATACATATAAAAATGCACACGGACAAAGAATTTGATTAACTTGGTTGTTGATAGTAGAACTTGCATTTCCATATTGCATGAGCTCTATTTCATTTGACATTATTTTTTGGCAATATATTAACAGAGTTATTTAAAATTATAAATATTGGATTCAATGTTCGAATAGACAGACGCGCGCACGCGCGCACACACAATTAATTATGAGACCCTAATTTTTTGGTGCTCTGTGTTGTGGCACTGGTTGCCCTGACCTAAGGCCAATCTTGCCGAAAACCAATTTGGAAAAATAGAATTGGAATTAGAAGGTTGCACGAGATAATTGAGGTTTCTGGAAAATACTTGAACAATAAGTTTCTGGAAAATAATTGAAAGGACTCACGCTGACCTAAATATAGTTCTTTTTTTTATGTTTTTTTTACTAATAAAGTTTTTGTTTGTTTATTATAGGTTTTTTATGCATGTATACGTCATTGAAACTAAAAGTAAATGTATATATGTATATTTTTAAAACGAAAAGATCAAATCAAATATATGCCAAAGAACAGGAAACACAAGGAGGCCAAACTAACACGGAAGTGAATCTAAATTTTTTAGTACCAAGTTTGTCTAAGAAGAAATCCTTGTCAATACCATTATGAGAAAAATTAAACCAATTGTGAGTAATAGACATGAAATCACTGGTGTCTAGAGAATTAGCACAACTATTATCTTTTTTTAAATATATGAGAGACCAAAAAATTCATATCTAGCCATATAATTCAACTATCTAACTCTTATCCTCCAAGGAATAAGCTTAACATTGGTGAAGACTCTCACCACACAATAACGGAGTATGGAACACTCCGAATTCAATAATGTTTTAAATTGAATTTAGTTGCATTTTATTTAAATCATTGAAATTAATTTTTATGTTTTATTGGGATAACTCGAGAATATATGTGTTTTAGAGGATACTGGAGAGAATTAAAGGAATGGAAAAATTAATTAGATTAATTTTAATTAATTTAAGTTGAGGGAAATAATTAAAAATACGATAGTTGTAGAAAAATAAGATAAATAATATAATTTGGTGGATAATTGAATTATTATAAATTAAAAATAAAGGAAATTGGAGTTAGTAAGATGTGTAGGGGCAAGAGAGAAAGAATATGAGACTAAGTTTAGGGTAATAAGGCAATAAACTAATTAAGGAATTGTGTTTTGGTTAAAATAGAAAAGAGTGAGGGTTGAATCTTGACAATACGTATTATTTTGGAGACCAAGAGAAAAGAGGCAATGGAGGCAACCTAGAGTTTGGGGGAGAAAACACAATCGTTGAGGAGCTTAGAGCTTGCTTTGCCAAAAATTCAAGGTAAGAGGGAGATTACACTTCTACAGATGTATATTGTATGAAGGGTAGAGAGGGTTCCCCACCCTCTTCTAGGTTTTTCTTTGATTTCACCATTGTTGATGTTCTCATGTGTTCTTGATGAAATTTGTGCAAATTGTGTGTCCAATTATTATGATTCATGATTTAATCTGTGTGTTATAACATGTTTAATTGTTATGAGATTGTTATATGCTATTAAATTCATGATACGATTGTAGCAGTGAAAATTTTGAGATTAAGCTATTGGTTAACTTAACTCATAAAGCAAGAGTCGCCACTACTCTTTATTATTTTCAAAGGAATGGAAAAAGAACGAAAAAAACCCACAAAAGTTTTAAAACAAAACTAATAAAATAAAGAGATAAGGGTACTGAGGTTGGTTATGCAAAGGGAATGTGTTAGCACCCAAAACATCTATAGTACGCTATATGAAACTCTTGAAAATATGGGTTTGGCTTAAAAAGGGTGTTGTTTGTAAAAGATTGGGGAGGTGAGAAAAGAAATGTTTTTTTAAAGATTTTTGTTTGACCAGACTTCTTGAGCCTCGTGCCTACGTATCCACAAAGTAAAATGGAGGATCAAAACCTCGTAGTTCGTGATAAAAATAACAAAAATGTTTGTTTTGATTGATTTTAAATGAATAGATATTTGATCATATTCAAGTGGAAACTCAACCTACTACCCACAATTAATGAGGAATGAGCATTTGCATCACCTTGAGATGGAGGACTTTTGCTTGGATTGAAATTAACAAGTCTACATCTAAGTGGAAAATATCAACACTTCTTTACATTATTATAGAAGTATAGGAGTTGTATCACTACAAGAACACACATGACGACCATCCTTAAGAAAAGGTTTTAAAAGGAAAAAGGTGCAGAAAGGCACAAAAAATTTGAATGAGTTTTGTGTTTTTTAGTCTTTTGAAATTGTTTTGATATGCTTAAGATGTCTTAGCATTTATTTAAGAAAAAGGTTTTGAAAATCACTTGACAAAGTCAACGTTTATTGAGAAAATGGTTCAAGTTTGAAAACAAGAAGGTTTTGAAAAAAGAAGAATATTTTGAAAATTAAAGAAGGAGAGGAGATGAAGAGACTATCCTAATGCAAAATGTAAATAGCAAGAAATAAAAGGCCTCATTGTAAGGTAGCCTAAAAGGAAGCCTTTATGAGTGCATTATGAATTAACTATGAGAAAACAAGCAACTGACTTAAGTCAAGCAAAGATTCCATTCCTTTGGAGTAGGCCAAAAGTAACAAGTAACCACAAGATAAGACAAGCATCAGTTGAAAGAAGAACTTAAGCTATAAGGTCAAAGCCATGTATCAGAGCCAAGTCTTCAAAGGTCAACCAAAAATCTCAAGTATCAAATGAATCTAATAACATAGGGAGAATTAACCAATGTTTGTAAGTCCAAAAGACGAACTCCAAGTCAAGCAAAGGATAGTGACTATTAATCCAAAGATTAGAGAACCAAGTTTTTTAGGGTTTTAGCCTTTATTAATGTCTTTAAAAGAAAAATAAAATGTCTAAATGGACAAAGGAAAAAAAAGCATAAACATAAACAATATGAAATGTAATGCTAAAAAAAATATAGGCATAAAAGTAAAGAGGAAGAAATTAAATGACAAGAAAATTAAATGGCAAGAAAATTAAATGACATAAGGTAAATTTAGCACAATAATAATGTTAGTATTGATGTTAGAGTTAATGAATTGATTTGGGACAAATTTAGCGCTATGTTAAACAATCGTAGCACAATATATTAGGAAGATCATTTTAATAGAGGCAAATTAATAACCATTTATGTACCATACATGTTAGAGATATGGTAGAAACCATACCCCTAAAACATGTATCACAAGTAAAAACCAAGGAGGGATCAAGCACTAAGGCAAAAAGATTGGTCCATTACATCAATCTTCCTTCATGACCACTTAGGACAAACTTATACATCAATCCAAAGTACCTCAAATTATCCATGATCAATTGTAAGGTAGGTTTGAAATGATGAAAGTTCATCAAGCATCAATCCAAACTTCATGAACAAGATTGACACTTAATCATCTAATTGATCAAGAGAAAAGAAAAAAAAGAAAAAGAAGAAGAAGGAGATGAAGAGAGAAACCAAACTGAATCATGACTTGAGATTCATCTATCATCAATTTCAATCATCTTTCTTGGTGGATTAAGGTATTAAATCTATCATAAATTCAAATTACTAATAATGATCCAAATGATTATTTAATAATAAGTTTGAATTGATGAAGATTCATCCAACCTCATCAACACCCAAAGTCCATTGAGATCGAGGAAGATTTTGATCAATCAAGCCCTAATCCAAGTCAACAAAAGTAAAAAAAAAATTTAAATGCAATAATAAACAATTAAAATGCATTAAAATGATTTTTAAAATGATTTTAAATTGAAAACAAAAGAGAAAATGCAAATGAAGCATCTAAACATCAAACAAATGGCCAAGAAAATCAAGATAGGTCAGAAAAAAAGTCAAGTATCATAAGATCATTTTTGGAGAATTTTAAAATACATAAAAGTTTGTTAAAACTAATTAAAATGCATGAACAAAGAGTAAATAAATGAAAAATATCAAATCATGAAATAAAAATGTGAAAAAAACAACACTAGGTATACAATATTTTTTTTAAAATTATAGATAAAATTTTGTGTAAAAAAGGTTAAGGGAGTTATTTTTTATGATTTTTTAAAGTAAATGAGAATTTAAAAACAATTAAAATGAAATAAAAATGAAACAAAATATCACAACCATTGGATCAGATCAAAGGACATCATACAAACACATACACACACACACACACACGCTATTGAAGAGTAATTTGGGGGGGGGGGTGCTTTTATCGTATCCACAGGGATTGTGTGATATTTTGATGCTTGCCGTTCAATAGTCGCAACGTTTTAAGTAAGGGGTTCTCAAATTGTTCTTTGTTTTGTAACATCAATTTTGGTAGCAAAGAAGTAAACTATAACAAAGATGTTGTAAGTTTTATAAAAGCATGTCAAGATTAGATTTCGCTAATCCTTTTCATACATATCTGATTAATCAAGCATATGAACTTAGTTCCGACCAATACAATCGCGTATCCTCTCGAATAAGTTTATGTCTAAAGCAAATTCGTGAGTATCATTGTTTAGACCGTTAGATGATGTCTCACGCTAACAATCGAAACAACAACAGTTAAGATCAATACAAAGCGAATATTAAACCCCAAATATATGTCTAGAGTTTGGTTTTTAAGAGATGAAGATATTATTAGGTCAAGATTTGGAAAATCTATGTCTAGAGTGATTCAAACCACAAATACATCATTAAGAACAGACAACTTCATCATATATTGATCATCAACCTTGTTCATATACAAAAGATCAAAAGAAATACATATAAGCAAGATTAACTACCTCTAATCATAACACAAGAGGTGTTTAGCTACACATTTTCATGGTAGTCTGGATAACAAGTTTCAAGAGGAGATGAAAGAACATCCGCGTCGAATAATCGAGATCGGATGTGACTTCAGCTTCTCTATGTGAAAATTCACTCTTGGATGATCAAAACTCAGAAAAGTATGTTTCGGTGTGAAAAATATCAAGTTATGATCCCAAGAAAATGTAAAAAACACTTTATAGTATACTTGGGATCTGATGCATTCGCACTGTGAATGATCCATTCGCCTACCGAATGAAGAAAATGGCACCTTAAGTGCCTTCTGAAAGTTAAACCGCCCTTGGCTGTTATCGTGAGTTCACAAAGCGAACAATTCATTCACAAAGCGAACCACTCTCCAAAACATTCGTAAAGCGAATTTTGGGTCCTTTTGCCACTGCCTTACTCGCCGAGAGCTTCGCCAGCGTTCGCAAAGTGAACTTTCGCTGGGGACTTCGCCATGGTTCGCAAAGCGAACCAGCTGTTGTTTTCCTCTTTCTTTTGCAGCTTGCATCAATTCTTTGTGTCTTCTTTCTTTGATCAATTAGTGCACTTTCCTGCATAATAGCACACAAATTACAAGCACCAAAGGTATAAATATAATGCATGAAGAACAACAACAATTCACTACATAAATCCACAATTAAGACATGAAAGTAATGAAAAAATGCCAAGTATCAAATACAAATATATAGCATGTTTGACATCTAACAACTGTCCCCAACTAAGTCTTTGTTTGTCCTCAAGCAAAGTATGCCTCTCATTGAAAACAAGAGGCTTTGCTCGAGCATTTGATTCAATCCAAGAAAGGATAAACGGCTCAAATAAAACAACAATTGTAACAAAGCACAATTACACAATCCTAGAATCGACAATGGAAAAGAACTTGATTCTTAAAACAAATCTCATACATGTCTCCAGAAACAACTAAACCATCATGCTCTTGTCACTCTAACACTCCTCTTCGAAACAGGATTGAAGGAAATTAACGCGTTTGCAACCGCGGGGCAATTTCGTTCAAATGACAAATGAAGCAAATACTAAGTAATTCATACAATATCTAATCGATCGTAAGAAATTATGGAAGCAAAAGATCACTAAGGGCTTTTATCGGTGTAGCGAGTGATTTTTGGATGTGGTTTTCTGTACAAAGGGATGGGTCTTACATTCTCTCAAGAGGCCCAAAGAGTTTTAGAAATTAAATGGGTCTTACTACTCGAGGGTAGGCCCAGTTGGTTAATTTTAAACTGGCGATGATCGCGTCGTTTATTCGAAAATGTACAGTGAGACTTATACAACGAATGAGGCCCAAAAAGTTTTATGTACAAGAGGGTTGGTTCTTACACTCTAATAGAGGCCCAAAGAGTTTTGAGAAAAGAAATGGGTCTTACTACTCGAGGGTAGGCCCAAGGTTTTTTTTGTTTTGAAAAGGCGACGATCGCGCCGTTTGTTTTATACGGTATCGGGACTTATACAATATACTGAGGCCCAAAAATGATTTGGTCAAAAAAGTATTGGGTCTTACACTCTATTAGAGGCCCAAAGTATTTTGAAAATGACTTATGAGGGTTGAATTAATCCAAAAACCCTAATTTGTTTTCAAAATGTGTTTTAATTGAATAAAAATTCAATTAAAATGATCAAAATTGTTTAACATATGAAAAACAAATTGTGATCTTGGATTAATGCTTCAAAAATTTATTATTGACCTACAAAATAATTAGAAGGCATTAAAAGTTGCAAAATCAAGGTGGAAAAAATATTTTAAATGTTAAAAACAATTAAAACATTAATTCTTTGCAAAAATATCAATTATACAAAATAAATAATATTTTTGGGATTTTTTGGGAAAATAAAATATTTTAACATTTTTGTGAATTATTAAAAAAAGAATCAACTCAAAATCATTAAAACTCAGAGAGAAATTAATTTTTGAATCAATTAAATAAAATCACAAAATTCAAAAATTCAAATATTGGAAAATGGCGCCAAGAACAAAGGCAAGAACACGCGCGTTTTTCAGTTTTGCCCAGATTTGCATTTTCTCTCCAATCTCACTGAATACTTAATCATATCATGCAATCCACATACCAATCAACTCGTTTCAACCTCACGATCATGTCTATGGTATTTAATTTCATTTAAATTAAACATATAACAAGAAATCATGAAAAATCCTCAAGAACCCTAATTTCTGCATGAAGGCTAGGATTTTTGATACACGATTCAAACAATGCAATTAATTGAGGGGAAACATTCCATGCATGATTATGAACATATGGCCAAATTATTGTGCAGCAAAAATGGCATGGATCATAGAGTTAGAAGAGCTCATGCTTACCACTTGCAGCTGGTGATCGTGATTTGTGTTGGAGGTGTTATAGCTAGGTTCCAATGATCTGGATAACTTCCCTAGGTGTCATGGAGTGTGTATGAATGCTTGGAATGGATTGAAATGGTTTGGAGCTGAAGATGGTACCTCAACTGCAAAACTGTCAAGAACTTGAGCAATTGGCTGGTGATTTTGTGAAATCAGTGTTCCAGATGTTATTTTAGTGTTTGGATCACTTCTATATGATGTATATGAGGTGTGTGTGTGATTGGTTTGATTGGAAAAGCTCTCAAACTCAAAACCCGATAGTGACTTGCCTTAGAAGGCAAAATTGGAGTGAAAGAAGAGATTTTGAGGAAAGCATCTGTTTGATGGCTTTGGTGTACTTAAACTGATAACAATTGAGCTCTATTTATAGTAGAGCAAGTTTGTTTTGCAAGGAATAGTGAATGGCAACTGCTGAGTAGGTTTGGCCAATGTTGGCAAATGAAAATCCAAGTCTCCTCTAGCCATTGACTAGAGGTTAGGGCACAGGCTGCTGGTTCCCTTGGTCTTGGATAAGTCTTGACTGAATTCAGTTGAGAATGGCTCAGTCCATGCCACCTTGATGCTTCCATTGAATGCTCCAATCCAAAATTGGAGTCTTGTCCCTATTTTGGCAATTCTAAGTTCAACATGCTATATCTTGTTCCAAAGACTTTGGAGGCTTGGCTCAGTGATTCTCCCCTTTAGATTCAATCCTCAGAGGTGTCCAAGTGGATAGGAGCATTTGGATTTGGCTGATTTTGGCAAATCGACCAAAAGTGCAAAATCTGCTTTGCCTTGACAGATTTCAACAAGGTAACTTGTCAATGTCATATCTCATGACTCAAATTGAATTTGGTAATGTTCTTGGCCATTTTGGAAAGCCCTTACATGATACAACAACTGTTTGAACATGTTTTGTTTTGATCTCTTTTGAATCTAAGTGAAAAATCCCCCTACATTTGGCAAAAAGTAAGGCAAAATCTGACTTAGTGAAATTTTCACTAAGTGTTGTAATAAAGTGACTTTTCTTGATTTTGATCACTCCATAACTCAAAATCCATGAGGAATTTGGACATAGGTCAGAATGAAGCTTTTGTAGAGGGCAATGAGATCTACAAATCAAGCTTTGAATGGGGAACAATGGCCTTGTGGTTTAGGAGTTATGGTCCTCCAAAGTTGGCACATTAGTGTCACTTTTTCCATAACTTAGAAATTTTTCTAAGTTTTTATGGTTACCCCTTTTACAAGTTATCCCACTTTCTTTGATTTTTCTTGATGAATGATGATTCAAATCATACATTAACATCATTTTAGGGTTAAAAATCCATTTTGGTGAAATATCTCAAAAAGTCAAAGTTGACTTTTGTGCACAGTTGACTTTTTATCAGATGAATTCCAAACTGTGCAATTCTTCATGAAATCATGTCCTTGACCTAAATCAAACTTGATGGACATGTTCCATGGGTGTCATAGGGTATATTGATTCATGTCCTAGGGCTTGGGAGCATGTCCTGGTCAAAAGTCAAAGTTACAGTTGACTTTTCCCGCGAAACCCTAATTGTGGTGCAGATGAAATTGAGACTTGTTGCTCAAGCTTCTTGGATTAATCCATTGTTCCAAATGGATCAATATGGTATATTAGAGACCCTAAAATCCTCCTTTGAGGTCTTGGCTCATGTTTTGTCCCAAAAGTCAACTTAGGGGTGAATTAGGTCAAGAAACCCTAATTCCTGATTTTTGATGAATGCATCCCCTGAGGCAAAATTGACTTGATGATTGGGTCCATGAGGTCCCATGAAGTATATTAGGTTATGTTTTGGATCATTGGCTTGTGCCTAGATGAAAAATTTCCATCTGGAGGCCTTGGTCGACCAAAACCCTAATTTGGTGACACTGTCGATCTTGAGACTTGATCCACCTAGAAGGGAGTAGCCTTGTGCTTGATCCTTGAAGTGGGAGTCCTTTTGATCCATTTTGGATGTTTGAGAGGTTAGACAAGTTGAAGATCATGTCATTCCTTGATTGATCCTTTGTCTAAGGCTCTGAGAGGGCTTGAAACCCTAATTTTGATTGTAGTGGATGCTCACCCATCTTTGGGGAGACTGGTGAAGTATGATGGTTCCTCCATATTATGATGATGATTTGCACAATGATGAGAAATCTAAGTGGTCAAAATTTGGGGTATGACAATCGGTTGTAACTTGGCCGGGGTTAAAAACAAGGGGCATATGTACACGGCCGTTGAAACAAGAAAGGGTAAAGACTATGAAGAGCATTCTTTTTCAAAATTTTCAATCTTGTTCAATCCTTATTTCTTTCTTTCACAATGCATTCTCTTCTTTTGATTTTATTTTCTTTTTGTTCTTTTTCGTTCTTTTCTTCTTTTTTTTTTTTTTCAAATTCTTTGTCTTAGAATGCATTGTATCACCAAATCCTTTTTCTCTTTTCAAAATAAACCATTCTCCCCAACTTCAACATTGTCATAATCTTAGCTTAAATGTTCTTCAAAACGGGTTAAAATCGGGTTCATGATTCAAACAACAATTTCATTTCGGCTCAAAAGAGGTTTCAAATACGCGCACACTCACAAGGTTACTTGAAGTATTTTTGGAATGGTGGTTATACTCAAAGTGCACAAACATTGCCTTGATCATTTCTATGTTTCCATAATTTCAAAACAACAAGCAAGATAAAGCATGAATTATAAGTATAAAACAACATTCATCATCAATCCAAAGCATTTAGTATAACATGGAGGTTTCTCACTTTTGTGGTTTTCGGACCTAAATGACACAAGCAATCAAATAGAGTTGTAACAAGAAACAACATTTTCATTTGTACAAAGACAACAAAGTTCCAATACATTCTAAATTCTAGAACTAGGTAACTATGTACCTTGCCACAACATCATGCTTAAAGTACTATCATAGCCATCCAATCTTGGAGAAATCTTCTTTGATGCACAATCAACACCGACCTAAGTTTCTTCCACAAAACAACCAAAAGTTGGAAATATTAACTTCCACAAGCATACCAACATAAAACAATAAAAAGCATATTAACAGCTTAAGAGTTGAACATTCGTAAACTGGGGAATTTAACTCTTAATAACAACATTTAACACAAAAGCATACCAATAATTTAAAAGTTGAGCATTCGTGAACTGAAGGACTCAACTCTTAATAACAATAATTAAAACCTAAATATTAGTAAAATTAAAAACAGAAAAATTTTCTGAAAAACAACATATATTACTAATAATAATAATAAAAATGTACTGGTGTGAACACACCTACAAAGTCAAAAGTACCTCAAAAGGGTACAAGTACATCATAATAACCAAAATAATCCAACAAAGTAGATAGAGTACTGTTAACCCTCAATTTCGACGCTAGACAAAATCAAAGCTATTTTATGTTAAAAAATTATTTTTAATATAAAGAAGGCTTCGACCTAGTTTTGGAGAGGCCTGAGTCGAATAGAGGTGTAGGAACCTCAAAATTGGCTAAGTGCTGAAAAGGTTTCGAACACGAGAATGGAGTAACCAGCGCTGTAGTGGTTATATTAAGGTTGGAGGGAATTTCCAATATTTGAAATTTAAATAAGAGCAGTTGTGAACGTGGGAACAGTTGAGATCAAGGGGAAGGCGCCAAAATCCACACGTTTGAAGCAGTAACCTCCACTTAGTAGTTATTTCCTAGCACTATAAATAGGAGTTAGTTCTATGTAAATGGGGTGTTCATATTTTTGTACAAGTTACTCTAAGAAACTCAAAGTACCCGCGTGTAGAGAAACGAGTTCGTGAGAATGTACGTAATGTAACACCATTGTCTTCATTAATCTAATTTATCTTCAGCATGTTTAAGATTCAGCCATTTACTTTCCATGCCTTTACAGTTTCTTGAACTTTATCTTCCATGCCAAATTTATGTTCAAAGCCATTTAAACTTTCTGCGTTTTACTTTCGACTGCATTTTTACGTTCAAGCATTTAATATTCAAGCCTTTACTTTTCAAAGTCTTTCATTTTCAAGAACGTGGAGTTCTCCTTTAAATCCATTGCATTTATTTTCAAAGTCTTTTACTTTCCTGCACTTTACCTTCGACAGCACTTTTATTATACCAGCCTTTACTTTCCAAGAACGTGGAGTTCGTTGCATTTTACTTTCAAAACTTTTACTCATTCGACGCCTTTAATTTCTGCACCCTTTACTTGCATTACTTTAAATTTCGAGTCTTCACTTCACTTTATTGCCCGTAGTCGAACGTGGAGTTCAGTTAGACTTTATTTTCAGCATTGTCGAACGTGGAGTTCAGTTTACATTTTCTTTAATTTACACTTGTCTCTCAAACTTAGCACATGTCCTAGGATTTGTGTGGTCGATCCTGCAAGTTAAATCAATTTGCGTTTAGATTGATAGACCAGAGGTTGTTTACCAAAACTCACAGTAAACAAATTGGCACGCCCAGTGGGACGCAGTGCTAAGTTATACCTTTTTGTCAACCTTGTCTTTCTTGGTGAAGAAGTACTTTCGTTGTATGTTATTGAGAAGTGGGAAGTTAGCCACAGCGAACGAAGGAATACCAAAGAAAAGATACACTCAGAAAATGGCAACCAATGCCAACCAACAAGTTGATCCTCAAGGGAGTATTTCGAACACTCAGTCAAGTAGCAGTATGGGGTCTCAAAGCACACCATCACCAGTGTCTTCGACAAGAGGACAGGCGTCACTTCCATTAGTAGTGTCCGAGCCAGGATCCACATATACAAAGTCATATACTCAACCTGTGTTGGAATACATAGGACCATAAAGTTCTAATTCACCGACACCCCCAGGAGGAAATACAATGTACAGGCACGTTCCTCCACCAGGTTTTCCATATCCAGGGTCAAGGAGTCAACCCTATGGTATGCCTACATCAATGATGCAAAACCTGCAGAATGCTCCACCTGTGTTTTCAGAAACTGTCGTGTCTTCGCCACTACAGGGGTCAGGATCAGGAGGATGAAACAACCAGAATATAGGTGTTGGTTACTCTGTTCAAACACCTAGCCTTACAAATACATCCATAAATTATTTGAGACAGCAGATGGATGAAAGTAACATGCAAATGGTACATACGTTGTCTCAGACAATGGGAGAAGTTTTTCAACCTTTGATTCAAAATACAACCCAAACTAACCAACAACTGGCTGCACAAGTGGCACGCATGGCTGATTTCATGGGAGTACCAGCAGTAGATCGAAGAACAACTTTTGTCGAAGATATCCGGAGACGTCATCCACGTCAGACACCTGATGCGAATTTGGAGGATCAAGAAATGATTGATCATTTTAGAGTCGAACCACCAAGAAACCAGATGCCATACCAGATGGAGGAAGAACCAGTAGTGATGGTGAACAGGAACCAAAACGCAGATCAACTACTTAGGCAGGTTCGACACCAGAATCAAGCAGAAGAAAATAATCTTGCAGCCATGGTTGAAAGGATAATGACTAGAAATGGTATGAATTTTGGCTTCACCAGGCCAAATTATACTTCACCTATAGTGGATTACGTTCTCCAAGCAGAACTACCCCCTAGGATGAAGGTTCCAAAGTTCAGCAAGTTTTCAGGGGATACTACTGAGTCTACTGTCGAACATGTAGCTAGATATTTGATCGAACCGGGCGAGATTGCAGCTGACGAAAGCCTTAGGATCAAATACTTCCCAAGTTCCCTTACCAAGAATGCCTTCACATAGTTTACTACGTTGCCTCCAAATTCCATATACAATTGGACCCAATTAGAACGTTTGTTTCATGAATAGTTCTACATGGGGCAAACTAAGATTAGCTGAAAAAATTGGCTAGCATCAAGCGCAAAGTCACTGAGCCAATTGATGATTACCTGAATAGGTTTCGACTTCTTAAAGCCAGGTGCTTTACACAAGTGCCAGAACATGAGTTGGTCGAAATGGCTGCTGGGGGTCTTGATTACTCCATTAGGAAGAAATTAGATACCCAATATCTTAGAGATATGGCCCAGCTGGCTGATAGGGTTCGACAGCTAGAAAGGCTAAAAGAAGAAAATGCTAAATTCAGTAGGGGTAAAAAAGTAGCCTTTGTCGAATGCAATGAAGATGTGGAGAATCTGTATGTTGAACTATCTTATTTCGACGGAAATGAGGTTGACGTTGCTGAGTTAAAGCAAGGTCCACCTTATGCCTGCAAATTATTAGCTCCTTCAGAAGGAAAAAATCCTGTCGAATCTAACGACAAATTTCCTAAGAAAACATATACTTTCGACGTCACTAAATGTGATGAAATTTTTGATTTGTTAGTTAAGGATGGGCAAATGATAGTGCCTGCTGGTGCTAAAACGCCACCTTTAGAACAAAGAAAGAAAAGAGGTTTTTGTAAGTACCATAATTTTTTGGGTCATAAAACTTCTCAATGTTTTCTTTTCAGGGATTTGGTGCAAAATGCTATCCAGGAAGGAAGGCTGAAGTTTGGGGAAAAAGGCAAAGCCCAGATGAAGATTGACTCTGACCCATTGCAAATTGCAGAGGCTAACTACACAGAGCCTCACGAGGTTCAGATGGTGGAGGCCACAGAGGGATTCGATGAGTCAATCAACATGGTGGAGGTTACTGAAGACTTCACCACCAGTTCTGTGATAATTGAAGGTTCTAGTAAGGCTGCAAGTGGCCTAAATGTTGATGGTACCAGTCTAATGTTGGTGACCAAAGAAACTGCTGATAAGTTTGTTGAAATAGATAATGCTGCTAAGGTTTTGGATATGACCGTGAGTGGGTGGAAGATAAATGCCAATGAGGGCATTAACATGGTCGAATTGGCTGAAGAGTCTGATTCTAGCTCAGATAGTGTCAACACCAATGAGGCTATGGGTAGAAATGCCCCTAAAGTTCAAGTTGTTAAGGAATTGGAAGATGACATGCTCCTGGTTGGAGAGATTCTGGACATGGATGGTTGTCTGGTGGAAAATTGGATATGCATGGTTGCTGAAAATTTTTTCAAGACATCTCCTGATGTCGAGAGAGTCAATGCTGAGGAGATGGTGGAGGCTGAGAAAGCTGCTTGGGAAAAAGCTTCCCAAAGAGCTGCAAAAGCAGCAGTAGGTGGTGGCTGCTTGGCAAAGACCACTGAAAGTCTGGAAGCCAGCTTCTCCAAGATGCGCCTGAAGGACAGAATGGATGTCAACATGGTCGAAGTTACGGATCGAAAAGATGAACAATTGAATAAGGTAGATGAGCAAGAGAAACTCAACAAAATGGCTTATCCTAAGCCAGAAGAGACAATCGTGGACTTCTTGTATCGTTGCCAGAAAAAGGCTCTGGAGTAATGCTGTGTCCCAGGTGCAGCGCCATTTTTGATGAAAAAGCTGCCCACAAGCTAGAAGGTGTCAAGAAGGCTGGTGAAAGCTGGGGGCAGAAGGTGAACAAAGGGCACAGAGGTTTTGACCATAGGCGACTTTCGACAGGGCTAAAAAACCAAGCACCAGGAATTAGGCCAGGTACGTTCAAACCAGCTGCGAATGTGCCAACAGGTAGTTGGATCAAACCTGTCGAAGGGAGAGGACAGAAGAAAAAGTGGGAGAAGTTTGATGTGGAAAGAGGTTCGTCATTTGAGTACAGAAAAGAGAATCACACCACAAACAAATCAGCATACATTTCTCAGAACTACAAGGGTAAAACCCAATGTCTAGATCACAATGGCGAAGAGAGCAGCGCAGACGAAAGGCTGTCAGGGAGGCCCAGGTGCAAGGGGAGTCAAGCACCAATGTGGCTGGGGCAATGGAGAAGATGCCCATACGACGAAAGTTGTTTACTATTCAGCCAGAAAAGAAGGTCGAAGAGGATGAGGATATGACTGATAACTTCGACAATGAGTCAGCGGCTTCCCTAGACATTCTGGTAAATGTGGTGTCAGTGATGCCAAGAGAATTTGGTCAAGTCTCAGAGGTCGAAGACTTAGACCAAACTGCTGAATTGGAAATGATGGCACACAAGCTTGTGTGCTATTACATCATGAACAACGGGTGCGTCGAAGAACAGAATGCTTTCTTCGAGCGTCCCACAGAGGCAATGAAGGGTCATTTGAAGCCTCTTTACATTACTGGAAAAGTGGAGAACGTCCCTGTCAACAAAATTTTGGTAGACTGTGGTACGACGGTTAATTTGATGCCAAGATTTTTGTTGAGAAAGATTGGAAAATTTGAGACTGATACTAAACCCCACAACATGGTTCTGTCGAACTATGAAGGCAAAGTTGGTTCCACTCTGGGAGTGATTCAGGTGGATCTCACTGTGGGAACTATTACCAGACCAACAGTGTTCATGGTCGTCGAAACAAAGGCTAACTATAATCTACTCTTAGGTAGGGAGTGGATTCATGGGATATGAGCAGTACCCTCATCTATGCACCAGAGAATCACAATCTGGAGACCAGATGGGATAGTGGAAAACATTGAAGCTGATCAAGGGTACTTCAAGGTGCCTGTTAATCATGCGGATAGTAGGCAATTTGAGAAACATCTGGCGAACATTGCTCCATGTCCTCCAGTTGATTTTGAGTTTACACTTGACGAGGAAACGTTTTATTCGATGTACTTACACCCTGTTGAAGGTTTCAGATGGGACAGGGAGGTACCAGGAGGAAGATTGCCATGCTTAGGCACACCTCCAATAGAGCCCACAGGGTGGGGAGATGAATTAAGTGATCATGACTGAGTTTGACGCTTTGAAAAGAATTTCGGCCTATGTGGCCGAAACAAAACTACAAGCGGCTTTGGAAGCCGCCAATGATTATATGGCTGGTGAAGCCATTTCTGAAGTATATCAAGAAGGTCCTGGTAAGGACTTTGACCCAAAACCTCCATATAAGGTTGAAACTGGAGAGCAAAGCCAGATGCTCGACGCCATCTATGAAGATGAGCCTTTGGGATTTGAGAAGGATCCGTTGGCAAATAATATAAAAATGCTAGCACAAGATCCTTTAGAAGAAGTGGACCTCAGTGAGGGGACAACCAAAAGGCCTACCTACATCAGTGCCAATCTTGATCCCCAGTTGAAGGTCGAAGTAGTTCAGCTGTTGAAAGAGTTCAAAGACTGCTTCGCCTGGGATTATGATGAGATGCCTGGTTTGAGCAGGGAGTTGGTCGAACACGGGTTGCCTATGACGCCTGGGAAAAAACCAGTCAAGCAAAATCCAAGACGGTTTGCACCAGAGATATTGTCAAAGATCAAAGAGGAAGTCGAAAGACTGCTTTGTTGCAAATTCATTCGCACTGCAAGGCAGGGGATTTCTTAGGCTTTGTGGTCCACAAGAAAGGGATTGAAATAAATCAGAATAAAACCAAAGCCATAATGGAGGCGAAAGCGCCATCAACTAAAAAGGAGTTGCAGTCATTGTTGGGCAAAATCAACTTCTTAAGAAGGTTTATATCCAACCTGAGTGGCAAAACACAAGCTTTTTCGCCATTGCTTCGTTTTAACAAAGATGGTTTTGAGTGGGGGCAATTACAGCAGGAAGCCTTCGACAAGATCAAGGAGTACCTAAGCCACCCTCCAATTCTTTCACCACCTTGTAGAAACAAGAGTATGAGATTGTATATAGCTGCATCAGATAAAACTCTAGGGAGCATGTTAGCTCAGGAGGATGAAAATGGAGTCGAAAGAGCCATTTATTACCTTAGTCGAGTTTTAAATGATGCAGAAACTAGGTATAGCATGATTGAAAAGTTATGTTTATGCTTGTATTTCTCTTGTACTAAACTGAAGCAATATATAAACCTGTTGATGTGTATGTTTTGTCTCACTTTGATGTTGTAAAACATATGTTATCTAAACCTATTTTGCATAGTCGAATTGGCAAATGGGCATTAGCATTAACAGAATTTTCCTTAACATATCAACCTTTAAAAGCTGTGAAAGGTCAAATAGTTGCAGACTTTATAGTCGATCACTCCATAAATGAAAATGATTTGAATTACGTCGAATTAAAATCCTGGAAGTTATACTTTGATGGATCAAGTCATAAAAGTGGAACAGGAGTAGGAATACACATTATTTCTCCTAAAAAAATTCCAACAAAATTCAAGTACAAGGTCGAAGGACCTTGCTCTAACAATGAGGCTGAATATGAAGCATTAATTGCTGGCCTTGAAATTTTGTTAGAATTGGGGGCAACTAGAGTCGAAATAATGGGAGATTCAGAATTGGTTATAAAACAAATCACAAAGGAGTATAAATGTGTTAAAGAAAATCTCATTATGTACTTTATGATAGCCATAGATTATTAAAGAAATTTGAGGTAGTGGCCATCCAACATATACCTAGAATAGAGAACCAAGTTGCTATCGACTTGGCTCAAATTGCCTCTGGATACAAGGTGTCGAAAGGAAACCTTCAAGAAGTAATTGAAGCAAGAGGTAAGGTGGTGGCTGTTGGATTATGCCCATCAGACTTAGAAACAACTAAGCTTGGGTGCATAGATGGCGAAAATTTTGAAATTTTTGCCATAGATAATTTAACAGATGAAGATTGGAGGAAGCCCATAGTTGAATATTTACAAAACCCAACGGCTTCGACAGAGCGAAAAATCAGATACCAAGCTTTAAGCTACGCACTGGTGGGTAATGAATTGTTTAAAAAGACCCCTGAGGGAATCTTATTGAAATGCCTTAATGAAGCAGAGGCGTATTTGGAACTTTCGACAGTACATAGTGGGGCATGTGGAGCACACCAAGTTGGCCAGAAAATGAAATGGCTGTTGTTTCGACAAGGTATGTATTGGCCCACTATGCTGAAGGATTGCATAGAGTTTGCTAAAGGGTGTCAAGAATGTCAAATTCATGCTGGCATACAGCACATCCCTGCAAGTGAATTACATTCCATAGTGAAACCATGGCCTTTCAGAGGATGGGCTTTGGATATAGTGGGAGAGATTCGACCAGCATCTTCAAAGAACCAGAGATATATTTTGGTGGGAATTGATTATTTCACCAAGTGGATTGAGGCAATACCACTGGTGAATATAGGTCAGGAAGATGTTATTGAGTTCATTCAAAATCACATTATTTATAGATTTGGTATTCCTGAAACAATTACTACAGATCAGGGATCAGTGTTCACTGGTCGAAAGATGCAGGAATTTGCCAAAGAAATAGGTTTTAAGTTATTAACTTCTACACCTTATTATGCTCAGGCCAATGGGCAAGTCGAAGCTGCCAATAAGGTAGTGATTGGACTAATCAAGAAACATGTGGGAAAAAGGCCTAGAAATTGGCACAAGACGTTAGACCAAGTTCTTTGGGCGTGTCGAACATCCCCCAAAGAGGCTACCAACACTACCCCGTTTCGACCCACTTTTGGTCATGACGCAGTATTACCTGTTGAGATTTATCTACAGTCTGTAAGAGTTCAAAGACATCATGAAATTCCCTCTGAGAATTATTGGGAAATGATGATGAATGAATTAGTGGATTTGGATGAAGAAAGGCTTAGAGCCTTGGAGTTGCTGAGAAGACAAAAGAAGAGGGTTGAAGAATCCTACAACAAAAAGGTTAAATCTAAATCTTTTGCATGTGGGGAATTGGTTTGGAAGGTGATTTTGCCCATGGATCGAAAGGATAGAACATTGGGCAAGTGGTCCCCTAAGTGGGAAGGACCATTCCAAGTCATACAAGTGTTTTCTAATGGGGCTTATGAAGTGGAAGAGTTAGACAAAGATAAAAGAATCTTGAAAGTAAATGGCAAGTATTTGAAAAAATATAAGCCTATGCTGCAGGAGATTCATATTAAAACATAAGCTTTATTTAATAAAAGAAATCCAAAATAGGCCAAGTCAGGCTAATATGGCATACAAAGCGAAGAGAAACTAGTACAATTTTTTTTCTCTCTCAAGGAAAGGTTATTCGTAATCTCTCCAATCTATGGATTTGAGGAAGTCCATATAATCTGCATCTGGCTCATCATCAGAATCTTGGGTGCTGGAGCGCCCTTTCTTGGAGATCTTCATTTTGGTTTCTCTCTTCTTGGCTAAAGAGGTTGCTCCGACGGAGGCGTTAGGTTGTTGGGGCGCCTCTACCTTCTTTGTTTCCTCAATTGCCTTGGCCTTTCCAGCCATCTTCTTAGTTGAGGATTTCTCTGAATTATTCATGGTTGCTTCTACGCAAAACATGGTCAGATGGAAGAAATTTATAGAGGCTAATGGCTGATTGGATTGGCCAGCCAAACAGTGGAAACAGGTGAGTTATTCTTGTAAGTAGGCCTGAGGGCTATGTTATAAATGTTACTTTAAAGCTAGAGGCTTATGCCTTGGAATTTAAAGCTGGAGGGGTAATTTTCCAAGAAAAAGATAGAATGCCTTAATTGCAAATTTGACTGATAAAAGATAACAATAAAGAACATCATCATGCAATATAGGTCGAAAGCAGTTAAAGGGAAAATAATAATGATTGATTAAATCAATGCCAACAGGCATAAAATTGTCATTACATAAAAGGCCTGAAAAGGCCAAGAAACAAGTGATGATTAAACAAATGAAATAAAGGTGTCGAAGGTATCAGAAGGGAAGCCTCGACGCCAACTGAGAAAAAGATTCTATGTGATGTTTGAGGCGAGCGTTGCACAAAGATTCGTCAAGTTTTGCTTCTGCGAGCTCTTTCTCATATCTTTGGGCCGCATCAATTCGATCAATAGCATTCTTCGTTTCTTCAGCTATCTCAGTGTCGTCGAGTTGGCACAAATCACGGTTGCGGTTTTCGGCATTTTCAATTTTAGCTTGTAGCTCCGTGATTTGTTGCTTCCAGGCTTCAATGTCCTTCTTGTTGGAGGCAATCTCGTCTTGCTTTTTCCTTTGATCAGCCTCCATACGTTGGATCTCTTCGTACACCTCTTTTGCACCACACCAAGCTGCACTCTCACAGCTAGATGTTCTCTCTATGGTATCCTTGATCGAGGGGAGCAGTTTTATTTCTGCAGCTATTTGGTTTACCACAGCAGTTAGCTCTATCAGAAAACTAAAGACATCTGGATTGAGAGTAGTGAGCTCAATCTTTGCAAGGGTGTCCTTCAAGTAAGCAGTTGCAGTTGGATCTGAGGCCAGAATTTTGTAAATATCCCCTTTGAGGAATTTTTTCTTGATGGCTTGGAGAATTGATTGGGCGAAGTCATCTGGTGCTGAGGTCGAAGAAACAGAGGAAGAACCATACCTTTGCTCAAGAATCAATTTGGTAAACTGACGTGGGTTCGACCACTTGAGTGCTATCAGTAAGCCCCAGGTAGTGGAGTGACCATAGGCGAAGGAGTATGGTGGGGGCGAGGCTCAGCTTATTCTTCTTCCTCCTCTGCTGATTCTTCTTCCTCTTCATCTTCTCCTCCTCCCATTTCCTCATCAGATTCATTAGCAGCTGGTTGCACATTCTCCTGGTTGTCAGCCGGTGTGGTTTGATCAGGAGTGGCGTTGTGTGTTTGGATTTCAGGTTCACGCCTTTCTTCTTCAACCATCTGGCCTTTATCCATGGAGGTACCCAGATTGATAGGTGGTGGGCTTGAAGCGTCATCCTCATCAGAGTTAGCTCCCTCAGCTTGTGCTGTTGAGTTGGGGATGAAGCTGGTGCTGCAGTAGCTGCTGTATCAGGTGGAATGGGTTGATTAATCTCACTCAAACCAGAGCCAATATCAAAAGATGGGTGATAAGTTGGCTCACCTTGGCTATTGAGAAGCGTGGTGGTGAGGCTTTCTGAAGTTGGGTGAGGAACATAATCGTCAAGTGTGGTGGCGGCGAAGTTGCTTGGAGTTGGTCGGGGATCTGGATTGTTGATTATGGGTGCCTAAAGAACACAAGTGGAGATAATGAGAATGAAATAATAGGCGAAGAATGTCAAGCATAATAGAAAAGGGCAATGGTGCACATACCTGAGTTTGTTCAACAGCAGGACTTGATTTATCACTCCCATGGTCACCAAGAGGGGTTCTCAAGGCCACCTGGAGGTTTCTTTCTCGACACCACTTGTGGTGGATGCCTTTTTGAGTATTTTGGCCACCTTCGAAGGAGGTGGGCCAGTGGGTCCAGAGGCCTTTGTGGGTTTTTTCCTTTTACTTGTAAGAACCTCCTCAGGAGATTCATCTGAGGCCTCTGAAGCTATAACCACAGCTGGGGTATCCTTCTTACCTTTCTTGGAAGGTGTTGGAGGTTTTCGACCAGTCTGAAGAGGCAGTGCAAATATAAGAAAGAAATTCACATAGTACAAGCAGAAACAGGGGAGATGAAATTTACCTGTGTACTCCCTTGTTCCTTGCCACTTTGCAAGGTGGCAGCTCTAGTCGGAGCAGCTTTCCTAGGCACAGCTGAAAGATAGTATACAATTGTTACAAGTTAATGATTACATGGTTAGTCATAAAGCCATGGATTAAGGATTTCAAACCTTCATATATTTCAGATTCGACACGAACGTCCTGAATTCCTATATGAAGGTGCCCTTTAAAATTGTCTAACGTATGCTTAGTCGAAACCACTCGTTGAGCCTTTGGCTGAGACTACTATCGAAGAAGTTTTAAATGCTCCCCACAGACAAACCAATCTGGAAATGGAGGGGCAAGCGCCACTCCAAAATCAGCATTAGGCAGTCGAGGGAACTTTGGAGGAAAAAGTTTAAAAGCTACCTCATAACGTTTCTCACGAGGGACGTTGGGAGGAATTTTTAGTTGGTCCAGCTTTTCTAGAAATTTTCTCTTTAGAGTAACAGCAGCCTCATGAATGGTTCGACTAAGATCATCTGGTCGATAGATAGTTTCAAAGTATTTTTGAAAAGCCTGTATTTCTTCGATGTGAGTGAACTTACTTTTTTTCGTCTTGTCCTGCACATGGAGAAAAGCTTGGTCAAGTAACGAAGAAAATGTAGCCACATCAAGAAAGTGCTCACTATAATGCTTCGACCACCATTGGTGGAAGGATGAAGTGCATAAAAAGGAAGGTTCAAAAAACACAGGAGAAAGGATTCTTCTTTTTTCACTCCAGCTGTCGAGTGTTTGGGAGACGTTTTCCTCGTCGAGGCAAGCAGTGTGAAGAATTACTTGGCCCTTTCTCTCATACAGGCACTGAGGGAAGCTCTGGGCCAGCCTAAATTGTCGAGAGACCAAGTTTGGTTGGTAGGCAATCAATGCTGATAGACCTCTCCCTAAGTTCAGCCTGTGGATGATGAATCTAGGAATTAAAAAGGCTTCCCAGATGGCAACAGACTCTGGATCAAGGGGCTGGAGAGGATTTGGAAATGGCCTTTGAAACCACTCAGGACCATAGCTTCGTCGAGCAAAGGGTGCCATGCTAGGAGTGAACTCATAGCGTTTGGCGAACATCATTATATAACTGGTGAAACCCCTTTGAAGGTTTTCACCATCATCATTAGGAGTGAGCTTAGCCAGACGTGTCCCTTCGACACTCCTCTCCCTGATCTCAGCGGAAGCTTCATCGACTATGCCTTTTCTGGGGAGGCTAGCCTCAAATGTAGCATTGAGCCACAGTTGAAGTAGCCAAAGAGGACCGCTCAAATGCATAGGACCTTGGGCTTCCACATTCTTAAGTCGAGAAGCCACCTCACTGATAGATTCGTAAAGGTTCGCCAGAATGAGTTCACTCAGGCAGGTCCCTCTGTTGTGGTGGAGTTGGTTCGCCAGGGGCAGGTACTTCTTAGCCACCTGCAAAGACTTTGTACAAAAAACATACCTCGACAGCCAGACTGTGAGGAAAGCAATGTGTTCTTCATCAGACACCTCATCATCTTCTTGTTTGAAGTGGTGCTTGGTAAAGAGGGTGTATGTCAGTTTGGAGCCTGAAATGTTGATGGTATCCTCAGCATCAACCTCAGGATTATAGACAAGGCCATCTGGACGAAGCCCCGTGATGGCAGCTACGTCGAAAAAGGTTGGAGTAACCATTCTACATGGCAGATGGAATGTATAATGGGTGTTGTCCCAAAAGTATAAAGATGCTGCCAACATGTTCAGACAATAGGGTATGTTGCTCTTCGACAGCATAAGGAGGTCATAAATCCCTATCTCCTTCCAATGGTCAGCTTTAACCTTCTCCATCTTTGCCATCCATTGGTCGAATTCCTTTAAAGGATTGACAGCTCTCACTAGTCTGGTGCCATCAGTGAGATAGCCAATGTTAATTTTGGGTAAAGGGATCTCTTCAGGGGAAGCTCCAGCAGCAGAATTAATTTTAGGGAAACTCTTTTGCCCTAATGGTCTGGATCTCCGGTAGGATGGGAAAAACCCACTCAGCCTCTCGTTGGAAATGTCCACCTCAGCCAAAGGACCAGATAACACATAAGTTTTATCAGACATAACTAGGGGAATCATTACCTGAGATTGGTAGATGGCTCTTGATTCTGTAGAGGTAGGTTCCGGCATACAACGACGATTATCTACCAGTTGAGGGCCTGGGATGTTAGCAAACGGTGGGATGGTTTGCTTAAATGGAGTGGCCTTGCCCCTTTGAGTCTTCTTTGCTTGAGGGTTAATTTGGGTAGATGCCATTGTTGAAGAAGATGAAAAGATGGTGTCTTCGCTGGGTTTGCGTGAGAAAACTGAAGAGAAGAAGAGTTGCTTGAGAGTACTAAAAGTGTGGAAAGATCACAAAGTGGCGGAAATGGGTATATATAGACATTTGAAAATCTCAAGGGACTTGGATCCACCGTTGAAGCTGAGGGGTTAGTGGGACACGTGGCTTCCTCCTGAAGGCGTGATGAAAAGTAGCAGTTATGTACAGACTGTTAACGTCTGTTTTCAAGAAAGACGTTATGATGAATACGGCTGAAAGGACGTTTTAAGGATTTGTCATGATGGCGTGACGTCAGAGGCGTGGGTTAAAGAAACTGAACAGTTCAGCCATTGAGTAATTAATGGGATGTTCAGTTAAGGCCATGCAAATAGGCGTCGAAATGGTTATTATATCAAGAAATGGCCTTCCTACCAATTCTGGCGAAAAGACATTCCTTGGGGGCAATTTGTTAACCCTCAATTTCGACGCTAGACAAAATCAAAGCTATTTTATGTTAAAAAATTATTTTTAATATAAAGAAGGCTTCGACCTAGTTTTGGAGAGGCCTGAGTCGAATAGAGGTGTAGGAACCTCAAAATTGGCTAAGTGCTGAAAGGGTTTCGAACACGAGAATGTAGTAACCAGCGCTGTAGTGGTTATATTAAGGTTGGAGGGAATTTCCAATATTTGAAATTTAAATAAGAGCAGTTGTGAACGTGGGAACAGTTGAGATCAAGGGGAAGGCGCCAAAATCCACACGTTTGAAGCAGTAACCTCCACTTAGTAGTTATTTCCTAGCACTATAAATAGGAGTTAGTTCTATGTAAATGGGGTGTTCATGTTTTTGTACAAGTTACTCTAAGAAACTCAAAGTACCCGCGTGTAGAGAAACGAGTTCGTGAGAATGTACGTAATGTAACACCATTGTCTTCATTAATCTAATTTATCTTCAGCATGTTTAAGATTCAGCCATTTACTTTCCATGCCTTTACAGTTTCTTGAACTTTATCTTCCATGCCAAATTTATGTTCAAGGCCATTTAAACTTTCTGCGTTTTACTTTCGACTGCATTTTTACGTTCAAGCATTTAATGTTCAAGCCTTTACTTTTCAAAGTCTTTCATTTTCAAGAACGTGGAGTTCTCCTTTAAATCCATTGCATTTATTTTCAAAGTCTTTTACTTTCCTGCACTTTACCTTCGACAACACTTTTATTATCCCAGCCTTTACTTTCCAAGAACGTGGAGTTCGTTGCATTTTACTTTCAAAGCTTTTACTCATTCGACGCCTTTAATTTCTGCACCCTTTACTTGCATTACTTTAAATTTCAAGTCTTCACTTCACTTTATTGCCCGTAGTCGAACGTGGAGTTCAGTTAGACTTTATTTTCAGCATTGTCGAACGTGGAGTACAATTTACATTTTCTTTAATTTACACTTGTCTCTCAAACTTAGCACATGTCCTAGGATTTGTGTGGTCGATCCTGCAAGTTAAATCAATTTGCGTTTAGATTGATAGACCAAAGGTTGTTTACCAAAATTCACAGTAAACAAGTACATCAACAAAAACTGAAATAAAAAACAAAATACAAGAAAACTTCACTTTGATGCTCAAACAAAGTACAAAATCATCATAACAAAAGATCAGTCCTCCTCGGACTCTGTAGCATACACCTCAACCTCCTCCTCCTCCTCTGAGCCAGATCCAGAACCAGATACCTCAACATCTGCACCATCACCCTCCTCATCAGCATCAGCATCAGGACCAGTTACGTCCTCTCCCCCTCAGAATACTGGCCTGGCCTCAGGCCAACCAACATTTGCAAGGAACTGCTCCCTTGCCATCATCGTATGTTCAGTAGCGGGATCGCGAATCTGTACCTGCATGGAGTCATGTAAATCAGTTATGGCGCACTGGGAAGCCGCCATCCAGTCCCAATTAAACTGGAATATCTCCTGCTGATAAGGGTAAAAACTCTGAGAACCAGAACCAGAAGCATCCCCACCCCTTGTGATGGCCTCAGCACCAGCACCCGATGTCTCACCCCTTGTCCCCTTAGGTTTGCAAAACTTGTCGACATAACGATCGTCGATAGCTGACGGGATAGTGACCTGGCGGTGTGTGGGAATATCAACCCCAACACCCTCAAACAAAGACATGATGAGACAAGGAAATGCGAGAGGGGCATTCACCTGAGAAGCGGTACCACCAAGGTCACTCTCCTCAATTGCCCTTATCTCATCGACAATAATACGGGCCACATCTGTTTATACATTTGTCAGAATGCTATGGACAAGGTGGGCTAATGGTATAGGGATGGTTGATGAATGCGATTCGGCTTAATGTTGGTTATCACCAAAAGCAATATAAGCTGAGCCAAAGGTTGCATGTCCTCACGCCGGTACCTAATAGCAACCCCAAATGGGTTTAGTCCAACAGTTTTTCTCGGTCGAAGGAGATCTCTCGTCATTTGTGGGATATCTCGGCGAAGGTGCAGGTCCCTATGGTAATCATCTATCTCGCTAGCTCTTAAAGGCAGAGGACTTCCAAGAATAATACTAATTGCTTTACGGTCAAATCTCACCACCTCCCCCCTAACTAAGGTTGTCCAACTAAACTGCTCGCCATCATCAGGAAGGGTGTTCGCATAAAATTCTCGGACAAGCTCAACATTGTAGCTATCAAGTAGAGTTATCAGTAGTCCCCATTTTTTTCTTCCAATAGTGCAGCCACAGACCGATAACTCCCTCAGTCACTTAGGTTGAATCTCTTTTCTGCTAAGATGCTTCTTTTTTCCAAGGTAAGATACCTTGCTGCTTGTTTGGCACCCCTAAAGTGAATGTCGTCAAATTGGATTGGAACTTGTCACAATGTGGAGGACTTTCTTTTCTTGGCGGGGTTAACCTTGGGGGCCATCTGCACACAACAACAAGTAGAACAACAAAAAAGAAGCAACGCAATCCATTAGAACGGGAGTCAAAACAGAACCACAACTGAAACATAAAAAAAAAATTCAGAGTTCTGATATGTTAGCTCCAGAGTTCACAAAGCGAAGGCTGGCGAACATTCTCCCCAGATTCGCAAAGCGAAGGTCTGGCGAATGCTCGCCCAGGTTCGTAAGGCGAACTGAACAGCGAACCCACAAAAATTCAGAAAAACACAGCAACCAACAAGTCCAACATTAGAGCTCCATTCATACAATCATTCATATTCTCAGGCTTGCACAATATGCAACATGCAATCACTCAAACCTTACAACAAAAATTAAACCCTAAAATCATAAATGTCGCTAATGTTTAATCTACAATCCTAACCATATTTCTACACAGAAATTAAAAGAAAAAGAGATTCGAACCTGAGTTTGTAATTGAAATTGGGGAAAAAATTTGGTGAAAATTGAGGAACAGTGCACGTGAAAGATGGAGTTTTTGAGAGATTGAGTTGTTTTGTTTGAATGAGAGAGGCAAGAGTAGGAGTAGGGTTTTCCCTCTCACGTTCAGACAATGATATGGGTCTTGGGCCCAAGTGTTGGCCCACCCACAAAATTAAAACCCTTTTTAAACTAAGGTGGCAGCAAACACACTTCCCCTATCTCGCTGGGTTCGCAAAGCGAATTGGCTGGCGAATGCTCGCCCCAGATTCGCAAAGTGAACGCCATCGAACATGACATGTTTTAAAATTTTTTCTGCACTAGTGCCACTTCCTAAACCACTATAAACATCAAACATCATTAAAACATCAAATAAAGCAATAAATACTTACAATGTTGGGGTGCCTCCCAACAAGCGCTTGTTTAACGTCGGCTAAGCTCGACGGTCTGGAGACTTGACGCCTCGAAACCAAAAGCTAAATAATTGGCTTCCGAGAAAAACACACTTCACTAACAGAGACCTCAACCATAATCATGTCCGGTCTTCGATCCCTTTTTCTTTAGAAACGACCAATCCCAACATGACTTCATCAAAGCCACCTTCGCATCTGCATCTTTTTTCTTCTGAAAACTCTCTCTTTCCAATTCCTTCTTCTTATGATTGTTTTCATCTACTTGATTTGCATACATCACTCCTTTGAAGAATGTAAAACAAGCTTCTTCCTCCTTACCACTATCCTTGATCCGCACCTTCATTATGCCTTCATCAACGTCCACAAACATTTTGGCATTTTTCATGAACGGTTTGCCCAATATAATCGGCGTATCTTTGTCCTCATCCATCTCAACAATCACAAAATCAACTGGAAATAGAAATTTGTCCACTTTTATAAGCACATCCTCCACAACACCATACGGACGAGTTCTTGACTTATTCACAAGTCGCAATGTCATGGTTGTTGATTTTACATTCATATTTTCAAGTCTCTTCACCACAGACAACAGAATGAGATTAATACTAGCAACCATGTCAACCAAAGCTTTGCCTTTAAAATCATTACCTATAGTAATAGGTAAAGTTGCTCTTCCCGGATCTTGCTCTTTCCGCGGAAGCACACTTTGGATGACGACACTACACTCGACATTAAGATCAATGTTGTCTTTGTCTGTGCACCTCTTCTTTTTCGTAAGTATGTCCTTCATGAATTTGACATACTTAGGCATTTGTTCAAGAGCTTCAGAGAAAGGAACAGTTACTTGCAACCGACTAAACAATTCTAAGAATCTTGCGTAATGCCTATCGTTCTCTTTTTTCTTTGGAGTAGAGGGATATGGTAATCTTCTTTGTAAAACTTCCTTCTCATACTCCTTTTTTTCTTTTTCTTTTTTCTTCTTTACTTCTTCATCATTCTTTTCAACTACACCATTTTCATCATTTTTTTCAACTTCCTCCACTACAATATCATTTTCCTTTTTTACTACCACCTCCTGTTCAACGTTTCCTCCAATTGTTCTTCTACTTCTTGTGAAAATGGCCTTACAATGCTCCTTGGGATTTGTTTGAGTGATAGCGGAGAAGGATGGCCCCGGTTGCTTTTCGGCTAATTGCTTGGCAAGTTGCCCTACTTGAGATTCAAGATTTTTAATCGAAACTTCCGTACTCTTTTGAGTTGCCATTGATAATTGCATGAATTGGGTGAAAGTCTCCTCCATTCTTGAACTTCCACTTTGATCTTGGGGTGGTTGGTAAGGATTTTGTCTCCATCCTTGTTGATTTTGGTAGTTGCCTCTTGGTTGGTAGCCTTGTTGATTTTGGTACGGTTGTTGAGCATTTTTGTAAGGAGGTCTTCCTTGATAACCTTGAGTTGGATTTCCAGCATAATTTACCTTCTCAACAACCGGAGGACAATATCCGGTAAGATGATCTCCTCTACACAATTCACAACAAGCTACTTGCACACTCTTGCTCAGAGAGTCATGAATCTCTTTGAGTTGTTGAGGAATCTTGGACATTTGTTTCGTCAACAACTCAACTTGTTGGGATAATAACTTGTTTTGAGCAAGTATAGCATCATTGGTTCCCAACTCAAGAACTCCCGGTGTCTTTTGAGAAGGGCCACGGTTATGGTTCCCCTGATGGTCGTTTAAAGCCATCTTGTCAATGATGGAAATGGCTTCATCGGCACTTTTGGTCATTAAGGATCCACCCGCGGTGGCATCCAACGGTGTTTTATGAACCAACTGAAGACCATTTCGGAAAATATGAATTTGAGAAAGTTCAATGAAACCGTGTCCTTTACACTTTCTCAACATGGATTTGAATCTCTCCAAAGCTTCATTGAGAGATTCATTTCCACCCTGAGTGAAAACTGCTATTGCTGTTTTAGCCTCCATGAAACGATTGTGTGGAAAAAATCGTTCCAAAAACTTTTCCTCAAGTACGTTCCAGTCCATCAAGATTGCCGTAGATTGGTCAAGATACCATTCATTGGCCTTCCTAATGAGGGAATGCAGGAATAGTCTCTTAAACTGTGATTCTTCTTCAGCTTCGGGTGCACCAGTTGCTCCCGCAATCTCATAGAACTTAGTCAAGTGTGTAAAAGGATCCTCGTGATCCATACCAGTGAAAGGATTCTAATATAGAAGCGAGAGGATACCAGTTTTCATTTCTGAATGTCGACCATTCTGAGCATTGCGCGAAAATTGTGTAGTGTGTCTTGGACTATTTGTACAAGGTCTTGAAGCAGGTGGTGGTGGTGCAGCAGCCATAGTTAGCGGTAACTGTGGTATTTGTGTCGAAGTTGAACTTTCGTCTCGCTCTCGTCTTTCTTTGGCAAGTTGCCTCCTCCGCCTTGTTCTGCTATTTAATTTACGCGCAGTTCTTTCGATTTCAAGATAAAAAAAAAGTTGGTCTGCGGGTAACTTCCCTCGCATAAAACGGAGTCTGCACTCTAAACCAAACAAATCAACAAACTCAAGAAAACGCTAAACAAGCTTAAAACAAAACAACTATTGCAATGCTTTCAATATCAAACAACATTCCCCGGCAACGGCGCCATTTTGTTGAAGAGTAATTCGGGGGGTGTTTTTATCGTATCCACAGGGATTGTGTGATATTTTGATGCTTGTTGTTCAATAGTCGCAACGTTTTAAGTAAGGGGTTTTCAAATTATTCTTGGTTTTGTAACATCAATTTTGGTAGCAAAGAAGTAAACTATAACAAAGATGTTGTAAGTTTTATAAAAGCATGTCAAGATTAGATTTCGCTAATCCTTTTCATACATATCCGATTAATCAAGCATATGAACTTAGTTCCGACCAATACAATCACGTATCCTCTGGAATAAGTTTATGTCTAAAGCAAATTCGTGAGTATCGTTGTTTAGACAGATGATGTCTCACGCTAACAATCGAAACAACAACTGTTAAGATCAATACAAAGCGAATATTAAACCCCAAATCTATGTCTAGAGTTTGGTTTTTAAGAGATGAAGATATTAGGTCAAGATTTGGAAAATCTATGTCTAGAGTGATTCAAACCACAAATACATCATTAAGAATAAACAACTTCATCATATATTGATCATCAACCTTGTTCATATACAAAAGATCAAAAGAAATACATATAAGCAAGATTAACTACCTCTAATCTTAACACAAGAGGTGTTTAGCTACACATTTTCATGGTATCTTGGATAACAAGTTTCAAGAGGAGATGAAAGAACATCCGCGTCGAATAATCGAGATCGGATGTGACTTCAGCTTCTCTATGTGAAAATTCACTCTTGGATGATCAATACTCAGAAAAGTATGTTTTGGTGTGAAAAATATCAAGTTATGATCCCAAGAAAATGTAAAAAACACTTTATAGTATACTTGGGATCTGATGCATTCGCACTGCGAATGATCCATTCGCCTAGCGAATAAAGAAAATGGCACCTTAAGTGCCTTCTGAAAGTTAAACCGCCCTTGGCTGTTATCGTGAGTTCGCAAAGCGAACAATTCATTCGCAAAGCGAACCACTCACCAAAACATTCGCAAAGAGAATTTTGGATCCTTTTGCCACTGCCTTACTCGCTAAGAGCTTCACCAGCGTTCGCAAAGCTAACTTTCGCTGGGGACTTCACCATGGTTCGCAAAGCGAACCAGCTGTTGTTTTCCTCTTTCTTTGGCAGCTTGCATCAATTCTTTGTGTCTTCTTTCTTTGATCAATTAGTGCACTTTCCTGCACAATGACACACAAATTACAAGCACCAAAGGTATAAATATAATGCATGAAGAACAACAACAATTCACTACAAAAATCCACAATTAAGACATGAAAGTAATGAAAAATACCAAGTATCAAATACAAATATATAGCATGTTTGACATCTAACCCACACGCGTGGCCATCAGATCAATTTTAAACACATCCAAGGGATCTAATAAAATGGAACACGGTAGACCTTAAGTGAAATAACATGATGGATCATTTTTAAAATAAAACAAACTCAGGCGACCGCTGCGCACCTCTGATCACCTTCTCCATTGAGTTGCTCACTAGGGTTTGGAAAATGGCAAGCTCAAGGCATGAAACCACCACCATTACAACCGTCTCATCATTGTGAATTCAACTGTATGCTTCATTTTGATTTATTGAAAGTGAGCATGGAGAATTTTGGAGAAAACTCAGTGAAAATGAAAACACGAAAAGTAAAATTAAATGCCATAAACGATTAATCAAAGCAAGATAAGTTAGGGGAAAGCATCAGAGAGTATCAGGCTACATTGTGGTGACTTGTTGGATTGAAAATGAATCCTCTAACAACCTTGTCCAAATACGATCGGAAGTTTCTGCAAGGTTGATTTGGTTAGCATGATTTAGAGGTTCTCAAGGCTTGGGAATTGTTGCAATAACTTCAG
The DNA here is from genome assembly GCA_022829125.1 of Lathyrus tuberosus. NCBI lineage: Eukaryota > Viridiplantae > Streptophyta > Magnoliopsida > Fabales > Fabaceae > Lathyrus > Lathyrus tuberosus. The sequence goes on along the minus strand of JALAZF010000201.1, from coordinate 9,654,671 downwards.
AAGATGCCGAAGGTGCTAATGGAATCAAGAAATAGAGCTGAAATTGCTTAGACTTTGAAAATTAAATCTCGAAATTTCAGTGAAAAGTGTGAGCTCGAGCAGAGGTTCTGGGGCTATCCAAGCTTGAAGTTGAGTGCAGAAGCTTCCTCTATTTATAACTAAGGTGAATGAATGGGATACGTGTGGTTATGCTAAGGGAAGATGTTAGCACCCAAAATGTCTATAGTACTCTATAAGAACTCTTTGAAGTATCTACACTTTTTGGTTTGAAAAGGTTTGTTTGAAATGAGATTAGGGAGGTGGAAAGAGAAATATTTTTTTTAGATTTTTGTGTTTGAATAGACTTATCGCCTCATACCTACGTACCCACAAAGTGCAATATAGGATCAAAACCTCGTAGTTCGTGGTACAAATAACAAAATTAGTTTATTATGGTTTATTTTAAATGTAAAGACCAGTCGTCATTTTAAGGAGAATACTACGACTAGTCGCCCACAAGTATAAGAAAATAACATTTGCATCATCTTAAGATGAAGGATTTTGTTTGGATAAAAATCAACAAGTCTATCACTCAACATCTAAGTGGAAAATGTCAACATCTTAATTACTACGGGGAATAGGAGAATTACATCTCAACTATGAAAATGACTCATGTCTAAACTTTTTGAAAAGTTTCAAATGAAAAAGTGCACAAAGGCACAAAAGTTTGAATAAATTTTTGTATTTTTTATCTCTTTTTGAAATTAGTCAAAGTATGATTAACATTGATTGACATTTATTAAAGAAAACAAAGTTTGAAAATCACTTGACCAAAGTCAAGGTTTTTTATGAAAGAGGTTTAATTTTCAAAACAAGAAGGTTTTGAAAAAGAGAGAAGATTTTGAAAATTGAAGAAAGGGGTGGAGAAGAAGTGACTATCCTATTGCAAAAAAAAAAGATAAAAGCTAAGCACAAGAACGGTCTAACCACACAAGTAAGCTCCATAATATAAGTGTTCTTTCCTTTAGATTAGGCCTTGATCAAGATAGGTCTTCAAAAGAGAATTCCAAGTACCCAAAATCCAAAGTTTACCATCACAAACTTCCAAGCATAGGTTAAGATCTTAGTTCTAAGTCCAAAGTTCCATGTCCAATGCAAAAGATAGTAACCATAGTCCACAATTAAGAGTATAAGTTTTTTAGGGGTTTAAGTCTTTATTAGTGTTTTCTAGTCCAAATGGACAAAAAAAAAATAGCATAAACATAAACAAATGGTCCAAGTAGACAAAGGAAAAATGAAGGAAACATAAACAAATAATATGATATGATATGATAACATAAAGCATATAAAAAAAAAAAAAGAGAGATAGGGAGCAAAAGGAAGCATAAACATAAACAAATTAATATGCAATATAGAGCAATGGCGATCCAAAATGAGAGAACAAGTTTTGTTATTTTTCAGAAATGATCAACTAGTCATCCAAGAGAATGAAAACATGGTCTCATACATTACCATGGGGAGGGATTCAACTCAGATAAAATCAACGAGTATGCCAACTAACCCCCACGGGTAACAAGAGAAATCCAATCTACTTCAAACCACGTCATAAAAGAGTAGGAGACTGATAATTCACTTACAAAACACAATGGTTTTCCGATTTTGGTACGATTTAGAGCTATGTTAAGTGTCGCGGTGAGAATTGGATATCAAGCTATTGATTAACTTGAATCACAAATCATTATTCACCACCGGTCTTTGATTTATCCAAGGGAAGGGAGAAAGATCGAATAACCTGCAGTATGCAATGCAAAGCTAGAGAATCTAAGGTTCGGGGGTTGGTTATACCTAGGGAAGGTGTTAGCATCCTAAATATCTGTAGTATCCTACTGGAAACTCTTATTTTATCGTTATGTTATCTACTAATTGTTATTTGTTGCTAAGGGTGAAAAGGGAAGGAAAACCTAAGGTTCTATACCTAAGTGTGCTCGACAAGATATCGCATCTTATGCGTACATATCCTGTAGGGATTGGAATCAGAGCACTTGTAGTTCCTCTCTGAGGGGTCTACTAAGGTTTGTTTGAAAATGGTTTAGGAGAAAAGATGAGTCGTCATCTTAAGAACCACCACAGTTTTTAAGGAGAATGAACCTTTGCTTCATCTTAGGAGAAAGGCTCTAACTCGAATATAAAATCGACGAGTATGCCTCATACCTCTCCTAGGTGGAAAAGGAATCCGCATCTTGTTTGTATTGTGGGGTATGAGATTTTGTGTCTCTTCTTTGAGATGTTTCACATCTAATTCTCTTGTAGGGAGAATCAGGTGATCTAAGGTCATTGATTGTAAAAATAAAGATTATGAGGGACTAACTTAGGAAAATCTATCCTAAAGTTGTCTAAGAAACTAATTCTTAAGGGATACCTACAACCACTAAGGGGAGGATGAAATGCAGATGAAATGTACCATGTATGACAAATGATTATCATACATTGGATTTTCCCTTGGATATGCAAGCAGTTATAGAATAAAGCATAAAGCACAAAGTTATAATTTTGATTGAATATTAACATACGAGACATGCAAAGCACATATAAAGTTAGGGATACTCAAGTACGTACGGAAGGGCATAATATGAATTTAGACTAAGGTTTATTTTACACAAGTGTATGATTAAATTAAGCACGCGATTATGGACTTTAATAAGGAACAAATTATTAATTTAAGAAAATTTTACTGAAAACAATTTTATTATAAAAAGGTTTATTATATTTTTCTTCTTAAAGGTTTTAAAGAGTTATTATTAACTTCCAAGGAAAAGGTTAATTAATTTTTTGTAAAAGGTTTAATTAAATTTAAAGGTTTAATGGAAGAGAAAAAAAGTTTTATTATAAATGAAAGGTTTTATTAAAAGTGTTTTATTAACTTAAAAAGCTTTTAGAAAAGTTTTATAGAAAAAAAAATTAAAGAAAGTTAATTGATTTCAAAAGGTTTTAAGAGTTAAAAGAAATTTATTATTTAAAAAAGGTTATTATTAAGAGTTACATTTTAAAAAGGAGTATTATTACTAATAAAAAAGAATTGTGATTAACTTAAAAGGTTATTATTAATTTTTAAAAGAAAAGAATAGAAATCAAATTTTAAATAAATAAATACATAAACTAAAAGGAAAACAGATTAATCGGCGCAACAAACAGGGTGTCCATCGTGGACTCTCAGTGAGAATGAATCATGGCGGTTGATTAAATGCTGATCTAGATCGAGGGTTTACATGCGAAGGTGCACGGTAGGGGCTTAGGGACCAAAGTGCAGGATTACCTTATAACAAAACAGAAAAGAGAAGCGAAGCACCTCTCTCCTATTCTCTCTCGCAATTCTCCTTCTTCTTCGTCTTCTCTAAAAAAATACCTCGCCGGAATTTCGCATCGCCGCGTCGAACACCACATCGGAACAAACCTCTCGTCATCCTTTCCCTAATCACCTATCAATCTACTAATTCCTAGCTATCCAAATCAAAATACCCAATCTGAAACCCTAAAACCGAAGGAACGGAATTGAATCGGAGACCAACGCCTAATTCAAACAAGAAGCCTAGGGCTTTAGTTCTATGGGGAGCGAGCAACACTATGGCAGAGATAGAACACACTAAAACATCAAAATAGGGAGATCAGAGTGCTTACCTGCGAGACAGAGGTTCGTCGATTGTCGGAATGAAGATGACGAAGACGAGTCCAAGTTATCAGAAGGGCACCTTTCAGAGATAAGTGATTTCGAATTACTCCCCTTTCTCACGAAATTCCTCGTCTTTGTTTCAATCGTGTCTGACTTTGACGTGAATTTCTTTGGCAATGGATGCGATCGGAAGCAAGGGATGCAACGGCGTGCGGTATGGATGATGTCGTTGGCCTAGCAGGTAATCTCCTTATGTCCTATTCCAATTCTTTACTGACTTGCTTGTTGATTTGAATAACGGGTGCGAATTGTTTCTCTGAAACTGGGTTTTCCAAGAAGCGTTGAGACGGAAACGATGGAGATGTGACCAAGATTCTGATTGCTTGAAGATAAGTTATCTGAAACCTATCTTTCTTCCCCAAATTTCTTGTGCCTTATTTTTCTCTGTGCGTGTGTTTCTTGTTTTTTGTATGAATCTTCATGTTCTGAACTTTGTGAATTTGTGTTTTGAAATCTTGTGATTCTTTTGTATGACGATGGTGATTGTTCAAATCATGTGCATTCTCTTATTAGCAATAACGTGATTTAGGTATGTGAATTTCTGGATTTTTGTACATATGTGATGATTTTTTCGAATGTTCTGCTATGTGAGCGCATCTGTGAATCTGTTTTCGAGTTGTCCCCCCTTTTCTGATACTGTGTGTATGTTCTTTTATAGGCTTTAAACCTGATGTCTAAAATTAAAAGTCTGTCAACACTTGCTTCAGAAATGATTTTATGGCCATGATTTCCTGTCTGGACTGCATTTGTGAGCTTTCCTTGTTGAACATGTCAAATTGTATTGTGGCTTGAAAACTTTCCATTCTCGAATTAAACATGTTTTTGATTATTCCCTTTATGTCTAATATTGTTTTGGGAATGGTTTAAATTGGTTGGAACATGTTTTTATGACGATAAAATCATTTCCATTCTTGCTTCAGCATGTTTTCATCATGTTTGGAACATCTAATGAATTCTTTGATGATTTTCTTCCAATTCATTTGAAACATGCTTTCTATTATTTGGAATTGAAATTAAAACCATGTCTTACGTTCTGAACTTGTCTGCGTGATTTAATAACCTCCCTCTTTCAAATGATCATGTTTGGATTGTGTTTGTAAATTGAGGGCTGAACATCTTTGTTTCAATTTGGACAGTAGTATTGGATGCTAAGATTCTATCTTTTGCTTTCACATTTTATGGCAGAATATTCTAAACTCTCTTTTGTAATGTCATGAAAGAATTAATTCAAACCGTGGCAGTTAGTTTCAGTCTGAAGCGAGTCAGTATGCTTGACGATGAATAGCACGATGCTCATGGATGGCTTAACTTGATTCTGTACCTCTGTCTTTTTTTTGCAATTAGCTTGGCCTGAAATCATTATCTACATGTAAATGTTTCAATTGGCTTATTGCAATCTTCCTCTCTTTGTTTGTTGTAGGTTTATGCGAACCAACTGGATTTCTTATGTATTTGGCTTTTTTGAACTTTGCAGGGCACTCAAAGCAGTTGCTGCACAAGCTGGATTTGCAAAGTCCACAAAACAAAGGATCAGAGGACCTCCACGATGTTTGGCCTCTTTGCCGACAAGTCTCACTTCTCTGTATCCAACAAAAGGGCGGAAGATATTAGCCACTTCTCTTCTTGTACAATCAGAAGGTAGACCTTCAATACATAACGTAGGGGAAGCATCTGGGGGTAGTTGAGATTAGGGTTGGCAAATTCTCACTTCCTTGTGAGGGAAAGAGGTCTGAGCACGCGTCCACAATTTTCTGTACGTTGCCAATGATGCCAAATGCAGTTTTGTTGGCATGAGGAGTGTAATCATTGCCAGTGACGCCATATGTAGTTTTGCTGGCACCATTGTGGTAATGATCAACTTCAAGAAAAGTCCAAGAGAAAACTCCCATTAGGGGGAAAGTGCACATGATCTTTATCCTGTATTTTATGTGTTGATGGCCCGTATGGAACATGTATTTGTGGCTCTGGCTTGCAAGTAATTAAGAACTTTTGTAAATTTAATCCTTGTAAATCTTGAAATTTGCTTTTTTGTATTTTGAATGGGTTTGATTTAGATTTTGAACGTAGGTTTAGAGTTGGAATTGGTTTTAAGAAGCATGCCTTGGCAAATCTTGAAAGTTCCTTTGATTCAATTATGAACTAGTTCTAACCTTTTGAATTCCATCGAAGGAAATTTGTAATTTTCTTTTTTCTGGAACCAGTCTTGAATATTCAAATTGAATTTCATACTTGATCTTCCAAGAAATCCAAGTGCCCGATCTTAGCATATTTGAATTGCGAAACCTCGAACTAAACCATTTGAACAACTTGAATTCAAAAGCATCAAAAGGACATTTCACCAAAGTTCTTAATTCTCAAAGGAAACCAACTTGCATTCTAGGTAATGAGTACAAGGTCTTGAATGCCATGAATCTTATATCTTGTACTTTAATCTACAAAGACAACTTGACTTGATTAAACCACCTGGAACATAAACCAAATTCTAGGGCAAAATAAATGCCTAAGAATACAATGCTATTTGAACATTATTGAACTCATGAATCCATTATCATTACAAATCAATCACATTCCTCTTGATGAGTTCATAAAAACATCCTGACTTAATGAAGCTCCAAGCAAGCCTTTAGACTATGCTAATCTTTTCACACGAACCAAGCCTTGAGGAGTTCTAATTCCTGAAATGCTTGACTATGGGGACAAGTATCATCTACACTTGAAAGTATTGCACCTGCATAGACTGGTTAGTCACAATAAACACGCACACAAAGACCACATGACCTAAAGATGATACGCAAAAAGAAGAGGGATCTTAGGGTCAAAAATTAGGGTGTGATATTAAGCAATCGTAATCGGACTTATGTAGAAGTCACGACTATCTGAGGCCGGTAAATAACAATGTTCGTGTTAATACAAGTTAGAGAAATGACATGTAAGTCATTCTCCAAAACTTGTCACACTAAAAGAAAAGAGGTAGTGGTCTCATCTTGATTATAACTTCAAAGAGAAGTCTAATGATATGTAAGATTTTCATTGACCAAAAGAAAAAGAGAAGAAGAGAGGAAGGGAAGCCAAATTGAATTACAATATTTGAATCATTCCATCTTTAAGTTCCATCACTCTTCTTGATGGATTGAGGTACTAAACCTATGACTAATTCAAAGCACCTAAAATGAATCCAATGATCCACTTAAAGATAGATTTGAACTAATGAAGGTTTATCCAACCTCATCTAACACCCAAAGTACATGGAATTTAAAGAGAAATTTGATCAACAAACACTACAATTCAAGGCAAAACCAAAGGAAATGGGAGAAGAAAAGAAAGAACTCAAAACAGTCCCATAACAAACCAAAAAACACAAATCTGGCTATGGTTAATCGATTAACCATTTGCCTGTACAAGTTGGTTAATCGATTAACACTGCCAGGACAGCAAAAAAAAATATATAAAAAAATCAGCATTCATGATTCAATCATTTCTTCAAACACCTCATGATCATGAATGCAATTGAGCACAAAAATTTAAGTAAAACAACAACAAATAACACCAATGAAAGATAATTTGAAAGATCCAAAGATCAAGCAACAAGAATCAACAATAGATCACATTGTGGAAGATGAATCAAGCACAACGATGTTGGAACAAGAGTTTATCACTTCTAAATCTGAAAATGCTTCAAATCAACTTCAAGAACCACACTCCAAAACCTTGATCTACAAAAATTGATGATGAAAAGTGTTTTGATGGAGGTTTAGCTCAAAGATTAGTAAGCTTCAATGAAAAGCTTACTAAGTTTTAATGGAAGAAAAAGCTTTGGTGATTTTGGGTAGATGAAGAAAAATGGGAATAAGGAAGAATTTTGACAAGGCGAATTTGGCTATCAAAAGCTTGTAAACTGAATGAAATGAGGCCTCTATTTATAAAATTTAGGCTTGGGAATTTTGGTGGCTTGGAGCTTAGTTTAGATCCAAAATTGGGCTTGGAATTTGAATTTGGAGGCAAAATCAAGATCAAGTGGTGATTAATGATGGTGTATGGTGGGAATTAATTATGATTATGTAGGGGAATTAAAATGAGGTGATCTAGAATATTCTCATGATGAAACGAGTGAAATTTGGTGCCAAATGCTTTAGAATTTGAAAATTCTGTTTTTAGCCAAAAAACGCACTAGTTAATCGATTAACCACTTTGTACATGCATTTGGTTAATCGATTAACACAGTGAGAAAATGAGAAAAATGACTTTTTGTTGTGTTGTCTTGGCTCTGGCTCAATTCTTTTGACTTGTCAAAGAAGACATGGAAATAAACACATGAACCTTGGAGTCTCTTGAATAATTGTTAATTAAATCTTGGGAAACTCTTGATCAGATGATTTTGAATTGTTTGCAGATCAACTTTGACTTTGTTCAGACGAATTTCATTTGAGCTGAGGAACTGGTATTTGATATTCTTGATCCAAATTTCTTCCTAAAAAAGTTAGTAAAGGGGAAACAAAAATATTTTTGGATTTTAATTAAGGATTGGTAAACATAAACATAAACAAGCATAAAACAAACAAGAAAACAGGGGTGCTCGGTGATCTCCCTCAAGAGAAAAACTACAGAGGAGGGCAGGAGAACCAAAGTTTGTGATCTTGTCTGTGATGCAGATGATGCAAACGATATGTGGGATCTTAGGGGTAAAAATTTGGCTATTACACAATGTGAAAAGAAAGGTTTCATTTGGATGCCTGAGAAAAAATTTATGAGCTTGTAAAGTTGGCACGATGACCTGTAATCAGAGGTCAAAATAATTCTAAGTCCAACATGACCTATAATGTCTTCAAACTTTTCATGGCTTTCCAAGCATAATTGGCCTTTGATCCTTGAAACAAATTTGTAGAGGGCATCAAATATGATAATTGGCAAAAATAACCGCCCATAAAAGTTGTAAATTTAGACAGTTATGATCTTTGGAAGTTAGGCAAGTATCACTTGAATTTAGGTCAAATTTCACTAAGTCCACAAAGTGACCTCTAATGTTTCCAATCTTTTGATGATCTTCCAAGCATAATTGGCTCTTGACTTGTAAAGAGAAGTTCAAGGGGGATGTTAAGAAGAGTCATTTACCCAAACAAGCACTCAAAATGTTGAAGTATGGAGAAGTTATGATGTTTGGAAGTTGGCCTTAGACTGTTGACTTTTTAGGTCAAACCTCTTTGAACAAACTTGCAACCTTGGACTTTTTCTTGAATTTTAAGGTACATTGATGATCATATGAACTTAAAATGATTTATTATTGATTGTTCTTTGATGAAGCTTACAATGGCTTGAGGAAACTTGTTGATTAAGGAATGTAAATAAACACATGAACCTTTGAAGTTTCTTGAGTGACAAGCTATCAAACTTTGAAATATCTTTGATCAAATGAAATTGAATGATGATTGATACCCTATGCTTTGAGAGTAGAGGTCATGCTTTGATGAATAGCTTTTGAAAATCAATGGTTGACCACACCTTGACTTGAGGAACTCAAACCCTAGCTGAGGAGACAATCATTTGGTGCTCTTGATTCCAAACCCTGCCTTGCAAAAGAAACAAAAGGGACAAGGCATATTTTTTTGTATATTGATTAATGGTTAGTTAATTATAAATCATATAAGTACAAAAATATAAAAGATACACAAAGAGAGGCTTGATGATCTCTGCAAAGGCAAACCCAAAGATGGGTTAGGAGACAACCAAGTTTGTTATCTTGATGCATTGCAAAGATGCAAATAAGGTGGGATCTTAGGGGTAAAAATTAGGGTACGAAAATGATGTGTTTAGATGTTATAAGGTCAATTTGTTTAATGTATGACCTTTAGGGGATGGGGAAGATGAAGTAAGAATGTGGAAAACTAGAATTTTGGGATTTTGGTCGATGTCAATCGATTGACATCTTGTGTCAATTAATTGCACACGTGAAAAATTAGAAAATTTTGAAAAGAAGAACAATGTCAATCGATTAATTCATTTAATTAATTGATTGCTATATGCCAAAACATGAAAATTGGAAAGACATGATGTAATGAGGAATAATATCAATCGATTGCCCCTAGATGTCAAACGATTGATGCTACTTTAATTTTGAAAAATTGTTGAGTTGGAACCTATTATTTTGTCTGATCGATTTTTCCATAAATTTAGTTTCGTAAATTCCAATGAGGTGCGGTTTGAAGCGTTGGAAAGCTACCGCGTATGGAAATTCCATAACGATGTATTAAGAGACTAGATGGGTGCTAGAATATTTGAAAATTAATTGTTTTTCTTGTTACATAATAGTTGATGGTAAAAAAATGAACAATTAATTGGTGTGAATGAATGAATTAATGATGCAGCGAAGCTAATATGCGTTAACATGATTGAGTGTTGTGTGGATGTATATTTGATGTGTGAATATATGATGTGAAGTGTAAGTATATTAATGTGAATTATTGTAAATACTTGTTGATGATTGTTGAGATGCGTAGTTTGGAGTGAGAACTATTGTTGATGCATTTAATGCCTGATTATTTACAATCAGATGTGGGGTTGTAATCGTTGTTGGGTTTTTTGTCATGAATGATTCTTTACAGTTAGATGTGGGGCTGTAATCGTTGTTGTGTTGCTGTCGTTGAATTATTGTATGTCATACATCATATGTTGTCGTTGTTGTGGAAGAGGCAAGGCACAAGTTTAGAGAGGGGACTTGTGATTTGTCCCAAGCTCCGAGAGGGGGCTCGAGGTTTAGATGTTGGGACCCGGTTTGTATGAATAACCACTGTTGAGTTGGTATCACATGCATATAGAGTCAATGTGCTGTTGTGAGAACAAGATTTGGTTCTGCAAGTTTATCTCTAAGTTTTGATGATATCAAATAGTATTTCTGTATGAACAATTTTGTACAACTAATGTTTGTTATTTGTGAGAACTTAACAAACAGGTTATGCTTCCGTAAATTGGCGCGAACACAATGCTTAAAGGAAAATACTCCGCATACACTCTTGAAAAGCAGAACTCATTTTAAGAAGCTCTCAAGACTCTGATATAAAAGGAAAAGAGAACAAGTTCTGAAGATCTGAAGACATAGGTTCTGATCGAACGAAGTCCAGATGCTAAAGACTTAAGCTCTCTGATCAAGGTTCTGAAGACCTAAGTCAAGTCTCCACTCATGCTTCAACCAAATACTATCAGAAGCCTCTGAAAGATATGAAGACAACGCACCAAGCGAACAAGTTTCTGAAGACCAAGTACTGAAGACTCTGAAGACGTTGCTCTGAAGATTCGAAGACTTGATAATCTCAAGAACCAAGCGATGTTTTCCCTTCTTACTCATGCTCGTGAAAAGCCTCTGAAGTTGAGAAGCCAAGAAGACAAAGCTACATAGTACAACTGTACCTCAATACAAAGCAAAAATACCTTGGTAACAGTGCAACGATACAATCAAAGATATTCTGACAAAAACAGGACGCGCAGCATGCGAAAACTATTATCTGTCCTCACGCTTCTAGCCGGCAGCCTAGTTAAGCTATCATGATTACATTTCAACGGCTCTTTCTACATGGCTATAAAAGGAAGCAAAAGACTTGAAGAAAGACACACGAACGCCATTGCAATACTCTTTCTATCTGAAATCTTTCTTAAGTCATTCTGGTCGAAAACTTGTTTACGTTATCAGCTTGTATAGAAGCACTTATTTGTAAATGGAATTTTATTCAAACTTAGGTTTGTGTTCCTTGAGAAAGACCGTGTAGTTGTATTTCTTGAGAAGTCTGGGACGTGTAGTCTTAGAGGTTGTTCCTTAAGTAAGACCTATGAGGTTGTATTACTTGAGAAGTCTAAAACTTGAGAGTTTTAGAGGTTGTGTTAGTCACCAGCATTTTGACTAGTGCGTTGTACTGTTTTGATTGAATAGTGGATTAAGACCTCGTTGAGAGAGGCGAAATCACCTTGGCGGGTGGACTAGACTAACTTGAGTGTTTCTCAAGTGAACTAGTATAAACATAACGTGTTACTGTGTTATAATTCAAAAAGGTTTTTATTGATAACCAAGAGAGTCTTATAAAAACAAGTTTTCATAAAATAAACAATTTTTATTTTTGAAAAACCAATTCAAACCCCCCTTTCTTGTGTTTTTCACACCTTCAGCTGTCACATTGCATACGAGTTATCATTTTTGAATTGGTGATTGTTGTGTGAATACATTACCTATTGATGATTGTTGTTGTTGTTGTTGTTGTTGTTGTTTAGGCTATCCTTCCTGATCTTTTGCACTGCTAACATATTTGAGCATATTTGCACCCCTTTGCTTTATGTTGTACACCATTGACATCATGCAAATACCCAGGAGTAGAGTTTGGTTGCTGTGAGTGAAAGATAGCTTCTTGGAGCTCATCTTCATTTTTTTTTATCGTTATCGTTTTAAGCAGTTAATACTCCAATCTGTAACATCGGGAATGAGGCGTTTTACTATCTTTTATATTAATATTGAATTATGTGGTTTAAAGTCTAATACTTTATTTTTGAAATTTGATTTTGAAGGCGCTGCATGTTGTTAAATGTTTTTGAAAGTTTTTCTATGGTTATCGCAGTAACACCTTAAGTTGTCGATTAAATTTTTTTTATATAAGTTTTAGAGTTTAGGGTGTTACATAGTGGTATCAGAGCAGGTCAGTCCATCCGGCCAGGATGTGTTATTTTGTCTATTACCTGGTATGCGATATGTGTGTGAAACACTGTCGGTGCTCGTTTGTTTTCTAATCGCCTGTCAGTAGGAGCATGATTGAAACAAGTAGGGGAAAAGCTTATGCTAATTTAAGATGTTTATGCCAAAGAATGTTTATGGTTTTCTTGATTTTATGAGGATGAATGATGATCTTCATTTTCTTTAGAATGCAGAAGTTGTCCACGGAAGAGTTAAAAATTTCCCTGGTTAGATTTTTAGCAGATGTAGTAGCAGCAACTATGGAAGCAATACAAGATTTCCAATTAACCAGGTTAACATCAAATCTGATAGTGTTTCTAGCTATCCAAACATCATAAAAAATATTGACTAGACAAGCAATGAAAGCATCATTCAACTAAGGAGATTAGTCACTGCTCATGACTTGCTTGCATTCTAAGAAATTCTTTATAGAAATAATAAGGTTGAAGGATCATTGAACCAACTCCAAATGTAAGAAACAAATTAATAGTCAAATAAAATATGAGATGTAGATTCACAATCCCTATTGAAAAGGGAGTAGATAGAGGTGAAGGAAAAACCTCTTCTTGACATGTTTTAATAAGTGGGAATTCTAGCATGCATGAATCTCCACATCAAGATAGATTTTGAAAGAGGTGTGCAAGGATTCCAAGGGAAGGTGCTCCAAAGGTCAGAAGAAGCAGGTTTGACCAGAAAACCATATGCATGCTATAAGCTGAGTTCACCATCCCAAGTACCAGTCTTAATCAACAAGTCATCAATGCCTTTCTTGGTAATGAAGAAAGAAGAAACAAAATTCAGCATCTATGAAATATCAGATTGAAGATTTATGGGAAAAGACCAAGCCTTGTTATGTAAGTAATCTGAAACCTTATATGTAAAAGTGTTGTGATATTTAGGATTAATATTGAATTTTCAGACCAAAGGAACATCCATCCAGTAGTCCAATTAAAATTTTATGTTATTACCACCACCAATCAACCATTTTGAATTATCTCTAACAATAGATTGTTGATTCTTAAGGGCACTCCATAGAGAAGTGTAGATACGATGAGAAATGACTCTATTGCCTCTAAAGACTCTAGAAGAAAGCAATCTAGCCCAACTAGAGTTCGCTTGCACCAATGACTAACACAAATGATGATTGGCAGTGTCATTCAAAACTTTCAAAGATCTAATTGACATGCCTCCCTCCTTAAAACTGTTACAACATTTATGCAAAGCTACAGTGACCACTTATCTTTTATCCAAATATCCACTCCATATGAAGTTTCTCATCCAAGCCTCTATGTTGTTAATAATTCCACAAGGCTAATTATAAATAGTTAAGTTATGCATCAACATGCCATGAACCACAACCATAACCAACTGAAGTCTTCCTGGCATGGAGAGAAGACTAGCCTTACAAGCTGCTAGCTTAAGTCTAATTCTCTCAGCAATGAACTTGAATTGGATATTCTTTGTTCTACTAATAAAAATTGAAGCACCAAGGTAAATAAATGGAGTAAAATCCATAGAGAAACCAAGAAGGTATGCAATCCTCTTATGTTTGGAATGATCCTAGCACCCGTAGAGATAAAAGATTTGTCAACATTGCAAATTTGGCTTGAACATTGAGAATATATTGCTAGGAGACTGAAAATGACATTGATAGACCTCATGTCACCATTATAAAAGATCATTATATCATCATCATCATAAAGAGTGTGGGAAGGAACCTAAAAATTTTTAGAGCCTTTAATAAGAGATTGTTGCTTCTCTACAACAAGCTTAGAAATACCTATCACTACTACAAAACACCCAAACAACAACGCCAGGTTTACAACGGCATTCTATACACCATTGTAATAGTGCGTACTAGATGCGCGCGCATTGTTTTAAGTCTTATTAAAAGGCCTTTGATGACGGGTAATATTCCAATTGTGGTAATAGTGCGCACTAGATGCGCGCGCATTATTTTAATTATAAATTTCAAGGGTATAATAATGGTTGTTGTGAACACCGTGGTGATACAATCAAGCTTTCATGGGTTTGAACCTCATCGCCCTCAAATTATTTATTCCTTTGACGTAAATGCGCCATTTTTAAGTTTTATTTATATTTAACTAAAAACTAATAAGGATATCACTACGATTATTGCTTAAAACCGTTGTTACAAACTGAAATTTCTTTTTATGTATTTTAAACACCAAGTATATATCCATTTATCCACTGAAAAAAGAAACAAGACGAAACAAACCTAACACCAACACCGTCACCATCGTTGGGAAGAACAAAACAACAAGAAGAAAGTGTTCTACTTTAAGTTGTTACAATGTCGCATTTGAAGACAAACTCATCCAAAGGTGTTTCTATGTCTTCTTCCGCTGTAAAATTTCGATCTGGAAATTTCTGTGGTTGTGTTGGTCATATGGTTTCGTACCAATGCAAGAAGGGACAAAATAAAGGAAGTATTTTTTTGGAGATGACCATTTTGGAGGAGCGATGAAACATGTAATTTGTTCATATGGGATGAAGACGTGGGAGAAAGAGGTGGAAATGAAGATGAGAGCATTATGAAGTCAGAGTTGGAAGCTGTGGGCTATTTGAAGGTTATGTATGAGGATTTAAAGAAGAAGAACAAGAATTTGAAGAACAAACTGAAATCAGTAAGATTTTCTGGAAATCTTAATATGTTATGTTTTCTTGTCTCCTTTATGTTTAATGTTTACATTTTTATGAAATGTAATAGTTGAATTAGGGTTTGAATTATATTGTTTATGTTTAAACTGCAGATGCATTGTGAATTACATTGTTGATGTTTGAATTACATTATGAAAACGGGAATGCAACTAATAAAAGACGCTTTTTAACGAGTAACACTACAAGAAAAATATCATTTTACGACACTAAAGTTACGACGGTTCATTGAAAACCGTCGTTATCCATATATTACGACGGTTGTTACGACAGTTTTATGAAACCGCCCTTTATTTTTTTAAAAAAATATGCAGATAACGACGGTTATCAGCTTAAACGCCGTAAATCCCCTATCGCGACGGGTAAATAACCGCTGTTAACCCGCTATTTTGTGGCCAAACCCTAAAATGTTTATTGGGCAGCGACGATTGAGGCCAACTGCCGTTACTTTTATTCTGAATGAAATTTAACGACGAAAATAAACCGCCTCCCATCACGAATCAAAGAATGTGCCACTGTTATTCAGAAGGTCTCTTCTATTCAAAACTTCTATTCTTGACAACTTGAAGGCAAACACCGCTGCCGCTGACGGTGACGGAACGCCACTGCAACAACCGTTCACGACCAACATCCAATCTTAACAGGTCAGTTTGAACAGGGTATTTCTTCTGCATATTATAAATACCCTGTTATATACACTCTCTCTCTCTTTGATTATTGTTAAACCCTAGATTCTGATTGTTTCCACTTCGTTAAACCCTAGATTCTGCCTAATCTCACTTCTCACGCTATCATTGCTAACTAAGAATCTAACGAAATCTGAATAAAGAGTTGTTTGGGATTTTAGGTTGAATTTAGTTGTTGTAATTTCAGATGTATGATATGAGATTTTGAAGTCTTTAGGAGTTGATAATTTGGTACTTTGAAGTTGTATTGTACTTTCTTGGATTCTCTTTGTGCTCTTTGTTTTTCCCTCTGCAATCTTAGAGCGTAGTTTCCTTATGGTGTTGAAGACTAGGGATTAGGATGAAAGTAGTTTCTTTATGGTGTTGTAAACTAAGGAGGAAATTCAAAGGAAAGAAAAATAGGGAATAAGGACATTTGGTTGTATGGAGTTGAGTTTGGAATGGTGGGAAATTGGGTGCTTTAAAAATTATGTTCTTGGAACTTTGAATTGATATTAGAATCTGTTACGAATTGAGTTTATTTGATAGTTTAGAATTTTAGTTATTGGAAGTTTGAACTGATATAAAATATATGTTATAAATTGAGTTTATTAGATACTTTAGAGTCTGAGTTGTAGATATGGGAAGTAATTTGACACTTTAGAACTTTAGTTATAATAGGCCAGTTAAATATCTGCCAGTGCAACAGAGGCAGCCATTTGGGAATGACGTGCTGCTATTTTAGAATGACTATGGATGTTTGTTTTTATCATTGTGCGTGTATAGAGTACTAGGCACTAGCTGACTTAATCACTCGGCACTGCTGTGAGTAGTCAAAATAAATTTTGGGAATAGTTATTGCCTCTGTATGGGGTTAAAACTGAAAGATGAAAATGGTTTGACATTTTTCTTTTCTCAAGGGACTAGACAATTTGCCGCAGTTGTTTCTTTGGAATTTTAGTTTTATGTTAAAGTGTCCATTTATTACTCATACTTTGGATTTCACTGTTGGAATCACCCCAAACCATATTATATACTCACTCATACTATCACAAGAACCTCCATGTTCCATAAACACCCGAAGGACATCAAAATTGGCCCTTAAGGCCTTCATTAACAGTATAACATGTTGGTTTGATACTCCATTGATCATTTATTCATTATAAAAACATAGTGAGGCCGTTTTCTTTTCCTCATCCCACTTTCCTACCTATCATTTGGGTTACACAGAGTTTTCATTTCCATAAACTTTATTTTTGTCACTTGTTGCATCATGATATGCCATGTTTGTCACTTGTACTTGGGCTTACCTGCTTAACTCTGTTTCATATTTCTGTACTAGGGTTTTGAACTCTGCTGTTATTTAACTCTGTTGTTATTTGACCATCTATTATTTGACTATGAACTCTATGATTGTATAATATTTACATCTGTAATTTTCTCTATTGTAGTTTTATTAAGCAACTTCTCAAGTGCAACGACTATCTCATTCTCTAGTTTTCTACATTAAGGTGTGTAATTCTGGCCATTAAACTAGTGATTTCTATTCAGTTTTTATTTTGCGGTAATGTCGTGTGATGTGTGAATGTTACATATGTTATGTTTTCTAGATTAATGTTATGTTTTCTTGTTGCTTCATGTTGTGTAGATGTGTGAATGTTACATATGTTAAATTGCTGCTGTTAAAATCGATATAGTTGGTGATTATTTTCCGCAATCCTGTTACGTTTTATTTGCGTTAGCTGTGATTTCAAAGTTTTATTGAAACAAATATGTTGCTGTTGTATTATCAACTTGCTGAATTTGGTGAATGGGCTGCTAGTAATTAGTGATTATGTTTGATTCCATGTTCATGGTTTATTGTATGCTGCTACATTATTGTATGCTGCCATCTAATATTTCAATCTGTTAATATCTGAACTCGCTCATTTTAATATTTGACGTGTATTAGACACAACCAATGGTGTGAACTATATAATTAGTACGTCTTGATTGTATCATCCAAATGAGGCGAAAGGGGTAATTTTAAAATTTCATAAGATTTAGAAGAAATACTAAGTGTATTGAGCAAACCGCATATAGAATAAGCATGAACAAAGCAAAAAGCTCTGCTAGAAAATGACATTAAAACTCGTGAAAATCAATTTATAATTTGAATTCTTCCTGAGATCACTCATGTCTGGTGAGCCTGAGATCACTCATGAGTTTGATCCGTTGCAACTTCCAAACCAATTAAATTATATGTCGATTTCCACTTTCATTTGTTGGAATATAAAAATAGACGGTTAGGACCAAGTTGCTAATCAAACAATCTACATATGTTAACCTTTAAAATATTTTCTCTAGTACTCAAAAGTATAATACATTCCCTGCTTTTCTTAAATTGAAATAATTATAAACTGTGATGCATTGAAACTATAATGAATCTGAGCACTGTATGCAATTTTCCATTATCAAGCATTGTAAAGATGCAATCTATCAGTTGTTCACTACATCAATCTTGTTTCAAGTTTCGGTACAAGTTGCGGTTACGATTTCGGTAGATATAAATGTTACGACACTGATTATAGTCGTTGCCATAATTTATTCTTCTTTAATATAAAAACAGTGATAACAGTTACGCTATCTGCAACTGCTGAAACCGTTTTGTCGCAGCTGTTTTCGTTGGTCGCAGATAAAAAACTCATATACAACAATCAAAGTTACACGTTGTCATATTATGTGCTTAGCACTAGGTATATGGAACATTTGGCTATTTACTATGATGTAAACTGAAATTGATGTGTATGCATATGGGAAGAAGAACATTACTGTGAACTGAAATTGCTAGAAAGAACGAGAAGAATATGTTGTTCTACCTTAAGGCGTAGTCAGAGCTGAGTGGAGATCGGAGGGTGGTTGAAGGCGGCGTTGGTGTGTGGTTGTGATTGTACGGTGGTCGTGCTCGGCGTAGGAGTGAAATGTTCTGTATAGTTTTATGAGATATGTAATGAAATGTTCTGTATAGTCTTAAGAACATGCACCTTGGCACCATTTCTGAGTATGTTCAGGAAGCACATGTAGAACCAAAAGGAAAAGATAGAGTTGTCTCTCGGTGACTCTTATAGTTATCACAATCTTTTGTATTTTCACATCTAGTATTCTCACACTATCACAACCTTTCAACCACATTCAATTGTTTGAATGTAAGAAATCCAAGCTCTTTTCTTATCAACAGTCTTCCACAAAACCTCTCTAGGTACTCTACTATATGCATTTTCCAAATCAATGAAACCATGCACGAGTTTTTGAATTTGCGGATTTCTCTGCCTTGGTATTTGTATCAAGTATATAGTTTCAATGGCCAGTCCTCCTAGCATAAAACTAAACTATATACGTAACTAATTATATGGCTTCCATGTGTACGTAACTATATATATATTTTTAATCGTGGGTTCTTTCAGTTATGCTACAACTTATATTTGAAAATTCTAACATCACCTTATTTTTCAACTGTTTGCTTATGTTTACACTTGTGCTTTTTACTGCTATGGTAACCGACACTTAGCATATCTGTTGTGAAAGAGCATCACTATACAAATACAATCATGTTTAGAATATCACAAAAACAATTTACTTTTAATAATTAAAAATATATATAACAGTGATAAGTGATAAAATAGTAATAATATAATTATTAAAGATTTGGAAATTACAAAAACTATATTTTATTTTATATTAAAAAAAATAAAAGATACCTAAATATCAATGTTGTGTTTTCATTCTAATTTTAGTAAATATTCATATTTCTACCATATTGCGACCATTCCTACTTTCTTTCTTTCTTTCTCATTTAATTTTTGTTATGGTTTTTGTAGTGAAATTGCAAGAAGTGGTCTTCATATCCTACTTGGAGGTGCTTGTGCTTTAACGGTGTTGATTTTTTTCCGCTTCGTAAGTACTTCATCTACCTTCCTTTTGGCTTATTTGTTATACATTTTTAAAGATATTTGGTTCAAATTGTTTTTGTTTGGCTGGATTAAAACTTGACCATGCTTTTTATTTGAAGAAATGGATAAGTCATGGATTACAAAGCCACAATCATCGATCGCGTATCAACAAGGGATAAAAGAATTTATTGATTTTGCATTTAAAGGTGCAAAAGAAAATGACGTAGTAATATGCCCTTGTAAATGCTGCGGTTTTAGAAAATCAAAGTGTAGGAGTGAAATGTTCGACCACTTAATGTGGTCACCTTTTTCGAAGGGATACACTATGTGGATTCATCATGGAGAGTCTTTTGACCTACTTTGTACTATCTCCCCTAGTACTACTCCAAATATGGTTGAAGATGTTATCATTGTCGAAGATCGTATTCAGAACATGATCGAAGATGCATTTGGAGTTGATAGGAATCATGCTAATGATATACCATCTGCATCAAATTTGGAGATTGACGAAGAAGATTATGTGATTCCAAATGCAACTCAGGAAAGAAACGAAGCCAAAGAGTACTATGAATTGGCTAGAGAAGGAAAACAACCTTTATATGAAAGTTGTACCATATAAAGTGTTTATGTGGATTGGGTGAGAAGGCAATGACAATGATTCTAGAGTTAATAAAAGATGCATTTGAATATGCAAACATTCCAAGTTCATTTTATGAAGCCAAGAAATCAATCACAAAACTTGGTTTAAATTATGTAAAGATACCCGCATGTCCAAACGGTTGTATGATTTATTGGGGAGAAGATGAAGAGAGGGAGTCTTGCAAAACTTGTAACACTTCAAAGTGGAAAATAGATGAAGAGGTCTGTGTTAACCAGAAAATGAAGAAAATTCCTTCCAAGGTTCTTCATTATTTTACATTAAAACCTCGATTACAGAGATTATTTTTGTCATCAAAGACGGCCGAGGATATGAGGTGGCATGCAACAGATACTAACAATGATGGAATGTTGAGGCATCCTAGAGATTCAGAAGCTTGGAAGAAATTTGACTCAACACATACTTGGTTTTCATCAGATCCGCGAAATGTGCGTCTTGCATTGGCTAGTGATGGTTTTAATCCTTTTGGTGTGATGAGTGCAAACAATAGTATTTGTACAGTTGTTTTCATTCCATATAACTCTCCTCCATGGGTTTGCATGAAGCAAACATCGTTTATAATGTCAATGATAATTCCCGGTAAAGAAGCACCAGGAAATAATATCAATGTCTACTTACAACCCTTAGTCAAAGAGCTAAAGGATTTATGGACAAATGGTGTGGATACATACGGTTCTTTCAAGAAAGAGATGTTCAAGTTGCATGCGAATTTGATGTGGACGATTAGTGACTTTCCAGGTTTGGGTGCACTTTCTGGGTGGAACACATACACAGGACTTGCTTGTCCATCGTGTAACTTTCAAACTACATCTATCCGTCTCACAGCTAGTCATAAATGGTGTTTTATGGGTCATCGTAGTTTCCTTGATCGTAGACACATGTTTAGATTGAATAGGATTCGGTTTAACGGCGAACAAGAAATGCAGAGTCCACCGAGAACATTATCTAGACATGAAGTTTTTGAGCAGGTTAGAGATGTTGAAGTCATGTTTGGTAAAAAGCCAGTAAAAGAAAAATTGGTAAGAAGAACACGTGAGGGACAACCTATAAATGGTGCTAGTACACAACGTGTTCCTACACAAGGTCATCCTCAACAATGGAAAAAGAAAAGCATATTTTTTAAACTTCCATACTGGAAGGATAATCCTCTGCGCCATAATCTTGATCCGATGCATATTGAGAAAAATGTGTGTGATAATGTCATATTTACTTTACTAAATGATAGGCAAAAGAGTAAAGATCATTTTAAAGCTAGAGAAGACCTTCAAAATATGGGCATAAGACCTGATCTTTGGCCTGATGAAAATGGTAGAATTTCTCCGTCGGCCTTTAGTCTAACGGGTAAAGACAAAAGAATTTTTTTTTTATCAATTTTAAAGAATATTAGGGTGCCTGATGGTTATTCAAGCAACATTTCTAGATGCATTGAATTGGTAAATCTCAAGGTGAGTGGAATGATGAAAAGTCATGATTGTCATATATTAATGGAACAACTTCTACCATTAGCCATTCACACAACATTACCTCATGAGATTTCAGCAGTATTGATTGAGTTGTGCTCATTCTTTAGACAATTATGTGGTAAGGTAATTAAAATTGAAGAATTGGAAAAATTACATAACCAAATTGTCCTCACTTTATACCACATGGAAATGATATTTCCTCCCTCGTTCTTCACTGTTATGGTTCACTTAGTTGTTCACCTTGTTGAAGAAGTTAAACTTGGAGGTCCTGTTCATTATCGGTGGATGTATCCTATTGATAGGTAAACTATGTGATTTTGTTGTAATGATACTAACTTAGAAAGTAGATTTTTTTTAACCGATACTAATGTGGTTCAATAATAGGTACTTGGGAAAACTTAAATCACATGTACGTAATAAGGAAAAACCAGAAGGGTCTATTGCGGAAGGATACCGTTTCGAAGAGATTCTTACATTTTGTTCAAGATATCTAGACAACATTGAGACTAGATGGAATCAACCTGGATGTGTAGATGATGATCCTATTGGTGATATGCAAACATGTTCACGTGTAGCATAATTATTTCCTAGAGTTGGAAAACCTGTGGGTGGATCTTCATATTACACTCTAACACCAATTGAAAATTTGCAAGCTCATAGACACGTTTTAATGAATTGTCCAACAGTTGACGACTATCTAAAGTATGTAGTTTTATTCCATTTAAGTAGTTTCCTCTACACTATTAATGTTTTGTACATCTAATATCGAATAACCAAATAGGCAGTTCCGAAGTATTACTCAGAAACAAATGAGGTGTGGTCAAAGAAGTGCTGCTGAGATAGACAAGAAGGTTCATAGAGAGTTTGCTCATTGGTTCCGCAATCGTGTGAGTTTTCATACAAAAATAGATGTTTGTATTGAATTTGTTTTTGACAATAACAAGACTAATTGGATATTGTATCGTGTATAGATTTGCAACACTCTTGACAGCATTGATGGACCAGATAAAGATGTTCTCATTAGTCTTGCTCATGGCCCTTTTGATAAAGTTAAAAGGTTTACTGCGTTCAATGTCAATGGGTTCAAGTTTCGAACGTTGGAACGAGACAATCATTTAAAAACTCAAAATAGTGGGGTTTTTGGTATGTTTGGGACACGAAGTTATTCAAGCAACAGTGATACCCAAATGAGATTTGGAGGGGTCCCTTACTATGGAAGATTGATAGACATTATTGTGCTTTCCTATGATGGCTTCACAGTGCCCATGTTTAAATGTGAATGGACTAATACCACAAACCCAAGAGGCATTAAGATAGATAACTTGGGTTTTACCTCTATAAACTTTGCAAGACTATTACATACTGGGGAACATGAAGATAATGAGCCATACATTCAAGTGTCAGAAGCTCAAATGGTTTTTTTATGTAGATGATGAGAGTGAGCAAGGATGAAGCATACCTATTCATTTGAAGCCAAGAGACTTGTATGACATGGGTGGAAATGATGAAATTATGACACCCATTGAGCCATATCCATCACAAAATTTGGAACAAATTTTTTATAATGATAATCCTGGAACTTCAGCGGAAAATGATGCCAATAATTAAGATTTTTTTTTTTATTGATAAGAAGTCTAGCTTGTTTGTAACTCGTGTGAGACTTATGTTTTTTGTTTCTTATCCCTATTTAATGTATGAGATTCTTACTTTTTCAGTTGATTCATCGTTATAAAATGAAGTACCAACGTATGACATTGTTACTCTATGTTTTATTGCATAATTTATCTTTTAATTTAGTGTGTTTATGTTATGTTTATTAAATTTATAGTCATGATTGATGTTACTCTTTGTGATTATGCTATATTGATTAAAGTTGTAGTCATAATTTATCTTTTAGTGTACTGACTTGTTTATCACCTATACTTGCAATTGAAATCTGTTGTGAAATAATGAATCCATCATATGATGATATTCGCCGCAAAACTATTGAAGAGAATTAAAAAAAGATGCGGGCTCTCAATCTTACTAAACTCTCTCAATCCCTTTACAAATCATCTTCGTCTTCTTCAAAACCATCATCGGTTAGTAATATATTCTCATATAACTAATAATATCAATAATGTTTCAAAATTAATTAATTGTATTGATTGTTGACTGATATTCTCTGATGCATTTTAATTTAGTCTGTGAAGGGTCGTCCGAGGTTTGTACAACCTAGAGAGCTTGAAGTAAACAAGAAGCGCCTACATTCAACGACAACTCAAAAATCATCAATAGCCTCTCCGCCAATCCAAACTACAATAACACCTCCGCCAATCGAAACTACAATAACCCCTCCACCAATCCAAACTACAATAATCCCTCCGCCAATCCAAACTACAATTGAAGACGTTGTGGTAGAAGATGAGGATGGAGATGTTGTGGTAGAAGATGAGACCGAAAATGTTGTGGTAGGAGACGAGGCTGAAGATGTTGTGGTAGGAGACGAGGCTGAAGATGTTACGGTAGAAGATGGGACTAAACATGTTTTTCGAGTGGCTAGTTCTGAGTATTGGACTGTAAATGTTATTAGTAAGTAATTTAAGGTTAAAGTATCTGTAAGTAATTTAATTTTTTACATAGTTGAGTCATGACATTAATTTGTTTACTTTTTTATGTGATAGATGTGGAGGGTTATGTTTCAAAAACACGTTTATGTGTGAAAGATTTGGTTGCAAAATCAGAGTCTGATGGAACATGGATAATACTTGAATGGGATAAGACTCATCGTGCAGTAGGACCAGCGGCTGGTTTGTTAGCAGGGTATTTGGGTGTACTTATTAGAATGTTTAAAGACTTTCCTATAATGTTCGAGAGTTGGAGGAGTATTCCAATGGATAAAAAAACATTCTTTTATGATTCAAAGATAAAGGTATCATTAATAAACAATTACATATTTTGTAAATTAATTTTATCGTGCCTATCATTTGTTTTATTAACCCATTTTTATTCGTATGGTTAGCTCCATTTTAATGTTGATGATGGGCGTGACAAAGATTACATACTTGGTTCTGCTGCAAAGAAATGGAAGGATTTTCGTTGTCAATTGTTTCAAAAATTTTATAAATGGGATCTCACTTTGGAGGAAAATCTTCAAAATTATCCAAAATGCAAAGGCATTGAAGAAAAAGATTGGGCTGTTTTTGTTCAATATAGGCGGAAAGAAAAAACACAGGTAATATTAGTGTTTTACTCATATAATTTTATTTTTAATATATAAGTAATGCATTGTATCTTATTCTTATCTATAACGCGTGTTTTTTTTTGTTACCAATGTAGAAATTAGCAAAACAAAATGCCCAAAATAGAGGAAAATTGAAGATTCCACATACACTTGGATCTAAGTCGATTGCAAGGAAGCAACATGAGTTGGTATGTCTAAATCTATATATTGTTGGTTTTATGCTTGATAGTACAAATAATGAATATTCGTTCTTATTTGTAGGAATCGAGAGATGAGCGATCATACAGTAGAGGAGAAATGTATGCAATTTCGCATAAAAAGTCTGACGGGTCTTTTGTTAATGAACATGCACAGAACAATAATGTAAGTACAAGTTTATTTTTTTAAAAATATTTATTAGTCTCCTTAAGGTTACTTATTTGTTTTGTTTAAAATAATGTATGTACATTAGTTGGTTTAGAAATTCCTACTATTTAGTAAATACTTATTCTTTAGTAAGAGTAAAGTTTGTTTATTTTTCAAATTCTTCATTTTAAGGCAACAAACTTAATTTATTTAATTAATAATAGTAGTTTCAATACAAAATAACATAAGATCATGATTTGGGGGATTCGGGGAACTGGCGTAAGATAATGACGCCCGAATTAATATATGGCCAACCCAGATGTTGGTGTATAGCAGAACCTGGAATTGATATGTTGCTGTAATGAATGGATTTTAAATTTAGACTTTATACCTTCACTTTCACATTAGTCATTACGTCATAGATATATCAATGAGCTGCAACTAGGCCATTGTGTCTGAGCAATGCATCTCAGACTTTATACCTTCACCTTCACTTTATAGTGCATTTTTTTCTAAAGAAAAGTGTGACTAATTATATCAATGAGCTGCAACTAGGCCATTGTGTATGAGCAATGCATCTGCTGTTGGTTCTCTCCCACGAAATTGCACAAACACCTGCATAAAACCATAAAGCATTACATTGCATTACATCAACATGGTAAAATTACTAGTTACTCTATATAAACATGCCATAGATTACTAAGGAAACAACTTAGTAACTATATCTCAAAGACATAAATCGATGATCAAAGAGTAAATATGATAGAGTCGAGAGCGGAATTGCAGAGGTGGCGTGTCTAGTCAGTCACATGGTACGCCTAGAAATGTAACACTAACATATAGAAAGACTTAGAGAGCCAGCACGATATGTTCTAGCAGTAACAAGCTTCAAATATACTTCTTCAGGAAAGTGTTGACGACATGCAATCCAATTTCTGAACTTTTTCAGCTTTGTTGAGTGTGTGGGTTTGGAAAAGACGAAAAGTACTCAAAATGAAATTTTTTTGTATGCAAAAACCAGAATGAGAACTTTGCAAATGATTTTTTCTTAGTTTACTCTTTCATCAAACTAATGAGTTCTTGTTTTATATATAATGAACTCAACAGCAGATTTATAGCCATGAAACTAACTATATTTTATTCTACATATCTTTAACACAATGTATTGCCAAGGTAAATAAATTCATATTAATCTATCATACATTTTGTCAACAATGATAGAGTACAATTCTCCAAAACCTATAACAAAAGAAGAAATTGAAAACATTGTCTCAAGTCCTTTTCAATTGTTTTGTTTTTGAAGTGAATTTTCTTCTTCAAATTCTTGCTAGCGCGCGCACACACACACACACACACACACACACACACACACACACACACATATATATATATATATATATATATTCTTTGTTAGGAATAGTATTATTTTAGAATGCAATCATTTACTCTTCAACACAACTATAATTTGAGTTTAAGTTTCATGAGTTATGTAGACTCTTGTTACAACAGCCTTTCTAAATTTAGAAATGTGAGGGACTGGATACTGCTTACTCCAGCATTAAAAAGTAAGAACTGACTAGGGAATTTGAGGTATAAGCCTTTAACCCATTAACTTGCAACTCTTGCAATTTTAATCCTACATTGTTAATAGCGCCATTTTTCCTGGAAAGGCACTGGTGTGGCCCAGAATAGGAGCTTGTCGGCACTAGTAGACCAGATGTGTCGGGGATTGTTATACTCATTTTTTATGCAACTTCGTCAGCTGTCAATATTCTCTTCTAAAAATTAAATGTGATGTTTGTTGGTACATGTGTGCTTAAGACTTGTGATTGTGACTTTTGAGTTATTTGTCAAAAAATTGTTCACATATTGACCATCACATAGCGACCATCAGCGGCACTGCGCGCCCTATCATGGACCGACATCTATGATTTATGCTCCTATAATCCAACCCCCTAGCAGCCATAAAGCTTAAACCAGCCCTGAAAAACTACAGGGACACTTTAAAAAACTACCAGCTTAAACCAGCCCTGAAGCTTTCAATAAAACTGCCAGATTTGTTATCAACATCTGGGTTGGGATTAGGATACACTAACAGATCAATTCCAGGTTCTGTTATACACCAACATCTGGGTTGGCTCACTCTCCCTGAAAATATCACAGAACAATAATTCTGCCATGTTACAAAGTTTCACAGAACGTGTAAAATAATTATGTTATAGCACCATTATAACTGCTATTTAACAACACTGCATTATTGGTCATTTCATCTGGTCGCAAATGATGTTGTGATGTTGCAGTTCCTTTCTACTGATGTGATATTTGCATTTTGTACGAATTACCGCTCCCCTGTGTTGAGTGTATGTGTATTGTTTGTGAATTTATTTTGGTGTGAGATTTGTGGATGATACGTGTGTGTATTTGTTTCAAATTTTCCCAAACCATGTGTCTCTGCTTCTAATTCTCTACTTTGCTGTGTATTGTTTCTGGGAATGAATGTGTGTGAATCTCTTTGGTGATTTTCCGCTCTGAATTTCCTTGTGTATGACTTTTGTGTACTGATACTTTTTTCATTGTCTGAATCTTTGAACCGTATGAAATGACGAATAATGCAGTGTTAGTTTATGAATATTCACCTAAATGTGCTTGTGAATGTTGGTATGACACAATAGTTTATGAAAATTACAAACCATCCTTGACACAGTAGTGTATCAATGTGATATAATTGTATAAGAGATGATGAAATGTTGATTCCCATTTGCTAATAGTCAAAGTTACAACCTGTTTAGTGTGTGCCACTATGTTTTGAAAATAGATTTTGGATGAATTATAATTGTGCAGGAAAAATTAGAAGCTGTAATTAAGGATTCCGTGTCTAAAAATGAGGCATTTCAGAAAGTATTTGGAAAAGAACATCCTGGATATGTTCGTTCTATGGGACTTGGAGTTACACCATCTCAGATTAGTAGATCTACGAGATCGTCGTCTTCTTTTGAAGAAAATGAAAAAATAAAGAAAATGCAAGAAGAAATTGATGCGCTTAAAGAACAAAATTCAAAAATTGATGACTTGATGAATGCAATCACATTCTTAAAGGAAAGGGACAATGCTAGGAAAGAAGAAATTGAATTCTTAATGCAAATGCAAAATTCTAGTGGAAGACAGGTATGATTTTCATGAAATATATTATTAACGTTAAAATACATAAGTTTAAAATTGATAGTTCATTCTAGTGAAAGACGTTCTTCTAAGTTTAATTTTTTTTTTACAGGAATTGGAGTCACCTATTGATGGTAGACGTTCTTCTGAGTCTAACTACCGATTTGCAGATAATGGATCATCAAGAAGGACAAATTAGACTTTGATATGTTTTTCTATGTACTTTTTTAGCGACCTGATGATAGGATACGTTCTTATGAACTTGTTTTAATGTATTTTTGGCATTATGATGCATATGATTAGGATTTTATGATTATGGATATATTAGATGTTTTACGGATATTACATGATTATATAATATGACATGCTTATTGTTATGGATATTACATGTTTATGATTGGATTTAATTTTACCATTTAAAATGTAATATAGAAAATCATATAAAAAATTAATGAAGTATTAAAAAAAATACCATAAATAAAAATATTTATGTGGAAATAATTTAAAGAAAGTAAATAATATTAAAAAATATAATATTATATTTAAAAATATTTTAATAGATAATAATTAAAATTAAAAAAATATATAAATAAAATAATATTATACACAGTTATGACAGTTGAAAACCGTCGTAATCAACAATAAAAACAATAATCAATATGAAATTTACGACGGTTATAAACGTCGTAATCAACAATAAAAACAAAAAAATAATAGGAAAATAACGACCGTTATAACCGTCGCAATTAGTGACATAATCCTCTATCACATTGAAAATTACAAAGGTTGTAACCGTCGCAATTAAAAATGACAACAATAATCAGTAAGCATTTAAAGACGGTTGGAAACCGTCACAATATTGAATTTACGTCAGTTAGATACCCGTCGTAAAAATTACGACGGTTTGCATGGCGGTTTTCACAACCGTCACAATTTGCCCTCGCGACCCACATTTCTGCGACAGTTCTAAAAGCATCGTAAAGTTCAAATTACGACGGTTAGAACCGTCGTAATGTACCAAAATAAACCATTGCAATTTGCCAAATTTCTTGTAGTGTAAGTTCAACGCAAACTTTTAATTTTCAATTAGTTATCTGTTTGTTAGTATATTAGTTGATAGATATTGTAGTTCTAGTTTAAACTGTTAAGCAAAAAGATTAAAATTTCATTAGATAAATTAAGTTTCATTACATAAACTTTTCATTACATAAACTTAATCATCAAATCTAATGCTCTGGATAAGAGGAAGGTTGACCAACCATAGTCATCCTCATCATCATCATCATAATCGACAACAACCATCTGCCTTATCAACATTATTCTCCTTCTTCTCTTTCTTCTCCTCACCCTCAGAGCTCTCCTTCTTCCCGCAGCAGCCCCATCTACAGTAGCAACAACTTGTTGATTCTGAGGAAGGTTTTGAACGACAACCCCTTCTACAGCAACATTTTGATTATGAGGAAGGTTTTGAACTACATCCCCCTCTACAGCTACAACTTCATTCTCAACATTTTTGGTAGCTTGAGCAGTAGAACTCATTTTGATTCTTTTGGATTAAGTTGTTTTTATGTTTTCACTAGTGCAGAAATAGTAATTTACACCTATTTTTTTTACATTTAACACCCGTTATTAGAGGGTGTTAATTCAACGGGTGAGAAATGTCTGACGAATTTACACCCGTTTTAAAACGGGTGTAAATAGATGTTATATTACACCCTTTGTTTGTTGAAAACGGGTGTACATATATTTCATATTACACTTTTTTTTATAGAAAACGGGTGTAAATGTTTACATATATACATTTATAGATGGTATATTACACCTTCTTTTGTTTAAAACGGGTGTATATATATGGCATATTACTCCCTATTTTATAAAAAATGGGT
This sequence comes from Lathyrus tuberosus, assembly GCA_022829125.1. Classification (NCBI taxonomy): domain Eukaryota; kingdom Viridiplantae; phylum Streptophyta; class Magnoliopsida; order Fabales; family Fabaceae; genus Lathyrus; species Lathyrus tuberosus. The sequence continues at coordinate 9,624,254 of JALAZF010000201.1, read as the reverse complement.
GTAAATTTTTAAGTAATTGCATTTAAATCAAACAAATTTACACCCCTTTTGATAAAAATCGGGTGTAAAATGAACAATGATTACTATAGATGTTGGCATATTTACACCCTATTTCCTTTAAATAAGGTGTAACAATGTGGTATATTACACCCGATTTTCCTATGAATGTTGACAAATTTACACCCTATTTTCTTTAAACAGTACACATATTTCCATGACAAATGGGTCACTATTTGAAAAAGCTAACTCATTGAAAATTAATTGGATTTAATCATCAGACTATTTTCTTTTCAACTTGTGTTTTCATCTCTCAAAAAATGATTCACATTAAATAGCACACAATTAGCACATGCATGCACAAAATAAAAGAGTTTCTCCACCATGTTTGGTTTTCTTCTGAACAAATATCATGCTAGCAAACAATATAACTCTGATATCAATCATATTATAAAACTATGATTAAGGTTTTGAATAACAACCGTAGTCGCATAAAGACTAATATAAACGACATTACAAATGGTAGTGATATATTGGTAAATCCAGGTTCATAAACACGATATTTTCCTAGCGCATTCTCTTTGATTTTACCACGACTTTACTAATATCTGCCTAGCCTGGAAGTACTAGCCTGAATTTTCTTGATTCGTTTTTAGGAAAATCTTCTATCTCTGCAAGATAGCTGCACTCCTGTCCAATAGCATGAAAATCATCCAAGTTCAATTGGTACATTAGAGATCCTTTTGTACCTACTACCGCTGTCTGAATTACTTTCACCGGAGGCATTTCATCTCTGTTGACATCAATGGATACATTGGTGGAAATTTTTTCAGTTCCATTCCATCAGCAACATCGACGAGGTAATTCGCTTTCTTAACAGAATCTGACTCCCAAATTCTATCAAACGGGTCATCAGGATACCTGATATAACAGAAAGAAACATACACTTAAACCACTTCAAAGCCAAAACAATGACTATAATTATGTAGAAAACATGTGTTTGTCCTTAATACCTGATTGGCTAGTCAGTCTCTGCACCGAAATTTATCCTTACAGAGACACTGAGGTAGAAATGTTCCTCGTAGAACGAAAAATAAACCGAACCATTGAATTGTCTAAGTTCAAGCGTAGATACGAACGGCTGCCCCGCTGTTCCATTCGATAGATAGACACTAACAGTAGGACTTGAAGCCAAAAATATAATTTCCCAAACTTCTATCGTATTCGCATTCGATAAAATAATAGTAGATCATTAAGTTGCCCCAATCGAAATATCAAATTTTGGATAAACATTGTTGTTATCAAAATTTCAACACAAGAATGTTGCCCTCAGTAGATACCTTGTCCTGCTAACAACATCAAGTGTGTAGCAGTATTTTCTAGAATTAGCAGGAAAGTTTCGAAGTGTTGTGTATTGCTTCCGTGTCTCATTCGCAACCGAAATCGTGCTTATTTCTCCGTAAGCAATTCCATCATCAAGAGTCCATTGAAGACCAATTTCATCAGTGAAATTTTTATCACCTCCACAGTCCAAACTTGCAAAACCTATTCAACAAGGAAAATATTGTAACACCCCCAATCTATACCCCCAAATAAGTAGAGCGGTAAAAGAAAATTCAAAATTTCGTCAGAGTATATTTAAATTATCATGGCATAGACCGAGGGGTCACATCAAATTGAAACAATACATACAACACCTGCTCATAAAGATATGCAACAGTGGGGTAGCAATCAACAGAGGAACTCAGTTCCTTACACCCACATTTCAGAATTTAGAATAAAAGCGGAAAATCTAAAACTGAATAACATATTTATATATATATATATCATGCAAAGTTTGTCATACATCAAGTTGTACATGCACAGCCAAAGGATATATATACATAATACACAATAATCACAAACGGCCTCCCTAACTACCCGGTGTCACATATCAGAGCCGACCGACAAAAGAATGAAGACGCAAAGCTTCACAAAAAAAACCTCCAGCAACTCTAATCTGCAATGCCTCATAGAGCATTATAAAACAGCAGAAGGGTGAGAAAAACAACCATAATATAATTGCATAAAATCATATATAACACAAAAATACCCAAATATATGTTTCTCACCACAACTCACACCATACTTCCAACACAATGCAACACAAGGTATAATTCATATTTCCATCACCAACACATATCCATATATCAATTCTATCCACAATTCCACACATAAAACAACCATAATGATTTATGCAACTCAAGAGACCGACACAACGACTCCATGCATATGCACATGCGGGTACCGACTTCCATTGTTTCTCATCACTAGTTCACTCAGGAACTCTGCTAGAATCATCGCTCGTTACATCACTGTAACTCCCCGTCGGGCATACGATGTTCCCCGTCGCTCACACCCCACATGGGCACACAACGTTTATGGATCGCTCACACCCCACACGGGCACACGACCGATCGCTCACACCCCACATGGGCACACGATCGTCTATAATCATCGCTCACACCCCACACGGGCACACGACGTTATAGCGAATTCCCTCTGGAATCCAAACCGTCACTCAGGACGTCTCAATAATGCATATCATGATGCTTGGCATACAATGACTCATGACATTTAATATGTGCACATACATGCATTCATCCACATCAACAAAATCGCATTTTGCACTTATGCCCAAAACAATGCATTTAATTGCCATACGACCACAAATCATCACAACATCATCTAAACACATACATTTACATCATACCACAGCACCTTGCATTATACACATCAATTACGCATAATTATAACGACAAAAGTCGACAACCGACACTATTCCTAATTTTTCGACATAATTAAATCGACTAACAATTTCCAAAACCATCATAATAAGAAAGTACAGTTCAATAGCTACACAACGGTACCAAGAATGTAAAAATCGGATAAACGGAACCCAAGTTACGAAAGAAAACGAAAAACGATATTTTGAAAAATCTCATTTTTACAATTGTCCTGTCCATACGCGTATTGCCCTGAGCCATACGCGTATGGGCAGAGACTCATTCCTCCCAAAGTTCACGTGTAAAAGTCCATACGCGTAATGACCAACCTCGTACGCGTATTGCCCTGAAATGTTACGCGTACAATATGCAAATGGGCAGATGACCGAGCAAAATACCATCCCATACGCGTATTGGCCCCAAAACATGCCCACGATACGCGTATTGCCAAGGTCCATACGCGTATGAACATGCCCCATACGCGTATGGCCTGGAAAAACCAGAAAAATTTCTGCAGAACTTTGTTCTGCGTTTTCTTACCCAAATTCATCCCAATTTTCACCTACACTCAGAAAATTACCAATACAATGCATAGCAACATGTATCTATCATGTACCAACAAGAATGAACACTAAAAACATAATTTCCAACACCTTTAATCAATTTCTAATCAATTTGACACAATATGGGTTTTACTAAATATTTTCATTTCAATCCAACAAACACCACAAATACACATACATAACCATACACAATCATACAATAATTGAGTTTCGCACCCTTACCCGATTAAATCGATTCTAGGAGTTGATTTCTTTGATTTTCCAAGTTTTCTTACTATTTCTCTTCTTCTCTCTTTTCTCCTCTTTTTCTTTCTTCTCCTTTTCTTTCTTTCTCTTTTTCTCTCTTCCTATTTCCCCTTCTATTCTAACTTAACAAAATATTGTGAAATGTCCAAAATACCCCCACACTCAAATATCTCACAAACGTTCCCAAAACCCGATAAAATATCATAACATCGAAAAATAATGTAATTTCAAATAAAATTCGAAAATAAAATAAAATAATAATAAAATAATCAAACGACTCGATTAAATAAAACTCACACAAAACTGGGGCGTTACAACTCCCTCCCACTTAGAAATTTTCGTCCTCGAAAATATACCTGAGACGAACAAATCTGGATACGACTCCCGCATCTGACTCTCCAATTCCCACGTCAAATTGCCCTCAGTAGCGCCTCCCCACGCCACTTTCACAAGTGCAATGTCCTTGCTTCTCAACCTCGCGATCCAAAACCCTAACTGGTAATGCCTCAACCGTAAGGTTCTCCCTTACCTCGACCTCATCAATCGGGATCACATGCGACAGATCCGGAACATACTTCCGAAGCTGTGAAACATGAAACACATCGTGCAAATTCGACAGATTCGGCGGCAACGCCACCCTATAAGCCACGGCACCCACTCTCGCGGATATCTGGTAAGGACCAATAAACCGAGAAGTAAGTTTCTTCGATTTGAATGCACGACCCACACCCGTTACCGGCGTAACCCTCAAAAATGCATGATCGCCCTCTCGAAACTCAAGATCTTTCCGTCTCCGATCATGATAACTCTTTTGCCTACTCTGAGAAGCCTTCATTTTCTCGCGAATAAGCTTCACTTTCTCCGTCGTCTGTTGCACCAACTCTGGTCCAATCACCGTTCTCTCACCAGATTCGTACCAACACAAGGGTGTCTGACACCTTCGTCCATATAATGCTTCAAACGGTGCCATTCCAATACTAGAATGGAAACTGTTATTATACGTAAATTCAATCAATGCAAGATAACTATCCCACGCACCACCTTGTTCCAAAACACACGCTCTCAACAAATCTTCCAACGACTGAATCGTCCTCTCCGTCTGACCATCCGTTTGCGGATGATAAGCCGAACTCAATCTCAATTTAGAACCCAATGCCTTCTGCAAACTGTCCCAAAATCTCGAGGTAAATCTAGGATCTCGATCAGAAACAATACTCAATGGAACCCCATGCAACTTCACAATCATACTGATGTAAATCTCAACTAATCGCTCCAAAGGAAAACTGATGTCAATTGGTATAAAATGAGCCGATTTAGTCAGTCTATCAACAACCACCCAAATAGCATTATGCCCTCGCTGAGTATTCGGTAACCCTGTCACAAAATCCATGGAAATGCTATCCCACTTCCACTCAGGAATATCCAACGGTTGCAACAAACCACTAGGCCTCAGATGTTCCACCTTTGATTTCTGACAAGTCAAACATGCATAAACAAACTGAGCCACATCTCTTTTCAATCCAAACCACCAGAAAATCTTCCTCAAATCCTGATACATCTTATTCACTCCCAGATGTATACTCAAATTACTCCGGTGTCCTTTCTCCAAAATCATCTTTTTCAACTCTGCATCATCAGGAATACAAATTCTACCTCGGAATCTCAAAACACCATTAACATCCACTTGAAAATCACTATCCGCATCTTTTTCTCCCACCAACATCAAATCCACAAATTTCACATCCAGCTTTTGCTTCTCACTAACCGTCTTTAGAAAATCATTAGTAATCGTTAGCATACCAAGCCTAACGCTATCCGACGTCACTTCACATACCAAACTCAAGTCTCTAAACGATTCCAAAAGTTCCCACTTCTTAACCATTAAAGCGGACATATGTAACGATTTCCGGCTCAAAGCATCAGCTACCACATTAGCTTTACCAGGATGGTAATTCAAGCCAAAGTCATAGTCCTTCAAGAATTCCAACCATCTACGTTGCCTCATATTTAGCTCTTTCTGATCGAACAAATATTTCAAACTTTTATGATCACTAAAGACTTCAAACCTTGCACCGTAGAGATAATGCCTCCAAATCTTCAACACAAAAACCACAGCTGCTAATTCAAGATCATGAGTAGGATAATTCTTCTCATGAACTCTTAACTGCCTCGAAGCATAAGCCACGACCTTACCTTCTTACATCAGAACACCACCTAAACCAATCAAAGAAGCATCACAATAAACCATAAATGGTTCAGTAGGATTCGGCAAAATCAAAATCGGAGCTGTCGTCAATCTCCTATTCAGCTCATTAAAACTTTCCTCACACCGAATATCCCAAATGAACGCTTGCCCTTTACAAGTCAACTGGGTCAAAGGAAGTGCTAGCTTAGAAAAACCTTTAATAAACCTTCAATAATAACCGGCCAAACCCAAAAAGCTTCGAATTTCAGTAACAGATCTCGGAGCCTCCCATTGTAGAACTGCTTCTACTTTAGATGGATCCACAGAAATACCATTACCTGAAATTACGTGCCCAAGAAAACTCACCTCCGACAACCAGAATTCACACTTGGACAATTTGGCAAAAAGCTTCCTTTCCTTCAAAACCTGCAAAACAATATGCAAATGCTCTGCATGCTCTCCCCGAGACTTAGAATAAAGCAAAATGTCATCAATGAACACAACAACAAATCGATCCAAATGTTCGTGAAAAATACGATTCATGTATTCCATAAACACACCTGGCGCATTAGAAACCCGTACGGCATCACAGAATATTCATAATGACCGTATCGTGTCCTAAAAGCCGTCTTCTGAATATCTTCTTCCTTCACCCTAATCTGATGATACCCCGACCTCAAGTCAATCTTACTGAACACACAAGCACCAACTAACTGATCCATCAGATCATCAATCCTTGGAAGAGGATATTTATTCTTGATCGTCACCTTATTCAACTGGCGATAATCAATACACAACCGCATGCTTCCATCCTTCTTTTTCACCAATAAAACTGGAGCACCCCAAGGAGAAACACTAGGTCTCACAAACCTCTTTTCCAACAACTCACTCAACTGTTTCTTTAACTCAACCAACTCAGACGCCGACATACGATAAGGTGCCATAGAAACAGGTCTAGTACCAGGAACTAGATCTATAGAAAACTCCACCTCTCTCTCTGGCGGCAAGTCTGAAATATCCTCAGGAAACACTTCCGGAAATTCACACACCACAGGAAACACATCAAGTGAGACTTGACTGTCCACAGTTAAAGATGCAAATAATCCAAACAACTGAGCTTCATCCGCCAAAAGTCTCTTCAACTCTTTGGTAGATAAGAAACTCGAGTCTTCGTCTTCCTCAAGAGAAGGAAACCATACCAGCTTATGATAACAATCAATATAAACTCGATTGAATTGCAACCAATTCATACCCAGAACCACATCTAAACCCTCCAACGGCAAACACACCAAATCCATCTCAAAGTCTTTACCATAAATGGTCAAAGGACATCTTAGACAAACCAAGGAAGTAGTTACTGACCCCATCGCTGGAGTATCAATAACCATCTCACCACCCATCACAGACAACACAAGATTCAAACGCTTCGCGCACTCAGACGAAATAAACGAATGAGTCGCTCCAGTATCAATAATAGCAACTAAAGGCGTACTATTAATAAAATAAGTACCTCTGATCAGACGATCTGCACTTGAAGTCTGAGTCCCCGCTAAAGCAAATACCTTTCCACCAGACTGAGCCTGCTTCGGTTTCGGGCACTTGGTACTAATATGACCAGGTTCCCCACAGTTGTAACATTTCACCACATTCTTCCTGGCACAATCAGCTGCAACATGCCCTACACCTCCACAATTAGTACACTTCCTCAAATCTTTCCTGCACTCAAACTGACGATGCCCTAACTCACCATATTTATAACACCTCATAGGACCAGACATTCCTCCTCCACTTGACCTTTTCTCAAAATTTCCCTTTTGTTTACCTTTATCAGCTGGTGTCACATACGGACCACCACAGAACTGTTGCTTCCCTTTTCTGTCACTTACACTTTTGTAGTGAGTAGCACGAGCCTTACTATCCTCCTCATAAATCCTACAACAATCCACCAAATCAGAAAACCTCCGAATCCTCTGATATCCAATCGCCTGCTTTATCTCAGGACGCAAGCCATTCTCATACTTAACACATTTTGAAAGCAGTCGCTTCAGCATAATGAGGATAAAACTGCACAAGTTCCACAAACTTAGCAGTATAATCAACTACAGACATATTACCTTGTTTCAGTTCCAGAAATTCAATTTCCTTCTTTCCTCTTACATCTTCAGGAAAATAGCTCCTCAGAAACTCCATACTAAACACAACTCAAGTAATCTCTTCCTCTGCAGCTTCCAACACACGACGAGTACTAACCCACCAATCATCAGCTTCTTCCAATAACATGTGAGTACCCAGTCTCACCTTCTGATCTTCAGCACAATCCATCACTCGGAAAATCCTTTCAATCTCTTTCATCCAAATCTGTGCACCATCTGGATCATATCTTCCTTTGAAGACAGGCGGTTTGTTCTTCCTGAACTCATCATTACCAGCAGCATTAGGTGCACCCTGCACAGCACGAGCCATAGCTTGCATAGCAGCAACCAAAGCAGCATCGTTCCTACCAGCCATATTCTGTTCATTTCCAATAACAGAAACTATGGTTAAACAAACAACTCACTCCACACACCACACAGATCAGGACTGACACAAACTGAAACGGACTGGCTCTGATACCACTTAATGTAACACCCCCAATCTATACCCCCAAATAAGTAGAGCGGTAAAAGAAAATTCAAAATTTCGTCAGAGTATATTTAAATTATCATGGCATAGACCGAGGGGTCACATCAAATTGAAACAATACATACAACACCTGCTCATAAAGATATGCAACAGTGGGGTAGCAATCAACAGAGGAACTCAGTTCCTTACACCCACATTTCAGAATTTAGAATAAAAGCAAAAAATCTAAAACTGAATAACATATATATATATATATATATATATATATATATATATATATCATGCAAAGTTTGTCATACATCAAGTTGTACATGCACAGCCAAAGGATATATATACATAATACACAATAATCACAAACGGCCTCCCTAACTACCCGGTGTCACATATCAGAGCCGACCGACAAAAGAATGAAGACGCAAAGCTTCACAAAAAAAAACCTCCAGCAACTCTAATCTGCAATGCCTCATAGAGCATTATAAAACAGCAGAAGGGTGAGAAAAACAACCATAATATAATTGCATACAATCATATATAACACAAAAATACACAAATATACGTTTCTCACCACAACTCACACCATACTTCCAACAGAATGCAACACAAGGTATAATTCATATTTCCATCACCAACACATATCCATATATCAATTCTATCCATAAATCCACACATAAAATAACCATAATGATTTATGTAATGCAAGAGACCGACACAACGACTCCATGCATATGCACATGCGGTACCGACTTCCATTGTTTCTCATCACTAGTTCACTCAGGAACTCTGCTAGAATTATCGCTCGTTACATCACTGTAACTCCCTGTCGGGCATACGATGTTCCCCGTCGCTCATACCCCACATGGGCACACGACGTTTATGGATCACTCACACCCCACACGGCCACACGACCCGATCGCTCACACCCCACATTGGCACATGATCGTCTATAATCATCGCTCACACCCCACACGGGCACACGACGTTATAACGAATTCCCTCTGGAATCCAAACCGTCACTCAGGACGTCTCAACAATGCATATCATGATGCTTGGCATACAATGACTCATGACATTTAATATGCGCACATACATGCATTCATCCACATCAACAAAATCGCACTTTGCACTTATGCCCAAAACAATGCATTTAATTGCCATACGGCCACAAATCGTCACAACATCATCTAAACACATACATTTACATCATACCACAACACCTTGCATTATTATACACATCAATTACGCATAATTATAACGACAAAAGTCGACAACCGACACTATTCTCGATTTTCCGACATAATTAAATCGACTAACAATTTCCCAAACCATCATAATAAGAAAGTACAGTTCAATAGCTACACAACGGTACCAAGAATGTAAAAATCGGATAAACGGAACCCAAGTTACGAAAGAAAACGAAAAACGATATTTTGAAAAATCCCATTTTTACAATTGTCCTGTCCATACGCGTATTGCCCTGAGCCATACGCGTATGGGCAGAGACTCATTCCTCCCAAAGTTCACGTGTAAAAGTCCGTACGCGTAATGACCAACCTCGTACGCGTATTGCCCTGAAATGTTACGCGTACAATACGCAAATGGGCAGATGGCCGAGCAAAATACCATCCCATACGCGTATTGGCCCCAAAACACGCCCACGATACGCGTATTGCCAAGGTCCATACGCGTATGAACATGCCCCATACGCGTATGACCTGGAAAAACCAGAAAAATTTCTGCAGAACTTTGTTCTGCGTTTTCTTACCCAAATTCATCCCAATTTTCACCTACACTCAGAAAATTACCAATACAATGCATAGCAACATGTATCTATCATGTACCAACAAGAATGAACACTAAAAACATAATTTCCAACACCTTTAATCAATTCCTAATCAATTTGACACAATATGGGTTTTACTAAATATTTTCATTTCAATCCAACAAACACCACAAATACACATACATAACCATACACAATCATACAATAATTGAGTTTCGCACCCTTACCCGATTAAATCGATTCTAGGAGTTGATTTCTTTGATTTTCCAAGTTTTCTTACTATTTCTCTTCTTTTCTCTTTTCTCCTCTTTTTCTTTCTTCTCCTTTTCTTTCTTTCTCTTTTTCTCTCTTCCTATTTCCCCTTCTATTCTAACTTAACAAAATATTGTGAAATGTCCAAAATACCCCCACACTCAAATATCTCACAAAGGTTCCCAAAACCCGATGAAATATCATAACATCGAAAAATAATGTAATTTCAGATAAAAGTCGAAAATAAAATAAAATAATAATAAAATAATCAAACGACTCGATTAAATAAAACTCACACAAAACTGGGGCGTTACAAATATCATCACAAATTAAAAGCTTAGATAACAAAAATCTGATATAACAATAGTAGATCATTGAGTCGCCCCAATCGAAATATCAAATTTCGGATAAACATTGTTATTATCAAAATTTCCATACAAGAATGTTTCCCTCAGTAGATACCTTGTCCTGCTAACAACATCAAGTGTGTAGCAGTATTTTCTGGAATCAACAGGAAAGTTTCGAAGTGTCATGTATTGCTTCCGTGTCTCATTCGCAACCGAAATAACGCTTATTTCCCCGTAAGTGAATCCATCATCAAGAGTCCATTGAAGAATAATTTCATCATTGAAATTTTATCGTGTCCACAGTCCAAACTTACAAAACCTGTTCAACAAGGCGAATATCATCACAAATTAAAAGCATAGATAACAAAATCAACAACCAAGCCTTATTCCAGAAAGAGGGGTTGACTACATGGAGCAAATATTGCCATAATGTTCTATGCAGGATCAACTTTAAAAGAGAATTGAAGAACAATGATACTAATCATATAAAGATCCATCTCAAGTTCCATAATGTATAAATATGTAACATGTTGATAGTAAATTACAGAAAGATAGAAATTTTTGGAAATGAAAAACAAAGGTTACAAAATTTACCAGCATACAAAAGTAGGATCTTGAATGAGCCTTCTAAGAAGAAACTAAACAATGATAAGCATTCCACATGGAGGATCGCTTGAAAATTTCATATATATCAAGAGTAACCTCCTAAGATGTCATATATATCACATGGAGGATCGCCTAAAAATGACATATATATTAATAATAACCTCCTGAGACACAACTCAACAAAATCAAACCAAGCCACACAAATACAAAATAGTGTATTGTAATAAATATAAGTAGTGTGAGCAGCAAACAATATCAATGATATTTCCTACAACCTAGAGAAGAAAAGCCAAGCATACAAATGCTAGGTTTTGTCACTTTTTCAGTATGGTAATGTGTGAGCAGTAAACAATAACAATGATATTTCCTACATTAGGAAGCATTCGATACCAAGCATTAGGAAGCATTTGATACCAAGCAGTGGCAACGGGAGACCATTTTGGACGTGTCTTGCTAATGCCTGTAACAACACGAGCTTCAAGTTCAATTTCCTAGAAAAGCATGTGTTTAATACAAATGAGAGTACTTAATACAAATGATGTTTGAACATGTAACATAGTGTACCATACCAATATCATATATACCAGAGTACATACATAGTATCACAATTAAAAATTAAGGGAATTAAGGGAAAAATCCATGTTGGAGTTGGATTAAGCTTTGTAGAGCTAGGTTCCAATTGAACAAGATTTAGTTCATTAACCTTGATAGCCTATTGGATTAATAACAAATTGTCTTCCTGTTTTTTTAGTACCAATGGTCCCCAAATTGGTACTACTTTGTGTTAACTTTGTTTGAAATCATAAAAAGAGATTTTTCATTAAATGATGCCTTCAGGGCATTATTATAATCTGAAACTCCAAGCTTTCCATGAAGAAGCCATTAAAGCCAATCTGCTTGGTGCAACAACAGAGCAGATTTTTTATTTAAACCATCATGATTCCACCACGACACAAGCAGAGCATACTGTATGGTTTGGAGGTACAATAGATTTTACAGCGGGTAGTACTTCAGGACAACGATCATTGTAAAGAAAAGGTCTCCACAACGACTCTCCCGTGTCACTGCAACATCTGATTAATATTCCCACTTCAGAATTCATATACAATCTTAACTCAATTCACATCAGTGTAGTCAATTGCAGATTACCTGAAACAGTAATTTGTTAAAATTCCGTTACGCATTCAAATAGCTTATAGCGACTTGTATTTAATAACATTGATTCACACGCATAAAATTGATAATGTACCTATCAACAATGATAGTAGTTGCAGATGTACCATCAATAGAAATTGATACAATTTGTTTGCGAAGGTTTAGTGGGATATCTTAAGCAACAAAAAAAGTGTCTCCTTCCATGAACGTACCCAATCACATGACTCTCCGTTCTTTCTAGACAAGAGAAACAAAAATCTCAGCATAGTTTAGGAATAGTAACAGTTAATTAATTTAACCTCCAAAATTGAAGAACATTATCTCATTAAATTTGAAATTAGAAGGATACCAAGTATAGTGGATAGTGTCTCTTTATCTCGGCCTGAATTGTGCCGCCGATGTCAATAATGGCAAACCTGGCACCGGAAGTGCCGAAGTCCAACCCGAGATAGAGATTTTCACGTACTAGCTGCTGTTTATTGCTATTTCTGTTTCTGAGAGACATTGATACTGTTCCTGGTTTGTTACCTGATAATAATATGTTTCCTGGTAGAAATAATAGTATGAAAATGAAGTAAACTATTTTAAGGGAAAAAACACAACATTATACTATGTATTATAAAACAAATAGGACTGTCCCATTCTCATGTATGTTTCTCTCTACTGACAGTAACTCTTCATAATTGAATTTTGTAATCTCTTTCCTTATCCTTCTATGTTGACATAAAATCTTCAAAGGGACTAACAATTCCTCCTCATCTTAAAAGAAAATAGCCTTCTTTTCTGCAAGATAATTGCTATGAAGTCAAGATTAAAACTTTAAAATAAATAGATTGCAGATTTAACTTGTTTTTTGTCACTGTCTTCAAATGAAATTCTCAAAATTTTTACTATAATGAAACCCTTACAGTATTTACATATACAAATAAAATTATAGTACTCTAAAAGAAACTTACTTTATGTTTTGATGCCTTCAAATTCTCCATTAGCTCAATAATCTCAACTTGTTTCATTGTTGTATCATGTAGCACCTGCATCAAATCAAATTATAAATAATTAAATATCATGTCATCAGAGAAACTAAGAGTAAACGACAAAAGAAAGTTTAGAGAAAAACCCTCTTAGTATTTTCAAGGTCAAACTCGACCGATTTAATCCTATCAAAAGAGCTCATAAGCATCTTCTCTTTTTCTACAGGTTTATGTCTAAGTTCCTCAATTTTTTTCCTAATTTGTCTAAACATTGTATACATGGACGAATATGATCCTCTTTAGAGGGTGTTTCTCTTTCGACATTTTCTGTAAGGTTAATGATGGTGTGTTCCGCGAAAATATTGTTATATGTTCTCCGAAATTCTAATCTTAAATCGTGGAAGAATATATCTAGTCTTTCAAAAAGATATATCAGAAAACATGACAAATATATGAAAGTTTGTCTCTCCACTTTTTCATTAGCAAAGTCGGACCAATTTCTAACCGAAGTTCCTGTAGAAAAACATGATATTTTGTTCAACCTCGTAGATATGGAAAACACTAATATACACACCTAAAACATTTTTACCAAGCATAACAGTCTAAGACTCCCAAATTAAGAATAAGCAACTTTAATAGGTGTATGATTTCAACAAATCTCATATAATTGTCACCTATAACACTTTTTCCTCTAATAATCTTCGGTACTCGAACTTGTGAGAATCATTTAATCTTGCATCTATAGACTTCTAAAATCATAATATTAACAATGTGAGACAATTGAATTTCAGTCTGTGACAAAGTCAAAAAATATTGTTAACAAAAGAACAAGATGATAAATTAGCATATGTGAAATCAATATTTATATTTTTAAAGTTTCCTTAACAGTGTAATTTCAATTTGTAACAACCTGTTTTTTCTTTGACTTATTTTCCCTCAAATTGACTCCATGTTTTGTTTTATGATCATTTTCAGCTTGCCACGATGACTCTTCTTCACAAATGCATTCTTCTTGTCTCTTTAGGGTAACAACTTCCTGATAAGCAACTTTAATTTTAGTTGTTGTTACCTTGACATTAGGAATTAAGATTCATGTGTGATAGTACATTACAAATTTAAAATTGCCTTAACTAATTATAATATTCTCTTATAAGCTTTCAAGGTAAAATTACCCATTTAACTTGGAAACTAAAAAAAGTCAGACTTAAAATTAGGAGTGAATAACAAAAGTGACAACAAGATAGAAGTATTGTTACTCTACAAACTCTGGTCACAGGGAATGAATTTCACGCCAGAAAGCATTTTTTTAGATCGCTAGGCCTTACAAATGGCTGCTTAATGATTTAAAAAAACACCAAATACCATAAGGGAGTGTAATATTAAAGTACAAAATTGGACATAAACAAGGAAATAGCCTTAAGGAACAATATATATCATAATTGTTACTACTAGTGAATAAACCAAACCCTTAGTCAGTGATGGAATATACATTTCATATAAAAAGAATACCTTATTTTCAAATCAGAATACAATAGATAACAACAAATTGAATTACATTACGATCATAATTAAAATACATAGATAACAACAAATTGAATTAAAATACGATCATAATTAAAATACATTGATAACAACAAATTGAATTGAATACAATCATAATCAAAATAACAATAAAAGATAGAATATAATTAGAAAGAAAAGTTACCTGAATGTTCGGATGAATGAGGCAGCACGACAGAATAAAGAGGGGGCGATTTGGGAGAGATGCGGCTGCAAAATCTGAGCAAAACGGAAATTTTTTTGGAGGGAATCAGAAACCCTAGATAAATTAATTGAGGGAGATAAAGGTAGAGGGTTTTCGAAAACCCCAGATAAATTGATAGAGGGAGATGAAGGTTGAGAAAACACCAAATCACGACGAGTGCGGAAGACGCCTGAGAGAAAAAACCTTCAATTTTTGTCCTGATCGATTCTCTTCCTTTCTTATTCTTATTTCTTTTTTTACAAATATTTTCTTTTTATAAATAATTTATTCTATTCCTTATTCTTCGTATTTCTTTTATAAATTTTATGCTAACAATTTAAAATATACTGTATATATAGTTATTTAAAATGATGAATGAAAAATTTTAAAATACTAAATTTTAAATAAATATACAAATAAGGGAGATGAGAGAAACATGTGTTTTAATGGAAAAGAATACAAAATTTGTAATTTGTTAATGTATTTAGATTAATTTATTTAAACATTGTTCCTTTAAGAAAATTAACACCCGTTTTTCACTTAATTAGTTACTAGGATTAATATTTTGGGTTTTAAAATTAAATAATTTTTTTCAATTCATTTAAATTTAACGGGAGTAATATATATTTGATTATAATAATATTTTAAAGTTACACCCGTTTTTAAAAAATAAGGTGTCTATTGTCATGTGCTAATTCTTAAAATGACATTTTATTTACAAAATTGCCACCGTGTTTCTTATTAACACCCATTTTTAGTATAACAGGTGTAAATTTTAAAATTATATTCTTCTTTTTGCATTAGTGAACCCTCAGAGTCAGATAATATTAATTAGGTCACCACCAGATGAACTTCAACACATACTGCACTCATTCCTGACTTAATAACTCCAAATGAATCTTGGACTCAGGCAACAAGAAAACAACATATTTTTTGGATTTTTGAATAATTGTCAGTGGATGGAGATACAGATGAAAGTAGTATATATGTAGGACAAATTTGGGGTATGACAGGAGTGTATTGGGAAAATCTTAAGTTTCATATTGGTTGAAGATAAAACCTTAAAAGAGTTTATATAAAGTAACATCCCTCACCTTACAAACCTGTTTTATAAGAATAAGTTAGCACAAACTCTAATAAAGGCTTGGAGCACCGCAAAAATCACCAAAATGACCATTCTAAATCTTAGAAAAATGTATATTAATCAACAAAGCAATAACATCCAAGAGTAGTTTATAACCACACCCTCAAAAAACTTAGATGACTATTGATATTGACTAGACAAATAGAATAGGGATATCAAATGTTAATGTGATATTTTATCATCCAAACTTTTAAATGGTACAAGTTTATGGCTTGAAGTATTTTTTGCCGGATTTAGTTAAATTATTAATTTTAGATATTTAGAATAAGAGAGATAATTTTCGTACAGATCTTCATCGTTATTCTTTGCCCTCCTTTTTTACATTCGATTGTAATTTTATAACGCCCAACCAATGATTAAAATAATGAAGAATGAAATATAGGAGAGATTGTGAAATATAAATAAATAAGATCTCCATTATTTAAAGAATATATAATACAACATGAAACTAAATATTCATATATCATTGAGATTCAGTCCTAACCAAGTCCCATATATTAAACTAATTAAGCTTGTGTGCTCGAATTTAAAATGATTACAACAACCTGAAAAACAAATATTCATAAGGACATCATAAGGTGGATCTAAGTCATCAGATCAAAAGAATTCAGAGGGTTCATATTCTCCAGTTCCCCCCCCCCCCCATATTGTTGAAACCAAACAAATGAGGTTGCATCACAGAGATTTGAATATCTAGTGGTTGAAATATTTGAGTTTGTTGAGGATACACTTGATGATGGAGAGGCATGTTAGAGTTGGAACCATTTCCATCAAAAATGGAATAGTTTGGGTCGGTGCACCCTGAACTACAAGCCTATCAGCATGTTGGGCAACAAGTTTCTTAAGTTCTTCCAAAGCCTTTTTGAATAATTCAAGTTCGGTCTTATTCATCCTATCAATAGAACTAGCCCACCTATACCGAGCTTCATTTTCCTTGTGCAAATGGATCTTCTCATCACCCACTTCTTCTCAATGTCCAACATATTATTGATTTGAGTTAGGTGATTATTAAGCTCACGCACAATGGCACTATGCGAGTCTGATAGAATTGCATGGTGTCATTGTTTTGGAGGTAGAACACTGATAGATAACAATTATGACAATAGCAATATGTGAGTGACCAAAGGAAAACACCTTCTCACCAGGTGAGAATACAACGAGAACAACATCTGCATCACAGAGTGTGCAAAGTGAACTTACTTGAAGAGCCCATTACGGCGCTTCGAAAAAGTTACTTGCAGGTTGCTCTCGTTGCTCATCTTTTTCACCACAACCTTTCCTTCTCATTGATATGGTTAAAAGTCAAAATGAGTAAAGACAAAAGAAAGAGATGAATCTGTTTGAAACTTCAAACTAAGAAATGACATATTATAATTGAGTGTGAAGAGGTTTTCTTAAAGCCGAATTTCGGATGAATGAATTTTCACTCAAATTTGGATTTGGATAAAAAATTTGAATCCATTTTTTTTCAAACATTCTACCTTTTTCTTTATATTAAAATATTTATTGTATTGAAAGATTCGCATCAAATCTCTTTTGCATTAATTATATGGTAGGAAATTAAATGTAAAAAAAATGCACACTTTTAGCCTTTTGTATATATCTTGGCTTATTTAGTACCTATTAAGATAAATTGTACTTTGATAATTCAGGAATTTGCAATAAGTATGTTTATATTATCAATTTTTTTTACCTATGATTTTTTTTCTCATGTAGAAAAATTGATATATTAAATATTAAATATTAAGACTTTAAAATACCTATTTTAGATTATAAAATGAAAAAATTTCGAGCCAAAAAATACTTGCCTTTAAGAATTTTCTAAATAACATAATAAAATTATTTATTTTATAATATCAAATCAATGGCCAATGGTATCGCAACTTATTTTTCTTTTATTAAAAATGGTAAAATTATTATATTGATTACCTCATATTATTGACGATAATGCGCGGCAAAAGAGTGACAACTATTTAAAAATATAATGTGCGGCATAGACAAAAGTTTGAAATTTTTTTTAAAATTTTAAAATTTTAGTATTTATTTTGTGTTAGACATTTCACAATTCAATATTATAATAATTTAAAAATATGAAATAAATATTTTTTTATGTCATTTCTTATCTAATTTCTAAGGATGTGTTTGTTTGAGAGATTAAAATTATATTTCCAGGAATATTATTCCTAGGATTAAAGGAATTTTATTCCCATCAATTTGTTTGGTAAATAATTAAGGTTCTAAGGAATAATTTTGAAATTGATTTAATTATAATTTTAAAATTTTAAAAATATAAAATAATGTGTTGAAATTATATGAAAGTGGGTAGTTATAGTTGGTTATTTTTTATTCCTATGGGAATATATGATTCCCACCCTTTAACATGGGAATACATATTCATAAGTTCATGAGTAAATTTTATTCCTAAAAATTATTTATTCCAAAACATTTTTTTCTTTCCCATCTACCAAATAATGAAATAATTATTTACAGCCTTAGATTTCCGAGAACTTTTTTTCTAGCAAACAAACACACCCTAAATACCTACATGTAAAGGTGATTTCTCTTCAAAATGCAATGCATTAGTACTCTTCTAGTGGTCACTTTTATAAAAGAATATTATTACTTTTTATTTTACTTAATAAATTATAACTTTTTTTGTAAACATAAAACAGCGGTCAATGATAATATAAAAAGCATGATCAATTAAGAATAGGTGATTAGGTTGTTGATGACAATGGACGGTAGAAGAGTAAAAGTTAATCTAAAAAGGCCTCTATTTTTTTTTATAATTATTTTGTGTTAAGAAATCAATATTTATTGTTATATACTTTTTAATATGTAGTATTGCTTGAGTAATTTCTATAACAATTTTTGAAATTTTTTAAAAGTATAAATGGTTAATTTTTCAAAATGTGATTGATGGTAAAATGTAATATATAACCTATAACGCAATAAGAGGAATGTTATAATCGAAAAGAAAAAAAAAATGCATTTGTTAAATATATAGTATTTTTAGTCAGATTCATTCTCGAGATTTTGAGTGTCTTGGCAAAATTATAAATTTAGTACTCTTTTTCTTAACTTCTGATTTTTTTTACCAGATTTAAAGTCATATAATTATAAATATATAATTGTAAAAAAAGTAAAAATTTACATTAATATTGATAAGTTTATTCCAAATTAAAATTACCATAAAATTATGACAAAATTTATAATATATCTATCAATCCGAACATGTATCAGTAGTTTCTACACTAGTTGTCATATGTGATTCAATCTAACGTTAATTTTTCTATTAGATTTTAAACTTATAAAAAATAAATTTGTATGTATGTAGTTAAAAAAATTGACGCTTCTAAAAAGCTGATGCCTGTGTCACCGCTCTTCCAGAAGACCCTCTAAAACCCCTATTTTTAATATATGTATATCACAATTACTAAATAACTTATTTTACTTCAGTTGGGAAATGGTTATTATCTCAGTTTTCTAGACAATCTAAGGTGTTATGGCAAGTACATTAAAAAGAAAGGTGAAATTTGTAGTTGATTCAATCCCAAAATAATACATTTATGTGTTTTTTAAATTACACTACTTTACCTTAGTTTTTATAATATATATATATATATATATATATATATACATTGTTTTTATTTCAGTCTATAGGTATAAATATTATATTTTACGAATCATATTATTGTCAGAAATGTTTTATTTTTACCAATTCAAAAAATTAAATCACTCAATTGTTATAATCTTTACTTAATTTATTGGTTTGCATCCAACTACGGTCCATAATAATATACAACTTCTAAAAATAAAACAAAAATCACACACAACCAACAACAATGAATATTACATCTCAATAAAACAATAATAACACTAAACAACAACTACTACAAATACCTATAAAACAACACAATATTATACGCTAAGTCTCAAAAATCATAACAGCAACAACAACAACGACAACGATAACAACAACAACAACAACATTACTGGTACAGTCGTGGAGAAAGTTTTACATACCCAAAACGTGATGAGAGAGCCAAAGAAATGTGTTGGTTTGAGGTTAGAGTTTCCGTATTCGAGCTTCTTTCCTCCTTGGAGAAGATGACTAATGATATTTTAGTTTGTTAGGTGGAGAAGAAGAAGAAGAATGGTGTTTCTTTATTGCGCTAGGGCACAAAAATTTTATGAGAGTTAAAGAAAAGTGAATTAGACTTAAAATTTTGATGCCGGAATAAAATATTGTTTAGAGTTTATACTTTAGTTGGTAGAAAAACTGAGGGAAAACAATTGAGAAAAAAAGTAGGTTTCAATTAAATTAAATAAAATATTAATTAACATTTCATATCGCTTTTCAAGAAACCGGGGGAAACGATGATTTATAAAATAAAGGCATCATTTTTGTTCTAAATAAAACACGAAATTTTAGGAGTTAAGAATCGAAGCTCAAACCCTAAGCTACATTTTCTATCAGTTTTCTAAAAAAACTGAGGGATAAGATTAAATTTTTAAAAATAAAATAAAATGGCGCTTTCTAGGTCTTTTGGCCTATTTTTTTAATTGGCTGAGGTGAAAGATTTGTCATGAAATGTATTATTTGTATTAGTGTCGTCATTGTGAATTTTGGAGAATAACAAATGATGGATTCTTTTGTATGCATTCAAAGAATTTCGAAACTGAAGGGTATTTCTTAATAAAAGTAAATCTGTTAGGAGATAATGTATGTTTGATGGAAGAATTAGAGGTGAAAGAGATTGATTATCTGATAATTTAGGCTATGGACAAGTGGATACAATGGTTCATTGAGTTTAACAAATGAAAAGAGGAAGATGTTGACTTGGAGAGGGTCCCATGGATGAGGGTTTTGGAATTTTGTGTTATTCATGGAACCTGAAATTTTTTGTGATCTCTTATGAACCACAATACGAACTTATATTTGCTCAGATGAATCTACAATGAAGTAAGATTGCATGGATGTGGCAAGAATCATGGTCAAGACTAGATGTGCAATGGTTTTCAATGTGTTCTTAAACGTTAAAATTAATAAAGATGTATTTAGAGTCAAAATGATAGAGGACTGACATGAACCAGTGAAAGTAGCAATGAAGCAACAAGTTATTGATAAACCACAATCAAAGAATAGTTATGACTCATCTGAGAGCTCAGACGAATAGGGAATGGAACTCTTGGAAAAGACGATGTCAAAAGATGGCTTCGAAATCTCAGCTTTTGGAAAAGGTGGGATTAGACAAAAGAAATCTGTAAAGAGTTTCAAGGTAGAAAGTTCAAAATTCTCAGAAGGTAGAAAAAACTATGAGAAAAATAAAAAAGGGGAGTATAAAAAACATGATGACAAAGAGAAATTACTGTCTATAAAGGAGGCTAATGTAACACCCTAAACTTTGAAACTTATATAAAAAGAATTTTTCGACATGTTTAGGATGCTACTTTCAACAACATGCATACTTCACATTTAACAAACACTCGCAGCGGAAATTCAATTTAATATTCATAAACTTCAAATACCTCAACAAGTCTAAATACAAGATCAAGATATCATCATCCAATAATTAACTTAACAATGAAATAAAAAAATATGCCCCGTTCCCGATGTTACAGGTCAGAGCATTTAACCGACTAATAAACAATAATAAAATAAATGAATGTAAGCTCCCAGAAGCTATCTTCCACTCACAGGAAGAAAAATCTACTGAATAGGGGAATTAATCAAATGACATAATTTAATTTTGTAGAATTTTCACGCATGTAATCGATTGACATGGGATGTCAATCTATTCACATCACCCAATTTTCATAAAATTTTAGTTTTCAACACGTTTACTTCATCTTCCTTAACCCCTAACCCTCATTCATCAAACAAATTCATGTTATAACATCTAAACACATCATATCATGAATTTAACAGCATATAAAAATCTCATAACAATTAAACATGTTGTAATGCACTGTTTAAATCATGAATCATAACAATTGGACACACAATTGACACAATCTTCATCAAGAACACATGAACACATCAGCAATTGTGAAATAAAAAGAAAAACCTAGAGGAGGGTGAAGATCCCTCTCTAACCTTCATACAATATACATCCATAGAAGATTAATCTCCCATTTTACCAGATTTCTAGCAAAGCAAGTCCTAAGCTCCTCAACAATGATGTTTTCTTCCCAAACCCAAGGTTTTCTCCCTTGCCTCTTTTCTTTTGTTCTCCAAATAATACAAATTATTAAAGTTCATCCCTCACTCTTTTATATTTAACCCAAAACCTAATTCCCTTAACTATGTTAATCCCTTATCACCCTCAACTTGCTGTCCTATTTCCCATATTGCCCTTGTTTCTCTTACTAACATTAATTTACTTTATTTTTATTATCTAATAATTCAATTATCCAACAAATTCTGTTATTTACCTTATTTTTCTACTACCGCCTTATTCTTAATTATTCTACTCAACTTTAATTAATTAAAATAAATATAATTAATTTCTACCATTCCCTTAACTCTCTCCAATACCCTCCAAAACACAAATATTTCCAACTATCCAAATAAAAGCATATAAATCACTTAATAAATTAAATAAAATGCATCTAAATTAAATTTAATTAATTAATTGAATTCAGGGTGTTAAAACTCTCCTCCACTTAGAGAATTTCCACCCTAAAAAATTACCTGAAGGAAACAGAGTCGGATACGACTCTCTCATCTGCATCTCCAGCTCCCACATCATGCTGCCTCCAGAACATCCTCTCCACACCACCTTCACCATCGCAATCTCCTTGCGTCTCAAGTGCTTCACTTCGTGATCCTCTACTCTCAAGGGAGATGCCTCAACGGTCAAGTTCTCTCACATTATCCAGTTGAATCACATTAGACAGATCAGGAATACACTTCCTCAAGTAAGACACATGAAAGACATCACCAAGATTCGAAAGAAATGAAGATAAAGCAACTATGTAGGCCGTTACTCCAACTCGCTTCATACTATGATATGGACCAATGAAATGTGGCATGAGCTTTCGAGATTTCAAAACACGACCAACACCTGTCACCAGAGTTACTCTAAAAAACACATGACCTCCGTCCTAGAATTCAAGTGATTTCCTCTTCTTATCATGTTAAACCTTTTGGAGACTCTGCGAAGCTTTCATCTTCTTTTGGATCATCTTGATCTTCTTGGTAGTTTGTCTAAGAATCTTAGATCCAAGCACAACATTTTCACTAGAATCATACCAACACAAATGTGTCCTACACCTTCTACCATAAAAAGCCTTAAACGCAGTCATTCCAATAATAAAATGGAAATTGTTGTTGTAAGTGAACTCAACCAATGGTAACTAATTGTCTCAGTTACCTCCATACTTAAAAAACACAAGCTCTCGACAAATCCTCCAAAGACCGGATAGTCCTCTCTGTTTGACTGTCCATCTGCGAATGATAAGTAGAACTCAACTTCAACTTAGTACCCATGCTTTCCTGCAAACTCCCCCTAAACCTCGATGTTAATATTAGATCTCTATCAGAAATAATACTCAAATAAATACCATGCAAGCTAACAACCTTCTTGATATACACTTCGGTCAACTCCTGTAATAAATAACTGATCCTAATCAAAATGAAATGAGCCGATTTAGTCAATCTATCCAATTTAATCCAAACTATATATTTCAACCTAAATGAGCCGAGTCAGTTTTTAGGAGGGGAGTGCTACAAGCTATATATATATATATATATATATATATATATATATATATATATATATATATATCCAAGAAAGTCTGTTGTTACAGAAATACAAACTGAATTAGATTAAGAGGGATACCTAAGTAGTATATAATTCCATAGAGTTGTGAAAGGAAGGATAATGAGGAACTTCATTGGGTCAATAAAAACCGATGGAGGGTGGTTGAATCTATGAGTAATATGTCAATGAAGAGGTGAGAAAATATTATATTGGAAAATTTAAGGAACTAGATTACTTCATACTTGAATGGATGGCATTGTTTTTAGAAGTTTGTCTAAGGAAGATGGAGAAGAGTTGGAAGAGCCTTTTGTAGAATATGAGATTAAAGAGGAAATTTGGGGATGTTAAGGCAATTAAAACCCTGAGCCAGATGGATTCAACTTAGAATTCATCAAAAGATACTAGAACTTTATAAAGGTTGATGAGATTAATTTTTTGAAGGATTTCCATAGAAGGGAAATAATTTCTAAGGTGATAACCTCTTCCTTTCTAACTCTTATCCCCAAAACCAAGAATCCATAAGGGTCGAAGGAACATTGACCAATTTTCTAAGTGGGTTTTCTTTACAAAATTCTATCTAAAATCTTAGCTTCTAGACTTATGAGGGTCTTATGTAAACTAGTCTCGTAAAACCAGTATGCCTTTGTCCCTAAGAGGCAGATGTTTGACTAGGTATTGGTAGCTAATGAGTCAGTTGACCTAGAAGTTAAAAAGGATACAAAAGTTGGAAATTTAAAGGGTTTAACACCAATGAAAATACTTCCTATGAGTTACTTCAATTTGCAGATGATACTTTGATAGTAGGAGAAGGATGTTGGAAGAATGTGTGAAGTATAAAGGAAATTTTAAGGGGATTTGAATTGGGGTATGGCATAGGAATTATCTTCTGTACAAAAAAACTGTATGGAATAAACATTAGTAAGCATTTGTTAAATGCATCTTCTTGTTTTCTGTCTTGCAATGTGGAAGAGTTGGCCTTCAACTTTTTGGGAATTCCAATAGGATCAAGTCCTAGAATAATTCAAATGTGGACTCCTAATTTAGATAGAATCAGATCTATGTTGTCTATCTGGAAGGGTGGATTTTTATCCATGGGATAGAAAGTTATTTTAATAAACTCTGTGTTGAACAAAATTTTAATATTCCAAATGTCTCTCTATAAATATCTAGTGAAGATATGGAAAGAAATATCTAAAATTCAATAAAACATCTTGTGGGGAAGCTCTGAATAATCCAAAATGGTTCATTGGTTGAGTTGGCAGCAAGTGTGCATGACCAAGAGTGAATGGGGCCTTATAGTAAAGAACATCCAAGTTTTTAACAAAGCCCTTTTATGCAAATGGAATTGGAGGTTGATGGTGGAAAATGGGGCCATTTGGGGTGAGCTACTAAGGGACATGTATGAAAATCTTGAGCATCAAATGCTAAGCAGAGTGCGAAAATAAGGCATAAGCAAGAAGTCTATGGGATGGTAGGACTTAGTGAAGTTAAGGTGGTCTGATTCCAATGAAGATGAAGGTTTCTTCGAAAATATAAATTTCTTACTAGGATCAGGATCATGTATTCCTTTATGGGAATTACTATAGTATGGAAATCATAAATCGAAAGTCTTGTACCATGCGAAGTTTAGTTTGAGCAGGGATCAAGATGAGACCGTGTTCAAAATTGGAGAACGGTCAAATGGTAGTTGGTATTGGAGGATTCATGGTTTAGAGGGTGAAGTAGACTTTTCTCAGTAGTATATTATGGAAGACCTAATGGAAACTCTGTCTATTTACACTCCATCAGTAGATCAAGATAGTTTTTGAGTTGAAGAAGGAAGGAAATGAAAAATACATTGTTAAATATTATTACAAGGTGTTAGAAAAGGTCAAAATAGAGGTACAATTTATATGAGGGAAGGGTTGAGGCTTTTAGAGGATTACGGAGAGTAAAAGCGCCTATATAAATAAAAGCTTTCGGCTTAAAATTATTTCTAGACAGACTTCCTAGCAAAGAGAAGTTGAGAAAAAGAAACAATGTGTAGGGTGGTCATGATTCGTGTTGTATGTTCTGTTTGCAGGAAGAAGAATCCTTAAACCACATCTTCCTAAATTTCCAAATTATTCTTAAAGTTTGCGAAGGTGAGCAAAAGTGGATCAATAAGGAGATAGTCTTCGATGGGCTAGTTCGAAAATTCTTTATGAACTTTGGAAGAATCTTAAAAATTATACTAAAGAAAACAAGGAAGGAGTGATATGGCTGGGTACAAATTAGTGCATTTGGAATCACATAAACTATTTAGAAAAGTCCTATATTGGGACGTCCCTCGAATGGCTATTAGGACGTCTGGGAGGAATTCAGTGGGACCGCCCTTACGATCCATCCACCAACAAGGAAGTCCAATAAAAAAAAGTTTTCGTTGACTCCGAGAATGTAGTCGGCCAATAATCTCCTTAATAAATGGGAACAATTAGAACCACGTCAAAAAGGGGAAGGGCCCTAAATCCAAACCCTAGAAATTCCCTATAAAGGGATAATCCCGATAGAGGGATATAGCATGCCATATTCACTCAATATCATCCAATACTACTCCAAGAGCACTCCGCTCCTAGAATTCCTAACACTGATAATTTCACCGCCCACCTGGAACCAGCAACGCCGACCACCGTCAGGGTCTCTCACCTCACGCGAGTTGTTCCTTTAAATAGCCTAAAATACCACTATATAGGTCTACTCGCCACCATAAGATAGTCATCGCTCCATTCGTGTAATATACCTACTAGGACTTCTAAGTGCCTCTGCCCTTACAGGGGAGGGGGAACATGTTTGACGATGGCTAGGATCTAGAAGGGGGGGTTGAATAGATCCCTCGAGTTTTACACGCAAATGGCTTTCCAAAAAATTGGTTTTTAAAGTTTGACGGAAGCGGCCATTGAATTACGTCTACAACGAACCTCTACTAGAGGGATCGGATATGCACGACAATATTTGGAATGAAATACGGATGAGAAAAATTCAGATTATTCAACACAATTTGAACGCAATCAACAATGTTTTATTTGCTTGATATTAATCCAATCCAACGAGATAGGTCGACAAACAATTAAATGCAAATGCGTTCGATTTTCCGTTGAAACAAATTATCGAACACTTGGTGTGCGTTAAACACACTAAATGCAGATTGTAACACCCCAATTCTCATCGCGAATAAATAATACATAATTAAATCAGAGTAAATAAA
Organism: Lathyrus tuberosus; assembly: GCA_022829125.1. Taxonomy (NCBI): domain Eukaryota; kingdom Viridiplantae; phylum Streptophyta; class Magnoliopsida; order Fabales; family Fabaceae; genus Lathyrus; species Lathyrus tuberosus. Next base: position 9,596,885 of record JALAZF010000201.1, on the reverse strand, counting down.
AATTTATTTTTTCGACAGAAACAAGGATGCCACATTTAAAGAAAGAAAACACAATCCCTGCTCATAAATTTGATACATAACACAAAGTGGAATAAACCTAAAAGGGAAATTTTTTCCAACAAAGGGAAAGTTTAATTATGGAATAAAGCGGAAAGATCCATAACTGACTTGTTTTACAAAATAAATTATTTTATAACATCAAAATATTCATACAAAGGTAATGCAAAATATATCCAACAAATGTATACATATATAACAAAAGCGTTCCCCGACTCCCGTGTTATGCATAAGAGCAGACAGACCGACAAAAGGATGGAGAACTAAGCTTCACAAAAGCCTCCAAGACACAAATCTGCAATTGCCTCATAGAGCAACAAACCACAGCAAAAGGGTGAGAAATAACAACTAAATCAAGATTGCATAATAATATGCAACACATATAATTTCACATGCATAATTATTCTCACCACAAGCATCTCATACTAATACATATAGCATGCCACAGATACATAACATATTTCTAATAATCCAACAACAGAGCATATATCAATTATACCAACATAATAACATATTCACACATAATGCATACCAAAGTTATGACATATGGAAACACACCACCACATCACATAGCATATGTCTATACATAAAACATATTATCCACAACCAATGCATTTAACACATATGCACATCAATTCACCAATGCTATCACAAACTCAACACATAATCAATCCATGTATGATTTTCCACACATAATCAATCCATTCATGATTTAGGCAAATGCAGAGAGACCGACACAACGACTCTATACAAATGCAATGCGGTACCAATCCATCCATCATTCTCATCATCAGTTCACTCAGGAACTATTGGAATCATCGCTTGTTACTTAGTGTAACTGCCCGTTGGGAAAACGATATTTCCCGTCACTTTAGGTCCTCTTGGTATAAGGCTCACGGCGTTTATGGATCACTTTAGGTCCTCTTGGTATAACGATCATGATCCGATCGCTTTAGGTCCTCTTTGTATAAGGCTCACGATCGTCTATAACGTCGCTTTAGGTCCTCTCGGTATAAGGCTCACGACCGTTATAGCAGATTCCCTCTGGAATCGATTCGTCGCTCACACCCACTAGGGCACACGACATCACAAGAATTCATATCATAATTCTTGGCATACAATGACTCATGACAATCAAATGCATACATATACACATCCATGTGAACCATTCCAACATCCATAATCATGCATATACAATCAAACACAATCACAATGCATTTACTTGCCCTTAGGCCACAAACCATCATCACAACATTTCATCATATGCATTCACATCATATAACAGTACACAAGTCATACGATATATATCAAAAGCATATTGCATGATAACACATCAAATACACACAGTTAAGATGGTAAAACTCAACAAAACGACACTTTTACAAAACCACGACTTAAATAATTCATCTATTGTCCTCCAAACCATTTTTAATAGAAAGAATATTTTATTAGCTTTCCAACGCTTCGAACGGGGGTCAAAACGGACTTACGGTTTGAAAGTTATGAATTTTTGAAGTTTCGGAAATTTTTCATTTTTGCCCAGACCGCGCTGAGCGCGCAGACACCCACGCTAAGCGTGCTACCTACGTACATTGACCTTAAAAACACCATCGGAAGACTTCCGAACATCCGTTTTCGATTCCGTAAAAAGCTGCGATCTCAGAATTCAACGTACTACAATATTTTCACCATTAAAAAGCCATCCAACACATTTTCCATTGTTGAAATATTTTGAAACATAGTTTTATCAATTTAACCCAATTCCAAACTCGATCAAAACCACTCGAAAACACACAAACAACCATTCCCGATTAACTATCAACCTATACCAATGTTACCAGACATATCCAAACACTTTTACTCGATCACAACATCAATTTGCACAAATACATCGATATATATCAAAAATGCAAAAGTTACAAATTCGACCCAATTCAATCAAACAATCATACTAAATCACGGCCTAACATCACTCGACTCCACTACGCGACTTATTCCGACTTTCGACCGTGAAAACATCGATTTCTATTCATTTCTACCATTTCAACCTAAAATGAAAACTAGACGAAAATAACCAAAACAATCCAAGAAAACATACACATATACATATACAAGCATGATATAATCGAAACTTCTCACCCTTACCCGATTAATCGCGATTGAAATGGAGGTTTCCTCGATTTTCCTCTTTCTCCTCTTCTCTCTTTCTTTCTTCTCCTTTTCCTTCTTTCTCTCTTTTCTTTATCTTCTTTTTCTTTTCTTTCTATTTCTCTCTAATCTCTATTTATTAAAAATATTTAACTCTCAAAATGACCATTTTGGCCTTACGCTCAAATATCTCCCAAACGCTCTCAAAATGCAATAAAACATAAACAGTGATGAAATATATTTCGGGAAATAAAAGTTGAAAAGAAATTATAATTTATTGCAAATATTTTACCTATCAGAGAAATTAACCAATTAACTCAATTAACAGGTAAAATACAATAAATTCACACATTTCACAAAATTCACATAAATGAAATAAATAAATACAATTAAACAAATCGGGGCGTTACAATTCTCCCCCACTTAGACATTTTCGTCCTCGAAAATATAACTGAGACGAACAACTTCGGATACGACTCCCGCATCCGACTAACCAACTCTCATGCCAACAAAAGGCACACCACGAATAACACAACTGACAAACCACCTCGCTAACAACAGCTACAACAACGACACGACAACGACGACAACTACAACGACAAGATGCAAAGCCCATACAATGCACTTGACGACTAACTCACGACTCAAAGAAAACCATGTTACCAACACCCAGGTAACACTCCCCTAATCTCCCACATAAGGATTAACCACACGCACTCGAATCAGCACCATGGAAACGAGGCAACAACAAAGACAAGAACCTAAAGTCCCACGACACAACATCGTCTCAACAACATCAACAAAACCAGAATACCAAACATAACAACAATATAACAACGTTGTGATTTACCCACCAAACATGTAACTAATACATCCATTTACATATTAGTACATGATTATATTGGAACCTTCCACCTATCACTTCCATTATAGAACATCCCACGATCTCATCACTCCTACCGTTTTCCACTGTTCAACCTTTGAACTCTTACAAGTCACACACGCATATACAAAATGTGCCACATCACGCTTCCGCTGCGCACTCTGATTACTCGCAACAATCAAATCTACCAATTTCATATCCAACTTCCGACTCTCTCTAGTATTCACCAGAAAAATCATAGTTCACTTCTGATATACCCAACCTCACACTCTATTGTGTTATCTCACACACCAGGCACAAGTCTCTGAACTGCTCAAATAATTCTAACTCCCTGACCATCAAAACAGACATGTATAAAAACTTTCGACTTAACTCATCACGCACGACATTAATCTTACCAATAGGATAATTCCAGCTAAAGTCATAACTCATCACAAATTCCAACCATCCTCGCTGTCTCATACTATATTCCTTCCGACCAAACAGGTACTCAATATTCTTGTGATTACTAAACACTTCGAACTCAAAACCATAAAAATAATACCTCCAGATTCTTAACACAAAAGTAACCGCAACCCTCTTGAAATCATGAATCCTCAATTGTCATAAAGCATAAGCCACGACTTTACCATCTTACATTAACACACTGACTAAACTCATTAAAGATACATCACAATACCTCACCAACGGTTTATTAGGATCACACAGAATCAAAACTGGAGCCGTAGACAACTTCTACTTTAACCCTCTCAAACTTTCCTCACAATGAACATCCAAAGCAAACGACTTACCCTTTGCAAGTCAACCGAAGTAACGAAAATGCTAACTTGGAAAAACCTTCCATAACCTCCGGTAATAACCAACTAAAGTCCGAAAAGATTCTAATCTCCTTAACCAACTTCGAAGCCTCTCATTGTAGAACTGCATCTACTTCCGATGGATCCATAACAATACCATCATCTGAAATAACATATCCAAGAAAACTAACCTTTTTCAACAAAAATTCTCACTTGAATAATTTAGCATAACACTTTGTCTCATTTCAACACTTGTAATTCAATTCTCAAACACTCTACCTGTTCTTCCTCTGAGTTTATAACAGATCCGAATATCCTCAATTAAAACCACTACGAACTTATCCAAATCCATGACACAATCAAATCGGCCACTAAATCTCAACACCATTTTTATAAGAAAGAACATCTTAATCCGAGTTACGAATCAAAAGTTATGGATTTAGAAAAAAAATAAGTTTTAATTTTTTTCTCCAGGTCGTGCTAAGCGGGCTCCACCCCGCGCTGAGCGCGCTCCTCACTACCTGGAGAGGTTGCAAATTCTCCAGACCGCACTAAGCGGGAGGCTGCGCGCTGAGCGCGCACTGCGATTTTCAAAAAAATAACCCTTCGACAGTCCTTCCTAAAACTCACCATTTTCATATCAAATCAGTTCCAACCAGCATAACAAGTATAAAAAACCCACCAAAAGGAACTCTTAATATCAATATTACATCCACACATAAGGGTTTTCTCAAGATTCCCATTAATGCTCCAAAACTCCAAAGACTCCAAACCTCACCAGAACTCTAAGTTTCGCTTTCCAAAGTCTCAATACCATTATACACATCATGCTTGTTATTCCGTTCAATCATCCCTCCTTTTTGTTACTAACAATACTGGAGCTCTCCAAGACGACACACTTGGCCTCACAACTCTCCTTTGCAGTAAATCTTCCAACTGCTCTATCAGTCTGGGTACTTCTAATGCTAACATCCAATATTCCATCTGGGAATACATCTGAAAATCACGCACAACTGGCAGCCCATCACTGTGGCCTTTCTGCCAATCTTTAGAAAACTATCATCACAAACATAACAACATCTTAGTCTCATCTCCTAAGAGTTTTTCTACTCACTTAGCAGATATAAACCTCAAATCCTTACCTTCGTTAAATTTGAGTTCACACTTTACTCTCTGAGAACAACCATTAATAATACCCAATCATTCTCCCTCAGAGACATTCCAACTTGACCAACATACAAAAACCTCGAATCTGCCTCACCTTTAGATATAAGAATCTTCATCGACTCGATAAAACAATCCGTAATCACTTTCTTAATTCCAAACCATTCATTGCACACACTATCAAAGCCGGAAAGACACGTTATTCCATCTAACATAATTCCGTATACTATCAACAAGATATTAAGGGTGATCAGTTGCTCAATTTGTCAATAGACAGCCGACAATCATGATGGGGCATAAACCGTCTTTACCAAACTATAATAGTATTTCTTGCATCTTCTGCACAAAATTACCTAAGGCACAAATCCTTAGTTGACATAAACCTTACCTCCGCATTCCCTCCAGAATTCGGGAACAACATTGTCCAAACAACACTTACACTCTTGCAACCAACGGCACACAAACGAAGCAACTTGGAGAAGCACAACCTTCTCCCCCACTTATCTCATTCTCAATCCTGAAGACGAATGATTAGAAAACCAGAAGGCACTGACAGTGTTTCACACACATAACACGCACTAAGGGACAAACAACGTCGACAGTATTCAACTGTCAAACCAACTGACTCAACAACTTGGCCGGACGGACCGGCCTGCTCTGATACCACTATTGTAACACCCCAATTCCCATCGCGAATAAATAATACGTAATTAAATCAGAGTAAATAAAAATTTATTTTTCCGACAGAAACAAGGATGCCACACTTAAACAAAGAAAACACAATCCCTGCTCATAAATTTGATACATAACACAAAGTGTAATAAACCTAAAAGGGAAATTTTTTCCAACAAAGGGAAAGTTCAATTATGGAATAAAGCGGAAAGATCCATAACTGACTTGTTTTACAAAATAAATTATTTTATAACATCAAAATTTTCATACAAAGGTAATACAAAATATATCCAACAAATGTATACATATATAACAAAAGCGTTCTCCGACTCCCGTGTTACGTATCAGAGCAGACAGACCGACAAAAGGATGGAGAACTAAGCTTCACAAAAGCCTCCAAGACACAAATCTGCAATTGCCTCATAGAGCAACAAACCACAGCAGAAGGGTGAGAAATAACAACTAAATCAAGATTGCATAATAATATGCAACACATATAAATTCGCATGCATAATTATTCTCACCACAAGCATCTCATACTAATACATATAGCATGCCACAAATACATAACATATTTCTAATAATCCAACAACAGAGCATATATCAATTATACCAACATAATAACACATTCACACATAATGCATACCAAAGTTATGACATATGGAAACACACCACCGCATCACATAGCATATGTCTATACATAAAACATATTATCCACAACCAATGTATTTATCACATATGCATATCAATTCACCAATGCTATCACAAACTCAACACATAATCAATCCATTCATGACTTTCCACACATAATCAATCTATTCATGATTTATGCAAATACAGAGAGACCGACACAACGACTCTATGCAAATGCAATGCGGTACCAATCCTTCCATCATTCTCATCATCAGTTCACTCAGGAACTATTGGAATATCGCTTATTACTTACACTACGCCAAAATTACTCTTTGGCAGCACTACATAGGCAGCGCTTTATTACAAAAACGCTGTTATAAGTTAAAAAATTTAGAAAACACGGAAACTGTTCACTTAGAAAAATAAAATCGCGTCTAAATATAAGACCTTAGACAGCGCTTTTGAGGAAAGCGCTTTCTAAGGTCTTATAAATTAAAAAAAAAATTAAAGGAAAATATTAGACAACGCTTTCCTTAAAAGCGCTGTCTAAGGTCTTATAAATTAAAAAAAATATATAAGACCTGAGACAGCGCTTTTGAGGAAAGCGCTTTCTAAGGTCTTATAAATTAAAAAAAAATTAAAGTAAAATATTAGATAGCGCTTTACTCAAAAGCGCTGTCTAAGGTCTTATAAATTAAAAAAAAAAATCAAAAGCATTGTCTAAGGCCCATATAAGACAGCGCTTTCAAAAGCGCTTTCTAAGGCCCACCTTAGACAGCACTTTCATTCAAAGCGCTGTCTAAGGTCTTTTTAATTAAAATAAAAATTGAAACGGTATCAGTATTAATACTGATACCGTTTCAATTTTCATTTCATTATTTCCTTCTTTCCCTCTTTTTCTGCGAACAAGAACGAACCAGCTGAAACCACCGCCGTCGTCCGTCCTTTCACCGCCGTCGTCCGTCCTTTCTCGCCGTGGTCCTTCCTACATTGTCCTCCACCATCCTCCACCGTACTCCACCGTGCTCCACTGTTCCGGTAAGAGTTTTTCTTTTTATGTTAGAAGTGAGTTTCATATTTTTCTGTTAGGTTTTGTTCTTGTTACCATATTTTTGGAGTTCTTTAGATATAATTATGTTCTGTTAGGTTTTGTTCTGTTAGATTTTGGAGTTCTTTTGATAGAATGATGTTCTTTTGATAGAATATGAGTAGTTTAGATTAGTGTTATTGTAGTTTAGGTTAGTTTAGGTTAGTGTTATTGTAGTTTAGGTTAGTGTTAATGTTGCTCTACATTGTTATTGCTATATAATGTGTTAGTTTAGTTTAGGTTAGTTTAGGTTAGTGTTAGTGTTAGTGTTAATATTGCTCATTATTTTAATATTGTAAGTCCTTGAGGTTGTTGTTCTAAAGAACCGAAATTCAAAGCAATTTATTAGGTAAAGAAATATATTGTAAATCCTTAAGTCATAACTTTCCTCCTTTTGGTTTTGATTTTTATTAATTACTAATGGAAATTAATAATTGTTATTGCTATATAATGTGTTAGTTTAGTTTAGGTTAGTTTAGGTTAGTGTTAGTGTTAGTGTTAATATTGCTCATTCAATGTTATATATTATGTCATATTATATTTGATTTCCTTGATTTCCTTGATTTCTTTATCCTTGATTTCTTTATTATATTTGTTATATATTATGTCATATTATATTTGTTATATAATATATTTGATATCCTTGATTTCTTTATTACAGGTTAGATGGCTACTAACGATGATCACCCACATGATGATGATCACCCACATGATGATGATTACCCACATGATGATGATCCTATTCAGGATGAAAGTCAAAAATCTATGGAAGAAGAGATTAAAAGAGGAATAGCCGTTATGAAGAAAGTGATCCGTGCTAGAGATCAAGGCATCATTTTAGATGTACATTGGAGCCCTTCAGACACTCTTGTTGAGCCTAACAGTCATACCTTGACAAGTTTCATTGGTGCACTTGTAAGGAATGTGATTCCTATTACTTGTGATGATTGGAGAAACAAACAGTTGAAGAAAGTCAAAGAAAAAATTTGGAATGAGATAAAGGTACCATAATTATGTCTTTAATTATGCCAACTAATCATGTATTTTAAATTATTTGTACTAACCAATGTGTATGGTTTTTTAGAGGTGCTTCAACGTTGAGGAAGAAAGAAAAGCTTATTTGATCAGATTGGCAGGGAAGCTCCTAAGAGGGTTTAGGACATATTTAAACCGCACCTTTCTTAAGGATGCTGAAGGTAACTTTGTTGATGCAGAGTATCCATCTAAATATGCAAGTTTGATTTCACCACAAGAATGGGTAACGTTTAAAGGCAAACGACAAACCCCGACATTTAAGAGTTTAAGTGCAATTAATCGGGAAAGAGAATCAACTCCCTAGTATCGATACAAGAAAGGACGTGTTGGATATGGACGTTTGGAGCAATCTTTGGTAAGTATCAATAAATTGCAATGATATAATAATTGTTCATCATGAGTTATATTTGATCATATTATTTGGCTTTATATGTAGTTACAAAAGGCGAATAGCTCTGAAATATCTCTTCCTGCACATGTCTTGTGGAAGGAAGCCCGTGTGGGCAAGTCTGGAGTTGTTGCAGAAGAGGTTCTACAAGTATTTGAGAAATGTGTAAGTATAACAATATTTCTTTAATTAAATCAAAACTTTATTAACAAATATTTGACAAATATTCAATATTCATCTGATTTTTAGGAGGCGTTATCTCAGTCTGTATCTCCAGATGATTCCAGGAGCATACTTAGTCGGGCATTAGATGTCCCTGAGTATTCTGGTCGGGTGAGGGGTAAGGGATTTGGGATCACTCCGACCTCCTTGAATATTAAAAAAGGAAAGGCTCCTAGTAATACAGAACTTCAAGCTAAATTGGAAGCACTGGAAGCTGAAGTTCAGGAATTAAGAAAGGAGAAAGAAAGGGATAACGCTTCAGGTTTTAGAGATGGATCGGAGAAAGATAGTATCAACTGCAGCTTTCGACCGAATATTCCAGAGGTAATTATATATATTTTTATGAAATTAAATTAGTAGCTTAAATTATTTAAATGACATATATACACATTAACAATGTCATATTTATTTTTGGTTTTAGGGCGTTTCCCATTGTCAGCTCTTCTTATCTTCACCAACTTATCGGAAGGTTGGCAAGGGAAAAGTGTATAACACTTTGGTAGAATTACTTCACAATAACCCACTCCCTACTGGATGCATGAAAGTATCGGTTGATATTGCTACAGAGGCGGGTGCATTATTACCCTATCCTGACGATGTTTCAGATGCAACATTGCTGGGAGATGCTATAGGGTCGTATGTTGCATGGCCGTCAAACCTCATACTCGTAGGATATGAGGTATGCTTAAAACCGTTATGAACCTTTGTTAACCTTAATGTGTAGATTCAAAGATTTTACGAGCATTTTATTTTCATTTTTTACATGGTAATGTTATTTAGACTCCAACAAGATCCAAAACAAAGGATAAGGGGATTCCGGAGCATACCGAGTCCGTTGTCTCAAAAAAAAAGGTACATCACAATTATATGATATTTATGCATGGAAAATGTTAAATTGGATATCTTATACTTCATCTAACAAATTATATGATATATAGCTGCCTGGTAAAGAGATTAGCAACGTTTCAACACAGAAAAATGTTGGTGCTAAGAAGAACAGGGCTAGAAAACAACCTATCTCCAAGTTTAGGTCGTGCCTTCAGACGTTTCTACAATTGACAGATATTCCGACCGGAGGTGTTCGTCTTATACATATGGAGAAAGGTATATATGGCTTTGAACATGAACAAAATATTGGTAATGAAGACTTCGAGCAAGTTTTCAATCATGAATAATTGGGCGTCAATGTTGTCAATACATACATGAGGTATATATCCGATCTACTTTGGTATATTAATTGAACAACTTATTTAATTTATGTTTCAAATGAATAGTCTAATGTTAATGATGTTTTTATTTAAGGTTTCTGTATGACAAAGTTATGCGCCCACGTGGATTGCAGCAAAGATTTTCATTCTTATGCCCCGCGTCTGTCAACTTATCCTTAATAATAAATAAACCAGATGAGGTCCTGGCGTATGTACGCGACGTCTTTATGGACAACCAAGAAACGGAAAAGTTGTTCCTTTTACCGTTTAATACTGGGTTAGATTTTCATTCTAAATTCATCTATTATAGTTTTTTTTTGTATTTTGACGCCGTGTAGAAAGTTTCCATCTAACACTTGTTTAATCTTACAGTGGACATTGGTTGTTGGTCGCAATTAATCCTAGCAGAGAAGTGGTGTATTATCTGGATTCGTTAGGAAATGCTTGGACAACATACCCGGATATGAAGAAATGTATTGACACGTAAGTGAGATTGTTCTAAATATGAATGTGTATATTTATTTGTTTGTTTATTTATTTATGTGAATTGTTCTAAATATTCATTTATATTTTATTAGCGTTATACAAGCTTTCCGAGCACTACGAGATGGCCAAGTACCAAAGAGGAGAGTCAACCCCATTACATGGAATAGAGTGAAGGTATATTAATTATCACATGTTTTATTATATATTAGTGATGCTACTTGATAAAACTTAGGATTTATCCATATTTTCTTTTCATTTGTAGTGTCCTCGGCAACGTAATGAAATAGATTGCGGATATTTCATGTTGAGGTTTATGAGAGACACTCTTATTTTGGATCGAACAGAGATTCCATCCGATGTATGTATTTCTAACTTATGAGTTATTTTAATATTTAACACATATATCTCATATAATGAAATAGTTAAAACTAAATCAAACTATGTTATATTATTATGTAGTACTTTGAAGAATGCAAGTGTGCTCATTTCTCAATTTCTCAATTGGATGAAATTAAAGAGGATTGGTGTCAATACATTATGGAGCTCGGAGTTTTATCAGGTATAATATTGTACTTTTACTTTAATTGATGAGAATTTAAATATGTGTAACTTTCTAACTATAGACATTGTTGATGTATTCTTTTAATTGAATTACAATCTTTGTGTTCTTTCAGGACCTATGTAGATTTGAAGCAATGCTTTGGTTGGATGCAAAAGTACTAGTATAAGTAATATGTACATTTGTCTATATATATATTGGTTTGAATTGCCAATTGTTTTGGATATATAATTTTGGTGTAAATTGGTACATTTAAATAGGCCAAATTGGATTGATTTGAATCTCCAAATTGTGGTATTTTTCTGGAAAAAAATTGGTTGAAAAACAGGTCAAATTCTGGTTGAAAAACCTGGTAAAAATTGTGGTTTAAAAAAATTTATATAAAAATTTTCCTATACCTTAGACAGCGTTTTACACTAAAAGCGCTGTCTAAGGTGGGGCTTAGAAAGCGCTTTCCCCAAAAGCGCTGTCTAAGGTATGCCTAAAAAAGTTCAAAAAGGTGGGGCTTAGAAAGCGCTTTCACCAAAAGCGTTGTCTAAGGTATACCTAAAAAGTTCAAAAAGATGGGTCTTAGACAGCGCTTTTTGTGAAAGCGCTGTCTAAGGTATACCTAAAAAATGTCAAAAAGGTGGGGCTTAGACAGCGCTTTTACCAAAAGCGCTGTCTAAGGTATACCTATAAAATGTCAAAAAGCGCTGTCTAATGGTACCATAGACAGCGCTTTTCATTAAATATACCCCCTTTTAGACAGCGCTTTTGGTATTACCCAAAGCGCTGTCTAAACCTTTAGCAGCGCAGGTTTAGACAGCGCTTAAAAGAGCTGTCTAAGGCCAAAAAAAGCACTGTCTAAGGTCTTGTTTGGCGTAGTGTTAGTGTAACTCCCCGTCGGGCAAACGATGTTCCCCGTCGCTTTAGGTCCTCATGGTATAAGGCTCACGACGTTTATGGATCGCTTTAGGTCCTCTCGGTATAAGGCTCACGATCTGATCGCTTTAGGTCCTCTTTGTATAAGGCTCACGATCGTCTATAACGTCGCTTTAGGTCCTCTCGGTATAAGGCTCACGACAGTTATAGCAGATTCCCTTTGGAATCGATTCGTCGCTCACACCCACTAGGGCACACGACATCACAAGAATGCATATCATGATGCTTGGCATACAATGACTCATGACAATCAAATGCATACATATACACATCCATGTGAACCATTCCAACATCCATAATCATGCATATACAATCAAACTCAATCACAATGCATTTACTTGCCCTTAGGCCACAAACCATCATCACAACGTTTCATCACATACATTTACATCATATAACAGCACACAAGTCATACGATATATATCAAAAGCATATTGCATGATAACACATCAAATACACACAGTTAAGATGGTAAAACTCGGCAAAACGACACTTTTACAAAACCACAACTTAAATAATTCATCTATTGTCCTCCAAACCATTTTTAATAGAAAGAATATTTCATTAGTTTTCCAACGCTTCGAACGGGGGTCAAAACGGACGTACGGTTTGAAAGTTATAAATTTTTGAAGTTTCGGAAATTTTTCATTTTTGCCCAGATCGCGCTGAGCACGCAGACACCCGCGCTAAGCGCGCTACATCGGAAGACTTCCGGACATCCGTTTTCGATTCCGTAAAAAGTTGTGATCTCAGAATTCAACGTACTACAATATTTTCACCATTAAAAAGCCATCCAACACATTTTCCATTGTTGAAATATTTTGAAACATAGTTTTATAAATTTAACCCAATTCCAAACTCGATCAAAACCACTCGAAAACACACAAACAACCATTCCCGATTAAATATCAACCTATACCAATGTTACCAGACATATCCAAACACTTTTACTCGATCACAACATCAATTTGCACAAAAACATCGATATATATCAAAAACGCAAAAGTTACAAATTTGACCCAATTCAATCAAACGATCATACTAAATCACGGCCTAACATCACTCGATTCCACTACGCGACTTATTCCGACTTTCGACCGTGAAAACATCGATTTCTATTCATTTCTACCATTTCAACCTAAAATGAAAACTAGAAGAAAATAACCAAAACAATTCAAGAAAACATATACATATACATATACAAGCAAGATATAATCGAAACTTCTCACACTTACTCGATTAATCGCGATTGAAACTGAGGTTTCCTCGATTTTCCTCTTTCTCCTCTTCTCTCTTTCTTTCTTCTCCTTTTCCTTCTTTCTCTCTTTTCTTTCTCTTCTTTTTCTTTTCTTTCTATTTCTCTCTAATCTCTATTTATTAAAAATATCTAACTCTCAAAATGACCATTTTGCCCTTACGCTCAAATATCTCCCAAACGCTCTCAAAATGCGATAAAACATAAACAACGATGAAATATATTTTGGGAAATAAAAGTTGAAAAGAAATTATAATTTATTGCAAATATTTTACCTATCAGAGAAATTAACCAATTAACTCAATTAGCAGGTAAAATACAATAAATTCACACATTTCACAAAATTCACATAAATGAAATAAATAAATACAATTAAACAAATCGGGGCGTTACACAGATTTCAAAGTAATGTGATGTTGAGCTGCTCCTAAATACAATTCAAGGGATTGTATCAGATTTACGAAACAATTTAACAACTCAATATAACACTAGCTCAGGAATTTCGATCAATTTAAACTTCGCAAATTCGAATGATATCAAACGTAAAGAGTTAAGGGAAAGAGAGGACAAACACGATTTGATTAGGCCGTTCCCCAATCGTCCTCGCTATGGGTACCTCTGCCCCCAATTCCACTAAAGGAATTGATATATATATATATATATATATATATATATATATATATATATATATATATATATATATATATATATATATATATATATTGTTGTTTGCAAATTGTTTATACAAGAGAAGGACAATGAACATCCGAACTCTCAAACATCTTTGATTGTTCATGCAGAGTCTTCTCTCCCCTTGATTCAAGACGAATCAAGTCCCTCGAATCTGGTTGAACAAGTCACCGTCCCACGCTACTAGACTGCAAGAACCCACAGTTCTTCAGTCACCTTCACTCCGCCGACTTCGATCTTCCACGATCCGATCCACAAACCTTTCTTCTACGATCCTACGACTGTAGCTACTAAATCGAACAAATACTCTGTTCTTCGGTTACCTTCGCACGGCTGAATCCCTGTAGAACGAAACGGTTTGTGCCAAAAACCCCCAAAATATCTTTGATTCTTGGAGGATAAAACCTAAGGTTTTATTCAAGAAACACCTACCAATTCTCAACCCAGAAATGAAGATCACATACTTCCTAATTCTGAACGTTATCACTTCAAAACAATGGGCGACACAAACAAAAATGATTATGTGTAATTGTTTGTTTACTCAAGGTTGAAGATGAAGACGAAGAGAAAGATTGGTATCAATTTTCACGTTTCTTGTTATTTTGAAATGTGAGCTGACCCAACTATTTATAATGAGTAATGTGACCCACAATATGAAGTAATAGAAATAACAAAAAAATTAATGCAGAAAAATCAGCTCAGACAAAGTTGGGTCGACCGCCCTTTTAATGAGGGTCGGCTTGAGCTATACCGCAGGGTTGTCTGCGCAAATTTGGAAGCCATGCGTCGACCCATCCACGCCTTGCGTCGACGCAATTCTGCATATTTTGCAGAAAATCAAATTTCCAGAAGCATGCGTCGACCGCATGCAATAGGGGGGGTCAGCGTGCGCTTTCCCGAACATTTCAAAAAACTTGTTCAAACTAGCATGCGTCGACTCATGCTCACTTTGGGTCGACTCATGACCTGTATATTTTCAAAAATTCATTTTTCTACAAGTTTTAGCTGACCAAGACTCGAGACACACTTACCAAACATCAATATTATGATCATGCACGTGTAATTTTAGGTTAGACCTTTTCCTATATGTTTAGACGCATGAAAATCGACGGTTAGATGCAATTTGCCCGACAATGAAGTGATACCGCTCAAATTACAATCTAATGCCTAGCTTATTTGTTGACATCATTAAAACCGAAATAGATGAAAGACCTTAGCCCTCACAGAACACGCACACACCCTTGCATTTATTATTATATCAATATTATAATTTTTAAATTTGAAAAGCAATATTATATACAATTAAACTCTTTATTAATTCATGATAAATATGAAATGGAGTTTATCTCATTAGTTTTTTTTTAATTAATCTATTTAAAATGTTTGAATATTTATTTGAATAAGTTCTTATAAAAAGACTTTTTTAAATAGGTTAGATGGTTTATACAAAAGTTTTAAAATGACCAGACTGAGACTTAAAACTAAGTCTACAATACATTAGACTACATGCTATGAGGTTTTAGGTAGCTTGAATTATATGAAATTTAACTTGATCCAACTTATTTTCGTTACCATTCACAATAATCTGTCATGCTTTTTTGAAATACAAAGAGACAAGTAGTACAAGAAATATAAAGAGCTAACAAATTAGCACATGAAGTGCACGTATAATCCACCAAAGAAAAACCAAAGACTTGAGCACCACAAAACAATATTTTTATGAGAGCGATCAAGAAATACAATTTCTTAATACACCACCTAAGTTTTTTATACACCACGTGAAATTATTTTTTTGCCCCCTAGTTCCGGATATGCACATCCGGACGCATGTTGCCTTGTTTCGGATGTGCAAATCTGGAATGACAAGTTACGCGTATTCCGGATGTGCACATCCGGAATAATGGCTGAAACTTAAAATGATATAATAATAATATATTTATTTTAAGAAATAATAATAATATGTATGTTAAAAGAATAACGATCAACAATAAAACATTATTTCTTTGACGTTATCCGAACTCCGAAATCTATTCTCGAAGTTGTAGGACAAATCAAGATCAACAGTAAAACATTTCTTCTTTGACGTTATCTGAACTCCCAAATCTATCCTCGAAGATTGTAGGACAAATCAAGATCAACAGTAAAACATTACTTCTTTGACGTTATCCGAACTCTCAAATCTATAGAAAGCCACACGCCACTCCCTGAAAACCAAAATGGTAAATAATAATGAGTTATTTATGCATTCAAACACTTTTCTTGTATCGTGTAAGTTAGTAACTACTCTCAATAACGAAAAGGGTTTATCTCCGAAATATATTGAGTCCTAACTTTATCAGAATGCCGAAGACAACCATTATATTGACCGAGAGACTCCAACCGTAGAGTTTGTTATAACTTCTGATGACATTACTGCTACTGGTGCACCAGCCACATTACTTATTTTCAATAACGAAAAGGGTTTATCTCCGAAATATATTGAGTCCATCTGTAGTGTTGGACGATCAACAAAGAAAGATAACAGGAGCAGTGGTTACACTAGAGAGAAATGATCAACAAAGTTTTCTATTGGAGAGATATGAAGAACAAAGTTTTCTATTGGAGAGATACGAAAAACAAAGTTTTCTATTGAAGAGATACGAAGAACAAAATTTTATATGGGCGAGAAATCTAATCCCTTCTCGATCCCCTCATTCGAATGTATATTAACTTACAATGATATATTAACGTATGCGACTAACCGACAAAACCGATTTTAAAAAATAAATAAATAAAGTTATGCTATTTTTCAGATCTGCAGTTCTGAAATTTAAAAAAATAAAGCTATACTATCATTCCGGATTTGAACATCCGAAACAAGTCAACGTTTTTTTAAAAAACGGTTCGTCCAGATATGCACATCCAGAATCAGGGGACAAAAACAAAATTTCACATGGTATATAAGAAACTTGAGTGATGTATTAAGAAATGGTCTAAAGAAAAAACATCTATATGACTACAGAAATTTGGGATATCAAATGTCAAGGTAATCTTTTATCATCCAAACCATTAAATGGTGGTTGTTTATATCTTGAAGTATTTTTTGACGGCTTGAGTTAAATTAATAATTTTAAAGAAGGTTGCTAGTCTAAGTTATTAAATGGAACATGTTTCTGTCGTGAGTTTTCTTTATTATGAATAAAAATTTAGATTAGGAGAGATACACTTCGTTAAAGATCAGAAAAAACTACTCATCTATCTCATAACAAACTAGTATGATACCCGTGCGTTCGCACGGGTACGCACGGGTACACGTCTGTGACGCGCATTTGTTTTTAAAATGTATTTGTTTTCATAATGTATTTTTTTAGAATGTATTTGTTCTCATAATTTATTTTTTCAGAATGTATTTGTTTATATTTAAAATTAAAAAAAAAACAAAATATAATTAATATAAATTAGTAAATTTCGGATTTACTAAATATTAGTATGATACTCGTACGTTCGATGGGATACCCGTCGGTGACGCGCATTTGTTTTTATTTAAAATTTGGGAAAAATAGATTTAATAAAAAACAGTAAATATAAAAAAATATAATTTATATTTTAAAAAAATAGAATCAATACTCGCAGACATCAGTTGGTATCTTTTATAAAAATATTTACGTAATGATTTAGTTGTATAAATATCAAATAATATTATAGTATTTGTAAATATTATTTTAATTGTATAAATAAATATTATTAACATAAATAAATATATTTTATGTAAGTATTATTACAAATATTTGTTTCGTGCGATATCCATATCACTACACGTGTGATCGCTCTATTATGGTGTGTTAAGCTCATTTGATTGATTTTTAAAATAGGATTAATAAATATTAATAAATATAAAAAATATAATTTATATTTAAAAAAAAAAAGAATCAATACCCGCGGTCATCGTTTGGTATTTGTATAAAAATATTTATGCAATGATTTAGTTTTATAAATATCATAGAATATTATAGTATTTATAAATATTTATTTAATTTAATAAATAAATATTATCAACATAAATAAATAGTTGTGTTCGCCCGGGTACTGGTGTGACACGCACGTTTTTGTTTTTAAAATATATAAAACTATAAATAAGAAAAACCATATTGTTTTACCAAAATAGTTAATTATTTTTAAAAGAAAGACATATTTTTAAAATAACAACAAAATTGTTTTACCAAAATATTTTTACATCAATGTTTAAAAAAATTGAATCTCAAATTAAAAATAATTTCAAATATATTCAATCATTTAGTTTTATAAATATCAACAAATAATATAGTATTTGAAAAAATTATTTTAATTGTATAAATAAATATTAGTAATAGAAATAAATAAAATATTCAAATCAATAGTAAAGTTGTTCCCATTATTATTTAATATTTAAATAATTAACTTAATATTAGTATGATACGCATGTACCATATCAGTACCCGTCTGTTTGTCCGCGTACTTCTGTGGTTCGTACACTTTTGTTTTTAAAATGTAATAAAAAATATAAATAAGAAAAACAAAATTATTTTACCAAAATAGTTTATAATAAATAAAAATTTGAGTATTTATTGTTGTACCATATCAGCACCCGTGTGTTTGCCCGTGTACTGGTGTGGTACACACACTTTGGTAATAATAGTAAGAATAATTTGATACATGATAAAAAAAAAATTATAAAGTAATAAATTTTGTAAATAAAAATAGAACTCTTTTGAAATTTATATTTTTCACTACATATCAAATGTAAAATCAAATTCAAACAAAACAAAATAAAAAATAGACTTAAAAATAGAAAATAATATTTATTCTATTATTATCTAATATTAATATACATAAAAATGGATCCATTAAAAAACATACTTAAATTAAATTGTGACACGAATTTATTATTTATTCTATTATTGATTATAGAACTCTTTTAGTGAATTTATGTATGACTAAATACAAAATTGTAAAATCTTTCATATTAAAAAACTAATTTGAGTAGACATGTCGGATAAAAAATCTTTCAAGAACATATTTATTGTCTCTATTTCTTTATTTTATTTTTAAAACAATAAATTAAAACTTTCTTATATATTAATGTGTATGACATTAAAACATTAAAACTTTCTATAACATTAAAATATTAAAACTTTCTTATATATTAAAACATTAAAACTTTCTATAACATTAAAATATTAAAACTTTCTTATATATATTAATTATAAATAATCATATAATTGCTTTTTTGTCTTTAAATAATTATATATATTGTAACACATTGTATAAATGAGAAATATACAAATTATATATATATATATATATATATATATATATATATATATATATATATATATATATATATATATATATATTGCTTTTTTGTCTCTAAATAATTATATATATTGTAACACCCTTCTTAGGATTAAAAATTATTCTTAAACAAATTATATAAATTTTATATAATTTTCATATGATTATGTCACCCTTCTTAGGATTTAATAATGTAACACATTATTTATGGATTTTTTACAAATTGAAAAGCCTCTTATTCTTAAACTGGGAATCATCCCTGCGTCAATTGGTTGGTGCAAAAATAGCCCCATGATCACAATGTCAAATAAAAAAACACTAATTAAAATCGATTTTGGAAATTTTGAATTTCATAAATGAGAAATATAAAATTAAATGTTGTTTAAAGTTGATAACAAAATAAGTTAAAATAATAAGTACAAATAAATGAGCAAAATGTATAGGTATCTTTAACTCCATCATGATACACAATGGGAACAATTGATGAACTTGTAAAATAAATGGGAAAATGATAGAGAATCAGTGTTGGACATGATTACATTGCCGCCATGACAGAAGCATATAGGTAAGAAATTACAAACATGAATTACAATAATGTGAGAGGGGCAAAAAAACACCAAAATTATAGAAGAGTAAATTTCCCGAGTTCAATTTAAGTTTAAGGTTTAGTCATGGTGTCTAGGATACAAAGCTGTTTAATAAAAGCAAGTGATTGAATCCTAACATGCCAGATAAAAGCAAAATCACATAACAAATTATTTAGATTCAAAAAAGTAATGGCTGCGACCATAAATTCAAAGAAACACCTGCTAAGATGAGTAGTGTTAATCTAACACAACACAAATTAAGAAAGAACATATTTCTCATTCAGATTTTGTGCATACCTGCATGTCACCAACCAAAACAACTAGTTTCAGAGAATCATACATTCCAAAGTAAAGACCACGATACACTATAATTCTAACACACGAGATGTTGAATCCACGATAAAGGCTGGCAATGCCATCAAACTTTAGAGTTTTAGCGTAAACATCACCCATTCCATTGAATTGTCTCCCACCACCCTTCTTAGCAGCCTTTGCGTCATTTGCCAAACTGGTACGGGCATAATCCAAAGAATAGACAAATGCGAGTGAGGAAGCCCCAGCAGCCCCACCAGATGCTAAATTCCCAGCAAACCACTTCCAGTAGCCATCTTTGTCTTTATTAAAATTGAAAAAGCCTCTTGAAGTAATCCTTAAAAGCAAAGTTCAGAGCCTAAATGGAAAAGGAGAAAATTAGAAATGAAAGAAACAGCACATAGAAACTATAGAACCAAGAGTCAAATAGCAGAAATACATTCACATGCATTACAATCAGATAAAAAGATGAACAGAGAATGACTCTTATGTATGGGAATGTACATCAGAAAAGCAAGAACGTTTGGACACTCTGAAGATCAAGAGGAAAATTTCATGACCATGGAATAGTAGTGACACTGAGTTTGAGTTAGAAGTTCATAGAAATAGTGGAAATCAAAGGAATACTCAAGCATGGCTAATAAAAATTACGATTAAACAATAAAATTAGCAGTTACATGACTACATATTTGTTATATTATAATAATGTCTACACCCCAAGGAACAACTCTTACCAGACATATAACTTATACAGTCTGTTAGAATGTGTCACAATATAGGAAATATCATATAATAGATGCAAGAGATAACGAAGGCATTCATATGTCACCGGCTCAGACAGCCTACCACTCTTGAGCATTTCATCCTGGTTTTGAATAAGCAATTTAACCCGTTCAATAGGAGCAGCAGTTGTCTTTGACACAGCAGCAGACACTCATCCCATCAGGAAATCAACTAAAAACGCAGACGGCCCTTTCTCCGCGGGAGAAGGCACAGTAAACGACGATAAAGGTGACGCAATCGCCAAACCAGAAGCATACACTCCTCCATCGGTAAAACCACCAGATGTAGAATAATTCCTGTAGCTAGGGTAAGAGCTTAGCCTGGACACCAAATAAGAATGTCCACCTAACTTCTGAGCAATTGATGGATATTGTGGTCCATCAGCCATGATTGCAGCCTTGAAGATGACCTTCAAAATTCAAACCATAACAAACATCAATTCAAAATTCCATAACAGCCAAAATCCTTGCAAAATGCATTAATAAAATCTTCACAATCTGTATCAAATTGAAATACACATCAAGAAAACAAGTTCAAAACATGCATAAATCACACATCACTTTTTAACAAAGGTAATTAACAAAAACAAAAACTATAGAATTTTAAAATGAAGTCATGAACTTAGGCAACATCTACTCACCCAGAACCAATACCCACGAGGCCAGTTACGGCGGCCAACAATCGTGTCATTCCCATTCCCAATCCCATTCTTCCCCTTTCCACCATAAAAGCTGCAGTTATATTTTCTTGTGACTTGAGTATTCGGAAATTAAAAGCAATCTGATCTAAGGTTGGAAGAATCAGATAGTTCCTATACTGTAGGGACATGGTAAAAGCCATTTTTTCATTTGCTACCATATGATTTTTGTTGATAACTCATTTACTATTTAATCCCTAAATTCCAACTCCAAGAACCATCTACCAAACAAGAAATCAACACCACAGGCGAATAATGGGTTCAGAAAAAGTCCTTCAACTACAACACTAGAGAAACAAAATAAGTTAAATGGAAACACCAATAGGGACCAGTTCAGTGGCATGACACCCTAAGGTTATAAGTGGAAAATCATTGTAAAATAAAAAACGAACAATGAAACCAAAAGAGAGAACATGCATCCAAAGATAAATCACATCATCCAAACTTTAAACAGCTCAATAAGCTCAAATTATTTAATGACGTCAACCTAAAAACTGATATACTTGAAACACACATGAGAGATCGACCTATGAGCTTGTTGTAATGCATGCGGGTTTTTTTCCAGCTTCAATTTCCGGAATGCTTAAATGAGGGTGCTCAGCAGCATTTACAATTCATTGGAATACACCATTGAAATCCCCTAACTTCACACTGATTGGTATAGGAGGCTCTACTCCCATATTCTGACTAACCTACAAAACATATTAGCATGTCAGAAATATCATTACATTTCAACCGCAGGATGAAACAATTGCTTTCAGTGACAAGAAAGCACATCATATGCCATGAATATATATGTCAAGGAAGACATCAGAATGCAATTTTTTTCTTGACAATCTGTTCTAACACTCAGTTTTGCTTATCTGTAGATCATCCCTAATAGATGTTGCCCATAAATGAAAAAGCTAACATATTATACACTTTGCCTGTTCTTGCAAGTCAGTAGGAAAAGTTGATAAAAATATAACTTATAATCAGATCAAATGCACGCAAAATTCAACATGCATTCTAACAGGCCCCACAAAGTGAAAACGACACAATATCTTCAGCAAGGACTACTACACCACACACCCTTATGTTGCTAGCTATTACCACAAATTTTCCACAAGTTAAAAACCACAAAACCTGCAAAACAAAAACGCCACAATTCAAACTTCAAAACAAAGTTCGAAGTTCAAATTCATTTCAAAAAAATATCAATTCAAGTTTCACTTCAAGGATCCAATGCAAAAGCATTCAAACCCATTCAATTTGCATCCATTGCAAGCATATGTCAATATTCGTTCATATCAATTCAACATCTTCCATGTCAATTCAACCAAGACTCAAAACTACACTTTACTTTGGAGAAGCAAGAAAATTTTGAACAAACCTGATCTTGCAGCAACTGCCTTGGAACCTGCTGCCA
Organism: Lathyrus tuberosus; assembly: GCA_022829125.1. NCBI lineage: Eukaryota > Viridiplantae > Streptophyta > Magnoliopsida > Fabales > Fabaceae > Lathyrus > Lathyrus tuberosus. The sequence continues at coordinate 9,573,580 of JALAZF010000201.1, read as the reverse complement.
AACTCTACCAGCCTCAATCCTTGTAAGTACCAAGCTAACCAAACCTGCACAATGAAAGTTTCATGTCACTTCAGACTTAAAACTCAAAAGGTGCAAGTTTATTCCAAAGAGCAAGTTTCATACCAAGAAAAATTTCAAATTCAGTTTTTCACAATTCCAATTCAAAGTTGCAAGTTCATTACACCATCCAAATACGAATGATGATCATACAACATTTTCAATCATCATCAATGAACGGAAACATCTTATAATAAATACTTCAAAGAAACAACACTAATAAAGATGGATCTCATCAAACCACTAATAGAATTTTATCACAAGAAGGGTATATGTAAAAGGAAATACATAATTAAGATTGAAGCAAGAGCCAAACCAACAGCTAAAGCGAAAGCACATTTTCTTCTACCCCTAACCTTTCGTCGATTCTTGCTGTGTTGTTTTCCGGTCCTATAGGAAAATATGTTGTCCATCAATGGCTGGTTTTTGTTCTTGAACTGAAGACATAGATTCTCCAACTGCAAAACATGCAGCCATTGCTTGTAAGCAAATAGTTGCAAAGGCTGTTTGAAAAAGAGCGACGAAATTACCTCCTTCTCGTTGCAGGCTTCCTGTGCTGCCTTTTCAGCGTCTCGCGCCCGAGTTTGGGATCGACATAGGGCTTTCAGTAGCTCTGCCTTGGTCACGCTCTCGGTACTCATGTGGCTTGAATCAGAGTCTTTGCTTTCACTCGAACTGAAAATGTGTATAACGGTTTCATACAAAGTCTTATGGCATAGTAATCATACTAATCAATAAAAGTAAGCATAGCATTCTTTTATAGCGTTACCTAAAAGTTCTGTTTGAATCCTAAAATGAATAGCCATAAGTCAAGGTTGTAGATGTGCAACCGTTCGCTTCGAAAGAACACGTCTCAGATTTCTGGCTCAAAGAGGATACAAGATTCTTGTCATTGTTAATCTCAATGACTCCAAATCATACGATGTACTTTAACATTGTTTTGAGACCAAGACACTATTAACATCATCATCATCCAAAAACCAGAATTCCCCTTCGATTTTCTTCTTAGGTGCTAAATACAACTCATTGTTCAAAGCCGCCTCAATTTTCGTCATTCGAGTATCATTGGTTTTCTTCATACATTTAGGATTCACATTCCATTGCTGCTCTAAAGCTATAGTATTAGTAACACTTCCAACACATGAAAGAGAATCAACGTTTTTGACTGATTGATCGCTCTCGATATCGATATTAAAAGCATCAAAATTAGACTCTCAGGAATAATTTGCATGACTGCCCAAGTTGGTTTTGACATGTAGCCACCATTTCATGTCAGAATCAGTGGAATTATCACGATGAATAAAATCAGAGTCTAATTTTTTCGAGTATCAAATTTGAGCTATTCAATCAGCCCAACCTGTAGCAACGTTTTATATTCAAGGTAGAATTTTAGAAAATAATATGCAACTGCAGCATATAAATGAAGACAAAGTAATTCATTTATTGTGAATATTATGATACAAACTACAATTTTAAAAACCAAAACAACATCTAACTGTCAGTCTTCTGCATAAGCATAAGAATATAAAACAAAACACTTATTTAATATGATTTAGAATCTCAGAATATAAGATGGTTATGGAAAGAGCATAGGGCCTCTTGGTTTTGTCCATTATAACATGTTAAAAGGCCATAATACATCCTCAGACAGAGAAATATGATTCAGAACAGCAACATCACTACTTGCCCGTTCGTCTGATCGAACAAAGCTATTTTCATGTGATGCATTGTTACCTTGTTTTTCTTTCACCAAAAGCTCTTGAAGTTCTAAAAACTGATTCAAATCTGCAGATTGATGTTGAGCAACTTCAAAGTCTTGCTCCCATATCTACAACGAATAAGAAATTATGGTATTTTTCTTAGAATAACAAATTTTCTACCAACTTGTCTTGATCCCTAAAGTGATCCCTTTTGTTATTTGCTGATTAAAAGGACTTATAAATTCAACCCTGAACTTTGGAAACATGGTGCAACAAAGGGAAACTAACTATTATAGTATCATTATAAAACAAATAACATTGATTTTATTTGAAGTTTCAAATTCATCCAACTTATTTAGAAGTTCCAACATAGTACGCTGAACCTCGCTATCACCGTTGCCACTTCCAGATTCCATTCGGGCTGATCCAATACTGTCAATTTCGTCCATGAAGGGCTGATAAAAGAAATACTACAAATGGAAATTCACAAGTAGATAGATATAAGCAGAAAATTGCAACGGTAAAAAGCATCATTAGAATGATCCTGAAACATACATGAAAAATGCAGCAGTAAAAAGCAGCATTCAAAACAACATCTTAATAAACCTGAAACACACATGGAACATGTAGTAGGTTGCAAGGAAATAAAAACATGAAAAACCAAAAGAACATGGAAACCAAAATGAATGGAAAATCACGCAGAAACATACGTTGAGTTAGATTCATCCATGTTGAAGTAAAATCCCTGAAAAATGAAAGAACAAAATAGAAACTACATTAAATATGTGGTCAACGGATACACATGATTCAACTAAAACAAAAATAAAAAACGAAAATGGATTACCCGTAATGCAGAAACTTAAAACAGTTGATACCGGTACATTCTCGAAATCCTAGTTTTGTGCATCTTCTTCATATTCATAGGATTTAAGAAACTCCACATTCGGAGATTACAGATATTTTAATTAAACAAAAACATTACACATATTAAACCGTCACCGAAGTCGAAACACGGTGATGAAGGCATTAAACCAACACCTGATATTTCCGAATCTGCTTCGCTCTAAATCATCTCTTAGTTGTGTTATTCCTGAACAATTTTATTAACTGCTGTTAGATACACCAGAAGGCGTCGATAGAAACAACAGAAAAGGTAGTTAATGCTAAGTACTCGGTGTTTTAATCCCATTCATTCTCCCTGTTTATTTTAACCATATAAACATATAATTACGTTACGTTTATACATACCAGAATTTGCAGGGCCCATTCCATCACAAATATAAATTAATATACTGTATCATAGTTTTTAGGTGATCCGTAACTCCTCGCTCTTGACAACATCATCCTCAAAGAGCTTTTTCAGTGCATAACCAATCTATAAAAAGTTCACATCTTAAACACCTTCAATGATTCTTCATCGAAACTCATAAAATCAAAAATCATAAATTGAACCCTAAACATAAAAAAAAAGATTCGAAAAACATGATTCTTCATCGAACCCCATAAAATGAACAGGTATAAACTAAACCCATAAAATCAAAAAGCATAAACTAACAACATACTAACTCATACAACGTATATCGGAGGAAAAAATAACAGCTTCAACATTAAATTCAATAAACTATCAGCAACAAAGAAACAAACAACATACTAACAACAGATCGAAATAGTGAAATGACAAAAAATACATAAGAAAAATTGATTTTTACGCACAGTGATGACAGCTGGTGGAGAACCGAAAAAGAATTTCGTCGCTTGGTTAATCGAAACCCTAACCGGAGTAGAGGGAAATGATTACCGAAGATGGAGAACAGGGGAATGCGTCAGAAATCAGATGCTTGTGAGAGTGAGAAGAAATTGCAAATCAGATGCTTGTGAGAGTGAGAAGAAATCGAAACCGTAACATAATGAAGAGAGGGAACAGAGAGAAAGAGGAACAGAATGAAGAGAAATAGAAGAAGTAAGACAGAAAGAGAAAGAGAAAGAGAAAGAGAAAGAGAAAGAGGAAAAGGATCAGGAGAGAGATTAAAGATAGATGAACTGCATTGAGAGACAGAATATAGCAGAGTAAAAGTTGGGAAATAAAAAAACAGGCACGTGTAGGATGGCAACAACCGCAACGTGGAAGAATGCATGAGCAGAGGGGTATTTTTGTATTTTTGGTAGCCATTTAAGTTCTTATATGTAAGATATACAATGAAATTTGCATATATGTACCTTTTACAATGAAATAGACTCTTTTTCTTATTATCATATTATTAAAAATCAATTTAAATTATGCAATAACTTTTATTGAATTTACCACAAATCTTTGTCATTGGTCTCTCGCCCACCTTTTTTATACTAGATTATAATTTTATAACACAAGTATTGATGATTAGAAACGATAAAGGAATAAAACAGATTCATTGAACTCTTCGACTTTAATAGATAAATAAAATTTTAAAGAAATATTGAAATATAAATAAATAAGATGCCCTTTATTTGAACAATACATAATAAAACAATGAAACTAAAAATTCAAATAACATTGAAATTCAGTCCTAACCAAGTTCTATAAATAAAACTAGTTAAGCCTGTGTGTTCTAACTGAAAATGATTAAAATGACATGAAAAATAAATATTCATATGGGCATCTTAAGGCGGATCTAAGCCATCAGATCAAAAGAATCCAAATGGTCCATATCCGTCATTTTAACCCATATTGTTGAAGTCAAACAAATGAGGTTGCAACATAGGGTTTTAAAAAAAGTGTGGTGGAAACATTGGAGCTTGTTGATGATTTTCCTCATGATGGAGAGGCGTGTTAGAGTTGAAACCATTTTCAACAAAAAATGGAAGAGTTTGGGTAGGTGCGCCTTGAATTCCAAGCCTATCAACATGGTGTGCAACAAGTTTTTTAAATTCCTCCAAAACCTTCTTGAATAGTTCAAGTTGAGTCCTATTCATACCATTGATAGGACAAGCCCACCAAAATTGAGCCTCGGCCGCCTTTTGCAAATGGCTTAACTCATCACCACACTTCTTCTCAATGTCCAACATATTGTTAATTTCAGTCAACAGATTATTGAGTTCACACACGTTGGCGCTACGCCGAGTCTCAATGAATTGCATGGTGCCATTGTTTTGGGGTGGGATTTGTGATAGATAACGATCTATGACCGTATCAACATGTGGGTGACCAAAGGAAAACACCTTCTCACCAGGTGAGAATACAACAAGAGCAACATTTGCACCACAAAGTGTGCAAAGCTCACTTGCTTTCTTGAAGAGCCCACTACGACGTTTCGAGAAAGTCACTTGTAGATTGCTCTCATTAGTCATCTTTTTCATCTCAATCTTTTGGCGACCACGACCTTTCCTTCCAGTTGACATAGTTGAAGTTCAACTAGAGAGAATAGAAAAGAAAATGAAGAATGTTTTTGGAACTTCAAACTTAAAAATGACACATTATAATTGAGTGTGGATAGCACATTTTATAGCCAAATTTCAAGTAAATATATTTTATTTAAATTTGAATTTCTCTAAAAAAAATTGAAAATTGGTTATTTTCAAAAGTTCTACCTTTTCATTACATTAAAATACTTTTTGTATTGAGAGATTCACAACAAATCTCTTTTTACATTGTTTATATGGTAGGAAATTTAATGTAAAAAAATGATAAAAATCTCTTTTTACATTATTTATATGGTAGGAAATTAATGTAAAAAATTTACGATTTTTTATATATTTTAGCATATTAAGCACCTATTGGATAATTCACAAAATTATCCAGAAACTTGCAATAAATATGTTTATATTACTGTCATTATACAAAAACAAAATTTATCAAGCGTTCAATATATTTTTTAGAATGGTAGTAGTTAAATTGTTCTCGCGGTTAAGTTTGATTTTTTTATATAGTTGGAGTATTTTTACTGTACCTTTTCCTATATTTTTTTTACTTAGGTAAGAAAAACAATACAAAAAATATTAAATATTAAATATTAAAACTTTAAAATAATTATTCTAATTTATAAAAAGAAAAATTTTTTGAGATAGAAAATACTTGCTCTTAAGATATTTCTAGAAAACATATTCAAATCATTTAAATTTTAATATGAAAACAATGGCCAACGGTAATATAAATATCACTACTTATTTTTTTTCGTTTATTAAAAATGGTAAAAATATTATATAGATCTCGTGATATTATTGATGATAATGTGCGGCAAAAGTGTGAAAATTATTTTAAAATGTAATGTGGGGCAATTAAATTGTATAACTTTTTTTTGTATTTATTAGAAAAAAAAGAATATATACTGGTAGTGTAAAATAATTTTACAACTGTCAATTAATCATAGACGTGTATCTCACCAAGTCAAACGTTTAATTTTAAAATACTGATATGACATGACAGAATATTATAATTCTATTAAATGATAGTGTAAAACTAGTTTACACTGACAGTGCACTACCTTTAATCTCTATTTACTATGGGTTAAACATTTCATAATTTTCTTAAATGTATAGTCAATATTGTTGGTGTCATTTCTTATCTAGATTCAAGATACCTATACGTAAAGGTGGTTTCTTTTTAAAATGCAATGCATTAGGTAACTTATAATATATTTAGACCATCTCTTTTCATTAATCTCTTTACAGTTCATATATTTATTTAATTAGATTGAATTCAATTGTCACTTTTTAAAAAAAAATTATTATTTTGTATTTTACAAAATAAATTATAATTTTTAGTGAACATAAAACAGCTGTAAATAACTGTAAATAATAATATAAGAATCATAAATAATTATGAATAGGCGGTTAGGTTGTTGATGACAATGGACGGTAGAAAAGTAAAAGTTAATTTAGAAAGGCCTGTATTTTATATATATATATATATCTATTTATTTTGTGTTAAAAATTCATTATTTATTGTTATATACTTTTTTTTTAATATGTAGTATTGTTTGAGTAATTTCAACACCAAATTTTAAAATTTTTATATTTATAAATGGTTAATTTTTCAAACTATAATGGATAGTAAAATGTAATATGTAACATATTAATATGAAAGAAGGAGTGTTAGGAACCTAAACAAAAAAAACACAAAAAATTACAAAAAAGTCCCTGTTAAAATTTAAAGTTCGAGCAAGAATTTTAAATCATTCTAAAAATACTTGTAAGATATAAGGAGGTATTTTTAATAGCCTCACTGTTACGAAATACACATCTCGTAACGGTTGAGAGAAAGATTCCACTACGGATGATGGTTCGTGGTAATATTGGGTATGGTAGTATGTGACCGCTTTATCACTATAGATTGATAACTGTAGTAAAAACTCAGTAACGTCTTACACATCACTACGATTGTAGAAAGTAACCATAGTAAAATGTGGAGGTCAAAGGTTTCATGCCCAACGCCAGAATTTTGAAAGATTTTTCAACATTTCACCACGATTGAAAGTTACATCTATAGTGAAAGACTTAATTATAACTAGCAACAATTGTGATATGTTCACTTAGTGTTAGCAGGCCCAATAGAATTAGAAACAAGCCCAAATGGATGGTAGACTACACTTTAGAATAATATGGATTACTTCTTTTTAGTATTATTATTATGTTGCTTTGTTTATTTTTGGGCCTGACCTGTTATTCAGCCCATTAGGGCTATGTTTGTATTTAAGCTAGTGACTTGATTGAATGAGTATGAAATTAATTTGAAACTTACATTTTTCTTCTTCTTTCATGTTTTATGTGTGTATTTGGTAGAAACCCTAGATCTAAGAAAATAGTTGTGTGTTACTATCTTATCAATTGGTGCTTTCATCACTTGTATTCATGGCTCCTCCCTCCAAACCACCTAACCCTAGAGATATTATAGAAGAGGCTGTTCAAACAGCTCATGTGCATCTAGACAATGCAATGACTCAAACCAACAGCAAATGGATGAGAGATTTGATAAAACCACTGCAGATTTGGAGCTCATTCAAACCCGTATGGACAATAAGAAATAAATCTCAGATTCTAGGTATGAAAACATCATGGGTATGCTAAACAAACTTGCTCTTTAAATGGAGCAGCAGCCAGCTAACACCATTGCAGCAGCAGCAACAACAGCCACTGTTCTTCCAGCAGCAGCCACTGTTCATACAGCAACAACATCCCCTTCAGGTGTAAGTCATCTTTCCCAATTTCTGCCTATTTCTGCAACCCTTAACAGCCCCATCCTAACTTCTGCAACCACCTCCTTACATTCCCCTCATCTCAACCAGCCTTACACCCCTCTACATTCCACTACAATCTCTAACTGCCCCAATCAGACCTATCCCTACCCAAATACCTAGATTTTTTTCCTCACCCTACATCACTCAAACCAACATTCCAGCTCCACAAAATTATAATATCCCAACGTTCCAACATCATATACCTTACCCAAATATTCAACCAAGCACCCCTTTACCACCCTTTCGAACACCCAAATTAGAACTCCCCATGTTTGATGGCTCAAACCCATTAGAGTGGCTATTTCAAGCCGACCAATTTTTTTATTTTTATCAATTGCCACCTGAAAATAGACTTGCTATGATGTCATTTTATATGAAAGGTGAAGCCTTAGGCTGGTACGAATGGATGTATCAAAGTCAATTGTTAAGTGATTGTCCTTCTTTTACTAAGGCATTGGAATTGCGTTTTGGTCCATCTACATATGCCAATCATCAAGCAGAATTATTTAAATTAAAGCAAGTCGGTTTTGTGGTGGAATATCAAGCAGCTTTTGAAAAATTGGGTACTCAAGTAGTTGGATTATCCCAAGAGGCCATTCTTAATTGTTTTATTTCTGGTTTAGCTTCGGAAATTCAGAATGAAATTGCTATTCACAAACCCACTTCTATATCCCAAGCCATTGGGTTAGCAAAATTAATCGAGTCTAAGATTAAGGACGCAAAACCCAAATACCCAAAACCTTTTTCCAACACTCCTCACAAACCAGTTGCTACCACACAAACAACACACCAAACAAACCAAGCCCCAAAAAGTGCTGCAACTACCCAACCCGCCAAACTTCCAATTCGGAAGCTTTCTAATGCTCAACTTCAAGAGCGTCGTGCACAGGGTCTATGTTTCAATTATGACAAAAAATTTATCCCCGGTCACCATTGTACAACCGGAAAATTCCTGTTACTCGTTGAAGATGAGGAAATTCAAATTGGGCTTGAATCCTCAAACACATTGGAGGACACATTGGAAATCAACAACACTTCTGCTGAAGTGGATGACACCTACTTTCAGCTCTCGCCCCAAGCTGCTATTGGTCACTTTTCACCCAAGACTCTCAAATTCACCAGCATGTTAAATGGCCTTACCGTCACAGTCTTAATTGACACCGGTAGCACACATAATATTCTACAACCCCGCATCGCCCACCACCTCAAAATCCCAACCAAACCCATTCCTAATTTTTATGTAATGGTGGGTAACGGATCCAAATTATCTTGCTCTGGACTTTGCCCTCAAGTCCCTATCACATTACAAAACAACCTGTTCCACATACCTTTCCATTTGTTACCAATTGAAGGGGCTGATGTTGTGCTAGGTATGGAGTGGTTGAGAACCCTTGGCCCTATAATGGCTGATTTTTCCATCCCAAAATTATCTTTCACGTATAAAAACAATGCCATTACAATCACAGGAGATCAAAAGTCCTTACCCACCCAATCCTCATACAACCAACTATGCCACTTTTTGCAAACAGATTTCATTGCTTCGATTCACCTCTTGATGTACCAGCCTTCCGATGACATCGAACCCAACCAGCCTATTACCAATCAAAACCCTCTTGATTCCATTCCATCATCACTTCCCACACAAGTCAAATCTATTTTGCAGGCTCATTCAACTATCTTCCAACTACCCCAAGGCCTACCCCCCTCACGTTTTCACGACCATCACATCCCTATCATACCTAACACAACCCCAATTAATGTCAAACCGTACCGATACCCACACTCTCTAAAAGAGGCCATGACCACCATCATTCATGACATGCTAAAAGAAGGTATCATTAAACCAAGCAATAGTCCATATTCCTCACTGGTGCTCTTAGTCCGAAAAAAAATGGCTCATGGAGATTTTGTGTTGACTACAGAGCGTTAAATGCAGTGACAGTCTGTGACCGTTTCCCTATCCCTATAATTGATGAACTCTTTGATGAGTTAGGATCCGCAACTATTTTCTCTAAGATTGATCTACGATCTGGTTACCACCAAATCAGGGTAGCTTCCAAAGACACACACAAAACTGCTCTCAGAACGTTTGATGGGCACTACGAGTTTTTAGTTATGCCATTTGGCCTTACTAATGCTCCTAGTTCTTTTCAAGCGGCGGTGAATGATTTATTAAGGCCATACCTACGACGGTTTGTACTTGTTTTCTTTGATGATATTCTTATTTATAGTTCTTGCATCTTTGACCATACACACCATTTAAAGTTGATTTTAGAGTTGCTTTTATCTAACCAGTTTTATGCCAGATTATCTAAATGTGTGTTTGCTGTTCCTTCTATTGATTACCTAGGTCACATTATCTCTACTGAAGGTGTAACCCCAGATCCAGCAAAAATTCAAGCAATCATTGATTGGCCGAGGCCACGCTCACTCACGCAACTCAGGGGTTTTTTAGGTCTCACCGACTTTTATCATCGCTTTGTGCGACATTACGCCTCTCTCGCCGCTCCCCTCGCCGATTTATTGTGTTGCAGTAAATTACATTGGAGTACATCAGCAGACATTGCATTTACAACATTAAAGAAAAAGATGACGGAAACTTCGGTCTTGTGCCTTCCTGACTTCTCCCAAACATTTGTGCTGGAGACCGACGCTTCAGCAGTTGCAATTGGTGGGGTCTTGTCTCAGCAAGGTCATCCACTGGCATTCTTCAGCAAAAAAAATGTGCAACCGTCTTCAAGCTTCTTCAGTGTATGTTCGTGAGATATACTCCATTACAGAATCTGTAAAAAAATGGCGTCAATATTTGATTGGTAGGCATTTTCACATATACACTGATCAAAAGAGTTTGAAAAGTTTGCTTGTGCAAACTATTCAAACCCCCGAACAACAAAAATGGGCTGCTAAGTTGCAAGGGTTCAACTTCGAAATTTTTTACAAACTTGGGAAATCGAACTGCTAAGTTGCATGCGCATTCTGAAGAAGCTGCCATTCTCCTCTCCATCTCTTCACCAGTTCCACTCTTGATAGACCAGCTAAGGCAGTACTATGAAAATGATACAGATGGTCAGAACCTTAAAGTCAAAGTCTTGCAAGAGTCTTTAGCCCAGCCGTGTTTTCAGAGTAAGGACGAACTTTTATTCTACAAAAATAAAATTTACATACCCACGGTGGACGAGTTACGACACAATCTCCTGAAGGAATTTCACTCTACTCCCACAGCTGGTCACTCTGGTTTCCATCCAACTCTTGCACATATCTCTTCTTCTTTCCTTTGGCCAGGGATCTACAAAGACACAAAACAGTTTTGTCAGCAATGCTTAGTCTGTCAACAAAACAAGAACCTTACAACACGTAAACAAGGATTGCTTCAACCATTGCCGATTCCAACAAAGGTTTGGGATGACTTGAGCATAGATTTCATAACACACTTACCAAGTTCCTTTGGCCACACAGCGATCTGGGTAATCTGTGACAGACTCACAAAATTCTGCCATTTCATAGGCCTCCCAACAAAATATTCAGCAAAGGACTTAGCTCTCCGCTTCTCCGTCCAGATTTGTCGGTTACACGGCATCCCAAACTCGATAGTCTCAGATAGAGACCCACTGTTCCTCAGCTCCTTTTGGAAAGAGCTTTTTCGCTCTCAAGGTACCACCTTGAAGTATATCACCGCCTACCATCCTGAAATAGACGGGCAAACAGAAGTCACTAATCGTTGTTTAGAGACGTATCTACGGTGTTTTACTACTTAACAACCCAAACAATGGTTTAAATACTTACACTTGGAGGAGTATTGGCACAACACCACTTTCCATAGCGCAATCAAGATGGCTCTGTTTAAAGCCCTCTACGGTAGATCCCCACCATCCTTTCCGCACTACACTTCGGGATCTGTTGCGCTTGAGGCACTTGACATGTCCTTACAACAAAGAGAGGAACTGTTAAACCAGTTGAAACATAATCTGGAAAAGAGCAGAAAAACCATGGAGGATCAAAGTAATAAAAAACGTTTGGACGTTACCTTTAAAGTTGGAGACCTTGTGTTGCTCAAACTACAATCATACAGACAGACATCTGTACAACATCGTATCTCTAACAAGCTTGCCAAAAGGTACTTTGGGCCCTTCAAAATCCTGAGCCGAATCGGAAAGGTTGCGTACAAGTTGGAACTTCCTCCTTCATCAAAGATCCACCCCGTCTTCCATGTTTCTCAGCTGAGAACCTTCAAAGCAAGGACAGACACGCCAACTTTTAGTCCGATCCCTTCTGAGTTCGACACCGAAAACTCGGATCCGCTACATGCAAGTGAAAGAAACGAGAGTCCTGTTCAAAAAACAACAGTTGGATTAAACCTTCACAAAGGTAATCATATGGAACAAATGGAAAATAGGGAATACTCACCACAACTCCATTTCGATGAACAAAACGAGACCTTGCCATGTCAGAGTAGCAAGGTGCTTTTATCTCCTACGGACGAAAATGGTAAAAACAAGGACGAGGTCGCGAAAGAGAAGTGTTCGATTCATCAGAAAAGTTGCAAGGTTTTGACAAAGGAAATGGAGAAGTGTTTGAATCCTCAGAGAGATTGCAAGGTGTTGAAGAAAACGAAGGACAAAAAAGGAAGGGAGAGAGACGAAAGTGAATGGGAACAAATGACTGTGAACGAGGGTTATGATACACTTAATAAGATTTCCCAAGATTTTTCTGTCCCAAATGACCTACCCCACGTGAAGTCTCAGATTTTGGGAAACTGTGCCTCCTCACATCAAGTGCATACATCTAACTTGGAAGCCACGCCTTCACTTAAACCCATACTCACCCCTTCAAACACGCCGCCCATATCCAACACAAATCCACTTTCCCAGCTTTCCCACATTCCAACGCATGACAGCTCACTTATCCCACCTAATCTCATTAAACCTTCACGTGTTTCCAATATCCCTAGCCCCAACATGACAGTTCCAATTTCTCTTACCTCAATAATTCACTCTTCAGCGCCACTTCAATCTTCTACGGGTGGGCCTGTGCATTGGGCTTCTTCTTTCAAATAATCCAAACAATCTCCAACACCCATCCTTGAGGACAAGGATGTCCTTGGGCCGGATAGTACTGTTAGCAGGCCCAATAGAATTAGAAACAAGCCCAAATGGATGGTAGACTACACTTTAGAATAATATGGATTACTTCTTTTTAGTATTATTATTATGTTGCTTTGTTTATTTTTGGGCCTGACCTGTTATTCAACCCATTAGGGATATGTTTGTATTTAAGCTAGTGACTTGATTGAATGAGTATGAAATTAATTTGAAACTTACATTTTTCTTCTTCTTTCATGTTTTATGTGTGTATTTGGTAGAAACCCTAGATCTAAGAAAATAGTTGTGTGTTACTATCTTATCACTTAGTTTATTATAATTTATCTGCAATGCTTATTTCACCAACTTGTAAATAAACTAATTATCTTTCAATATGATTTAGAAATTAATAATATGACAAATTGAGTTATATTAGAAGAACAACATACACTAATTAATATTTTTTGAGCTTTGTACAATCCATTATCCTTATCTCGTTCTTTGACTGTTAGAAATTGGTTTAATACTTATATTTCTTCAATCAACACTTCCCGTTTTACTATTTCATTATGCAAAATATTAACTTTGTAGATAGAACTAGTAAAAAAGAAAGTGTTGATTGAAGAAATATAAACATTATGTTAAGTATTAACAAGTGTGAGTATTGTGGATAATAGTCCCATATTGGATAGGAATGTGGTGACTTGAACCTTTATAAGTGGGAGAACCCACACACCTATCACCTTAAGGTTTTGGATGAGTATGTGGTGTGTCTCTCACAAAGATGTTGCTCTAAAAAAGAAAGTTCCACAATGTTCAATGCTCCATAGTAGAAATCTCTCCTAACAGTGGTATCATGAGCCTTTGGTTCGAGTAAAGGACCGACTTACTTGTATCGAAAGTACTCCCCACAGGTGGTGGTTAGGAGGTGTCCTGTTGAAGAGTGTCAACGGTGGTACAAGGGTCTTGAGTAAGAAACACACAACAGAAAGTGCAGTTGCACAGTTGAAGCTTCCGCTTAAGGGGGAGCATTGTGGAAGTATTGTGGATAGACTCACACTTGAGGGTGAGTGTTAAGTATTAACATGTGCGAGTATTGTGGATAATAGTCCCACATTGGATAGGAATGTGGTGACTTGAGCATTTATAAGTGGGAGAACCCACACACCTATTACCTTAAGGTTTTGGGTGAGTATGTGGTGTGTCTCTTACAAAGGTGTTGCTCTGAAAAAGAAATCTCACAATGTTCAATGCTCCCTAGTAGAAATCTTCCCCTAACACTTTAAACCAATTTCTAACAGTCAAGGGGCGAGATATGGATAACTGGATGAATAAAGCACCTAAAACATTGATTAATGTAAGTTATTTTCTAACATAACTTAAGTTTTCATATTATTAATTTCTAATTCAATTCGAAAGATTAGAAATTAAATGAGAGGTTGGTAAAACACTCAATTGACATACGATATAATAAACTCATCTTCTAGAACGTGTTAGCTGCAATATATAATTAATAACATTATCACTATAATAAACAATAACATAAACATTAAAATACCTATACGAATAATCATACAATAAAACAAAAATCAACATTTATCAAACATACCTCAACAACAACATTTATCAACATGCTTAACAAAAACATCAACATACTTATGAACAAAACAAAATCATTTATGAACAAACAATACAAACAACAATATTTATGAAAAAACTCATAAACTAACTTGAACATAAACAACAACTCATTTATAAAACATACCTAAACAATAACATTTATCAACATACCTAACAAAAACATCAACATACTTAAACAAAAATATGTAAACTAAATCATAAACTTATGAACAAACAACACAAACAACAACATTTTTGAATAAAATCATAAATTACCATTAACATAAAAAACAACACATTTATCAAACGTACCTCAACAACAACATTTATGAACAAAATCATCATAAAATAACCATAACATAAACGACAAAATACTTTAACTAAATAACCACATACCTCAACAATAACTTAAACAGTTTACATACCTAAAACATTTAAAGATATAATCTCATCTTAACTATAATAAAAGAATAGACCTTATGTTAGACGAAGACAAATGTTTGACATAGCTTTTGAACAATTAAAACAAGATAAATAAGAATAATATTTTGAGTAACAACATGAAATCATATCTTACAAACTGATTCACATACGTACATTTACTTGAAAATATTTGTGGAAAAAGAAAACAAAGATATGAGCTTGCTACTTGTTTCACGACACCTTCCTTTGATTCATAATAGTTTGAGAAGTAATGTTTCAGTTTTGTACATTTAGGACGGAATTTTGAAAGATTGGGACAAGGCGAAAGAAATAGGGTTTCAGAAATACATCATAGTCTGTTTTGTAGTGAATTAATTTAGCTTATATAGGTAATATATTTCACAGCGGTTGTTAAAAACAACATGGGTGATTTGTCTTGATATTTCACCGTAGTTGTTAATCTAAACTGTGGTGACAGGTTTTTAATTTTTATTTAAAAATTGAAATTATGAGAGCACACCCTTTTATTAACAAAAAAACACAAAAATTGTAAGGGTTGAGTTTCGAAGTGTGTCACTCTTAACATATCACAACGGTTGTTAATTGTGACCTTGATTACATGTAATTTAAAAATTTTAAAAATAAAAGGCGCCTAATGAACAAATATTTTCTCAATTGGTTATGTGTCAGCGGTAAGAAAAAGGTTACGTAATGTGCCTTTTCTAGTGGTGCTGATGTCATGTATCATCATGTAAGATATGTGGAGGTATTAGTTACTCAAACTATAAGGCACTACATTGTCCTTTTCTGGGTGATACGTTAAATTAAAGTTATAATGAATCAAAACTTGTATCCACGTTCTTTGTCCCAAGTCCAACACCTTATGATAAAACACGTATTAGAATAGCTAAAAATCTCAAAACATGACATCAAATATGTGGTGTCTCCGGATATTCTAGGATAATATTGTTGCTACTAGGTATAAGTCACGGCTAAACTAGTTCTGGTTATGAGGTCACGATAACCTTTTTACTCTGCACCAATGTACACCC
Source organism: Lathyrus tuberosus (assembly GCA_022829125.1). Lineage (NCBI taxonomy): Eukaryota > Viridiplantae > Streptophyta > Magnoliopsida > Fabales > Fabaceae > Lathyrus > Lathyrus tuberosus. Next base: position 9,557,441 of record JALAZF010000201.1, on the reverse strand, counting down.
TAATCATTTAAAAGAAGAATCACAATAAGATTCAAATCCTAGGGCAGGTTCATGAATAAATATGAAATGTGCCTCAGTTAAACCAACCTTTAGTTCTTGAATGCTCGTTTCACGCTAGTCAGCTAATGCAAAATAATGGTTCTCACAAATTAGTTGAGTTAAGGGTAAGGCTAAATAAGATAACTAACTTATGTCACCCACATCTCTTATTCACTTAAAGGTGTGTTTGGAACAAGAGAAAGACATAAGAGAGAAATAAGTGAGAGAGAAGTAATGGAGAGATAGACAACTTCTTCTGTTTGATATTGAAACAACTTGAAAAGAAGTAGAGAAGAGAGGTCAAATAATGGTGGGACCCACACCTTTTCTTATTCTTTCCATTTTGAGAAGAAAGTAGATGAAAAAGTGTGCTTCCATTTTTACCCCAATTACTTACAATAATATTAATGAACAATTATGTAAAGATAGCATCCAAATAACTACTGCAATAGTAGACTATACTAAGTGAGATAGCATGAAAATTATGGTATTTTTTTAAGGGATTAATTGCTATGCACTGACAGTGTAAAAAATTTTACACTGTAAATTCATCACCATCATCTGTTTGTATGACTTTATAAGTTTTTAAAATAAAAGTCAAACCACTTTTAACATCTAACGGCTATAATTTACTGACAGTGTAAAACTTCTTTACACTGTCAGTGTATTTCAATTAAATCCTTTTTTTAATAACGAAGAAATACAAGGTTTTTTTTATGTGAAAAGACAAATATTTAGTAATGTAATATAAATTGATTAGTTAATTCAAATTAAACCAAAAATGTGAATGTATTAAATTAATTAATCATTAAATTAGTATTTTAAATTATTTGAATTAGTAATCAGTGAGATTTTTTAGGTGGGGGAACATTGATACATAGTGTAGGACTAGGCACCTTTGTGAGAGACACACCATTTGTCCACCTAAAATCTTAAGGGGATAGGTGAGTGGGTTCTCCCACTTATAAATGCTCAAGTCACCACATTCCTATCCAATGTGGGACTATTTTCCCCACTTACTCACACTTGCTTATATTATTCCAATACTCCCCCTCAAGTGTGAGTCCACAATGCTCCCCCCTTTTTTATATATTTGTACCGTCGTTGACACCTTTTTCAAGGCACCTCTAATTAGGTATTTCGAATACACCTCTTCCTTGGGCGTTTCGATTTCAACGGGACACCACTTCCTAGGCATTTCGATACAAGTAAGCTGATCCCTTTACGAACCAGGCTCTGATACCATGTTAGAGGAGTTTTTAGGCTAGGGAACATTGCTACATAGTGTAGGACTAGGCACCTTTGTGAGAGACACACCACTTGTCCGCCTATCACCTTAAGGTTTTAGGTGGACAAGTGGTGTGTCTCTCTCACAAAGGTGTCTAGTTCTACACTATGTATCAATGTTCCCTAGCCTAAAAACTCCTCTAACACACAGTAGGGCAAGGCCCAACCCAGTCCAACTTTTGGCAAGACCCAATAGGCAGAAACTAGCCGTTGGACAGAAACTAGCCGTTGGGCACAACTAGCCGATGGGCAGAAACTAGCCGTTGGGCACAACTAGCCGTTGGGTAGAAACTAGCCGTTGGGCACAACTAGCCGTTGGGCAGAAACTAGCTGTGGGGCACAACTAGCCGTTGGGTACAATATGATCGTTGGGGACGTCCCTCTCACGCGTTTGACAGTTCACGCGACGAACTGTCTCCCCGGATCTCATGGGAGTAGTTGGACCAGGGCAAAGGGTCACGCGCCTGATCCTCCACCTGACAGTCTCCCATTGGCCGACCAGATATTTCGGCCACATGGAAGACCTTGGCCCCGCGCTTTGTATTCAATATTCTAACTCATACCTAAGCGCTTTGTACTTGCTTTCTCTCTAGCCCAAACTTACTTTGGCATCAGAGTACCTTGTAGGTACACCCCCTCCTCTCCTACGAGCATCATCATCATCTGTCCTACACGGAAGACCACGAAGATCCATTCTGATCGCTCATATCAGAATCATATTGTTGCTTTGCACAAATTTGCAGGACTTGTATTCTATTGAAATATGAAAAATAAAACCAAATCAAAATTCATTACAAATACAAATAGATAGTTTAGTTGTTCACTGTTAAATCAAAGATAAAAATATCTTGTTCTTTATAATATTTGTTGTCAATTTGCGGAACAAATTTGTTGCAGCACAAAACCGTCCATATTACTACACACATGCACACACATGGAGACCAAATTATTAATCTATACATGGTGATGCATGACAACCATAACTACCCCGATTTTCATGTCTAAGCCTACATCGTACGTGCACATAATTAACAACAATGAGGATGAAAAGAGTGTAAGCCAACTTTCAAAATCAACTTTGGAAAGAGATTCATTTACTAGTTAAAAAAATAGGAGGCGTATAAAAAGGGTATCGATGATTACATAAATCATCTTCATGGGCGATTGGTAATGGAAAAGGGAAACAAGCAAATAACAGCCAAAGATTTATCAGTTCAGTCTTGCTATGTTGACACCATAGTGTATACCTACACCGTATATCAATAGTGAAAAAATATTAAATAATACAAGCATGTGGGTCATATGTGTGATGAACAGTGCACGTGAATAGTAAATCCGTATATGTACAGTGACCGTGAACAGTAAACCGTACATGAATTGTGCCGTGAACAGTACTGTGAACAGTATCTGTGAACAGTGCCTTTTAATAGTAAATCAAACTTGGTTAATGAAATATAAAAACTTAGTTAATATAGTGATGAAGTTGGTTAATAAAGGTCCAGATATTAAAAATAATTTTTACTAGTAAAATAAAGTTGGTTAATACAATGTAAAAAGTTGGTTAATGAAGTTATGAACTTGGTTAATAAACGTCCAAGTGTAAAAATAATTTTTAGTAGTAAAATAAAGTTGGTTAATGCAATGTAAAAAGTTGGTTAATGGAGTGATGAACTTGGTTAATAAACGTCCAGCTTATTTAGTTGTAATTTTTTTTTTAAATTAATAAAAAAAATATATTATTATAATATTTTACTGTTCACCGTATTGGTGAACAGTGAAATACGGTGTAGGTGTATAGAAATGGTGTCAAAATAACATTTCTCTTATCAGTTATATTGGAAAGATTTGGAAGAGTTTCGTAGCCTGAAAACTTGTCCTGCTTGGTATGGGATATTTTGAACTTTTACTTAGTATTGTGGGGGATAAGAGAATAGCATGATCTTTCTGAACTTTCAGCCTTAAACTTGGTTTGCTTAGATTATCAAAGTGGGATCCGAAATTTAATCCTCATACTCCAAAACAATCTAATGTACAATATATATATATATATATATATATATAATTTCCCTCGAGAGTCATGAAGACCACATAGTTTGTTTAAGATTGTGGGAAGGTTAGGTACACTCATGCTTGATGAAACTATCATAAGTCGTTCTTTTGCTCATTATGAAGGGTTTTGATAGAAATTAATCTTTCTCAAAGATTACTTGGGGAAATCATGGTGGAACGAGAAGGATATTCCTTTTGTGTGGAGATAGTGCCCTAGAAGCTTCTAGAATATTTTTCGTATTATAAGGTCACTGGTCATGCCATTAACTCTTGCCAAAAGTTGATAACTAAAACAATGCATAGGTGAATCGATATACAAAAATGGTGGGTGCTAAGCTGAAAAATACAACAGAGTATATTATGAAAGGGGGGCAATTAGAATTCTTCAAGCCTTTCTATTATCAAGGAAGATTTACCTATTATTCAGTAAGACACTTCTATTATCCAGGAAAGTTCATCTATTATCAAGGAGGACACTCCAATTATCAAGGAAGACACTCCTATTTTAGAAGAGAATAATACATAACAATAATTACTACTACAAAAACACATTTAATCTTGGGCGTGAAGGAGATTTAACCTCGATTACACAACGAGACAACGAAGGACGTCATAAAAACTTACCATGTTACCCCTCAATTTTGGAATAATCAAGGGGGTAAAGTGTTCTGCACACACTACTACAAGTACACCCATTTTACCTCTAATGCGAAGGGGAGTTTACTTCGGCTACAAAGGCAAGGTAGCGAAAGGCGTCATTAAAAACTCCACCTTACCCCTTGGTTCTTTATAACCGAGGTGATAAGTGAAAAGGTCATTAGTTCGATTTCTAGCAACAACGTTTTGTATTTTTAAAACAATTTAGCACGCGCCAAATACATATTAGCTTTTATATATAACCGATGTAAATATGCAACTCTTTACGTTAGATTTTGTAAATAACCATGGGATAATACATTTTTTTAAAATCCCATTTTCGCTGACCTGGATCATTTTTTACCTAGAACTTACACAATAATGTGACAGAATCAAATCATTTGTATTTGAGTTAATTATATGTTATCCCCTGCCATTTTAGCGAGTTTTGGTTTTACCCCTTCAAGATTTTTTTGTGTGATCCCTCCTTGAAATATCAAGATTCCCTCTGTAAAGCCCTCATGCCCATTATTTCACGTGGAAATATTTTTAAATTTCTTTTTATTTTTATTTTTATATTTTACTATTTTTAAATTGTTGTTTTAAAAATTATTTTATCAGCAACAACCCAATGCCAATGTTATTTAAAATTGCAAAATATAATATTTTGGCTTAATACCCATGTTTTTCAACAACGGCCCAATATTTCAAATTCATTCATTATTGGTTATGTGAAAAAGTTATATATACATTAATATTTGTTTACCCACAAAGGATGTGAGACTCTATTGCTTGTGAACCCAACTATTTCAACGACACAATACATGCATGCATACATATACAGTAAATGTGTGGTATCGAGACAATAAGAAGATGCAAAGGTTATGTTCAAAGCTTGGTTTGAAATGGGTGTTTTCGAGATAATAAAAAAATGATTCTTGCTATATTTTTAACAAACACAATCTACAGAAATTAACAAACATTAAATCAAAGACAGTATCATTTATATATATAAAGTCACTATCATTCAAAGTGCATGATTCATATTGAAGACAACAAAAACTACTGCATGTTGAAGACAATAAAGACACTTTCATTTTTAATAATCAACTCTAAATGTCCTAGATGACATAAAGTTAGTCCAAGGATAAGGTGCTTCATCATTATTAGAAGAAATGAAGATATCTCTCCTCATTATTCTTCTTCTTGTTCTTTTTCTTCTCCTCCTGTTTCTTCTTCTTTGTAGCCACTTGGACCTGTACAGCTTATTCGACCTGGAAAGCTTGTTGGACCTCTACAGCTTGTTGGACCTCTGCAGCTTCTTGGACTTGGACATCATGTTGGACCTCTGTAGCTTCTTGGTTATGGACAACATTTTTGGAACTCATTTTGATTATTCAATGATGCATTTTGTGTGTTGGTAAGAAGAGGAATACTTTTTTATAATGGTGTTCTGATTCTCCCTCTTCTCTCTACTTTAAAAATATAAAAGTTTTTGTTGAAAGTCATTATTGCTTCTTTAATTCAAAATTGTTATATTCTCTTGGAAGTGGAAACATTTTATAGACCCTGCTATTGTAGCAGCTATCAAATTCATGTGAGATATCATTACTTTGGATAGTGTGCCTTTTAAAGTTCCAATATACACGTAATGAAAGTGAACATATAACTTATAATTCTAACAACCATGATCATGCTTTTCTAGCAACTATGAACTCTTTCTGTAATAGAAGTGAATCCGTGAGAAGATGTGACACTGTTGTGAGTCCAATCAATGAGTACAATGACCATAATTGTTTTCATCTTCTACTTTAACCTCTTCGTTCTCACTCACTTCTAGACTAATTTTGTTTGGTGCCAATTGAGCTTGATGTTCCACAAGAAATGGTGAATTTTACTACTTGTATTATAGATTAAAAAACCAGATTGCTCAAGTCACACCATGATAGATCAAATCATAGCATTATAAATTTGGTTTTTGTTGTCAATATTCCATGTGAATAACTTGATGCACAAGGGCTGCTTCAAAAAACATGCAGGCAAAACAGTTAGAGCAAAGGTATGAGCATTTCAACATAGAGTCCCACATCATTTTATATAATCACATGATTAGTGTTTATAAAGCAAACACCTATGTGTACTACTAAATAGAAACCAAGTTGAGAGAGTATGAAGTCCAATGCATTTATTATAAAAATTTTGTTTGATTAATTTCCTAAGTTAAAAACAAAACGATAAATTATTAATAAAAATAATTAAAGAAAAAGTCTAAAAAAATTAATAAAAAAAAGTAAAAAAGAACATCATATATCAACAAAAAATATTTTTATAAAAAAAAATTTTAATATATTTCCACGTGGATTTTTAAATAAGAAATAAAAATGAAAAAAAAGTTCAGGTGGACTGCCACGTCACCCAAAAATGGAATCTGAGCTGAAATAGTGACCATGAAGGCTTTACAGAGGGAATCTTGATATTTCAAGGGGGGTCACAAAAAAATTCTTGAAGGGGGTTAAACCAAAACCCCCTATGATAGCAGGGGGTCACATATATTTAACCATTTGTATTTTATACAAAACATAACACAAAATACTAAATTTATATTGTTTACAAAACCAAATGTACAATGCTTACAATACTTACAATGACATTTGTAATACATAAAACCTTTACCACATGTCTCATGACATAGTATCCACATTCATAGCCATTATTCATAGTCATTGGGTTGTATATGCGACTACAAATAGTTTTTATATCGTAACTGATTAATACACACAAAGCACCAGTAATACATTTGCGGAAATAAAAGAATGTCAAAAAGTACAAGTAATACTTATATGTGTGGTCTATGAACTTTCACTTTTTATTTTGTAGATTACGCTTAACAAAAGTGTATCCCTCCATAGCTCTAAATGTCAGTAAAAATTAAACATGAATAAAAACTATTCAAATGAATAAAAACTATTAAAAACTAAAGGTAAAATTCGAGTACTGCAAATAATATCACTTACCAGCTAAAAATGTTTTGCATTTCTTCATCACTATGATAGTGTAACGACCATAACATAACAATAGTATTTTTCTGCAAACATAAAATAATTAGTTGCCAATATTTTGTACATAAACTCTCAAAATAATTAATAATGTGTATACAATTAATTTATAAATAAAAATACAAATTAAATCAAATACTTACTTATGAATAAACGGTGCCATGCAACTATTTTTTCTCCTTAAACATCTTGTAATGTAAGTGCATCACGATAATGCTTGTTGAATTACCTAGAAATTGAATGTTTAATGCATCTATGGAATTATATGTTTTCCTATTTCTCACTCTTTCACTCATCATCTCTTTCTTCTTTCTATTTTCACTTTATTATTTTGTCATTTCTACCTAATTATTTTATCTTCTCCTAATTATTTTTAATATTAAAATGTTTAAATATAATATATGACTATCATATTAAATATTTATTGATGTATGAATGTATGCAATACTGACATTTAAATTTGTTTTTAAGATAAATTTAATTAATTTTATTTATTTATTATTATTAAAAATATTAATTAATCTATTATTAAATTTTAATAAAAAAAGAATTTATTGTATGAAATTAGATAATACTTAATAGACATATACACAATTAACTTTCCATTTAATACATTTCTATAAAAAAATATCTATTCTATTTTAATTAATTATTTTCATTATTTAAAATATAAAATTCTAGTTCTTAAATGTCAAAACTTCTCTTTTTTTTTTACAGATCACTATCAACAAAATACTTATTTTATTTTAGTTAACAATTATTTTTATTTGAAACTCAAAATTTTTATTTTTAAATATAAAAATTATTATTTTTTCTTACGGTCACTATCAATAAAATATCAATTTAATTTAATTAATAATTATCTTTATTTGAGGCACAAAATTCTTATTTTTATATGTTAAAATTCTCTTTTTCTTGCGGGCCAATATCAACAAAATACCTATTTTATTTTAGTTAACAATTGTCTTTATTTGAGACACAAAATTCTTATTTTCAAATGTCAAAACTTCTCTTTTTTTTACGGGCCACTATCAGCAAAATATCTATTTTATTTTAATTAACAATTACTTTTATTTGAGACGAAAAACTCTTATTTTCAAATGTCAAAATTTTAATTTTTTTCTTTTTCTCATTTCACGAGTTTTTTTTTTTGTATATTAATTTAATACAATTGAGTTTATATTATCATTATACATTTTATAATAAAAAATTCACTTCAAACTTGCATGTATATTTAAATAAAATGTATATTGTATTAAATAAATTTACCTGTGCAGATGCATGGGTATTTTGCTAGTTTAAAATAAAAACACCCAAACTTTATTTCATATAAAAAATATTCATAATCAAAGAAACACTTTAGCATGTTTAAGTTAAGTGTCCAACAGAATTTGAAAATTTAATAAGATTAAAAGTTGCGTAGCTCATTACACAGACTAGCATGATCAATCAATATAATGTGAATCATGGGAATGGATTTGGTACCTTTGAGATTCCATGCCTTTGCTACCTTTGTCTCTATCTCTCTCTAACCAACAACACTCTCACAATAAAATAATTTATTTTATAATTTATTTTATTCATTCATTTTAACCATTTTACACTAAAGGTACCAAAGGAACCAAGAGTGAAAGGTAGCCAATCCAAACCCGTGAATGATAGGAGTATATGTTAATCAGATTAAATACGGTTGAGATTAAAAAATCTCATATAAGCAACACATATGCTTCTCTTTACATTAACTTTTAGATCAATAGTTATGTTGAGTTTTACAAATAATCTACTACATTCAGAATATATTATTATATACCCATATATTATAATTAATTATTTTTCTTTCTTTATTTAGGTTTACGCTTAATTTGTTATTCTGTTCCGTATTTCTAGGCTGTTAGTTTCTTCTTCTATTTTATATATACTCTTCAATGTATCCATTGCATAAAAGAATATATGAAAAGCTCTTTTTCTTGTTGTGATATGTGTAACATTAATATGGTATCAGTAGAGATTTCTTTTTACACGCTTCCTAGCCCCTCTTGAAACGTAGCTTTCTTTTCCTTTCCCTTTTTTCTCTTTGCGCAACCTGTTTATTACCTATTGCTTATCTTGATTTTCTGATTATCCTTTCCTTTATCCATTTTGTCCTCCTTTTTTCATTTTCTCTTCTTCTTCCATGTTTTCTTTCACACCCTTTCGTTTTCCCTCTTCGCCGCCCCTGCAAACCCTAACACCTCAATCTTCCTCCACACATCTCATTTTTTCTTCAGCCAGATTCTCTCTTCCCTTTAATGGCGGAACAACCATATCTTGATTTAGTAACGATCCCTTCGAATCCCTACTATATTCACCCTAATGAAAACCCTACCCTCGTCCTCATTTCACCACCTCTTGATAGCAAGAACTACCTCTCATGGGCTCGATCCATGCGAGTTGCTTTGATATCTAAGAATAAACTCCACTTCACTGATGGTACCTTCCTTAAACCCGCGCAAACCACCCTCTTCTTGACCCTTGGATCCGTTGTAACAATCTTACCCTCTCTTGGATTCAACGATCAGTTTCGGATTCCATCGCCCAATCTATTCTCTGGTTTGACAATGCCTTAAAGGTTTGGGATAATCTTCGCAATCGATTTTCCGAAGGTGACATCTTTCGTGTTTCTGATCTTCAAGACGATCTTGTTCGTCTTCAACAAGGCTCCTCGACATCTCCAACTATTTCACACAACTCACATCGATTTGGGAGCAACTTGACACCTATCATCCCACCAGAGATTATACGTGCGCCATCCCTTGCACATGTGGAGCGGTTGATGATCTATGGAAATTTCGTGATCAGGACAAAGTTCTCAAGTTCTTGAAATGTCTCAATGACTAGTTCTCCCACGTCCGCTCTCAAATCATGATGATGGAGCCCCTTCCCACCTTGGACAAAACCTTCTCACACGTTCTTGGTGAGAAGCAAGTCACCACTCCTCTCATTTATGATATTCTCTTAGAAACTCCAACCATTGCTTCTCAGGTTTAGCCTCAACAGAATGGTCATGGACGTGGTTCTTCATCTCGAGGCAGAGGTCGAAATAATTCTTATGGTGGACGCGGCAATTCCTCTGGTAACACTCGTGTTTGCACTCACTGCGGCCGCAACAATCACACAGTCGATTATTGTTTTATCAAACATGGCTACCCTCTCAGTTTTCAGAATCGACCAAAGAATTCCTCTATCAATTCCACATCTGCAGAAACTCCTACCAATGCTTCTCATACACCTACCGTACAAGACCAATATGGCCAACTCATCTCGCTACTACAACAACATCTGAACCAAACCACTCTTCAGCCTTAAACCCCTATCGAGTCGGACTTCAATTCCATCACTTCTTCAAATGGTAATGGTAATGTGCACACTATTTCTTCCCCAATTAGGTAAGCCTCTCACACCTTGGATTCTTGACACTGGTGTTACGCACCACATTACTTATTCTCTATCTAATTTCTCTTCCTATACACACATCACACCTTTTATAATGAAACTTCCCAATGGTCAAAACACTGATGCCACCATTTCTGGAAATGTTCTCCTTTCCAATAATATCACTCTCACGAATGTTTATTACATTCCTTCTTTCACTGTTAATCTTTTTTTTTCTCAGCTAACATATTCTACTAATTGCTATCTTCACTTTTTTGCTGTCAAGTGCTTAATTTAGCAGAGTTTGTCCCAGAAAATGATTGGTATAGCTAAGAGGATGGACAATCCCTATGTCTTCTATGCTTCACCTTCATCCTGTAACACTTTTCATTCTTTTGTTTCGCATAGTATCTCGTCTTTAGATTACAATGCCTCTTTGTGGCATCATAGATTAGGACACCTTTTTTATTCTGTCTACAAATGTATTACTACTCAATTTTCCTCTATTCCCTTTAATAAACATGGTCCTTGTGACGTTTGCCATTTTGCAAAACAAAAACGATTGCCTTTCCCTGTTAGTCATAATACTTCTTCTACTATATTTGAACTTGTTCATGCTGACATTTGGGGGCCTTATGCTACCCCTTCCATTAATGGACATATGTATTTTTTAACCCTTGTCGGCGATTTTACTCGTTTTGATGTGTGATAACACAGAGAAATGTCTTCCTACAGAGAGATTTTGATTTCCTCTGAAGGGATGTTGATATTTGTGTACCTTGATCAAAGCCCAAGGTTGAAGCTAAGAGATTTATTGACTATACTAGGGAAGTCCTTATACAAAACCTAAGAGGAGGCAGGAAAAGACTGACTCAACAAGAGAGTGTTTATCTATCTTGTACAAAGCCCAATATTGAGGCTAAAAAGAGACTGACTCTTTGGGGGATATCATTATACAAAGCCTAAGAGGAGGCTAAAAGTTGACTTTTTTGGGGGAATATTTTATCTGTCTTGTACAGAGCCCAAGATTGAGGCTAAAAGGGTTTTTGACTCCGCTAGGGAGGGTTTGTATGTGTCTTGTACAAAGCCCAAGATTGTGGCTGAAAAGAGACTGACTCTGTGGGAAATATATCTTTATCTGTCTTGTACAAAGCCCAAGATTAAGGCTAAAATGAGACTTTACTGACTCGGCTGAGGATATTTTAGGTGTCTTGTACAAAGCCCAAGATTGAGGTTGAAAAGAGTTTGGCTCTACTGGAGAGTATTATCTGTCTTGTATAATGCCCAAGATCGAGGCTGAAAAGAGGATTGACTCTGCTTAGGGATATTATTTCTCAAATCCTAAAAGAAGGCGGGGAGGAATTGACTTCGCTGGGGAAGATATTTATCCAAAGCTTAAGAGAAGGTTACGAAGATTTTGACTTTGTTGTAGAAAGCTTATAGATGTCTTGTACAAAGCCCAAGATTGAGGCTAAAAGGATGACTGACTCAACAAGAGAGTGCTTATATGGTGTCTTGTACGAAGCCCAAGATTGAGGCTGAAAAGATGACTGACTCAATAAGAGAGTGTTTATATCTGTCTCGTACAAAGCCTGAGATTGAGGCTGAAATGTTAATGATTAACTCAACTAGAGAGTGTTTATATCTGTCTCGTACAAAGCCCGAGATTGAGGCTGAAAGGATTGACTCAACAAGAGAGTGTGGAAAGGTAATTGACTTAACAAGAGAGTCTGAAAAGGTTAGCTCGGCTGTGGAAAATCATTGTACAAAGCCCAAGAGGAGGCTGACTTTGCTAGGGGAAATGAGGGATCATTATACAAAGTCTAAGAGGTGGCTAGCTTCCACTGAGGACTATTGAGATCCAGAGGCAGGTCCAAATGGGGAGTCAACTCTTGCTGAGGGTTTACAAAAGAGTTGAGATATCAGATGCCTTGAGGTTCTGATTTGGGATAGTGTTATGCTGATAATAAGCTGACCCTGGCTAGGGGAAACTTAAGGTGAGATTTTAAATATTGAGTTTTGAAAACCTATGGAGGTTTCAACTCTACTGGATATTGGTTAAATGACCAGGGTTTCTCCTGTGTTGGCAAGGAACTTGAGAATGTCTTTGAGACTCAAGAGGGGTTTAGACTGTCCAAGTCTACTGGTATGGAAGAGTTTATCTTTGCATGATGCCCAAGAGGAGGCAGGTATTTTAAGGGATGAGAATCAACCCTAAATTGGTCTAAGGTTTTGTCTCTTTGGAAAGACTGCTCTAACAGAGGATGACTAAGTTCTGTGTTATACCTTTAAGAGGTCTTCAGGGTCTTTGTATTAAGCCCAAGAGAAGGCATGAGAACTTCTAAGAAGCCGGAGGGTCCTTGTACAAAGTCCAAGAGGAGGCGGGGATGCTTTTAGGAAGCTGTGGGTCCAAACTTAAGAAAAGTTCAAGAAAAGTTTCACCGGGAATAATCTTTTCTTTAGTGAACAGTTATAGGGTTTGAAGAAATTCAAGAGAGGTTTCACCGGGAATTAATCCTCCTTAGGGAAGATGAATTTCCTTGACAATTTTCTAATAGTGACAGTCTGAGAAAAGTTTCACCGGGAATAATGCCTTTCTCTTTGTTCCATATTGTTTAAGCCCAAGAGAAGGCAAGACTGTATCTGGAAATCCTATGGGGACCTAGTTTTGACTGTATTTAAGAGTGACCAACTGACTTTACCTAGTTTTAGACCTAGTTGCCGGAGAAAACTCTGAGCAGGTATACTAGTATATATACAGTTGATATATGACAAGTATTTAAAAGGATATGAAAGAAGGACTTACAGGTGAGCAAGCTTCCAACAATACAGTTATATATATATATATATATATATATATATATATATATATATGAAAGCGAGTAAATGAAAGCTGATAAAACTTACAGGCGAGCAAGCTTCCATTGTAATAGCTGTATTGTTAGTTGTTCAAGAAATTTAAGAAAGTTTTGACAACAACTATGGATTTGAACCTAAATCAAAAGGGAAGTTGTTTTTGAAAAGGTTTTTGGGGCTTATTCTAAAGGAGAGGCCCAGATAAAAAACAGTAATCGTACCGTTGTTTTATAAACTGTACTGGGGCTTATACAATGACTAAGGCCCAAAGAGGTTTTCTATACAAAGGGATAGGTCTTACAACTCAAGGAGAAGCCCAAAGATGTTTTATATACAAGTGATGGGGCTTACAACTCAAGGAGAGGCCCAGATGATTTTTGTTTAAAAGGCGATGACCGCGCCGAGATTTTAAAATCGTATCGGGACTTATACAATGACTGAGGCCCAAAAAGTTTTTGTACAAAAAAGGAGTTGGGTCTTACACTCTATTAGAGGCCTAAAAGTTTGAAAAAAAGAAAAGAAATGGGACTTACAACACAAGGGTAGGCCCAGATGAAAATATTTTGAAAAGCGACGATCGCGCTGAGATTTTGAAAACACAGTGGGTCTTATACAATGGCTGAGGCCCAAAAAGGTTTTATATTTACAAGGGATGAGTCTTACACTCTATTAGAGGCCCAAAGGTTGTTTGAAAAGATTTGTTAGGGTGATAATGATTAAAACCCTAATTTTGGTTTTAAAATATATTTTAATTGAATAAAAATTCAATTAAAATAATCAAACATGTGAAAAAAGGTTGTGATCTTGGATTTATATTTGGAAAATCATGTTTCATTCATGGGATGATTTAAAAATCATTTGAATTTTGCAAAACCAAGAGAAAGAAATATTTTTAATGTTTAAAAACAAATAAAAATATAATTCTTTACAAAAATACCAAATATATAAAATAAATAATATTTTTGTCAATTTTTATGGAATAAAATATTTTAATTTTTTTGTGAATTTTCAAAAAAAGAATCAATAAAATATAATTAAAATTGAGAGAGAAATTAATTTTTCAATTAATTAACAAAAACCTGAAAAATATGGAAAAATAGCAAAACCATAGAAAAATGGCAAAATGGTCTGGGTGGGATTTTAACCCGCGACCTTGGCAACAAACACACATGCGCGCTACCACTAGGGTGGTGATACATCCGTGTATCAAAACCACCCCATTAATTCATAAGGCATGCCTTGTTTCTAGGCCTGGGCAAGGCAAGGCAAGATAAGCTTTTGGGCAATTTATGTGAAGCCTCTGACTTTCTCATTTCTTCATGGATTGGGACAAAATTTAGGTGCATCTGACCTAGAATTTCATGAGGAATCCAATGGTTCCCTTGGAATTTTTAGAAAATATTTCCTCCTCAAAATACGACAGTGGTTTCAAAATAGGCCTATTTTTGCATGTTCTATGCTATCTCATGGTACAGGCAAGAATTACATGGCAAATTGGTTCAAACACAACATATACAACATGTATGAGATGTTTATGATCAATGGACATCAAAGGAATGCATAATTCAAAGAGTTCAAGTTGTCATGCACTTACCTCTTGGAGCTTTTTGTGCTATCTGCCAAGTTCCTTGTGCCAGAAGTAATTTGATGCTTTGGACACTCTCAATTGATCCCTTAGAAGCTTTTTAGAATGATTAGAACCAGCTTGAATCCTCAGGAACAAGTTTTGGCACTTTCTTGCAAAAGGGGCAAAAGTGACCAATATGGCAACTCTCTTAAATGGTGTTCCAGATGAGGGGGAACCTTTTGGGACAGTTTGAGGATGATATTTGTAGTGTGTTTGAGGCTTTGTTTGGTTTTGGAAGTTACTGAATTAAGGCATGGCTTGGAAAATGCAGAAAAGTCCAATTTTGAGGTTTTGGAAGTGGATTTTGTGATTTTGATGTTTCAGGTCACAAGTGAGTGTTTGAACAGCTTAGATACAACATATTAGAGGTGTTTGGATCATGGGTTGTGGTGGAATTGCTCTCTAACTCAAAAACTCAGAGATACCTTGCTAAAGAAGGCATTTTGGCCTAAAGAAAGAGATTTTGAGGAAAGAAAGTGTTGTAGTGCTTTGGTGTACTCAAACTGAGCACAAATGAGCTCTATTTATAGTAGAGTAAGTTTGTTTTGCAAGCAATAGTGAATGGCAGCTGCAGCAGGCCTTTGGCCAATGTTAAACAAAAGGAATCTCAAGTCTCCTCTAGCTATTGACTTTAGGTTAGGGCACAAGCCTATTGTCCTTTGATTCAGTGCTGATCCTTGACTCATTCAGTTAGGAATGTGTCATTCCATGCCACCTTGGTGTATCCATTAAATGCATTGCAATAAAATTGGAGTCTTGGCACCTTTTTAGCCTTTTTAGGTTTGTTATGGCTAAGCGTTGATTCTTGAACTTTGGAGGTTTGGGGATCAGATCATTCTCCTTTTGTTTTATCCTCAGATGTGTCCAAATGGATGACAAGGTTTGGAGTTGCTCAATTTTTCCAAATCGAGCAAAATGCCAAAATCTGCCTTGTCCAAGACTGTTGGAAATAGTGATTTTGAGGGATTCATATCTCCCTGCTTAGGTTAAGTTATGAGAGGCTCTTGTGCTTTTTAGAAAGCCCTCATATGATACAAAACATGTGTGATCATAGTTTATTTTGAAACTATTTGGATCCAACTGAAAAATCCTCATGAACATTGATGTTCAAGGCTGGTAACTTAGGCAGATTTTCACTAAGTGTTGGAAAAAGTGTCATTTTTCATGTTTTTGTCATTTTGATCACTCCATAACTTAAAATCCATAAAGAATTGGAGTTGGATGTAGTTGAAGCTTTTGTAGAGTGTAGCAAGTCCTACAATTCCAGCTTTGGATCACCCAAAATGGTTGCTTGGATCTCAAGTTATGATCCTTGGAAGTTGGTACCAAAACCATTTTTATTCCATAACTTAGAAAAATGTTGGTTTCTCAAGGTTGCCCCTTTTGCAAGAAACCTCACTTTTCTTGATTTTCTTAATGAATGATGATCAATACCATACATTAACATTATTTTTGACATTGGGGAACCATATTTGTGAAAAATTCCAAAAAGTCAAACTTGATTTTGTGCACAGTTGACTTTTTATCGGATGAAATCCAAACAGTGTGATCCTTTGTGAAATCAAGTCATTGACCTAAATCAAACCTAATGGATGGATTCCATAGGTGTTATAGGGTGTATTGAATCATTTCCCAAGGTTTGGGAGCATGCCTTGGTCAAAAGTCAAAGATACAGTTGACTTTTTCCTCAAAACCCTAATTGTGGTCCTGGTGAGATTGAAACTTGTGAACCAAGATTCTTTGATCAATACATTGTTGTAAATGGATAAATGTAGTGTATTGGAGGCCCTCAAATCATGTCTTGAGGTCTTGGCTCATGCTTTGTCCCAAAAGTCAACTTAGGGGTGAATTAGGTCAAGAAACCCTAATTCCTGATTTTGGGTAAATGCATCCCCTGAGGTTAAATTGACTTGATGATTGGGTCCATGAGGTCCCTTGGAGTATCTTGGGTTATGCTTTGAAGCATTGGCTCATGTCCAGATGAAGATTCCCATCTGGAGGCCCTGGTCGACCAAAACCCTAATTTGGTGACACTGTCGATCTTGAGGCTTGATCCACTTGGAATGTTGCAAATTTGTGCTTGATTCTTGATGTGGGAGTCCTCTTGATCCTTTATAGGTGTTTGAGAGAGGTTAGATAAGTTGAAGATCATGTCATTTCTTGATTGATCCTTTGTCTAAGTGCTATGAGAGGGCTTGAAACACTAATTCTTGGTTGTAGTGAAAGCTCATCAATCCTTGAGGAAATTGATGAGGCATGAAAGTAAATCCACATTGTGGTGATGATCTTGCACAATGATGGGAAATATTGGTGGTCAAAATTTGGGGTATGACAGATGCCCTATTTAATTTTTTTGGACCCGAAGGTGTGAATGGCGAAGGTATTCGGGCATTCGGGGTGGAAGAGGATTAAATATCGGAATACCTGAAATTTTGACAGTGGTTATGAATGGTAGCTTACTCATCCATCTTCTTTTGCTAAGCAATAATGCTTAGAAAAGGGTAAAACTTCCCCTTGATCCTGGTCTACAGCCACGGAACTGGTCTCAGTTTCTGTTGTCAATAAACTTCCCCTCGATCCTAGTCTTCAGCCAAGGAACTGGTCTCAGTTTCTTTTGTCAATACACTTCCCTTCGATCCTGGTCTTCAGCCAAGGAATCGGTCTCAGTTTCTTTTGTCAATAAACTTCCCCTCGATCCTGGTCTTCAGCCAAGGAGATGGTCTCAGTTTCTTTTGTCAATAAATTTCCCCTCGATCCTGGTCTCCAGCCAAGGAACTGGTCTAAGTTTTTTTTTTTACAAGGGACGCTATGTGTAGCGGTTTTCATCAAACTTCTCGCCGAGTTTACTGGGGGGAGATGCCATTTGATTGAAAAAAATTGATGTCAGACTTGCTGGGGAAACCCATTCGTCTGAGTTGTAGAGGTGTTCAAACTTCTCTGTTGGAAACGCCATTTGTTGACTCTACTGGGGAAAACGAGTCTCTTGAGAGGCTGTTTCCAGCTTGGGGACATTACATCATACTTTTCTTCGAGATCTTCTCGGAGAAATGCCATGTGATGTAATCCATTTTTGAGGTGCTGATGACTTCATTAATATTGATTTTCTCAGGAGAAAAACCAATATGTTGCTGAGAGTATTTAGTTGCGAGGCTTTCTCTGGGGATTTTCCTTAATCCGGAAAAGTGAGAACATCATCTTCAATAGTAAAGAGTGACGTTTGTCGAATGTCTTCTTGTTTCTCAGAGGTTCAAGTTATCAAAGTGGTTGATGACCATCTCCAATCCAAAAATAAACTGGGGAAGAGATTGCTTAGACGTTGTATTTCTTAATAAGTAAAGGACTGCCAACTCGATTGAGAGGACTTTATCACTTGGGAACTAGACCGACTAGAGTGATAGTGATGCAATATGAATATGAATATGAATCAATAATGCATGATGTATGTATGTATATGCTGACAAAACTGACGTGACATACAAACTAATGGATGAACACGATTGGATACTCGGCCACTGCGGGGGATGAAAAGTACCAATGTGTTGCACCCCAAAATTTGCCCTCCTTACTTTAGTACTAACTGGCTTATGTTTCATTTCTTTTTTTGCATTATCATGTATGCATATCATTAGCATGGGGTTAAGGTTCTTGAGGCAGTTCAAGAAGGTCCTATCTGGTCTATCACATCATAAAGAGTTCACAAGTGGCAAGGGATCTCAAGGGATCACTCTCTCCTAACCAGTGCATGATTAGGGTTTTGAAATTCTTGGGTTTATTGCTCCAATGGGCAAGCTCCATGGGTTTTTATCATCACTAAATGATATATCCAATCTTTGTTGGAGAGGATACACATCATATTCAGAGGAATTTGAATTTGGAGACTGTGCTATTTCCTCCTAGACTGAGGGTACCACAGCTAGGGTTTGCTATAAAGTCAGTTTATTTCTGATTTTTTGGGCAAGACTTGATTATATGGTATTCCTTGGGTCCCTAAGTACATAGGGATGGGAGGTTGTCCATCAGTTTGGTTCAGGAGAAGTTCAATTGGCAAATGGATTGAAAATCAGGTGAATGGGGTAAAAGTCAACAGTGAAAGGAGAAGTCAACTGTGGAATTTTGAGGTTCTCTCCAAGATTTTCAAGGTCTCACATCCTCATATGGTCTTCAAGGGTCAAGTTTCATGCCATATATCAAAAATCAAGAGTTGGTGCAAAAGTTACTAAAAATGGAAATGACCTATAATTTGAAGTTTCCTTTTTGGGCAAGTTCCTGCACTGCATTCAACTTTACTTTTCATCATCAAGAAAGCTTAAAATGAATTTTTCTCCAACATGAAAGTTGAAGATCTTTTTCTCCTCTTTCCAACTAGTACTAGTGGGTCTCCATATCATTTCTGAAACTCCAGTTATGATCAAAAGAAGGCAAAGTGGTTTCTAGGGTTTTTCATGGCTCCATTTTCACAACTTTGGGCATATTGACCTATAATCAATTCCATTGTTTCATGTCACTTTCTAATGTCAGGGAACAATCCCTAAGGAACATTTTAGACCTTTTAATCAAGTGGTTTCACGGGTTATTATTCACTTATTCTCCATTATTCAAAATTCCCAAATTGTTTAAAAGTCGTGAATCAAAAAGTTTCAAGGCCCAAGTTCAATTGTGGTGTAATTAGCAATTCAAATACAAGTGATCCATCATGGAATTCTTAAGTATACATGCATGGAGAGAGGTGTAATTCACATTATGCAATTTTCCAAAATTATTCAAAAGATCATTAAACCAAGAATTGCCCAAGCCCAATTCATTATCAGAAGAAAACCCTAGGCTATTTAAACCTATCCATGCACTGGTTGGGCAGGTTTTACACGTGATATTTTGGAGAAAAGAAAGTGAATCCTAATTCTTGAATTCATTGGATCTCTCAATCTACAAGGAGTTTCTTCAAAGTTCTTCCACAAACCTTCTCCTGGTGATCTCTAAAGTGCAACCCAACCACCATTTGTAGCCAAAAGCAAGTACACGTGTGGAACCATCTTAGGTTAGTGTTGATTTTGATGATCGTGAAACTCATTTTTTAAGTATGCATATTGTTGTGTGATTGTCACTGATCATGCTGATGTAATTTTTGTGGTGTTTGGACGTGTATATTGCTTGCTATGTGTGTTTAAAGTTTTATGCCCTAACCTTAATCTCTCCGTTTTTCATTATATATTAGTTATTTGTGAATTTGGAGTGCACGTTCATAATCCTCGTGAAATTCTGGTTCGAACGGTATAAGGGTCGTGGATTTCTGGGCAGGTTTTTGATTGCAGGTGGTGGAGGACGGCGGCCGGAACCCTAGCTGCGGCGGCTGTGAGGGTTCCGGCGAAGGAAGGTTGAAGACGAAATCCCAGCCCTTCGTTTGGTTCATCCGACGGTCCTTATAATGCCATGTGTTTTTCTTTTATTTTTTTCTTCTGATTTTTAATTATTGATTGCGTGTGTATGCCCCCACTGTTATTACCGTATTCCACCAATCAGTCTTTTCTATTTCATTTACTTTTTAAAAAGTTTGACTTAACATAACCCGTTGAGGTGATCTAACGGGTGTAGTCTTGACAGCGCATTAATGAGGACCACGGTATGCACGTGCCCCTTTTTTATTTTTCTGAATTTTGTTTGATGATCGTGTACGCGTGAGTGCATATAATTATGGTATACTTCTTGATCATGGCCATCTATCATTATTACCTTGACTTTGGGTTGACTCAACATGAGACGCAGGATGCATCTGAAGGTGAGAATGAGTCAACATGGTTGACTGAGGTCCACTTGTGGGCGTTTTTTATTTTTGTTTTTTTTCTGATGGGCATGCGTATGGGCTGCTATTCGCACCCCCTATCTTCAGGCCCATTAACCATTCCAACGTGTTTCTTTACTCATTGCACCCCCTGCATTTTATTTCATTTTATTTTATTTCAATTATTATATTTCATTTTTAATTTAAAAAAAATACATAATTGCATCAGAAAATCCCAATAAAATTCATGCATCATTTTTATTATTTTATAAAATTTTCGCAAATTTTATTTTTATTTTTATTTTATTTTTTTATCATCTAAATTAAATATTTATTCAATTTCTTTTTGCATCACACATTTCATGCATACCTGAAGTTGTTTATTTTATTTCTCCTCATCTATAATTATTTTTAATCCGTTCTTTTTGCATTTGTTCACTAACATTCTAAAGTGCATGAAAACAGTTTTCTTTCATTTTTAAATTTATTTCATATTGCATTTTGGCACATTGAATCCTATTTCTCACCTGAGCTTTGCCTGATTATTTGAATGACTAACACTTTGAATTTTTGCAGGAATTTTTGATGCATTGTTTATCTCTGGTTGAGAAACCTTGATATTTAATTTGAGAATTTTAGGAGTTATTTCTCTAATTATTTGATTTGCTTTCACTTGAGATCTGCTTATATGTGTATTTCTGATCATGCCTAAGTCCTTGTTTGAAAGGCACTTGTGCCATTTACTTTGGGGTTGTTACTTTGATTTCTGAATTCATGTTTGGATTATTATGACTACTGTTTGCCATTGTTTGATTTTCACTTGCCTTGATATTATTTATGGCCATTTCGTACTAACCTTTTATGCAGGGACTAAGGTAAGTTCTTTAAGGGTATGGGTAAGTATCCATGGTCACCCTTATCCTTTCTTTCTCTCATCTTTTTCCTTTAGGATTTAGGTTGTCGTCAAACCTCACTAATCGTAGGTCACCCATGCATGATAACCTTAGGACTCATAGTCCCCCTTTAGAGTTACCCTTGTGTCTTCTCTCTCTCATCTCAAATTTCTTTAAAACACTTAATAAGAATAAAGTGTCTTGCGCACGAGCCTTAAGCGTGGGGAATGAGAAATGAGGGGCTTCCTCTCATCTTTCTAGAGTGCTTAGGGAGCGTCCTGTCTTGGGACGATGCGTTAAGTATTCGCCCCTGTGCCCTAGACTTTGGTGTAATGCAACTTAGGAACTAACTTAAGCCACTTCTGTCCTAAAAGATACAAACCAACCTCAAACTTTTTTGTCCTTCGGGATCTTTAAACTTAAAGGCTATTTTCAAAAAGGGCACGTTACTTTCCGTTTGAGTCGCAAACAGGCATCGACCCTAACTGCCGGACGCGAATTTAACGTTGCTCATAAAAAAACACAAAAAGAACTTGGTCCGAACTACGTTGACTCTGAATTCCCCATTGTACAAGGGGGGTACGTAGGCCTAGGACGTCGACGTCCTATCGAGTCTGTCTTAGTCTTCCCCTTCCCCGTTTTAATACAGCCATAGATGATAGGATAACTTACCCTTAGATTAGACAACAAGCGTGGATCCCATCGAGTACGATGGACGCGTGGGGTGCTAGCACCTTCCCCTCGCGTAACCGACTCCCGAACCCAGGTTATGGTTGCGATGACCATTCCTTTCCCTCTTCCTTAGGTTTATGCGGTGTTCCCTTTCCCTCTCTTGTAATAAATTTACACGGCTGGCGACTTTGTTTTTCCGCGCCACTCTCGCGTTTGTACCTGGATGAAAATCCTGGGAGCGACAGCTGGCGACTCTGCTGGGGAGTCTGGTTGACCTATGCTGGTCCATCCCTAAGCGAGTCAATCCTAGCGCTTGCTTGTCTTTGTTCTCTTTGGGTGTTTTATTTTTGTTTTGCTTTATGTGTTGTATTTAATTTTATTTTTACTGCATTTTCTGCATTGCATTTCATTTTTATTACTGTCATGCTGCTGTGCTGTGCTGGTTGTCTTTGTTTTGCAGGTTGGGTGGGTCCGAGAGATAAGCCCAATACCAAGGCTTGAGTATACCTTAGGACTAGAGTGGAAAGTAGTGGGACCTACGTGCCCGCTTGGTACGTTTGTGTGTTCACGAAATTCACAACCAGACGAGGCTATCTTGGGACGCATTCTAACGTGTGTGTCTTGCGCATGTTGGGGTGTTAATCTAGAGAGCTGTCGACTCTGGTGACCGATCATTGAGGACCTTAGTGGAAACATCCCTCTTTAGTGGTGACAGTGGCAGACCACATCCTGTGGCAAACCCATTCGCACCCGAGGGCCCGCTTTGGAACTCGCATAGGATGGCCCCTACATTTTGAAGAGAATCAGTGGAGGCACTCCTCGATTGACGATAGTACTGTACCCCGAGGGATGAATGTACTATTGTTTCTCGACCTCAGTGCCAAAGTTGAGGACCTTCCGCTTTGGAGAATCGGTTGAGGCCTCCTCGATTGATGATGATGCCAAACCAGACATGGTGAACGTATCATCATTTCTCGAACTGAGAGCCCGAGATACTGAACATTCTAGTACCCACATGTGAGAGGGGATGGGCATTTGCAGGTTTGCAGGTAACCGAGACCTTCAACCTACCCTGTTTTTCTGGATTTCTCATCAATGTCTGATTATTTGGGCCCTGGTTATCTCAATGGTTCAGAATTCTGGTTTTCTGGGTTGTGGTTCTCGTTCAGTTAACAGCACAACACATCCAGCTGTGTGCCTTGACCCCATGTTTGCATGAGCATATCATTTTTCTTGCATTCTGACATGTTTGACATTTTTCAGGGCTTGCATCTTACTCTTGATTCCGGTTTTCTGAGGTTACTTCAGCATGGATGTTCAGAGAAAGAAGACTGTTGCCTATTCGTTCCCAGAACCGACTTTGACACTGATTCACAAACTGATTAATATGGCTGGTTCCGGAATTCGTACAGAGTTCAGTGGAAGGTATGGAAGACTTCTGAAATTTGTCTATAATATCTCCAAGTATGAGAAGGATGCCATTCAGACACTTCTTCAGTTTTACGATCCGTCTCTGCGTTGCTTCACTTTCCCGGACTACATCTTGGCTCCAACGTTGGAGGAGTTCTCATTTATTTTGGGAATCCTCATCAGGCATGATATAGTTTTCTTTTCCGAAGAACACCCCGGGGTAAAAGAAATGGCTGTTGCTCTTCATATTAGTGAATCCGTTCTGAACATTAATATTGAAGAAAAGTAAGGAGTTAAGGGTTTCTTGTTGAAGTTCCTGTTCGATCAAGCTTGCATACATGTCAAAGAGAAGAATTGGACTGCTTTCCAAGCCATCCTAGCTATGTGCATCTATGGGATTGTCCTGTTTCCCAATATTCCTGATCTGGTGGATATGCATGCTGTCAGAATCTTTATTTCGAAGAATCCTATACCCACTTTGCTAGGTGATGTGTATCACTCGGTTCACTACAAGAATGAGAATAGGCGTGGAAAAACTGTGAGTTGTTGTGCACCACTCTTATCTACTTGGTTTCTGAGTCGTCTCCCCGAATCTGGCGCTTTCGTTGATACGACAAATTCTCTGAAATGGTCAAAGAGGGTTATGGGCTTGACTGCTGACAACATTGTTTGGATCAATCATGATTTTCTAGGAATAGAGATTATTTACAAGTGCGGAGAATTCCTTAATGTACCCTTGATAGGGAGAAAAGGTGGAATTAACTATAATCCTTCCCTTGTTATCAGACAGTTTAGTTATCCTTTGAGAGGTCCACCTGACGAGAGAGATATCAGAGAGTCCTTATTCTTCAATGGTATTGAGGATCAAGAGATGATGAGGAAAATTGTGAATGCTTGGAAACAGGTGACCAAGAAGGGTATAACTTCGTTCGGAAAATGTAATAACCGGGCTTTTCCTCCATATAAAGAGTGGATCAAGAAGAGAGCAGAAGAAGAGCTTCTTCCCTTCCCGGTGGAACCACCTTTGTATCCTTTGGTGATCGAGCCTCCTACCACGGTTGAGATAGAGAAGTATGACAAATTATGGGCTGAAAAGGAAAGGCTGCGGGAAGAAAATAGTGAGATAACGAGAGAAATTTATCAGTGGAAGCATGAGCGGGGTGAAGCTGTTCATACCGCCAAGTTGAAGGCAGAGCTTCTTGCTAAAGTAGAAAAAGAGCTTGCTAACATGGTCGCATCCAGACAAAGGATGAAGGAAGCTTTGGATGGTATCAGTAAGGTTCTCAGGTCCAAGGAGGAGGAATTAGGCAAGGCTTTGTTGAAGATTCACAGGTTCGATGATCACCGAGAAACTTCCATGGCTGAGAATAAGAGAAAGGAAGATGACTACCTAGCTAAGATTGATCAGTTGAAGTCGACGCTCAAGAAGAAAGACACCGAGATCTTGTCAGGGGTATTCAAGAGACAAGCAGTCGAAGAACGACTTAATCGAGCCATAGCCTCCATAGAAGAACTAAAGGTCCAAGCTGAAGTGAAGAGATCTAGACATGAGGGACCTAGCATGGAGGGTGTTTCTGGAGAAGACGCTTGGGAATTACATTGTAGATACTTGGATGGGATCATACACAGGAGGGACCTTCTCATTCAAGGACTAATTCAGAGACCCAAGCATCCCGACACCAGAAAGTTGTTCGAGGAAATTCAAGACTGGTGCAGAAAGCATAGTGGATGGGGAGGATTGTCTCTTGTAAACTTTGATGATATGCCATAGTTTCTTGTTCTCTTTTATTGTATTTGGATCACCACAGGCTTGTTGGTTGGGACCTAGGGTTTTTATATTCAGACTCGTTATCTCGGATTTGTGATTGTTGACATTTGACTTTTAACTGGTTTTTTTAATATATGAGCAGAAGTTCCATTATATCTTGTTATTAAACCGGAATCAAGGGGTGGATCGCCTTGTGAATTTTCAAGCAAGTCCATTTGCATTTGCATACTCATAATCATTTTGCATAATCATTTTGCATGACAGGTGTTTATCTCCGGTGTTCTTATCTTGTTCTAAATCTCAGGATTGCAGATCAGCATATTCATCGGTATCCCACCAGACATAATCAGAAGAGGCTCATGGATCAGGTACAGAATGAAATCATTGAGATGCGGACTCGCATGAACCAATTCATGGAGTTAATGCAAGGTGTTGCTCAGGGCCAAGAGCAGTTGAGGACTCTCATTCAGCCACTGATTGCGAGAATTGATGAAGATGGTGTCCTTCATGGAGGAATTCAGACTGGTGTTACTAATGATGTTCAGAATGGCCCTACGGGCGGAGGTGTTCCTGCTACTGGTGTTGTGATTCCTCCAGGCGGAGTAGAAAGTGTCGTGATTCCCACTGCAGTGGGAGGTGGTATTGGTGCTGGCTCAGTTCATGGCCGTCAGTATGATGATGTTCAGGATGATGCATTTTCTTTGCCAGGTGGGGATGCGGGTCCCCAGATTGACCATGATCAGAGGATCCGGTTGCTTGAGGAACAACTGAGGGGTGTTGTGAACCAGGATTCTGTGGGAATGGATCTAGAGGATTTGGGGCTGGTTCCAGGCGTTGTTATTCCACACAAGTTTCAGACTCCCACTTTCGAGAAGTATAATGGTATGACTTATCCGAGGACTCACGTCAGGGCATATGCAAGTAAGATGGCTGCATATGCGAAGAATGAAAAGCTGATGATGCATTGCTTCCAGGATAGCCTATATGGGGCATCCCTGGAGTGGTACATGCAACTGGAAAGGATGGATGTGCGTAGTTGGAGAGATCTAGCAGGGGCATAATTCAGACATTACCAATATAACACTGATATGGCTCCTAACAGAACACAGCTGCAGAATCTGTCACAGAAGAACAATGAGAGCTTCAAGGAGTACGCTCAGAGGTGGCGTGAACTGGCAGCTAGGGTTCAGCCTCCCATGTTGGAACGTGAAATGATAACTATGTTTATGGCCACCTTGCAGGGTCATTACTATGAAAAGTTTGTACCGTGTATGACTGGAAAGTTTGCGGATTTGATCTTGGTAGGAGAGATGGTGGAAAGCAGAATTAAGGCGGGAAAAATATCAGGCGGTGATGGGTCCTCATCTGGAGGAAGTAAGAAACCTTATGCTAGTGGTTACAAGAAGAAGGAGGGAGATACAAACTCTGTGTCATCATATCGTGGTAGAGATGGACCTCGTCAGAACTACAATCAGCAGGTGGCTTCTGTAACCATCCCAGCAACACCTCAGCAGCTAGCAGTGACTCAACAACAAAATCAGGCTCCTTGCCGGTCTCAGCCTCTGACTAGGCGGGATAGGCATTTTGACACTCCACCTCTTCCATACGCTCAATTATTTCAGTACTTGCTAAAGCTACAGTTAATCCAGAAGAGAACATTGGCTCCACCTACTGGTAATCCACCTCCCGGCTATGACGCCAACGTCCACTGTGAGTTTCATTCTGGGGCACCCGGACATTATATTGAAAACTGTAAAGCTTTTAAGCATCAGGTTCAAGATCTGCTGGATTCCAAAGCCATCAATTTCTCCAATGATGTTCCAAATGTGAATCAGAACCCGATGCCGAATCACGGTGAGCCGAGGGTCAATGCTATTATTAAAGACTGTGAAGACTTGAGTTTGATTTCAGATGTGAACGAAGTCCAAACTCCTTTGGGTGTGGTGAAGGAAAGGCCATTGAAGGGAGGGGTATTCCCCGGTTGTGATGAAGGTTGTGTAGAATGTGTGTCGCAGCCAGGCGGTTGTGACTCTTTGAAAGCAGGTATTCAGAAAATGATCAGCGAATGGGTATTACAGTTTGACAGGGGTTGTAGGCAGAGTAATGCTACTGACAGAGAGATTGATGTTTCCACGATAACGATTCCGTTCAAGACAGTAACTATATCAGCGCCGATCACTATCACTGTTCCTGGACCAGTCCCGTATGAGAGTACCAAGGCCATCCCATGGAACTATGGGGCCGAGGTGTTTGTTAATGGTAAGAAGCTGGAATTGGAAGAGACATCAGCTGTGAATACAGGGGTCGGAAATCTTGTTGAAGCAGGGGCTATCACTAGAAGTGGTAGAGTCTTTATTCCGTCCGAGAATCAAGCCGGCAGTTCAAGACAAGACAAGGGTAAATAGATGATGGATGAGTCCGTACAGAGGCAGGAAGCTAATAACTCTATGACGAAGCCAGGAGGGGATACTTTCTCAGAAGACGTAGAAGAGTTTATGAGGTTGATCAGAAAAAGTGATTACAAGATTGTTGACCAACTCCACCAAACTCCATCGAAGATTTCCATCCTATCCTTACTGTTGTGCTCCGAGGCACACCGAAATGCATTGCTGAAGGTTCTGAGTATGGCTTATGTACCACAGGAAATATCCGTTAATCAGTTATAAGGGGTTGTGGCTCATGTGAATGCTGGTAATGGTTTGGGTTTCACCGATTTAGATCTGACTCCGGCTGGGAGGAATCACAACAACGCTCTGCATATGTCAGTGGAATATTGTGGCTCTTTAATGTCACATGTGTTAGTCGATACTGGGTTATCTTTAAATGTGTTGCCAAAGAAGGCTTTGATGAAGTTGGATACTCGTGGGTTGATTTGTACACCAAGTGACTTGGTGGTACGTGCTTTTGATGGCTCCAAGAGGTCAGTGTTTGGAGAGTTAGTTCTGCCGATCAAGGTGGGTCCTGAGATTTTCAACACCACCTTTTACATAATGGATATTCAGCCCGCCTATAGTTGTTTGTTGGGCCGCCTATGGATCCATGGTGCTGGAGCAGTAACTTCTACGCTGCACCAGAAGTTGAAGTATATGGTGGATGGCCACGTTGTGACTGTTTGTGGTGAAGAAGATATCATGGTGAGCCACTTATCGACCTTCAAGTATGTAGAGGTAGATGGTGAGATACAGGAAACTTTGTGCCAAGCCTTTGAAGCTGTGAAGATTCCCGAGAGACCCCCAAAAGCAGTCAATCAGCCTGAGGTGGTTGTCCAACCTGAAGTCGTCATACAACCAGAAGTTCCAATGTCCTCTTTCAAAGAGGCGCGTGCTATAGTTGAAGCTGGTGGTTCTCAGAAGTGGGGCAGTGTTATTGATGTTCAAAGAAAGCAGGATACTCATGGACTGGGTTACAAGCCACCTAGGCATTCTGAAGAGCCTCCCAAGTTCTATGGTCCAGTCCGTTTCACTAGTGCCGGTGTTTTCTTCGACAGAGTCAATGCTATTGAGGATGAAGGAGATAGTGATTGTGACATGGACAAGTGGATCCGTCCCTGCATTCCTGGTCAGAGTTTAGGCAACTGGTCCTCCGAGAAAGTTATCCAAGTGACGCGCCCGGAGTAATTTACTTTTGTTTTCTGTTATGTTGAGTCCTACGCTCTGCCCAAGGCGTAGTGATATTTATTTATAGGACTTGGATGTTTTATTTGCTATTTTTATCATCAATAAAGGACGTTTTTTCATTCAAATATTTTGATCCCTGTCTTTCTATTTTTTTACTTTTTGCATTAACCCACATCAAAATGGCAATGTGTTTTCTTATTTGTTGCACTCATAATGAACATAAAACATCCATCATGCAGGTTCCTTTGTTCAGATTCCACCCATGACTTAGCTATGGCTCGATATGACTTCGACAATCCCATCTATCAGGCTGAAGAAGAGACTGACGAAGACTGCGACTTACCAGAAGAATTAGCCAGGCTACTGAAACAAGAGGAAAGGGTTATTCTACCTCATCAGGAGGAAGTTGAGACTGTTAATCTGGGAACCGAGGATGTTAAACGAGAAGTAAAGGTTGGGGCTGCCTTGGAAGACACCGTTAAGGGAAGACTGATTGAGTTACTTCGAGAGTATGTGGATATCTTCGCCTGGTCTTACCAAGACATGCCTGGGCTTGACACGGACATTGTTTCACACCGGCTGCCGCTTAAAGAGGGCTGTACTCCAGTCAAGCAGAAGTTGAGGAGGACGAAACCAGATATGGCTGTCAAAATCACGGAAGAGGTTCAAAAATAGTTGGACGCCGGATTTATGGATGTGACAAATTATCCTCCGTGGGTTGCTAATATTGTACATGTACCTAAGAAGGATGGGAAGGTTAGGATGTGTGTGGATTACCAAGATTTGAATAGGGCGAGCCCGAAGGATGATTTCCCGCTCCCCCACATTGACGTGTTAGTGGACAATACTGCTTAATATTCTATGTTTTCCTTCATGGATGGCTTCTTTGGGTATAACCAAATCAAAATGGCCCCAGAGGACATGGAGAAAACTACGTTCATAACACCGTGGGGAACTTTTTGCTACAAGGTAATGCCCTTTGGATTGAAGAATGCTGGGGCAACCTATCAGCAGGCGATGGTGACTCTCTTTCATGATATGATTCGCAAGGAGATTGAAGTCTATGTTGATGACATGATTGCGAAGTCACAAACAGAGGAAGAACACTTGGTAAACCTCCAGAAGTTGTTTGAAAGGTTGAGGAGGTTCAGACTGAGGTTGAATCCGAACAAGTGTACTTTCGGCGTGAGGTCTGGTAAATTGATGGGGTTCAGTGTTAGTGAAAGAGGTATCGAGGTTGATCCTGCAAAAATAAGAGCAATACAGGAGATGCCTGAGCCAAGAACAGAGAAGGAGGTTCGTGGTTTCTTGGGGAGGTTGAATTACATTGCCAGGTTCATCTCTCATCTGACAGCTACATGTGAACCAATTTTCAATTTGTTAAGAAAGGATCAAGAAGTCAGGTGGAATGAAAATTGTCGAGAGGCGTTTGAAAGGATAAAGACGTATTTGCAAGAACCTCCAGTCCTTATGCCACCAGTGTCTGGGAGACCGTTGATTATGTACCTTACGGTTCTTGAGAATTCGATGGGTTGTGTGCTCGGTCAACACGACGTGACGGGTAAGAAAGAGCACGCCATTTACTACCTGAGTAAGAAGTTCACTGATTGCAAATCGAGATACTCTATGCTGGAAAAGACATGTTGCACGCTCGCTTGGGCAGCCAAGCACCTAAGGCAGTATATGTTGAATCACACAACCTTGTTGATTTCGAAGATGGATCCGATTAAGTATGTGTTCGAGAAGCAAGCACTTTCTGGAAGGATAGCCCGTTGGCAGATGGTTTTGACAGAGTACGATATTCAGTATGTTTCTCAGAAGGCCATTAAGGGAAGTGTTCTGTCAGAATATCTTGCTGAACAGCCAGTCGAGGATTATCAGCCAATGAAGTTTGAGTTTCCAGACGAGCATGTTATGTTTCTGAAAAATGAAAGATTGTGAAGAACCTCTTCCTGACGAAGGACCTGAGATTGGATCACAGTGGAAGATGATTTTCAATGGGGCTGTCAACTCATATGGTAACGGAATTGGGGCAATCATTACAACTCCGAAGGGTTCTCATATACCTTTCACTGCCCGGTTAGCATTCGTGTGTACCAACAACGAGGCGGAGTATGAAGCATGCATCATGGGGTTAGAAGAAGCAATTGATTTGAGAATTAAGAACCTCGATGTCTACGGTGATTCCGCGTTGGTGGTTAATCAGATTACAGGAGAATGGGAGACTCGTTAGGCAAATTTGGTACCTTATAACAACTATGCCAGAATGTTGTTACCTTTCTTTGATAGGGTGGATTTTCATCATGTGCCCCGAGCTGAGAATCAGATGGCTGATGCGTTGGCGACATTGGCATCCATGTATAAGGTGAACCGTTGGAATGAAACACCTTCGATTAGAATCATGCGTCTGGACAGATCGACTTTTGTGTTTGCAATTGAAGATGTGTCTGACGGTAAACCGTGGTATCATGATATTAAGGTTTTTCTGAAGAGACAGGGGTATCCAGAGGGTGCCTCCACCAAAGATAAGAAGACTCTGAGGAGGTTGGCAGGAAACTTCTTTCTAAACAAGGATGATGTGTTATATAAGAGGAACTTCGATATGGTCTTGCTACGTTGTGTTGACGAACACGAGGCAGGGTTATTGATGGAGGAAGTTCACGAGGGTTCTTTCGGCACTCATTCCAATGGACACACCATGGCTAGAAAGTTGTTGAGGGCAGGATATTATTGGATAACTATGGAGTCTGATTGTTTCAAGTACGCCCGAAAGTGCCACAAATGCCAGATTTATGCAGATAAGATATATGTACCGCCTACGCCTCTAAATGTGTTGTCGTCTCCTTGGCCTTTTGCAATGTGGGGCATAGATATGATTGGGAAGATTGAGCCCACAGCTTCCAATGGACATCGTTTCATTTTGGTTGCCATTGATTATTTCAGAAAGTGGGTGGAGGTAGCCTCGTACGCCAACGTCACCAAGCAAGTGGTAGCCCGGTTTATAAAGAAGGATATCATCTATCGTTATGGGGTCCCGAAAAGAATCATTACTGATAATGGCTCAAATTTGAACAACAAGATGATGAAGGAACTATGTCAGAGTTTTAAGATCGAGCATCACAATTCTTCTCCGTATCGTCCAAAGATGAACGGGGCTGTTGAGGCTGCAAATAAGAATATCAAGAAGATTGTACAGAAGATGGTGGTAACGTATAGAGACTGGCATGAGATGCTACCTTATGCCCTACATGGTTATCGTACTTCGGTGCGTACGTCAACTAGGGTAACCCCTTTCTCATTGGTGTATGGTATGGAAGCAATTTTACCCTTAGAGGTCGAGATTCCGTCTTTGAGAGTTCTGGCAGATGTGAAGCTTGATGAGGCTGAATGGATACGTTCCAGATTGGATCAGTTGAACCTTATTGAAGAAAAGAGATTGGCAGCCATCGCACATGGTCGGTTGTATCAGAGCAGGATGAAGCACGCCTTTGATCAGAAAGTGCGTCCTCGGAGTTTTCATACAGGCGATTTGGTTTTGAAAAGGATACTTCCTCCTCAGACAGATCACAGGGGCAAATGGACTCTAAACTACGAAGGTCCATATGTGGTGAGAAAGGTTTTCTCTGGTGGAGCCTTACTACTTTCAACCATGGATGGCGAAGATTTTACATCCCCTGTGAACGCAGACGTGGTCAAAAAATACTTCGCATAAAAGAGACCCGCTGGACATAAAAAGAAAATCCAGGCAAAAAAGGGGCATCCCGGCGTACCATAAAAAAGGAAAAGGGTTCGGGCAAAAGTTAGGGATAAAATGTAAAAAGAAATGTGTAAACCCGCAAAGTTGAAAATCTGAAAAGGCGACTTCGGCAAAAATGGGTATCCCGGTGGATTGAACACCTGAAAAGGGCGATCCAGGCAAAAGTTAGGGATTTATAAGCGAAAGGCTACGGTCTGCGTTCGATCTGTGAGCACTCTCAATACCTGGAAATTCTGAAAGAAAGGAATCAGTACAGTTAGTCTCTTCAAAGGTCAAGTCATTTGTGGATAAACAAGTCATATGGGTCATAGTTGAGTCGAATCATGGTGGATATCTGTTCCCACATTGCCGACATGTGTATTTTCTTTTTGTTTTTGCGCAATTACCTCTTTCTAGGAATTACTTACTATTGTAAATGCCTATTTACAGGCCACTCTTCAACAAAATATTCATTTCACTCAAAGAGCTTTCCATTGTTTGTTTTACTTTTATTTTTACTGTTTTGTTTGCAAAAAAACGTCCGATATTTTTGATAAACATTGCATATAAAATTTCGAGCTTTACGGAGCATAACGAAAAGCAGTAGAAATTACTTAGGCGTTAACGGTGATAGCCAGGTTGTGGCCTATTCTATTTGTTGTTATTTGACTTGCAGGGCAACAACATTGTACTCCCCAGCAGTGAGATTGCTCCTTCCCCAGCAGGACAAAGTTTCCTCAGAAGAACAGACCCTCCACAGCAGGAGACTTGGAAAATATTTTCTCTGGATCAAGACGTTATTTCCCCACAGAATCAGGGTGTTCACCTCCCCCATCCAGTCAGGAAGCGTGCTCTCACCGACGATGTCATATTCTAATCCCCAGAAATGTGGGAGTAAAGTCGTTCTCCCCACCAGCAAGCTAAGTACAGCAGTATCCCCAAGCAGGGTAGTATCATGGATTGTTTTCCCCAGCAGGTCCTAAGCCCGTCTGTTGTTGGCAATCCTCGGCAACAAACTTCCGGTTCCGTTATTGGCGTCCATTCTCAACTCCCCTGGCAGAGGTGAAATCTCAGGTTTTGGATGTTACCTTCAGTAAAGGACATGTGTAGCCCCGGTAGTTCTTTCGGGATTTCATCCCCAGCAGAAGTTGTTGATCCGAAGAGTCGATCAGTAGGACACTTCTCAGCAGAGTCCCTAGATTCAGAGGATAATTTATTTTTGTCATCCCCAGATGAATTGGTTTTTCTCTCCGGCATTTATTTTGCTGGAAAGACCCTTTTTGCATATCATAAGCATTCGCATTGCATCCTCAAACGCGTAGCATTTCCACTTCGTGTGGAGCATTACGGCAAAATTCAAACATTTGGATTCGAAGCATAAGCCAGGTTTGATACTTTCCTTGCCAGTTCTCTTTCTCAGCAGAGATGGCATAACTCGGGAGATTTTAGAGGGATGCGTTCCTCATACTTGTGCTCCCCGGCAGAGTCTTTTATTTAGACTTCTCCTTTCCCCAGCGGAGTCATCTTATCTGTGGATCTTGAGTCCATTAGAAATTTGCTTTTGTGAGATCCAGTTTACCAGTATCCTTTTCTCAGTAGGGTGGTCTAAATCGGAAGTTTTGTTTCACATTATCCCCAGTGAAGTCCACTTTATGTTGGCTATCATTGGCGGGTATAATTGAGGCCGTATTTGTTTTGTGGGTGCGATCGAGGCCGTATTCATGTTTCCTTTGTATCGGGTATCCTTTGCGGGTGCAATTGAGGTTGTATTCGTTTTGTGGATGCGATCAAGGTCGTATTCGTATTTTCTTTGTGGATAGAGTGATTGAGGTCAGTCTTTCTTTGTGGGTACAATTGAGGTTGTATTCATTTTGTGGATGCGATCGAGGTCGTATTCGTATTTTCTTTGTGGGTAGAGTGATTGAGGTCAGTCTTCCTTTGTGGGTACAATTGAGGTTGTATTCGTTTTGTGGATGCGATCAAGGTCGTATTCGTATTTTCTTTGTGGGTAGAGTGATTCAGGTCAGTCTTCCTTTGTGGGTACAATTGAGGTTGTATTCGTTTTGTGGATGCGATCGTGGTCGTATTCGTATTTTCGTTGTGGGTACAATTGAGGTTGTATTCGTTTTGTGGATACGATCGAGGTCGTATTCGTATTTTCTTTGTGGGTAGAGTGATTGAGGTCAGTCTTCCTTTGTGGGTACAATTGAGGTTGTATTCGTTTTGTGGATGCGATCGAGGTCGTATTCGTATTTTCTTTGTGGGTAGAGTGATTGAGGCCAGTCTTCCTTTGTGGGTACAATTGAGGTTGTATTCGTTTTGTGGATGCGATCGAGGTCGTATTCATATTTTCTTTGTGGGTAGAGTGATTGAGGTCAATCTTCCTTTGCGGGTGCAATTGAGGTTGTATTCGTCTTGTGGATGCGATTGAGGTCGTATTCGTATTTTCTTTGTGGGTAGAGTGATTGAGGTCAGTCTTCCTTTGCGGGTGCAATTGAGGTTGTATTCGTCTTGTGAATGCGATTGAGGTCGTATTCGTATTTTCTTTATGGGTAGAGTGATTGAGGTCAGTCTTCCTTTGTGGGTACAATTGAGGTTGTATTCGTTTTGTGGATGCGATTGAGGTCGTATTCGTGTCTTCTTTGTGGGTGGAGTGATCGAGGCCAGTCT
Source organism: Lathyrus tuberosus (assembly GCA_022829125.1). NCBI lineage: Eukaryota > Viridiplantae > Streptophyta > Magnoliopsida > Fabales > Fabaceae > Lathyrus > Lathyrus tuberosus. The sequence continues at coordinate 9,521,938 of JALAZF010000201.1, read as the reverse complement.
TCCTTTTTGGGTGCGATCGAGGTCGTATTCGTATTTTTCTTGTGGATATGGTTGAGGTCATATTCCTTATTTTTAAGCACGCTCCATTTCGTTATCATTAGCAAATTTCCGGGTTCTTTCGGTATTCAATCCCTATGTATCCTAGAATGTCTGACAGCCGTTGCTATCCTACCTTCAGGACCAAGTTGATTGAATAGGGGCGGCTGTTGCACCCCAAAATTTGCCCTCCTTACTTTAGTACTAACTGGCTTATGTTTCATTTCATTTTTTGCATTATCATGTATGCATATCATTAGCATGGGGTCAAGGTGCTTGAGGCAGTTCAAGAAGGTCCTATCTGGTCTATCACATCATCAAGAGTTCACAAGTGGCAAGGGATCTCAAGGGATCACTCTCTCCTAACCAGTACATGAATTAGGGTTTTGAAATTCTTGGGTTTATTGCTCCAATGGGCAAGCTCCATGGGTTTTTATCATCACTAAATGATATATCCTATCTTTGTTGGAGAGGATACACATCATATTCAGAGGAATTTGAATTTGGAGACTGTGCTATTTCCTCCTAGACTGAGGGTACCACAACTAGGGTTTGCTATAAAGTCAGTTTTGGGAAAGACTTGATTCTATGGTATTCCTTGGGTCCCTAAGTACCTAGGGATGGGAGGTTGTCCATCAGTTTGGTTCAGGAGAAGTTCAATTGGCCAATGGATTGAAAATCAGGTGAATGGGGTAAAAGTCAACAGTGAAAGGAGAAGTCAACTGTGGAATTTTGAGGTTCTCTCCAAGGTTTTCAAGGTCTCACATCCTCATATGGTCTTCAAGGGTCAAGTTTCATGCCATATATAAAAAATCAGGAGTTGGTGCAAAAGTTACTAAAAATGGAAATGGCCTATAATTTGAAGTTTCCTTTTTGGGCAAGTTCCTGCACTGCATTCAACTTGACTTTTCATCATCAAGAAAGCTTCAAATGAATTTTTCTCCAACATGAAAGTTGAATATCTTTTTCTCCTCTTTCCAACGAGTACTAGTGGATCTCGATATCATTTGTGAAACTCCAGTTATGATCAAAAGAAGGCAAAGTGGTTTCTAGGGTTTTTCATGGCTCCATTTTCACAACTTTGGGCATATTGACCTATAATCAATTCCATTGTTTCATGTCACTTTCTAATGTCAAGGAACAATCCCTAAGAAACATTTTAGACCTTTTAATCAAGTGGTTTCACGGGTTATTATTCACTTATTCTCCATTATTCAAAATTCCCAAATTGTTTAAAAGTCATGAATCAAAAAGTTTCAAGGCCCAAGTTCAATTGTGGTGTAATTAGCAATTCAAATGCAAGTGATCCATCATGGAATTCTTAAGTATACATGCATGGAGAGAGGTGTAATTCACATTATGCAATTTTCCAAAATTATTCAAAAGATCATTAAACCAAGAATTGCCTAAGCCCAATTCATTATCAGAAGAAAACCCTAGGCTATTTAAACCTATCCATGCACTGGTTGGGCAGGTTTTACACGTGATATTTTGGAGAAAAGAAAGTGAACCCTAATTCTTGAAATCATTGGATCTCTCAATCTACAAGGAGTTTTTTCAAAGTTCTTCCACAAACCTTCTCCTGGTGATCTCTAGAGTGCAACCCAACCACCATTTGCAGCCAAAAGCAAGTACACGCGTGGAACCATCTCAGGTTAGTGTTGATTTTGATGATCGTGAAACTCATTTTTTAAGTATGCATATTGTTGTGTGATTGTCACTGATCATGCTGATGTAACTTTTGTGGTGTTTGGACGTGTATATTGCTTGCTATATGTGTTTAAAGTTTTATGCCCTAACCTTAATCTCTTCGTTTTACATTATATATTGGTTATTTGTGAATTTGGAGTGCACATTCATAATCCTCGTGAAATTCTGGTTCGAACGGTATAAGAGTCGTGGATTTCTGGGCAGGTTTTTGATTGCAGGTGACGGAGGACGGCGGCCGAAACCCTAGCTCCGGCGGCTGTGAGGGTTCCGGCGAAGGAAGGTTGAAGACGAAATCCCAGCCCTTCGTTTGGTTCATCTGACGGTCCTCAAAATGCCATGTGTTTTTCTTTTATTTTTTTTTCTAATTTTGAATTATTAATTGCGTGTGTATGCCCCCACTGTTATTACCGTATTCCACCAATCAGTCTTTTCTATTTCATTTACTATTTAAAAAGTTTGACTTAACATAACCCGTTGATGTGATCTAACGGGTGTAGTCTTGACAGCGCATTAATGAGGACCACGGTACGCACGTGCCCCTTTTTTATTTTTCTGAATTTTTTTTTATGATCGTGTACGCTTGAGTGCATATAATTATGGTATACTTCTTGATCATGGCCATCTATCATTATTACCTTGACTTTGGGTTGACTCAACATGAGACGCAGGATGCATCTGAAGGTGAGAATGAGTCAACATGGTTGACTGAGGTCCACTTGTGGGCGTTTTTTATTTTTGTTTTTTTCTGATGGGCATGCGTATGGGCTGCTATTCACACCCCCTATCTTCAGGCCCATTAACCATTCCAACGTGTTTCTTTACTCATTGCACCCCCTGCATTTTATTTCATTTTATTTTATTTCAATTATTATATTTCATTTTTAATTTTAAAAAAATACATAATTGCATCAGAAAATCCCAATAAAATTCATGCATCATTTTTATTATTTTATAAAATTTTCACAAATTTTATTTTTATTTTTATTTTATTTTTTTATCATCTAAATTAAATATTTATTCAATTTCTTTTTGCATCACACATTCATGCATACCTGAAGTTGTTTATTTTATTTCTCCTCATCTATAATTATTTTTAATCCGTTATTTTTGCATTTGTTCACTAACATTCTAAAGTGCATGAAAACATTTTTCTTTCATTTTTAAATTTATTTCATATTGCATTTTAGTCCTTCCCTTTGGCACATTGAATCCTATTTCTCACCTGAGCTTTGCCTGATTATTGGAATGACTAACACTTTGAATTTTTGCAGGAATTTTTGATGTATTGTTTGTCTCTGGTTGAGAAACCTTGATATTTAATTTTGGAATTTTAGGAGTTATTTCTCTAATTATTTGATTTGCTTTCACTTGAGATCTGCTTATATGTGTATTTCTGATCATGCCTAAGTCCTTGTTTGAAAGGCACTTGTGCTATTTACTTTGGGGTTGTTACTTTGATTTCTGAATTCATGTTTGGATTATTATCACTACTGTTTGCCATTGTTTGATTTTCACTTGCCTTGATATTATTTATGGCCGTTTCGTACTAACCTTTTATGCAGGGACTAAGGTAAGTTCTTTAAGGGTATGGATAAGTATCCATGGTCACCCTTATCCTTTCTTTCTCTCATCTTTTTCCTTTAGGATTTAGGTTGTCGTCAAACCTCACTAACCGTAGGTCACCCATGCATGATAACCTTAGGACTCATAGTCCCCCTTTAGAGTTACCCTTGTGTCTTCTCTCTTCTCATCTCAAATTTCTTTAAAACACTTAATAAGAATAAAGTGTCTTGCGCACGAGCCTTAAGCGTGGGGAATGAGAAATGAGGGGCTTCCTCTCATCTTTCTAGAGTGCTTAGCGAGCGTCCTGTCTTGGGACGATGCGTTAAGTATTCGCCCCTGTGCCTTAGACTTTGGTGCAATGCAACTTAGGAACTAACTTAAGCCACTTCTGTCCTAAAAGATACAAACCAACCTCAAAATTTTTTGTCCTTCGGGATCTTCAAACTTAAAGGCTATTTTCTAAAAGGGCACGTTACTTTCCGTCTGAGTCGCAAACAAGCATCGACCCTAACTGCCGGACGCGAATTTAACGTCGCTCATAAAAAAACACAAAAAGAACTTGGTCCGAACTACGTTGACTCTGAATTCCCCATTGCACAAGGGGGGTACGTAGGCCTAGGTCTAGGACGTCCTACCGAGTCTGTCTTAGTCTTTCCCTTCCCCGTTTTAATACAGCCATAGATGATAGGATAACTCACCCTTAGATTAGACAACAAGCGTGGATCCCATCGAGTACGATGGACGCGTGGGGTGCTAGCACCTTCCCCTCGCGTAACCGACTCCCGAACCCAGGTTATGGTTGCGATGACCATTCCTTTCCCTCTTCCTTAGGTTTATGCGGTGTTCCCTTTCCCTCTCTTGGGATAAATTTACACGGCTGGCGACTCTGTTTTTCCGCGCCACTCTCGCGTTTGTACCTGGATGAAAATCCTGGGAGCGACACAATGGTTCAAGATATCAGATCTTGTCTTGCTTAGGAGAGACGGTCCCTGTAGGGTGAAAGAATGGTTCAATCAGTCTTAAGAGTTACGAACTCTGTCGGGGTTGTCAGACGAAACATGGTTTCTGACAAAGTTGATCCTCTATTCAGATGCTCTGGTTTTAGAAAGAGTACTTTGAGTCTGCACTTTGAGGCTCAACCACCTTCGTAGAAGCGATCAATGTTCTTTCGATGTTCAACAGTCAAAAGAATTGCCATCTTTATTTTTAAAAGTAGAAAAAACTTTGACCAGTAAATTCATTTTTGTTTTATTTCAAGAATCGTTGATCATGTTAAAAACATTATTCTGTAAAGCTAAAACAAATAATAATTACAAACAAAAGCACTAGGTCTCAAATTTTATTGATAGGATGGAAATCAGCCAAGCGCGTGATCCCATAGAGTATTTACAAAGTTAGAAAATGGTAATTTAAGGGAAAAGGGCTATATTGAAACATAACGACCGCTATCCTTCTACCAACTTTAATTTCTGGACACCTTGAGCTTTTGTCAAAGATAACCTTGACTGGAGTTTTCCAGATGGATGGCATTACTGCTGGGGATTTAACCTCGTCGGACGTAGTTACTTGCCATTAATCCCTAACTTTTTCCTGGATTGTACTTTGAGATTTGCAATCCATCGGGATGATTTTTGCTTGTGTCTCTAATTTTTGCATGGATCGCCCTTTCGGGTTTTCAATCCACCGAGACGTTTTGTTTATTTAGGCAAAGTATTTCTTGACTACATCAACATTTGTGGGATAGCAAATTCTTCTCCATCCATGGTTGCGAGTCTCAAGGCACCGCCTGAGAAAGCTTTCTGGACCACATAGGGGCCGTCATAATTCGGAGTCCATTTGTCCCGAGAATCAGTGAGGAATGATTGTATCTTCTTGAGCACAAAGTCTCCTTTCCCGAAGAGAGAGTTGCTAGTGCATCAGTCATGTGATTTTCTTCACGAGGGATATGATGAAACTCGATTCTATTGAAGAATGGTAACAACCTTCTCATGTAATCTTTGTAAGGAATCAGTCCTGATTGGTATGTGTTCCAATCTCCTTTGATCTGATTGATAACCAGGGCTGAGTCTCCATATACATTCAAGTTTTTAATCCTTAAGTCAATCGCTTCTTCGAGACCCATGATACAAGCTTCGTATTCGGCCTCATTGTTTGTACACTTGAATGTTAATCTGGCAGTGAAAGGAATGTGGGTACCCTGAGGTGTTATGATGATTGCCCGAATTCTGTTTCCATAATTGTTGACAGCTTCGTCAAAGATTAGTCCTCATTGGGAACCTGGTTCTGACCCTTCACTGGGAAGCGGTTCATCGCAATCTTTCATTTTTAAATACATGACATCTTCGTCTAGGAAATCAATTTCGACTAATTCTTGATCGTCAATCGGATGATGAGCCAAATGATCGGCTAAAATACTTCCTTTGACGGATTTCTGAGCGTGATACTCGATGTTGTATTCTGATAACAACATCTGCCAACGGGCAATCCTTCCCGTGAGAGCAGGTTTTTTAAAGACATACTTGATTGGATCCATTTCGGAGATTAACCAAGTGTAGCGCGAGTTTTTTTTTGTGGTTACGAAGCACTATCGCTTTAGGGTACTACAACTCGATTCATTTTTTATCCTATTGAAGCCGATGAAGGAAGGGAACTAGATGTCTCCAATTAACCCTGCTTGCATACTGAGTTTGAATAGATGACTGTTGGTTTACAGATGCTACAAAGATCGTGGGTCTCTCTTAGGTTATGTTGTTAAGAACACAAGGTCTAGACTATTTGTAGGATGTTAGGACTGATGCTTTTTGATTGATGTTTGAAGATGCGGGATTTTGGGTTTTTGATTAGTGCGCTCGCTAATATTTTTCAATCTTATGCCTACGTATTCCCGTTTAATGAAACAGGGAAATCAGAGCGATCGTAGTTCCTCCTATTCTATGGGAGGAAATGGTGTTTTGGTGTCTTGTTCAAAGCCCAAGACGTGAAGCTAAAGGTGGTTTATATCTTGTTCAAAGCCCAAGATGTGAAGCTGAAGGGTCTATTTATATCTTGTTCGAAGCCCAAGATGTGAAGCTAAATGGTTTATTTGTATCTTGTTCGAAGCCCAAGATGTGAAGCTAAAGGGTTTTGACTTTAGAGAGAATTTATCATCTCTAAAGAGGGATATTTGGTCTATTTGTCACAACTGTTGGGTGACTGATTATAAAGGAGAACTACTTTAACTGGGATATGTGAATCAAACAATGCCATAATTTCCTTTATAGGGGATTTTCAACATGAAGGAGAAGACTTTAATTCAGTTTAGAGCAATGCCATCTTTCCTTAGGAATTTCTCATGGTAAAAGAGGGACAGTGGCGTGGATGTAAATAATCCAGATGCTTGCTGCTTAGAGCAATTAGATGAAGGAAAAGGAGTTGTTGATGTTTGTATCCTGTGATCAAGGCACATATTTTGATGCTAAAAGGTTGATTGCCTCAACCGCAGTTTTCCTTATACGAAGCCTAAGAGGAGGCTATTGACCCAACAAGAGGGTGTTTTTTATATGTCTCGTACGAAGCCCGAGATAGAGGCTAAAAGGGGTTGACTTAACAAGAGAGTGCTTTTATATGTCTCTTGTACGAAGCCCAAGACGGAGGCTCAAAGGTGATTGACTCAACAAGAGAGTCTTTTATACTCAACAAGAGAGTGTTTTTGTATCTCGTACGAAGCCCGAGATGGAGGATAAGAGGGAAGTGCCTTAACAAGAGAGTATTTATACTCAACAAGAGAGTGTTTTTGTATCTCGTACGAATCCCGAGATGGAGGCTAAGAATCTTTGACTCAACAAGAGAGTCTTTTATACTCAACAAGAGAGTGTTTTTGTATCTCGTACGAAGCCCGAGATGGAGGCTAAGAGGGAAGTGACTCAACAAGAGAGTCTTTTATACTCAACAAGAGAGTGTTTTTATATGTGTCTTGTACGAAGCCCAAGACGGAGGCTAAAAGGGTTTGACTCAACAAGAGAGTCTTTTATACTCACCAAGAGAGTGATTTGTATCTCGTACGAAGCCCGAGATAGAGGCTAAAAATCTTTGACTCAACAAGAGAGTCTTTTATACTTAGCAAGAGAGTGTGAAAAGGTTAGCTCCGCTGGGGAGAATCATTGTACAAAGCCCAAGAGGAGACTATTAGTGCCAGTAACTGTTTCAGTTGAGTGACAGGTCTAGTATGTTGGTTAAAAGAGAAAATCAGTTCTTATAAAGAGACTGATTCCAGGTGAGGTTATACTTTGGTACTGATCAGAAGATCGGGGTTATTTCCTGTTCTTTTAGGAAATGGGAAATCCAAAGGGTATTGAGACTGTCCAAGTCTAGAGTTTCATCTTTTGTACAATGCCCAAGAGGAGGCACATGCATTAAGGGATGAGTACTAACCCTCAAATGGTCGGAGTTTTGACGTTGGAAAGACTGCTCTAGCAAAGGATGACTAAGTTCTATCTTATACCTTTAAGAGTTCGTCAGGGTCCTTGTATTAAGCCCAAGAGGAGGCATGAGAGCTTTTAAGAAGCCGAAGGGTCCTTGTACAATGCCCAAGAGGAGGCGGGGATACTTTTAAGAAGCCTGTGGGTCCCTAAACCCCGAGAAGTTCAAGACATGCCATTCACAGAGAATAGATCAAGCCTGGAAAGTCCGAGAATTTGGAAGAAATTCAAGAGATGCCATTCACAGAGAAAAGATCATCTCTGGGGAGTTAGAGTTTCTTTGACAATTTCTAAGGGTACTTTTAAGAAGGCTGTGGGTCCCTAAACCCCGAGAAGTTCAAGACATGCCATTCACAGAGAATAGATCAAGCCAGGAAAGTCCGAGAATTTGGAAGAAACTCAAGAGATGCCATTCACGAAGAAAAGATCATCTCTGGGGAGTAGAGTCTCTTTGACAACTTCTAAGGGTGACAGTCTGAGAAAGGGTTCACCGAGAATGCTGCCTTTCACGTCTCCATATTGTTTAACCCTAAGAGGAGTGAAGACTGTGTCTGGTAATCCTATGGGGATCTAGTTTTGACTGTATCTAAGAGCAATCAGCGGGGCTTTACCTAGTGCTAGACGTAGTTGCCGGGGAAAACTCTAAATAACTATACTAGTATTACACAGTTGATATCTGACAAGTATATAAAAATTTGTGAAAGAAGACTTACAGTGAGCAGCCCCACAATACAGTTATATATATGAAAGCGGATAAAGAAAGCGGGTAAACACTTACTCGGTTGTAGAGCTTCCATGCTGTTTGGTTAGTTGTTCAACAAAGAAAGGTTTGATAATAATATTATATTCAAAATCAATGGAGAAAGTGATTTGAAAAGAATTATTGGGGCTTACAGCTCAAGGAGAGGCTCAAGGTTTTATCAGTGATTGCACTGTTGTTTTGAATTTGTACAGGGACTTAAACAAGTGACTGAGGCCCAAAAGGTTTTCTGTACAAAGGGATGGGTCTTACACTCTCTCAAGAGGCCCAAAGGTTTATTTTTATACAAGTGGTGGGGCTTACAGCTCAAGGAGAGGCCCAAAGTGGTTTTTGAACTGGCAATCGCGCCGAGATTTTCTTTTAACGCAGAGGGACTTATACAATATCTGAGGCCCAAAATAGTTTTGGTTAAAAGGGGGTTTGGTCTTACACTCTATTAGAGGCCCAAAATAGTTTAAAGAAAAAGAATGGGGCTTATAACACGAGGGTAGGCCCAAGGGTTTAATTTGTTAGAAAGGCGACGACCGCGCCGAATTTTTTGACGGTATCGGGACTTATACAATACACTGAGGCCCAAAAGGTTTTGGTTTTCTAAAAGGGTTGGGTCTTACACTCTACTATCGGCCCAAAGGGTTTGAAAAAGTTTGATGAGGGTTGAATTAATCAAAAACCCTAATTTGTTTCCAAAATGTATTTTAATTGAATAAAAATTCAATTAAAATGATCAAAATTGTTAAACATGTGGAAAACAAATTGTGATCTTGGATTAATGTTTCAAAAATCAAGTTTTGACCTACAAAATGATTAGAAGTCATTAAAATTTGCAAAATCATGAAGGAAAAAATATTTTAAATGTCAAAAATAATTAAAATACTAATTCTTTGTAAAAATATCAATTATATGAAATAAATAATTTTTTGGGATTTTTTTGGCAAAATAAAATATTTTAACATTTTTGTGAATTATTAAAAAAAGAATCAACTCAAAATCATTAAAACTTAGAGAGAAATTAAATTTTGAATCAATTAAATAAAATCACAAAATTCAAATATTCAAATATTTGAAAAAGGGCGCCAAGAACATGGCAAGAACACGCACCCTTCCTCTGTTTCTGCAGATTTGCATTTTCTATCCAATCTCACTGAATACTTGATTATATCATGCAATCTACATATCAATCTACTCGTTTCAACCTCACTATCATGTCTATGGTCTTTAATTTCATTTATTTTAAACATGGAATAAGAAATCAAAGAGAAACCTCAAGAACCCTAAAATTTACATGAAGGTTCAGAAATTCCATACACGATTCAAACAATGCAATTGATTGAAGGAAAACACTCCATGCATGATTATGAACATATGGCCAAATTATTGTGCAACAAAAATTGCATGGATCATAGAGTTAGAAGAGCTCATGCTTACCACTTGCAGCTGGTGATCGTGTTTTGTGTTAGAGGTGTTACAGCTTGGTTCCAAGGTTATGGACAGCTTCCCTAGGTGCTATGGAGTGTGTCTGGATGCTTGGAGTGGATTGATTTGAGTTGGAACATGATTTGGCACTTCAACTGTAAATCTGTCAAAGGCTTGAGTAGTTGGCTGGTGATTTTGTGATTTTGATGTTCCAGATGTTATGTGAGTGTTTGGATCACTTCTATATGATGTTTATGAGGTGTGTGTGTGTGTGTGATTGGTTTGGTTGGAATAGCTCTCAAACTCAAAACCCGATAATGACTTGCCTTAGAAGGCAAAATTGGAGTGAAGAAGGAGATTTTGAGGAAAGCATTTGTTTGATGGCTTTAGTGTACTCAAACTGATCACAAATGAGCTCTATTTATAATAGAACAAGTTTGTTTTACCAGGAATAGTGAATGGCAACTGCTGCTTAGGTTTGGCCAATGTTGAGCAATGAGAATCCAAGTCTCCTCTAGCCATTGACTAGAGGTTAGGGCATAGGCTGCTGGTTCACTTGGTCTTGGATAAGTCTTGACTGAATTCAGTTGGCAATGGCTCAGTCCATGCCACCTTGGTGTATGCATTGAATGCTCCAATCCAAAATTGGAGTCCTGTCCCTCTTTTAGGCAATTCTAGGTTTGGCATGCTATTTTTGGTTCAAAAGACTTGGGAGGCTTGGGATCAGAGTTGGTTCCTCCTTGGTCCCCCCTTGAGGTGTTCAGATGGATAGAGTTGCTTGCCCTTTGCAAAATTTGGGCAAATCGAGCAAAACTCCAAAATCTGCCTTGCTTTGGCAGTTTTCAGCAAGGCATATTGCCATTGTCATATCTCATGGCTCAAGTGGAATTTGATGGAGTTCTTGGCCATTTTGGAAAGCCCTCATATGATACAACAACTGTTTCCCTACATTTGGAAAAAAGTGAAGGCAGATTCTGACTTAGTGAAAATTTCACTAAGTGTTGGAAAAAAGTGACATTTTCACTTTTTGTGATTTTGATCATTCCATAACTCAAAATCCATAATGAATTGGAATGAGGTGTAGTTGAAGCCTTTGTAGAGGGTAATGAGAGCTACAAATCCAGCTTTGGATGGGGAAAAATGGCCTTGTGGTTTAGGAGTTATGATCCTCCAAAGTTGGTACCCTAACCACTTTGTTCCATAACTTAGAAAAATTTCTAAGTTTTTTTATGGTTACCCCTTTTACAAGTTATCCAACTTTTCTTGATTTTTCTTGATGAATGATGATTCCAATCACACATTAACATCATTTTAGGGTTAAGGAACCATAATTGTGAAAAATCTCAAAAAGTCAAAGTTGACTTTTGTGCACAGTTGACTTTTTATCAGATGAATTCCAAACTGTGCGATCCTCTATGAAATCAAGTCCTTGACCTAAATCAAACTTGATGGATTGATTTCATAGGTGTTATAGGGTGCATTGAATCATGTCTTAGGTTTTGGGAGCATGTCTGGGTCAAAAAACAAAGATACAGTTGACTTTTCTCGCGAAACCCTAATTGTGGTTCTGATGAAATTGAAACTTATTGCTCAAGCTTCTTGGATCAATCCATTGTTGCAAATGGATCAATTTGGTTTATTAGAGACCCTCAAATCCTCTATTGAGGTCTTGGCTCATGATTTGTCCCAAAAGTTAACTTAGGGGTGTATTAGGTCAAGAAACCCTAAATTTCTGATTTTTAGTGAATGCATACCCCGAGGCTAAATTGACTTGATGATTGGGTCCAGGAGGTTCCATGGAGTATTTTAGGTTATGCTTTGAAGCATTGGCTCATGCCCAGAGGAAAATTTCCATCTGGAGGCCCTGGTCAACCAAACCCTAATTTGGTGACACTGGCGATCTTGAGGCTTAATCCACTTAGAAGGGAGCAGCCTTGTGCTTAATCCTTGATGTGGGAGTCCTCTTGATCCCTTGTGGATGTTTGAGAGGTTAGACAAGTTGAATATCATGTCATTCCTTGATTGATCCTTTGTCTAAGAGCTCTGAGAGGGCTTTAAACCCTAAGCTTGATTGTAGTGTATGCTCACCCATCTTTGGGGAGACTAATGAGGCATGATGGATTACCCATATTGTGGTGATGATTTGCACAATGATGGGGAATCTTAGTGGTCAAAATTTGGGGTATGACACCAAGTAGTGTGACAAATCATGTACTGGCGAAGAAGTTTGGCTGCCCAAGCCAGAGCACATCAAGTTTTCCCAAGCATAGTGTACCGAGTTTCACAATCGGTAAATTTCTTGCTCAAATAGTAGATGGCAAACTCTTTTCTTATTGTTTCGTCTTGTTGGCCAAGTACACAACCCATTGAGTCTTCCAAGACTGTTAGGTATATGATCAGTGGCCAAGTACACAACCCAATGAGTCTTCCAGCGCCATTTTGATTTGATTATAGCCCGAGAATCCATCCATGAAGAAGAATACTTTGAACTTTGCTGCACTGTCTACCAGCATGTCTATGTGCGGTAGGGGAAAGTCATCCTTTGGACTGGCTTTGTTTAGATCCCTATAGTCCACGCACATTCTGACTTTTCCATCCTTTTTCGGAACTGGCACTATGTTGGCTAGCCATTGAGGATATTCTGAGGTGGCGAGGAAACCCGCGTCAATCTGTTTCTGCACTTTCTCTTTTAATTTGATGGATATGTCTAGATGAGTTCGTCTTAGTCTTTGTTTTACCGGTGGACATTCTGATCTTAACGGTAGATGTTGTTCCACAATACTGGTATCCAACCCTGGCATGTCCTGATAGGACTAAGCAAATACATCGGGAAACTCTTTGAGAAGTTTTATCAAGTCTTCTTTGACAGTTAGACTGAGCAGTGCCCCAATCTTAACCTCTTTTCTCTCTTCTTCTGAACCCAAGTTTACTGTTTCCAATGGCTCTTTGTGAGGTTCAATGGACCTTTCCTCTTGTCTGAGTAATCGGGAGATCTCTTTTGGAATTTCTTCGTCTTCTTCTTCTTCAGCCTCAAATACTGGGAATTCAAAGTTGGGAGAAGGCATTGGATCGTATGTTTTAATGGGGTTTAAAATAAGCAATATGCATGACGTGATGATTTGTTTTTAGAAGAGATAGAGAGAATGCAAGAGTGCGTGTAGTGTATTTTCTGAAAAATGCTTGTTTTTATTTTGATTGTTTTTAAGATTACCATTTTCTGAAAAAGAAAAAAATGAAAATAGCAATAAATGCGGAAATTACAGAACGACGTTATTTATTTATTTATGATTTTGTCGATTCTTGAAACTACAGCCCTATAAAACAGAACTCTGTCGCTTTGGGCGAAGCGAAGAGAGACATTTACAGAAAGTGAGCCCTATCAAAACATATGTTTCGCCTGGGCAGGGTGAAAGGTCAAAACAAAGATGGAAATTACTTAGACTTATGAACGATTTTTGGGACATCGACAGCAACCCATTGGCGGCGAACTCCTCGGTGAATCACAAAGTCTGGTGCCTTTTTTCTTGGCTTGTCTCCAAAAATGACGCTGATTTCTGGTGGAGCAGGATCGTTGGAGTCTTCCTCCCAGGCATAGTTGTTGTAGACGAACTCTTCTATTGTATCTTGTACAGTATTTTCACTCTCAGACGGATCTTCCAATCTAGTTGGCTAGATGTCTTCGAGCCTGATACGAGAGCTTTCAGGAGCGGTGTACTTGACCAAGAAGGCGTCCTTGCCACTCGGTTGTCCTAAGGTGTCCCATACTTCCGTGGAACTGGAGGAGTCATCCCTCTCTATGACGTTGACCTCGGGAAAAGCATAGTTGATGAACTCTTGCCCTGCAATCTTCATAGATTCATTGTTGTACTGGATATCTTCAGAATTCCCTGAGTAATGATCCCATGACTTGGTGGGGACGCAGGTATTCTTTTCAATGATGTTCAGTTGATATGTATCGTTTGGCTGACTCTTTTGCCCCAAGTCTCCTGGGTACGACTGCCAGATAGGCAAGTCATCCATGGGGTCATAATAGTCATAGTCAAAGTTTTTTTTCATTAGAGTGTCCTCCTCTAATGAGTTGGGTGGAGCACCACATCCTTCCGGATCACAATCTCCGTATATCATCTTGACATCTGATCTCGGTATATATCCCGGACTCTGCGTGGGATAGCAAAATGGCGGATGTGTTTCTTCTTGAGACATATAATCGTCCTCGTTGAGATAGGACTTCCACTCTTCATCTGTATCGGAGGAGTCACCCTCATTGATGGTATGTACTTGTTGAGATACTGGGTGAAGGAAACCTCCACTGTGGAAGAAGTCCTGAATGGGATGAAAACTTTCATCGCTAGTAGCAGTATGGGTACAGGTTGAGGAAAAACCAAGAACTTTCTTTGTCTTGTTATCCGTAGGAATGACAAGCTGTCCCCATTCTTTTGCGTTGTTACTCTCGATCACTTTGAGAGCATCTTTGTACAAGGAAATCGATGTTCCTTTTTCTGATTGATTTTCATTGCTCACTGAAAGTGCTTGGAATTGAGTCCCAACAACTTCCTCTGGTTCGACACAGGATGATGATGATAAGTTACTCACGATTAAGGCCTGCTCTCCACAGACTGTGACGAGCTTGCCATTCTTGACGAACTTCAGCTTCTGGTGAAGTGTCGAAGTGACTGCCCCAGCCTCGTGTATCCAAGGTCTTCCTAATAAGCAGCTGTATGCTGCCCGGATGTCCATGACCTGGAAAGTGACTTGGAAAGTGTGAGGACCGATAGTTATGGGAAGGTCGATTTCACCGATAATTATTTTTATGGATCCTGTCATACCCCAAATTTTGACCACCAAGATTTCCCATCATTGTGAATCTCATTACCACGATATGGATGTACTTTCATGCCTCATCAATCTCCTCAGGGATTGTTAGGCATTCTTCACAATCAAAGATTAAGGTTTTAACCCTTCTCAGAGAATTTAGACAAAAGATCAATCAAGAAATGACATGATCTTCAACTTGTCTAGCCTCTCAAACATCCATGAAGGATCAAGGGGTCTCCTATACCCAGAATCATGCATAAGTATGCAACATTCCAAGAAGATCATGCCTCAAGATCGCTAGTGTCACCAAATTAGGGTTTTGGTCGACTGAGGCCTCCAGATTAAAATTTCCATCTGGGCATGAGCCAATACCTCAATGTATGGTCCAATAAGCTCAAAAGGATCTCAAGAGCCCATCCACAATGGCAAATTCACCTTGAAGGTCCATTTATCAAAAAATCAGGAATTATGGTTTTAACCTAATTCAACCCTTGAGTTAACTTGTGAAGTAAGGCATGGCTTGAAGCTTCAAAATGAACTTCAAAGACCTCAAATACATCATATTGACATGTTTACAAGATTTGATTGACTCAAAGAGCTCAAATCATAAGCCACAAGAACTCAAAACCATCTGATCACAAATTAGGGTTTCTGATGGAAAAAGTCAACCCTATCCTTGACTGTTGGCCTACCCTAGATCTCAAACCTTGGAGAGGGGTCCAAGACATTCCTAAATACCCTTGGAGGCCATCCATGAAGTTTAATTAAACCCAAGGGTTGATTTCACAAAACGATCACAAAGTCAAAATTTCATCTAATGAAAAAAAGTTAACTGTACAAAAGTCCAAGTTTAACTTTTTGGATTTTTAGTCAACCAAGGTTCCTTAACCCTAAAACAATATTAATATGTGATTTAAATCATCATTCATCAATAAAAATCAAAGAAAGTTAAAATTCTGGTATCAGACGTGTGATGTTAAGGTGTGATGTCACAACAACACACTCTGCACAATGGACATCAATAACAGTAAAATAACACCAAGAATTGTTGACCCAGTACGGTTACAACCAACCTACTCTGGGGGCTACCAAGCCAGGGATGGAATTCACTACTTGTAGATATAATTTACAGACTCAACGACCCGTTGACAATCTCCTAAACTTATACTCTACTAATGACTTCCTACCTAAGAAACCACTTAGGTACGAGAACACCACTAAATCCCTACAAACACTCAAAGAAACCACTTTGAGTACCCTTGATCTTACTTCACAGCTTCGATCAAATCACACAACTCTCTTTGCTTCACAGCTTTAGAGAGGACAGAAACTCAACACCTATTCAAACCCTAGAATAGTGTAAATACAAGAACTTTAAACAAACTCTAGACACTAAGCCTCCTGCTCTTGATCTTCTGAAAGTTTTCTGTACTTTTTCCTTTGGTCTTGTGCGCTTTATATAGCTCCTGAATTGGGCTTGGACTTGTCACAATATTTGATCAGATTTGTTAATTAAAACTGAATCTTCAAAACAGATTTTATCCCCTAAATCTTTTTAAATCTTCAACCTTTTAATTCTCCAACATACCTGCAATCAAACCTCCCATGTAACAGAAAATATCTATCCCAAGATATTCTCATCCAATGAGTCAACCACTCTCCACAATTCCAGCTAATACGCGTGCCCTAATAACATGTCCCGCTGTTGTTAATTCTGCAGGTCTGATGTTACAACATCACCTGTGTGACATCAGACATCCAACTTCAGCACTTAACTACTTAACACAACCCAGTGTTAAGACTTCAATGTTACAACATCAGTACCTTGACATCAACATTGAATATCCTTTGTTTTACCAAAATTCCAGCCAATCCAGGAACTATCAATCTCCCCCTTTGGCTAATTTTGGCTAAAACAATCTCTGCACTCTGCAAACAACTTCTGCACTCTGCACCTTCAGAGATTTCAGCAGCGGAATAAAAAAAATTTGAAACTCATTAGCAGCAGTTTGACAATCTTCATAGTTTACATCACTTGATCTGCTGCAGCACCATCTTCATTATTGACAATAACCAATTGGTGCTCCCCCTTGAAACATGAACCAGTATCACAGCTGTTCAGTAGCTCATAATGTGCAGCACATTACTCCCCCTAGATGTCTGCTTGGCTGCACTCTTCAAATGTCAAAATATCTTCACAAGTTCAGTCAAAACTCCCCCTTAATGCAGCAACAACCTTTTCAACTAAACACCTTTTAGCAGCATCAATCTATCTCCCTTTTAATATCTGCATCACATTAGCAGTATATGGCAATAATACTCTTGACTATCTTGGCTAATTTCTCCCCCTTTTTGGCCACAATTAGACAAGCTTCTATAAGAAGCCCTATTAACTATAGTCAGAACACCCTAGCTCTCCCTGTTAGCCTTTCAGTTAGTAAACAGGCACAACAAATCATAGAAGGAAACTAAAAACATAAACAGTGCACAACACAATATTCAAATTACAAAACCAAGCACATTAAGTGCTAAGACAAATACAGAAACTAAAGCTAACCCTACTGAAGGCAAGAGAAGATAAGCTAGTCTTCTTCTGAACTAGATTATTCTCCAGGATTCTCTTCCTCCTCCCCAGAGCTATCCCCACTGGCATCAACTTCATCTTCCTCAGAGCCATCAACATTGTTCTCAACATCATCACCACTGTTCAGTTCTAACTGCTGGATCAGCTTTTCAAGTCTCTTTTTTCTAACCAAACTGGTACTTATGACTGCATCAAGGTCTTTGCACATGGTCTTCAATTCTCCGATCAGTTCAGCCTTTGTAGTCTTCTTCTTGACTTCAGCAGTTGAAGTTAGACCAATGTCTGGAACATGATGTCCTGAAAATAGTTTAAGGTGTAGGGACAAGGCTGTCTTCCTCTGGCAGGCTATGTCTGAGCTTGTTAAAGTTTTAGGATGTTGCTCCAAGATGATACCACACAAAAGAGATGGGAATGCTATGGGTAACTTGATAGCGTTTGTTTCAGCATGTTTCACCACTTGCTCAAAGATGTAGCTGCCATAGTCAAACTTAATCTTCTTCCCGATAGTACAGATAAACCTGCCCAATCCAACAACGATAGTTGTCTTGTGGTTTGTTGGCACCCAGTTGGCAGCACCAATTCTATGAAGAATTGCATACTTGATGCTAAGTTTACTAGATGGCAACTTCCTTTTCAATGGCCAAACCCTTATCTGACCAGCTGTAATCTCTTTACATATATCATTATCAGTCATCTCAAGTTCACTATACTCTTCATCATCTCTTCCTAGATACTTATTGATAGTACTAGGAGAGAAATTAATGCACTTTCCATCAGTAATATTTCTAGCAATGTTGACAACAAATTCTTTGACAAGACTTTCATAGCACTTAGGAAACTTGGTCACAGTTTTTACCAATCCAGCCTCAGTAATCAGCTCCATGATATCCTTTATTTCTAAAGCTTCTTTCCCAAGCTCCCTTTCTAGGGCCAATCTTCTCTGACATACAAATTTCCATAACGATGCACTGCTGGCATAATGAAAGGAAATGTTGTCGACTGGAACTTCAGGTACTTTGTCAGAGATTCTCTTCAAAATTGTCCTCCTGATAGGTGTGATGTCATGAACATCATCCTCATCATCACCGTCAGAATTAGAATCTTCCCTTATTTTCCTCTTTTTGGATTTCACAGCCACTTTGCTCCATGGCTTGGTTGGACCAACAACAATTTTCTTCTTGCCTTCAGACTTCTTTGGAGAGGATTCAACGGTCTTTCCTTTCCTTGTCTTCAGTCTCTTAGCAATACTTGGGACAACTTTTCCAATGATTTCATCATCGGATAAGTCAACTACATTGATCACATCCTCATTCTTTTCTTCCCCAGCAGGTGAAGTTCCAACATCTTCCTTAACATTAGCTTCCTCCTGTACATCATCTTCTTCTATTCTTACTTCAGAATCTTCAACAACAGACATAGCAAGTCTATGAAGATTTGTAGCTGCACTTTGCATGTCGCTCTTTTCCCTTTCAGAATGTTCCGCAGGCATTTGTCTCAGTGGTCTAGATATACCTAAGCTTTTATCCACGTCTACCCTTTCCTCAACAGTTTGAGAAGTGGATGACCTAGGTGCTGTTTTATTACTAAATAGCACACTCGTAACAAGCTTTTTCGTTTCGTTATCTCTAAAAATAGTCCCAGCCCTTTTTGGAACAAGTTTGGAAGGTCTAGATTTACCTGATTCAGGAAGAATGGTTGAGAGGGGCTCAATGTCCATGGGATTTGATGCTGAACCTTCGTCAGGGGAAACCCTAGCTCTTTCTTCTGTGGAATCCTGACACTCAGATTTCTTGGATGGAGACGCCATGACTCTTTTCAGTGAGAGTTGATTCTTGAAGTCGAAGGAGTTGATTCGTTGCGCGAGCAGAGCTTTGAAGATGCGTGATGTTGTAGTACCGGGAAAAGGGGTTCTGAGGCTAGAAGCTTGATTTGGAGTGTCAATGACTTTTTCCCTCCACAAAAACTTTCCTTTTAAAACACTCTCATCAGAACTTGTTAACTTTGAGTGACCTTTCAGCATCCTGATGTCATAGTCTGATGTTATAACATCAACTTGTACATCACTAGTTGAATCTCCTTCAAGAGAGGTCCACTGATAACAGTTGTCTTTGGTTCTGGCACCCTTCATAACAATCTGATTGTGCTCATCAGAAACCACACACTCATGCTTAGTGTAGTTTACCTTGTAACCTTCATCACACAACTGGCTTATGCTGATCAGATTTGCACTTAAGCCATTGACAAACATAACATTATCAAGTTTAGGTCTATCATCACCTTTCACTTTCCCAACTCCTGCAACAACACCTTTTTCTCCATTGCCAAATATGACCTCGTGAGAGGGGCAAGGTCTAAGATCATCAAACATGGATCTACATCCAGACATGTGCTTAGAACACCCACTGTCAAAATACCATGTTCCTTCTTTATCACCCATGTGAGCCAATAAGCACTTTACCTTCTCCTTGGGTACCCATTGTTTAACAACTTTGGGTCTGTGCTCTCTCCATCTGTTTTGAGGTTGAGGGTATCCATGCAGCTTGTAGCAAGAGTACTGCATATGTCCAAACCTTCCACAGTAATAGCATCTCACCCTTTCATCTCTGAATCTTCTGCCATGATGAGATTGCTTATGCTGCCATCCATAATGTGGTCTCCTCTTACCATAACTGCCATGCCATCTATTATGTTGATGTCTTCTCCCATAAGACGGCTGATAATACTATTTCCTGGATTGTCTCCCATGATGGTGTGGCTTTCTTCTTCCATATACATAAGGAACAACATTGGTGTATCCATACCCATAACCATACCAGTTGTCCTGATGTTGAGACATCTGATGAGACATGTGCTGTTTGAACTGAGCAGCTTGCATGCTCTCATGGTATTGAGGGGGCATATACTGACTAGCTCCCTGTGGCTGCTTTCTCTTCTGATAGGGACCAGTCTTCTTCTCAATCTTCTTAGGTTGTGAAACATCAGCTTTCTTAGGGGTAGGATCCTGCTTCTTTGGCTGATGTTGAAATGAAAGTTGCGACACTTCCTTCTTTGAACCTGAAGTGCTTCCTTCTGAAGTTCCCTTGTCCTCAGCCACATAACCTATCCCAGCTTTATCTCCAGCAGCTTTTTCTGACTGAAGTATCTTGTCAAGTGTGTCTGTACCACAACTCAGCATCCTAACAGACTTGGTCATTTGATCAAGATGAGCTCTAACTAGCACCACTTAATTTTCAAGATCAGTCTTTTCATTCTCTAGCTGAGCAATCTGTTGCTTGTGGCACTTGTTTTCTTGACAAATCTCAGCACTCTTTAAACACAACTCTTGATAGGTGGATGCCAACTCCTCATAAGTTACTTCTCCATCACTAGAATCATCATCAGAAACAACAGCTCCTGTTAAAGCTCTCACATGTTTTGCTGACTCGCCTTCACTTTCACTATCAGAGTCAGACCAGGAAACTGTCATGCCCTTCTTCTGCTTTTTCAAGAAGGTGGGAGATTCTTTCTTGACATGTCCATACCCTTCGCACTCAAAGCACTGCACTCCTTTATCTTGGGCAGTTTTCTCTTCATCCTTCTTGCTGGTGTCAGAAGTCATGTTCTTGACATTAGGCCTGGAGTTATTATTCATTCTCTTGAATACTTTGGTGAACTGTCTTCCCAACATCACTATGGCCTGAGACAGATCCTCCTGGGATTCAGATTTCTTCCCTTTCTCTTCTTCACCATTTGTCACCAGGGCTATACTCTTTAGCTTCTTTTCTGGTTCTTCCTCATTCAACCCAAGCTCAAAGGTTTGAAGAGATCCAATGAGCTCATCTACTCTCATCTTGCTGATGTCTTGTGATTCTTCAATGGCAGTAACCTTCATCTTATACTTCTTAGGTAGGGACCTAAGGATCTTCCTCACAAGCTTTTCATCTGACATCTTCTCACTAAGAGCACTAGATGCATTGGCCAGCTCAAGAACACTCATGTGGAAATCATGAATGGTCTCATCATCCTTCATCTTCAGGCTTTCAAATTTTGATGTTAAAATCTAAAGTCTTGACATCTTGACTCTAGATGTTCCTTCATGAGTAGCCTGCAAGATATCCCATGCTTGCTTAGCAACTTCACAGGTATTAATTAACCTGAAGATATTCTTATCCACTCCATTGAAGATTGCATTTAGAGCTTTGTAATTTCCAAGGGCGAGCTCATCTTCCTCCTTGGTCCATTCTTCTTCAGGCTTTGGCTTAGAGGTGCCTTCTCTATCTTTTCCAGCATCATCCTTCTCACACATGACATGAGCTTTCCATTCTTTAATAACAGCCTTCCAAGCCCTACTGTCCAAGGATTTTAAGAAGGTGGTCATCCTTGGCTTCCAATAGTCATAATTGGATCCATCCAAAATAGGGGGTCTGTTGACGAATCCTCCAACTTCTTTGTCCATCTTTACACCAGAAAGTAACTTCCCTAGATCTCACCCAGAGACAGACAGGATGCCTGCTCTGATACCAATTGAAATTCTGGTATCAGACGTTTGATGTTAAGGTGTGATGTCACAACAACACACTCTGCACAATGGACAACAATAACAGTAAAATAACACCAAGAATTGTTGACCCAATTCGGTTACAACCAACCTACTTTGGGGGCTACCAAGCCAGGGATGGAATTCACTACTTGTAGATATAATTTACAGACTCAACGACCCGTTGACAATCTCCTAAACTTATACTCTACTAATGACTTCCTACCTAAGAAACCACTTAGGTACGAGAACACCACTCAATCCCTTACAAACACTCAAAGAAACCACTTTGAGTACCCTTGATCTTACTTCACAGCTTCGATCAAATCACACAACTCTCTTTGCTTCACAGCTTTAGAGAGGACAGTAACTCAACACCTATTCAAACCCTAGAATAGTGTAAATACAAGCACTTTAAACAAACTCTAGACACTAAGCCTCCTGCTCTTGATCTTCTGAATGTTTTCTGTACTTTTTCCTTTGGTATTGTGCGCTTTATATAGCTCCTGAATTGGGCTTGGACTTGTCACAATATTTGATCAGATTTGTTAATTAAAACTGAATCTTCAAAACAGATTTTATCCCCAAAATCTTTTTAAATCTTCAACCTTTTAATTCTCCAACAGACCTGCAATCAAATCTCCCATGTAACAGAAAATATCTATCCCAAGATATTCTCATCCAATGAGTCAACCACTCTCCACAATTCCAGCTAATCCGCGTGCCCTAATAGCATGTCCTGCTGTTGTTAATTCTGCAGGTCTGATGTTACAACATCACCTGTGTGATATCAGACATCCAACTTCAGCACTTAACTACTTAACACAGCCCAGTGTTAAGTCTTCAATGTTACAACATCAGCACCTTGACATCAACATTGAATATCCTTTGTTTTACCAAAATTCCAGCCAATCCAGGAACTATCAAAAGTGAGTTAACTTGCTAAAGGGGTAACCATAGAAAACTTATAATTTTTCTAAGTTATGAAACAAAGTGGCTAGGGTACCAACTTTGCAAGGCCATATCTCCCAAACCCTAAGGCCTTTCTCGTCCATTCAAAACTCAGAGGGAAACTCTCATTACATACTTAAAAAGTGTCAACTACATCTCATTCCAATTCCTCGTGAATTTCAAGTTATGATTGGATCAAAATCACTAAAAAACATAAAAGTACATTTTTCCAACACTTAGAAGAAATTCTGCCCAGGGAAGATTTCAAGTGAAACACTAAAACTTGGAGGGCTGTTTCACATAGTTCTAGGCTGAATCAATTCAAGATGTAGACATCAAAGTTATTGTGCATATTGCCAAAAATTCAAGGAGCTTATTGGCATGAAATAACTCATCTTGAGCCAAGAGTTATGGCTGCTGCAAGACACCATGGCAAGGCTGTCATGAAAAACCAGTTTGCATGTTTTCTTGCTTTACACGATTTCTGAGTCAAGGCCTAGGATCACTATGCCACATTCATCCAATCTGATCCTCATCCATCCGATCCAACCTACAAAGCTGAGTCAAAAAGCAAAGGGATCTTCCAACTTGAGGTTAATGCATTTTGTCACATTATGCCTTAAATTCAAAGGCATTTATGTGAAATAGTGTACTTTCAATAAAGCCACTCTACTCAGTCAAGATGCTCACTTAAAAAACAATAAAAACATCTGAAGAATGTGGATTTGGTCAAGACATAGGCCTGCTCTTGGGAGGGCTAGTTTGCCTTGAATGAGAAGAAATGCCACCAAGCCAAAGCCATTGAATGTGATCTGATCTTGCATCCATTCACTATTCCTCCAAGACAAGAGTTGATCAACTATAAATAGAGGTCCTAACTGATCATTCAAACTACACCAAATCATCTTACAACATTGCTTTCTCTCATTTCCTTCTTAAACTCCAAATTTCATTGTTCTGGAGAAAGCACTATCGGGTTTTGAGTTGGAGGCCAATGCAACTCAAACCAATGATTCACACATCTCACACAACATATAGGAGTGATCTAAACCATTACATCCCATCTGTAACATCAAAATCACCAAATGGCCACCCAATCGCACAAGACTCATAACTTGCTGCAGAAGGATTCAGGTTGATCAATCCAGAGGATTTCCAATCAACCTAAGCACTCAAACACATCCATTGAGGTACAAGGAAGCTATTCAAATCATTGGAACTCATCTGTAACACCTCCAAACCAGAATTCGATTCTCACTTGCAGAGGTAAAACTTGAACTCTCAAACTCAATGAATCATGCATCATAAACATGTTTTCTTGTTACCATTTTGTTTCTGGATGTTTGTAGATCATTTACCCTCAATCAATTGTTGTTTACAATTCGTGTATAGTATTTCATTGAGTTCATGCCAATTTTAGGGTTCTTCAGGTTTTATCAGATTATGTTTTGATTCACTTGATTTTAATAAAATTGGGTATTGTCATTGTGTTCCTCATCTGAAAACGCACGATTTTCATTTTTGAATCATGAGAATTGGTTGAGGAACGAGTGAGATAGGGTGCTACTTGCACGAGGTCGAGGATTAAGATGGCCATGGTGCCATTCTTCAGAAATTTAACCAAGTTTGTTATATATTTATTGTTTGCCATATATTCAATGTATTGGCATTGCGTCCTAGTGGTTGATCAACTGGTTTGTATGTAGTGAGCGAGCGAGAGGTCTGGGGTTCGAATCCCCCTCGTCCCAGACCTCTTTTTTATGACTTGTCCCATTTTATTTTATTTTTCATATTATTTTTAATGATTTGAAAAATTAATTTCTCTCTCAATTTTAATTATTTTTTATTGGTTCTTTTTCTGAAAAATCCAAAAAAATATTAAAATATTTTATTCTACAAAAAAAATCAGATTTATATTATTTATTTATATAGTTGGTATTTTTGTGAATAAATTCATTTTTTTATTATTTTTAAACATTTTAAAAGTGAATTTTATCTTGAAAATCAAAACCAAATTAGTTCTAAATCATCTTGTGATTAAAACCTCATTTTTCAAACCTTAACCAAAAACCACAAGTAGTTTATTTAAACTTATTTGGTATTTTTATCATTTTTATTGATTTTCTTTAAATAATTACTTTTAAAAGAAAATGAAATTAGGGGTTCTTTGATTTTTTATCCTTATCAAATATTTCAAAATAAACTTTAGGCCTCTAATAGAGTGTAAGACCCAATCCCTTTCTTAACCAAAACCATTTTTGGGCCTCAGACATTGTATAAGTCCCAACACATTTTCAAAAAACCTCGACGCGATCGCCAGTTCAAAATCAAATCATCTGGGTCTCTCCTTGAGCTATAAGTCCCATTTCCTTTTCTTAAAACACTTTTGGGCCTCTAATAGAGTGTAAGACCCAACCATTTTTTTGTACATAAATAATTTTGGGCCTCAATCATTGTATAATTCCCAGTACAATTTTCAAAACAATGGTGCGATCACTGTTTTACCATAGGCCTCTCCTTGAGTTGTAAGCCCCATCACTTGTACAAAAATAAATCTTTTGGGCCTCTCCTTGAGTTGTAAGACCCATCCCTTTGTACATAAAACCTTTTTTGGGCCTCAGTCATTGTATAAGTCCCGATATAATTTTCAGATCAACGGTACGATTACTATTTTTCATCTGGGCCTCTCCTTGAGTATAAGCCCCAACAATATTTTCAAAAACAACTTCCCTTTGATTTAGGTTCAAATGTACAGTTGTTATCAAAACTTTCTTTAATTTCTTTAAAACTAACAATATAGCTATGGAAGCTTGCTCGCCTATAAGTTTTTATCAGCTTTCTTTTACTTATTTGTACATATACATGTATATATTTGTTTGAACAACATGGAAGCTTGCTCACCTGTAAGTTTTTACTAGCTTTACTTTACATGCTTTCATATATATATATATATATATATATATATATATATATATATATATATATATATAATTGTATTGTGGGATGCTGCTCCCCTGTAAGTCCTTCTTTCATATCCTTTTAAATACTTGTCATATATCAACTGTATATATACTAGTATATTTGCTTAGAGTTTTCCCCGGCAACTAGGTCTAGACCTAGGTAAAGCCAGTTGGTCACTCTTTGATATAGTCAAAACTAGATCCCCATAAGATTTCCAAATACAGTCTGGCCTTCTCTTGGGCTTAAACAATATGGAACAAATAGAAAGGCAGTATTCCCGGTGAACCTTTTCTCAGACTGTCACTATTAGAACTTGTCAAAGAAATTCAGTTTCCCCGGAGAGGATTAATTCTCGATGAAACCTCTCTTGAATTTCTTCAAACCCTATAACTGTCCACTAAAGAAAAGATTATTCCCGGTGAAACTTTTCTTGAACTCTTCTTAAGTTTGGGACCCACAGGCTTCCTAAAAGCGTCCCCGCCTCCTCTTGGGCTTTGTACAAGGACCCTTCGGCTTCTTAGAAGTTCTCATACATTCTCTTTGGCTTAATACAAGGACCCTGAAGACCTCTTAAAGGTATAAGATAGAACTTAGTCATCCTTTGCTAGAGCAATCTTTCCAGAGTCAAAACCTCAGACCAATTTAGGGTTGATTCTCATCCCTTAAAACACCTGCCTCCTCTTGGGCATCATACAAAGACAAACTCTTCCATACCAGTAGACTTGGACAGTCTAATCCCCTTTCAGGATCTCAAAGACATTCTCAAGCATCTTAAAAACATAAGAGAAACCCTGGTCATTCTGGATCAATCTCCCATAGAGTTAAAACCCATGGGTTTTAAAACCCAGTCTCTCTCCCAAAATTCCCCAGCCAGGGTCAGTTTATCATCAGTATAACACTACCCCAAATCAGAACCTCGAGGTCTCTGATATTTCTACTCTTCTGTAACCCTCAACAAGAGTTGATTCCGTTTGGACCTGCCTCAGGATCTCAATAATCCCCCAACAGAAGCTAGCCTCCTCTTAGGCTTTGTATAATGATCCTTCCTTTCCTCAGCATAGCTAGCCTCCTCTTGGGCTTTGTACAAAGATTTTCTCCCCAGCGGAGCTAACCTTTTCAGACTCTCTTGTTGACTCAATCAACTTTCAGATTCTCTTGTTGAGTCAATCACCTCTTAATACTCTCTTGTTGAGTCAACTCTTTTAGCCTCAATCTTGGGCTTTGTACAAAACATATAAAAATACTCTCTTGTTGAGTCAATCTTTTCCAGCCTCCTCTTAGGCTTGGTATAAAGATTTCCCCTAACAGAAGCTAGCCACCTCTTAGGCTTTGTATAATGATTTCTCCAGCTTGTTCAGCCACAATCCTGGGCTTTGTACAGGACAGATAAAAATACTCTCTTATTGAGTCAAACCCTTTCCAGCCTCAATCTTGGGCTTTGTACAAGACACCGTATAAATTTCCTAAGCAGAGTCAATCCTCTCCTTTTCAGCCTCAATCTTGGGCTTTGTACAAGATAGATAATACTCTCCAGCAGAGTCAAACTCTTTTCAGCCTCAATCCTGGGCTTTGTACAAGACACCTATAATACCCTCAGTTGAGTCAGTAAAGTCTCACTTTAGCCTCAATCTTGGGCTTTGTACAAGACAAATAAAGATTTCTTTCCCCTAGAGCCAGTCTTCTTTTTAGCCTTAATCTTGGGCTTTGTACAAGACACATACAAACCCTCCCCAACGGAGTCAAAATCCCTTTTAGCCTCTGAAATTCTGGCAACAGATATGAGATGTCGAACGTGATGTCACGACACTTATACCTTAACAATAATGAACAAGGTAGAAAATGCAGGAAACAACAGTAAAGAACACAATCAATTGTTGACCCAGTTCAGTGTAAACACACTTACATCTGGGGGCTACCATGCCAGGAAGGAAGTCCACTATTAGTTGTATCAATTCATAGACTCTTCAGCCAACACATTAGCTGACAATCTACTCACTTAATCACTACCCCAATGAAACTTCTATCTAAGACACCCTCAGATATGAGACACCTCTCACTCCCTCTCAATCACAGTAGTGATAATAACTTACAATAATGAAAGTTGAAGACACACTTCAAAGACACACCTTGGTCTTGCTTAAGAGCTTCAACCAAGAACAATACACTCATGCTTAAAAGGTCTGAGTGGACAAATTACAACTCAACTAAATCAGTCCAATTCAAACATCAAAACAGATGAATGAATGGCTCACAAAAACAAACACAAAACACAAACCCTAAAACTTGAACACAGCTCTAACAATCCTTATTCTCCACGAGCAGCAGTTAGGGTTGATCATCTATAAATAGCAATACATTCCTTGGGCTTGGGCAATTGCAGATCCTTGATTTAATTTCCAATAAAAGCAAATTAATCTCCAAATCTTTATGCATGAAAATAACAACTCCCTATTCTTCATAAACGATTGCCTCCAAAAGTAACACTCTAATATATTACCACTTCAGTAAATTTTGCAGCAATCAGATAACATAAACACACAAAAGATTGCTAAAAATAGCGCATCAAATAAAACCTAAAACCAGAACTGGAAGTTCTGTCAACTGATGTCAGAACATCGTGTTTGACATCAAGCACACAGTCTGCAATACTAACAAACACCACCAACACTTCACCTGCAGAATGTTAGAGACAACATGTCAAGACATCAAGTAGAACATCTTGATGCAACACATTGGTTTACCAAAATTGCTGCCAATACAGAACCAACAAACTCCCCCTTTGGCAAATTTTGGCTAAAACAACTCCATATCATAGATCCCTGCAGCAACCCACACAAACACAACTAACATTCTCAGAAAACCAGAAACCCCCCCTCAAGCCAAGGAACACAGAAAAACAAAGAATAAAACCAGCACCTGCACACTAGAAAACCATCTACAAAACCATCTGCAAAACCAGCAAAATAACTACTACACTATTCTCTCCCTTTTTAGCCACAATTGGAAAAACACCCTCAGAAGCATGGCACAATAAAAAACCAGCAAAAGCACAAAACACAATTGATTCCAAGGAAAAATACACCACCTCCAACAACTACATCTTTGACTGGTCAGGCGATATAAACAAGGTTCTCCTTTGATATAAAAACAGCTACACCTTACTGCTACTGCAAGGATTAGGTTGAAACAGGAGCCAGACCTCCAAAACGATTGATTCCAAAACAAATCACATGTTATAAGACAAGAGGCAAAGGAGTACACAACCAAAGAAGATGAAGTCCAAGGACGAGACAAAGGTAGGATCATCTACTGGTGCAACAAGGACAAGGAAAAAGACTAAGACACATAAGAAGCCCATCAAGAAACAACATTGTCAATAACATGAGTCAGACAAGGATGTTGATGAAGATTGGGTCAATTTCATTAACTCAGGTGGATGGAATGCATAGTTGACTCCAAAGATGACGAATATTTGCTTGTTGTTTCTGTTATCTTTGTAATAAACTTCTAATAAAGAATGCTTCCAGCAGTTGATGTGCTTTTGATTGTTTCCAATTTTCTTTACATTTACTCTAATTTTGATAATGTCACTTGAACACCAAATAGAGAAATACAGTTGCCCACATAATACATCTGCAAATTTTCCTTCAAGACAAATCATCAGCATCCTGTACTTTAGTGCAACAATCCATAAATCCATTAATTGCTACAAATCCTCATATATACAAATACCTAGTTTGCCCCTTAAATTTTGAAACTGATTTGCATCTAAAGCCTTAGTAAAAATGTCAGCCAGTTGTCTTTCAGTGGCAACATGTTCCAAGGTAACCACTTTGTCTTCCACTAGGTCTCTGATGAAGTGATGACGTATATCAATGTGCTTAGTCCTGCTGTGTTGAATAGGATTCTTGGATATATTGATAGCACTCAGGTTGTCACAATATAATGTCATGACATCCTGCTTGACATTTTACTCAGACGGTATTTGTTTCATCCACACTAGTTGAGAACAACTACTTCCTGCATCTATATACTCAGCCTCAACAGTAGATAAAGACACACAATTTTACTTCTTGCTAAACCATGAAATAAGATTACTTCCCAAAAAGAAGCAGCCACCTGATGTGCTTTTTCTATCATCAGCACTTCCAGCCCAATCAGCATCACAATATCCACTCAACATGGACCCAGTTCCATGACTGTACATCATACTATAGTCACTTGTACCATTCACATACTTCAGGATCATTTTCACCTGATTTATATGGTTGACTTTTAGTTCAACTTGGTATCTGGCACACACCCCCACTGCAAAGGAAATGTCAGGTCTGCTAGCTGTAAGATATAGCAAACTACCAATCATGCTTCTGTACAGACTTTGATCAACACTCACACCTTTTTCATCTTTGGATAATTTCAGATGAGTAGGTGCAGGGGTCCTCTTATGACTAGCATTCTCCATTCCAAACTTCTTGACTATATTCTTGGCATACTTTCTTTGAGACAGAAAGATTGAATCTTCCATTTGCTTGACTTGCAGACCAAGGAAATAAGTTAATTCACCAACAAGACTCATCTCAAAGTCTGACTGCATTTGCTGAACAAAATGTTTAACCATCTCATCAGACATCCCACCAAACACAATATCATCAACATATATTTGAGCAACCATGATCTTCCCTCCTTCTTCTTTAACAAACAATGTCTTGTCTATCCCACCTTTTCTGTAACCATTCAGATTCAGAAATTCAGTTAGCCTTTCATACCAAGCTCTAGGAGCTTGCTTCAACCCATACAGAGCTTTTCTCAACTTGAAGACATGATTAGGATATGTTGGATCGATGAATCCCTTGGGTTGTTCAACATAGACTTCTTCATTCAACTATCTATTTAAGAAAGCACTCTTAACATCCATCTGAAACAGTTTAAATTTGAGAATGCAAACAACACCTAAGAGAAGTCTTATGGATTCAAGCCTAGCCACAGTAGAAAAAGTTTCATCAAAGTCAACCCCTTCAACTTGGGTATATCCTTGAGCAACCAACCTTGCTTTATTTCTAGTGACCACTCCCTGCTCATCATATTTGTTCTTGTATATCCACTTAGTTCCAATCACATTTGTCCCTTCAGGTCTAGGAACCAGTTCCCAAACTTCATTCCTCTTGAATTATCCTAGCTCTTCTTGCATATCATTGATCCAAAACTCATCATTCAAGGCTTCTTTAACATTTTTGGGTTCAATTTTTGACACAAAACAGGAGTTAGAAACAACTTCTCTTGACCTAGTAGTAACACCAGAGTTCATATCACCTATGATAAGCTCCTTTGGATGATCTTTCTGAATTCTGATGGAGGGTCCCTTGTTGACTGGTTCAGATTCAGATTCAACATTTGTAGGATTAGGATCTGTGTTGTCTTCTGAAGCTTCTGCAGGCAAATCAAGGAATGTTCCAACATCCTCTAGAACATCAGCTTCCTTATACAAATCATCAACAACAACATTTATAGACTCCATCACAACCTTAGTTCTGGAGTTGAATACTCTATAGGCTCTGCTGTTAGTAGAGTAGCCCAAGAAGATTCCTTCATCACTTTTAGGATCCATATTTCTTCTTTGCTCACGATCAGCCAAGATATAACATTTGCTGCCAAACACATGGAAGTATTTAATAGTAGGCTTTCTTCCCTTCCATATCTCATACAATGTAGTAGTGGTTCCTGTTCTTAGGGTCACTCTATTATGAACATAACAAGCAGTGTTCATAGCTTCATCCCAGAAGTGGTAAGGCAGTTTCTTGGCATGAATCATAGCTCTAGCTGATTCTTGGATAGTTCTATTCTTTCTTTCAATAGCTCCATTTTGTTATGGAGTAATAGGAGAAGAGAATTCATGACTAATCCCTTTAGTTGAGCAAAATTCAGCAAATTTCTGATTCTCAAACTCCTTTCCATGATCACTTCTGATCCTGACAACATTACTCTCCTTTTCTCTTTGAAGTCTTTGGCATAGATCCTTAAACACTTCAAACACTTCCGATTTTTCTCTTATAAAGCTAATCCAAGTGTATCTTGAAAAGTCATCAACCACCACATAAGCATACTTCTTCCCACCAAGACTCTTTACTTGCATAGGCCCCATTAAGTCCATGTGAAGAAGTTCTAACACCTTAGAGGTAGTGAGGTGTTTAATCTTCTGATGTGAAATTTTGGTTTGCTTTCCAATCTGACATTCACCACATACCCTTCCTTCTTTAATCTTCAACTTAGGTATTCCTCTGACAGCTTCCATGTTGATGATTCTTTTCATACCTTTTAGATGCAGATGACCAAGTTTTTGATGCCACAACTTTACTTCATCATCTTTAGCAAGAGCACAAATTGAGGAATAGCTGGAATCTTGAGGAACCCATAGGTAGCAGTTGTCCTTAGATCTAACTCCCTTCATGATAACTTCATTCTTTTCATTTGTAACCAAACATTCAGATTTGGTGAAGTTAACATTAAACCCTTGATCACACAGTTGACTGATACTTATTAGGTTAGAAGTGAGTCCTTTAACCAGTAGCACATTATCAAGTTCTGGAACTCCTGAGCAGTCCAGCTTTCCAATCCCCTTGATTTCACCCTTAGCTCCATCACCAAAAGTCACATAGCTTGTGGTGTGAGATTTGATGTCAACCAACAAATTCTTAATCCCTGTCATGTGCCTAGAGCAACCACTATCAAAATACCAATCCTCTTTAGCTGAAACTCTGAGAGACATGTGAGCTATTAAACTTGTAGCAGTAGCCTTGGGAACCCATTGTCTTCCATTAGCAAAAGTCCTTTGATTTGATTTAGCTTGAGGAACAACCTTAGGATAACCAAAAAGTCTGAAACATAAAGGTTTTATATGACCAAACCTTCCACAGTAGTGGCATCTCCATCTCTGAAACCTTTCTCTGAAGTGATTTGGATGTCTTTTCCCATGATGTTGAAGTTTTCTTCCTCCATGATGTTGTGGTGGCTGATGAGGCATAAACTTCTTAGGTTCAGGAACATGAACTTTCCCATGATGTTGAGACATCGGATGAGACATGTTTTGCTTAGGCTCAGAAGAAACAGCCTCTGCAGAGTAATCCTTCTCAAAACCCAACCCAGTCAAATCTCCTGCCATTATTCCATATTGAAGTATTTCTTCCAATGTGTCAGTTCCACTATTCAGCATTCTGAGAGATTTGGTCATTTGATCAAGTTTGGAATTCAGCAAGCTGACTTCATTTTCCAATTCAGTATTATCAGCTTCTAGTTGGATTATGAGTTTATTTTGCCCCTCACTTTCTTGACACACTTCTTTACTTCTGCTACATAGGTCTTGGTACGAAGTTGCAAGCTCTTCAAAGGTTAATTCCTCATCACTACAATTTCCATCAGAAACATATCTTCCTGTCAAAGTTGTCACATGATTAGCAGATTCCTCTTCAATTTCACTACCTGAATCCTCATCAGACCAGGAAACAGCTAGACTCTTCTTTTGTTTCTTGAGGTAAGTAGTACATTCAGTTCTGATGTGACCAAACCCCTCACATTCATGGCACTGAATTCCTTTCCCTTGAGAGGAATTTTCTTCAGACCTAGTTCTTCTCCCATCACCACTAGACCTGCTGATGTCAGATGAGTTGTTCTTGACATTATACCTAGTCTTTAGGTTCATCCTCTTCATCACTTTGTTGAATTGTCTTCCTAGCAGAACTATATCATTAGACATACTTTCATTGGTTTCCTGATCACATTCCTCCTTTCCCTCTTCAGCCTTGGACACAAATGCTATGCCTTTGGCTTTCTTTTCAGGTTTCTCACTTATTCCTAGCTCAAATGTTTGGAGAGTTCCAATAAGTTCATCCACCCTCATTTTGCTGATATCTTGAGCTTCTTCTATGGCAGTCACCTTCATAGCAAATCTCTTGGGAAGAGACCTAAGTATCTTTCTCACCAGCTTTTCATTAGACATCCTTTCACCAAGGCCACTTGAAGCATTAGCTATTTCAAGAACATTCATATTAAAGTCATGTATGCTTTCATCTTCCTTCATCTTTAACTCTTCAAATTTGGAAGTCAGTAGCTGAAGTCTTGACATCTTTACTTTAGAGGTACCTTCGTGAGTAGTCTTGAGTATGTCCCAAGCATCTTTAGCAACTTCACAATTATTCACCAATCTGAATATATTTCTATCAATTCCATTGAACAAGGCATTCAATGCTCTAGAATTTCCAAGAGCCAGTTCGTCCTCCTCCTTAGTCCATTCTTCCTCAGGTTTCAGTTCAGATGTAGCTATTCCATCTTTCCCAACAATGACAAGATGTTTCCATCCTTTTATGACAGCTTTCCAGGCCCTACTATCCAAAGATTTCAAGAAGGCCACCATAAGTGGTTTCCAATAATCATAGTTAGATCCATCCAAGATGGGTGGTCTATTCACAAATCCTCCTTCCTTGTCCATAGAACCAGAAAGTAACTTCCTTAGATCTCACCCAGAAACAGAACAGGGTGCCTGCTCTGATGCCAATTGAAATTCTGGCAACAGATATGAGATGTCGAACGTGATGTCACGACACTTATATCTTAACAATAATGATTAAGGTAGAAAATGCAGAAAACAACAGTAAAGAACACAATCAATTGTTGACCCAGTTCAGTGTAAACACACTTACATCTGGGGGATACCAAGCCAGGAAGGAAGTCCACTATTAGTAGTATCAATTCATAGACTCTACAGCCAACACACCAGTTGATAATCTACTCACTCAATCACTACCCAATGACACTTCTATCTAAGACACTCTCAGACATGAGACACCTCTCACTCCCCCTCAATCACAGCAGTGATAACAACTTACAATAATGAAAGTAGAAGACACACTTCAAAGACAAACCTTGGCCTTGCTTAAGAGCTTCAACCAAGAACAATACACTCGTGCTTAAAAGCTTAGATTGGACAAATTACAACTCAACTAAATCAGTCCAATTCAAACATCAAAACAGATGAATGAATGGCTCACAAAAACAAATACAAAACACAAACCCTAAAACTTGAACACAGCTCTCACAATCCTTATTCTCCACGAGCAGCAGTTAGGGTTGATCATATATAAATAGCAATACATTCCTTAGGCTTGGGCAATTGCAGATCCTTGATTTAATTTCCAATAAAAGCAAATTAATCTCCAAATCTTTATGCATGAAAATAGCAACTCCCTATTCTTCATAAACAGATTGCCTCCAAAAATAACACTCCAATATATTACCACTTCAGTAAATTTCGCAGAAATCAGATAACATAAAAACACAAAAGATTGCTAAAAATAGCGCAGCAAATAAAACCTAAAACTAGAACTGGAAGTTATGTCAACTGATGTCAGAACATCGTGTTTGAAATCAAGCACACAGTCTGCAATACTAACAAACACCACCAACACTTCACCTGCAGAATGTTAGAGACAACATGTCAAGACATCAAGTAGAACATCTTCATGCAACACATTGTTTTACCAAAATTGCTGCCAATAAAGAACCAACAGCCTCAATCTTGGGCTTTGTACAAGACAGACAGAACATTTTCCCCGGAAAAGTCAAACTTTTAGCCTCCTCTTAGGCTTTGCATAATGATATCCCCCAAAGAGTCAGTCTCTGTTTAGCCTAAATCTTGAGCTTTATACAAGACATATATAAACACTCTCTTGTTGAGTCAGCCTGCTATAGCCTCCTCTTAGGCTTTGTATAAGGACTTCCCCAGTGGAGTCAATCAACCTCTTAACTTCAACCTTGGGCTTTGATCAAGGCACACAAAAATCAAAATCCCCTCAGAGGAAATCAAAATATCTCTTTAGGAAGTCATTGCTCTGTTTATCACTTATCAAAACAGACATCCAAAACAAACCCTAAATCCCTGATAACTGCTGTAAGTGGCACACTTGTTGATTCAAACATCCAAGCAGTTATCCATATTTTATCCTGGTAAATCCTATCTTTCATCTAATTGTTGTAAGTGACAAGCCTCTGGGTTATTTACATCAATGCCACTGTCCCTCTCTTAGTATGAGAAATTCCTAAGGAAAAATGGCATTGCTCTATGCTGAGTTAAAATTTTCTCCTTCAGGACAAATCCCCTATAAAGGAAATTATGGCATTACTGGATTCACATATCCCAGTTAAAGTAATCCTCCTTTATAAACAGTCACCCAACAATTGCGATAAACAGATAAGACATCTCCCTTTAGAGATGACAAATTCTCTCTCAGTCAAACCTTTTAGCTTCAATCTTGGGCTTTGAACAAGACACAAATACTCAACCTTTTAGCTTCAATCTTGGGCTTTGAGCAAGACACCCAAATATCTTTTTCCTCCCTTAGAATAGGAGGAACTACGACTGCTCTGATTTCCCTGTTTCATTTAAACGGGAATACGTAGGCATAAGATTGCGAAATCTTAGCGAGCATACTAATCAAAAACTCTAGGTCCAGTACCTTTATACCAATCAAAACTTAGGTCCAGTACCTTACCAAAAACTTCGGAAAAACCCGAACCTTAACAAAAACTCATTCTCTCTCTCATATTTCCCAAGAAACTTTCCCAACCCATTAACGGATAAACACCATCAAGTACAAAGCGATATCTAAAGCTAACAACCTGTGGATAACCACATATAGGATGGTTAATTGACAACTGCCCATTGTATAACCTGACCCCGAACTCCCCGAATCTCTTTAAGCTTTTGTTCAGTTAAACATTCGCATGAAAGGTTAGTTTTAGATAGCTTCCCTTCCCTTCCAGCTTCACGGGATAAATAAGAAATCAGAAAGTAGCACCCCGTCCTCTTCATTGAGGAGAAAACCCAATTCCTGCGATAAGGTGGTCGCGTCACCGACAAAAATCGCACGCTATAGAAAAATGGCGACTATGCTAGGGAGTCATTTTGTTTGTATAGGCTTATAGACTAGAATTCTTAAGAGGTCTAGGATGTTAGTTTTAGGAATGAATATATATATATATATATATATATATATATATATATATATTGCTTTTCCTACTTGATATCCGTGTTTATTTTTCTGCTAATGGGAATGCGGGTGATGCCGTATGTGGAAAGTTTGAGTGATACCTAAGATAGGTGATGGCATAGACGGGTGATCTTACAGGGAGTGATTCCCGAATTAGCGATCCCGGTAGACCATCAAATCAGTGGAGATACCCTTTGCGGATTCAATGTCTAACGACTTCGGTTGTGAAAGCAGATTGTTCGATTGTGGTATCCACGAAACTGAGGATTTAGTAGACTGAAACCATGTGACTATTTAGTAGTGCGGAAGCTATCGGAAATAGTTGTCACGCGATACTACCCTCAATTAAGATTACCTTAAGATACTACAGCTCGCTAGGGTGAACCATCTTGCTGTTGTTATCCCAAGGGGGATCACTGATTTTGAGGACAGGTACAAAATTCACCATAGTACAACCTTTGGGAATGGGTAGAGCCATGACTCCATGCTCGTGAAGCTGAACCTTTGAACCCACGTTTTTCTATGTTTTTGTGTGCTGCATTCATGCATTCATTTCATTAAAAAACTTTTAAGTAAAAAAATCTTCTTTTCTAGTCTCTCTTTTTCAAATTAAACTAAGACAATGATTGCAAATATCAGAGAGAAAGATCGCATTATGGATTTCGGTAGAAGGAAGACTCACAAGTACACCTTCAAGGTTCCAAAATTAGAGGATTTAAGAGGGTCGGCAAGGATGATCACCAACCCTGATGCTTTCAGAGCTAAGTACGGAGGACTGCTGTCTCTGTTAAGGGTCCATGTAGTTGAAGGAATACTGTCTACTCTGATTCAGTTTTATGATCCGGTCTATCGTTGTTTCACATTCCCGAATTATCAACTAGCACCAACACTGGAGGAGTATTCTCACCTAACTAATTTACCCATTACTGACCAAGCTCCCTTTTTTGGACTGGAAGAAAATCCAAAGGATCAAACCATTACAAGAGCAATCTACTTGGACGAGTCAGAAGTCAGGACTCACATGACCGCTAAGGATGGAATCCCAGGTTTATCAGCCATGTTTTTGATAGAGAAAGCCCTGTACTTTGCCAGCATAGGAAACATTACTGCTTTCGAAGATATCTTTGTTCTACTCACCTACGGGTTGTTCCTTTTTCCCAACATTGATAACTTCATTGATATCAATGCCATTAATATATTTCTGATTGGAAACCCCGTACCGACCTTGCTCGCAGATGCTTAGCATTCTATACATTTAAGGAATTTGTACAGCGGAGGAATGATCGCATGCCGTGTACCCCTGCTTTACAAATGGTTCACTTCCCATTTACCAAAGTCCGCTACTTTCTAGGATCATAAGAGTACTCTACGTTGGTCACAGAGAATTATGTCTCTTACCAACTTTGACATAGATTGGTACAATCGGATCTATGACGGGATAAGAATCATTGACCGTTGTGGGAACTTCCCTAATGTACCCCTCATAGGAACTAAAGGAGGAATCATCTATCATCCAGTTTTAGTTCGTCGTCAATTCGGATACCCGATGAGATATATCCAGCGTAATGTTCATATGGAAGGTCTTTTCTTCAAGGAAGGAGAAAATGACAGGGCACTAAAGACAGAAATAGTGCATGCCTAGAAATATGTTCATAGGAAAGGAAGAGAGTCTCTAGGAAAACTAGACTGTGTCTCTGTGGAACCTTATCTCCACTAGGTACCAACTAGAGCCCTCAAGATAAGGATGCCTTACCCTCGTCAGTAGGTTCTTCCGTTAAAGGAATCTGTCCTTCATTTTATGTCTGATACGGAAAAACTCCAAGTCACTCTCAACAAAGTTCAACGGGAAAGGAAATCTTAGAAGAGCAAGTACCTCATTCTCAATGTGGAGTGTACCAAAATATAGCAATTGTTAAAAGAAAAAGATGCTCTGGTCGAGATTTTAGAGCAACATGCTGTAGAAAATCAAGAAGACCAAAGAAATTTGCTCGCTCCTTTCACTTGGCAAATGATTGACAACCCGACAGCGGCTCAAGAGCCCCAGTCAATGGAAAGGAAAATACTAGAACCAGCACCTGAGCCCTCTTCAGAGAGGACTCAAGTTCCATAAGCTTAGACATTTCCTTTTACATCACCTTGTAAATTACTGTATTTCCATTTCCGCAATCTTTGAATTCAATAAAACGGGGTTTCCCCACTGTATGATATTTGTAATCCAATTGTTGAAGTTTATTTTGATTAAAACAAAAAAAATAATTAAAATAATATCATTGCATATCATTCATCATTCTCACATAACGCATTCTCCTTACCTACGAATCTCATGTCTGTGTCTCGATTCTATAGTCAAACTGTCTCATTCGTACAATACTCGGGCCAATTGACAAAAGAAAATGGATGACCTCGAGGAAGAGAATAGAGAGCTGAGAGAAGAAATTGATGCTCTGAAGGAAGATTTGAGAAAACTTCACAGTGACATGCAATCTCTGGCAGCAGCCCAGAAACAACAACAAAGGACTGTGATCTCAGAGATCACATCTACGGCCATAGTAGAGACGTATGATCCTCGGTACAACATACCTAAAGATCGTCCCTGGGGCATGCCACTCAACTATATCCCTGAAGGATATATTTTGGCGATCACGGAAGATTCATAAACTGCAGCAGGAACCGCTGGGCCTGAAGGTTACAAACTTCGGGAAAGCGAAGATGCCAGGGGCATGATAGCAACTCCTGAAGGTTACAAACTCTACTGGGCATGACAGTAATTGTTAACCCAGTTCGGTGCAACTCACCTACATCTGGGGGATACCAATCTAGGAAGAAGACTCCATTATCTGTAGACTGTTACAAAGTTAAACTCCCCCGTTTACAACTTCATACCTAACATCTACCCAATGAACATCTTTACCAAGGTTAAACTCAAACATTTAGAACCCTGATATGAGATACCCTACTCACTTCCCTTAATCACCAACTGTGATTTCTACATCATCCCTATCAATACAAAAATCTGTCAAGCATACTTGACAAACAAGCTAACTCAGATTTGCTTAAAAGCTTCATCCAAGAACAATACATAATCCAATACCGCAAGACTTATGGATCTGTGCGACACCTATATCTACCACAGTGTATCAACTGATACAAAGGGAGACTAACAACCTAGAGTGCCAACGACTCTCAAAACCCTAAACCCTTGTTTCTTACGCAAGAAAGCAAGGTTACAACAGGTGTACTAAGGCATATGAAAACCTAGGTCTAAGTCTTCTATTTATAGGCTTCTACTTACTTGGGCTTCAGTCTTCAGTCCTTGATCCATGTACTGATTATTTCCGTAAATCTTGCCACAGATTTAGAAACAACCTGTAGTATCAGATACAGATGTCGAGACATTTTTTAGGACATCTTCTCTGGCCAGTCTTCTTTCATCAGACTTCTTCATGTTTAAACATCTCTTTTGACATTCTGTTTTTCCCAAAAATTTGTTTAAATCAGCAGAGATTTTAGAAAGTATGTACGACAGAATAAATGAGTTCCTGGAGCAATTTCTGGAGATGCAGAAGGAACTGCATGCCATTCGCGGTCAGGATTTATTCGGGAAGGATGCCACAGACCTTTGTTTGGTCCCCAATGTGAAAATTCCGCACAAATTCAAGGTGCTCGAATTTGAGAAATACAAGGGCAACTCTTTCCCTCAATGTCATTTGGTGATGTACGCTCGAAAGATGTCAACTCAAATAGAGAACCAACAACTACTGATCCATTATTTCAAAGATAGTTTAACTGGTGCAGCATTAAAATGGTACATGGGTTTAAACCCCACCAAGATAGTCACTTTCAGAGATCTTGGCGCTGCCTTCATTCAACAATATAAGTATAACCTGGACATGGCGCCAGATAGAGATCAACTCAGAGCCATGTCACAGAAGGACAAGGAAACCTTTAAGGAATATGCTCAGAGATGGCGTGAAATTGCCGCCCAGATTTGTCCACCTCTTGAGGAAAAAGAGATGACAAAAATATTTTTGAAAACCTTGAGCTCATTCTATTACGACCGAATGGTTGCCAGTGCGCCCAGCGACTTTACTGAAATGGTGAATATGGGAATACGTCTTGAAGAAGCACACCGAGAAAGACGTCTGGTCAAAGATACAAGACCATCAAGTAATACCAAAAGATACGGTAGTACTTTCCCTAAGAAAAAAGAGCAAGATATTGGTAATATCTCTCTCGGAAAGCAAAGCCGACGGTACCAACCAGTAGCAGCTGTAACTCCTGCTATCAACCCTGCGTTTGTTCCAATGTATCAACCTCAGGTTGCTCAGAGCCAACCGAATCAACAACAATATCAGCAAAGGATACAACAGCCTCTTCGGCAAGCTCGTCCTCAGTACAACAATAACAACCGTACAACACGACCACCAGGGTTTGACCCTATACCAATTTTGTATGTAGAACTGTTTCCACTACTACTGGTCAAGGGGCACGTCTAAACCAGGTCTAATCTTACAGTACCAGAGAATCTGCCTTTTTGGTTCAAAGCGGATCAAACTTGCCCTTACCATCAAGGAGGACCGGGGCATAACATACAAAATTATCTTAACTTCAAATCCGATGTGCAGAAGCTTGTTAGGAGCAGGATATTATCCTTCAAGGATACAAATCCAAATGTTCAGACGAACCCACTACCTCAACACGAGAAAGCTGCAGTAAATTTGATAGAGGAAGAGTCTAACCACTGCTATCAAATACATGATGTACTCTTATTGGGAACTAACCTGGTCAAGATGCATTGCAGACAGAGCGGGTACGGTCATGTACCGTCTCATAATTATCACCAGTGTGATATCTGCTCTAACGACAATCAAGGGTGTTCCGTAGTTCAGTCAGCTCTATAAGAACAGATGGATCTCAGGTGGATCCATGATCACCGAATTCGTGAAGTCAACACGACTTATGCAAATTCCAACATCATTCAAAACCACGACATCCGTGCGATTAATGTCAACTTAGTGGCAATGCACTCAAGGCAAAGCCAACATCATGATCTGCCACAGCACGATTACGATTCCTTACTGATCTGCTCATTAAACAATCAGGGATGCTCTTTTGTACAAGAGGCCCTCCAGCGTCAGATGGATCTTGGATGGATCTAGGACTACCAGGATAGAAGTCATTATCAAGTTAATATGATTCAAATCTTTGATATTCGCTTGATGAATACCAGTCTAGTGGAATTACACGCTAAGCAAGTCTAGCTCGGTTTTCTGACTTCCTGTGATTATCAGAACTGTAAAGTATGTCGTGAGAGTGACCAAGGATGTGCACTCGATCAAAGAGCGCTTTAACACTTATTGAACCACTGGTGCCTTCCGATCTATTTAGATGAAGACACACAATAAGTCAATATGACTAATGGGAACCCTACTAGGCATCAAAGTCAGGATGTTCGATCAATGGAAACAGATCTAGTGAGGTTACACTGCATACAAAGCGGACGTGGTCGGGTGCCACCACACAACTATAAGCGCTGTAGAGTTTACTCAGAGAATAATCAAGGATGTAACCTCGTCCGAGCAGCCCTTCAGAGTCAGTTGGACCACAAAGAGATTCGACCATGTTCAAGCTCTGGTCTGATCAACATAATGTCAAACTATCTTCCCAATCAAGGCAAAGATGTTGTCTTAATCCCTAAACGAGAAGTGGTCAAAGATGTATGCGCCATAATCCCTTTACTCCATGAATCAAGAGCTCCTCTTGATAGCATAAAGATTCTCAACCTCATTTGAGGCCGGCTAAGATGGTCAGAAAAATCAATAGGCTCCCATAGTTATCTATCTATCGGGACCAGTACCGTACAAATCCGATAAAGATATCCCTTACAAATACGGTGCAACAACAATTGAGAATGGAAAGGAAACTCCATTACCCTCCGTCGTGAATATTGCAGACATCAGTCGAGTGACACAGAGCGGTCAGATCTTCAACAGAGGAGTTGGAGAACCTACCAGAGAAAAGGAACCTCAAACAGAAGTTCCCAATCAACCAGTCGGTCAATCCGATAATCCCGACCTTTTAAAGAACAATGATGAGATGCTGAAGCTCATTCAGAAGAGTGAGTACAACATTGTTGACCAACTGTTGCAAACTCCTTCAAGAATCTCTGTGCTATCTCTCTTACTCAGTTCCGAAGCTCACAGGGAAGCTCTACAAAAAGTCTTAGAGCAAGCCTTTGTGGAACAAGATGTGACAATAAGACAATTCGACAACATTATCTCCAACATCACTTCCTGCAACAATTTGGGATTCAGTGATGAAGAACTGCCGAAAGAAGGCAAAAATCACAACATGGCACTTAACATTTCAGTCAACTGTCAGGACGATGCTTTAGCCAGCGTACTGGTAGACACTGGATCAACTCTGAATGTTATGCCAATATCTACTCTAATGCGACTATCATTCCAAGGATCTCCGATGAGAGGAAGTGAGGTCATCGTCAAAGTATTTAACGGATCCCAAAAAACAGTTATCGGCGAAGTCGATCTTCCCATAACTATCGGTCCT
The DNA here is from genome assembly GCA_022829125.1 of Lathyrus tuberosus. Taxonomy (NCBI): domain Eukaryota; kingdom Viridiplantae; phylum Streptophyta; class Magnoliopsida; order Fabales; family Fabaceae; genus Lathyrus; species Lathyrus tuberosus. The sequence continues at coordinate 9,478,569 of JALAZF010000201.1, read as the reverse complement.
CACACTTTCCAGGTCACTTTCCAGGTCATGGACATCCGGGCATCATACAGCTATTTGTTAGCAAGACCTTGGATACACGAGGCTGGGGCAGTCACTTCGACACTTCACCAGAAGCTGAAGTTCGTCAAGAATGACCAACTAGTCACAGTCTACGGAGAGCAAACCTTGAACGTGAGCAACTTATCATCGTCCACTTGTGCAGAACCAGAAGAGGTTGTTGGAACCTAGTTCCAAGCACTTTCGGTGAGCAATGACAACCAATCAGAAAAAGGAACATCGATTTCCTCGTATAAAGATGCTCTCAAAGTGATCAAAAGTAACAATGCAAAAGGATGGGGGCAGCTTGTCATTCCTATTGATAACAAGACAAAGAAAGGTCTTGGTTTTTCCTCAACCTGTACCCAGACTGCTACTTATGATGAAAGTCTTCATCCCATTCAGGACTTCTTCCACAATGGAAGTTTTCTTCACCCAGTGTCTCAAGAAGTCCATACCATCAACGAGGGTGACTCCTGCGATACAGATGAAGAGTGGAAGACCTATCTCAGCTAGGACGGTTATACGTCTCAGGAAGAAACGCGTACGCCATTTTTCTATCCCGCACAGAGTCCGAGATATATACCAAGATCAGATGTCAAGATGATGTACGGAGATTGTGATCCGGAAGGATGTCGTGCCCCACCAAACTCATTAGAGGAGGACACTCTGATGAAAGACAACTTTGACTATGACTATTATGGCCCAATGGATGGCCTGCCTATCTGGCAGCCATACCCAGGAGACTTGGGGCAAAAGAGTCAGCCCAACGATGCATATCAGCTGAGCATCATTGAAAAGAATACCTGCGTCCCCACCAACTCATGGGATCATTACTCAGGGCATTTAGAAAACATCCAGCATGATGATGAATTTGCAAAGGTTGCAGGACACGAGTTCCTCAACTATGCTTTTCCCGAGGTCAATGCATCGAAAGGGATGACTCCTCAAGTTCCACTGAAGTATGGGACACCTTAGGATAACCGAGTGGAAAATACGACTTCTTGGTCAAATACACCGCTCAGGAAAGCTCTCGTATCAGGCTCGAAGACATCCAACCAACTGGATGGGGAGATCCACCTGAGAGTGCAAACACTGTGCAAGATACAACGGAAGAGTTCGTCTACGACAACTCTTCCTGGGAGACAGACTCCAACGATCCTGCTCCACCATAAATCAGCGTTATTTCTGAAGACAAATCAAGAAGGAAGGTACCAGACTTTGTGATTCACCGAGGAGTTCACCGCTAATGGGTTGCTGTCGATGTCCCGAAAATTGTCCATAAGTCTAAGTAATTGTCGTCTTTGTTTTAACCTTTCACCCTGCCTAGATGAAACAGATGTTTTGATAGGGCTCACTTTTTGTAAATGTCTCTCTTCGCTTTGCCCAAAGCGACAGAGTTTTGTTTTATAAGGCTGTAATTTCAAGAATCGACCAAATCAAAAATAAAATAATGTCGTTCTGTAATTTCCGCATTTTATTGCTGTTTTTGCTTTTTGCTTTTTCAGAAAATGGTAATCCTAAAAAACAATTCAAATAATAAAAACAAGAATTTTTCAGAAAATACACTGCACACACTCTTGCATTCGCTCTATCTCTTCTAAAAATCAACCATCACGTCATACAGATTGCTTGTTTTAAACCCCATTGAAATATACGATCCAATGCCCTCTCCAAACTTTGAATTCCCGGTATTTGAGGCTGAAGAAGAAAATGACGAAGAAATTCTAGAAGAGATCTCACGATTACTCAGACAAGAGGAATGGTCCATTGAACCTCACAAAGAGTCGTTGGAAACGGTCAACTTGGGTTCAGAAGGAGAGAGAAAAGAAGTCAAGATTGGGGCACTGCTCAGTCCAACTGTCAAAGAAAGTTTGATAAAGCTTCTCAAAGAATTTCCTGATGTATTCGCTTGGTCCTATCAAGATATGCCAGGGTTGGATACCAGCATCGTGGAACATCATCTACCGTTAAGATCAGAATGTCCGCCGGTAAAACAAAAACTAAGACGGACTCATCCAGACATGGCCATCAAAATCAAAGAGGAAGTACAGAAACAGATTGATGCATGTTTCCTCGCCACATCAGAATATCCTCAATGGTTAGCCAACATAGTACCAGTTCCGAAAAAGGACAGAAAGGTCAGAATGTGTGTAGACTACAGGGATCTGAACAAGGCCAGTCCAAAGGATGACTTTCCCTTACCGCACATTGACATGCTGGTAGACAATACAACAAAGTTCAAAGTCTTCTCTTTCATGGATGGATTCTCGGGCTATAATCAAATCAAAATGGCGCCGGAAGACATGGAGAAAACTTCTTTCATCACCCCATGGGGCACCTTTTGTTACAAGGTAATGTCGTTCAGTTTCAAGAACGTCGGGGCAACCTATCAAAGGGCCATGAGTACTCTGTTTCATGACATGATACACAAAGAAATATAAGTGTATGTCGATGATATGATTGCCAAATCTAAGACAGAAGAGGAGCATATGACCCACCTGTCAAAACTATTCAATCGTCTGAGGAAATACAAACTCCTCTTGAATCCCAATAAGTGCACGTTCGGTGTTCGTTCAGGAAAACTGCTAGGGTTCATCGTTAGGCAGAAAGGAATTGAGGTTGATCCTGACAAGGTCAATGCCGTTCAAGAAATGCCTTCTCCAAAGACCGAAAAACAAGTAAGATGATTCATGGGACGTTTGAATTACATTTCCAGATTTATATTCCTCATGACCGCAACATGTGCGTCAATCTTCAAATTACTCAAAAAGAATCAGGATTGCGTATGGACAGAAGACTGCCAAACCGCCTTCGATAGTATCAAGGAATACCTGTTGAATCCAACTATCCTGTCACCTCCAGTGGAGAGAAGACCACTGATCATTTACTTAACGATCTTGGAAGACTCCATGGGTTGTGTACTTGGCCAACAAGACGAAACAAAAAGAAAAGAGTCTGCCATCTACTATTTGAGCAAGAAATTTATCGACTGTGAGACTCGATATACTATGCTTGAGAAAACTTGTTGTGCTCTGGCTTGGGAGGCCAAACGTCTTTGCCAGTATATGATTTGTCACACTACTTGGCTAATCTCTGAAATGGATCCAATCAAGTACGTTTTTGAAAAACCTGCTCTCACGGGAAGGATCGCCCGTTGGCAGATGTTGTTATCAGAATACGACATAGAGTACCATGCTCAGAAAGTCGTCAAAGGAAGTATCTTAGCCAATCATTTGGCTCATCAGCCGATTTACGATCAAGAATAAGTCGGATTTGACTTCCCAGACGAAGATGTCATGTATTTAAAAATGAAAGACCGCGATGAACCGTTACCCAGTGAAGGGCCAGAACCAAGTTCCCAATGGGGACTAATCTTTGACGGAGCTGTTAATCATTATGGAAATGGAATTGGGGCAATCATCATAACACCTCAGGGTACCCATATTCCTTTCACCACCCGACTGACGTTTAAGTGTACAAACAACGAGGCCGAATACGAAGCTTGTATCATGGGTCTCGAAGAAGCGATCGACTTAAGGATAAAGAACTTGGATGTTTATGGAGACTCAGATCTGGTTATCAATCAGACCAAAGGAGATTGGAACACATACCAATCAGGACTGATTCCTTATAAAGATTACGCGAGAAGGTTGTTACCCTTCTTCAACAGGACCGAGTTTCATCATATCCCTCGTGAAGAGAATCACATGGCTGATACACTAGCCACTCTCTCTTCCATGATTAGTTTAGGTCAATGGAACAACATACCTAAGATCGACATAATGCGCCTGGAAAGGCCCGCTTACATCTTCGCGATCGAAGCAGTCATGGACGACAAACCTTGGTATCACGATATCAAATGCTTCCTTCAGAAACAAGAGTACCCACCTGGGGTATCAAGAAAAGATAGGAAAACCATCAGAAGATTGGCAGGCAACTTCGTCCTGAGCGGTGATACACTCTATAAGAGAAACTTTGACATGGTCTTGCTCCGATGTGTAGACAGACCAGAAGGAAACATGCTGATAAAAGAAATTCACGAAGGCTCCTTTGGCACTCATGCCAATGGACACACAATGGCGAGAAAAATTCTGAGAGAAGGGTACTATTGGTTGACCATGGAATCCGATTGCTACAAGTACATGAGGAGATGTCACAAGTGTCAGATATACTCAGACAAAATCCATATACTGCTAACGCATCTCAAAGTTCTCTCTTCCCCATGGCCTTTTTCCATATGGGGAATCGACATGATTCGCATGATCGAACCCAAAGCTTCGAACGGACATCGGTTCATCCTGGTAGCCATTGACTACTTCACCAAATGGGTCGAAGCAGCGTCATACACCAATGTAACCTGACAAGTGGCGGTCTGCTTTATCAAAAATTATCTCATCTGCCGTTATGGTGTTCCAAGCCAGATTATTACTGATAATGGATCTAACTTGAACAACAAGATGATGAAAGAATTATGTGCTGAGTTTAAGATCGAACACCATAACTCATCTCCCTACCGACCTAAGATAAACGGAGCAGTAGAAGCGGCTAACAAGAACATCAAGAATATTGTTCAAAAGATGGTTATAACCTATAAAACTGGCACGAGATACTACCCTTTGCTCTTCACGGTTATCACACATCTGTCCGCACCTCAACAGGTGGAACCCCTTTCTCTCTAGTATATGGCATGGAGGCAGTGCTTCCTATAGAAGTAGAGATCCCATCAATCTGGGTATTGATGGAAGCTAAGCTAATAGAGGCTGAATGGTGTCAAAGTTGACACAATGAACTAAATCTGACCGAAGAAAAGTGAATAACGGCACTATGCCATGGTCAGTTGTATCAGTAAAGAATGAAGAAAATGTTCGACAAAAAGGTCCGACCCCGTGTCTTCCGGAAAGGACTCCGAATTATGACGGCCCCTATTGTGAGAACAAGATTTGGTTCTGCAATTTTATCTCTAAGTTTTGATGATATCAAATGAGTATTTGTGTATGAACAATTTTGTACAACTAATGTTTGTTATTTGTGAGAACTTAACAAACAGGTTATGCTTCCGTAAATTGGCGCGAACATAATGCTTAAAGGAAAATACTCCGCCTACACTCTTGAAAAGAAGAACTCATTTTAAGATAATAAGAAGCTCTCAAGACTCTGATACAAAAGGAAAAGAGAACGAGTTCTGAAGATCTGAAGACATAGGTTCTGATCGAACGAAGTCCAGATGCTGAAGACTTAGGCTCTCTGGTCAAGGTTCTGAAGACCTAAATCAAGTCTCTACTCATGCTTCAACCGAATACTATCAGAAGCCTCTGAAGATATGAAGACAATGAACCAAGCGAACAAGGTTATAAAGACCAAGTGCTGAAGACTCTGAGGACGCTGCTCTGAAGATTTGAAGACTTAAAAATCTCAAGAACCAAGCAATGTTTTCCCTTCTTACTCATGCTCATAAAAATCCTTTGAAGTTGAGAAGCCAAGAAGGAAAAGCTACTTAGTACAGCTGTACCTCAATACAAAGCAAAAATATCTTGGAAACAGTGCAACGGTACAATCAAAGATATTCTGATAAAAACAAGACGCGCAGTAGACAAAAGTTTTTATCTGTACTCACGCTTCTAGCCGCCAGCCTAGTTAAGCTATCACGATTACATTTCAATGGCTCTTTCTACACGGCTATAAAAGGAAGCAAAAGACTTGAAGAAAGATACACACGAACGCTACTGCAATATTCTTTCCATCTAAAATCTTTCTTAAGTCATTCTGGTCATAACTTGTTTACATTATCAGCTTACATAGAAGCAATTATCTGTAAACAAAATTTATTCAAACTTAGGTTTATGTTCCTTGAGAAAGATCGTGTGGTTGTATTTCTTGAGAAGTCTAGGACGTGTAGTCTAAGAGGTTGTTCCTTGAGTAAGACCTGTGAGGTTGTATTACTTGAGAAGTCTAAAACTTGAGAGTTTTAGAGGTTGTGTTAGTCACCAGCGTTTTGGCTAGTGCATTGTACTATTTTGATTGAATAGTGGATTAAGACCTCGTTGAGAGAGGCAAAATCACCTTTGCGGGTGGACTAGACTAACTTGAGTGTTTCTCAAGTGAACATGTATAAACATAACGTGTCATCGTGTTGTGATTCAGAAAGGTTTTTATTGATAAACTTAAGAGTCTTATAAAAACAAGTTTTCATAAAAGATACAATTTTATTTTGAAAAACCAATTCAAACCCCCCTTTCTTGTGTTTTTCACACCTTCAATTGGCATCAGAGCTCCGGTTCTGAGGTGATAAAAAGGTTGAATTTTTATCAAGCACTTAAAAGTGTCCAGTAACGATCCAAGTGTGAAAAACAATGTCTATACCAAATACTGAGACAAGTGTTATTGTAAATGAAAGAGATTCTTATAGTGCAAAACCTCCTATCTTTGATGGAGAAAATTTTGACTATTGGAAAGATAGAATTGAAAGTTACTTTTTGTCGTTTGACTTAGATCTATGGGATCTGGTAGTTGATGGCTACAGTCACCCTGTTGATTCTGCAGGTAAAAAGATTGATAGAAGTGCATTTACATATGTGCAGAAGAAAGCTTACAAAAATCATCACAAAGCAAGAACGATTCTGTTAAACGCAATTTCTTATACAGAATATGAGAAAATTACAAACAAAGAAACTGCAAAGTCCATCTTTGACTCTCTTGATAAGACTCAGGAAGGCAATGCTCAAGTCAAGGAGACGAAGGCTCTTGCATTAATTCAAAAATATGAGGTCTTTAAGATGGAAGATGATGAATCTATGGAAACCATGTTCTCAAGATTTTAGATGCTTGTTGCAGGACTCAGAGTTCTGAACAAAGACTATTCTACTGCTGATCATGTCAAGAAAATTATCAGAATTCTTCCTGTCAAATGGAGACCAATGGTGGCTGCCTTGAAACTAACAAAGGATCTTAATAGTATAAGTCTTGAGGAACTAATCAGTTCTTTAAGAAGTCATGAAATAGAGCTCCAAGAAGATGAACCCCAAAAGAAAAGCAAATCCATTGCTCTAAAAGCTAAATCTGAAAAGAAAAAGGCGTATCAAGCAGAGGAGGAAGTGGAAGAATCTAAAGAAGAATCAGACGAAGATGACATATCTCTCATATCAAGAAAAATCAGTCAACTATGGAAATACAGAAGAAATAAGTTCAGAGGACCAAAAAGAAGATCTGTGTCTACATATGGTCAAAGGAGAACTTATGGAAGAGATGTTACGTGCTTTGAATGCAAGGAACCTGAACATATTAAAAATGACTATCCAAAGGTTAAGAAAGATGAAAGACCCAAGAAAACTAAAAAGGGTCTTATGTCAACTAGGGATGATTCAGAGTCCAAAGATGATTCTGATGGAGAACGTGCTAACATAGCATTCATGGCTAAAACTACCGATGCTCTATCAGAAGGAGAACCTTCAAATTCTGACGACGAAAGAGAGGTATTTTCTTCCCTGTCTCGCTCTAAACTTGAAATAGGATTATATGAACTTATGGAAAGTTATTAAACTCTGCGAAGAAAACACAAAAATCTGAAAAAGGCTCTTGTGGTTCCTTCAGAAGATCTTACTGAAGGCAAATAAACCATCTTTGAATTAAATGAAAAACTACTTTCTCTAGAAAATTCAAATACTACATTAAAAAGTAAAATCTCTAGGTTAGAAGAAGAAATCACCTCTAACATAACCAATACTAATGAAGTAACCAAGTATGATAAAGCTTTTCAACACTTTCTCGCTAAGAGCATAGACAGAAGCAAAATGGCTTCAATAATCTATGGAGTCAGCAGAAATGGTAACAGAGGTTTAGGATATTCAGGACAATCACATCCATATGATGAGACTAAGAGTATCAAGATAATACCTCTGTCCAAACATTTTGTGCCCTCTGGCACTATCTTGAAATGTTCTGAACAAAAAGGTTCAAAATCTATTACTACACAATCACATACACTAAAGAAAACTCCTAAACTTAAACACTATGCACAAATTCCACACTATTATTCCAATATAAGGAAGTCCAAAGGTGTCAAAACCTCTGGAAAAGCTAATGTGAAAGGACCCACAAAATGGGTACCTAAAAATAAGATAATTTATGTTGCAGACATTCTTAATGGCACCATTGAAACACTAGTCATGGTACCTGGACAGTGGATGCTCGCGACACATGACGGGAGAAAGGCATATGTTCCAAGATATGAAACTTAAACCTGAAGGTGTCGTCGGTTTTGGAGGAAATCAGAAAGGAAGAATTATTGGCTCCGAAACTATTGGAAATGGTAAGCTTCCTTCTATTAACAATGTTCTACTAGTTGAAGGTCTAATGCATAATCTATTGTCAATTAGTCAACTTTGTGACAATGGTTATGACGTTATTTTTAATCAGACATCCTGTAAAGCTGTAAGTCAAAAGGATGGATCTGTCCTGTTCAACGGAAAGAGGAAAAACAATACTTATAAAATTAAATTATCAGATTTAAAACATCAAAATCAAAAATGTCTTCTTTTTGTAAATGAAGAGCAATGGGTCTGGCATAGACGTCTTGGTCATGTTAGCTTGAGAAGAATTTCTCAGCTGAACAAGCTTGGACTTGTCAGAGGCTTGCCAAATCTGAAGTACTCTTTAGATGCTCTTTGTGAAGCATGTCAGAAAGGTAAGTTTTCAAAAACCTCTTTTAAAGCAAAGAATATTGTTTCCACCTCCAGACCGTTAGAACTTCTTCACATTGATCTTTTTGGACCAGTGAAAACTGCTTCTATCAATGGTAAGAAATACGGGCTAATCATCGTTGATGATTACAATCGTTGGACATGGGTGAAATTCTTAAAACACAAGGATGAGTCACATTCTGTGTTTGCTTCCTTCTGCACTCAAGTTCAAAATGAGAAAAATTGCAAAATCATCAAAGTCAGAAGTGATCATGGTGGAGAATTTGAAAACAAAGACTTTGAAAACCTTTTTGATTCACATGGGATATCCCATGATTTTTCTTGTCCTAGAACTCCATAAAAAAATGGAGTTGTAGAAAGAAAGAACAGAACTTTACAAGAAATGGCTCGCACCATAATCCAAGAAACTGACCTGGCTAAGCACTTTTGGGCAGAAGCAATTAACACAGCATGTTATATTCAAAATAGAATCTCTATTAGACCTATCTTTAATAAAACTCCCTATGAATTGTGGAAGAATAAGACTCCCAATGTTTCTTACTTTCATCTGTTTGGATGTACTTATTTTATGCTTAACACTAAAGAGAATCTTGGCAAGTTTGACTCTAAAGCACAGAAGTGTCTGCTGTTAGGATACTCTGAACGCTCAAAATGCTACAGAGTTTACAACACAGAATCACAGATTGTGGAAGAATCAATTCATGTTAGATTCGATGACAAGCCTGACCCTAAAAAGTCAGAGCTAGCTGAAAAACTTGCAGGTTTGGAAATTAGCTTCTCAGAACCTAAAGAAAAGGCAGATGAAGTCAAAGACCAGCAAGATCCTACGCCAGATACCTCTGATGTAACTCCGAATACTCCACAACAAAAGAAAAGAAGAATGTCTACATCTCACCCTGAGGAACTAATTCTGGGTAGCAAGGATGCTTCAATCAGAACCAGATCAGCTTTCAGACCATAAGAAGAAACACTCTTGGGATTGGTGTCGTTGATCGAACCAGCTACAGTTGAAGAAGCTCTTATGGACAAGGATTGGGTTCTGGCTATGGAAGAAGAACTGAATCAATTATCAAAGAATGATGTTTGGGATCTAGTTCCAAAATCTAAGAATGCTCATGTTATTGGAACCAAGTGGGTATTCAGGAACAAGCTGAATGAGAAGGGAGAAGTTGTTAGAAACAAGGAACGACTTGTTGCTCAAGGATACAGTCAACAAGAAGGAATTGATTACAACGAAACCTTTGCTCCAGTCGCCAGAATTGAAGCAATACGGTTACTAATTTCATTATGAGTAAACCATAACATCACCCTATATCAGATGGATGTTAAGAGTGCATTCTTAAATAGTTATATATCAGAAGAAGTCTATGTCAAACAACCTCCTGGTTTTGAAAATTCAGAAAAATTAGATTTTATTCTTAAACTCAAAAAGTTACTCTATGGCTTAAAGCAAGCTCCCAGAGCTTGGTATGATAGATTGAGCAAATTTCTTTTAGAAAAAAATTTCACCAGAGGAAAGGTTGACACAACTCTCTTTTGTAAGACATATAAGAATGATATTCTTATAGTTCAAATCTATGTTGATGATATTATTTTTGGTTCTGCTAACTCCTCTTAATGTGAAGAATTTTCAAAGTTAATGCAAGCAGAATTTGAAATGAGTCTGATGGGTGAGTTAAAGTTCTTCCTGGGAATTCAAATAGATCCGAAACCAAAAGCCACTTACATACATCAAAGAAAGTACACAAAAAAACTTCTGAAGAAATTCAACATGATGGATTGTAATACAGCTAAAACACCAATGCATCCAACATGTGTCATGAGAAAAGAAGAAACAGAAGTTAAGGTTTGTCAGAAGCTCTATCGTGGTATGATATGCTCTCTCTTATATCTAACTACTTCTAGACCTGATAAATTATTCAGTGTGCATTTATGTGCCAGATTTCAATCAGATCCAAGAGAATCTCATTTAACTGCTGTTAAACGAATTCTAAGGTATCTAAAAGGAACAATTAACCTTAGCTTGATGTATGAGAAAACATCAGAGTATACTCTTTCTGGTTACTGCGATGCAGATTATGCTAGAGACAGATTGGAAAGAAAGAGCACATCTGGAAACTGTCAGTTCCTAGGGAACAATCTAATCTCATGGTCAAGTAAGAGGCAATCTACAATTTCTCTCTCTACAGCAGAAGCTGAATACATCTCCGCCTCTCTATGCAGTACACAAATGCTTTGGATGAAAAATCAGCTGGAAGATTATCAGATATATAAGAGTAACATTCCTATCTTCTGTGATAATACTGCTGCTATTTGTTTAAGTAAAAATCCAATTCTACATTCTAGGGCTAAACACATTGAAATAAAACACCATTTTATCAGAGACTATGTTCAGAAGGGAACCTCATGCTTAAAATTTATTGATACAGACCATCAATGGGCTGATATTTTTACAAAACCCTTAGCTGAAGATAAATTTCAAATTATTTTAAAACGTCTAAAAATGGAGTACTATTCAGAATGAGATTATTTCAGAACCCAATGTGTTTAAATATTTTTAAATCATCAGAATCACTTTTGTGAGACGTGTCTCAGGTCTGATATATTTTTGTCAGTTCTGACGTGTCATTAGAAAATAATTTTTGCATGTGATTAGATTATATCTAATTCTATACCTATTCAAATCAAATGAACAGTAATTTTCTTGGGATTGACTCAAAACTTTATTACATTTATTCACATATCCCCTGTACGGTGTCTATTTCTTTAAATTTTCAAAAACCATTCCTATTCCCACTCTCACTCAAACGGAAACCCTAAATCTCTCTATCGAACCAACTCAATCCTTGTTCTCATCCTCTCCGATCTTAACTATCATCAAGATGAACATCATTCAACCAGAAAACACTTCCCTCTCCAAAGATTTTGAAGCATCACTGAATCCCTCTCAAGAGCTACCATCTTCATCTTTTACCACCTCCACAACCACCACGAGGATCTCTTCAACTCCATTATCTCTTCCCACGATCGATGCAACCCATGTAACATAGAGAAATTCCTCTGTTACTTGTGTTGTGCATGCAAATGAACTAATTGTTCTGAAAGAGCTGTTTGTCGACTTCGACAATCTTCGCGATAATGGGTTTAACCTAATTGATAAACTTAATACTCAAGGATGGAAAAGTTACTTTGAAAGACTTAGAGGACCAACCTTTGATGACCTAGTAAAGGAATTCTGGAGGCACGCTGAAACAGACGATCTTCATGTTGTATCCTTTGTTATGGATCAAAAGATCATTATCACTGAAAAATCCATTTCAGACCTACTAGGGATGCAACTCTTGGAAGGAAAAAGAGTTTATGGAAAAACTGAAATATCTGACTCCGTCATCAACAAAGCAATTTTCAAAAATTGTCAACCTGGGACTTCAGAGTACAAAAGCAAGAATCTGCGTGACAATCTGAGAATCTGGCATAAAATTATTCTTGGATGTATCAATCCAAGACCTCTAAAGAGTGCTGCAGATTTCTTAAACATAAATCAAAAGTACATGTTGTACTACTTGCACAAGAATGAGAAAATGTGTCTTCCATCCATTCTATTCTACTACCTGAGAGATATGGTGCGCAAGACAAGAACAACAGCTTCACCAGATAGGAAGATTGTAAACTACATTCCGTTTGGAAGACTTCTCTCTGACATCTTTGTTGAAAGCGGCCTAGTGGAGTATCTAGTCAAGGAAGCTAAGTACACAGATTATCTTACTGGAAAAATAGGAGAAGCTTTCAATGCTGTGAACCTTAAACATATGAAAATGATTACAAGTGTTGATGTGAAAGCCACATCCATCCCTCAAGACACTGTGATAAAAAACAGACATCCAGTAACGAACTACCCCTACTATCGCAAAGAAGATAATCCAACAACAATTGCTTTGTTTGTGGCTATAATGAGAGAAGAAGGGCATGACATGCCAAAATCTAGAGTTGAAGAGGTTGCTCCCAAATCTAAATACATCACGAGGAGTAAGAGAAAGAAAACTGAAGAGGATGCTGAGCCTAAGAAGAAGAAAAAGGATGAAACTAAAACCTCCAAAATCTCTAGACTGGAATCTCCTCTTCTTGAGAAAATCAATAAATCGGCTATTAATTCTTCTGAGTCCATGAATGTCACTAAGACCATTACTGCACCATCATCATCTCAAGCCACCTTTATTCCTACCTCCAATCCACAAGTGAAGTTTAAACCACCATCCTTTTCAATTCCTCCCTCAACTACCACTATCCAATCTTCACCCAACTCATCAATCAGTACCCCTATCTCGTCTGAAGCCATACCTACCTACACCTCGTCAATAACCTCGTCAATCATTCAGCCAAATGAACAATGTTCCATGAACCTAATCTCTGAATCTCAAGTCCTCAGTATTGAGTCTATCTCTGAGGATACAACCTCTGAATCTCTAGAGATCGTCACCCCTGAATCACTCATAGATTCAGACACTGTAGAAGTATCATCTCCTGCTGAGCAACCAACCAATCAACATCCATCTACTGAGATTGCTTCATCTCAGCAAGCACCACCTGAAACAAATTCTGCCAAGCCTGACCTTGCTTTGGTTATCTATAATGTACCACCTCCAAAATCTTTTGAAGAAAGCATAGGTCAATTCAGTGAAAAGGCATTAAACAAGTTTGCTAACTTGAGAAAAGAATTTAGCACAAGTACCAAGCCTATGGAACTTGAAAGATCTTGTCAAAACTTCCATAAATGGTTAGGCAGTGAGCTTGCAAGAATTGTAAGCTTCTCAGATGTAACCATCACTGATGGAATTCAACGGGCAAAGGAGAGAGCAGAAGCTGAAGAACGGATCAGGATACTTAAGTTCTTGGTTACAAAGCAAAAAGAAGTTGAAGAAAAGGCTGTTGAGGAAGCAAGACTTCTTGCAGAAAAGGCTGCTGAAGAAGCCAGAATAGCACAAGAAACTAAAGCCATGGAAAAGGCCAAGGAAGATGCTGCAGTTGCTTCTACATCTGATCCTGCTGTAAAGCGTTTGGAAAATACAATTGGAGAAATCAGACAAGAACAACAGAAGTTCAGAGAAAGCTTTGAGGAACAAAAGACTGTCAATGCTAATCTACAGGGCATGCTTCAGAAAATATGGGACAAGATGTCCTCTGGAAGCACCTAATTCTTATGTCTTTGTTGTCCTTAACACTTTAGATCTTTGTTTTTCACCCTTGCACCTAATCTTTTTGATCAATGACAAAAAGGGGGAGAAGTAATATGAATGTGATATTCTGATTACATAGTCAATCTCTGAAAATCAACGTTGTTTACATGCTAACAGATAAACTGTTATTTCTATTAGAGTGTTTTTCTTTTTCAGGAATTCTGATCCAAATCAAGATTCATTAAGAAAATCAGAACTCTGCTGAAAAGAGAATCAAGACTAAGATCTCATGACTTATTAAATTCAGGGGGAGCCCAAGCACAGAAACTCATCAAGTCTAAGACTCAGGGGGAGCACTTCATATGAAGGATAAGCTATCTTTAGAATCTATTATTTTCACTGCATCTTATATATATCAAAATTGTGTCATCAAAATACATAGTTTTGTCATCATAAAAAAGGGGGAGATTGTGAGAACAAGATTTGGTTCTGCAATTTTATCTCTAAGTTTTGATGATATCAAATGAGTATTTGTGTATGAACAATTTTGTACAACTAATGTTTGTTATTTGTGAGAACTTAACAAACAGGTTATGCTTCCGTAAATTGGCGCGAACACAATGCTTAATGGAAAATACTCCGCCTACACTCTTGAAAAATAGAACTCATTTTAAGATAAAAAGAAGCTCTCAAGACTCTGATACAAAAGGAAAAGAGAACGAGTTCTGAAGATCTGAAGACATAGGTTCTGATCGAACGAAGTCCAGATGCTGAAGACTTAGGCTCTCTAATCAAGGTTCTGAAGACCTAAATCAAGTCTCTACTCATGCTTCAACCAAATACTATCAGAAGTCTCTGAAGATATGAAGACAACGCACCAAGCGAACAAGGTTCTGAAGACCAAGTGCTGAAGACTCTGAAGACGCTGCTCTGAAGATTCGAAGAGTTGAAAATCTCATGAACCAAGCGATGTTTTCCATTCTTACTCATGCTCGTAAAAATCCTCTGAAGTTGAGAAGCCAAGAAGACAAAGCTACTTAGTACAGTTGTACCTCAATACAAAGAAAAAATATCTTGGTAACAGTGCAATGGTACAATCAAAGATATTCTGACAAAATCAGGACGTGCAGCACGCACAATTTTTTATATGTCCTCACGCTTCTGGCTGCCAGCCTAGTTAAGCTATCATGATTTCATTTTAATGGCTCTTTCTACACGGCTATAAAAGGAAGCAAAAGACTTGAAGAAAGATATACACGAACGCTACTGCAATATTCTTTCCATCTGAAATCTTTCTTAAGTCATTCTGGTCATAACTTGTTTACATTATCAACTTGCATAGAAGCACTTATCTGTAAACGAAATTTATTCAAACTTAGGTTTGTGTTCCTTGAGAAAGACCGTGTGGTTGTATTTCTTTAGAAGTCTAGGACGTGTTGTCTTAGAGGTTGTTCCATGAGTAAGATCTGTGAGGTTGTATTACTTGAGTAGTCTAAAACTTGAGAGTTTTAGAGGTTGTGTTAGTCACCAGCGTTTTGGCTAGTGCATTGTACTGTTTTGATTGAATAGTGGATTAAGACCTCGTTGAGAGAGGCGAAATCACCTTGGCGGGTGGACTAGACTAACTTGAGTGTTTCTCAAGTGAACTAGTATAAACATAACGTGTCATCGTGTTGTGATTCAGAAAGGTTTTTACTGATAAACATAAGAGTCTTATAAAAACAAGTTTTCATAACAGATACAATTTTATTTTTAAAAACCAATTCAAACCCCCCTTTCTTGTGTTTTTCACACCTTCACCTATGTGGTCAAGAAAGCCTTCTCAAGAGGCACCTTGAGACTCGCAACCATGGATGTAGAAGAGTTTTCCTACCCCACGAATGTTGACGTAGTCAAGAAATACTTCGCCTAAAAAAAACGTCTCGGTGGATTGAAAACCCGGAAGGGCGGTCCAGACAAAAATTAGAGACATAAACAAAAATCATCCCGATGGATTGGAAATCTCAAAGTACAATCCTGGCAAAAATTAGGGATTAATGGCAAGTAACTACGTCTGATCAGTTCAACTCCTCAGCAGTAATGCCATCCACCAGAAAAAACTCTAGTCAAGGTCATCTTCGACAGAAGCTCAGAATGTTCAGAATTCAAAGTGGGTAGAAGGATAACAGTCGTTATGTTTCAATGTAGCCTTTTTTCCTTAAATTACCATTTTATAAACTTTGTAAATACTCTATAGAATCACGCGCTTGGCTGATTTCCATTCTATCAATAAAATTTGAGCCCTAGTGCTTTTGTTTACAATTCTTATTTGTTTTAGCTTTACAGAATGATGTTTTTAATATGATCAACGATTCTTGAAATAAAACAAAAATGAATTTACTTGTCAAAACTTTTTCTACTTTTAATATAAAGATGGCAATTCTTTTGACTATTGAACATCGAAAGAACATTGATCGCTTCTCCGGAGGTAATTGAACTTCAAAGTGCAGAATCAAAGTACTCCTTCTAAACCAGTATGCCTGAATAAAGGATCTACCGTGTTAGAAACCATGTTTCATCTGACATCCTCGGCAGAGTTCTTACCTCCTAAGTCCGACCAACATTGTTCCCCACAGGAACTACTTTTCCTAAGCAAGGCAGGATTGCTATTTGGAACCAGTGATACTTTTTATCCCCTGTAGTGGTCGAGTATCCAGTCATGTTCATCTATTAGTCTATATGTCGCGTCAGTTTTGTCAGCATATACATACATACATCATGTATTATTTATTCATATACATATTCATATTGCATTACTATCATTCTGGTCAGTCTTGTCCCCTAGTGATAAAAGTCCTCTTAATCGAGTTATCAGCTCTTTCTCAGGAAATGTTTTGTCTGAACAATCTCTCCCCAGTTTATTTCTGGATTGGAACCGGTCCTAGACCACTTTAATAACTTGAACCTCTGAAAGACAAGAAGACATTCGACAAACGTCACTCTTCACCATTGAAGATGATATATTCGCTTTCCCGGAATAAAGAAAATCCACAAATAAAGCCTCACAACTAAAGACTCTCAGCAACATATTGATTTTTCTCTCCAAGAAAGTCAATAATAATGAAGTCATAAGCACCTCAAAATTGGATTACATCACATGGAATTTTTCCGAGAAGATCTCGAAGAAAAGTATGATGTAATATCCCCAAGCAGGAAACGGCATCTCAAGAGACTCGTTTTCCTCAGTAGAGTCAACAAATGGCATCTCCAACAGAGAAGTTTGAACACCTCTACAACTCAGACGAATGGGTTCCCCAGCAAGTCTGACAACAAAACTTTTTTCTATCAAATGGCATCTCCCCAGTAAAATTTGGCGAGAAGTTTGAGGAAAAACCGCTACAAATAGCGTCCCTTGTCAAGAAAGTTTATTGACAAAAGAAACTGAGACCAGTTCCTTGGATGAAAACCAGGATCGAGGGGAAGTTTTGTTTAGAAACTGAGACCAGTTCCTTGGATGAAGACCAGGATTGAGGGGATGTTTATTGACAAAAGAAACTGAGACCAGTTCCGTGGATGAAGACCCAGATCGAGGGGAAGTTTGTTTCGAAAACTAAGACCAGTTCCTTGGCTGAAGACCAGGATCGAGGGGAAGTTTTTACCTTTTCTAAGCATCATTGATTAGCAAAAGAAGATGGATGTGCAAGCAGCCATTCATAACCACCATCAAAATTTTGGGTATTCCGATATTTAATCCTCTTGCACCCCGAATGCCCGAATACCTTCGCCATTCACACCTTCGGGTCCAAGAAGATTAAATAGGGGCATCTGTCATACCCCAAAATTTGACCACCAAGATTTCCTATTATTGCGAAGCTCATTACCACAATATGGATATACTTTCATGCCTCATCAATCTCCTCATGGATTGTTAGGCATTCTTCACAATCAAAGATTAGGGTTTTAACCCCTCTCAGAGCATTTAGACAAAAGATCAATCAAGAAATGACATGATATTCAACTTGTATAGCCTCTCAAACATCCATGAAGTATCAAGGGGTCTCCCATACCAAGAATCATGCATAAGTATGCAACATTCCAAGTAGATCAAGCCTCAAGATCGCCAGTGTCACCAAATTAGGGTTTTGGTCGACTGAGGCCTCCAGATGAAAATTTTCATCTGGGCATGAGACAATACCTCAATGTATGGTCCAATAAGCTGAAAAGGATCTCAAGAGCCCATCCACAATGGAAAAATCACCTTGAAGGTCCATCTATCAAAAAATCAGGAATTAGGGGTTTGACCTAATTCAACCCTAGAGTTAACTTGTGAAGTTAGGCATGGCTTGAAGCTTCAAAATGAACTTCAAAGACCTCAAATACATCATATTGACATGTTTACAAGATTTGATTGACTCAAAGAGCTCAAATCATAAGCCACAAGAACTCAAAACCATCTGATCACAAATTAGGGTTTCTGATGGAAAAAGTCAACCCTATCCTTAACTGTTGCCCTACCCTTGATCTCAAACCTTGGGGAGGGGTCCAAGACATTCCTAAATACCCTTGGAGGCCATCCATGAAGTTTAATTAAACCCAAGGATTGATTTCACAAAAGGATCACAAAGTCAAAATTTCATCTGATGAAAAAAAGTCAACTGTACAAAAGTCCAAGTTTGACTTTTTGGATTTTTGGTCAAACAAGGTTCCTTAACCCTAAAACAATGTTAATATATGATTTAAATCATCATTCATCAAGAAAAATCAAGGAAAGTGAGTTAACTTGCTAAAGGGGTAACCATAGAAAACTTAGAATTTTTCTAAGTTAAGGAACAAAGTGGCTAGGGTACCAACTTTGCAAGGCCATATCTCCCAAACCCTAAGACCTTTCTCTCTCATTCAAAGCTCAGAGGGAAGCTCTCATTACATACTTCAAAAGTGTCAACTACATCTCATTCCAATTCCTCATGAATTTAAAGTTATTATTGGATCAAAATCACTAAAAAACATAAAAGTGCATTTTTCCAACACTTAGAAGAAATTCTGCCCAAGGCAGATTTCAAGTGAAACACCAAAACTTGGAGGGTTGTTTCACATAGTTCTATGCTGAATCAATTCAAGATGTAAACATCAAAGTTGTTGTGCATATTGCCAACAATCCAAGGAGCTTATTGGCATGAAATAATTCAGCTTGAGCCAAGAGTTATGGCTGCTGCAAGACACCATGGCAAGACTGTCATGAAAAACCAGTTTGCATGTTTTCTTGCTATACACGATTTCTGAGTCAAGGCCTAGGATCACTATGCCACATTCATCCAATATGATCCTCATCCATCTGATCCAACCTACATAGCTGAGTCTAAAAGCGAAGGGATCTTCCAACTTGAGGTTAATGCATTTTGTCACATTATGCCCTGAATTCAAAGGAATTTATGTGAAATAGTGCACTTTCAATAAAGCCACTCTACTCAGTCAAGATGCTCACTTAAAAAACAATTAAAACATCTGAAGAATGTGTATTTGGTCAAGACATAGCCCTGTTCTTGGGAGAGGCTAGTTTGCCTTGCATGAGAAGAAATGCCACCAAGCCAAACCCATTGAATGTGATCTGATCTTGCAGCCATTCACTATTCCTCCAAGACAAGAGTTAATCTACTATAAATAGAGGTCCTAACTGATCATTCAAACTACACCAAAGCAGCTTACAAGATTGCTTTCTCTCATTTCCTTCTTAAACTCCAAATTTCATTGTTCTTGAGAAAGCATTATCGGGTTTTGATTTGGAGGCCAATGTAACTCAAACCAATGATTCACACACCTCACACATAACATATAAGAGTGATCTAAACCATTACATCCCATCTGTAACATCAAAATCACCAAATGGCCACCCAATTGCACAAGACTCATGACTTGCTGCAGAAGGAATTAGGTTGGTCAATCCAGAGGATTTCCAATTAACCTAAGCACTCAAACACATCCATTGAGGTACAAGGAAGCTGTCCAAGTCATTGGAACTCATCTATAACACCTCCAAACCAGAATTCGATTCTCTCTTACAGAGGTAAAACTTGAACTCTCAAACTCAATGAATCATGCATCATAAACATGTTTTCTTGTTACCATTATGTTTCTGGATGTTTGTAGATCATTTACCCTCAATCAATTGTGTTAGTTCTTGTATTGGCTGGAATTTTGGTAAAACAATGTTGATGGCATATGTCTGATGTCATAACATTGGTTCTTAACATTAGTTGTTGCAGGATTGAAGTTTTATTTGCTGATGTTATACTTGATGTCTTGACATCAATTATCAGAACATCAGAACATCAGGTTGTGATGTTTTAGGGCTGCGCGTGTTATTTTGTTTTGAGGAGATCTGTTAGAGAGATTGGATGCGAATTTCATGGAGAATATATTTATATTTTCAATCAGAGATGAGCAGATCATGTAACTAACATTAGGGCTGATTTGAAAAGATTTAAAAAGATTAGAAGATCAAATCTGTTTTAAATCCTGATTAAGAACAAATCAAATCATATTATTTTCGAAGAGGTCCAAGCCCAAGTCAGAATGCTATTTAAAGCAGCCTCAACTCTTGTTGGAAGATAACGAAGACAGAGAGCATAGGCTGAGAGTCAATTTGAGTTTTCGTGTGTGTTTTTGTAAACCATTTAGGTTTGAATTGGTGTTACTATTTTGAGTTGTATGTGTATTCACTCTAGAGCTTTTAAGCAAGAGTGTGTTGTTCTTGATCAAAGCTGTTAGGCAGAATCAAGGTGGGTTTTAATTTGTAATCATTGGATTGTATCACTGAGGTGATTTTGGGAGTGAGTGGTTTCTCATACCTAAGTGGTTTCTTAGGTAGAAGTGTCATTGGGTAGTGATTAAGTTAGGTAGATGTCAACTGGGATTATTGAGTCTGTAACTTAATACTACTAATAGTGAATTTCCTCCCTGGCTTGGTAGCCCCTAGACCTAGGTAGTTAGACCGAACTGGGTGAACAATTCATTGTGTAATTTACTGCTTGTTATTGCCTTGTTCTAATTAGTAGAGTGTGTTGTTGTGACATCGCACTTAACATCACACATCTGATACTAGAATTTCAATTGGTATCAGAGCATGCATCCTGCTCTGCATCTGGGTGAGATCTAGGGCTGATACTTTCTAGTGCAATGGACAAGGAGAGTGGTGGATTTGTGAATAGACCCCCTATTCTAGATGGCTCTAATTATGACTATTGGAAACCACAGATGGTTACCTTCTTGAAGTCATTAGACAGCAGGGCTTGGAAGGTTGTCTTAAAAGAATGGAAAGCACCTGTTATTGTTGAAAAGGATGGTACAACAAAGCTAAAACCTGAGGAAGATTGGACAAAGGAAGAAGATGAGCTTGCACTTGGAAATTCAAAAGCCTTGAATGCCATCTTTAATGGTATTGACAAGAATATCTTTAGGCTGGTAAACACTTGTGAAGTAGCTAAGGAAGCTTGGGGTGTCTTGAAAACTACTCATGAAGGAACCTCCAAGGTCAAGATGTCAAGACTTCAACTGCTGACTACAAAGTTTGAAAATCTGAAGATGAAGGAGGATGAAACCATTCATGATTTTCACATGAATATTCTTGAGCTGTCCAATGCTTCTAGTGCTTTAGGAGAAAGAATGACTGAAGAGAAACTGGTAAGGAAGATTCTCAGATCCCTTCCCAAGAGATATAAAATGAAGGTGACTGCTATTGAAGAAGCTCAAGACATCAGCAAGATGACGGTTGATGAGTTGATTGGTTCTCTTCAAACTTTTGAGTTGGGATTGAATGAGGAGCCTGAAAAGTAGACGAAAAGCATAGCTTTGGTGTCTAATACTGAAGATGATAAGAAGGAGTGTAATTTTGAAACTCAGGAGGAACTGTCAAATGTTGTTGTGATGCTTGGGAGATAGTTTAATAAGGTGTTAAAGAGAATGGACAGAAACTATAGACCTAATGTTAAGAACATCACATCTGACAACAACAGGTCTAGTGATCAAGTGAAGAAAACAAGAGATGGAGAAAAGTCCAATCATGACAAAGGAGTTCAATGCTATGAGTGTGAAGGTTATGGTCATGCCAAGAAAGAATGTCCTGCATACCTCAAAAGCATAAAAAGGGGTTATCTGTTTCCTGGTCTGATACAGATAGTGAAAGTGAAGAAGAGAATGCCAAGCATGTTAAGGCATTGACTGAACTATGTGCCTCTGATGGAGAGTATAGTGATGGTGAATTGACCTTTGAAGAGTTGGCATCTTCTTATCAAGAGTTGTGTCTGAAAAGTGAAGAGGTCCTTCAAGAAGGGGAGAAGCAGAAGAAGATTATTGTACAGCTTGAGACTGAGAAAGCTGAACTTAAGAATAAAGTTTTGTTGTTAAAATCCCATCTTGATCAAATGTCAAAATCCATCAGAATGTTAAATAGTGGAACTGACACTCTGGATAAAATACTTGAAGCTGGAAAAGGGGAAAGTGATAAGACTGGTCTAGGATATGAGGGTGAGAAGAAGATATCTGCAGAGGCTAGTTCTTCTGGGGTTAAACAGAACATTCCTCATCATCATGAAAAAGGACATGGTTCTGGAATTAAGAAGGTTGTCCCTCACCTTGGGCCAAAAAATAATGGAAATGGATATGGTCCTGTACCTAAGAAGTTTTTGTCTCAACCTCAAGGAAAGCCTCAGGTTTCTGGAGCTAGGCAGTATATGCCTCCCCAATACCATAGGAGTATGCAGGCTTCTAGTCTTAAACATAACATGTTCCATCCGATGTCTCAACATCAGGGGAAAATGTATGGTTTTGGACCTAATAATGCTGTGCCTCATGGTTATGGCAGAAGAAGGCCACATCATCATGGTAAAAGACAGCCTAATCATTAAAAAAGACAGACTCAGCACTACAGAAGACAACCTAATTATGGGAGAAGACAGCATCAATATCTTGACAGATGGCAACCTCAGCATTATGACAGAAATCATCATCAAGGTGGGAGACGTTTCAATCACTTCAGAGGAGAGATTCAAAGAGTGAGATGTTACTATTGTGGAAGATTTGGCCATATACAATCTTCTTGCTTTAAACTGCATGGTTATCCCAAATCTGTTCCTCAACCTAGACAGAAGCAGGACAGACCTCAGGCTGTTAAACAATGGGTTCCTAAAGCTGCTGTCACATGTCTATTAGCTCACTCATCTGTTAGAACCCCAGCTATGGATGGTTGGTATTCTGACAGTGGTTGCTCAATGCATATGACTGGTTTCAAGAATCAGTTGGTGGATATCAAGACTTACTCCACAAACAATGTAACTTTTGGTAATGGAGAAAAAGGGGAAGTTAAAGGAATTGGAAAATTGAATTGTGAGGCTGGACCTAATCTTGAAAGTGTACTTCTGGTCAAAGGATTGACTGCTCATTTGATTAGCATCAGTCAGTTATGTGATGAAGGATTCAAGATTAGCTACACTAAAGATGAATGTTTAGTGACTAATGAGAAGAGTGAAGTCGTTATGAGGGGAGTTAGATCCATAGATAAGTGTTATTTATGGGTTCCTCAAGAGTCCAGCTCATCATGTAATGTCAAGGATGATGTTATGACATCTGAATGTGACATTAGAAGGATCACCAAACAGCCTAGTGTCATGCAATTATTCAGAGGATATCTTGAAGAAACTAAGGTCATAGAGGTTGATCATTAAGATATGAAGGGTAATATGTGTCCTGAAATTTGTGAAATCTTAAGTAGAAATTTGGGCACGTGGAAAAGTCATCTGATGTTAGTGACTTATGGTGTGCATTTAATAAATTTCAAAAATTTAAAAGGAAATTTGTTTTGGTGGGAAAAATAC
Organism: Lathyrus tuberosus; assembly: GCA_022829125.1. NCBI lineage: Eukaryota > Viridiplantae > Streptophyta > Magnoliopsida > Fabales > Fabaceae > Lathyrus > Lathyrus tuberosus. Next base: position 9,454,815 of record JALAZF010000201.1, on the reverse strand, counting down.
ATTTATTGGCTTTTAAGTGATCATCAAAAGAAGCCCCCTTACCTTAGGCTATCATTCCCTATTGTTACTCTCACACGCTACGTCAATCTCCACAATCCAAGTCCGTTCATCTTCTCCCCTAAGAACAGAAATTACAACACATCCTTGTACATCAACTGTTTCAAAGGAACAATGTCTCAACATGGGTCATCTCCCTCCAAGGAATCTGGTTCAAAGAGCTCTTCGCATGCAACATCTAGGGTTTCGAGGAAAGAAGTCTCGATGGATGAAGCCTTGGACATAGCGCCTCTCTCTATGATTCCAGGTTCAGAAAAGACAAGACCTGAGAAGTATCAACCTAAGCGGTCTTCAAAAGGTAATACTTCTGATCAATCTACGAGTAAGAAATTTGATGATAGCAAAAGTAGAGCGTTTGTCACTAGTGTTTTGTTTGGAGACAAACCTACTCCTAAGACTACCACCCCTCTTCCTCAAGCTGTTGAAGAAAGGGCAGATGTGGACAAAAGTATTGATCAGATTGTCACAAAAATATTTGAGAAAGGGATTTCTGTGAAGGGAATATCTAGACCTCTAAGTCAAATGTCGGCTGATGAATCTGTTAGAGAAAAGGGTGACATGCAAACTTCTGAAACCGATCTTCACAGATTGGTTGTTTCAGTCATTGAAGATGCTGAGATTGAAGATGAAGTTGAAGCTGAAGCTGAAAGAGAAAGGGATACTCATGTTGAAGATGAGGTTTATGTTGAACATGATGTTGGAACATCACCTGCTATGGATGTTACTCCTAGTCCCAGAGGGAAGAAGAATGCTGATGTGGTGGATGTTGTTGACTTATCTGATAATGAATTAATTGGTAATACTGTTCCTGGTATTGCCAATAAATTAAAGACTAGAAAAGGAAAGACTGTGGAATCTTCTCCTAAGATGACATCTGAAGGCAAGAAGAAAAAGACATCTGTAGTTGGACCAACTAAATCTTGGAGCAAGGTTGCTATGACTTCCAAAAAGAGAAAGATTAGAGAAGAATCTGAATCTGGGTATGATGTTGAGGAAGATGTTCAAGACATCACCCCTGTCAGAAAGACCATTTTGAAGAGAATTTCTAATAAGGTTCCTGAAGTGCCAGTGGACAACATATCCTTTCATTATGTTAGCAGTGCTCCAATGTGGAAATTTGTGTGTCAAAGGAGATTAGCTCTGGAAAGAGAGCTTGGAAAAGATGCATTGGAGATGAAAGAAATTATGGAGCTCATTCATGTTGTTGGCCTGTTGAAGACTGTGACAAAATTCTCTAAGTGCTATGGTGGACTTGTTAAGGAATTTGTTGTTAACATTCCTATAGACATTTCTGATAAAAGAAGTGTGGACTTCATGAAGGTGTTTGTTAGGGGTAAGTGTATTAATTTCTCTCCTAGTACCATCAATAAGTATCTGGGAAGAGATAATCAAGAAGGTTGTAAACTGGAAGTGACTGATAATGATGTGTGTAAAGAGATCACAGCCACTCAAGTGAAGGTTTGGCCACTGAAAGGTAAATTGACAGCTAGCAAACTCAGTATCAAGTATGCTATTTTGCACAGAATTGGAGCTGCTAACTGGGTACCTACTAATCACAAAACCACCATAGCTGTGGGATTAGGAAGGTTTATTTATGCTGTTGGGAAAAAGGTCAAGTTCAATTATGGAAATTACATATTTGATCAAGTTGTGAAGCATGGTGCCACTAATGCTATCAAGATGCCTATAGCATTCCCTTCCCTTGTCTGTGGAATGATCATAGATCAACATCATGGAATTTTAACTAGCTCAGATGTAGCATGTAAGAGGGAGTTAGCTTTATCCTTGCATCCCAAGTTGTTTGTTGGGAATCATGTTCCAGACATTGTTGTAACATCAAGTTCTGGTGTTAAGAAGGCCAACACTAAAACTGAGATGATTGAAGAATTGAAGGCGGCCTGCAAGGATCTTGATATGGTGATCAGTACTAGCACTGCTAGGAAGATGAAAATTGAGCAGATGATCAAATCCTTGGAACAAGGTGAAGATGATGTGGGTGTAAATGCTGAAGATTTAAGTTCAGAGGAAGGTGATGAGGATATTACAGATGGTTCTGATACTAATGAAGATTGAAGTGCTACTTTTACTGTTTATTGTTTTTGTAGTTTTTTTGTTTCTGCTCAATGTGAGCATGTTGTGTAATCTGGATAAATGTACTTTTATGCTTATCTTGTTTGTGTTCTATGATTTGTCTTGTCATGTGGTGCTGACTTTTGACTGACAAGGAGAGCTAGTAGGACTAACTACTGTAAGTGTTAGGTGTGTCAGGGCATATCTTGTTGGTAGTTGTCCAATTATGGCTAAAAAGGGGGAGAGTTAGCCTATGTGCCTATGTGTTGCCTAGGTGTCTGATGTGATTCTAGGCTTGAGGGGGAGTTTAGCTCTGTGCAGATTTTGGAACAGCTGGTTTGCTGGTTCTTGTTTTGAGAGGGAGTTTAGCAGATTTGAATGTGATTGCTGCTGGTTGGGTTTTAGCTGTTTGGAGTTTAAAGTTTTTCCGCTGCAGGTACCTCTGATGTTGGCAGAGATTGTTTTAGCCAAAATTAGCCAAAGGGGGAGATTGTTAGTTCTTGTATTGGCTGGAATTTTGGTAAAAAAAAGTTGAACAATGTTGATGTCATATATCTGATGTCATAACATTGGTTCCTAACATTAGTTGTTGCAGGATTGAAGTTTTATTTGCTGATGTTATACTTGATGTCTTGACATCAGTTATCAGAACATCAGAACATCAGGTTGTGATGTTTTAGGGTTGCGCGTGTTAGTTTGTTTTGAGGAGATTTGTTAGAGAGATTGGATGCGAATTTCTTAGAGAAGATATTTATATTTTCAATCAGAGATGGAGCAGATCATGTAACTAACATTAGGGCTGATTTGAAAAGATTTAAAAAGATTAGAAGATCAAATCTGTTTTAAATCATGATTAAGAACAAATCAAATCAAATTATTTTGGAAGAGGTCTAAGCCCAAGTCAGAATGCTATTTAAAGCAGCCTCAACCCTTGTTGGAAGATAACGAAGATAGAGAGCATAGAATGAGAGTCAATTTGAGTTTTCGTGTGTGTTTTTGTAAACCATTCAGGTTTGAATTGGTGTTACTATTTTGAGTTGTATGTGTATTCACTCTAGAGCATTTAAGCAAGAGTGTGTTGTTCTTGATCAAAGCTGTTAAGCAGAATCATGGTGGGTTTTAATTTGTAATCATTGGATTGTATCACTGAGGTGATTTTGGGAGTGAGTGGTTTCTCATACCTAAGTGGTTTCTTAGGTAGAAGTGTCATTGGGTAGTGATTAAGTTAGGTTGATGTCAACTGGGATTGTTGAGTCTGTAATTTAATACTACTAATAGTGAATTTCCTCCTTGGCTTGGTAGCCCCCAGACGTAGGTAGTTAGACCGAACTGGGTGAACAATTCATTGTGTTATTTACTGCTTGTTATCGCCTTGTTCTAATTAGCAGAGTGTGTTGTTGTGATATCGCATTTAACATCACACATCTGATACCAGAATTTCAAATTGTTGTGTACAATTCGAGTATAGGATTCATTGAGTTCATGCCAATTTTAGGGTTCTTAAGGTTTTATCAGATTATGTTTTGATTCACTTGATTTCAATAAAATTGGGTATTGTCATTGTGTTCCTCATCTGAAAACGCACGATTTTCATTTTTGAATCATGAGAATTGGTTGAGGAACGAGTAAGATAGGGTGCTTCTTGCACGAGCTCGAGGATGAAGATGGCCATGGTACGATTCTTCAGAAATTCAACCAAGTTTGTTATATATTTATTGTTTGCCATATATTAAATGAATTGGCATTGCTCCCCAGTGGTTGATCAACTGGTTTGTGTGTATTGAGCGAGCGAAAGGTCTGGGGTTCGAATCCCCCTCGCCCCAGACCTCTTTTTTATCACTTGTCCCATTTTATTTTATTTTTCATATTATTTTTAATAATTTGAAAAATTAATTTCTCTCTCAATTTTAATCATTTTTTGTTGGTTCTTTTACTGAAAAATCACAAAAATATTAAAATATTTTATTCTACAAAAAAATCTGATTTATATTGTTTATTTATATAGTTGGTATTTTTGTGAATAAATTCATTTTTTATTGTTTTTAAACATTTTAAAAGTGAATTTTTATCTTGAAAATCAAAGCCAAATGAGTTCTAAATCATCTTGTGATTAAAACCTCATTTTTCAAACCTTAACCAAAAATCACAATTAGTTTATTTAAACTTATTTGGTATTTTTATCATTTTTATTGATTTTCTTTAAAGAATTACTTTTAAAAGAAAATGAAATTAGGGTTTCTTTGATTTTTGATCCTTATCAAATATTTCAGAATAAACTTTGGGCCTCTAATAGAGTGTAAGACCCAATCCCTTTCTTAACCAAAACCGTTTTTGGGCCTCAGATATTGTATAAGTCCCAACACATTTTAAAAAAATCTCGGTGCGATCGCCAGTTCAAAATCAAATCATCTGGGCCTCTCCTTGAGCTATAAGTCCCATTTCCTTTTCTTAAAACACTTATGGGTCTCTAATAGAGTGTAAGACCCAGCCATTTTTTTGTACATAAATAATTTTGGGCCTTAGTCATTGTTTAAGTCCCAGTACAATTTTCAAAACAACGGTGCGATCACTGTTTTACCATGGGCCTCTCCTTGAGTTGTAAGCCCCATCACTTGTACAAAAATAAATCTTTTGGGCCTCTCCTTGAGTTGTAAGATTCATCCCTTTGTACAGAAAACCTTTTTTAGGCCTCAGTCATTGTATAAGTCCCGATACAATTTTCAGATCAACGGTACGATTACTATTTTTCATCTGGGCCTCTCCTTGAGTATAAGCCCCAACAATCTTTTCAAAATCAACTTCCCTTTAATTTAGGTTCAAATGTACAGTTTTTATCAAAACTTTCTTTAATTTCTTTAAAACTAACAATACAACTATGGAAGCTTGCTCGCCTATAAGTTTTTATCAGCTTTCTTTTACTTATTTATACATACACATGTATATATTTGTTTGAACAACATGGAAGCTTGCTCACCTGTAAGTTTTTACTAGCTTTACTTTACATGCTTTCATATATATATATATATATATATATATATATATATATATATATATATATATATATATATATATATAACTGTATTGTGGGAAGCTGCTCCCCTGTAAGTCCTTCTTTCATATCCTTTTAAATACTTGTCATATATCAACTGTATATATACTAGTATATTTGCTTAGAGTTTTCCCCGGCAACTAGGTCTAGACCTAGGTAAAGCCAGTTGGTCACTCTTTGATACAGTCAAAACTATATCCCCATAGGATTTTCAAATACAGTCTTGCCTTCTCTTAGGCTTAAACAATATGGAACAAAGAGAAACGTAGTAATCCCGGTGAACCTTTTCTCAGACTGTCACTATTAGAACTTGTCAAAGAAATTCAGTTTCCCCAGAGAGGATTAATTCTTGGTGAAACCTCTCTTGAATTTCTTCAAACCCTAGAACTGTTCACTAAAGAAAAGATTATTCCCGGTGAAACTTTTCTTAAACTCTTCTTAAGTTTGGGACCCACAGGCTTCCTAAAAGCGTCCCCGCCTGCTCTAGGGCTTTGTACAAGGACCCTTCGGCTTCTTAGAAGTTATCATGCCTTCTCTTGGGCTTAATACAAGGACTCTGAAGACCTTTTAAAGGTATAAGACAGAACTTAGTCATCCTTTGCTAGAGCAGTCTTTCCAGAGTCAAAACCTCAGACCAATTTAGGGTTGATTCTCATCCCTTAAAACACTTGCCTCCTCTTGGGCATCATACAAAGACAAACTCTTCCATACCATTAGACTTGGACAGTCTAATCCCCCCTCAAGATCTCAAAGACATTCTCAAGCACCTTACAAACATAAGAGAAACCCTGGTCATTCTGGATCAATCGCCCATAGAGTTAAAACCCATGGGTTCTAAAACCCAGTCTCTCTCCCAAAATTCCCCAGCCAGGGTCAATTTATCATCAGTATAACACTACCCCAAATCAGAACCTCAAGGTTTCTGATATTTCAACTCTTTTGTAACCCTCAGCAAGAGTTGATTCCTCATTTGGACCTGCCTCGGGATCTCAATAATCCCCCAGCAGAAGCTAGCCTCCTCTTAGGCTTTGTATAATGATCCTTCCTTTCCTAAGCATATCTAGCCTCCTCTTGGGCTTTGTACAAAGATTTTCTCCCCAGCAGAGCTAACCTTTTCAGACTCTCTTGTTGAGTCAATCAACTTTCAGACTCTCTTGTTGAGTCAATAACCTCTTAATACTCTCTTGTTGAGTAAACCCTTTTAGCCTCAATCTTGGGCTTTGTACAAGACATATAAAAATACTCTCTTGTTGAGTCAATCTTTTCCAGCCTCCTCTTAGGCTTGGTATAAAGATTTCTCCTAACAGAAGCTAGCCCCCTCTTATGCTTTGTATAATGATTTCTCCAGCTTGTTTAGCCACAATCCTGGGCTTTGTACTGGACAAATAAAAATACTCTCTTGTTGAGTCAAATCCTTTCCAGCCTCAATCTTGGGCTTTGTACAAGACACCATATAAATTTCCTAAGTAGAGTCAATCCTCTCCTTTTCAGCCTCAATCTTGGGCTTTGTACAAGAGAGATAATACTCTCCAGCAGTGTCAAACTCTTTTCAGCCTTAATCTTTGGCTTTGTACAAGAAACCTATAATACCCTCAGCTGACTCAGTAAAGTCTCACTTTAGCCTCAATCTAGGGCTTTGTACAAGACAGATAAATATTTCTTTCCCCTCGAGTCAGTCTTCTTTTCAGCCTCAATCTTGGGCTTTGTACAAGACACAAACAACCCCCCCCCAACTGAGTCAAAATCCCTTTTAGCCTTAATCTTGGGCTTTGTACAAGACATACATAACATTTTCCCCGAAAAAGTCAAACTTTTAGCCTCCTCTTAGGCTTTGTATAATGATATCCCCAAAAGAGTCAGTCTCTATTTAGCCTCAATCTTGGGCTTTGTACAAGACATATATAAACATTCTCTTGTTGAGTCAGCCTGCTATAGCCTCCTCTTAGGCTTTGTATAAGGACTTCCCCAGTGGAGTCAATCAACCTCTTAGCTTCAACCTTGGGCTTTGATCAAGGCACACAAAAATCAACATCCCCTCATAGGAAATTAAAATATCTCTGTAGGAAGTCATTGCTCTGTTTATCACTTATCAAAACAGACATCCAAAACAAACCCTAAATCCCCGATAACTGCTGTAAGTGGCACACTTGTTGATTCAAACATCCAAGCTGTTGTCCATCTTTTATCATGGTAAATCCTATCTTTTATCTAATTGCTATAAGCGGCAAGCCTCTGGATTATTTACATCCATGCCACTGTCCCTCTCTTAGTATGAGAAATTCCTAAGGAAAAATGGCATTGCTCTATGCTGAGTTAAAGTTTTCTCCTTCAGGACAAATCCCCTATAAAGGAAATTATGGCATTACTGGATTCACATATCCCAGTTAAAGTAATCCTCCTTTATAAACAATCACCCAACATTTGTGATAAACAGACGAGACGTCTCCCTTTAGAGATGACAAATTATCTCTCAGTCAAACCTTTTAGCTTCAATCTTGGGCTTTGAACAAGACACAAATACTCAACCTTTTAGCTTCAATCTTGGGCTTTGAACAAGACACCCAAATATCTTTTTCCTCCCTGAGAATTTAAGGAACTACGATTGCTCTGATTTCCCTGTTTCATTTAAACGGGAATACGTAGGCATAAGATTGCAAAATCTTAGCGAGCATACTAATAAAAAAATCTAGGTCCAGTACCTTTATACTAATCAAAACTTAGGTCCAGTACCTTACCAAAAACATCGAAAAAACCCGAACCTCAACAAAAACTCACTCTCTCTCTCTCTCTCTCATATTTCCCAAGAAACTTTCCCAACCTATTAACGGATAAACACCATCAAGTACAAAGCGAAAGCTAAAGCTAACAACCTGTGGATAACCACATATAAGATGTGTAATTGACAATTCCCCATGGTATAACCTGACCCCGAACTCCCCGAATCTCTTTAAGCGTTTGTTTAGTTAAACATTCGCGTGCAAGGTTAGTTTTAGATAGCTTCCCTCTCCCTTCTAGCTTCACGGGATAAATAAGAAATCAAAAAGTAGCACCCCTCCCTCTTCATTGAGGAGAAAAACCAATTCCTGCGATAAGGTGGTCGCGTCACCGACAAAAATCGCACGTTACAGATCCGTCGAAGGCTTTGACGATGACCTCACTGCCTCTCATCGCAGATCCTTAAAATGATAGTCGCATCAGAGTAGATTTTGGCATAACATTCAGAGCTGACCTTGTATCTACCAGTACGCTGGCTAAAGCATTGTCCTGGCAGTTGGCTGTAATGTTAAGCGCCATGTTGTGATTTTTACCTTCTTCTGGCAGTTCTTCATCACTGAATCCCAAGTTGTTGCACGAAGTGATGTTGGAAATGATGCTGTTGAATTGTCTTATCGTCACATCTTGTTCCACAAAGGCTTGCTCTGAGACTTTTTGTAGAGCTTCCCTGTGAGCTTCGAAACTGAGCAAGAGAGATAACACAAAGATTCTCGAAGGAATTTGCAACAGTTGGTCTACAATGTTGTACTTGCTCTTCTGGATGAGCTTCAGCATCTCATCGTTGTTCTTTGAAAGGCCGGGATTAGTGAATTGCCCGACTGGTTGATTGGGAACTTCTGTTTGAGGATCCTTTTCCTTGGTGGGTTCTCCAATTCCTCTGTTGAAGATTCGACCGCTCCGTGTTACTCGACTGATGTCGGCAATGTTTACGACGGAGGGTAATGGAGTTTCCTTTCCATTCTCAATTGTTGTTGCACCGTATTTGTAAGGGATAGCCTTATCGGATTTGTACGGTATTGGTCCCAGAAGATAGATAACCACATGAGCCTTTTGATTTTTCTGACCATCATAGGCAGCATCAATTGGTTCGAGGTTGAGAATCTTTCTACTATCAAGAGGAACTCTTGATTCATGCAGTAGAGGGATTACGATGCATACGTCTTTGGTCACTTCTCATTTAGGGATTAAGACATCATCTTTGCTTTGATCAGGAAGATAGTCTTACATTACGTTGATCGAACCAAATCTTGAACATGGTCGGATCTCCTTTTGATCCAACTGATTTTGAAGAGCTGACCGTACAAGATAACATCCTTGGTTGCTCTCTGAGCAAAATCTGCAGCGCTCATAGTTTTGTGGTGGCACCCAGCCACGACCGCTTGGATGTAGTGCAACTTTACTAGATCGGTTTCCATCGAGCGAACATCCTGACTTTGATGCCTAGTAGGGTTCCCGTTAGTCATACTAACTTGTTATGTGTCTTCATCTAGATAGATCGGAAGCCACCAGTGGTTCAACAAGTGTTGAAGTGTTCTTTGGACAAGTGCACATCCTTGGTCATTCTCACGACATACTTTACAGTTCTGATAATCATGTGAAGCCAGAAAACTGAGCCTGACCTGCTTAGTGTGTAATTCTACCAAACTGGTATTCATCAAGCGGATATCAAAGATTTTAATCATATTAACTTGATAATGACTTCTATCACGGTAGTCCTGAATCCATCCGAGATCCATCTGACACTGGAGGGCCTCTTGTACAAAAGAGCATCCCTGATTATTTATCGAGCAGATCAGACAGGAATTGTGATCATGCCGTGGCAGATCATAATGTTGGCTTTGCCTTGAGTGCATTGCCACCAAGTTGACATTTATTGCCAGAATGTTGTGGTTCTGGACAATGTTGGGATTTGCATAAGTCATGTTGACCTCACGGGTTCGGTGATCTTGGATTCATCCGAGATCCATCTGTTCTTGTAGAGCTGATTGCACTATGGAACATCCTTGATTATTCTTTGAGCAGATATCACACTGGTGATAATTGTGAGACGACACATGACCGTATCCGCTATGTCTGCAATGCATTTTGACCAGATTGGTTTCTAATAGGAGTACATTGTGAATTTGATAGATGTGGTTAGATTCTTCCTCTATCAAATTTACTGCAGCCTTCTCGTGTTGAGGCAACGAGTTCGCCTGAACATTTGGATTTGTATCTTTGAAAGATAGGACCCCGTTCCTTACAACCTTCTGCACATCAAATTTGAAGCTGAGATAGTTTTCTATATTATGCCCTGGTCCTCCTTGATGGTAAGGGCAAGTTTGATCCACTTTGAACCAAAAAGGCAGATTTTCCGGTATTGTAAGAGGAGACCTGGTTTGGACGTGCCCCTTGATCAGTAGTAGTGGAAACAGTTCTGCGTACAACATCGGTATAGGGTCAAACCTTGATGGTCGTGTCGTACGATTGTTATTTTTGTACTGAGGACGAGCCTGCTGAAGAGGTTGTTGTGTCCTTTGCTGATACTGTTGTTGATTTGGTTGGCTCTGAGCAAACTCAGGTTTATACGTTGGAACAGGCACAGGGTTGATAGCAGGAGTTACTGCTGCTACTGGTTGATACCTTCGCCTTTGCTTTTCGAGAGAGATAATACCAATATCCTGCTTTTTTTTCTTAGAGAAAGCACTACCGTATCTTTTGGTATTGCTAGATGGTCCCGTATCTTTGACCAGACGTCCTTCCCGGACTGCTTCTTCAAGGCGGACTCCCATGTTCACCATCTCAGTGAAGTCGTTAGGCGCACTGGCAACCATTCGGTCGTAATAGAATGAACTCAAGGTTTTGAAAAAGATCTTTGTCATCTCTTTTTCCTGAAGAGGAGGACAAATCTGGGCGGAAATTTCACGCCACCTCTGAGCATATTCCTTAAAGGTTTCCTTGTCCTTCTACGACATTGCTCTGAGTTGATCTCTATCTGGTGCCATGTCCAGGTTATACTTATACTGCTGAACGAAGGCAGTGCCAAGATCTCTCAAAGTGACGATCTTGGTGCGATTTAAACCCATGTACCATTTGAGTGCGGCACCGGTTAAACTATCTTGAAAGTAATGGATTAGTAGCTGTTGATTCTCTGTCTGAGTTGACATCTTTCGAGCGTACATCACTAAATGACTTTGAGGGCAAGCGTTGCCCTTGTATTTTTCAAAGTCAAGCACCTTGAATTTGTGCGGGATTTTCACATTAGGGACTAGACAAAAGTCCGCGGCGTCCTTTCCGAATAAATCCTGACCGCAAATGGCATGCAGTTCCTTCTGCATCTCCAGAAATTGCTCCTGGAACTCATTCATTCTTTCGTACATGCTTTCGTTCCCACTAGAGATTACTTGTGGAATCTGTCCTTCCGGGACAGTGTGTACCACTGGTTGTGGTATGGTCATTACGGCGGTGACTCTTGGTGATTCCCTATCCCGAAGTTTGTAACCTTCAGGAGTTGCTGTCATGACTCTTGCATCCTCACTTTCCCGAAGTTTGTAACCTTCAGGCCCAGCGGTTCCTGCTGCAGTTTCCGGGTCTTCCGTGACCGGCAGAATGTATCATTCAGAGATAAAGTTGATAGGCATGCCCCAGGGACGATCTTTAGGCATGTTGTATTGAGGATCATACGTCTCCACTATGGGCATAGATGTGATTTCCGAGATCACAGTCCTTTTTTGTTGTCTCCGGGTTGTTGCCAGGGATTGCATGTAATTGTGGAGTTTTCTCAGATCTTCCTTCAGAGCATCGATTTCTTCTCTCAGCTCTCTGTTTTCTTCCTCGAGATCGTCCATTTTCTTTTTTCGATTGGCCAGAGTATTGTATGAGTGAGACAGTTTGACTCTAGATTCGAGACACAGACGTGAGATTCGAAGGTAAGAAGAATGTGTTATGTGAGAATGATGAATGCAATGATATATATTAATTAATTTTTGTTTTAATCAAAAAGAAACTTCAACAAATAGATTGCAAATATCATACATTGGGGAGACCCCATTTTATTGAATTTGGAAAGATTGCAGAAAGGGAAATACAGTATTTTACAAAGTGTTGTAAAAGGAAAAGTCTAAGCTTATGGATCCTGAGTCCTCTCTGAGGAGATCTCAGATGCTCGTTCTGGTATTTTCCTTTTCTTTGACTGGGGCTCTTCAGCCGTTGTCGGGTTGTCGGTCATTTGCCAAGTAAAAGGAGCGAGCAAGTTCCTTTGATCTTCTATAGCATGTTGTTCTAGAATCTCGATCAGAGCATCCTTTTCTTTTAATAGTTCCTGAATTTTGGTACACTCTACATTGAGAATACGGTACTTGTTCTTCCAAGATTTATTTTCCCTTCGAACTTTATTGAGAGTGACCTGGAGTTTTTCCGCATCAAACATAAAATAAAGGACAAATTCCTTTAGCGGAAGACTTCTTGACGAGGGTAAGGCATCTTCAGCTTGAGGGCTCTAGTGTGTACCCAGTGGAGATAAGGTTCCATAGAGACACATTCTGGTTTTCCTAGAGACTCTCCTCCTTTCCTGTGAACATGTTTCCAGGCATGCACTATTTCTGCCTTTAGTGCCCTGTAATTTTCTCCTTCCTTGAAGAAAAGGCCTTCCAGATGAACATTACGCGGGATATGCCTCATCGGGTATCCGAGTTGACGGCGAACTAAAATTGGATGATAGTTGATTCCTCCTTTAGTTCCTATGAGGGGTACGTTAGGGAAATTTCCACATTTGTCAATGATCCGTATCCCGTCATAGATCTGATTGTACCAATCTATGTCAGAGTTGGTAAGAGACATGATTCACTGTGACCAACGTAGAGTACTCTTATGATCCCAAAAAGCAGCAAACTTTGGTAAATGGGAAGTGAACCATTTGTATAGCGGGGGTACACTGCATGTGATCATTCCTCCGTTGTACAAATTTCTTAAGTGTACAGAATGATAAGCATTTGAGAGCAAGGTTGGTACGGGGTTTCCAATCAGAAATATCTTAATGGCATTGTTATCGACGAAGTTATCTATGTTGGGAAAAAGGAATAACCCGTATGTGAGTAGAACAAAGATATCTTTGAAAGCAGCAACGTTTCCTATACTGGCAAAGTACAGGGCTTTCTCTACCAAGAAGTTGGCCGGTAAACCTTGGATTTCTTCCTTAGCGGTCATGTGAGTCCTAACTTCTGATTCGTCCAAATAGATTGCTCTTGCAATGGTTTGATCCTTTGGAATTTCTTCCAGTCCAGAAAATGGAGCTTGGTCAGTGATGGGTAAATCAGTCAAGTGAGAATACTCCTCTAGTGTTGGTGCTAGTTGATAATCCGGGAACGTGAAACAGTGATAAACTGGACCGTAAAACTGGATTAGCATGGACATGATTCCTTCAACTACATGGACCCTTAACAGAGACAGCAGTCCTCCGTACTTAGCTCTGAAAGCATCAGGGTTGGTGATCATCCTTGCCAACCCTCTTAAATCCTCTAGTTTTGGAACCTTAAAGGTGTACTTATGCGTCTTACTTCTACCGAAATCCATAACGCAATCTTTCTCTCTGATATTTGCAATCATTGTTTTAGTTTAATTTGAAAAAAAGGAGAGAGACTAGAAAAGAAGATTTTTTTTCTTTGTTTAAAAGTTTTTTAAATGAATGCATGAATGCAGCACACAAAATCATAGAAAAAACATGGGTTCAAAGGTTCAGCGTCACGAGCATGGAGTCATGGGTCTACCCATCCCCAAAGGTTTTACTATGGTGAATTTTTGCACCTGTTCTCAAAATCATTGACCCCTCCTGGGATAACAACAGCAGGCTGGTTCACCCAAGCGAGCTGTATCATCTTAGGGTAATCTCAATTGAGTGTAGTATCGTATGTCAACTATTTCTGATAGCTACCGCACAACTAAATAGTCACATGGTTACTGTCTACTAAATCCTCAGTTTCAAGGATACCACAATCGAACAATTTGCTTTCACAACAGAAGTCGTTAAACATTGAATCAGCAAAGGGTATCTCCACTGATTTGATGGTCTACCGGGACAGCTTATTCGGTATTCACTCTCTGTAAGACCGCCCGTCTCTGCCATCACCTATCTTAGGTATCACTCAAACTTTCCGCATGCGACATCACTCGCATTCCCATTAGCAGAAAAATAAACACGGATATCAAGTAGGAAAAGCGATATATATATATATATATAGTATGATTCCTAAAACTAACATCCTAGACCTCTTAAGAGCTATAATCCTAGTCCCTAACGGACAAAATGACTCCCAAGCAGAGTCGCCATTTTACTGTAGCGTGCGATTTTTGTCGGTGACGCGACCACCTTATCGCAGAATGGGTTCCTCCTACCATTGCGGTGAGGAGGAAGAGTGCTACTTTCTGATTTCTTATTTATCCCGTGATGCTGGAAGGGAAAGGGAAGCTATCTAAAACTAACCTTGCACACAAATGTTTAACTGAACAAATGTTTAAAAGAGATTCGGGGAGTTCGGGGTCAGGTGATACAATGGGGAGTTGTCAGTTACCCATCCTATATGTGGTTATCCACGGGTTGTTAGTTTTAGGTTCTGCTTTGTACTTGATGGTGTTTATCTATTGATGGGTTGGGAAAGTTTCTTGTTTGAGAGAGAGAGAGGGTTTTTGATGATTTTGGTGAGGTATTGGACCTCAGTTTTGATTAGTGTGAAGGTACTGGACCTGGATTTTTTGATTGGTATGCTCGCTAAGATTTCACAATCTTATGCCTACGTATTCCCGTTTTAAAGAAACAGGGAAATCAGAGCAATCGTAGTTCCTCCTATTCTAAGGGAGGAAAAGATGTTTTGGTGTCTTATTCAAAGCCCAAGATTGAAGCTAAAAGGTTTATTTGTGTCTTGTTCAAAGCCCAAGATTGAAGCTAAAAGGTTTGACTGAGAGAAAATTTGCCATCTCTAAAGGGAGACATCTCGTCTGTTTATCACAACTGTTGGGTGACTGTTTATAAAGGAGGGCTACTTTAACTGGGATATGAGAATCCAGCAATGCCATAATTTCCTTTATGTGGTATTTGTCCTGAAGGGCAAAACTTTAACTCAGTGTTGAGAAATGCCATTTTTTCTTAGGAATCTTTCATACTAAGAGAGGGACAGTGGCGTGGATGTAAGGCTTACAGCAATTAGATGAAAGATGGAGTTTTACTAGGATAAGAGATGGACTACAACTTGGATATTTGAATCAACAAGTGTGCCACTTACAGTGGTTATCTGAGATTAGGGTTTGTTTTGAATGTCTGTTTTGATGTGTGATAACACAGAGAAATGTCTTCCTACAGAGAGATTTTAATTTCCTCTGAAGGGATATTGATTTTTATGTGCCTTGATCAAAGGCCAAGTTTGAAGATAAGAGATTGATTGACTCTACTGGGGAAGTTCTTATACAAAGCCTAAGAGGAGGCTGGAAAAGACTGACTCAACAAGAGAGTGTTTATCTGTCTTGTACAAAGCCCAAGATTGAGGCTAAAAAGAGACTGACTCTTTGGGGGATATCATTATACAAAGCCTAAGAGGAGGCTAGAAGTTGACTTTTCCGGGGGAATATTTTATCTGTCTTGTACAAAGCCCAAGATTGAGGCTAAAAGGGTTTTTGACTCCGCTAGGGAGGGTTTGTATGTGTCTTGTACAAAGCCCAAGATTGTGGCTGAAAAGAGATTGACTCTGTGGGAAAGAAATCTTTATATGTCTTGTACAAAGCTCAAGATTAAGGCTAAAAGGAGACTTTACTGACTCGGCTGAGGATATTTTAGGTGTCTTGTACAAAACCCAAGATTGAGGTTGAAAAGAGTTTGGCTCTACTGGAGAGTATTACCTGTCTTGTATAAAGCCCAAGACCGAGGCTGCAAAGAGGATTGACTCTGCTTAGGGATATTATTTCTCCAAGCCTAAAAGAAGGCTGGGAGGAATTGACTTCGCTGGGGAAGATATTATCCAGAGCTTAAGAGAAGGTTACGAAGATTTTGACTTTGTGGTAGAAAGCTTATAGATGTCTTGTACAAAGCCCAAGATTTAGGCTAAAAAGATTACTGACTCAACAAGAGAGTGCTTATATGGTGTCTTGTATGAAGCCCAAGATTGAGGCTGAAAAGATGACTGACTCAACAAGAGAGTGCTTATATCTTTCTCGTACAAAGCCCGAGATTGAGGCTGAAATGTTAATGATTGACTCAACTAGAGAGTGTTTATATCTGTCTCGTACAAAGCCCGAGATTGAGGCTGAAAGGGTTGACTCAACAAGAGAGTGCTTTTGTTTTATACCATTGACTCAACAAGAGAGTGTGGAAAGTTGATTGACTCAACAAGAGAGTCTGAAAAGGTTAGCTCAGCTGTGGAAAATCATTGTACAAAGCCCAAGAGGAGGCTGACTTTGCTAGGGGAAAGGAGGGATCATTATACAAAGCCTAAGAGGAGGCTAGCTTCTGCTGAGGACTATTGAGATCCAGAGGCAGGTCCAAATAGGGAGTCAACTCTTGCTGAGGGTTTGCAGAAGAGTTGAGATATCAGATGCCTTGAGGTTCTGATTTGGGATAGTGTTATACTGATAATAAGCTGACCCTGGCTAGGGGAAACTTAAAGTGAGAGTTTAAAGATTGAGTTTTGAAAACCTATGGAGGTTTCAACTCTACTGGATATTGGTTAAATGACCAGGGTTTCTCCCGTGTTGGCAAGGAACTTGAGAATGTCTTTGAGACTCAATAGGGGTTTAGACTGTCCAAGTCTACTGGTATGGAAGAGTTTATCTTTGTATGATGCCCAAGAGGAGGCAGGTATTTTAAGGGATGAGAATCAACCCTAAATTGGTCTGAGGTTTTGACTCTTTAGAAAGACTGCTCTAACAAAGGATGACTAAGTTATGTCTTATACCTTTAAGAGGTCTTCAGGGACCTTGTATTAAGCCCAAGAGAAGGCATGATAACTTCTAAGAAGCCGGAGGATCCTTGTACAAAGCCCAAGAGGAGGAGGGGATGCTTTTAGGAAGCCTGTGGGTCCAAACTTAAGAAACGTTCAAGAAAATTTTCACCAGGAATAATCCTTTCTTTAGTGAACAGTTCTAGGGTTTGAAGAAATTCAAGAGAGGTTTCACTGGGAATTATTCCTCTCTGGGGAAGATGAATTTCCTTGACAATTTTCTAATAGTGACAGTCTGAGAAAAGTTTAACCGGGAATAATGCCTTTCTCTTTGTTTCATATTGTTTAAGCCCAATAGAAGGCTAGACTGTATCTGGAAATCCTATGGGGATCTAGTTTTGACTGTATTAAAGAGTGACCAACTGGCTTTACCTAGTTCTAGACCTAGTCGCTGGGGAAAACTCTAAGCAGGTATACTAGTATATATACAGTTGATATATGACAAGTATTTAAAAGGATATGAAAGAAGGACTTACAGGTGAGCAAGCTTCCATTGTAACAGCTGTATGGTTAGTTGTTCAAGAAATTAAAGAAAGTTTTGACCACAAATATGGATTTGAACCTAAATCAAAAGGGAAGTTGTTTTTGAAATGGTTGTTGGGGCTTATACTAAAGGAGAGGCCCAGATAAAAAACAGTAATCGTACCGTTGTTTTATAAACTGTACTAGGGCTTATACAATGACTGAGGCCCAAAGAGGTTTTCTGTACAAAGGGATGGGTCTTACAACTCAAGGAGAAGCCCAAAGATGTTTTATATACAAGTGATGGAGCTTACAACTCAAGGATAGGCCCAGATGAATTTTGTTTAAAAGGCGATGACCGCGCCGAGATTTTAAAATCGTATCGGGAGTTATACAATGACTGAGGCCCAAAAAGTTTTTGTAAAAAAAGGGGTTTGGGTCTTACACTCTATTTGAGACCCAAAAGTTTGAAAAAAAGAAAAGAAATGGGACTTACAACACAAGGGTAGGCCCGGATGAAAATGTTCTGAAAAGCGACGATCGCGCCGAGATTTTGAAAACACAGTGGGTCTTATACAATGACTGAGACCCAAAAAGGTTTTATATTTACAAGGGATACGTCTTACACTCTATTAGAGGCCCAAAGGTTGTTTGAAAAGATTTGTTAAGGTGATAATGATTAAAACCCTAATTTTGGTTTTAAAATATATTTTAATTGAATAAAAATTCAATTAAAATAATTAAACATGTGAAAAAAGGTTTTGATCTTGGATTTATATTTGGAAAATCATGTTTCATTCATGGGATGATTTAAAAATCATTTGAATTTTGCAAAACCAAGATAAAGAAATATTTTTAAAGTTTAAAAACAAATAAAATATAATTCTTTACAAAAATACCAAATATATAAAATAAATAATATTTTTGTGAAATTTTCATGGAATAAAATATTTTAATGTTTTTGTGAATTTTCAAAAATAGAATCAATAAAAAATAATTGAAATTGAGAGAGAAATTAATTTTTCAAATAATTAACAAAAACATGAAAATATGGAAAAATAGCAAAAACATAGAAAAATGGCAAAATGGTCCGGGTGGGTTTTGAACCCACGACCTTGGCAACAAACACACATGCGCGCTACCACTGGGGTGGTGATACATCCGTGTATCAAAACCACCCCATTAATTCATAAGGCATGCCTTGTTTCTAGGTCTGGGCAAGGCAAGGCAAGGCAAGCTTTTGGGCAATTTACGTGAAGCCTCTAACTTTCTCATTTCTTCCTGGATTGGGACAAAATTTAGGTGCATCTGACCTAGAATTTCATGAGGAATCCAATGGTGCCCTTGTAATTTTCAGAAAATGTTTCCTCCTCAAAATTCGATAGTGGTTTCAAAATAGGCCTATTTTTGCATGTTCTATGCTATCTCATGGTACAGGCAAGAATTACATGGAAAATTGGTTCAAACACAACATATACAACATGTATGAGATGTTTATGATCAATGGACATCAAAGGAATACATAATTCAAAGAGTTCAAGTTGTCATGCACTTACCTCTTGGAGCTTTTTGTGCTATCTGCCAAGTTCCTTGTGCCAGAAGTAATTTGATGCTTTGGACACTCTCAATTGATCCCTTAGAAGCTTTTAGATGATTAGAACCAGCTGGAATCCTCAGGAACAAGTTTTGGCACTTTCTTGCAAACGAGGCAAAAGTGACCAATATGGCAACTCTCTCAAATGGAGTTCCAGATGAGGGGAACCATTTGGGTAGTTTGAGGATGATATTTGGAGTGTGTTTGAGGCTTTGTTTGGTTTTGGAAGTGAATGAGTCAAGGCATGGCTTGGAAAATGCAGAAAAGTCCAATTTTGAGGTTTTGGAAGTGGACTTTGTGATTTTGGTGTTTCAGGTCACAAGTTAGTGTTTGAACAACTTATATACAACATATTAGAGGTGTTTGGATCATGAGCTGTGGTGGAATTGCTCTCTAACTCAAAAGTTCAGAGATACCTTGCTAAAGAAGGCATTTTGGCCTAAAGAAAGAGATTTTGAGGAAAGCAAGTGGTGTAGTGCTTTGGTGTACTCAAACTAAGCACAAATGAGCTCTATTTATAGTAGAGCAAGTTTGTTTTGAAAGCAATAGTGAACGGAAACTACAGCAGGCCTTTGGCCAATGTTAAGCAAAAGGAATCTCAAGTCTCCTCTAGCCAATGACTTGAGGTTAGGGCACAGGCCTATGGTCCTTTGATTCAGTGTTGATCCTTGACTCATTCAGTTAGGAATGTGTTAGTCCATGACACCTTGGTGTATCCATTAAATGCATTGCAACAAAATTGGAGTCTTAACACCTTTTTAGCCTTTTTAGGTTTGTTATGGCTAAGTGTAGATTCTTGGACATTGGAGGCTTGGGGATCAGATCATTCTCCTTTTGTTTTATCCTCAGATGTGTCCAAATGGATGACAAGGCTTGGAGTTGCTCAATTTTTCCAAATCGAGCAAAATGCCAAAATCTTCCTCGTCCAAGACAGTTGGAAATGGTGATTTTGAGGGATTCATATCTCCCTGCTCAGGTTGAGTTATGAGAGGCTCTTGTGCTTTTTAGAAAACCCTCATATGATACAAAACATGTGTGATCATAGTTTATTTTGAAACTATTTGGATCCAACTGAAAAATCCTCACGAACATTGATGTTCAAGGCTGGTAACTTAGGCAGATTTTCACTAAGTGTTGGAAAAAGTGTCATTTTCATGTTTTTATCATTTTGATCACTCCATAACTTAAAATCCATAAAGAATTGGAGTTGAAGGTAGTTGAAGCTTTTGTAGAGTGTAGCAAGACTTACAAATCCATCTTTGGATCACCCTAAATGGTTGCTTGGATCTCAAGTTATGATCTTTGGAAGTTGGTACCAAAACCATTTTTATTCCATAACTTAGAAAAATTTTGGTTTCTCAAGGTTGCCCCTTTTGCAAGAAACCTCACTTTTCTTGATTTTTCTTAATGAATGATGATCAATACCATACATTAACATTATTTTTGACTTAGGGGAACCATATTTGTGAAAAATTCCAAAAAGTCAAACTTGATTTTGGGCACAGTTGACTTTTTATCGGATGAAATCCAAACTGTGCGATCCTTTGTGAAATCAAGTCCTTGACCTAAATCAAACCTAATGGATGAATTCCATAGGTGTTATAGGGTGTATTGAATCATTTTCCAAGGTTTGGGAGCATGCCTTGGTCAAAAGTCAAAGATACAGTTGACTTTTTCCTCAAAACCATAATTGTGGTCCTGGTGAGATTGAAACTTGTGAACCAAGCTTCTTGTATTAATCCATTGTTGCAAATGGACCAATGTAGTGTATTGGAGGCCTTGAAATCATGTCTTGAGGTCTTGGATCATGCTTTGTCCCAAAAGTCAACTTAGGGGTGAATTAGGTCAAGAAACCCTAAGACCTGATTTTTGGTAAATGCATCCCCTGAGGTTAAATTGACTTGATGAATAGGTCCATGAGGTCCCTTAGAGTATCTTGGGTTGTGCTTTGAAGCATTGGCTCATGCCCAGATGAAGATTCCCATCTGGAGGCCCTGGTCGACCAAAACCCTAATTTGGTGACACTGTCGATCTTGAGTCTTAATCCACTTGGAATGTTGAAACTTTGTGCTTGATTCTTGATGTGGGAGTCCTCTTGATCCTTTACACGTGTTTGAGAGGTTAGACAAGTTGAAGATCATGTCATTTCTTAATTGATCCTTTGTCTAAGTGCTCTGAGAGGGCTTGAAACCCTAATTTTTGGTTGTAGTGAAAGCTCAACAATCCTTGAGGAAATTGATGAGGCATGAAAGTACATCCATATTGTGGTGATGATCTTGCACAATGATGGGAAATCTTGGTGGTCAAAATTTGGGGTATGACACACGCTACTCACAGCTCCCCGCGAGCGCATCCTGGCCGAGTGCATCAACTCGGAATTCCAGAGAGGAGGTGTCCGTTTCTCGAAGCTGACGCCCCCTAAACCAAACGTCGATAAGTTCAAGTACTACCGGTTCCACAGGAGCCACGGGCATTTCATGGAGGATTGTATCCACCTCAAGGATGCCATCGAAATCTTGTTCAAAGAGGGGCACCTTAAGCAGTACACAAAGAGGAGTGAAGCCCCCCGATAAGAGACTCGGGAGACGAAAAGGGCCGAGGAGGTGACCCCGTCCTCCGGCAATAACGGACTGCAAGTGGCCATGTGTGTCACCCAACCAGAGGACTTCTACTTCCTCTGCGAGCCCGAAACGCCTGTAACCGCTCGCATCCCATGGGAAAGCTTCCCCGCCGTCATGGTCATATCCCGCGGGGAGTTCAACAAAGTCTCGGTGGGGTCGATCAAGCGAAAATTCGACGAGTTGAAAAAGACGAGCTCGGCGCAGAACATAACCTTTGAAAGGGTCCAAGGAAGGTTGAACCCCATCACCTTCTACCTCAAAGAATTACCGGGCGGCGCCCCCAACTCCAACATCCCCCTCCTGATCAGGGCACACATGGCGAACTTTGACGTCCGCCGCATCCTGGTCGACCAAGGGTGCTCGGTGGACATAATGTATGCCCACCGATTAACTATCCTCCAGCTCGACGAGACACATCTGTCCCTGTACATCGGCTCAGACCTGTAGGGTTTCAATGGCACCATCACCAGACCGTGGGGCTACGTCGAGGTAATGGTCACATTCGGGAACGACGATACTGCCCGACAAGTTAAGGTTCGCTTCCTGGTAGTGGAGTGCCCCTCTTTATACCAGTGCATTCTGGGTAGGTCGGCCCTATCCGAGCTCACAGCTGTACCATCTACAGTCCACCTGAAGATGAAGTACTACACGACCAGGGGCCATTTCGTCACCCTCCACAGGAATATTGAGGATGTCAAAAGATGTTTCGAGGCTGCAACAAAGGTTTTGAACTCGATCAACATCAAGTCCAAGACCGCGGGTGAGGCAGCCCAGAATGAAGAGCAGAAGCCACTCTCGCGCGTCAATGTGGTCGACCTTGACAACTGCTTCCCCAGCGAGCAGGAGCAGAACGAGGTAGCGTATCACACCCCTCCAGCTGAAGGCAACGAGCAACCTCTTCACCCCATACGCCTCATTCCAGATGGAGACTTCGAGCTCATCACCCTCGGGGACGACCCAGACAGGAACGGGAAGATTGGCACGGGCCTCCCTGACCTGGCGAGGAGATAACTCAAACAAGTCCTCTCGCAACCCCCGGTCCTCTCGCAACAAGAAAACGGGGAGAAGTTGTACTTGTACCTCGTCGTCACAGCCGAGGCGGTCAGCGTGGCTCTTATGAGGGAGACCCCTGAAAGACAGAAACCGATATACTACACCAGTAAAGCCCTCCAAGGCCCCGATCTCAGGTACCAGCAGATCGAAAAGGTTGCTCTGGCCCTCGTCACTGCAGCCAGAAGACTACAACACCACTTCTTGGCCCACACGATTGTGGTAAGGACGAACTAACCTGTGAGGCAGCTCCTCAGCCGACCCGACATGGCAGGCAGGATGCTCAAATGGTCGCTCGAGCTCTCCGAGTTTGACGTCCAGTACAAGGGTAGGAAGCCCCTGAAGGCTCAAGTACTAGACGACTTTGTCGCGGAGATGACCACCCCGGAACCCTCGACCGACGGATCCCAGAAGTGGACGTTCTACATTGACGGGGCATCCAGTTTGACGGGAACCGGAACAAGCATCATCCTAGAAAACGAGGAAGGATTCTTGATCGAGGTCTCTATCACGTTATCCTTCCCGACATCAAACAACTAGGCCAAATACAAGACCTTCCTCGCTGGACTATGCCTGGCCGAGGACCTCGGCGTGAAAGAGGTAAAAATATTTACCGACTCCCAGCTCGTGGCCTCCCAGGTGCGGGGAGAGTACCAGGCCAAGAAAGACAACCTCATTGAGTACTTGGCCTTAGTTAAAGAGAAGATGAAACAATTCATCTCAGCGGAAGTAAATCACGTCCCGCACGAACACAATACCCGGGCAGACATCCTATCTAAGCTGGCGAGCACGAAGAAAAAAGACAGGAACAAATCTGTTATCCAAGAAGTAATTCCACAGCCAAGTTTCGAGAAAACCACCCCGGTCGTCAACGTAAACGCCATCGATGACGGCCACTGCTGGATGACCCTGATATACAAATACCTCAGCACAGGGATACTACCCGATGACCCTAAATAGGCCAGCGTAGTCAGGCGACGGGCCTCCTCGTATGCCATTATCGAGGACAAGTTATACCGTCGGGGTTTCTCCACCCCCCTTCTCAAATGCTTCGAGGAGTCCAAGGTCCCCAGCATACTCCAGGAGATCCACATAGGGATCAACACACAATACCTCGGTGAACGATCCCTAGCCCATAAAGCATTGCGGGCAGGGTACTAGTGACCCACTATTCAGCAAGACGCCAAAGAGCATGTCAAGAAGTGCGACAAATGCCAGTGACACGGGGACATGCACCTGGCCTCGCCCAAAAGCTCAAAATGCTCTCATCCCCATGGTCATTTTCCTGGTGGGGGATGGACATCCTCGGCCCTTCACCATAGGGTCATACCAAAACAAGTATTTGATAGTCGGCGTCGACTACTTCACTAAGGGGATAGAGGCTGATGCCTTAGACAAAATCACGACCCACAACATACTTCGTTTCTACAAAAGGAATATACTTGCCAGGTTCAGCGTACCCCAAGCAATCGTCACCGACAACGGGACATAATTCACCGACAAGAGCTTCTAGGACTTCATTACCAAGCTGGGCACGAAGCAACACTTCACATCGGTCGAGCACCCGCAAACGAACGGGCAGGCTGAAGCCGTGAACAGAGTGATCCTACAAGGGATGAAACAAAGATTGGGCGTCACCAAGAAAATGTGGGTCGAGGAGTTGCACAACGTGCTCTGGGCCTACAAAACAACCCCACACTCGACCACAGGGGAGACCCCGTTCCGAATGACCTACATAACCGAGGTGGTGATTCCGGTATAAATAAGGTAGCCCTCGAGGAGGACTAAGTCCCCCCTCAACGAGGAGACCAACGACGAGGCCCTAAGGGAGGAGCTCAACCTAGTCGAAGAGATCCGGTCTGGAGCATCCCTCCGCGAAGCCTCGCTCAAACAGAAGATTACTTTGCAACATAACAACAAAGTCATCAAACACGAATTTCAGGTGGGCACCCTAGTCTTGCGAAGGAACCAGAAAGATTCGCGCGAAGGCAAGCTCGCCGTGAACTAGGAGGACCCCTATCACATCCACGCGAAAACGGGGACTAAAGCCTACTACCTCGAAAACCTGCACGGGGAGGCACTTGCTCGACCATGGAACGCCGAAAAGTTTAAACAGTACTACAGTTAAACACTGCCCGCGACCTATTCGCGTCGTGACCACAGGAGCCACTAATAGAAAATTCGCTTTTAGTGACTGAAAAATTTCGGTCACTCTAGTGACCGAATTAGCCACCAAAAATAAACATCATGTTAGTAAAATTTTAAAAGTCACTAAATCGGTCACTAAATAAAATTAGCCACCGAATTAGGGACTGATATTTTGTGACCATAATTTTCAGTCTCAAATAATCATTTTTATATAAATAATTCATAAAAAAATTCAGTGACCGAAATTTCGGTCACTAATAATTTTTTTGTTTTTTTTCATTATTAAGTTGCTTCCCTCTCAATTTTCTCCTTTTATTCATTTTTTTAATTTTTTAGTCAAAATTTTACATTTTTATTGTTTTAATAAATAAAACATATATTTATATAAATAATTAACTCATTCAAATTTATTAATTTAGATAAAATATAATTTTAATAAAATCTTTTTAAATAGTATTTGAAAGTTCAATTTCATAATATTATATACATTTCAAATGTAAATTATAAAATAAAAACTAAATGGCTTAGTGGACACCCGAAAGCCTCACAAAAGAAAGTGCATTTGTTCGATTCCTACTCTAGAGACAAAAAAATTATTTTATTTTAAAATCGGTCACTAAAATCGGTCACTAATTTCAGTCGCTAAAATCGGTCACTAATTTCGGTCACTAAATTCGTCTCTAAAGGTTAGCGACTAGCACTTTTCCAACCGAAATTTGGTAGTCGCATTATTGGTCGCTCAACGTTTTAGTGAACGATTTTAAGGCTTTTTCGGTCTTTAATTCGGTCACTAAATGCGAATTTTTTAGTAGTGAGCGCACTAAGGTACAAGCGCGACTCCTAAACTCGAGACAAGAAGACAAGGGCCCACTCTTGTGTGTGCGAGCGAATTCTTGATCAGACGGGGACACCTCCACCGAGCTCCACCGTTGTCGTACCAACTAGGCAGAACGCCCAGTTTGCGATGGAAAGTTCACGCCTCAGAGCAAAGACATCGATCAAGCTCTTAGCTTTACCGAAGGTCAGAATCTGACTCCGACCACTCGACCAGTTCCCTACACTGTCGAGGACCAATAACGTCGAGCAAAGGCCCCAAATACTTAAACAAAAACAAGCAAATATAAAATACGTATTCGGCATACAAGCAACACACATAAAATATAAACATACCAAAAGACATAACACAATGCATTATGTCGGGCAAACCCCATGTTCAAAAAGTATAACTTAAAGCCCCTGGCGTGCAGGCCGGGCAAAGTCAACTACTAACTACGACACGCAGGCCGAACAAAATAATTCAAATGACACGCAGGCCAAACAACTAAAGAAAGAAATCAAGCAGCGACTTCCTCCTCGGACCTAGGTCCCTCATCACTAGCTCCCTCGATGGACTCCTCGGGGACAACCACCCTCCCATCAACCACCCGGTGGAAATGACCAATCCCCTCGAGAACAAGCTAAGCCCCCAGATTCAAGATCGGGACCTGCTCCAAATCATTTTTGAAGCCCAACTCGAGAGCCTCCAAGTAGTCATGCTCGAGCTCCCGGATCCGGGCAACCAGTGCACCACGGGCCGCGAGGGCTCTCTCCTCCTCCGTCTCATCCTCGGCAGGCTTGGCAGCAGCCTCCAACTCGGCAACCTTTGTCAGAAGGCTATCTCGTTCCTCCTTGGTTCCTTCAGCTCGTCCAGCATTTCATTCATCTCATGGAGGAGGCGCACCTGGGCATCGTACCTCATCTGAGCCTCTTGCAGATCGCTCTCAGCCTTGTTTTTTCTGCCTCAAGGACGACATTCTCGTCCCGCAGCTATTTCAGCTTAGAGGTCGAGCTGGTTTCATCGTTGAGGACCAAATTCATTCAAAGATCCTCATCATGGCAGCCATGTCCTTGATCAATGCCTTCCTTCTGGCTGCCCTATCGATCCCTATGATTGCCTTGGATTCAGCCTCTCCCATAGTCGGGGAGTTTTTCCTAGAGAAGAAGTCCCGATGGATGTGGCAAGGGGGAAGCACGAACTTCTCTGCAGGCGCACTCTCCTCGAGGTCGACAAGAATGGGCTCCTCGGTGCGTGGCCTCTTATAAGGGGTCTCAGCAGGGGAGGAGATTGGCTACACTGGGGAGAAGAGGAGCCGCTTGCCCCTTCGCCGGGCTTTAACATATGCTGGACCTAGGAGACCCTACCCTTGGTGGCTTTCTTCGCACCCTTGGTGGCCGCAAGCTTCATGATGCGTTCATGCACGTTCGACATCTGGCCTGCAACAACAAACAGAGAAAATGAGTCAGTACAAAAAAAAGAGAAAAGGGGCAGATGCCTGAGTAAAGCAAATAATCACTACCAAAGAACCTTAAGGCTTCCTCGTGGGACTCGCACTCAAGGAGGACCTTAATGTTAATAAATCGAGCCTCACGACAAACTTGCCCGCGATCATCGAGGATGAAACTCCCATCCTTGTTAACACATTTGACAGGAGTGAATCCGGAGACTAAGTCGACCATCTTTTTGTATGACTCCTGGTCGTCAGCGTCTAGGTCTCCATGCTTCACGATGTAGCTCTCCGGGCCCTTCGTGAAGTGGCCCTCCTCCCACTCGAAGGGAAACTTCGACACTAATGTCTCCACGCCTTCCTT
The DNA here is from genome assembly GCA_022829125.1 of Lathyrus tuberosus. Taxonomy (NCBI): domain Eukaryota; kingdom Viridiplantae; phylum Streptophyta; class Magnoliopsida; order Fabales; family Fabaceae; genus Lathyrus; species Lathyrus tuberosus. The sequence continues at coordinate 9,427,401 of JALAZF010000201.1, read as the reverse complement.
GCTGACCACAAGGTTATATAGGGAGTCGACGGCCGCGTGAGAGACGTGTTTGACGACGTAGAACCTATCAGGGATACCCAGTTATGCCGACCATTAATATACGCCCGTTGTAGATGAAAAGTGCGGAAGAACAAAGGAAGCGTGGCCCCAATACGGAGATGTTCACACACAAGGTCGAACGCCCGCACGAACGCCATCGCGTTGGGGTGAAGCTGTGAAGGCGCCAGACGCAACCAGTGGAACACTCCTTCTAAAAATCACTGAAGAGGAGACGGAGTCCCGCGTCCCGAAACGCGAACTCATACATCGGGAACCTCATCCCCCTGAATCTCGAGCACATGCGATGTTGTTCCTTGGGCTTATAGACCATGCAATTCGGGGAAAAGCCCACGATGAGATCCTCGACAGTCGCGAAGGCGTCCGTGTCGTCGACGGCAAAGCGTGACCCGATATTAAGAGGTTCATGCCCGACCCAATCTTCAGGCGTGCGAGTTCGTTCGGCTCTGACTTGCTGGACGAGTGCGTCGAGTTCGGGCTCATCGTCGATATGAATGACGCCCTCGATCCTTACGGCCATTTTACCTAAAAAGCAGAGGAAAATGATGAATTCGACTTCCGACATCAAATCCACCCTTCCACCGCAAATCAAGTGAAAGGGCAAAGAGAGGGACGAGGAGCCCCAGACAAGTTCTCCCCGACACAGAGTTGTAGGCCCCCTCGACGGGGGACATATCCACGAAGAAGCCTTGTCGACATGGCACGGCGAGCTTCCTCGACAAGAAGGCTCCCCAATTGAGAACACCCCGATAAACGCGGGCAGACTCCTCGAGAGAGACATCCCTGTAGTATTCGCATGCTTGTGAGGAGCAAGTCTCCCCGATGCCTTCATCCCAGCTCCCTAAGACCTTCATCGCGGGTCCTCAAGGCCTTCATCGGGAACTTCATGAAGTTCCCAGAATCCTCATGAGCTTCCCGGAGTCTTGACCGGAAACTTCATGAGCACGACCGAGAAACTCATAGTTCCGCCGGAAACTTCATCCAACTCGCCGGAAAATTCATATGTCCCTCCTAAATCCTACGTGCTCCACGGAAAATCATTGGTAAATTCATAATACTGGAGATAAGAGATGAAAACGTACTTGATGAAAGAAGATCTGGACGACGAAGAGTGACTGACGACGGCGGCTGTGACGGCGGACGCAGTCTGAAGACTTAGAGAGACTTAGAGAGAATTCTGATGGGAATGAAGGGGAAGCTTGAAAATAAAGGGACTTTTCCTTCTATTTATAATCCTAGCACGGGAAGCGAGACAGCACTAAGCACTTAAGTGCCCCTACGCGTAGTCGCCCTAGGCATTAACTACACGTGACACGTGGCGCTGGAAGACACCATGCGTATCTTCTTAGCTTCCCCTCGTGCCCGCAGACCGGGCATGCCCGTTCCTTTCCATCTCTCCACATCGTCGGCCAGGGGAAGGAAGGGCCAGTAGAACGTCTCACAGACAGACCTCCCCGCGAACTCCTGTCTCGTAGAGCATCTCTTACTCTGGACAAACTGACGCCCCTCTGGACGGATCCTCGACATTTGAACTGACTCTTAAGTCATTACTCCTCTGCTTCGGAGCAACGACTTGGGGGGCTCCTGTTCTGGACTGGGCCTAAGGCTGGGCCACCGTCAGGCACAACCCAAACCAAGTCCTCGTCGAGGAGGGCCCAATTAAAGTCTAACCCATCTGCACGTCCGGGGAGCTCACACACGTCTCCCCCACGGACTCCACGTGCCCCACGCGGGGACACATCATCAGGAAACTACCCACTTCCGAAAGAGCTGGTCAGTCCACCTCCCGAAGATCACGGGGCAGTTGACCCAGAGCGAAGACCACCGTCTGGTCTTCCCTACGCCACGTAAGCCCTGGAAGTTACTCGTATTGGGTCTTGCGATCCAACCCAATGCAAAGTAATCGTTGGCCCTGCGCTAAGGGCACATTACTAATACCCTCTTCCACTAGAGGGTCAGGTATTCTATTCTTTACACCTTTTCTCTGTACTTGTGTTGATTACTCCGTCTCTGACTTTAGAATCAGAGTATCTTGCAGACACACCCCCTCCTCTTTACCACCACCGGCTAATAAAGAAGTTCACGACGTATTGCTGACTGCTGATCCATTTCTGATCCGGTAAGATCAAATAATAATTATAATAATAATGATGATGATGGAAACAACTTTTAAAATAAAAACACCATAACTTTATTTCATGTAGAAAATATTCACAATCAAAGAAACACTTTAGCATGTTTATGTGATGTGTCCAACCAAATTTGAAAATTCAATAATCGTAAGAATTGTGTACCTCCTTACCCAGACTAGGATGATCAATCAAATTATTAAGGTGATCATTCAGTTGTTTCTCGATTAAAAACACCTATCTTTGTTCCAACAATCCATGTATGCAACATAAACACCTTTTTCCAAATTCCAATCCTCCTCGTCAAAGAGAATCTCATTGATCCATTTTTCAAGGCCTTGATAACCTATTTGGAACATTTTAAAATTAAAATAGATACATAACATATCGTGTTAAAATACATTATTAAATATTTTATTTAATTATAAGATTCTATTATTGCGAGTTAGCATGTTAAGAGCATTAGGTCTTACTGAAAATTGTTGAAATTTAGGGTTTTAGGCTTTAAGATTTAGAAGAGGGAAAAGATAGATTTTAAGATAAATTCGTAGATGAATTATTACATTCTTTATTTTGTAATGTCAATCCTTATTCAATATGAAATTTTGAGAGTAATAAGTGTAACTTTACTTACCCGTATAAAAGGTGTCCATAAGAGGAATTGCTACTAATCATAGATTGTGTTTCCAATTAGAAGAGCAATTTTAATAAATGTAATAGCTCTTAGATATGATCGGTTTGAATACAAGCTGAAATAAATAAAAGCTAACACCCGTGGATAATGTTTGTGGGTAATTGAAGTTTTTCTTGTAGTGTACATATTATTACTAATTCTGTATTTTATGAGAGAAGAAAGCACATTGATATCTGTTATTTAATTAAAAAAAAATTTCAAGTGTAACCTGTCTCATCTGACAATTAGATTGCATACTTCTTTACCAAACACTTGCTTCCAAAACCTTTCTCATTTCTTATATCCAAGTTGAATTTGATTAACATTTATTAAAGTTCAATTTGTTGGAGACTATTAACCAATATAAAAGTTAGTTAGGCAGTTATGGTGGTTAGTTAAGTTGTAACATATATTAGACTTTCTGTTATTGGTATGAGCAAGTTAGTTACTAGTTTGACAATTACTTGCATTACAAATAATACAAGTTTGTAGGTTTGTTAGTACCATTTTACTAGCTTGACCATGTTATAATCCTACTGTGTATAAGGCAAGCTGATGCCAATATCAAGACAAGAGAAATTCGTTGATCACTTATTCTTTCTTCTTCTTCCTAAATGCTCTCAATATGCTAATTCGTAATAATAGAATAAAATAATTAAATAAAATATATAATGAAGTATTTTAACATGATATATTATGTATCTATTTTAATTTTATAATGTTCTAAAATAGGTTATCATAGCCTTGAAAAAGGATCAATGAAATTCTCTTAGGAGGATTGAAATTTGAAAAACAGCAAGGGCAAATGGAAACAATCTTAAAACAACTCGTCTAGACATTTAAAATGTCATCAAATCCCAAATCCCATATGTGGATAATCATTAAATAGGACTACATGCCACCACCACATTCAAAATCTTCATCCCCGTCTTTATCTTTATTTTATTCTAATTTCCCATCTTTCTTCTCTTCTAATTCTTCATCAATTAGATCATCATTAATAGGATTAGGAGGTACATGTCACCATCACTACCGAAATCGTCTGCAACGTTAAGTTTGATGTCTTCATATATACGATGATTATTATCTTTATTCTTTTGGCATGAGCTGCAAGTTAAACTCAACACTCGCATTGCAAACTACTACAATTTAAGATATGCACTTCCATAAGACCCTAACCATTATGTGGTGTTTTGGTTTTAATTGCAAGGATGGCTAAATCAAAACCAAATTTTTCATTTGTTTCTTTGAAGCTTTCACGTTGGTAATCAATATTAGAACACTTTTCTAAGTGTGTCACCATCCTATTCCAACATTCATACATTCCATCTACAACCTCATTATCAATAACGTATTTAAGACCATAATGCAAGACATGGTTAAGAAAATTGCCCGCAACATGCAATGGTCGATGCAGTTGTTTGTCCCATCTTTCATCGATAATTTTCATATTTGTTTGTAGCTAAGAAAGAGGGAAATGAATTAGATTTTGAGCAAAGTGTGTAAATTTAAGAATTAAAGAAATGATAAGATAGTTACCTTCTACCAACTCCGTTGAAGTCTGATTGAATCCTTTCTTTTGGTCGGTCCATCTCTTCATACATGTAACCCATGGATGATTTCTCATTGAATCCACCATGCAAAGCACTCTAATTAGGAGAAAAGAACCCCTTATGCAATACACAATATTTTTCGAAAACTTCTTATCAATAATCAAACCTTCAACAAAGATCCCATCATTATTCTTTGTAAGTTTACTAGATTTCAACTCGATAAAAACATATTTTTTTAGTGTGACCATATTTTCATACAAACAGTCCACGATTAAGTATAAAGTGGAAAATCAAGTTAGGTTGGGTAAAATCAAATCACCTTCTTTAGTAAATTTATGAAATAATGAAATATGATTTGTTCTTGCATAAATAAAGGTTGTCATTCTCTTACCAATCATTTTAATCAACTCATCTACAGTCTTACTTATGTTTTATGCATCAATAGGTTTAAAAAAATAGTTCCTTCAGGACTACTCACCAAAAAATTAAGTATAGTCCTTCAACTCCTATCTATCCACCCATTAGTCATTATTGTGTACCCAACATCTTCAAAACAACCATATATTTATCTAATTCATCATTGATACTAGTCAAATGAAAATTCAAATATTTTCTTCTAACATTATAATTGGATAGTGGTTTAAATCTGAGACCATGTTTTGCAGCAAATTCAAACATCATATTCCATTCTTCACTATTAGTCACATTAAATGGGATAACATTATGGTAAATACATAGAGTTATGACCTTACACAAATCCTATATCATGTCCTTTTTCCACATGTTGTTTCTAGTGGCCTGAGAAGTCACTCCTACTCCACGCTTCTTAAACATATTTGTGGTGTTCACAATCTCTTCTTGGTTTTTTCTCTTAGTAAAGAAGTTGGATGATCCTCCAAAAGTATTAAACTCTTCAATGTCGTGCAAATTTGACTTCTTAATCAACTTAGTATGTAATTCCACATCAAAAATTATTATTTCCTTCTTAAATTCATTCGGAACTGATGTGTAAGTTTTGGCATCCTTACTAGATCCAGCCAAACGATGTTTGATTTGATAAACTCCCCCACTAAACTCTTCCCTACAATAGTTTCACTTCTACATTCTTATGTTCAGAATAGGTAAAACATGCTTCCATGCTAGATCAGACTTATTTTTGGAAGCATTCTTTGGAACAATTTTGTAGGTGTTTGGAGGTATTGATGCACTTCCATTATTTGAAGCCATTTACATTAAATAGAATTTAAAGACTAAAGAATGATATTGTTGTGAAAACGATGACTTTAATCAAAATATAAAACTGGTTTCTTGAATTATCAAGAACCAAAACAAGGGTTTAACGGAAAAGAAAACAAGAAGAAGAAGAAGGGAACAACAAGGATTGGGCAAATATAATTCTGTTTACTATTCACTTTCTCATTAAACACAAATGATTACAAGTGAATATCACAATTTGCCACACTCAACATACTGAGTGTACTAGCCTATTTATAGGCTAACTAGGTAACTTGCAGCCCAAGAAACCTAAACAATTGGATCCTTAACACAAGGCCCAATTCGACAGAATATAAACATTTCGACAAAATACATATAAGAACAGACTTCGACTATTATATGTAACTAACAGGCATCAGCATGTGAACAAGCTTCGACTGCATGCTTGCCTCCTATCGAAATACATGAAAGCTCTCCTTCGACACAGATGAGTTTGACACAAATCTCACAAATCTCCACCGTGGATCTAACTCAGCAACAAAGGAATCAACTAGCTTTCATCATGCAGCTTTATTAACTGCATACAGTGGAAGAACTTGCAACTTGGCAAGGTCTTGGTGATCATGTCAGCAACATTGTCTTCAATCGAAACCTTCAGCACCTGGACTTCACCACGCTCGATTATCTCTCTGACGAAATGCAGCCTCACATCAATGTGCTTAGTTCGCTCATGATAGGTTGAATTCTTCGACAGGTGTATAGCACTTTGACTATCACATTTAACAGTGATACTTCGACCTTGAAGTTTAAGCTCCTTTGCAAAACCTTCAAGCCACAATGCTTCCTTCACAGCTTCAGTGAGGGCAATATATTCAGCTTCAGTGGTTGATAAGGAAAAAACCTTCTGAAGCGTCGCTTTCCAACTGATTGTTGTGCCAAACATTGTGAAAACATATCCAGAAATAGGCTTTCTGGAATCCATACAACCTACATAATCAGAGTCGACAAATCCTTCGATTTCGACTATGCTATCACCATCACAGGCTCCACCATAAATCAAGACTCTTTTCAAAGACCCGTTTATGTACCTGAGAATCCACTTTACAGCTTACCAGTGCGCCTTTCCAGGATTTGCTATATACCTGCTCACAAGGCTCACTCCATATGCTATGTCTGGCCTCGTACAGACCATAACATACATCAAAGAACCCACTACACTAGCATATGGAATGCTATTCATATAGATTTTTTCAGCTTCAGTACTCGAACTTTGAGTAGTACTAAGCTTAAACTGAGGATTTGTAGGTGTCACAACAGGCTTCGAATTCGACATACCAGACTTGTCAAGAAGCTTCCGTAGGTGTGTCTCCTGAGATAAGCACAACTTCGACTGCTTTCTATCTCTCCGGATGTCAATCCCAAGAATCCTGGCTGCAGCTCCCAGATCCTTCATTTTGAACTCCTTACTGAGTTCAGCCTTCACCTTCGTTACATCCTCAACCCTGTTGCTAGCTATAAGGATATCATCCACATACAGCAGCAACATAAAAAGTAAGTTTCCAGGTCGAAATCTAAAGTAAACACAGTGATCGAACTGACTTCTAGTGAAACCAATGTGTGCCATGAACTTGTCGAATCTCCTGTTCCACTGTCGAGGAGATTGTTTCAGGCCATACAAAGACCTATTCAGCTTGCACACATAATCTTCTTTACCCTTTACTGCATACCCTTCAGGTTTACGCATCAGGATCGTTTCATCTAGATCACCATACAGAAATGTTGTCTTCACATCCATTTGCTCAAGTTCCAAATCGAACTTTGCCACCATGGCCAACAGCATTTGAATGGATCTATGCTTTACAACAGGTGAGAACACATCATTGAAGTCGACTCCTTCTTTCTGAGTGAACCCCCTAGCAACCAGCCTCGCCTTAAAGCGCTTCGACGTCACTCCTTCGATTCCTTCCTTGACCTTGAAAATCCACTTACAACTGACTAACCTTGCTCCTGCAGGTTTCTCAATCAGCTCCCAAGTGTTATTATTATGAAGAGATTTCATCTCGTCATTCATGGCTTTTCGCCATTCAGTCTTGTTTCGACTCCTTATAGCTTCCTTATAATCTCTAGGTTCTTCGTCAAGTACCTCACTTGCAGAGATTAAGGCAAAAGCTATAATATCTGCATAACCAAGTCTCTGAGGTGGCTTGATGACTCTTCTCGACCTATCTCTTGCCAGTAGGTAGTCATCGACAGTTTCCTCAACCTCTTCAGCATCTTTCTCTTCGACTTCATCAGGGCTATGCACTTCAGCATCACTATGCTCCACCTCAACAGGCATCTCTACCTGTTCCAGCTTCTCTTCAGAGATTTCTGCACTTCGACCAACATCACTAGTTTTCTTGAAAGCCATTTCGACCTCATTGAAAACTACATCACGACTTGTGATACATCTTCTATGACCTGGTTCTAGGCACCACAGCCTATAACCCTTGACTCCCTCGGGATATCCAAGGAACATGCATCTCAGAGCTCTAGGTTCGACCTTGTCTTGCCTAATGTGAGTATAGGCTAAACAACCAAATACTCTCAGTTTGTCGAGATCTGGTGGATGATTTGACCAAACTTCTTCAGGTGTCTTCATTCCCAGCGCAGTCAAGGAACATCTATTTATCAGATAGGCTGCTATCGAAACAGCCTCTGCCCATAACACCTTCTTTAATCCAGCACTAACCAACATGCATCTAACCCTTTCAAGGATTGTTCGATTGAATCTCTCATCTAAGCCATTTTGTTGAGGAGTACCTGCTACAGTCTTATGCCTTGCAATCCCAGACTCAACACAGTAACTGTCGAACGCTTCGTTGCAGAATTCAAGGCCATTATCTGTTCTCAACCTCTTAACCTTTCTGCCAGTTTGAGTTTCGACCAGAACCTTCCAACTTTTGAAATTCTCAAAAGTTTCATCCTTCGTCTTCTGAATAAATACCCATAGCTTTCTGGAATAGTCATCAACGATGGATAAAAAATACCTTGCACCTGAGTGTGAAGGATTCCTTGCAGGCCCCCAAAGATCAGCATGAATGTAATCAAGGGATCCATGTGTTCTTTGCTTGCCTTTGTTAAACTTCTCCCTACAGGATTTACCAAATACACAAGATTCACAAAACTCCAGCTTTTCGACTTTGTCACCTCCTTGCAGGTTCTGCGTCCCCAATTCGACCAGGCCTCTTTCGCTGACATGGCCCAATCTCATGTGCCATAATTCTGTCTTCAACATAGGTTTCGTGGATACAACATTTGTCGAACCACTTAGAACCTCAGCCACAAGGGTATACAAGCCTTGGTTTTTCACGCCTCTCAAGACTTCCTTCGACCCTTTCATGACTTTCAGGATACCTTGCTCTCCTTTGAAAACATATCCCTTTCTGTCGAATTCACCAAGAGAAATTAAATTCCTTTTAAGATCAGGTACATACCTAACCCCAGTCAATAGCTTTATTGACTCATCATGGAGCTTGAATCTAACAGATCCAATACCTGCAATCTTGCAAGCTTTATTGTTCCCCAGCAGCACTGATCCTCCATCTTGATCACATAATTCTTCAAACACATTCTTGTTTGGAGTCATATGCCAAGTACATCCAGAATTCATAATCCACTCTTCACAAGAGTTGCTGCTCGACACCACAAGGACATCAGATGATTCATAACCATCTTGCACAATAGCTGCATTCCCATTGTCCTTACCTCCATGATTATTTAGGCGCTCAGGGCACACCTTTCTTGTATGACCCTCCCTCTTACAGTGATAACATTTGATACCAAACATATCACCACCATAAGACTTCTGCTAAACCTTTTCTTTCTTCTTGTCAAACCTACCATCTTTCTTCGACGATCTTCCTTTCATGGACAACCCTTCGCCAACTGATGAAGGTTTCTGCTCCTTTCTTTCGTCAAGTCCTTTGAATACAAGGCTGCTTGAACTTCTTCAAAGGTCATGGACTCTCTTCCATACAAGAGAGTTTCTTTGAAGTGAGCATGCGATCTTGGCAAAGCACACAACAACAATAATGCTTGATCTTCATCATCCATCTTCTCCATGCTCACCACACCAATTTGTTGTGAAAACGATGACTTTAATCAAAATATAAAACTGGTTTCTTGAATTATCAAGAACCAAAACAAGGGTTTAACGGAAAAGAAAACAAGAAGAAGAAGAAGAGAACAACAAGGATTGGACAAATATAATTTTGTTTACTATTCACTTTCTCATTTAACACAAATGATTACAAGTGAATATCACAATTTGCCACACTCAACAAACTGAGTGTACTAGCCTATTTATAGGCTAACTAGGTAACTTGCAGCCCAAGAAACCTAAACAATTGGATCCTTAACACAAGGCCCAATTTGACAGAATATAAACATTTCGACAGAATACATATAAGAACAGACTTCGACTACTATATGTAACTAACATGCATCAGCATGTGAACAAGCTTCGACTGCATGCTTGCCTCCTGTCGAAATACATGAAAGCTCTCCTTCGACACAGATGAGTTCGACCCAAATCTCACAGATATGATAAACAGAGGAATGAAAAATAGAAAAACATGAGATGAGGAAGATAGAAAGAGAAAAAAGTATGCAATGCTAAGATGCATAGAATGTGTTTGTTTTTAACAGAGTTTTAAAAGATTTATACAAAATTAAATAAAGAATAATATTAATTATATATGATAATAATAATTATGTAGTGTTTAGAGGCAAGCATTTATGTTTCTAATAGAGTTTTATAGAGAATAATAAATAATTATTCCTTTTGATGTACTTCCACTACTAGAAAAATGTATTTTAGCCTCCCTCGTTAGCTTTCGTCACCAACACCGACGCTAATTAGAGTCGATCGAGCCCACACTAAAATATTTTTTATGATAATAATAATTATGTAGTGTTTAGAGGAAAGCATTTATGTTTCTAATAGAGTTTTATAGAGAATAATAAATAATTATTCCTTTTGATGTACTTCCACTACTAGAAAAATGTATTTTAGCCTCCCTCGTTAGCTTCCGTCACCACACCGACGCTAATTAGAGTCTATATCAGTGTTTTAAAAACCGGACCGAACCGGCCGGTCGGACCGGTCGAACCAGGAACCGGAGAGATCACTGATCTAGTTTGATTACTGGATCGGATATACTATTGAACCTGCCAGAACCGACCAAAACCGCTTAAAACCGGTGAACCAGCGGTTTAAATGCATGTCTTTTTTTTTGCATAATAACGACACTGTTTTAATAAAATTAAAATATAAATATACTTTAGTCAAAACTTATTTGGAACAATTTTTCTTCGTTTGTAATTAGATATTGTTCAAAATTTATTTGAATTTGTATTTCGTACTATTTTGTTGTGCGTGATGACTACGTCAAGAGTTTGAATTTAAAGAATGAACTTGTAAAATTATGATATTTTGAAATTTTGTAGGTGTCGTGGTATTTTTTAGAGACCGAGTCATCCGGTTCGATCGATTTATTAAATATATAGTTGTTTTATAGAGACTAGTTTATTTAATCGAGTTATCCAGTTTAATTCGATTTTGTCATGCGGTTTGATCCGCTGTCGCACACGGATAAAAAACGAGTGATTTTAAGAAAAATAGTTAGCGGTAACGACAACTCGATATCCTTTTCAGAAGGATTCTTGTATTGAATTTAACCAACTATAGTAACGGTTTATTGGGGGGTTTTGGTTTTGATTTAGAAAAAATAATAAAAATAAGTGATTGTAAAAAAAAGGATTAAAATAAGTGATTATCAATTAAGCTAAAACGGTTAATCCTACTTACTCGGATTCCGACTTATCATCGGTTACTATAACATCAATCCCTAAGCGGATTCGATCCTATTCGATTATGATATCAATCAGACAAGCGCTTATCAAAATCATACGAATTATGTTCCTGTTTACCGAATTAAGCAAACGGTTAAGAATATGACGGGTTAACGAATTAAGCAAACGATAACACGGAATTAAATTTAGGAACATGCATACAATCGAATTTAATCAATTTTATCCTATGAACAGAATCGAATTAAGCATACGATTGCAATCAAATTAAGCAAATGACTTCATAGAAAAGAATTGAAAGGAATCGAATTTAAATTGGTTTTAGAATAACCTCAAAGCGATGGAACCCATAAGCAGCAGGATTTGCCTCCGGGAATTAGTTCTCCATTACAATCGTAAAAAGCAAATCTTTGCTTTCCAACGCCTAGTAGATCGCGCAAATCCGATTCTCGTAGCTCCAGTTATGATCCAAATAGTGGACAGGTATCAAATAACCACTAAAGCTGAAATTAAGCTGCGAAAATAGATTAACGCCAAACAAAGACTTAATTGTAAAAACATAATAAAACACTAAAATAAACGAAATAAACTAAGGAAATGCCTAAGTACAAACATAAGAGAATGTGCATTAAAATGCACTGATCAAATTCCCCCACACTTGAACTTTTGCACTCCGAGCAAAATAGAAATCAAAACTCAAGAACCACAATAGCATTCAGATACTCATTCTAGGCTAAAAAATCTTCTACGGTTAAGATAGTATCGATAGATACTAATCTTGCACACTAAAGATATCGTAAGAACACAAATCCAAAATTGTGTAGTCATAAACCTCCCTCCTATACAAACCAATCTAAATCATGTTATTATGCCTAAGCCTAACTTACTCATCCTTCTTTTTACTCTCTTTCATTCTAATGCAATCACATTAAGCCCGTTATTTATTCACACACAAGGTAAATAAGCTTGTTAGTGACTATGATCCATATCTTTTCAACAATTCAAAATTAACCACTTTTTTTTCTTTTTTGAAGGTTTCACAACCGTTAGCCTAAGTGACCGGGTGAGGGTCACCTAACTTAAAAGGCGGATTCCTATTTAGATTTCTTATTAAGCACAGGATCATTCACTTATTTGCATCAGCTTAATTACTTGGTGTGTACTTTTTAGATGGTGCTGACTGCTAAGATAAACTACTAAAGAGCTATTAAAAGATGAGAACTCAAGGCTATGTCATAACAAGTATAAAAATGATTTTCATATTCAGGAGACTTAAGGTGTTAAAACGATATCGATCTTGTGAACTTTTTCCAAGTCTCCACAATCTAACCTCAAACTAATCTATAGCCTAAAAATTCAAAAGATGCATTGTGTTTTAAAATTTTTTTTATTTATTATTTTTTTCACTTAAAGAAAACAGAACAAAACAAAGAAAACTGAAAGAAATAAAACAAAGTAAATGGTTCCCTCCCCCACACTTAAAACACACATTGTCCTCAATGAAAGAACACAAATATAAAATAAGAGTGAGTAAAAGGAAAGAACACACTCGAGTAGTCAAGGTGGATATGTGATCACATAAGCAGCCTTTCCCAAAGAGAGTTCTTCTACAGTCTCTTCTTCCAAAGTGGGGATCTCATAGAGTAACTTTGTGTAGCATCCATTGACCTTGAAATATTTATTAGTGCCTTCTCCTTTTATTCCAAGATCAAAGAAGAATATTCGATAAGTAAAACACTACTACGAAAAACTCATTTAACAACGGTTGGGAATGACATATAATGACGCGGGCGAATGCGTTGTTATGTAGATTGTCGTTGTAAGTTCGCTGTTTTTACAATGGTCTGGAAACCGTTATTGAAAGGCAGGACGCGCGCCATATATCACAACGGTTATGATAATAAACCGTTGTGATACATACACTTAGGTACTGGGTTTAAAACCCATCAGCAGCGAATTATGTAAAACATAAATTACCTATGATATCGGTTACAATAGATAACCGTTGTTGTAAGTACCATGAGTTTATTATATTAAATGTAGATTGCTTGTTTTCCAAACACCTCACTAAAGAAATATACATAGAATCAATTTGATGAAGAAGTCTATAATCTGCATATTAAACTGTTCTTGAAAACCAACTTAAACAAACCAATGTTTTCTGATTGCATTCGTCTCATCGTGCATTTCACGCTATTTTACATATATATTGTGGTTTATTGATCTGACTCCTTCGATATATCGCTATCTTCGATTATAGTTAAATTTCCATAAGAACAAGACATTGGATAATCTACCTTATCATCGTCACTTATGATCATAATTTTTATAATCGGAAGTTTTACGAATATAAGTGTTGATGGAGAGGCAGATTAACTAATAATTTGTTGTTAATGAAATTTAACTATAATGGAAGATGGCGATGCATCTAAGGAGCCAGATCATTATACCATAATACATATATTAAACATCGTGAGATGAACGATGAGAGGGATGCAATTAGAAAACATTGATTCATATAAGTTGGTTTTCAAATACAACTTAATTTGCAGATTATAAGTATCTATGTCAAATTAAATGAATGTATTTTAAGTGAGGGTTAGTGAAACAAACAATCTACATAGAATATAATAAACTCAAAAAACATTCTATACCAGATCCAGATATTATAAACTCATATAATACGCTTGCTACCACCAGCAAACTTTAAGTGAGGGTTAGTGAAACAAACAATCTAAATAGAATATAATAAACTCAAACAATATTCTATACCAGATCCAGATATTATAAACTCATATAATACGCTTGCTACCAACAGCATCATCACCCTGTATCATCCCCTTAACCTGTAAGGAAAGACAACAAACTTCAAAAATGAGCATCCTCAGTTGAAAACAAACCCTAAAACCATAATCCAGTGAAGAGTAAAGAGAGGAACATGAATAACACACTTTTTAATGAAACTAATCGCGGAACAGGAATCAATTATGATGTTCAACTAGTTTGGGAATCAATGAAGAAGAAATATAAGGAGGAAGAAGCTTACACAAAAGCTTCATACTTCTTATATTCCTTTTCATTGTTTCTTAAACTAGATGAAGTTTGCTTACACTGTTGTTTCTTCATTTACTAACATCTTGTTCGTGAAGCTATGAAAAAAAAGTATAAGGTGGATGAATTTTCCATCATAGCTTCATGCTTCTTATACATTTTTCCATAGCTACACAAACATTATGAAGTTTCCAAAGTATGGTCTTTGTTAAGGTAGTGATAACGAATCTGAAAAAATGAGAACAATCAACAAAAACAACATGCAACAAACGAGATAATGGGAAATATCTAACAATAGATGAAAGAAGAAGAATACCTTAATGTGTGAAGCACAAGATTCACGGCTAATGGTGAAAACAAAGAGAAAAAATGGGTTCTAGGGTTTCACTTTGAAGGCAACGGCGCTACTGTCAATAAGTGAAAGTTATTTCGTTTATATATGGGTAAACTATTTCACAACGGTTTACAATAATAACCGTAGTGATAACACTTTTATCTGTATAGATAGGTATTTATTTATTATAAATATATCACTACGGTTAACCAGAAGAACCGTAGTGATAACCCTTTTATCTGTAAATTTTAAAATAAATAAAAACCATATAGATAGATATTTATTTATTATAAATATATCACTACGGTTAACCAGAAGAGCCGTAGTGATAACCCTTTTATTTGTGAATTTTAAAATAAATAAAAAAGAAAAGGTGCGCCTTAACGTTAAAGGAATCAAATATTTTATGGCGCTGAGGTTCAAACCGACGAAAGTTTGAGTATATCACAACGGTTGGTTCTGTAACCGCTGTTATACACAAATAATTTTTAATCAAAAAGCAAAATAAATATGGTAGCGCCTTAATTAAGATATGTCACCACGGTGTAGGGAAAAATCGTGGTGACCATGGCGTCGTTGAATGCGTGTTTTGTAGTAGTGAAAGTTTCGAATGGGCGCGTGAAAGTGATCTCCTTTTCCACAATATCAAGAATCAAAGGATTAAGGGGTTGCCTCACTAATTTTCTTTCATCTTCCATAGAGGTCCATCCAATTCCCTTCTCATGTTTCTTCAAAACCTGCAAAAGCTTATTTTCTTGGTCAAAATCAAGGTTAGGAGAAATTATAATTGGAATATTTTCATCCATCTCTAAATAAGCATCTTTCATGTTATTATGAAGTGGTTTAAGCTCTAAGGGATGATATTGTTCAATGGATGGTGAGGTTGGGGCAGCAGGGATGTCAAGAGTTTCAGCCGCATAAATGACATCATGAAAAGCATCACGCTGCACGGCAGCATTAATTTAAGCACAAACAGAGCAAACGTTAGTGTCAATACATAAATTGCAAGAGTAAGTATCATCATAATCAGACAATAATGGAAAATCAGCTGCAAACAAATCAGTACAATTATCATCAACAGTTTCAGAAGGCAACTCTATTTGAAAAACAGAATGCTCTTCCAGGGGCCGTTGGTTTGATCCTTGAGCTTGCTGCATGGCATTCATTGAAGTGGCAAGTTGTCCAATCTGTATTTCTAAAGTATGAAAATTAGAATCTATTTGTTGTTGTTGCTTGACAAGGTCCTCTAGTGAAGGTTCGGAAGGTGCAGATCACACAACTTATAATTCCTTCATATGCTTATGTGGATCCTCACCTGCAAAACCATTAAAATTTGGCAACAAGTGTGTTAAACCGGATTTAAATTCGAAAGGTACAGCAACAACAGGATATTCAATATATAAAGAATTATAATTCACACAAAGTACAACCAATTCTCTCAAAGTCATTTGATCAGCCATGATATGATTATCGATTTCAACACAGAATCAAATAAAATCACTACATGTTTAAAAAGAATGGAAAATAAGAAAAGCGATTAAAATAAAATATAAAAAAATATAAAAATAACGCACAAAATCTAATTAAATCAAATGAAGATCGCACAATTTTTTTTAGATTTTTTTGAAAATACGAAAATAGAAAATAAATCAAATAAAATAGAAAAACGCAGAATTTGGGATTTTTAGGGTCGAAATCTTTTAGAATATTATCTAAATGAGTAATGTTCAGTGATTTTTTTTTTATTTTCAGGAAAAAAATCAGAGCAAATCGAAACAGTCTCTTCTAAACGTACTTGTTAGGCTGATGCTTACCACTGCACTGCAACCCTGAAAATCAACAAGCAAAAACAAAACAAAAACAAAAACAAAAAATCTAACAAAAACTCTAAACTAAAATCCTAAAATTGGTTAAAATCTACAAGAATCCCCGGCAACGGTGCCAATTTAATCCACTGTCGCGCATGGATAAAAAACGAGTGATTTTAAGAAAAATAGTTAGCGGTAACGACAACTCGAGTATCGTTCTCACAAGGATTCTTGTATTAAATTTAACCAACTATAGTAACGGTTTATTGGGGGGTTTTGGTTTTGATTTAGAAAAAATAATAAAACTAAGTGATTGTAAAAAAAGGGATTAAAATAAGTGATTATCAATTAAGCTAAAATGACTAATCCTACTGATTCGGATTCTGCCTTATCATTGGTTACTATAACATCAATCCCTAAGCGGATTCGATCCTATTCGATTATGATATCAATCAGACAAGCGCTTATCAAAATCATACGAATTATGTTCCTGTTTACTGAATTAAGCAAACGGTTAAGAATATGACAGGTTAACGAATTAAGCAAACGATAACACGCAATTAAATTTAGGAACATGCATACAATCGAATTTAATCAATTCTATCCTATAAACACAATAGAATTAAGCAAACGATTGCAATCAAATTAAGCAAATGGCTTCATAGAAAAGAATTTAAAGGAATCGGATTTAAATTGGTATTAGAATAACCTCAAAGCGATGGAACCCATAAGCAGTAGGATTTACCTCCGGGAATTAGTTCTCCATTACAATCGTAAAAAACAAAGTAAAATTGTGAAAAGAAGGTTATGAACAGTAGCAAGACTGCTACTAGGTATAGGAAAGTACACCGAATCCGGTTCTAACCCAACTGGGTTGAAAAACAAAAAAAACCCGGCCCAAAACTAAATATTCCTAAAGGCAGAATTCGGGTCCTGAGTTAAACGAATTATTTGACCCTCTTCCCTTCCGAATCAGCTCTTTCCTTAAACATGAAACTTGTAGCTCTCTGTGTTAGCTTTCCTACACCTAGTAGATCACACAAATCTGATTCTCGTAGCTCCACTTATGATCCAAACAGTGGACAGGTATCAAATAATTGCTAAAGCTGAAATTAAGCTGCGAAAATAGATTAACGCCAAACAAAGACTTAATTGTAAAAACATAATAAAACGCTAAAATAAACGAAATAAACTTAGGAAATGCCTAAGTACAAACATAAGAGAATGTGCATTAAAATACACTGATCAAGGTTCGACCAGTAACCCGGTGGTTCGACCAATGAACCAACGACCCAGTACCTTCACTGGTTTGATGAGCTGTCCGATTTTTAAAACATTGCTCTATATATTCATAAATAATTTTTATTTTTTATTTGTTTATTTAAAATCGCTTAGTTAAGTATAAAAATTTTAGTATCATTAAATATATTTTTATTTAATTACTTAGAGTCGATGCCCATATATAATATACATCTATAGGAGCCTATCAGCAACATTATATATATATATATATATATATATATATATATATATATATATATATATAACGAATAATATACAAAATATGGGACATGATATAAAAAAGTGCCTAAACAAAAATTAGGATCTATATAAGACATCCACATGATCCAAAATTGAAGATCATAATAAAAATTAGAGTCGCCAAACATCATCAAGTAAGATTTCCTTTCATTTTTACCTGCATAGAACTACCTGAAAAAAAACAATAATAGTTGGGTGAGATAATAATTACTGCGAGTTCTCCTATCTTATGCGTCTACTCGGCTCTAAAGGGATCTCTTATAGATTTCTTACTTAAGCTTTTTCACCTTACGTTTCTTGTGTATCACTCATACAAATGTAACAAGGACTTAAGTGTTCAAGGGGTTTTCCGCCTTGAATGGAAACACACAACAAGAGTTCACATAACTCAATGGATCACTATTCGGTAATGCAACAACAAAGTATCATCTCCTCGGTCGATCACACGTCTAGGACTATGGACACGTTTCACGGATCTCTGTTACCTCGAACAAATTCTCCCCGGTCAATTCAAATCTATGGACTATGGACACGGGTCATGGATGTCCTCTCGATAAGGAATGTCTTCTCCCCGACCGATCCTAGTCCAATGACTATGGATATGTGTCAGAAACTTCCTATAAGAAGTATAATTTCATTATCTCCGATCCGAGGCAACTATTACATCTGAGTATCACAACATAATTTAATTACCGTAATCTAAGTTATCTTACTTATTTCATTCACCTATTTATAACTCTAAGTTTACTTTCACTCATCATCATGGGACTTACTTCATTCATTATTCATTCAAAACATATACATCATAATATGATATGTGAAGCACACATAATAGTTCATTACCATTATCTAAGTAATAATTGGAATACAAACATGGTTTCTCTATACCAAAAGGCAGAGCATTGGACTAACTTTTCAATGTATTTGACCTCGCATCAATCGGAGCTACGAATCTTGTTTAATGGTGGAAACAGGGAAACAATAATTTCTCAATGTCTTAGAACTCTCACCTAGCAAGCTCTAGCGAGATGTCCAAGCGAGCTTTCGCCTAGAGAGTTCCCAATGAGACACAAGAGAGGTCAAACATAATGACATTTTCCTCAAAATTTGATATCTCACTTAGCTCCAGGATAAATAACAAATAACCTCCTGGATAAAATATATGAAAAGTCATCAACCACTACATCAAACTAGTAACTAACCCGTGCGTTCGCACGGGCTTGTCTGTTCGAGGATTTTATGTTATGGACGCGTAATTGTTAATCAAATTGAAAAGAAAATTGGTAAAATTATAAAAATTGATATAATAGAAATTAAAAATTTGTATTGGTAAGTATAAAAAAATGTTGTGGCCGTTTATAACATGTAATATTTTTTTCGTATATAAAAAATTTGAATCAAAATAAAAGTTGTACCCGTTTATAACAATAGTAATTTTTTCGTATATAAAAATATTTGAATCAAAATTAAAGTTGTTCTCGTTTATAGCAATAGTATTTTATCTTATATAAAAAAATTTGAATCAAAATTTAAGTTGTGCCCATTTATAACAATAGTATTTTTTTTCGTATTTAAAAAAATTTGAATCAAAATTAAAGTTGTCTCCGTTTATAACAATAATATTTTTTTCGTATATAAAATATTTAAATCAAAATTATAGTTGTCCCGTTTATAACAGTAGTATTTTATCTTATATCAAAAAATTTGAATCAAAATTAAAGTTGTGCCCGTTTAAAACAACAATATTTTTTTCGTATATAAAATTTTTTTATTCAAAATTCAAGTTGTCCCCGTTTATAACAATAGTATTTTTTCGCATATAAATATATTTGAATCAAAATTATAGTTGTCCTTGTTTATAACAGTGGTATTTTATACGCGTTAAATATATTTGAATCAAAATTTCTATCCATTTCCCACCTTTTTAATCCCATACAGTTGTTCCTCTGCACCGTGCCAGCTATACTATCCCGTGCGCGTCAGTCTATCCAGAAAAAGTAGACGTCAGTCTGTCACATTCCATCACCCATGTAGTTGTTCCTCTGTACTGTGCTAGCTATACCCCATTAAATTTTATTGGAACTACCAAGGAAATAATTTTTTAGATCAGCACAAGCAATGCAAACAAACAATACAACATAACTGCATAATAGATGCAGAATCACAAAAATTGCAGCCAAATGAATGAAGTTTTATCACGTGAAACAGCCAAGGAAATAAATTCAATATAATGCATAGACATGAGCATAGTTATCGGTTTTGTCCCATTCCAGAACAGTTCTTTTGAAAACTAATCGAGGGACTTCATTATATATATATATATATATATATATATATATATATATATATATATATATATATATATATATATATATATCATGATAAACTTCTTCCAAAAAAGTCATACTGTCATGAAAAAATGCTGAAAAAATTCAACAATGATGTCTTTTGATGTACCTTATATTAACTTTCAAGAAATTACATAAGTAGCTTTAATAACTTTGCACCCTTGTACTTGATGCATTGTTCCACAAATAACTTAGATAACTATGCACATACCTAAAAGAAGAAAAGTAGTGAAATGATATAATGAGTATTTTTCATCTTTTATTTGTCTTCATAGAACACTTGTTCAACACTTCATAAAAAAAATAGTCTAAATACCTCATTTAGAGATTCAACTTCATTCTTTCAAAAGCTAAGGTTGAGTACCCTCTACTCATGTCAGTATTTTGATCTATAGAAACATATACCATGCTCACAGCATCAAAAGATCGGAAAACCTCAAGCAAATCAGTCTACCTTGTGTCCTTTGAAGTGTATAACTAAAAGATCAAACATATTAGTATACAATTAGAAATAGTCTTACATAAATATATTATATACCACCTCTACAACATACTCAAATCTTTTATCACTTTGATTCAGGACTTATAAATTGACCGTATGAACATTTAACAACACGCAATAACAATGAGTATTCTTAGTTCTGTTGGAACTTAGACTTCAAGACATTCTTAATTTTAATCTTTTAGCTATTGCAGAAGTGTAAAGATTTTGGTTAACAAAGCAAATTACCAAAAATTCAGCAACCTCCCTTACTTGATGTGCTTGTTGAAACCAAGATCAAATAAAATTTCAACACGATTTTCTGCAATTGATGCATGTATAGCTTCCAGTCGTTCATAAACTCGTTCAAGTGTTTCACCATCGCTATCATCGTAAAAGAAAAATTAATCAAGCGTGGAGTCGTCTATAAAACCAAAACATTTGTGAGCAAATCCAACATTATACTTTGTAAAAGAAGTTGGCAAGAAAAGACACATCATTCAATCCATATGCTGAGAACTATAGTTACTTGAAAAATAGAATTGCAACCCTATGGCCAGTGATATTCCAGCAGACAAGAACAAATCAATATAAATTCAAATCCATATTAAAACCTCAAAACACTAACTAAATATTACATTTGTTTATTTCTCTCTATTTTATATGTTTACATCGAAGTTAAAAGAGTACGTACCGAAGAAAGAGTAAGTATAATAACGAATACATTGCAATAAGTTCTATGTATAATATCGAATACATTCAAATCAGTTGAGTTGCAGATCTCGTGTCCAGGAAGACTGATAGGATATATGCAGAAATAATGGAGTAGAAAAGAAGCACCCTTAGGACCAAAAAAAAAAATCCTTGGAAACATGACATATCTGTAGCAATTCATACAGGTGAAATATCAAGACATGTTTCTGTGACATTTTAAAATAGCTAATACATAAATTATAGCCATTTATACTATAAGTGCTTCCTTCATTAAGATATTTGTTCAAATAGGACGATAACACACTTACAATTTAGCGCTAAATATGGGTAACTGATCTAAGATCGTTTGTCGTAATCCCCGTAGACTATGGTAGATACAGAATCAGAGCCAGATTGAATATGATGCTCCTGAAATGGTAAAACCATAATCAATAATCTAAATAGCATATAAAGGGGAGAAACTACACATTATAAAAGCATAAAAATATCATGAAGTGAAATGGTATCTCCTAAGAAATTTTATCACGTGAAACAAATCAAAAGAAACATCATTGAATAACATCGGGTAACAAACATTTGGTAAAAAACATAAAAAAAACCCTCAAATTAAGTGCACACTTAGATGGTTAGTTAACTAACATTTGCAGCAATAGTAGAAAGATTGGTACTTACCTCTTTGAATGTATCATCTTCAAGATCTTCAGCAGAAACCCAATCCATTGTGAGCTTGCGGTTGTAAGCAACAGAAGCGTGCATAAGTGCTTGCATCGAAGACCAATGTTATGTAACATTATAGTGCATGTTGCTGAGAACGGAAAAATGAGAATTTATTTAAGAGTAATGCATTTTCAGTACATAAAAATTGTGTGTTTTCTCACCATTGCAATTCTAACCTGCAAAAAACAATGACAGGTGTGAGGTCAATACTTGGAACCATTCAGAGAAGAAGATGGATACAAATCTATTAATGGAAGAAACAACCTTAGATCAAAACAAAAAATTCAGAATATTCAAAACTCAATGCTTCAGATCCATACCTCAAGTCCCTTTTTTTACTAAGATCCACCACAAATCTACCACGACGATACCGCATATCGCTGTAAATTCGCCAGAAACGTCATAGTCGCCGCCATCTTCCTCACTCCTGCAACACCAATAATCTTAGGTCAAAACAAAAGAGCATTATCGAGAAGAGGACGAAAGACGAGGAGGAAGAAGAAAGAAGATGAAGAAAGAGGAGGAAGAAGAAGAAAGTAGAAGGAGAGGAAACAAATTATGCAAGAAAGAGAGAGAAGAAGATGAATGAGAAAGTGAAATTTGAGAAGAAGAAGAAAGCTGACAAGAGAGAGAAAGATGAAGAAAACAGACAAACACATTAACGAAGAGAGAGAGAGAGAGAGAGAGAGAGAGAGAGAGAGAGAGAGAAGAGAGGGAAGAGGAAAGTTGAATTGTTACACCTGTATTGGGACAAGGGAAAAAAGAAAAATTGAATTGGTAAGTTAGATTTGAACCAAATAGAAGCATGCGACATCATCAAATAAACAAACTCTGCCTTAATTGTATAAACATATAGTTGCAATTGAACAAAGTGACATCATCATTTAGAAAAAGTAATTTTTGGACACAAAATACCCCCAATTTAATGACGTGGCAGAATATAAGGATGGGGCATTATAGTATTTTCCAGAACACTTACTTTTCTTATATTATAGATAAAAATTTTCGAAATGTTTTATTAACTATATTTTATGTTAAATAATATTTCAATTTTTTTTATCACCCCAATATTTTCATTTTCCCTCTTCTCTCTTTTCACTTTCCCACCCAGCTTCCCTAGTTTCTTTTCACTTAGTCTTAGAAACGAAACAAAAACTTCAAAGCTTCCCTCAAAAATGAAACAAAAATTTCCCCGAGTTGATCAAAATTTCAATCAAAATCAACCAAACTTCATTGCCAAAATCACTTGTTATAAGCCCTCATAACTTCCCTCGTTTCTGATTCAATCAAAGAAGTTGTTTCCGTTTCACTCACTTTCCCATTTCAGATTCATTGAAGGTAAGTATCCATCGAAGCATTATTATAACCTAGAATTGATCTAAAAACCTAATTTGTCTAGCCTAGAATCCATCGAACTATCCTTCTAACATAGATTTCGTCGAAAACCCTAATTATTTACTTAATGCATACAACAATAAACATGGTTGGATGAATCAAGAACATGAATTAACAAAGAAGAATAGATTGAAACTTGGTAGAAAGGTTTATTGGGTTAGTTGGCAGCAAGTGGGCAAGTCCAATAGTGAATGGGGCCTTAGAGTAAAGAACATTTAAGTTTTTAACAAAACCCTTTTATGCAAATAGAAGTGGAGGTTGATGGTTGAAAAAAAGGCTATTTTGGATGAGCTACAAAAAGCCAGGTATGAAAATCTTGAGCATCAATGCTGAGCAGAGTTAAAAATAAAGGAAGAAGCAAGATGTCTGTGTGGTGGCAGGACTTGGTGAAGTTAGGGTGGTCTGATTCCAATGAAGATCAGGATATCTCTGAAAATATAAATTGCTTTCTAGGATCAGGATTATGTATTCCTTTCTGGGAAGCACTATGGTGTGGAAATTAGAAGCTGAAAGTCTTGTACCATACACTTTTTAGTTTGAGAAGGGAAGAAGATGATATTGTATTCCAAATGGGAGAATGGTCAAATGGTAGTTGGAATTGAAGGATTCATGGTTTAGAGAATGAAGTAGACTTTTCTCATAACTATAATTTGGAAGACCTAACTGAGACCCTGTATAATCATACTCCAGCAATAGTTGAAGATAGTTTTGAGTGGAAGAAAGAAGGCAATAAAAATTGTTGTTTCCGGTTTTGAAAAATAAACTTGCCATAAAGAAAATTATCGGGACGAGTCGCGTACTAGGTCGCTTTTTTTAAGACGTTTCGTTGAACTGCCAATAAGTATGCAAAGCAGTCGAGTTTCGACGACGTCTCCAGGATAAAACAGCCCATTCAGAAATACGATTATCAATTGCACTGTGATAAATCGCTCTAGAGATACACCTTCAGATGGTTATTAAAAAACCAGTCGCAGTATCTGGAATTAATCCAGTCGATGATGGTGCGATAAACCACTCGTTAATCAGAAAAAGAAAAATTATAGATGAAGTGAATGAGAGAGGGAAGAGAGATTCTGGAAAATTCAGAATCTGGAGTATTTTCTCAACTGATACACACAATACAATTTATAGTCATGAATCTGATATGATGGAGAGAAAATAGTGGGAGAGTGGAGAAAATAGTGGGAGATTTGAGAGAAAAAAGTGGGAGGGAGTTATTCAATCAAAACTAGGTTAAGACTAGGTTTTGATGAGTGACTCATTATAATTATTTAATTAATAATTAATTAATATTAATTATTTAATTTCTAAGTAATCAATAGAATTGACTTCCATTAATTAATCGGTTGACCTTTTCAAATTCACACAAAGTTTTCCAACAATCCCCCACTTGAATTTAAAAGATAATTTTAGAAGTAACGTCAAATATATCTAAGATTATGCATAAGCAAAGGTGTCTACGACTTGAACCTTAGCGTAGCAAGTAGGATTCTGATTCAACAAGGGTGACACTATTGTCTTAAACTCTATCTCATACATCAGACCCGCACACAACCTTTTCGTAAGGTGTATTCTAATAGCCCGTGCTTTAATGGCCCTGCATGTGTATCCCGGTTTAGTGAAGGCTCTAGGAATTCTGCCTCGAAATTCCATAGGAATCGACCTCAATTCCACAATCACATAGGTGAGTCTATCAAGAGTATTCCTATAGCCTAGGTACTCACTCATACAGAGTATAGATATCATTAAGAGTTTCTATTATCTCATCCTCTTATTACTTCAGGATTCATGCTTCACTTGCATGGTCATCTCATATTACTCACAACTTGTTATTACCCATTGAACCTATTTCTTGGGATCTCCAGTCATTTAGGTCGGGTTACCATCATGAGTAACTCATTTCTTTATAGGCATTAGTCCCATCTTCTTGGATGTATTATGGACTTTCTCTCTAGCTAATCCTTTCGTCAAAGGATCTGCTAAGTTTTCATCAGTGCGTACATGATCCGCTCTTACAGCTCCTTTAGAGATACAGTCTCTAACGGTGCTGTGCTTTCTTCTAATTTGACGTCTTTTACCATTATAATAACGGTTCTCAATTTTTGCAATAGCCGCGGTACTATTGCAGTGGATCAACATAGCTGGCATAGGTTTTTCCCATAAGGGAATCTCAGCTAGCAAGCATCTTAACCAACTTGCTTCTTCACTAGCTGTAGCTAGTGCTATCATCTCAGACTCCATTGTGGATTGTGCCAGGATGGTCTGTTTCTTTGATTTCCAAGATACAACTCCTCCAGCTATACTAAATATATAGCCACTAGTAGCTTTGGAATCATCCGATAAGGTGTTCCAATCTGCATCACTATACCCTTCTAGTACAGCAGGAAATTTCTGATAGTGTAGGCCGAGGTCCATAGTCCTTTTAAGGTACCTCATGACTCGCTCAATAGCTTGCCAATGCTCGTTACTCGGCCTACTCGTAAATCTGCATAGCAATCTTATAACATATGCAATGTCAGGTCTGGTACAATCAGTGGCATACCTAAGACTGCCAATGATGCTCGCATATTCTGTTTGTCTGATACTTTCTCTAGTGTTCTTAAATAGTTTCACAGTTGGATCATACGGTGTGCACGCAGGTTTACAATCAAAGTATTTATATTTCTTTAAGATCTTCTTCACATAGTGAGATTGATCCAAAGAAATTCCTTGTTCGGATCTCGTGATCTTGATACCCAGGATCACGCTTGCTTCTCCGAGGTCTTTCATATCAAAGTTATTGCTCAACAATGATTTCATATCATTAATGGCCTGAATATTTGATCCAAATATGAGTAGATCGTCTACATATAGACATATGATAGTGCAAATGCGATTCTCAGATTTATAATAAACGCATTTGTCACTTTCATTCACTTTGTACCCATTTGATATCATTAAGTTATCAAGCTTTTCATGCCATTGTTTAGGAGCTTGTTTTAGTCCATACAGAGACTTATCTAACTTACAGACCTTGTTTTCTTGTCCATGGATCACAAACCCTTCTGGTTGTTCCATATAGATTTCTTCTTCTAAGTCACCGTTTAAAAAAGTTGTTTTAACATCCATTTGGTGTACTATTAAGTTATAAATAGCAACTATTGAAATGAGTACCCTAATGGATGTAATTCTAGTGACTAGAGAAAATGTGTCGAAGAAATCTATATTTTCTCTTTGTCTAAAACCCTTGGCTACATGGTGAGCCTTGTATTTATCAATAGTTCCATCAGGTTTTAGTTTCTTTTTCAAAACCCATTTACAACCAATTGGTTTGCAACCAGGAGGTAAGTCTACTAAGTGTCAGGTCTTGTTAGACTCTAGAGAATCTATCTCATCATTAATAGCTTCTTGCCATAAACCTGCATCCAGAGATGACAGTGCTTCTTGAAGATTTATTGGATCTTCTTCTACATTATAAGTCGCATAATCGGGCCCATAGTCTTTAGCAACTCTTGCTCTTTTACTTCTTCGAAGTTCTGTTTCTACATTGTCGTTGCTTTCGGTACTTTTTATCACAGGAATGTGACCCGATTGGGTGCCCCCACTATTTCTCGATTTGAAAGGAAATTCGTCTTCATAGAATTCAACATCGTTTGACTCTATGATCACTTTTGCATTTAGGTCATAAAACCTATATGCTTTACTGTTTGCTGCATACCCAATGAATATGCATTCATAGGCTCTACTAGCGAGTTTAACTCGTTTCGGATCCGGAATCCTGACATAAGCCAGACATCCCCAACTTCTCAAATAAGACAAGTTTGGTTGTCTTTTCTTTAATATCTCATAAGGTGAGATCTTACTTTTTGACTTGGGAACTCTATTCAGGACATAGCAGACAGTCAATAAAATTTCCCCCCACCAGTGAGGTGCAGCACCAGAATTCAACATAATTGCAACAACAAGTTCAGTAAGAGTTCTATTCTTTCTTTCTGCTTTGCCATTCATTTCAGGAGAATATGGAGCAGTCGTTTCATGTACAATGCCATGTTCAATATAAAAATCATTAAATAACCCAGAGTCATATTCAGTTCCTCTATCACTACGAAGTCTCTTAATCTTCTTGCTAAATTGATTCTCAATTTCAGTTACAAACATCTTAAACATGTCAAGTGCTTCACTTTTATTCTTTATTAGGTATACATAAGTATAATCAGAGCAATCGTCAATAAAAGTGATAAAATAACGTTTACTATTTCTAGTTAAACTTCCATCTAATTCACATATATCAGAATGTATAAGATCTAGGAGATCAGATTCTTTTATAACAGATTTATGTGAAGTCTTTGTTATTTTAGCTTGACTACAAAATTCACATTTATTAGAGTCATTGGCATTTAATTTAGGGATTAGGCCTAAGTTGCTTGCATTAGAAATAATTCGTTTATTAACGGGACAAAGTCTAGCATGCCAAATATTAAAATCACACAAAGAGTAAACAGAAGGAGAAATTTTATTCAAATCAACATTCAACTTAAACATGCCATCAGTGGCGTACCCTTTCCCGACAAAAATACCATTCTTAGTGATGGTGTACAAATCTGCCCCTATAGTTTGACTAAACCCAGCCTTATTTAAAAGAAAACCAGAAACAAGATTCTTCCTAATTTCAGGAACGTGCATGAGGTCCTTCAAGATCAAAGTCTTTCCTGAGGTGAATTTTAGCTTAACGTCTTCAATTCCAGCAACATTAGTGGTGTGAGCATCTCCCAACATCACTTTCTTATCTTCAGCATTCATGTATGTCTTGAACATAGCACGATCGTAACAGACATGACGAGTGGCGCCAGTGTCTATCCACCAACCATCACTTCCACCAACCATGTTGACTTCAGTGATCATAGCAATGAATTGCTCATCAGTCAGGTTAACCTGAGCACTTGAGCCAGCAACAGGTTTAGGCCTGCTCTTACATTTTTTTTGCCATATGACCCGGTTTCCCACAATTGTAGCAAGAGAAAACCGGAGCATCATTTCTTTGAGGTGGTGGCTGTTGCCTAGCAAATGGAGCAGATTGGGCCTTAGAGGGATTCCCATTCTTAATTCGGTTCACAGCATTGCGGTTCTGATTCTTTAATGGTTTTCCCGTAGGCTTCAGAACCGCACCGAATCTCTTTTTGTTGTTAGAAACAACTAAGACTTCATCTTTCTGATCTTGTCTTCGAGCTTCCTCTTCAATTCGGAGGCGAGTAATCAGACTTTCAATTGAAAATTCTTTTGTTTTGTGGCGAAGCACATTTTTGAAATCTTTCCAACCAGGGGGCAGTTTGTCAATGATAACAGCAATCTAAAATTGTTCATTGAGGGGCATACCTTCTGTAATAATTTCATGAGCAATTTTCTGAATTTTGTGGCTTTGAGCTTCCACAGACTTTTCATCCACCATCTTGTAGTTCAAGTAGCGGCTGACAGCATATTTTTCGCACCTGCTTCTTCAGTATCATATTTCTTTTACAGAGCCTCCCATACCTGTTTAGCAGTCTTGTAACTACTGTAGTAGTCTTACAGATCATCAGCAAGACTGTTCAGAATGTGATTTTTGCACAGATAGTCATTCTCTTGCCATAGGGCGATTTCTTTCCTGAGCTGTAAGTCATCTGCTGCAGCCTTAGCTTTTGCAGAGTCTGATTCAGACGTTTTGGAAGTCCCGTCTGATTCTGCAGGTGACTTACCATTAGGTAGTTCAGTTGATCCAGAAGGAACAACTGGGATATCCTCAATCAGGACGTGGGCAACCTTCTTCAGAGTTAAGAAAAATTTCATCTTAGCTTGCCAACGTTTGAAATTGGATCCCTCAAACTTGAATGGTTTGTCAGAGACAGAAGCGGCCGCAGTAGTACCGATAATTTCCTCAGTAGTCATGGCAGTTATGAAAACGTCTTAAAATTGTTGTTTTCGGTTTTGAAAAATAAACTTGCCACAAAGAAAATTATCGGGACGAGTCGCGTACTAGGTCGCTTTTTTTAAGACGTTTCGCCGAACAGCCAATAAGTATGCAAAGCAGTCGAGTTTCGACGACGTCTCCAGGATAAAACAGTCCGTTCAGAAATACGATTATCAATTGCACTGTGATAAATCGCTCTAGAGATACACCTTCAGATGGTTATTAAAAAACCAGTCGCAGTATCTGGAGTTAATCCAGTCGATGATGGTGCGATAAACCACTTGTTAATCAGAAAAAGAAAAATTATAGATGAAGTGAATGAGAGAGGGAAGAGAGATTTCGGAAAATTCAGAATCTGGAGTATTTTCTCAACTTATACGCACAATACAATTTATAGTCATGAATCTGATATGATGGAGAGAAAATAATGGGAGAGTGGAGAAAATAGTGGGAGAGTTGAGAGAAAAAAATGGGAGGGAGTTATTCAATCAAAACTAGGTTAAGACTAGGTTTTGATGAGTGACTCATTATAATTATTTAATTAATAATTAACTAATATTAATTATTTAATTTCTAAGTAATCAATAGAATTGACTTCCATTAATTAATCGGTTGACCTTTTCAAATTCACACAAAGTTTTCCAACAAAAATTACATTGTTAAATCTTGTTTCAAGATGTTAGAGAAGATCAATCAGAGGGACATTTGTATGAGTAAAGGGTTTAGGCTTTTAGAGGATTATAGAGAGAAAAGGAGCCTATAAAAATAAAACTTTTGGCTTGAGATTATTTCTAGACAGACTTCCTAGCTAGAAAAGAGAAGTTGAGAAAAATAAACATTATGTAGGGTGGTCAAGATTCGTGTTGTATGTTCTGCTTGCACGAAGAAGAATTCTTATACCACATCTTCCTAAATTACCCAATTATTCTTAAAGTTTGGGAAGGTGTGCAAAAGTGAATCAATAAGGAGATAGTCCTGGATGGGCCATTTTGGAAATGTTTTATGAACTTTGGAAGAATCTTTAAAATTATACTAAAGAAGAAGAGGAATGAGTGATATGGTTGGCTACAAATTGGTGCATTTAGAATCACATAAACTAGATCTTATTCAATCATTCTTTTTGTAATGTATGAAATATTGTATGGTCTATTAAATTTATGGTTTTGAAATGGAGTATCATCGGAGAAATTGTTAAGTTAAATGGTAACTTTTATGATTTTTTTTTAGCTCCTCTTAGTTGTCTTAAAGGTTGAAGAAGGTATGTAATTTCTTTGTTTTTGTTAGTGGTTGTTGTGTTGGGCTAGAGTATTCCTTATACCATTTCTTGCTTATAAAAAAAGATTTTATATATATATATATATATATATATATATATATATATATATATATATATATATATATATATATATATATATATATATATATATATCATACGCACGGATATACGATAAATAAAAATATTATTAATATAAAATTTATATTAAAATAATAATATCATCAATAAATTTAATTACAATTTTTTACAGTTTTGATAATACCTGTAGCATTAAAATAAAAAAAATAAATATTTTAAATACCCAAAAAGAATATATAAAAAAATATAAGTTATATTTATTATTATCATTAATATTAATAATAATTAATATTAAATTTGTGGACAATTAATGTAAATAATGGGATTACATAAAATTTTATTATTATTATTATTATTATTATTATTATTATTATTATTATTATTATTATTATTATTATTATTATTATTATTATTATTACTACTATTACTACTACTATTAAGAGAATAAGTAGAATATATTTACTTAATTATTATTTTATTTAATTTATTTTATATAATGACTTAAATTATTTTATATGATGACACAAAATCATGCGGTTACTTTTCTATATATTAAGTTATTTATTTATTTATTTATTTCATAAAAATAAGGGAGTTAATTATTTGATTTATTAATTAAAATGGTTAGTTTGTGAAAGAAATAATATTAAATCATTATAATAAATGCTAATTTGTGTAAAAATTTATAAAAGAAATAAATATTTAAAAAAATTCTAGTTAGTGAAATAATTTTTCAAAGACATAAATATTTTAAAAATTCTAATTAGTGATATAATAAATAAATAAATAAATAAATAAATAAGTAAATAGATAAATAAATATAAGAAATGCTGTAGAATAATTCAAAGATATAATATTTTATTAATTAAAATAAAAATGATAGTTAGTATAATAAAAATGATAGTTACTTAACAAACAAGGATAATAAAAAATATGATAATAAAGAAAAAAACCAAAGACTGTGAGCACCACAAAGGAATATTTTTCGAGAGCAGTAAAGAAAAACATCCATATATTAACTAGAGATTATTGGGATATCAAATGTCCGTAATCTTTTATCGTCCAAACTATTAAATGGTACATATTAACGTCTTTAATTTTTTTTTTGTTTTTTTACAACTTGAGTTAAATAATAAATTTTAAAGAAAGTTGTTAGTCTAAATTATTAAATAGAACATGTTTGTGTCATGAGTTTTCTTTTTTATGAATAAAAATTTAGATTAAGCGAGAGACACTTCGTAGAAAATCATTAAAAAAAAAAAACTAATAATTTCATAACAAAATTATAATGAAATTTGCATATATACCGTAATTCCTTTTACAATGAAATAACTCTTTGTTGTATTATCATAAAATTAAAAATTAATTTAAATTATGCAATAATTTTACTGAATTTACCATAAATCTTTGTTGTTATTCTCTCACCCATCTTTTTTATACACTCGATTGTAATTTTATTAATAAGTGAAAGTTAGTTAATAACAGTTAGAGAGTTTGTTATACAAAATAGAAAGTTAGTTTCTTGTTGCTTATTCTAGAAGCTACTATCACCTTTGTATATATACTCTCATTTTCTCATTCTAATGCATAAGAGAAAAGTTGTTATTCCTTTATCTTCTTCCTTTAGTTCTGTTTATAGCTTTACATTTTTCTTCACATATGCAACAATGGTGTAATGCATAATATGGTATCATGGCTTTCGATCCAATTCTTCATTCTTCCGCTCATACTCCATTGCACTGCATACTGATAATTCTTGCTTCTTCTTCCTGCTTTCTTCTGTCATCTTTCATCTTTCACCATTATTTTGTTATGCCTCCAAGAATTGATCCTACTGCGAATCGCATCACCAATGGTGATGTTGATTCAGTTTACTATGTCCATCCTAGTGAAGGTCCCAATTCTGTTAGTATTACACCTCAACTCAATGGTTCCAATTACATTTGTTGGTCTAGATCTATGGAACGTGCTCTTGGTGCTAAGAACAAAATTGTGTTCATCAATGGTTCAATTAGAGTTCCAAACGCAACTGATCTCAATCGTTCTGCATGGGAACGTTGTAATTGTCTTGTACATTCATGGATTCTGAATTCTGTGAATCCTCCTATTGCTCAAACTATTGTATTCTTGGAAAATGCTCTCGACGTGTGGAATGATCTCAAGGAGAGATTTGCAAAATCTGATCGCATTCGTGTTTCTAATCTGCGTGTTGAGATCAATACTCTCAAACAAGGTTCAAAATCTGTTCTTGACTACTTCACCGAATTACGTGGCTTGTGGGAAGAACTAAACTCTCACAGACCAATCCCTAGTTGCACTTGGCCTCAACAATGCAGATGTGAAGCTATGATGAATGCTCGTGAATTTCGTCTTGAAGATCAAATGATTCAATTCTTAACAAGTTTGAATGATAATTTTTTTGTCATCAAAACTCAAGTATTATTAATGGATCCCCTTCCATCCATAAACCGAGTCTATTCTATGGTTATCCAAGAAGAGAGTAACAATGTTTCTTTGATTTCTAAAACTGATTCTACACCTAATCTTGATGAAGCTAACACTCTTATCAATGCTTATGATTCAAGAAAATCTGTGGATCGTGGTAAATCCAACTCTTATAATAGTTCTTCCAATACTAGAAAAGATGGTAGATTTTGCACTTTTTGTCACAGGTCTGGCCATACAATCGAAGTTTGCTATCGCAAACATGGTTTTCCTCCAAATTTTACTAAGAAGCAAGCTTCAGCAAACACGTCTAGTACAACCACTAGTGATACACAACCTGTGGTTCATACTGGTGAGGAATTTTCTGCAGTTAACCCTAGTGCCAGCATCACTCAAGAACAATTTGCTCAATTGATTGGCTTGCTACAACAAACAAATTTGCTGCCTCCTACCCAAACCACAACTTCAAATACCAATCATATCTCTACTCATTATGGTCATACACCAAATGAGACCTCAGGTAAAGTTTTTGTGTCCACGGTTACTTGTTCTACCCACATTAAGCCTGATTTTTGGATCCTTGATTCCGGTGCAAATAATCATGTGTGTTCTTCATTGCATTGGTTTACTTCCTATCATACCATTCCACCTGTTAATGTTTGTTTCCCTAATGGCTCTATTATTGTTGCCAAACATGCAGGAACTGTAAACTTTTCACCCCAATTATATCTCACTAATGTGTTATATACTCCTGATTTTTCATTAAATCTTTTATCTATTTCTAAACTATGTCAATCTCTACACTGCATATGTCATTTTTCTCACAGTGATTGTCTTATACAGTATTTGAAAACCAAGAAGATGATTGGTTTGGCTAGACAGTTTGAAGGGTTGTACAGACTAATCAATGATGATGATTGTCTTGCTGTCAAAGCTACATCACTACAAACCACCAATTCTAGTATCCCTCTATCCAACACCCTTGTACCTAACATTTCCATGAATAACTGTAAAGTGATACCTAAACAGGCCATTTGGCATTTTAGATTAGGTCACTTATCTCATGACAGGATATCTAGAATGGCTCAAATGTATCGTGTTATTTTCAATGACAATAAAGCAGTGTGTGATGTTTGTCATTTTGCCAAACATAAGAAAATTCCATATAGTGTTAGTTCTTCTAAAGCTACTCAACAATATGAATTACTGCATTTTGATATATGGGGTCCTGTTTCAATTTATTCAATACATAATCATAAATATTTCTTGATTATTGTTGATGACTTTAGTAGATTTGTTTGGGTCATATTGCTTAAGTCAAAAGCAGAAGTTTTTAATCATGTCAAACAATTTATAACCCTTATAGAAAACCAACACCATACTTGCCCCAAATTTGTCAGAACAGACAATGGGCCTGGATTCTTACTTCCTCAATTCTATGCCTCTAAAGGCATAATTCACCAAAGATCCCGTGTAGAGTCTCCTCAACAAAATGCTAGAGTTGAGAGAAAACATCAGCATTTTCTAAATGTAAGCAGAGCATTACTTTTTCAATCAAACCTACCAAAATCTTTTTGGTCCTATGCTGTCAGTTATGGAGCCTTTATTATCAATAGAGTTTACACACCTCTACTTAATAATAAGTCTCCTTATCACATGCTTCATGATTCACCACTTGATATAAGCTAAGTAAAGGTTTTTGGTTCTCTTTGTTATGCTTCTACTATATCTAGTCATAGAACCAAACTTGATACTCGTGCTAGAAAATCTGTTTTTCTTGGATATGTTGTTGGTTATAAAGGCTCTATTTTACTTGATATGAATAAACATACCATATTTATTTCTAGAAATGTTACATATCATGAACACATTTTACTTTACACCAATCATTCTTCATCTACCACACAAAACTGGGAATACTTCAGTTCCATCACCAACAACTCTACTCATGATTCATCTCAATTTCATGATATACCTACATCCATCCCCAACAATATCTCTACTACATCTGATCAACATCTTCCTATTAATCCTACACCTGATTCCTCCCTTTCTCACCATGATATTTCCACTAACAATACACAACCTACTCATCCCACCCGCACTTCATCAAGAGCAAGACATCCACCATCTTATCTCAAAGATTATGTCTGCGCATCCTTCAATGACACACAAATCCAATCATCTTAAGGGACACCTTATTCCATCTCTAACTTTCTGTTATATTCTAATATGTCCCCTTCATATTCTCGTTTCATTTTTTCCATTTCTACTAACCAAGAACCTAAAACATATAAAGAGGCATGCAATTTTGATTGTTGGAATCAAGCCTTGAAACTTGAGCTTGATGCTCTTGAGAAAACTGGTACATGGCAAATTTTAGATCTTCCAGCCAATGTGAAACCAATTGGTTGTCGTTGGGTTTACAAAATTAAGCACAGGTCTGATGGCAACATTGAGAGATTCAAAGCACGGCTTGTCACCAAAGGATATAATCAGATTGAAGGCCTTGATTATTCAGACACTTTCTCACCAGTTGCTAAACTCAATACTATCAGACTTGTGCTAGCATTGGCATCCATTCACAACTGGCATCTTCATCAACTGGACGTGAACAATGCCTTTTTGCATGGAGATTTACATGAAGATGTATATATGGTTATTCCTCCTGGTGTTACAACTTCCAAACCAAACCAATTGTGTAAATTGATCAAATCCTTATATGGCTTAAAACAAGCAAGCAGGCAATGGTTTGAAAAACTGACATCTCTCCTTCTTCACCATGGTTACACACAAGCACCATCTGATCACTCATTGTTTGTCAAGAAAACATCATCTTCATTCACAATCCTCCTGGTTTATGTTGATGATGTGATGTTAGCAGGTGACTCCATACATGAATTCCAATTCATGAAAACAATTTTACATCAAGCATTCAAAATAAAGGATCTTGGTACCCTCAAATATTTCCTAGGTTTGGAAGTGGCTCATTCCAGCAAGGGTATCTTTATTTGTCAACGGAAGTACTGCCTTGACCTCCTCAAGGACTCAGGATTTCTAGGATCCAAGCCAACCAATACACCCTCTGACCCCTCCATTAAATTATGCCATGACAACAGTCCTCCCTATGATGATGTTCCATCTTATAGATGACTTATTGGAAGGCTGACATATCTTAACATCACTCGACCAGACATCACATTCATCACTCAACAACTCAGCCAATTCCTTTTGAATCCTTCCACCACACACTATAATGCTGCCTACAGGGTGTTGAGGTATTTGAAGCAATGCCCAAGCCAAGGATTGTTCTTTCGTCGAAACTCCTCTCTTCAAATCACTGGTTTCTCTGATGAAGACTGGGCTACCTGCACTGATATTCGCATATCTGTTTCTGGCTCTTGTTTCAACCTAGGCCACTCCCTTATTTCATGGCGTAGTAAGAAACAAAATACAGTTTCCCGTTCTTCATCTGAAGCAGAATACTGTGTGTTAGCTGCAGCAACCTGTGAACTTCAGTGGATACTTTATCTACTCAGAGATCTTCATGTTGAATGTTGTAAAACTCCTACTCTCTTTTGTGACAGTCAGAGTGCACTCCATATCGCAGCCAATCCCATTTTCCATGAGAGGACAAAACACCTAGATATTGATTGCCACATTGTTCGCGAAAAAATTCTTGGCTGGTGTTATGAAACTTCTTTCTGTAGCCTCTCATAATCAGCTCGCAGACTTTTTCACAAAATCCCTTCTTCCCAAGCCTTTTCATTATTTTATGACCAAGCTGAACTTGCTAAACATTTATCACAGTTCAGCTTGTGGGGGCTAATAAGTGAAAGTTAGTTAATAACAGTTAGAGAGTTTGTTATACAAAATAGAAAGTTAGTTTCTTGTTGCTTATTCTAGAAGCTACTACCACCTTTGTATATATACTCTCATTTTCTCATTCTAATGCATAAGATAAAAGCTGTTATTCATTTATCTTCTTCCTTTAGTTCTGTTTACAGCTTTACATTTTTCTTCACATATGCAACAACGGTGTAATGCATAATATTTATCACTCTCAACCGATGATTAAAAAATGATAAAGGAATAAAATAGATTTATTGGACATCAAAAGATTTATAAAATTTTGAAAGAAATATTGAAATATAAATAAATAAGATGCCATTTATTTGAACAATACATAATTAAACAATAAATTAAAGCTAACTTTGAGGTCCGGTCTTAAACAAGTCTCATAAATAAAATTAGTTAAGTTTAAGTTTGTGTGCTCTAATTGAAAATTATTAAAACAACACCAAAAATAAATATTCATAAGGGCATTTTAAGGCATATCTAAGTCATCATATTAAAAGAATCTGAATGGTCTATATTCGCCATTTCCGCTCATATTGTTGAAGCTAAACAAATAAGGTTACAACATAGGGTTTTGAAAAAATTATGGCTGAAATATGGATCTTGTTGAGGATTTCCCCCCTGATGAAGAGACATGTTAGAGTTGGAACCATTTCCATCAAAAAATGAAATAGTTTGGGTAGGTGTGCCTTGAATTACAAGTCCATCGGCATGATGTGCAATAAGTTTATTAAATTCCTCTAAACCCTTCTTGAATATTACAAGTTGAGCCCAATTTATCACACTGATGGGACAAGACCACAAAAATTGAGCCTCAGTCGCCTGGTGCAAATGGCTCAGCTGATTACCACACTTCTTCTAAATGTCAAACATATTGTTAATTTTAATCAGCTGATTATTGAGCTCACACACGTTGGTGCTATGCTAAGCCTCAATGAACTGTATAATGCCATTGTTTTGGGGTGGGACCCGTGATAGATAACGATCTATGACCATATCACTACAAAAATTTGCATAAATTACGGCGGTTTAATTATGGCGTTTATATTAAAACGCCATAATACATGGTTAATTACGGCGGTTTTTATAAACGACGTAACATTGGTAACTAAAACCACCACTATTTACTTAATTGTTTTAAATTCTCGCACATGTTGTGTGAAACGCTTTTTCCTAACTCTTCATTCCATTTTTAATACCCATTCCCTTTTTATAATAATAATAATAATAATAATAATAATAATAATAATAATAATAATAATAATAATGCTATTCTAGAAATAAAAAACAAAAGCATTAATAATAATATGTTATTCTGGAAATAAAAAACAAAAGCATTATTCTTACGTCCTTCTTCCTCTTCAAACGTTTCAAAATAACCCTAAGTTCATCTCAACCCTATAGATATTGAACTTTCTTCTCCGATTTTGAGCTTTCTTTTCTAAATTTCAGCTTCAGCTTCAAATTTCTCATATTCATTTCCATCCGTTCAGTTTTTGGTAAACCCTTTCGATCTCAATTTATTTCTTTCATTCAAATTCAAACCCTAACAATTATTTGAAATTAGAATCATCCCTATTGAATATCAATATCAATATGGAACCCTAACAATCAGGTTTTGTGCTATTCCATAATTAGGTTTTTTGCTGCTCTGTTCTGCTGCTCTGTAACCTGTTGTTTCGCAATCGACCGATCTATTGCTCCGTTTTTCTACTTAACAATCCAAAATTCCACAATCCACCAATTTTAAGGTAATAATGTGCTTTCGTTTTTTCACAACATGATTTATGATATTGACATAACTGTTATGGTTTATGAGACTCAGGTGATAGTTTTATTTCATTTTTCACAAGATTAGCATTATTTATATTCATTTGGATTTTTTTTGTCTAAGTTCAAGTTCTTGATATATTCTTGTGGAAGAGTGCTTTTAGGGTAGTTTGAATGATAGTATTTTCTTAGTTCTCTGGTTTATTTTATAATTTGGGTCACCAAATTCGGTTCTATTCAATGGCATTTAACAACTATATCCAAATTCTAAATAATATTGTGGATGAATTCTTTTGTTTCTCTTTCTTTTTAATTTTGTTACCTTCATCACCAAATCCATTGATCCCTACCACCACCATCAACCTCAGAACTAATTAATGTACACTAACTTTGTTAAAAGAATTGGAAATATTATTAGGTTGTTGATTGGATCTAAGATGGATAGATGAACATGTGTTTGTTGTCTTAGCTTCATGTTCTGGCTAATATTATATTATATATTTTTAGGTGAATCTTACGTTGTAAGTTGTCTTTGCTTATTGTTGTATCTCACTGTGTCATTTCCTTTTGACTTACTTATATGAATCTTATCCTAATATTTGATGTTGTGGTTATTTATTGACAGATGTGCAGTGGTTTCCCCAACTAAATTGTTGGATTCATAAATCTATTTGCTAGCTGATGAGTTTTTCCTTATCCTTGTAGTTGTTTGATGCATAAATATTTAACATCGTTTGTTTACAACTGTTAGAAAATGAGGTTTCTTTGTTGGTAGAATGGGGATGTTTCAAGTATTTTTGTTTTTCTTTCTGTTACTTTTTGGATTACATTAAATACTTACACTGTCTAATGTATGTATTCTTAAGCTTCTGGATGTTCACTAGTTGGTTTTAGTATAGGTCTGTTTTCATGTTGTGTGTGGCATGAGTTATTCAAACATGATAGATTATCTCATTATTGTGTTGGTTTAATACACAACTAGTTTGTTTTTTTCCCATCTTATATAGAACTTTTTTTTTATAAGCAATTTGTATTAAATAGGAGAAACAGAGATTCTCCAACCCGATACAAAAAACCAATCAAAGGGAAAAAAACAAAGACAACCTATAAATTACAAGTAGTCTATAGAATGTTTCTTCCAATCATAGAAATTACATCTCCTGCGGCCTAATTTCAACCATCTCCAGGATATAATGATTATCCGATGGAAAATTTCGTCCACATCGCAAACAACGTCATTAAAATAATATTATTCCTAGTATTCCATATACACCAGGTAGAGATGATCCACACAAAACAACTCATATCCTCCTTACCTTTATCGAATAAAGCCAAGAACCAACGAAGGGCGTGATTGGTAATAGAAGTAGAGGTAACCGGAGGATATCCTAACAAGTCGAAAATTTTAAACCACAAAAGTTGGATTTGGGGACATCTCAAAAATAGATGCTCCGCACACTCATCATCGTGAAAACAAAAGACGCATACCTTATCGTGAGAAGAAGCGAGAATGCCTTTATTAGCAAGATTATCACGAGTTGGGAGCCTATCGCAAACCAACCTCCAACAAAAAATCTTTATCTTGAAAGGAATTTTAGTTTTCCAAACAACCTTGAGAAATAGCTCCTCCGGTTCTTGAAGAGTAAAACTAGGGAAGGCCGCTATTAGATGATCATAACAAGAACGCACCGAGAAAGCCTTATTGGAATCCAGTCTCCAATCCCAAGTATCTGGCATGTTACGCTTAATCGGGATTGTCGAAACCAGATTCTGCAGCAAAGTAACAGAAGATGGGTCGACCTCAATATCTGCCAGCCAACAATTTTGGAAAGACCAGATCCACCTGTCATGTGTCCACTGACCGTAGAAAGCGACAACTACGTTCTTGTTTGATGCCGCATTAAATAGATCTGGGAAGAGGTCTTTCAACAGATGCTCGCTGCACCAGGAAACATACCAGAAACAAGAATTTTCTCCGCTGCCAATAACAGATGCAATGTTGGACTGAAAGCTGTAAGTGAATCCGATTTTTCTGATACTTAGGATGTCACGCATCCATAATGAAGCAGTAGCAGGAAAAGTATCAGTATCATAGTGAATGGCCCACATGTTGAGATTGTCGTATCTAGAAGTTAGAAAGTCCCTCCAGATTTCGTCGCCTCCGACAGAAAATTTCCAAAGCCATTTTGTCAATAGAGCTTTATTGAACATCCACATATGTTTAATTCCTAAGCCACCCTTCTCAATAGGTTTACAAACCATGCTCCATTTAATCCACGCAATACTTCTTTTATCCACCGAACCAGACCAAAGAAACCTCCGTTGAATTGCAATGATGTCTTTGATTATCTTCGACGGAGCTTTGAAAAAAGAGAGGTAGTGAATAGGCAAATTAACAAGCACCGAGTTTATCAAGGTGACCCTGCCACCTATAGATAAATTCCTACCGACCCAAGAGTTAAGACGAGCTTTTAACAAAGCCAGCACAGGATTCTAATGAGAAATTCTCCTATGGTTTTCTCCTATGTTTATGCCAAGAAATTTGAATGGAAAAGATCCTGATCTACAAAATAAGAAGTTTTCCGCAGCCTTGATGAAGATAGGGTCAAAACCAACAGCATAAATGTAGCTTTTAGAAAAGTTAATTTTAAGCCCCAAAACCGTTTCGAAACCTCTTAAAATAGACTTCAAAGCCCACAAATTAGCATAGCCACCATCACAAAACAACAAAGTATCGTCAGCAAATTGCAAAATCTCAATAGAGGCATCTTCATTAAGACCAAAGCCAGAATAAAGATTAAGACGAGTCACACGTTTGACCAGCAATGACAAAGATTCAGTAACTAGAACAAAGAGAAAGGGGGCAAGCGGATCACCTTGTTTTAAGCCTCTCGAAACCTGAAAATCCCTTGTCGAACTACCGTTTATCAAAACCGAAGCAAAGCGGGTACACACCGAACCTTTTATCCATTTAATCTAATTAGGCCCAAAATTCATAGTCTAAGAACATGGATCAAGAAGTCCCAATCTACGCAATCATAGGCTTGGGCAAAATCGACTTTGAAGAGAAAACATTGTCTCTTATCTCTTTTTGCCGAATCAATGATCTCGTTAGCTAATAAAACGCCATCCAACCGATTCCTCCCAGGGATGAAAGCCGTTTGAGACTGAGAAACCAAACTCGAAATAACAGGAGAAAGTCTACAGGATAAAACCTTGGATATGACTTTAGAGATGCACCCAACAAGGCAAATAGGCCTAAAATCTCCAAAATTTTGAGGGCTATCCACTTTAGGTATCAAAGCAATAAATGAAGAAAGTAAAGCCTTCGGAAGCGTACCGGTGGAAGAAAAGTGGACAATGCACCTCACAAAATCAGGTCAAACAATTTCCCAACACTCCTTGATGAATGTAAAAGAGTAACCGTCCGGGCCAGGGGATTTGCCGCCTTCGCAAGCAAAAACAGCTGCACGAATTTCCTCTTGAGAAAACGGTGCCTCCAGATTGATCCTATCCACCTCACTCAGCTGTTGGATATTGGACAGGTTCATAACAGATTATATAGAACTTGTTATATTCTCTTGTATGACTTGTAAGGATGTCAATGACATGCCAAATAATTTGCGTATTATTGTGAAGTTTGATGAATTTCATTCACCTATTGGAGAGGCTTCCGGTTTGTTTGCTGAAGTATGTGGACTAGTAGCGACGAATAGTCTCTTTTTTCCTATAGGTTTTGTTAAGTGGTCAGACATGGCTGAGGATTATTTTGATGAACAATGGAAAAT
The DNA here is from genome assembly GCA_022829125.1 of Lathyrus tuberosus. Taxonomy (NCBI): domain Eukaryota; kingdom Viridiplantae; phylum Streptophyta; class Magnoliopsida; order Fabales; family Fabaceae; genus Lathyrus; species Lathyrus tuberosus. The sequence goes on along the minus strand of JALAZF010000201.1, from coordinate 9,384,393 downwards.
CCTTTTTGAGGTAAATTCTTTTAATTTTACATATATATTTAGAGTTTGCATGTGTGTAATATTGTATGTGACTAAATTTGTTTTTATTTGGAAGCCTCGATTTTGTTTTAAGGTACATGAAGATTTAGCTAAAAGGTATATTGAAGCTTCAATTGGCAAAAAGTGGAAGGAATATAGGGGTAATCTTTGGAAAGCTAAATATAACCCACTTTTGTGCAAAAGTGAAATCATCAAAAATAGACATGTCGACGTTCCTCTGGACCATTGGGCATTATTTGTTGATTATCGCTCAAAACCAGAAACAATGGTACACTATTTTCATTTTTCATTATATATTGAATAGTTTATATATATATATATATATATATATATATATATATATATATATATATATATATAAGATTTTTGTTATGTAAACTAATAAGTTTTCATTTTTAGGATCTATGTAAGAGAAATCAACAAATAAGGAAGAAACAAATTTTTGCTCATACGTGTGGTGCCAAGTCTTTGGCAAGAAGAAGACATGCGCTTGTATGTTTTACACTATCTTTATATAAATAATTTTGTATGTTAAGTATTATTATTTTAGACTATATTTATATGGTGATGTCTAGAGTGAGAGTTTAATTAAGTCCCTCGTCGGTGAAACTCGAAAAATTTACCATTAAATTTAATCAACCGTTCAATTTTATCTCATTATAAATGAATCTCCTAACTTCTCTTTTTATTATCTTCTTGAGAACAAAACACATCAAATAGAAACACTTAGTCTTCTGATGCAATGAACATTGAATGTGACTTTTTTTATTACCAAATATATCGTCAAGATCTTATTTTTTAGATATTATTCCTCAATTAAACGAAAATATTTAATGACTAATATAAGTCACTTTTACATGCTATATATAGTTCAATTTGAATTTATTTGGCGTGGTTTGAATCTTCAACTCGTCGTATCATTAGATTGGTTCTTAAATACCTACTGTAACTCTATTCACACATGTTATATGTACACTTAAATAATATACTCTTCGTCGTATACGCATATACGTACAAATACAAAATTAAATGATGATTAGATAATTATCAATGTTACGCACTGTGGATGAAATGATTCTTTTAGATGCCATGCAAACCATGACGAAATTAACAGCCTCCTCCTTGCGTGCATGGGAGGGATACCTTCCATAATTAATCAACCATTCAGTCGCCACGTCTTACACAATCTATTTTGTATCTTTTCTAAACTTTTAGCCATATTATTAATACTTTACTACAGTCATTTTTTTTTATCTTCTGCTTCCCGAGGGAAAGGAGTTTTCGTAATTCACAGTTTAGTTGGAGAGGTCATAAGTCTGACCAAATATTATTCCTAGTAGAATCGAATGCAATATTTTTTGAATCTTTGTTTTTTAACAGAAATTCGTTTACCACTCGAATTCAAATGTTTGGTTACTTTACAACCATCCTAATTCAAACTATGGTGATATTCAGCGTTAACTGAAGCATAATATTTATTGAATAGAGATGTGCAATCTTTTCTCACAGTTTTTATCAACATATCAACACCTCCAGGGTGAAACTTCATATATGGTGATATACTGTAAACACGTTACACATATTATAATTGTTTACACATTTCCATATTTTTTTTATCATAGTTTACTTACATCTTTAATATCCATTAAATATGATTTAGAAACATTTGATGTGGTTAGTTTTCAAGATGAGATGGAGGTTAATGGACAAAAAGATAAGTTATTGGATTAAGTTACAGTAGGATAAATATTGTGTGTGGCGTTGTGCAAATATTCTTACTTTTATTTATAATTGTTTTGAACCTTTGATCTAATGTAATGGAATATTTTTTGAGTTTCACCGGTAAGGGATTTAATTAAACCCTCACCTTAGATGCCACCATCTTTATATAAGCAATTTTTTTAAACATTATTTTGATTCATAACGACATTGCATTTTAATTTTTTAGACTATTGAGACTGGTAAGACTATTGGTCGAGGTCTAATGTGGAATATGACCCACAAAAAGAAAGATGGAAGCTATGTGAATGAAAAAGCTAAGGAGATAGGGGTAAATTAATAATATATATTTCCAAATATATTTTAAATGTATGTTCATTGTTTTATAATATATGTAAATGAGTTATAGTCATTGGTTATTTGTATTTTATGTAGGAAAAGATTGACACTCATGATTATTAAAAAAAAAAGATTGACACTCATTTAAATCAAAATCCCGAGGCTTCTTATGAAATTTCTTCAAATGATGTTGTTGGAAAGGTATTAGGAAGAGAACATCCTAGTCGTGTTTGAGCAATGGGCATGGGAGTGGTTCCTACCACTGCTTTTAAACATTCCACTACAAGACTTAGTGGTGTGGATTTTGGTACTTCAAGTGGTAGTTCTTCATTGGTGGAACGAATTGCATCTGTGACTGCTCTATTGGAAGCAGTTGTTGGCTACATTAGTGCGAAAGAAGGTGGTACACTCCCTGCAGAGTTAGTTACCGTACTTGCAAATCAAACACAGCAGGTATATCAATTAGTTAATTATTTTTATTAAATCTTTTGTTTTAGATTTCTAGTTTAAAATCAATGTAGTTAAATTTGTAGCTTTTTTCTCTTTATGTGCTGCTATTTTTGTGATTTCATGTGGTTTTACTTTAGTAACATGAGCACATAACATTTAAGCTATAAAAAAAATTCTTTCAGCTGAAAAAGTAAAAGGTCAAGCAATGAGAAACAAATTGAAATTAGGAACTTCAATACCTATAGAGCTTAGAAAAAAACTTGGCATATAAGATGGCCTATAGAACTGAGAAAAAGATTTGACATATAAGATGGCCATTGGGAATGTTCATCATCACAGTTTCCACAGATATCTCCATCTGTGATGTGAAGAAATAAGTTGATAGTATGTTCCTAGAAATAATTTAATACTTCTATTGAATTTCAAAATAAATTAACAAAAGACCATACATAGAGTAACTAAGAGTACTACCTCCAAAAATGATGTTAGCCACTACTTCAGTATCATAAGTTGTTATTACACTAAGATAAGACAAACTACAATAGGTTTAAATTCATGATAATGGTTATACTAATGAATGACAATCAGAAGCTTTATAGTCTATCCTAGCTGAAACAAGAGGTTGAACAGTGCATAGGAACATGTTAAATCATATTACATCACCAAGAAAATAGAATAAAGTACTATTAAATCATATTACATCACCAAGAAAAAGTGGCATTCACATAAATCTGTACTATTAATTTTGTTATATTTTTTAAAAACTTCTAATATTATATGAAATATTTAAGCTTTGAAGCATGATCAGTATTATTGAAATGTGTTCCAACAATTTTTCTGATGAAGATGATGATAATAGAACTAAAGAAAACATGATTTCTGAGTAATTGTCACCTAGAATCTCCATTTTTCTCTCTGCTTCTGTAAAAAAATAAACAACCTTTTAATTATTGAATTGGTTTCTTATCACATTTATCTCTATAAGATTTTTCACTTTGAATAAGCTTAATTATAGAGCAAAATACCTGTAGACTTGTTGACAGTTTTGTAACTTTCATATTTTGTTTCACTTTGATTTTCACAACTTGTATCCCATCCTAAAACAAGATCATCACCATGGTTTAAAATAACATCGTCCAGAACAAAAGACATGTTATACAGCTTGGTACAATATGTCAGAGTAACATCCTTAATTTGAAGAGTGAAGTCCAATGCATAAACTTGGTATCCATGAGAAGAAAAACATTTAATGGAAGGGTAATAAGATTGTAAAGCAGTGTTCATGAATGAACAATTGAAGAGAGTATAATTGGAATTTGAATTAGAATTGTCAATGAAATGAAAAGGAGTGGATGGTACGTTGAATTTTGAAAGGAGTTTTGGAAGACATCCATTTGGGTTAGTCACATGAATATTTTGGGACTTGTAATCAATTTTGTTGACAATAAAGTTGATTGAAATTGGCATGTTTAGTATGGTTTGGTGATTTTCATTGCATGAAAGATCAAACAACAAGGTTTAGGAACATGTTATAGTCTCACAAGAGTGAGATTAGGAGAGAATTACCTCAATGGAAGTATTCTGAATGGTTTCCTTTATCTTCCTAAGCTAAATTTAGCTGAGTTGAAGAAGAATTACTTGTCAGGAACATTGTTGGAAAATGGTAATGGTTCGTCTTTGTTTTCTCAATCTCAGCCTGTTTGTTTACAACAGCTTGATTTATCAAACAATGTTTTATTACTTGTGAATTCATTTTATTCTTCTTAATACTTTATTCTATTTTTTATATTAATTAATTACATTATGCACTGATTTAAATAAACAAATACACCACCAAGAAAATAGTTATGATACATCCCATTTAATAATTCTAGTGATTATCTCTAATATAATAATTGTTTTGTTTTTTGTAGGCTTTCGAAGTAGAAAGTGAACCTTCATCACCTTGTGACATAAGAAGATCATCAGATGCAAGCAATACACATGAAGAAAACCATCAGAGTCCTTCAAAGAAAATATGTTTTTTATGGCACTTTTATACTCTAAAACTTGTTTATTGAGAATAAGATACTAGATACATAAATTGTTGGTCATTTTTATGTTTTAATATTTCAGAAATAGATTGTGAAATATATATCAAACATTCAAAGATTCTATGTAATTTTGAAAAAGTTCAACAATTGCACCAACTTATATATATATATATATATATATATATATATATATATATATATATATATATATATATATATATATATATATATATATATATATATTAAATTTTTAGGCCTTTTAATATAGATATTTTAATTTACTTTTAGTATTGGTGTTAAATTGTGATAAAAAATTTTAATCTATTTTAACATATTTCAAAGAGAGCCTTTTCAAATTAATTTGAAAATTAGGGCACTTAATACTAAGTTGTTTTGGCACATATCATAAGAAAATTAAGACGGTTTAAAATGACGTAACTTTTAGTATATTACGACTGTTTTAATCGACGTAAAATATGAAAATATTTTTAGATTAAGAACAATAAGGCGTTTAAAACCGCCATTATTTTCAAACAAAAACCGCCACTTTTAATTATGTAAAACACGACGGTTTGCATGGAGTTTAATTTTAAACCGCCGCTATTTTCTTTGCGGCAGCCAAATTTACGGCGTTTTCAAAAACGTCGTATTTGTAAGTTGTGTCGGTTCAAACCGCCATAATTTTCTTGAATTAACCGCGGTAATTTACGCGAATTTTTGTAGTGTATCAACATGTTGGTGATGTTGATTGTGTACTGAATATATGATATGTTATGTATTTATGTACCTTCACATTCTTTACACCGTTTCATATTGAAGTTGTTTCTCACCGGTTTGCTTAATGTTGTCCACCATGGACATCTTGGAGAGACTCGGGACTAAAAGTTGTTGCTGCAAGTGGAAGAAGATTTGTTGGAGCTACACTTTGTTTTATTTATTGCTTTTATCGCACAATAGTGGTTATTAGTGCTCTGGTCGTGTAACATCGCAGACGAGCGTTTGTGATGTTTTGACTTTATGTTGATTTTGGTGTTTCAAAAGTTTAATACTTTGTTGATGAAGTTAATTTGAAAGTATTTACTATGTTGATTCAAGTGTGTAAATTTCAAATGTTTGATGAGTTTTGAAGGATTGTCGTTGGTGACACCTTAAATTGCAGAGTAAACCTTTTTATATAAGTTTTGGGGTTTAGGGCGTTACAGATTTCCTCTCCCTTAAGTTATTATTATGATCTAAAACACCAAGTTAAAATATGCAAGTAGTAGTGATTCTTTTGAGTTTCTTAACTTGAGAAATGCATGTTAGTAGTAGGATTTATGAGATAAACCTTTGTTAATTAGTTGTTATTATCTCTAATGTGTAAAGCTATGAATATGTTCAACTGATTTCTTGAGGATAGGGATTTAAAATATGACCAAGCATGAGTTTTTTATGTCGAAATACTGATTTTCTTGTTTTTAAAAAGCATGATCCAATTTAGGATATTGTATGATTCGATTCAAGACTGATTTTGATCTTGATTAGGACAAAGTTTGATCCTGATCGAGAATGATTTAATCTTGATAAAAATATTTGAATTGGATCACAATGGAGTGGAATCAATTCAAAAAAGGGCAAATTCCAATGTGTTTGTGAGAATTAGATCTAGACACTATTGAACTGTATCAAACTGGATTGAAATCATATTAAGACTATATTAGATCCTGATAAAGATAAGGTTGGATCTTGATTGGGACTGGGTTTGATCCTGATCGATACTGGTTTGAACATGATCAAATGATTTGAATTATGAGCTTAGTTGATCCCCAAAACCTCATATTTCATATTGTTTGCTTGTATTGAGTCATGACTCAAATCAACTAAATTGATTCACGAATTGCTGAATTGAATCATTTAGTTCAATTTTACATTTTTTTACACTTTATCTCTTGTATATTTAAATATGTTTTCCATTCCATTTTTTCAAGAGAGATCAAATATTTTTAGTTAGAAAAAGCTTTGCGAACACAACTTCATCCACTCTCAAATCTTCATCTTTATCATCTTCATGAAAAAAAATTATTGTGTGTGTGACGATTAATTGTGATGAAACATTAGAGATCTAATAGTTCATTAAAGTGTGTAGATTTTTGCAAAGAGAAATTTGATCCTAACGGAATTCAAAGGTCTGCAGTTCTTTGAAAGAAAAAGAAGAAGAAGCTTTTCTCCATTGTTGTGGAGTTTTATGTGGATTTGTCAACTCGTTTAAGAGAAGGATTCAAATTTATCAAGATTGAAGTCAATCAAAGGTTGAAGATCAAGATCTTGGTGGTAACTAGTTGCAAAAAAGTTATATCAAGAAGCAAGGAAGAAGATAGACTGGATTGTTATAGTTTATCTTTTGCTTACCTGAATTGTTGTAACACAAACCAAAATCAAACATCGTATTAATATAAGAAACAAATGTTCGATTGCTTGCCATCAATGACTAGACATAGGTTTCTGCTAGGACGATAACACCGAACTATTATATATCTGGGTGCTCTCTCTCTCTCTCTCTCTCTCTCTCTCTTGATAAACCCTTCATCCTTAGTGTAGTCCATTTAAACAAAAAAAATCCCCTTTGAAACTCACCCAAATAGAACATGGTGTCTGCTCTAATGCCAATTGAAATTATATTCCTTAGGGGACAGATGTTGGACTAGATGTTGAGACAACTTGGCCAACTTCTTAAACTAGAATCATAGTAAAAAGACATCAATAAAACAATACAAAAGGTAGTAAAATAACAAAAGGGATTGGTAACCCAGTTCAGTCAAGCCACGCCTACTTCTAGGGGCACTCTACCCAAGAAAGGAATTTGACTACTTTGAAAAAATACAATTAGTCTTACAATAACCAACAAACCCTATGTTTTCTATTTAAGGAATCCCCCTAAATATAAGAACCTACTCACTTTCTACTCAATCACAAAAGTCGTGATTGGTGTTTAGAATTCAAATAGCCAATGTTGAATATTAAAGCTCAACTAAGACAAAGCTTATATGCTAAGTTACTTAAACATAGAGGTGTACAATAGTAGATTCCACAATAATCCAGATATGGCATTAGCTTTCGATACCAAAAACAAAGGACTTTAACCATAGCACAAAGAAACAAGATTTTGCACACCAAAAATCTTGACACACACACACACGCGCTTGCGCACACGCAAGCAAAGACGCGCGCGCGTGCCCACACACACATACACATATTTAGGATCCATTGACACCATGTGTAAGTCTAAAAGACTTACACCAAATCTCAATCGTTGATAGCTCTCAATCAAATGGTCATATGAATAGCCTATTTTTCACATAAATAATGGGTCTTTTTTTTTTCATTTAATATGACAGTGTGATAAATCTTTTTAACGGCTGAGATTTGATATAAATCTTTTAAACTTATACTTGGTGTAATATATATATATATATATATATATATATATATATATATATTACGTCAAAAACAATTTCTAATCACACTTTTTTCAGCTATTAATAACACTTAAAAACGCTATTAAATATGTCGCTATTAAAGGTTGGTTACCTATAATAGCGCTTTAAAGCGCTATTAAAAGAATAATCATTAAGTGCTATCGTAGCCTGGTTTTTTTCCATATAATTTTTAAAAAGGATGTATTACCGCTTTTCATAAAGTGCTATACAGGCTAAGTCTTTAATAGCAGTTTCTAGCATAGCGCTATCATAAACTCTTTGTTTTAAAAACTAGATATCATAAAAAGAATTTGTTTTTTTTTTTGGAAAAGGCGAAAATTTTATTGCTACAAAAATATGGCATTATATATGCCAACATAATAGAAACACATAATTCTAAATAGTGTCACAATTGGTGTCAACACATCCAAAAATACACATGAAACTTGGGCGAAAGACAGGAAAACAAAACCACTGCAACACAACTAATGTTTACAACCATTGAAACATCCAGAAAGCCCACTCAATAACTCTCACCAAGAGCTCCAAATTAATTAAGCTCGTGATCCCCTATCCAGACCTGTCACCAAACAGACGCCAACAACAACAATGCACTTCCACGCACTGCAGCAGAGCTAGACGGGACTGGACGCTAGATGCCTGCTTGCTTCAAAAATCCAAGTGAAACGCCTAAGGTGATTCTGATAAAGCTCAACTGAAAACTAAGACTAACTATCAAACTCCAAACACACACTAATAAAAACTTGAAACCACATGTAGCGAACAATTTTGGACGCGGTTCTTAAGCGATGGTCGCTCTCTGCGGTTGAGCTTAAAACTACAGGTCGATTCATTTTTTATCCTATTGTGAGCAGAATAAGGAAGGGAAATAGATGTCTCCAATTAACCCTGCTTTGCATACTGAGTTTAAACAGCGGTCTGTTAGGTTACGGATGCTATCAATGTGGGGGGCCTTTGTACTGGTTATTTGTATTTTTCGCCAATACAGGTTTTTATCTAGACAGAAGTTTTCTGGCGGGGAACAAGGATTAGGATGTTAGGACTGATGTTTTTGAATTACTGCTTTTGATTGATGGAGATATGGGATTTGGGTTTTTGTTGATTGTGCTCGCTAAGATTTTTCTTTCAATCTTATGCCTACGTATTCTCGTTTACCGAAACAGGGAAATCAGAGCGTTCGTAGTTCCTCCTAGTCTATGGGAGGAAATGGTGTTTTGGTGTCTTGTTCAAAGCCCAAGACGTGAAGCGAAAGGTGATTTGTATCTTGTTCAGAGCCCAAGATGTGAAGCTGAAAAGTCTATTTGTGTCTTGTTCAAAGCCCAAGACGTGAAGCTGAAAGGGTGTTGTCTTTAAAGAGAATTTGTCATCTCTAAAGAGGGGGTTGTATGTCACAACTGTTTATAAAGGAGAATTACTTTAACCGGGATATGCGAATCCGACAATGCCATAATTTCCTTTATAGGGGATTTTAACCTGAAGGAGAAGACTTTAACTCAGTGTAGAGCAATGCTATCTTTCCTTAGGAATTTCTCATGCTAAAAGAGGGACAGTGGCATGGATGTAGATGATCCAGAGGCTTGCCGCTTACAGCGATTAGATGAAGGGGAAGGAGTGGTTGATGTTTGTGTACTGTGAACGAGGCACAATTTTGATGCTAAAAGGTTAATTGGATTAACCAGTGGTTTTCTTATACAAAGCCTAAGAGGAGGCTAGTATGTGTCTCGTACAAAGTCCGAGAGAGAGGCTAAAAGGTTTTGACTCGACGATGGAATCTTTTGGTATCTCGTATAAAGCCCGAGATGGAGGCTATTTGACTCAACAAGAGAGTTTTTTGTATCTCGTACGAAGCCCGAGATGGAGGATGAAAGGTTTGACTCAACAAGAGAGTCTTTTATACTCAACAAGAGAGTGATTTTGTATCTCGTACGAAGCCCGAGATGGAGGCTAAAGGGGTGATTGACTCAACGAGGGAGTCTCTTATGTGTCTCATACAAAGCCCGAGAGAGAGGCTAAACGTTGTTTGACTCCACTGGGGAGAATCATTGTACAAAGCCCAAGAGAAGGCTAACTTCATTGAAGAAAGATCATTATACAAAGCCTAAGAGGAGGCTATGGTAACTGTTGCAGTTAAGTACCAGGTCCAGTATACTGATTTTGAAAAAAAAAATCAGTTCTTATATGAGCAACACTGTACTCATGGATTTGATTCAAGGATCTGGGTTATTCCTGTTCTTTAAGGAAGCGGGAAATCCGAAGGGTATTGAGACTGTCCGAGTCTACGGGTTTCCTTCCTATTTAACGAATGGGTCACTTGAGAATGTCTTTGAGACTCAAGGAGATAGACTGTATGTGTCTAGAGTTTTATCTTTTGTACTATGCTTTAAGAAACAGTAGTAGACTCTTTGAAAGGACTGTTCTATGCAGATGACTAAGTTCTGTTCCTATACCTCTAGGAAGTCGTCGGGACAATTTGTACGAAGCCCAAGAGGAGGCTAGAGACTTTTAAGAAGCTGACGGGTCCTTGTATTAAGCCCAAGAGAAGGCTATCATTCCCGGAGGAAGAGATCATTATACGAAGCCTAAGAGGAGGCTGTGAATACTTCTAAGAAGCCATAGGGTCTTTGTACTAAGCCCAAGAGGAGGCGGGGTTACTTTTAGGAAGCATGTGGGTCCTTGTACAATGCCCAAGAGGAGGCCGATTGCTTTTAAGAAGCCGATGGGTCCCCAAACCCCGAGAAATTCAAGGCAAGCTATTCACAAGGAATAGATCAAGTTAGGAAAGTTCGAGAATTTGGAAGAAACTCAAGAGATGCCATTCACGGAGAAAAGATCATCTCTGGGGAGTAGAGTCTCTTGACAAGTGCTTTTAAGAAGCCTGTGGGTCCCCAAACCCCGAGAAATTCAAGGCAATGTTATTCACCGAGAATAGATCAAAGTTAGGAAAGTTCGAGAATTTGGAAGAAACTCAAGAGATGCAATTCACGGAGAAGAGATCATCTCTGGGGAATAGAGTTTCTTGACAACTTCTATGAGTGACAGTCTATGAAAGGGTTCACAGAGAATGATGCCTTTCATATCTCCATATTGTTTAACCCCAAGAGGAGGGAAGACTGTGTCTGGTAATCCTATGGGGATCTAGTTTAGACTATTTCTAAGAGTGATTGAAACGACTTTACCTAGTGCTAGACGTAGTTGCCGGGGAAACTCTAAATATCTATACTATTATTACACAGTTGATATGAGTTTATGAAAGAAGACTTACAGCGAAACAGCCCCACAATACAGTTATATACATATGAAAGCCGTAAATGAAAGCGGGTAAACACTTACTCGGTTGTAGAGCTTCCATGCTGTTTGGTTAGTTGTTCAACAAAGAAAGATTGAAAACAACAGTATATTCAAAATCAAAGGAGAAAGTGCTTTGAAATAAAAAAGATTTGGGGCTTACAGCTCAAGGAGAGGCCCAGGGTTTTATCAGTGAGCGCACTGTTTGAATTTGTACAGAGGGACTTATACAAGTGACTGAGGCCCAAAATGGTTTTCTGTACAAAGGGGTGGGTCTTACACTCCAATGGAGGCCCAAAAAGTTTTAAAGAAAAAAGAGTGGGGCTTATAACACGAGGGTAGGCCCAGATGATTTTTCCATTTAAAATGGCGATCGCGCCGAGATTTTCTTTTAACGCGGAGGGACTTATACAATAAGTGAGGCCCAAAAAGATTTTGGTTAAAAGGGGATTGGGTCTTACACTCTATTAGAGGCCCAAAATGTTTTAAATGGGTCTTATAGCTCAATGAGAGGCTCAAGGTTATTTTTCAAAAGGGGACGATCGCGCCGTTTATTTTTTACGGTATCGGGACTTATACAATACACTGAGGCCCAAAATGTTTTGGTCAAGAAAGGATTTGGTCTTACACTCTATTAGAGGCCCAAAATGTTTTGAAAATGATTTATGAGGGTTGAATTAATCCAAAAACCCTAATTTGTTTTCAAAAATGTATATAATTGAATAAAAATTCAATTAAAATGATCAAAATTGTTTAACATGTGAAAAACAAATTGTGATTTTGGATTAATGCTTTAAAAATTAAGTATTGACCTACAAAATAATTAGAAAGCATTAAAAGTTGCAAAATCAATGTAGAAAAAATATTTAATATGTCAAAAACAATTAAAATATTAATTCTTTGCAAAAATATCAATTATATGAAATAAATAATATTTTTGGTATTTTTTGATAAAATAAAATATTTTAACATTTTTGTGAATTATTAAAAAAAGAATCAACTCAAAATCATTAAAACTCAGAGAGAAATTAATTTTTGAATCAATTAAACAAAATCACAAAATTCAAATATTTGAATTATTCAAAAATGGCGCCAAGAACAAGGGCAAGAACACGCGCGTTTTTCAGTTTGCCCAGATTTGCATTTTCCATCCAATCTCACTGAATACGTAATCATATCATGCAATCCACATATCATTATGCTCGTCTCAACCTCACGATCATGTCTATAACACTTAATTTCATTTAAATTAAACATAAAACATGAAATCACGAAGAAACCTCAAGAACCCTAATTTCTGCATGAAGGCTAGGATTTTCGATACACGATTCAAACAATGCAATTAATTGAGGGAAAACATTCCATGCATGATTATGAACATATGGCCAAATTATTGTGCGAGGAAATATGCATAGATTGAGATATGACCAAGTATATGCTTACCTCTAAGCCGTGACAGCAAGTGCAATGTGATTTTTGATTTGGAGGTGTTACAAATGAGTAGTCATGATCTGAACAGCTTCCCTACACCCTATGGAGTGTGTTTGAATGGTTGGACTTGATTGAAATTGGTTGGATCAATTTGTGGTACCTCAACTGCACTTTGGTTAAAACCTTGAGCAACCAGCTGGTGATTTTGTGAAATTGGTGTTTTAGAAGTGATCTAAGTGTTTGACCAGCTCATATGTGATGTATATGAGGTGTGTGTGTGATTGGTTTGATTGGAATTGCTCTCAAACTCAAAACCCGATAGCTACCTTGCTAAGAAAGGCATTTTTGCCAAGAGAAAGAGATTTTGAGGAAAGCATCTATTAGATGGCTTTGGTGTACTCAAACTGATCACAATTGAGCTCTATTTATAGTAGAGCAAGTTTGTTTTGCAAGGAATAGTGAATGGCAGCTGGTAAGTAGGTTTGGCCAATGTTGTCCAATGGAAATGCAAGTCTCCTCTAGCCATTGACTAGAGGTTAGGGCACAGAGCTTTGGTTCCCTTGGTCTTGGATAAGTCTTGACAGATTTCAGATGAGAATGGCTCAGTCCATGCCACCTTGATGCTTCCATTGAATGCTTCAATCCAAATTTGGAGTCTTGTCCCTATTTTGGCCATTCTAGGTTCAACATGATATTTCTTGTTCCATGGACTTTGGAGGCTTGGCTCAGTGATTGTCCCCTTTAGATTCAATCCTCAGATGTGTCCAAGTGGATAGGAGCATTTGAATTTGGCTGATGGCAAATCGAGCCAAAATGCAAAATCTGCCTTGCCTTTGACAGATTTCAGCAAGGCAACTTGACAATGTCATATCTCATGGGGTAAGTTGAATTTGGAAATGTTCTTGGCCATTTAGGAAAGCCCTTACATGATACAACAACTGTTTGAACAAGTTTGGTTTTGATCTCTTTTGATTCCAAGTGAAAAATCCCTCTACATTTGGCAAAAAGTGAAGCAAAATCTGACTTAGTGAAATTTTCACTAAGTGTTGGAACAAAGTGTGATTTCTTGATTTTGATCACTCCATAACTCAAAATCCTTAATGAATTGGACTTAGGTCTAGTTGAAGTTTTTGTAGAGGGTAATGGGGGCTACAAATCCATCTTTGGATGAGAAAAAATGGCCATGTGGTTTAGGAGTTATGATCCTCCAAAGTTAGTGTATTAGTGGTACTTTTCCATAACTTAGAAAACTTTCTAAGTTTTATGGTTACCCCTTTTACAAGTTATCCAACATTCTTTGATTTTTCTTGATGAATGATGATTCAAATCATACATTAACATCATTTTAGGGTTAAAAATCCATTTTGGTGAAAAATCTCAAAAAGTCAAAGTTGACTTTTGTGCACAGTTGACTTTTTATCAGATGAATTCCAAATTGTGAAATTCTTCAGGAAATCATGTCCTTGACCTAAATCAAACTTGATGGACATGTTTCATGGGTGTCATAGGGTATATTGAGGCATGTCCTAGGGTTTGGGAGCATGTCCTGGTCAAAAGTCAAAGTTACAGTTTACTTTCCTCGCGAAACCCTAATTGTGGTGCAGATGAAAATGAGACTTGTTGCTCAAGCTTCTTGGATTAATCCATTGTTCCAAATGGATCAATATAGTTCATTAGAGACCCTCAAATCATGTCTTGAGGTCTTGGCTCTTGATTTGTCCCAAAAGTCAACTTAGGGGTGAATTAGGTCAAGAAACCCTAATTCCTGATTTTTGATGTATGCATCCCCTGAGGTCAAATTGACTTGATGCTTGGGTCCATGAGGTTTCATGGAGTACATTAGGTTGTGTTTTGGATCTTTGGCTTATGCCCAGATGAAACTTCCCATCTAGAGGCCCTTGGTCGACCAAAACCCTAATTTGGTGATACTGTCGATCTTGAGACTTGATCCACCTAGAAGGGAGCAGCCTTGTGCTTAATCCTTGAAGTGGGAGTCCTTCTGATCCATTGTGGATGTTTGAGAGGTTAGACAAGTTGAAGATCATGTCATTCCTTGATTGACCCTTTGTCTAAAGGCTCTGAGAGGGCTTGAAACCCTAATTTTTTATAGTATTGGATGCTCAACAATTCCTTGAGGAGATTGATGAGGCATAACGGTACATCCATATTGTGATGATGATTGACACAATGATGGGAATCTTAGTGGTCAAAATTTGGGGTATGACAGATGCCCCTATTTAATCTTCTTGGACCCGAAGGTGTGAATGACGAAGGTGTTCGGGCATTCGGGGTGCAAGAGGATTAAATATCGGAATACCCGAAATTTTGATGGCGTCTATGACTGGTAATTCACGCATTCATCTTCTTTCGCTAATCAATGATTCTTAGAAAAGGTAAACTTCACCTCGATCCTGGTTTCCTACCGAGGAACTGGTCTCAGTTTCTGATTTAAACTTCCCCTCGATCCTGGTTTCCTACCAAGGAACTGGTCTTAGTTTCTGATATAAACTTCCCCTCGATCCTGGTTTCCTACCAAGGAACTGATCTCAGTTTCTGATTTAAACTTCCCCTCGATCCTGGTTTCCTACCAAGGAACTGATCTTAGTTTCTTTTGTCAATAAACTTTATTAACAAGGGACGCTATGCGTAGCGGCTTTCCTTCAAACTTCTCGCCGAATTTTCCTGGGGAGATGCCATTTGACGGAAAAAGGTCTGAGGTTAGACTTGCTGGGGGAACCTAGTCGTCTGAGTTGTAGAGGTACACAAACTTCTCGGTTGGAGACGCCATTTGTCGATTCTACTAGGGAAAGCGAGTCTCTTGAGAGACTGCTTCCGCTTAGGGTCTTTACATCATTCTTTTCTCGGAGATCTTCTCAGAGAAATGCCATATGATGTGATCCAATTTTGAGGTGCCGATGACCTTTTCATCAGCGGATTTTCGGAGAAATACTGATGTACTGCCGAACCTTTGCTTAAGAGGCTTTCTCTGGGGATTTTCTTTAATCCGGGAAAGCAAGGATATCATCTTCAATGGCGAAGAGTGACATCGGTTCAAGGTTCTCTGGCCTTTTAGAGGTTCAAGTTATCAAAGTGGTCTAGTGCCGACTCTGATCTAAAGATACACTAGTGGCGATATTGTTCAGACACAACGTTTCCTGACGAGGAAAGAACTGACAACTCGATTGAGAGAACTCCTATCACTAAGGGACAAGACCAGCTAGAGTGATAGCGATGCAATATGAAATGTGAATGCAAATCAACAATGCATGATGTACGTCTGTTTATCCTGACAAAACTGACGCGACATACAAACTAGAAGATGAACATGACTGGATACTCGACCATCACGGGGGCGAAGAAGTACCGTTGGTCCAAAATGTAGCAATTCTACCTTGCTTAGGAGAGATAGTCCCTGTTGGGGAGCTACCCTTGGTCGGGCTTAGGAGATAAGAACTTGGCCGAAGGCATGTCAGATGAAACAAGGTCTCTGACACAGTTGATCCCTTCATTCAGGCGTACTAGGTTAGAAGGAGTACTTTGATTCTGCACTTTGAAGTTCGAACACCTTTGGAGACGCGATTGATGTTCTTTCGATGTTTAACAGTCAAAAGAAATTGCCATCTTTATTTTAAAAGCAGAAAAAGTTTTAACAAGTAAATTCATTTTTGTTTTATTTCAAGAATCGTTAATCATGTTAACAACGTCGTGCTGTAAAGCTAAAACAAGTAAGAATTACAAACAAAAGCACAATGCTCAAATTTTATTGATAAGATGGAGATCAGCCAAACGCGTGATTCCATTGAGTATTTACAAAGTTTAAAAAAGGTAATTTACAGGGAAAAGGGCTACGTTGAAACATAACGACCACTATCCTTCTACCAACTTTGAATTCAGGGCATCCTGAGCTTCTGTCGAAGATGACCTTAACTGGAGTTTTCCTCTGATGGCTGATGTAACTGCTGTTGCTGAGGGACTTGTCTCTGTTGAACATAGTTACTTGCCATTATCCCTAATTTTTGCCTGGATTATACTATGATGTTTCCAATCCACCGGGATGATTTTTTTTTATTTTGTCTCTAACTTTTGCCTGGACCGCCCTTTCGGGTTTTCAATCCACCGAGACGTTTTTTTTTAGGCGAAGTATTTCTTGACTACATCAACATTCGTGGGGTAGGCAAATTCCTCTCCGTCCATGGTTGCAAGCCTCAAGGCGCCGCCTGAGAAAGCTTTCGTGACCACATAGGGGCCATCATAATTTGGGGTCCATTTACCCCGAGAGTCAGTGAGAAACGATTGTATCTTCTTGAGCACGAGGTCTCCTTTTCTGAAGACACGAGATCGTACCTTTTTGTCAAACGCCCTCTTCATTCTCTGTTGATACAACTGACCATGGCATAGTGCCGTTATTCTCTTTTCTTCGATCAGATTCAGTTCGTCATGTCGACTTTGACACCATTCAGCTTCGGTGAGCTTAGCTTCCATCAATACCCTGATTGACGGGATCTCTACTTCTATGGGGAGAACTGCCTCCATGCCATATACTAGAGAGAAAGGGGTTGCCCCTGTTGAAGTACGGACAGATGTGCGATAACCATGAAGAGAAAAGGGTAGCATCTCGTGCCAGTCTTTGTGGGTTACAACCATCTTTTGAACGATCTTATTGATGTTCTTGTTAGCCGCTTCTACTGCTCCGTTCATCTTGGGTCGGTAGGGAGATGAGTTATGGTGTTCGATCTTGAACTCTGCACACAACTCCTTCATCATCTTATTGTTCAAGTTAGATCCATTATCAGTAATGATCTCGCTTGGAACACCATAACGGTAGATGATATTGTTTTTGATAAATCGGACCATCACTTGTCGGGTTACATTAGCGAATGACGCTGCTTCGACCCACTTGGTGAAGTAGTCAATGGCTACCAGGATGAACCGATGTCCGTTTGAAGCCTTGGGCTCAATCAAGCCAATCATGTCGATTCCCCATATGGAAAAAGGCCATGGGGAAGAGAGAACTTTGAGATGTGATGGCGGTACATGAATTTTGTCGGAGTATATCTGACACTTGTGACACCTTCTCATGTACTTGTAGCAGTCGGATTCCATTGTCAACCAATAGTACCCTGCTCTCAGAATTTTTCTCGCCATTGTGTGTCCGTTGGCATGAGTGCCAAAGGATCCTTCATGAATTTCTTTCATCAGTATTTCTGCTTCTGGTCTGTCGATGCATCGGAGCAAGACCATGTCAAAATTTCTCTTATAGAGAGTGTCACTGCTCAGGAAGAAGTTTCCAGTCAATCTTCTGAGGGTTTTCCTGTCTTTTCTGAGTGCCCCAGGTGGATACTCTTGTTTCTGAAGGAAGCATTTGATATTGTGATACCAAGGTCTGTCATCTATGACTGCTTCAATCGTGAAGACGTAAGCGGGCCGTTCAAGGCGCATTATGTCGATCTTAGGTATGTCATTCCATTGACCTACACTAATCATGGAAGAGATAGTGGCTAATGCACCAGCCATGTGATTCTCATCACGAGGGATGTGATGAAACTCAACTCTGTTAAAGAAGGGTAACAACCTTCTTGCATAATCATTGTAAGGAATCAATCCTGATTGGTATGTGTTCCAATCTCCTTTTATCTGATTGATAACCAAAGCTGAGTCACCATATACGTCCAAGTTTTTTATCCTTAAATCAATCGCTTCCTCGAGACCCATGATACAAGCTTCGTATTCAGCCTCATTGTTCGTACATTTGAACGTAAGTCTAGCAGTGAAAGGGATGTGGGTACCCTGAGGGGTAACAATGATTGCCCCAATTCCATTTCCATAATGATTAACTGCTCCGTCAAAGATAAGTCCCCATTGGGAACCTGGTTCTGGCCCTTCACTGGGTAACGGTTCATCGTAATCTTTCATTTTTAGATACATGACATCTTTGTCTGGGAAGTCAAACCCGATTGATTCTTGATCGTCAATCGGTTGATGAGCCAAATGATCGGCTAAAATACTTCCCTTAACGGCTTTCTGAGCGTGGTACTCTATGTCATATTCTGATAACAGCATCTGCCAATGGGCAATTCTTCTCGTAAGAGCAGGTTTTTCAAATACGTACTTGATTGGATCCATTTCGGAGACCAACCAAGTAGTATGATGAATCATGTATTGGCGAAGACGTTTGGCTGCCCAAGCCAAAGCGCAACAAGTTTTCTCAAGCATCGTGTACCGAGTTTCGCAGTCGGTGAATTTCTTGCTCAAATAGTAGATGGCAAACTCTTTTCTTTTAGTTTCGTCTTGTTGGCCAAGTACACAACCCATTGAGTCCTCTAGGACTGTGCGGTAAATGATCAGTGGTCTTCCTTCCACTGGAGGTGATAGAATCGGAGGATTCAACAGATATTTCTTAATACTGTCGAAGGCAGTTTGGCAATCTTTTGACCAAACGCAATCCTGGTTCTTTTTCAGTAATTTGAAAATCGGCGCACATGTGGCAGTCATAAGGAATATGAATCTGGAGATGTAGTTTAAACGTCCCAAGAATCCTCTGACTTGTTTTTCAGTTTTCGGAGAAGGCATTTCTTGAATGGCCTTGACCTTGTCAGGATCAACCTCAATTCCTTTCTGGCTGACGATGAACCCTAGTAGTTTCCCTGAACGGACACCGAAGGTGCACTTGTTGGGATTCAAGTGAAGCTTGAATTTTCTCAAACGTTCGAACAATTTTGACAGATGTTCAACGTGCTCATTCTCTGTTTTTGATTTTGCAATCATATCATCGACATATACCTCGATTTCCTTATGTATCATGTCATGAAACAGAGTAGTCATGGCCCTTTGATAGGTTGCCCCGGCGTTCTTCAAACCGAACGGCATTACCTTGTAACAAAAGGTACCCCATGGGGTAATGAACGAAGTTTTCTCCATGTCTTTCGGCGCCATTTTGATCTGGTTATAGCCCGAGAATCCATCCATGAAGGAGAATACTTTGAACTTTGTTGTGCTGTCAACCAACATGTCAATGTGTGGTAAAGGAAAGTCATCCTTTGGACTTGCCTTGTTCAGATCTCTGTAATCCACACACATTCTGACCTTTCCGTCCTTTTTGGGAACGGGTAAGATGTTGGCTAACCATTGAGGATATTCAGATGTAGCGAGGAAACCCGCGTCAATCTGTTTCTGTACCTCCTCTTTGATTTTGATGGCCATGTCCGGGTGAGTGCGTCTCAACCTTTGCTTTACTGGCGGACATTCCAATCTTAACGGTAAGTGATGTTCCACGATGCTGGTATCCAACCCTGGCATATCCTGATAGGACCAAGCGAACACATCGGGGAATTCTTTGAGAAGCTTTATCAAACTCTCTTTGGCAGTTGGACCAAGCAGTGCCCCAATCCTGATTTCTTTTCTCTCTTTTTCTGAACCCAAGTTTACCATTTCCAACGGCTCTTTGTGAGGTTCAATGGACCTTTCCTCTTGTCTGAGTAGTCGGGAGATCTCTTCTTGAATTTTGCCGTCATTTTCTTCTTCAGCCTCAAATACCGGGAAATCAAAGTTGTGAGAAGGTATCGGATCGTATGTTTCAACTGGGTTTAAAACAAGCAATCTGCATGACGTGATGATTCGTGTTTAGAAGAGGTAGAGAAAAATGCAATTGTGTGCAGTGTTTTATTTTACTGTTTGTTTTTTATAGTTTTGTATTTTAGGATTACAATTTTCTTTGAAAAAGCAAAAAGAGAAAACAGCAATTAATGCGGAAATTATAGAACGACGTTATTTTATTAATGAACAAGTCGAATCTTGAAACTACAGCCCTATAAAACAAAACTTTGTCGTTTCAGGCAAAGCGAAGAGGGAAATTTACAGAAAGCGAGCCCTATCAAAACATCCGTTTCACCTGGGCAGGGTAAAAGGCTAAGGATGGCAATTACTTTGACTGATGAACGACCTTCGGAACCTCGACAGCAACCCATTGGCGGCGAACTCCTCAGTGAATCACAAAGTCTGGCACCTTCCTTGATTTGTCTTGAGAAATGACGCTGATTTCTGGTGGAGCGGGATCATTGGAATCTGTCTCCCAGGCAGAATTGTCGTAGGAGAATTCCTCTGTTGTATTTTGCATAACATTTGTGCTCTCAGGTACATCTCCCCATCCAGTTGCCTGGATATCCTCGAGCCTGATACGAGAGCTTTCGGGAGTCGTGTACTTGACCATATAGTCGAATTTTCCACTCAGTTATCCCAAGGTGTCCCACACTTCTTTCGAACTGGAGGAGTCATCCCTCTCGATGACGTTGACCTCGGGAAAAGCATAGTTGATGAATTCAAGTCCTGCAAACGTTGCGAATTCATCGTCATGTTGAGTAGTTTCTAAATGACCTGAGTGTTGACCCCATGGCATGGTGGGGACACAGGTATTCCGTTCAATGACGGTCAGCTGATTTTCATTGTTCGGCTGACTTTCTCGCCCCAAGTTTCCTGGGTAAGGTTGCCACATTGGCAGACCATCCATTGGGCCATAGTAGTTGTAGTCAAAGTTGCCTTTCATCGGAGTGTCTTCCTCTAATGAATTTGGCGGAGCGCGGCATCCTTCCGGATCACAATCCCCGTAGATCATTTCGATATCTGATCTTGGTATAAATCTCAGACTTTCTGTAGGAAAGCAAAAAGGCATAGGCACCTCTTCCTGAGACATATAATCGTCCTTGTTAAGGTAGGACTTCCATTCTTCATCTGTGTCAGAGGGATCTTCCTCATTGATAGCATGAACTGTCTGAGACACTCGGCGAAGGAAACCTCCACTGTGGAAGAAGTTCTGAATGGGATGAAGACTTTCATTGCTGGCAGCTGTCCGGGTACAGGTTGCAGAAAAACCAAGACCCTTCTTTGTTTTATTGTCAATGGGAATGACAAGCTGCCCCCATCCTGTCGTATCGGTACTCTCGACCGCTTTAATAGCATCTTTGTATGAGGAAATCGAGGTTCCTCCTCTGAACTGATTGTTCTCGCTTACCGACAGTGCTTGGAACTGAGTTCCAATAACCTCCTCGGGTTCTATTCCAGTAGATGATGACAAGTTACTCACGAGCAAGGCTTGTTCCCCACAAACTGTGACAAGTTGATCGTTCTTGACGAACTTTAGCTTTTGGTGGAGGGTCGAAGTGACCGCTCCAGCCTGGTGTATCCAAGGTCTTCCTAATAAACAACTGTATGTTGCCCGGATGTCCATGACCTGGAAAGTGACTTGGAAAGTGTGAGGACCAATAGTTATGGGAAGATCAACTTCGCCGATAACTATTTTTCTGGATCCGTCGAATGCTATGACGACGACCTCGCTAACCCTCATCGGAGGTCCTTTGAATGATAATTGCATCAAAGTGGACTTTGGTATAACATTCAGGGCTGACCCTGTGTCTACCAGTACGCTGGCTAAAGCATCGTCCTGGAAGTTAACTGTGATATTGAGCGCCATGTTATGACGACGACCCTCTTCAGGTAATTCTTCATCACTAAATCCCAAATTGTTGTAGGAAGTGATGTTAGAGACAATGCTATCGAATTGTCTGGTTATTACATCCTGTTCCACAAAGGCTTGCTCCAAGACTTTCTGTAGAGCCTCCCTGTGCGCTTCTGAACTGAGTAACAGTGATAATACCGAGATCTTTGAAGGAGTTTGTAACAGTTGATCCACAATGTTGTATTCACTCCTTTGGATGAGCTTCAGCATCTCATCATCATTTTTCGAAAGGTCCGGATTACTGGATTGACCGACTGATAGATCGGGAGCTTCTGTCTGAAGTTCCTTTTCTATGTTAACTTCCCCAACCCCTCGGTTGAAGATTCTACCACTCCGTGTTACTCGACTGATGTCTGCAATGTTCACAACGGAGGGTAATGGAATTTCCTTTCCATTTTCAATTATTGTTGCACCGTATTTGTAAGGGATCGCCTTAGCTGATTCATACGGTAGTGGTCCTGGTAGATAGATGACTACAGGAGCCTTCTGATTTTTCTGACCATCATAAGTAATCTCGATCCGTTCCCGATTGGGAACTTTAGATTCGTCAAGTAGAGGAATAATGACAAAAACATCCCTGGTCTGGTGATGACCAGAGATCGTGACAACATCCTCAACTTGCTCGGCAAGGTAATTCGGCGACCAGTTGATGGGTCCAGAACCCGGATATGGGCGAATCTCTCCACGATCCACCTGACCCTGAAGAGCTGCTCTCATAAGGTAACACCCTTGGTTACTTTCCGAACAGACGCTACAACTGTCATAGTTGTGTGGTGGCACCTGGCCACGGCCACTTTGAATACAATGTAACCTTACTAGGTTAGCTTCCACTGATCGGACATCCTGACTTTGACGACGAGTAGGATTCCTGTTACTGATACTAATTTGCCGAGTATCTTCATCCATGTAGATTGGCATCCACCAATGATTTAACAAGTGCTGAAGTGCCTCCTGGACAAGGGTACAACCTCGATCGTTTTCGCAACCCGCTTTACAGCTTTGATAGTCATGTGATATTAAGAATCCGAGTCGGACCTGCTCAGCATGTAACTCTACCAGGTTGGTATTCATTACGCGAATATCGAAGATCTGAACCATGTTGATTTGATATGAGTTCCTATCATGGTAGTCTTGGATCCATCCAAGATCCATCTGACGCTGGAGGGCCTCTTGTATGAAAGAGCATCCCTGTTTGTTTACCGAGCAAATCAAACAAGAACTGTAATCATGTCGCGGCAGATTATGATACTGGCTTTGCCTTGAGTGCATCGCCACCAAGTTGATATTCATTGCACGGATGTCGTGGTTCTGAATGACGTTAGAATTCGTGTAGACCATGTTAACTCCACGAACTCGGTGCTCCTGGATCCATCCGAGAACCATTTGTCCCTGTAGAGCTGCTTGCACTACCGAACATCCTTGATTGTCTTTAGAGCAGATATCACATTGATGATAATTATGAGGTGGCACATGGCCATATCCACTCTGTCTACAATGCATCTTAACCAGATTGGTTTTCAACAAGAGTACATCGTAAATTTGATAGACATTGTTAGTCTCTCCTTCTATCAAATTGACTGCAGCCTTCTCGATTTGAGGCAGCGGGTTCGTAAGAACATTAGGATTCGTATCCTTGAAGGATAAGACCCCGCTCCTAACAAGTTTTTGCACGTCGGACTTGAAATTGAGACAAGTCTCTATGTTATGCCCTGAACCTCCTTGATGATAACGGCAAGTTTGATCCACCTTAAACCAAAAAGGCAGATTTTCCGGTACCGTGAGAGGAGATTTAGTCTGAATATGTCCCTTAGCCAGTAGTAACGGAAACAGCTCTGCGTACGACACGGGTATAGGATCAAATCCTGGTGGTCGTGTTGTACGGTTGTTGTTGTATGGAGGACGAGCCTGCTGAAGAGGCTGTTGTGTCCTTTGTTGATCAGGTTGGCTCTGCGCAACCTGAGGTTGATACGTAGGAATAGACGCAGGGTTGATAGCAGGAGTCACAGCTGCTACCAGTTGATAACGTCGTCTTTGCTTTTCGAGAGAGATATTCCCAATATCTTGCTCTTTTTTCTTAGGGAGAGCACTACTGTATTTTTTAGTACCGCTCGTCGATCCAGTGTCTTTTACCAAACGTCCTTCTCGGACGGCTTCCTCATGACGTACACCCATGCCGACCATTTCGGTGAAATCACTGGGCGCACTGGCAACCATTCGGTCATAGTAAAATGAGCTTAAGGTCTTTAAGAAGATATTTGTCATCTCTTTTTCCTCAAGAGGTGGACAAATTTGAGCGGCAATTTCACGCCACCTTTGAGCATACTCCTTAAAGGTTTCCTTGTCCTTTTGCGACATTGATCTGAGTTGATCTCTATCGGGTGCCATGTCCAAATTGTATTTGTATTGTTGGACGAAGGCGGTACCAAGATCTCTGAATGTGCTAATCGTAGCACGGTTTAAACCCATGTACTATTTTAATGCGGCACCGGTTAAACTATCCTAAAAGTAGTGAATCAGTAGGTCCTGATTCTCCGTCTGGGCTGACATCCGCCGAGCGTACATCACCAGATGGCTTTGAGGGCAAGAGTTACCCTTGTATTTTTCAAAATCGAGCACTTGGAACTTATGCGGGACTTTCACATTTAGGACCAAGCAGAGATCTGCGGCGTCCTTTCCAAATAAATCCTGACCGCGAATGGCTTGCAGTTCCTTCTGCATTTCCAAGAACTGTTCCTGGAATTCATCCATTCTGTCAAACATAGTTTCCTTCTTACCAGAAGGTGTTGGTGGAATCTGTCCTTCCGGAACAGTGTGCACCACAGGGGGTGGTACCGTGACTACGGCAGTGAGTCTTGGCGCTTCCCGAAGTTTGTAACCTTCAGAAGTCTTCAGTATGCCCCTGGCATCTTCGCTTTCCCGAAGTTTGTAACCTTCAGGCCCAACGGCTTCTGTTGTGATTCCCTGATCTTCGGTGATCGGCGGAACATATCCTTCTGGGATATAGTTAACAGGCATGCCCCAAGGACGATCTTTCGGTATCTGATACCTAGGATCATACCTCTCCACTACGGGCGTTGAGGTGATCTCTGAGATCACAGTTCTTTGTAGCTGAGCTTCTGCCATGGCTTGCATGTCGTTACGAAGCTTTCTCATATCCTCTCTTAAAGCGTCGATCTCTTCTTTCAACTCTCTGTTTTCTTCTTCAAGATCATCCATCTTTTTCTGACGATTGGCCCGAGTATTATACGAATGAGACAGTTTGACTCTAGAACCGAGACACAAACGTGAGATTCGTAGGTAAGAAGAATACGCGATGTGAGAATGATGAATGTAATGATTATATTAATTGTTCTTTTGGTTTAATCAAAATAAACTTCGACAATTAGATTGCAAATATCAAACTGTGGGGAGACCCCTTTTTATTGAAATTCAAAGGATTACAGAAGTGGAAATACAGTAGATTACAAAGTGCAGAAACAGAAACCTAAACTAATGGGTCCTGAGTCCTCTCTGAAGAGAAATCAGGTGTTGATTCTGGTATCTTCCTTTTCTTTAACTAGGGCTCTTGGGCCGTTGTTGGGTTGTCATTCCTTTGCCAAGTGAAAGGAACGAGCAAATTCCTTTGGTCATCTTGATTATCTACAGCATGTCGCTCCAAAATTTCAATCAAAGCATCTTTTTCTTTCAGTAATTGTTGTATTTTGATGCACTCTATGTCGAGGGTGCGGTACTTGTTCTTCCATGACCTTCTCTCCTTTTGAATTTTGTTGAGAGTAACCTGAAGCTTTTCAGTTTCCGTCATGAAGTACATGACAGATTCCCTTGGCGGAAGAATTCCGTAACGAGGATAAGGCATCTTTAGTTTGAGAGCTCTAGTTTGTACCCAATGGAGATAGGGCTCCACCGAGACACAGTCCGGTTTTCCCAGAGACTCTCGTCCTTTCTTATGAACATGCTTCCAAGCGTGCACTATTTCCATCTTTAGTGCTCTGTCGTTTTCTCCTTCTCTGAAGAAAAGACCTTCCAGATGAACACCCAGTGGGATGTGTCTCATTGGGTATCCAAATTGACGACGAACCAATACCGGATGGTAGTTGATTGCTCCTTTAGTTCCTATAAGGGGTACATTGGGGAAGTTTCCACAACGGTCAATGATCCTGATTCCCTCATAAATCCTATTACACCAATCTATATCAGAGTTGGTAAGAGACATGATCTTCTGCAACCAACGTAAGGCACTCTTGCAATCCCAAAAAGCAGCAAACTTGGGCAAGTGAGAGATAAACCATTTGTAAAGCAAAGGTACACATCATGTGATCTCCCCTCCGCTGTACAAATTTCCCAGGTGTACAGAATGATACGCATCTGCGAGAAAAGTCGGCACCGGATTTCCAATGAGAAAAACCTTAATGGAGTTAATATCGACGAAGTTATTGATGTTAGGAAACAAAAATAACCCGTAGGTGAGCAAGACAAAGATGCTTTCAAAAGCAGTTACGTTTCCTATACTGGCAAAGTACAGGGCCTTCTTTGTCAGAAACTGGGCTGGCAAACCTTGGATGCCACCCTTAGCGGTCATGTGAGTACTGACCTCAGACTCGTCCAAATGAATTGCTCTTGCAATAATCTGATTCTTTGGAATTTCTTCCAGTCCAGAAAATGGAGCTCGATCTGTAATGTGTAGATCGATCAGGTGAGAATACTCCTCCAGCATTGGCGCAAGCTGGTAATCCGGGAATGTGAAACAGTGATAAACTGGATCGTAGAATTGAACGAGCGCGTCCATGATTCCCTCAATCACATGGACTCTTAACAGTGGTAGCAAACCTCCGTGCTTGGCTCTGAAAGCCTCAGGGTTAGTGATCATCCTCGCTAACCTTCTTAAATCCTCTAGTTTTAGAACCTTGAAGGTATACTGGTGAGTTCTCCTTCTACCGAAATCCATTAGTGCAATCCTTTTCTCTGATATTTGCAATCACAGTCTTAGTTTATTTTGAAAGAACAGAGAGACTAGAAGAGAAGATTTTTTGAATGTTTTAATGTTTTTTAAATGAATGCATGAATGCAGCACACAAAAACATAGAAAAAACATGGGGTCAAAGGGTCGTTGTCATGAAGTCAAGGCTCTACCCATCCCCAAAGGTTTATACTAGGGTGATTTTTGTACCTGTACTCATTATCATCAGCTCCTCCCAGGAAAGCAAAACAACAAGCGGATCGCCAGCGAGTTGTAGTGCAATCTTAGAGTAAGTGCCATTCACCGAGAATAGATCAACAGCCTCAAATGAGGGTAGTATCGCGTAACAACTATTTCCGATAGTTTCCGCACTACGAAAGGGTTTGGCTCCTCAGCTTCTCAGACTTAACAACCGGCCCATTGTCTAGGTGAGAGAATGGGTTGCGTTGGTCAGCCTCCACTGAGGTTGATGGTCGACCCCGTCGCCATCACTTATCTTAAGTGTATACTCATTCTTTCCACATACGGCATCACCCGCATTCCCATTAGCAGAAAAATAAACACGTATAGCAATTAGGAAAAGCAGTATATATATTTGTCCTAATCATCCTAGACCTATGAAGCTAAGAATCCTAAGTTCCTGACAGAAAATGGGTTCCCCGGCGGAAGCCCCAATCTGTGGTTTTCATAAAAGTGAAGAAAAGGAAGACCGTGCCTAGACCTAACTTTGAAGGGCCCCACGGTGGGCGCCATTTTTCTGTAGCGAGCGATTTTGGACGCGGTTCTTAAGCGCTGGTCGCTCTCTCCGGTTGAGCTTAAAACTACAGGTCGATTCATTTTTATCCAATTGTGAGCTGAATAAGGAAGGGAAATAGATGTCTCCAATTAACCCTGCTTTGCATACTGAGTTTAAACAGCGGTCTGTTAGGTTACGGATGCTATCAATGTGGGGGGGCCTTTGTACTGGTTATTTGTATTTTTCGCCAATACAGGTTTTTATCTAGACATAAGTTTTCTGGCGGGGAACAAGGATTAGGATGTTAGGACTGGTGTTTTTGAATTACTGCTTTTGATTGATGGAGATATGGGATTTGGGTTTTTGTTGATTGTGCTCGCTAAGATTTTTCTTTCAATCTTATGCCTATGTATTCCCGTTTACCGAAACAGGGAAATCAGAGGGTTCGTAGTTCCTCCTAGTCTATGGGAGGAAATGGTGTTTTGGTGTCTTGTTCAAAGCCCAAGACGTGAAGCGAAAGGTGATTTGTATCTTGTTCAGAGCCCAAGATGTGAAGCTGAAAAGTCTATTTGTGTCTTGTTCAAAGCCCAAGATGTGAAGCTGAAAGGGTGTTGTCTTTAGAGAGAATTTGTCATCTCTAAAGAGGGGGTTGTATGTTACAACTGTTTATAAAGGAGAATTACTTTAACCGGGATATGCGAATCCGGCAATGCCATAATTTCCTTTATAGGGGATTTTAACCTGAAGGAGAAGACTTTAACTCAGTGTAGAACAATGCTATCTTTCCTTAGGAATTTCTCATGCTAAAAGAGGGACAGTGGCATGGATGTAGATGATCCAGAGGCTTGCCGCTTACAGCGATTAGATGAAAGGGAAGGAGTGGTTGATGTTTGTGTACTGTGAACGAGGCACGGTTTTGATTCTAAAAGGTTAATTGGATTAACCAGTGGTTTTCTTATACAAAGCCTAAGAGGAGGCTAGTATGTGTCTCGTACAAAGCCTGAGAGAGAGGCTAAAAGGTTTTGGCTCGACGATGGAATCTTTTGGTATCTCGTATAAAGTGCGAGATGGAGGCTATTTGACTCAACAAGAGAGTTTTTTGTATCTCGTACGAAGCCCGAGATGGAGGCTGAAAGGTTTGACTCAACAAGAGAGTCTTTTATACTCAACAAGAGAGTGATTTTGTATCTCGTACGAAGCCCGAGATGGAGGCTAAAGGGGTGATTGACTCAACGAGGGAGTCTCTTATGTGTCTCGTACAAAGCCCGAGAGAGAGGCTAAACGTTGTTTGACTCCGCTGGGGAGAATCATTGTACAAAGCCCAAGAGGAGGCTAACTTCATTGAAGAAGGATCATTATACAAAGCCTAAGAGGAGGCTATGGTAACTGTTGCAGTTAAGTGCCAGGTCCAGTATACTGATTTTGAAAAAGAAAATCAGTTCTTATATGAGCAACACTGTACTCATTGATTTGATTCAAGGATCCGGGTTATTCCTGTTCTTTAAGGAAGCGGGAAATCCGAAGGGTATTGAGACTATCCGAGTCTACGGGTTTCCTTCCTATTTAACGAAGGGGTCACTTGAGAATGTCTTTGAGACTCAAGGAGATTAGAATGTCCGTGTCTAGAGTTTTATATTTTGTACTATGCTTTGAGAAATAGTAGTAGACTCTTTGAAAGGACTGTTCTATGCAGATGACTAAGTTCTGTTCCTATACCTCTAGGAGGTCGTAGAGACAATTTGTACGAAGCCCAAGAGGAGGCTAGAGACTTTTAAGAAGCTGACGGGTCCTTGTATTAAGCCCAAGAGAAGGCTATCATTCCCGGAGGAAGAGATCATTATACGAAGCCTAAGAGGAGGCTGTGAATACTTCTAAGAAGCCGTAGGGTCCTTGTACTAAGCCCAAGAGGAGGCGGGGTTTCTTTTAGGAAGCCTGTGGGTCCTTGTACAATGCCCAAGAGGAGGCCGATTGCTTTTAAGAAGCCGATGGGTCCCCAAACCCCGAGAAATTCAAGGCAAGCTATTCACAAGGAATAGATCAAGTCAGGAAAGTTCGAGAATTTGGAAGAAACTCAAGAGATGCCATTCACGGAGAAAAGATCATCTCTGGGGAGTAGAGTCTCTTGACAAGTGCTTTTAAGAAGCCTGTGGGTCCCCAAACCCCGAGAAATTCAAGGCAATGCTATTCACCGAGAATAGATCAAAGTCAGGAAAGTTCGAGAATTTGGAAGAAACTCAAGAGATGCAATTCACGGAGAAGAGATCATCTCTGGGGAATAGAGTTTATTGACAACTTCTATGAGTGACAGTCTATGAAAGGGTTCACAGAGAATGCTGCCTTTCATATCTCCATATTGTTTAACCCCAAGAGGAGGGAAGACTGTGTCTGGTAATCCTATGGGGATCTAGTTTAGACTATTTCTAAGAGTGATTGAAACGGCTTTACCTAGTGCTAGACGTAGTTGCCAGGGAAACTCTAAATATCTATACTATTATTACACAGTTGATATGAGTTTATGAAAGAAGACTTACAGCGAAACAGCCCCACAATACAGTTATATACATATGAAAGCCGTAAATAAAAGCGGGTAAACACTTACTCGGTTGTAGAGCTTCCATGTTGTTTGGTTAGTTCTTCAACAAAGAAAGATTGAAAACAACAGTATATTCAAAATCAAATGAGAAATTGCTTTGAAATAAAAAAGATTTGGGGCTTACAGCTTAAGGAGAGGCCCAGGGTTTTATCAGTGAGCGCACTGTTTGAATTTGTACAGAGGGACTTATACAAGTGACTGAGGCCCAAAATTGTTTTCTGTACAAAGGGGTGGGTCTTACACTCCAATAGAAGCCCAAAAAGTTTTAAAGAAAAAAGAGTGGGGCTTATAACACGAGGGTGGCGATCGCGCCGAGATTTTCTTTTAACGCGGAGGGACTTATACAATAAGTGAGGCTCAAAAAGATTTTGGTTAAAAGGGGATTGGGTCTTACACTCTATTAGAGGCCCAAAATGTTTTGGATGGGTCTTATAGCTAAATGAGAGGCCCAAGGTTATTTTTCAAAAGGGGACGATCGCGCCGTTTATTTTTGACGGTATCGGGACTTATACAATACACTGAGGCCCAAAATGTTTTGGTCAAGAAAGGATTGGGTCTTACACTCTATTAGAAGCCCAAAATGTTTTGAAAATGATTTATGAGGGTTGAATTAATCCAAAAACCCTAATTTGTTTTCAAAAATGTATTTAATTGAATAAAAATTCAATTAAAATGATCAAAATTGTTTAACATGTGAAAAACAAATTGTGATTTTGGATTAATGCTTCAAAAATTAAGTATTGACCTACAAAATAATTAGAAAGCATTAAAAGTTGCAAAATCAATGTAGAAAAAAATATTTAATATGTCAAAAACAATTAAAATATTAATTCTTTGCAAAAATATCAATTATATGAAATAAATAATATTTTTGGGATTTTTTGATAAAATAAAATATATTAACATTTTTGTGAATTATTAAAAAAAGAATCAACTCAAAATCATTAAAACTCAGAGAGAAATTAATTTTTGAATCAATTAAACAAAATCACAAAATTCAAATATTTGAATTATTCAAAAATGGCGCCAAGAACAAGGGTAAGAACACGCGTGTTTTTCAGTTTGCCCAGATTTGCATTTTCCATCCAATCTCACTGAATACGTAATCCTATCATGCAATCCACATATCATTATGCTCGTCGCAACCTCACGATCATGTCTATAACACTTAATTTCATTTAAATTAAACATAAAACATGAAATCACGAAGAAACCTCAAGAACCCTAATTTCTGCATGAAGGCTAGGATTTTTGATACACGATTCAAACAATGCAATTAATTGAGGGAAAACATTCCATGCATGATTATGAACATATTGCCAAATTATTGTGCGAGGAAATATGCATAGATTGAGAGATGGCCAAGTATATGCTTACCTCTAAGCCGTGACAGCAAGTGCAATGTGATTTTTGATTTGGAGGTGTTACAGATGAGTAGTGATGATCTGAACAGCTTCCCTACACCCTATGGAGTGTGTTTGAATGGTTGGACTTGATTGAAATTGGCTGGATCAATTTGTGGTACCTCAACTGCACTTTGGTTAAAACCTTGAGCAACCAGCTGGTGATTTTGTGAAATTGGTGTTTCAGAAGTGATCTAAGTGTTTGACCAGCTCATATGTGATGTATATGAGGTGTGTGTGTGATTGGTTTGATTGGAATTGCTCTCAAACTCAAAACCCGATAGCTACCTTGCTAAGAAAGACATTTTTGCCAAGAGAAAGAGATTTTGAGGAAAGCATCTGTTAGATGGCTTTGGTGTACTCAAACTGATCACAATTGAGCTCTATTTATAGTAGAGCAAGTTTGTTTTGCAAGGAATAGTGAATGGCAGCTGGTAAGTAGGTTTGGCCAATGTTGTCCAATGGAAATGCAAGTCTCCTCTAGCCATTGACTAGAGGTTAGGGTACAGAGCTTTGGTTCCCTTGGTCATGGATAAGTCTTGACTGATTTCAGATGAGAATGGCTTAGTCCATGCCACCTTGATGCTTCCATTGAATGCTTCAATCCAAATTTGGAGTCTTGACCCTATTTTGGCCATTCTAGGTTCAACATGCTATTTCTTGTTCCATGGACTTTGGAGGCTTGGCTCAGTGATTGTCCCCTTTAGATTCAATCCTCATATGTGTCCAAGTGGATAGGAGCATTTGAATTTGGCTGATTTTGGAAAATCGAGCCAAAATGCAAAATCTGCCTTGCCTTTGACAGATTTCAGCAAGGCAACTTGACAATGTCATATCTCATGGGGTAAGTTGAATTTGGCAATTTTTTTGGCCATTTTGGAAAGTCCTTACATGATACAACAACTGTTTGAACAAGTTTGGTTTTGATCTCTTTTGATTCCAAGTGAAAAATCCCTCTACATTTGGCAAAAAGTGAAGCAAAATCTGACTTAGTGAAATTTTCACCAAGTGTTGGAACAAAGTGTGATTTCTTGATTTTGATCACTCCATAACTCAAAATCCTTAATGAATTGGACTTAGGTCTAGTTGAAGTTTTTGTAGAGGGTAATGAGGGCTACAAATCCATCTTTGGATGAGAAAAAATGGCCATGTGGTTTAGGAGTTATGATCCTCCAAAGTTAGTGTATTAGTGGTACTTTTTCCATAACTTAGAAAAATTTCTAAGTTTTATGGTTACCCCTTTTACAAGTTATCCAACATTCTTTGATTTTTCTTGATGAATGATGATTCAAATCATACATTAACATCATTTCAGGGTTAAAAATCCATTTTGGTGAAAAATCTCAAAAAGTCAAAGTTGACTTTTGTGCACAGTTGACTTTTTATCAGATGAATTCCAAATTGTGAAATTCTTCAGGAAATCATGTCCTTGACCTAAATCAAACTTGATGGACATGTTTCATGGGTGTCATAGGGTATATTGAGGCATGTCCTAGGGTTTGGGAGCATGTCCTGGTCAAAAGTCAAAGTTACAGTTGACTTTCCTCGCGAAACCCTAATTGTGGTGCAGATGAAAATGAGACTTGTTGCTCAAGCTTCTTGGATTAATCCATTATTCCAAATGGATCAATATAGTTCATTAGAGACCCTCAAATCATGTCTTGAGGTCTTGGCTCTTGATTTGTCCCAAAAGTCAACTTAGGGGTGAATTAGGTCAAGAAACCCTAATTCCTGATTTTTGATGTATGCATCCCCTGAGGTCAAATTGACTTGATGCTTGGGTCCATGAGGTTTCATGGAGTACATTAGGTTGTGTTTTGGATCTTTGGCTTATGCCCAGATGAAACTTCCCATCTAGAGGCCCTTGGTCGACCAAAACCCTAATTTGGTGATACTGTCGATCTTGAGACTTAATCCACCTAGAAGGGAGCAGCCTTGTGCTTAATCCTTGAAGTGGGAGTCCTTCTGATCCATTGTGGATGTTTGAGAGGTTAGACAAGTTGAAGATCATGTCATTCCTTGATTGACCCTTTGTCTAAAGGCTCTGAGAGGGCTTGAAACCCTAATTTTTTATAGTATTGGATGCTCAACAATTCCTTGAGGAGATTGATGAGGCATAATGGTACATCCATATTGTGATGATGATTGACACAATGATGGGAATCTTAGTGGTCAAAATTTGGGGTATGACACCACATACAATGCCTACTAACATCACAAACATCGAGATTGATCAAAAAATAACTTGCCAATCTAAGGCTTCAATCAAAATAGCACTTGATTTCATCTTTACCTACCGCGAATCAGACACTATCACGAAGTTGCCTTGCCGAAATACCCAAAAACTGTCCCAGATTGTAACACTCTAAGCAATCCAAAATAGCTCAGTGGAGAATCATGATTTGTACCACCAATTTCCAGCATACCACATTCTCTGCCAAGCATTGCGCTAACTGCTGATAACCTGCCAAGAATTTGGGGGATAAGGATTAACCTTGTTTTGGTTGGTCTTTAGGGTTTGGTGTTTGTTAATTGTATGTCACTCATGTATCTCCTGATGCATTGAGGTTGACTGATTGTTAATTGTCCACTCTAAAGCTTTTAAGCAAGAGTGTATTGTTCTTAATTGAAGCTTTTAAGCAAAACTAAGTATTGTACTTGGAAGTGTGTTTACTTTTACTTTGAGTTGTTGTTGAATTGTCACTGAGATTGTGACTAGTTAGGAAGTGAGAGGGGGATCTCATATCTAGAGGGTGTCTTTAGGCGAGAAGTTGTAAACAAGGGAGTTTAGCTTTGAATTGATACTATCGTAGTGAATTTCCTTCCTGACTTGTTAGCCTCCAGATGTAGGTGAGTTGCACCGAACTGGGTTAACAATTCAAGTGTTAATTTTACTTTTCTGTCATTTAAATTTCTGCATCTTTACTCGTGTGGTCAAGCTATTTTGATCTCAGTATTGTGACATCTGTCTCGACATCTGATATCCGCGTGCCAGAATTTTAATAAGTATTAAAATTTGCAACATAAAAACTACAAGCTATGCTATTTTCCTTGTCATGTAAATGGGTTTTATTTACCTTTGTATTTGATTTAGAGGAATTGTACTTCTGAAACGTACAAAAAAAGGTATGTCTACTTACATGCTTGCAATAGACAATGCAATAAAATTGAAGAATAAAAGAAGAATGCCAAATGTATTAAGAAATTTAAACTATTCATAACATGAGCTCTTTAATAATGGATGTTGAAAGAGACACGTTCAAATAATTTCTAAATTCTAATTATATCCTATGAAGCACGGACATCCCGAACATGATAGCGACACCAACACGACAACACCAATAATAATTTGAAAAATCAATAAATGAAAA
Organism: Lathyrus tuberosus; assembly: GCA_022829125.1. NCBI lineage: Eukaryota > Viridiplantae > Streptophyta > Magnoliopsida > Fabales > Fabaceae > Lathyrus > Lathyrus tuberosus. The sequence continues at coordinate 9,349,053 of JALAZF010000201.1, read as the reverse complement.
GTAATCATAAGTGTTGGTGTAAGTGTCGGTGTCCGAAATGGACACGAACACACCATTTTTTAAAGGTGTTGGTACTACATAGAATTAAATCATCAATGTATCCCAGATTAATTTGCTAGAAAATCAGAAATCATTTCACATATCAGATAGAAGCATAATTATTTTTTGTTTCATCATCTTAATTATATAATTATTTGAAATGTCTATTCAACACAATGACAACAGGTAGATGTTAAAACGAAAAGCAATCATATTGTTGGAACATTCATGAAAAAGAAGAAATGTAAGCCATGTTTCAGTACACAATGCATACTTATTTTTACTCTTTTGTTATGGTAAGAAACATTATAGTATGGCCAAAAAATGACATATATACTCACTGTAGTGTGTAGTGATCAACCTCTGTTATGATACTCAAAGTTGTAAGTCAAGAGTGAGATGACTTAATAATAAGTTTTTGTGCAAAATTTTAATAATGAATAAAAAGATGACCTCATTGGCCTATGTTATACTAGATGGTAAAGTATCCACTTAAAATATTATTGATGTTCAGCTTCTAGAGAGAGAAACTCTAACTTCTCTCTAGTTTTTTCATTGAACTCATCTCCTTCACTCAGGTTATTTTCTTACATTAACATCTCAACTATGTATCAGGTACACTAGTTTAGTCTTGTATATTGATTAGTTTCGCTGTGACATTTCTGAATCTGGTCTGGCAAAGGAACAACTTAAGCTTGTTGGGTTTGGTTTAAAGTCCTAATCAGATTAGGGACCTTCCTCCCTCAAAGCTTGTTCTGTTTGTTTCTTTGTTCTTCTAGATTCTCGGTGTGTGGCGGAGCGCTATAGCTGTAACCTGAAATGGGCCAAGTGTATCATCGTAAAGGAGAGTAGGAGTATGTCAAGAATAGGAGAGTCAACAGATCTGGTAATCCTAGCAGATCTATTTGGAAAGCTTCAGGTGGGAAAGGGATTGTTCAAGATCTGGAGGAAGCTTCTTCTTTTGTCTTTACAGAATTTCCAGATTCGTATGATGCGAGACAAATGTTTGAAGTATTCAAGGAATCCGGGTTAGTTCTCGAGGTTTTTATACCAGCCAGATTAGATAAGAGAGGCAGAAGATTTGGGTTTGTGAGATTTAAGAAGGTGTTGGATGAACATCTTCTTGCCATTAAGCTTGACAACATTGTCATTAATGGCAAAAAGATATTTGCAAATACACACTACTACAAAACGCTAAAACAACAACGCCAGACTTACAACGCATCCTTTTATACCGTTGTAATAGGTTAAAAATTTCACGCCCATTTAAAAGCTGAGTCATTTAATGACGGTTGAATGAAACCACCGTAGTAATAAATAAAATGTATCAAGCTTTGATTCCCTGCAACTACATTTTTTCCATTTTTTAGAGTACATTTAGCGTGTGTCAATTAAGTCCATTATTTATAAAATAAATTGTAAATTATTTTACAACGGTTAAGATATGCAACCGTAGTAATAAATGAAATGTATCAAGCTTCGATTCCCTGCAACTACATTTTTTCCATTTTTTAGAGTACATTTAGCGTGTGTCAATTAAGTCCATTATTTATAAAATAAATTGTAAATTATTTTACAATGGTTAAGATGAGCAACCGTAGTAATAAATGAAATGTATCAAGCTTCGATTCCCTGCAACTTCATTTTTTCCATTTTTTAGAGTACATTTAGCGTGTGTCAATTAAGTCCATTATTTATAAAATAAATTATAAATTATTTTACAACGGTTATGATGAACAACCGTAGTAATAAATGAAATGTAACAAGCTTCGATTCCCTGCAACTACATTTTTTCCATTTTGTAGAGTACATTTCACTTAAGATTCCACTACGGTTTGTTTCTCCACCGAGATTAAAAGGTTTACTGATAAATTAAAACAAAACTTATTATGTATTTTTTTCATAAGATGCCCTAATCGAACAAGTGAGCCAGCGACGCCCTAATCTTTACACTCTTCAACATCTTAATTCCTTTTTTCTTGGTTTATGCTCAAATATTGATCGTCTTCATTCATTTGCTTCTTCAGCTTCGAAGTAAGGGCGTTCTCTTCAACATCTTCATTCCTTTTTTCTTGGTTTATGCTCAAATATTGACCGTCTTCATTCATTTGCTTCTTCAGCTTCGAAGTAAGGGCGTTCTCTTCAACATCTTCACTCCTTTTTTCTTGGTTTATGCTCAAATATTGACCATCTTCATTCATTTGCTTCTTCAGCTTCGAAGTAAGGTTGTCTTCAACATCTTCATTCCTTCTTTCTTGCTTTATGCTCAAATATTGACCGTTTTCATCATTCATTTGCTTCTTCAGCTTCGAAGTAAGGTTCTCTTCAACATCATCATTCCTTCTTTCTTTGTTCATATTGTATATGCTCAAGTCAGAATGAGATGTTTCATAAGCTTTACGTTTAGTATTGGAGTACATCTTCATTGATTTTTTCTTTGTGCATATTGTATATGCATATGCTTGAGTTTTTAGATTAGATTTTGGTGTGTCATTCACATTATTATACATGTATAAATTTCAGAAGTTGTAATGGATCGTAGTTGGATGAAAGCCAATAGATTAGATCCAGTTTATGAGAACGGAGTTTGTGAATTCCTTGAATACGCTGATAAACATCTTCCTGGCAATGATGGTATCTTTTATTGTCCTTGTGTTGTTTGCGCTAATATCAAAAAGGGTACAAAGAAAGAAATACACAATCACCTTTGTTGTGATGGTATATGTCAAAATTATATAATATGGGTGTGGCATGGTGAGGTGGATAATAAGGAAAATCGGGCGTCACAAAGTCAAAGAGTGGAGGAAGATGAATATATGGAAGATCACCTAGAGGATATGTTCTGTGATATTGGGGAATCTTCTTTTATGAATGCTCATATTTATGATAATTTATGTAGTGATAAAGACACCCCTTTATATAACGGATGCACAGAGTTCACACGATTGTCGGCGGTGTTAAAGTTGTTTAATCTGAAGGCAAAAAATGGATGGTCGGATAAAACTTTCACGGAATTACTTGAATTGCTACAGCAAATGTTACCAGAAGATAACAAATTGCCGGATCGTTGCTATGAGGCCAAGAAGATATTGTGTCCACTGGGTCTAGAGTATATCAAGATACATGCTTGCCCTAATGATTGCATATTATTCCGAAAAGAGTATGAAGACTTGTTTCAATGTCCGAAATGTGGTGTGTCGCGTTACGAGCAGAAGGCTAGCAATGGTGATGACAATGATCACTATGAAAATGTTAGTACGAAGCATCCTCCTGCTAAAGTGTTATGGTACTTGCCAATACTTTCACGATTAAAGAGACTTTTTGCTAATTCGAATGACGCAAAGAATCTTAGATGGCATGCAGATGAAATGATTCGTGATGGAAACATTCGCCATGTAGCTGATTCTTTGCAATGGAAGAAAATTGATTTGTTGTTTCCGGATTTTGGAGTCGAGCCAAGAAATCTTAGGCTTGGGGTTGCCACCGATGGAATGAACCCCTTTGGTAATATGAGCACTAATCATACTTCGTGGCCTGTTCTTCTCACTATTTACAACCTATCTCCTTGGTTGTGCATGAAGCGCAAGTATATATTGTTAAGTATGATGATTTCTGGACCACGACAACCTGGTAACGACATAGATGTTTATCTTAGTCCATTAATGGATGATTTACGACTCTTGTGGGATGAAGGCGTTGAAGTTGATGATGCATATTCTGGGGAAAAGTTTAATATGCGTGCAATGTTATTTTGCACAATTAACGACTTTTCGGCTTATGGTAACTTGGCGGGATACAGTGTCAAAGGACATAAAGCGTGTCCTATATGTGAAGATGATACTTGTTATCACCAACTTGAGTTTGGAAAAAAGACCGTTTACCTTGGGCATCGAAAATTTCTAAAACCGGGTCATCCTTATCATAGATTGCGAAAGGATTTTAATGGAGAGCAAGAGATTGGTGAGGCTCCTAAAACTTTAACCGGTGATGAAGTTTATCAACGGCAGGAATACATTAATGTTGTCCTTGGGAAGAGAGAAAAAGAAAAAGGTGGGAAGAGAGAAAAAGAAAAAGGTGGGAAGAGAGGAAAAGAAAAAGGGGCAGTTGTGAAAAATATATGGAAAAAGAGGTCCATCTTCTTTAATCTTCCATATTGGTCAAGTCTTGATGTTAGACATTGTCTTGATGTGATGCACGTGGAGAAAAATGTGTGTGATAGTTTAATTGGCACACTTCTAAACATTTCGGGCAAGACTAAAGATAGTAAGACTTCCCGTCTTGATATGGAGAAGATGGGTATACGAAAACAGTTGGCTCCAGTAGAGAAAGGAAAAAGAACTTATCTGCCTCCAGCATGTCACACTCTATCTAAAAAGGAAAAGAAGATGTTCTGCGAGTGTTTGCAAGGTATTAAAGTTCCGCAAGGTTACTCATCAAACATCAAGAAACTTGTATCAATGAAAGATCTCAAGTTAATTGGTTTAAATTCTCATGATTGTCATGTATTGATGCAACAACTTCTACTAGTGGCTATCCGTGGGATCCTTCCAAAAAATGTGAGAGTAACTATAACAAGACTGTGTTTATTCTTCAATGCCATATGTAATAAAGTTCTTGATTTCAAAAAATTGGATGAATTAGAAGATGAGGCTGCCATAATCTTGTGTCATTGGAGATGTATTTTCCGCCATCATTTTTTGACATTATGGTTCACTTACTTGTTCATCTCGTAAGAGAAATCAGAATTTGTGGTCCAGTTTATTTAAGGTGGATGTATCCAATAGAGCGATATATGAAGATCTTTAAAGGATATACGAAGAATCATCACCGACCGGAAGCTTCGATTGTTGAAAGGTACATCACAGAAGAAGCTGTTGAGTTTTGTACAAACTATTTGTCGGATGCAGATTCTATAGGAATTCCAAAGTCTCGTCATGCTGACACAGACGGAAGAGGTATTCAAGGTCTAAATGTTAGGTCAATGGCTCGGGATGTAGTTATTCAATCACATTTCTATATTTTGAATAATATAGATGAGGTTAAACCTTTCATAGATACTCACAAAAGACTTATGAAGAAAAAATATCCCCGAATGAATGACAAGTTGTTGTTGATAGAGCATAACAATAGATTCATGGATTGGTTTAATAAAAGTGTATCTAATGATCCTAGTGCATCCGAGATACTTAGATGGTTCTCGTACGGGCCAAAATTTTGTGTCATTACCTGGAGTGCATACGACATTGGTCATTATACCTTTTATACAAAATCAAAAGATGATCGTAGTACAATGCAAAATAGTGGGGTTATGTTTGAAGCCGAATCGATGTATTTCTCTAGTTCGAATGATAAGAATCCGGTATTGGCAACTACTGCGTTTTATGGTGTCATTGATGAGATTTGGGAGATTGATTATTTTATTTTCAAAGTGGCTTTATTTAAATGCAAGTGGGTTCCCAATAATAGTAATGGTGTAGACATTGATGACTTAGGATTCACCCGGGTCGACCTTGGCAAGGCATCTTTTAATACAGAACCATTCATCATGGCTTCTCAAGCAAAACAAGTTTTCTATGTTTCCGATCCATCGGACAAATCGGGGAAATGGTCAATCGTTCTCCAAGGAAAATACATTCCTCTTAGTGATGAAAGTCTTGATATTCCGTCCACACCTTCTTACACAACACAAGTTCCTACCTCATATGATGAAGTTGATGGAGATGTCGTGCATGTTATACGACTCGATCATGAAGAAGGCATATGGGAAAATTAACAAGTACGTAATTTATTATTTATTCATAATATATTAATTGTATGTTATAGTTTAGAAGTATTTTTACTAACAAGTATAATTATTTGAAATCATAGGTATTTTGAGTCCAGACACCAGGCCAGGAGACAAGACGCCAAGAGACAAGATACCAATACGCCAAGTTACAATTATGTGAAGTTATGTAATGTGTGTAAACTGTAATATGGTATATGTGATATTTTATTTATGTAGGTTGTTTGTTCTGATAAACTGTAAACTGGTATATGTGATATTATGAATATGACACGATTAATATTATTATGAAAATTGTATCACAAAATGTGAATTGTATTTTTCTGTTGTGTTGAGATATGGAGAACAATAATACAGGTAAAAAAATGGGATTAATTATAAAAGCAGGATGATATTTGTTAATTTTGCTGAAACTTTAGCGACGGTTATATTTCTGAACCGTTATAATATCTGGCGCGCTGGCCAGCAAAAAATAAATGTCAAAACTGTGCTGCTGGGAATCTAACCGAGGATAATTATATTTATTACAACGGTGCAATGTAAAACCGTTGTGATAGTTAGCGCACTTTCCTCATTATTACAACGCTACACAAGGTCGTCGTTGTAAGTATCATATATACAACAACAATCTACATAACAACGCCCTCGCCCGCGTCATTATATGTCATTCTCAACCGTTGTTAAATGGGTTTTTCGTAGTAGTGACACCTAGATTCCAAAGAAATTGGTTTGACAGAAAATTGGAGATGCTGAATGCTAAAGCTGGGAATACGAACAATATGAACAATACGAACAACAAGAACTATCGGAGTGCAGGATATAATCAGGGAAGGAAATCTTATGCAGAAATCACCACAGGAGAATATAACAAGAGAGTTTCTAATCGAGTTTTATTGGGGGATAAACCAAATTTCGCACATCTTATGTTCAATCTAAAAGATGAAGATCTTGAAAGATTTGAACAAGCCTATGTAAGGATTGTGGAGAGACCGGGTTCTTCTTATGAATTTCAAGAGGTGTTACATAAAGAATGCTACTTTAGAATCAAAGCCACCCCCTTAGGAGCCAACCTTGTGCTGTTAGAAGAAGAAGTTTTGGGAGATATTAAGAAACTGGTAGAGGAGGAAGTTGAGTAGATCTCTAAGTGGTTTTCTGATGTTCATCCGTGGTCCCCCGAGGACGTAGATAAAGAGAGACTGACTTGGGTGAATATCTTCGAGGTACCATGTCACGTATGGGGTGATAGTTTCTTTGGTTTTCTGGCAAATAGAATAGGTTCTTTTTGTCAAAGCAGGTGAAGAAACTCAAAAACATGTTAAGTTGGATGTAGCTCGCATTCTTATTAGGACTAAGTTTGCAATGAACCTTAATGAAGTGTTTAATATTGAAGTCAAAAAACACATCTTTCGTATAAAAATTGTGGAAGAAGCCTTTGGTTTCTGTAACAGAAATTTTTGTTTACTCAATGCTTCTTCTGATACAGATATTTCGGAGGTGGAATCATCATCAGTTGGCTTGGAAGAACCATTGTTTGGGAGTGAATACTCAGAGGATAATAACTTTGGTGTGGTTGATAAAGCTAACGAAGTAGCCGCCCAGACCTTAAACAAGATGGATTCTGACACAAAAGTAACTGACAAACCACGGGTGAGGGTGACTTTTCTCTTAAAAAGCTAGGTTTTATTGAGGAAGATAGGATTGTGGGTCGAAAGGTGTCTTTAGCTGGTACTCAGAATACGTGTAGCAGTATGGATGCTAGCATTAGCCTGTCAGACGGAAAGTAAAAGGATACTATGCAACCTACTGCTGATACATTGAAGCAGGCACATGGCTCAGGTCAGGTGATTCCCGAGAAAGGGTTTGACCTAGGTATTAGCATCAGTCATGACAAGGTGTTTAAGGAATATAATAATAAAGGTAGAAGAAAAAGTAAGGCACACAGCTTGAGACCTGAAAAGTTCATTGGGCCCACTCTTATTGAGCCTGGCCAAAGCAGTAAACCTATTAGGAAAAAGAAGCTTTTAGATGAAATATATCAGAACCTTAAAATTCCTTTTGCCCCATCGTTCTACTCAACATTATTACAGGTAGATAAATTTCCTTACACGCCATCTAAAAAGGGTTTTACGAGTTTGGAGGGACGTAATGGTGAGGGAGAAGAAAGTACGGATACCATTTCTAAATTTTGTGAGGATGCATCTGGTGATAGCCCTGGTTCTATAGGAGATAAAGAGGTTAACAAGAGTAATTCCAGGATCAAGAAAAAACTTGCAGACTTACCTAGTAGGGTTTGGGATTCTATTAAAAGGTTGGGGGTAGAAGCTGATGAAGACGACGAAGTGTTCGAATCAATTATCCGATCTATAGAAGCGGAGGATTTGATAATAAAGAAAGACAAGAAGGCGGTAGCTACGATTCCTCCATGAATTTTGTTACATACAACATAAGAGGGAGTGGGAACAAGGCTAAGGTTTGGAAAATTCGCAATATGTTATCAACTGGGGGGGATGATCTCATATTTTTTCAAGAAACTAAAAGTTTCAGATGAATGATGCTTTGGTCAGAAGTATGTAGGGTAATTCTAATTGTTCTTGGTCTGCATCAAACGCGGAAGGTTTATCAGGTGGAATCCTTACTATATGGAAGACAAATTTGTTTCAACCGGTCTGTAGTTATAGAGGAGATAGTTACCTTGGCTTAAAAGCTATTTGGAAAGAGAAAGTATGTTATTTCTTTAATATTTACTCATCTTGCAATAATATACAGAAAAGAAGTCTCTGGAGTAATATTCTGCAGCTAAAATCAAAATTGGAAGTGGGTGAATGGATCATCGGAGGTGATTTTAACTTCGTAAAGAATACGAGAGAAAGGATAGGTAGAGGAACTTCTAACAGAAAGATGATGATAGAGTTCGCGGATTTCATTCAGTTAACAGGTTGCGTAGATCTGCCTATAACTGGGGGAAAATTCACATGGTTTGGTTCATCTGGGAGAGCTTGTAGCAGAATTGATCGCTTCTTAGTTTCATATGGGCTGTTAACGGATTGGAACATGGCCTGTCAGAAAGTTGGGTTGAGAGATGTTTCCGACCATCGGTCGGTTTGGATATCGGTTAGAAATACTAACTGGGGTCCAAAACCGTTTAGATTCCTCAACTGCTGGTTCCAACATCCTGGTTTTCTCAAATTCGTCAAAGAGGTGTGGGATTCAGAACCGTTTTATGGCAGCCATTCATATATTTTATCCGACAAACTTCAACTATTACGCTCAAAGTTACGGGTGTGGAACAAATACACTTTTGGTTGGGTGGATACTAAAATTATTGAGAATACGGAAACATTGAATAACATAGAAGAAGTTTTGGCTGAGAACGAGTGTGTGGGAGGATCTCAAGATTTCCTCAATCGCAGGACGGCTAAAGACGACTTGTGGAAGCATATGAGGATTAAGGAAAGCCTGCTCCAACAAAAATCTCATTCTAAATGGATTGAAGAGGGTAACTGTAATACCAAATTTTTCCACGCTGCCATTAAACAATGCAACATTCCGAACAACAGTTCAACGTTAACGTTCAACGATCAAACTTTTGAAGATGTGGTGGGGGTGAAACAGGTTGTTGCTAACCACTTTGAGAAACGTTTCCAATCTGTCAGTAGGGCGTTACCATCTATTGGGAATGAACATCTCAAAAGCCTATCTGATGCTAACAGACGTGCTATTGAAGCAGATTTTGGGAAGAAATTAAGTGTGCCGTGTTCCAATGTAATAGGGACAGGTGCCCAGGTCCGGACGGCTTCAATCTGATGTTTTTCCAACTATGCTGGGATATTTTGGGTTTGAAGTTTACAAAGTGTTTTCAAGAATTTTTTGAGCTAGGAAAATTCCCGAAGGTCTTAACTTCCTCCTTTCTTATGCTAATTCCTAAATGTGACCAGCCGGACAATCTTGATGAGTACAGGCCGATAACCCTCATTGGCTGTGTATATAAAGTTGTAACCAAACTGATGGTTGGCAGACTTAAGCTTGTGTTAGATACAGTTATTTCACTATCTCAAACGACATTTCTATCGGGTAGGAATTTACTAGATGGTGAGCTGGTTTTAAACGAAGTGGTTGATTTTGCGAAATGGAGTAATAAAAAAGGGTTGGTTCTCAAAGTAGATTTTGCAAAAGCGTATGATTGCGTTGAATGGAACTACCTTCGTAACATCATGAAATTGATGGGTTTTGGAGATAAATGGATGAAGTGGATAGAGGGCATCGTGTTCAACAATTTCATGTCAGTACTTATCAACGGAAGTCCTACTCGCGAATTCAAAGTTACAAGAGGGTTAAGACAAGGTGATCCTCTATCACCTTATCTTTTTACAATTGCGGCGGAAGGACTAGCGGTTTTATTGAAAAGAGCTTCAGACTGTCAGTTTTTTAGTGGATTCCGGTTGAATGATAATGTCTCATTTAATCTTTTGCAATATGCCGACGATATCATAATTCTTGGAGACGGCTCATGGAATAATTTGTGGGCAATCAAAATTATACTTAAAGGTTTCCAAGTACTGTCTGGCCTGGATATTAACTACAGCAAAAGCTGTCTCTTTGGGTTTGGATTGGATCAAGCATGGTTGAGGGTTGGAGAAAGTTTTTTGGGGTGTAGGACACAAACAACTCCGTTCGGATTTCTTGGAATACAAATTGGAGGAAACCATAAACAAGTCTCCTTTTGGAGACCGGTTTTTGAGAAGTTCCAAGCGAGACTTACTTCTTGGAAAGGTAGACTTATGTCAATGGGGGGAAGGACTACGCTCATCAAATCGGTTTTGGCCAATTTACCTATCCACTATATGTCCTTATCCAAGATGCCATGTAAAGTCATTCGAATCCTCACAACTCTACAACAAAGATTCCTATGGTCGGGTTCTACTGTCAAGAAAGGTTTGGCCAAGATCAGTTGGAGTATGGTGTGCAAATCTAAGGAGGAAGGTGGCCTCGGTATCCTGGATTTACGCTATTTTAACATTGCTCTCTGTTGCGATGAAAATCGGATAACAAGCTATTAATTAACTTGCATCATATTTCTTTTACAACCGGCTTTGATTTATCCAAAGGAAAGGTTCAAGATCGTTAGAAAAACCTAAAGGGGGGAGATCTAAGGTTCGGTGGTTAGTTATGCCTAGGGAAGGTATTAGCACCCTAAACATCCGTAGTACTTTACGGGAACCTCTTGTTAATGTTATCTTATGTTTGCTAAAGGTTCTATGCTAAAGGTTGAAACCCTAGGGGTTAGTATCTAAGTATACTCGACAAGGTATCGCACCCTGCGCCTACGTATCCTCGGGTATAGAATCAGAGTATGCGCAGCTCTACTTCTACTAAACTATTGACTATGGCCAATATTCAGAGGGAAAATGAGTACAAGCTTATTGTAGAGTTCAAGAACTCTCTAGATCTAGTTAAATGGACCTATGTTATGTTTTAGTCAGTGGGAAAAGTGATGATTCATTATGATGAATATCACTAGGAGTTTAAGAACTCCTTCCTAAAGCTAGTTGTAATTTCTATGGCTCTAATGAGGCCAAGAAATGAAGTTTCTCCTAAGAGGTTACTAAGGTTAAGGTGGGGGCTATGACTTTAAGAGTCAACGTATTTCACCTTCCTTTGGAATGGGGGGAAAGATAACAGTTCTAGAATAATATAACAATAGATAAAGACATGATAAAAAATAAAACGTTGATACAATATGATGAGATAAAAGCAACACAAGCATAAGGATGGCAAGATGCTTCATGATAAAATATGGATAAAAGTGGACATGATCATTATAGAACATGTAAACAAAGACACATCAATATGTTTCAATCTTAAGGAAGACAAACATAAAGAACACTCACAATATAAAGAGAATGATATTAATTAAGGATAATAGTTAAAGAAGAATAAAATTCACATTAAAGTCAAATATATCATGAATTTACACATGAATAAATTAGTTCAAGACTTAAACAAAAATTAGTAAATAAACACTCACATAAGATCAATAAAGGTGCTCATAAATAAATGTTAACAATTAATCCAAAGGTGATAATCAAATAACAATTAACAATACATATTGAAAATTAAAATTAACAATTAACAACACCATTGAAACTAACAATTAACAATTAAAATACATATTGATAATTAAAATTAACAATTAACAACACAATTAAAACTACAAATTAAAAATTAAAATTAAAATGCAAATTAATAATTAAAATTAAAATATATATTGACAATTAAAAATTAAAAGTTAACAATTAACAATACAAATTAACCATTAAAATTAAAATACAAACACAAGTTAACAATTAAAATACATAACAATTAACACTTAACAATTAAAATACAATTTAACAAATTAACACAACAATTAACAATTAAAATAAATTGCTAATTAAAAATAATGATAAAAAAAATATTTTTGGAGTTTTTTGAAATAAGGAAAATGTTTAAATAAACTAAATAAAATAAACAGGTTTTTTCTAAAAAAGAAAATGATTAAAACAGAAAATAAATTAAAAAGAAAACAGAAGCGCATGAGGGGGTATGAAAGGAAACTGGGTTAGTTGAAAAATGAACTGTGATGAAATGGGCCAGACATATGGGAGTGCCACTAGCAAAGGCCCAAGCGAAGGTCCAAGAGGGAAAAAAACTCAGGCAAAATTGGAAAAAAAGACCAAAAGGGTTGATCCGTAGGATCGAATCCAGGTCATGTGAGTGAAAGGCAAGGCAAGTGCATGTGTGTGACCGTTGGGACGGCGTGTACAACAAATACATACACGCTTCGAATACTATATAAACCAAAACGATTCGTCCAATATATTAAATGAAAGAAACAAGCGCGCACATGGCAACTGGATGTATAGCAACATGAAATCAATTGGTCACATATTATTAAAACACTACACGACAAGAATATCCATGGCCAATCAACAACGCGCATGGATTATGAAACATGCAGTACCAGCAAAAAACCATCGTATTTGAATTTAAAACCTCCAAAACGAACATTAAACTTCAATCTTACATAAAACCCTCAAATCACAACCAAACATCATGAAATAAAATATCATTTTGAAGCATTCAAAATATAGAACCATAATAAACCCTCGTCTGGACAAGATAATGACTATATTAGGAGCAAAAAGCCAGGGGAAGTCATGGTTCAAAACTGAAACTTGGTTCAAAAAAAGAGTGGGGAACCAATTTCTGTTTCAAGTCTAAACCACATACTTGTTTTAAAAACTTGATAGCAATATGTAACAAACCATAAACTCCCTGAATCTCCCACACATGATAGCATGAACTAGCATCAATATTCTAAAGCTCAAACAAGTTGTAAATAGCATCAAACAGCCAACACATCCAAATACAAATTACAGTCATGCACACATGATGAATACCATCCAGAACAAGCAACCACATCTCTAACTTTAGCCATGCTCATTCATGCAAAGGTGCAAAAAAACTTTAACAGCTTATGCATACTATAATTTACATACGATAAAATATTAGGGTTATCATGTCCAGTACGCATATATTCAAAGCAACATCCATCTTTAAATGGTTATTCATGTTAACATGTGTTCTTATCATGGAAAAACAACCTCATACATTCATTATGGCAGCCATGAGAGAAGTAAGTAGTTAACAAGTTTTTATCAAAGACAAACTTAACATAGGTAAATAACAATATGCATATCATGAACATTCAAATATTAAAACAGAAAAAGAAATGATCTAACATGCAGATAAGATGTATTCAACATAGTATGATAAGCATGATAAATGGAAGTTTTGAGGAACTTACCTAGTTCCTAAGCAAGTGACAAGAGCTTTCTTTCCTTTCTCAGCTAGCTCGTGTGCTCTCCAAAGGACAAGTTTTCAGAGTTGTTTTTGTGTTTGTTGTTGGTAAAAAATTAATGAGAGTAGAGCCCCTTTTATAGAGGGAGTTTGCTGGACAATGAGTCAAGAACCAATGGGCCACGAGTTTGTTTTTGAGGAGAAAGTCATGGAAAGATCTCAAGAGTATGGCTGTTCTGAACATAATATTATGGAGCCAAGTGAACTTCTTTCTTTTGCAACTAGGTCAGAGAAATGTAGGGTGTTTTGGCTTGTATCTGGTGGATTTCTCATGTACACGAGGTGCTCTTGGCATATGCTTGTAAATGTCAACTTGAGAGTACAAAGGGAGTGTACTTTGGCAGCATGCTTTTGGTGTGTTTGGTGGCAAAGTGAAAGGATGGAAATGATGTGATGAGGGTCTGCAGATTGTACTTGGAGAGAGGGGATAAAAATTCAAATTCAAAACTGAGGCATAACTTGGTGCAAAGTCAGTTTCGAGTAGCCTTGTTCCTTACATGATATCTCTTGATTTTGTGATCCAAGTCTCATGCTCTTGGGTGCTATGGAAAGTAGACATTTCATACAACAACTTCTCTTTGGAAATCTAATTGAAATAAGCTCTTGAATTGTGAGAAAATCACCCATAAAATCGTGTGCCCAAAACTGCCAAAAAGAACTTAGAAAAATTCTAAGTTATAGAAATTTGACAACTTGAAGTGCCTATCTTTGGAACCTCATAACTTGAGAATGGTTCATTCAAATGAAGTGTTCCACATATGGTTGGAAAGCTCTCATCATGCTCTATAACTTTCATTAGGGGCCCAAGTCTTGAATCCAAATAGAAATGGGTGAAAAATGGTGTCAAAGTTAAGAAAAAGAGTGATGAAAAGTGCTAAAAATTTTATGTGTTTGGTCAAAATATCCTGCAAGCTTCATAACTCAAAAATCAAGCATTTTTGGACAAAAAGTCATATGGAACAAATTGAAGATCTTGAAAAGAGCTTTCCAATGAGCTTTGAGTCACTCCAATTGGGTGTGTGGTTTAGGAGTTATGGTCATTTCAAATTGTGCTATTAGGGGAAAAATCACACATATGACATCTTTCTTGGTCAAAACCCTACTTCTCTTGCAAGAAACCTCATGAAACTTGATATGGATACTTTGAATACCTCATGAGACATTCTATGATGATTAGAACCATTGACACTTCATTTGAACCAAAATCCCAAAGGGTTAGGGTCTCGGTCAAACCCTAATTTTGACTGTGAATGCACTGAGGTCAAATCTTGTAAACTTGCTTCTTCCTTCTCATTTAAAGGTCTTAGGAGACTCTTGAGGATGTGGATAAACCAATAGAACCAATAATTAGGGTTTGGGAGTTCATCTTGATGAAAATCAAAGCCATTGACTGATAAGTGTCACAGAAACCCTAATTTGGAGGCACAGTGAGGTTGAGGCTCAAACTTCTCTTGTTGAGGACCCATAGCTCTTGGATTCCTGTTGAATGATGTCTCTTGTATGTAGATGACCTTAAGTGGTAAGTGAACCACACAATCTTGACTTGATAGAACCAAATTCTCAGTGATTTCTTCAGAGCAAAACCCTAATTCCAAACTGGAGATCTTTTGTTGACGTGACTTGCTTCAAAACAACTTGTGGAGCTTCATGGTGATATGTAAACCTAATTTGAACACAAAGAAACAAACTACAAGATATGGGTTAGCTCAAACACTGCAGAGATGATTGACCTAAGATGCACAAGAGCTGGATGACATCTAAGGGTAAAAATTTAGGGTATAACACTCTCCTCGCTAAATGGTTGTGGAAGTGTACTCAACAAAATGGTAGCTTGTGGCATAATATACTGGTCGCTAGGTATGGTAATAATTTTAACCAACATATGATCCAATGAGAGCTCCCTAAATATACCGTTCATGCTTCTCTATGGTGGCGAGATTTACGCACCATTTCCCATTGTTTTGGATCTGTGTCATTCTTTGGGTTATTATCCTGTAAAGTTGGAAACGGACAATCCCTTTCGTTTTGGCATTCCCCTTGGTTGGGTAGTGAGTGTTTATCATCTTTGTTTCCGAACTTATACCATGTTGTGCTTCAGAGTTATTCCAGCATTGCGAATAATGGCGTCTGGGCTGGTGATCAGTGGGACTGGAATGTCTGCTTCGATAACAACAATGTCCAATCTAGTTCTCGACATGAGTATGATGATTTGTTGCTGTGCTTATCAGACTTCTCATTGAACAAGGAGGCGGAAGACATAATGGTATGGCATTTTCACTCATCAATGGTGTACACAACACAATCTGGATACCAATATTTGAAAGTAAACTCTCTGTCGCCTATTGTTCCAACCTGCTGTGGGGCGATTTTTAAGTTGTTGTGGGCTACCACTTCGCCCCTAAAAACAATCTTGTTCGGGTGGCGACTTCTACATAATAGATTACCAACTCGAGATAATCTGGTCGACAGAGGTATAATTTCCATCCCTCATGAAAAGGTTTGTTCCCTTTGTTTCTTAACAGACGAGAGTGCTTTCCATTTATTGTTCCTTTGCCATAAAAGTCAGTCGGTGTGGGTTAAAATATACAATTGGTTGGGACTGATAGTTAATTATAGCAACGGTATTACTAGACATCTTAGAGGCTGGATGCAGGGCTGTTTATCTCAACGCGTCAATCATAAAAATGCAATGGGGCTATGGTTGGTTGTGGTTTGGTGTTTATGGAGTTGTAGAAACAATATCATGTTTAATGGTGGAATTTGGGATAGAGATGAGGTAGTGCACAAGATTATTCTTGTATCTTGGTGGTGGATAGGGAAAAAATTTACAAAATCAATTACTTGTAATTACTACGAATGGTTTAAGGCACCGTGTGATTTTTTGTAGGCTTCTATGTTAGTTTTTTGGCCGGTGTCTATTTTTTGTAAGTGGGTTAGGATACCCCTAGTATCCTCTGAATATATTATCTTATTAAAAAAAATACTAGATGGTAAAGTAATATCCTTGGATTTCACCCATTCACGAGCCCCTTCCACCACCAAGAAGCTGCAGATATATGACAAACCCCTATATCAATACAGATTTGTTCACGAGGTGAAAAATATAAAGCACTCTTAAATATTTATTATGGTGATAACTTTTGTGGTAACAAAAATATTTTGACTACAAAAACATAAAGGTTGAGTAGTGTTAGATTTCATCATTTGCTCTTTGGCCAATAAAGCAACAATTTGTATAGCATTCTGCACACAAGGTTTATAATTATTGAAATAAATACATAGAAACCTGACTGAAAATATGAATTTTGAAACAAATTCCAAAGTGAAAACAATAGAACATCCACAGATTATTAGATTTCCTTGGTAAGTAAAAATTTAAAATCTACTTGGTTGAGTACATCAAAAGTGAGATACACTGACTTTTCATGGGAAAAAAGTGAAAAAGAATGATATATAATGATATTCATATACACTTTCATTTTCCAGCTACTAACTCAACCAATTTAGTACCATTCACAAATTAGCATGAAAAAGCTTTAGATACAAGATCACGGTTGTGTTCCATAGCCCATGACTTTTCCAGATTATGTAATGTCAACTTAAGGTAAGAAGTAGCTGGCATAGCTCCAACAATGCCACAAGCTCAAAAGTTTCCATCCATTATATTGGGATCACACTCTACACTGCCATTTTCTGTCAAATTGGAACCTCTGCCTGTAACATATCCTGCATATTTTCCCTGTAATCTAAATCTCAGCCTCCCAAATGTTGATGTATGAGTAAAGGCATTTTGCAAAAGAGCTTCTAAAACATGCAGTTTATATGTGAAATTTCACAAACCTAGTCTTACTTTACAGAGGAAAACTTCATCAAGTTTACTGAGGAAAACCAAAAAGCCTACCCGCTAAAAGGATATAGAAGCAAAAAATAATTACAAACCCACTACCGGCTTCAAATGCATCCATTTCAGCCCTGTAAACACATCATGTCAAAAAATACGGCTAAAGATTTTCAAACAAGATGGACAAATGTTGTAGCATAACCACACTAGCTTATGTTCCTACAAGAACCAAATGCCTACTTGTCTTAAAAAAATATGAATCCAGTTAAGAAAGAGACTAATAAAGGTCCTTCGAGGTGAAATCCATCAATCGTACTTACAGAGTTTATCCAAGACATCCTCCTTCGAAAGGAAAAAAAATAAAAGTAAGTTTCCCCAAAACCAAGCGCAAAACAAAAAGTAGGTTTCCCTGGATAACATATAACAATCAAACCAACCACAAAACAAAATTGAGAAAAAAACTCAGACCATTTAACTAAACCGAACCACGTGTTCCCAAGCTCCTGCATGACAAATTTAAAAACCACCAAACTATAAAAAAGGATTAACTTAATTTTACACCAAAAATTTGCCATCAAATAACATAATTAAAAAATAGAGGCCAATAAATGACCCTGAGACTAAGACATAACAGTACCAACATTAAATACTCACACAAAGCAGAACTGAAGTATAAGAGATCAGAAACAATTAAAAACCAGTCTAAACATTTAACAGTAGCATATACAAAATAACATTAAAAGAAGGTATATAATTCACAATAACATAGATCTTCAACAACTTACCACAAAGGAAAATGAGCATGATAGATTGTGTAGTAAACATAGAAAAGATGAGAATTGCATGAAAACCTACAAAATTTCAAATGAAAATCAATAAATCACAAATTAGATATTCCAAAGTCTCTAATGGGTCAACCTCACACTTACTTTTACTTTATTCAAAAACCCTAATTAGAGAAAACTTTTGAATTTAAAAAACTAATTTCGATTGGGATTCATAATGGGTAGAAAGACTTACCGGTCCAAGATAGTATCAAGGCAAATGAATCTCAGAGCTTTATTATGGAAGCAACTGAGATTGTGTTTTCTGGATCTGCAAAACCGCGGAGAAGGTCAATGGTTTCGCAAAGAAGGTTGGAAGATGTGGCATTGCTGATGAAAACTAACCCTAGATTTAGAACAAAAACCAAAAAGGTGATGGAGAGCGTGAGTTTCTGAATTTGGTAAAGTGAAGGTTAGAGAAGTCAGAGTGTGCCGAGGATATTGAAGGTGCTACAGCGAGAAAAAAAAAACTGTGCATCAAATTTTATTATATTTTTTTAAAGTTACAAAAATATCATTTATAAATTTTTTGGTTACACAAAATGATAATATTATTAGTGAGGATCGAGCAGCCGACCTTCAGGTTATGCATATTTTCTTTTTATAATTTTATAGAAAACTTTATAATACTGCTTTTTAGATAAGCGCCACTATATGGGTCGAACACACGACTTTTAAGATGAGCACAATTATTTTATAACATCGTGAAAATCTTTAGGCTAAAATACAGTTTTGGTCTCCTTGTTTTTCAAAATTCACAGTTTTGCTTCTCCTGTTTCTTTTTTTAATAGTTTTGGTCCCCCACCTCAATTTTGGCCCAAAAAAAGTGATGAACAGTAACTTATCCGTACACGTCCGTACATGAACAGTGAGAGGTGAGGGACCAAAACTGTTAAAGAGAAAAACAGGGGACCAAAACTGTAAATTTTGAAAAACAGGAGGACCAAAACTGTATTTTAGCCAAACCTTTATAATAGCGCTTTTTAAATAAACGCTATTATATGGATACCCCTTTTATCAGCGTTCCCCTTAAATGCGTTATTAAACTTCTGGCTTATTTTTGTTTTTGTTATTATTAATAATCTATAATAGCATTTTTAAGAAAAACACTATTATAAATATTTGCCTATAATAGCGTCGAACAAAAGCACATTATTATAAGGCTCAGTTTGAAATTTGTGATAGCGCTTTAGAAAAAAATGCTATTATATCAATGTTATTAAAGATCAAAATTACGGTACTTATATATATATATATATATATATATATATCAAACACAATTTTCATTGTTTTTTCTCCATTAACTTCAACAAAATTGTATAGAAAAAGAAATAAAATCAACAAACACATAAGAAACAATGTCATTTTTTAATCAAAATTAAGATCTTCTACTTGTAAATCATCCTGAATATATATAAATCAATTATACAAAAGTGTAAAGTTCCTTTTACTAATACACATAATATTTGATAGTTGGAAAATAATTTTTTTTTTTTTCTAAAAGTCAATGGGATTAAAAAGAACACGAAGAGTGTTCAAAGCAAAGATACAAAGATGAAAGATAGAAAAGATGAAATTCCTATCAACAAAGATGAAAAATAATTATTGTAAGTAAAGTTTCAGATTTTTCCGGTATTCTTCATATTTTTTTAGGAAATATTTAATTTTTACCGAAATTTTTTGCAATTTCTGATAAAAATTGGAAAAAATTCAAAAGTTTTATACATATTACAAATTTCCAATAACAACATGTATAATTAAAAAAAAAAATCCAATTAAAAAATAAAGTATAATGGTAAAAGCGCTATAAACTGGAGGGGTGCGGTTTGCGCTAGGTACAAGTGGTGTTAACCGATTAAATTCTCCTTCAATTTGTCAGAAACCAGCCAAATGCAATCCAGCATATTCATGCACAAAATGCAGTCAATTGCACATTAGCAGACACACATTTTCATCACGAATTAAGTAACAAAGACGATACTTTTTTTTTTAATAAGCTAAACTTTCATATAAACCGGAATGCAAAGGGGTACCCCAATCCGTATACAACAATAGTCTGATCAAATAGCACCGGCTACAAAAATCACTAGGAGAGTTAACCCAAGTGAAATAATTACAAAAATAAGGACTATTATAACTCTTTCCTAACCACCACCAAGTATAAAGTAAAATACGATTTGAAATCGTATCTAAATCCCAAAATTCATCCCTAAATATAATATTGTTACGGGATAACCAAATAATCCAACAAATCGATAACCGTAACCCTACTGCTATTCTAACAACCAACCCTCTATCAACACAATCCTGTACCCAACATGTTAAATGAGTTATCATATTTGCTACCAATATACAAGGAATCCCCAACCATTTACAAGCATAATTCCACACTAAAATCGTCTTACCACAGTAAAATAGAACATGCTCAACCGACTCCGTTTCAAAGAAGCAAAAAGGACAGGTCATCTCATGACTATTAGTGACAATATCTCTCCGAATCAAATTATCCCTCGTTGGAATTCTCTTATGAAGCATCCCCAACCAAAAACTTTCACCTTAAAAGGAGCTTGAGCTAACCAAATTAACTTAAACGCCGCTTTCGTTTCAATTCCAAACTGTACTTCATTCTCTCCAAGTTTCTCCTGCAAAAAAACATACATAGACGAGACAGAAAAAACATAATTTTCCTCCAGCAACCACTTAATCGAAACATTGGCATTCTTGTTTATGGAAATATCAGCCAATAACAAGTAAAGTTCATCAAGCTGACACCGAGCCTGCTCCGGCACATCAAAGACATCCACTTTAATATCCCAAATCCAGTTCTCTCCCTCCCAAAATCCATTATCAATGACAGTAATTGAGTTTGTATCTACTAAACCAAAAAGAACAGGAAACCTCCTGCTGAAAGTATCATCCAATGCCCATTTAGTCCTCCAAAAGTCCACCCTACTTCCTTCTCATATATCATAAGCAATTAGTTCATCCAACATACCCTCACCCGCAACTTTCATGGCCTGAAACAGATCTAAAAACCAAGTAGAAGAAGACACCTGCAAGTTTGAAAATTCACCACTAAAAAAATCAGAGCAGCAAAAAGGATATCTAAAGTTGATGAAATCCTTCCAAATTGAAGTCTTATTCTCTAAAATCTTCCAATACCACTTAAGGAACAAAGCCAAATTGAATAATTTAAGATCTTTCACACCTAAACCACCCAACTCTCTATTTCTGCAAACCATTTTCCAGCTTATCCATGTTATCCCTCTTTTATTCTCCAAGCCATTCCACAAAAATGATTTTTCAATCGACTTGAGAATTCTAACCACATTAGCCGGCATTTTATAGAAAGACATGTAATGGATTGGCAAATTACACAGGACAAAATTAATTAAAGTAACTCTACCTCCCATTGATAAGAACCGACTCCTCCAAGTGTTCAATCTAGCACGCATCATGTCTATCACTGGCTTCCAAAATGAGATTAACCTGTGATTACCTCCAATTAAGATCCCAAGAAACGAAAACTGAGAGGGAGAAATTTTACAAGAAAGATACAGCTCTGCAGATCTAATCTTGCTATCTTCCAAACCTACACATATCAAAGAACTCTTGCTAAAATTAATGTCCAACCCTGAAGTGAGATGAAAACCTTTCAAAATGGCTTTGAACGCAATGATATTTTTCCAAGAACCATCACCAGCTAAGACAGAATCATCAGCATATTGCAACAAATGAAAATCAATATCTGAGTTGACTTTAAACTCTGAAAATGTACCAGCAGCTATTGCACGTTTCATGATAACTTCCAGTCCCTCTGCAGCCAAACAGAAGAGGAAAGGAGCTAGGGGATCTCCTTGCTTGAGACCCCTAGTCACTCTGAAATCTTGAGAAGGACTTCCATTAACTAAAACAGATGAGAAACTATTAAAAACTCCAAGGTTCATCCATCTCAACCACTTCGAACCAAATCCCATATGTTTCATGACTTCACGAAGATAATTCCAATCAACACAGTCATAAGCTTTAGCAAAATCCACTTTGAAAATCATTAGCTCCTTCTTAGATCTCTTGGAAAAATCCAGAATCTCATTTAAAACCAACACCCCATCTAATATATTTCTTCCTTCTAAAAACGCAGTTTGAGTATTTGAGACAATTCCTCCAATTTTCTTCTTGAGCCTGTTAGAGAGAATTTTAGATATAACCTTATAAACTGAACTAACCAAAGAGATAGGCCTATACCAATCAAAGTCTTCAGGGTTGTCAGCCTTCGAAATCAAAACCACAAAAGAAGACGCAAAGCTTTTATGAAGTTGTTCTCCTTCAAAAAAACTCCAACACACAATTTGAAAACTCTGGACCTACAATTTCCCAGCACTTTTTCAAGAATTCAAAACTGAAGCCATCAGGCCCAGGACTACGATCCCCAGAAAAACCAAACACCACTTCCCTGATTTCCTGCATATTTACATCAACCTCTAGTTCTTAACTTTCAGCAAGTGAAAGAGATTTAAAACCAGAACCACCAATACGAGGGAAAGGTCTATCTGCCCTACTGAATCTGCTAGCAAAATGAGAACTGGTCAATTGTTTCACCATCTGCACATCCTCCTCCAATTTACCATTAATTACGACTCCATTAATGGTATTCAAATTAATCCTCTGTCTCAACTTCCTTTTGTATACTAAGATCAACCCAACCAAATATATTGGTATTCCACCAACGAATTCTATCTCTAAGATGTTTCATTTTCTTTGCTAAGATATAAGAAGCTTTTCCTGTTATCTTAAGGTCTTCCCACTCTTTCTTAATGAAAGGTAAGAAATCACAATGGTCGAACCAGCACGACAAAACCTTAAACGACTTGGGGCCCCAATTAGTGTTCTTAGCTGCAATCCAAACCGGCATGTGATCTGATATATCCCTCTCTCCTATTCGTTGCGTCACCATATTTCAATCATTAAAGACAGAAGGCGAAACAAGAAACCGATCAAGACGACTACAATCATTAAAGACAGAAGGCGAAACAAGAAACCGATCAAGACGACTACAAACTGTACCTTTTGACTTGAACCAAGAGAACTTGAGACCACTTAAAGGTAGACCAACCACACCTAGAGAATTAATGAATTCAGAAAACTCTAACATGTGCCTTCTGTTGGGACAAGAATACCCAATCTGCTCCTCCCTATACTTAATTGAATTAAAGTCCCCCCTACTATCCACTCTCCCGGACTCAAACTATTTTTAAGAATTATTAATTCCTTCCATAAAACTCTCCTCTCAGCAATGTTACAAGCAGAGTAAATATTAAACAAATAACATCTTCTACCCTTCCATATCGCTTGCATCCCAAGATAACCTTTGCCCCTATAACTACAAATAGGAGACAAAACATCAGACTTCCAAATGGTGATTAATCCTCCAGATAGCCCATTAGCATTAGATGCAGACCAATGACAAGTCCTATCTTTCCATACACTATACACTAACTCATCTGTTACACTAATACACTTCGTTTCCTGAAGAAAACATATCTCTGCTCCAACTTTAATCAAAGTTTCTCTAATCTTCTTTCTTTTCAAAACCCCTTCAGACCCTCTAATATTGTAGGAGACAATATTCATTTGAACTTAGTAGCTTCCACCTTCTTTCCTTTTAATGGTTTTCTATCCACCTCTTCTAAATTCCTCAGAATATTCTCAAACACTTCATCGTCTTCTTCAGCTTCTATACCTAACTGTTGGATAGAATCTCACACCCTTATAGGAATATTCTCCAGTTTCTTCTTTAACCTTAAATTACTCTGAACAAAACCAGAGTCAGATATAGAATTGTCATTTAAAACAGATGACTTGTTCTCGTGAATTGACATAGGATACTTAGTATTATCTTTCCCAATATCCTTCCCCTGCACATCCTGCTTCTTATGATACCTCGGAAAAGAACTTTCAGCTTGAAGAAGAGTAGCATAATAGGAAGGATCGAAAGGAATTGATTCACATCTTTTCTAACAATCTTGAGACACATGAAATTACAAATTCTTGAGTGTTTCTTAAGCTATTCATTTTACTATCACAAGAAATGAGCGATAATTGGTATATCTCATAGGTTTATTTGTTTATTACTCTTCACGACAATCTATTATATTTTTTAAAGACAATAGTTATATAAATAAAAGAAATAACTGGTACAAAAAAAAAATACAAGGAGCTAACAAATTAATTCAACAAAGCAATATCGTCCAAATCGCATTCAAATCACTGTTGGCATAGATACACTTTGTACAAGTTCAGAAAAAACCATTCATCTCATAATAAATTTACAATGAAATTTGCATATATAGGGTGAATCCCTTTACAATAAAATAGGCTCTTCCTTAGATTATTATAATATTAAAATTCAATGTAAATTATGCAATAACTTTTAATGAATTTATCACAAATCTTCATCGTTATTCTCTAGCCCATCTTTTTTTATTACACTCGATTGTAATTTTATAACTCCCAATCAATGATTAAGAACGATGACGAATAAAATAGATTCATTAAGCTTTAAAATATTTATAAAAATTTTGGGAGATAGTGAAATATAAATAAATAGATGCCCTTATTTGAACAATACATAATACAATATGAAGCTAAAACTTCAGAAAACATTGAGATTCAGTCCTAATCAAGTCCCATAAATGAAACTAGTTAAGTCTGTGTGCTATAAATGAAAATGATTAACACAACATAGAAAATAAATATTCATCCGGGCATCATAAGACGGATCTGAGCCATCAGATCAAAAGAGTTTAGAGGGATCATATCCACCGCTTCCATCCATATTGTTGAAATCAAACAAATGAGGTTGCATCATAGGATTTTGAAAAAGTTGTGGTTGAATTGTTTGGGTAGGTGCACCCTGAATTACATGCCTAGCATGTTGTGCAACAAGTTTCTTCAGATCCTCCAAAACCTTCTTCAATAATTCAAGTTGAGCACTATTCATTCTATCAATGGAACAAACCCAGCAAAACTTAGTTTCAATTGCCTTGCGCAATTGGTTCAGCTCATCACCACATTTTTTCTCAATGTCCAACATATTGTTGATTTGAATTAGCTGAATATTGAGCTCACGCAAAATGGTGCCACGATGAGTCTCGATGAATTGCATGGTGCCATTGTTTTGGGGTAGAATGTGTGATAGATAACGATCTATGACCGAATCAACATGTGGGTGACCAAAAGAAAACACCTTCTCTCCAGGTGAGAATACAACGAGAGCAACATCTGCATCACAAAGTGTGCAAAGTTCACCGGCTTTCTTGAAGAGCCCACTGCGGCGCTTCGAGAAAGTCACTTGCAGATTGCTCTCATTGCTCATCTTTTTCATCTCAATCTTTTGGCGACCACGACCTTTCTTTCCCATTGACATGGTTGAAATTCAAAAAGAGAGAAGAGAAAAGAAACCGATAAATGTGTTTGGAACTTCAAAGTAAGAAATGACACATTATAATTGAGTGCAAAGAGCTCAATTTATAGCCAAATTTTAGGTGAATACATTTTCTCTAGAATTTGAATTTGGCTTAAAAACTGATCCGGGTTCTTTTTCATATGTTCTAACTTTTTGTAAATTAAAATATTTATGGAGAGATTCACATCAAATCTCTCTTTACTTTTTTAAATGGTAGGAAATTCATTAAAAAAAGTTGCACTCTTTTAACATTTTGTATATATCTTAACTTATCCAACGCCTATTGAATAAACTGTACTTTGATAATTCATGAACTTGCAACAAATATGTTTATATTACTGTCATTATACAGAAACAGAAATAACCAAGATTTCCATATAATCTTTAGAATGGTACTAGTTAAATTGTTCTCGCAGTTAAATTTGATATTTTTTATATGGTAGGAGTATTTTTGCTGTACTTTTTTCTGTGATTTTTTCTTATGTTGTAAAGCCAATACAATAAATATTAAACATTAAATATTATAACTTTAAATTAATTATTTTAGATTACAAAATGAATATTTTTCTAGATAGAAGATACTTGCTTTTGAGAATGTTCTAAAAAATATATTAAAATAATTTAATTTTGACCATCAAAACAATACCTAACATCATATAAGTATTGAAATATGTAAATTATATTAATTGAAAATACTAGTAATAGGTTTCTCTTTTCAATAATATCATTATTGTTGATATATTTAATTAGATTGAATAGAATTGTCACTTTTATAAAAGAAAGTATTATAATTTTATATTTTACTAAATAAATTATAATTTTTAGTAAAGATAAAACTGTTGGAAATTCACTACACCCTATGATGATTTCGCTTCAATCTTGATCTCAAGATTGATCACCAACCCACACAATACGCAATGACAATGAAGAACAAATGAAGAACAAGAACAACAAGAAAGAAAAGAGAGAGAGGAGAAATATTTGGAGAAAAGAATGTTACCCACGAACTGTGGGATTTTGAATCTATTGCACTTTCACTTGCTACCCGCAAACTGTGAATACAATTGTTGTGTTTACAATGCAAGGGATACTCCCTTTATATAGATTTAGATTTACAAAGGCCCAAAAACTTTAAAGCCCAAAATATCAAATATAATCTAAATCATATAAAATCTAATCTAATCAAAACAGAATCCAATCAAATCTAAATGAATCTGTCGAAACAATTCGACACTCCTAGACAATTCGACACATGCTAGTTTCGACACACTATGAATTACAATTTAACACACCACCTAATTCATTGTGTCTAAACTATCTACATTCATCATCAATCTTAATCTTCTGAAGGCTTCGACCTGCACTCCCTTCGTCATGATATCTGCAATCTGATTCTCAGTTCTGCAGTGTTCCAAATTCATCTTCCCTTCTGCTACCTGCTCTCGAAGATAATGGAACCTCATTTCGATGTGCTTGCTTCGACTGTGTGCTATTGGATTCTTCTCCAAATTGATAGCTGACATGCTGTCGATCTTCATGGTAATTGCTCCATGATTCTTCCCTGTAATCTCTTCGACCAAGTTCACCATCCAGGTTGCTTGACATGCACAAAGAGAAGCAACTATATACTCTGCTTTGCATGATGACAATGCCACTACTGGCTCCTTCCTCGAACTCCAAGCAACTGGTGCACCACCTAACATAAACACGTATCCAGTTGTGGATTTTCTATCCTCTGCATCACTACACAAGCTAGAGTCTGTGTATCCCACTAACTTGCATTCTTTCCCTTCATCAGCTGCAGGAAATAAAATGCCATAGTCGAGAGTCCCTTTCAGATACCTTAGTATCCTCTTCGTCGATGTTAGGTGTGATACCTTTTGCTTCTGCATGAATCTACTTACCATACCAACAATGTATGCTAAGTCAGGCCTTGTGTGACATAGGTATCTAAGTGACCCAATAAGTCTTCTATATTGGGTTGGGTCGACATCATCTTCGTCTGGATCCTTCGACAGTTGTAGTCTGGTCTCAGCTGGAGTCGAAGTTGATTTGCAATCTTGCATCTCAAATCTCTTGAGTATTTCGCATGCATATCTTCGTTGGTGCATCATCAAATCTCTACTAGTCTTGTAGAATTCGATGTCAAGGAAACATGAAAGATCTCCCAAGTCTGACATTTCAAACTCCTTGCTTAGATCATGTTTGAAATCTTCGATCTCCTTCTTGCAACTTCATGCTATCAACAAATCATCGACATAGAGACATAGTATAAGCAATTCGCCATTGCTTCTTCTTACATATACTCTATGCTCAGTTGTACACTTCACAAATTCCTTTTCCCTTAAGAAGCTGTCGATTTTCTTATTCCAAGCTCTTGGAGCTTGCTTAAGTCCATACAGGGCTTTATGCAGCCTGTACACCTTTCCTTCTTCGCCTCGTTTCACATACCCAACTGGTTGTGCGACATAAACTTCTTCATCTAGGAGACCATTAAGGAATGCACACTTCACGTCCATCTGACATATGTGCCAATTGTTCATATTTGCTAGACCAACAACCAACCTGATTGTTTCGATCCTAGCAACAGGTGCGAACACTTCATCGAAGTCGATTCCTTCCTTCTGAAGAAACCCTTTCACCACAAGTCTCGCCTTGTATCGAGTTACTTCTCCTCTGGGATTCACCTTTACCTTGTAAACCCATTTCACATCAATTTCCTTATTGCCTTGAGGCAATTCAACAAGTGACCATGTGTTGTTGACTTTGATGGATTCTAACTCTTCATTCATTGCTTTCACCCACTTCGAATCTTTCAATGCTTCAGCTACATTGACTGGTTCGACGTCTGCGTAGAAAGGATAATGTACCATCTCACCCTCTTCATCGACCACATCATCTGATGTAATTACACATTCTTGCAACCTTGCAGGCATGTGTCTTGTTCGTCGAGGTCTGCTTGAACCTGCTTCATTTGCAACTGGTTCCTGTCGAACTTCTCTTTCGACTTCAGTGACTGGTTCTTCACAAGAGATTCTCACTGAATCCTTCTTGGCATTCTCAGTCCAATCCCATTCTTTAAGCTCATAAATGATCACGTCCCTGCTGATCACTACCTGCTTATTCACTGGGTCAAATAACTTGTAACCTCCAGTCGAATGATATCCTATCAAGATCATCTGATTCGACTTGTCATCAAGCTTCCTTCTCAACTGATCTGGCACATGTCTATGTGCTATAGATCCAAACACTTTCAAGTGACTGAGGCTTGGCTTGACACCAGACCAACATTCTTCTGGTGTGACTCCTTCAAGCTTCTTCGTCGGACATCTGTTCAAAATATACGTTGCTGTCGAAACTGCTTCTCCCCATAATTCTTTGGGTAGATGCTTTCCATTCAACATACTTCTTACCATGTTCATGATGGTTCTGTTCTTGCGTTCTGCAATCCCATTCTGCTGTGGAGTGTAGGGTGGCACCACCTCATGCACAATCCCTTCTTTTCTACACAATGCATCGAACTCTTTCGACACATATTCTCCACCACCATCAGTTCTCAGAGTTTTCAGCTTTCGACCACTCTGTCTTTCGACCATGGATTTGAATCTGACAAATACCTCAAACACATCACTTTTCTTCTTGATGAGGTAAGTCCATAACTTTCGACTGAAGTCATCTATAAACGTGACAAAATATCTGTTGCCACCAATCGAATCCACCTAGATTGGACCACATACATCAGATTATATGATTTCAAGTATTGCCTTCGACTTCCTTCCTGCATCCTTGCTGAAGCTATTCTTGTGTTGTTTCGACTGAACACACTCTTCACAGACTTCACTTGGAATGTCGATTTCTGGTAATCCTGAAACCATATTTCTTCTCTTCAGTTCTCTGATGTCATTGAAGTTGAGATGGCCTAGTCGAAAGTGCCATAACCACTCATCTCTGCTGGCTGCTGTTGCTAGACACTTGTGCTCCATCACATTGAGTTCAATATTGAAGGTCCTATTCTGAGACATTGGAGCCTTCAAGATCAACCTACCACTTGCGTCGAGAACTCTCATCATCTTGTCTTCGACAACTACCTTGTAGTTCTTTTTGACTAGCTGCCCTATACTGAGAAAATTACTCTTCATGCCTGGAATGTACAATACATTGGAAATTGTTGACCTTTTTCCATCTTTCCTCATAATCAGAACATCACCAACACCTTCAGCTGCTAGAGTGTTGTCATTCGCAAACTTCATTGTGTTCTTCGACAAGGGCTTCATGTTGACAAACCAATCTTTCCTTCCAGTCATGTCTGATGAGCATCCTGAGTCCAAGTACCACTGATCTTGGAATCTCTCTTCATCTTTTATTGTGACCATCAGCAACGTCTCTTCTTCTTCATGCTTCGCCAGATTTGCATCAATTTCTTGATTTTTCTTCTTTTCTGGACAGTTACTAACATAATGGCCATACTTCTGACAATTGAAACATTGAATGTGACTTTTGTCTGGCTTTCGACCACCACCTCTTCCTCTACCTGCAGCACCACCTCTTTGGTTGCCTTGGTTCCAAGGTTTCTTCTGAGTCGAATTACTGCCTCCTCTATCTTTGTTGCAATTCACGTTTCCTTTGCCTTTCCTTTCCTTTTCTGACTGCGCCTGCAAAGCCATATCATTCTTTAACTTTCCTGCAGCTCTCTCAGCCATCCTTTGTTCATGAGACTCAAGCATCCCTTGAAGGTCTTCCTTCGTCAATACTGACAAGTCTTTCGACTCTTCTATGGCTACTACCACGTGGTCGAACTTAGGAGTCAACGATCTCAAAATCTTTGAGACTACTTCTTTCGTCGTCAGCGTTTCTCCACATACTTTGATTTGATTCACCAGTTTTGTAACTCTGGTGAAGAAATCTGTAATACTTTCGTTGTCTTCCATCTGAAGCAACTCATAGGTTCTCTTGTGAGTTTATAACCTCACCTCTTTCACCTTCTCTGCACCTCCAAATGACTTTTCAAGAATCTCCCATGTTTCCTTTGCTGATTCTGCATCACTAACTTTTTCAAAGTTATCTGGATCAACACATTGATTGATTATAAACAGCGCTTTATAATCTTCTTCAAATCTTTGAGTGCAGCCTTTTCTTGATCCGTCGCATTTTCCCCAAGCGGTGTTACTCCTTCCTTCACAAGATCCCACAGATCTTGATAACAGAAAACCACCTTGATCTGCTTGCACCAATTCTCATAATTATCTTTCTTGAGAATTGGTAGGGTCGCCGGAAAGTGTCCATTTGAATGATTCATAGCCATCATGATTTTCCTCCTTGAATCGCAACCGGAGCTCTAGATACCAGATGTTGGAAATTCACCACACCCTATGATGATTTTGCTTCAATCTTGATCTCAAGATTGATCACCAACCCACACAATACGCAATGACAATGAAGAACAAATAAAGAACAAGAACAACAAGAAAGAAAAGAGAGAGAGGAGAAATATTTGGAGAAAAGAATGTTACCCACGAACTGTGGAATTTTGAATCTATTGCACTTTCACTTGCTACCCGCAAACTGTGAATACAATTGTTTTGTTTACAATGCAAGGGATATTCCCTTTATATAGATTTAGATTTACAAAGGCCCAAACACTTTAAAGCCCAAAATATCAAATCTAATCTAAATCATATAAAATCTAATCTAATCAAAACAGAATCCAATCAAATCTAAATGAATCTTTCGAAACAATTCGACACTCCTAGACAATTCGACACATGCTAGTTTCGACACACTATGAATTACAATTTAACAAAAACAGCTGTCAATGATAACATAAGAATCATTATCAATTATGAAGAGGTGATTAGGTTATTGATGACAATAGATGGGAGAAGAGTAAAAGTTAATTTAAAAGGGCCTCTATTTGCTTATATTTATTTTGTATTAAATTCAATATTTGTTATTATATACTCCCTCCGTTCCACAATGAGTGATCCAGTTGACTTTTCACATAGATTAAGAAAAAAGGAATAAATGAAGGAGAGAGAATGATATTTTTACTAAAGTACCCTTATGATGTATTGAGAATAATGAAAGTAATATTAATTAGAGGATAAAATAGGAAAAGTTGCATTGGAAATTGAAATGGGTCATACATTTTGGGACACCATTTTACTTCAAATGGGTCACTTATTGTGGGACGGAGGGAGTACTTTTTTAATATGTAGTATTGTTTGAGTAATTTCTATTTTAAACTTTAAAAAAAATTCAAATACACTTTTGGTTCCTGTAAGTTATCGAGTTTTTGAGGTTATTCTCTGTAATTTATTTTTTTAGCTCTGAGTTTCTATATCTCACATTTTGCATGCGTTTTAGTCCCTAAAGTCAAAATCCGCAAGAAAACTTGAAGGAAAATCCACAAGAAACCTGCATATTTTGATTTTAGGGACTAAACCACACGCAAAAAGTAAGATATAGGGACTCAGACCTAAAAAAATAGATTACAGAGAACAAACTCAAAAACTCGCTAACTTACAAGGACTAACAGACCATTTAAGCCAAAAAAATATAGAAATATAAATGATTAATTTTTTTAAAATGTAATGGATAGTAAAATGTAATACGTAACCTATCATATGATTGGAGGACTTTTAGAAACCTGAAAAACAAAAATATATGGAATTTCTTGTGAATTGATGTCGTCAAGAACAAACTAAAATACAAGAAAAAGATTTGAGTTTCTTGAACAAACACAAGAAACAGTTGGTGGGAGTTTTTCAACCAGGGAGCATTGAACATTGTGGGACTTCCTTTTTAGAGCAACACCTTTGTGAGAGACACACCACATATTCACTCAAAATCTTAAGGTGATAGGTGTGTGGGACTTCCTTTTTAATACTCACACTTGCTATACTTAACACTTCTCCTCAAGTGTGAGTCGATCCGTAATGCTTCCACAATGCTCCCCTTAAGCGGAAGCTCTTTTCACATACACTTGTTCCGCTGTTGACAATTTTAACGGGACACCTCCTAACCACTACATGTGGAGAGTACTTTCGACACAAGTGAGCCAGTCCTTCACTCGAACCAAAGGCTCGTGATATCATTTGTTGGGGCCGGTCAATCACTTAAACTAGGCTCTGATACTGTAGCGAGCGATTTTGGACGTGGTTCTTAAGCACTGTCGCTCTGGGGTACTGCAGGTCGATTCATTTTTTATCCTATTGAAGCTGATGAAGGAAGGGAAATAGATGTCTCCAATTAACCCTGCTTGCATACTGAGTTTGAACAGCGGTCTGTTAGGTTACAGATACTATGTGGAAGCGGGGCCCAATCTTCGGTTATTTCGCTTGAGAACACGGTGTTTAGACTATCGGTGAGGTTGTTGATACTGTGTTTAGATTTGATGCTTCTGGGTTGATTTGGTGGAGATACTAGATTTTGGGTTTTTGATTAGTGTGCTTGCTAAGATTTTTCAATATTATGCCTACGTATTCCCGTTTAACGAAACAGGGAAATAAGAGCGATCGTAGTTCCTCATATTCTATGGGAGGAAAAAGGTCGTTTTGGTGTCTTGTTCAAAGCCCAAGACGTGAAGCTAAAGGTGGTTTGTATCTTGTTCAAAGCCCAAGATGTGAAGCTGAAGGGACTATTTGTATCTTGTTCGAAGCCCAAGATGTGAAGCTAAAGGTGGTTTGTATCTTGTTCAAAGCCCAAGATGTGAAGCTGAAGGGTCTATTTGTATCTTGTTCGAAGCTCAAGATGTGAAGCTAAACGGTTTTGACTTTAGAGAGAATTTGTCATCTCTAAAGAAGAGTATTTGGTCTGTTTGTCACAATTGTTGGGTGACTGATTATAAAGGAGAATTACTTTAACTGGGATATGTGAATCCAGCAATGCCATAATTTCCTTTATAGGGGATTTTTAACCTGAAGGAGAAGACTTTAACTCAGTTTAGAGCAATGCCATCTTTCCTTAGGAATTTCTCATGCTAAAAGACGGACAGTGGCATGGATGTAAATAATCCAGAGGCTTGCCGCTTACAGCAATAAGATGGGGGGAAAGTGAGTTGTTGATGTTTGTATACTGTGAGCAAGGCACAGATTTTGATGCTAAAAGGTTGATTGACTCAACTAGGGTTTCCTTATACAAAGCCTAAGAGGAGGCTATTGACCCAACAAGAGGGTGTTTTTATGTGTCTCGTACGAAGCCCGGGAGAGAGGCTAAAAGGGTTGACTCAACAAGAGAGTGCTTTTATATGTGTCTCGTACGAAGCCTGAGATGGAGACTGAAAATGTTTGACTCAACAAGAGAGTCTTTTATACTCAACAAGAGAGTGTTTTTGTATCTCGTACGAAGCCCGAGATGGAGGCTAAAAATGTTTGACTCAACAAGAGAGTCTTTTATACTCAACAAGAGAGTTTTTGTATCTCGTACGAAGCCCGAGATGGAGGCTGAAGATGTTTGACTCAACAAGAGAGTCGTTTATACTCAACAAGAGAGTGTGAAAAGGTTAGCTCCGCTGGGGAGAATCATTGTACAAAGCCCAAGAGGAGGCTAGTGTGCTAGTGACTGTTTCAGTTTAGTGACAGGTCCAGTATGTTGGATAAAAGAGAAAATCAGTTCTTATATGGGTAATGTTGTGCTCAGGGATTGATCGGAGGATCAGGGTTATTTCCTGTTCTTTAAGGAAATGGAAAATCCCAAAAGGTATGGAGACTGTCCAAGTCTACGGGTGTTTTGAGAAATTAATTCTCAAGTAATGAATGATCTTTGTATGATGCCCAAGAGAAGGCTGGTATGTTAAGGGATAAAGGTTAACCCATTAACAGGTCTGACACTTGACTCGGAAAGACAGCTCTAGCAAATTGATGACTAGGTTCTGTTCCTATACCTGTAGAGGTCTCAGGGTCCTTGTACTAAGCCCAAGAGAAGGCATGAGAGCTTTTAAGAAGCCGAAGGATCCTTGTACAACGCCCAAGAGGAGGCGGGGATGCTTTTAAGAAGCCTGTCGGTCGCCAAACCCCGAGAAGTTCAAGACATGCCATTCACCGAGAATAGATCAAGCCAGGAAAGTCCGAGAATTTGGAAGAAACTCAAGAGATGCCATTCATGGAGAAAAGAACATCTCTGGGGAGTAGAGTCTCTTTGACGATTTCTAAGGGTGACAGTCTGAGAAAGGGTTCACCGAGAATGCTGCCTTTCACGTCTCTATATTGTTTAACCCCAAGAGGAGGGAAGACTATGTCTGGTAATCCTATGGGGATCTAGTTTTGTTTGTATTTAAGAGTGACCAACATGGCTTTACCTAGTGCTAGACGTAGTTGCCGGGGAAAACTCTAAATAACTATACTAGTATTACATAGTTGATATTTGACAGGTATATAAAAGTTTGTGAAAGAAGACTTACAGTGAGCAACCCCACAATACAGTTATATATATATATATATATATATATATATATATATATATATATATATATATATATATATATATATATATATATATATATATATGAAAGTGGATAAAGAAAGCGGGTAAACACTTACTCGGTTGTAGAGCTTCCATGTTGTTTGGTTAGTTTGTTCAACAAAGAAAGCTTTGATAACAATATTATATTCAATATTCAAAGGAGAAAGTGCTTTGAAAAGATTGTTGGGGCTTACAACTCAAGGAGATGCCCAAGGTTTTATAACTGATTGCACTGTTGAAGTTGTATCGTGGGACTTATACAAGTGACTGAGGCCCAAAAAGGTTTTCTGTAGAAAGGGATGGGTCTTACACTCTCTCAAGAGGCCCAAAGGTTTATTTTTTGTACAAGTGGTGGGGCTTACAGCTCAAGGAGAGGCCCAAGGTTTTGTTTTAAAAGGCGACGATCGCGTCGAACTTTTTGATGGTATCGGGACTTATACAATACACTGAGGCCCAAAAAGGTTTTGAATTTACAAAGGATTGGGTCTTACACTCTATTAGAGGCCCAATGGTTTTGAACGGGTCTTATAGCTCGAGGAGAGGCCCAAAAGTTTGTTTTTTCAACTGGCGATCGCGCCGAGATTTTCTTTTAATGCAGAGGGACTTATACAATATCTGAGGCCCAAAAAGTTTTGGTTAAAAGGGGGATTGAGTCTTACACTCTATTAGAGGCCCAAAAAGTTTGAAAAAGTTTGATGAGGGTTGAATTAATCAAAAACCCTAATTTGTTTCCAAAATGTATTTTAATTGAATAAAAATTCAATTAAAATGATCAAAAAAAATTGTTAAACATGTGGAAAACAAATTGTGACCTCGGATTAATGTTTCAAAAATCAAGTTTTGATCCACATAATGATAGGAAATCACTAAAATGTGAAAAATCAAGAAAGAGAAAATATTTTAAATGTCAAAAATAATTAAAATATTAATTCTTTAAAAAAATATCAAGTATATGAAACAAATAATATTTTTGGGATTTTTTGGGAAAATAAAATATTTTAACATTTTTGTGAATTATTAAAAAAAGAATCAACTCAAAATCATTAAAACTCAGAGAGAAATTAATTTTTGAATCAATTAAATAAAATCACAAAATTCAAATATTCAAAATTTCAAAAAGGGTGCCAAGAACATGGCAAGAACACGCACCACCCTCTGTTTTTGCAGATTTGCGTTTTCTATCCAATCTCACTGAATACTTGATGATATCATGCAATCTACATATCAATCTACTCGTTTCAACCTCACGATCATGTCTATGGTCTTTAATTTCATTTATTTTAAGCATGGAATAAGAAATCATAGAGAAACCTCAAGAACCCTAAAATTTGCATGAAGGTTCAGAAATTCCATACACGATTCAAACAATGCAATTGATTAAGGGAAAACACTCCATGCATGATTATGAACATATGGCCAAATTATTGTGCAGCAAAAAATGCATGGATCATAGAGTTAGAAGAGCTCAAGCTTACCTCTTGCAGCTGGTGATCGTGTTTTGTGTTAGAGGTGTTACAGCTTGGTTCCAAGGTTATGGACAGCTTCCCTAGGTGCTATGGAGTGTGTCTGGATGCTTGGAGTGGATTGAAATGATCTGGAACTGAAGATGGTATCCCAACTGTAACTTGGTTAAAACCTTGAGCAGCTGGCTGGTGATTCTGAGAAATCAGTGTTCCAGATGTTGTTTAAGTGTTTGGATCACTTCTATATGATGTTTATGAGGTGTGTGTGTGATTGGTTTGGTTGGAATAGCTCTCAAAATCAAAACCCGATAGTGACTTGCTTTGGAAGGCAATTTTGGAGTGAAGAAGGAGATTTTGAGGAAAGCATCTGTTAGATGGCTTTGGTGTACTCAAACTGATCACAAATGAGCTCTATTTATAGTAGAGCAAGTTTGTTTTGCAAGGAATAGTGAATGGCAACTTCTGCAGAGGTTTGGCCAATGTTGAGCAATGAAAATCCAATATCCTCTAGCCATTGACTAGAGGTTAGGGCACAGGCTGTTGGTCTACTTGGTCTTGGATAAGTCTTGACTGAATTCAGTTGGAAGTGGCTCAGTCCATGCCACCTTGATGTATGCATTGAATGCTCTAATCCAAAATTGGAGTCTTGTCCCTCTTTTAGGCATTTCTAGGTTTGGCATGCTATTTTTGGTTCCAAAGACTTGGGAGGATTGGGATCAGTGTTGGTTCCTCGTTGGTCCCCCTTGAGGTGTTCAGATGGATAGAGTTGCTTGCCCTTTGCAAGATTTGAGCAAATCGAGCAAAACTCCAAAATCTGCCTTGCCATGACAGTTTGCAGCAAGGCATATTGGCATTGTCATATCTCATGGCTCAAGTGGAATTTGATGGAGTTCTTGGCCATTTTGGAAAGCCCTCATATGATACAACAACTGTTTGATCATAATTGGTTTTGATACTTTTTAGATCCAAGTGAAAAATGTCCCTACATTTGGAAAAAGTAAGGCAGATTCTCACTTAGTGAAAATTTCACTAAGTGTTAGAAAAAAGTGACATTTTCACTGTTTGTGATTTTGATCATTCCACAACTCAAAATCCATGATGAATTAGAATGAGGTGTAATTGAAGCTTTTGTAGAGTGCCATGAGAGCTACAAATCTAGCTTTAAATAGGGAAAAATGGCCTTATGGTTTAGGAGTTATGATCCTCCAAAGTTTGTACCCTAGCCACTTTATTCCATAACTTAGAAAATTTTCTAAGTTTTTTATGGTTACCCCTTTTACAAGTTATCCCACTTTTCTTGATTTTATTTGATGAATGATGATTCCAATCACACATTAACATCATTTTAGGGTTAAGGAACCATAATTGTGAAAAATCTCAGAAAGTCAAAGTTGACTTTTGTGCACAGTTGACTTTTTGTCAGATGAATTCCAAACTGTGCGATCCTTTATGAAATCAAGTCCTTGACCTAAATCAAACTTGATGGATTGATTTCATAGATGTTATAGGGTGTATTGAATCACGTCCTAGGGTTTGGGAGCATGTCTTGGTCAAAAGTCAAAGGCACAGTTGACTTTTTCCTCAAAACCCTAATTGTGGTTCTGATGAATTTGAA
Organism: Lathyrus tuberosus; assembly: GCA_022829125.1. Taxonomy (NCBI): domain Eukaryota; kingdom Viridiplantae; phylum Streptophyta; class Magnoliopsida; order Fabales; family Fabaceae; genus Lathyrus; species Lathyrus tuberosus. The sequence continues at coordinate 9,310,663 of JALAZF010000201.1, read as the reverse complement.
ACTTGCTCCTCAAGCTTCTTGGATCAATCCATTGTTGTAAATAGATCAATGTGATGTGTTAGGGACCCTCAAATCATCTCCTGAGGTCTTGGCTCATGATTTGTCCCAAAAGTCATCTTAGGGGTGAATTAGGTCAAGAAACCCTAATTCCTGATTTTTAGTGAATGCATCCCCTGAGGCTAAATTGACTTGATGATTGGGTTCATGATGTTCCATGGAGTATTTTAGGATATGATTTGAAGCATTGGCTCATGCCCAGAGGAAAATTTCCATCTAGAGGCCCTAGTCGACTAAACCCTAATTTTGGTGACACTGGTGATCTTGAGGCTTGATCCACTGGGACTGTTGCCGCCTTGTGCTTAATCCTTGATGTGAGAGTCCTCTTGATCCCTTGTGGATGTTTGAGAGGTTAGACAAGTGGAAGATCATGTCATTTCTTGTTGATCCTTTGTCTAAGGCTCAAAGAGGGCTTGAAACCCTAATTTTGATTGTAGTGAATGCTCACCCATCTTTGGGGAGACTAATGGGTCATCCCTATTGTGATGATGATTTGCCCAGTGATGGGAAATCTTAGTGATCAAAATTTGGGGTATGACAGATACCACTGTTGGGGGAGTTTTTTCAACTAGGGAGCATTGGACATTGTGAGACTTACTTTTTAGATTAACACCTTTGTGGGAGACACACCACATATTCACCCAAAACCTAGCACCTTTGGGGAGATTTTCACTAGGGAGCATTGAACATTGTGGGACTTTCTTTCTAAATCAAGACACCTTTGTGAGAGAAACACCACATATTCACCCAAAACCTTAAGGTAATAGGTGTATGGGTCTCCCACTTATAAATGCTCAAGTCTACATATTTCTAGCCAATGTGGGAATATTACACATACTACTCACACTTGTTATAATTAACACTACCCTTCAAGTGTAAGTCTAACCACAATGCTCCCCCTTAAGCGGAAGCTCTTTTCATCCACATAGACTTGTATCGCTGTTGACACTCTTCAACAAGGCACCTCTTAATCACCACCTGTGTGGAGTACTTTCGATGCAAGTGAGTCGGTCCTTCACTCGAACTAAAGGCTCATGATACCACTGTTGGGGGAGATTTTCAACTAGGAAGTATTGAATATTGTGGGACTTTTTTTTCTTTGAGCAACACCTTTGTGAGAGACACACCACATATCACCCAAAACCTTAAGGTGATATGTGTGTGGGTTCTCCCACTTATAAATGATCAAGTTTTCACATTTCTAGCCAATGTGAGACTATTAACCATACTATTCACACTTGTTATACTTAACATAAACCCTATTAGGTTTTACAAAAGGGAGAGAAGAAGGAAGAAGAAGCATAGGAATTAGTTAAATCTGTTTTTCTATTCACTTTCTCAATATGGGTTCAAAGATTACAAGTGATTACCAACAATTAACCTCTCTCAACAACCCGAGAGAACTGGTATATTTATAGACTACTAAGCTAACTTATGCTACAAGCTAACTTAACAATTGGGCTTACAAGCAAGGTCCAATTCGACATACTAACTTAAATTGAAAGTTAAAATATTTGAACATTATGCTAGAACATACTTCGACTACAGCATACATAACTCCTGTCGAACCATGATGCTACCCTTGTCGATACTAGAGTTCAATCCAAATACCACAATTCTCCACCTTGGAACAAACTCAATAACAAGGGAACAAACTAGCTTTCATTATGCAGCTTTATCAAGGACTCTTTTGACTAGCTCATATAGGCTCTTTTGACTTCAATACTAGGACTTTGAGTTGAACTCAGCCTATACTAAGGATTAGTCGGTGTTAGAACAAGCTTTGAATTTGACGTACCAAACTTGTCAAGAATCTTCTTCAGGTATGCCTCTTGAGATAAGTATAATCTCGTATTCTTTCGAGTTTTGAAGACCAAGCTCTTAAGATTATGGGTTTTCGAGTTTTGAAGACAAGGTTCTTAAGATTCAAAAGACAAGGTTTTGAAGACTCTCGACTCATTTTTTATCGTTATAAACATGCTTCAACAACATTTACTCAGAAGCCTCTGAAGATTAGAATATAAGATCAAAAGGTTTTACGTGAGAAAAATAGTACACAGTACAAGATCAAATATTCCTTCCACTACGATAATTTTGTGGAATAAGGACTGTACTATTGTACCATTTTTTCTCCCACCTTTGTAGACCTTTATGTAAGGTGCCAACTTATTTGTGAATATTTCCCTTCTACCCTCCAACAAATTTTTTCATTTCCTATGTAAAGGAGACATAAAAGAATGAATGAAGCTACTAGTTTTTCACGCTAATTCACGCTACATCACAACGCTTTTGCTGAACATATTATTATCCTTGTGAATATAGAATAGAAAACACACATAGAGATTTTGTTCATTTTTGTGTGATATATTCATTGTACTTAAGCTTATGTAATCTGCTTTCTTAGAAGCAACCCTGTAAACACATTTCTTGTATCTCATTGATTGAGTTTGTATTCCTTAAGAGGTTGAGGTATAGTCAAGATTCTCTAAAAGGCATTGGCGGATAGTATTCGTGTATATGTAATAAATTGATAATAGTGGATTAATTCCATGTTGATCAGGCGAAATCACCTTGAGGCGTGGACTGGACTAGCTTAGTTAACACTGAACCAAGTGTTGAATGCCAAACATGCTTTAATTTGATTTATATTTATTGGCATTTTTCATCTCATTTGTTATGTTTTGTTGGATTTATTCCATGTTTTCATGTTATTCTTCAATTATGTTGCAAATACCTTTGGTTGCTTTGATTTTTGTGTTATTGTGCAGGAATTAGGCATAAAACATCAAAGTGTAAGACATAAGTAATTTGACAAAGAAGCAAAAGAAAATGTGAAGATTCAGTATGTTCGTTGGGCGAACAACCAGCGAGGAACAACAGCGAATGTTCGCTGGGTGAGCTTTAGGTGAAGCCCCAACGAATAATCTCAGAATGATGGTAGTAAGTCAAGGGCACTAAGTTCACTGGGCGAACTTGAAGCGAATATTCTCTGAGCGAGGTTGCAGCGAAGGACCAGTGAACCATCCCAGATTTGAGGCAATAACTAAAGGACCATAATTTCGTTGTGCGAACTTGTAGCGATGAAGGATGCTGGGCGAAGAAGTGTTCGCACAACGAACTTTGTGATTTCCTCAGGGGCGGTTTAACTGTTCAAGGCACTTCAGGTGCCATAGAGTAATGTTTGCTAGGCGAGGAAAGCATTCGCTGGGTGAACTTGGCAGACTTTAGTTGTACTACATAAGTACTTTTCACACTTTTTGTGGATCATAACCCCATTTTCACATAGAAACCTCATTTTTCAGCATTTTTTCACCAAAGAGTGATATTTTGCGTATAGAAGCTGGATACGCATCCGAGTTCGATTCTTCGACGTGGATGCTCATTCATCTTCTCTCAAGACTTGTAAAGCAAGCTACCATGGTTATGGGTAGCTAATTTCCTTTGTATCAAAGGTAGAGGTAGTCTACCTTAGCTTTATGAATTTATTTTGATTGGACTTGTATGTGAACAAGTGATGATTAATATATGATGAATATTTTTGTTCTTAATGATCCATTCTTGTTTTGTAAAACTCTAGACATAGATTTTATGGAACTTGACCTAAAATATTCATTTATCGATTTATAGATTGGAGAGATCGGTCTATGATTGATATTTGCTTTGTATTTAACTTAAAGCTTACTATATTGGTTGTTATATGGAGAGATCGTGTAGCGATGAATATGATATTTCTCACGACGCTGCTCTAGAGATAGACGGTGTTGAAAGAATATGCGATGATAATAATCGGATCCGACTTCACATGCAAGATTGAAAGAATACGTATAAGTTAGGGTAGATGAAAACTACTTTTGATATACTTTGTTAATCAAACACTTTAGAATTTATAAGTTTTGCTACTAAAATCGTGACAATTTATGAAACAAACTTTGAAAACCCTTTTTCTTGAAACAGTAAATTATTGAACGACAAACATCAAATATCAGGACAATCCCTGTGGATACGATAACAAAAACCCTTCTATAGTACAATTATAACAAAATGGCGTTGTTGCCGCGGATTGTTATTGATATTGCAAGCATTGCAATAATTTATTCATTTTAAGATCTTTGTATTGTGATCTCTCACCTCTGTTTATTTTTCATGTGTTGTTTAATTTGTTTGGTTAAGTGTGCAGATTCTAGTTATGCGAGGGAGTGTACCTGCGCACCAACTTCTTTTCAATACTGAGATTGAATGAACCACGCGGAAGCTCAATAGCAGAACTAGGCGGAGAAGGCAACTTTCCAAAGAAAGACAAGAGCACAGAGAAACTTCTTCATCTACACCCATTGTTATGCTAAACATGCCAGATCCACCACCACCACCACCCCCTTCCTCAACTCCACGTGTTAACAGTCCAAGACACAACACTCATTTTGTATACAGCGTCCACAATTGGAGGCATTATGAGATGAAGAAGGAAATCCTAGCTTTTATATATACAAATCCCTTTCCAGGGATGGACCATGAGGATCTATTTACATATCTCACAAAGTTTTACGAGATATCGGGTGCAACTGGAGCTCCAAAAGTCGAAGAGGAACCTTTGTTCAAAAGACTATTCCCACATTCCTTAATTGGGAAGGAGAAGGAATGCTATCTTGACCAATCTGCTCTTGTGATGACAGATTGGAACATATTATAGGAGAAGTTTCTTGAACGATTCTTCCCTCACAATCGGTTTATGGAGGGCAAGACGGCGATTTCGGTATTTGCGCAAAGTGGAAGCGAATATCTCAACGAAGCTTGGGAGAGATTCAAATCTATGTTGATAAAGTGCAAGGGCCATGGTTTTGATGACTTGACTCAAGTTCACATATTCCGCAACGGACTTCAACTAGTTCATAAAACTCTTTTGGATGCTACAGCGGGTGGATCTCTAATGTCAAAAAGCGCGAAAAATGCAATGTCCATCATTGATAGGATGAAACTAAATGATCATCAAGGTCAACAAAATCGTGGTTCCTCGCAAAGAATGTCGGGAATTATCGAGTTGAGAACGAATGATGCTATTCTTTCTCAAAATAAATTACTCTCGCAACAAGTGGAGTTGTTGACAAAGCAAATGTCAAAGCTTCCACAACAAATCAAATAGATGCAAGATGTTTCCAACAAAAATCAACATGTAGCAAGTTGTGAACTTTGTAAAGGTGATCATCCTACCGACTATTATCCATCGGTCGTTGAAGAAGCCAACTATGCGGGAAACCAAAATCAAGGCTATCAACCAAGACCGCCGTATCAAAGCAATAACCAATGCTACCAACCGAGAGGTAATAGCCAAGGTTACCAACCAAGGTGGAGGCAAGAACCGGGATCTTCTAATCGTCAACCTTATCAAAGTTAAAACCAACCACAACAAAACTAAGGTAGAAGATCAAAGATAGAGGAAACTATCAACCAATTCATACAAATATTAATGTCCAACCAAAAGAGGATTAATTCCTCTATTAGGAATCTTGAGGCACAAATTAGGCATTTGTCTAAACAATTGGCAGATCAACAAAAAAGCCTTTCCGGCTAAGCCGCAAGTGGATCCTAATGAGGTATGCAAATCTATCATTACTAGGAGTAGTAGGAAGATTGATTTGGGTATTGGTGAGAATGAAGTGGAGAATGAGGTTGTAGTTGAAAAGGAGGATGAAATTGTGGAGGAGGAAGTTGAAAAAAATGTGAAGGATTATGTAGTTGAAAAAAAATGAAGAGAAGAAAAAAAGAATAATGATAGGACGGAGAAGGAGCGAGTGAACATCCCTATTCAAAACTTGCCTTATCCTCATAGTCCTACAAAAAGGGACAACCACTTCAAGACAAATACCATTTTACGACACTTAAGTTACGATGGTTCATTGAAAACCGTCTTATCCCTATATTACGGCGGTTATTATGGCGGTTTTATGAAACCGCCCTTTATTTTTTTTTAAATGCAGATAACGACGGTTATATGCCTAACCGCCGTTAAACTTCTATTTTGTGGCCAAACCCTAAAATGTTTATTGGGCTGCGACGGTTGAGCCCAACCGCCGTTACTTTTGAACCAAATGAAATACAACGAAGGAAATAAACCACCTCCAAACACGAATCAAATAACGCGCCACTAATTCATCTTCAGAATTTCTCTTCTATTCAGAACTTCACAACTTGAAAGCAAATGCGAAAAGACACTGCTCCCGCTGCCGCTGACGGAACACCACTGCAATAACCATTCGAGTGATCTAGGAAACTTTACCATTCTTAACTGGTCAGTTCGAAAACCTATCCACGAGAATGAGGGGATATGGTTTGCGTTGATTTTTCTGTTAGATATCATGAGCTGCTAATTCCTGTTAGCGATGATTTTCTTGAGATTGTTTTCACTTTGTTTTTTAGTGTGCTCCCCTGAACAATTCTTCCAAATCTTCCCCTTTACCACCTGATATTTACTGACAAAAACTTGTTGAAAGTTATTTCTAAACTAAAGTTAAAGGTGTTATTTGACTAATAATGCCATTTTTTCTAGGGTTTTAAACTCTGTGGTTATTTAACTCTGCTGTTATTTGACCATCTATTATTTGACTATGAACTCTATGATTTTATGATATTTACATCAACAACTTTTCTCTATTGTAGTTTTACTAAGCAACTTCTCAAGTGCAACGACTATCTCATTCTCTGGTTTTTTACATTAAGGTGTGTAATTCTGGCCATTAAACTAGTGATTTCCATTCAGTTTTTATTTTGCTGGTATAAAGGTCAGTTTTTATTTTGTGGTAATGTCGTGTGGTCTGATAGTTTAGTCACGTAGTAGAATAGATCCTCACTTAAGATTCAATTCAATAACTATATAAGCAACATCCCTATTGCAGAGTTTAATCTGCTTGTAGATGGAATTTTCGGTTATGAGTCGAACTCGAATCTCATATCAACATCCCTATTGCAGAGTTTAATCTGCTTGTAGCTGGAATTTACTCCTTCCAGGTCGCCAGTCTTACCGTAGGACTTTAGTAAGGTTGATAACACAATTAAATATAACACTAAATTCCCTGTAATTATGAGAGTGATTTAAATTCATTTTTGAAGACTTTCAAATTGTCTGATGATGTTGAAGGTGTCACTGTTCTTCTTCGTGAACAGAGAAGTTGGGAATGTCTTGTTAGGGTATTTAAGTGGTTTAAATCTCAGGAAGATTATGTTCATAATGTAATTCATTATAATGTTGTGCTTAGGGCTCTTATTAGAGCTCAACAATGGGACCAATTGAGGCTTGTTGATTGTTATGCCAAAGCAGGTCTTGCCAAAGAGGCTCTTTTATGGATTAAGCATATGAGAATGAGAGGCCTTTTTTCCTAGCGAGGTTGCCGTGGGTACTGTTTTATCTTGTCCATCTCTTGCTTTTACATGTACGAAGCATAAATAACTGCAAACTAAGTTCAAGTGATCTAGGAAACTTTACCTGGACAACAGTTCTTAGAGGCAATCTATAGTTCTGTGCAGCATGTAAGCATGTGTCAAGTGAGAGTTTTTCACAGTTCATTATTTTGTAGAGTCTTCTACGATCATGGTCTGTCAGTGAGGGATGAGTCTAGAGAAACGCCAATATCAAATGTCAAAACTTTGTTTAGAAATCCCACTTTAAAGTTTAACCCTGGAACACGAGAAAATAATAAGTGAAAGGCTAACCTTTAGGTAAGTGTCAATGGCTCTATATAGACCGTCATCAAATGATCGAGTATGTTCGGGTAGTAGTTCAGCTAACACATGGAACTTTGTAATTGAAAGATTTGGACCTGTTGCAACTTCGGCTAGGTAATTATCCAAGAGCCTGCTAATATTGAATTTTCCAGACTTTTGTTGCTATTGCATATACTATTTTTCATCCATCAAGAAGTATTCAACAATCCGTTGCACTACATCTATGTCTTGCATAGTCCAGTCTTCAGGTGAATTAGGCATGCTGCAAATGAAAAAGTAAAGAATAGAACAAAGAAAAAGATAGATATTAGGGTCTTTGGTAATTTTTATAAGCCTCTAGAAAAAATGAATTGACCATACTCACTTGACCATGATTCTTTGATCTCCATATTTTAAACAAAACTCAAGAGGTACAGGCACATAGAAGAACGTGAGAGTCTCTGGCACTATGTTTGGCATCAGTGGCTGAGAAAACGGTGTAGACAAGAAGAAAGGTACCGATAATCTCAGCACCAAGTCTATCTCCTTTTGTGTAACCAGGAGCAACAAAGTTAGCACCACCGTGAACTTTTCCGTAGAAGACTTTTCCCTCAAAACCCTTAACCACACCAGCACCACAGATAGCACCAAGAACCTGCATCACGATGTAGAACACTGCTCTTTTTAGAGACATTTTCCTCGCCAAGAACAAACCGAATGTCACTGCTGGGTTTATGTGACCCCCTGCATCCACAACATCACAACTTAGTATCATAAAAAACATAACTGTGTAAGATCTGGTACTATAGGACAAATTTAGGAAAAATAAACTGAAGAGAGTGTGTACCAGAGATTCCAGCGGTGCAGTAAACGAGGGCAAAGATCATGCCACCAAAAGACCAAGCGATTCCTTGAATACCAATAGTTTTACACTTGGAATCAGATTTGTTGACACCCATGACAGTCAAGATGGTGATGTAGAGAAACAGAAAAGTTGCGACGAACTCAGCTATCCCAGCTCTGTAGAAAGACCATGAAGTGATGTAGAAGGATGTTCAACTCTTTTCAAGATGCATAGCCTTTCCCCTTCTCAAACTGTGGCTGGTCCTCCAGTGTGTATAACCTGTTATGTATGAGTCAAAAATCCGGGTAAGTGTTTGTGTGCTCTATATGAGCAGGGCCACAGGAAAGCCGTTTGATATGTACTGTATCAAAAATAAGTGTGTTCGTGTGAAAAAAATGGTGGTAGAGTGACATACTCTGAATGAGTGAGGTGGATACTAAAGGGTGTGAAAAATAGTTGTGTACATATTTGGAATCACAATGAGTTTAAAAAAATTTCATGAACACTGTGTCTCCGTGAATGGCTTCTGATAACATACTCCGACAGCGGTAACTTGAGCAGCTGTACTTTCAGCAGTAGTGTTACGATTAAAATTTATTGAATTGCAGCATAACTGATGTTAGGATTAATTAGTGTAGTTAGTTATGCAGTGACAATTAGTGAATTGGTTACATTGACAATTGGTGAATTGGTTTTTTCCTAGATAATATAAGTTGAATAAAACAAACGTGAGTTTGTCTATATGATTCATGAGACACCAACATGGCATGATGGCACATACCAATTAGCACCATTTCACTAGTTTCTTTCAAACTCCAATCATCTTTAGATAGAAATTACTAGTCCAATAAGAATTGTATATGACAGGGCAAGGTTATAATGAAAGCCAGAGTGAGAATATTAAAACTTATATAGCAACTTCTACAAAATCCAAAAAACATGAGACCAACAGTAACAATTAAAATATCAGAATCAACTATATTATCTTCAATCATTTCAGTTTAACAGGAAAAAATGATAATTGAGAAACGAAATAGTTGTTGAGTTACCCTACTCTGTGTATTTTCTCAAATTAACTTATGCTGGCCAAGGATGTTCAACTCTTTTCAAGATGCATAGCCTTTTCCCTTCTCAAACTGTGGCTGGTCCTCCAGTGTGTATAACCTGTTATGTATGAGTCAAAAATCAAGGTTTTCTTCATAATTCACATGAAATATGATAAAAAACAACTATGTTTAAAATGCATAGTACCGGATCAGCTTGAAAAGTTCAATGGCTACAGTTGAAAATGTTGTGATTAATTCCCACAACACACCCCAAATGAAGAAAAAACACTCACATTCTTGTCGAGTTTGTTGCCTTTCTCAGTTATTTTCTTCTCACGCATCGTAACTTCTTTCAGATGTTTGGCTTGCTCTTTTTTCTTTTTACTGGCTTCATGTTCAAAGTTCTCTAATTACTCAATAACACCTTCACGACTTTTTTTTTCATCTTCAACTTCCTCGGTTGTATTAACAAAATCATTTTCTAAATTGAACAACTGCCACAAGAAATGTTCTTTCTTCATAGATTTCTGCAAGGGGGAAAAAAACATATTTGAGAATTTGACCACAAGCAGTCGGTTACAGATCAAGAGATAAATTGAAGAGGAAATAAAAATTGCATGAAATAATGATAGTTGCAGTCATAACTCCTATTACAAATATGAACTGGAAAATGATGTCACGTAAAGTAATTAATAGATCCCACAGAAAATAGTAAAATGAAATAAGACAGGTTTGTATTGAAGATGAACTCTGAGAAGTAATGTGCTATACAAAAAGAACTGAAACAATAATTGACAACAAATATAAATCTCTTTGCAGAATGTAGAAAAGTAAATGATAATCCTTGATGCAAACCCCAGATAACAAACAGTAAATGGAAAAAACCAAAGCAATAATGGAAGATGAAGAGTGTATTATTTTTGAAAACCAAAAGAAAATACAACATAGTGGTGGTTTCTAAATTAGAAGTTGTGTAGTTTGTGAAAAATTTTCATGTACTTTTGCAATTCTACCTGCTTGAAAGCTTGACCACACCTGTTACAATGAATGTGATTTTTGAACTTTTCAATTCTAAGAACAACTCGACACCCTTCATGTTGGCAAATTAACGTTGTGCCTATTACAATAAGCTTCATGTAGTGCAAAAGTCCTAGAGGATATGTAATGCTTATAATTACTGCATTGTTCATTATCCAATTCTATGGGAAGCCAAACATAGCAGACTTCAATCAATGGAGATTCTATCATAGAACCTTCACAAAAAGAATTATTCCATACATGATGAGGAAGATCCATTGAACCTTCATCAGTAGTGATTTCTAAAACTTCTAAATGGGCAGTTCATTGTTGCATTACATAAAACTCATGAGCAATTACTATACTAAATCCTAGACTCATCGGTACAAAATATATTTTATCACACATTTCCTGCAAATCATGAACACAGAAGTATCCATCTTCCATGGTTTAAACCTAATGCTTCGATCAATATTATGCTTTTGGTCAGCTTTGGAAATTAAAAATTATGGCGAAAATCATTTAGTAAAGTAATTGAATAATGATTTGTTATTACAAAATTAGAAGTTTTCTTATATAGTTAAATTGTACTAAATAAAGAATATAGTAATCCTAAATAAAATTTCAATTAAATAAGTACTTGACACTCTTATAATTTATATTTTTTGGAGGAACATTATTCAACTGTTCATTTCAATAGAATAATGAGTTATATTCGTATGATGTATACGACCAATAAAAAAATATTAATGGAGGTAATGATTTCAAATACTCTATCAAAAAATCCGGACCATGTGTGACTGTTATTTATTCACCTCAACCTATTTGTTATCCTTGGAATAAGAAATTATCTTATTAAAATGTCAAACATGATAGCCTTTTGCGATTATATATAGTGCATTAATATCCTTTTGCAATTATATATAGTGCATTATATAACATCTTTATTTTTTTTAAGAGAGGGATAAGTCATGAATTACAAAGCCTCAATCATCAATCGTGTATCAGCAAGGGATAAAAGAATTTATTGATTTTGCATTTAAAGGTGCAAAAGAAAATGACGTAGTAATATGCCCTTGTAAACACTGTGGTTTTAGAAAATCAAAGAGTAGGAGTTAAATGTTCGACCACTTAATGTGGTCACCATTTTCGAAGGGATACACCACGTAGATTCATCATGGAGAGTCTTTTAACCTACCTAGTACTATCTCCCCTAGTACTACCCCAAATATGGTTGAAGATACTATCAATGTCGAAGATCCTATTCAGAACATGATCAACGATGCATTTGGAGTTGATAGGAATCATGTTAATGAAATATCATCTGAATCAAATTTGGAGATTGACCAAGAAGATTATGTGATGCCAAGTGCAACTCAGGAAAGAAATGAAGCTAAGGAGTACTATGAATTGGTTAGAGAAGGAGAACAACCTTTATATGAAGGGTGTAGACAATATTCAAGACTATCTTTTTTGGTTAAGTTGTACCATATAAAATGTTTATGGGGATTGAGTGAGAAGGCAATGACAATGATTTTAGAGTTAATAAAAGATGCATTTGAATATGCAAACATTCCAAGTTCGTCCTATGAAGCCAAGAAATCAATCACAAAACTTAGTTTGAATTATGTAAAGATACCCGCATGTCCAAACGGTTGTATGCTTTACTGGGGAGAAGATGAAGAGAGGGAGACTTGCAAAAATTGCAACACTTCAAAATGGAAAACAGATGAAGAGGTCTCTGTTAACAAGAAAAAGAAGAAAATTCCTGCCAAGGTTCTTCGTTATTTTCCATTAAAACCTCGGTTACAGAGATTATTTTTGTCATCGAAGACGGCCAAGGATATGAGGTGGCATGCAACAGATACTAACAATGATGGAATGTTGAGGCATCCTAGAGATTCGGAAGCTTGGAAGAAATTTGACTCGACACATACTTGGTTTTCATCTGATCCGCGAAATGTGCGTCTTGCATTGGCTAGTGATGGTTTTAATCCATTTGGTGTGATGAGTACAAATAATAGTATTTGGCCAGTTGTTCTCATTCCATATAACACTCCTCCATGGGTTTGCATGAAGCATACATCGTTTATAATGTCAATGATAATTCTCGGTAAAGAAGCACCAGGAAATAATATTGATGTCTACTTACAACCCTTAGTCAATGAGCTAGGATTTATGGACAAATGGTGTGGATACATACGATTCTTTCAAGAATTGATGTGGATGATTAGTGACTTTCCAGGTCTGGGTGCACTTCCTGGGTGGAACACATACACAAGACTTGCTTGTCCATCGTGTAACTTTCAAACTACATCTATCCGTCTCATAACTAGTCGTAAATGGTGTTTTATGGGTCATCGTCGTTTCCTTGATCGTAGACACAGGTTTAGATTGAACAGGATTAGGTTTAACGGTGAACAAGAAATGCGGAGTCCACCGAGAACATTATCTGGACATGAAGTTTTTGAACAGGTTAAAGATGTTGAAGTCATGTTTGGTAAAAAGCCAGTGAAAGAAAAATCGGTAAAAAGAACACGTGAGGGACAACTTATAGAAGGTGCTAGTACACAACGTGTTCCTATACAAGGTCATCCTCAACAATGGAAAAAGAAAAGCATATTTTTTGAACTTCCATATTGGAAGGATAATCTTCTACGCCATAATCTTGATCCGATGCATATTGAGAAAAATGTGTGCGATAATGTCATATTTACTTTACTAAATGATAGGCAAAAGAGTAAAGATCATTTTAAAGCTAGAGAAGACCTTCAAAATATGGGCATAAGACCTGATCTTTGGCCTGATGAAAATGGTAGAATTTCTCCGTCGGCCTTTAGTCTAACGGGTAAAGATAAAAGAATTTTTTTTATCAATTTTAAAGAATATTAGGGTGTCTGATGGTTATTCAAGCAACATTTCTAGATGCATTGACTTGGTAAATCTCAAGGTGAATGGAATGATGAAGAGTCATGATTGTCATATATTAATGGAACAACTTCTACCATTAGCCATTTGCAAAACATTACCTCATGAGATTTCAGCAGTATTGATTAGGCATGGCAAGAAAACCGAGACCCGCCCGGACCCGCCCCGAAATTAGCGGGGAAAACCCGGTTTAACTGGGTGCGGGTGCGGGTAAAACCCGATTTTTTATTACGGGTGCGGGTGCGGGGGCGGGGGATGCTACTACCCTCCCCGCACCCTGCCCCGCACCCGGCCCCGCCCCCGCCCCGGTCTACCTTAATTTACTTTTATATCTTATTTTAATTATTTTATTATATATTTATTAAAGTTATTTTAATTTTTAAAAATAGTTTTACTAGAAAAACATGTTTATTAATTATTTTACTCTTTAAAAACATGTTTATTATTAAAATAATTAATTATTTAATTAAATTATTAATTTTTATTATTATGAAAAATATTTATTTAAAAAAAAATAGTTTTACGGGTGGGGGCGGGGGGCGGGGGCGGGGAACCCGTTCCCCATTGGGGGCGGGTCTGGGTGGTAGTTTTTTACCCCCGACTGGGTGCGGGTGTGGGGGCGGGTCTGTTTCAGGGTGGCGGGTGCGGGTGCGGGGCTGCTCAAACCCGCCCCCGACCCGCCCCGTTGCCATGTCTAGTATTGATTGAGTTGTGCTCATTCTTTAGACAATTATGTGGTAAGGTAATTAAAATTGAAGACTTGGAAAAATTACAGAACCAAATTGTCCTCACTTTATGCCACATGGAAATGATATTTCCTCCCTCGTTCTTCACTGTTATGGTTCACTTGGTTGTTCACCTTGTTGAAGAAGTTAAACCGGAGGTCCTGTTCATTATCGGTGGATGTATCCTATTGAAAGGTAAACTATGTGATTTTGTTGTAATGATACTAACTTAGAAAGTATAATTTTTTTTTAACTGAAACTAATGTGGTTCAATAATAGGTACTTGGGAAAACTTAAATCACATGTACGTAATAAGGCAAAACCAGAAAGGTCTACTGCAGAAGGATACCGTTTCGAAGAGATTCTTACATTTTGTTCAAGATATCTAGACAACATTGAGACTAGATGGAATCAACCTGGACGTGTAGATGATGATCCTATTGGTGATATGCAAACAGGTTCACGTGTAACAAAATTATTTCCTAGAGTTAGAAAACCTGTGGGTGGATCTTCATATTACACTCTAACACCAATTGAAAAATTGCAGGCTTATAGACACGTTTTAACGAATTGTCCAATAGTTGACGACTATCTAAAGTAAGTAGTTTTATTCCATTTAAGTAGTTTCCTCTACACTATTAATGTTTTTTTACATCTAATATCGAATAACCAAATAGGCAGTTCCGAAGTATTACTCAGAAACAAATGAGGTGTGGTCAAAGAAGTGCTGCTGAGATAGACAAGAAGGTTCATAGAGAGTTTGCTCATTGGTTCTGCAATTATGTGAGTTTTCATACAAAAATAGATGTTTGTATTGAATTTGTTTTTGATAATAACAAGACTAATTGGATGTTGTATCGTGTATAGATTTACAACAATCTTGACAGCATTGATGGACCAGATAAAGATGTTCTCATTAGTCTTGCTCATGGCCCTTTTGATAAAGTTAAAAGGTTTACCGCGTTCAATATCAATGAGTTCAAGTTTCGAACGTTGGAACGAGACAATCATTTAAAAACTCAAAATAGTGGAGTTTTTGGCATCTTTGGGACACGAAGTTATTCAAGCAATAGTGATACCCAAATGAGATTTGGAGGGGTCCCTTACTATGGAATATTGATAGACATTATTGTGCTTTCCTATGATGGCTTCACAGTGCCCGTGTTTAAATGTGAATGGGCTAATACCACAAACCCAAGAGGCATTAAGATAGATAAGTTGGTTTTACCTCTATAAACTTTGCAAGACTATTACATACTGGGGAACATGAAGATAATGAGCCATACATTCAAGCGTCAGAAGCTCGGATGGTTTTTTATGTGGATGATGAGAGTGAACAAGGATGGAGCATACCTGTTCATTTGAAGCCAAGAGACTTGTATGACATGGGTGGAAATCATGAAATTATGACACCCATTGAGCCATATCCATCACAAAATTTGGAACAAATTTTTTCTAATGATGATCCTGGAACTTCAGCGGAAAATGATGCCAATAATTAAGATATATATTTTTATTGATAAGAAGTCTAGCTTGTTTGTAACTCATGTGAGACTTATGTTTTTTGTTTCTTATCCCTAATTAATGTATGAGATTCTTACTTTTTCAGTTGATTCATCGTTATAAAATGAAGTACCAACGTATGACATTGTTACTCTATGTTTTATTGTATGATTTATCTTTTAATTTATTGTGTTTATGTTATGTTTATTAAATTTATAGTCATGATTGATGTTACTCTTTGTGATTATGTTATATTGATTAAAGTTGTAGTCATAATTTATCTTTTAATGTACTGACTTGTTTTTCACCTATACTTGCAGTTGAAATCTGTTGTGAAATAATGAATCCATCATATGAGGATATTCGCCGCAAAACAATTGAAGAGAATCAGAAAAAGATGCGGGCTCTCAATCTTACTAAACTCTCTCAATCCCTTTACAAATCATCTTCATCTTCTTCAAAACCATCATCGGTTAGTAATATATTCTCATATAACTAATAATATCAATAATGTTTCAAAATTAATTAATTGTATTGATTGTTGACTGATATTCATTGATGCATTTTATTTAGTATGTGAAGGGTTGTCCGAGGTTTGTACAACCTGGAGAGCTTGAAGTAAACAAGAAGCGCCTACGTTCAACGACAACTCAAAAATCATCAATAGCCTCTCCGCCAATCCAAACTACAATAACCCCTCTGCCAATCCAAACTACAATAACCCCTCCGCCAATCCAAACTACAATAATCCCTCCACCAATCCAAACTACAATTGAAGATGTTGTGGTAGAAGATGAGGATGAAGATGTTGTGGTAGAAGATGAGACCGAAAATGTTGTGGTAGGAGATGAGACTGAAAATGTTGTGGTAGGAGATGAGGCTGAAGATGTTGTGGTAGAAGATGGGACTAAAGATGTTGTTCGAGTGGCTAGTTCTGAGTATTGGGATGTAAATGTTATTAGTAAGTAATTTAAGGTTAAAGTATCTGTAAGTAATTTAATTTTTTACATAGTTGAGTTATGACATTAATTTGTTTACTTTTTTATATGATAGATGAGGAGGGTTATGTTTCAAACACACGTTTATGTGTGAAAGATTCGGTTGCAAAATCAGAGTCTGATGGAACATGGATAATACTTGAATGGGATAAGACTTATCGTGCAGTAGGACTGGCGGCTAGTTTGTTAGCAGGGTATTTGGGTGTACTTATTAGAATGTTTAAAGACTTTCCCATAATGTTCGAGAGTTGGAGGGATATTCCAATGGATAAAAAAACATTGTTTTATGATTCAAAGATAAAGGTATCATTAATAAACAATTACATATTTTGTAAATTAATTTTATCGTGCTTATCATTTGTTTTGTTAACCAATTTTTATTCTTATGGTTAGCTCCATTTTAATGTTGATGATGGGCGTGATAAAGATTACATACTTGGTTCTGCTGCAAAGAAATGGAAGGATGATCACTGTCAATTGTATCAAAATTTTTATAGATGGGATCTCACTTTGGAGGAAAATCTTCAAAATTATCCAAAATGCAATGGCATTGAGGAAAAAGATTGGGCTGTTTTTGTTCAATATAGGCGGAAAGAAAAAACAAAGGTAATATTAGTGTTTTACTCGTATAATTTTATTTTTAATATATAAGTAATGCATTGTATCTTATTCCTATCTATAACTTGTGTTTTTTTTGTTACCAATGTAGAGAATAGCAAAACAAAATGCCTAAAATAGAGGAAAATTGAAGATTCCACATACACTTGGATCTAAGTCGCTTGCAAGGAAGCAACATGAGTTGGTATGGCTAAATCTATATATTGTTGATTTTATGCTTGATAGTACAAATAATTAATATTCGTTCTTATTTGTAGGAATCGAGAGATGGACGATCATACAATAGAGGAGAAATGTATGCAATTTCGCATAAAAAATCTGACGGGTCTTTTGTCAATGAACATGCACACAACAATAATGTAAGTACAAGTTAATTTTTTTAAAATATTTGTTAGTCTCCTTAAGTTTTGAGAAAAAATCAAACATTTTGGCATCTCTTAGAGGTGGGGAGAACTTGTCTGAAAATTAATTAATTAAAATATGTTTGAAAGTTATATAATTATTACTGCCTATATATCTTACAAAAAGTAGAATTATATAAAAGTCTGATCTCAGGGAAGTAATACAAAAAATTGACTTTATATATGAATAACTTCCAACCTTTTTTCAAATCTGCTAACCCGAGAAGGTCAACGAGTTCCACATTGGCCTAAAGCATTGATTTGATTTAATCCATGAATTTTAAAGACTAGTTATACATGGGGGTGACAATTGAATTCATTAAGTAAAAATTCATCCAATTCATCTAATAAAAAATCCATTCAATCCATCCATTATCCATAAAATTAGTTAATGGATTGGATTCAATCCATCCCATTAAAATCATGGATTAATCCAATTCATCCACTAATATTTTCAAATCCATTGGATTATTTTTATAGTATATTTGTTTTATTATTTTAAAAAATATATATCATAAAATATAATTAAAAAACAAATAATTTTCTCTCTCTCATATTTTCTTATAAAAAATATTATAATTAAAAAAAACTTTCTATGCTCCAATTTTACTATTTTTAAATTTTGTTTTAGATGATTTTCTTCTTAGTATGATTCAAAATATAGCAATGAGAGTTTATTAATATTTTTTTCTATCGGAAAGTTAATTTTAATGATCAAGATCATATTAATAATTTTACAATCTAAATTTGATTTACTTACGATCATAATAGATGATAAATCAATTTTTTCATTTAGTAGCTTTTATCATCAGTGATTAGAAGTACTGCATGTCAAATATAAATTAGGTTGTTCTTGTTGTTACTGTTACTATTTTATACAATTACTTTATATGATAGTATTTATATTATATTACTGCATGTTATTGAATACAATTTTTTTTAAAGAAAGTGAATCATTATATTTTACTACTTCTAGTTTTTGTTAGTTAGACGGATAGAAATTTAATAGATAGAGTGAGATATTAATGAAAACAATTATTTAAAAGATCATGCGTATGAATTTTGAGAGAAATAAAAAAAATTATTGAAAAAATATAGTTTTTATAAAATTTAAAATTTAAAACATTTTTTATGGATGGATGGATATCCGTCCATTATAAAGAGGTTAATGGATGGACCGGATGGATTTTATTTTTAATTGATGGATTGGATTGGATTTTTTTTAAAAAAATTTAATGGATTGTTAAAGGATTAATGAATTATTTTGATCCATCCACTAACGATCCAATCCATATCCATCCAATCCATCCATTTTGTCACCCCTAGTAATACAATCAAAGAAAAAATGAACAATGAAAGAAGTAGAACTAGACCATACCTCATCATTGCTGATTGGAACATAATCATGGACGAGTTTGAGGTTACCAATGGTTTCCAATTTAGAATTCAAACTGTTTAGAGTTTCGTTAGCCTCAACCTCTTTCTTGGCTATTCTCTACAGATTCAACAATGAGCTTAGTTGCATCTTCACCTTCACTGGCCTAACACACAACAACAACGGAATTTAGCGAGGATTTACAATTGCATGTAACACACAACAACTGAATTTAACGCAATTGCGTGTATGTATGGATGGAGCCTCATTTTGGAGACTTGCTTATTATATTTTGAGACAGAGAGAAGTTGTTAAAATCTTTTCGGAGACAGAGAGAAGTAATAAAGGATGTGAAAGAAGAACAGGTTTCTGAAAAATAGTTTGAAGATAATCAGTATATAAACCATCGATTTCTGTTAATATATGGATTAGTTTCATCTTTTAATCTCAACCATACACTTGTAAACTAGTTAGTTAGATCTTTTCATTGGCTGTTATTTAATGCTGTATATAAAGGATAATGTAATGTTCTCCAATCATTGAATAGAATTCTTCTTCTTCTCACAAGCTATTTCTCTTAACAATGCTTGTAGTTTTCATTATGGTATTCGCAGAGTTTCACCACTGCTACCTTAACATGGTATCAGAGCTATCAAAGCTCTGGTAGCCATTGTTGTCCTTTATCTTCTCCTTCTGCAACTGCTATCTTCTTCATCAGTGCAGAATTTCACCTTCCGCCTTTCGCGCATTGTCTCTCTTTCTCTTCCTGTCAATCTTGTTTTTTTCTTCTTTCTTCTGTTCTTGATTTTTTACCTACATCAATGGCTTACCAGAACTATCATGATTTCTCCACGAATTCCACAAATCCTTACTACCTACATCCAAATGAAAATCCAGCACTCATCCTTGTAACCCCCTTACTTGATGATAAGAACTATCATGCTTGGTCGCGTTCGATGCACATTGCCCTCATCTCCAAGAACAAAGAAAAGTTTGTTGACGGAACCCTCACAAAACCTCCAGTTGCAGATCCTCTATACGCACCATGGGTTAGATGTAACACTATGGTTCTTGCGTGGCTTCATCGTTCTATTTCAGAATCTATTACAAAGTCCGTTTTGTGGATCGATAGCGCAGCTGGTGTTTGGATGAACCTGCAAACTCGATTCTCTCACAGCGACTTGTTCAGAATCTCAGATATCCAAGAAGATCTTTACAAGCTTCGTCAAGGTAATTTGGATGTTTCCAATTATTTCACTCAACTGAAAATCCTATGGGATGAATTAGATAATTATCGTCCCAATCTTGTGTGTTCATGTGCTATCCCGTGTTCGTGTGGTGCCGTAGTCGCAATTCATGGTTATAGGGATCAAGATTGTATCATTCGTTTCTTAAAAGGGTTAAATGAAAAATTTGCGCATTCCAAGTCGTAAATTATGATGATGAATCCTTTGCCTGATCTTGATAAAGTGTTTTCTCTTGTTATACAACAAGAACGCGAAATGCATAGCTCTGCTTCTGTAGCTCCATCTGCAGGTGATAATAATGAGGAAGTAGTGGCATTCCAAGTTCAAGCTAACTCAGGTGGCAACAATGGCAAAGCAAACTCTTCAAAAGGGAAAGTATCAAATTCATCAGGTGCAAAAGGTCATAATAGGATTTGTACTCATTGTGGGAGAACAAACCACACTATTGAGACTTGCTTCAAGAAACACGGGTATCCACCAGGTTTTAAAGGAAAAGAAAGAACACAAAGTGCTGGTGCCAATTCTCAATCCGCTGTTGCAATTCAAACCAACCCTGATGTCCCTACCTCAAGTTCAGCTGCATCTTCTTTTGGATTCACACAAGAACAGTACAACAGCATCATAGAGCTCCTACAACAGTCAAAACTGAACACTCAAGCCAACTCCATCTCTACCTCTCCCTTTGTAATGAACTCTCATTCAACCACCCAAAATGGTAAGAATGCACATTTATGGATTTTGGATACAGGTGCAACAAATCATATTGCATTTGATAAATCATCCTTCATTAATTGTAAGAATATCATCCCAGTTCATGTAAATTTACCTGATGGCTCATACATTACTGCATCCATGTCTGGTAGTGTCATTATATCTGACTCCTTAACCTTGCATAATGTTTTGTATATTCCAAAATTCCATGTCAACCTAATTTCCATTGCTAAGCTTGTTAGTAGTAATGACTGTTCTGTGCAATTTGATACTGATACTTGTCAAATCCTGCAGAAGCTTTCCAAGACAATGATTGGTACAACTAAGCTGCAAAGAGGATTATATGTTCTTGATTCTACATGTCAAACTTCTGCCTATAGTTCTACTGTTTCCAATACTTGTAATCTTTGGCATTTTAGGCTTGGCCACATTTCTAATACTGGTCTAAAGGCTGTTGCCAACATGTTTCCCTTTATACCCTATACAAATAATAGAAATCCTTGTGATTCTTGTCATTTTGGCAAACAAAAGAAGTTACCTTTTACTCATAGTAAAACAAAATCTAATTTTCCATTTGAACTTTTACATGCTGATGTTTGGGGCCCATTTTCCACCATTTCTTTTCTAGGTCATAAATACTTCTTGACAATAGTTGATGACTATAGTAGGTTTACTTAGGTTGTTTTTCTCAAAACTAAAGATCAAGTTAAAAACAGTATCATAAAATTTGTAGCCTACATTGAAAATTAGTTCCAATCATCCTTAAAATGCCTTAGAACTGACAATGGTAGTGAATTTCTCCCACTTTCTGAATTTCTTCTTTCAAAAGGTATTATACATCATAGAACTTGTGTTGAAACACCCCAACAAAATGGCGTGGTTGAGAGAAAACATCAGCACATACTAAATGTGGCTAGGACAATCTATTTTCATTCCAATACCCCCCTTTCCATGTGGAATTTTTGTGTGCAGCATGCCATTCATTTGATAAATAGACTACCTTCCCCTTTGTTAAATTCAAAATGTCCCTATGAGCTCTTATTCTCTCAACCTCCCTCTTTAATCCATTTGAAAGTTTTTGGCTATTTATGTTATGCCACAACCCTACAAGCTTATAGAACCAAGTTTTCCCCTAGAGCTAGGAAATATGTTTTCCTTGGATATAAAGATGGAACAAAAGGATATATCTTATATGACCTAGAAAATCATAACACTTTTATCTCTAGAAATGTTGTGTTCTATGAAGAAACTTTTCCCTTCAAACCTAACCAGACTAGTACTCCACAACCACATCAAACACAATTTAACTCCCAAACAAATCTTCCTCTTGATGATATTCCCATTTTACCTAGGTCTGCTACTACCACTGACCAATCTCATAATTCTCTTTATGATCCTGTCACTACTTCTCAGGATAGTGACAATATTAATTTTTTTCAAGAAACAGTCACATCATCCTTACCCTCAAATCATACCAACTTGCACAGTCCTATACATACACCTGCCAGCTCTCAGAATACCTCACCCAATGCCATTACTAGTCCCAACCATTCCTATCTCAATATTGATATTGAGAGTACTAGCCAGCCTGTCAATAACAGTCCTGCAGACAATAACCTGCATCTCTCATCTTTACCCACCAGTCCAACACCCAACCTCCCTATTGCTGAACCAAATTCCAATACTCCTTCTCCTGTAACCATTGAACCTACCAGGCAATCTAGTCGTATCTCTCATCCTCCCAGCTACTTAGCTGATTACCATTGTTATTCTGCATTAAATAAATCACATTCAATGCATTCTCATAATCATAACATAGCCTACCCTTTATCTTCAGTTCTATCATATGATAAGTGTAATTCTTCATACAAACATTTATGTTATGCTATTTCCTCTAACTTTGAACCAAAAACATTTAACTAAGCCATTCAGTTTGACTGTTGGAAGAGTGCTATGAATGCTGAACTACTTGCTCTTGCTGAGAATCACACTTGGGATGTTGTTGAACTTCCCCCTGGTAAGAAACCTATTGGATGCAGATGGGTCTATAAGATCAAGTATAAGGCAGATGGTTCTATTGAAAGGTATAAGGCTAGGTTGGTGGCCAAAGGGTATACTCAAATGGAGGGTATTGATTACTTTGACACCTTTTCCCCTGTTGCAAAAATCATAACAGTTAGAGTTTTATTATCTCTTGCAGCTGTTAAAGGATGGCATTTGGAACAACTTGATATTAACAATGCCTTTCTACATGGGGATCTACAAGAAGAAGTCTATATGCAAACTCCCCCTGGGCTATCTACTACATCTTCAACTCAAGTTTGTAAGCTCCACAAGTCACTTTATGGTTTGAACCAAGCCAGTCACCAGTGGTACTCCAAACTCTCCTCTTTTTTAATTTCCATTGGGTACTCTCAGTCAAAAGCTGACTATTCTCTATATGTCAAATCTACGTCTCTTTCTTTTACTACATTACTGGTTTATGTCGATGATATAGTACTAGCAGGAGATTCTTTGCTTGAGATACAATCTGTGAAGCAGCTTTTAGATCATACCTTTAAAATAAAGGACTTAGGTCAACTAAGATATTTTCTTGGTTTTGAGATTGCTAGGTCCAATGAAGGTATATTCTTTAACCAAAGGAAGTATACATTGGATTTGTTAGAAGATAGTGGTTTACTTGCATCTAAACCATCTGTTGTTCCCTTTGATCCAAATGTAAAACTATCTGCCACTAAAGGTCAACCTTTAGAACATCCCACTTGTTTCAGAAGGTTGATTGGTAGACTCATTTATTTAACACACTCCAGGCCAGACATTGCATATGCTGTTCAACACCTGAGCCAATACATATCTAAACCTTTATTGCCCCACTATCAGGCTGCTACAAAAGTGTTGCGATATCTCAAAGCCATACCTGTCAAGGGCCTGTTATTTTCCTCTTCTAGTGAACTCAAACTATTTGCTTTTGCAGATTCTGACTGGGCTCGTTGTCCAGATACAAGAAGGTCGGTTACAGGTTATTGTGTGATGCTTGGCTCCTCTTTATTATGTTGGAAATCAAAGAAACAACCAACTGTTTCTAGGTCTTCCACCGAAGCTGAGTATCGTGCCTTGGCATCCTTAACATGTTGTAATACCCCAAAATTTACTCTCTCTCTTTTTCATCATAGTATAGCATTATCATATCATATTATATCCACCTCATTAGCATTGCATTGCATCTTTAACATAGAAAAATGAAGCATAGCATCCCTCTTACCATCAAGGCATGTGATCAGGTGAAAGATGGACAATCAAGGAATCAGTCAAGGCACAAAAGGTCAAACAAGTTGCCTCAAGAAAAGCCAAGAGGTTTTTCATGTCTCATACTATCTCAATTGATCATCCAAAACATCAAGAAAGTGAGATTCAATAGGAGATTGAAGAAGCACTGCATCTTTCACTATGCAAGAAGTCCAAAAAATGAAGGAAAACCCTCAAAAGAGATGGTTTATTGGTTCAAAATCACCCTCAAGTGGCATATCTCATCATCCTTTAAGAGGATACACAACATACTATGAGGAATTTGAAATTGAAGACTGCACATTTTTCACCTAGGAGGTGGGTACCAAAATTAGGGTTTCCAATTAAATCAGGGTATCTTTGATTTTTTGGACAAAACTTGATGTCATGGTAGTCTACATGTCCTTAAGTGTATGTGTGTGGAAAATTGCCTCTCAATTGGTTTTAGAAGTGGTTCAATTGGAAGAAAGATAAAAAATCAGGGAAATTGAGGCTAAGTCAAATAATCAGAGGAAAAAGTCAACTCTTGACTTTTTGGGGCCAAATCCATGAAATTCATGTTATATGTGACCAATGTACAAAATTTGATCAAGAAACTCCAAAGGAATCATGAAAAAAATCAAGATGTGGAAAGTTGCCATTTTTGGAAGAAATAGGGTTTCCAAAAATAGTAATTTTGGGCTATTTTGCATCAGACTTTGAACCAAGGGCATTCAAAATTGAAGCACCAAATGAAAATTCCACTCGGCCACAACAAAAGATCTTGTTTTAAGCTTCACATCCATGTGTAGAACATCTCCATTGGATAAAAATTGAGTGAGATATGATTGATCAAAGTTTGAGGAAAGTAGGTCCAAAATCAGGTCATGACCAAGGATTCTTAGGCCCACGCGCCCTCATTTTTACAAACAGGTGGTGTGCCAAATGTTCACCCATTTTTCTCATGGTTAGATGCTTCATTTGGAAAACTTGTCAACATCAAAATTATTCCTTGCAATGCCCTCTTCAATGTTCATGTTGGACAAAATTTCATTTGATCAAGTTATGAGGTAGAAATAGTGATCTCAAGTTAGGGTAATCATGCTGAAATTCCATGCCATGCTTGCTTTACCAGCCAACCTCATTGCCACGCCCATGATGCAGTCCCAAATATGGATGTTCCAATCCATTTTCCAACCTCTTCCAAGCATTATTTCAACTCGATTTTCATACCAAACTTGTAGCATTACATCTCTTCTTTCAAATGAACCCAAAAACTCACCAAACTATTCATTGAGTAGAGAGAAAAACATCATCAAATCACCCTATATACCATTGATGCATTGATGGCTTTGCTGCATAACTTGGTTCAGACATCTGTTGTACCCCAAATTTTTCCCTTAGATCTATTGATTTTTTGCATATCATATTAGGTCAATCATGCCGCATAGCTAACCCGTTTTATCGGGTTCTTGCTTTTGTTGTTTTTTTATCAGCCTCGAAGGAATTCAAGGAGTAATTGATCAAGGTCTTTTGGATGGAGCATTAAATCAAGCAAGAGATGTCTCCATAACCCTAAACCCACCATGACCAAATTTCTACTCATTTTATCTACCCTCATTTCTATTCATTTTCTAAACCCATTTCATCAACCTTTTCATTTTATCAACTTTTCTTCAATTTGCTCAATTTAATTTCCTTAAACCTGATTTAATCCTAATCATTTCTAAATCCATTATCATTTAGTCTTTTAATCACCTTTGTTTATGCAAGACCATTTAATTTTTCCTAAGTCCATGTTCCATAATCCATCGTGACCAAAAAGAGGGAAAGGTAGGTGTTACATATTATCAGAATTATTTTCATTGCCAAGTGGCCAATAGGAATCAAGAATGAATATGTTGAATTTTCAACCCAAGTATCAGCCAATGGAAATGTGCCAAATTGGAAAGGAAGAACTCAGCATTATTTGAAATTCATCCGTTCACAAAACCATTCAATCCTTGGCACAAAACTATTTTGAACTCTCCCAAAGACAATTCCATTTTTGATCTCTCAATGGTTTGTCTCAATAAAATTGATTCTGAAGATTTGCTTGTCTTGGCATCCACCCTGACACCACCTGCAATATGCTTTCTCAATCCCAAAACCTTGCCTTATTTGATAGCCTCTCAGTGACACCAGAGGGAGGGTTCTGAGGACATGCATGAAATGGTGAAGCTGCTCCTGCAGCATCTGCTTATTTTGGCACGGCATGGGAGCGTCTATCTCCAAGAGCTGAAGAACGTTGGATTTCAAATGGTAAACCCTAGCTCCAACCTTGCCCACCAAGTTTTGAAATGTAACCCGGCCCATCAAGCAGCCTATAAAAGGAGCTCATCTGCAGCTCTCAGATCATCAACATTTCATCAACAATTTTCACACAAAAACTTCTCACAAAACATCTTAAGTTATCAAAGCTTCTGGTGCACGAGCAAGAGAGAGGAAGGATGGTTTCAGCAATCTGGTCCAAGAAGTTCATCACAAGGCGAGGAAACAGTGGACTTGCTCCACTAGGTACCACCTAATCTCTTTCTAGTATTATGCATTATGATGATGATCACACGTATATGCACCATGATGTTATCATTGCTGTTATTTTGCTTCAAGTTCGATTATCATGATGTTATATGTATCTCTGCTTGATTATCGTTTATTGCTGTAAAATAATCATCATGCTGGCTTTCATTTTGTGTGATTTAATCGTGTTTCAGATTCGTCTGGTTTGTTTTCGTGTTCGTAAAATAAAATGAGTAAGAACTGGATGGCGCTCGCCACGTTAGGTTTGGTGGCTCCCGTCACGTAGAAATAATAATATAATGCACACACACCACACACAAAAATAAAAAAAAAAGGAAAAGAAGTGCACCTGGCGCAAGCCATGCTTTTTACATGGCGCCGGCCACTTCATAATCATGTGGCGCCAGCCACTTCATAAAAGGTGGCGCAAGCCACCCATTTCATGTGGCTTCCATCTTCTTTTTTATTTTGTTGTTTTTTTACTATTTCTATCCATTTCCTTTTTATTGTTTTTCCTTAATAATTTCAAAGCCACATAATTCTTGCTTCTTATTTCTTTTTAGAATCCAAATGTGTGCTTAAATGTTAGATGCATTTCCTTAAGTATGTTTTAATTTGTGATGACATTTGAACATTGATGCACGAGCTTTACCATAAATTCTTGTCTATGCTTTTTGTTTCTGTTTACTATGTTACATGATTCCATTGCCTTGTTCTTCAACTGTGAGAATGTCTTTCTGCTATGCTTGATATACTAATGTGTTATCATTGTTAAACGAGTTATTTTGGGAGCATGCTATTTAATTCGTGAAGTTTTGGTTGAACGTTGTTTCTGGGCTTTATCATGAGAGTGTTGGCTGTGCCCTTTTTTATGCTTCTGTTCGTTATGTTATATGTTTCCAATGCTTTGCTTCTCAAACTATTAGGATACACTTGCTGCTATGCTTGTCATGATCATGTGCTCACTGTTTCTAAAAATGTTATTGTTGTTAAATATGCTGTGATTCATGAAACTCTTGCCATGAGAATGTTGTTTGTTTTTGCTTCTGTTGCTTTTCATGCCATGAGTAAATTCTTCTGTTTCTGTTTGCTTTCCATGCTATGCTCACCATGCTTGAGTAACTACTGTTTGCGAATTGATCCTGCCATGAATGTATTTGGTTTGTGAAGTTTTGTTTATGACTTTATCATGAGCCTTGCCATGTAATTTATTTGTTCTGCTATATGTTAAATGAACAACATGATTTCAAATGCTGTGCTTCTAAGTGTAAATGCTTCTCTGCCATTTATGTTCACTTTCTTAGTTCACTTCATTGATCACTCGCCCATTGCTCGCTGTGTTCTCATATATGTTCACTGCATGACCACTTGCACTCACTGTCTGATGTGTTTAGACTTATGGTTAAATGCACACTATTTGCTATGTTCATATTTATGCTACACTTCATGATCACTTGCTTACCACTTGCTATGTCCATACTTATATTCACTTCTGATCATTCGCTCACTGTTTGCTATGTTCTTTTTTATTACATTTCATGATTATTTGTTTACTGTTTTATTGAACTCCTATATATTACATATATTTCAACTCTTCTATAACTCTTATTTATAAGATGTTATTTCCCCCCTTCCTTCCAAAGGAAAAGTTTTTCTATTGATTTCAAGATCATAGAAAGCTCATTACCCTTCTTTGACCCATAGTCATAGGTAACCATTCATTACCCTTTTAAAACTAGCCTTCCTAAGAGATAGCCATTAATCCCTTATAACCTTTAAACCCTCCTTTAACCTACATAAGAGATAGCCATTAATCTCCTCTCATTCACCAACTTTTAAACTTTCACAATCTTTTCAAGAGATAGCCATTAATCTCTTTCCCCTTTTACCCCATCCGGTGAACTACGGTTGCTCTGATTCTTTAGTCAGATACGTAGGCACAAGATGCGACGTCTTGGCGAGAAAACTTAGTGTACATACTTAGGTCCTTAGTCTTAGTATAGATTTACCTTAGCAAGCAAACATAACTTAACATAAACATTAACAAGAGGTTCCCGTAGAGTACCACAGACGTTTAGGGTGCTAATACCTTCCCTAGGCGTAACCAACCCCCAAACCTTAGATCTCCCCCCTTTAGGTTTTTAACGATCTTGAACCTTTCCTTTGGATAAATCAAAGTCGGTTGTAAAAGAAATATGATGCAAGTTAATTCATAGCTTGTTATCCAATTTTCACCGCAACAGAAATGGCGACTTCACTGGGGACAGTTAGACCTATTGTTGGTCCTTTCCTAAGAGGGTTAAGCCTATCTTGCTTTTGCTTATGTTATTCATGCTTGTTTGCTATATTTGTACATATCCTTTGTATATATGCTTTGTTTGAGATCTCTTGTGGGCATGGTACTATTGAGTGGTGAGATAAGTCCTAACCCGGACTTGAGAGCACATATTATAGGATCGTGGTGTAATCAATAGTCGGTTGTTGGCCGTAGTACCAACAACTTATGGCATATGATGACCACACTCAGATGAGGCCCTTTGGGATTGTTGATGTCTGATGTGAGCAGTCACATTGATATTACTTTTTCAATTGAGTGCCAGGGATTCTGAGGACCATAGTTACCTTCACCCCACCTGGCCTTTATAGCGTAGTGCGGTGACTATGAGGGAGCCAGTCCCGAGTAGTTGTCACGCGATACTACACTCAGACGAGTTTATCTTGAGAATATTGTTAACCTGTGTTAGTAGTCATATGGGCCGATAATATCTGAAGGATTTACGTAGACTCTGGGAACTTTTAGAACCATGTTCTACAGTTGATAAACCCTAGTACACACCCTGTGGTTGGTGCTTTACCCAGACTCCATGCTGTGATCTCGAACCCTTGATCCTGTTATGTGTGTTTTGCATCCTGTTTGCAGTGCATTGCTTATCATTTGCATCTTTGCATGATTCATTGCATGCGTCTGTCTCTCCAGTTATTCATCTCCAGTTGTCTCTATCTTCCAGAGTCGTCTTTGGGTCGTCAAGCTGATTCCTCGACACCGATACCAGACTAGAGCTAACTACAGACGAAGGATGTCGGAGCAAGAGGTACACAATGTTGAGGTCCGAATGGAAATCGATGACCTCAAATCAAGTATGACTAAACTCACTGAGATGCTTCAAGTTTTGCTTGCTAGAAGAGAGCCTCCCCAAAGGGCAGTCATCCAGGAAGTTTCAAGCGCTGATCCTCCACCAGTTCAAGTGCCGCCCTCAACTTGGCCAGAGTTTGGTTTGCCACATAACTATTCTCCACCTCTTGCATCTAATGCTATGATTGGTCAAGCTACTAGGCCAGTGTTTCAAGCTCCTGTTTTTACCAAGCCTCAACCTTTAGTTCAGACAACTCGAGCTCCCTTTGAAAACCCCCACTATGAGTACAATGCTGTCAGTGCTCAAGGTGAAGACCATGAAGACTTTGTTGAACCTGAAGTTGTCCGAGAGCAGTTTCAAAGCATAGAAAGAAGACTCAAGGCCGTTGAGGGTACTGATTTCTTCAATGTGGATGCAGACAACCTGTGCTTAGTATCAGACCTTGTTATACCTCCTAAGTTTACAATTCCAGATTTTGTGAAGTACAAGGGTCACTCTTGCCCAAGAGCTCATTTGGTCATGTATCTTCGCAGGATGACTGCTCATGCCAAAAATCAGAAGCTGCTTATCCATTGTTTACAGGATAACTTAAGTAGGGCATCACTCAAGTGGTACATGGGTCTTGAGCAAAACTCTATCCACAGCTTTCAAGACCTCACCAATGTCTTCATCAAACAATACAAGTACAACCTCGACATGGCTCCTGATCGCCGTCAACTGCAAAACATGTCTCAGAACGATAAAGAGTCCTTCAAGGAGTATGCTCAGCGCTGGAGAGAGTTGGCTTCCCAAGTGGAACCTCCCCTAGCCGAGAAAGAGTTAACCGAAATGTTCATGGATACCCTGTCCCCATTCTATTGGGAGAAAATGGTTGGAAGTGTTTCCTCTAATTTCACTGATTTGGTTACTATTGGCCAAAGATTAGAGGAAGGTCTTAAGAAAGGAA
The DNA here is from genome assembly GCA_022829125.1 of Lathyrus tuberosus. Taxonomy (NCBI): domain Eukaryota; kingdom Viridiplantae; phylum Streptophyta; class Magnoliopsida; order Fabales; family Fabaceae; genus Lathyrus; species Lathyrus tuberosus. The sequence goes on along the minus strand of JALAZF010000201.1, from coordinate 9,279,598 downwards.
AAGTATCCAAGGCTGCTGAATCTTCTAATGCTGTGAAGAAATCCTACGGGAACTTTCAGAAGAAGAAGGAAGATCAGACTAATGCTATAATGGTTGAAGTGAAAAGGCCTCGTCCTCAACCTCAGTATGTTGTTCATCCTACTGTTGCTGTTGTTACTCCCGTGGTTGCTGCTCCACGACCAGCTCAAGCTCCCCAACGTCCGGCTGCAGGACAGAGCCAGTATCGTAATAGGGGTCAATTTGATCCTATTCCCATGACTTACACTGAACTTTATCCTGGTTTGGTTGAACAAGGTTTGATTACCACAATGCCTTTGCCTCCTCCTCCAAATCCCCTTCCAGCTGGCTATAGGGCTGATCTTCATTGTGAATACCATCAAGGTGGTGTAGGCCATAACTTGGAAAGTTGCTTTGCATTGAAGGCTAGAGTGCAAGAGCTGATGAGGAACAAAATCTTCTCCTTTAAGGACAATCCCAATGTTCAGAACAACCCTCTACCAGGACACGCCAAGTGAAGCTTCAGTCGACTTCAGCATGCTATCCTCCTAAAAGCCAGTGTTTCAGATAGGACAGCTCATCCTTGTATTGATTAGTCACTAGGCCTTTGTTTCTTGTTGTTTGCATTTTCTTTATTTTGAAATAGCTGTTTGCTTTCAACTATGTTTGTACCTTCAAATTAATGAAGTGAGCATTGCAACTTTTTGATTCAATTCATTTGTGTTTGCTATTTATATCTTTACGCTTTCTTTTGCAAAATACTTTATCTCTTTTCCACTTTCCTTGTGATCATGCAAAGATTGGATGGAGGATGATGAAAACGTAATACTCATAATTGCTGTTGGTATGCTTTCAAATCAAAACTTTGCTGACGATGTAAGGCATTATTTCAACTCCCCAAACACCGGAGACATAAGGAAGATAACCCCTCTTTAACCCCTTCGAGCCTTGAAGTAGGAGTTTCTTTTCTTTACAAATAAAAACCTGCAATTTTAACCTGGGGCAGGGTAGTTCTCGGTTAACTTGATTTTGCATTCAATTACAAGAGCTTCATGCAAGACGACTTTCAACAAAATGTTGCATTCACAGTTTTCCTTCGCACACAGCAAGCATGTGTCGAAGATGTCTTTCAGGTCTAACGCCAATGATGGTTCACTGTAATCATTAAGCCAGGCAGTCACTAAAAAAAAAAGTGAAAAAGAATCAAAATAAAAGCCCGCTAAGTCAAAACCTATGAAGGAGACTTAGGCAAAAATTGGGGCATCCCGCTGATTGTAAGCTCAAACGACACAGTTCAGGCAAAAGTTAGGGATAATAAAAATCATTCAAGAGGTTACCAAAATCCCCAAAGATAAAACGAGTTGACTAAGGTCCTCACCAAAAAACAACAAAATGTTGTGAGAATCAGTGACTGCCATCTCAAGTCCATTGAATTTTGAACCATCATCATTAATATCATCAATGCGATTTCCAACCTATGGGGATTTGAGTGCATAGTTTGAGTTAACTGAGCATAGGACTGAAGATCATCACGAAGATTGGGTGGGCACAAATAAACTTTGAGCCTTTATCCTTTGTTTCTTAAACCGTGAACCAGACCATATTACAACCCTCAAAAGACCTAATTGAAGCGAGGTTATTTTGAAAGCATACTACAGCAAGGTTGCGTAAACTGACTCCAAAAGATCTTTGCAGGTCATCTGTTTTTGCATCACAATTGTGCTTTAATTCTCACTTTGAATATCTTGAACCGCCGTGTTCTAACTAATGACCCATATACTTTGCACCTCTTTCAAAATGATTTTGATTTCAAAAGTTGCATGAACTTTGCATTTACCATGTTTGTACAAGTACTTTTGTTTGCAAACTAGTTTTCCTCTTAAGGAATTTTCAAACAGTTAAGAAACTTGGACGGTGATCCTATCAGGGGCAAGTTCCTTCCATATCCTGTTGAGAATCAGTTCAAGATTTTTGGTTTAATGGCGACTTCTCAGAATTGGTTCATACAGAAGATTTTGCAAGACTCATACTGGGGCAAGCTTTCCCAGTGTACAGTAAAGCAGTCATTTTTCAAGACTCAGGCTGGGGAAAGCTCTCTAAGAGCGCCATGAAACGGTCATTTCCAGAATCAATCAAGCTGAAGCAATGATCAGCTCATCTACAATAATCAGCTAATCTGGGGCAAGTTACTTGAAGAATCCCCATGCAACTTTCAAGCAGTTTTTCATCCTTCCTACAAGGATCATCACTTGATACAATTTACCAGTGTGGTAGAGGCGTGTTCAGCAGTAACACCTCTAGTCCCAAGAAGAATGACAGTAATCCCCATTTTGAGGAATCAGTCTTCTAATCTTGTCTTCTTCCCACCAAAGAGTTATGTTGTGTCGTCAGCATCGACATCTGTATTTGCATCTGATCATATATCATCTGCATAATTCATATACATATGCATAACATGAGTGTTTCATCCTCATTTGCATTTCTCTCGAGGTCGTGTCGTTATCCACGTCTTACCGTACCAAAACGTTACCTGTCCTTTTCATTCAGTGCCATTCCTGAAGTCTTATTTGTCCATTCAGTGTCATTCCTAGATAAGTTTTCTCCTTTGCATTCGGTGCCATTCCTGAATGTCTTTCTCGCTATAATTCGATGCCATTCTCAATAATTGTGATTTGTACATTTCATTCAAAGCCGTTATTGGATGTCCGATTTCTCTACCATCCGATGCCTATCCGGATGTGTCTCTCCTTCTGATGTTTTTTCAGATCGAGTCTTTGTTCACTTTATCTAAAGCCGTTATTAGATATTGTGATTTGTACCTTTCATTCAAAGCCGTTATTGGATGTCCGGTTTCTTTACCATCCGATGCCTATCCGGATGTGTCTCTCCTTCTGATGTTTTTCAGATCGAGTCTTTGTTCACTTTATCTAAAGCCGTTATTAGATATTATGATCAATACCTTTCATTCAAAGCCGTTATTGGATGTCTGGTTTCTTTACCGTCTGATGCCTTTCCATATGTGTCTCTCTTTCTGATGTTTTTCAGATTGAGTCTCTGTTTACTTTATCTAAAGCCGTTATTAGATATTGTGATCTATACCTTTCATTCAAAGCCGTTATTGGATGTCTGGTTTCTTTACCGTCTGATGCCTTTCCAAATGTGTCTCTCTTTCTGATGTTTTTCAGATTGAGTCTCTGTTTACTTTATCTAAAGCCGTTATTAGATATTGTGATCTATACCTTTCATTCAAAGCCGTTATTGGATGTCTGGTTTCTTTACCGTCTGATGCCTTTCCAGATGTGTCTCTCTTTCTGATGTTTTTCAGATTGAGTCTCTGTTTACTTTATCTAAAGTCGTTATTAGATATTGTGATCTATACCTTTCATTCAACGCCATTATCGGATGACTGGTTTCTTCTGCCATCTGATGTTTTTTCGATGTGACTTTCTCTGTCTTTTCTGGTTTTTTTCTTGAAGATCCCGTTTGAACTCTTCAGTATAAGAAATCCCCAGAAAATATTTTAGCGATGCCTATCCTTTATTTCAAACTGATCCCCAGTGGAGATCATGTTTTCTTTCTGGTTCCATGCCCAGTAAAGAGTGTTTCTTTCATTTCCCCAGTGATCCTGTGTTTGGCTTCCCTTCTTTGGTGTCCGGTTTTGTCTGCATCTTGCATGGCATTATATCATCATATTAGCAGCATTGCACGTCTTTGTATCTAAGGGAAAAATTTTTGGTTTGTTATATTTAAATACCTTTCACCCGGACGTCCCGAGGAACATCGTTCCTCGTGCCATTCGGTGAAGATATTTAAATAGGGGCAATTGTTGTACCCCAAATTTTTCCCTTAGATCTATTGATTTTTTGCATATCATACTAGGTCAATCATGCTGCATAGCTAACCCGTTTTATCGGGTTCTTGCTTTTGTTGTTTTTTTTATCAGGTTTGCCTCGAGGGAATTCAAGGAGTAATTGATCAAGGTCTTTTGGATGGAGCATTAAATCAAGCAAGAGATGTCTCCATAACCCTAAACCCACCATGACCAAATTCTACTCATTTTATCTACCCTCATTTCTATTCATTTTCTAAACCCATTTCATCAACCTTTTCATTTTATCAACTTTTGTTCAATTTGTTCAATTTAATTTCCTTAAACCTCATTTAATCCTAATCATTTCTAAATCCATTATCATTTAGTTTTTTAATCACCTTTGTTTATGCAAGACCATTTAATTTTTCCTAAGTCCATGTTCCATAATCCATCGTGACCAAAAAGAGGGAAAGGTAGGTGTTACATATTATCAGAATTATTTTCATTGCCAAGTGGCCAATAGGAATCAAGAATGAATATGTTGAATTTTCAACCTAAGTATCAGCCAATGGAAATATGCCAAATTGGAAAGGAAGAACTCATCATTATTTGAAATTCATCTGTTCACAAAACCATTCAATCCTTGGCACAAAACTATTTTGAACTCTCCCAAAGACAATTCCCTTTTTGAGCTCTCAACGGTTTGTCTCAATAAAATTGATTCTGAAGATTTGCTTGTCTTGGCATCCACCCTGACACCACCTGCAAGATGCTTTCTCAATCCCAAAACCTTGCCTTATTTGATAGCCTCTCAGTGACACCAGAGGGAGGGTTCTGAGGACATGCATGAAATGGTGAACCTGCTCCTGCAGCATCTGCTTATTTTGGCACGGCATGGGTGCGTCTGTCTCCAAGAGCTGAAGAACGTTGGATTTCAAATGGTAAACCCTAGCTCCAACCTTGCCCACCAAGTTTTGAAATGTAACCCGGCCCATCAAGCAGCCTATAAAAGGAGCTCGTCTGCAGCTCTCAGATCATCAACATTTCATCAATAATTTTCACACAAACACTTCTCACAAAACATCTTAAGTTATCAAAGCTTCTGGTGCACGAGCAAGAGAGAGGAAGGGTGGTTTCAACAATCTGGTCCAAGAAGTTCATCACAAGGCGAGGAAACAGTGGACTTGCTCCACTAGGTACCACCTAATCTCTTTCTAGTATTATGCATTATGATGATGATCACACGTATATGCACCATGATGTTATCATTGCTGTTATTTTGCTTCAAGTTCGATTATCATGATGTTATATGTATCTCTGCTTGATTATCGTTTATTGCTGTAAAATAATCATCATGCTGGCTTTTATTTTGTGTGATTTAATCGTGTTTCGGATTCGTCTGGTTTGTTTTCGTGTTCGTGAAATAAATTGAGTAAGAACTGGGTGGCGCTCGCCACGTTAGGTTTGGTGGCTCCCGTCACATAGAAATAATAATATAATGCACACACATCACACACAAAAAAAAAAAAAAAGGAAAAGAAGTGCACCTGGCGCAAGCCATGCTTTTTGCATGGCGCCGACCACTTCATAATCATGTGGCGCCAGCCACTTCATAAAAGGTGGCGCAAGCCACCCATTTCATGTGGCTTCCATCTTCTTTTTTATTTTGTTGTTTTTTTACTATTTCTATCCATTTCCTTTTTATTGTTTTTCCTTAATAATTTCAAAGCCACATAATTCTTGCTTCTTATTTCTTTTTAGAATCCAAATGTGTGCTTAAATGTTAGATGCATTTCCTTAAGTATGTTTTAATTTGTGATGACATTTGAACATTGATGCACGAGCTTTACCATAAATTCTTGTCTGTGCTTTTTGTTTCTGTTTACTATGTTACATGATTCCATTGCCTTGTTCTTTAACTGTGAGAATGTCTTTCTGCTATGCTTGATATACTAATGTGCTATCATTGTTAAACGAGTTATTTTGGGAGCATACTATTTAATTCGTGAAGTTTTGGTTGAACGTTGTTTCTGGGCTTTATCATGAGAGTGCAGGCTGTGCCCTTTTTTATGCTTCTGTTCGTTATGTTATATGTTTTCAATGCTTTGCTTCTCAAACTGTTAGGATACACTTGCTGCTATGCTTGTCATGATCATGTGCTCACTGTTTCTAAAAATGTTACTGTTGTTAAATATGCTGTGATTCATGAAACTCTTGCCATGAGAATGTTGTTTGTTTTTGCTTCTGTTGCTTTTCATGCCATGAGTAAATTCTTCTGTGTTCTGTTTGCTTTCCATGCTATGCTCACCATGCTTGAGTAACTACTGTTTGCGAATTGATCCTGCCATGAATGTATTTGGTTTGTGAAGTTTTGTTTCTGACTTTATCATGAGCCTTGCCATGTAATTTATTTGTTCTGCTATATGTTAAATGAACAACATGATTTCAAATGCCGTGCTTCTAAGTGTAAATGCTTCTCTGCCATTTATGTTCACTTTCTTAGTTCACTTCATTGATCACTCGCCCATTGCTCGCTGTGTTCTCATATATGTTCACTGCATGACCACTTGCAGTCACTGTCTGATGTGTTTACACTTATGGTTAAATGCACACTATTTGCTATGTTCATATTTATGCTACACTTCATGATCACTTGCTTACCACTTGCTATGTCCATACTTATATTCACTTCTAATCATTCGCTCACTGTTTGCTATGTTCTTTTTTAGTACATTTCATGATTATTTGTTTACTGTTTTATTGAACTCCTATATATTACATATATTTCAACTCTTCTATAACTCTTATTTATAAGATGTTATTTCCCCCCTTCCTTCCAAAGGAAAAGTTTTTCTATTGATTTCAAGATCATAGAAAGCTCATTACCCTTCTTTGACCCATAGTCATAGGTAACCATTCATTACCCTTTTAAAACTAGCCTTCCTAAGAGATAGCCATTAATCCCTTATAACCTTTAAACCCTCCTTTAACCTATATAAGAGATAGCCATTAATCTCCTCTCATTCACCAACTTTTAAACTTTCACAATCTTTTCAAGAGATAGCCATTAATCTCTTTCCCCTTTTACCCCATCCGGTGAACTACGGTTGCTCTGATTCTTTAGTCAGATACGTAGGCACAAGATGCGACGTCTTGGCGAGCAAACTTAGTGTACATACTTAGGTCCTTAGTCTTAGTACAGATTTACCTTAGCAAGCAAACATAACTTAACATAAACATTAACAAGAGGTTCCCGTAGAGTACCACGGACGTTTAGGGTGCTAATACCTTCCCTAGGCGTAACCAACCCCCGAACCTTAGATCTCCCCCCTTTAGGTTTTTAACGATCTTGAACCTTTCCTTTGGATAAATCAAATTCGGTTGTAAAAGAAATATGATGCAAGTTAATTCATAGTTTGTTATCCAATTTTCACCGCAACAACATCCATCAAACAATTCTTTCCCTTATTTGAGCACACCATGAACATCACATACACTGCTATAGCACGTGCCTTGCATGAAAATGGAAAGAGCAAACTTGCTAAGCAAATTTCTGATACACAGCCATGCCATTCATTTCACTTTCACCTTCACCATAGCTTACCATAAGTTGCCATCACCATATCATTGCCCTCCCTAACTAACTTGACTCAGTTAGTTAGGGATGACTCACCTAAACCATTTCAACTCAGTTAACTCACTCGGTTTAACCATGGTTAGAGCACACTATAAATCAAAACTTCACTCTCAAAATTCATTTCTAACACTCATTCTCACACTCTCACTCAGAAACTCTCTCTTCTTCTCTCTCAATCTCACCATTGCTATTGATTTTTGAAGCTTACTTTGTTCAATTCTCTCCAAAACTCTCTCTGATTATCTCTCAATTTCACCACATTGCAACTGGTTTTGAAGTTTGGTTTCAATTCTTCTCCACTGAAGCATCATCAATTTTTGCATCTAAGCCTTTATTTGGCCAAGAGTAGCTCCAAGAGGAAGCAGAATCTCTGGTTTTCTGAAGAATGTCTCAAGGTCTCAAATCTTCAGGTACGAATTTCCACCATTATAGGCATGCTTTGAAGTTGTTTTCAGGTTCTTGAAGCTTCTTATAAGCTCAAGAACTGGTCTGGCTAGTTGATAGGCCTTTAGAGGCATAGTTGAAAAGTTAGGGAAAAAATTCCTCTATTCGATTCTCTCATTTCATGAACATTTGGTGCATTTTATCACTGGATCCGTGCTCTCCATTACTTCCTCTTCATTTTGGTATAATATTTGTGAAATTCTGGGAAACTTGAAGTTGCAGACAGTGGTTGTTGGCCGGAGAAGATGACCGGAGGTCATCTCCGGCCGGTGGATTCAGTTGCTAGGGTTTTATCCAGGTTTTAATCTTGACCGTTGATTAATCATGATCTGAGGGTGGAAAATGTGCCAGCACATTAAAAATGAGTGTGCATATCACATGTTTTATTTTTGAATTTACTTAAACATTGTGTGGTGCAGTGCATGGTATGTAGTGTGTGTCTTCACGTGTGTGTGTTGGATTCAATTACTTTGACTTGCTTGTTGACTTGACCTGATCTAATGGTGTGTATTGATTGACTTTTGTTTGACTGAGTGTGCATGATTGCTAGTGTGGATTGCGCGTGTTTGGACTTTGGCACACTTTAAAGCCCAAGTGATTTTGAACTGTTGGATTGTTATGCATGCACCCCCTCCCTTTTTTCCATTTCTTTTTATTTTCTACATTTTATGCACGTTTCCTTTATAATTTTTAAAAATACAAAACTACATCATAAAATTCTAGAAAGATTCATGAACACTATCAAGACATTTAGGAAATTTTTGATATTTTTATTTCATGATTTTATTACATTTTTACCCCTGTTCCATAATTTTCTTTGAATTTCCATTTGTGTGCATTCCAAATGTGATACATAAATTTGTGGAATTTTGTTCTTGCTCATTACAAACTGTTTTGACATGATTATTTTTATATTGATTCAATAATACTTTTAATTATGTTACATGATTTTTTCTTGATTTTTTATGTCATTTTATGACATGTTTTGATGCCTATCTTTGCACCACTTTGCATGATGTTTCAACTTGACCTAATGCATTTGTTTAAAGTCATTTTGCCTTGAATTTTGACATGCTATCTTGATGTAGGATTTGCTTATGACTTAGGCATTCCAACACCATGTTTGCATAATTTTCATAAGTCCATTTGATTTTTGTGTGATGCATTACATTTGAAGCATAATACATGTCATATCATTTTAACTTTAGTGCATGTTTGCATGATTTCTTTTGTGCATATTTGTATGAGCATTTGCATATTTTTATGAGCTATTCATGTGATATTATAGGTCATTGGTACACATTATAGGTTATATTTACATGTTCATTTCAACTTGAATTTTGTGCATCCTTAACATGTATTGTTTTGCATTTTCTTTTTGAACTTTCACTTCACTTCTTCTTCTATTACTTCTTGAATATCTTGACGTTGATTCATGAATACTTTTGAGATGATTATAGATCATTTTCCATTTAGTTTCAATTCTGACTTTTGGATTACATGTTCCATTTATGCATGTTCTTTTCATTTCTTTTCATCTTTCATCTATCCTTTCTTATGGTAACACGTTTGGATGCTATGGATGATGATTGTTGCATATTCATTTGAACTTGTATGATGATATTCACTTGTTGTAAATATGATTCACATTCTGGTTGTGACATTAGGATTTGATTATTCATCTTGTTCTTTTGAATTTTAGTGTGTATTAAGTGTCTTTTACTTCCTATACATGTTTCCATGTTTACTAACCATGTAGGGGCTTTGGTAAGTTGAAATTGAGTGTGGATAAGAAATCCACATTCAAACTTCTTTCCTTTCATCTCTTTTACAATTCAATTTTGTGTTTTGTTAAGCACTTATGTGCTTTCTTTTGATTAACTCATTACTTTCTCTTTTGAGTTACAATTCATCTTCTACTTTAGAAGTGAATTGCTTAACTCATTCCTTCTTTAGATTTTAGGTTTTGAAACCTCACAAACCATTAGGATCACTCCCTTAACTAATTAATTAGGATTGAGTCTTAGTTCACATAGATTTTACCTTTCTCTCCTCTCTTGAGTCTTCCATCTTCTCATCTCAAAGAAAATTCAAAATATCTAATAAAGGTAGGCATTTATTGCATTTAGGCCTTTCATATAAAGTAAAGATTATAAGGGGTCTTCTCTTATAATCTTAGAATGTGTAGCATATGCCCCATCTTGGGTCAATGTGTTAAACATTTGATCTTGTATGAGGGACTTAAATGCAATACTTGTTGAAGGTACAAATAAAAAACACTTCTTCATTTCATAATCAACAAAAACACTTAATAAACACAAGTATGCTAGTGTGTTTGAACCTTGACAATTGGAACTAAGTGTGGGGGTCTTCTTCACCCTTAGTGTGTTTTCTTACTCATTCCATCTTGGAATGTGAGAATGTACACATTCCAATGGCTAAGATTTGGATACACTATCATATGCAAACAAATAACAAACATTTTTCTTAAAAGACTTCAAACAAACAATGACGTCTTTCCTTCGGGAATTCTTTTCTCACCTCATTCATTCTCAACGTATGAACGTGCTTCTACTCGTTCTCTTGCAAGATGGTAATGCACTCGGACCAGCAAGCCTGCAACACCTGAGCTAGAACGTTAGCCGTTCTCTAAAAAAACGCAAACAATCCTTCCCTAGTGAGGGGAACTACGTCGCTCTGATTCTCATGCTCCCGATGAGATACGTAGGCAGTGGGGTATGGCCCATTCGAGCGCTTCTTTTATTTTCCCTACATTTGTTTCTATTTCTCTCTCCTTTTCCTTTCTTTCTCCTTTATTTCTTTCAGTTCCTTTTCCAGTATCCTTTTCTATCACCCTTTGATCGAGACAAGCAAGCGTGGATCCCATCGAGTACGATGGACGCGTGGGGGTGCTAATACCTTCCTCTCGCGTAACCGACTCCCGAACCCAGTTCTCTTGGTCGCAAGACCATGTTTTTCCTTTCCCTCAGGTTTACACGGTGTTTCCTTTCCCTCTCTTGGGATAAATACACATTGTTGGCGACTCTGTTTCGGTGCCACTTTCGCGTTTGTACTAGGATGAAAATCCCGGGAGCGACAACTGGCGACTCTGCTGGGGACATGTTGACCTATTGCTGGTCCATCCTAAGCGAGTCAATCCTAGTGCTTGTTTGCTTTTCTTTCATTGAGTGGTTACTGTTATCTTGTATTTGCTGTTTACTGTATTTTATTACTTGTAACATATTTACAGCATGTTAGCATTTACATTTCATATATTATACTGTGTTGCACTGTTTTGGCTGTTTGGAGGGATGAGATTTCTGAGAGAGGAGCTCAGTACACAGGCTCGAGTATACACTTAGATTTAAAGTGGAGAGTAGTGGGACCTACGTGCCATCTGTGTACATTGGGTAATCACGAAATTCACAGCTAGACGAGGCTATCTTGGGACCCATCATGGCGTACACATCTTGCGTATTCCAGGATGTCGATCTAGAGAGCTGTCGACTCTAGTGACCGATCATGAGGACCTTAGTGGAAACATCTCTCTTTAGCGGTGACGGTGGCAGACCATATTCTGTGGCAAACCCACTCGCGCCCGAGGGCCCACTTTGGAACTTGCATAGGATGACCTTTATTTTCTAAGGTGAGTCAGTGGACGACCTCTTTGATTGGCATAGCATTGTATCCTATGGGCTGAATGTGCTATCGCTTCTCAAACCTCCGAAGCTGATAAGCCTTGTTTTCTAGGAACCACATATGAGTATGGGTGGGATGTTTACAGGTTTGCAGGTAACCCAGCCTCCTACATACCTTATTTGTGATTCTATGATTGTTACAGACAGTGTATCTTATGACAGTGGTTTGAATACTCATCTCAGATATAATGCCAGATTCAGTACAGAGACACAGTGCACACAGTTCAACACAGACACAGACACCTGGATACTTGATCACATGCCTTTCGCATTTGCATACTCATATCATAACAGGTTATGTTTGTCATTTTCAGGTACCTACCATATTGTCTGATTCCAATCATGAGTTGCCAAGAAGTTGAGGTTAAAAGGAAGAACAATGTGTCATATAAATTCCCTGATCCTAAGCTGGATTCCTTGAACAAGATGATAGGCATGGCTGGTTCTGGTGTTCTCAACATTTTTTAGAAGGAATATGGAGAGCTGATTAAAATGGTATGTGCATTCACAAAGTATGAGAAGGATGGGTTGCACACTTTCCTACAGTTCTATGAACCATCAATGAGATGTTTCCTGTTCCCTGAATACATTTTGATGCCCACTTTGGAGGAATTCTCATTTATTTTGGGAGTTCCAGTCACGTCTTCTATACCGTATTTTTCTGAAGGTGCTCTTAACCCTGAAGTAATTGCTGTTGTTCTACATCTGGACCTGTCTGCTGTGAAAAGTGGCCTGAGTAAACTTAAAGAAGATGAAGGATTTCATTTGGAGTTTCTTTTCCAACGAGCTCAGGAAGCTGCCAAGGCTAAAAATTGGACTACTTACAATGCTGTGTTAGCTCTTTGTATCTATGGTTTGGTGCTTTTCCCCGGTCAACCTGACTTTGTTGATATGCAGGCGATGAAAGTGTTCGTTTCGAAGAATCTGATCCCTACCCTGCTAGGGGATTTTTACTGCTCAGTACACTACAAAAATGAGAAGGGAAGAGGAAGTCTGGTTAGTTGCTGTACCCAATTGTTATGTCATTGGCTCTTCAAACATTTACCTCGAACTGGTGCTTTCGTAGAAACTGCTGAGACAATGAAATGGTCCAAGAGATTGATAGGTTTGACTGCTAATAACATCATTTGGTTTGATCCCAAATTATTGACAATAGAGCTTACTGTTAAATGTGGAAGTTTTCCGAATGTGCCTTTACTTGGAAGAAGAGGTGGGATTAATTACAACCCGGTGTTGGCTGTTAGACAATTTGGTTATGCTTCGAGAAATCCTCCTGCTGATGAAGAGATTAGTGCTTCTCTGTTTTCGTGGGAACCAAGAATGAAAGAGTGCCAGAAGTAATAAATGCCTGGAAATTTAGGCAAAGAGAGGGAAAGTTAACTTTTGGCAAAGGAGACTGTAGATCATACCCTGACTACGATGCTTGGATTGAGATGAAGGTCAAAGAGCTGTTGCTACCCTTTTCAAGAGAGATTCTCTTATGTCCAAATCAACACTCCATGGTACCGGCTGAAGAGTGCGAGAAATGGAAGAAAATGGTTAGAGAGTTGCAGATAGAGAACTCTGGAATGAGCAGATGTCTTCAGAAATCTTTGGCTGATAATAAAGATTTGGAGAAGAGAGCATTGAAAGCGGAGAAAATCTTGGCGGACAAGGAAGAAGATTTTGATGATAGAGCTCGGTATTTTTGAAAACTTACTTTGGGAGCAGATGATACTAGTCAGGCTCACAAGGCTACAAAGCAGGCGTTAGCCCGAAGCAAGGATTCATTAGCTAAACTTCGTCAAGCTTGGGATGAAGTCAGAATTGAAAACTCTGAATTGCTAACCAGTTAAAAGACAAAGATGAAGAGCTGAAGAAAGCACATGTAGAAAGAAGAAAGTATCGAGAGGATCTTGGCAAGAGTCAAGAACAGGTAAGGAATGCTGAAGATAAGCTGAAAATTGCCAACAAAGAGCTTGAAGATGTCACGGCGGATCTGAAGCTGGTTAAAATTCAAGCTGGAATTAAGAGGCGTAAAGGAGCCGGTGAAGATGAAGCCTTGCTAATGCACATGGGCTCATTATCTGATGCATTGGAAAAAAGAGATGTCGTAATCGAAGAGTTGATTGAGAAGCCACATCATCAGCGCACCCGCATCCTGTCCGAAGAGATTAAGTATTCCAGCCAGAAGCTGAAGGACGTAGAGCTATCAGATTAATGATTTTTGTCATTTCTTTGTAATTTGCAATGGTTACCATCAGAATTGTTGATGGATCCATTTGACTGCTTGTTTCTTATTCTGTTGCTGAAACTATGACAAATGTGCTTGAAAACTTTTGGGAATTTGTATGAAATGAGCTATTTCTGTTCACAATTTCTGGTCTTCAGATATATGTGACATGATAAGATATATGCACACTGGCACACTACAAAATCACTATTTCCGGTCATCAGATATTTGTGATTGACGTATTTGTATATCTCTTCAAGGCAAAGCTCAATAATCATGATTTCTGGTCTTCAGGAATTTGTGGTTATGATTAGAATCAGGATATGAAAAGTATCTTGAAATGACAAACATAATTGTGCATTTGCATTTGCATAGCATATCATTTTTGCATTGCAGGTTTTCCTTTTGCAGGTTCCTGCTAACCTTTATTTGGTTTTCAGGCACGATAACTGATACCCCAGTTCACCGATACTCTACCCGACGCAATCAAGCCAGAGTCATGGAATAAGTTCAGACTGAGTTAGCTGATTTGAGGGGGAGGATGAAGCAATTCATGAATCTTATGCAGGGGATTGCTCAAGGTCAGTAGGAGCTGAGGACCGGTCAGGAAACCATGAGGGTTGGTCAAGATGCCATGAGAGCTACTATTCAGAGACTGGAGACTGAAATCCCAAATCGCAATGTGCGCACTCCTCCTGTATGCACCATCCCTGCTGGTGGGGTACATCTAGGATTTGATAATAATGAGGATGGTCAAGATGACCAGTTCACCGCATTCAACAACGACATGGGTTTCTACAATGAGGACCGGAAGTACAAAGGGTTAGATGAAAGACTCAAGGCTATTGAGAGCCAAAATCCTCTGGGGATTGATGTGGAAGACATGGGTCTCGTGCAGGGTGTGAGAATCCCTCCCAAGTTCAAGCTCCCTACATTGGATAAGTACAATGGTAGTACCTATCCCAAAACACATTTGCAAGCTTTCAATCGCAAGATTGCCGCTTATACTGAAGACCAAAAGCTCTGGATATATTTTTTCCAGGATAGCCTGTCAGGCGCTTCCCTGGAATGGTAAATTAAGCTGGACAAGGTTCATATAAAGAGCAGGAAAGATTTGTGCGCTGCGTTTCTGAAACAATATCAATATAACTTAGACATGGCACCTAATAGTACTCAGCTGCAGAGTATGACTCAGGATCATAAGGAGGGCTTTAAGCAGTACGCACAGAGATGGAGAGAATTGGCTGCTCGAGTTCAACCACCTTTGGGTGATCATGAGATGGCTGATATGTTCATGAGCACACTCCAAGGGCCGTATTTGGATAGTTTGGCTGCGTGTCCTTCCACAGGGTTTACCGACATTGTTATTGCTGGGGAACGAATAGAGAGTCTTCTGAAGTTGGGTAAGATTCAAGACGTCAGTGGGACTGGTGCTTCGAGTTCGAGGAAACCCTTTACTAATGAACCAAGGAAAAGAGAAGGGGAGTCCAGTGCTGTGTATAGAGGAAAGGGCAGAGGTAGGACTCAATCTTATCATCAGGAGGATGCTGTAACCATCCCGGTTCCCGCAGGACAGCAAGTTCCAGATCAGCAGGCTAGACCCCGATTCCAGACTAATAAACCAAGGGACCGTAAGTTTGATCCCTTGCCTATGACATATGCTGCTTTGTTACCACAATTGCTTAAGGAGAAGTTAGTTGAACTTTGGACTATGAGGCCGCTAGATACTGGAAAATTGCCTCAAGGTTATGATGCTAATGCTCGATGTGAATTTCATTCTGGTGCGCAAGGTCACTCGATAGAAAAGTGCTGGGCTTTTCAACATAAGGTTCAGGACTTGATTGACGAGAAAGCTATTAATTTCGCTAAGCCGCCGAATGTTCGTGATAATTCAATGCCCCATCATGGAGGTGCAAGCATGAATGCTATTTCTGATGGTGATAAATTGAATCTGATTACCGATGTTAATTTGGTAAAGACTCAGCTGTTGATTGTAAAAGAGCGTTTGTTAAAAGGAAAGGTATTTCCTGGATGTGGCTCTGATTGTGAGGATTGTCCAAGACAGATTAATGGCTGCAGTAAGTTAAAAGTTGGACTGCAGGATCTTATGGACGAAGGAAGCCTTCAGTTTGATAAGGTAGAGAAGAAAAAAGATGTTTCTGCCGTTACCATTTATTATAATCCAGTGAAAATACAGGTGCCCGTAGAAGATCCTGTTGCTATCATTGTGCCCGAGAGGCTGAGGCCAGTTACGATTATGGTTCCTGAATCTGCTTCTTATGTATCTAATAGGGCAGTTCCATGGCAATATGGAACTAATACTCATCAAGGAGAAAGTCAACAGAAAGTAGAGGCTGTTGTTGGTACCAGTGTTGAGAATGTCAGTGGGCTAAGTGGTTTCACCAGGAGTGGTCGACTGTTTGCTCCCCAGACTCTAAGGAGTGATAAAGAAGCTGAAGCCGCTGCCAGAACAAAAGGAAAACAGGTTGTTGATGACAAGGTGCCTGTTCAGGAAGAGGACCCTAAAGTCAATTTTGATAATGATGTTGAGGAATTTATGAGGATTATCAAAAAGAGCGATTACAAGATCATTGATCAGGTCAATCAGACACCCTCTAAAATCTCAATATTATCTCTGTTAATGAGTTCAGATGCACACCGGGCTGCTTTGTTAAAGGTTTTGAATATGGCATACGTTCCCCATGAGATCACTGTGAATCAGTTGGAGGGAGTAATTTCTAATGTCAATGTAAGCCACGGGTTGGGGTTTACGAATAGGGATTTGACTCCAGATGGACGTAATCACAACAAAGCGTTGCACATCACACTTGAATGCAAAGGAGCTATTTTGTCGCATGTGCTGGTCGACACAGGTTCTTCCTTGAATGTGTTACCCAAAAAGGCCCTGATGAAAATTGAAGTAGATGGATTGATTCTTAGACCCAGCGATCTGATTGTGAGAGCTTTCGATGGATCCCAAAGATCAGTGTTTGGAGAGGTAGAATTGCCAATACAGGTTGGTCCACAGATATTCAAGACGATCTTTCACGTTATGGACATTCAGCCTTCCTACAGCTGTTTGTTAGGCCGACCATGGATTCACGCAGCAGGTGCAGTTACCTCCACACTACATCAGAAGCTCAAATACGTGTTCGAGGGTCAAGTGGTTACTGTTTGCGGTGAGGAAGATATATTTGTGAGTCATCTATCCACTTTCAAATATATGGAAATGGATGGAGAGAATCATGAAACTCTGTGCCAGTCTTTTGAAGCCCTGAACATCAACAAATCCCCAGAATCTGCTTCAACATCAGTGGTGTCAAATGTGCCAGTTGGGCCGAGTGCATCAATTATGTCCTACAAGCAGGCCAGAGAAGTGGTTGAAAGCGGGAATGCCCAAGGTTGAGGTAAAGCTATTGACATGTTTGTGATAGAAGATAAGTTCGGCATTGGATACCAACCGGGCCGGACGCCAGTTCCCCGATTCCGTGGGCCAATCAATTTCAACAGTGGAGGAATTATCAAACCTAATCAGTCCTGCTCAGCAATAGAAGATGACACTGAAAGCTCAGATTACTTGGACAGATGGGTGTATTCACTGGCTCCAGGCGAGGCATTGCAAAACTGGTCTAGTGAAGAAATCATTCATGTTGTACACCATTCAGAGTAATAATTCTTGTCTTTCATAATGCATAAAATCCCACACTCTGCCCAAGGTGTGAGAATCCATTTGTAGGGCCACCATATTTTCTCATACAATGTTCAAACATCAATAAAAGGACGTTTTTGTTTACAAGTTTGTGTTCCTTTATTCCTTCTTTATTTTTTATTTTTGCACAAAGAAAATTAAAAATGATAATGCAATTTCTTTTCTTTTGTTTTTAAGCAAAAATAATCTAAAATAAAGCATCAATCCAATCATGCAGACTTGATTTTGTGGATTCCTTTGAAAATGATTCTGTTATGCCCACGTATGATTTCGACAATCCGATCTATCAAGCCGAGGAGGAAAGTGATGAAGACTATGAACTCCCGGAAGAGTTGGCTAGGTTATTGAAACAGAAAGAGAAGACCATTCAGCCTCATCAGGAAGAGCTTGAGGTTATTAATATTGGTTCAGAGGAAAGCAAGAAAGAGATCAAGATCGGTGCAAGTCTGCGGGCTGATGTAAAGCAAGAGCTGATAGTCATGCTACGTGAATACGTTGACATCTTTGCTTGGTCATATCAAGATATGCCAGGTTTAGATACAGACATAGTTGTGCATAGACTACCATTGAAAGAGGATTGTCCACCGGTCAAGCAAAAGTTGCGCAGAACGAAACCAGAAATGGCTTTAAAGATCAAGGAGGAGGTACAGAAACAGTTGGATGCAGGTTTGCTGGCAGTAACCAACTATCCTCCCTGGGTGGCCAACATAGTACCGGTGCTGAAGAAAGATGGCAAGGTCAGAATGTGTGTGGATTACAGAGATCTCAACAGGGCGAGCCCTAAAGATGATTTTCCACTCCCTCATATTGATGTGCTGGTTGATAATACTGCTCAGTTTTTAGTGTTCTCATTTATGGATGGATTCTCCGGGTACAATCAGATAAAGATGGCACCTGAAGATATGGAGAAGACGACATTCATTACCCCTTGGGGTACCTTCTGTTACAAAGTAATGCCTTTTGGGTTGAAGAATGCAGGGGCTACTTATCAAAGAGCAATGGTAACGTTATTCCACGATCTAATTAATAAAGAGATCGAGTGCTATGTGGATGACATGATTGCTAAATCAAAGACAGAAGAGGAACATCTGATCAACTTGAAGAAGTTGTTTGAGAGGTCGAGGAAATTCAGGTTGAGACTGAATCCTAACAAGTGTACTTTCGGCGTGCGGTCCAGAAAATTGCTTGGTTTCATGGTCAGTGAAAAAGGAATAGAGGTTGATCCTGCTAAAGTGAAAGCTATACAAGATATGCCTGTACCGAGAACTGAGAAAGAAGTTCGCGGCTTTCTAGGGAGATTGAACTACATTTCAAGGTTCATATCTCACCTAACTGCCACCTGTGAACCGATATTCAAAATGGTAAGAAAAGATCAAACGGTCAGGTGGAATGATGATTGTCAAAATGCATTCGATAAAATAAAAAGATATTTGCAGGAACCTCCGATTCTGATACCTCCAGTTCAAGGGAGACCACTGATTATGTACTTGACAGTGCTCGAAGGATCCATGGGTTGTGTTCTCAGTCAACACGACGAGACAGGTAGGAAAGAACATGATATCTACTACCTGAGCAAGAAATTCACAGATTGTGAATCACGTTATTCAATGCTTGAGAAGACATGCTGTGCACTCGCATGGGCCGCAAAGCGATTGAGACAATATATGCTCACACATACAACCTTATTGATCTCAAAAATGGATTCGGTCAAGTATATTTTTGAGAAACCAGCGCTTACAGGTAGAGTTGTAAGGTGGCAGATGGTACTGACAGAGTACGATATTCAATATACTTCGCAAAAAGCAATCAAGGGAAGTATACTGTCAGATTATCTTGCGCAACAGCCTCTTGATGATTACCAGCCCATGAAGTTCGATTTCCCTGATGAGGACATCATGTTTCTCAAAGCGAAAGACTGCGAGGAACCACTTCTGGAGGAGGGGCCTGACCCTGAATCCAAATCAAGTTTGATGTTTGATGGGGCAGTTAATATGAATGGGTGCGGAGTTGGTGCAGTTCTCATTACGCCAGAAGGTGTTCACATGCCCTTCACTGCCCGAATAACTTTCGGGTGTACTAACAATGAAGCAGAATACGAAGCTTGCATACTAGGGATTGAGGAGGCTATTGATTTACGAATCAAGACCCTCGATATCTTTGGTGATTCAGCATTGGTAATCAATC
Organism: Lathyrus tuberosus; assembly: GCA_022829125.1. Taxonomy (NCBI): domain Eukaryota; kingdom Viridiplantae; phylum Streptophyta; class Magnoliopsida; order Fabales; family Fabaceae; genus Lathyrus; species Lathyrus tuberosus. Next base: position 9,259,906 of record JALAZF010000201.1, on the reverse strand, counting down.
AAGTAAAGGGAACTTGGTACACACATCAGCAGAATTTGATTCCGTATAGAGATTATACGAGGAGATTGCTGACATTCTTTACAACTGTCAAGCTATACCATGTTCCCAGAGATGAAAATAAGTTTGCAGACGCCTTGGCCACTATATCTTTGATGATCAAAGTGCACAATTGGAACTTTGTACCCAGGATTGATGTATCTCGTCTTGATAGACCTGCTTTTGCGTTTGATGTTGATGCAGCGTCTGACGACAATCCTTGGTACCATGACATTAAATGCTTCTTGGAAAATCATGCATATCCACCTGGGGTATCGTCCAAAGACAAGAAGACATTAAGAAGGCTAGCCGGTAGTTTCTTCTTGAACAAACATGGCGTGCTGTATAAAAGAAATTTTGACATGGTTCTGCTCAGATGCGTGGATAGACACGAGGCAGACCTGTTGATGATTGAAGTGCACGAAGGATCTTTCGGTACCCATGCCGGAGGACATGCAATGGCTAAGAAATTGTTGAGATCGGATTATTATTGGTTGACAATGGAGTCAGATTGCTGCAAGTATGCTCACAAGTGTCACAAATGCCAGATCTATGCAGACAAAGTACACGTTCCTCCGAATCCGTTGAGTATCATGTCCTCTCCGTGGCCATTTGCAATGTGGGGCATTGGTATGATCGGGAAAATTGAGCCTACTGCTTCAAACGACCATCGTTTCATCTTGGTCGCCATTGATTACTTCACTAAATGGGTTGAGGCAGCATCTTATGCCAATGTCACTAAGCAAGTGGTAGCTCGTTTCTTGAAATGAGATATCATTTGTCGATATGGAGTGCCCGAAAGAATCATTACTGATAATGGTTCTAATTTGAATAATAAGATGATGGCTGAGCTATGCCGGGACTTCAAAATCGAGCATCACAATTCTTCTCCGTACCGCCCAAAGATGAATGGTACGGTCAAAGCGGCCAACAAAAATATTAAGAAGATCGTGCAGAAGATGGTTGTCAAGTACAAAGATTGGCATGAGATGTTACCATTGGCTTTGCATGGGTATCGAACATCAGTCCGCACGTCCATTGGGGCAACACCATACTCACTTGTATACGGTATGGAGGCAGTTTTACCGATCGAAGTTGAGATTCCCTCTCTCCGAGTATTGATGGACGTTAAACTAGATGAAGCTGAATGGGTACGAGCTAGATTTGATCAGTTGAGCCTTATTGAGGAGAAGCGATTAGCTGCAATATGTCATGGCCAGCTATACCAGCGTAGAATGAAGAGGGCATTCGACCAAAAGGTTCGACCTCAAGTTTACAAGGTCGGAGATGTGGTAATCAAGAGAATACTTCCTCCGAGTACAGATCACAGGGGCAAATGGACTCCTAATTATGAAGGTCCAATCGTGGTTAAAAAGGTTTTCTCAGGTGGAGCCTTATTGCTGACAACCATGGATGGTGAAGATTTTTCATCCCCTGTTAATTCAGATGCAGTTAAAAAATACTTCGTATAAATAGACCCGCTGGATAAAAAGAAAAAGAAAAATCCAGGCAAAAAAGGGCATCCCGGCGAACCAAAAACAGAATAAAGGTTCAGGCAAAAATTAGGGATATAAATGAAAAAATTGTACACCCGGTAAGTTGAAAACCCGAAAGGGCAACTTAGGCAAAAATGGGTATCCCGGTGGGTTGAAAACCTGAAAAGGCGATCCACGTAAAAGAGAGATTTAAACGAATGACTGCAGTTTGAATTAATCTGTACGTTCTCTGCTCTTCAGCAAACTAGCAAAGTTTCCGAAGGAGGAATTGTTCTGACCACGAGCTTCCGAAGGCGAAGATAATCAAGAGAGTTGGAATACATACTGGATATAACAAAATCAGAAATCAGTTGGAATCCAATTTCCGCATTATCATTAGGATAGATTTCTTTTCTCAATTTTATGGCAATCAACTCTTTCAGGGGTTTATTTTCGATTGTAAATTCGCCGATTTTGGCATTTCATCAATAAAATTGAATATTCAGTCACAAGCTTTTCTTTTCATTTTACTGTTTTGTTTGCAAAAACGTCCGATTTTTGATAATAAAACATTGCTTTGAAAATATCATGGCCTCACAAAAACATGCACAAAGAAGACAATTAAAATTACTTTGCTTGTTGGACAACCTTGGATGGTGGACTCAAAAAACCACGCAATATCCTGGGGCAGGTGTATATATTTTTCTGTTGCAGGTATTGAGTACGATCGATCCAAGCGGCGCGAAAGTCATCTCTCAGCACCAGCATATATTTGCTATAACTTGATACTGTTGTATCTTATTAAGTCGATTCTCTCATTCAGTACTTCCAACAGTTATAAGCTTTTCTGTGTTGATAACGGTTGCGGATTTCCCAGTAGAGTTATCTCGTAGACACCGAAGTTGATAGTCAATCCCCAGCGAAGTCGCTAGGAGTTTGAAGATGCTTAATCTTCTGTAAAATCCTCTTATGGCGTTTCTTTAGACAAGTCTTGTGTCATGGAACAAAAAGCAAGATTGTTGACACTATCAAACATGGGGCATGTTGAATTTCCCCAACGAGATGTTCCAGTTTTATTATCCCCAGTAGAGTTGGAAGACGTTGGTCTTCTGTAAAATTCTCTTAAAGGGCATTCCCCAGCACGAAACGCTTTAAAGTAGTTTTCTCCAGCAGAGTTTGTTATAAACTCATCATCCCTAGAGGAGTCATCAAACGGGAAGTTCGCCTAACATGAGGCATTGTGGTACTTATCCTAAGCTTGACAGTCGTATTCCTCAGCAGACTATTGTGGAATTGCCTTGGGTTTCCCCAGCGGATTCCTAGGGACTCTTTCTCAGCATGTTGCAATGGAATGTCTTCTAACCGGATTTGCATATCCCTGGCAGAGTAGCCCTGATCCCTAGCAAGATCGTATCTCTGGTAATGGTATCCCCACAGAGTTCAGCATTGAATCTTTGTCAGCTATACTCCCCAGCTGAGTCGCAGTAATTTCCCCAGCAAGGTCTAAATAGATCGAAGGAATCTCCTCTTCAGCAAAGTGTCAGCATATGATATACCCAGCCGGTGGTGTATTTCTCAGCATTGCTCATTTACAACTCAAAGTCCAACGACAGATTGGCAGAAATCCAACGACAGATTGGTAAAAGTCCAACGACAGTTTGGTAAAGCTGCAAAAGTCCATCTGAAGATGGCAAGTTTGAAGTCCAACGACAGATTGGCAGAAATCCAACGACAAATTGGTAAAAGTCCAACGACAGATTGGCAGAAATCCAACGACAGATTGGTGAAAGTCCAACGACAGATTGGCAGAAATCCGACACGAATTGGTAAAAGTCCAACGACAGATTGGCAGAGCAGCTGAAGTCCATCGACAGTATGGCAAGCCAGTAGTCGTCTGGCGTCGTTCAAAATGACATTGTTGAAAGTCCATCGACAGTATGGCAAGCCAGTAGTCGTCTGGCGTCGTTCAAAAAGACATTGTTGAAAGTCCATTGACAGTATGGCAAGCCAGTAGTCGTTTGGCGTCGTTCAAAAAGACATTGTTGAAAGTCCATCGACAGTATGGCAAGCCAGTAGTCGCTGGCGTCGTTCAAAAGACAGAGCTCGCCGACAATGTTTCGTTGAAGTTTCAATCCAGCAGTGTCGTTGGGTTTATATCCCTTTTGTTTTTCATCATCCAAAGCAAATTTTTGGTTATATTTGGTATTCAATTGCTATATACCTTGAACGTCTGAAAGCAATCGCTTTCAGGCATTCAGGTCTACAGCGTTTGAATAGGGGCAGCTGTAATACCCCAAAATTTGCTCTCTCTCTTTTTCATCATTGCATAGCATTATTATATCATATTATATCCACCTCATTAGCATTGCATTGCATCTTTAACATAGAAAAATGAAGCATTGCATCCCTCTTACCATCAAGGCATGTGATCAGGTGAAAGATGGACAATCAAGGAATCAGTCAAGGCACAAAAGGTCAAACAAGTTGCCTCAAGAAAAGCCAAGAGGTTTTTCATGTCTCATACTATCTCAATTGATCATCCAAAACATCAAGAAAGTGAGATTCAATAGGAGATTGAAGAAGCACTACATCTTTCACTATGCAAGAAGTCCAAAAAATGAAGGAAAACCCTCAAAAGAGATGGTTTATTGGTTCAAAATCACCCTCAAGTGGCATATCTCATCATCCTTTAAGAGGATACACAACATACTCTGAGGAATTTGAAATTGAAGACTGCACATTTTTCACCTAGGAGGTGGGTACCAAAATTAGGGTTTCCAATTAAATCAGGGTATCTTTGATTTTTTGGACAAAAATTGATGTCATGGTAGTCTACATGTCCTTAAGTGTATGTGTGTGGAAAATTGCCTCTCAATTGGTTTTAGAAGTGGTTCAATTGGAAGAAAGATAAAAAATCAGGGAAATTGGGGCTAAGTCAAATAATCAGAGGAAAAAGTCAACTCTTGACTTTTTGGGACCAAATCCATGAAATTCATGTTATATGTGACCAATGTACAAAATTTGATCAAGAAACTCCAAAGGAATCATGAAAAAAATCAAGATGTGGAAAGTTGCCATTTTTGGAAGAAATAGGGTTTCCAAAAATAGTAATTTTGGGCTATTTTGCATCAGACTTTGAACCAAGGCCATTCAAAATTGAAGCACCAAATGAAAATTCCACTCAGCCACAACAAAAGATCTTGTTTTAAGCCTCACATCCACGTGTAGAACATCTCCATTGGATAAAAATTGAGTGAGATATGATTGATCAAAGTTGGAGGAAAGTAGGTCCAAAATCAGGTCATGACCAAGGATTCTTAAGCCCACGCGCACTCATTTTTACAAACAGGTGGTGTGCCAAATGTTCACCCATTTTTCTCATGGTTAGATGCTTCATTTGGAAAACTTGTCAACATCAAAATTATTCCTTGCAATGCCCTCTTCAATGTTCATGTTGGACAAAATTTCATTTGATCAAGTTATGAGGTAGAAATAGTGGTCTCAAGTTAGGGTAATCATGCTGAAATTCCATGCCATGCTTGCTTTACCAGCCAACCTCATTGCCACGCCCATGATGCAGTCCCAAATATGGATTTTCCAATCCATTTTCCAACCTCTTCCAAGCATTATTTCAACTCGATTTTCATACCAAAATTGTAGCATTACATCTCTTCTTTCAAATGAACCCAAAAACTCACCAAACTATTCATTGAGTAGAGAGAAAAACATCATCAAATCACCCTATATTCCACTGATGCATTGATGGCTTTGCTGCATAACTTGGTTCAGACATCCATCAAATAATTCTTTCCCTTATTTGAGCACAGAACATCACATACACTGCTATAGCACGTGCCTTGCATGAAAATGGAAAGAGCAAACTTGCTGAGCAAGTTTCTGATACACAGCCATGCCATTCATTTCACTTTCACCTTCACCATAGCTTACCATAAGTTGCCATCACCATATCATTGCTCTCCCTAACTAACTTGACTCAGTTAGTTAGGGATGACTCACCTAAACCATTTCAACTCAGTTAACTCACTCGGTTTAACCATGGTTAGAGCACACTATAAATCAAAACTTCACTCTCAAAATTCATTTCTAACACTCATTCTCACACTCTCACTCAGAAACTCTCTCTTATTCTCTCTCAATCTCACCATTGCTATTGATTTTTGAAGCTTACTTTGTTCAATTCTCTCCAAAACTCTCTCTGATTATCTCTCAATTTCACCACATTGCAACTGGTTTTGAAGTTTGGTTTCAATTTTTCTCCACTGAAGCATCATCAATTTTTGCATCTAAGCCTTTATTTGGCCAAGAGTAGCTCAAAGAGGAAGCAGAATCTCTGGTTTTCTGAAGAATATCTCAAGGTCTCAAATATTCAGGTACGAATTTCCACCATTATAGGCATGCTTTGAAGTTGTTTTCAGGTTCTTGAAGCTTCTTATAAGCTCAAGAACTGGTCTGGCTAGTTGATAGGCCTTTAGAGGCATAGTTGAAAAGTTAGGGCAAAACATCCTCTATTCGATTCTCTCATTTCATGAACATTTGGTGCATTTTATCACTGGATCCATGCTCTCCATTACTTCCTTTTCATTTTGGTATAATATTTGTGAAATTATGGGAAACTTGAAGTTGCAGACGGTGGTTGTTGGCCGGAGAAGATGACCGGAGGTCATCTCCGACCGGTGGATTCAGTTGCTAGGGTTTTATCCAGGTTTTAATCTTGACCGTTGATTGATCATGATCTGAGGGTGAAAAATGTGCCAGCACATTAAAAATGAGTGTGCATATCACGTGTTTTATTTCTGAATTTACTTAAACATTGTGTGGTGCAGTGCATGGTATGTAGTGTGTGTCTTCACGTGTGTGTGTTGGATTCAATTACTTTGACTTGCTTGTTGACTTGACCTGATCTAATGGTGTGTATTGATTGACTTTTGTTTGACTGAGTGTGCATGATTGCTAGTGCGGATTAAGCGTGTTTGGACTTTGGATTGAATCGATATTTGCACCCCACACTTTAAAGCCCAAGTGATTTTGAACTGTTGGATTGCTATGCATGCACCCCCTCCCTTTTTTCCATTTCTTTTTATTTTCTACATTTTATGCACGTTTCCTTTCTAATTTTAAAAAATACAAAACTACATCATAAAATTCTAGAAAAATTCATGAACACTATCAAGACATTTAGGAAATTTTTTATATTTTTATTTCATGATTTTATTACATTTTTACCCCTGTTCCATAATTTTCTTTGAATTTCCATTTGTGTGCATTCCAAATGTGATACATAAATTTGTGGAATTTTGTTCTTGCTCATTACAAACTGTTTTGACATGATTCTTTTAGAATTGATTCAATAATACATTGAAGTATGTTAGATGATTTTTTCTTGATTTTGTAGGTCATTTTATGACATGTTTGGATGCCTATCTTTGCACCACTTTGCATGATGTTTCAACTTGACCTAATGCATTTGTTTAAAGTCATTTTGCCTTGAGTTTTGACATGCTATCTTGATGTAGGATTTGCTTCTGACTTAGGCATTCCAACACCATGTTTGCATAATTTTCATAAGTCCATTTGATTTTTGTGTGATGCATTACATTTGAAGCATAATACATGTCATATCATTTTAACTTTAGTCCATGTTTGCATGATTTCTTTTGTGGATATTTGTATGAGCATTTGCATATTTTTATGAGCTATTCATGTGATATTATAGGTCATTGGTACACATTATAGGTTATCTTTACATGTTCATTTCAACTTGAATTTTGTGCATCCTTAACATGTATTGTTTTGCATTTTCTTTTTGAACTTTCACTTCACTTCTTCTTCTATTACTTCTTGAATATCTTGATGTTGATTCATGAATACTTTTGAGATGATTATAGATCATTTTCCATTTAGTTTCATTTCTTTTCATCTTTCATCTATCCTTTCTTATGGTAACACTTTTGGATGCTATGGATGATGATTGTTGCATATTCATTTGAACTTGTATGATGATATTCACTTGTTGTAAATATGATTCACATTCTAGTTGTGACATTAGGATTTGATTATTCATCTTGTTCTTTTGAATTTTAGTGTGTATTAAGTGTCTTTTACTTCCTATACATGTTTCCATGTTTACTAACCATGTAGGGGCTTTGGTAAGTTGAAATTGAGTGTGGATAAGGAATCCACATTCAAACTTCTTTCCTTTCATCTCTTTTACAATTCAATTTTGTGTTTTGCTAAGCACTTATGTGCTTTCTTTTGATTAACTCATTACTTTCCCTTTTGAGTTACAATTCATCTTCTACTTTAGAAGTGAATTGTTTAACTCATTCCTTCTTTAGATTTTAGGTTTTGAAACCTCACAAACCATTAGGATCACTCCCTTAACTAATCAATTAGGATTGAGTCTTAGTTCACATAGATTTTACCTTTATCTCCTCTCTTGAGTCTTCCATCTTCTCATCTCAAAGAAAATTCAAAATATCTAATAAAGGTAGGCATTTATTGCATTTAGGCCTTTCATATAAAGAACAGTTTATAAGGGGCCTTCTCTTATAATCTTAGAATGTGTAGCATATGCCCCATCTTGGGTCAATGTGTTAAACATTTGATCTTGTATGAGGGACTTAAATGCAATACTTGTTGAAGGTACAAATAAAAAACACTTCTTCATTTCATAGTCAACAAAAACACTTAATAAACACAAGTATGCTAGTGTGTTTGAACCTTGACAATTGGAACTAAGTGTGGGGTCTTCTTCACCCTTAGTGTGCTTTCTTACTCATTCCATCTTGGAATGTGAGAATGTACACATTCCAATGGCGAAGATTTGGATACACTATCATATGCAAACAAATAACAAACATTTTTCTTAAAAGACTTCAAACAAACAATGACGTCTTTCCTTCGGGAATTCTTTTCTCACCTCATTCATTCTCAACATATGAACGTGCTTCTACTCGTTCTCTTGCAAGATGGTAACGCACTCGGACCAGCGAGCCTGCAACACCTGAGCTAGAATGTTAGCCATTCTCTAAAAAACGCAAACAATCCATCCCTAGTGAGGGGAACTACGTCGCTCTGATTCTCATGCTCGCGATGAGATACGTAGGCAGTGGGGTAAGGCCCATTCGAGCGCTTCTTTTATTTTCCCTACATTTGTTTCTCTTTCTCTCTCCTTTTCCTTTCTTTCTCCTTTATTTCTTTCAGTTCCTTTTCCAGTATCCTTTTCTATCACCCTTTGACCGAGACAAGCAAGCATGGATCCCATCGGGTACGATGGACGCGTGGGGGTGCTAATACCTTCCTCTCGCATAACCGACTCCCGAACCTAGTTCTCTTGGTCGCAAGACCATGCTTTTCCTTTCCCTCAGGTTTACGCGGTGTTTCCTTTCCCTCTCTTGGGATAAATACACATTGCTGGCGACTCTGTTTCAGTGCCACTTTCGCGTTTATACTAGGATGAAAATCCCGGGAGCGACACATGTGAAGTGCAATGGTTAAATTATCTTTTTGATGACTTTTAGATAAAGTTTTCCCAACCAGCTTCTGTTTTTTATGATAGCAAATCAGCTATCTATCTTGCTCATAATCCGACTTTCCATGAGCGAAGCAAACACATTGAGCTCGATTGTCATGTGGTCAGAAAAAAGCTTCAATCCAAGTTAATTCATCTGCTTCTTGTCCCTACTACATCACAGCTGGCTGATGCCTTTACCAAGCCACTCCACTCACCATCATTGTTTAGCAACTTGTCCAAGTTAGGACTCTTCAACATTCACAGTCCAACTTTAGGGGGGATGTTAATATATGGATTAGTTTCATCTTTTAATCTCAACCATACACTTGTAAACTAGTTAGTTAGATCTTTTCATTGGCTGTTATTCAATGCTGTATATAAAGGATAATGTAATGTTCTCCAATCATTGAATAGAATTCTTCTTCTTCTCACAAGCTATTTCTCTTAACAATGCTTGTAGTTTTCATTGTGGTATTCGTAGAGTTTCACCACTGCTACCTTAACAATTTCTCTGCAACCTTTGAATGCAACTGCATCTGAAAACTCTGTGCCTAATTCGGAACGATCTTATATTAAACTTCATAGGTGAAACTAGCTTCCTATAAGAAACTATCATTCGAAGTTTGTGTGAATAAAACGTGATAGGTGAATGAGGGAAGTCTGAAGGTGGTTTCATGAAATCAACTTTCGTTAAGTCTTTTCGTCGACTTTTTCTTGGTATATTTCCAAGATAAGCTGATGATATTGGATTCCATATCAAGTATTGAAGACTTCTGATGCCAAGGTTTCAAGTTATGTTTGGTAGCCAATATTGAAAATCAAAGAAAACAATTTGTGGCTTTACCTCCCTCAAAAGAAGTTCAATTTATTCCTCGGTTCGGTCCATGGCAGTAGCAATAAGAGGGAATAAAGAATCGGGAACATCTGAAGTAGTTTCAGCATTAGGAGGAAGGCCATCCACGTGAGGAAAATTGAGAGGGAAAAGGTAATAAGATTTGGATGAAGGTTGAGATGAAGTAACTTGTGGAGTGTGTTTTTAGGAACGAAAAAAGAGATTTTGTGTCCCCTTTTGGCTAGTTTGTTAGAGAGGTGAAGATATGGAGTTAAGTGTCCCATAGCAAACCAAGGAAACATTGCTATGTGCAAAGGAGGAAAAGGAGCATCCATGATACTGAATGTAATGAACTAGAGACAGAGAAACTAACATAATATAATGAAAATCTTGTTAGATGGTTTGAAGAAGCAGTGGACAGGACACACACATCCGGATTAGGATCTTCGGCAGCCAATTTATGGCTCTTCTATGGTCCTCTACCTAAAATGTTCTTGCACAACTACACGTTGTAGTCCCCTCCTCTCCGACTGTTGTTATCCATGGTGCGGCGTTTGATAAGCTTTTGGCACTTGGTCCACCGTTTCCAGCTAATGATGAGACTAGAATTCCATGAGACATTGTTGTGAAAGCATCGATTGAAATGATGACTCTGTAATATTTTGTTAAGCTACCGCCGATGGACATCGATAAGATGTTAACGTCGTCTTCGATATCTTTATCTATTCTGGCAGCTATATCGGAAGTGAAACAACCACCAGTCCAGCATACTTTGTAAGCTGCTACACGCGCCTGTGTAGCCATGCCTCTTGCTGTACCAGAAGCTAAACCAAATAAGCTAGCTTCTGCTACAACAGAACCAGCGGTTGTTGTTAACGTGTGAGTTCCATGTCCATCATCATCTCTAGGGGATCTTGATTTTGTTGTTTCATCTATTGGACCAAGTGCTGCTTCATACCCTTTTGCGAAAAACCTGGCACCAATGAGTTTTTTGTTGCAGTTTGATGAATTCATGTTGTTACCGGTTTCACATGCCCCTTTCCAGCTACTTGGGATTGGACCAAGTCCTGTGTCATCTAAGCTTTTTATCTCTGGCCATATACCTGTGTCAAGAATACCAATAATCATCTGGCTCTGTTGTTTAGACTGAGGTAAAAGAGTGTTTGTTTGTGGCGAACCAAGGAACTGTGGTGTTCTTGTTGTGTGAAGTTCATATCTGAGTTCAGGAATTACAGACCTGGTTGGTTTGAAAGTGTTTCAGCTTCTTGATGAGTAAGTCTTGTGGAGAATCCATGAGCAATGTGTTTGTAAGTGTAGAGAATCTCTGCTGTTTTTGATACTGATTTTAGCGATGTGTTGAACCAGTTAACGTGATCGGTGAATGTTTCTGGCATGGTGAATTTGTCCATGTGAATTATGTATGTGTTTTTGGTTTATGTTGTGGTTTGTCTACTGCAGAATATGAGCAGCAGAATAATTTGAAGAGACTTGAAAATCTGCAATTTTTAGATTTTGTTACCAAAGAAGGGTCAATGATGGTTTCTCATCCACTACATTTCATAATTTAATGACTCATAAGTTAATCTTCATGATAGTATTTTTTGTGTTTTGGATTTCTCATCCACTACATTTCATAATTTATATAGCATTCTATAAAGAAATAGTATTGTTTTGAATTCAAGGCCTGAGCTGCTACTGATTCGGACTTGTTTAAATTATTCGGTCAATGTGTTAGTGTTAGGAAATCATTTTAATTGGACTGTTATCAAAGCTAGACCTGTTAGTGGTTAATTGGATTGTGTTATTTGAAGTTAGTTAGCTCTATTAGTGGTAATTTGAATTTGAGAAATGAATGCATAGTTAGGTTGTTGGAAATCATTGCAAATTGAATGTTATCTATACTGCTATGGACTGGAACTGGTCATGAGGTGTCATGCATCACTTGACAATGAAATGCTTAGGTTCTCATTGTATGACTATTATTTGCTCTTTTGCATGTGCAGGAAAAATTACAAGCTGCAATTAAGGATTCCGTTTCTGAAAATGAGGCATTCAGAAAGTATTTGGAAAAGAACATCCTGGATATGTTCGTTCTATGGGACTTGAAGTTACACCATCTCAGATTAATAGATCTACGAGATCGTCGTCTTCTTTTGAAGAAAATGAAAAAATAAAGAAAATGCAAGAAGAAATTAATGCGCTTAAAGAACAGAATTCAAAAATTGATGACTTGATGAAGGCAATCACATTCTTAAAGGAAAGGGACAATGCTAGGAAAGAAGAAATTGAATTCTTAATGCAAATACAAAATTCTAGTGGAAGACAGGTATGATTTTCAGGAAATATATTATTAACTTTAAAATATATAAGTTTAAGATTGATAGTTCATTCTAGTGGAAGACGTTCTTCTAAGTTTAATCTTTTTTTCCCAGGGATTGGAGTCACCTATTGATGGTAGACATTCTTCTGAGTCTAGCTACCGAATTCCAGATAATGAATCATCAAGAAGGACAAATTAGACATTGATATGTTTTTCTATGTACTTTTTTAGCGACCTGATGATAAGATACATTCTTATGAACTTTTTTAATGTATTTTTGGCATTATGATGCTTATTATTATAAGATTAGGATTTTATGATTATGGATATATTAGATGTTTTATGGATATTACATGATTATATAATATGACATGATTATGGTTATGGATATTACATGTTTATAATTGGATTTAATTTTACTATTTAAAAAGTAATATAGAAAATCATATAAAAAAGTAATGAAGTATTAAAAAAAATACCATAAATAAAAATATTTTTGTGGAAATAATTTAAAGAAAGTAAATAATATCGAAAAATATAATATTATATTAAAAAATATTTTAATAGATAATAATTAAAATAAAAAAAAGTATAAATAAAATAATACTATACACAGTTATGACGGTTGGAAACCGTCGTAATCAACAATAAAAACAAAAATCAGTATGAAATTTACGACGGTTATAACCGTCACAATCGACGATATAAACATGAATCAAACGAAAACTTACGACAGTTGTAACCGTCGTAATCAACAATAAAAACAAAAAATATTAGGAAAATTACAACTGTTATAACCGTCGCAATCAGTGATATAAACATGTATCACACTGAAAATTACGACAGTTGTAACCGTCGCAATCAATAATTAAAACAAAATCAGTAAGCAATTTAAGACGGTTGGAAACTGTCACAATATGGAGTTTACGTCAGTTAGATACCCGTCGTAAAAATTCTGACGGTTTGTATGACGGTTTTCATAACCGTCGCAAAATGCCCTCGCGACCCACATTTCCGCGACAGTACTAAAACCGTCGTAATTTGCAAATTCTGATGGTTCTAACAACCGTAATCTAACAAAATGAACCGTTGCAATTTGCCAAATTTCTTGTAGTGAACGCAAAGCAATATGCTAGGTTTATGGATATTTTTAGCCAATTGCAAATCAATATTCCATTTGCCGAGGCAGTTGAGCAAATGCCTACTTATGAAAAATTTATGAAGGATATCATCACCAAGAAGAAACGGTGTATAGACCAAGAAACAGTAGTTGTTGATGCTAGTTGTAGTGCAATTATTCAAAGGACTCTTCCTAGGAAACAAAGTTACCCAAGAAGAGTTACTTTACCAGTTACCATCGGCAATATCTAAGTTTGTATGGGTTGATTAATTTGGGGTCTAACATAAATTTGATACCGTTGTCAATTACTTTACCAGTTACTAGAATGACTTTGCATTTAGCTGATAAATCTACTACCCGTCCTCAGGGTGTAGCTGAAGATGTATTGGTGAAAGTTTATAAGTTTTTGTTTCCCATTGACTTCGTGGTGATAGACATGGACGAGGATGATCATGCTCCTCTAATTCTTGGAAGACCTTTCTTGAAAATAGCAATAATGGTTATTGATATGGATGATGGTTTTATGAAAGTGCGAGTTCAAGATGAAAAAGTTTGCTTTAATCTATTTGAAACCATGAAGCATTCAAAAGAAAAGAATGATTGTTTGCATCTTGATGCAATGGAGGAAATGATTGAAGTTCACGTTGCTACCCCCTTGGAAAAAGTTATGTTGCTACCCCCTTGGAAAATGTGAAAAGAGAAGTTCACGTTGCTACCCCCTTGGAAAAAGTTCTTACTCATGCTTTGCCTAGACTCAATGAGAGTGAAGAAAATGAGATTGAAAAGTGTTTGCGAGAACTTGAAGCGTTAGAAAAAGTTCCTCCCTTGGAAGATCTTAATAAAGAGTTGACAAAAGAAAAGGTGGAGGACACAAAAATTGAGTTGAAGATTTTGCCTCTTAATTTAAAGTATGTGTTTCTTGATGATGGGTGGTACAAACTGGTGATCATCAGTAATGAACTAAACAATGAGGAGGAAGAAAAATTGATTGTGGTGTTGAAAAAGAATCAAAATGCTATGGGTTGGACTCTTTCCGATTTAAAAGGAATAAACCCATCTTATTGCATGCATAAGATCTTAATGGAGGATGAATTTAAGCCGGTAGCTCAACCTCAACGCCGCTTAAATCCTACCATGAGAGAAGTAGTTAGGAAATAGGTGGTGAAGATGCTTGAGGCCGAAATGATTTATCCTATTTCTAATAGTCTGTGGGTTAGTCCAGTGCAAGTGGTGCCGAAGAAAGGTGGGATTACATTTATTCGGAATGAAAAGACTGAATTAATACCAACAAGAACCGTGATCGGTTGGAGAATGTGTATCGATTACCGTAGGCTAAACAAAGCTACAAGGAAAGATCACTTTCCTTTACCTTTTATGGAATAAATTCTTCAGAGGCTTTCCGGTCAGAAATTCTATTGTTTTCTTGATGGTTATTTGGGTTACAACCAAATTATTGTTAACCCGGAGATTCATGAGAAAACTGCTTTTACATGTCCATTTAGGGTCTTTGCTTATAGAAGGATGCCTTTTGGGTTGTGTAATGCGCCGGCTACTTTTCAGCGGTACATGCAAGCAATATTTTCTGACTTGATTAAAAAGTCCATTGAAGTTTTCATGGATGACTTTTCGGTTTTTGGTCCGTCATTCGATCTTTATTTGAAAAATATGGATATTTTGTTGGAAAGGTGTGTGAAAACTAATCTTGTGCTTAATTGGGAGAAGTGCAACTTCATGGTTACATAAGGAATTGTGCTCGGCCATAAAGTTTCTTCAAAGGGCCTGGAAGTTGACAAAGCCAAATTGGAGGTTATAGAGAATTTGCCACCACCCTTGAATGTGAAAGGAATTAGAAGCTTGCTCGGCCATGCGAGATTTTGTAGGAGGTTCATTAAAGACTTTGCAAATATTGCAAAGTCCTTGAGCAATTTTCTCAACAAAGATAAGTCATTTAAATTTGATGAATCTTGCATGCTTGCTTTTAATTCTTTAAAAGAGAGTTTGACTACCGCACCCATAATCATGGCTCCCACATGGAAACTTGATTTTGAACTCATGTGTGATGCTAGTGATTATGTCGTTGGTGCGGTGCTTAGTTAAAGAAGAACGAAAATTTGTCATGCTATACACTATGCAAGCAAAGTGTTGAACGAAGCTCAAATAAATTATGCCACTACAGAAAAAGAGCTTCTTACGATAGTGAATGCATTGGAAAAATTTTGGTCTTACCTCATTGGGTTTAAAGTGGTTGTTTACACAGACCATGCGGCGATTAAGTATTTTCCAACCAAACCGGATTTTAAGCAAGGCTTATTAGATTGATCCTTTTGTTGCAAAAACATGATCTTGAAATTCGCGATAAAAAGGGATATGAGAATTTGGTTGCGCACCACTTATCCCGTCTTGTGAATTTGGAAGTAACTAAAAATGAATTTGAGGTTAAAGAAGAATTACTAGATGAGAAGTTGTTTATGGTTCAAGTTAGGTCTTGGTTTGCCAATATTGCAAATCACAAAGCCGTCGGAGTGATTCCGGAAGGGCTAACTTGGAATCAAAGAATTTTTTATTTGCACGATGCCAAGTCTTTTGTTTGGTATGAGCCGTATTTGTTCAAACTTGGTGTTGATAACTTTTTGAGAAGGTGTGTTTTAATTGAGGATTCAACGAGCATTCTTTGGCTTTGTCATAACTCACCTTATGGTGGTCATTTTAACAGTCTAAGAACGGCAACAAAAGTCCTTCAATCGGGCTTTTATTGGGCTTCTCTATTTAAAGATGCTCATGTGCATGCTTAAAGTTGTGACAATTGCTAATGGAGTGGAGAAATTATAAAACAAAATGAGATTCCGTTACAAAGTATGTTGGAGGTGAAAGTATTTGACTGTTGGGAAATTGATTTTGTTGGTCCATTTTCGCCTTCATTTTCTTGTGAGTACATTCTTATTGATGTGGATTATGTCTCCAAGTTGGTGGAGGCGATAACTTATGGTAAAGAAGATGGTAAAACCGTGATAAAATTCCTGAAGAAAAACATTTTTTTTCGTGTTTTGGTACACCTAAAGTGTTTCTAAGTGATGGAGGATCCCACTTTTGCAACGCTCCTTTAGAAATAGCCTTGGAGAATTATGGTGTGAAACACAAAGTGACATCGCTATATCATCCTCAGGATAATGGTCAGGCTGAAGTATTAAATCGTGAGATCAAGAAAATTCTTGAGAAAACTGTGTCTTCTTCTAGGAAGGATTGGGCACACAAGCTTGATGAGGCTTTGTGGGCTTATCGGACCGCATTTAAATCTCCGATAGGTCTTACACTGTTTAAGATGATCTATGGAAAAACTTGTCATTTGCCGATAGAGTTTGAGCATAAGGCTTTTTGGGCCTTAAAATTCTTGAACTTTGATCCCACTTTAAGTGGTGAAAAGAGGAAAGCGCAACTTAATAATTTGGATGAATTGCGACTGCAAGCTTATGACTCCAACAAAATCTACAAGGATAAGATAAAAAAGTATCATGAAAAGAAGATTGTGAGGAAATACTTTTATGAAGGACAAATGGTCTTGTTGTTCAATTCGCGATTACAATTGTTTTCAGGTAAGTTGAAGTTAAAATGGCCTGGTCCGTTTCGGATTAGGGAAATCAAGCACTACAGAGAAATTTTAATTGAAGACCCTTTATTGAAAGAGATTTGGACAGTTAATGGGTAAAATTTGAAGGTGTGCCTTGGTGGTGAATTTGTTACGGATACGGAATAATTTCTTTTGGTGATCATTAAGTTGCTTTCGACCGTCGAGCTCAAACGACGTTAAACAAAGCGTTCGTTGGGAGGCACCCCAACATTGTGAGTATTCTTTTGTTTCTTACTGCATTTGTTAGTTTTGTTATTGTGAAAAAGTGTTGTGATAAACCGAAAATTGAGAAACCGGAATGTTTGAAGTTACTGTCATGTTCGTCCTGAGTTCGTTGTGTAAACCTGGGGCGAATAAGTTCGTTAGGCGAATAATTGTTTGCAATGCGAACATGGAAGATTCTGGAATATTGGTAAGTTTATGCTACAACACTTTTGTATTGTTTTGGGTATTACTGTTGCATTTCCTTTTCTGTATTGGACCTGAGGACAAGCCTTTTTGAAAAAGAGGGGGGCAATTATAGTAATTTAATGTTTCTTTCTTTGGTGATTGAATGTGAGAACTTCTATATTGTTTGTTATTTGCTAAAAGAATCCAATGAAGATTCTCCCAAGTTTGGATGGTGATGATAGTAGTTGAACATGTAAATACAAACAAGGTACATGGTTACCTCTTTCTAGGATGCTAGAATGTTTAAGAATTTTTTTCTTTGTGCAAATGTATTTTTGTTTCATTTTGCATTTGTTTGAATGCTTATTTCACTTAGGTTTCAATAGCCACAAATTTGTGAGAAACTTCCATTGTTTACTATATGCATAGGATGACTGTGTAGCACGATTTTTTTGGTCTTGAATCACGATCGCTTGGGTACTACAGTTCGATTCAATTTTTATCCTATTGAGCTGATTAAGGAAGGGAAATAGATGTCTCCAATTAACCCTGCTTGCATACTAAGTTTAAACAGCTGACGTGGGCCCCTCTTCGATATATTTTGTTAAGATTAGAATGTCTGGACTATTTGCGAGGTTTTTGGTAAGATGTTAGGATTTGGTGCTTTTGGATTGATGTCTGAAGGTACGGGATTTTGGGTGTTTTGATTAGTATGCTCGCTAAGATTTTTGCAATCTTATGCCTACGTATTCCCGTTTAACGAAACAGGGAAATCAGAACGATCATAGTTCCTCCTATTCTATGGGAGGAAAAAGGTTGTTTTGGTGTCTTCTTCAAAGCCCAAGACATGAATCTAAAGGTGGTTTGTATCTTGTTCAAAGCACAAGATGTGAAGCTAAAAGGTTTTGGCTGAGAGAGAATTTGTCATCTCTAAATAGGAGTTGTTGATGTTTGTATGCTGTGAGCAAGGCACAACTTTGTTGCTAAAAGGTTGATTGATTCAACCTGGGTTTTATTTATAAAAAGCCTAAGAGGAGGCTAGAAGTTTGACTTTTTCAGGGAAAATGTTCTTTCTGTCTTGTATAAAGCCCAAGATGGAGGCTGAAATGGTTTGACTCAACAAGAGAGTATTTTTATCTGTCCTGTATAAGGCCCAAGACGGAGGCTGAAAAGGTTGACTCAATCAAGAGAGTCTGAAGGTGATTGACTCAACAAGAAAGTATGAAGGTTGTTTGACTCAACAAGAGAGTTTGAAGATGATTGACTCAACAAGAGAGTCTTTTATACTCAATAAGAGAGTGATTTGTGGTCTCGTACGAAGCCCGATATTGAGGCTAAAAGGAGATTGACTCACCAAGAGAGTCTTTTATACTCAACAAGAGAGTCTTTTATATGTGTCTTGTACAAAGCCCAAGACGGAGGCTAAATGGGTTGATTGACTCAACAAGAGAGTCTTTTATACTCAATAAGAGAGTGTTTTTCTATCTCGTACGAAGCCCGAGATGGAGGCTAAAAGGAGGTTGACTCAACAAGAGAGTCTTTTATACTCAAGAAGAGAGTGATTTATATGTCTTGTATAAAGCCCAAGACGGAGGCTAAAGAGTGATTGACTCAACAAGAAAGTCTTTTATACTCAACAAAAGAGTGCGTTTTTTTATATGTCTTGTACAAAGCCCAAGACGGAGGCAAAGGAGTGATTGACTCAACAAGAGAGTCTGAAAAGGTTAGTTTTACTAGGGAGAATCATTTGTACAAAGCCCAAGAGGAGGCTGCCTTTCCGCTGTGGATTCTGGAGATCCTGAAGCGGGTCCAAGTGTGGGGAACTCTCATGAGAGAGACCGGGTTTCTGCTGGAGATTGATCCAGAGTGATCGGTGTTTTTTCCTATGTTTGAAAGGAACTTGAGAATGTCTTTAAGACTCAAGGGTCTTAGACTGTCCAAGCCTAGAGTTTTATCTTTTGTATGATGCCCAAGAGGAGGCACGGGCATTAAGGGATGAGTATCAACCCTAAAATGGCCGGAGTTTTGACCCTGGAAAGACCGCTCTAGCAAAGGATGACTAAGTTATGTCTTATACCTTTAAGAGGTCGTGAGGGTCCTTGTATTAAGCCCAAGAAAAGGCATGAGAACTTCTAAGAAGCTGAAGGGTACTTGTACAACGCCCAAGAAAAGGCGGGGATGCTTTTAGGAAGCTTGTGGGTCCCCAAACCAAGAGAAGTTCAAGAAATGCAATTCACAGAGAAGAGATAATTCCAGGAAAGTTCGAGAATTTGGAAGAAACTCAAGAGATGCCATTCACGGAAAAAAGATCATCTCTGGGGAGTTAGAGTTTCTTTGAAAATTTCTAAGGGTGACAGTCTGAGAAAAGGTTCACCGAGAATACTGCCTTTCTCTTTGTTCCATATTGTTTAACCCCGAGAGGAGGGAAGAGTGTATCTGGAATCCTAAGGGGGATCTAGTTTTGTTTGTATTTAAGAGTGACCAATAAGGCTTTACCTAGTGCTAGCGTAGTTGCCGGGGAAAACTCTAAAAAACTATACTATTATTACACAGTGGATATGTGACAAGTATATAAAAGGATGTGAAAGAAGACTTACAGTGAAGCAGCCCCATAATATAGTTTATATACATATGAAAGCGGTAAATGAAAACGGATAAACACTTACCAGTTGTAGAGCTTCCATGTTGTTTGGTTAGTTGTTCAACAAATAAAGTTTTGATAACAACATGTATTTGAATTCAAAATCAAAGGGGAAAGTGTTTTGAAAAGATTGTTGGGGCTTACAGCTCAAGGAGAGGCCCAAGTTTTAACGATGATCGCACCGTTGTTTTGAAAACACAGTGGGTCTTATACAACATCTGAGGCCCAAAAAGGTTTTATTTACAAAGGGGTTGGGACTTACACTCTATTAGAGGCCCAAAGATTATTTTGAAAAGAAAAATGGGACTTACAACACAAGGGTAGGCCCAGTTGTTTTTGTTGAGAAGGCGACGATCGCGCCGCATATTTGAAATTGTTCAGAGGGACTTATACAATAATTGAGGCCCACAATTGGTTTATTTACAAAAGGATTGGGACTTACACTATATTAGAGGCCCAAAGTTATTTTTGTACAAGTGATGGGGATTACAGCTCAATGAGATGCCCACTTGATTTGATTTTTGAACTTGCGATCGCGCTGAGGTTTTTGAAAACACAGTGGGTCTTATACAATATCTGAGGCTCAACTCATTTTGGTTTCAAAAAGGGGTTGGGTCTTACACTCTATTAGAGGCCCAAAGAGTTTGAAAAAGTTTGATGAGGGTTGAATTAATCAAAACCCTAATTTGTTTTCAAAATATATTTTAATTGAATAAAAATTCAATTAAAATGATCAAAATTGTTAAACATGTGTGAAAACAAATTGTGATCTTGGATCAATGTTTCAAAAATCATGTTTCTATCCACAAAATTATTGGAAATCAATTAAGTTTGGAAAATCAAGGGAGAACAAACATTTTAAATGTTGAAAAACAAATAAAATATTAATTCTTTGTAAAAAGATTAAGTATATGAAATAATTAATATTTTTGGGATTTTTTTGGTAAAATAAAATATTTTAACATTTTTGTGAATTATTAAAAAAGGAATCAACTCAAAATCATTAAAATTCAGAGAGAAATTAATTTTTGAATCAATTAAATAAAATCACAAAATTCAAATATTTGAATTTTCAAAAAAGGCGCCAAGAACATGACAAGAACACGCGCCACCCTCTGTTTCTGCAGATTTGCATTTTCTATCCAATCTCACTGAATACTTGATGATATCATGCAATCTACATATCAATCTACTCGTTTTCACCTCACGATCATGTCTATGGTCTTTAATTTCATTTATTTTAAGCATGGAATAAGAAATCAAAGAGAAACCTCAAGAACCCTAAAATTTGCATGAAGGCTCAGAAATTCCATACACGATTCAAACAAAGCAATTGATTGAGGGTAAACACTCTATGCATGATTATGAATATATGGCTAAATTATTGTGCAGCAAAAAATGCATGGATTATAGAGTTAGAAGAGTTCAGGCTTACCTCTTGCAGCTGGTAATCGTGTTTTGTGTTAGAGGTGTTGCAAGCTAGTTCCAATGATTTGCACAGCTTCCTTAGGTGCCAAATGATGTGTTTGAATGCTTGGAGTGGTTTGAAACAAGCTGAAACTTGAGATGGTACCTCAACTGCACCTCTGTCAAGAACTTGAGCAGTTGGCCAGTGATTTTGTGATTTTGGTGTTACAGATGTTATGTGAGTGTTTGGATCACTTCTATATGATGTTTATATGGTGTGTGTGTGTGATTGGTTTGGTTGGAATAGCTCTCAAACTCAAAACCCGATAGTGACTTTCTTTGGAAGGCAATTTTGGAGTGAAGGAAGAGGTTTTAAGGAAAGCATATGTTTGATGGCTTTGGTGTAGTCAAACTAAGCACAAATGAGCTCTATTTATAGTATAGTAAGTTTGTTTTGCAAGCAATAGTGAATGGCAACTGCTGCAGAAGTTTGGCAAATGTTGATCAATAGGAATCCAAGTCTCCTCTAGCCATTGACTAGAGGTTAGAGCATAGGCTGCTGGTTCCCTAGTTCTTGGATAAGTCTTGACTGAATTCAGTTAGAAGGGGCTCAGTCCATGCCACCTTGGTGCATCCATTAAATGCTCCAAACCAAAATTGGAGTCTTGTCCCTCTTTTAGGCATTTCTAGGTTTGGCATGCTACTTTTGGTTCCAACGACTTGGGAGGCTGATGGATCAGTGTTTGCCCCTCCTTGGTCTCCCCCTGAGGTGTTCAGATGGATAAACTTATTTGTCATTCGCAAAATTTTCTCAAATCGAGCAAAATGCACAAATATGCCTTGCCATGACAGTTTGAAGCAAGGCACATTGTCATTGTCATATCACATGGCTTAAGTGGAGTTTCATGGAGGTCTTGGCCATATTGGAAAGATCTTATATGATACAACACATGTGTGATCATAGTTTGTCTTGATACTTTTTGGATCCAAGTAAAAAATCCCCCTACTTTTGGAATAAAAGCAAGACAGATTCTGACTTAGTGAAAATTTCACTAAGTGTTGGAAAAAGTGGCATTTCATCTATGATCAAACCATACCTCAAAATCTATGATGAATTGGAATGAGGTGTAGTTGACACTTTTAAAGTATGTCATGAGAGCTACAAATCCATCTTTGGATCAGCCCAAATGGTTGCTTGGATCTCAAGTTATGGTCCTTGGAAGTTGGTACCCTAGCCACTTTGTTCCATAACTTAGAAAATTTCTAAGTTTTTTTATGGTTACCCCTTTTACAAGTTATCCCACTTTTCTTGATTTTTCTTGATGAATGATGATTCTAATCACACATTAACATCATTTTAGGGTTAGGGAACCATAATTGTGAAAAATCTCAAAAAGTCAAAGTTGACTTTTGTTCACAGTTGACTTTTTGTCAGATGAACTCCAAACTGTGTGATCCTCTATGAAATCAAGTCCTTGACCTAAATCAAACTTGATGGATTGATTTCATAGGTGTTATAGGGTGTATTGAATCATGTCCTAAGGTTTGGGAGCATGCTTGGGTCAAAAGTCAAAGGCCCAGTTGACTTTTTCTCGCGAAACCGTAATTGTGGTTCTGATGAATTTGAAACTTGTGAATCAAGCTTCTTGGATCAATCCATCATTGCAAATGGATCAATATAGTGTGTTAGAGACCCTCAAATCATGTCTTGAGGTTTTGGCTCATGTTTTGTCCCAAAAGTCAACTTAGGGGTGAATTAGGTCAAGAAACCATAATTCCTGATTTTTTTTATGAATGCATCCCCTGAGGCAAAATGACGTGATGATGGGGTTCATGATGTCCCTTGGAGCATCTTAGGTTGTGCTTTGAAGCATTGGCTCATGCCGAGAGGAAAAATTCCATCTGGATGCCCCAGTCGACCAAAACCCTAATTAGGTGACACTGGCGATCTTGAGGCTTAATTCACTTGGAAGGTTGCAGCCTTGTGCTTAATCCTTGATGTGGGAGTCCTCTTGATCCATTGTGGATGTTTGAGAGGTTTAGACAAGTTTAAGATCATGTCATTCCTTGATTGATCCTTTGTCTAAGGCTCTGAGAGGGCTTGAAACCCTAAATTTGATTGTAGTGGATGCTCACCCATCTTTGGGGAGACTAATGTGGTATGATGGTCCATCCATATTGTGATGATGATTTGCACAATGATGGGAATCTTAGTGGTAAAAATTTGGGGTATGACAGACTGATAAAATTTGTTTAATACATTTAATTCATACTTAATCTTGTGATTATTTTGAGTTTGGGGAAGCATTAGAAATAATCAAGGCATTTGTTGATATTGAGCACAACCATATCCCAAAAAAGTAATTTACCCGTTAGTAGTGAGAATTTGCTAACCCCTTTGAGTTTCATAGTTTAGAACCTAATTTAGTGATGAACTTGGTGTTTGTACATAAATTAAAAGTTAGTTCATCATTGAATTGTGTGGGATTCTAAAATATTTCTTGAACCTTTGAACAATTGTTTAAATTAATCTCCTTGTAATAAAAAGCAAGGAGCATTCACTTGAGGTTTGGTTGTATTCAAGTTGAGGAGAGTGAAAAGAAAAGTGGTAGGTTGCTCAAAAATTTTGAAAAATTTCAAACAAGCATTGAAAAGAAAATTGTGAATATGAATGTGAAAAAGAAAAAAAGAAAAAGCATGCTTGTTTGAATGAAAAAAAGAAAAGAAAATGAATAATGTGCATAAAGGAAGTTTGGAAGGGTGAACAATTGAGAAAAGAAAGTGTTGGATGAAGTTGTAGTGTGTACATAACCTTGTATAATGAATGTTTCTTTTGCATTGGTAACTTTGAATCCATGGCCTTAGAAATGTCCCTTTGTTGTGAACCTAACCAAGCTACAACCTTTAAAGACCTTAGTGATATTCTTACTTCCATGAATTAATTGTTGATTGATTAGATGTGTACATACAAAATATATTTGAAGCCGAGTTGCGTAGTCGACCAAGATTAAGTATGAACTAGACAACAATACCAAGAAGGGTCGAGCAATACAGAGAGCTAGGTAAGTATCTTCTATAACCCAGACCAGTCACATAACCTGACTCTCATTAGCCGAGGCCCTACGAAGTCGAGTACAGACCCCATCAACCCGGTACTTACGTCAGACATGAGCTCAACCGGCATACCAACAGTTGTAACGGTGGCGGTGCATCAATGCGGACGTTACCAGAGCATCAAAGCCTACAATCTGAAGGGGAGTTACATCAATGATGACCATGTAATGTCAGAAGGACAAGAGACTTCTCTTAATGGCATATCTTAATGGAAGACTATAAAAGGGGCACCCACATGAGGGTTAGGCAAGACACAATCATCATGAGACAATACACAGCATAAATATGGCTCTCAAATCCCCAAATATCCCTCCCAATATAGTCACCGTAGCTCTTCTTGTCCAGGATAAGGGGAATTAGCACTTTTTGTGTATCTAACCATTTTTGGCTAGAACATTTGGCGCCCACCTTGGGGCCTAGGTAAAACTCTCCAAGGCCCCACCTTACACTAACAACATGTCCTCTGAAGGAGATCCTCTTGACATGACTCAATTGCTAGCCATGATGGAGGCCACGTGTCAACAGAATGAGACGCTGCGAGATAGCGTACAAGTTCTGCAACAACAAAGTCAGGCTGACGGCGACCGTGAGGAGGAGGTGCTCGATCCACAACCTCTTTCTCAAGAGATATGGGACGATCACATCCCGGAAAACTTTAAAGCCCCATCATTAACCTCTTATGATGGGAAAACGAATCCTCAGGAGCATGTTATTGCCATTAATAATCAAATGGCTATGGTTGCCCCTTAGGATTCACTGAAGTGCAAGCTCATGGCGGGTACCTTTAAGGATGTAGCTCTAAGATGGTACATGAGCCTTCCTCGTCTCTCCATCGTAAGCTAACAAGACTTAACTAAGATGTTAGTACAACACTTATCGGCAAGCAAGCGCCGGAAGGTGTCCACGACCACAATGTTTAGTGTTCGACAGAAACAGTCAGAATCACTACGTGAGTACCTTGCTCGATTCAATGAGGAAACCCTCAAGGTATATCATCCAAACCAGGAACTATTTGTGGGAGCTTTTCAACATGGATTATGAGTCGGACAGTTCAATGAGTCGTTAGCTCAGAAGCCGGCTATCAGCATGGACGAGATCACTACTCGGGTTGAGTGTTACATCAAAGGAGAAAAAAGTAACCAAGAGAAAAGAGCTCGGGACAGCAGTGAAAAGACAAAGACCAAGGAAGAGGCGTCGAATAGGAGAAAGGAGCATCCTCAGGTAGCTATGCGCGAGCGACATGCTCTCAGACCATACAGACAGTCATATGAGCCGGACAAAGACCTCAACCCACTGAATGCAAGCAAGGGAGATATCCTTACCAGAGCTTCATCATCCCAAAAGAGCCAACGCTATCATGGGAAGGAAACCTGAGGCTTGGTGTAATTACCACTGTATACGGGGACATCACACAGAGGACTGTCAACAGCTGAAAAAATAAATTGAAGTTCTAATCCAGAGAGGTCATCTCTTGGCATATGTGAAGGATTCTCGACCACAAAATAACAAGAGAAATCCCCGCCGAGACAACTGGGGACCAGAAAAGTCAGCCCGGAAGAAGAGTTCAGATTCCGAAGAGGGTCACAAGACAGAGACAGCTCGACACATGCTAAACACCATCGCTGAAGGGTTTTCTAGTGATGGAGAAACAAGTCCGGCCAAACAGAGATGTGCTAGGGCAGTCATGCATATCGACCAGAGATCTCCAAAGAAACTGGAAGGCAACTTAAATGCTGTAACATTCTCAAAACGAAACGCCATAAGAGTCCTAGCTAATGAAAATGATCCCATGGTTATTAAAGTACAAATAAGAGTCTGGAGCGTGAAAAGGGTATTGATAGACCCCGGAAGCTCAACCGACGTACTGTATGTAGCGAACGATTTTGGACGCGGTTCTTAAGCGCTGGTCGCTCTCTGCGGTTTGAGCTTTGACTACAGGTCGATTCATTTTTTATCCTATTGTGAGCTGAATAAGGAAGGGAAATAGATGTCTCCAATTAACCCTGCTTTGCATACTGAGTTTAAACAGCGGTCTGTTAGGTTACAGATGCTATCAATGTGGGGGGGGCCTTTGTACTGGTTATTCGTATTTCGCCAATACAGGTTTCTTTCTTTCTAGGGCTTAATGTTTCTTGCGGGGAACAAGGGTTAGGATGTTAGGACTGATGCTTTTGAATTACTGCTTTTGATTGATGGAGATGTGGGATTTGGGTTTTTTGTTGATTGTGCTCGCTAAGATCTTTTCTTTCGATCTTATGCCTACGTATTCCCGTTTACCGAAACAGGGAAATCAGAGCGTTCATAGTTCCTCCTATTCTATGGGAGGAAATGGGTGTTTTTGGTGTCTTGTTCAAAGCCCAAGACGTGAAGCGAAAGGTAGTTTGTATCTTGTTCAAAGCCCAAGATGTGAAGCTGAAATGTCTATTTGTGTCTTGTTCAAAGCCCAAGACGTGAAGCTGAAAGACCTCGACTTTAGAGAGAATTTGTCATCTCTAAAGAGGGGGAAGGAGAATTACTTTAACTGGGATACGCGGATCCGAGCAATGCCATAATTTCCGAGGAAAGGGTTTTAACCTGAAGGAGAAGACTTTAACTCAGTGTAGAGCAATGCCATCTTTCCTTAGGAATTTCTCATGCTAAAAGAGGGACAGTGGCATGGATATAGATGATCCAGAGGCTTGCCGCTTACAGCGATTAGATGAAAGGAAAGGAGTTGTTGATGTTTGTGTACTGTGAACGAGGCACAACTTTGATGCTAAAAGGTTGATTGGATCAACCAGTGGTTTTCTTATACAAAAGCCTAAGAGGAGGCTAATTTGTGTCTTGTACAAAGCCCGAGAGAGAGGCTAAAAGTTTTTTGACCCGACGATAGAGTCTTTGTGTCTCGTACAAAGCCTGAGATAGAGGCTATTGTTTGTTTGACTCTACGAGGGAGTCTTTATGTCTCGTACGAAGCCCGAGATAGAGGCTAAAAGTTTGACTCAACAAAAGAGTCTTTGATACTCAACAAGAGAGTGTTTTTGTATCTCGTACGAAGCCCGAGATGGAGGCTAAAGGTTTGTTTCAGTTGAGTGATAGATCCAATATACTGATTTTAAAAGAGAAAATCAGTTCTTATATGAGCAACATTGTACTCAGGGATTTGATCTGAGGATCAGGGATATTTCCTTTTCTTTGAGGAAACGGGAAATCCAAAGGGTATTGAGACTGTCTGAGTCTGCGGGTTCCCTTCCTATTTAACGAAGGGGTCACTTGAGAATGTCTTTGAGACTCAAGGAAGTTAGACTGTCCAAGTCTAGAGTTTTTTTTCTTTTGTACTATGCTTTGAGAAACAGTAGTAGACTCTATGAAATGACTGTTCTATGAGGATGACTAGGTTCTGTTCCTATACCTCTAGGAGGTCGTCGGGACAATTTGTACGAAGCCCAAGAGGAGGCTGAAAACTTTTAAGAAGCCGACGGGTCCTTGTACGAAGCCCAAGAGGAGGCTATCATTCCCGAAGGAAGAGATCATTATACGAAGCCTAAGAGGAGGCTGTGAATACTTCTAAGAAGTCGTAGTGTCCTTGAATAATGCCCAAGAGGAGGCCGATGCTTTTAAGAAGCCCGTGGGTCTATCATCTCCTTTCCATTAGAAGAGATAACTCTTTTAAAGATAAAAACCACTGGTAAACGTGCGAGGTTTACTATCCAGCGACTTTTAGCTTTTAAAGAGGGTTCCTTAGTTAAGGTCCAAGATTATGACCGTAGTGGGTACCCAAACCCCGAGACATTCAAGGCAAGCTATCCACAAGGAATAGATCAAGTCAGGAAAGTTCGAGAATTTAGAAGAAACTCAAAGATGCCATTCACGGAGAATACATTCATCTTGGGGAGTAGAGCTTCTTGACGATTCCTAAGGAGGACAGCCGAAGAGAAGACTGTATCTGGTGCTCCTATTGGGGATCTAGGCGTCTATTTCTACGAATAAATGAAACGGCGTCACCTAGTTCTAGACGTAGTAGCCGGGGAAACTCGAAATATCTATACTATTATTACACAGTAGATATGAGTTTATGAAAGGAGACTTACAGTGAGCAGCCCTACAATACAGTTTATAATATGAAAGCAGTAAATGAAAGCGATAACCACTTACTCGGTTGTAGTGCTTCCATGCTGTTTGGTTAGTTGTTCAACAAAGAAAGATTGAAAACAACAGTATATTCAAAATCAAAGGAGAAAGTGCTTTGAAAAAGAAAGATCTGGGGCTTACAGCTCAAGGAGAGGCCCAGGGTTTTATCAGTGAGCGCACTGTTTGACTTTGTACAGCGAGACTTATACAAGTGACTGGGGCCCAAAAAGGTTTTCTGTACAAAGGGATGGGTCTTACGCTCTCTCAAGAGGCCCAAAAAGGTTTAAAGAAAAAAAAAAGTGGGGCTTATAACACGAGGGTAGGCCCAATTGATTTTTCGTTTAAGAATGGCGATCACGCCGAGGTTTTCTTTTAACGCAGAGGGACTTATACAATAAGTGAGGCCCAAGATGTTTTGGTTAAAAGGGGGATTGGGTCTTACACTCTAATAGAGGCCCAAAGTGTTTGAAAATGATTTATGAGGGTTGAATTAATCCAAAACCCTAATTTGTTTTCAAAATGTATTTAATTGAATAAAAATTCAATTAAAATGATCAAAAATTGTTTAACACACGGAAAACAAATTGTGATCTTGGATTAATGCTTCAAAAATTAAGTATTGACCTACAAAATAATTAGAAAGCATTAAAAGTTGCAAAATCAATGTAGAAAAAATATTTAAAATGCCAAAAACAATAAAAATATTAATTCTTTACAAAAATATCAATTATATGAAATAAATAATATTTTTGGGATTTTTTGTGAAAATAAAATATTTTAACATTTTTTTGAATTATTAAAAAAGAATCAACTCAAAATCATTAAAATTCAGAGAGAAATTAATTTTTGAATCAATTAAACAAAATCACAAAATTCAAATATTTGAATTTCTAAAAATGGCGCCAAGAACAAGCTGAAGAACACGCGCGTGTTCTTGGTTTCTCAGATTTGCATTTTCTATCCAATCTCCATGAATACGTAATCATATCATGAAATCCACATATCATTATGCTCGCCTCAACCTCACGATCATGTCTATGCACTTTAATTTCATTTAAATTAAACATACAACAAGAAATCACGAAGAGACCTCAAGAACCCTAATTTCTGCATGAAGGCTAGGATTTTTGATACACGATTCAAACAATGCAATTAATTGAAGGAAAACATTCCATGCATGATTATGAACATATGGCCAAATTATTGTGCGAGGAAATATGCATAGATTGAGAGATAACCAAGTATGTGCTTACCTCCAAGTCGTGACAGCAAGAGCAGATGTGATTTTGAGTTGGAGGTGTTACAGACAAGTTGTGATGATCTGGGCAGGTTCCCTACACCATATGGAGTGTGTTTGAACACTTGGATTGAATTGAAATGGACTAGATCAGTTTATGGCATCTCAGCTGCAACTTCACTTCAAACTTTTGTGGATGGCAAGTGATTTTGAGATTTTGATGTTCCAGATGTTATGTGAGTGTTTGATCAGCTCATATGTGATGTATGTGAGGTGTGTGAGTGATTGGTTTGATTGGAATTGCTCTCAAACTCAAAACCCGAAAGCTACCTTGCTAAGAAAGGCATTTTTGCCAAGAGAAAGAGATTTTGAGGAAAGCATCTGTTAGATGGCTTTGGTGTCCTCAAACTGACCACAATTGAGCTCTATTTATAGTAGAGCAAGTTTGTTTTGCAAGGAATAGTGCATGGCAGCTGGTAAGTAGGTTTGGCTAATGTTGGCAAATGAAAATCCAAGTCTCCTCTAGCCATTGACTAGAGGTTAGGGCACAGAGCTTTGGTCCCCTTGGTCTTGGATAAGTCTTGACTGATTTCAGATGAGAATGGCTCAGTCCATGCCACCTTGATGGTTCCATTGAATGCCTCATTCCAAATTTGAAGTCTTGTCCCTATTTTGGCCATTCTAGGTTCAACATGCTATTTCTTGTTCCTTGGACCTTGGAGGCTTGGCTCAGTGATTGTCCCCTTTAGATTCAATCCTCTGAGGTGTCCAAGTGGATAGGAGCAATTGAATTAGGCTGATTTTGGCAAATCGACCAAAGTTGCAAATTCTGCCTTGCCTTGACAGATTTCAGCAAGGCAACTTGGCAATGTTGTATCTCATGGTGTAGGTTGAATTTGGCAATGTTCTTGGCCATTTTGGAAAGCTCTTACATGATACAACAACTGTTTGAACAAGTTTGGTTTTGACCTCTTTTGATTCCAAGTGAAAAATCCCCCTACATTTGGCAAAAAGTGAGGCAGAATCTGACTTAGTGAAAATTTCACTAAGTGTTGGAAAAAGTGACATTTTCACTTTTCAGCCACTTTGATCACTCCATAACTCAAAATACTTAATGAATTGGAATGACTTGTGGTTGAAGTTTTTGTAGGTGATAATGAGGGCTACAAATCCATCTTTGGATGAGAAAAAATGGCCTTGTGGTTTAGGAGTTATGGTCCTCCAATGTTGGTACCTTTGCCACTTTATTTTTAACTTAGAAAAATTTCTAAGTTTTATGGTTACCCCTTTTACAAGTTATCTCACTTTTCTTGATTTTTATTGATGAATGATGATTCAAATCATACATTAACATCATTTTAGGGTTAAAAATCCATTTTGGTGAAAAATCTCAAAAAGTCAAAGTTGACTTTTGTGCACAGTTGACTTTTTATCAGATGAATTCCAAACTGTGCAATTCTTCAGGAAATCATGTCCTTGACCTAAACCAAACTTGATGGACATGTTCCATGGGTGTCACAGGGTATACTCAATCATGTATTAGGGTTTGGGAGCATGTCTTGGTCAAAAGTCAAAGTTACAGTTGACTTTTCTCTTAAAACCCTAATTGTGGTGCAGATGAAATAGAGACTTGTTGCTCAAGCTTCTTGGATCAATCCATTGTTCCAAATGGATCAATATGGTATATTAGAGACCCTCAAATCATGTCTTGAGGTCTTGGCTCATGGTTTGTCCCAAAAGTCAACTTAGGGGTGAATTAGGTAAAGAAACCCTAATTCCTGATTTTTGATGAATGCATCCCCTGAGGCAAAATTGACTTGATGCATGGGTTCATGAGGTTCCATGAAGTATATTAGGTTATGTTTTGGATCATTGCCTTGTGCCCAGATGAAAATTTTCCATCTGGAGGCCCTGGTCGACCAAAACCCTAATTTGGTGACACTGGCGATCTTGAGGCTTGATCCACCTAGAAAGGGAGCATCCTTGTGCTTAATCCTTGAAGTGGGAGTCCTTTTGATCCTTTGTGGATATTTAAGAGATTAGACAAGTTGAAGATCATGTCATTTCTTGATTGATCCTTTGTCTAAGCACTCAGAGAGGGCTTGAAACCCTGATTTTGATTGTATTGGATGCTCACCCATCTTTGGGGAGACTGATGAAGCATGATGGTTCATCCATATTGTGATGATGATTTTCCCAATGATGGGAAATCTAAGTGGTCAAAATTTGGGGTATTACAGATGCCCCTATTTAATCTTCTTGGACCCGAAGGTGTGAATGACGAAGGGATTCGGGCATTCGGGGTGCAAGAGGATTAAATATCGGAATACCCGAAATTTTGATGGCGGTTATGAATGGTAGCTTACGTATTCATCTTCTTTAGCTAAGCAATGATGCTTAGAAAGGGTAAACTTCCCCTCGATCCTGGTTTCCTACCAAGGAACTGGTCTCAGTTGTGGAAACAAACTTCCCCTCGATCCTGGTTTCCTACCAAGGAACTGGTCTTAGTGTTTTTTTTTTTTTTTAAACTTCCCCTCGATCCTGGTTTCCTACCGAGGAACTGGTCTTAGTTTCTGATTTAAACTTCCCCTCGATCCTGGTTTCCTACCAAGGAACTGGTCTTAGTTTCTTTTGTCAATAAACTTTACTGACAAGGGACGCTATTCGTAGCGGTTTTCCTTCAAACTTCTCGCCGAATTTTCCTGGGGAGATGCCATTTGAGTAGAAAATGTTTTGTTGTCAGACTTGCTGGGGAACCCATTCGTCTGAGTTGTAGAGGTACACAAACTTCTCTGTTTTGGAGACGCCATTTGTCGATTCTACTGGGGAAAGCGAGTCTCTTGAGAGACTGTTTTCGTTTGGGGTTACATCATACTTTTCTCGGGATCTTCCCGGAGAAATGCCATATGATGGGATCCAATTTTGAGGTGCCAATGACCTTCTCATCAGTGGTTTTTCGGAGCAAAACTGGCGTGCTGCCGAATCTCTGATCACGAGGCTTTCTCTGTGGATTTTCCTTAATCCGGGAAAGCAAGGATATCATCTTCAATGGCGAAGAGTGATGCTTATTGAAAGTTTTCTCTGGCTTTTCAGAGGTTCAAGTTATCAAAGTGGTCAAGGACCAACTTCTTTCCAGAATTAAACTGGAAGCGAGGTTGTTTAGACACAGTATTTCCTGACGAGGAAAGAACTGACAACTCGATTAAGAGGACTTCTACCACTAGGGGACAGGACCGACTAGAGGGATAGTGATGCAATATGAAATGTGAATGCAAATAAAAAATGCATGATGTATGTATGTATGTGCTGACAAAACAGACACAACATACAGACTAAGAGATGAACACAATTGGATACTCGGCCATCGCGGGGCGAAGAAGTACCGTTGATTCAAAATAGAAATTCCACCTTGCTTAGGAGAGATAGTCCCGTTGGGAGCTATGTTGATCGGGCTTAGGAGATGAGAACTCGGCCGAGGATGTCAGACGAAACAAGGTCTCTGACACAGTTGATCCCTTCATTCAGGCGAACTGGTTTAGAAGGAGTACTTTGATTCTGCACTTTGAAGTTCGCTTACTTCGGGAGAAGTGATCGATGTTCTTCTGATGTTCAACAGTCAAAAGAAATGCCATCTTTAATTTAAAAGCAGAAAAAGTTTAACAAGCAAATTTATTTTTGTTTTATTTCAAGAATCGCTGATTAAGTTTAAACAACGTCGTTCTGTAAAGCTAAAACAAGTAAAGAATTACAAACAAAAGCACAAGGGCTCAAATTTTATTGATAAGATGGAGATCAGCCAAACGCGTAATTCTAAAGAGTATATACAAAGTTAGACAATGGTAATTTACAGGGAAAAGGGCTACGTTGAAACATAACGACCACTATCCTTCTACCAACTTTGAGTTCGGGACATCCTGAGCTTCCGTCGAAGATGACCTTTGACTGGAGATTTCCTCCGATAGATGATGCCGTAACTGCTGCTGAGGGACTTGCCTCTGTTGAACATAGTTACTTGCCATTATCCCTAATTTTTTCCTGGATTGTACTATGAGATTTCCAATCCATCGGGATGATTTTTTTTCATGTCTCTAACTTTTGCCTGGACCACCCTTTCGGGTTTTCAATCCACTAAGACGTTTTTTTTAGGCGAAGTATTTCTTGACTACATCAACATTCGTGGGGTAGGCAAATTCCTCTCCGTCCATGGTTGCAAGTCTCAAGGCGCCGCCTGAGAAAGCTTTCGTGACCACATAGGGGCCATCATAATTTGGGGTCCATTTGCCCCGAGAGTTAGTGAGAAATGATTGTATCTTCTTGAGCACGAGGTCTCCTTTTCTGAAAATACGAGGTCGGACCTTTTTGCCTAACGCCCTTTTCATTCTCTGTTGATATAACTGACCGTGGCATAGTGCCGTGATTCTCTTTTCTTCGATCAGGTTCAGTTCGTCGTGTCGACTTTGACACCACTCAGCTTCGGTGAGCTGAGCTTCCATCAATACCCGGATTGATGGGATCTCTACTTCTATGGGGAGCACTGCTTCCATGCCATATACTAGAGAGAAAGGGGTTGCCCCTGTTGAAGTGCGGATAGATGTTCGATAACCGTGGAGAGCAAAGGGTAGCATTTCGTGCCAATCCTTATAGGTTAGAACCATCTTTTGAACGATCTTCTTGATGTTCTTGTTATCCGCTTCTACCGCTCCGTTCATCTTTGGTCGGTAGGGAGATGAGTTATGGTGTTCGATCTTGAACTCTGCACACAACTCCTTCATCATCTTATTGTTCAAGTTAGATCCATTATCAGTAATGATCTCGCTTGGAACACCATAACGGAAGATGATATTGTTTTTGATAAATCGGACCACCACTTGTCGGGTTACATTGGCGAATGACGCTGCTTCGACCCACTTGGTGAAGTAATCAATGGCTACTAGGATGAACCGATGTCCGTTTGAAGCCTTGGGCTCAATCATACCAATCATATCGATTCCCCATATGGAAAATGGCCACGGGGAAGAAAGAACTATGAGATGTGATGGCGGTACATGAATTTTGTCAGAGTATATCTGACACTTGTGACACCTCCTTATGTACTTGTAGCAGTCGGATTCCATGGTCAACCAATAATACCCGGCCCTGAGAATTTTTCTCGCCATTGTGCGTCCGTTGGCATGAGTGCCAAAGGATCCTTCATGAATTTCTTTCATGAGCATGTCTGCTTCTGGTCTATCGACGCATCGGAGCAAGACCATGTCAAAATTTCTCTTATAAAGAGTGTCACCGCTCAGGAAGAAGTTTCCAGCCAATCTTCTGAGGGTTTTCCTGTCTTTTCTGAGTGCCCCAGATGGGTACTCTTGTTTCTGAAGGAAGCATTTGATATCGTGATACCAAGGTCTGTCGTCTATGACTGCTTCAATCGCGAAGATGTAAGCGGGCCGTTCAAGGCGCATGATGTCGATCTTAGGTATGTCATTCCATCGACCTACATTAATCATGGAAGAGAGAGTGGCTAATGCATCAGCCATGTGATTCTCATCACGAGGGATGTGATGAAAGTCGACTCTGTTGAAGAAGGGTAACAACCTTCTTGCATAGTCTTTGTAAGGAATCAATCCTGATTGGTATGTGTTCCAATCTCCTTTTATCTGGTTAATAACCAGGGCTGAATCGCCGTATACGTCCAAGTTTTTGATCCTTAAATCAATCGCTTCTTCGAGACCCATGATACATGCTTCGTATTCGGCCTCGTTGTTCGTACATTTGAACGTAAGTCTGGCAGTGAAAGGAATGTGGGAACTCTGAGGGGTAACAATGATGGCTCCAATTCCGTTTCCATGAAGATTGACTGCTCCGTCAAAGATCAGTCCCCACTGGGAACCTGGTTCTGGCCCTTCACTGGGTAGCAGTTCATCGCAATCTTTCATCTTTAGATACATGACATCTTCGTCTGGGAAGTCAAACCCGATTGATTCTTGATCGTCAATCGGTTGATGAGCCAAATGATCGGCTAAAATACTTCCTTTAACGGCTTTCTGAGCATGGTACTCTATGTCATATTCTGATAGTAACATCTGCCAACGGGCAATCCTTCTTGTGAGAGCAGGTTTTTCGAAAACGTACTTGATTGGATCCATTTTGGAGACCAACCAAGTAGTATGACGAATCATGTATTGGCGAAGACGTTTGGCTGCCCAAGCCAAAGCGCAACAAGTTTTCTCAAGCATTGTGTACCGAGTCTCGTAGTCGGTGAATTTCTTGCTTAGATAGTAAATGGCAGACTCTTTCCTTTTAGTTTCGTCTTGTTGGCCAAGTACACATCCCATTGAGTCCTCTAGGACTGTGAGGTAAATGATCAGTGGTCTCCCTTCCACTGGAGGTGATAGAATCGGAGGATTCAACAGATATTCCTTGATACTGTCGAAGGCGGTTTGGCAATCTTCTGACCAAACGCAATCCTGGTTCATTTTGAGTAATTTGAAAATCAGCGCACATGTCGCGGTCATAAGGAATATGAATCTGGAGATGTAGTTCAAACGTCCCAGGAATCCTCTGACTTGTTTTTCAGTTTTCGGAGAAGGCATTTCCTGAATGGCCTTGACCTTGTCAGGATCAACTTCAATTCCTTTCTGGCTGACGATGAACCCTAGTAATTTCCCCAAACGGACACCGAAGGTGCACTTGTTAGGATTCAAGCGGAGCTTGAATTTTCTTAGACGTTCGAACAATTTTGACAGATGTTCAACATGCTCATTCTCTGTTCTTGATTTTGCAATCAAATCATCGACATATACCTCGATTTCTTTGTGTATCATGTCATGAAATAGAGTAGTCATGGCCCTTTGATAGGTTGCCCCGACATTCTTCAAACCGAACGACATTACCTTGTAACAAAAGGTACCCCATGGGGTAATGAATGAAGTTTTCTCCATGTCTTTCGGCGCCATTTTGATCTGATTATAGCCCGAGAATCCATCCATGAAGGAGAATACTTTGAACTTTGCTGTGCTGTCAACCAGCATGTCAATGTGTGGTAAAGGAAAGTCATCCTTTGGACTTGCCTTGTTTAGATCTCTGTAATCAACACACATTCTGACCTTTCCATCCTTTTTGGGAACGGGTACGATGTTGGCTAACCATTGAGGATATTCAGATGTAGCAAGGAAACCCGCGTCAATCTGTTTCTGTACCTCCTCTTTGATTTTGATGGCCATGTCCGGGTGAGTCCGTCTCAACCTTTGCTTTACTGGCGGACATTCCGATCTTAGCGGTAAGTGATGTTCCACGATGCGGGTATCCAACCCTGGCATATCCTAATAGGACCAAGCGAATACATCAGGGAATTCTTTGAGAAGCTTTATCAAACCCTCTCTGGTAGTTGGACTGAGTAGTGCCCCAATCCTGATTTCTTTTCTCTCTTTTTCCGAACCCAAGTTTACCGTTTCCAACGGCTCTTTATGAGGTTCAATGGACCTTTCCTCTTGTCTGAGTAGTCGGGAGATCTCTTCTGGAATTTCGTTGTCATTTTCTTCTTCAGCCTCGAATACCGGGAACTCAAAGTTGGAAGAAGGCATCAGATCGTATGTTTCAACGGGGTTTAAAACAAGCAATCTGCATGACGTGATGATTCGTGTTTAGAAGAGATAGAGAAAATGTAAGTGTGTGCAGTGTATTTATTTTACTGCTTGTTTTTATTTTTGAATTGTTTTTTAGGATTACCATTTTCTGAAAAAGAAAAAAGAGAAAACAGCAATTAATGCGGAAATTACAGAACGACGTTATTTTATTAATGAACAAGTCGAATCTTGAAACTACAGCCCTATAAAACAAAACTCTGTCGCTTTGGGCGAAGCGAAGAGGGAAATTTACAGAAAGCGAGCCCTATCAAAACATTCGTTTCACCTGGGCAGGGTAAAAGGTTAAAGATGGCAATTACTTTGACTGACGAATGACCTTCGGAACCTCGACGGTAACCCATTGGCGGCGAACTCCTCGGTGAATCACAAAGTCTGGCACCTTCCTTGATTTGTCTTCAGAAATGACGCTGATTTCTGGTGGAGCAGGATCATTGGAATCTGTTTCCCAAGCAGAATTGTCGTAGGAGGATTCCTCTGTTGCATTTTGCATAGGATTGGTGCTCTCAGCTGTATCTCCCCATCCAGTTGACTGGATATCTTCGAGCCTGATACGAGAGCTTTCGGGAGCAGTGTACTTGACCATAAAGTCGTATTTTCCACTTGGTTGTCCCAGAGTGTCCCAAACTTCTTTGGAACTGGAGAAGTCATCCCTCTCGATGACGTTGACCTCGGGAAAAGCATAGTTGATGAATTCTAGTCCTGCAAATGTTGCGAATTCATCTTCATGTTGAGTAGCTTCTGAATGACCTGAGTGTTGATCCCATGACATGGTGGGGACACAGGTATTATGTTCAATGATGCTCAACTGAGTTTCATTACTCGGCTGACTTTCTGGCCCCAAGTCTCCTGGGTAAGGTTGCCACATTGGCAGACCATCCATCGGGCCATAGTAGGTAGAGTCAAAGTTGTCTTTCATTAGAGTGTCTTCCTCTAATGAGTTTGGCGGAGCACGACATCCTTCTGGATCACAACCTCCGTATATCAGTTCGACATCTGATCTTGGTATAAATCTCGGACTTTCTGTAGAAAAGCAAAAAGGCATAGGCACCTCTTCCTGAGACATATAGCCGTCCTTGTTAAGGTAGGACTTCCATTCTTCATCCGTGTCAGAGGAATCCTCCTCATTGATAGCATGAACTGTCTGAGACACTGGGTGAAGAAAACCTCCACTGTGGAAGAAGTTTTGAAGGGGATGAAAACTTTCATCGTTGGCAACTGTCTAGGTACAGGTTGCAGAAAAACCAAGACCCTTCTTTGTTTTATTGTCAATAGGGATGACAAGTCGTCCCCATCCTGTCATATCGATACTCTCGACCGCTTTGATAGCATCTTTGTATGAAGAAATTGAAGTTCCTTCTTCGGATTTATCATTCTTGCTCACCGATAGTGCTTGGAACTGAGTTCCAATAACCTCCTCGGGTTCTACACAAGCAAATGATGATAGGTTACTCACAAGCAAGGCTTGTTCCCCACAAACCGTGACAAGTTGATCGTTCTTGACGAACTTTAGCTTTTGGTGGAGGGTTGAAGTAACCGCTTCAGCCTGATGTATCCAAGGTCTTCCTAATAAACAACTGTATGTTGCCCGGATGTCCATGACCTGGAAAGTGATTTGGAAAGTGATTTGGAAAGTGTGAGGACCAATAGTTATGGGAAGATCAACTTCGCCGATAACTGTTTTTCTGGATCCGTCGAATGCTTTGACGACGACCTCGCTGACTCTCATCGAAGGGCCCTTAAATGATAATTGCATCAAAGTGGACTTCGGCATAACATTCAGGGCTGACCCTGTGTCTACCAGTACGTTGGCTAAAGCATCGCCCTGGCAGTTAACTGTAATGTTAAGCGCCATGTTATGACGACGACCCTCTTCAGGTAATTCCTCATCACTAAATCCCAAATTATTGCAGGAAGTGATGTTAGAGACAATACTATCGAACTGTCTGATTGTTACATCCTGTTCCACAAAGGCTTGCTCCAAGACTTTCTGTAGAGCCTCTATGTGTGCTTCTGAACTGAGTAACAGTGATAATACTGAGATCTTTGAAGGAGTCTGTAACAGTTGATCAACAATGTTATATTCACTCCTTTGGATGAGCTTTAGCATCTCATCTTTGTCTTTTGAAAAGTCGGGATTACCAAATTGACTGACTGGTGGATCAGGAATTTCCGCCTGAAGTTCCTTTTCTTTGTTGGATTCTCCAACCCCTCAGTTGAAGATTCGACCGCTCCGTGTTACACGACTGATGTCTGCAATATTCACGACGGAGGGTAATGGAATTTCCTTTCCATTCTCGATTATTGTTGCACCGTATTTGTAAGGGATTGCCTTAGCTGATTCATACGGTAGTGGCCCCGGTAGATAGATGACTATGGGAACCTTCTGATTTTTCTGACCATCATAAGTAACCTTGATCTGTTCCCGGTTGGGAACTCTAGATTTGTCAAGTAGAGGGATGATGGCAAAAACATCCCTGGTCCTGTGAAGACCAGAGATCGTGACAACATCCTCAACTTGCTCGGCAAGGTAGTTCGGCGACCAAATGATGGGTCCAGAACCCGGATATGGACGAATTTCTCCATGATCGACCTGACCCTGAAGAGCTGCTCTCACAAGGTAACACCCTTGGTTACTTTCCGAACAGACGCTGCAACTGTCATAGTTGTGGGGTGGCACCTGGCCACACCCACTTTGAATACAATGTAACCTCACTAGGTTAGCTTCCACTGATCGGACATCCTGACTCTGACGCCGAGTAGGATTCCTGTTACTGATACTAATTTGCTGAGTATCTTCGTCCATATATATTGGCATCCACCAATGATTTAACAAGTGCTGAAGTGCCTCCTGGACAAGGGTACAACCTCGATCGTTTTCGCAACCCGCTTTACAGTTTTCATAGTCATGTGATATTAAGAATCCAAGTCGGACCTGCTCAGCATGTAACTCTACCAGGTTGGTATCCATTACGCGAATATCGAAGATCTAAACCATGTTGATTTGATAGGAGTTCCTATCATGGTAGTCTTGGATCCATCCAAGATCCATCTGACGCTGGAGGGCCTCTTGTATGAAAGAGCATCCCTGTTTGTTTACCGAGCAAATCAGACAGGAACTGTAATCGTGCCGCGGCAGATTATGATACTGGCTTTGCCTTGAGTGCATCGCCACCAAGTTGACATTCATCGCATGGACGTCATGGTTTTGAATGACGTTGGAATTCGTGTAAACTATGTTAACTCCACGAACTCGGTGCTCTTGGATCCATCCAAGATCCATTTGTTCCTGTAGAGCTGCTTGCACTACAGAACACCCCTGGTTGTCTTTAGAGCAGATATCACACTGGTGATAATTATGAGGTGGCACATGGCCATATCCACTCTGTCTACAATGCATCTTGACCAGATTGGTCCCCAATAAGAGTACATCGTGAATTTGATAGACATTGTTAGTCTCTTTCTCAATCAGATTGACTGCAGCTTTCTCGTGTTGAGGCAGCGGGTTCGTAAGAACATTAGGATTCGTATCTTTGAAAGATAAGAGCCCGCTCATAACAAGCTTTTGAACGTCGGATTTGAAATTGAGACAAGTCTCAATGTTATGCCCTGAACCTCCTTGATGATAAGGGCATGTCTGATCCGCTTTAAACCAAAAAGGCGGATTTTTCGGAACTGAAAGGGGAGACTTAGTCTGGATGTGCCCCTTAGCCAGCAGTAACGGAAACAGCTCTGCGTACGCTACGGGTATAGGATCAAATCCTGGTGGCCGAGTTGTACGGTTGTTGTTATATGGAGGACGAGCCTGCTGAAGAGGCTGTTGTGTCCTTTGTTGGTCAGGTTGGCTCTGCGCAACCTGAGGTTGATACATAGGAACAGGCGCGGGGCCGATAGCAGGAGTAACAGCTGCTACTGGCTGATAACGTCGCCTTTGCTTTCCGAGAGAAATATTCCCAATATCCTGCTCTTTTTTCTTAGGGAGAGCACTACCGTATTTTTTAGTACCACTCGTCGATCTAGTGTCTTTTACCAAACGTCCCTCTCGGACGGTTTCCTCAAGACGTACACCCATGCCGACCATTTCGGTGAAATCACTGGGTGCACTGGAAATCATTCGGTCATAGTAAAATGAGCTTAAGGTATTTAAGAAGATTTTTGTCATCTCTTTTTCCTCAAGAGGTGGA
Source organism: Lathyrus tuberosus (assembly GCA_022829125.1). NCBI lineage: Eukaryota > Viridiplantae > Streptophyta > Magnoliopsida > Fabales > Fabaceae > Lathyrus > Lathyrus tuberosus. Next base: position 9,218,250 of record JALAZF010000201.1, on the reverse strand, counting down.
CAAATTTGAGCGGCAATTTCACGCCACCTTTGAGCATACTCCTTAAAGGTTTCCTTGTCCTTTTGTGACATTGATCTGAGTTGATCTCTGTCGGGTGCCATGTCCAAATTGTACTTGTATTGTTGGACGAAGGCAGTACCAAGATCTCTGAATGTACTGATCGTAGTACGGTTTAAACCCATGTACCATTTGAGTGCGGCACCGGTTAAACTATCCTGGAAGTAGTGAATCAGCAGGTCCTGATTCTCCATCTGAGCTGACATCCGCCGAGCGTACATCACCAGATGGCTCTGAGGGCAAGAGTTACCCTTGTATTTTTCAAAGTCGGGCACTTGGAACTTGTGCGGGACTTTCACATTTGGGACCAAGCAGAGGTCTGCGGCGTCCTTTCCAAATAGATCCTGACCGCGAATGGCTTGCAGCTCTTTCTGCATTTCCAAGAACTGCTCCTGGAATTCATCCATTCTGTCAAACATAGTTTCCTTCTTACCAGAAGGTGTCTGTGGAATCTGTCCTTCTGGGACAGTGTGCACCACAGGGGGTGGTACCGTGACTACGGCAGTAAGTCTTTGCGCTTCCCGAAGTTTGTAACCTTCAGGAGTCTTGAGTATGCCCCTGGCATCTTCGCTTTCCCGAAGTTTGTAACCTTCAGGCCCAGCGGCTTCTGTTGCGATTCCCTGATCTTCAGTGATCGGCGGGACATATCCTTCCGGGATATAGTTAACAGGCATGCCCCAAGGACGATCTTTCGGCATCTGATACCTAGGATCATACTTTTCTATGATGGGCGTTGAGGTGATCTCCGAGATCACAGTTCTTTGTAGCTGAGCTTCTGCCATGGCTTGCATGTCGTTACGAAGCTTTCTCATATCCTTTCTCAGAGCGTCGATCTCTTCTTTCAACTCTCTGTTTTCTTCCTCAAGATCATCCATCTTTTTCTGACGATTGGCCCGAGTATTATACGAATGAGACAGTTTGACTCTAGAATCGAGACATAAACGTGAGATTCGTAGGGAAGAAGAATACGCGATGTGAGAATGATGAATGCAATGATTATATTAATTGTTGTTTTTTTGGTTTAATCAAAATAAACTTCGACAATTAGATTGCAAATATCAAACAGTGGGGAAACCCCTTTTTATTGAAATTCAAAGGATTACAGAAATGGAAATACAGTAGATTACAAAGTGCAGAAACAGAAACCTAAACTAATGGGTCCCGAGTCCTCTCTGAGGAGAAACCGGGTGCTGATTCTGGTATCTTCCTTTTCTTTGACCGGGGCGCTTGGGCCGTTGTCGGGTTGTCATTCCTTTGCCAAGTGAAAGGAGTGAGCAAATTCCTTTGGTCATCTTGATTCTCTACAGCATGCTGCTCCAAAATTTCAATCAGAGCATCTTTCTCTTTTAGTAGTTGCTGTATTTGGATACACTCTACGTCGAGGGTACGGTACTTGTTCTTCCAAGATCTTCTTTCCTTTTGAACCTTGTTGAGAGTAACCTGAAGCTTTTCAGTTTCCGTCATGAAGTACATGACAGTTTCCCTTGGCGGAAGAATTCCGTAACGAGGATAAGGCATCCTTAGCTTGAGAGCTCTGGTTTGTACCCAATGGAGATAAGGCTCCACCGAGACACAGTCCGGTTTTCCCAGAGGCTCTCGTCCTTTCTTATGAACCTGTTTCCAAGCTTGCACTATTTCCGTCTTTAGTGCTCTGTCATTTTCTCCTTCTTTGAAGAAAAGACCTTCCAGATGAACACCCAGTGGGATGTGTCTCATCGGGTATCCAAATTGACGAAGAACCAATATCGGATGATAGTTGATTCCTCCTTTAGTTCCTATGAGGGGTACGCTGGGGAAGTTTCCATAACGGTCAATGATTCTGATTCCCTCATAAATCCTATTACACCAATCTATATCGGAATTGGTGAGAGACATAATCTTCTGCGACCAACGTAAGATACTCTTACAATCCCAAAAAGCAGCAGACTTGGGCAAGTGCGAGATAAACCATTTATAAAGCAAAGGTACACAACATGTGATCTCCCCTCCGCTGTACAAATTTCCCAAGTGTACAGAATGATACGCATCTGCGAGCAAAGTTGGCACATGGTTTCCAATGAGAAAAACCCTAATAGCGTTGATATCGACGAAGTTATTGATGTTGGGAAACAAAAATAATTCGTACGTGAGCAAGACAAAGATGCTTTCAAAAGCAGTCCCGTTCCCTATACTAGCAAAGTACAGAGCCTTTTTTGTCAAGAACTGGGCTGGCAAACCTGGGATGCCACCCTTAGTGGTCATGTGAGTCCTGACCTCAGACTCGTCCAAATGAATTGCTCTTGTAATAGTCTGATTCTTTGGAATTTCTTCCAGTCCAGAAAATGGAGCTCGATCAGTGATATGTGAATCAGTCAGATGAGAATACTCCTCCAGCGTTGGTGATAGCTGGTAATCCGGGAATGTGAAACAGTGATAAACCGGATCGTAGAACTGAATGAGCGCGTCCATGATCCCCTCAATCACATGGACTCTTAACAGTGGTAGCAAACCACCGTGCTTGGCTCTAAAAGCTTCTGGGTTAACGATCATCCTTGATAACCTTCTCAAATCTCCTAACTTTGGAACCTTGAAGGTATACTGGCAAGTTCTCCTTCTACCGAAATCCATTAGCGTAATCTTTTTTTCTGATATTTGCAATCACAGTCTTAGTTTAATTTGAAAAACAGAGAGACTAGAAGAGAAAGTTTTTTGAATGTTTTAATGTTTTATTAAATGGATGCATGAATGCAACACACAAAAACATAGAAAAAACATGGGGTCAGAGGGTCGTTGTCATGAAGTAAAGGCTCTACCCATCCCCAAAGGTTTATACTAGGGTGATTTTTATACCTGTACTCATTATCATCAGCTCCTCCCAGGAAGACAGACAACAAGCGGATCGCCAGCGAGTTGTGTGCAATCTTAGAGTAAGTGCCATTCACCGAGAATAGATCACCAGCCTCAAATGAGGGTAGTATCGCGTAACAACTATTTCCGATAGTTTCCGCACTACAAAAGAGGTTGGCTTTTCTTAAGTGTATACTCAAACTCACCACATACGGCATCACCCACATTCCCAGTAGCAGAAAAATAAACACATATTCAATTAGGAAAAGCAATATATATATTTGTCCTAATCATCCTAGACTTATAAAGCTATGAATCCTAAGTTCCTGACAGAAAATGGGTTCCCCGGCGGAAGCCCTAATCTGTGGTTCTCTGCCTAAGAGATGGACCAGCATAGGTCAATCTTTCTCTTCGGTAGAGTTCCCATTTTCCGTAGAAAACGGGGATGATGCCCTAAGGAAGAAAGATCTTGGCAATGACTCCCCAGCAGAGTCGCCATTTTACAAGGAAAACAGAAAGAAAGAAAGATCTGCCCCACGGTGGGCGCCACTTTTCTGTGAAAAATGGGGACGACCGTGCCTAGATCTAACTTTGAACGGCCCCACGGTGGGCGCCACTTTTCTGTGAAAAATGGGGACGACCGTGCCTAGATCTAACTTTGAACGGCCCCACGGTGCGCGCCACTTTTCTGTGAAAAATGGGGACGACCGTGCCTAGATCTAACTTTGAACGGCCCCACGGTGGGCGCCACTTTTCTGTGAAAAATGGGGACGACCGTGCCTAGATCTAACTTTGAACGGCCCCACGGTGGGCGCCACTTTTCTGTAGCGAGCGATTTTGGACGCGGTTCTTAAGCGCTGGTCGCTCTCTGCAGTTTGAGCTTTGACTACAGGTCGATTCATTTTTTATCCTATTGTGAGCTGAATAAGGAAGGGAAATAGATGCTCCAATTAACCCTGCTTTGCATACTGAGTTTAAACAGCGGTCTGTTAGGTTACAGATGCTATCAATGTGGGGGGGGGGGCCTTTGTACTGGTTATTCGTATTTCGCCAATACAGGTTTCTTTCTTTCTAGGGCTTAATGTTTCTGGCAGGGAATAAGGGTTAGGATGTTAGGACTGATGCTTTTGAATTACTGCTTTTGATTGATGGAGATGTGGGATTTGGGTTTTTTGTTGATTGTGCTCGCTAAGATCTTTTCTTTCGATCTTATGCCTACGTATTCCCGTTTACCGAAATAGGGAAATCAGAGCGTTCGTAGTTCCTCCTATTCTATGGGAGGAAATGGGTGTTTTTGGTGTCTTGTTCAAAGCCCAAGACGTGAAGCGAAAGGTAGTTTGTATCTTGTTCAAAGCCCAAGATGTGAAGCTGAAATGTCTATTTGTGTCTTGTTCAAAGCCCAAGACGTGAAGCTGAAAGACCTCGACTTTAGAGAGAATTTGTCATCTCTAAAGAGGGGGAAGGAGAATTACTTTAACTGGGATACGCGGATCCGAGCAATGCCATAATTTCCGAGGAAAGGGTTTTAACCTGAAGGAGAAGACTTTAACTCAGTGTAGAGCAGTGCCATCTTTCCTTAGGAATTTCTCATGCTAAAAGAGGGACAGTGGCATGGATATAGATGATCCAGAGGCTTGCCGCTTACAGGGATTAGATGAAAGGAAAGGAGTTGTTGATGTTTGTGTACTGTGAACGAGGCACAACTTTGATGTTAAAAGGTTGATTGGATCAACCAGTGGTTTTCTTATACAAAAGCCTAAGAGAAGGCTAATTTGTGTCTTGTACAAAGCCCGAGAGAGAGGCTAAAAGTTTTTTGACCCGACGATAGAGTCTTTGTGTCTCGTACAAAGCCCGAGATAGAGGCTATTGTTTGTTTGACTCTACGAGGGAGTCTTTGTGTCTCGTACGAAGCCCGAGATAGAGGCTAAAAGTTTGACTCAACAAGAGAGTCTTTGATACTCAACAAGAGAGTGTTTTTGTATCTCGTACGAAGCCCGAGATGGAGGCTAAAGGTTTGTTTCAGTTGAGTGACAGATCCAATATACTGATTTTAAAAGAGAAAATCAGTTCTTATATGAGCAACACTGTACTCAGGGATTTGATCTGAGGATCAGGGATATTTCCTTTTCTTTGAGGAAACGGGAAATCCAAAGGGTATTGAGACTGTCCGAGTCTACGAGTTTCCTTCCTATTTAACGAAGGGGTCACTTGAGAATGTCTTTGAGACTCAAGGAAGTTAGACTATCCAAGTCTAGAGTTTTTTTCTTTTGTACTATGCTTTGAGAAACAGTAGTAGACTCTATGATAGGACTGTTCTATGAGGATGACTAGGTTCTGTTCCTATACCTCTAGGAGGTCGTCGGGACAATTTGTACGAAGCCCAAGAGGAGGCTGGAAACTTTTAAGAAGCCGACGGGTCCTTGTACGAAGCCCAAGAGGAGGCTATCATTCCCGAAGGAAGAGATCATTATACAAAGCCTAAGAGGAGGCTGTGAATACTTCTAAGAAGCCGTAGTGTCCTTGAATAATGCCCAAGAGGAGGCCGATGCTTTTAAGAAGCCCGTGGGTCTATCATCTCCTTTCCATTAGGAGAGATAACTCTTTTAAAGATAAAAACCACTGGTAAATGTGCGAGGTTTACTATCCAGCGACTTTTAGCTTTTAAAGAGGGTTCCTTAGTTAAGGTCCAAGATTATGACCGTAGTGGGTACCCAAACCCCGAGACATTCAAGGCAAGCTATCCACAAGGAATAGATCAAGTCAGGAAAGTTCGAGAATTTGGAAGAAACTCAAAGATGCCATTCACGGAGAATACATTCATCTTGGGGAGTAGAGCTTCTTGACGATTCCTAAGGAGGACAGCCGAAGAGAAGACTGTATCTGGTGCTCCTATTGGGGATCTAGGCGTCTATTTCTACGAATAAATGAAACGGCGTCACCTAGTTCTAGACGTAGTAGCCGGGGAAACTCGAAATATCTATACTATTATTACACAGTAGATATGAGTTTATGAAAGGAGACTTACAGTGAGCAGCCCTACAATACAGTTTATAATATGAAAGCAGTAAATGAAAGCGATAACCACTTACTCGGTTGTAGTGCTTCCATGCTGTTTGGTTAGTTGTTCAACAAAGAAAGATTGAAAACAACAGTATATTCAAAATCAAAGGAGAAAGTGCTTTGAAAAAGAAAGATCTGGGGCTTACAGCTCAAGGAGAGGCCCAGGGTTTTATCAGTGAGCGCACTGTTTGACTTTGTACATCGGGACTTATACAAGTGACTGGGGCCCAAAAAGGTTTTATGTACAAAGGGATGGGTCTTACGCTCTCTCAAGAGGCCCAAAAAGGTTTAAAGAAAAAAAAGAGTGGGGCTTATAACACGAGGGTAGGACCAATTGATTTTTCGTTTAAGAATGGCGATCGCGCCGAGGTTTTCTTTTAACGCAGAGGGACTTATACAATAAGTGAGGCCCAAGATGTTTTGGTTAAAAGGGGGATTGGGTCTTACACTCTAATAGAGGCCCAAAGTGTTTGAAAATGATTTATGAGGGTTGAATTAATCCAAAACCCTAATTTGTTTTCAAAATGTATTTAATTGAATAAAAATTCAATTAAAATGATCAAAAATTGTTTAACACATGGAAAACAAATTGTGATCTTGGATTAATGCTTCAAAAATTAAGTATTGACCTACAAAATAATTAGAAAGCATTAAAAGTTGCAAAATCAATGTAGAAAAAATATTTAAAACGCCAAAAACAATCAAAATATTAATTCTTTACAAAAATATCAATTATATGAAATAAATAATATTTTTGGGATTTTTTGTGAAAATAAAATATTTTAACATTTTTGTGAATTATTAAAAAAAGAATCAACTCAAAATCATTAAAACTCAGAGAGAAATTAATTTTTGAATCAATTAAACAAAATCACAAAATTCAAATAATTGAATTTCTAAAAATGGCGCCAAGAACAAGCTGAAGAACACGCGCGTGTTCTTGGTTTCTCAGATTTGCATTTTCTATCCAATCTCCATGAATACGTAATCATATCATGCAATCCACATATCATTATGCTCGCCTCAACCTCACGATCATGTCTATGCACTTTAATTTCATTTAAATTAAACATACAACAAGAAATCACGAAGAGACCTCAAGAACCCTAATTTCTGCATGAAGGCTAGGATTTTTGATACACGATTCAAACAATGCAATTAATTGAGGGAAAACATTCCATGCATGATTATGAACATATGGCCAAATTATTGTGCGAGGAAATATGCATAGATTGAGATATGACCAAGTATGTGCTTACCTCCAAGTCGTGACAGCAAGAGCAGATGTGATTTTGAGTTGGAGGTGTTACGGAAAAGTTGTGATGATCTGGGCAGCTTCCCTACACCATATGGAGTGTGTTTGAACACTTGGATTGAATTGAAATGGACTGGATCAGTTTATGGCATCTCAGCTGCAACTTCACTTCAAACTTGTGTGGATGGCAAGTGATTTTAAGATTTTGATGTTCCAGATGTTATGTGAGTGTTTGATCAGCTCATATGTGATGTATGTGAGGTGTGTGAGTGATTGGTTTGATTGGAATTGCTCTCAAACTCAAAACCCGATAACTACCTTGCTAAGAAAGGCATTTTTGCCAAGAGAAAGAGATTTTGAGGAAAGCATCTGTTAGATGGCTTTGGTGTCCTCAAACTGACCACAATTGAGCTCTATTTATAGTAGAGTAAGTTTGTTTTGCAAGGAATAGTGCATGGCAGCTGGTAAGTAGGTTTGGCCAATGTTGGCAAATGAAAATCCAAGTCTCCTCTAGCCATTGACTAGAGGTTAGGGCACAGAGCTTTGGTCCCCTTGGTCTTGGATAAGTCTTCACTGATTTCAGATGAGAATGGCTCAATCCATGCCACCTTGATGGTTCCATTGAATGCCTCATTCCAAATTTGAAGTCTTGTCCCTATTTTGGTCATTCTAGGTTCAACATGCTATTTCTTGTTCCTTGGACCTTGGAGGCTTGGCTCAGTGATTGTCCCCTTTAGATTCAATCCTCTGAGGTGTCCAAGTGGATAGGAGCAATTGAATTTGGCGGATTTTGGCAAATCGACCAAAGTTGCAAATTATGCCTTGCCTTGACAGATTTCAGCAAGGCAACTTGGCAATGTTGTATCTCATGGTGTAGGTTGAATTTGGCAATGTTCTTGGCCATTTTGGAAAGCTCTTACATGATACAACAACTATTTGAACAAGTTTGGTTTTGACCTCTTTTGATTCCAAGTGAAAAATCCCCCTACATTTGGCAAAAAGTGAGGCAGAATCTGACTTAGTGAAAATTTCACTAAGTGTTGGAAAAAGTGACATTTTCACTTTTCAGCCACTTTGATCACTCCATAACTCAAAATACTTAATGAATTGGAATGACTTGTAGTTGAAGTTTTTGTAGGTGATAATGAGGGCTACAAATCCATCTTTGGATGAGAAAAAATGGCCTTGTGGTTTAGGAGTTATGGTCCTCCAAAGTTGGTACCTTTGCCACTTTATTTTTAACTTAGAAAAATTTCTAAGTTTTATGGTTACCCCTTTTACAAGTTATCTCACTTTTCTTGATTTTTCTTGATGAATGATGATTCAAATCATACATTAACATCATTTTAGGGTTAAAAATCCATTTTGGTGAAAAATCTCAAAAAGTCAAAGTTGACTTTTGTGCACAGTTGACTTTTTATCAGATGAATTCCAAACTGTGCAATTCTTCAGGAAATCATGTCCTTGACCTAAACCAAACTTGATGGACATGTTCCATGGGTGTCATAGGGTATATTCAATCATGTATTAGGGTTTGGGAGCATGTCTTGGTCAAAAGTCAAAGTTACAGTTGACTTTTCTCTTAAAACCCTAATTGTGGTGCAGATGAAATTGAGACTTGTTGCTCAAGCTTCTTGGATCAATCCATTGTTCCAAATGGATCAATATGGTATATTAGAGACCCTCAAATCATGTCTTGAGGTCTTGGCTCATGGTTTGTCCCAAAAGTCAACTTAGGGGTGAATTAGGTAAAGAAACCCTAATTCCTGATTTTTGATGAATGCATCCCCTGAGGCAAAATTGACTTGATGCATGGGTTCATGAGGTTCCATGAAGTATATTAGGTTATGTTTTGGATCATTGCCTTGTGCCCAGATGAAAATTTTCCATCTGGAGGCCCTGGTCGACCAAAACCCTAATTTGGTGACACTAGCGATCTTGAGGCTTGATCCACCTAGAAGGGAGCATCCTTGTGCTTAATCCTTGAAGTGGGAGTCCTTTTGATCCTTTGTGGATATTTAAGAGATTAGACAAGTTGAAGATCATGTCATTTCTTGATTGATCCTTTGTCTAAGCACTCAGAGAGGGCTTGAAACCCTGATTTTGATTGTATTGGATGCTCACCCATCTTTGGGGAGACTGATGAAGCATGATGGTTCATCCATATTGTGATGATGATTTTCCCAATGATGGGAAATCTAAGTGGTCAAAATTTGGGGTATTACACTGTATTGGGATGCTTTCAGAGGAATGAGGCTCGATACGACCGAGTTATTACCATTCAAAGGCAGTCTAGTAGGGTTCTTGGGAGAACAGGTGCAGGTGCTCGGGCACTTAGCATTACCGACCACCTTTGGCAACAAGGATAATGTGAAGACCGTCCGAGTGTGGTACCTGATAGTCAACGCTGCTTCACCCTATAACATCATTATAGGCCGACCATCATTCAATGCCCTGGAAGCTTCTCTTTCAACTCTGTATTTGACCATGAAATTCCCACTTAGAAATGGTCGGGTTAGTATTATCAAAGGCGACCAGGGGCTGGCCAGAAAGTGTTATAAAGATAACCTAAAGTTGAAAAGAAAGGAACCCACAGGAGAAGCGGATCACAAGAATACCCTCAAAGTTCACCTGGTCGACATAGACCAAGGTGATGATTCAGTTGAAGACAACATAATGCCCAACGAAGAAACAAAGCAAGTCCAGATTGGGCACCTACCGTCCCATGTTACACACATCGGAATCAACTTGTCCCCTGAAGAGGAGAAAAATATCGTTCAAACACTAAAAGACAATGTGGATCTTTTCGCCTGGAAACCTTTAGACATGCCAGAGATAGATACCAATTTCATGTGCCATCACTTAGCAATCGGTCTGGATATCAATCCAGTTTCCCAAAGGAAAAGAAAAGGTGGTAATGAAAAGAAGAAATCAATTGTAGAGGAAGTCGAGAAGCTGTTATAGGCCGGGTTCATCAAGGAGATCAAGTATCCGACCTGGTTATCCAACGTGGTGATTGTATAGAAGAAATCCGGGAAATGGCGAATGTGTGTAGACTTCACGAATCTCAACAAGGTGTGTCCTAAAGATCTGTTTCCATTTCCAAACATTGATTGGCTGATAGATGCTACGTCTGGTTTCCGTTTGCTCAGCTTTATGGATGCATACTCCAGATATAATCAGATCCGGATGAATCCAATAGACGCACCAAAAACCTCCTTCATGACACATCAGAGCAATTATTATTATGAGGTCATGCCCTTTGGACTCAAAAATGATGGGGCTACTTACCAGAGGCTGACGGATAAGGTGTTCGCTACTCAGATAGGTCAAAATCTGGAGGTTTATGTAGATGACATAGTTATCAAGACAAACGCAAACTGGTCACATGTAAAGGATTTAATGGAAACCTTTGAATCCATAAGAAGCTACAACATGAGACTAAACCCGGACAAGTATACCTTTGGAGTACAAGCCGGGAAGTTCCTCGGATTTATGCTCACCAACTAGGGAATAGAGGCGAACCCGGACAAATCCCAGGCTATAATAGATATGAGAAGTCCAACCACGAAAAAGGAGGTCCAACAGCTGACCGGGAGACTACCCGCATTGTCACGATTTTTATCATTTGCAGGAGACAAATCAATAAACTTCTTTGCATCTATAAGGAAGTCTAAGGTGTTTGAATAGAAATAGGCATATGAAGAAGCCTTTTAAGAAGTAAAGTGTTTTCTGTCCTCGCCTCTTATCCTAGTAAGACCCAAAGAAAACACACCTTTGGTCTTATACTTTTCGGTCACGGATAAAGCCCTTAGCTCGATTTTAGTACAAGATGGAGAAGACGGAGAACGACCCGTGTACTTTATCATCAAAGTTCTAAAAGGGGCAAAGCTAAGGTACCCGAAGATTAAACGGTTGGCGCTGGCAGTAGTTATCACAGCCCGGAAGCTGAGACATTATTTTCAAGGTCACCCCATCACAGTAAAGACGAATTACCCAATCAAACAAATACTGAATAAAGCCCGACTTAGCAGGACAGATGGTCAAGTGGGCAGTAGAGCTCTCCGAGTATGACATCAAATTTGTGCCCAGAACTAGTATCAAGTCACAGATAATGGCTGATTTTGTGGTAGAATTAAGTGCACCAGCTGGAGAAGAGATCTCAAACAGATGGATCCTCTATGTAGATGGATCTTCAAATCTCAGGGGAAGCAGAGCGGAAATAATTCTGGAATGACCCGAAGATCTAACATTAGAACAATCTTTAGGTTTCAATTTTCAGGTTAGCAATAACCAAGCAGAGTATGAAGCTTTGATTGCCGGAATGAACTTGGCAAGAGAGGTCGGAGTAACACATTTATTAGTGAAGACCGACTCTCAGCTAGTGGTCGGACAGATGAAGAACGAGTACCAGACGAAGGATTCCACCCTGATAAAGTACCTTGAGACAGCTTCAGGAATATCCAAAGCGTTCTCAAAATTTGAAGTCGTCAACATCCCAAGAGAAGACAATGCCCGGGCCGACCTTCTAGCCCGATTAGCAAGCTCAAAAAATTCAAGAATGAATAAGACTGTGATCCATGAAGTTCTCAAAGCACCCAGCATTCAATCAGAGGAAGTTTTAACAATAGAGGATGTCCAAGGATGGATGAGGCCCAGTATCAGCTATCTGACCCAGGAAATATTACCTGAAGATGTTAATGAAGCCCGAAAGATTAAAAGAATAGCTTCTCGATATGTCATAATCTCGAACACGCTGTACAAGATGGGTAGGTGAACACCTATGCTCAGATGTGTGTCAGAGCTTGAGATTGAACTGGTAATTAAAGAGGTCCACGAGGGAGCCTGTGGTAGCCACATCGGTGGGAGAGCACTATCCGAAAAAATCCTAAGAGCCAAGTACTACTGGCCACATATGATGCGAGATTGCATCGAGTACGTTAGAAAATGAGAAAAGTGCCAAGTATTCCCTCCAATTAAACACCTACCAGCTGAGTCGCTCAATTAGATTTCATCTCCATGGTTGTTCCATCAGTGGGGAGCAGACATCCTATGACCATTCCCAGTTGCTTCAGGAAAACTCAAGTTCCTAATCGTTGCAGTTGACTATTTCACAAAATGGGTGGAAGCCAAGGCTGTTGCTCGGATCTCTGCCGAGAGGGTTTGCAAATTTTATTGGAGGAATATCATATGCTGGTTTAGTTTACCGGGAATCATAGTGTAGCGCGGTTTTTGTGGTTTCAAATCACTATCGCTTTGGGGTGCTACAATTCGATTGATTTTTTATCCTGTGAAGCTGATTAAGGAAGGGAAATAGATGTCTCCAATTAACCCTGCTTGCATACTGAGTTTAAACAGATGACTGTTGGTTTACAGATGCTATCAAAATAGTGGGTCTCTCTTAGGTTATTTAGCTTAAGAATAAAGTGTCTTGACGGTTCATGAGGCTTTTTGGGAAGATACTATATCTAAATTTTTTCTGATTGATGTATGAAGGTACTGGACCTAGAGTTTTTGATTAGTATGCTCACTAAAATTTCGCAATCTTATGCCTACGTATTCCCGTTTAACGAAACAAGGAAATTAGAGCAATCGTAGTTCCTCCTATTCTAATGGAGGAAAAAGATGTTTTGGTGTTTTATTCAAAGCCCAAGACATGAAGCTAAAGGTGATTTGTATCTTGTTCAAAGGCCAAGATATGAAGCTAAAGGGTTTTGGATGAGAGAGAATTTGTCATCTCTAAAGAGGAACTGTTGATGTTTGTGTGCTTTGATCAAAGCACAAGTTTGATGCTAAAAGGTTGATTGACTCAGCTAGGGATTTCTTTATACGAAGCCTAAGAGGAGGCGAGATAAGACCGACTCAACAAGAGAGTGTATATGTCTTGTACAAGGCCCAAGATTGAGGCAAAAAAGAGACTGACTCTTTGGAGATATCATTATATAAAGCCTAAGAGGAGGCTAATCGTTTGACTTTTACGGGGAAAATGTTCTTTATGTCTTGTACAAAGCCCAAGATTGAGGCTAAAAGGGATTTTTGACTTCGTTGGGGAGGTTTATATGTGTCTTGTACAAAGCCCAAGATGGAGGCTGAAATGAGTTTGTCTCAACAAGAGAGTGTTTTTATATGTCTTGTACAAAGCCCAAGACGGAGGCTAAAAGAGTTTACTCAACAAGAGAGTCTTACAAAGGTGATTGACCCAACAAGAGAGACTGAAAGTTGATTGACTCAACAAGAGAGTCTTTTATACTCAACAAGAGAGTGATTTGCTGTCTCGTACGAAGCCCGAGATTGAGGCTAAAAGGGTATTGACTCAACAAGAGAGTCCTGAAAAATGATGGACTCAACAAGAGAGTCTGAAAAGGTTAGCTCTGCTAGGGAGAATCATTTGTACAAAGCCCAAGAGGAGGCTGACTTCGCTTAGGAAGGATCATTATACAAAGCCTAAGAGGAGGCTAGCTTTCTGCTGAGGAAAGGTCGTTATACAAAGCCTAAGAGGAGGCTAACTATGTTGAGGAAATATCATTATACAAAGCCTAAGAGGAGGCTATCTTAATGCTGAGGATTAGATCCATAGGCAGGCATCTCTTATGAGAGAGACCGGGTTTCTGCTAGAGATTTATCCAGAGTGATCAGTGTTTTTTCCTATGTTTGAAAGGAACTTGAGAATGTCTTTGAGACTCAGAAGGGGTTTAGACTATTCAAGTCTACTGGTGTTGAAGAGTTTTATCTTTTGTAGGATGCCCAAAAGAGGGCAAGGGCCTTAAGGGATGAGAATCAACCCTAAAGTTACCTGAGGTTTGACACTGGAAATACTGCTCTAGCAAAGGATGACTAAGTTATGTCTTATACCTTTAAGAGGTCGTGAGGGTCCTTGTATTAAGCCCAAGAGAAGGCATGAGAACTTCTAAGAAGCTGAAGGGTCCTTGTACAAAGCCCAAGAGGAGGCAGGGATGCTTTTAGGAAGCCTGTGGGTCCCCAAACCAAGAGAAGTTCAAGAAATGCAATTCACAGAGAAGAGATCATTCCAGGAAAGTTCGAGGGTTTGGAAGAAACTCAAGAGATGCTATTCACGGAGAATAGATCAACTCCGGGGAGTAGAATTTCTTTGACAATTTCTAGGGATGACAGTCTGAGAAAAGGTTCACCGAGAATACTACCGTTCTCTTTGTTCCATATTGTTTAACCCGAAGAGAAGGGAAGACTGTATCTGGAAATCCTATGGGGGTCTAGTTTTGTTTGTATTTAAAGAGTTACCAACAGGGCTTTACCTAGTTCTAGACGTAGTTGCCGGGGAAAACTCTAAATAACTATACTAGTATATATACAGTTGATATATGACAAGTATTTAAAAGGATATGAAAGAAGACTAACCATGCGCAGCTTCCCACAATACAATTATGTATATATTTGACATCTATTTAAAAGAGATGAAAGAAGACTAACCATGCGCAGCTTCCCACAACACAGTTATGTATATGAAAGCATGTAAAAGAATGCGGATAAACACTTACCCATTATAGAGCTTCCATGTTGTTTTGTTAGTTGTTCAAAGAAATTAAAGAAAGTTTTGATAGCAACTATACATTTGGATTCAAAATCAAAGGAGAAAGTGTTTTGAACAGAGATCGGGGCTTACAGCTCAAGGAGAGGCCCAAATTTTAACAGTGATTGCACTGTTGTTTTGACTTTGTCCAGGGACTTATACAAGTGACTGAGGCCCAAATTATTTTGGTTTTCAAAAGGGGTTTTGTCTTACACTCTATTAGAGGCCCGAAAAGTGTTTTTGTACAAGAGATGGGGCTTACAACTCAAGGAGATGCCCAGATGATTTTGAAAAGGCGACGATCACGCCTTTATTTTGAAAATATACAGAGGAACTTATATAATATGTGAGGCCCAAAATTGTTTATTTACAAAAGGGGTTAGGCCTTACACTCTATTAGAGGCCCAAAAAGTTTTGAAGAAAAGAAACGGGACTTACAACACGAGGTTAGGCTCAAATAATATTCGTTTAAAAATAGCGATCGCGCCGAAATTTCTGACTGTATCGGGACTTATACAATACACTGAGGCCCAAAATTATTTATGTACAAAGAGGTGGGGCTTACATTCTATCAAGAGGCCCAAAAAGTGTTTTGAAAAAGATTTGTTTTGGGATATTAAGATCAAAACTCTAAATTAATTTCAAAATGTATTTTAATTAAATAAAAATTTGATTAAATGATCAAAATTATCAAACATGTGTGAAAAACGAGTTGTGATCTTGGATTAATGTTTGAAAAATTAGGTTTTTATCCACAAAATGATTGGGAACCATTTAAGTTTAGAAAATCAAGAAAGAAAAAAGTCTTTAAATGTCAAAAAACAAATAAAAATTAATTCTTTGCAAAAATATCAAGTATCTGAAATAAATAATATTTTTGTGAAATTATTGTAAAATAAAATATTTTAACATCTTTGTGAATTATTAAAAAAAATAATCAACTTAAATTAATTAAAAACCAGAGAGAAATTAATTTTTGAATCAATTAAATAAAATCACAAAAAGTCAAATATTTAAAAATTCAAAAAAGGGCGCAAAGAACACCAAGTTCTTGCCTGCGCCCTCTGTTTCTTCAGATTTGCGTTTTCCCCTCAATCTCACTGAATACTTGATGAAATCATACAATCCACATATCAATCTACTCGTTTTCACCTCACAATCATGTCTATGGTCTTTAATTTCATTTATTTTAAACATGGAACAAGAAAGCAAGACAAAACCTCAAGAACCCTAAATTCTGCATGAAGGCTGGGAATTTTGATACACGATTTATACAAAGCAATTAATTGAGGGGAAACCCTCCATACATGATTATGAACATATGGCAAAATTATTGTGCGAGGAAATATGCATGAATCATGGAATGACCAAGTTTAGGCTTACTTGAAGGTCGTGGCAGCAAGAGCAATTTGATCTTTGAGTTGGAGGTGTTACAGATGAGTTGTGATGATCTGAACAGCTTCCCTACACCATATGGAATGTGTTTGAATGCTTGGAGTGATTGAAAATGGACTGGAATAGGTTATGGCACCTCAAATGCAACTTGGTTGAAAGCTTGAGCAATTGGCTGGTGATTTTGTGGAATTGGTGTTCCAGATGGTGTTTAAATGTTTGGATCACTTCTATATGATGTTTATGAGGTGTGTGTGTGTGATTGGTTTGGTTGAAATTGTTCTCAAACTCAAAACCCGATAGTGACTTGCTTTAGAAGGCAATTTTAGAAGTGAGAAGGTGATTTTAAGGAAAGCATCCGTTTGGGTGCTTTGGTGTACTCAAACTGATCACAAATAAGCTTTATTTATAGTAGAGCGAGTTTGTTTTGCAAGGAATAGGGTATGGAAACTGGTACAGGTTTGTGGCCAATTGGATCACTTTGGAATCTCAAGTCTCCTCTAGCCATTGACTAGAGATTAGAGCATAAGCCTATGTGTCTTTGGTTCAGAGCTTATCCTTGACTCATTCAGTTGGAATAGGCCTAGTTCATGCCACCTTGGGGCATCCATTGAATGCTGGGAAACAAAATTGGAGTCTTGGCCTCCTTTAGGCTTTTTAGGGTTTGGCATGCTACTTAGGGAATCTTGGACTTGGGAGGCTGATGAATTAGTGTTTGTCCCTTGGTTGTTCCCCCTTGAGGTGTGCAGATGGATAAGCATGCTTGGAATTGCACAATTTAAGCAAATCCAGCCTTTATGCACAAATCTTCCTTGCCAAGACAGTTTGCAGCAAGGAATGTTGCAGCTGTCATAACTCCTAGCTCAGGTGGAGTTTGATGGAGTTATTGGACATTTTGGAAAGCCTTTATATTACATAACACATGTGTGATCATAGTTTGTCTTGAAACGTTTTGGATCCAAGTGAAAAATGCCCCTACTAGTGTTGGAAAAAGTGACATTTCATGTTTTTAGACATTTTGATCACTCCATAACTAAAAATCCATGAAGAATTAGAATGAGGTGTAATTGACACTTTTAAAGTATGCCATGAGAGCTACAAATCCTTCTTTGGACCATCCAAAATGGTTGCTTGGATCTCAAGTTATGATCCTTGGAAGTTGGTACCCTGGCCACTTTGTTCCATAACTTCGAAAAATTCTAAGTTTTTATGGTTACCCCTTTTACAAGTTAACTCACTTTCTTTGATTTTTCTTGATGAATGATGATTCAAATCACATATTAACATTTTTTTAGGGTTAAAGACCCATAATAATGAAAATTCCCAAAAAGTCAAACTTGATTTGGTGCACAGTTGACTTTTTATCAGATGAATTCCAAATTGTGCGATCGTTTATGAAATCAAGTCCTTGACCTAAATAAAACTTGATAGATGTGTTACATAGGTGTCATAGGGTGTATTAAATCATGTCCCAAGGTTTGGGAGCATGTCCTGGTCAAAAGTCAAATGTATAGTTGACTTTTTCCTCAAAACCCTAATTGTGGTCCAGATGAAATTGAAACTTATAGATCAAGCTTCTTGGATCAATCCATTATTGCAAATGGATTAATATGGTTTATTAGAGACCCTCAAATCATGTCTTGAGGTCTTGGCTAATGTTTTGTCCCAAAAGTCAACTTAGGAGTGAATTAGGTCAAGAAACACTAATTCATAATTTTTGGTGAATGCATTCCCTGAGGTCAAATTGACTTGATGATTGGGTTTATAAGGTCCCTTAGAGTATCTTGGGTTATTGTTTGAAACATTGGCTCATGCCCAGATGAAAATTTCCATCTGGAGGCCTTGGTCGACCAAAACCCTAATTTGGTGACACTGGCGATCCTAAGGCTTGATCCACTTGGAATCTTGCAACTTTGTGCTTGATTCTTGATGTGGGGGTCCTTTTGATCCTCCATAGGTGTTTGAGAGGTTACACAAGTTGAAGATCATGTCATTTCTTGATTGATCCTTTGTCTAAGGCTCTGAGAGGGCTTAAAACCCTAGTTCTTAATTGTAGTGTGTGCTCAACAATCCTTGAGGAGATTGATGAGGCATAAAGGTACATCCATTTTATGATGATGATTTGCACCATGATGGGAAATCTTAGTGGTCAAAATTTGGGGTATAACAGATGCCCCTATTTAATCTTCTTGGACCCGAAGGTGTGAATGGCGAAGGTATTCGGGGTGCAAGATGATTAAATATCGGAATACCCAAAATTTTGATGGTGGTTATGAATGGTAGGTTGCTCATCCATCTTCTTTTGCTAAGCGATGATGCTTAGAAAAGGTAAAAACTTCCCCTCGATCCCGGTTTCCTACCAAGGAACTGGTCTCAGTTTCTGATACAAACTTCCCCTCGATCCTGGTTTCCTACCAAGGAACTGGTCTCAGTTTTCTTTTGGACCAAACCTCCCCTTGATCCTGGTCTTCAGCCAAGGAACTGGTCTCAGTTTTTTATATAAACTTCCCCTTGATCCTGGTTTCCTACCAAGGATCTGGTCTCAGTTTCTTTTGTTAATAAACTTTCTTGACAAAGGACGCTATTCGTAGCGGTTTTCCTAAAACTTCTCGCCGAATTTTCCTGGGGAGATGCCATTTGATGGAAGAAGTTTTGATGTCAGACTTGCTGGGGAACCCATTCGTCTGAGTTGCAGAGGTGTACAAACTTCTCTATTGGAGACGTCATTTGTTGACTCTACTGGGGAAAACGAGTCTCTTGAGAGACTGCTTTCTGCTTGGGGGTATTATATCATACTTTTCCTTAAGATCTTCTCGAAGAAATGCCATGTGATGTAATCCAGATTTTAGGTGCTGATGACCCTTTCGTCAGCGAACTTTCCGAAGAAGAACTGTTGTATTGCGGAATCTCTGATTAAGAGGCTTTCTCTGGGGATTTTCCTTAATCCGGAAAAGCGAAGATATCATCTTCAATGGTGAAGAGTGATATTTGTCGAAGGTCTTCTAATTTTTCAGAGGTTCAAGTTATCAAAGTGATCAAGGGACCAACTCCAATCCAGAAATAAACTGGTGGAGAGATTGTTCAGACGCAACATTTCCTGACGAGGAAAGAACTGACAACTCGATTGAGAGGGCTTTATCACTTGGGGATAAGACCAACTAGAGTGATAGTGATGCAATATGAATATGAATGTCAATCAATAATGCATGATATATGTATGTTTATGCTGACAAAACTGACACGACATACAGACTAGTGGATGAACATGACAGGATACTCGGCCACTGCAGGGAATGAGAAGTATCACTGGTCCAAAAGTAGCAATTCTGCCTTGCTTAAGAGAGATAGTCCCTGCAGGGAACAATGTTGATCTGGCTTAAGAGATAAGAACTCGGCCGGGGATGTTGAACGGGATATTCGCATCTGACACAGCTGATCCTTCATTAAGTCGCATTGGCTTAGAAGGAGTACTTTGATTCTGCACTTTGAAGGTCGATTACTTCTGGAGTAGCGATCGATGTTCTTTAGATGTTCAACAGTCAATAGAAATTGCAATCTTTATTTTAAAAGCATAAAAAGTTTGACAAGTAAATTCATTTTTTGTTTTATTTCAAGAATCGTTGATCATGTTAAAATGTCGTTTTGTAAAGCTAAAACAAATAAGAATTGCAAACAAAAACACTAAGGCTCAAATTTTATTGATAGGATGGAAACCATTCAAACGCGTGATTCTGTAGAGTATTTACAAATTAGAAAATGGTAATTTAAGGGAAAAGGACTACATTGAAACATAACGACCACTATCCTTCTACCAACTTTGAATTCTAGACATCTTGAGCTTCCGTCGAAGATGACCTTGACTGAAATCTTCTCTGATGGATGTCATGACTGCTGAGGAGTTGAACTGATCAGACATAGTTACTTGCCATTATCCCTAACTTTTGCCTGGATTGTACTTTGATATTTCCAATCCACCAGGATGATTTTTGATTATGTCTCTAAGTTTTGCCTGGACCGCCCTTCCGGGTTTTCAATCCACCGAGACATTTTTTTTATTTTATTTTATTTAGGCAGAGTTTTTCTTGACTACGTCAACATTTGTGGGGTAGGAAAATTCCTCTTCGTCCATGATTGCGAGTCTCAAGGCGCCGCCTGAGAAAGCTTACTTGACCACGTAGGGGCCATCATAATTCGGAGTCCACTTGCCCCTGGAATTAGTAAGAAATGATTGTATCTTCTTGAGCACGAGGTCTCCTTTCCGGAAGATGCGAGGTCGGACCTTTTTGTCAAACGCTTTCTTCATTCTTTGCTGATACAACGGACCGTGGCATAGTGCCGTTATTCACTTTTCTTCGATCAGATTCAGTTCATCGTGTCTGCTCTGACACCATTCGACCTCTATTAGTTTGGCCTCCATCAATACCCGAATTGATGGGATTTCTACTTCTATGGGGAGCACTGCTTCCATACCATATACTAGAGAGAAAGGGGTTGCCCCTGTTGAAGTGCGGAAGATGTGCGATAACCGTGAAGAGCAAAGGGTGGCATTTCGTGCCAGTCTTTGTAGGTTACAACCATCTTTTGAACAATCCTCTTGATGTTCTTGTTAGCCGCTTCTACCGCTCCGTTCATCTTGGGTCGGTAGGGAGATGAGTTATGGTGTTCGATCTTGAACTCAGCACACAACTCTTTCATCATCTTATTGTTCAAGTTGAATCCATTGTCAGTAATGATCTGTCTTGGAACACCATAACGGCAGATGAGATTGTTTTTGATAAAGCGGACTACCACTTGTCGGGTTACATTGGAGAATGACGCTACTTCGACCCACTTGGTGAAGTAGTCAATGGCTACCAGGATGAACCGATGTCCATTTGAAGCCTTGGGTTCAGTCATGCCAATCATGTCGATTCCCCATATGGAAAAAGGCCATGGGGAAGAAAGAACTTTGAGATGCGTTGGCGGTACATGGATTTTGTCAGAGTATATCTGACACTTGTGACACTTCCTCATGTACTTGTAGCAATCGGATTCCATTGTCAACCAATAGTACCCTGCTCTTAGAATTTTTATCGCCATTGTGTGTCCATTGGCATGAGTGCCAAAGGAGCCTTCGTGAATTTATTTTATCAACATGTTTGCCTCTGGTTTGTCTACGCATCGGAGCAAGACCATGTCAAAGTTTCTCTTATAGAGTGTATTACAGCTCAGAAAGAAGCTGCCTGCTAGCCTTCTGAGGGTCTTTCTGTCTTTTCTGGATACCCCAGGTGGGTACCCTCATTTCCAAAGGAAGCATTTGATATCGTGATACCAAGGTTTACCATCGATGACTGCTTCAATCGCGAAGATGTAAGCAGGCCGTTCAAGGCGCATTATGTCGATCTTAGGTATGTCATTCCATTGACCTACACTAATCATGGAAGAGGGAGTGGCTAATGCATCAGCCATGTGATTCTCTTCACGAGGGATATGATGAAACTCGATTCTGTTAAAGAAGGGTAACAACCGCCTCGCATAGTCTTTGTAAGGAACCAGTCCTGATTGGTATGTGTTCCAATCTCCTTTGATCTGATTGATAACCAGATCTAAGTCGCCATATACATCCAAGTTCTTGATCCTTAAGTCGATCGCTTCTTCGAGACTCATGATACAAGCTTCATATTTGGCCTCGTTGTTTGTACACTTGAATGTCAGTCGGGCAGTGAAAGGAATGTGGGTACCCTGAGGTGTTATAATGATTGCACCAATTCTGTTTCCATAATGATTGACAGCTCCGTCAAAGATTAGTCCCCATTGGAAACCTGGTTTTGGCCCTTCACTGGGTAGCGGTTCATCGCAATCTTTCATTTTCAAGTACATGACATCTTCATCTGGGAAGTAAAATCCGACTGATTCCTGATCGTCAATCGGTTGATGAGCCAAATGATCGGCTAAAATACTCCCTTTGACGGATTTCTGAGCATGGTACTCGATGTCGTATCCTGATAACAACATCTGCCAACATGCAATCCTTCCCGTGAGAGCAGGCTTTTCAAAGACATACTTGATTGGATCCATTTTGGAGATTAACCAAGTAGTGTGGCGAATCATGTACTGGAGAAGACGTTTGGCTGCCCAAGCCAGAGCACAACAAGTTTTCTCAAGCATAGTGTACCGAGTTTCACAGTCTGTGAATTTCTTGCTTAAATAGTAGATGGCCTACTCTTTTCTTTTCGTTTCGTCTTGTTGGCCAAGTACATAGCAAATTGAGTCTTCCACTGGAGGTGACAGGATAGGTGGGTTCAACAGGTATTCCTTGATACTGTCGAAGGCGGTTTAGCAATCTTCTGTCCAAACGCAATCCTGATTCTTTTTGAGTAATTTGAAAATTTGCGCGCATGTCGCGGTCATGAGGAATATAAATTTGGAAATGTAATTCAAACGTCCCAGGAATCCCCTGACTTGTTTTTCAGTTTTTGGAGAAGGAATTTCTTGAATGGCCTTGACCTTGTCAGGATCAACCTCAATTCCTTTCTGGCTGACGATGAACCCTAGCAGTTTTCCTGAACGGACACCGAATTGCACTTATTGGGATTCAATCGGAGTTTGTACTTTCTCAGACGCTCGACTAGTTTTGACAGGTGGGTCACATGCTCCTCTTCTGTCTTAGATTTGGAAATCATGTCATCGAAATATACCTCAATTTCTTTGTGTATCATGTCATGAAACAGAGTAGTCATGAACCTTTGATAGGTTGCCCCGGCGTTCTTCAAACCGAACGACATTACCTTGTAACAAAAAGTGCCCCATGGGGTGATGAAGGAATTTTTCTCCATATCTTTCGGCGCCATTTTTATCTGATTATAGCCTGAGAATCCATCCATGAAGGAGAATACTTTGAACTTTGTTGTACTGTCTACCAGCATATCAGTGTGTGGTAAGGGAAAGTCATCCTTTGGATTGGCTTTGTTCAAATCCCTGTAATCTACACACATTCTGACCTTTCTGTCCTTTTTCGGAATTGGTACTATGTTTGCTAGCCATTGAGGATATTCTGATGTGGCGAGGAAACCTGCGTCAATCTGTTTCCGTACTTCCTCTTTGATTTTGATGGCCATGTCTGGATGAGTCCGTCTCAACCTTTATTTTACTGGCGGACATTCTGATCTTAACGGTAGATGATGTTCCACGATGCTGGTATCCAACCCTGGCATGTCCTGATAGGACCAAGCGAATACATCGGGAAACTCTTTGAGAAGCTTTATCAAACTTTCTTTAACAGTTGAACTGAGCAGTGCCCCAATCTTGACTTCTTTTCTCTCTTCCTCTGAGCCCAAGTTGACCGTTTCCAACGGCTCTTTGTGAGGTTCAATGGTCATTTCCTCTTGTCTGAGTAATCAGGAGATCTCTTCTGGAATTTCTTCGTCATCTTCTTCTTCAGCCTTAAATACCGAGAATTCAAAGTTGGGAGAAGGCATTGGATCATATGTTTCAATGGGGTTTAGAAAAGCAATCTGCATGACGTGATGATTGTTTTTAGAAGAGATAGAGAGAATGCAAGAGTGCGTGCAGTGTATTTTCTTTTTACTGTTTGTTTTTATTATTTGAGCTGTTTTTTAGGATTACCATTTTCTGATAAAGCGAAAAGAGAAAACAACAAGAAATACGGAGATTACTGAATGACGTTTATTTTATTTATGATCTTGTCGATTCTTGAAACTACAGCCCTATAAAACAAAACGTTGTCGCTTTGGGCGAAGCGAAGAGAGACATTTATAGAAAGTGAGCCCCATCAAAACATCCGTTTCACCTGGGCAAGGTGAAAGGTTAAGATAAAGACGGAAATTACTTTGACTTATGAACAACTTTCAGGACATCGACAGCAACCCATTGGCGGCGAAATCTTCGGTGAATCACAAAGTCTGGTACTTTCCTTCTTGATTTGTCTTTTGAAATAACGTTGATTTCTGGTGGAGCAGGATCGTTGGAATCTGTCTCCTAGGCAGAGTTGTCGTAGGAGGATTCCTCTGTTGCATCTGGCATAGTGTTTGTACTCTCATGTGGATCTCCCCACCCAGTTGGCTGGATGTCTACGAGCCTGATACGAGAGCTTTCGGGAGCGGTGTACTTGACCAAGTAGTCGTACTTTCCACTTGGTTGTCCTAAGGTGTCCCACACTTCTTTGGAACTAGATGAGTCATCTCTCCCGATGACGTTGACCTCGGGAAAAGCGTAGTTGATGAACTCTAGTCCGGAAAGCTTTGTAAATTCATCGTTATACTGGATATTTTCTGAATGCCCTGAGTAATGATCCCATGATTCTGTGGGGAATCATGTATTCTTTTCAATGATGCTCAGCTGATATGCATCGTTCGGCTGACTCTTTTGTCCTGAGTCTCCTGGGTACGGCTGCCAAATAGGCAGGCCATCCATCAGGCCATAATAGTCATTCTTGTACCCCAAATTTTTCCCTTAGATTCATTAATTTGTCTGCATAACATCTTAGGTCAAGCATCCGTGCATAACTAACCGACTACTAGATTTTGTTTGTTTGCTTTCTTCTTGTGAAATTAGGTGCTACTGCAGAAGGTTCAAAGGTCATGGAGGTTGTGTACATGTGCTCATTGTGACTCTGGTTCCTTGGAAGTTGTGAGTAGTTCCTGTGGAGATAAAGGAAGGATAGGCCCTCATTTTTATGGTCTCTTGATCATATCTCATGGGAGAGAATGGGATTCTATGAAGTTCATAAAATTTTGTCTTATTCCCGAGGTTAAATCAAGTCACAAGGTCTTGGACGCGTTATTCTCTTAAGAGCTCTGGCCATTAATAGGAACTGCATGATTTACAAAGTTCAACTTGAAAAATGCGGAAGGTGTCACGTTATAATGCAAAACTTTGTTTCCAAATCCAAGCCATGTTTGAATCTTAAGGCATCATATGATTCATTGTTTGGAATTCAAAACCTACAAGTTTCGTCCATTTTTAGGGCATTACAAGATCTCTATTACAATTAGTGCAACAGAACCAGTTCGCATGTCTTCCTACGGAAAACCTGAACCAACATCTTAAAGTTTTTATTCAACTAGTCGATACCTTAAAAGCGAACGGAGCTCCTCCTGAGTCAATACGTCTAAGACTATTCCCTTTTTCCCTCAGAGATAGAGCCTGATCGTGGTTAGATTCCCTTCCAACCAACTCTATAACCACTTGGAATGACCTAAAGAAAGTATTCCTTGCTAGATACTTTCCACCGAGTAAAACCGTTGTCCTACGAAACCAAATTACCCGATTTACCCAAAGCGAGGGAGAATCACTTTTCGACGCTTGGGAGAGATACAAGGAACTATTAAGAGCATGTCCACATCATGGCTTAGAACAATGGCTCATAATCCATACCTTCTATAATGGACTCATGTATAACACAAAGATGACCATAGACACTGTCGCTGATGGCGCTCTAATGAACAAACCCTACCCCGAGGCTTGCACTATCATTAAGGATATGGAACAAAACCATTACCAATGGGGGACCGAACGAGCACACGTAGAGAAGAAAGAGACCAAAGGAGGCGTGTATGAAGTTAGTTATTTTGACCATATGAATGCAAAGATGGACGCTATAGCCTAAAAAGTAGAAAACCGGACTATCAACCCCACATCAACCGTAGCAGCAATACAACCCGGATGCGAGATCTGTGCAACCCCAGGACATACCATAGCTGAATACAATCTTTTAGCTGACAGTCCCACAGATCAAGTCAATTACGCCCAAGGAAACCCTTATTCAAACACATACAACCCTGGATGGAGGAATCGCCCAAACCTTTCCTATAAGAATAGTAACCCTGCTCAAAATTCAACACCTCAAAAACCACCGGGTTTCCAAACTCAAAGACCCAACCAACATGCATCATATGCCCCTCCGAAGTCAAATTTTGAGACAAAGATGGACGAATTCATCTCAGCTCAATTACAGCAGCACAAGGATTTCATGAACTAAAACATTCATATGAATGGACTAATTACTCAGTTGGGTACTAAACTCGATTCTGTAATTACCCATAACAAAATGCTTGAAACCCAAATCTCTCAAGTAGCACAACAACAATCCACTCATGCTACACCAGGAGGACAATTCCCCGGACAACCTCAACCTAACCCTAAAGGGCACGCGAATGCTATCGCTCTAAGGAGTGGGACCACTTACGATGGACCTAGAAACCCTAGGTTGAATAATCCAGAACCTCCTAGGAAAGAGGTTGTGGCCACACCTGAGAAAGAAGTTGAGAAATTGGTGGAATCTGAGAAATCTAAGGATACGGAAGTTAAGGAGAAGGAAAAAGAAGGGAATGAAAAAGTTTATGTACCACCTCCTCCTTACAAACCTCCGATTCCATACCCACAAAGACTTAAATAAACCAAATTACATAACCAATATAAGAAATTCATAAAAGTGATTGAGAAACTCCATGTAGAGATCCCATTCACCGAAGCCATTACCCAAATACCATCTTATGCCAAATTCCTTAAAGACATTCTAACCAACAAACGAAGATTAGATGATCCTAAACCTTTAGAATGCAATTCAATTGCTGAGAATAAGCTTGCTAAGAAAGAGAAAGACCCAGGAAGTTTTTCTATACCTTGTGTTTTGGGAAACCAAGTTATCGATAAAGCACTTTTGGACTTAGGAGCAAGTGTAAGCTTAATGCCTTTAGCCGTTTGTAAGAGGTTAAACCTGGGAGAAATGAAACCAACTAGGATGTCTCTCCAATTAGCCGATAGATCGGTTAAATATCCAATTGGCATTTTAGAAGACGTCCAAGTTAGGCTTGGTCAACTCTATATTCCAACGGATTTCGTCATAATGGACATTAAAAAAGACAATGATATCCCAATCCTTTTAGGTAGACCCTTCTTATCTATAGCTGGAGCCATAATAGATGTCAAGAAAGGAAAAATGACATTCGAGGTAGGTAATGAAAAAGTAAAATTTATACTATCCCAATTCTTAAATGCACCAGCCATAGATGACTCATGTTATGCCATCGATATCATTGATGGATGCATAAGAGAGTTGGATAAAGAAGATCCAGTAGAACCCATCAAATTACCTTCGATTCCCATACTGGAGGACGGCGGATTTGAACGCTTATCTGAACCTTACATAGATAACAGTCTTTACGAATGCTTGGCACTCACCCCAGATCATATGCCATGTCCGAAAAAACCGTCAATAGAGCTTAAGGAGCTACCTAAGAATTTAAGATATTAGTTCTTAGACAAAGAATTAAACCACCCAGTCATAGTCAGTGCCACGTTAGATGGTCCTGAAACTAATCAACTCTTACATGTTTTAAGAAAATATCCCTCAGCTCTAGGTTATAATATCTCCGATCTTAAAGGAATAAGTCCTTCCGTGTGTATGCACCGAATTATGTTGGAGGAAGACTCAAAACCCTCTATAGAACATCAACGAAGGATAAATCCTATAATGAGTGACATAGTGAAAAGGGAAGTGTTAAAGTTGTTAGAGGTTGGAATAATATACCAAATATACGATAGTAAATGGGTAAGCCCCGTACATGTGGTACCTAAGAAGGGGGGTGTCACCGCTAAACAAAACGAAAAAGGAGAACAAATAGCCAAACATATAGAAAGTGGTTGGCGGATGTGTATAGATTACAGGAAGCTCAATAAGGTAACTAGGAAAGATCACTTCCCACTTCCATTCATAGACCAAATGCTCGAACGTTTAGCTAGACATTCTTACTTTTGCTATTTAGATGGATACTCAGGATTCTTCCAAATACCCATTCACCCTGATGATCAGGAGAAAACAACCTTTACATGCCCCTATGGAACATTTGCTTACAGACGAATGCCATTTGGACTATGCAATGCCCCAGCTACTTTCCAACACTGTATGATGTCAATCTTCGCAGATTTCCTTGATGAGATCATGGAATTATTTATGGACGATTTCTCGGTATGTGGATCCAGTTTTAAAAACTGTTTAACAAACTTCGAGAAAATCCTGGAAAGATGCGTAGAAGTCAACCTTGTTCTAAACTGGGAAAAGTTCCATTTTATGGTAACTGAAGGAATAGTACTAGGACACATAGTGTCCGAAAGAGGCATTGAGGTTGATAAAGCCAAAATAGAAGTAATAGAAAACCTCCAACCACCCAAAACCATTAGATAAATCCGAAGCTTCCTTTGACACGCCGATTTCTACCGACGCTTCATTAAAGACTTCTCCAAAATAACTAAACCGTTAACCAACTTACTTATGAAAGACGCCGAATTTAAATTTGATGATAAATGTCTTGAAGCCTTTAAATACCTAAAACAAGCACTGATTTCTGCACCTATCATTCAACCTCTTGATTGGTATCAACCTTTCGAAATTATGTGCGATGCTAGCGATTACGCTGTTGGTGCGGTTTTAGGATAAAAGAAGGATAATAAACTCCATGTGATTTACTAGCCAGTAGGACTTTAGATGCGGCTCAGCTTAATTATGCCACAACCGAGAAGGAACTCCTGGCAGTAGTCTTTGCAATCGACAAGTTCCGATCCTATTTAGTAGGAGCAAAAATCATAGTCTATACTGATCATGTTGCAATCAGGTACCTATTAAGCAAAAAGGACGCTAAGCCTAGATTACTATGCTGGATCCTTTTACTCCAAGAATTTGATTTGGAAAACTGAGATAAGAAACGCACCGAAAACGTGGTTCCTGGCCACCTTTCAAGGCTTGAATATCTAAAGCCAGATCATGTCCATATCAATGATGATTTCGTTTACGATAGATTAATAGGAGCAGTTAGAACCTTCCATAATGATAATCCAGACCCCTATTTAGAATTAGATATTGAAAAAGCTTTCGCAGTGACAACCGTACCTTGGTACGCAGATTTTGTTAATTATGTAGCAGCTGATATCATACCCCCTGATTTAAATTACCAACAGAAGAGGAAGTTCTTTCACGACGTGAAACACTTCTATTGGGACGAACCCCTTCTATTCAAGAGAGGCGCAAACGGCATTTTTCGTCGCTGTGTCCCTGAAGAAGAAGTAGAAACTATAATTAGGCATTGTCACTCTTCACCATACGGTGGACATTTAGGCTCGTCCAAAACATGCGCTAAGATACTTCCAGCAGGCCTTTTCTGGCCAACTTTATGGCGTGATGTTCATGCCTACATTGTAAGATGCGATAGAGGCCAACGCACTGGGAACGTCTCAAGAAGAGATGAAATGCCTCTAAGGAATATTTAGGAGGTAGAACTCTTCGATGTTTGGGGTATAGATTTTATGGGACCTTTTCCATCTTCGATGGGAAATAAGTATATCTTAGTAGCTGTTGACTACGTATCCAAATGGATTAAAGCTGTAGCTTCACCCCACCAACGATACTCGTGTAGTTATTAAACTGTTTAAAAACTATATATTCCCTAGGTTTGGAGTACCTCGATTAGTTATAAGTGATGGAGGATCGTACTTCATATCTAGGATATTCGAATACCTTTTAAAGAAATACGGAGTTAAACACCGAGTAGCCACACCATACCATCTGCAGACCAATGGACAAGTAGAAGTATCAAATAGGGAAATAAAACAAATCTTAGAGAAAACCGTATCGATATCTAGAAAATATCGGTCCTTAAGACTACAGGAAGCCTTGTGGGCTTATAGAACCACTTTTAAAACCCTATAGGAACAACCCCATATCAACTAGTCTACGGAAAATCTTGCCATTTACCCTTCGAGCTTGAACATAAGGCCTACTGGGCCATAAAAGCTCTTAATATGGATTACTTGACTTCCGAAGATAAACGCATTTTAGATATCCACAAATTAGAAGAGTTACACCAAAATGCTTATGAAAATGCCATAATATATAAAGAGAGAACCAAAGCATGGCACGACAAAAGGATTGCCAAAAAGGAATTCAACATAGGTAATCCTGTACTTCTTTTCAATTCCAGGTTACGATTGTTTCCCGGTAAGTTATGCTCGAGGTGGACTGGCCCCTATGAGGTCACCAAAGTCCTGAAATATGGAGCACTTGAAATTACAGATCATTCATGTAGAACCTTTTTAGTGAATGGACAAAGATTGAAACATTATTATGGAGGTGACATCCCCATCTACTACTCTGGTCACACTCTGATAGACCCACCTATAGCAATATCCACTACATAAGTTTTACATTCGTCAAGCTAACGACGTTAAACAACCGCTGCGTGGGAGGCAACCCACGGATTTTTTTTCATTATCTTTCTTATTTATGCATATTATTTACTTGATTTCAGAAAAAGAAAAAGATTTATTATTTATATTATTTGACTAACTGGACTGACTTATGAAATGCCTATGTTTACAGGTTACAGATCACATCACCCCAGATATTCTACACTAACTTTCTTTTCAGGATGCAGAGCTATGATGACATGCACATCGTGTTCAGAGACGACGCACAGAGGAAAAGATATGTAGTCCTTTCTGAGAGGCCGATGCTACCCACTAGGTACCCTGACCCCAACTGTTTAGAAGCCTTAGGTATTGAGGCCAATGTGAGGTAACTTTGTCACCAGCTCCAGTGGGATGAGTATTCTGATGCAATGAATGTAACCTATAAGCATCTAACCTTAGAGTTCCTCAGTTCGCTCAAGTATGATCCCTACAGTGGAAGAGGTTACAAGAGTGGAAGCATAAAATTCAGACTATTTGGAAACGAGTACACCCTTAACCACAGGGATTTTGCTAGATTACTTGGTTTACAGTGTGACATAGCTGCCATCCATTTTATGCATGAGGTTAATGTCATGCAGGATGAGCTTGACGGATTCTAGAGCAAAATCACCGGTAGAGGAGGACCTGATCCTTCCACCCAATTAGCAAACAAAATTCACAACCCAGCTTTCTGTTACTTCCAAATGATCCTAGCCGAGACTTTCTTTGGTAGAAGTGAAACCGAGAACCAGGTTACTGCAGAAGAGATTCTAATGCTCTTTTGTACTGCTGAGTCACGTCCTTTAGCTAGTGGTAATTTTTTGATGTATAACCTATACTTAACTGCCGAATCATCCCAAGGACCCATCCATGTAGGTGGCACTGTTACACATATAGCTTATTCCCTAGGTCTAGCCAGCAAGCTAACTCATCTTACCCCACATTGTGGCTGCACCTTAATTGACATTAATCATTGCCCTGACCGTGGCCTTATCAGGAGAACATTTTTCAGTGCTCATAACTATAAGCTCCTAATCGACGATGAAGTCGTTCACTAGTTTGGTTTGCCAAACCACACCCAGACAAGAGTCCATGACAAAGCTAACTAGTCATATGCTTTGGAAGGCCAAGACGAGATACCCATCCGACCTAGGACCCCACATGTACCTGAGTACCATCCTACACCCTATCCTGAAAGGACTACTGTCTATTCTTCTAACATCAATCTGCAACGCAGGAACATATATTCAGAGTTTGACGCTATGCGCAAGGAGATCATTTCTCTTCGCGACGAATGCGCCCATCTTACCTTACAAATGGAGGTCTCAGATGCAACAAATGCTTCATCATATGATTTGTTATATCAGGAGACTTGCAATCTCAGACGCCAACTTGCAGACGCACGAGCATCTTGTCCTCACATGGATCAAGGTGTCCGCCGACAATCGTTCTAGAAGATATTCAGGAGCGTTAGGTCAGAGCTCACACTATGTGTGCGGGAGACTTACCACATTCTTATTATTATCATTTATTTTTACCGTTACCACATTCTTATTATTATTTTTACCGCTATTATCATAATTATCAGACTATTAGTAGATTTAATTTTCCATCGTTATTATTAGACTCATTGCTACTAATATTTTGAATTTTATGGTGCACTGCATCCATCAGCTATATGCAAGTGCCGTATTATTTATTGGTAATATTTAAATTTTTTTTATTCATTCTCGTATTTTAAAGTTTTATAGAGTTACTAATATTATTGTTATTTAATTTCTACATTCACATTTTAGATTTATGCAAAAGAAAAAAATATTCTCTATGTTTCTTACATGTACACCTATGAAGAAACAACCTCAAATATGCTATACACACCCCAAGGAGGGATACATGGACCAACCAAAGCCCAATCCCGTGCCAGCCCAATTTACACAGTTCGCGAACGCGGAACCCTGGTCGGCGGACGCGGAGGCGTCCTGGGATATTAACGAACCAGAATGGAAAACCCCCCATTTTTTGCCACTCTCTTCATCTTCCACCTCCAATAACACCGTCTTTAATCACCATAAAACCCCACTAAACCATTTCCATTCCTTATTTCATAACTACCCCACTACCATTACCACTTCCATTCCACATTATCTCTATAAAAACCAAAGATTTCACCCAAAAACCCAAATCTATAAAAACCCAAATTTATCCATTTTCCATCACTAAACCTTTATTTCACTTCAACAATGGCAGGGGAGGAACAAGGAAACATCATTTTTCGAGATGGAGACGACGGTGTCAAGCAATGGGAAAAATGGGACAAACTGCAGACACGCAACATTCTTACGACGAGGTACATTAATGATATTTGTCTGTATAACCTTGGTATACGATATAGCGTATTTTATCTGTTAGAGAATTTAAAATTAGAGAGTATCTTTATTCGCAAGGAGCCTACCTATGAAAGGCTAACCCGCGAGTTTTTGAGTTCTTTGGAGTACACTATCAGGGATAACACTACTAGCACTGTAGGCACAATGAGGTTTAGGATGTTCAATGTTGAATACATTTATACCACTGATGCACTTGCTGAGTTATTAGGATTCTATTACGGGGATGGTGCCATTTGTGAGGCACCCATAGACACAAATTGGTCAACTGAGGCTTTCCAACTGTGAAGAGACATCACAGGTCGGACCACCTACTCTTTTGACGGAAATGTGGCCTCCGACAACCATAACCCAGCCATACGAGTGTTTCGCCTTTTATTAGCTGATACTATTCTTGCTCGTGAAAATTATAACAAGTTGAACTCCAAAGAATTTATATTTTTACAGGTTGCTTTACTTAGAAAAGGATTAAATCGTGTGCCATTTATGATAGCTCATATGCGGGCTATTGAAAGAAAGGGCAGCACCGTGTCATTTGGAGGATTGATTACCTTCATTGCACGAGCCCTCCATCTGGACACCGAGTTATCCATATTGGAACCACTCCCGCCTCGCACCATTGATTTAAGGTTTCTGAGAGATATGCGTTTGTGCAAAACGAGGCCGGAAGGAGGCTATATCCTCATGGTTCGCAATGCTCCCGTCCCGAGTGTCGCTTTACCTTGCTCAAGTCGAACTGATGTGCGCCAAAGAGGAAACTGGCTCTATGATTTGAAGGCTGCTCCTATTTTAGGTCTGTTGCTACCAAATATCCCCGAGGATGAAGGAAACGAGACGGAGGATGAGTTTGACCATATGGGCCAGTCTCTTATTCATGTATCACCTGCACACACTCCACCTATTACTAACCATTCTGTAGGTACCTCTTCCGGATTTTATATCACTGAAGAAATGTGGCAAGCACAGCAAGCCAGAGAAGAAGAGCGTGATGGCATGTTCTATGCCATGTACTAACACCAGCAGGAGATGATGGACCTTATGCGGGAGTCACATCATTCCACTCTAGAGAACTTCCAAGCAGTTAAGGGTCAAAATGCCTCTCTCATAGAGAAGATTAAGCAGATGGAGATGTCACATACCACCCGACACCACAGTAGAAGTCGTCGTCCCAGACGTTTAGAGCATGGTGGAGATGGCCCCATTGGCCGACATGAGTGATTGCCAAGTTTCACCTATCTCTTTCTCACTTTTTATCGAAACATTGAGGACAATGTTCGGTTTAAGTGCGGGAGGAGATATTTGTGAGAGCAAGAGTTGTTTCTACAAGTCAATCTATGTTTTGATGATAACAACACGTATTTGTGAAAGAACCATTTTATGTTCTAACATGTGTTGTGTGCAGATCATAATTATAGAAAATATCAGATCCAACAAGCACCAGCCAGATGAGCGTAATTGATAAATATGCAAAGTTACTATGTGTGACACAAGTCGCAAGAAGCAAGAACGCTTCTGTATCTGATCGTGATTAGTCAGATCCAAGAATGTCGATATTGCTGATGCAATGCTCTTATGGATGCTCTCTGAAAGTGGTCGAGATTCTGAAGATTGCGTAGCTTCTGAAGAAGAGAACCGAAGTGCTGAAGACTCTCATGACTTGAAGTTATGAAGGCGGAAGGATCTAAAGACCAAGTGCAGAAAGGCTCTGAAGACTTATGTGTTCGGAAGATTAAGGTTCTGAAGATCAAGTATTGAAGAATCTGAAGACAGATTCCTAATGGACAAGTTCTGAAGTTTCGGAAGACTTGAAGAAGTAAAGGATAACGTGCTTAAAGACAAGTGCTGAAGTTCTGAAGAATGATTCCTAATGGAGTTCTTCAAATAACTGAAGAATTGACGTATCAGATATCCTGTTAAGAAGACTCTACTCATGCTTCATCAATTAATCATCAGAATCCTCTGAAGTTCAGAAGTCACATGTTACCGTTGTGAGTAACTACTGTACACGGCGCCCAAGAAAGATATATCCCGTCACTTCTCCCGTAGCAAAAAGGAGATGTGTCAGTACAGCTAATTATTACACAACGTCTCTTTTCCAACAGCCAACAATATTCTTAATGGCTATATTTCTACTGAGCTATTTAAAGGAAAGAATTTTTGCTTCTGAAGGCATCGATTCATTCCGTAAAAGATGAATTGATCAAGTCATTGTGTGAAGATAGCAACAACGATGAGTTCTCGTTGTAACACTTAGAATATCAAAAGCTATCACTATTTACACATGGCCATTGTTGTTGGAGCTTAAGATCAACATTCAACACAACAACAATAAATTGGTGCAGAAGCTGTTGATGAAGAAGACAACATTGAAGATCAGTCAAGTCATCAACCACCTTCTCGTCAACGCTACATTGAAGATCTGAAGCAAGGAGTTGTTGCTCAAAGCTTGCTCACCCAAGAAGACGAATAAGAAGAAGATCTACTAGATGTCAACAACTGTCAAATCTTTATACATTTGTGTAGTTTCTTAGAATAGCAAGGTGATGCTGCTCACATCTTGCTTGAACACTTGTGTGTTCTTTTGTACTTAAACTTAGGAGTAATCTGCTTGTTAAGAAGCATCTTAGTAATCTCCTGTTAACTAATTCTTGGTGAATTAGGATTCCTTGAGTGGTTTGTGTGACCGGAGACTCGAGAAGACAATGGCGAGATGTCATTGTGGGAAAAGCCTGAAATAGGGTCAGTAACGTTATATTCATTGCGATGAATCCCTGAACGTCTAGCTGTGAAAGCCTAGCAGTAGATCTTGCGAGATTGGAACCTGCAGGTCAATGTTTGTTATATTCATTAAGTTGAATCCCTGAACGGTTCATTGCATGTTAATCACAGTGCGGCTGTGTAAGTGGTTAGTCACCGGCTGTTGCCCGTGCATCTATAATCGAGATTGATTATAGTGGATTAAGACCTTGTGTTCAAGGCGAAATCACCTGAGGAGGGTGGACTGGTTTAGCCTTGGTGGTGAACTAGGATATATCGTGGGTCCTTTACTCTTATGCTTAATGTTCTTATTTATGTTTCTATATTGAGTATCAGAACCTTACATAAGCAAGTCAGAACCTTGCAACTCTGGTAAGCTTCCGCTCTGTAAGCTCTGAATGTTATGCATAATATTCAGACTCTTGTTGGTTCTCATGCTTCATGCATTGCAAGTCTGAGTGTAACTTCGTTAGTCAGAGTCTCCCAACGAACTCTGATGTTATTCTAAGTGCTTTAACGATAAGAACCCAAAAGTTGTTAAAAAGAGTAAATACACAATTCAAACCCCCCTTTCTTGTGTCTTTCTCGTACCTTCAATATTTACTATTTTTAGTTGTCTTTACTATTTCTATTTTCTCTCTATTATTTTACTATTGCTTTCTATTGTAGTTTAGTTCGTTTTAAAAATTTTCACATGTGTTTGACGAGTCATTTCGTGTAGTTTGTCTATTTTCCAAATTCTTGAGCCTTAACAAAAAAAATTGAACAAAGAAAACAACATTTATTTTGAAAATTTGGCCTATTAGGACAAATAAGTATCATTTGCAAAGGCTTGGGAAAACTTTTGAAAAATCGATATCATTTTTACACCGTAAGTTTCTCAATTATAGGAACCTATCCAGGTTTTTATTATACGGTGGCCTTAAACTCTCACCCTTTATCGTTTACCCTTAAGTAGTTTATTCTAGCAGTCAACACCATCTTAACCACCGCTAAGTGACAAACCGATGCAAATAGGTAAGATCCTACAAAAGAAAAAGAAAAGAGAAAGAAAAATCCAAAAGATGCTAAAGTATCTTTGGAAAATTTGCAAGAAAAATTATTTATCAAAATAAAAAAAATGCAAAAAGTATCAAATTTCTGATATAATAACAGGATCAGGATTACCACAGGTTATGTCACCGTGTGAGTGCAAGATAACGGGCTTAATGTGACTGCGCCTGGATGAAAAGGGGTAAGAAAGGAATGAGTAAGCTAGGCCTAAGTATAACACCTTGGTTTGGATTGGTTTGTATAGGAGAGAAACTTATGCCCGCAAATCACGAAAAGTGTCATTACAATACCCTTGGTTCACAAGTTAGTACCTACTGATGCATTATTGATCAAACTTAAGTCTTTAGCTCATATGAGATACCTGTGTTTGATGTTCTTCTTTTTTAGCTTATGAGAGTTTGCTTGAGGACAAGCAAAGGTTTAAGTTTGGGAGAATTTGATATCACTAAAATACACTATATGTTTGGCTCTGATTGCACATGTTTTTAGTTGTTTATTTGTTATTATCCCATGTTATGATGGTATTTTGTCTTACTTTCAGATACATTACCTGATTTGAGCCTGCAGTGAAGAAACGACGCAAAACGGGGCTAAAACGGAGATTTCTTGCATAAATTGTACACTAGCCGTTTCACTCAGCGAACGCCATAGAGGACGCCATTTGAGTAGTGGGTTTTACCCACGTTCCAACGGCTACAAGACATGTCTTCCCCATTTTGTGTGATCCGTTTGTCTTTCGAAACTGAACTTAAGCGTGACACTTGTGTTCACTCCTTTTAAATACACTCTCACACTTCGCACGTTTTCATTCTAAAAATGTCTTATTTCGCAAACCAATTTACCGTTATGTTTTCAATTACCATGTCCAGCTAAATCTCTTGTGCTGGGATGTGAGGATCGTCGTTCCGACGGTACTCCACATGTTATCTTTTTAGAAATACTTTAGGGGCTGTTTTGGTTTTAATTAAACTCTTCTGAACTTCAATTGATCTGTCATTACGTAAACGAGACCGTGTTTTTGTTTGCATAATGACTGTGACTAGATCGGGTAAGATCGAAAGTCGTCAGGCATTTTAGAAAAGAGTTTGTTCGTTTTTAATTGATAAATACAGCGAAAGCACTTTATTAATTAATTAGGAAAGTTTTATATTATTAGAAAGAGATTTTAAACTATTTTCGGACGCGTTTATAGATTTAGGATCCGGTTGGCCGAGCATATGACGAAAACCCTTTGGTATTAAATATTTCCAATCGAAAACACTTTTTAACTAAGTCTTAGAGGTAGTTATATAAAAAAGGACTTTATCACTTTAACGCAAGGAGCGACGGTGCAGCGTGAGCAGCCGGTATAGATTAAAGGTTGGGTCTGTTTTCGATCACGCTAACGCGGCAGATCCTTTTTAATTAAATTTTTTTCAAAGAAGAAAACATTGCCCCGTAGTATTACTACTTAGATAATAGGAGTACAATTTGATTGTTGTGAATTACATTCCAGTATAGTCTTTATCTGATTTATTTCTATTTTCGTTCAGTGGAAAACTATTACTCTGATTTTTCTTTAGCCTTAGCACCGAGTAAAACCGCTGTCCTACGAAACCAAATAACCCGATTTACCCAAAGCGAGGGAGAATCACTTTTCGACGCTTAGGAGAGATACAAGGAACTATTAAGAGCATGTCCACATCATGGCTTAGAACAATGGCTCATGATCCATACCTTCTATAATGGACTCATGTACAACACAAAGATGACCATAGGCGTTGCCGCTGGTGGCGCTCTAATGAACAAACCCTACCCTGAGGCTTCCGCTCTCATTGAGGATATGGCACAAAACCATTACCAATGGGGGACCGAACGAGCACACGTAGAGAAGAAAGAGACCAAAAGAGATGTGTATGAAGTTAGTTATTTTGACCATATGAACGCAAAGATGGACGCTATAGCCCAAAAAGTAGAAAACCTTACTATCAACCCCACAACAACCGTAGCAGCAATACAACCCGGATGCGAGATCTGTGTAACCCCAGGACATATCATAGCTGAATGCAATCTTTTAGCTGACAGTCCCATAGATCAGGTCAATTACGCCCAAGGAAACCCTTACAAGTTAACTCACTTTCTTTGATTTTTCTTGATAAATGATGATTCAAATCACATATTAACATTGACTTTTGTGCACAGTTGACTTTTTATCAGATGAATTCTAAACTGTGCGATCCTTTGTGAAATCAAGTCCTTGCTCTAGAACAAACTTGATGGATATATTCCATAGGTGTTATAGGATGTATTGAATCATGTCCCAAGGTTTAGGAGCATGTCTGGGCCAAAAGTCAAAGGTTCAGTTGACTTTTTCCTCGAAACCCTATCGTGGTCCTGATGAAATTGAAACTTGTCGATCAAGCTTCTTGGATCAATCCATTATTGTAAATGGATAAATGTGGTGTATTTGAGACCCTCAAATCATGTCTTGTGGTCTTGGCTCATGTTTTGTCCTAAAAGTAAACTTAGGGGCGAATTAGGTCAAGAAACCCTAATTCCTGATTTTTTGTAAATGTATCCCCTGAGGCTAAATTGACTTGATGATTGGGTCCATGAGGTCCCTTGGAGTATCTTGAGTTATATTGTGAAGCATTGGCTCATGCCCAGATGAAGATTTTCATCTGGAGGCTCTGGTCAACCAAAACCTAATTTGGTGACACTGACGATCTTGAGGCTTAATCCACTTGGAATGTTGCAACCTTGTGCCTGATTCCTGATGTGGGAGTCCTCTTGATCATTTATGTGTGTTTGAGAGGTTAGAAAAGTTGAAGATTGTAACACCCCACTTTCCCATATTACAAAATAAGTAAATACTACGAAAATAATCAGAGTTTACGACAACAGTAGGATGTCACATCATTAAACCAACAACAAAACTCCTTTTTCATTAATAAGCAGCGGAAATAATTATTTTATTCCAAACACCACAATTTGCCAATAACACCAAAAATCCACATAATATTGTGGTCCACCAAAGTTTCAAATAAAGAATGATACGTAACAAAACAATAAAGAATAACAAATGACGAAAAACACCCAAAATCCCGTGT
Source organism: Lathyrus tuberosus (assembly GCA_022829125.1). Classification (NCBI taxonomy): domain Eukaryota; kingdom Viridiplantae; phylum Streptophyta; class Magnoliopsida; order Fabales; family Fabaceae; genus Lathyrus; species Lathyrus tuberosus. The sequence continues at coordinate 9,178,611 of JALAZF010000201.1, read as the reverse complement.
TACGTATCAGAGCGACTCCTAAGACTCGATCAAGCAACACGCACTCCATGCACACTCAAGTACCTGGATTATCTGTACTTCCGAAGAAGCACAGACGCAACAAACAACAACGGGGTGAGAACTACATTCAATAAATAACGGTGTATAATACATGCTAAAGGTAGTACTCACACAATCATATATCGGAAAACACACCATCACGACATACTTGTCATTTTCATTCAGACTTCACCAAACACATAATAATGCAATGCGACTCAAAGACATCGACACAATGCATGTGGTACCAAAACAACATGGTTCATTCAATCGAACCCGGATAAATCACATACACCCCTACTTGGCAATGATTTATCTCCACCACACTCCACATTGGAGTTCGGATGCATCACATACACTCTTCCTGAGCAATGATTCCTCACCACCGACACCATGAATGCATGACAGAAAATATGCATACAACACACATGTATGACAACAATCATACATCTTCACGATCCTCCTGATCACACGTGAGATACCTGCTCACCATCACACACATCACAACAAGAAATTCCTCACATAACATTCAATTAGTTAAACATCTAATTAATTCAATAAATTAATTATTTTCATCGCCAATTCTATAATTCTCAGGTTCTGGCATCTATACCCAACCTCCCAAACCAAAAGAAATCACTTTGCACGCGAAAACGAGAAAGAAATCGTGAAACGGAAAAATTCTGCACTCTCGCTGGTCATACGCGTATTGCCCTGGGCCGTACGCGTATTGCCCAGCTCGCTCGCCCATCCTGCTGCGTATCAAACGCGTAATGCTTCTTCTCCCGCCCTGCCATACGCGTATTGCCCAGCCTATTACGCGTATGGGCAGAGACGTTTCATTACATGAAATCCCACCTTCAGATCCCAATACGCGTACTTCCCCTCTCATACGCATAATGGCAAGCTTCCATACGCGTACTGGTACGTGTACGGGCAGAGGGCCGTGCCAAAGCCTCCTTTTGGCCCTCTAATACGTGTATTGCCTCCATCTGGAGCCAGCATTACGCGTAACACCCTCACCGTTACGCGTAAGGCCAGATCCATTACGCAAATTCGTTTCCTCCACACCAGTCTGAGTTCTGCTATGTGATCCTCACTCTTTCACTCCAATTCAGTCCTAAACTTGTTTCTACATCAGTTTTAGGTCTTATTCTTCATCTTACTTCTTTCACCTATCATTACTAATCAAAATTACGGGTCTTAGATCTAATTTCGTTCACTCAACCTACACAAAAACCAGTTCTGCAACATACACATTTATACAGCATCAACAACATCAGGGAATTGCACAGATCATCACAGTATAACACGAAATTCATAAAATCAGTAACCAATTCATACTAGATCAACAACAATGCACCACTATTAGATTCAAATTCACACACAGAACACATATATGAAATTCCTACGTGGATAAGGACTCCTCACTACCCTCTCATGATATAAACACCTAAACTGAAATTCATTCTCCCCCTTACCTCGAATTCTTGATTAAAATCCTGCGAAAATTGATGATGAAAAACCCTAGTTCTTCCTTGCTCTTCCTCTCTCTAGCCCTTCTCTTGTGAAAATCTGATTATGACTAACCCTACTCACTAATCCTTACTAATTTCCACTTAATGACAAAAATATCCTTATTTTTCTCCAATAGCCCATTATCCATTTAATTAAATCAGATTTTTAATTTAATAAAAATAATAATATTACTCACATAATAATTATAATAATACTAGTAATAATAATAATAATAATAATAATAATAATAATATTAATAATAATAATACTACTATTACTACTCATACCTAAAATTACTCTCGACATCTCTAGTCTACCCGTCCCACTAAGGACTCCACGCCTACGCGCTCAACCCCCCACTCTTAACAAGGCCAAACAACGGAAAAATAACACGACGATCAAATAATTTAAATTGGGGTGTTAAAAATCTCCCCCCCTTAAATTATTTTCGTCCTCGAAAATGTACCTGATGGAAATAGCTCCGGATACGACTCTCGCATCCTGCTCTCCGGCTCTCAGGTCACACTTCCTCCAACAGCTCCTCCCCAAGCTACCATCACCAAAGGAATCTCCTTCCCTCTGAGTTGTTTCATCTTGCGATCCTCGATCCTTATCGGCATCGCCTCCACAGTAAGATTATCTCTAATCTACACCCCATCCCTCTAGATAACATGAGATGGATCAGATACCTACTTCCGAAGTTGCGACACATGAAACACATCATGCAAGTTCGAAAGTTCAGGCGGCAATGCCACCCTATATGCAACTGCGCCCACTCTTTGTAAAATCTGATACGGTCCAAATAACTTAGGATCCAGCTTCTTCGACTTCAATGCACGCCCAACATCGGTCACTGGGTTGACTCTCAGGAACACGTGGTCACCTTCACTGAATTCCAAGTCTTTCTTCCGATTATCATGATAACTTTTCTGCCTACTCTGAGACGTTTGTGGATCATCTGAATTGTCTCATTAGTCTGTTGCACAATCTCAGGTCCAAGCACCACATTCTCACCGGTCTCATACCAACACAAAGGCGTCCTACACCTCCTACCATACAAAGCTTCGAAAGGTTCCATTCCAATACTAGAATGGTAACTATTATTATACGTGAACTCTATCAATGGTAAATGAGTATCCCACGCACCACTTTTCTCCAACACACAGGCTCTCAACAAATATTCCAATGACTGAATAGTCCTCTCCGACTGACCATCAGTCTGAGGATGATAAGTCGAGCTCAACTTCAATTTAGAACCCAAAGCTTCCTGCAGACTCTTCCAAAATTTTGAAGTAAACCTCATATCTCTATCCGACACTATACTCGATGGAACACCATGCAGCTTCACAATTATTCTGATATAAATCTTCGCCAGCTTTGACAACGGAAAACTGATATTAATTGGTATAAAATGAGCGGATTTCATAAGTCGATCCACCACTACCCAAATAGCATCAAAGCCTCTCGTCGTATTTGGCAAACCAGTAACAAAATCCATGGTAATACTGTCCCATTTCCATTCCGGAATTTCCAATGGTTGCATTAACCCCGAAGGTTTCTGGTGTTCCATCTTTGACTTCTAACAGATCAAACAAGCATAAACAAACTGAGCTATGACCCTCTTCATACCAGACCACCAAAATAACTTCTTCAAGTCATGATACATTTTCGTAGCTCCCGGAGGAATACTCAAGCTACTCTAGTGACTTTCCTCTAAGATCGCCTTCCTCAATTCATCATTATCCGGTACACAAATTCTGCCCCAGAATCTCAATACACCAACATTATCCACTCTAAAATCATTATTAGGATCACCTCCTTCTGTAGGCATCAAGTCCACTAGCTTCACATCAAGTTTATGATTTTCCTTAATCACATCCAAAAAGTCATTATTCACCTTAAGCATACCCAATCTAACACTCCCAGGTGTAGTTTCACAAACCATACTCAAGTCTCTAAACTGTTCAATCAATTCCATTTCTTTTACCATTAATGCAGACATATGAATTGTCTTCTGACTTAGTGCATCTGCTACAACATTAGCCTTCCCCGGATGATAACTCAAATTAAAATCATAATCTTTCAAGAACTCTAACCATCTCCTCTGCCTCATATTCAATTCCTTCTGATCGAACAAATACATCAGACTTTTGTGATCACTGAATACTTCAAATCTCGATCCATACAGATAATGTCGCCAAATTTTCAATACAAAAACCACTGCAGCTAATTTAAGATCGTGAGTAGGATAGTTCCTCTCATGCACCCTCAATTGTCGTGAAGCATATGCCACTACCATGCCATCCTGCATTAACACACATCCTAATCCCATCTTAGACGCATCACAATACACCACAAAAGGTTCATTTGGACTTGGTAGAATTAACACCAGTGCCGTAGTCAATTTCTTCTTCAATTCATCAAAACTTTCTTCACACGCCGCATCCCAAACAAAAACTTGATTCTTTCTAGTTAGCAGCGTCAACGGTAATGCTAAATTAGAAAACCCTTCAATGAATCTTTGGTAATAACCTGCCAAACCCAAGAAACTTCTAATTTCAGTCGCTGTCTTCAGTGGCTCCCACTGAAGTACTACACTTACTTTAGATGGATCCACCGCTATGCCATAACCAGAAATAACATGACCCAAGAAACTCACAGTCTTCAACCAAAATTCATATTTCGAGAACTTTGCAAACAATTTATTATCTTTCAACACCTGCAATGTAATCCTCAAATGATCTGCGTGATCCTCGTCAGATTTAAAATAAATCAGTATGTCATCAATGAATACCACAATAAACTGATCCAGATAAGAATGAAAGATACGATTCATATACTCCATAAACACACCCGGCGCATTAGACAGTCCGAAAGGCATCACTGCATATTCGTAATGTCCATAGCGAGTTCTAAACGCAGTCCTCTGAATATCATCTTCCTTTACTCTAATCTGATGGTAACCCGACCTCAAATCAATTTGCTGAAAACACGAGCTCCCACAACCTGATCCATTAAGTCATCAATCCTCGAAAGTGCATACTTATTTTTAATGGTCACTTTATTCAGCTGACGGTAATCAATGCACAGACGCATACTACCATCCTTATTTTTTACCAATAACACTGGAGCTCCCCACAGCGACACACTCTGTCTAATAAACTTCTTATCAAGCAATTCTCCAATCTGAGATTTCAACTCTACCAATTCTGATGCAGACATCCTGTACGGTGCCATAGATATAGGTCTGGTACCAGGAACAAGATCAATAGCAAATTCAACTTCTCTTGTCAGAGGCAACTCTGTAATATCTTCTGGAAACACTTCAAGAAATTCACTCACCACCGGTAACTCATTAACTGAAGTCTTGCTTTCCACAGACAACGAGGAAAACACTACAAACATCTTAGCTTCATCCTCCAACAACGTCCTCAACTCTCTGCTAGACAAAGAATCCGCTAATGCTTCCTCTTTCGGAGTAAGAAACAATAACGTCTTCCTAAAGCAATCAATATAAATCTAGTTGAACTCCAACCAGTTCATGCCCAAAATAACATCGAGATTACCAAGTGGCAAGCAAATCAAGTCCACTCTGAAATCTCTACAAAACACAGTCAACGGACACTTCAAACACACTAAGGAAATAACTACAGAACTAATAGACGGCGTTTCAATCGTCATTCTCTGATCTAGAGTAGACGGTGCAATTTCTAATCTCTTCACACAATCAACAGAAATGAACGAGTGGGTTGCACCCGTATCAATGATAGCAATTAAAGGAATATCATTAATAAAACAGGTACCTTTGATGGAGCCCTCTTCATTGGCGTATTGGGTTCCCACCAAAGTAAACACCTTTCCACTGGCCTGAGATTTCTTTGGCTTCTCACAGTGAGTGCTGATATGGCCCTTCTCTCCACAATTATAACAGGTAGGCATATTGGCCCTACAATCTGCTATGACATGACTAGGTCGCCCACACTTGAAACACTTCTTCACCTCATTCGGATAATTGTTAGTACGGTGACCCGCGCCAGCACATCTGAAACACTTGAGAGCATCAGGAACCACTCCTCCCTCTTTTGGTTTCTTCCCCACAACAGCTTTCTGTCTTCCCTTGTCAGCTGGAGCGCTATAAGGAGTACCCCCAAACCTCTGCTTACCCTTTCGGTCACTCACAACTTTGTAATGAGCAATCTGGGCCCTGTTATCATTATCATAAATTCTGCTTCTACTAACCAGTTTTAGATAATTCCTTATCTTCTGACAAGCAATTCCCAGTTTGATCTCGGGACGCAGACCATTCTCAAACTTCAAGCATTTCAAATTCATAGCTTCTTCCGTATTGTAATGAGCACAATACTGCACCAACTCTTCAAACCGAGCAGCATATTCAGCAACAGTCATGCAACCCTGTTTCAGCTCCAGGAATTCAATCTCTTTTGCACTACGAATATCTTCGGGAAAGTACTTTTCCAGAAACTCAACTTGAAACACTGTCCAATTAATCTCAGTACCCGCAGCTTCCAACCTCTGACGACTATTGTCCCACCAGTCTTCAGCCTCTCCCTCCAGCATATGAGTGTCAAACCGTACTTTCTGAGCATCACTGCATCCCATGGTCCTGAAGATTTTCTCAATAGCCTTCAGCCATTTCTGTGCAGCCTCCGGATCAGAATACCTCCCTCATAAGCAGGCGGCTTATTGCTCTGAAACTGTGCTAAGTCGCGAAACTGCGCACCCCCAGCCTGATTAGTGTTCTCAACCACTTGTGCCATCGCTTGCATAGCAGCAGCAAGAGCAACATCATTCCTTCCTGCCATACTGTTCAACAATCAACATACGGTCTGAACACACAACTTACTGCTATTCTAAGGACAGACTCTACTACAACACCTGGCCGGAAGGACCGACCTGCTCTGATACCAATTGTAACACCCCATTTTCCCATTTTACAAAATAAGTAAATACTACGAAAATAATCAGATTTTATGACAACAGTAGGATGTCACATCATTAAACCAACAACAAAACTCCTTTTTAATTAATAAGCAGCGGAAATAATTGTTTTATTCGAAATACGACAATTTGCCAACAACACCAAAACACCACATAATATCGTGGTCCACCAAAGTTTCAAATAAAGAATGATACGTAACAAAACAATAAAGAATAACAAATGACGAAAAACTCCCAAATCCCGTATTACGTATCAGAGCGACTCCTAAGACTCGATCAAGCAACACGCACTCCGTGCACACTCAAGTACCTGGATTATCTGTACTTCTGAAGAAGCACAAACGCAACAAACAACAAAGGGATGAGAACTACATTCAATAAATAATGGTGTATAATACATGCTAAACGTAGTACTCACACAATCATATATCAGAAAACACACCATCACGGCATACTTGTCATTTTCATTCAGATTTCACCAAACACATAATAATGCAATGCGACTCAAAGACATCGACACAATGCATGTGGTACCAAAACACCATGGTTCATTCAATCGAACCCGGATAAATCACACACACCCCTACTTGGCAATGATTTATCTCCACCACACTCCACATTGGAGTTCGGATGAATCACATACACTCCTCCTGAGCAATGATTCCTCACCACCGACACCATGAATGCATGACAGTAAATATGCATACAACACACATGTATGACAACAATCATACATCTTCACGATCCTCCTGATCACACATGAGATACCTGCTCACCATCACACACATCACAACAAGAAATTCCTCACGTAACATTCAATTAGTTAAACATCTAATTAATTCGCTAAAATTACTAAATTAATTATTTTCATCGCCAATTCTACAATTCTCAGGTTCTGGCATCTATCCCCAACCTCCCAAACCAAAAGAAATCACTTCATACGCGAAAACGAGAAAGAAATCGTGAAACGGCAAAATTCTGCACTCTCGCAGGTCATACGCGTATTGCCCTGGGCCGTACGCGTATTGCCCAGCTCGCTCGCCCATCCTGCTGCGTATCATACGCGTAATGCTTCTTCTCTCGCCCTGCCATATGCGTATTGCATATCCTATTACACGTATGGGCAGAGACGTTTCATTCCCAGAAATCCCACCTTCAGATCCCAATACGCGTGCTTCCCCTCTCATACGCGTAATGCCAAGCTTCCATACGCGTACTGTTACGCGTAAGGCCAGATCCATTACGCATATTTGTTTCCTCCACACCAATCAGAGTTCTGCTACGATATCCTCACTCTTTCACTCCAATTTAGTCCTAAACTTGTTTCTACATCAGTTTTAGGTCTTATTCTTCATCTTACTTCTTTCACCTATCATTACTAATCAAAATTACGGGTTTTAGATCTAATTTCGTTCACTCAACCTGCACAAAAACCAGTTCTGCAACATACACATTCATACAGCAGCAACAACATCAGGGAATTTCACAGATCATCACAGTATAACACGAAATTCATAAAATCAGCAACCAATTCATACCAGATCAACAACAATGCACCACTATCAGATTCAAATTCACACACAGAACACATATACGAAATTCCTACGAGGATAAGGACTCCTCACTACCCTCTCATGATATAAACACCTAAATTGAAATTCATTCTCCCCCCTTACCTCGAATTCTTGATTAAAATCCTGCGAAAATTGATGATGCAAAACCCTAGTTCTTCCTTGCTCTTCCTCTCTCTAGCCCTTCTCTTGTGAAAATCTGATTATGACTAACCCTACTCACTAATCCTTACTAATTTCTGCTTAATGACAATACTATCCTTATTTTTCTCCAATAGCCCATTATCCATTTAATTAAATCAGATTTTTAATTTAATAAAAATAATAATATTACTCACATAATAATTATAATAATACTAGTAATAATAATAATAATAATAATAATAATAATAATACTATTACTACTCATACTCAAAATTACTCTCGACATCTCTAGTCAACCCGTCCCACTAAGGACTCCATGCCTACGCGCTCAACCCCCCACCCTTAACAAGGCTAAACAACATAAAAATAACATGACGATCAAATAATATAAATTGGGGTGTTACAAAGATCATGTCATTCTTTGATTGATCCTTTCTCTAAGGCTCTGAGAGGGCTTAAAACCATAATTCTTAATTATAGTGAATGCTCAACAATCCGTGAGGAGACTGATTGAGGCATGAAGGTACATCTATATTGTGGTAATGATTTACACAATGATGGGAAATCTCAGTGGTCAAATTATGGGGTATGACAGATGCCCCTATTTAGTCTTCTTGGACCCGAAGGTGTGAATGGCGAAGGTATTCGGGGTACAAGAGGATTAAATATCGGAATACCCAAAATTTTGATGGTGGTTATGAATGGCACCTTGCTCATCCATCTTCTTTTGCTAAGAAATGATGCTTTAGAAAAGGTAGAAACTTCCCCTCGATCCTGGTCTTCAGCCAAGGAACTGGTCTCGATTTTCTGAAATAAACTTCCCCTCGATCCTGGTCTTCTACTAAGGAACTAGTCTCAGTTTCTAATAAAAACTTCCCCTCGATCCTGGTTTCCTACCAAGGAACTGGTCTCAGTTTCTGATATAAACTACCCCTCGATCCTGGTTTCATACCATGGAACTGGTCTAACTTTATGAAATAAACTTCCCCTCGATCTTGGTTTCCTACCAAGGAACTGGTCTCAGTTTCTTTTGACAATAAACTTTCTTGACAAGGGACGCTATTTGTAGCGGTTTTCCTCAAACTTCTTGCCAAATTTTCCTGGGGAGATGCCGTTTGATGGGAAAAAGATTTGATGTCAGACTTGCTGGGGAACACATTCGTCTGAGCTGCAGAGGTGTACAAACTTCTCTATTGGAGACGCCATTTGTTGACTCTGCTGGGGAAAATGAGTCTCTTTAGAGACTACTTTCTGCTTGGGGGTATTGCATCATACCTTCCCTCGAGATCTTCTTGAAGAAATGCCATGTGATGTAATCTAGTTTCGAGGTGCTGATGACCCTTTCGTCAGCGAATTTTCTAGAGGAAAACTGCTATATTGTCAAAGCTTTGATTAAGAGGCTTTCTCTAGGGAATTTCTTTAATTCGGGAAAGCGAAGATATCATCTTCAATGGCGAAGAGTGATGTTTGTCGAAAGTTTTCTTGCTTTTCAAAGGTTCGAGTTATCAAAGTGGTCAAAGACCGTCTCTAATCTAGAGATAAACTGGAGAGAGATTGCTTAGATGATTCATTTCCTGACGAGGAAAGAACTAACAACTCAATTGACAAGAGGACTTTTATCACTTGGGAACAAGACCGATTAGAGTGATAGTGATAGTGATATGAGTATGCATGAATCAATAATGCATGATGTGTGTATGTATATGCTGACAAAACTCACACTGCATACACACTAGTGGATGAACACGATTGGATACTCGGCCACCGCGGGGAAAGAGGAAGTACCATTTGGTCCAAAATAGCAATTCTGCCTTGCTTAGGAGAGATAGTCCCTGTGGGGAAAACCGTTGGTCGGCCTTAAGAGATAAGAACTATGTCGGGGATGTCGGACGGAATATTTGCATCTAACATAGCTGATCCTTCATTCAGGGGTACTGGTTTAGAAGGATTTCTTTGACTCTCACTTTGAAGCTCGATTACTTCTAGAGAAGCGATTGATGTTCTTTCGATGTTCAACAGTCAAAAGAAATTGCCATCTTTATTTAAAAGCAGAAAAAGTTTGACAATTAAATTCATTTTTGTTTTATTTCAAGAATCGTTGATCATATTAAAAACATTATTCTGTAAAGCTAAAACAAATGAGAATTGCAAACAAAAGCACTAAGGCTCAAATTTTATTGATAGGATGGAAATCAGCCAAACGCGTGATTCCATGGAGTATTTACAAAGTTAGAAATGGTGATTTAAGGGAAAAGGGCTACATTGAAACATAACGGCCGCTATCCTTCTACCAACTTTGAATTCGGGACATCCTAAGCTTCTGTCGAAGATGACCTTGACTGGAGTCTTCCTGACTGATGGCATTACTATTGCTGGGAGAGTTGCCCTTTTGTTGGACGTAGTTACTTGACATGAATCCCTAATTTTTGCCTGGATTGTACTTTGAGATTTCCAATCCACCGGGATGATTTTTGATCATGTCTCTAATTTTTTCCTGGACCGCCCTTTCGGGTTTTCAATCACCCGAGACGTTTTTTTTTATTTAGGTGAAGTATTTCTTGACTATGTCAACATTTGTGGGGTAGGCAAATTCGTCTCCATCCATGGTTGTGAGTCTCAAGGCGCCGCCTGAGAAAGCTTTCTTGACCACATAGGGGCCATCATAATTCGGAGTCTATTTACCCCGGGAATCAGTGAGAAATGATTGTATCTTCTTGAGCACGAGATCTCATTTCCTAAAGACGCGAGGTCGGACTTTTTTGTCAAATGCCTTCTTCATTCTTTGCTGATACAACTGACCATGGCATAGTACCGTTATTCGCTTTTCTTCGATCGACTCTTACACCATTCAGCTTCTGTTAGCTTAGCTTCCATCAATACCCGGATTGATGGGATCTCTACTTGTATGGGGAGCACTGCTTCCATGCCATATACTAGAGAGAAATGGGTTGCCCCTGTTGAAGTGCGGACAGATGTGCGATAACCGTGAAGAGCAAAGGGTAACATCTCGTGCCAGTCTTTATAGGTTACAACCATCTTTTGAACGATCTTCTTGATGTTCTTGTTAGCCTCTTCTACCGCTCTGTGCATCTTAGGTCGGTAGGGAGACGAGTTATGATGTTCGATCTTGAACTCAGCGCACAACTCTTTCATCATCTTGTTGTTCAAGTTAGATCCATTATCAGTAATGATCTGGCTTGGGACACCATAACGGCAGATGAGATTGTTTTTGATAAATCGAACCACCACTTGCCGGGTTACATTTATAACACCCTTCTATCCCAACAATTATTTCACATACATATGGAAATTAAATCAAATAAATCACCGTTCAAGGGTGTCACACTTCACAAAGGCATCATAATTATTTTCCTGCTCCGTAACATGGGTTACAACATATAGGAATAACAACCTATTTTAGGATCAACACCTCCTTAAAAGCAAAACGTCGCAGCAGAATTATCATCATAATAATAAAATATACTTTATAAAACAACTCATAATAATTTAATCTCATCAAAATTGGAATTGAAAACAACTCAACATCTTCAAACATCCTCATGAAACATGTTAATCCAAGTAACACAATATTTCAAATAAAAACGTTCCCAACCCCGATGTTACATAATCAGAGCAAGACACACCCTCTACTCAACTGAAAAGAAAACTGACTACAAAGCTAACTCTTCACGCACCGCGAACTATTCTTGTTTATTTGCATGTTACCCACGTAGAGGCAACATTCGAACAGGCAGGGTGAGTAATCACAATTCAATATAATCATATAAAGAAAAGACATTAACAGGGCAACATTTGTTTTCCTCAAATACTACAGCAACTCACCCAAAACATCATATAAAACATCACATCACCAATATCACTCATATGCAATCATGCAATGCCACCAAGAATGAAATGCAACATCATAAGAATGCATGTGGTACCAAATCGTCACAATAATGGACACTAGGCCATCAACCCTCCAAAGATCCTCGTCAATAGGATCGATCTCGTATTTGGAACCGAAGCACGTCATAATTACCTCATATCCGCACAATGGGAATGAAGCGTCGTCACAGAGTATGCATATGAATGTATGATACACAACATCACTAATCATCATCATCAATTAAACATCATAATGTGCATCATCATTCATCAATCCTCATATACGTCATATCATCACATATTCGTCAAACAATCATCACAACATCATCGTATACTCATCACTAACATCATGAAAAATCATCATATAACACGTCAACACATAGCAGCAATTTACAACAACATCGCAACATTAATATAATATAAAACAGATATTTTCCATGAATTTTAAGTCAATAAAAATCACATTTTTCAGTCCCAGGTCGCGCTAAGCGAGCCCCACCCGCGCTAAGCGTGCTACTTACTGCCTCGAGGAGGCGAAATTCTTCCAGACCGCGCTAAGCGCGCTAGGCCGTGCTAAGCGCCCTCTTTGATTTTGGCAGAAAAACCATGCGATAACAACACTTCTCCAACTGCGATTCGACACCCCTAAACCAGGTTTTATCCTTAAATTATCACAGATTCTGTTATTATAACCTATATCTATCACATACACGTCAATAACAACAATCATCACATAGCAAATCATCAAAATCCATCATCTCTAACCTCCAATTCCTAGGTTTTCCCCCAAAACCCAATTACCCACCAACACCTAATCTTCATATCAAAATATTGAAAAGTGATACTCCTCATACCTTAGAATATTGTCTCCTTCGACCTCTCTTGAAGTTGCCCCGGAATTCTTCTATGCCCTAGCCTCCTTCTCACTTGTTCTTCAGAGCACCTTTGCCTCTTCCTCAAAAATAATACGAGTAATGAGTTTCTTTCACTATTCTCTCTTAAAATACCCTTAAATGTGCTATCCCCATTATACCCTCACTTATCCATCCCTAATGACCAACATACCCTCAATACTCCCACTTATATTATTTTAAATAATATACAATAATATGAATAATACTATATGATTATTCTTACTATTAATATTATTAAAATAATATCACCACAATGCATCGGGCCACATGTCGCTCCCGGGATTTTCATCCAAGTACAAACACGAAAGTGGCGCGGAAATAGAGTCGCCAACAATGTGTAAGGAAAAAGCATGGTCTCGCGACCAAGAGAAACGGGTAAGGTAGTCGGTTACGCGAGGGGAAGGTGTTAACACCCCCACGCGTCCATCGTACTCGATGGGATCCACGCTTGTTGTCTCGATCAAAGGGTGTCGTCGTCTGGAGCTCAGCTGCTACTGGAAAGGATAAGGAACAGGGACGGAAAAGAAAGGAGAAACAGAAGAAGAGGAAAAAAAGTGACTCGGTAGGACGTCCTCGGAGTCCTAGGCCTACGTATTCCCTCATGCAATGGGAAAGTCAGAGTCAACATAGTTCGGACTATGGTTTGGGGGAAAGGTTGCTCACCAAGACATCGCGTCTCGTGCCTACGTATCTCATCGGGGATGAGAATCAGAGCATCGTAGTTCCCCTCACTAAGGAAGAACTTGCTTTGTTTATATTTTTTAGGAGGAATACGTCAACATTCGCGTTCCAGCAGTTAGGTGTTGCAGCTCGTTGTACGGAGGCTTAGGCATTTACCTGTTTGCGGTAGAACGGAAGTAACGCGCCCTTTATGAATGGAGTGAGGAAGATAAGAAGAGAATTGTTTGTTTTTGTCTTTTAAGAAGAAGTGTTTTTATTATTTTGGGTTTGTAACGCATATTGCACTAAAGTCTGTGACATAGGATCGAATGCATCGCAAATCGACCCAAGACGGGATGTATGCTAAACACTCTAGGAAAGTGAAAGAAAATCCCTCACTCTCCACTTCTCACAAGCAAGGCTCATGTGCAATACATGTTATACTTTATTAAGTGTTTTGAAGAAGTTATGAGATGAGAAAGAGAGACTCAAAAGGAAGAAAGGAAAAAGTCTAAGTGGGGGACTAGTTATGCTAATGTTCTCATGCGTGGAAGTCCTATGGTTGTGTGGGGGTATAAGAACCACCTAAGTCTAAAGGAAAGAGGGGGATAGCACTATCTAATGCTTATCCTACCTCACCTTAATCAAATATTAAGGATGAGCTAGGATCCCTAAGGGATGTGAGAAAGTTCTACACAATCAAGCATTATGTCATGCTATTCACAAAAGAGAAATAGTAATGAAAGAGATAAGAGATGAAAGAAGAGATGAATATGGATTAACATCACATACTCAAATGTCCTACCTCTGCCCCTACACAAAAGGTTAGTACATAATCATCACAAGTAATGAAAACAAGGACAAGAAACTAAAACCAACAAAACTATTCTCTTTAAGAAGACAACTTAAGAAAAAAGTAAAGTTCAAACCAAAAGGGAAAGGTCCTAATGGTTAAGGGACATGCAAAGTCAGTATGTACATGTTAAAGGATCCTACTAATGTAAACATGCCACATGAGATCAAACTAAAGCAAACTAGGCACCAAACAATCATACAAATGCAAATGAAACATTAATAATGCAATATGAATGCAAATGAATCATGAATATGGATGAATGTGCATGTAAGCATCAAAGTCATAATTGAATGACATTTAAGGATGTGTGGGTCAAGTAGAAAGAAGTGGGAGCGAACATCATTCAAGTTCCAACAATGAAGCATACTTGTAATGCAAGCAAGAAGTGAAGATGTAAGATGAACAATCATGTAATAGGAATGCAAGTCAGTAGCTCATGACATTTGAAATGACATTTAAAAGTCAAGAATGAAAGCACAAAGTCCACACAAGTATCATGTTGAGGCACATTGAAGATTAGGAGCAAACATGTTCAAGTTAGGTCAAACAAGTATACAAAAGTTTATGAACTTAAGAAACATGTGATGTGCAATTATAGGTCATGGGATATGGTTGAGGATGATTGCAAACAGAAGTGAATCATGTCTAAGTGATGATTTAGGATCATGAAAGTGTTGGTACAAACATGTTATCAAAGAAGATCAAGTAAGAATGCACAATTACACAAGATATTTCAAGTTAAAATAAGTGCATACAATTCATGTAAGGATGAACTTTGGATTACCTATAATTTGATGTGAATGACCTGTAATGTTCATACAACCATTTTTCAAAAGGTCTCAACAAGTACCAAATAGGATTGCACACAATGATAATTAAAATCCTAGCATAAGTCTTCTAACATTCACACAAACCAATATGCTTTCATACAATCCATGAAGTCATGTTAAGATAATGAGAAAATTGAGATAAGACAAGTGAATTAAGGTACAATCAGTGTGCAAGCATACTCCAAAAGCATGGCTAAAAAACCGATACCAAACATGCTCAAACATGCCTCACAAAATCATACAAATCACACAAACAAGTAGCTCAAAAATTTCATCCAAAAGCCAACAAGAAATGACCTAAAAAATCTACAAAAAATGCATGACAAATCTTAACATATCACAAATGCATGTACCAATTATTAGGCAAAAATTCAGTGCAAAACTATGTCAAAAAATTCCACAATGTAGCATAAGTTATGGTTTAGTGCAAACACAAAAGAAATTACAAGAAAATTCATGAAAATATGCCAAAACATGATAAAATAAGAAAATAAAATATGTAAAAAATATTTAAATGTCTTTTAATGCTTCATAATTTTTTATTGAATTTTTGGATGCTCAAATGTATTTTTTAAAATAAAAAATGAAACATGCATGCAAAGAAAATAAAAAACAAAGGAAATGGGCCAGGGGGTGCAGCGCAAGTAATTCCCTAGTTCAATGTCCCTTGGGCTCAGAGAGAGGGCGTGTGCATAGAAAATTGAGCCCAGTCCATTACCACGTATTCAAAAGAGGTGTATGCTATGGAGTTCAGTCAATTATTGACTCAATGATGACCATTGGATTAAGTCACCGCAAGATGATCAAGGAAGTAACACAATCACACGCATCACGACGTGATAACTAAGATGGATGCACACATGAGATCACACAAATCAAAACCATTCAGAAATTGAAATACGTGAGTGGTGCGTGGCTTCATTAATTCGCTTGCAAGATCTGGTGCATTGGATCAAAAGACATCAACGGATGGGACATGTTCTGGCAAAATGCTAGGGTTTATGAACTCAGATGAATTTCAGGTGGCCGGAGAAGACCCCGGTTGTCTTCTCCGGCGAGCCTTCACCATGCTCAGTCTTTAAACATCACCAAAATGCACAAGCCACGCATCAAAATGATCCTCTCCTCAAGTAGATCATGGATCCAGCATCAAAATTCACAAACACATCACACACAGAGAGAATCGAAGGAGAGAAGTTTGCCCTAGAAATTTCAACTAAGCACCTAAGGTGCCTATCAACTAGCCGGTAATCACATTGCTCCTATTGAGCTCAAAATAGTCAAAAACAAATAGAATTAAAGCAAGATTAGAGCAAGAGATTATGAACTAAACCTGTACTTTTGATGCACTTGAACTCCAAAGAAAACCATAGGTGAGATTCCTAGCTTCTTGAACTTCAATCTAGCCAAATAAAGGCTATGAAATGCTTTGAACCACTGAACTTTGAGGGAAAAATCTTGGAGAGGAAGATGAACTTGAAGATCCAATGCTGTTAGATCCAAGATTTCTTGATAATGATGATGAACCTTGGAGGAGATTTGAAGAACAAGCTCGAGTGAAAAGAGGGAGAAAACTCAGAGTGAGAGAGTGAGAGGTTTTGGTGAAACGTGAAGAATGAAAAAGTCCGTTGAAAAATAGTTAGAGAATGATTTATATATCGTGAGTTAAATGTTAACCACTGTAGTTAACAGTTAGAACTCTGATTAGGGTGAGTGAGTTAACTGAGTGAGTGAGTTTGAAGTTGAATGGAGATGGAGTGTAGTGAGGGCACGGGTTTTGTTCATGTATGGAGAGAATATAAAGCTTATGGTGTGGCAAGAATGAATGGGGGTGTGAAGATGGCTAGTTTCTACCTGGGTGAATCGCTCACTCAAAGATACAACAGAGTCGCCACCGAACTTTATTTAGTCCCAAAGGACAGGGAAAATATCGATAAAACCCAAGGGGAAGAGAAACGGGTACGGGGGGTCGGTTATGCAAAAGGAAGGTACTAGCACCTAACGCATACGTCGTACTCGACGGTAACTATTTCGCTTGCTTCTAGGCTTGGATGGGTTATCTATCTAAAGGCTTCTAGCTAAAAGAAGGAGAGAGATAAAGGGGAAAACGAAAAGAAAGAAAGAAAGTGCTCGTGGAGGAACGAAGTCCTCGTGCCTACGTACCCTCATAGTGCAATGAGGAAATCAGAGCGTCATAGTTCATGGAACCAGGGCACAAAGAAGAGAGAAAGGAGGAAGACGGAAGAAAGGTGGAAGTGTGCTCGCCGAGATCATTACGATCTCATGCCTACGTATCATACATCCAAAAGAATGCAGAATCAGATCTTCCGTAGTTCGGGGAACTAAGACGGAAAAAAAAACAAGGAAGAACAAGGAGACGAAAGAAGTGGTGTCGAAACCAAGAGCAACAGTGAAAGAAAAACTCTACTAGGAAAGACCCCACAGTAAGAGCGTTTGCACAAAAGAATAGGAAAAGGATGGTGTCAAAACCGAGAATGACAGAAACTCCGTTGGGGATAACAAAGAGAATTGGTGTCGAAACCAAGAAAGTAAAAGCAAAGGGAATATGAGGGACTCCGCTGGGGATCCAAATAAAGGGATGGTGTCATAACCAAGAGAAAAAGGAGACTCGGTATATTAACTGGCTGGCAGTGGTTAACCGAAGAAAGAGAGTAGACCCTGGCGGGGAAAAGAAGCTGGTGTCAACAGATGGACTGTGGTAAACCAAGAGAGAGAGAGTGCTGAACCAAGAGAAGGTGTTTGACTCTGAAGGGGCCTCGGTATATTAACTGACTGGCAGTGGTTAACCGGGGAAGAAAATACTGCAACTCTGTGGGGGTAGAGAAGCATTGGTTTTAGCAGAGAAAACTGCGATTAACCAGAAAAGCGGGTGTAGGACCAAATAAAGATCATAACCCAAAGGACAGGTATAGGAGCAAAGGTTGTGACCCAAAGGGGTTCGGTAAACTGACTGAACAAACAGTACTCAACCGAAGAAAGGGTATTTGAACCAAAGAAAGGTTACTAACCCAAGGGTGCAAGTATTCGAACCAAGAGGAGGTTGCCAACTGCGGGGGATTCGGTGTTTACAGACGGACTGTGACCAACCGAAGAGAAAAACGAGTGATTAACCAAAAGAAGGTGTTTAACTCGAAAGGGTTAAGTATTTTAATAGACGGACTGTGGTTAACTGAAGAAAAGGGTGATTAACCAAGAAGAGGTGATTAACCCAAGAGGTGCTCAGTGATTAACAGACAGACTGTGATTAACTGAAGAGACAGGTGATTAACCAAGAAGAGGTGATTAACCAAAGAGGAGCTCATAATTAACAGACGGAATGTGATTAACTGAGTAAAAGAGCAAAATTAGTTTTTTAACTGGCCGTCAATGATTAACCAAACAAAGGAGAAGAACCAAGAATAGATTGCGAACTCCTGGGGAAAAATGGTCGTGACAGGAAAATTGTGTTGGACCAAAGAAAGAGAATTGAGACTCTTCAAGGGAATCAAAAAGCAATGATTGATTACAAGAAGAAAGGAGCAATGGAACAAAAAGAGATTGCTAGCACAAGAATAATGATCTTAACCAAGAAGGATGGTGATAGATCAAGAGAGAGATTGAGAGAGATAGGAGTGATCAAGGATCGAAAGAGATCGCAAAGAGAGAAGAGTGATCAAGGACCAACTCGACTGGGGAAGGAAAGCACATTAGTGCCTGGAGATAGAGATGACTAAGCCAAGCACAGGGTCATTCGTCCCCTATCTGAAGTAGTCAGAATGAGAGTAGGAATTATCCCTTCTCATCCCTTCCCTAACACACACAGGGTGTAATGCGGAAGTTGAACCGGACGGCCCAACAGCTCCAAGTTGTACAGTGCTCCTGCGTAGAGAAACGGACAGCATAACGGCGTCAATTTGTACAGTGCTCCAATGCAAGGCGCATCGCGAAACTCCAACTCCATGAGGGGAAAGGGAGAGAAAGCTCTAAAGGAGGCCTAAAGAGAGAAAAAGGGAAGATCGATTAATCGAAATAAAGTTTTGATCAATTAATCAAGGGATAAACATGCTAACAACTTTCCAAAGAGGATGAAAAGTCACTAAAGCAAAAAGGAGTGAATTATTGATTATACATGATTAAGTTTGTTCATGAAGAATAAACTTAATGCAAATTTGAAATGGAAGGTGCAAAACAGTGCCATATGATCATCAAAATGCCACACACATTCATGTATCATGTGAACAAAGATAGTGCAAGGATTACTATGTTCATACAATGCTAAGAACACAAAACAAATGAATAATCAAAAATGTGCATCGAAAGTTCATGAACATGCTTCAACCAGAAGTGAAATGACATTAAAAACATCCATAATATCAAGCATGACAATCAATGGAAGTTAAAATGAAGAAAGCATGGCAAACACACTTGAAAATGCAAGAAAATGGCCTTCTGGTTTAGTGTTAATCGATTAACATAATTGCACTGCAATGTGTTAATCGATTAACACGTGAAAAAGTGCAAAAAAAACACTGGTTAATCGATTAACACAATTGCACTGCAATGTGTTAATCGATTAACACTGTACAGGGAGCAGAAAATTAGTTTTGGAAAAGTGCTTTTGGCCAACTTTTTTATTGTGCAATCACTCCAATGCTAGGGCAAACAATTATGCACGAAAAATCAAGTTTAGAAACAGCAAATGATCAACAATAGAATCAATTAGACAATCAAGATCATGGATCAAGCAAAAGTATAATCAATTCACATGCAAGAATATCAAAATTACATCGCAAACGATACGAAAATGATCTAAATGATAAAATTAATGAAATCCACCAACCTACAAGGCTGAGATGTGCCTTGGTAAATGTTGCAATGTGATCTTGGTGCAGAAGATTAAAGGAAACCAGAGGATCCTTGAATTGTAGACGAAATGCGTCGAAACCGATCAAAAAACGCGAAAATGCATCGGAACCGAACTTGCACCAAAATAAATGGTGTGAAACCCTTGGATTGAAGTAGAATGAGATGTAATTCCAGAAATCCAACCAAAGAATGCCAAATGATGAAGGTTAAGCTCAAGAATTAATCACTTTTAATGTGAAAAGTGATTATCCTTCAAGAATAAGAGCTTTTGGTGAGGTTTGATGGAGAAGAATTGAGATGAAGATGAAGAATGAGTAGAGAAATCAGAGAAAGAGTGAGAGAATTGAGAGTGTAATGTGAGAAGTTTGGTGAAAAATGGTAGAGAATGGTTGAGGAATTGAAAAGTGAGTGAAGGTGTGTTTATATAGGCTTTAGGTTTGGAGCATGAGATGGTTTGGAATTTGGTTTGGAATTAGCTTTGGATTTGGAGCTAGGTTAGGAGTTAGTTCGACTTGACTCACCGAGTCAAGGCGGTTAACTCGGTTAGTTAGAACCAACTTGTCATACCCCAAATTTGTCCTACCTGTAAATCACCTTTCACTTGTACATCCATCCACTAACCATATTCAAAAAATCCAAAAAAATGTGTCGTTCTTTTGAGGTCAAGCAAAGTTCTGTCAGGGTGCATTGATTCAGGTGGTGTGTGGTTAAGGATCTGATTAGGGTTATGTGCCTGTACAAGCAATGTATATGGGTCAAGTTGTCAGAATGTGGCAAATTCAGATGTTTTCATAATGGTTCATTTATGGCTTTAATTTAAATTGGGCAGGCTGTGGTTTAGAAGTTTCACTTGAGAAGGTTAAGTGGCGGATGTGTTGTTAAAGAGTCAGTGGAAAGGCAATTTGTGACAAAATCCATTTATACCATATTCTCGATTCTCATTTTTTATTCACCATATCCTTTTTTCAATGTTTTCTTCTATTTCATATCCAAATCCTTTTTTTCCTAAATCCAAAAATCTATTTCTATTTTAATTTGTCCAAATTTCCATTATCCATATCTAATGCCATTATCCAAAATTCATTTAATCCACTTCATCCACATTTTTTTTATCCAATTTTCAAAATACAAAAATCTACAAAAAAATCAACCAAGTCCAAGTTACATTGAAAGGCCCAATTACAATTTCCATCTATTCAAAGCCACATTTTTAGATTCAAATCCATTCATAATCCATTTCAAACCAATTATCCATCTTTATCCATTTCCAATTTTAATTTTCAAATATCCATTTCCATATAATTATCCATTTCCAAATTTTAAATGGCCAAATTAATTCACATTTTTCTTAATCCTTTTCTTAATCAATTCTTTCAATTAGTTTTTTTTACTAACAAATTATCCATGACCTTTGTCTTTATCCATTGTTCATAAAAGCCCAAGAGATCTACAAAAATTAATACAAAAAGGCTCGTGAAATTACAAGAGCAAGAAAGCCCATTATTACATTTCAACGCCCATTACAAAGGTGAAGACAAGCTTATGGAAACCACCACCTGCAACCAAACACAACAAGACAAACAAGACAAGGCCATATCACAAATTTTGCAAAAAAAATCAAGCTTGTTATTCTGCTATACAGGATCCATATTACAAATACCATCCTGGTGCTTTAAACCGTACAAACCTGCTATAATACCATGCCATAACAAAGACATATCATGACACCAACCAACAACAACAGCTGCAAGCACTACACTGCAAAAGAGACAAGACCACAATTGAAAAGATTCAAAAAAAGAGATTAAGAGGCAAGTTTGTTTTAAAAGGAGAAAAAACCTTGGTCTTCTGGCGATTCGATACCCCCCCCCCCCCCCCACTTCACCATTAACTTCCATACAAACCCACAACCTTCCTCCTCAACATCGTAAACACTCCCTCCGTTCACATTCTGCCACTGTGAACACCATCACCACCACCATAAACCTCTAACTTGACCACGTTTTCTCTTCCACATAACCATCTCCACTTTCTCTAACAAACACAACGAACCTAACTCAACCCCTGTTAAACTTGCGACCAACCACCCTTTGCAAACAACCTATCATCTCCGCCGCAAATCCATCCATTACTGTCGTCGTAATAAACAACGTACAGCCAACTTCGAAATTGATTCACACCACACGCAGAGAGATTGAGATTCGAGCGGACAAAGTCGGAGAAAGTTGGGTCCGACGACATTCGACTTTGTGTGTTTGTCGTTCTTGTTGTTGATTTAAACACCCATAACCAAGCACACCCAGACAAACCCAAAACCCACTGTAAATCAATAACCTAAACCCAATCGAATAAAGCTGAATAGAGATTAAGAGAGATTTCACAAACTCAAACCCAGACCGAACCAGAAATTAGGAGAAGAAGAGATTGTAAATGACACCCAAATCCATCCAAACACAGAAAAGCCCAATAGAACCTGAAACAAGAAGGAAGACGGTGGCGATTTGAACAAACCTGAGTCGGAAACAAAATCAAACCAAACACACAAGCTTGAAGTGAGAAACTGAATCAGAAACACATCGGAGGGAGATCGCTGTCTGCAAGGTTGAATCGAGTTTTCGCTTTCTTTCTTCTTGGAGCGATGCTACTGTAGGGGTATTTGTTTTTTTTTGTGAGAAAATTGAATCTGAACGTGACCACCTTGTTTAGCTTGATAGTGAAACCTGATGTTTTTATAACCTTATTTCCTTTTTTTGGTGTTTGTTGTTGGGCTTTTGAGCCCGCGTTTATGTTTCTCACACCACCTTTTCCATTTTCAGCGCCCCACCCTCCCTTGGTTTTTTATTTTATTTTATTTTCAATGAATCTTGGGCCTTAGAGCCCATATAAACATGTCTTATTAACCACACGTTCTATATTGTTAGCACCACCCTGCTATTTCTTTTTTTATTTGATTTTCCTTTAGATTTTAGTATTTATTTTATAATGTTGGAATTTATTATTGATTTTCTATTTTGTTTTGTCATTTTCATTTTGGGTCAATGATCTAGTAATATTCATGATTTAATTGGTTTGTTCAAACCAATGGAATTTTGATATGTATGAGGCCTACCTATTTATTTATTTTTATTTCAATTTATTCACTATTTTTTATTCATTTTGTGGGTCAATGAAAACCATATATCGATTGATTTATCGATTTCTCGACTAAATCTCGATAAAAGTGAGGCCTTTATTCTTTTGCCCATTTATTTCGAATTTATTTCATTTCCATTATTTTCCTATTATTTTTATTTATTTTGGGTCGATGAAAACCAAATCTCGATCGATTTATCGATTTCTCGATTAAATCTCGATAAAGGTGAGACCTTTACTCTTTGTATTCACCTTTTCGATTTTATTTCATTTTTATTTCATTTTTGGTCAATGAAAACCAAATATCGATCGATTTCTCGATTTCTCGATTAAATCTCGATAAAGGTGAGACCTTTACTCTTTGTATTCACCTTTTCGATTTTATTTCATTTTTATTTCATTTTGGGTCAATGAAAACTAAATATCGATCGATTTTTCGATTTTTCGATTAAATCTCGATAAAGGTGAGACCTTTAGGCTTTATACTCATATTTTCGACTTAATTTCTTATTTGTCACTTTGTATTCTTTTATTTTCACTTTTGGTCAATGAAAGTCAAAAGTCGTCGATTATCGTTTCGTCGATTAAATCCGATTAAGACGAGACCAACTTTATTTTTATGTCAATATTATCTCTTGTCTTTTTTACCTTGCTCATATTCATATTATTCATATTATTCATATCCATATTTATTTATCTAACCCTTGTTTATTTGTACATACCTTAATAAAAAACATTAAAAATATCGAAACCCTAAAAACAATCTTACTAATGGACTGTTGATTATGATTATCCACTTGCTCGACGCTTGCTTAAGGTTTAGTTTAGGACACCTTCGCACACACACGGCTTTCTCTTGGGTTACCTTACAACGAGACCCTTTATTTCATGTCAACACTTGTATTTTACATGTACCCCTCTCCCATTCCGATGTACGCATTTATTATTGCTTTAATTGTGGTTTGTTTACTAGGAGCACCCCTAGGGACTAGCATAGACAACCCATTTTCAAACTAATTCTCGATTCGTCGTCGAGCCATTTTCAAACAAACCCATTTTCAACCAAACCCTCGATTCGTCGTCAAGCCATTTTCAAATCAACCTCAAACCAAATCATTTTTTCAAACCAAACTCTTTTCATAACAAATAAACCCTTGATCCAACGTCAAGCGGGTTTTCATAATAAACCTCAAAACGACTAACAATTATCGCAACCATTTTTAAGGTGAAAAATGGGGGTTCAAGTCTTTGATCTTTCTTCGATTGTTCAGGTGCGAGTTCTCTTACTCGTGTGTGAGCAATTAACGCCTCTTCTTTTAAACCAAATCCTTTTCAAAATAACCAAGCGCATACAATAAACCCTTGATCCCACGTCAAGCGGACTTTCATAATCAAACCTCAAAATGACTAACAACTATCGAAACTCTTTTAAGGTGAAAAATGGGGGTTCAAGTCTTTGATCTTCCTTCGATTGTTTGGGTGCGAGTTCTCTTACTCGTGTGTGAGCAATTGACGCCTCTTTTAAAAATCAACCAACTCCCTTGTTTCGTGGGCATACCACGAACTACGACTGCTCTGATTATTTATTCTCGTCCGAGTAAAGATACGTAGGCACAAGATTGCGATGATCTTGGCGAGCAAACTTTTTCTTTTTTTCCCCGTTTGCGTCCACACTACCATCTTTTTCCGTCAAACCCCGTAGTCGAACTACGATTGCTCTGATTTCTCATTCTCGTCCGAATGAGCATACGTAGGCCCGAGGTCGCGATGAACTTGCCGAGCACCCTATCCTTAAACCACCCCTTTCCCCTTAGTATCTTTTCCTTTTATCTTTACATTTCCGCATTTATTTTAGAGAAGAAAATAAACAAAATTAGCTAACGAGTATCGCGATTCGAATCAAGAGGTTCCCGTTGAGTACAACGGACGTGAGGGGGTGCGCGTACCTTCCCCTCACGTAACCGACTCCGGAACCCAGAATGTGGTTGCGACGACCATGTTCTTACCCTTCCTTAAAGGTTTTCTCGATATTTTCCTTTCCCTCTTTTGGGATAAATAAAGTTCGGTGGCGACTCTGTCGAACCGTTTTCCGCGCCTTTCGCGTGAGGGTCGTATTTTCGATGAATTTTTGAGGTGCGACAGCTGGCGACTCTGCTGGGGATAGTTTTGCTCCATACAAGAGAGAGTCGAGCCTATCTTGATTCGAATCGCTAGCTCTTTAGCTTTGTTTATTTATTTTCTTCTCGTTCGTTCGTTTGCTTATTTACTTGTGTTACCTTTTGTGGCCTTATTAGGTTGTGCTGACATTGGGAACTTTATGAGATGGCTCTACACCCGAGTCGAGAAAAACCCTAGAATTAGGATGGTGGTTGTGTAGTGTAGGCTTGCGTGGTCTCTTCCGCGTGAGTTGAAGCGAAAACCACCGCTTGGAGTATATTCCCTTGGAGATATTATTGTTGTGGTGAATCTTTGCCATGGTGGTAATACTTTCGAGGTGGATCGTTGATCCCAAGGACCATTAACCCAATTTACCCATGGTGGTTGGTAGTGTTAATTCTATGTGAGTTAATGCGAACGCCCCAATCAGATGAGATCCCTCGAACGTATTACTTCTTAACAGTAATATTTTTGACCTCGATCTAGGATTCTGAGAACCCTATTTAGAACCCGTGTGTCAATGGTTGTGTAGTGGGCGCCTCCGAGGAATCTTTCTCGTGGGGAAGAAACGAAGACCTCACCTAGACGAGATTATTTCGAGGATATTATAGTCAGACATCTCTTCGTCTTGGTTATAATGTTTTTGAAATATATCCATAACTCTAGGCACCTACCCGTCTTAGAAACCTACCCATGGGTTTTCTTCCTAGTTGTGGTTCTTGACCCGTCATCTCCGGCCAACCTCAGAACTGTTTGATCCTGCGATCCTGGATCTTGCATCTTACATTGCATCTCATATCATTGCATTGCATTGCATCTGTTACGCATCTTGTATTACATTTTCAACCTCAGAATCTCACTTCACCTTCCTTCCTTCTCCAGTAAATCAAGCTGATTCCTCGACACCAGTACGCAACTCGAGCCAATACTAGACATATGATGGAGCAGATTCAGCAAGAGCAAGCTGCCTTTAGAGAAGAAATAGACTCTATGAAGGGAAAGATTGATCAGATTCTTGAAGCCATCATGATGGCCAGAAGAGAAGAAGAACTGTGTGAAGCCGCTGTTGCCAACAACACTGTGCCTGTGCAAGGGTCACCCTCAAGGCTCTCAGTTCTTATTCCTAACCCTGTCAATTATGGGATACCAATGAACTTTATGCCTGCCGCTGAAGGAGCCATTTCTCAACCACCTCCAACATCTGGAGTCGCTGTTGGTGCTATTCCGCAAGCCCAACCTGTTGTCACTCAGGTTCCTATTCCTCATGCTAAAGAAAATCTGGTAGATCAGTATGATGAGGTACAGAATTACCATGCTGCTATCCCAATTGTCAATCCTACTGCTTCTCAGGATTCTGAAGCTATCAAAATGTGTCGTGATCTAGCTGAGAAACTCCGAGTCATGGAGGGACGCAACTCAACTTCTTTGAATGCTCTGGATATGTGTTTGGTGCCAGATGTTGTCATTCCTCCTAAATTTAAAGTGCAAGAATTCCCAAAGTACAAAGGTCTCAGTTGTCCCCACATGCATCTAAGGATGTACTGCCGCAAGATGGCTGCCAATGCCAAAGACGAAAAACTGATGATCCATTGCTTTCAAGACAGCTTGTCTGGGGCATCGCTCGAATGGTATATGCAGCTGAAGCATAGTAATGTGCGCACTTGGGATGATCTAGCTGATGCATTTGTCAAGCAATACAAATACAACACTGACCTGGCTCCGAATCATACTCAACTTTAGAGTATGGCTCAGAAGGACAACGAATCCTTTAAAGAGTACGCGCAAAGTTGGAGAGAGCTAGCTGCAAGGGTGCATCTACCTCTGGTTGACCGTGAACTAATCGACATCTTCATGGGTACCTTGCAAGGCCAATACTATGAGAAGTTGATTGGTAATGTTTCTACCAGATTCTCTGATTTGGTAATTGTCGGTGAGAGAATTGAAGAAGGTCTGAAGAGCGGAAAGATCCAAGGAGGTTTTAGCAGCCAGTCTCAAGCCAAGAAGCCCTTTAATGGATACAAAAAGAAAGAGGGCAAAACAAATGCTGTCTCTGCTCAGAAAGGGCAAGCTCAACAAGCTCCTCCTCCAATGCCTTTTCAAATGCCATACTTCCAGTATCTGTATGTTGCTGCTGTGCAATATGCTCTGATGCCTTATCAGCCAACTGTTTAAGCTGTTCAAGCTCTAATGCCTCAACAACATGCTCCTCAGCAACAGTCATATAACCAGCAAGGGTATAAGTATCCTCCTCAACAGCAACAACAGAGAGCTGCTCAGTAACGTTAGCCTAATCAACAAAGGACAAGGAGGTCTGATAGAGACTTTGATCGTCTGCCGATGTCATATGCTCAGATCTTTGCGCAACTGATGGAGAAAAAGGCTATTGCTCTGAATGACCTGGCTCCTCCAACTGTCATCCCTCCAGATTATGACACTAATGCTCATTGCGAGTTTCATAAGGGTGCTCCAGGACACACGATCGAGAACTGCAGAGCTTTCAAACACAAAGTTCAATACATGATCGACTCAAAGTATCTCGCATTCAATGGGAAGGCTCCAAACGTCATCAACAACCCTATGTCGCCGCCACGCTAGTGCCAGCATCAAGTCAAGACAAGTCAAGCCAAGTTCATTCCTCGAAGAAGGAAGTCATGTTGCCATCCCATCATTTGCATTCTTGTATTTTCGTCTTTATTTAAGTACTGTATGCTCTGAACATTGCCGTTTGTATTTGGTTTTCTTAATGTATTGATTATGCATGTTTTGAATCAGTTATGTCGTATTCACTCATTTTTTCCATTTACTGCAAAACACTGACACATTTATCCACTTCACTCTCTTTATTAACTGTTGTTAGCGATGATTGGAGGGAGGATGGTGACAACGAAATACCCATAATTGCAAACCATATGCTTTTGGATAGAATCCCGTCAATGATGTACAGGCATTGTTTCAATCCCCAAACAATGGAGAGACAAGGAGTTAATCCCTAGTAAACCACTTCGAGCCTAGAAGTAGTAGTTTCCTTCGGATATTCAAAACCTTACACTCAACCTGGGGCAGGGTAGTGTTCAGTTAACCTGATTACAAACTCAAATCACAAGACAAAATCCAAAAGATATGTCGGTTGTTCATCAATACCCATGACCTGGCAGTCACAATCATCCAACAAAA
The DNA here is from genome assembly GCA_022829125.1 of Lathyrus tuberosus. NCBI lineage: Eukaryota > Viridiplantae > Streptophyta > Magnoliopsida > Fabales > Fabaceae > Lathyrus > Lathyrus tuberosus. Next base: position 9,149,903 of record JALAZF010000201.1, on the reverse strand, counting down.
AAAAAATACAAAAAAATCAAAAGCCTGCTAAGTCGAGCACCTCAAAGGGGACTTAGGCAAAAATCAAGGCTACCCTGATGGACTCGACAAGCAAAATCAGTCCATGCAAAAGATAGGGATCAAAAACAAAATCAAAAGAGGCCCTCAAATCCTTAACCTCAACAAAATAAGATTCAGTGACCACCATGTCAAAATCAAAGGGGCACTGACATACACCAAAAATCAAATAAGGTGACTGCCATTTCAAGCATACTTTGAATCATCACGCTTACACCGTCAACCCTTTTAGAAGACAAACATGTGCATAATTAACTGAACGTAGGACTGGAGATCATCGCGAAGAAGGGGTGGGTACAAATCATACTTTGAGCCTATTATCCTTTGTTTCATAAACCGTAAACCAGACCACGTTACAACCCTCGAAAGACCTAATTGAGGCGAGGTTTATTTTGAAAGCATATTCTTGCAAGGTTGCGTAACCTGACTCCCCACATATTTGCTAATCTTCAGCATTGGTGTCATTCTCCTTGCTATATCTTTCACACCAACAAAATTAGCACAACGTCTGGACTAACGGTCCATTCGTCTCACTATCACGACACTCGAATAAACGACTCTTTTTCAAAACTTGCATGAGCATTGTATTAAGATTACCATTTGTAAATGAGCAATTCTAAACTGTAAATCAGTGCCAAACATCAAAGCAATTCCAACAAGGGGCAATCAAAGAGGAACTTGAGCTTTCAGTGGTGCCGACCCGAAGCAAGACTACCCCAACAGCTCAATCAGGGGCAAATCCTTCAACAGCTCAATCAGGGGCAAGCCATCTCAAAGCACATCAAATCTCAACCTCCAAAGATCAGGCTGCTCTAGAATTAGTTAATCAGGGGCAAACCATTACCATGTTCAGACTGGGGTAAGACTCATTGCAGCAGGCATATCCTGTCTGTACTTTCAAGCAGTTCAGAGCAAGAGCATAATCTTCACCAGCTGATCACGTCGCTATGCTCATTTTCAGGCTATCCTGACCATTAGGCACAGAGTTGTGGATCTCTCAGGAGTGAACCCATAATTCATCAATAAGTCATCAAACTTAAGGCCTTGATAGCATCTTCGTCTGCTTCAATCATGGCGTCTTTAACAAACTGAGTGTCGAGGAAATCAAATCCCTCCCACCGCCCAAAAGTCCAATCCTCATTGGCAACTACCAAAAGTCCACCATGCTGGCACCTTCAAAACATATCCAATCACCTGTCTGCAATCATATGCATCATACGCATCATATGCATCGCATTCGTCATCATATACATCATGTGCATCATGTGCATACCAAAAAACCACATCATACTTCCCCAGCACTTGCATCTCCGCACGTCGGCATTTGCATTACACATGAAACAGCATCAAGCATTCATACATGCGCATGCGTAAGATCCATGATCAATCTCAAGACTGCAAGATGATCTCCATCCCAGCCAGGGGCATCTTCTTCAAAATCCGTGGGCGTTCCTCACGAAGTTGTTTCAACCTTTTGCTGATCAAGACAAGACTGCAAGCAATTTTCAGCCCAGTCAGGGGCATCTCCTTCAGTTCATGGGCATTTCTCATGAAGTTCTTCAACCTCTTGTTGATGAAGCTGTGATCTCCAAGCAAGACTGCAAGCATTCCTCATTGAGTTGAGTTCTTCAACCTTTTGTTGCTGAGGTCGTCATCCTCATCCCAACCAATAAACGTTCCTCCGAGTCAGTGGGTGTTCCTCATTGAATCTTTTCTTCAGGTCGAACTACGACTGCCCTGATTCTTTATTCTCGTCTGAGTAAGGATACGTAGGCACAAGATTGCGTAGATCTTCGCGGGTTACCTTCTCCATTTTTCACTGTTTCCCTTTCCTTTTCGTGGGCTCTCCTCATTGATTTCTTTACTTCAACCTTTTATTGATGTCTCCAAATAAATCTCATCACATCCCCAGAAAACTTGACCTTTTATCAATTGCCTTACTATCATCCTTTTGGTGATAGCCAAACCTAATCAACTCAATTCAACCTGCATCCTTTTGGTGTTGGTAACCCTCAAATAAAACTTTTCTATCATCCTTTTGGTGATAGCCGAAACCATGTCATTTCAATTTAACCTTCATCCTTCTAATGTTGGTCCTCACAAATAAGAAGTTCCTATCATCGTTTTGGTGGTAGTAGCTTGTTTTGATCCGTCATCCTTTTGGTGTCGCCGATCCATAAACCCTTGGTTTGTGTGTCATCCTTTTGGTGAGTGACAGGCAGTGTGAGTGTTTGCCATATTATCCTTTTGGTAGTAGCAGGCTATATGTGTGTTTGCCCTATTATCCTTTTGGTAATAGCAGGCTGTGTGTGTATGCCCTATTATCCTTTTGTTAATAGCAGGCTGTGTGTGTATGCCCTATTATCCTTTTGATAGTAGCAGGCTGTGTTGTGTGCCCTATTATCCTTTTGGTAATAGCAGGCTGTGTTGTGTGCCCTACTATCCTTTTGGTAGTAGCAGGCTTTTACCTCATTTCCATCCTTTTAATGGAAGGTTCTGTGTGCGTGTGTGCCCTATTATCTCGTCGGTAATAGCAGGATTTGACCTCATTTCCATCCTTTTGGTGGAAGGGTTTGTGTGTGTGTGTGTGTGTGCCCTATTATCCTTTTGGTAATAACTGACTTTGACCTCATTTTCATCCTTTTGGTGGAAGGGTCTCTGTGTGTGTTTGCCCTATTATCCTTTTGGTAATAGCAGGCCGTGTTGTGTGCCATACTATCCTTTTGATAGTAGTAGGCTATGTGTGTGTGCCCTATTATCCTTTTTGTAATAGCAGGCTTTGACCTCATTTTCCATCCTTTTGGTGGAAGGGTCTGTGTGTGTGTGTGCCCTATTATCCTTTTGGTAATAGCAGGCTTTGACCTCATTTTCCATCCTTTTGGTGGAACGGTCTGTGTGTGTGTGTGTGCCCTATTATATCGTCGGTAGTAGCAGGCGTTGACCTCATTTTCATCCTTTTGGTGGAAGGGTCTGTGTGCGTGTGTTACTATCATCTTTTTGGTGATAGGTCTGCCATCCTTTTGGTGTCAGATTTCTTGTTATTCAGTATTTCACTTCCCAAGCACTTTTCTTTCTTTTCGAACAAATTTGTGGTCTTCTTAATATCTAATTGACTTATGCCTCGAAAGAATGAACGCCGTGGTAGTTCATCTTATTCGGTTTAAGCCAATTAGATAGGGGCATCTGTCATACCCCAAATTTGTCCTACCTGTAAATCACCTTTCACTTGTACATCCATCCACTAACCATATTCAGAAAATCCAAAAAAATGTGTCGTTCTTTTGAGGTCAAGCAAAGTTCTGTCAGGGTGCATTGACTCAGGTGGTGTGTGGTTAAGGATCTGATTAGGGTTGTGTGCCTGTACAAGCAATGTATATGGGTCAAGTTGTCAGAATGTGGCAAATTCAGATGTTTTCATAATGGTTCATTTATGGCTTTAATTTAAATTGGACAGACTGTGGTTTAGAAGTTTCACTTGAGAAGGTTAAGTGGCGGATGTGTTGTTAAAGAGTCAGTGGAAAGGCATTTTGTGACAAAATCCATTTATACCATATTCTCGATTCTCATTTTTTATTCACCATATCCTTTTTTTCAATGTTTTTTTCTATTTCATATCCAAATCCTTTTTTTCCTAAATCCAAAAATCTATATCTATTTTAATTTGTCCAAATTTCCATTATCCATATCTAATGCCATTATCAAAAATTCATTTAATCCACTTCATCCACGTTTTTTTAATCCAATTTTCAAAATACAAATATCTACAAAAAAATCAACCAAGTCCAAGTTACATTGAAAGGCCCAATTACAATTTCCATCTATCCAAAGCCACATTTTAAAATTCAAATCCATTCATAATCCATTTCAAACCAATTATCCATCTTTATCCATTTCCAATTTTTTTTTTTCAAATATCCATTTCCATATAATTATCCATTTCCAAATTTTAAATGGCCAAATTAATTCACATTTTTCTTAATCCTTTTCTTAATCAATTCTTTCAATTTGTTTTTTTTACTAACAAATTATCCATGACCTTTGTCTTTATCCATTGTTCATAAAAGCCCAAGAGATCTACAAAAATTAATACAAAAAGGCTCATGAAATTACAAGAGCAAGAAAGCCCATTATTACATTTCAACGCCCATTACAAAGGTGAAGACAAGCTTATGGAAACCACCACCTGCAACCAAACACAACAAGACAAACAAGACAAGGCCATATCACAAATTTTGCAAAAAAAATCAAGCTTGTTATTCTGCTATATAGGAACCATATTACAAATACCATCCTGCTGCTTTAAACCGTACAAACCTGCTACAATACCATGCCATAACAAAGACATATCATGACACCAACCAACAACAACAGCTGCAAGCACTGCACTGCGAAAGAGACAAGACCACAACTGAAAACATTCAAAAAAAGAGATTAAGAGGCAAGTTTGTTTTAAAAGTCGAAAAAACCTTGGTCTTCTGGCGATTCGATACTCCCCCCACTTCACCATTAACTTCCATACAAACCCACAACCTTCCTCCTCAACATCGTAAACACTCCCTCCATTCACATTCTGCCACTGTGAAAACCATCATCACCACCATAAACCTCTAACTTGACCACGCTTTCTCTTCCACATAACCATCTCCACTTTCTCTAACAAACACAACGAACCTAACTCAACCCCTGTTAAACCTGCGACCAACCACCCTTTGCAAACAACCTATCATCTCCGCCGCAAATCCATCCATTACCATCGCCGTAATAAACAACGTACAACCAACTTCGAAATTGATTCACACCACACGCAGAGAGACTGAGATTCGAGCGGACAGAGTCGAAGAAAGTTGGGTCCGACAACATTCGACTTTGTGTCTTCGTCGTTCTTGTTGTTGGTTTAAACACCCATAACCAAACACACCCAGACAAACCCAAAACCCACTGTAAATCAATAACCTAAACCCAATCGAATAAAGCTGAATAGAGATTGGGAGAGATTTCACAAACTCAAACCCAGACCGAACCAGAAATGAGGAGAAGAAGAGATTGTAAATGACACCAAAATCCATCCAAACACAGAAAAGCCCAACAGAACCTGAAACAAGAAGGAAGAGGGTGGCGATTTGAACAAACCTGAGTCGGAAACAAAATCAAACCAAACGCACAAGCTTGAAGCGAGAAACTGAATCAGAAGCACATCGGAGGGAGATCGCTGTCTGCAAGGTTGAATCGAGTTTTGGCTTTCTTTCTTCTTGGAGCGATGCTACTGTAGGGGTATTTGTTTTTTTTTGTGAGAAAATTGAATCTGAACGTGACCACCTTGTTTAGCTTGATAGTGAAACTTGATGTTTTTATAACCTTATTTCCCTTTTTTGGTGTTTGCTGTTGGGCTTTTGAGCCCGCGTTTATATTTCTCACACCACCTTTTCCATTTTCAGCGCACCACCCTCCCTTGGTTTTTTATTTTATTTTATTTTCAATGAATCTTAGGCCTTAGAGCCCATATAAACATGTCTTATTAACCACACGTTCTATATTGTTAGCACCACCCTGCTATTTCTTTTTTTATTTGAATTTCCTTTAGATTTTAGTATTTATTTTATAATGTTGGAATTTATTATTGATTTTCTGTTTTGTTTTGTCATTTTCATTTTGGGCCAATGATCTAGTAATATTCATGATTTAATTGGTTTGTTCAAACCAATGGAATTTTGATATGTATGAGGCCTACCTATTTATTTATTTTTATTTCAATTTATTCACTATTTTTTATTTATTTTGTGGGTCAATGAAAACCATATATCGATTGATTTATCGATTTCTCGACTAAATCTCGATAAAGGTGAGGCCTTTATTCTTTTGCCCATTTATTTCGATTTTATTTCATTTCCATTATTTTCCTATTATTTTTATTTATTTTGGGTCGATGAAAACCAAATATCGATCGATTTATCGATTTCTCGATTAAATCTCGATAAAGGTGAGACCTTTACTCTTTGTATTCACCTTTTCGATTTTATTTCATTTTGGGTCGATGAAAACCAAATATCGATCGATTTATCGATTTCTCGATTAAATCTCGATAAAGGTGAGACCTTTACTCTTTGTATTCACCTTTTCGATTTTATTTCATTTTTATTTCATTTTGGGTCAATGAAAACTAAATATCGATCGATTTTTCGATTTTTCGATTAAATCTCGATAAAGGTGAGACCTTTAGGCTTTATACTCATATTTTCGACTTAATTTCTTATTTGTCACTTTGTATTCTTTTATTTTCACTTTTGGTCAATGAAAGTCAAAAGTCGTCGATTATCGTTTCGTCGATTAAATCCGATTAAGACGAGACCAACTTTATTTTTATGTCAATATTATCTCTTGTCTTTTTTACCTTGCTCATATTCATATTATTCATATTATTCATATCCATATTTATTTATCTAACCCTTGTTTATTTGTACATACCTTAATAAAAAACATTAAAAATATCGAAACCCTAAAAACAATCATACTAATGGACTGTTGATTATGATTATCCACTTGCTCGACGCTTGCTTAAGGTTTAGTTTAGGACACCTTCGCACACACACGGCTTTCTCTTGGGTTACCTTACAACGAGACCCTTTATTTCATGTCAACACTTGAATTTTACATGTACCCCTCTCCCATTCCGATGTACGCATTTATTATTGCTTTGATTGTGGTTTGTTTACTAGGAGCACCCCTAGGAACTAGCATAGACAACCCATTTTCAAACTAATTCTCGATTCGTCGTCGAGCCATTTTCAAACAAACCCATTTTCAACCAAACCCTCGATTCGTCGTCAAGCCATTTTCAAATCAACCTCAAACCAAATCATTTTTTCAAACCAAACTCTTTTCATAACAAATAAACCCTTGATCCAACGTCAAGCGGGTTTTCATAATAAACCTCAAAACGACTAACAATTATCGCAACCATTTTTAAGGTGAAAAATGGGGGTCCAAGTCTTTGATCTTCCTTCGATTGTTCGGGTGCGAGTTCTCTTACTCGTGTGTGAGCAATTGACGCCTCTTCTTTTAAACCAAATCCTTTTCAAAATAACCAAGCGCATACAATAAACCCTTGATCCCACGTCAAGCGGACTTTCATAATCAAACCTCAAAACGACTAACAACTATCGAAACTCTTTTAAGGTGAAAAATGGGGGTTCAAGTCTTTGATCTTCCTTCGATTGTTTGGGTGCGAGTTCTCTTACTCGTGTGTGAGCAATTGACGCCTCTTTTAAAAATTAACCAACTCCCTTGTTTCGTGGGCGTACCACGAACTATAACTGCTCTGGTTATTTATTCTCGTCCGAGTAAAGATACGTAGGCACAAGATTGCGATGATCTTGGCGAGCACACTTTTTCTTTTTTTCCCCATTTGCGTCCACACTACCATCTTTTTCCATCAAACCCCGTAGTCGAACTACGATTGCTCTGATTTCTCATTCTCGTCCGAATGAGCATACGTAGGCCCGAGGTCGCGATGATCTTGCCGAGCACCCTATCCTTAAACCACCCCTTTCCCCTTAGCATCTTTTCCTTTTATCTTTACATTTCCGTATTTATTTTAGAGAAGAAAATAAACAAACTTATCTAACGAGTATCGCGATTCGAATCAAGAGGTTCCCGTAGAGTACAACGGACGTGAGGGGTGCGCGTACCTTCCCCTCACGTAACCGACTCCCGAACCCAGAATGTGGTTGTGACGACTGTACCGCCCTCTTTTTTTATTTTATTATTTATAGAGTCTAATTAATTAATTTGACTAATTGTGGCAATGATTTATGAATTATTGTGTTTTGTGATGAATTGCGTGATGTTGATGATGGTATATAATAATATAATTAGTTAATTATTATTATTATTATTATTGTTATTAGAAATTATAATAAAAGGGGATTAGTGGTATATTGTTATAAAAATATATATATATATATATATATATAAGTTGAGAAGGGTAGAATTGAAATAACTTGAGATATTAGGGGTCCTAAGGTTATTATTGGAATATGGGAAATATAATATAGGGAGAATAGAGTTAGATCGTAACATGGGTACAATCATTTGGGAAAAGGCTGGCTGAGAAGTATGAAGAACGGAACATAGAGAGAAGAGAAAGAAAGGAATGTAACATTCTGCAAACCCTTTGAGTTAGAGCCTCCAGTTACAAGGTAAGGGGGGACTAACATTTTATAATGGGATTGATAATGTATGTTTGGGGTTAGAGTTGTTTAGGGATGTTTTTGAGTTGATTATGAATTGATGTAATAGGGTTGTATATGTTTGTTGATAATGTTGTTAAATGTTGATTTGTGTTGAATTGATGAATGGGGATGAATTTTGATAGCATAATGTTGTTAGAATTGATTTTGGTTGATAGGTTTAGAGTGAAATAACAAAAAGTAATTGACCAATAATAAGTGATTTTCAAAATAAGCTATTTGAACATGTTGGGGAATGTTTGACATAATTTTAAGTTGAAAAAAAATGAGTTTAAGAGTGAAATTTCCGTAATGGGCTCGCAGGAGACTGTAAAAGTGTATTGACCGACTTATTTTGGGCATATCTTGAGTTCCGTAAGTCCGTTTGAGGTCCCGTTCGAAGCGTTAGAAATCTAACGCGATAATCTTTATGTTTATGTGGAGAAATTAAGTCCAGGAGTTCTTCAATAGTAGTGGTTACCTTGTTTTTATAACATAAATGTTGGCGATTTCGGTCATGCGTTAGTCGTTTTGTTTCGAGTGTAACTGGAGCATCGTAAGTCCGTTTGGGGTGGAGTCAGTTGCGTTGGAAAGAGGACTTAATGAACTTTCCAACTGGAAAGTTTTGGAATTTTAATATACGTATATAAGTTTTGGCATCATTTTGAAGTTAGACAAAATATTCTGCCTGGTGTGAGTATGTGTTCTTATGGTTTGATTAAACTGAACGGATTGGTGTATTAGGTCTTAAAATAAAATTCATATCCTTGAAATAGGCTCTCTAAACTTTCCGAAACATATTCATTTACGTGATTCCGACTTCGTTTGATATTTTAAATAATTATTTGAATATGATTGTGTCGATCGTTGATAGTTGTGTTACGCATTTGGGCGAATCAAATGATGTATAAAATGATGTTGGGAGTAATTATTTACTTGATGAAATAAATTATGTTATTGTTGATGTTTGTTGTTGAAGGATTATGCCTTGGGTCTTTGTACCAATATTGATGATGTTATGTTAAGGTGTGATCAGGAGGATCGTGTACATGTGTTTCTGATATTATACATGTGTTATTGTGCATCATATGCCATGCATTTTCATGGTGATTGGTGGGATGAGTCCGAAATAAGTGGGGGAGAAGCTTTTGCTTCTCTGAGATGGTGGGTGTGGAGTTGCCGTTGGTGCGCGGTTGAACTCTATTGTAGTTGGTAAAGACGGTTTGTACCCCATCATAGTTTTCGGATGTCTATTAACAAATTGAGGAACTGATCACCCTCAATCTCTTGTTGATAGCATACAGGATTATGTTGGATGGGATAGACGTGTCTTTCGGCTTAAATTGTGGGATCGGAGGATCGTTGTAGTTGAGCCAAGTGCTTACGGATTGTTCTGATGAATAGATGCAGATTCTTGTCTCGAAGGAATAGTCGCTAAACGGTTGGGATGAGTCTGAGAAGATGAAGCTCAGATAGTTGCGATGTTTTCAGGACTGCGTATTATTCGTAGAGTTAATCGTGTGGAATTATTATGAAGCGTGATGTTATCAATTGAGAATGGTGGAATGTTGTAGAGTTTTGTCGTTGGAATTATATATATGATTATTGAATGTTGCGGGTGGGTTGAACAGGTCAAGTCGGGACACGAGGATATAAAGAAGATTATGAAAAGGATTGTAATCTTGGCATCATGAAGGATGAAGATGTTGATGAGTAATGGGTGATTCCAGTTATAAGGAGGTTGTGGAAGGGAGCATTGAGTTGTGAAGCGTGGAAAATGACGATGTTGATGGAGGAGAGATTGATAGATTCATAAAGAGTCGTTTAGATACTACCGTTGGAGATGAGAAGTGAGTTTTTGGGAATTTGGGGAAGAATTGATCGGAATGAAACTGTGTTCTTATGTTCCCAATAGTTCCTAATATGTATAACTAAGTTAAAATAAGAGTTTGGGGAATCAAAGATGAGTTTTGGTTGGGTTTTGAGTCAACTAGATGTCAAACCCGTAGCTATGTTATGGATGATTTTTGAAAACTTTGAAAATTCATAACTTGAGTTTCGAGTATCCGTTTTAGGTGCCGCTCAAGGCGTTGGAAAGCTAGCGCAGCGAACTTTTTGATAAAAATATGTTCCATGGAAGGAACTGATTATTGGCTGTTTAAAGGGAGTGGATGCTTTTGAAGGTTTATACGGTGCTTTGGTATGATCGAAAATGCGGATGCCATTGTCGTTGTGTTGTGGGTGCAGTGGTGTGATGTTTTGACTTCATGAGATTTCATGTATGTTATTGTTGAGATTTGAGTAGTGAATTAAGATTGATGTAGCGATGTTTGGTAGAGTTGCGTCCGTACACATCAAGGATAATGCGATAGACGTTATGATACCGGTTGCATGTGTTGATTCAGGTGATTGTTGAGAGTTAAGTTTATGATTGTAAGGAAAATAAAGATGTTGTGAAAGGATGTGAGAAAATGTTTTTAATGTTTGTTTCTTTGTGTAGATAAGGGATGTGATGAGAGTCACTGTGATAGACACGTTGTGTATTTTCATGTACAGAGACATGCACTTGTAGGATTTCGAATTATAAGATCAGATAGGTATGTTGGTATAAGAATTGTATGTGTGAAGTCGTAAATTTGAATTGTTTTGGATAAGACCAAAGGATTTGAGACCGTGTTAATGAATCGTTTACTTGGTATGTTGTTTAGTGAGAACAAATTGAGGTTGGATATCGTCGGATTTTGAGTTAACTAGAATAACATTCTGAAGGTTGAAACTGCTAGTGTAGAGGTGTATATGGCTAGGTGCTGAGATATCTAGAAGTGCAAGTTAGATTATCCAGAATGGAAAGTTTGAACCGAAGAAGTGTTAGCGGTTGCTTCGATGTTGATTTTGCATAATTGGGCAGAAATCTTTTAGTGGTTCAATGTGATGTTTCTAAAAGAGAGTTTGTGTTGTAAGTGGGTAATGTAACCTTTGAAGACCAAGATGGAGGTATTCAGTAATCGCAAAAATTGAAGTGTTTAGTCGACTCGAGAGAGGTTATTATGTGACAGATAAGTTGGTTAGGACTGTTGAAGAACTATGTTTTATGTGAGCGATTATTTTGGAAATATTTATGTAGTGACTAATGTTTAAATCATATGACATTGCTTACGGCGACGATTATGAATCGTGAAATGGAGTTGATAGAGAAACTCGCAGGATTAAATTTAATTGGTGGTGCAGTTTAAGATATTACTAAGAAGAAAATACCGAGGTGGGTTGGTGGATCTATTGAGGAAAAAATTAAGAGAATCAATGGATGAATTTAAAGTGATTAGAATGATTGGTTTTGATGTATTAAGGAAAGAATGATGAATTTATGTTGATGAAGATAGTGGGATTGGATTTATGAATCGTTTTCGTATTATTAGCGTGCTTGAAAATTAAAAGAATAATGTTTGAGAAAGGACGCCGAAGGAAGATAAATATTCTGTCAGAGGTGATGAGATGAACTATTGTTTCGACGGTTGAATGTGATGGAGAAAGTTAATGGGTAGTATATCAGCAAGGTTATGAAAGTTGTGATATTCTGTAGAGTATTGTGTTCGATTGAAATACGGGATTTATAATTGACGTTTTGGTAAGGAGCACAGATTGTGTTAGTACTAAGTCGGATAGAATTCTTCTTATGAACCGTAGACAAATGATTTGAAGAAGAGAGTTATTTAATCCTTGGAGGGATTATTGAAAGTTTGGGTGCATAGACGAAGGAGTGCGTGAGATAGCCATTAGTAGTTGATTGAAATAAGGGAGAGATTTTCCCATTCGATGTGTTGGAATGGTCGTTTATGATACTTTGTATGTTAAGAAGTGTAGAAACCGCGATGTGGTTTGACTCCGATGAGAGCGTTGTATTCAAACTTGGGAATTTCGGTAGATGGCTAAAACAAGGAAGTTACCTTAGTAAGGGTAGTGTATGTTTGGCCTTTTGGCAAGAGTCGGATTTGAAGGCGTGAGGAGTGGATGAGAGAGTAGTATTTGGACTCGTTTCTGTTGGTGCGTTTTCGAGGACGAAAACATTCTAGTGGGGGAGAGTTGCAACGCCCTCTTTTATTTATTTTATTATTTATAGAGTCTAATTAATTAGTTTGACTAATTGTGGCGATGATTTATGAATTATTGTGTTTTGTGAGGAATTGCGTGATGTTGATGATGGTATATAATAATATAATTAGTTAATTATTATTATTATTGTTATTAGAAATTATAATAAAAGGGGATTAGTGGTATATTGTTATATATATATATATATATATATATATATATATATATATATATATAAGTTGAGAAGGGTAGAATTGGAATAACTTGGGATATTAGGGGTCCTAAGGTTATTATTGGAATATGGGAAATATAATATAGGGAGAATAGAGTTAGATCGTAACATGGGTACGATCATTTGGGAAAAGGCTGGCTGAGAAGTATGAAGAACGGAACATAGAGAGAAGAGAAAGAAAGGAATGTAACATTCTGCAAACCCTTTGAGTTAGAGCCTCCAGTTACAAGGTAAGGGGGGACTAACATTTTATAATGGGATTGATAATGTCTGTTTGGGGTTAGAGTTGTTTAGGGATATTTTTGAGTTGATTATGAATTGATGTAATAGGGTTGTATATGTTTGTTGATAATGTTGTTAAATGTTGATTTGTGGTTAATTGATGAATGGGGATGAATTTTGATAGCATAATGTTGTTAGAATTGATGTTGGTTGATAGGTTTAGAGTGAAATAACAAAAAGTAATTGACCAATAATAAGTGATTTTAAAAATAAGCTATTTGAACATGTTGGGGAATGTTTGACATAATTTTAAGTTGAAAAAAAATGAGTTTAAGAGTGAAATTTCCGTAATGGGCTCGCAGGAGACTGTAGAAGTGTATACCGACTTATTTTGGGCATATCTTGAGTTCCGTAAGTCCGTTTGAGGTCCCGTTCGAAGCGTTAGAAAGCTAACGCTATAATATTTATGTTTATGTGGAGAAATTAAGTCCAGGAGTTCTTCAATAGTAGTGGTTACCTTGTTTTTATACCATAAATGTTGGCGATTTCGGTCATGCGTTAGTCGTTTTGTTTCGAGTGTAACTGGAGCGTCGTAAGTCCGTTTGGGGTGGCGTCAGTTGCGTTGGAAAGAGGACTTAATGACCTTTACAAATGGAAATTTTGGAATTTTAACATACGTATATAAGTTTTGGCATCATTTTGAAGTTAGACAAAATATTCTGCCTGGTGTGAGTATGTGTTCTTATGATTTGATTAAACTGAATGGATTGGTGTATTAGGTCTTAAAATAAAATTCATATCCTTGAAATAAGCTCTCTAAGCTTTCCGGAACATATTCATTTGCGTGATTCTGACTTCGTTTGATATTTTAAATAATTATTTGAATATGATTGTGTCGATCGTTGATAGTTGTGTTACGCATTTGGGCGAATCAAATGATGTATAAAATGATGTTGGGAGTAATTATTTACTTGATGAAATAAATTATGGTATTGTTGATGTTTGTTGTTGAAGGCTTATGCCTTGGGTCTTTGTACCAATATTGATGATGTTATGTTAAGGTGTGATCAGGAGGATCGTGTACATGTGTTTCTGATATTATACATGTGTTATTGTGCATCATATGCCATGCATTTTCATGGTGATTGGTGGGATGAGTCCGAAATAAGTGGGGGAGAAGCTTTTGCTTCTCTGAGATGTTGGGTGTGGAGTTGCCGTTGGTGTGCGGTTGAACTCTATTGTAGTTGGTAAAGACGGTTTGTACCCCATCATGGTTTTCGGATGTCTATTAACAAATTGAGGAACTGATCACCCTCAATCTCTTGTTGATAGTATACAGGATTATGTTGGATGGGATAGATGTGTCTTTCGGCTTAAATTGTGGGATCGGAGGATGGTTGTAGTTGAGCCAAGTGCTTACGGATTGTTCTGATGAATAGATACAGATTCTTGTCTCGAAGGAATAGTCGCTAAACGGTTGGGATGAGTCTGAGAAGATGAAGCTCAGATAGTTGCGATGTTTTCAGGACTGCGTATTATTCGTAGAGTTAATCTTGTGGAATTATTATGAAGCGTGATGTTATCAATTGAGAATGGGGGAATGTTGTAGAGTTTTGTCGTTGGAATTATATATATGATTATTGAATGTTGCGGGTGGGTTGAACAGGTCAAGTCGGGACTCGAGGATATAAAGAAGATTATGAAAAGGATTGTAATCTTGGCATCATGAAGGATGAAGATGTTGATGAGTAACGGGTGATTCCAGTTATAAGGAGGTTGTGGAAGGGAGCATTGAGTTGTGAAGGGTGGAAAACGACGATGTTGATGGAGGAGAGATTGATAGATTCATAAAGAGTCGTTTAGATACTAACGTTGGAGATGAAAAGTGAGTTTTTAGGAATTTGGGGAAGAATTGATCGGAATGAAACTTTGTTCTTATGTTCCCAATAGTTCCTAATATGTATAACTAAGTTAAAATAAGAGTTTGGGGAATCAAAGATGAGTTTTGGTTGGGTTTTGAGTCAACTAGATGTCAAACCCGTAGCTATGTTATGGATGATTTTTGAAAACTTTGAAAATTCATAACTTGAGTTTCGAGTATCCGTTTTGGGTGCCGTTCAAGGCGTTGGAAAGCTAGCGCAGCGAACTTTTTGATAAAAATATGTTCCATGGAAGGAACTGATTATTGGCTGTTTAAAGGGAGTATATGCTTTTGAAGGTTTATACGGTGCTTTGGTATGATCGAAAATGCGGATGCCATTATCGTTGCGTTGTGGGTGCAGTGGTGTGATGTTTTGACTTCATGAGATTTCATGTATGTTATTGTTGAGATTTGAGTAGTGAATTAAGATTGATGTAGCGATGTTTGGTAGAGTTGCGTCCGTACACATCAAGGATAATGCGATAGACGTTATGATACCGGTTGCATGTGTTGATTCAGGTGATTGTTGAGAGTTAAGTTTATGATTGTAAAGAAAATAAAGATGTTGTGAAAGGATGTGAGAAAATGTTTTTAATGTTTGTTTCTTTGAGTAGAGAAGGGATGTGATGAGAGTCACTGTGATAGACACGTTGTTTATTTTCATGTACAGAGACATGCACTTGTAGGATTTCGAATTATAAGATCAGATAGGTATGTTGGTATAAGAATTGTATGTGTGAAGTCGTAAATTTGAATTGTTTTGGATAAGACCAAAGGATTTGAGACCATGTTAATGAATCGTTTACTTGGTATGTTGTTTAGTGAGAACAAATTGAGGTTGGATATCGTCGGATTTTGAGTTAACTAGAATAACATTCTGAAGGTTGAAACTGCTAGTGTAGAGGTGTATACGGCTAGGTGCTGAGATATCTAGAAGTGCAAGTTGGATTATCCAGAATGGAAAGTTTGAACCGAAGAAGTGTTAGCGGTTGCTTCGATGTTGATTTTGCATAATTGGGCAGAAATCTTTTAGTGGTTCAGTGTGATGTTTCTAAAAGAGAGTTTGTGTTGTAAGTGGGTAATGTAACCTTTGAAGACCAAGATGGAGGTATTCAGTAATCGCAAAAATTTAAGTGTTTAGTCGACTCGAGAGAGGTTATTATGTGACAGACAAGTTGGTTAGGACTGTTGAAGAACTATGTTTTATGTGAGCGATTATTTTGGAAATATTTATGTAGTGACTAATGTTTAAATCATATGACATTACTTACGGCGACGATTATGAATCGTGAAATGGAGTTGATAGAGAAACTCGCAGGATTAAATTTAATTGGTGGTTCAATTTAAGATATTACCAAGAAGGAAATACCGAGGTGGGTTGGTGGATCTATTGAGGAAAAAATTAAGAGAATCAATGGATGAATTTAAAGTGATTAGAATGATTGGTTTTGATGTATTAAGGAAAGAATGATGAATTTATGTTGATGAAGATAGTGGGATTGGATTTATGAATCGTTTTCGTATTATTAGCGTGCTTGAAAATTAAAAGAATAATGTTTGAGAAAGGACGCCGAAGGAAGATAAATATTCTGTCAGAGGTGATGAGATGAACTATTGTTTCGACGGTTGAATGTGATGGAGAAAGTTAATGGGTAGTATATCAGCAAGGTTATGAAAGTTGTGATATTCTGTAGAGTATTGTGTTCGATTGAAATACGGGATTTATAATTGACGTTTTGGTAAGGAGCACAGATTGTGTTAGTACTAAGTCGGATAGAATTCTTCTTATGAACAGTAGACAGATGATTTGAGGAAGAGAGTTATTTAATCCTTGGAGGGATTATTGAAAGTTTGGGTGCATAGACGAAGGAGTGCGTGAGATAGCCATTAGTAGTTGATTGAAATAATGGAGAGATTTTCCCATTCGATGTGTTGGAATGGTCGTTTATGATACTTTGTATATTAAGAAGTGTAGAAACCGCGATGTGGTTTGACTCCAATGAGAGCGTTGTATTCAAACTTGGGAATTTCGGTAGATGGCTAAAACAAGGAAGTTACCTTAGTAATGGTAGTGTATGTTTGGCCTTTTGGCAAGAGTCGGATTTGAAGGCGTGAGGAGTGGATGAGAGAGTAGTATCTGGCTCGTTTCTGTTGGTGCGTTTTCGAGGACGAAAACATTCTAGTGGGGGAGAGTTGTAACGCCCTCTTTTATTTATTTTATTATTTATAGAGTCTAATTAATTAATTTGACTAATTGTGGCGATGATTTATGAATTATTGTGTTTTGTGATGAATTGCATGATGTTGATGATGGTATATAATAATATAATTAGTTAATTATTATTATTATTGTTATTAGAAATTATAATAAAAGGGGATTAGTGGTATATTGTTATAACTATATATATATATATATATATATATATATATATATATATATATATATATATAAGTTGAGAAGGGTAGAATTGGAATAACTTGGGATATTAGGGGTCCTAAGGTTATTATTGGAATATGGGAAATATAATATAGGGAGAACAGAGTTAGATCGTAACATGGGTACGATCATTTGGGAAAATGTTGGCTGAGAAGTATGAAGAACGGAACATAGAGAGAAGAGAAAGAAAGGAATGTAACGTTCAGCAAACCCTTTGAGTTAGAGCCTCCAGTTACAAGGTAAAGGGGGGCTAACATTTTATAATGGGATTGATAATGTATGTTTGGGGTTAGAGTTGTTTAGGGATGTTTTTGAGTTGATTATGAATTGATGTAATAGGGTTGTATATGTTTGTTGATAATGTTGTTAAATGTTGATTTGTGTTGAATTGATGAATGGGGATGAATTTTGATAGCATAATGTTGTTAGAATTGATGTTGGTTGATAGGTTTAGAGTGAAATAACAAAAAGTATTTGACCAATAATAAGTGATTTTCAAAATAAGCTATTTGAACATGTTGGGGAATGTTTGACATAATTTTAAGTTGAAAAAAAATGAGTTTAAGAGTGAAATTTCCATAATGGGATCGCAGGAGACTGTAGAAGTGTATTGACCGACTTATTTTGGGCATATCTTGAGTTCCGTAAGTTCGTTTGAGGTCCCGTTCGAAGCGTTAGAAAGCTAACGCGATAATGTTTATGTTTATGTGGAGAAATTAAGTCCAGGAGTTCTTCAATAGTAGTGGTTACCATAAACGTTGGACGTTTTGTTTCGAGTGTAACTGGAGCGTCGTAAGTCCGTTTGGGGTGGCGTCAGTTGCGTTGGAAAGAGGACTTAATGACCTTTCCAACTGGAAAATTTTTGAATTTTAACATACGTATATAAGTTTTGGTATCATTTTGAAGTTAGACAAAATATTCTGCCTGGTGTGAGTATGTGTTCTTATGGTTTGATTAAACTGAACGGATTGGTGTATTAGGTCTTAAAATAAAATTCATATCCTTGAAATAGGCTCTCTAAGCTTTCCGGAACATATTCATTTGCGTGATTCCGACTTCGTTTGATATTTTAAATAATTATTTGAATATGATTGTGTCGATCGTTGATAGTTATGTTACGCATTTGGGCGAATCAAATGATGTATAAAATGATGTTGGGAGTAATTATTTACTTGATGAAATAAATTATGTTATTGTTGATGTTTTTGTTGAAGGCTTATACATTGGGTCTTTGTACCAATATTGATGATGTTATGTTAAGGTGTGATCAGGAGGATCGTGTACATATGTTTCTGATATTATACATGTGTTATTGTGCATCATGTGTCATGCATTTTCATGGTGATTGGTGGGATGGATCGTTGCTCAGGAGGAGTGTATGCGATTCATCTGTACTTCTATATGGAGAATGGTGGGGGATAGATCATTGCCAAGTAGAGGTGTATGTGATCTATCCGGGGGTTCGATTGAATGAACCAACGAGTCGGTACCACATGCATGATTGCACTTGCATTTCATATAATGTTGATGTTAATTGTTGATGCTGCTAATTGTTGATGATGTTGTAAACTGTTGATAAATATGAGTAATAATGTGTAGTTGATGTTGTATGGTTACTGTTATATGTGGTGTTGATTTTGATGTCAGTTGTTAACTACACATACATGATAAATTGCTATTGTTGCTATAATATGATAATATATTGTTGTTGTTGATAACATGCATTATGTGTTATTATTGGTGAAGGATTGTAAGTTGCTGAACATGATAATTCCTTACTATGTTATCATTTTATTATGAATTATAAAATCTCACCCTTTCTGCTTGAATGTTACCTCTTACGTGGGTAACGTGCAGATTCATTGGAGTAGTTGCTGCTTGAGTTCGGAGTCTCTTGTGTCTTTGTGTAGGAGTCTGCTCTGATACGTAACGGGATGGGTCTTGTTTAGTTGTTTTTATTCCTATTTTGTTACGTGTTAGATTTTGAAACATATTATGAAGAAGTTGTTTATTTGTTGTAATGAAGGCCTTAGTGCCATTTGAGTTGAAGATGGTGATGTTATAAAAAAAAAATATTTTTCCGCTGCAGTTTGTATAAACCTTTATAAAGGAATTTTTATGGAATTAATAAAGTATTATTTTTATAGTTACTATTATTATAAAGTTGAAAAGAATGTAATATCCCGTACGTGCTATTATAATTATTATTATATTATGTATTTGGGAAACGGGGTGTTACAACGACCATGTTCTTACCCTTCCTTAAAGTTTTTCTCGATATTTTCCTTTCCCTCTTTTGGGATAAATAAAGTTCGGTGGCGACTCTGTCGAACCGTTTTCCGTGCTTTTCGCGTGAGGGTCGTATTTTTGATGAACTTTTGAGGTGCGACACAACTCGGCAACCATCCCAAGGTGAATTCCCACATCCAAAGATCCACATTACTTGGAGAACAAGGAACATGGTGCACTTGATTTGAAGTGAAGTATCATAGAAAATGCACTTGGAATGAATTGAGTAGCTTGGAAATGTTTATAGGTGTCTAGAATATTCCATATGCTGCTAGAATCCAAGACCAAAATGTGTGCAAAGGTGTTGTCATGAAAAAGTAGCAAATTCTGCCTATTTTGCTTGTGTTAATCGATTAACACAATTGCACTGCAAATGGTTAATTGATTAACCAGGCCAAAACATGCCCAATTTGCCTAAAAAAGGGTGTTGTGGTCCCAGCTTCGGTTTTCCACCTCTTGTATTGATGAAAAGAAATGGAAACCTTCATTTTGTGCTTGTTTTGATGATGTGATGCCCTTGTGAGGATATGATTAATCGGGCTTGGAAAACCTGAATATCCTGCAACCAGAAACACACGGAGAAAAGAACGTGAATGCTTATGCTAGCGATGCGAATGCTTATGCTTATGCAAAAGGCAAAAGAGGGAGGTCAAATTTTGGGTTACGACAACTGCCCCTACTTAATCCGCTTGGACCTGAATGTACGAATTGCGCCAGCTTTTCGATGATTCGAGGTAAACGGGGATTAAATAAAAGAGTAGCTCGAGAATTTGGCCGACGGCGACAAACAGAGCGGTGCAAGGTAGAATAGGTAAGTGCAAGGTTTGGCTGAAAATCTGCTGGGAGATAAGTCAGGCAAAAAGAGAGGGAGTATGATCGATGCATATGCGATGTATGCATTTCTACATGATGCTTGATATCATGCAATGTAAAGGCGCAAGATAAGGCACAACGAGGCGGTTAGGCAGAAACCGTAGCAAAACGACTTCGACATCCTCGACCGGGGAGAGGACCTACAGATAGAGACAAACTCTGCTAGAGAAGAAAGTTCAAAAGGATGACGATCCCACCGGGGAAAGAAACTGAGAACATCTCAGGTTTCTAAATCACCATGGTTGTCCCTGTCGGGGATGAAAGAACTAAGTCAATCCTTTCTACCAAGACTGGCTCTGCTTGGGGAAAAGAGATTCTCGAATCATGTTGACTCCGCTGAGGAGAAACCACTGCTGCTGGTGACAGATAGTTCCTGATCATTGGAGATGATGCACAACCCTTCCTGGGGAAGAAGAACAAAGCGTCTTTGCTGGGGGAACACCTTGGCAACCTGTTGGGGAGAATGATGACTCTGCTGAGGAGACAACAACTTCTTCATAGAATCATCCCATTGTCGGCCAGGCGTTAGGCTCACCAATGGATATTACCGATTATCCTGCAGGGGTTACCAATAACACATGCGATGCATAATGCTTTCTCGGTGAATTTAGCTTTTTATTGTTCTCAACGTTTTTTTTAGCATTATGTGATCACAAATAATTATTTATTTTGCAAACAAAATACTGGAATGAAAACAAATTGAGATAACAAAGAATGCATTTTATTGAATGTAAAATTTTGTACATAAAGTGTGTACAAGGATGCAAAATCCTTGATGAGGAACTTTGCAATAAAATTGAAAAACAAATGTAAATGGCAAAGGGAAATCATGCTTTGCATTGATTACAACATTGGCCACCATCCACTGTGAGTCTAGGTTCCAACGCTTTGCACCAGTGATGATGATTGGAGTGTTCTGTTACCGTCTGAGGTCTAGCCATGAGGAAAAGAGGCTCAAGTGTTCACAGTCAATGCCTTTATCCCTAATTTTTTCCTGGACATGCTTTCACATTTTTTCGTCCACCGGGATGCCCATTTTTGCCTAAGTCACCCTTTCGGGTTTTCAACTTAGCGGGCTATTATTGTTTTTTTTTCATTGTCCCTAACTTTTGCATGGACATTTCTCTTTTTGGTCCATCGGGACGTCCATTTTTGCCTAGATTGTCCTTGCGGATGTCAATCTAGCGGACTTTTATCCATTTTTTTTCAGGCATAATATTTTTTGACTGTATCGGAGTTCACGGGCGATGGCAACTCCTCCCCATCCATTGTGGTGAGGATCAGGGCTCCGCCTGAGAAGGCTTTCTTGAAAACAGAGGGTCCTTCGTAATTGGGAGTCCACTTGCCTCGTGGGTCCGAGTGAACAGGTGAATATCTCTTGAGCACGTGTTCGCCTTCGCAGAACATTCGAGGAAGAACTTTCTTGTCAAAAGCTCGCTTGAGGCGTCTCTGATACAGCTGACCATGACAAACGGCTGTAAGGCGCTTCTCTTCGATGAGATTCAGCTGGTCGTATCTGGATTGAACCCATTCAGCTTCATCAAGACCTGCTTCCATGATGACTCTGAGCGAAGGAATTTTGACTTCGATGGGCAAAACTGCCTCCATACCATATACAAGTGAGTACGGAGTTGCCCTAATGGAAGTGCGAACTGAAGTTCAGTAGCCATGCAGTGCAAAGGGAAGCATTTCATGCCAATCCTTGTAAGTCTTGACCATTTTCTGGACAATCCTCTTAATGTTTTTGTTTGCTGCTTCAACGGCGCCATTCATCTTGGGCCAATATGGTGAAGAGTTGTGGTGCTCGATCTTAAATTCTTGACACAACTCCTTCATCATATTGTTGTTCAGGTTGCTTGCATTGTCCGTGATAATGCTGCTAGGAATGCCATAACGATAGATTATCTCTTTCTTGATGAATCTCGCAACCACTTGTCATGTAACGTTTGCATAAGAAGCAGCTTCAACCCACTTGGTGAAGTAGTCGATAGTAACCAGAATGAATCGATGACCGTTGGAAGCCTTCGGCTCGATCATTCCAATCATATCTATACCCCACATGGAGAATGGCCAAGGTTCCGTCAAGACATTCAATGGAGTTTGAGGCACATGGATCTTGTCTCCGTAGATTTGGCACTTGTGACATCTTTTGGCAAAGTTGTAACAATCTACCTCCATCGTTGTCCAGTAATACCCAGCCCGAAGGATCTTCTTAGCCATAGCAGGACCTTTAGCATGTACACCCTCGCAGCCCTCATGTATAGACCTTATGATCGTGTGTGCTTCGTGTCTATCCATGCATCTGAGCAACACGGAATCATAATTCCTCTTGTACAGTATACCACCACTTAAGAAGAATTTGGCGCAAAGCCGCCTAAGAGCTTTCTTGTCAGTGATGGTGATACACTCGGGATATTCCTGTTTTTCCAGATATCTTTTGATGTCGTAGAACCAAGGCTTGTCATCAGACTCATCCTCGATTGCTAAACAGCGTGCTGGTTCGTTCAAGTGATCAATGCGGATATGAGGAGCTTCATTCTTCCACTTAACCTTGAACATGGATGCTAGAGTGGCTAAAGCATCAGGTAGTTGATTTTCCTCTCTGGGAATACAATGAAAAGTAATCTCATCAAAGTAAGGAATCAACTTCGCTATGTGTTGTTGGTACAGAACCAGCTTGGAATCCCGAGTCACAAAGTTCCCTCTGACTTGACCGATGACCAAGGCAGAATCTCCATAGACCTCAAGAATCTTGATTCTCATGTCAATTACCGCTTCAATACCGTAGACACATGCTTCGTATTCAGCCATATTATTGGTGCATGCAAAGCATAATCTGGCAGTGAAGGGAAGGTGAAAACCTGTTGGAGAGACGAGGATAGCACCGATTCCACGACCCTTGGAATTAGAGGCACCGTCGAACACGAGCGTCCATCGCGCCCCTGGTTCGGGTCCTATATCAAGGTCTGGAGTCTCATAATCTCTGATACACAGAACATCCTCATCGGGAAAGTCAAACTTCATCTATTGATAACCCTCTACAGGTGGATGAGGAAGGTAGTCAGATAAGACACTCCGTTTTATTGCTTTCTGGGTAACATGTTGGATATCATACTCAGTTAACAGCATCTGCCACCGAGCAATCCTTCTAGAGACGGTAGGCTTTTCAAAGATGTACTTTATCGGATCCATTTTGGATATCAACAAAGTAGTATGGCAAATCATGTATTGTCCTAGGCGTCGAGCAGCCCAGACCAGAGCACAACAAGTTTTCTCCAAGAGTGAGTATCTGGTCTCATAATCAGTGAACTTCTTGCTCAGATAGTATATTGCATGTTCTTTTCTGCCAGTGTCGTCATGTTGACCCAATACACATCCCATTGATTCATCGAGAACAGTGAGATACATGATTAAAGGCCTACCAGGAACCGGTGGTACTAAGATCGGTGGTTCTTGCAAGTATTGTTTGATTTTGTCAAATGCTTCCTGACAATCATTATTTCATTCAACCGATTGATTTTTTCTTAGTAATTTGAACATTGGTTCACAGGTAGCCGTCAAGTGAGAAATGAATTTTGAAATGTAATTGAGTCTGCCCAGAAAGCCACGGACTTCTTTTTCTATTTTCGGAGGCGGCATGTTCTGAATTGCCCGAACCTTATCAGGATCAACTTCAATGCCCTTCTGACTTACAATAAAGCCCAACAACTTGCCAGATCGAACTCCGAAGGTGCACTTCGTAGGATTCAACCGCAGTCTAAACTTTCGGAGTCTGTCAAACAGTTTCTTCAGATGAACCAAGTGACCATCCTCAGTTTTGGATTTGGCAATCATATCGTCCACGTAAACCTCAATCTCTTTATGAATCATATCATGAAAGAGGGTTGTCATGGCACGCTGTAATGTTGCCCCTGCATTCTTTAGACCGAATGGCATGACTTTGTAACAATATGTACCCCATGGCGTGATGAAAGTAGTCTTCTCCATATCAGTTGGGGACATTTTGATCTGATTATATCCTGAGAAATCGTCCATGAAGGAAAAGACAGAGAACTGCGCAGTGTTGTCTACCAAGACATCAATATGAGGCAAAGGAAAATCATCCTTTGGGCTTGCCTTGTTGAGATCTCGATAATCTACACACATTCTGACTTTGTCGTCCTTCTTTGGAACTAGGACGATGTTGGCAATCCATTCAGGATACTCGGAAGTGGCGAGGAACCTAGCGTCAAGCTGCTTCTTTACCTCTTCTCGGATTTTGAGTGCCATATTGGGTCTAGTCTTCCTGAGCTTTTACTTAACAAGAGGACATCCGGGCTTGAGTGGTAAGTGATGTTCAACGATGTTGGTATCCAACCCAGGTATATCTTGATAGGACCAGGCGAAGATATCAACATACTCTTTCAACAACTTGACCAACTCGGAGTGTACATGCTCTGCGAGTGATGCGCCAACCTTAACTTCTCTTCTGACCTCATCAGTACCAAGATTGAAAACTTCCACTGGCTCTTTGTGTGGCTGAATCTCTTTGCGCTCGTGCTCAAGGAGCCTTGCCAGTTCAGCCGGTAATTCACAATCTTCCTCACCATCTTCTTCGGCTTGGTTAATTAGAATTCTAGAATTGCAATGGATGTTTGCCATGTTGTTATCAATGTTTTTATTAGTTCTGTATGTTTATGAATATGTTTAGAATGAGCTATTTAAAAAGTGAAAAAAGTAAAGAAACTTTTGCCATTTATTTTTTTGTGAAAAAGTAAAATACAGAAAGAAAATAGAGCATGATTTTGAATGAAAAAAACTTTTATTTATTGATCACATAATATTGCAAAAGCGCGAGGCCCTTTACAAGCTATCCACTCGTCTCGGGCGAAAGAGAAAGTAAAATGCATTACATGTTATATGGGAAAACCACAGGAGTCACGGTAGATGTCCAATTGTTGAGCTTGAAACCCGGCGGACATTTGCGTGCAAAGCTTGAAATCTGATTATTGGGACCAGCACCATCAGCAGCTGCCACGATGTCACCTTGCTGGAAACCCGCGCTATGGAACTTGACAAAGTTGCATTATTTCTGATCAGAGGAACCAGATTGACGACCAGGATGATAGCCGACTCCAAAATGATTATGCTTCTCAACCACATCAATCACGTGCCCCCAGCCTGGCAAGGTACCTTTATCGATGGTCTCTTTAGCACTCTTAGCAGATGCTAAAGTCAATTGTGGTGGTCTATTTTGACTAGTTGAAGCAGAGCTGACATCTTCGAACTCGAGACACTGCAACGGCACCTCAGTTATGCCTTCTTTGGTCTCGACGTATCGAAAGGATGATAACTCGCTTACAATCAAATCCTCTTCACCACAGACAATGATAAGCTGATCATCAAACATGAATTTCAACTTCTGATGTAAAATGGATGTAACTGCCCCTACCGTGTGGATCCATGGACGACCCAATAGGTAACTGTATGTCGGATTGATATCCATCACTTGGAAGGTGATGGTAAACAAATGCGGCCTAATATTGATGGGTAAATCCACTTCTCCAATGACCTGTCTTCGAGAACCGTCAAAGGCTCTGACAACTAAGGCACTTAGTCTCATCTCGATTCCCTCCACTGATAATTGACTCAATGTGCCCTTAGGCATCACATTGAGAGAAGAACCGGTATCCACTAGAACACGAGATAACAAGATGTTAGTGCAGGTTACAGATATGTGCAGCGCTTTATTGTGGGCAGTTTCTTCAGGAGGTAATTCTGATTCATTGAAACCCAAATACCGACTTGCAGTTATGTTGGCCGCTACATCATCGAATTCGACGACGGATATATCTTGCATAACGTGGGCGTTGTTCAACACTTTGAACAAAGCTGATATGTGCACAGGAGAACTCATGAGTAAGGACAAAATTGAGATCCTCGAGGGAGTCTGACTCAGCTGATCCACAATCTTAAAGTCATTTTTCTTGATCAACTTAAGGAACTCTTGATCATCAAGGGTCTCCTTTCTCTTTGAAACATCCTCAGACGGGATAGTCGGGACTGGAACTGCGGCGGAAGATGCCCCTTGTTGAACAGCAGGGGTTGCAGTTGCAAATGTTTCCTTGGGATTGACAATAGTTGGAACTTGGACAGGCTTTGTAGTGACTTTTGGAGCGAACACACGTCCACTGTGAGTCATACCTCCACCGGCTGTAACATTCACGATCTCAGATTCGGGGAACCTTATCTCTTGACCTCTAGAAAACACAGTCGACCCATATTTCCATGGTACCTCTTTGGAATTCTGATACGGAAACGGCTTCGGCGGACAAACCAAGATGGGTTGCACCTTCTTCTGCTTAGGGGATTCAACTGGAACCTTCCTATAGACGATGGTGAATGGCTCGATGGCAGCAACTTCCTCAACAGGTTTAGATCTGGTAAATTGCACTTCACCACGGTTCTTCAGAATCAGGACACAACCCTTCAGCCTTCGACACTGGTTGGGATTATTGTCACAAATCTGACACTTACCATGCAAACCTTTCAACAGTCCATGTTCCTTCAATTTCTGGAAAACCACAGACATCAGAGTCTTTACTTCGTCAACATCCATGATCAATTCAGCCCTTGAATTATCCTCAACCATGTTAACCGTAGGCCCACCGTGATTCAGAAACGGATTACTCTGAATGTTGGGTCCTTCCTCAGCAAAAGTCAGAACCTTCTTATCAATGAGTTCCTGAACCTTGGTTTTGAAAACAAAGCAATCCTCTGTTGCATGTCCTATGTATCCAGCATGATAGGCACAAGACGCATTTGGGTTATGCTTCGGGCCAAATGGAGGAATAGCGGGTGCAATCTGTTTGGGGACAATTGCCCCTTGGTGAACCAAGTAAGGAAATAGTTCCGTGTATGACACCGGAATTCTATCAAAATTTGGACGCTTACGGTTTCCTTGACTGTTGTTATTCTGACGGTTTTGATTCCGCTGATTTTTGTTCTATTGATTCTATTGCTGATTCTGAACATTCTGAACTGGTTGTTGCGGATGATACTGATATGGAGGTTGTTGATACTGCGCAGCAGCAATGTACGGATATGGATAGTACGGCATGGGAGCCATGGGAGCTTGATACTGAGGAGAAACTTGAGTTTCACAGCGTTGGCTTCACCTTCCTTTTTCTTGGAATGACTGTTCTGAGATTTCCGAGTGGTCGGCTGCTGGGAAGCAGTTCCAGGAATCTTTCCAGTCTTCAAACCATTCTCAATCTGTTCACCAATCGTCACAACATCAGCAAAACTCGATGAAGAACTACCCACCATTTTCTCATAGTAAGATCCTTGCAATGTACCCATAAAGATGTCAACCAACTCATTGTCAGAGAGAGCCGGTCGCACACGAGATGCCATCTCATGTCATCTTTGTGCATACTCCTTGAATGTTTCAGCTGAGTGCTGAGACTGATTCTGCAATTGTAATCTAGTTGGCACCAGATCAAGGTTATATTTGTATTGCCTCACAAACGCTTCAGACAAATCCCTCCAAGTACGGATTTTGCTGCGCTCCAAGCCCATGTACTAATCCAATGAAGCACCAGACAAACTATCTTGAAAACAATGAACTAGCAATTCATCATTATCAATATGGGATGCCATCTTCCTGCAGTACATAGTGATGTGACTACGCGGGCAGCTCAAGCCTTTATACTTTGGCAAATCAGGTATCTTGAATTTCTGTGGCAGCACAACATTTGGGACCAGACACAAGTCTTTGGCTTCCATACTAAAAGCAGAGAACCCTTCGATAGCTCTGATACGGTCTTCCAACAACTTGTAGTCAACCGATCTATTCTGATTAGTGGGCCTGACAAGAATCTGAGGATTTGGCAGCTGAGAAACGGCAGGAGCATTCACTTGCGGAGTAGTAAACTGAGAAGGATACACCAAACTCGGATTAACCATCTGACCAGCATTCTGACCCATCGAAACACCATACAGATAATTCGGAGGAGGTACCCCAACAGCTGAGGAAGATGCCCCAGGGTAGAACATCCCAGGATGAACATTTGGAACAACGATTTGAGCAACTTGAGACGAAACCGGAACATGAATAGGAGGACCCCTATACACATGCTCTTCATCATCAGGAGTTTCAGTGTCGACCAATCCGGCAGTTTGATGGGTTTGAGCCTGAAGATTCTCAGGATCATCATTCACCACTGGAGGCGGGACTGGAGTTGGCATGACCCATGGATAGGCGGCAGCATTCCCATTAGGCATGGGTGCAACAAAAGGCTGATATGGCATGAAGGCACTACCATTATTTGCAATCTGAGGAGTGTAATTCGGATGCATGCCTCAAGGAAAACCAGCGGGCATCTGGTTCAAATTGGGTTGAACGGCAGGCTGATTCACAGGCTCAACGGGCACTTCAACTCTAGCAGGAGGAGGAACAACAACAGCAGGAGTGGTTGTAACAACAGGAGGAACAGTCACAACAAGAGTGACAATAGTTGCATAAGTAGTAGTTGCAACAACAGTGGCAGCAGCAGCGGCATCCCTCTGAGCACGAAGGAGCTCCATAATGACATCCATGTTCGTCTGGAACTGATCCATCCGACCTTCGAATTGAGCCAGAGTTTCCTTATACACAGCGTTCTCAGCTTCGAAGTCAGCCATGATTTTGGATTTGCTTGAGCGAGTAAAACACCGATGTCGAGTCGTCGTCTTGCTACAAGGAATGCAGACAAGGATGAGCAACGGTTTCGGAAGAAGGGACGTGTATATGTGTGCAAATAAATGTATGATATGCATGCAAAAAATAAAGTTTTTAAATTCCAGGAATTCTTAAACTTATCTTTGTTGACAATATCATAAAGCATACAAGTAAAGGCATAAAAGATAGAGTGAGCAAGCATCTTCATTCATTCAGCAATAGAGGAAAGAAGTACAAGTCGAATACAAGTCAAATATCTGCCTCTTGGGCTACAACAAAATCCACACGGATCCTATCAAATACCACCCTACACACAGATAAGAAATGAAAAACAGCCCAAGGAAGCCGGTGTGGCAATGCATCAACATATGCATCCCTCAACAACCCTGGTAGGTCCTCCAATGCATGCTCAGTAAATCTGGCTAGGCGGTCGTGCCTCTCACTCCAGTACTTCGCATCCTTCATGAGATTATGCAGCAAAGAATGATTGGGTCCCAGAAGCATGTCCTGAAGAAAGGCCTCTTTCTAATCCAGGAGGTTCTGTAGATGACGGCTTTGATGCTCCCAGTGAGTGCTCTCTGTGTTGAGCTGACTGATCTGCTCTTGCTCTAATGTGCTTGACCCTGCAGCTTCTGAATCTCACCAAAGACTTTGTCAAGCTGGGTTTGACATTGGGAAAAGTCCTTTGCTAACTGATTAGCATGGTCTTGTTCACTTTGCCACCTTGCCTTGAACTCGGATAACTTCCCTCGAAGCTCTTCAAGTTGCTTGTTGTAGCTCAGCTCCTCTTTGTAGGCTTGATAATGAGCATCGGTGAGTTGTCTCTTCTTTGAAGCAAGTCCCTCATAGGTGCTCTTCAAAGCATCACCCACCTTCCTACGCTTGTTCTGTTCAACCTCCAACTCTTTAAGCATGCGCTCGCGCTTCTGATGGAGCTCAATCTGTAGGCTATCCTTCTCGGAAGTGACTCTATCAAGGTTGAGACGAAGATCAACATTCTCCTTCTTCAACTTCTCAATAATCAGCTTGAGTTGATCGACTTCAGATGGAGGAACAATGGCAAGTTCAGGAGGCTTGGCATTTATGGAAGGCTCAGGAAAGAACGGAAACAAGATCTCTTTGACGCGCTCTTTGACCCAAAGTGTGTAAGCTTCCTTGGCTACGCAATTCTTCTTACCCAAATCAGCTCTTCCTTCGAGATGAATCTGAGTGCAAGCGGCACTAAGCCTCTTCAGCAAACCCATGTCATCAACCCCTTTATGAAAGATGAACTCTTCCACTACCTCAGGATCAGGTTTGTCAACCATAGGGTATCCCAACTGTCGAAAAGCCATTCTCGGATTGTAGTTAATTCCACCCTTTGCACCCAAGAGAGGCACATTGGAGAATTTCCCACAATGAAGAATGATCGGAATGTCGTCGAAGACTCGAAAATACCAAGAAATATCATCAGCGGTAAGAGACATGATTCGTTGAGACCACCTTAGATTATCCTTATTCTCAACAAAGGGACCCTTCTGTGGAAGGTGAGACATGAACCATCGGTACAACAAAGGAGCACAACAGACAATGGTTCCCTTCTTCTTTTCATTCCTAGAATGAATAGAATGGTAGGTATCAGCAAGAAGCGTCGGAACAGGGTTCTTGGACAAGAATATGTTGATGGCAGCTTGATCTACGAAATCCTCCATGTTCGGAAACAAGACAATCCCATATACTAGCAGAGCGAGAACGGCGTTGAAAGCCTTCCAGTTTCCATCCTTAGAAAAAGTAGTGGCCTTGTCAACCAAGAACTTCAAAGCAAACCCTCGAATACCTTTCCCTTTGGTCTTGAGATTATCCTTCACATCTTTCTTACCAATGCAAAGCGCATCAGCAATAAGATAAAACTTCGGACAACCACTAGTGTAAACATAAGGAACCTGCTTCTGGATCTCAACCCCCAGAATATAAGCATACTCCTCAAGTGTAGGTGCTAGCTGATAATCCTGAAATGTGAAGCACCTATATGGCGGGTCGTAGAACTGAACCAGAGTATGAATAGCAGTGATGTTGACTTCAGTGTTGAGGATGGTCAACAGATTACCATAAGTACCTAAGAAAACCCCTCTGTGATCTCCAACCAACAAAGATGCCAAACCTCTCAAAATACCCAGCTTAGGCTCCACAAACTTGTAACTGAAGATGCTGTGACGACCAGTACTCATCTCTATGATAATGTCAACAAAAGATAAGCCCTCGAAAACCTAGAAATGCACATGCAAAAATTAATTTACATGATGAAATGATATGAAACACAACAACAAGAAGCCAACACTTCCCGAATAATCAAATCTGAATAATCCGGATATCTGCATATAATCTGTGTCAGTGCCACATAATCTGATGTGTCGGTGAGGAAATCTGGCGTGTGTGAGAACAAGGGTATGAAGTGGCTTGTTTTCCTGCAAAACCCATCCCCCTCACAGGTGTGATCTAGACACAACAAGGTGGTCCCTAGAAAGGTCGCCCAAACCATAGGACTCATGATGAAAATCCCCCGCCGTAGTGAATTCTCACAGGACGGAAGTATTCTCAAACGAATCATGATCTGGGATGTGGGTCTCGTGATATCCCAACGCGTAAAAAGCAGGCCTCACGACTATCCACGTTCTAGCCTATGTGTATACTAGGCCCGATGTTAGGACCTTTCTCTCCAATAATATCTACCCATCCCAACAACAGCAGAAAACAGCAGATATCCAGAATATGCAGCATTTGAATATTCAAAGCAGTAAAGAAATGCGATAAATACACATAAAGCTAAAGCAAGTAAAATAAAGCGAGTAAAGCGCTAAAGATAAACACCCAAGCAAGCAAGAAAGCAAACAAAACTAGGCGAGACCCCTCAAGGGATGGACCAGCAGTAGGTCAACCAGAGATTCTGGGTTCGAGCCCCAGCAGAGTCGCCAGCTGAAGATGGCTGGTTTCTACCTGAGTGAATCGCTCACTCAAAGATACATCAGAGTCGCCACCGAACATTTTTTAGTCCCAAAGGACAGGGAAAATATCGATAAAACCCAAGGGGAAGAGAAACGGGAACGGGGGGTCGGTTATACGAAAGGAAGGTACTAGCACCTAACGCATCCGTCGTACTCGACGGGAACCATTTCGCTTGCTTCTAGGCTTGGATGGGTTATCTATCTAAAGGCTTCTAGCTAAAAGAAGGAGAGAGAGAGAGAGAGAGAGAGAGAGAGAGAGAGAAAGGGGAAAAAGAAAAGAAAGAAATAAAGTGCTCGCGGAGGAACGAAGTCCTCGTGCCTGCGTACCCTCATAGTGCAATGAGGAAATCAGAGCGTCGTAGTTCATGGAACCAGGGGACAAAGAAGAAAGAAAGAAAGAAAGGAGGAAGACGGAAGAAAGGTGGAAGTGGGCTCGCCGAGATCATTGTGATCTCATGCCTACGTATCATACATCCAAAAGAATGCAGAATCAGAGCTTCCGTATTTCGGGGAACTAAGACGGAAAACAAAACAAGGAAGAACAAGGAGACGAAAGAAGTGGTGTCGAAACCAAGAGCAAGAGTGAAAGAAAAAACTCTACTGGGAAAGACCCCGCAGTAAGAGCGTTTGCACAAAAGATTAGGAAAAGGATGGTGTCAAAACCGAGAATGACAGAAACTCCACTGGGGATAACAAAGAGAATTGGTGTCGAAACCAAGAAAGTAAAAGCAAAGGGAATAGGAGGGACTCCGCTGGGGATCCAAATAAAGTGATGGTTTCATAACCAAGAGAAAAAGGAGACTCGGTATATTAACTGGCTGGCAGTGGTTAACCGAAGAAAGAGAGTAGACCCTGGTGGGGAAAAGAAGCTGGTGTCAACAGACAGATTGTGATAAACCAAGAGAGAGAGTGCTGAACCAAGAGAGGGTGTTTGACTCTTAAGGGGCCTCGGTATATTAACTGACTGGCAGTGGTTAACTGGGGAAGAAAAGACTGCAACTCTGTGGGGGTTGAGAAGCATGTGTTTTAGTAGAGAAAACTGCGATTAACTAGAAAAGCGGATGTATGACCGAATAAAGATCATAACCCAAAGGACGGGTATATGATCGAGCAAAGGTCGTGACCCAAAGGGGTTCGGTAAACTGACTGAACAAATAGTACTCAACCGAAGAAAGGGTATTTGAACCAAAGAAAGGTCACTAACCCAAGGGTGCAAGTATTTGAACCAAGAGGAGGTTGCCAACTGCGGGGGATTCGGTGTTTACAGAC
This sequence comes from Lathyrus tuberosus, assembly GCA_022829125.1. NCBI lineage: Eukaryota > Viridiplantae > Streptophyta > Magnoliopsida > Fabales > Fabaceae > Lathyrus > Lathyrus tuberosus. The sequence goes on along the minus strand of JALAZF010000201.1, from coordinate 9,116,607 downwards.
GGACTGTGACCAACCGAAGAGAAAATCGAGTGATTAACCAAAAGAAGGTGATTAACTCGAAAGGGTTCAGTATTTTAACAGACGGACTGTGGTTAACTGAAGAAAATGGTGATTATCCAAGAAGAGGTGATTAACCCAAGAGGAACTCAGTATTAACAGACGGACTGTGATTAACTGAGTAAAAGAGTGAAATTGGTGTTTTAACTGACCGGCAGTGATTAACCAAACAAAGGAGAAGAACCAAGAATAGATTGCAAACTCCTGGGGAAAAATGGTCATGACAGGAAAACTGTGTTGGACCAAAGAAAGAGAATTGAGACTCTTCAAGGGAATCAAAAAGCAATGATTGATTACAAGAAGAAAGAAGTAATGGAACAAAGAGAGATTGCTAGCGCAAGAATAATGATCTTAACCAAGAAGGATGGTGATAGATCAAGAGAGAGATTGAGAGAGATAGGAGTGATCAAGGATCGAAAGAGATTGCAAAGAGAGAAGACTGATCAAGGATCAACTCGACTGGGGAAGGAAAACACATTACCGCCTGGAGATAGAGATGACTAAGCCAAGCACATGGTCATTCGTCCCCTACCTGAAGTAGTCAGAATGAGAGTAGGAATTCTCCCTTCTCATCCCTTCCCTAACACACACAGGGTGTAATGCAGAAGTTGAACCGGAGGCCCAACAGCTCCAAGTTGTACAGTTCTCCTGCGTAGAGAAACGAACAGCATAACGGCGTCAATTTGTACAGTGCTCTGATGCAAGGCGCAGAGCGGAACTCTAACTCCACGGGGGGAAAGGAAGAGAAAGCTCTAAAGGAGGCCTAAAGAGAGGAAAAGGGATGATCGATTAGTTGAAAAAAAGTTTCGATCAATTAATCAAGGGATAAACATGCTAACAACTTTCCAAAGAGGATGAAAAATCATTAAAGAAAAAAGGAGTGAATTATTGATTATACAAGATTAAGTTTATTCATGAAGAATAAACTTAATGCAAATCTGAAATGGAAGGTGCAAAACAGTGCCAAATGATCATCAAAATGCCACACACAATCATGTATCATGTGAACAAGGATTGTGCAAGAATTACTATGTTCATACAATGCTAAGAACACGAAACAAATGAATAATAGAAAATGTGCATCGAAAGTTCATGAACATGCTTCAACCAGAAGTGAAATGACATTAAAAACATCCATAAAATCAAGCATGACAATCAATGGAAGTTAAAATGAAGAAAGCATGGTAAACACACTTGAAAATGCAAGAAAATGGCCTTCTGGTTCAGTGTTAATCGATTAAAACAATTGCACTGCAATGTGTTACTCGATTAACAAGTGAAAAAGTGCAAAAAAACACTGGTTAATTGATTAACACAATTGCACTGCAATGTGTTAATCGATTTACATTGTACAGGGAGCAGAAAATCAGTTTTGGAAAAGTGCTTTTGGCCAACTTTTTTATTGTGCAATCACTCCAATGCTAGGGAAAACAATTATGCACGAAATATCAAGTTTAGAAACAGAAAATGATCAACAATAAAATCAATTAAACAATCAAGATCATGGATCAAGCAAAAGTATAATCAATTCACATGCAAGAATATCAAAATTACATCGCAAACGATAAGAAAACGATCGAAATGATAAAATGAATGAAATCCACCAACCTACAAGGCTGAGATGTGCCTTAGTAAATGTTGCAATGTGATCTTGGTGCAGAAGATTAAAGGAAACCAGAGGATCCTTGAATAGTAGACGAAACGCGTCGAAACCGATCAAAAACGCGAAAATGCATCGGAACCGAACTTGCACCAAAATAAATGGTGTGAAACCCTTGGATTGAAGTAGAATGAGATGTAATTCCAGAAATCCAACCAAAGAATGCCAAATGATGAAGGTTAAGCTCAAGAATTAATCACTTTCAATGTGAAAAGTGATTATCCTTCAAGAATAAGAGCTTTTGGTGAGGTTTGATGGAGAAGAATTGAGATGAAGATGAAGAATGAGTAGAGAAATCAGAGAAAGAGTGAGAGAATTGAGAGTGTAATGTGAGAAGATTGGTGAAAAATGGTAGAGAATGGTTGAGGAGTTGAAAAGTGAGTGAAGGTGTGTTTATATAGGCTTTAGGTTGGGAGCATGAGATGGTTTGGAATTTGGTTTGGAATTAGCTTTGGGTTTGGAGCTAGGTTAGGAGTTAGTTGGACTTGACTCACCGAGTCAAGGCGGTTAACTCGGTTAGTTAGAACCAACTCGGTAACCATCCTAAGGTGAATCCCCACATCCAAAGATCCACATTACTTGGAGAACAAGGAACATGGTGCACTTGATTTGAAGTGAAGTATCATAGCAAATGCACTTGGAATGAATTGAGTAGCTTGGAAATGTTTAGAGGTGTCTAGAATATTCCATATGCTGCTAGAATCCAAGACCAAAATGTGTGCAAAGGTGCTGTCATGAAAAAGCAGCAAATTGTGCCTATTTTTCCTGTGTTAATCGATTAACACAATTGCACTGCAAATGGTTAATCGATTAACCATGCCAAAACATGCCCAATTTACCTAAAAAAGGGTGTTGAGGTCCCGGCTTCGGTTTTCCACCTCTTGTATTGATGAAAAGACATGGAAACCTTCATTTTGTGCTTGTTTTGATGATGTGATGCCCTTGTGAGGATATGATTAATCAGGCTTGGAAAACCTGGATATCCTGTAACTAGAAACACACGGAGAAAAGAACGTGAATGCTTATGCTAGCGATGCGAATGCTTATGCTTATGCAAAAGGCAAAAGAGGGAGGTCAAATTTCGGGTTACGACAGGGTGATGTTGTACTGAACAGCTTCTCACATAAGCTTGCTTTGCAAGTTTCTTTTTTTCTCATATTTGGTTTAAACATATATGGTAAAGAGTATGTGATCAAGTATGTGTGTAAGAGGTTGGTTTAGTTCAAAGTGGCAATGTTATGCATGATGTATGTGAAGAATGCACATGATGTACACGAAAAGCAAAATTCTGTCTTGGTTTTATTTACTTGTCATGGAAGAAAGAAAATTATATGAGGGGAACTTTGGCAAGGAATATCTCATGAACTAATGAATGAAAATGGTTAATTTTGGATCTTTTGGAAAGAAGAGATGAGGGACAATAAGATTGATGTTGAAAATAAATACAATGGAAGTACCTTAGATGTTTAAAAATGGTCATGAAGTCTCTTGGTCATGGCTTGGTTGGCTGACCAACTTGTCTTGGTCGTGCCTGGCTCAGGTGTGCATGGGATGAATCAGTTAAGGATCTCTACTTTGGACCAATACAACTTCCAAATAATTGATCAAATGAGAAAAAGTTAAACACCAAAGTTAAAGAGGAGATGGAAGTGAACAAGATTGGTGTTGAATAAATTTCCAAATGACACCTCTATCATAGAGATAAATGTCTATGAACTTGGGCAAAGCATGAACGCCAAGTGTTTGTGAAAATTATGGCGCAATAGCTGGTCATGACTTGTCACTTTGCCTTGATTTGTCTCAACTTTGAAACACCATATCTCTCTTGATTTTGATCCAATGGGCATGTTCTTGGTATGGTTTTGAAGCTCTTGAAATGAACTTTTGATAGGCCTCCATAAAATCTGAGCTTAAAGCTTGGAACATGGAAAAAGAAAGCCCTAAAGTTGACTCTTCAGCTTATCAATCCTTGCCATAAATGGAAACCCTACATTGCTATTTTTGGCAACTTTGCACATTTCTTGTTTTTTTATGAATCTTTCATTGTTTCTTGATCAAATCTTAACCAATGATCATATTTGACATGAGGAGCATGAATTTGACCTTAAAAAGTCAAGAGTTGACCTTTTCCCCTACACAATTTACTTTTCCCCAATTCTTCCAATTCTCAATCAATTGATCAATTGAAAACCTTTCAACTCAAATTGATGGAAAATTCTTCATCCTTAGACCCTTGAGGACATGTAGAATACCATAGCATCAAGTCTTACCCAAAAAATCAGAAATAAACTGATTTTATGGCAAACCCTAATTTTGAACCCTTAGTCTAAGAGAAATCAGCACATCCTCCAAATCCAAATTCCTTTGAGTATGATATGTATCTTCTCAAACAAAGGTGAGATATGTCATTTGGAGATGATAAAAGCTCAAAAATCTTGCCCATTGAAGTGTTATACTCAAGAACCCCAAAAACCCTAATTTGCACTGGTTAGGAGAATATGATTTCCTTCAATCTTTTATTGAATTCCCATCCCTTGATGACTTGATGGCTCAAATGAGATGAATTGGGATATGAGGAGCCCTTGTGCCTTGTCTGGAAAAGTTTGACTCTTGTCATTTGACTTTGAACTGTCCATACCTTGGGACCAATGATCCCATGCCTTGCAACCAATGATGTGTATGATTTTAGTATGACCTATTACGAAATGCAAATGAATGAAGCATAAGCCAATTATTGGAGAAAAATAAGAGGGCAAATTTTGAGGTATTACACCACATAACCACATATCTTCAAAATCACCTTATATCCTCAAATAAGCAACAATTAATCATAATCGAATTTGGGGTGTTACAACATTGGCGTATGACGCTACTTCGACCCACTTGGTGAAGTAATCGATGGCTACCAGGATGAAAAGATGTCTGTTCAAAGCCTTGGGTTCGATCATGCCAATCATGTCGATTACCCATATAGAAAATGGCCATGGGGAAGAAAGAACTTTGAGATGCGTTGGCGGTACATGGATTTTGTCTGAGTATATCTGACACTTGTGACACTTTCTCATGTACTTGTAGCAATCGGATACCATGGTCAACCAATAGTACCCTGCTCTTAGAATTTTTCTCGCCATTGTGTGTCTGTTGGCATGAGTGCCAAAGGATCCTTCATGAATTTCTTTTATCAGTATGTTTGCTTCTGGCCTGTCTACGCATTGGAGCCAGACCATGTCAAAATTTCTCTTATAGAGTGTATCACCGCTTAGGAAGAAGTTGCCCGCCAGTCTTCTGAGGGTCTTTCTGTCTTTTTTGGATACCCCAGGTGGGTACTCTTGTTTCTGAAGGAAACATTTGATATCGTGATACCAAGGTTTATCGTCTATGACTGCTTCAATCGTGAAGATGTAAGCGGGCCATTCTAGGCGCATTATGTCGATCTTAGGTATGTCATTCCATTGACCTACACTAATCATGTAAGAGAGATTGGCTAATGCATCAGCCATGTGATTCTCTTCACGAGGGATATGATGAAACTCGATTCTGTTGAAGAATGGTAACAACCTTCTTGCATAGTCATTATAAGGAATCAGTCCTGATTGGTATGTGTTCCAATCTCCTTTGATTTGATTGATAACCAGGGCTGAGTCGCCATATACATCCAAGTTCTTGATCCTTAAGTCGATCGTTTCTTCGAGACCCATGATACAAGCTTCGTATTCGGCCTCATTGTTTATGCACTTGAATGTCAGTCGGGCAATGAAAGGAATGTGGGTACCCTGAGGTGTTATGATGATTGCCCTAATTCCGTTTCCATAATGATTGACAGCTATGTCAAAGATTAGTTCCCATCGGGAACCTGGTTCTGGCCCTTCACTGGGTAGCGGTTCATCGCAATCTTTCATTTTCAAGTACATGACATCTTCGTCCGGGAAGTCAAACCCAACTGATTCCTAAACGTCAATCGGTTGATGAACCAAATGATCGGCTAAAACACTTCCTTTGACGGCTTTTTGAGCATGGTATTCGATGTCGTATTCTGATAACAACATCTGCCAACGGGCAATCCTTCTCGTGAGAGCAGGCTTTTCAAAGACGTACTTGATCGGATCCATTTCGGAGATTAACCAAGTAGTGTGACGAATCATATACTGGCGAAGAAGTTTGGCTACCCAAGCCAGAGCACAACAAGTTTTCTCAAGCATAGTGTACCGAGTCTCGTAGTCGGTAAATTTCTTGCTCAAATAGTAGATGGCAGACTCTTTCCTTTTTGTTTCGTCTTGTTGGCCAAGTACACAACCCATGGAGTCCTCCAAGACTGTTAAGTAAATGATCAGTTGTCTTCCTTCCACTAGAGGTGATAGAATCGGTGGGTTCAACAGGTATTCCTTGATATTGTCGAAGGCGGTTTGGCAATCTTCCGTCCAAACGCCGTCCTGATTCTTTTTTAGTAATTTGAAGATCGGCGCACATGTCGCGGTCATGAGGAATATAAATCTGGAAATGTAGTTCAAATGTCCCAGGAATCCTCTGACTTTTTTTTCAGTCTTTCGAGAAGGCATTTCTTGAATGGCCTTGACCTTGTCAGGATCAACCTCAATTTCTTTCTGGATGACGATGAACCCTAGCAGTTTCCTTGAACAAACACCGAATGTGCACTTATTGGGATTCAAGCGGAGTTTGTACTTCCTTAGATGCTCGAATAAATTTGACAGATGGGCCACATGCTCCTCCTCTGTTTTGGATTTAGCAATCATATCATCGACATATACCTCAATTTCTTTGTGTATCATGTCATGAAACAGAGTAGTCATGGCCCTTCAAATCAAACGGCATTACCTTGTAACAAAAAGTACCCCATGGGGTAATGAACGAAGTTTTCTCCATATCTTTCGGCGCCATTTTTATCTGATTATAGCCCGAGAATCCATCCATGAAGGAGAAAACTTTGAACTTTGTTGTATTGTCTACCATCATGTCAATGTGCGGTAAGGGAAAGTCATCCTTTGGACTTGCTTTGTTCAGATACCTGTAGTCTACACACATTCTGACCTTTACGTCCTTTTTCGCGACTGGTACTATGTTGGCTAGCCATTGAGGATATTTTGATGTGGTGAGGAAACCTGCGTCAATCTGTTTCTGTACTTCCTCTTTGATTTTGATGGCCATATCTGGGCGAGTCCGTCTTAGTCTTTATTTTACCGGCGGACAGTCTGATCTTAAAGGTAGATGATGTTCCACGATGCTGGTATCCAACCCTAGCATATCCTGATAGGACCAAGCAAATACATCGGGAAACTCTTTGAGAAGCTATATCAAACTTTCTTTGACAGTTGGACTGAGCAGCACCCCAATCTTGACTTCTTTTCTCTCTTCCTCTGAACCCAAGTTGACTGTTTCCAACGGCTCTTTATGAGGTTTAATGGACCTTTCCTCTTGTCTGAGTAATCGAAAGATCTCTTCTGGAATTTCTTTGTCATTTTCTTCTTCAGCCTCAAATACCGGGAATTCAAAGTTGGGAGAAGACGTTGGATCGTGTGTTTCAACGGGGTTTAAATCAAGCAATCTGCACGACGTGATGATTGTTTTTAGAAGACATAGAGAGAATGCAAGAGTGTGTGCAGTGTATTTTCTAAAAAATGCTTGTTTTTATTATTTGAGTTGTTTTTAGGATTACCATTTTCTGAAAAAGCGAAAAGAGAAAACAGCAATAAATGCGAAAATTACAGAACGACGTTATTTTATTTATGATGTTGTCGATTCTTGAAACTACAGCCCTATAAAACAAAACTTTGTTGCTTTGGACAAAGCGAAGAGGTACATTTACAGAAAGTGATCCCTATCAAAACATCTGTTTCACCTGGTCAAGGTGAAAGGTTAAGATAAAGATGGCAATTACTTCGACTTTTGAACAACTTTCGGAACATTGACAGCAACCCATTGGCGGCGAACTCATCAGTGAATCACAAAGTCTGGTACTTTCCTTCTTGATTTGTCTTCAGAAATAACACTGATTTTTGGTGGAGCAAGATCATTGGAATCTATCTCCCAGGCAGAATTGTCGTAGGAGAGCTCTTATGTTGTATTTTGCGCAGTGTTTGCACTCTCAGGTAGATCTCCCCATCCAGCTGGCTGGATGTCTTCGAGCCTGATACAAGAGCTCTCGAGAGCGGTGTACTTGACCATGAAGTCGTATTTGCCACTCGGTTGTCCCAGTGTGTCCCACACTTCTTTGAAACTGGAGGAGTCATCTCTCTCGATGACGTTGACCTCGGGAAAGGCATAGTTAAGGAACTATTGTCCTGCAATCCTTGCAAATTCATCATCGTGATGGATGTTTTCTGAATGCCCTGAGTGTTGATCCCATGATTCTGTGGGGACACAGGTATTCTTTTCAATGATGCTCAGTTGATATGCATCGTTCGGGTTACTCTCTTGCCCCAAGTCTCCTGGGTACGGCTGCCACATAGGCAGGCCATCTATTGGGTCATAATAGTCATGGTCAAAGTTGTCTTTCATCAGAGTATCCTCCTCTAATGAGTTTGGTGGAGCACGACATCCTTCCAGATCACAATCTCCATATATCATTTTGACATCTGACTTTGGTATATATCTCAGACTTTGTGCGGGATAGCAAAATGGCGTAGGCACCTTTTCCTGAGACATATAACCGTCCTCGTTAAGATAGGACTTCCGCTCTTCATCTGTGTTGAGGAAGCTCCCTCGTTGATGGTATGTACTTCTTGAGAAACTGGGTGAAGGAAATCTCCACTATGGAAGAAGTTATGAATGGGATGAAGCCTTTCATCGTTAGTAGCTGCCTGGGTACAGGTTAAAGAAAAACCAAGACCCTTCTTTTTCTTATTGTCAGTAGGAATGACAAGATGTCCCCATCCTTTTGCATTGTTACTTTTGATCATTTCGAGAGCATCTCTGTACGAGGAAATCGACGTTCCTCTTTTTTATTGGTTGTCATCGCTCATCGAAAGTGCTTGGAACTGAGTTCCAACAACCTCCTCTAGTTCTACACAAGTGGACGACGATAAGTTGCTCACGATCAAGGCTCACTCTCCGCAGACTGTGACAAGTTGGTCGTTCTTGACGAACTTCAGCTTTTGGTGAAGTGTCGAAGTGACTGCCCCAACTTCGTGTATCCAAGGTCTTCCTAACAAACAGCTGTATACTACCCTGATGTCCATGACCTGGAAAGTGACTTGGAAAGTGTGAGGACCGATAGTTATGGGAAGGTCGACTTCGCCGATAACTGTTTTCCGGGATCCATCAAATGCTTTGACGATGACCTCACTACCTCTCGTCGGAGATCCTTTGAATGATAGTCACATTAGAGTGGACTTTGGCATTACGTATAGAGCCGATCTGATGTCTACCAGTACGCCGGCTAAAGCATCATCCTGGAAGTTGACTGTAATATTGAGTACCATGTTATGAATTGGGCCCTCTTTCGGCAGTTCCTCGTCACTAAATCCCAAGTTGTTGTAGGAAGTGATGTTGGAGATGATGCTGTCAAATTGTCTTATTGACACATCTTGTTCCATAAAGGCTTTCTCTAAGACATTTTGTAGAGCTTCCCTGTGAACTTTGGAACAGAGTAAAAGTGATAGCACTGAGATTTTTGAAGGAGTTTACAATAGATGATCAACAATGTTGTATTCACTCTTCTGGACGAGCTTCAGCATCTCATCGCTATTCTTTGAAAGGTCGGGATCACTAGACTGACCGACTGGTTGATCAGGAATTTCCGTTTGAGGTTCCTTTTCTCTGGTAGGTTCTCCAACTCCTCGGTTGAAGATTCGAACGCTCTGTGTTACTCGACTGATGTCTGCAATATTCACGACGGAGGGTAATGGAATTTACTTTCCATTCTCAATTGTTTTTGCACCGTATTTCTAAGGGATAGCCTTAGTTGATTCATACCGTAACGGTCCCAGTAGATAGATAACTACAGGAGCCTTCTGATTCTTCTGACCATTGTAAGTAATTTCACTCAGTTCCTGGTTGGGAGCTTTCGATTCGTCAAGTAAAGGGATGATGGTACAAACATCCTTAGTCCTCTTATGATCAGAGATTACGACAACGTCCTTGATATAGTTGGGCATCAAGTTGATCGACCCAGGACTTGGACACGGTCGAATCTCTTTGTGGTCCAACTGACTCTGAAGGGCTGCTTGCACGAGGTAACATCCTTGATTATCTTCAGAGCAAACTCTATAGCTTTCATAGTTGTGTGGTAGCACCCGGCCACGTTCGTTCTGTATGCAGTGTAACCTCACTAAATTTGTTTCCAATGATCGAACATCCTGACTTTGATGCCTAGTAGAGTTCCCATTAATCATACTGACTTGTTATGTCTCTTCGTCTAAATAGATCGGAAGCCACCAGTGGTTTAACAAGTGTTGCAAAGTTATTTGAACGAGAGCACATCCTTGGTCGCTCTCACGACATCCCTTACAGTTCTGATAATTATGCGAAGTCAGAAAACCGAGCTAGACTTGCTTAGCATGTAACTCCACCAAGCTGGTATTCATCAAGCGAATATCAAAGATTTGAATCATATTCACTTGATACTGATTTCTATCGCGGTAATCCTGAATCCATCCAAGATCCATCTGACGCTAGAGGGCCTCTTGTACAAAAGAGCATCCCTGATTATGTATTGAGCAGATAGGACATAAATCGTAATCGTGCCTTGACAGATTATGATGTTGGCTTTGCCTTGAGTGCATTCCCACCAAGTTAACATTCATTGCACGGATGTCGTGGTTTTGAATGATGTTGGAATTTGTATAAGTCATGTTGACTTCACGAATTCAGTGATCCTGGATCCATCCGAAATCCATCTATTCCTATAGAGCTGATTGCACCGTAGAACATCCTTGATTGTTTTTAGAGCAGATATCACACTGGTGATAGTTATGAGATGGTACATGACCATATCCGCTCTGCCTGCAATGCATCATGACCAGGTTGGTTCCCAATAAGAGTACATCACGAATTTGATAATTGTGCTTAGACTCTTCTTCTATCAAATTTACCGCAGCTTTCTCGTGTTGAGGCAGCGGGTTCATCTGAACATTAGGATTCGTATCCTTGAAGGATAAAACTCCGCTCCTAACAAGCTTCTGTACGTCGGATTTGAAGCTGAGGTAGTTTTCTATGTTATGCCCTGGTCCTCCTTGATGGTAAGGGCAAGTCTGATCCGCTTTGAACCAAAAAGGCAGATTCTTTGGTATCGCAAGAGGAGCCCTGGTTTGGACGTTCCCCTTGACCAGTAGTAGTGGGAACAGTTCTGCATACAACATTGGTATAGGGTCGAACCCTGGTGGTCGTGTTGTATGGTTGTTATTGTTGTACTGTGGATGAGCCTGCTCAAGAGGTGGTTGTGTCCTTTGCTGATATTGTTGTTGAATCAGTTGGCTTTGAGAAACCTGAGGTTGATACGTAGGAACTGGCGCAGGGTTGATAACAGGAGTTACAGCTGCTACTGGTTGGTACCGTCGCCTTTGCTTTTCGAGAGAGATATTACCAATATCTTGCTCTTTTTTCTTAGGGAGAGCACTACCGTACCTTTTGGTACTGCTTGATGGCCTGGCATCTTTGACCAAATGTCCTTCTCGAACTGCTTCTTCAAGACGAACTCCCATGCCTACCATCTCAGTGAAATAGCTGGGCGCACTAGCGACCATTCTGTCGTGGTAAAATGAGCTCAAGGTTTTTAAGAAGATCTTTGTCATCTCTTTTTCCTCAAGAGGTGGACAAATTTGGGTGGCAATTTCACGCCATCTCTGAGCATATTACTTAAATGTTTCTTTATCCTTTTGGGACATGGCTTTGAGCTGATCTCTGTCTGGTGCCATGTCCAGGTTATACTTATATTGTTGAACGAAGGCAGCGCCAAGATATCTGAAAGTGACGATCTTAGTGCGGTTTAACCCCATGTACCATTTAAGTGCAGCACCGGTTAAACTATCATGGAAATAGTGGATCAGTAGCTGTTGTTTCTTTGTTTGAGTTGACATCCTCCGAGCGTACATCACCAAATGAATTTGAGGGCAAGAGTTACCCTTGTATTTTTCAAATTCGGCCACCTTGAATTTGTGCGGAATTTTCACATTGGGGACCAAACAAAGGTCTGCGGCGTCCTTTTCGAATAGATCCTGACCGCGAATGGCTTGCAGTTCCTTCTACATCTCCAGGAACTGTTCCTGGAATTCCCTCATTTTGTTGTCCATACTTTCATTTCCAACAGAAGGTATTTGTGGAATCTGCAGTTTCCGGATCTTCCGTGATCGGTGGAATATATCCTTCCGGGATATAGTTGAGTGGCATGCCCCAGGGACGATCTTTAGGCATGGTATATCGAGGATCATACTTCTCCACTATAAGCGTAGATGTGATCTCTGAGATCACAGTCATTTGTATCTGAGTTGCTTCCAGAGCTTGCATGTCGTTGTGAATTTTCCTCAGATCTTCTTTCAGAGCGTCGAGTTCTTATCTCAACTCTCTGTTCTCTTCCTCGAGATTATCCATTTTGTTTTGTTGATTGGCCCGAGTATTGTACGAATGAGACAGTTTGACTCTAGAATTGAGACACAAACGTGAGATTCGTAGGCAAGAAGAATGCGTTATGTGAGAATGATGAATGATATGCAATGCTTATATTATATATATATATTTTTTTTGTTTATTCAAAATAAACTTCGACAAATGGATTGCAAATATCATACAGTGGAAACCCCGTTTTATTGAATTCAAAGATTGCAAAAATGGAAATACAGTAATTTCAAAGTGCTGTAAAAGGAAATGTCTAAACTTATGGATCCTGAGTCCTCTCTGAGGAGCGATCAGGTGCTGGTTTTGGTGCTTTCCTTTTCTTTGACCGGGGCTCTCGGGCCATTTTCGGGTTGTCATTCCTTTGCCATGTGAAAGGAGCGAGCAAATTCCTTTGGTCTTCTTAATTTTCTACTGCATGTTGCTCTAAAATCTCGATCAGAGCATCTTTTTCTTTTAACAGTTCCTGAATTTTGGTACACTCCACATTGAGAATACGGTACTTGTTCTTCCAAGATTTCTTTTCCCGTCGAACTTTGTTGAGAGTGGCCTGGAGTTTTTCCGTATCAGACATAAAATAAAGGACAGATTCCTTTAACGGAAGAACTTCTTGACGAGGGTAAGGCATCCTCAGCTTGAGGGCTCTAGTTTGTACCCAGTGGAGATAAGGTTCCACAGAGACACAGTCTGGTTTTCCTAGAGACTCTCTTCCCTTCCTGTGAACATGTTTCCAGTCATGCACTATTTTTGTCTTTAGTGCCTTGTCACTTTCTCCTTACTTGAAGAAAAGACCTTCCAGATGAACATTATGCGAGATATGTCTCATCGGATATCCAAGTTGATGACGAACTAAAACTGGATGATAGTTGATTCCTCCTTTAGTTCCTATGAAGGGTACATTAGGGAAGTTTCCACACTTATCGATGATCCTTATCCCGTCATAGATCCGATTGTACCAATCTATGTTAGAGTTGGTAAGAGACATGATTCTCTGTGACCAACGTAGAGTACTCTTTTGATCCCAAAAAGCAGCAAACTTGAGTAAATGGGAAGTGAACCATTTGTATAACAAGGGTACACAACAGGTAATTATTCCTCCGCTGCACAAATTCCTTAAGTGTACAGAATGATAAACGTCTGTGAGCAGAATTGGTACAAGGTTTCCAATCAGAAAGATCTTAATGGCATTGATATCAACGAAGTTATCGATGTTGGGAAAAAGGAACAACTCGTATGTAAGTAGAACAAAGATATATTCGAAAGAAGTAACGTTTTCTATACTAGCAAACTATAGGGCTTTCTCTATCAAAAACTTGGCTGGTAATCCTTGGATTTCGTCCTTAGTGGTTATGTGAGTCCTGACTTCTGACTCGTCCCAATAGATTGCTCTTGCAATAGTTTGATCCTTTGGAATTTCTTCCAGTCCAGAAAATGGAGCTTGGTCAGTGATGGGTAAATCAGTCAGGTGGGAATACTCCTCCAGTGTTGGTGCTAGTTGATAATCTGGGAATTTGAAACAGTGATAAATTGGATCGTAGAACTGAATTACCGTAGAGATGATTCCTTCAACTACATGGACCCTTAATACAGACAGCAGTCCTCCGTATTTGGCTTTGAAAGCATCAGGGTTGGTGACCATCCATGTCAATCCTCTCAAATCCTCTAGTTTTGGAACCTTGAAGGTGTACTTGTGAGTCTTCCTTCTACCAAAATCCATAACGCAGTCTCCTTTCTCTGATATTTGCAATCATTGTCTTAGTTTAATTTGAAAAAGAGAGACTAGAAGAGAAGATTTTTCTTCGTTTAAAGTTTTTTAATGAAATGAATGCATGAATGCAGCACACAAAAACATGGAAAAAACATGGGGTCAGAGGTTCGGTGTCATGAAGTCATGGCTCTACCCATCCCCAAAGGTTATACTGGTGATTTTTTGTACCTGTCCTCAAAATCATTGAGCCCTCTTGGGATAACAACAGCAGGCTGGTTCACCCGAGCGAGCTGCAGTATCTTAGAGTAATCTCAAATGAGGGTAGTATCGCGTGACAGCTATTTCCGATAGCTTTCGCACTACAAAATAGTAACAAGGTTTCGGCCTACTAAATCCTCAGTTTCATGGACAACCATAATTGAATAATCTGCTTTCAACAACCGAAGTCGTATAGGCATTGAATCTGCAAAGGGTGTCTCAACTGATTCGATGGTCGACTGGGGTCTCTTATTTGGGAGTCACTCCCTGTAAGATTACCCGTCTAGTGCCATCAATTATCTTAGGTGTATACTCAATCCCGTTACCAGAAAAATAAACACGGATATCAATTAGGAAAAGCGATATATATATTTATCCTAAAACTAACAACCTAGACCTCTTAAGAGTTATAGCCTATAAACCTAACAGATCAAAGACGTCCCCAGCAGAGTCGCCATTTTCCTGTAGCGAGCGATTTTTGTCGGTGACGCGTGTTAGACGATGGCTAGGATCTAGAAGGGGGGTTGAATAGATCCCTCTAGTTTTACACGCAAATGGCTTTCCAAAATATTGGTTTTAAAAGTTTTATCGGAAGCAACCACTGAATCATGTCTACAACGAACCTCTACTAAAAGGATCGGATATGCACGACAATACTAGGAATGAAATACGGATGAGAAAAAATTCAGATTAATCAACAAAATTAAACGTAATCAACAATGTTTTATTTGCTTGATATTAATCCAATCCAACGAGATAGGTTGATAAAAAATTAAATGCAAATGCGTTCAATTTTACTTTGAAACAAATTATCGAACACTTTGTGTGCGTAAACACACAAAGTGCAGATTTCCAAATAATGTGATGTTAAGCTGATCCTAAATATAATCCAAGGGATTGTATCAAATTTACAAAACAATTTATCAGCTCAAGATTACACTATCTCAGAAATTTTGATCAATTTAAACTTCGCAAATTCGAATGATATCAAACGTAAAGAGTTAAGGGAAAGAGAGAAAAAACACGATTTGATTAGGCAGTTCCCCAATTGTCCTCGCTTTGGGTACCTCTGCCCCCAATTCCACAATTGGAATTGAGATATATATATATATATATATATATATATATGTTGTTGTTTGCAAATTGTTTATACAAGAGAAGAACTATAAACATCTAAACTCTCAAACGTCTTTGATTGTTGATGCAGAGTCTTCTCTCCCCTTGATTCAAGACGAATCAAGTGCCTCGAATTCGGTTGAACAAGTCACCGTTCCACGTTACTAGACTGCAAGAAACCACCGTTCTTCAGTCACCTTCACTCGGTCGACTTTGATTCTCCGCAATTCGATCCCCAAACCTTTCTTCTACGATCCTCCAACTGTAGCTACTAAACCGAACGAATACTATGTTCTTCGGTTACCTTCGCACGGCTGGATCCCTGTAGAACGAAATCGTTTGTACCAAAAACCCCCAAAATCACCTTGATTCTTAGAGGATAAAACCTAAGGTTTTATTCAAGAAACACCTACCAATTCTCAACCCAAAAATGATTATGTGTAATTGTTTGTTTACTCAAGGTTGAAGATGAAGATGAAGATGAAGAGAAAGATTGGTATAAATTTTCACGTTTCTTGTTATTATGAAATGTGAGCTTACCCAACTATTAATAATGAATAAAATGACCCACAATATGATGTAACAGAAATAACAGAAAAAATAAATGCAGAAAAATCAGTTCAGACAGAGTTAGGTCGACTGCCCCTTTAATGAGGGTCGGCGTGAGCTATCCCGTAGGATTGTCTACGCAAATTTTGACACCATACGTTGACCCATCAATACCTTGCGTCGATGCAAGCCTTCATATTTTGCAGAAATTCAAATTTCCAGAAGCATGCGTCGACCCATGCACCAGGGGGGGTCAGCGTGCGCTTTCCCGAGCTTTTCACAAAATTTGTTCAAACCAGCATGAGTCGACTCATGCTTACCTTGGGTCGACTCAAGACATGCAAATTTTCAAAAACTCATTTTTCTATATGTTTTTGCTGACCATGACTCGAAACAAGTATACCAAACATCAATATTATGATCATGCACATGTAGAAATTGTGTAGACTTCTTCCTATATGTTTAGACACATGAACATTGATGGTTAGATGCAATTTGCCCGACCTAGAAGTGATACCGCTCAAATTACAATCTAATGACTATCTTATTTGTTGATATCATTAAAACCGAAAAGATGAAAGACCTTAGCCCTCACATACTCCCCCTTTTTTATGATGGCAACACTGTTTATCTTTCTCTTGATTGAAATTTTAGGACGGAGAAACTCCCCCTATCTTTAACACTTTAATATCTGCTGCTTTAATTATATTTTTTGCTGCTAGTATCCTTCTCCCCCTTTGACAACATCAAAAAGAGTAAAAGAAAGTGGTCAAAGAGATATCATCATATCAAGCAATGGTTCATTCACCAATTTTCAATATAGCGACACAAACAAGCATCCACATATGATACAGTTAATGCGATACTATAAACGGGTAAATACAGAATGCAAGAAGCAAACACAATTAATTCCATAGTTCAAAACATAGATTTAATAACAAACTGAAACATAGTTCAAAGTAAAACAAACCAAAATAACATGCAACCAAACAACAAAACATAGAATCAAAACACAAGTAATATGATGCACTAAGAATGATGTTAATCTCTATGGTCTCCTCCCCCTAAATGGGTGACCTCTTCCCCTGTAATGGTGGCCTTGTGGTGGCAGCTCCTCGAGAGACTGATTCAACTCTATCACTGTGCTATTGAGAATGCCTAGACTGTTGGTCAGGTTTTGAGTCTGAATTGTCATGGCATTTTCCAAATGAGTGAATCTGGTCATGGAGGCATCAGCAAACCTAGTGAAGTTTTATGTATGAGCAGCCAACTGATTAGAAAGTGAAGTGAACCTCTCCTGCTGAGCATTGTACCTCTGATCTTGTAATTCCCAGAATTGCTCTTGTTCGAGCTGCATCTGGTTCAGCATGGCCAGAATTTCTTCAGAGGCCTGGAAATCTTGTTGTGGCTGCGGAGTTGGAGGTGTAGAATATTCAGGCTGTTGCCAGTCATATTCGCCACTTTGTTGCCAACCATAGTTTGAAGGGACATAAGCATCCCCAAGAGCAGTCCAACTGTTGTTTTACCATATACCCCATCCCTGATCATCAGAATTCTCCTCTGGTTGAGAATTGCCCATCCATGCCTCATTATCTTCGTCTTCTATATACACATCAACATTGTCACCACCTTGATCGTCAGGAGCATTAGGAAAAGGGTGAGTGGATCTAAATTTGTACTTGTACTCATTTTCAACCGGATCCCAAGCATAACCCATCATGGTGAGAGTCTTTTGCTGAAATTGATGCTCATATGAAATGTGGACATAGCGAATGTTCGCAACAGATATACCAACCTTATTCAAAATATTTTGAATACATGATGCATAACCCAAAGCCGTACCTTTTGTGGAGTCGCGAAGGGAAAACATACGGTATGTGAAATAATATGGCCAATTGATTTTGATCTTGTTCTTCAGAATTTAGAAAAGATGAACCTCAGCTTTATCTACTCTAGAAAAACCTCCTTTCTTTGGTCGCAATATGCGAGAGATAATCCACTGCAGAATGCGGTCAGCAAACTTTAGATGACCTGTTGTAACATTTTTCGAAAATAGCTCGTTGCTACAATATCATCTGGGTATGGTTCACACAGCATAGAGTTCAAAGCAGTTTTAAACTCATAGTTGGGAGCAAACTTGGTGTCAGTCACTTGAGGAAGATTTTCATCAGTTTCCAAACTGAACAAACTAGTCCAAACATCATTGTTCATAGAATGAGGCGCATTATTCATAGAATGCGTAAAATCGGTACCTTCAAATTTTCCCTCAATCCCGCAATAGAATAAGCAGACCAGATCACAGTTGAACTTATCATCACATTCAAGAAATTCATCAAAATTCTGAGCATTTAGCATGTTAATTACCTCGGTGAGATGATAGTCGTGAGCCATCAAGAGGTAGTATGCATGTTGTCGAATAACAGCACGGTTGCGAAAATCATTATTGAAAGACTCAGACAGAGCATTGGAGAGTAGAGACATAGCATTTACCGAAGTTGAAGAAGTTCCAGCTCTGGATGTTGAAGCTCTTGTTGTTCGTTTACTAGTAACACGTTGAGAGGCCATTGTTGAAGAATTGAGGAAAATGATGAAAAGTGCGCGGTGAACAGTGAGCAAATGATGAACAATTGATAGAGTGCTAGCTTCCTAATACCTTGTGAACCTCCTTTCTTATAAACCTTGTGAATTCAAACTTTGTAGGTTTTGAGTTTTAGGGTTTTAATGGAGCTTTGATGGATTTTGAATGGGAATTTGGAAGAGAAAGAGAGGAGAAGACCAAGAAAGATCAAATTTATGACATGCAATGAAGAAATATTAAGTGCATTGAAAGTATGTAGTGAATTTTAGAAACACTAGGTCGGCACGTGCGTTCCCAATAAAAGGGATTCAGAACTCGTCAGGTGTGCGTCGACCCAAGCATTGGATGCAACAGCCCAAGCTGACGTGTTTTTGAAAAAATTTTAAAAATTTGAGATGCGCCGACTGTAGGTAGGCGCGCGCTAACCCGGTTGTTTTTCTTAAGAAAAAATTTCAGTTCATGAGTCGACCCATGGCATCCTTTGGTCGACTCATCCAAGTGAAATATGAAAAATTTAAATTTTTGCATACAAATGTTCCAAAATAAGATAAATAAACATGCAAACACATAGATCAAACATCCAAATGAATAATATATGCTAAAATATGTAATAAACATCAATTGTAAAGCACTCAACATGGTACATATACTTAAAAGGAATTTACAAAGCGGAACGATATTACCTTGATCATGATGAACGATGAGAGCCTTCACATATAGCTCAATGACTCTTTGTATTGTTAGTCAAAAACATAAACAAGCATATATATATGTGAAGAGAAAATATCTTAGAGGAATATCAAACACGATCCGAGATGTCGAGAACGCCAAGTTCCCTACGGATGTGAAAGAAAGGCTCTGTAGCTAGTGGTTTTGTAAAAACGTCAGCAAGTTGATTTTTAGTATCAACATGCTCAAAGACCACATCACCTTTCTCTACATGATCCCTAAGGAAATGATGACGTATTTCGATATGTTTGGTGCGTCAATGTAATACGAGGTTCTTAGTTAGGTTAGTAGCACTAGTGTTATCGCACAAAATAGGAATACGCTCAAGTTTTAAATTGAAATCAAGCAAATGTTGCTTAAGCCATAGGACTTAAGCACAATAACTGCCTGCGGCAACGTATTCCGCCTCGACTATTGACAAGGCAACAGAAACCTGCTTCTTGCTATGCCAACTCACCAAGGAATTTGCGAAAAAGTGACACGTGCCACTAGTACTTTTCCTATCCAATTTGCACTCGGCAAAGTCAGAATCAGAATAGCCAACTAAGGAACAAACGCTACCTTTGGAATACCACAGCCCATACTTTGGAGTACCAGAGAGGTATCGAAGTATGCGCTTAACTGCTTTTAGGTGGGATTCCTTAGGACGTGCTTGATACCTCGTACACATGCATACACTGAACATAATGTCGGGTCGTGATGCGGTAAGATAAAGAAGAGATCCAATCATACCTCGATACTTTTTTACCTCTTCATCCTTACCATTTTCGTCACGATCAAGATTGGAACCAGTAGGCATATGAGTATCTATTGCCTTGCAGTTTAGCATGTCGAAACATTTGAGAAGCTCAAGACAATATTTTTTTGACTCACAAACGTTCCCTCTTCGAGTTATTTGATTTGCAATCCGAGGAAATAGTTTAGCTCCCCCATCATGCTCATTTCAAACTCCCCCTGCATCAAACTAGAAAACTCCTTGACCAAGGTCATGTTAGTAGACCCGAAGATAATATCGTCAACATAAATTTGTACCAAAATTAAGTGTTTTCCTTGACGTTTAATAAAGAGGGTTGTGTCAACCTTCCCTCTTGAATACCCTTGATCAAGTAAAAATTTACTTAGACATTCATACCAAGCCCTAGGGGCTTGCTTATGTCCGTACAAAGCACGTTTAAGTTTGTAGACATGATCAGGATATTCATGGGATTCAAAACCCGGAGGTTGGGCTACATAAACCTCTTCATTGATGTATCCGTTAAGGAAAGCACTTTTACCGTCCATCTGAAATAGTTTGAAATTTTTAGTGCAAGCATAAGCAAGTAAAAGGCGTATAGCCTCGAGTCGGGCAACCGGCGTATAAGTTTCCTCATAGTCGATTCCTTCCTCTTGGTTATAGCCTTGCGCTACAAGCCGCGCTTTGTTTCGTGTCATAACTCCATTTTCATCAAGTTTATTCCTAAACACCCATCGGGTGCCGATTACTCGATGACCTCGCGGAGGGGGGACAAGGTCCCAAACCTCATTTCTCCTGAATTGATTTAGTTCATCTTGCATTGATAAAAACCAATGCTCATCGAGTAACGCCTCCTTTGCATTTTTAGGTTTAACTTATGACACAAACGCAGAGTAATAACAAAAGTTACTAAGTTTAGAGCGGGTGGTTACTCCCGAAGAGATGTCACTGATGATATTGTCGATTGGATTGTCTTTGGAAGACTTTCATGCTGGAGGAAGGTCATCTTCATTAGTTGGATGATCCTCCTCACTCTTCATAGGTTGGTGATTCTTTTCCTCCTCAATACGCACTGCTTCGGGCTTATCAGTTCCTTTATCAGTGTCCTTGAGTATGTCTTCTGAAGATACACCTGCACCATGAAAATAACTACCTTCTCCGACATTTTTCAGATAAGACTCATCAAAAGTAACGTGTACCGACTCTTCAACAATACGTAACCTCTTTTCCGACATTTATCCCTTGTTTTTGTCTCTGTTGGTAACAAACCCCTTTTTCTTCGCCACACAGTCGCTGAAAAGAGATATGTCTCCTGTCATATGTCTTGAGCAGCCACTATCCAGAACCCATCTTCTTTCGGTGGTCTCAAGACGTTGTACCTACATAGTCAATAAAGGGAAAGTAGGTACCCAATTCTCATTGGGTCCTTTGTGGTGAGTGAAACCAAGGTTGCATTTGGGCAACCATTGATAAATGCCTTTTGGAACAAGAAATCTTCTAAAATGACATTTAGCAATAGTATAACAAGACTTGCAGCAATATATACGGTTCATTTGGAATTTACCTTTGCTATCTCTATCTTGAATCACATACATATACTTTTGATACGGATTGTTCATACTTTCTCGATAATGTGATCGATCAATAGCAAACGTAACTTTAGGCTTAAGTGCCTTGTCTAATTTGGCCTTAAGGGTTCTCACCTCTTTTTGCCAAATATGACAAGTATCACAGCCCCAAACTTGAACCATGGAGACTTATTCTCATCAATCTTAGCTTTTGATGCATCCACCATAGAGTTTTTAAGAGCTTCCAATTCCTTTTCGGAATTGGAAACCTTTCTCTCCAAGTATTTAAAAATCTTTTTGTTTGAGGCTAAGTGTTGAAAAGCTTCCTTAGCCTCGTGGTGCAACATATCAAAAGCCTTTTGTAATTCTAAATGAGACATACTTTTAAAGTGATCGTATTTAGAGTGTTTTACCTCTTTCTTCTTGTTTGGATGTGTCGTAAGACATAGATTAACGGATTCACTTTCGTCACTTGAGCTGTCATCTTTTTCCGACTCACTATCGCTCTCCCAAGTGATGTATGCTCGTCTATGCTTGTTTGACTTTTTATGTTGACGATTCTTATCCTTATCCTCATCCTTGTCTTTCTTGAGTGATGGACAATCTGGCTTGTAATGCCCAAATTTTCCACAGTTGTAACACGTTCCTTTAACCTTGCCATTCTTATTGCCTTCATTTCTAGATTGCCTCCTAAATTTGACTAGATTTTTATCCGAGTGTTGAATCTCACTCTTCCGAACATATCTATTGTATCTCTTCACAAATAGACTCATATCATCATCGGAGTCATCATCTTCGTCATTGTTGGTTTCATCATCACTTTGCTCTTTAGATGTGGACTTTAAACAAGAAGCTTTAAGAGCAATCGACTTCTTCTCCGTATCTTTTGTTCTCTCCTTCTTTATACTCTTTTCATGTTTATCCAGGCTAATGAGCACTTGCTCATGATCATCGAGTTTGAAAAATAATGTGGTGAGGTCTAGAGTAGCTAGATTATTGGCCTCCTTGATCGCGGTGACCTTCGGCTGCCATTCCCTGTTAAGACACCTCAAAATCTTATTAGTAGCAACCTCGTTTGGAATTGGTTTACCAAGTACATGCAATTTATTGATAATATGAGTAAATCTTTTTTGCATATCCGCAATGGTTTCCCCTTGCTTCATGTAAAAAAGATCGAACTCTTGCGTTAGTGTGTTGATACGGGCCATTTTAACATCATTAGTGCCTTCGTGGGCTACTTGTAAAGCATCCCACATGGCTTTGGCTGTTTCACAATGAGAGGCTTGATAATATTCGTCAACTCCCAAAGAGGAGATCAAAATATTTCGAGCCTTCCAATCATAGTTGTACTTTTTCTCGTCCTCCTCATTCCATTGAGATTTGGGTTTGGGAACGACAACGCTTTCAGCATGGGTCATTGTAATTTCCATGGGACCATTTAAAATAATGTTCCAAACCTTCCAATCTATGGAATTTATATGGACGCGCATACAATCCTTCCAGTAGCTGTAATTCTCACCTGTAAAAACTGGAGCTCTATTATAAGACCCTTTAGATTCGTTCGCCATATTCCAAGAAGTTTTACCGAAGCACCAGATAAACCGGAGCTCGTGATACCACTTGTTAGACGATGGCTAGGATCTAGAAGGGGCGTTGAATAGATCCCTCGAGTTTTACACGCAAATGGCTTTCCAAAAAATTGATTTTAAAAGTTTTAACGGAAGCAACCACTGAATCACGTCTACAACGAACCTCTACTAAAAGGATCGGACATGCACGACAATACTAGGAATGAAATACGGATGAGAAAAAATTCAGATTAATCAACAAAATTAAACGCAATCAACAATGTTTTATTTTCTTAATATTAATCCAATCCAACGAGATAGGTTGACAAACAATTAAATGCAAATGCGTTCGATTTTGCTTTGAAACAAATTATCGAACACTTTGTGTGCGTAAACACACAAAATGCAGATTTCCAAATAATGTGATGTTAAGCTGATCCTAAATACAATTCAAGGGATTGTATCAAATTTACAAAACAATTTATGAGCTCAAGATTACACTATCTCAGAAATTTCGATCAATATAAACTTCGCAAATTCGAATAATATCAAACGTAAAGAGTTAAGGGAAAGAGAGAACAAACACGATTTGATTAGGCAGTTCCCCAATCGTCCTCGCTTTGGATACCTCTGCCACCAATTCCACAATTGGAATTGAGATATATATATATATATATATATATATATATATATATATATATATATATGTGTGTGTGTGTGTGTGTTGTTGTTTGCAAATTTTTTATACAAGAGAAGAACTATGAACATCCAAACTCTCAAACGTCTTTGATTTTTGATGCAGAGTCTTCTCTCCCCTTGATTCAAGATGAATCAAGTGCCTCGAATTCGGTTGATCAAGTCACCGTCCCACGCTACTAGACTGCAAGAAACCACCGTTCTTCAGTCACCTTCACTAGGTCGACTTCGATTCTCTGCAATTCGATCCCCAAACCTTTTTTCTACGATCCTCCAACTGTAGCTACTAAACCGAACGAATACTATGTTCTTCGGTTACCTTCGCATGGCTGAATCCCTGTAGGATGAAACGGTTTGTGCCAAAAACCCCCAAAATCACCTTGATTCTTGGAGGATAAAACCTAAGGTTTTATTCAAGAAACACCTACCAATTCTCAACCCAGAAATGAAGATCACACACTTGCGTCGACCCATCAATACCTTGCATCGACACAAACCTGCAGATTTTGCAGAAATTAAAATTTCCAGAAGCATACCTTGACCCATGCACCAGGGGGGTCAGCGTGCGCTTTCCCGAGCTTTTCACAAAATTTGTTCAAACCAGCATGAGTCGACTCATGCTCACTTTGGGTCGACTCAAGACATGCAAATTTTCAAAAACTCATTTTTTTGTATGTTTTTGCTGACCAAGACTCGAAACAAGTATACCAAACATCAATATTATGATCATGCACATGTAGAAATTGTGTAGAGTTCTTCCTATATGTTTAGACACATGAACATTGATGGTTAGATGCAATTTTCCCGACCTAGAAGTGATACCGCTCAAATTACAATCTAATGACTATCTTATTTGTTGACATCATTACAACCAAAATATATGAAAGACCTTAGCCCTCACAACGCGACCACCTTATCGCTGGGTTTTCCTCACCGCAATGGTAGGAGGGGTGCTACTTTCTGATTTCTTATTTATCCCATGAAGCTGAAAGGGAAAAGGAAGCTATCTAAAACAAGCCTTGCACGCGAATGTTTAACGGAACAAATGCTTAAAAGAGATTCGGGGAGTTCGGGGTCAAGTTATACAATGGGGAGTTGTCAATTACCCATCCTATATGTAGTTATTCACAGGATATTAGCTTTAGGTTTTGCTTTATAATTGATGGTGTTTATCTGTTAATGGGTTGGGAAAGTTTCTTGGGAAGTATGAGCGAGTGAGTGAGCTTTTGTTGATGTTTGGGTGTTTTTGGAAAGGTACTAAACCTAAGTTTTGATTAATATGAAGGTACTGGACCTAGAGTTTTTTTTATTGGTATGCTCGCTAAGATTTTGCAATCTTATGCCTACGTATTCCGGTTTAAACGAAATAGGGAAATTAGAGCAATCGTAGTTCCTCCTATTCTAAGGGAAGAGAACGATGTTTAGTGTCTTGTTCAAAGCCCAAGATTGAAGCTAAAAGGTTTTGACTGAGAGAGAATTTGTCATCTCTAAAGAAGGATTGTTGATTTTTGTGTGCCTTGATCAAAGCACAAGGTTGATGCTAAAAGGTTAATTGACTCGGCTAGGGGATTTATTTATACAAAGCCTAAGAGAAGGCTGGAAGTTTGAATTTTCCAGGGGAAAATGTTCTATCTGTCTTGCACAAAGCCCAAGATTGAGGCTAAAAATGAGAATTTTAGCTGGTGAGGATATTTTTAGGTGTCATTTATAAACCCCGAGATTGAGGCTGACCTTACTGGGAAAATCATTATACAAAGCCTAAGAGGAGGCTGAAAGGAGTTTGACTCTTCTTGGGGAAAATCATTCCCCAAAGCCTAAAGGAAGGCTAGGAGGAAATGACTCTGTTGGAGAAGATATTTATCCTAAGCTCAAGAGAGGGAGATTTATGTCTTGTATAAAGCCCAAGATTGAGGCTAAAGGGGTTTGACTCAGCAAGAGAGGGTTTTTATCTGTCCTGTACCAAGCCTAGGATGGAGGTTGGACAAGCTGGAGAAATTTTTCTACACAACTTGAGAAGAGGCTAGCTCCTGCTATGGGAAATCTTTATACCAAGTTTGGACAAAGATTGACTCAACGAGAGAGTATTTTTATTTGTCTTGTACAAAGCCCAAGATTGAGGCTAAAAAGGGTTGACTCAACAAGAGAGTTCGAAAAGGTGATTAACTCAACAAGAGAGTCTAAAAAGTGATTGACTCAACGAGAGAGTTTGAAAAGGGATTGACTCAACAAGAGAGTCTGAAAAGGTTAGCTCCGCTGGGGAGAATCACTTGTACAAAGCCCAACAGGAGGCTGACTTCGCTGAGGAAGGCTCATTATACAAAGCCTAAGAGGAGGCTAGCTTTCTGCTGAGGAAAGGTCCTTATACAAAGCCTAAGAGGAGGCTATCTTTTGTTGGGGATAATTGGGATCCCTAGGCAGGTCCAAGCGGGGAATCAACTCTTGCTGAGGATTATAGAAGAGTTGAGATGTCAGGTACCTTGAGGTTTTGATTTAAGATAGTGTTGACCCTGGTCGGGGAACTCTCATGAGAGAGACTGGGTTTATGATGGAGATCGATCCAGAATGCCCGGGGTTTTTCCTATAGTTGTAAGGGACTTGAGAATGTCTTTAAGACTCAAGGGGATTAGATTGTCTAAGTCTACTGGTATGGAAGAGTTTTATCTTTTGTATGATGCCCAAGAGGAGGCAAGGGCATTAAGGGATGTGAATTAACCCTAAAGTGGCCTGAGGTCTGACACTGGAAAGACTGCTCTAGCAAAGGATGACTAAGTTCTGTCTTATACCTTTAAGAGGTCGCCAGGGTCTTTGTATTAAGCTCAAGAGAAGGCATGAGAACTTCTAAGAAGCCGGAGGGTCCTTGTACAAAGCCCAAGAGGAGGCGGGGATGCTTTTAGGAAGCCTGTGGGTCCCAAACTAAGAAAAGTTCAAGAAATATTATTCACCGAGAATAGATCATTTAGTGAAAGTTCTGTGATTTGAAGAAATTCAAGAGATTCTATTCACCGAGAATAGATCAACTCCGGGGAGTAGAATTTCTTTGACGATTTTTAAAGTGACAGCCTGAGAAAAGGTTCACGAAGAATACCGCCTTTCTCTTTGTTCCATATTGTTTAAGCCCAAGAGAAGGCAAGACTGTATTTGGAAATCCTATGGGGATCTAGTTTTGTTTGTATTTTAAGAGTGACCAACAGGGCTTTACCTAGTTCTATACCTAGTTGCCGGGGAAAACTCTAAATAACTATACTAGTATATATACAGTTGATATATGACTAGTATTTAAAAAAGGTATGAAAGAAGACTAACCATGCACATCATCCCACAATACAATTATTTATATCAAAGCGAGTAAATGAAAGCTGTTTAAAAACTTACAGGCGAGCAAGCTTCCATGTTGTATTGTTAGTGGTTCAAAGAAATTAAAGAAAGTTTTGATAATAATACATATATTTGAATATAAATAAAAAGGGAATTGTTTCGAAAAGATTGGTGGAGCTTATACTCAAGGAGAGGCCCAAGGTTTAACAGTGATCACAGCGTTGTTTTGAATATTGTACCAGGACTTATACAACGACTGAGGCCCAAAAAGGTTTATGTACAACAAGGGTTGGGTCTTACACTCTAATAGAGGCCTAAAGAGTATTTAAAGAAAAGAAATGGGACTTATAACATGAGGGTAGGCCTAGATGATTTTATTTTAAAATGGCGATCGCTCCAAGATTTTTGAAAACACCGTGGGTCTTATATAATGACTGAGGCCCAAACTATTTTGGTTTCAAAGAGGGAGTGGGTCTTATACTCTATTAGAGGCCCAAAAGGTTTTAAAATGAATAAAGATAGGTCTTATAGCTCAAGGAGAAGCCCAGTTGATTTTGTTAAAAAGACGATGATCGCGCCGAACTTTTGAAAATATACAGAGGGACTTATACAATGTGTGAGGCCCAAAAAGGTATTATTTATGAAGGGGTTGGGTCTTACACTCTATTAGAGGCCCAAAGAGTGTTTGAAAAAGATTGATGAGGGTGGAATCAATCAAAACCCTAATTTTGTCTAAAATGAAATTAATTTTGTTTCAAAATTAATAAAAATTATTGAAAACATGTGAAAAATGAATGGTGATCTTTGATCAATGTTTCAAAAATCATGCTTTTATCCACAAAATGATTGAAAACCATTTAAGTTTGGAAAATCAAGAAGGAAAAAATATTTTAAATGTTAAAAAACAAATAAAAAATAATTCTTTGCAAAAATATCAAGTATATGAAATAAATAATATATTTGGGAAATTTTTGTAAAATAAAATATATTAACATTTTTATGAATTATTAAAAAAGAATCAACTCAAAATCATTAAAATTCAGAGAGAAATTAATTTTTGAATCAATTAAATAAAAATCACAAAATTCAAATATTTGAATTTTGAAAAAGGGCGCCAAGAACACCCAAGAACACGCGCGTGTTCTGAGTTTTGCCCATATTTGCATTTTCTCATCAATCTCACTGAATACTTGATGAAATCACACGATTCACATATCAATCTACTGGTTTTCACCTCACGATCATGTGTATGGTCTTTAATTTCATTTATTTTAAGCATGGAATAAGAAATCAAAGAGAAACCTAAAGAACCCTAAATTCTGCATGAAGGCTCATAAATTCCACACACGATTCATACAAAGCAATTAATTGAGGGGAAACATTCCATACATGATTATGAACATATGGCAAAAGTATTGTGCGAGGAAATATGCATGAATCATGAGATGACCAAGTTGAGGCTTACCTCTTGCAGCTGGTGATCGTGTTTTGAGTTAGAGGTGGTACAACTTGGTTCCAATGATGTGGACAGCTTTCCTAGGTGTTATGGAGTGTGTCTGAATGCTTGGAGTGGATTGAATTGAGCTGGAACTTGATTTGGCACCTCAACTGCAAATCTGTCAAAGGCTTGTATCACTTCTATATGATGTTTATGAGGTGTGTGTGTGATTGGTTTGGTTGGAATTGCTCTCAAACTCAAAACCCGATAGTGACTTGAGTTAGAAGGCAAAATTGGAGTGACAGAGGTGATTTTGAGGAAAGCATCAGTTTGGGTGCTTTGGTGTACTAAAACTGATCACAAATGAGGTCTATTTATAGTGCAACAAGTTTGTTTTGGCTGCAATAGTGTATGGCAACTGGTACAGGTCTGTGGCCAATTGTAATCAAATGGAATCTCAAATCTCCTCTAGCCATTTACTTGAGATTAGAGCACAGGCCTATGGTTCTTTGATTCAAGAATAAGGCTTGACTGAAGTGTTCATCTTTACTCTGATACATGCCACCTCTAAGCATCCATTAAATATTCCAAAACAAAATGGATTCTTGTCCTTCTTAAGGCTTTTTAGGTTTGGCATGGCTATTGTAGATTTTGGGACTTTGGAGGCTGATAGATCAGTGCTTGTCCCTTGTTTGTTCCCCCTAGGGGTGTGCAAATGGATAACCATGCTTGGAGTTGTACAATTTGATCAAATCTAGCCATAATGCACAAATATGTCTTGCAAGACAGTTTGCATCAAGGCATATTGCAGCCATCATATCTTCTAGCTCAGATGGAATTTGATGGAGTTCTTGACATTTTGGAAAGCTGATATATCCTATTTCAATATGATGTCCAACTTTGGTTTTGATCCAACTTGAATTACAGTGAAAAATGCCTCTACATTTGGGAAAAAATACGGCAAATTCTGACTTAGTGAAAATTTCACTAAGTGTTGGAAAAATGTCACTTTTATGTTTTCAGCCATTTTGATCACTCCATAACCTAAAATCCATGAAGAATTGGAATGAGGTGTAGTTGACACTTTTAAAGTATGCCATGAGAGCTACAAATCAATCTTTGGACCATCCAAAATGGTTGCTTGGATCTCAAGTTATGATCCTTGGAAGTTGGTCCCTAGCCACTTTGTTCCATAACTTAGAAAAATTCTAAGTTTTTATGGTTATCCCTTTTACAAGTTAACTCACTTTCTTTGATTTTTCTTGATGAATGATGATTCAAATTACATATTAACATTGTTTTAGGGTTGAGGAACCATAATTGTGAAAATTCTCAAAAAGTCAAACTTGACTTTTGTGCACAGTTGACTTTTTATCAGATGAATTCCAAACTCTGCGATCCTTTGTGAAATCAAGTCCTTGCTCTAAATCAAACTTGATGGATATGTTCCATAGGTGTTATAGGGTGTATTGAATCATATCCCAAGGTTTGGGAGCATGTCTGGGCCAAAAGTCAAAGGTTCAGTTGACTTTTTCCTCGAAACCCTAATTGTGGTCCTGATGAAATTGAAACTTGTGGATCAAGCTTCTTGGATCAATCCATTGTTGTAAATGGATCAATGTGGTGTATTTGAGACCCTAAAATCATGTCTTGAGGTCTTGGCTCATGTTTTGTCCCAAAAGTCAACTTAGGGGTGAATTAGGTCAAGAAACCCTAATTCCTGATTTTTTGTAAATGCATCCCCTGAGACTAAATTAACTTGATGATTGGGTCCATGAGGTCCCTTGGAGTATCTTTAGTTATATTGTGAAGCATTGGCTCATGCCCAGATGAAGATTTTCATCTGGAGGCCCTGGTCAACCAAAACCCTAATTTGGTGACACTGGCGATCTCGAGGCTTAATCCACTTGGAATGCTGCAACCTTGTGTCTGATTCCTGATGTGGGAGTCCTCTTGATCATTTATGTGTGTTTGAGAGGTTAGACAAGTTGAAGATCATGTCATTCCTTGATTGATCCTTTGTCTAAGGCTCTGAGAGGGCTTAAAACCTTAATTCTTAATTGTAGTGAATGCTTAACAATCCTTGAGGAGACTGATTGAGGCATGAAGGTACATCCATATTGTGGTAATGATTTACACAATGATGGGAAATCTTAGTGGTCAAATTTTAAGGTATGACACTTCCCATATTTTTGACGGAAGCTTATCAAGCTTCTGCTTAATTCTGGAATTGCTCTTAATTACCTCACCATCCGCGATAGAATCCTCACCAGAAAAATCATTACCCGAAAAACTGGATATTTTGTCTTCGTCTGCCCCCACATTTGTCTGAACCGGGGTCCCTTGATCACTGTCTCTAGCTTTGTCATTGTATAAAAGCGTTGAATAATAGGATGACGCAAAAGGAATTTTAATTTTCTGATAAATGTCTTCTAACAGTACCTTCTTCTTTGGTTTTTTATTTACCAAATAACCATGTTTTAGAGATTTTAGCTCAGTGCTACACCTAACTGTCCCAGGACTGTTGTTAACTGGTCCAAGAGCACGTTCTGACCTTAAGTCTTTCACAAATTTCACCAGCAATATCCAACAGTTTCTCTCTAGTATCAGGTGCAAAATGACAAACTCCATCCTCACATAAAGGTGATAGCATAACAGTATTCATAGAATGCTTTTTTCGAATTTCAAGACCTTTCTCTTCTACATGAAAATCTAGCAGTCTTGAATTGTTACCTAAATGACAATTTTTTTGGCCTTTCTAGTCCCATTAAAGACCTATCAGCGGCTCCTTTATCATAAGTACCTATCATAGGTCCCACAACACTTGCCTTGTGTCTCCCATAACCTTTTTGTTCACCTCGAGCTGCAGAATTGTCACCAACGCCTTCTCTTTCCAACGCAAAAGATTGGTATACAGGCGTTCCACCAGATATAGCCTCGTCCACCCTCAGTTCCGGATATTCAGGTTCACTTTCAGAATATGAAATGATAGAACTATTCCCCGAAGAATAATCAAATCTAACACTTGATCTTCTAACACCAATGGAATCCTCAACAACTTTAATGACATAAATATTATCATTAACTTCAATGTTGAAAACTTCATTAAGATTCAATGCAAACTTGGTCCTAATCAGCATCCGAGCAACGTCTAATTTCTCCAAATTCGTTGTTTCGTCATCAGCTTTAACAAACACACCAAGTCTGGCAGCCAGAAACTTATAGAATTTTTCTCCCCAAACATGACAAGGGAAACCGTAAATACTCACCCAGGTAAGCCTCTCCTTATCAACATTGATGACTATAACTCATTTTATAACTTTGATATAGTCGTACCTTGGCGGCTTATCAACTACATAATTAAAAGAAACTAAAATGGTTCAATAAGAAACAAAATAAACTAATAAAGCACTAAAAACTTCACAATGTGATGCTCATGTTGTGTCGATCAAACATCCTCACTAGTTATTTCCTTATATATATATTCTCCTTTGCTGCTTTCCTCATCTTCTTCAACGTCATCTGCTTAATCTTCTGGTGCTCTAATCAAACTAGAATAACCATTTCCCAAATCATAATGGAATGGACTATTATTAAGCCATTACAAATAGCTACTAAACTCGTCTTGAGTGGGAACTGGCTCAAATGGAACTTGTGGCTCTTGCATTCGCAATTGAAATCTATTTAAAGAATCATTAATACATAACATACCTCGGTGGTATACCTTAAATACATCCCAAAAATAATAAAAATAAGTTCTCATTGATGGATCCATTCCATCAAAGCTTACTGCCTTTGGTTGAGGGTGCAATAAAAGGCCGATGTCGTAGTGGTGGTGGTACTCTCTCTCTCCGCTTCTTGTGCAATATTATATAGGCTTAATTGCAACTTTGATCCATCTATTTTCTATTTTTTTAGTTTTGATCCCCCTATTTTAAAATCCAGTATTTTGATCCTTTTTTAAGTATTTTTTTGGATTTTAGTCC
Source organism: Lathyrus tuberosus (assembly GCA_022829125.1). Classification (NCBI taxonomy): domain Eukaryota; kingdom Viridiplantae; phylum Streptophyta; class Magnoliopsida; order Fabales; family Fabaceae; genus Lathyrus; species Lathyrus tuberosus. The sequence continues at coordinate 9,084,085 of JALAZF010000201.1, read as the reverse complement.
CCCATTTCATTTAAATGTCATTTTGCATGACATGGTAATTGAATTTATGATGTGGCGTGATTAAGTGGCGAAAAATAATTTCCACATCGTTTATAATTATTTTTTATTCAAATAATATATAAAAAAATATTAAATTAAAAAATAAAAATAAACTAAAATAAATTAAATTAAATTATCAAACGTATTATATTAAAATTAATTTAATTTGTTTTTTTAACTAAATTGAAGTTGATTTAGAATTTAATTTATTTTGTTTTCTAAATTAAATTGAAATTGATTTAGAAACAATTTTAATTTGTTTCTATATTTAATTGAAGTTGATTTAAAAATTTAAGATAATTTATATTGTAGATATTCTTCTTCTTCTTCTTCTTTTTATCCAGATTTTTCTATTTTCATCATCTTCCTTCCAAACCCATAAAAAACCTAAAAATCCAGATTTTACAAAATCTCTTCTTGGTTTATCATCCACTCAAGTTCTTGGTTCTATATTGTTACATAACCAACATCCAAAAAGCTTTAAGAAGAAGTGAAAAGAAGAAAACGACCGCAAAGCAAATGGAAGAGATTCAGAAGAAATTGTATTTCTCAATGATACTTAAGTCATTGTTTCATTCTGTTTTAATCTGTTTTAATTCATTACCTTTAAAACTCTACAATGTCACAAATCAAAATCGAAAGAGGGAAAAAAAAAGAAACCTCCTGCAATGTCAATTGCCATTTTCCAGCGAAATTGAAACACAAATCAAAACAGAAAGAAGGTGGAAGTGAGACCGCGGCCGGAGATGTTGCATTTTCTAGCAAGTTTATTTTCACGACGACAGCAACTAGTTCTGTGTTGTGGAAGTGAGGTTGTCGGCGGATCAAAACTTTTTTGGCGACCATGTACGAACGGCGGGATTCCGGTGGATTTTGCAGTGATGGTTTCTACTTATTTTTGTACTTCTTATTTCTTTGATTTCAGATCTGCTTTTATTATGAAGTTTTTAGGAGTTGTTTTTGTTGATTTGTTGTTGTGATGTTGTATTGTGGTGTTGAATATAATGGAGGTTTATGTGGTGTTTATTTGCAGAAGTGAAGCTAATTGGATTTCTACATGTTTTTGTTTTTGGTGATGTTGTTAATAATGGTAAAAGAGAAAGAGAATAAAACAAAAAGATGAGAAAAAGAAAAAGAAAATGACTAGAAGATGAGAACAAGAATATGTTTTTTGGATATTAATATAAATATATATTATTTTTATATATTAACGAAATAATTTTAAATGAATTAATATTAAAAGTTTATACATTCATGGCATAGACAGAGGCGTCACATCAATTGAGACAAAACATAATAAACCGGCTCATAAAGATATGTAACAATCAGGTAGCAATTAACAGAGGAACTTAGTTCCTACTACCCACAATTCAGATACAGAATAAAAGCGGAAAATCTGTACTGAATCTCATATATATATATCACATAAAAAGTTGGTCTGTCATATACAGATTCATACATATACAATCCAAAAGATATATATACATATACACAAAATCACAAACGGTCTCCCTGACTACCCGGTGCTACATATCAGAGCCAACCGACAAAAGAATGAAGACCTAGGCTTCACAAAAAGACCTCCAGCATCTAATCTGCAATGCCTCATAGAGCATTAAAACAGCAGAAGGGTGAGAAACACAATCATAATATAATTGCATACAATTATATAATAACCCAAAATACACGTGTAAAATATTCTCACCACAGCTTATACCAGAATTTAAACACAAAACAACACAATGTGTATCTCATATATCCATCACCGAGGCATAAATAATCAAGCTCAATGCATTTATAAACAACATATATATATATATATATATATATATATATATATATATATATATATATATATATATATATATATATATATATATATATATATATATATATATATCTCAACTCATCAAATTCATTCACACTTCCACACAACATCAATCCATTCATGATTTATGCAAATGCACAGAGACCGACTGTCATACCCCAAATTTTACCCTCAGATCCTCTGATCATATCATTTCATTTTAGGTCAGCCATTTTTGCATTTTTCTTAGTTAAACATTTCATTGATCATTAATCATGCATTTTTAGTCTTTTTATCATTCCATTTTAGAATTTGTCTTATTTTAAGATTTATTTAGAATTGATTGAGTTTAATTTTTCAATTTAGTTTAATTTTAATATAGTTATTTTTAATATAATTTATATTTTTAGTTAAGTTTATATTTTAATTTAATTTAATTTAATTAGTTTAATTTTTAATTAGCTCTTATTTTAATTGGTTTAAGTTCATTTAGTTTTTTGTTATTGTATTACTTTCTTTTGTATTAAAAAATTCAAAAAGCACTAAAATTTGGTCTTCTCAACTCCCTGCTATGCTGCGCACCTCAAAAGACTTTAGACCAAATTCTGAAACAAAAAGATACATGTTACTACAAGCAACAACGACCTCTCATCCTGCTACATCCCTTGTTACAAAACAAAGCCACTCCAAAATTTTCATACAATAAGGACTCTGCTACGAAACTGGCAAGTGAAGGCAGGCCACACAACAACACGTTGAAAGCCTCACCAAAACCACCCATATAGCCTGTACCAAGTCAACCATGTGTTGTACCATAGCAACCTGCATCACTCTGCAGCATCAAAACAAAACCTCTGCACCAAGCTGCCAAAAAACTGCTGTTTGAAAACAACAGAACATCAATACCACCTGCAGCATCAGTCCAAAAACAAAATTTGAATTTGAGATGGAAGAGGAATAGAATAATAAAAGGGGGAAGAGAGATTCAAAAAGAAAAAAACCTTCCCGCATAAAAAAGTCTTCCATTCAACCACATACACGGGCAAAAACCATCTGCGACCAACAACTCCAAACTTCAGACCACCCTTCTTCAACTCTTCATTATTTTAACACACTGCTCTAATCTCTTCATCACCATAACAGCTTCAATCACCTTGCAACACCCTTCATATTTTGCTTCTCCCTCATTTCCACATCCTTCAGTTTCATAAACAACAATACAACTTTCTTCTTCCCTCATTTCCACTTATACCATTTCATCATCTTCATGCTCCATTTCACGACAGCATAACCTCACTTACAAACAACCTTAAAACTCCATTTTTCTTAACTGTATATACACTCCACCATTTCCTTCTTTCCCATCTATAACACCATTAAACAACCACTGTCTCTCCATCATGCGAGTCATTGCAGACAACTGAATTCACTGTTTCATCACCAACTTCCGCCACCATTTCGACACAGCTCGCCGGTTGAAAACACTATGTCTTCAAGCTTCAACCTCCATCATCTTCGTCAACAAATCCACATCAACGCAACTCCTCCGTGTCAACTACCGTGCCGTCAACAAAGCTCCAGTTCAACAACAACCGACGTTGTTCCGCACCAGCAACAGCTCTTAGTTTTTCACTCAACAACAACAATCTTCGGTTTCGTCTTCGCATTTCGGTAACGGCATTTTATTTTTCATAATGTTATAGTACTTTCAATGATACTGTTGTCTCGTGCTTTTGGATCGTACTTGTTATACTTTTCGCGTTGCTCTTGAACGGTGAATAATCGATGCTTTGTTTTTTTGTTGTGTGTTCAAGTCGACTACATTACAGTTTGGTTGGTTTTATAAATGGCAGTGTTGTTTTATTAAAGATGACGAATATTTTTATAATACTGGTGTTGTTTTTTTTCTTTGTGTGAATATGTAGTTTTATATATTTAGTTTATATTCTTAGTTTTGGGTTATATACATGCATAGTTACTTGAATATACCAATTAGAAGGAATATCGTGCCTGTTGAAATTAAAGGAAGTTTTTTTTTATTCGTCCGAAACGATGAACCGACACTGTATTTGAATTGTGATGTGTCGTTTAGAAGTAGTACACAATATATGGTTCGCTGCTTTTAATGTACTTACATAAAGTTTTTTTTCTACTGTTAGTTTCATATAATATATAGATACATATATATGTCAGTATATAAAATTTCGTTTCTTAAAAAAAGTACAAGCTTAAGTTTTGTTTTAGTTAGTTATATAATATATTTATTCAAATACATATACTTCTTCTTTTTTTTTTAATTAATTATATGTACATACATATTTGTAACATATTAGTTTTAATAATTTACTTAACACTTTTTTTAATTATTTATTTGTATATTAGAAAAGGACAAAAATTTCTTTTAATCATTTTTATTATTATTTTAATTTTCTAGTTTTTATAGTACTTTTAAATCATATCTAAAAAATGTGAAATTTGTTTTAATTACTTTTATTTTCATTTGGTTAAATTTAAAGTGTAAAATTTTGTTTAAATTATTTTTATCTTTGTAATATTAAAAATCTAAAAAATATGTTGTGGTCATTAATTAATTTAAGTATTTTTATTTAATTCGATTAATTAAATTATTAGTTAATCTTATTAAATATTTATATTTAAATTAATTAATAATTCTCTGGTCACTCGATTCTATATGATGATTTGTCTGTTTCCACGATTAATCTTTTTCACGATGTTTTTCCGTGACTGCTCTTTGTGTTGGTGGATTCGCGATGCTTTGCCGCGTATCTTTGTCTGTCTGATTACCATGATGTTTTTCCACGCGTATTTTGTGTTATTTCGTCTAGCTGACCATACATGATGCTTTTCCGTGTACTGTGTCTGTGACTTATTTGTTTGCCTGATTCCAAAGGAAATGTCCCTATAGTTGACTGCCATGTCATTTAGGATAGCCTAGTCCGTCATTTTCCTTTATCCTAGCCTTAGATTTGGAGTCGCCGCACTCCACGTAGGTGTCTTGCTGTTAGACCCTATTTTCCCTTAGAACCTTGATCACAGTCAAGAGTTCTTTACCCCATTAAAGGGAACTACGATTGCTCTGATTTCTCAAGTTCACCTTGAGAATACGTAGGCATAGGATTGCGAGATCCTAGCGAGCTACCTTTTTCTTTTTCCATCTTTTTCCTTTACATCTGATGCCTTCCTGGATTCCACATTTTCTTTTTACACCCTTGGACCATACTTAGTGTATATACCTAGGTCTTTATCTTTACCATAGTACAGATTCTTAGCATGCAAACATTAGAATAACACAAACAAAACAAGAGGTTCTCGTAGAGTACTACGGATACTTAGGGTGCTAATACCTTCCCTTAGTATAACCAACCCCCGAACCTTAGATCTCCCCCCTTTAGGTTTTTAACGATCTTGAACCTTTCCTTTGGATAAATCAAAGTCGGTTGTAAAAGAAAAATGATGCAAGTTAATTCATAGCTTGTTATCCGATTTTCACCGCAACAGAAATGGCGACTTCACTGGGGATCTCTCTAAGAGGGTTAAGCCTATCTTGTTTGTATTTGTGTTATTTACATGTTTGCTTGCTTGTACATTTGTATATTTATATCTATATATATATATGTTGTGCTTGAGTTTTTCTGTGTGCAGGGTTGCTACCTTGAGTGGTGAGATAAGTCCTAACCCGGACTTGAGAGCACTTATGATAGGATCGTGGTGTAATCAATAGTCGGTTGTTGGTAGTAGTACCAACAATTTATGGCATATGATGACCACACTCAGATGAGGCCCTTTGGGATTGTTGATGTCTGATGTGAGCAGTCACATTGATATTACTTTTTCAATTGAGCGCCAGGGATTCTGAGGACCGTAGTTACCTTTACCCCACTTGGCCTTTTAGGATGTAGTGCGGTGACTATGAGGGAGCCAGTCCTGAGTAGTTGTCACGCGATACTACACTCAGACGAGTTTATCTTGAGAATATTATTATCCCGTGTAAGTAGTTACATGGGCCGATAATATCCGAAGGATTTACGTAGACTCTGGGAACCTTTTAGAACCCTGTTCTACAGTTTATAAACCCTAGTACACACCCTGTGGTTGGTTCTCTACCCAGACTCCATGCTGTGATCTCGAACCCTTGATCCTGTTGCATGTGTTTTGTATCTTGTTTGCATTGCATTGCATATCCTTTGCATCTTTGCATGATTCATTGCATACGTCTGTCTGTCCAGATACTCATCTCCAGTGGTCTCTATCTTCCAGTGTCACCTGTGAGTCGTCAGGCTGATTCCTCGACACCGATACCGGACTAGAGCTAACATCAGATGCGGAATGTCAAGAACAACCCTCTGTCAGAGCAAGTGAAGCTTCAGTCGACTTCAGCTCAGCTACTTTCCGAAGACAGGACAACTCATACTTGTAGCTGAATAATCATTAGACCTTGTTTCTTATTGTTTGCACTTTCCTTTGTTTTGTACTAGCTGTTTGCTTTCAACTATGTTTGTACTTTCAGATTAATGAAATGAGCATTTGCAACTTTTTGATTCAATTCATTTGTGTTTGCTATTTACTTCTTAATGCTTCCTCTTTCATAAAATAAATATAAAAAAAAAAATTCTTTTCCACTTTCTTTTTGATTATGCAAAGATTGGAGGGAGGATGATGAAACATTATACTCATAATTGTTGTGGTATGCTTTCAAATCAAGACTTTGCTGACGATGTAAGGCATTGTTTCAACTCCCAAACACCGGAGACATAAGGAAGATAACCCCTCTTTAACCCCTTCGAGCCTTGAAGTAGGAGTTTCTTTTCTTTGCAAATAAAAACCCGCAATCTTAACCTGGGGCAGGGTAGTTCTTAGTTAGCTTGATTGTGCATTCAAATACAAGAGTAGCATTCAAGACGCCTTTCAACAAAGTTCACAAATGTTCCTTCGCACACAGCAAGCAAGTGTCGAAGATGTCTTTCAAGTCAAACGCCAATGATGGTTCACTGTAATCATTAAGCCAGGCAGTCACTAAAAAAAAAGAGTGAAAAAAATCAAAATAAAAGCCCACTAAGTCAAAACCTATGAAGGGGACTTAGGCAAAAATTGGGGCATCCCGCTGGCTGTAAGCTCAAATGACACAGTTCAGGCAAAAGTTAGGGATAACAAAACTAGTTGACTGAATGTTGCAAGAAGTAGTGACCGCCATTTCAAAGTCCTTTAACTTCTGAACCATCATCATTACTATCATCAGTGCAATTCCTAACTTATGGGAACTTGAGTGCATAGTTTGAGTTAACTGAGCATGGGACTGAAGATCATCACGAAGATTGGGTGGGCACAAATAAACTTTGAGCTTTTATCCTTTGTTTCATAAACCGTGAACCAGACCACGTTATAACCCTCAAAGGACCTAATTGAAGCGAGGTTATTTTGAAAGCATACTACAGCGAGGTTGTGTAAACTGACTCCTAAAGATCTTTGCGGATCATCTGTTTTGGCATCACACCTTTTGCTTAAACTTTTCACTTTAATGTCTTGAACCACCGTGTTCTGACCAGTGACCCATATGATTTGCATCTTCCCAAAAACTAATTTTTTGATTTCAAAGGTTGCATGAACTCTGCATTTACTATGTTTGTATGAACATTTTTGTTCGCAAACTGGTTTTCTTCTTAAGGAATTTTCAAACATTTGAGAAACTTGGTCGGTGATCCAATCAGGGGCAAGTTCCTTCCATATCCTGTTGAGAATCAGTTCAAGATTTGTGGTTTAGTGGCAACTTCTTAGAATTGGTTTATACAAAAGATTTTGCAAGACTCAGGCTGGGGCAAGCTTTCCCAGTGTACCGTAAAACAATCATTTTCAGGACTCAGACTGGGGCAAGCTTTCTAAGGGCACCATGAAACGGTCATTTCCAGAATCAATCAAGCTGAAGCAATGATCAGCTCATCTATAATAATCAGCTAGTCTGGGGCAGTTTACCTTAAGAATCCCCAAGCAACACTTTATCCTTCCTACAAGGATCAATAATTTGGATACAATTTACCAGTGTGGCAGAGATGTGTTCAGCAGTAGCATCTCTAGTCCCCAAGCAGAATGACAATTATCTCCGTGTTGAGGAATTAGTCTTCCAGTCTTGTCTTCCCAAGAGTCGTGATGTGTCGTCAGCATCTGCATTTGCATTTGATCATATATCATCTGCATAATGCATATACCATATGCATAACATGAGTGTTTCATCCTCATTTGCATTTCTCCCGAGGTCGTGTCGTTATCCACGTCTTACATCGTGATCAAAGTCCAACTCACTTGGCACATACCAAACAGATATTGTCGTGTCTATCTGACGTTCTTCCAGATATGACCTTTCTTATCTGATTGTTTTTCCGGATATGTTTGTTCCTCTTTTGTGTCCAATGCCATTCTTGGATGTCATGTATATTTGTCTCCTCTGATGTTTTTTCAGATTGAGTCTTTTGTTATGATGTTTTTCCAGAACTTATCTGATGTTTTTCCAGATAATCACTTTGCTTATTCTGATGCTTTTCCAGAATTTCATTGTTTTTTACCATCTGATGCTCTTCCGGATGTGTCTATCTTTCTGATGTTTTTTCAGATTGAGTCTTTTGTTCTGATGTTTTTCCAGAACTTATCTGATGTTTTTCCAGATAATCACTTTGTTTACCATCTGATGCTCTTCCGGATGTGTCTCTCTTTCTGATGTTTTTTCAAATTGAGTTTTTGTTCTGATGTTTTTCCAGAACTTATCTGATGTTTTTCCAGATAATCACTTTGTTTATTCTGATGCTTTTCCGGAATGACATTGCTTTCATCATCTGATGCTTTTCCGGATGTGTTTCTCTTTCTGATGTTTTTTCAGATCGAGTCCTTATTCACTTTATCTAAAACCGTTATTAGATATTGTGATCTATACCCTTCATTCAAAGCCGTTATTGGATGTCCGGTTTCTCTACCATCTGATGCTTTTTCGGATGTGTCTCTCTTTCTGATGTTTTTCCAGAACTTATCTGATGTTTTTCCAGATAATCACTTTGCTTATTCTGATGCTTTTCCAGAATTTCATTCTTTACCATCCGATGCCTTTCCGGATGTGTCTCTCTTTCTGATATTTTTCAGATAGAGTCTTTGCTCACTTTTTATCTAAAGCCATTATTAGATATAGTGGTTTATACCTTTCATTCAAAGCCGTTATTGGATGACTGATTTCTTTTGCCATCTGATGTTTTTCCGGAGGTTTCTTTCCCTGTCTTTTCTGGTTTTTCTTGAAGATCCCGTTTGAACTCTTCAGTATAAGAAAATTCCAGAAAATCTTTTGCTAATGTCTATCCTTTCATTTCAAATTGATCCCCAGTGGAGATCGTGTCTTCTTTCTGGCTCCGTGCCCAGTAAGAGTATCTTCTATTTCCCCAGTGTCAGCCGGTCACGCTTGAACCAGTTGCTTCATCACCCTAGATTATTCCCCAGTGTTGTTGTCATCCCCAGTGAGTGATTGCTCATTGTGTGGACTTTGTCCCTATCTGCTTTCTTTCTTGTTTGCATTATGCATTTAACTCCATCATTTTCATCATATTAGAGTCTTAGCATTGTCAGCATTGCATAGCTTTCATTTGTCCATAGCATCGCATGTCAGTGCGTCTGAAGGCAAAATTCTTGGTTATCTATATTTAAATACCTTTCACCATGATTTCATGAAGACTATCCCTCATGTCATCCGGTGAAGATATTTAAATAGGGGCAACTGTCATACCCCAAATTTTACCCTCAGATCCTCTGATCATATCATTTCATTTTAGGTCAGCCATTTTTGCATTTTTCTTAGTTAAACATTTCATTGATCATTAATCATGCATTTTTAGTCTTTTTATCATTCCATTTTAGAATTTGTCTTATTTTAAGATTTATTTAGAATTGATTGAGTTTAATTTTTCAATTTAGTTTAATTTTAATATAGTTATTTTTAATATAATTTATATTTTTAGTTAAGTTTATATTTTAATTTAATTTAATTTAATTAGTTTAATTTTTAATTAGCTCTTATTTTAATTGGTTTAAGTTCATTTAGTTTTTTGTTATTGTATTACTTTCTTTTGTATTAAAGAATTCAAAAAGCACTAAAATTTGGTCTTCCCAACTCTCTGCTATGCTGCACACCTCAAAAGACTTTAGACCAAATTCTGAAACAAAAAGATACATGTTACTACAAGCAACAACGACCTCTCATCCTGCTACATCCCTTGTTACAAAACAAAGCCACTCCAAAATTTTCACACAATAAGGACTCTGCTACGAAACTGGCAAGTGAAGGCAGGCCACACAACAACACGTTGAAAGCCTCACCAAAACCACCCATATAGCCTGTACCAAGTCAACCATGTGTTGTACCACAGCAACCTGCATCACTCTGCAGCATCAAAACAAAACCTCTGCACCAAGCTGCCAAAAAACTGCTGTTTGAAAACAACAGAACATCAATACCACCTGCAGCATCAGTCCAAAAACAAAATTTGAATTTGAGATGGAAGAGGAATAGAATAATAAAAGGGGGAAGAGAGATTCAAAAAGAAAAAAACCTTCCCGCATAAAAAAGTCTTCCATTCAACCACATACACGGGCAAAAACCATCTGCGACCAACAACTCCAAACTTCAGACCACCCTTCTTCAACTCTTCATTATTTTAACACACTGCTCTAATCTCTTCATCACCATAACAGCTTCAATCACCTTGCAACACCCTTCATATTTTGCTTCTCCCTCATTTCCACATCCTTCAGTTTCATAAACAACAATACAACTTTCTTCTTCCCTCATTTCCACTTATACCATTTCATCATCTTCATGCTCCATTTCACGACAGCATAACCTCACTTACAAACAACCTTAAAACTCCATTTTTCTTAACTGTATATACACTCCACCATTTCCTTCTTTCCCATCTATAATACCATTAAACAACCATTGTCTCTCCATCATGCGAGTCATTGCAGACAACTGAATTCACTGTTTCATCACCAACTTCCGCCACCATTTCGACACAACTCGCCGGTTGAAAACACTCTGTCTTCAAGCTTCAACCTCCATCATCTTCGTCAACAAATCCACATCAACGCAACTCCTCCGTGTCAACTACCGTGCCGTCAACAAAGCTCCAGTTCAACAACAACCGACGCTGTTCCGCACCAGCAACAGCTCTTAGTTTTTCACTCAACAACAACAATCTTCGGTTTCGTCTTCGCATTTCGGTAACGGCATTTTATTTTTCATAATGTTATAGTACTTTCAATGATACTGTTGTCTCGTACTTTTGGATCGTACTTGTTATACTTTTCGCGTTGCTCTTGAACGGTGAATAATCGATGCTTTGTTTTTTTGTTGTGTGTTCAAGTCGACTACATTACAGTTTGGTTGGTTTTATAAATGGCAGTGTTGTTTTATTAAAGATGACGAATATTTTTATAATACTGGTGTTGTTTTTTTTCTTTGTGTGAATATGTAGTTTTATATATTTAGTTTATATTCTTAGTTTTGGGTTATATACATGCATAGTTACTTGAATATACCAATTAGAAGGAATATCGTGCCTGTTGAAATTAAAGGAGGTTTGTTTTTATTCGTCCGAAACGATGAACCGACACTGTATTTGAATTGTGATGTGTCGTTTAGAAGTAGTACACAATATATGGTTCGCTGCTTTTAATGTACTTACATAAAGGTTTTTTTCTACTGTTAGTTTCATATAATATATAGATACATATATATGTCAGTATATAAAATTTCGTTTCTTAAAAAAAGTACAAGCTTAAGTTTTGTTTTAGTTAGTTATATAATATATTTATTCAAATATATATACTTCTTCTTTTTTTTTAAAATTAATTATATGTACATACATATTTGTAACATATTAGTTTTAATAATTTACTTAACACTTTTTTTAATTATTTATTTGTATATTAGAAAAGGACAAAAATTTCTTTTAATCATTTTTATTATTATTTTAATTTTCTAGTTTTTATAGTACTTTTAAATCATATCTAAAAAATGTGAAATTTGTTTTAATTACTTTTATTTTCATTTGGTTAAATTTAAAGTGTAAAATTTTGTTTAAATTATTTTTATCTTTGTAATATTAAAAATCTAAAAAATATGTTGTGGTCATTAATTAATTTAAGTATTTTTATTTAATTCAATTAATTAAATTATTAGTTAATCTTATTAAATATTTATATTTAAATTAATTAATAATTTTCTGGTCACTCGATTCTATATGATGATTTGTCTGTTTCCACGATTAATCTTTTTCACGATGTTTTTCCGTGACTGCTCTTTGTGTTGGTGGATTCGCGATGCTTTGCCGCGTATCTTTGTCTGTCTGATTACCATGATGTTTTTCCACGCGTATTTTGTGCTATTTCGTCTAGCTGACCATACATGATGCTTTTCCGTGTACTGTGTCTGTGACTTATTTGTTTGCCTGATTCCAAAGGAAAGGTCCCTATAGTTGACTGTCATGTCATTTAGGATAGCCTAGTCCGTCATTTTCCTTTATCCTAGCCTTAGATTTGGAGTCGCCGCACTCCACGTAGGTGTCTTGCTGTTAGACCCTATTTTCCCTTAGAACCTTGATCACAGTCAAGAGTTCTTTACCCCATTAAGGGGAACTACGATTGCTCTGATTTCTCAAGTTCACCTTGAGAATACGTAGGCATAGGATTGCGAGATCCTAGCGAGCTACCTTTTTCTTTTTCCATCTTTTTCCTTTACATCCGATGCCTTCCTGGATTCCACATTTTCTTTTTACACCCTTAGACCATACTTAGTGTTTATACCTAGGTCTTTATCTTTACCATAGTACAGATTCTTAGCATGCAAACATTAGAATAACACAAACAAAACAAGAGGTTCCCGTAGAGTACTACGGATACTTAGGGTGCTAATACCTTCCCTTAGTATAACCAACCCCCGAACCTTAGATCTCCCCCCTTTAGGTTTTTAACGATCTTGAACCTTTCCTTTGGATAAATCAAAGTCGGTTGTAAAAGAAAAATGATGCAAGTTAATTCATAGCTTGTTATCCGATTTTCACCGCAACACCGACACAACGACTATATGCAATGCAATGCGGTACCGTTCCATCCATCATCACAACACTAGTTCACTCAGGAACTATTGGAATCATCGCTTGTTACTTAGGATTACTCATGTAACACCCCGTCGGGCAAACGATGTTCCCCTTCGCTTTAGGTCCTCTTATTTTTTTAAGGTACATGACGTTTATGGATCGCTTTAGGTCCTCTTTGTATAAGGCACATGATCCGATCGCTTTAGGTCCTCTTTGTATAAGGCACACGATCGTCTATAATCATCGCTTTAGGTCCTCTTATTTTTTTAAGGCACACGATGTTATAGCGGATCCCCTCTGGAATCGATTCGTCGCTCACACCCACTAGGGCACACGACATCACAAGAATGCATATCATGATGCTTGGCATACAATGACTCATGACATTCAAATGCACACATATATGCAACCATCTCAATCAACAATAATCATGTTTTGCAATCAAGCCCAAAATAATGCATTTATTTGCCATAAGGCCACAAACCATCATCACAACATTTAAACACATGCATTTACATCATACGGCAGCACACAAATCATACTGTATCTATCAAAGGCATATCGCATGATAACACATCAAATACACGCTGTTAAAACGGTAAAAGTCGACAAAACGACACATTTTCAAATTCCCGACATAATTAAATCGGCCAACAATCTCAAAACCATTTTAATAAGAAAGTACAGCTCAATAGCTTTCCAACGATACCAAGAATGTTCAAAACGGATAATCGAAACACAAGTTACGGAAGTAAAACGAAAAAGAATCGCGAAAACACAACATTTTGCACCCTCTCTGGTCCTACGCGTATTGTCCTGAGCCATACGCGTATTGCCCAGCTCACTCACCCAACCATACGTGTATTGCCCAAGGTGATACGCGTATGAGCAGAGACCAATTTTCCCCCAAAATTCCCACTAAAAATCCAATACGCGTATTGCCTTGCTTCATACACGTATTGCCCTCAACCTTATGCGTACCATTACGCAAATGGGCAGATGGCCGAGAAAATGAAACTTCCATACGTGTATTGCCCTCATTCCTTCATTGCCATACGCGTATTGCCTTAACCAATACGTGTATTGCCTTGAGTGATACGCGTTTGGGCAATGGAAAAACCAGAAATTTCCTGCATAATTTTTTCTGCAAAATTCAACCAAAAATCACTCCCAATCTCACCTAAACACCAGAAAATTACCAATAGAGTGCACCACAATACCTATCTAACATGTATCAACAATAAGGAACACTAAAACATGATTTCAGACATAAATTTTATCAATTTCTAACAATTCCAACATATTATGGTTTTTACTCTATATCCAATTTCAATCCAATAACAACCAAATGCATACATACATAATCATACACAAGTATAAGATAATCGAGTTTCGCACCCTTACCCAATTTAATCGTGTTTTTGAAAGTCGGTTGATCGATTTCTTAACCCACAAGTTTTCTCTCTTTTTCTTCTCTTCTTTTCCTTCTTCTCTTTTTCTTCTTCTCTTTTTCTTTCCTTACTATTTTCTCTCTTTTCTTTCTATTTTATGTTTTCTAACTTAAGAAAATAAATGAAATGACCATATTACCCCTACACTCAAATATCTCGCAAACGCTCTCAAAACGCGATAAAACATAACAACGATGAAAAATAATATATTATCAAATAAAAGTCAACAATAAAGTAATAAAGGAATAAAAATAATTAAATCGACTCGATTAAATAAAACTAACAAAAACTGGGGCGTTACAACTCTCCCCCACTTAGAGATTTTCGTCCTCGAAAATATTACCTGAGACGAACAACTCCGGATACGACTCCCGCATCCGACTCTCCAACTCCCAAGTCAAATTGCCCTCAGCAGCGCCTCCCCACGCTGCCTTTACAAGCGCAATATCCTTGCCTCTTAACTGCTTCACCTCGCGATCCAAAATCCTCACCGGTAATGCCTCAACCGGAAGGTTCTCCCTTACCTCAACCTCATCCATCGGAATCACATGCGACGGATCCGGAACATACTTCTGAAGCTGTGAAACATGTAACACATCGTGTAAATTCGAAAGACTCGGCGGCAACGCCACCCGATAAGCCACAGCACCAACTCTCGCGGATATCTGGTAAGGACCAATAAACCGAGAAGTAAGCTTCTTCGACTTCAATGCACGACCAACACCCGTCACCGACGTAACTCTCAAAAATACATGATCACCCTCTTGAAACTCAAGATCTTTCCTTCTTCGATCATGATAACTCTTTTGCCTACTCTGAGAAGCCTTCATTTTCTCACAAATAAGTTTCACCTTTTCTGTAGTCTTTTGCACTAACTCCGGTCCAACCACCGAACTCTCACCAGATTCATGCCAACACAAAGGTGTTCGACATCTTCTTCTATACAACACTTCAAACAGTGACATTCCAATACTCGAATGGAAATTGTTGTTATACGTGAATTCAACCAACGCAAGATAACTATCCCACGCACCACCTTGCTCAAGAACACAAGCTTGCAACAAATCTTCCAACGACTGAATAGTTCTCTCGGTCTGTCCATCCGTCTGAGGATGATAAGCAGAACTCAACCTCAACTTGGAACCTAACGCCTTTTGCAAACTTTCCCAAAATCTGGAAGTAAACCTCAGATCTCGATCTGAAACAATACTCAACGGAACACCATGTAACTTCACAATCACTCTGATATAAATCTCAGCCAACCTCTCCAAAGAAAAACTGATGTCAATCGGAATAAAATGTGCCGATTTAGTCAGCCTATCCACAACTACCCAAATGGCATTATGTCCCCTTTGAGTATTCGGCAACCCTGTCACAAAATCCATAGAAATGCTGTCCCATTTCCACTCAGGAATATCCAACGGTTGCAACAATCCACTAGGCTTCAGATGTTCTACCTTCGACTTCTGACACGTCAAACACGCATAAACAAACTGAGCCACATCTCTCTTCAATCCAGACCACCAGAAAATCTTCTTCAAATCTTGGTACATCTTATTAGCTCCCGAATGTATACTCAAACTACTCCGGTGTCCTTCCTCCAAAATCATCCTTTTCAAATCTGAATCATCAGGAATACAAATTCTACCTCAAAACCTCAAAACACCCTGATCATCCACTTTAAAGTCACCCTTTTCACTTGTATATCCAACCGTCATCAAATCCATAAATTTCACATCCATCTTCTGTTTCTCGCTAACGGTCAACAGAAAATCATTAGTAACCTTCAACATACCAAGCCTCACACTGCCAGACGTCAATTCACACACCAAACTCAAATCTCTAAACACTTCCAAAAGTTCCCACTCTTTAACCATTAAAGCAGACATATGCAAAGATTTCCGGCTTAACGCATCGGCTACCACATTAGCTTTACCAGGATGGTAATTCAAGCCAAAGTCGTAGTCCTTCAAAAAATTCCAACCATCTCCGTTGCCTCATATTCAACTCTTTCTGATCAAACAAGTATTTCAAACTCTTATGATCACTAAAGACTTCGAATCTTGCACTATAGAGATAATGCCTCCAAATCTTCAACACAAAAACCACAGCCGCTAATTCCAGATCATGAGTAGGGTAATTTTTCTCATGAATCCTCAATTGCCTCGAAGCATAAGCCACAACCTTACCTTCTTGCATCAACACTCCACCTAAACCAATCAAATACGCATCACAATACACCACAAACGGTTCAGTAGGATTTGGTAAGATCAAAATCGGAGTTGTAGTCAATCTTCTCTTCAGCTCACTAAAACTTTCCTCACACCGAATATCCCAAATGAACGCTTGACCTTTACAAGTCAACTGGGTCAAAGGAAGTGCTAACTTAGAAAAGCCTTCAATAAATCTTCGATAATATCCAGCTAAACCCAAAAAGCTTCTAATTTCAGTAACAGATCTAAGAGCCTCCCATTGTAGAACTGCATCAACTTTAGATGGATCCACAGCAATACCATTACCTGAAATCACATGCCCAAGAAAACTCACTTCTGACAACCAGAACTCACACTTGGACAACTTGGCAAAAAGTTTCCTTTCCTTGAAAATTTGCAACACCACACGCAAATGCTCCGCATGTTCCTCCCGGGACTTAGAATAAATCAAGATGTCATCAATAAATACAACAACAAATCTATCCAAATGCTCGTGGAAAATACGATTCATATACTCCATAAACACACCTGGCGCATTAGAAACCCCGAACGGCATCATAGAATATTCCTAATGACCATAACGTGTCCTAAAAGTCATCTTCTGAATATCTTCCTCTTTCACTCTAATATGATGATAACCTGACCTCAAATCAATCTTACTAAACACACAAGCACCTACCAATTGGTCCATCAAATCATCAATTCTCGGAAGAGGATACTTATTCTTAATTGTCACTTTATTCAACTGGCGATAATCAATACACAATCGCATACTTCCATCTTTCTTCTTCACCAATAAAACTGGAGCACCCCAAGGCGGTACACTAGGCCTCACAAACCTCTTCTCTAACAATTCATTCAACTGCTTCTTTAACTCAACCAACTCAGATGCCGACATACGATAAGGTGCCATAGACACAGGTCTAGTACCAGGAACTAGATCTATAGAAAACTCCACCTCTCTCTGGCGGTACATCTGAAATATCATCAGGAAACACCTCCAGAAAATCACACACAACTGGAAACACATCAAGTGCAACTTGACTCTCCACAGTCAACGATGCAAACAACCCAAACAACTAAGCTTCATCCGCCAAAAGTTTCTTCAACTCTTTGGTAGACAAGAAACTTGATTCCCCGTCCTCTTCAAGAGAAGGAAATCGTACCAGCTTATGATAACAATCAATATGAACCCGATTGAACTACAACCAATTCATTCCCAGAACCACATCTAAACCCTCCAACGGTAAACACACCAAATCCATCTCAAAGTTTTTACCATAAATGGTCAAAGGACAACTTAAACAAACCAAAAAAGTAGTTACTGACCCCATTGCTGGAGTATCAATAACCATCTCACCACCCATCGAAGACAACACAAGATTCAAACGCTTCGCGCACTCAGACGAAATAAACGAATGAGTCGCTCCAGTATCAATAATAGCAACTAAAGGCGTACTATTAATAAAACAAGTACCTCTGATCAGACGGTATGCACTTGTAGTCTGAGTCCCCGCCAATGCAAATACCTTCCCTCCTGATTGAGCTTGCTTTGGTTTCGGACGCTTTGTACTAACATGACTAGGTTCACCACAGTTGAAACACTTCACCACATTCTTCTTACAATCAGTTGCGACGTGTCCTAAACCTCCACAATTGGAACACTTCCTCATATCCTTTCTACACTCAAACTGACGATGTCCTAAGTCTCCACACCTAAAACATCTCAGAGGACTAGACATACCTCCTCCACTTGGCCTTCTTTCAACATTACCCCTTTGCTTACCCTTATCAGCTGGTGACACATAAGGACCACCACGAAACTGTTGCTTCCCTTTCCTTTCGTTCACACTCTTATAGTGAGTAGAACGAGCTTTACTATCCTCCTCAAAAATCCTACAACAATCCACCAAATCAAAAAACCTTCTAATCCTTTGGTAACCGATTGCCTGCTTTATCTCAAGACGCAGTCCGTTCTCAAACTTCACACACTTAGAAAACTCCGCAGTCGCTTCAGCATAATGTGGATAAAACTGCACAAGCTCCACAAACTTAGCAGTGTAATCAACAACAGACATATTACCTTGTTTCAATTCCAAGAACTCAATCTCCTTCTTTCCCCTTACGTCCTCAGGAAAATACTTCCTCAGAAACTCAATGCTAAACATAGCCCAAGTGATCTCTTCATCAGCAGCTTCCAACACATGACGTGTACTAACCCACCAATCATCAGCTTCTTCCAGCAACATGTGAGTTCCCAGTCTCACCTTCTGATCCTCAGCATAATCCATCACTCGAAAGATTCTTTCAATCTCCTTAAGCCAAATCTGAGCACCATCAAGATCATATCTTCCTTTGAAGACAGGCTGTTTGTTCTTCCTGAACTCATCATTACCAGCAGCATTAGGTGCACCCTGCACAGCCCAAGCCATAGCTTGCATAGCAGCAGCCAAAGCAGCGTCATTCCTACCAGCCATATTCTGTTCATTTCCAATAACAGCAACTATGGTTAAACAAACAGCTCACCCAAACACAAAGACCAACAGGGACTGACACAAACTGACACGGACTGACTCTAATACCACTTAATGTAACACCCCTAATCTATACCCCCAATTAATAAAAGCGATAAAAATTTCATCAGAGTATAATTAAACATTCATGGCATAGACAGAGGCGTCACATCAATTGAGACAAAACATAATAAACCTGGTCATAAAGATATGCAACAATCAGGTAGCAATTAACAGAGGAACTTATTTCCTACTACCCACAATTCAGATACAGAATAAAAGCGGAAAATCTGTACTGAATCTCATATATATATCACATAAAAAGTTGGTATGTCATATACAGATTCATACATATACAATCCAAAAGATATATATACATATACACAAAATCACAAACGGTCTCCCCGACTACCCGGTGCTACATATCAGAGCCGACCGACAAAAGAATGAAGACCTATGCTTCACAAAAAGACCTCCAGCATCTAATCTGCAATGCCTCATAGAGCATTAAAACAGCAGAAGGGTGAGAAACACAATCATAATATAATTGCATACAATTATATAATAACACCAAAATACACATGTAAAATATTCTCACCACAGCTTATACCAGAATTCAAACACAAAACAACACAATGCATATCTCATATATCCATCACCGAGGCATAAATAATCAAGCTCAATGCATTTATCAACAACATATATATATATATATATATATATATATATATATATATATATATATCTCAACTCATCAAATTCATTCACACTTCCACACAACATCAATCCATTCATGATTTATGCAAATGCACAGAGACCGATACAACGACTCTATGCAATGCAATGCGGTACCGTTCCATCCATCATCGCAACACTAGTTCACTCAGGAACTATTGGAATTATCGCTTGTTACTTAGGATTACTCATGTAACACCCCGTCGGGCAAACGATGTTCCCCGTCGCTTTAGGTCCTCTTATTTTTTTAAGGCACACGACATTTATGGATCGCTTTAGGTCCTCTTTGTATAAGGCACACGATCCGATCGCTTTAGGTCCTCTTTGTATAAGGCACATGATCGTCTATAATCATCGCTTTAGGTCCTCTTATTTTTTTAAGGCACACAATGTTATAGCGGATCCCCTCTGGAATCAATTCGTCGCTCACACCCACTAGGGCACACGACATCACAAGAATGCATATCATGATGCTTGGCATACAATGACTCATGACATTCAAATGCACACATATATGCAACCATCTCAATCAACAATAATCATGTTTTGCAATCAAGCCCAAAACAATGCATTTATTTGCCATAAGGCCACAAGCCATCATCACAACATTTAAACATATGTATTTACATCATACGACATCACACAAATCATACTATATCTATCAAAGGCATATTGCATGATAACACATCAAATACACTGTTAAAACAGTAAAGGTCGACAAAACTACACATTTTCAAATTCCCGACATAAATCCTACCTTCACTACTTAAGCATTTGAAACCTTTATGTTGAGGGGAAACTCCTAGATAAATGCACTCTTGACTTCTGAATTGTAACTTCTTTTTATTATATGGTCTAAGAAGTGGGAAGCAAGAGCAACCTAATACTTTGAGGGAAGAGTAATCAGGTTGATTTCCATAGAGAGCATGAAAAGGTGAAAGTGCACTTTGAAGGGATGAGGTAGGAATTCTGTTTATGACATGAACAGCTGTGGAAAAACTATGTTTCCAAAAGGATAAAGGTAAAGAGGCATGAGCTAACAATGTAAGTCTCATCTCTACTATATGCATTACTACAAAATGCGTAAACAACGACGCCATGCTCACAACGCTTCATCCCTACACCGTTGTGACATATCTAAACTAAGGCGCGATTATATTTTATTTGTTTATTGAATAAAAATTATCTGTATATAACAACGGTGGATAAACCAACCGTGGTGATTATCTGTATATAACAACGGTTGATAAATCAACCGTGGTGATACCATCAAGCTTTCATGTGTTCGAACCTCAGCGTCGTCATATATATTATTCCTTTTATGTTAAAGCGCGCCTTTTCTTTTTTATTTAATTTTAATTAAAAAAATTAAAAGTTATGACTACGGTTATTTATATACACCGTTGTGATATATTTTGTATGTTTTTTTAATTTTTAATTCTAAATATAACTCTGACGCTTTAATATGAAATATCATTATGAAAATAATATATCATAATGGTTTATATTTTTTAGTGTCACAGTAGCTTTTCAATATTCTCCGAGCTAGCTAGTTGCATTGTCTCTTCAGTATCCTTTTTTCCATTGAAAATAGAAACCAGACGAAACGTTACACGATTTTAACCCTAAACCCTAACGTTCAATACTGTGAAACAATACACGATTTCAACCAAAGCTTGCATCATCAGTATCCATTTGTTGTCATTTTCACCATCATCGTCACGATCGTGAAGAAAATAGAAGATTACGCAACTACCAACACCGTCGTCATCTTCGTCACCGTCGAGAAGGAAGATAACAACAACACCGTCGTTGTCGTAAGGAAAGAAGACAACAACAACACCAACACCAACATCGTTTACTTCGTCGTCACGTTTAGGGTACGTAAAATATTTTCCCCATGCATCTACAGTAAACTCTTTTGCCATTGTTGTTCATGTTGTTGTTGTTGTTTTTGAACTTAGATGTCGACCTTGTCGAGTTCTTCATCAGAAACCAGCGAAGAAACTCAAATAAATGAAAGGTTAGCCAATGAAACTCAAACAACTGAAAGTCAAACGAAAAGATCACAAAGAGGTGTCACAATGATGCCTCAATTCACATCAGTCCGCAACTCATCTGGTGTAAAAATTTCGATCGAGTTTGATTCGCACTATAGATTAGTGGATTGTCCACATTACGCTACTTTTAGGAGTTATGTTGCGTTCCTTGCACGTAGCAAAGTCAGTATACTGATTGATGATTGGAGACAAGTGGATGTTAATGTCAATGACAGCATATGGACAGACGTTAAGGTATTTCATAAGATAATTTTCATATATTTGATATCACTACCTATAGTTTCTAATTCATACTTATATATTGATTTAATGTAGTTAAATTTTGAGTTTACCGATGACTCAAAATTGAAAAGAAAGTGGATAACTTATGCCGGTATTCGTTGGAGGGGATTTAAGTCACAGCTCACGGCTGACTACATTACGAAGCCTAAGAGCGGTCTTCAACCTCCATGGATTCGGTATAGTTTTTTTTATCGAAGAAGGTGTGGCACAAGTTTGCAAAGAAACGCCGTTCTGAGGAATTCAAGGTTAGTACAAGTCTTATGTAACCTATAATGTTATGCTAATGAGTTATAGATACTAATCATACACATTTTTCACTATGTTAATAACGGGCTAAAAGCAAAGTAGGAATTCAGAACAAGGCGAAGAACATGTACCCCTATAGATTGTCTCGTGGGGGTTACAGGAAACTTGAGAAGAGGATAATGCAGGAAAAACAACAAGAAGGAGGAGATGGTGACATTCCATCTCCACCTTCAAGACATGAGAAATGGAAGAGGGCTCGATTAAGACCTAATGGAGACTACACCTCTGAGGCTTCAAGAGTAGTTGCTGAGAAAATTGTAAGTATATGTTTTGTTTAAATGCGTTTGCTTATGTAAGTTGCTCATGAGTTGTTATTTAAATGCGTTTGCTTAAGTAAGTTGCTCATGAGTTGTTATTTAAACGCGCTTGCTTATGTAAGTTTCTTATGTTGTGTAGGATAATTTGGTTGTGGCGGCCCGTGAAGGAATATTTGTTCCGGAAGCACGACATGACATATTTGTCGAAGCTATCGGAACAGCTGAGCATGGAGGTCGTGTCCGTGGTGTTGGAGATGGTGTCGGCTTGAGGTCATACTTTAGACCTCAAAGAAGAAGCACCGAAACGGCTGAATTTCTTGCTCAACGACAAAAGATTGAGAATGTTGAGAAGCAATTGGCAGAGCAAAGGAGGCTGTTTGAAGAGGAGAGGGAAAAAAAGGAGAAAGAAGTGGAAAATTTAAAAGAGTTGTATTCGGTATGTGTCGTAAATCGCGCTTATTTCTGTATGATATATATTGTATGTTCTAATTGAATATATTGTGCTTATTTTTGTTTTATGTTCTAATTGAATGTTATGATGTAGAGATTAAGTGAAAGCCTCGAACAACGAACTAATAATGAAGATCATCGTTGCGTTGGTGATGATTAAACTCTAAGTAGAAGTGTCGTAAATCACGCTTCTACAAAAGGAAGTAATTGTACAGCCCCTCCCCCTGTAGATAACCGCAATGGGATATTGGACCCTAGTCCAAATGAAATAACAAGTTTATACTTGTCCATTTCAACAACAGACCTTGGCAAGCTCTCCCGCTAGAACATTGCCCGAAATTGGATTTAGTGTATTACACTCCTGAAGATGTGAGGGATTTTCTCGCAGGATTTAAGTGGCTTGACATAGCTATTTTGCAAGTTTGGTGCACGTAAGTATATAGTCGAATATACATGTCATTATAGAACATTATAATTTTTTGTATTTTCTCCCTTAATTTATTCATTTTCTTTGACAATTTAGGTACATTCGCCGTGTTTGTATAGAATTGAATAAATCAAGTACCTATGGCATCTTGGATCCAAGTTTTATTGCTTGGGCGTATAATGATAAAAATATTAGAGAAAAGTACTTGAAAAGCCGGCTAAATGACGGAGAAAAAGAATGTTACCTTGCACCATTCCTCTGTGGGTTAGTATTGTTGTAATTTATTTCTATATTCTATATTTAGTTTTGTTTTAGTAACAACTAATAATTAATATATATATATATATATATATATATATATATATATATATATATATATATATATATATATATATATATATATATATTCTCGTGTTCATTCAATGGTCATTGGCAATTGATCATAATATCGTTTAGGACAAATACGGTGACATTACTGTGTTCCTTGCACGATCCACTCCACAAACCAATGAAAGATCTTGTATAAACGTAAGTGTCTCTGTTTAATAATATCATTTTCTTTGGCATTAATTGTAATTAGTTTTTCATGTAATATGTTTAATTCAATTTTCAATGTACAGTATTGTGGAGCAAGTTAATATAATGAATAATGTTAGGAAAAAGCCCACATATCTTGCTCCTAAAGTAAGTGGCCCGATTACCTGTTTATTTCATTTACATTCATGCATGTGTGGTTGTATTCATGTTTTTATATTCATGTAATTTGTAGATGAGGAAACAACGCGGGAGTTACGAGTGTGGGTATTTTATCATGAAACACATGTTAAACATTGTCCTTGTCGGCACTGTTGATTCATGGGATACGGTATATATGCCATAAAATGTTTACATATATATAAGTTGGCTATTGAATTATTATCATGCATGATCTTCAATTTTTTGCTCTTATGTAGATGTTTAACGACGAAACCCCATTCCCCGTTGAGGACTTTGTGGATCTTCGTAAACGTTGGGCGTATATCCACAATGTGCTTAAGGGTTCTGCTCCTGCTGTTTGATATATCAGCAACATTTTTTGATGCACATACTTTTGGCTTTAGATGCACATAATGTGAACAATAGTTTTGGCTTTTGATGCACATAATGAAATCAATAATATTGGCTTTTGATTTAAACAACGTTAGCAGTTTAAATCTCTAATTCATTTAGCTTTTGATGTAAATTTCTTTTGATGTAAATTCTCTGATTCATTTATACGGATAAAATATAGGAAGAATTGTGTTTGATGCACACATTGTGTTTGCATGTTAACAAAAGCTGTTTTGACAGGATAAAATATAGGAATAATTTGATAAGCAGATAAATTTTATATTTAAAACAGGCTGTTTTTGGCAGCGGTTATAAACCTATCCGTAGTTGTATGTCAAACGCTAATATAAATAAAAAATGTTGTTGCTGAGAATCGAACCAGATCAAAGTTTAGTTATATCACAACGGTTGAGTAAACTAACCGTTGTGAAATGGTGCGCGCATACTGGAATACAACAACGGTCCCAGGACCGTCATTGTACGTACCTCATATACAACAACACTCTACATAACAACGCCATCGCCTCCGTCATTATATGTCATTTCCAACCGTTGTTAAATGGGTTTTTTGTAGTAGTGATGCCTATGTTTTCTTTCAATAGACCCATTCTGATGGGAAGTGTGAGGACATGTAAGCCTGTGAGCTATGCCTAGCTCAAATAGAAACTTAGTGAAAGGGAGAAATTCTCCACCAAAGTCACTTTGAACAGACTTGATAGTGACTTGAAATTGAGTTTGAACAAATTCACAAAATAGCTTGAAGGCATGTAAGGCTTCAGCCTTGGATTTGAGAAAATACAATCAGGTACACCTAGTACAACCATCTACAAAAGCAATGTAATAGTTATAGCCTGAACTAGTAGGAATGGGGGCTGGACCCCACAAGTCAGTGTAAAAAACATCAAAAGGTCTGTGGTATATTGTATCAGTTAGAGGAGCATACAACCTATGAGCTTTACCAAGATTACAGGAATTGCAAAAATCATGTTTATTAGATGAATGTATATTACAGAGCTTTAGAACATGAGCAACAGAAGAAAAATTTATATGTCTGAACCTATTATGCCATATCATAGTATTGTTACAGTTATTAGAAGACATGGAACTTGAGTGAGAAGCAACATAGCTTTGAACAGCAGAAGTAGCACTCAAGTTGTGTTGCAAATTGTGAAACCTTGTGAGCTTTAAGGCTAGATGAGGAAAACAGTAGAGACCACTAGCATCTAAAATTCCTTCCACAATGATTTGATCAGAACCCTGAGATTTAATATAACACTTGTTAGGAAGAAACTCAAACACAACATTGTTATCACTAGAGAACTTGGAATCAGACAATAAATTTCTAGTGATTGAGGGAACATGTAGAATATTGATCAATTTCAACTTATAATTAGGAATAAGACTAGAGACAACTTGAGATGAACCTACAGATTCAATGTTAAGGGTTTGACCATTTCCCACATACACCCTATTAGGCCCTACATACTTGCATTTGGTATGTAAAAGAGAATCATAGGGGGTTAGGTGGGGAGAAGCACCTGAATCAGCAAACTAAGCTTGGGATTCTAGTTCTGCAGGCAATGAGTACTCTTGAGGGAAAGGCTTTGGTTTACCTGTAGTAGCCATCATTGCCACGGTTTGAGCTTCTTGAGCAGTTTCTTGAGTTGACGAATTTGTGGGAGTTGAAGTCTTGGCAGCTTTTTACTGGTCACTTGAAGAAGAGGGAGGCATATAGTTCTCATCAAATCTATGCCAGCAGGTAGTGACAACATGTCCATATTTTCCACACAGTTGGCAAGTAGGTCGATTACCAGTTGTGTGTCTGCCATTACCACGATAACGCCCTCGATTCGACCTGCCACGACCACGATAGTTAGAATAAGCTCATCTGGAGATATTCTCAGTTGGACTGGTATGAGCCACATTGGCAGCAACATTTGCAGTGGCGAGTTCTTGATGATATTTGTCAAGATGTGCTTCTTGCACATACAATAGAGCTTCAACATCACATAGCGTAGGGGGCGGCGAACACACACACTTTTTCATAACAAAGGGATTATATTCCTCAGGTAAACCATCAAGAATAGAATCTACCTGATCTTATTCAGTAATCGAGTCACCTACTGCTAGTAAGGAATTCGCAATGGCCTTGATGCGTAACATAAATTTAGTAATCGATTTGTTACCTTTCTTGGTAGATTTGAGCTCGACACGAAGTTGACGAACCCTAGGTTTCATCTGTGCATTGAAAAACTGATGAATCTTGTCCCAGACCTCAAAAGCATGTTTACACGCGAGAAGCCTTGGTAGAACAGATTCAGGGATGGTGGATAAAAGCCAGATAAAGACACCTTGATCTTGTACAACCCAAGCTTCATATTCGTCAGAAATCACACCTTCAAGTCGATCTTGAGTTGTTTTGTGCTTCAACGGGATCTGAGGATTAACAACCAATTTGTGCATCTTTTGAGACAAAATCACACCTTCAACCTGTTGATTCCATAAGAGATAGTTGTTCTCCTGCAACTTGATTGAAAGCTTCGGCCCGAACGAATTCGCAGTTTTGGTGGTTGTGAACACAGTTGAAAGATCTTGAGAATTTTCCTTGTTAATAGATTCTTGATTCTCAGACTCAGTCATTGTTGAGTAAAGAACACCGTGAGTTGATGAAGATGATGAATCAGAGAGAAGCAGAGGAAGAAACGATAAGGATCGATTCCGCGAATGATACCATATTAAGCTATGAACTCAGTTCATGCTTTGTACTTTGTGCTATAACAGAAAGAATGATACAGAGGCTTTGCACACTGCTGCTATTACAATAGTATTTGATACATTAAATTAAAATTGAGAGAAAGCTAAGTCTAGCTTTATATACAAGAGATGCAAAACGGAAACTGTTAGAATTAACAGCTAACAACTAAACACTAACAACAACTAACTTCACAGTAACAGAAGTTATCCGCACTTCTCTAACACTTACTATCATTTCTCATATTAAGCCTAGTATTAAGTGATCATGGACTTCCTACAAATCCTTTTTAATATGTCCATTTTTACGGTGCGACCTACCACCTTTTCCTATATTACCTTCCTAAATTACGAGTGAAAATTCAAGTATATGCAAGGAGACTCAACATTTATCACATGAATTTTAATTAAATCCTCTCGAAACATACGTCCATGCATCCTCACTATCTCGGATTATGTCTAAGTATCCAAGACATCACTACTATGCATAGTTTCAAATTGCGGTTGTGATTGCGGATGCGGTTGCGATTGCGGATGCGGTTGCGGCTATTATGGCTGTTGCGATGTGGATTGCGATCGTTGCGGCGTGAATTTATTTTTATCAACATAAAATAGTATATTTTATTATATGTATTAGGTTTCATATGTCATTTATTGTTGCGGACTGATGCAGTACGATGCAAGCAAATGCGGTCCTTGCGGTGTTATGATGCAGTCGTTGCGACGTTATGATGCGGTTTTTAGTGTGACTTCCAATCACACTGCAATTACAGTCTAATTCGGATGCAGATACTACCGCAACCGTAATATTGCGGCCGCATCAAGTGATGTCGTCCGTAATTTAAAACCATGGTACTACGTTTCTCTTAGAATAATATAGGGTTACTCACTTGTGATTTGACTTAGTTAAAATACAACATCACACAAACATTAAATAATTATTCATCATTACTCTATTTCTTGTGCCGGGTGAAACATAGCTTTATCTACTCCTTAATCATCTATAATTGTCACCTTGAAACCTAATGGAAGTGGGTTCACCCATTTAGGGAGTTTGGGGCAAGAAAACATAATAAAAGTGGGAAAAGTGAAAAATCCAGGGTGTGTCTATAGCTACTGCTACGACCCGTAGACAAAATAAAGAAACCCCCATACAAAAATCCAAATTCTGCTATAGTCAGTCATAGGTACTACTAGAGTCAGCTGTAGCTACTACTACGGTCTGTAGCCAACCTCAAAACACACCTCTTACAACATCATGATGCAGCTTCAGTCTAGATATAGCTAATGCTACGACCCATAGCCAAACCCATTAAACTTCAACGGCCTTTTGTGGCTAAGGCTACAATCTGTGGGTAAACTCATAATTCATACCCTTTCCATTTGATGTATTTTCTCGACATCCTAACCTCACGTTCACACTACTAACACGTCATAACACAAGGATGACATGTAATAAACATTGAAAAGCGTGAAAACACATATACCCTCCGGTCACTATTATAAGCAACAAAAACCTTTGTAGATTCATCGAATAAATGATGTATCTGAACATTGTATTATATATCAGATACATCAAATATTCAATGAATCTAAAAAAAAATTTGTTGTTTATAATAGTGACCAGAAGGTGCAACAATATAAATAAATCAAATCATAATCCCTTAACCATGTGCAAAAACTTTATTTGATCTAACCCGACTCAGGCCTAGAGAACCCCCGTCATTGAGTCATCAAAATTATCAATTATAGAAGATGATGATGATAATGATGCTTGGTGTTTTTCCTTTCCTCTTCTTCAAATATTTACCTTTATTGAAATTCAAACAAGATCGTTAAAACCATGCTTCCTCCTCATTTCTTTATGATCAGTAATTCACAAGGAAGTGTGGAGCTCTTCATCTTCAATAATCAAGTTTAAAGTACAATCTATATGATGTTTTCTTAACATGTAATGATGGAAACTTGGAAACGTCACTTCCTTCCCTTCTTCTCCACGCACACTCTTTCTCTCTATCAATGCACTCTCCTCTTGGAAAAACTTTATTTCTACAACTATACTTGAGTTTTTATGATAACAAAATATTGAGAATAATTTTGAACTCTAACAATTTTGTTGAGTATGCAGAAATTAGAACTCAGATTTTGACTTTGAAGATGTCCAGACTCTAAACTAAAGGATAAACTTAAAAGTGTGTTTATAAAGATCACTTCAACAATATATTTGAAATAATGAAGGTTCAAACATCTTAGATCATCAACAATCCATGATGTTAAAGATTTTCATCAACCAAAAGAAAAATAATAAGGGGATGAAGAAGAGGCAGCAAGGAAACTAAAACAACAAATTGAATCAAATGATTGATCAAGATATCATCAAGATCAACCATCCATTTTGGTGGATTAGGGTTTTCACTCCATAAACACTAAAGATCCATTGAGCTTTATGAAACTTCACCAAATCAATTAAGATCCAAGTCAAACAGAAGTCAACAAAGGCCAAACAAAATCAAAATGCAATAATATGAATTAATATGCATCAAAATGATTTTTAAAATGAATTTTAAAATTAAAATAAAAAGATTCATCTAACAAGATCACAAATGACAAAAAAAATCCAGAAATTCAGAAACAACTCAAGAATGCTATGCAAAAATTTTGAGTTTTTAAACGCATAAAAATATTTTTTAACTAATTAAAATACATGCAAAAAGAAGAAAATCATGAAAAATATCAAATGACAAAATAAAAAAATGAAAAATATATCATCAGAAAGAGAAAAATAAAATAAAATTTTAGAAATTATTTTGGTATTTTTTGGATAAAAAATGAAATTACTATGAATTTTTAAATGAAAATGCAATTAAAAATCAAAATCAAAAAATAAAATAAAAACTAAAAAACCAGACACGTTGGATCTGATCTCATTAATTGACGTGACAGATTCAACGTGCCTTAGGTGAGGACGTACCATGGAAATTAGATCAGAAAACACACCAGAACAAATTCAAATCTTGCCAATGAAAACATTTCAAATTGCCAACGTGTCTGCCACCTCAAGTCATCGTCCAACCTCTCCGATCATCTTCTTCGGTGAGTTCTCACAGGAGAATCCACAAATGGTAAAGATAGATCATGAAAACTATGCCATTGTGACCGTCTCATCAAGGTGAACTCAACCTCACTCTCCATTTTCATTTATTGAAAAGGAGTAGAGAGAATTTTGAGGAAAATTAGAAGAACACAAAAATACGAAAACAAAAATTAAATGATGTAGAAGAAGAATCAACACCAGCTAGGTTAGGGGAAACATTCAGCAAGCAAAGGACTACATTGTAGTAACTTGTTTGAGTGAAAATGGAGCTTCAAAATACCTTCTTAAAAAGTGATCTGAGAAGCTCTGAAACTGGATTTGGTTTGAGCAATTCAGGGAATCTTAAAGTTTGGAATTTGTTGCAGAAGCTTTAGAGGAACACGATGAAGCTTATTGAAGCAAGAAATAAGAGTGAGAGTGGCTAGAAATTGAAACACGATAGCTTACTTTTTGCTAAAAATTTGAAGGTGGAGCAGGGGTTCGTGCACACCCTCATCATGCAAAAAGTGTGACTCTCAAGTCATCAAAACTCAACCAAAACCCGTGTTTCAAGTGCTAAACAACTTTTGGATACTTGTAAAACCTGATTAGACACTAAATTGAACATTAATTTAGCCTCTAATTGGAATTAGAACGAATCAAAAATCTGATCATGGAGCTTTCTTCAGTTTCAAGTCACCATGTTCACCTTAATGGGGCATCCTACTCAAGAGGCTTTTTTCCACCATTCTTCTTGAATTGTGTAGTCCTCTAGGCCTAGTTTACAATGTGCCAAGAAAGTATTCATTTGGACATCTGAGGAGAAAGTTATGATGTGTTGAAATTGGCATGAAAAATTGGTCATCATAATTAGAAAATTCTAAGTCTTTGAGGCAGAAGATGACCTATAATGTTCGAACAAATTACAAGGTCTTCTAGGCATAATTTGATCTTGATCATTGAAGCAAACTTATGGAGGGCAATGTAAATGAAATTTTGAGAAAAGAATCGGCTTCAAAGGATGAAAATCGAAGAAGTTGTGATCCTTAAAAGTTGAGAAAAAGTCACTTGAAAATATGTTAAATTTCACTAAGTCCATAAATGACCTATAATGTCTTCAAACTTTTGATTGCCCCCCAAGCATAATTGGCTCTTGTCGTGTAAAGAGAAGTTGTGGAGGATGTTGAGAAGAGTCATATGCAAAAAGAAGCACTAAAAAATATGGAGGATTGAAGAAAGTTGTAGTCCTTGGAACTTTGACTTGAAAAAGTTGAGTTTTTGGTCAAACCTTCTTGAACCAACTTGTATACTTGAGAATTTCTTGCACTTAAAGGCACATGGATGATCATATGAAACCAAAATAAGATGTGCTTGAATTTACTTTGATTAAATTGACCAAGACTTGAGATAACTTGTTGAAGAATGCATGGAAATAAACACATGAACCTTTGACTTTCTTGAGAAACAAGCTACACAACCTTGAAGTATTCTTGCTCAAAATGATATAGAATGATGCTTGAGAACTTAGACCTTGATATTTGAAGCCATATCTTGAGAAATAATTCCTTGGGAGTCAATGGATGTTCACACTTTGACTTGAAGTATCAAAACCCTAATTGAGGAATCAAGCATGGTGCCTCTGATGAAACCCTCTACCTTGCACAAAGCTTAGAGAAACAAGACATATTTTTTTCATTTTGATTAGTGGTTAGTTAATCAATAAGCATATAAACATGAAGATGAAATACACAAACACAAAAAAGAAGGGTGCTTGGTGATCTTAAAAACAAAAAACCCAAAGGATGAGAGGGAAGAACCAAATGTGATGTTGTTTGTGTAAAGATGCAAATGATAAGTGGAATCTTAGGGTTAAAAATTAGGGTATGACAATAAGCACACAATAAGTTTCAGCAATTTAAATATGTGAGGAATCTATTTCTACCTCTTATAATAGGATAAGAAGGGTATTTAAAAGTAGACAAGCAATCATAAACCTTACCATGCCCACCTTCATCATTTCTAGAAACTTTAGTATGCCTTGTTTGCAAATTAGGATCAAAATACATGGAAGCGAATTTGGAAATCTCTTATAAAAGATATGCTTCACAAATAGATCCTTCCTTATAATGAACGTTTCTTTTGAAATATAACATACACCTCTCAAATGGATACATCCTTAAGGGTGTGCAAAAAAACTGGTTATGTTTATCCAAATTGTTCCACTTTGAAAAATTCAAACCAAATACTACATTATAAACGTGGGTATCCATTTCATTATCAAAATATAAACCGGTACTCATAATAATAATAATATGGTTTAGTTATTGGGTACCCAAATTTTATTGTGCTAAATTTATATGTTTGTCTTGTTTTGTGTTAAATTTATACATTTTAAGGACCTCTTTCTCTCTCTCTCTCTCTCTCTCTCTCTCTCTCTCTCTCTCTCTCTCTCTCTCTCTCTCTCTCTCTCTCTCTCTCTCTCTCTATATATATATATATATATATATATATATATATATATATATATATATATATATATATATATATATATATATATATTTAAAAAATGACATTTTTATTTAAAGAATATACCTGCCTACGTGCCTGAGATGCCCACACATCAACCCTATTGCCACAAACTTACACAACAAGCCATAATCACATTAGATATTACAAACACATTTCATATAGATTAGTGACCAAAAAATATTGATTGTTAGAGTGCTATCACCAACTAAAATACAAAACCATGTACTCATTTAATAAAAATACAATTCAGCTTTTTCTATTTTACAGAATAATTTTTTTCTGATTTTTTAATTTTTTTTTTTATTATATTTTTTGGAATAATTTTTTTTTTCAGTTATTTTTTGAAATAATTTTTTATTTTAAAAAGTTAAAATCTCAAATTTAAGCATTTAAATTTAAAAATTAATATAAATTTAAAGGAAATAAAATTTAAATTTAATAAAATAATTTAGATTAAAATCAAAATCCATTTAGAATCGGTTTTAAATCAGTTCGAAACCGATTTTTATGACAAGTGGATTGGTTTATAAACTATAACCATAAAACACTACAACAAAAACGTTGTGTTGCTAGGTGTTAATCACCTCGCAAATCTTAAAATCATCCCGCAACGTGAAATTTCCAAGAGTTCCTATCACTTCGCAAAAACGCTGGTCACAACTATGCAGCTGAAGGAAAATCACCTCGCAACTTGATGAGTAAAAATTACCTCGCAAGTTACTGAGTAAAAAGCACCTGGCAACGCACATTTAACAAGTGGTTCAGTCTGGAGCGCAGAGCAAAGCAGTCTGGAGTGTAGTGCGCAGAGCAGTACTTTACTGAGTGATTTCCACCTTGCAATGCATGCTTTTTGCTGAGTGTTTTACACTTGGCAACATTGCTGAGTGTAATTCACCTCGCAACAATGGACTTTGTTGAGTGTATTTCACTTGGCAACGTTGTTGAGTGAAATTCACTTCGCAACATGTTTTATGTAATTAAAAAAATAATTATTATACAATTATATATTATAGAATATTATTGAATAAAAAAATTATATTTAGTATATTTATATATAGTATAATAAATTTATAATAATATAATATATAATATTTTTTTATTCAATAATATTTAAATTCAAAATTAATTAAAAAACGCAATAAATAAACATAATTAAAAATATTACAATTTTTTTTTTGCATGTTTTAGCCAGGTGAAAATAACCTTGCAATTCATACATTTGTCAAATGTAAATCACCTAGCAACAATATATATTCTAATAATAAAATTCTAAAATTAATCCTCATATTCTTCATCATCATCTTCCTCACTTTTGTTGACGGCTTCACCATCTTCTTCTTGTTCCACGTTCTTGTTTACCGCTTGGCCACCAACCGATCCAAATCCACCAACTCCGCCATATCCACCGAAACCTTGAGTTCCACCCTTATAGCCATAAGTTGGATTCTTTTGTGATAGCAACATAAACTCTTGCATTTGTTGTTATGTAGCTATCATTTGCTCTTGTGAAACTCTCAAGGCTTCCTGCAACTCCAATTGTGTTCTCCTCATTTCTTCCATTTCAGCCTTTTGCACAACTTCACGTGTCGCTGCTTCGAGTTCTATTGCCTCACGTGCTGCCTCACCTTGACCTATTGTCTTATGGTTTCTGCCATTTTAGGGGTTCTCAAGGGGACGCGATGACCCTTCTCCATCTGCAATTCTTGTGAATAAACTTATATTCCCGGTTCTATAGTTGGCGGGTAAAGTTCCAACACCATAAATTTTCCCATTTTTTTCTTTCCGCCAGCTGTATCTACCCATACATAAACATCAAGAGTTGGATCTATAGGATGTGGACCCCTAGGAACAGCATACTGAGGATGTTGAGATTTAATTTTCTTGTACCCGTTTATGATACTCCTTCTACACATAAGTAGAAAATTAAATTAAATAATAGACTTTATATGATTTAGTTAAATAAAATAATAAAATAAAATATTTAAATATTGATAATAATTTACCTAAGTATCTCTGGCACGCTCGTTGCTATACTCTCAGTTTCTTCCTGTATAAGTTCTTTGATGAACCTCGCTCAATAATGGGGTTCTTCCCTTCTGAACAACCTAAAAAATATAATTAACTTTTTAATCAAATAAATATAATAAATAAGAATATAATTTTAAAAAATGGTGAAATGAAAATATAATTACCATATTTTAAGCAAGTTGGGCGATACTAATACTCTAGCTCTATGATTGGGGTCTCTATTTTCATATGCTCTATGTTGCTTTGCTTTTGTAGATTTAGCCTTAAACTCTTCTGAATTCCAATAAGCACGCATCTCATCAAAGACATCCTGGCCCATCCATGGGGGCGAATTGCTTTTTGTTCCCAACCAATTCTAGCATGCCTAAGCATGTCAGAAAGCCGGGCCTATGGTCTCTTCCTAAAATTATGTTCAATCAATGGCTCATCAACTATTTTCCATGTGCACTTCTCCTCCGATATTGAAATAATAATAATAATTAAAACAAAATAGAAAATTAAAAAAATAATTACTTAATGATTACTTAAAAAACATACCCAAAATTTATCAAACTATTTTTTATACAAGTTTTTATCCGTCCGATAAAGTTGTCCAAAAGTCTTCCAAGGATGTTTGTATAACTCATGAATGATCTCTCTTATGCTTACTGCAGCAGACCTACTCGGCAAGAAACTAAACAACAATAACTTGAATTAATATTAAATTTAAAAAAAATGATAACATGTAAATATACTTAAAGTATAAGAAAGGAACTTACGAGATTTCTTTTGGCACAATAACCCATCTACCATCAAT
The DNA here is from genome assembly GCA_022829125.1 of Lathyrus tuberosus. Classification (NCBI taxonomy): domain Eukaryota; kingdom Viridiplantae; phylum Streptophyta; class Magnoliopsida; order Fabales; family Fabaceae; genus Lathyrus; species Lathyrus tuberosus. Next base: position 9,048,135 of record JALAZF010000201.1, on the reverse strand, counting down.
CTTTGCATAATGAACTTCCATCGCAGACACATCCACCTCCTCAATGCCCTCCAACTCTTCCTCCTCCTCCTCCTCCTCCTCGCAATTCTCCTCCTTCTCCTCTGACTGATGGGACGTGGGTACATGTGAGGGATGCGGGGGGTGGGAGAGGTGTGGGCTGTGGGATCCCCCAGCTTGATGGGACGTGGGTACATGTGAAGGAAATGGGAAACTAGATCCCCTAGGCTGCATGTATGGTGTGGGTACAGGTGAGGGAAATGGGATACTAGATCCATCTGGCTGAATGTATGGTGTGGGTACAAGTGAGGGAAATGGAATACTAGACCCGACTGGATGCATGTATGGTGGGGGAACTTGATGGGATGATGCAGTTGGTATAAAACCTGGTGGATAGTCTTGTGTGGTGAGTAATGAAGTGAAATATGAGGGAAAGTGCTCGTAGCCGGCTGATCCCCTTGACTAGATTGAGGCAAAGGACAATACAAAGATGAAGGAGGCATTTCACGTACAATTACCCTCGTGCGACGGGCCTTACCCTTACCTTTATCAGCACGGGGTGGCATTATGTCTAATTAAAAGAAAATAATATAAAATATTTAATAAACCAACACAACAATATATATTATAAGTAAAAACATCAACCACATTATTTGAATTTAAATTAAAAAATATACATGATAAATTAAAAAAATGATCTATTCAGATTTTATATCCTCGTGATCTAATTCAACATTCTCTTCGAATTCAAATTCATCGTTCTCATCATCCACATTATTTGCTGACAACAAAATAGACGGATATACTTGTTGACCCTCAACCACGTCATCACACAAACTTGGAACTTGTTCAACTTCAATCACATCATTAATTTGTGAAATTTCATCAGCTTGGTAGGCAACGTCTTCTAGAATAATATCGCCAGTTTCAATATGACCTAATGGTTTTGATTTGATTACAACACACCAGCCACGCTTACCTCGCTGATTTGAAGGATAAGGGACATAATACACTTTCCTTACAGAATGTGCCATAATAAAAGGGTCATAATGTTTGTACCTTCGGTCCATTCGAATCTCTACAGCGTTATATTTTTTTAATTATTTTTGTCCCTCTAGTTGATCGATCATACCAATTCAAATAAAACAAGATAACTTTGTTTTCTGAGTCCAAATAATTGTATCCCAGCTCGTAAATGTGTGTAATGACACCATAGGAGTCATCTTCACCACCATATGTAACTCCTTTTACAAATACACCAGTGTTTATGGTTTTCTTCCCTTTTGTCGATGTTTGAGTGTGAAATTTATATCCATTTACAAAGTATGTATGCCATTCGTTCACACATTGTGCAGGGCCTTCAGACAAGTTTCTCAAATGGAGTATTTGTGGAGACGGTTCAACATTACATGCCACTTGTTGCCTAAAACATGAAGGGAAATAAGCATGTATGTCAGTGGTTGTTGCTTGTTCACCGGTGGTTTGAACATAGTGGGTATTAAATGCCCTGAATCGAAGCACATTAAAATTAAGTTAGAAGATAATAATATTATATTCAATGCGTCGAAAATAAATATGCACTTGGTATACTTACTCAAGGTATGGTTTAACTTCAACGCAATTAATCAAGACATGAACATGAGCAGAGTGCAATTCCTTTTCTGTCAGCCAATGCACATTCTTATTTCCAGTATGACGACCAAAAATACCGAATATTGATAAGGTAAATTGACTTCTTTATGTAACATTAACTTTATTCCTTATGATTCTTGGAGTTAACATCATGTGATAGAAATAATGAGAGCAAAAATGTGATGTTTCCTGATGCAAGTAATGTGCACATATTGATCCTCAACTTTAGTCTTATTTTTCACTGATTTCTTTGAATCACCCATGAATCTTTCGAATGGATACATCCACCTATATTGAACTGGAACACCAAGCCAACCTTCATATTCAAGATGTAGAGGAAGATGTTCCATGGAATCGAAAAAAATAGGGGGAAGAACTTGTTCTAACTTGCAAAGATTGACAGGAATATTTTGGTCCAACTTAACCATGTCATCTACGCTTAAAGTTGACGCAAGAATATCTCAAAAAAATGGCTAATTTCTATCAGTGGATTAAGCACATGTCCTGGTAATGAGCTAAAGGCAATTGGAATCAATCGTTCCATGAAAACATGGCAATCATGACTTTTCATTTCATGCAACTTTCTAGTGTTGGCATCAGCACACCTTGCCAAGTTAGAAGCGTAACCATCAGACATTCTCAACTCATTTAACCATTGGCACACTGCTTTAGCTTCTTGGGGAGATAGACTATAATTAGCCTTGGGTTTTAAATATTTCCCATTCGGTTGAATCTTCAACTCCAAGTCTTTTCAGTCGCACATAATTTCGATATTCAATCTAGGCTTCTCGTTGTCTTTTGTCTTGCCATTGACATCCATCACTGTGTTAAAAATATTATTAAAAAAATTCTTCTCAATGTGCATAACATCAAGATTATGCTGCAACAAATTATCTTTCCAATATGGGAGGTCCAAAAAAATGCTTCTTTTTGTCCAGTTGTGCGTCTCCCCGTATCCTGGAATCTTGCATACTTTTCCATAGTCTGTGAATTTTGGTAAATCCCAAACCATGTTCCATACTTCAACAGATGTCAAACGGGGGGAGGCTGATCGGTTACTTCTTCACCTTTCTTGAAAGCATTCTTATATCTTCTAAAAACATGGTTTTGTGGTAGGAATCTACGATGACAATCAAACCACGAACTTTTCCCTCCTTTTTGCAATGTAAACGCCTTTTTGTAGTGCATGCAATGGGGACATCCCATTTTACCATGTGTACCCCAACCAAACAACATGGCATATGCAGGAAAGTCATTAATTGTCCACATCAGAGAAGCTCGCATATTAAAGATTTGTTTACGAGATATGTCATACATTCGTTCTCCAATCCACAACCTCTTTAAATCATCAATTAAGGGTTGTAAATACACATCAATCCTGCTTTTGGAATTGACGGTCTTAGAATTAGGAAAGTAAAAAACATGTAAGGATTTGTCATACACATCTCAGGAGAGAGGTTATAATGGGTAACGATAACTGGCCAACAAGAATATCCAATTGCTGACATTTGGACATATGGAGTGAAACCATCAGAGCACAACCTAAGTCGGACATTTATGGGTTTCGCAACAAATTTAGGATGCATCCGATCAAAGTGCTTCCATGCCTTACCATCAGATGGATGTCGCATCGTGCCTGAACTAATCTTGTTTGTATGATGCCATGTCATTTGATTAGTACTATGCATCGAAGCAAACATTCTCTTCAACCTTGGTATTATCGGCAGATAAAACATGGATTTTACTGCTACACATTTTTGCTTACGTTCAACTTCTTTACTACGAACTTGATACCTCGGACTCTTACAAAACTTACATTCCTCCAACGCCCCATCATTAGTACTAAATTCATTGTCGTAAAACAACTTGCAACCTCCAATGCAACAATCAATATTTCTAACTTATAAACCCAACTTCGACCCCAACCTCTTTGTGTCATAAAAACTTGTAGGTAAATTTTCTTTCTTAGGAGTCGCATCCAACATCATTTGAGTAAAGAATTCCAAACACTGATCAGGAACATTCCAGTTTGACTTCGCAGCTAATAATCTCACACACATTGATAACTTAGAGTCTGACGAACCCTTAAACAATGGGGTATTTATTTCTTTCAACAAATGATAAAACTTTTGTGCTTTCTCATTCGGCAACTCTTCCCCATCAAAATCTTGTTGCTCATCGTAGGTCACATTCACCCCAAAAGCATCACCAATCATGTCTTCGATTAGATTAAATTGTTCATGAGATGTCTAAACCCAATAATTTTTCATAAAACCCTTTCTCTTCAAATGATTTTCTACTTCTTCTGGATCATTGATTATACGTCTATACCCACATTTAAGACACAAACATCTTACTCCTCCTTCACTTCGACAACATTCTTGACCAAGCACAAATATAATAAATCCTTTAACTCCTTCCTCAAAATGTGGTTTAAATCCACGTCGTCCAGGATACATTCGATCATACATCCAGCTACGATAGTACTTATAATATTCCATTCTGCACGTTTACAACATTGTTGCCATTATAATCTGACAAGGTCTTAATCAATTGACCAATTTGGAAATTTTGGTCAATTATATCAAATACCTATATAATCAATTGACCAATTTGAGAATTTTGGTCAACTATATCAAATACCTATATAATCAACACTAACTAAAAAATATCATAAATTATATGGACTACTCTTAATTATTTATACAATTACATACATATATAATAGACATTAACTAATAAATATTAACAATCATATGGATTACTCATGATTCTTTAAACACTAACATACATATATAATAAACATTTACTAAAAAAATAAAAAATTATACGGACTACTCATGATTATTTGAACACTAACATACATATATATTTTTACAAACAATACAAATAATACTAACACTAATACTAATTAATAAATCAATTAAGTTATATATATAAAAAAAAAGAATAATATATATGTATAACAAAATAATCTAATTAAAGATATTAATTATTTATTCTATTTAATAAAAAAGTAAAAATAAATGAAAATAAATTATTTATTTATTCTATTAATTATAAATGTACAATAAAATAAATACTTTTTTTCTGTTTATTGAAAAAAGTTAAAAAAAAGGAAAAAACATTTAATTTTTTAAAAAATTATTTAACTTTTTAATTCTATTTATTTTTTCTGCGTTATTAAAAAGATAAAAAAAAGAAAAAGAAAAGAAAATAATATTGCCTTTATATTCTGTTTTATATTAATTATTATAAAATAATATATGTATAATAAAATAAATTAATATTTTTCTGTTATATTCTGTTTTATTATAAATTTTTATTTTAAATTAATTTTTATGTTTTATTCTCTTTTGTAATAAAATAAATAATATTTTTCTTTATTAGAAATTAATTTTTTTGTATAATAAAATAAAATAATATAAATTTTTATTTTGTTTTATTATATATGTATAATTAAAAAACAAAATAAATTTAATTATTTATTCTGCTTAATAAAAAAAGTAAAAAAAAAATGAAAAAAAATGAAAAGAAAAATAATACATTTATATTTGTATTCATTTTTATATTATTCATTATAAAAATATAAAAGAAAAAATAATTTATTTTATAAAAGAAAATAAAGATATCTAAAAACAAAATAGTATAAATTTTTATTCTATTTTATTAAAAAAAAAACTGAAACAATATTATGTAAAAACTATAACATATAAACCACTAAAATTAAATTTCTAACATACATAAAAAAATTTAACATATAAACAATTAAAACTAAAACTCTAATATACAAACGACAACAAGGCCAAAATAAGCTACAAGAAAAGTAGTAAAAGTTGATAAAAAATAAATACCTTTTGATGAAGAAGACCAGGAACGAATTACCACCGGAGAGGAAGTAAAAAAAAATTGATGAAGAAGAAGAATGAAAAATTGTGTGCAGGTAAGAGATAAGTGTGAGAGGTAAACATAATAAATAATCCTGCCTGCCTCATGACTGTTATGCCTTGGAAATTGTGCATGTAACATTGCTAGGTGATTTTCACACCGCAACATTGTTGGATTATAATCACGTCGCAATGCATGCAGTTGCAAGGTGGATATCACCTCACAACTTTTCTGACGTTGCTGAGTAAAAAACACCTTGCAACACTTACTGTCACATGGCTGTCCCTTCTGCTCTGAATGGACATGCCACAACGTCTTTATTTTTTGAAATTTGACAAAAAGGATTGCGAGGTGTCTGCACGTGTCAAACATTGTTTCAAAAATTCAGTTCCCTCCATATTAATTGCGAGGTGAATTATTTAATAAATTATATATATATATATATATATATATATATATATATATATATATATATATATATATATATATGCATTGTGGGGTGTTTGGCATGCCGCAACACTATTATTTTGTTCAAATTAACGCATGTAATATTTAACAGTCAAATAGTTAAAGGAACATTGATGGCTCACTGAGGATTATACTGGTTCGGTGTTTTCGGCTTAAACTCCTAGTTCTAGGACTAGGGGCCTTGGCATTGTTCGAGTATCAATCCGAAGTTGGCTTTCGTTTTGTTCATGTATTAGCGCAGAAGATAGAATCGTGCTAAGAAATGGAATGGAAAGTAGTTGAAGGAAGAAAGAGTAGGGTGACAAACAAACTCAGATTTTCGGTTTGAAAGGAAAGGAATGGAAAGCGTTTAGGTGGAGGTGAAAGAATCTCTTCATTTTTCTTCACTGAGATCCCTGAACATTTTGAAGCAAAAGAAATGGCTAGTCTGTTCAGGGAGTTTGGAATATTGGTGGAAGTATTCATTCCGGCAAAGTTGGATAAGAGAGGGAAACGTTACGGCTTTGCAAGATTCAGAGATGTGGAAGACGAAAGAAGATTATCAATCCAGCTAGATAACATCCAAATCTTTGGCAGAAAGATTTTTGTAAACATCCCGAGGTTTGACAGAAGAATAATAACAGAAGGTTTGGGGAAGGATACTAACCTAAAGAGGAAGAGTGTACTTATGTGGAGAAAAAGAGAGCTTGGGGAGGAGTCAGGCGAGATAGTTCTTATCTGGAGATAGCAAGGAAGGGATATGACACGACTAAACACTTCTCTTACTCAAATCATGGAGCCAAACCCAGGGAGTTTAAGAGCCCTAGGACTGAGTGGCAGGGACTCTCCTTCAAGATAGAAGACAAAGATTTGATCCGGTATGAGAAAGCCTACGTCGGAGAAATAAAAAAATCAGGAAACTCCTACAACATCCAAGATATATTTCATAAAGAAGGATTCTTTCAAATCAAGGTGACTCCTATGGGCGCAAACATGTGCCTTCTTGAAGACATTATTGAGAATACAACGACTAATTTGCTTAGAGAGGAAGAAGAATGGCTTCTGAACTGGTTTGATGACATAAGAGGTTGGTCTCCCCAAGAAGTGGATAAAAAGAGGCTTCCATGGGTGAAGTGTTTCGGTATTCCATGTCATGCCTGGAAAAATGAATTTTTCAAATACATCTCAAGTAGCTTCGGTGAGTTCGTGTGTTGTGATGAAGAAACGAATTCTCAGGCTAAGTTTGATGTGGCTAGGATCCTGATAAGAACAAGATATATAAGCAATTTAAACGAGATTGTTAATGTTGAGATTAATGAGGCGTTATTTTGTATTAAGCTAGTGAAGGATAATCATGGCCCAAAAAGAATTATTCTAAATGAGTCAAAGAAGAAGATATTTGATGAATCAGATGAATCCATGGTTGACGAAACGGAAGAAGATTCAGATGATGAGGACAGGGGTAGAGGAGATTCTATCAATGAGGACAATGCGGGAAAAGAAGTAGATTCACATGAACCAGAAGAAGATGGGAAAGAGGAGAGTACAACGAGGTCTGCTGGGTTGCACAATTCTCAAGGTGGTGCTCATGACAACTTGGGAAACACAAACAACTTTTCTAGAAAGGCATTTTTTGGAGGGTTTGGGGGAGAATGTCAGACTGCAGAAAAGTTTGCCAAGGAGGTGGCATTTATTGGAGAGGCGGAGAAAAGTGGCGTGATGGGACCAGAGGATGGAGGGAATGTTAGTAGGAGGGAAGTAAGAAGTGACGTTGATTTAGTTGTAGGGCCAACTGATGTGAATCATTCAGGAATAGATAAGTCTACTAAGGATATTGGGTTGAAGGTGGGCTTAGAAATGGGTTATAATAAGCATGAGGTACTTAGGCCCATTATAGCTTCTGGGCCTGGATTCAAAATGAAGGAGCAGAAATCAATACTGGTATCAAGAAAAAAGAAATCTCTGGATGAGATTTATGAAAACTTACAGATTCCATACACTCCCTCTTTATTTTCAGTTCTATTACACTCTTCCAATAAACAGAAATCGGTGAAGGCCTTAAAGGAAGCAGATGTTGGTCTAACTTCTAATTCATCTCAGAGGAGTAGCAGTGAATCGAAATTTTCAGGAGGATCTGTACTATGTGGAGGTTCTATATCTGACAAAGATGTGGAACAAGGAAATGACAGGGTGAAGAGAAGGATTGAAGATGTGCCTGGCAAGGTGTGGTCAAATCTCAAGAGTCTGGGAATTGAAGGTGAGGAGGATGATGAAGTTCTTGAAGGATTATTGAGAAGGATGGAAGAACAAGATAGAACCAAGGGTGAGATTCTGAGGGATGCAACTATTAGGGTCTCATAAATATAACAACATACAATATAAGAGGGTGCAACTCTTCGATTAAAAGAAGAAGAGTTAAACAGCTTGTTGAGAGAAACAATATAGAGTTCTTAATGTTATAAGAAACAAAGTGCCAAGAAATGGAGGAAGGTGTTATCAGTAGCATGTGGGGCAAAGGAAATTTTGGATGGTCAGCTTCGAGATCCATTGACCAGTCGGGAGGTATGCTTTCTATCTGGAATAAGAATTCCTTTTCATCTGTATTCAGTTTTGTTGGCAGTGGATATTTGGGCGTGTTTGGTCTTTGGAGGGGAAAACCTATCTACATTGTAAACATTTATTCCTCTTGTATCATTTCTGAAAAAAGAAAACTATGGGAGAAGTTGATTAATTTGAAGTCTAGTATACCTAGAGGGGAGTGGTTATTAGGGGGATTTTAATTATATTAAATCCAAGGAGGAAAGGAAAGGGAGAGGGGTTTATAAACAATCAGAAATCGAGGAGTTTGAATTATTTATATATGATATGTCCATGATTGATCTTCCTGTTATTGGAAATAGATTCTCTTGGTTTAAGGCCAATGGATCTTGTAGTAGTAGATTGGATAGGTTTCTTCTGGATGAAAGTTTAAGTGAAAGATGGAAAGCTGTGAATCAGAAGGTTGGGGAGAGAGACATTTCTGATCATAGGCCTGTCTCACTAAGTCTAAATGATATAAATTGGGGCCCCAAACCTTTCAAAACCTTAAATGCTTGGTTTGATCACCCTAAGTTCCTTGACTTTGTTAAAGATTGTTGGTTCCCAACTAGTGGCCAGGGCACTGCTGAAAGCATTCTGATCCAAAAACTTATTTCGCTTAAAAAAGGATTGAGGAAATGGAATTTGGAGGAATTTGGATTAATTGATCTTAAAATTGAGGAGAATGTGAAGAAGATCAATGAAGTGGAGGAAGTTTTAGGTGGGGAGGAGGCTGATATTTCTGAAGAAAAGTTGAGGTTGAGGGGTGCAGCTGTAGAGGCAATGTGGAACAGCTTTCATTACAAGGAAAGCATTCTAAGACAGAAAGCAAGAACTACATGGCTAGAGGAGGGAGATAACAACACTAAATATTTTCATTCTATCATAAACAAAAGGAGAAGGACAAATACTCTGTCAGCATTAAATGTTGGTCTGAGTGAAGAAGCTGGTGTGGATGTGGTGAAACACGTTATCCAACAATATTTTGCTAAGAAGTATATGCCTACAGCTCCAACACATAGTCTGGTAATGGATATGTCTCCATTATCTAAATTATCTGAGGAAGATAATCTATTCCTTTCTGCCCCTTTTACACCAGAAGAAATTTATGAGGCTCTAAAAGGTTGTGATGGGGACAAGAGTCCCGGGCCAGATGATTTTAATTTGAAGTTCCTTGGGAAGACTTGGGAGATTGTAGGTAAAGAATTTGTTGATTGTATCTCTGAGTTCCATGAGAAAGTTTCCCTGTCAAAACTTTTTGTTCAACTTTCTTTGTTCTTATTCCCAAAGTTGAGAATCCACAAAATCTAAAGGAGTTCAGACCCATAGCCCTTATTAGTTGTCTACATAAGATAATATCTAAGATTCTAGCAGGGAGGTTGAGAGCTGTCATACACAAATTGGTGTCTCCATCACAAACTGCTTTTGTTCCTGGGAGACAGTTATTGGATGGTGTTTTAGTTGCAAATGAAGTGATGGATTATGTTACAAAGAAGAAGAAAAAAGGTTACATGTTTAAGATTGACTTTGCCCAGGCCTATGATTGTGTGGACTGGAGCTTCCTTTTTCAAGTACTCAAAGCTATGAATTTCTGCTCTAAATGGAAAGATTGGATGAGGAGCCTGGTATGCAATAGTTTTGGATCTGTCCTTGTCAATGGGAGTTCATCTAAAGACTTCAGGATTTCTAGGGGCCTCAAACAGGGAGACCCATTATCTCCTTTCTTATTTGTGCTCATTACTGAGTGTATGTCTCTGTTATTTAAGAAAGCTGAGGAGCAAGGTATGTTGACAGGTATTAAGATTGAAAATGTGACAAGCATTTCTCTACTTCAGTTTGCTGATGATACCCTAGTATTATGTGATGAGGAGTGGTCAAATATCTGGGCAATAAAATCGATATTAAGAGGATTTGAAGTTCTATTTGGTTTGAAAGTAAATCATAACAAAAGTGTTCTCATGGGATTTGGTGTTGAGAGTTCTCAGACAGAGGCAACTGCCTCTTTTCTGAACTGTAAACCAGGCAAATTTCCTTTCAAATTCTTGGGTCTGGTGGTGAGGGGAAGACACAAATCGTATACTTTTTGGAAGCCGGTGATTATGTCTATCAAAAATCGCTTATCAACTTGGAGGGGCAGGCTGCTGTCTATAGGGGGTAGGGTAACTTTAATTAATTCAGTGTTAACAAACTTACCCATTCATTTCTTTTCTTTCTTCCTTGCTCCAACAAGAGTCATAAAGGAGATTCAATCAATACAAAGAAGATTCCTATGGTCAGGTGGAGAGGACAAACGCAGTGTGTCATGGGTGAAATGGTCATTGGTATGCAAATTTAGAAAACAGGGTGGGTTAGGAATAAAAGATATCTCCACTTTTAACAGGGCATTGGTAACAAAATGGATGTGGAGAATTACTAATGGCTCAGAGGCAATTTGGAGAGGAATCATAACTGCAAGATATGGAGGAGAGTTTTATAACGTGATCTTAAAGCCAACAAGGAGTAACACTAAGATCTGGTCTAGCTGGTGGAGAGACCTAATCAATTTGGCAAAACCTACTAACGAGCATGGCATGTTTGGTCAATTGATCTGGAAAATTGGTAATGGAAATCACACATCATTTTGGCACTCAAGGTGGACTGGTGGAGATGCTCTCAAATTTCAATTTCCTGTTCTGTTTTCCTCTTCTCCAAATCAGAACATCATGGTGAAGGAGTGTGGTTTTTGGAAGGATGACATCTGGAGGTGGGACTTCAACATGAACAATGCTATTCAGTCAGGGGCCGAGGAAAACTTGGTAGATCATATGATGGAGATCATAAATAATATAAGGATAATCAGGGAGCAGGAAGATGAGGTGGTATGGCCGACAAAAGAGGATAAAACATTTAGTGTGAAGGATTGTTATAGAAGTTGGAACAAAAATGGGAGGGAGGTAAACTTAGACAACAAGATTTTAGAGGCACTTCAGATCTTGTGGAGGATCAAGGCCCCTCTTAAAGTCTTGATTTTCGGCTGGAGATTACTAATAGACAGATTGCCTACTAGAGGAAACTTGAGCAGGAGAGGAGTGATAACTGATCCACATCAGTTATCTTGTGTATTTTGCTTCAAGGAGTTGGAAGAAACCAACCACATTGTGATTAGCTGCGATAAAATCAAACTATTATGGAAGGCTTTAGAAAACTGGTTTGGGATACACTTACCAAGGGGCTCTAACATTGCGGAAATGCTCATCAACTGGTCCAATTCAATCAAATTTGGTTCAACTCTTACATATATATGGCTGATCTCGTGCTGGTGCGTTTGGAAGACAAGAAACCAGGTGATTTTTAATGATGTCATTCCAAACCCTTCCTCTATTTGTGAGGCAATTATGTTGGTGTCTTGGAAATGGAAAAAGAAGAAATCCAAGGAAGTGTTCGCGGGGAGTTACTACGACTGGTTTAAGTTACCTTTGGATCTTACCAATCATAACTGTTAGTAGGCGTGGGGAGGGTGTGTTGATGAGACAATCAGATCTGGATTTAAAGTGGGTGCCATGGGAGGGTAGTTTTGTTTTTTTCCTTTGTATATTTTGCTGGTTTTGTTTCAGGTTGTGAAACCTTAAGAGTTTATGTCATTAAATCTGTGCATAGAAATGGTTTTTGACAGACTCATGTAGCTGGGGTCTTGTGGTCTTTTCATGACCTTCTGAATAAAACTTGATTATTAAAAAAAAAAACACTATTATTTTGTTAGGTGAATTTCATCCAGCAAAACCACCCAGCAAATATGAGTTTTTCTTGTAGTAAAAATGGATTGATTCATATTACATGATTATCCATACACACTCCTATACATCCTCATATATTGTACACGTCCTCCAACATTAACTTTACGTGCTCCATTACATCAAAGAATGTTGGAGGAAATGTTTTTCTAACTCGCAAAATATTTCAATAATAATTTTTTTTCTTTTCTAACTCGCAAAATATTTCAATAATAATTTTTTTTTCTTTCTCCATAACTCACACATGTTTAATTTATATACAACATGCAATGGTTAATGGTTCGGACATGCATCTTTTTTCTAGTATCCTAATGTCAGATTATTAGCCATTTTATTTTATTTATAAAACTTTTTAGGCAAATTTTCTTTCTCTGAAAGCATACTCTTAATTATGAAAATAAATCGATCATAACAATTCTAGCTCATGTTATACTCAGATTATGAATTTAAAATTTGCGTTACCGCGGAAGACTTTGTGTTCCTTTGGTACCCTCTTAGCAAGTTTGGGATCCTCTTCCAAGTTTTGATCCTATGAAAGATCATCATCCATTTCCTCTATAAACATATCAGCATATGGATTTCTAACTTCCCAATCTCTTGAATTACTATGCACCCATTGATTCTCACTACGAAAACTCCAATTTAAATATTCTTCCATAAATCCATATTCATACAAATGTTTCTCGACCAAAAAATGTTTGTTCCTTAATAGAATTTTTGCATTTAAAACATGGAGAAAAAATACCACCTAATGCATTTGCAACTCTTGTGTTTAATTTAGAACTCTCAATCAATTTATCAACTCCATTCTAAATTCAACAAAAAATAGACAAATATACACGAATACAAGCATCAAAATACAAACATTTAAACTAGAGGAATGCTATAATGACACTGGAATTTAAACACCGTAGTCATACACCGTATTTCATATGTTTCATTTTCAAGGCTGCACAAACTTCAATGTACATAAAAAATTAATAAAAGTGAAAAAAAGTATGTGGTAGTGTATTTTTATACTGTGTAGATGTTAAGTTTGGTGTCAATGTATCATTTCTCTTTAAACTATTTTCCAAAATTATTTTACAAAGAGAACCAAATCATAAAAAAAATACAATAGATACACACTTAAATTGATACAAATGAAATTACTATTATCATAACAGTAGTGACCACATGCATGTCAAATCTATGACCAATTGCCAGAATCACTTCAGTAGCTAGTAGCTGCATCTAGACTTTTATTTAAAATATTAATTACAAATATATTGTCTAACAGCAAACATTTTCTATGTCAATTTTATATATATATATATATATATATACGGGTTATGTTAATGCACACCCATGTAGGTGTGTATTAGCAACATACACCTTAGTGTATTTTTGTGTGGGGCCCATCAATTTTGGGTGGGACCCACATTAGAAAGATGAAGATAAAAAAATAGAATGAAAATAGATGTAGTATATTTTTGTGTGGATGATAGAGAGTATCAAGTTATATTTTAGTTTATTAATTTAAGGTTTTATATTAGTTGCTATTTTAGTTTAATTGTTATTGAATTGGGCTTCCACTAATATTTGAGTATTTTAGTCATTGGCCCATTAGTATCATTATATATGTAGTGTCTTTGACACATTTTAGGGCATCAATCAAATGAATGAAAATTGTCTTTATTTTATTAATTAATTTTATCTTTCTTAGTATTCTCTAGTCTTGTTAGGGTTTATCATTAGCATCCTATTAATTGGTGCTTTCATCATGTACTCAAATCCTCCTATGGATTATCCTTATCATACACCTTCTTATCATCCATGGAGTATTCCTCCTACCTACCCTACAAACCCCTATTTTCCAAACCCTACCACACCTTCATTTCCATCCTTTCCATGGGAACTCTTTTCCCCTTATTACACATATTCATATGTTACAAGTCCATCACCATGTTTATATTTTAATTATGGGTATACACCACATCCACCTAACCCATATTCATCCTATTCTACATTTCATTATTCATACTACTACAACAATTCCTATCAATTCCAAAACCCAACAAACAACTCCTCCATATTTGGTCATAAATATCAAACCCATTTTAGTCATAGAAGAAATTTTGAGAAACACTTGAAAGTGTTTTATCTCTGTTTTAAGAAAACTTCTCAAAAGAAAAATTTCAAAAGCTTTCTTTTTCACAAAAAAAAAAGAAAATCGTTAAGCTAGGTTTAGTTTCTCTCTCCTCGTTAAGTTGTCCCTCTCTCGCTCTTGATCCTTTTGCCATGATGGCAACCAAAGATTTTCGGAATGGAGTTGTTGACTCTGATGATGAAAGCTCAAGGAACAAGTTGTCAAGATCCAATTTTAAGCCTAACAAAGGTTACCCATATGAGAGAGATGTTGTTTTTCTAAAGGATTCAGAGATGGGTGGTTGTAGCAATAACAACGGTGTTGGTAGTAACTCAGGTATGCAAGACCTAACTCTAAATTATCCTTGTGGAAGTAAACAATTGAGTCTTGTTGATAAAGATGTTCAGGGTGATGGTGATGATGAGAGTTTTCTGAATTCTTTTGAAAACATGAGTCAGAAGGGTAAAGAGGTTATGGTTTCTAAGAATTCAAACCAAGATAGGAAATGGGTTGAGAGAGATTTTCTGCGTTTGAGTGAACTAGAGAGGATTCTTCAAAGAGATCTGTTGAAGAAGAAGATGTTGAGAGAGAAAGTGAGAGCGTTAGGGATAAGAAACTGATGCTTGAGACACTGAATCTCTCTCTTGCTTTACCTGATGTGTTTTTTTCTCTTACTGCTTCGAACGCCGTACATGTCAATCGTGGCATACCTTTTGAAAATGGGAGCACGGACAAGGATATTGATGCTTATTGGCTACAGAGGAAGATTTCTCATGCTTTTGAACAACAGATTGATCCACAACATTGTCAGAAGCTTGCTGGGGAAGTGTTGGATATTTTGGCCGAGCCGGATGATAGGGAAGTGGAGAACAAGCTGTTGTTTCATCTAGAGTTTGATAAATTTAGCCTCATTAAGTTTTTACTGCGGAA
Source organism: Lathyrus tuberosus (assembly GCA_022829125.1). Classification (NCBI taxonomy): domain Eukaryota; kingdom Viridiplantae; phylum Streptophyta; class Magnoliopsida; order Fabales; family Fabaceae; genus Lathyrus; species Lathyrus tuberosus. Next base: position 9,032,766 of record JALAZF010000201.1, on the reverse strand, counting down.
CAGGCTAAAAATTGTGTGGTGTACTCGTTTGGCAAGGGCACAGGATCAGGAAGAGAGGGAGAAGATTAAAGGAGAAATGAAGGGATCTGATTTGTTGCAGCTGATTTTGGAGCAGTTGCATGCTACAAGGGCATCTGCTAAGGAGAGTGGTTGGTTAAAGGGTCAACGCCAAATGCTTGACTTGGATAACCTGACTTTTGCACAAGATGGTTTGTTGATGGCAAAGAAAAAATGTGACCTTCCTGATGGGTCTTATAGGCATCTTAGCAAAGGTTATGAAGAAATTCATGTCCCTGCTTTGAAGGCTAAGCCCCTTAATCCTAATGAGAAACTGTTAAAGATTTCTGCTATGCCTGATTGGGCACAACCAGCCTTCAAAGGAATGACACAATTGAATAGAGTTTAGAGCAAAGTCTATGAAACTGCTCTCTTTAAGCCCGATAATCGTTTGCTTTGTGCCCCAACTGGTGCCGAAAAAACCAATGTTTCTGTTCTTACTATCCTTCAACAGATTACACGTCATAGGAATCCGGATGATGGTTCTATTGACCACAATGCATATAAAATAGTTTATGTTGCACCAATGAAAGCTCTTGTGGCCGAGGTTGTTGGGAATTTGTCTAACCGGTTGCAGGAATATAATGTTAAGGTTAGAGAGCTCAGTGGAGATCAGTCACTAACAAGGCAGCAAATAGAAAAGACTCAAATCATTGTGATAACTCCTGAGAAGTGGGATATTATCAAACGGAAGTCTGGAGACCGAACTTACACACCACTTGTGAAGCTCCTCATCATTGATGAGATTCATCTCCTTTATAATAACAGAGGGCCTGTCATTGAAAGTTTGTTGCTAGAACAGTTAGGAAGATTGAAACAACAATGGATTATATTCGATTGGTGGGATTGTCGGCTACTTTCCCTAATTATGAAGACGTGGCACTATTCTTGCGGGTCGATCTGAACAAGGGGTTGTTTTATTTCGATAACAGTTATAGACCTGTGCCCTTTTCTTAGCAGTATGTTGGAATCACAGTAAAGAAACCCCTTCAGAGATTCCAATTGATGAACGATATCTGTAACAAAAAAGTTATGGGTGTAGCTGGAAAGCATCAGGTTCTTATCTTTGTACATTCAAGAAAAGAAACTGCTAAAACTGCTAGAGCCATTAGAGATGCAGCACTCGCAAATGATACTCTTGGTAGGTTCCTTAAAGAAGACAGTGCAAGTCGTGAAATTCTCCATACTTACACTGATCTTGTGAAAAGCAGTAACCTTAAAGATCTTCTGCCGTATGGTTTTGGTTTGGCTTCTATTGTTCTGTTTGAAGCAAATGTGTTGACTGTTTTGTCGGAAGTTCAAATGTCAGCAGTTCCAACTTCTAAATTGTCTCAGTTCAAGAAGTGGGATCCAGGAAAAATATATCTATTCTCATATTGATTTTAGAACCTTGAGGACAAGGTTCAAGTGAACCCGGCGGCAATGATAGAGAGTATCAAGTTATATTTTAGTTTATTAATTTAAGGTTTTATATTAGTTGGTATTTTAGTTTAATTGTTATTGAATTGGGCTTCCACTAGTATTTGGGTATTTTAGTCATTGGTCAATTAGTATCATTATATATGTAGTGTCTTTGACATATTTTAGGGCATCAATCAAATGAATGAAAATTGTTTTTATTTTATTAATTAGTTTTATCTTTCTTAGTATTCTCTAGTCTTGTTAGGGTTTATCATTAACATCCTATCAGTGGAGCCCACTAATTTTGGATGTATGTTAGTATTTTCATATATATATATATATATATATATATATATATATATATATATATATATATATATATATATATATATATATATATATATATATATCAAAATAATTGATCTAAAAAATGACCGGGGTTAGACTACATATATTTGCATTAAATATTATAAATAAAAGTCATGGATGCAGCTCTGCGTGTGCGTTAAAAATATTGGGATTACAATTCAAAAAGCTAATTTAAAGGGTAAGGTTATCCTAACATATTTACACAATCAATATCTCGAGATCCTAAACATGTGAGTTTCAAACAAACTTAAACATTACAAAGATGGGTTCATAAGGTTGGTGGGAAAAGTGGGTAAGAAAACGGCAAATTTGATTTAGTTTTGCACATGTTGGATGATTTGTTGGAAAAGAAATCAAATTTTATTTAAAGATGGGTTCTATAATATGGATGAGATAGTATTTCGAATCCAACATTTTTCATGGAGATGGTTATTGTTGATAGATACAAAGTTTTACTCTACATGTACATTTTATGATTGGTTGAAACACCCAATAGATTTTTTGTAATAGGAGTTTTATGGGATGGTAGTTGGGGGTGTCTTTTTGATGTAGGTTGGATTTGTTAGATTGTAAATCGTTGGTTTGAATAATGCTTTGCTATTCTTCTGGTTCTAATGAAATTTCTGAGCTTATAAAAAAAAACATTACATGCTTAAACATTGATCCTCACATATTTATACAAATTATTAAAGTATTAAATGAAACTTTCATATATAGCATGAATCGTTTTACAATAAAATAGAGTCTTTCTTGCACTATTAAAATATTGAAATTCAATTTAAATTTTGCAAAAACTTTTAATGAATTTACTATAAATCTTCATTGTTATTCTTTCGCCCACATTTTTTACATTCGATTGTAATTTTATACCCGTAACCAAAAATTAAAAATACAGAAGAATAAATTTAATTCATTTAACTTTAAAAGATTAATGAAAATTTTGAAAGATAATGAAATATAAATAAATAAGATGTCCCTTATTTGAACAATATATGATACAAAATGAAATTAAAAATTTAGACAACATTGAGATTTAGTCCTAACCAACTCCCATAAATGAAACTAGTTAAGTCTGTGTACTCTAATTGAAAATGATTAAAACAACATGAAAAATAAATATTCATAAAGGCATCGAAAGGCGGATCTAATCCAATAGATTAAAAGAATCTAAAGGGTTCATATTTTTCACTTCCACCCATATTGTTGAAACCAAACAAATGAGGTTGCATCATAGAATTTTGAAATTTTGTATTTGAAATTTTTGAGCTTGTTGAGGATATCCTTGATGGGGAGAGGCATGTTAGAGTTAAAACCATTTCTAACAAAAAATCGAATAGTTTGGGTAGGTGCACCCTGAATTACAAGCCTAGCATATTTTGAAAATAATTCTCTTTGTTTTTTCCTCACATATGAGTGTTCTTCAATGTTTTTAAGTTTCCAAACTTTCAAGAAATTTTTATATAGATGAAGAATAGATCTGTTAAAGGGTGAAGTTGGAATTTTTTTTTTTTTCTAAACGCAAATGGAATTAAAAAGAACACGAACAGTGTTCAGAGACAAAAGATACAAAGATGAAAAGATGAAATTCCTACCAACTCTAACCTAGCTACCCTCTTAGAGGGTCCATACAGAAAACTAAAAAATTGGAGTTGGAATTACAAATTTCACCCCCCATAAACCATTTCCAAACCCTCAGTTTAATATCCCAACATAAGTTGTCCAAATTGAATTTCTCATTCTCGAAGATGATTCGGTTTCTACAATGCCATATGCTCGAAACTGTGATTAACCAAATCACACCCAACTTCAAATTTCCTTCAGAAGAATTACCGACTCCACACCAATCCAAAAAGAAGTCAATAGTATTTCCCTCATAAAAGCTCCCATGTCCACACCAATCACCAATTCTTTCCCAAGCTGCACGCACAGGGGCACAATCGAAACAGAGGTGACCCACTTCTTCATCTTCCAAACCACAGATACCACAGCTAATGCTTAAAGGAACTCCTCTCCTAATTAATTCAGCATTAACCGGAATCCTACCCCAAAGAACCCTCCAGCCAAAGAGAAGCGATTTAGGAGCAGCATTAAGCTTCCACAGGGTTTGGAAAGCTAGATAGGAAGTAAGCAAAGAAGTAGGATAAACAAAATTCGAAGAATCCAACAGAGAATTATAAACCTACTTAGAAGAAAAACTCTCTGCCACTGCATCACTCCAACTGACCGAATCATAAACTCCTTCCTGGATTTGAGTCCTATCGCCCATGAAACATTGAAGTTCATAGATACGAGAATCATACTCCGACTGGGTATTGATGGACAAGCCAACAGACTGCTAATTCCAACCATGAGAATCTGCCATAAGCAAATCTTTGACTGAAGCATCCTTGATCAAGCTGGCGTCATAGAGATCTGGAAAAATGTTGGAAAGAGTCTTATCATTCCTCCACTTCGCAGACCAGAAATGAATAGTCAAGCCATCTCCAAGATGAAACTGAACTTTATCTGCAAAAATAATTTTTTTTTTAGTTAAAAACTTCCCACTGTTTAGGATATCTTTCCACCATTGAGAGGAAGAGCAAGAATTCTTCAGGGAGTCAGATAGTACGCAATGAAGAATTGAACCATATCTCGCCTTCAAAACATCCTTCCAAAGGTTGGGTTTATCTGCAACTATTCTCCATTTCCATTTAGTGAGCAATGCATAATTGAACTCTTCCATTTTTCTGATGCCAAGACCACCTTTAGCTTTAGGAGAGCAACAAGTTTCCCAACTGAGCCAATGGATTTTCTTCTTCTCCGCCGTTCCTCCCCATAAAAAGTGGCTTCTAATAGAGTCAATCTTCTTTAGGACAACCTTAGGTGCCTTATAAAATGAGAACCAATACGTGGGAAGGCTAGAGAGCACCGAATTAATAAGCGTAGCCCTGCCAGCTAAAGACAGATATCTAGCTCTCCAAGAGCTCAACTTCTTACTGATTTTCTTGATAATAGGTTTCCAGCCAAAGATCCTCCTAGGGTTGAAACCTATCGGGATACCTAAGAAAGAGAAAGAGGAATCAACAATCTTACAAGAGAGAAAATAAGAGGCAGCTTGAAGAAAGTGATTGCTGACGTTCAACCCAATGATTCTGCTTTTGTTGAAGTTAATTTTCAAACCAGAAATCAACTCAAATCCTCTTAAAACCGATTTGATACACCATAAATTGTTCCAATTTCCTTTTCCAATAATCAAAGTATCGTCAGCGTATTGAATCAATTCAACGGACACTTCATTGTTCACTTTGAAACCCTTAAAATTTCCAAACTCAACCGCGTTGTTCATCAAACCTTTTAACCCCTCTGCAACCATCAGAAAAAGAAAAGGAGCTAAAGGGTCCCCTTGTCGGAGGCCCCTTTCAGCCTTAAAATCAACAGTAGGACTGCCGTTCACTAGCACAGAAAGATGACAGTTAAAGATTAACGCTTCTATCCACCTTCTCCATCTTGCCCCAAAACCAAGATTCTCTAGCCTGCTACGGAGGAAGTTCCAACTAACACAGTCGTAAGCTTTCGCAAAATCTACTTTGAAAAAAATACAGTCCAGATCATCTCTAGTAGCCATATCTAACGTTTCATTCGCAATCACAACCCCATCCAGAATGTTTCTATCAGGGATGAACACAGATTGACAAGGAGATATAACTTTACCAATGACTTTCTTCAACCTCAAGGCTAGAATTTTAGAGAGAATCTTGTAAATACTACCGACCAAGCAAATAGGCCTATACTCTCCAAGGTGAATAGGGTTGTCTACTTTAGGGATGAGAGTGAGAAACGCAGACGCAAAGGCTTTAGGGAGATAAGCCCTGTCATAGAAATCTTGAACAAACAGAATGATATCGGGCTTCAAGATGTTCCAACATTTCTTGATGAAATTAAGGTTATAACCATCAGGCCCAGGACTTTTAGTGCCATCGCAACTCCAAACTGCAGCCTTGATCTCAGATTCAGAAAACGGAGACTCTAGGAAAATAACATCTTCCTCTGAGAGTTTGTTAAAATAGCAGTTGTCTAACTTCGGTCTATGTTTCAAAGGTTCAATGTAAACAGATTTGAAAAACCTAAAAACCTCTTCCTTCACACCTTCCACTGAGTCAACCATGCCCTGAGAAGTAGCAACACTCCCGATGAACTTCCTCCTTTGCCTTCCTCTTATCCAATGGTGAAAGAACCTAGAATTAGTATCACCTGCTTTAATCCAATTAATTCTAGATTTTTGGATCAGCAGGTTATCTTTATGGTGAAGCTTTCTCCAAAATGAGGCACTCTTGGCTGCTCTGGTAGAAACTAACTCCTCAACCTCTTTAGAATCAGCAGAAGAAAGAAGCCAATCCACTTTGTTGAGTTCTTCAACCTCCTCTTCAATAGAAAGATCTATCCACCCAAAGACATGTTCTCTCCAGACCTTAAGTTTCTCCTTCAAGATCCTAAGTTTTTCTTTGAGGACAAAGTCACTTCTACCACGTAACTTCATAGAACTCCATTCTTTCTCCACGAAACTGAGGAAATCAGGATGCTCAAACCAAGAATCGTTAGATTTAAAAGGTTTATGGCCCCAATTAATTGGTTTAATCTTAACCCAAATCGGACAGTGGTCCGAAATGTCTCGACTGCCAATACTCTGATCCACCATACCCCATTTTTGAATGATAGCTTCCTCCAATAAAAACCTGTCAATCCGACTCATAGCTAAACCATCTCCACTAAACCAAGTGAACTTGTTCCCAGAGATAGGAAGATCAACCGCACCTAAGTCATTGATGAAATCTTGAAATTCTCTAGTCTCAGTTGCTCTACCAGAACAAGATAAACCCATTCTTTCCGAAACAGCTGTTGTAGCGTTAAAATCGCCCCCCAAGATCTAATAACCATCAGTAAGAGAAGATTTAAGTTTGAGCAAGTCTCCCCAAAGCTTTCTCTTGTCATTTAAACCACACCCAGAGTAAACATTGATAACATAGTAACTATCGTTGTTCCAGAAGATCTTGATCCCCAAAAAACCAGGGCCTTTAAAGGAGCCTAAAGCTTTGATAGAATTCTCATTCCACAAAGTGATAATACCACCAGAGTGACCAGAAGAACCACTGAACGACCAACCCACCTCATCAGTATTCCAAATGCTACTAATGAAAGAATCATCTACCTTACATGTTTTTGATTCTTGAATGAGGAAAATGTCAGCTTTACCTTGAGAAATAATTTGATTAAGTCTTCGTCTCTTAGAAAACGATCCACTCCCTCTAATGTTTAGAGAACCAATAATCATTGTAAAATTATTGGTTTTTCCTTCATACCCGCAAATCTTCGTCTGTCTTCCTCTTCCATATCTTCAAGATGTTTAAGAATTTCCCCAGAAATGTTAGTGCCCTCCTCTCCCGTCTTGATACCCAAACCGTCAATCGCTCCCTTGAGTCTGGCTCCCATCGAAGACTCAATGTTATTCCAAAATTTCTGATTGCAGCATCTCATGTCACAATCAGTAGTTTGATCACAACAAAGAATCGCACCAGCTGAGAATTTATCAGAATCGACATTAGAAGGGTTAGGATCTCCCCTAATCCCCAAATTGGAAGCAGGATTAGGGTTTCTGCGAAGAACGGCAAAAAATGAAGGGTCAGAAAATTGTTCGATAGAATCCTCCACTGGCTCAATTCTTTTGGATAAAGACCGGACCATCTTCCTAGAGGCCCTCTTTTTAGAATTGGGCTTATGTTTCAAAGGCCCAATCACCTCAGATAGTTTTTTTAGTTTGACCTTTTTCTGGGAAACCGACAAAGGGACCTTTTCGCCAGAAGCAGAAACAACGTTAACAGCCGGGCCCACACAAGGGAAAGGAGCATCAATCCCATCCACTGAAACCTCTGCACCATTCCTTGTTTCCCACGTCTTGTCTTGAAAAGAGAGGACTAAGCCAGTATCCTCTGTGTCCTTGACCGCATTAGGTCTGCCAATAGATTCAGCTACTACCTGCTCTGACAAATCCACAAAAATATCCGCTGATGTAGACTTTCCAAAAACCTCCACCAGTTTATCATGCGTCGAGGAATTGGCCGGAGCGTGAGCAACCTCTTCATCTTCTCCGGTAGCTTCCACTTCTTCACCTTCAACAGAATCCGTTTCATTAACACTCCACCTAGATTCCGACTCCGATGAAGTATTTCCTTTATCTACAGGGACGACATTCTTGCTAAGCACCAATCGAAGGGGACCGTGGAAATCTTCACACATTTTGATGTTGAAAACCTTCCCACTAATCTGAACGTCGAAGGATTCATTGATGACTTTAGCACAATAGGTTCTAACCATGATTCTGGCCACATCCAGACAATCACCCTTAAGAGTGTTCTCGTCTGCACAAACGTAACATCCCACCGTTTTCGTCAAGATTTCAAAGAAAGAAAAGTTCCATGCATGGCAAGGTATTCCATAGCATCTGAGCCATGTAACCCTTTCTTTATCCACCACCGATTCATCCCATTCCTTAATCTTCGAGAACCACTGAAACCACCACGATTTCGCGTCTCTGATCAGGTCTAAAATCTCCCCAGGCTCAGATTCTTCCAACAGGCAGAAGTTGGAACCCAAAGGAGTAACTTTGATAGTGAAATAACCTTCCATTTCGAAACTAGTTCTGACGTTGTAAGTCGTACCAGGCTGATGAACAACACCCACATAGGCCTTCTTGAATCTAACCGAGTCTTCAGGCTTAGGTTCATACTTAAGAATCGGGAACTTCGGACCGTTTCCTCCTCTCAAAGCCTCTGCAAAACTTCTGTTGTCCACTCTCTGCTCCTCAAATCTTCTGTTAACATTATCAGCCCTCCTTTTTTAATGATCGGAGTTCTGAAAGATAGAAGCTCGCCCCTTTCCGTTGAGCTTCTCCGGTTTGGAGAACCTTGGGATGTTAGCGTGAAGCTTAACCTTGTTGATGAAAATATTATCGAGCTTAGTCGCAAAAATCCTGGAATCCTCCACATCCAAGAAACGAGCAAAACCAAAACGTTTTCCAAGATTGTTCCTTTTTGGAGGTAATACCACTTCCACAATGTTCCCATAATCCAAGAAGAGGTTGAAAAGATCCATCGCCTTCCAGTTATCTGGAAATTCTGAGATATAAAATGAAGTTGTTCCATTGAAATCAGTCCAACGAACATTTTCCTGTCGTGAAAAGGAATCCCAATTAGCAGATGAAGAAAACTTCTTCCGCCTGGAGTAGGACACCTTTCTCCACTCTCCACTCTCCATGTGAAGTTGGAATATACTTAATGCCACATATGTATGATGGTAACTTGTTTTTTCAATAGTAGATTTGCACTTGCATCATAGAGTGGATGAGCATTGGACGTGTGGAACGACTTTGGTACAATAGTACAATCCTTTTTCCCGAACTCCAAGGTAGTGGAAATGATATTTGCTTTTGTACTTATTATACTTTTTTCACGTGTTCTTCTTTCAGTCGTTAAGTTTTAGTCATTAACTTCTAGTCATAGGCTTCGTATTTAATTTGATGAAGTTTGAATAGAGTTCAGAGTCTGTTTTTAGGATCTGGTGAAAATAAGACTTCAGAGTCTATAGAGTTTAGAGTATTGAGACTTCTAGGGCTTGAATTATCAGAGTCATTATGGATAGATTCTTACAGAAGTGTTGGCTTGGTAATTCAGATGCTTGACTTTCATTTAAACACGCATTTGATTCTTCCTTTAGTTCATAGTGCATCTACAAATGAGAGTCTGATCGTCCAGATTCGACTTCTTCAAGGTCAAGATTTGTTTTCTATGATATGCGCACTTAACAATATAATTAGAGTAAAAAATTGATCTTTATATATACATATTAAGCTTTGTTATCTTCCAAACTCAAAGATAGTTTCAAAATCAAACTTGTTCCAACAACTACATACTTCAACACTGATCCTCACGCCTAGCGTGGCCCTTGGTCAAATTCCCACATTGGATTCTTTAACCCTAACTCAAGTTGAATGTTAAATAAGTTTGGATCGCATATTTTAAAAACTAGATCAAAGGGTAAGGTTGTCATCTCACACACAGATACACACAGACATACACAGATATATACACACACACACCTAACAATATGAGAATCGAAGCAATTTGAAACTTTAAACAAACGCCAACCTCGTGACTACTAACTTCAACATCCGTATCTTCAAGCATATTTAACATGGTATTAGAGATGGTTTAAGAAATTCAATGTTGTCATTGGATCTTGGTCAAACGCTAAACGTGAGGGTGCATGTTAATGTTTGTAGTTGAGATGCTGAAGTTTAATTGAAATCCCACATTACTTTAATTTCTGGAAAACATCACTCTACCAACTTTTAGTGTGTATATTACATATTTAACAATATATATATATATATATATATATATATATATATATATATATATATATATATATATATATATATATATATATATATATATATATATATATGTATATATATATATATATATTATCATTGTTTTTTCTCCATAACTTTAACAAAATTATATAGAAAAAGAAATAAAATCAACAAATACATAAGAATCAGTTTTATTTTCACACACACACACACATATTTTCTTTTACTAATACACATAATACTTGACAGTTGGAAAATAATTAAGCTAAACAAAGTTCTACATATTTCACATTAGAATTTAAATAACTAAGGAAAAGAATATAATCATATAAATTGAATAACTTAACTTTTTTTTGAATTAAATATTAACTAATATAAAAAGAGGAATGAATACCCTAATATTTGTCTTAATATTTTGAAATTGACTTAAATAATTATAATATTTGCAACCCAAATAGTAACCTGTAAATGAGAAACAAATTATACATTAATGATAAATACATTTATGAAAAATGAAAGTTAAACATTAATCATTACCCGTACTTTAGAATTAATAAAAATGAACAACAACAATATTTATCGGAGAAAATGCACCAATGTAGCAAAGATAAAAAAGAGAGGCTCCAACAAAATCAAATTGTTATGATAAAATACGTGTGAATAACCAAGAGAGATTCTTCAAAGGAAAATTATCTGAGTAATTGTGTGATATTTGATTCAGGAAAAAAAAATACTTCACGTACTAGGTTTTGAGAAATATATGAGCAATTTGGAATAATAAAGTAACAAATTAGAAAGTTTAAGAATAGTTTTCGAGATCCTAAGCATGTGACACTTCAAACAAACTCAAACATCACAATTACTAGCTTTAGCATTGGCCCTCACATATTTATACAAAATAATAATTTATTAAATGGAACAGGTTTCTATCGTGAGTTTTCTTTTTTATGAATAAATATTTAGATTAAAAGAGATACACTCCGTACAAGATTAAAAGAAAGAAAAAAAACTATTTATCTCATAACAAATTTAAAATGAAATTTGCATATATAGCGTGAATCCTTTAAAAAAAAAATAGACTCTTTCTTGCATTATTAAAATATAACAATTAAATTTAAATTATGCAAAAACTTTCAATGAATTTACCATAAATCTTCATTGTTATTCTCTCACCCACCTTTTTTTACACTTGATTGTAATTTTATAACCCCTAACCAATGATTAAAAACAACGAAGAATAAAATTGATTCTGTTATCTTTAAAAGATTAATGGAAATTTTGAGAGATGGTGAAATATAAATAAATAAGATGTCCCTTATTTGAACAATACATGATACAACATGAAACTAAAGATTCATATAACATTGAGATTCAATCATAGCCAAGTCCCATAAATGAAACTAGTTAAGTTTGTGCGCTCTAATTGAAAATGATTAACACAACCGAAAAGATAAACACTCATAAAGGCATCGTAAGGAGGATTTAAGGCAATAGATCAAAAGAGTCCAGAGGTTTTGAACAATTTGTGGTTTAAATTTTTGAGATTGTTGAGGATTTCCTTATGATGGAGAGGCATTTTAGAGTTAAAATCATTTCCAACAAAAAATGAAATAGTTTGGGTAAGTGCACCTCGAATTATTAGCCTAGCATGTCGTGCAACAAGTTTCTTAAGTTCATCTAAAGCCTTCTAAAATAATTCAAGTTGAGCCATATCCATCCTATCAATGGAACAAGCCCACCAAAAATGAGCCTCTGTTACCCTATGCAAATGGCTTAACTCATCACCACACTTCTTCTCAATGTCCAATGTATTGTTGATTTTATTTAGTTACAGATTGAGATCACGTAAAATGGCGCCACATTAAGCCTCAATCAATTGCTTGGTGCCATTGTTTTAGGGTGGAAATCATGATATGTAGTGATGTATGGTTGTATCAACGTGTGGGTGACCAAAGGAAAATACCTTCTAATCCAGTGAGAATACAATGAGAGCAACATCTGCATCACAAAGTGTGCAAAGTTCATTGGCTTTCTTGAAGCGCCCACTACGACACTTTGAGAAAGTTTCTTACTAGATGCTCTCATTGCTCATCTTTTTCATCTCAATCTTTTGGAGACCACAACCTTTCCTTCCCATTAACATGGTTGTGTCATACCCTAATTTTTACCCCTAAGACTCATGACTTTCATCATACTATTTCATTAGTATGACCATGTCACTTGATCATTGGTTCACAAGCATGATGGTTCATGAGTTTGAGCATGATGTCTAGGATTAGGGTTTCCTTGATTGCTTCACCAAGTTTTCACCTAGGTCACCCATGACATTGTCATGAATTCCATTTGGTGCCTTATTCTTGTGTGTTGGCTTTGTAAATTAGGGTTTCTTCTAGTTGCATCATTAGTCATTAACATGTCATCACTACTATGGAAAATCCATTTAACAACGGTTGCAAAAGAGATATAATGACGCGGGGCGCAGGCGTTGTTATGCAGAGTGTCGTTGTATATATGATACCTATAATCACGACCCATAAAGCGTTGTAATAAATTGGAAAACGCGCTCCCTATTATGACGGTTATTTTAAATAACCGTTGTTGTATGTCTTTTAATAAAATAAAAAAAATTGCAACATTAGAACAAGAACAACATCAAGATTGTTTGGAAAGTTGTAGTCCCTTATAAGATTAAGGCTTTTGGTTGGAGGTGCTTTCTAAATAGACTTCCTACTAAGATTGCTCTAAGTTGTAGAGGTAGTGTTTTTCCGAATAATGGTTTGGAGTGTGTGTTTTGCTCTTTGGCGGAAGATTCTATTGACCATATTTTTACGAAATGTGGTGTTACTTTATTAGTGTGGAGGGAGTTGGCCGAGTGGTTTGGTTTTGAAAATAGTGGGGCTAGTGATATTAAAGAAAGCTTCCTATCTTGGCATTCTTTTTTCAAGCAAAAGAGGGTGAAGAAAGGGAAAGAAGGTTGTGTGTGGTTGGCTACGACTTGGTTTTTGTGGACTTTGCGTAATGCTATTATTTTTAGTAATGTTAGTTGGAATGTGTTGGATACGGTTTGTGTTGAATGCAGAATAGGGCAAGCAAACAAAAATATTTATTTTCGGAAGAATTCCCTACGGGATTTATGTCGTGTTCACAGAGATCGGTTCGAGGGAAAGAATGTCGTTCGACAGTCTCTCGCGTTTATGAGTTTGGTTTTGAATGGTTTCAAACAAGAAAACAGAAAAGTAAACATTAAAACATAAAACAAATTCATTCTTCAGAGAGAAAAACTCATCCGACAATGCATATAAATCACTCCTCACAAACTTAAACTTACCGACCAGTTATACTCCACCTACAATACTCCTCAATATCACCCAGTATCGCTCACAACACAGGTTATGTCTAACGCAAAGTTGAGAAAACAACCGTGTTACTCTCTTCGTCACTCTCGCGAGCGAAGCCTCGAAACACGGAAGGCATTAAGCTTCGACGCCTATTGAAGATTGTTAGCTCTAAATCTATCTCTAGAATCCAGAAACTAACAGACAATCATCCCTAATCGAAGTTTGCGACGGTTATCTCTAACGCAACCCAAACCCCGCGCATAAAGCAAAAATCAGAGACAATCACCAATAGAGATTTGTAAAGCAAGTTTTATACAACGCCATGGGCGACAAATATACATGAGATCATAGTCAATACATATACAAACCCAACAAAGAAGAAAGACATAAAGAAAATAAGAAATGAACCAAACATCTCGCGGTTTGTCGGCGCCGATCGACGATCAATCACCTCGGATCATCCACATGCAAGCTTCCATGATGTTTTCTAAGCTAATCTACTGTAAAAATGAAGTTTGATGGAGTTGGAGCAAGAATCCCCAAAACCATCCTCTAAAAAATGCTGAAAAATGAAGTTTATAGGTGGTTTTTGTTGCCCAGGTTCGCACTGCGAACATATGCCGCCTTAACTTCCTCCAGAATGGTTTTTGTCATGCTTCCAGGCACTTTTTATTCGCCCCGGGTTCGCAGTGCGAACTCGCTAGCGAGTGCTCGCCACGGGGGTTCGCAGTGCGAACATGACAGCAAACCAGAATTTGTTTTGATCATAACTCATGAACCGTAACTCCGATTGACGCACGGTTTGAAGCGTTGGAAAGCTTATTCAATGCTCTTTATGAATATGGAAAAATCCCATTGCTGGAACACCTGTAAAAATAAATTAAAATCAATTAAACTCAATGATATTTACACGGTACCGCACTATACACCGAAAACGTAAAGTAAACGTATTTACGAACAAAGCGGGGTTTATTCAACCAATTTTAACACAAAGTAATGATAAGTGCAACAAAACTTATATACAAAAATAGGTACATTTTGCACTTATCAAACTCTCCCCAACTTACATAATTGTTTGTCCACAAACAAGAATCAAACAAACTTGAACATGCACAAGCAATATCCAAAGAATGACGAATCAACAGGTTTTGAAAAACGGAAAACAAATGAATGGTTCAAATGAAAACGGTACACACAAAAAGTAAATACTTACCACTAAACTACGACGACAACATAGTCAGGAAACAAATGCAAAGTACAAAAATCATGCCAAAAATTCTAAAACAACACAAGTTCAAATGTGAATCACACCTAGCAAAAACAATCATCGGTAGATGAAAAACACAAAATGAGGTTCTTTTCACTCACACAACAATCATGCAAACAATAGACTAAATTATGCAACCATCCAAAAATTCACATTGAACATACAAAGGCAAGAATCACAAGGACTTTCAAGGTTGTAGCGTGGTCGGGTAAACAAACAAGGGGCAATTTCTAAAGGTAATTGAAACAAAAACTTGCCTAAACCTAAGGGAGTGAAAACTCACAAAGATTGACACACAAAATTTCAACCAACTTCTTCCAAAATCCCAAGTGCTACACAACACACAATACTTATTTAGCACAATTATTGAAACTCTTTTTGTTTCCTTTTTCAAGGAATTTTCCTTTTCTTTCTTTTTAACTTTTTTCTTTTCTTGTCTTTGTCATATTTTTCTCTTTTTTCTTTTCTTTTTCAATCCTCATAGAATTCAACCAATGAGTATACAATCATTCTCTCCCCAACTTGAATTCAACCGCACCATCATGTGAATACTCCCTACTTTCTAAGGCAAGGAAAAAATCCATACAACAACACAAAATCGAGGTCCAAGAAAAAACAAAATCCATTTAAAAATAAGTGAACTAAATACTCATAGACAAGCATTAAGTTCAAATAGAAACATGGATCAAAAAGCTCAAAGGGGTTACGAGTTCTCACACACTCACAAGGTGAATGACTATTTGGCTAGGTAGTTGTGCTCAAAATGAAACAAAATGCCTTGATCCTTTTTATGCTTTCATATAATCAACACAAACAAAAGATTAAGCATAATAAAATCCAGTTAGAACAAGAATGTTGGTACTCCATGCATATATGAACAATAGAAGGCTTCCTCACAAAAAGGTTGGTAACTAAAGTGATTCACAATAGAACAAGTATACAAAAGAATGGATGACATGGAAGTTTGTAAAATGCCTAAGTATCATGAATATGCTAAAGTATAGAAAGCGATAAATACATACCTTAGACGTGTACAAAACTTAACAAAATCATTACCAAACATCCGCAAGTTGAAACGAACCAACTTGGAAAATCACAACAACATCCTCAAGTAAGTCAATCAAAATCTGTGAGCAAACAACAACCAAAAACATTCGAAAAGAAAAACTATAAAACATGCTTATTTTACGTCGTAAGCTAGACACCTTTACGATGCTTAATTAGAAACTTCCTTCATTCATGCCATGGTGATGCCTCACCGCGCAACCAAAAACAAGTGTCCTAACCAAACACTTAAACAAATGTTAAAAGAAACAAAAATGTACAAGTATCAGTATAGAAAAGTGAAAATATACAAAATATACGATATCTACAAAACTCAAAAACAAAGAAACTATCGCAATGCGATTCAATATCAAAACCGATCCCCGACAACGGCGCCATTTTGTTGAATGCAGAATAGGGCAAGCAAGCAAAAATATTTATTTTCGGAAGAATTCCCTCCGGGATATATGTCGTGTCCACAGAGATCGGTTCGAGGGAAAGAATGTCGTTCGACAGCCTCTCGCGTTTATGAGTTTGGTTTTGAATGGTTTCAAACAAGAAAACAGAAAAGTAAACATTAAAACATAAAACAAATTCATTATTCAGAGAGAAAAACTCGTCCGACAATGCATATAAATCACTCCTCACAAACTTAAACTTACCGACCAGTTATACTCCACCTACAATACTCCTCAATATCACCCAACATCGCTCACAACACAGGTTATGTCTAACGCAAAGTTGAGAAAACAACCGTGTTACTCTCTTCGTCACTCTCGCGAGCGAAGCCTCGAAACACGGAAGGCATTAAGCTTCGACGCCTATTGAAGATTGTTAGCTCTAAATCTATCTCTAGAATCCAGAAACTAATAGACAATCATCCCTAATCGAAGTTTGCGACGGTTATCTCTAACGCAACCCAAACCCCGCGCATAAAGCAAAAATCAGAGACAATCACCAATAGAGATTTGTAAAGCAAGTTTTATACAACGTCATGGGCGACAAATATACATGAGATCATAGTTAATACATATACAAACCCAACAAAGAAGAAAGACATAAAGAAAATCAGAAATGAACCAAACATCTCGCGGTTTGTCGGCGCCAATCGACGATCAATCAACCTCGGATCATCCACATGCAAGCTTCCATGATGTTTTCTAAGCTAATCTACTGAAAAAATGAAGTTTGATGGAGTTGGAGCAAGAATCCCCAAAACCATCCTCTAAAAAATGCTGAAAAATGAAGTTTATAGGTGGTTTTTGCTGCCCAGGTTCGCACTGCGAACATATGCCGCCTTAACTTCCTCCAGAATGGTGTTTTTCATGCTTCCAGACACTTTTTATTCGCCCCGGGTTCGCAGTGCGAACATGACAGCAAACCAGAATTTGTTTTGATCATAACTCATGAACCGTAACTCCGATTGACGCACGGTTTGAAGCGTTGGAAAGCTTATTCAATGCTCTTTATGAATATGGAAAAATCCCATTGCTGGAACACCTGTAAAAATAAATTAAAATCAATTAAACTCAATGATATTTACACGGTACCGCACTATACACCGAAAACGTAAAGTAAACGTATTTATGAACAAAGCGGGGTTTATTAAACCAATTTTAACACAAAGTAATGATAAGTGCAACAAAACTTATATACAAAAATAGGTACATTTTGCACTTATCAAACTCTCCCCAACTTACATAATTGTTTGTCCACAAACAAGAATCAAACAAACTTGAACATGCACAAGCAATATCCAAAGAATGACGAATCAACAGGTTTTGAAAAACGGAAAACAAATGAATGGTTCAAATGAAAACGGTACACACAAAAAGTAAATACTTACCACTAAACTACGACGACAACATAGTCAGGAAACAAATGCAAAGTACAAAAATCATGCCAAAAATTCTAAAACAACACAAGTTCAAATGTGAATCACACCTAGCAAAAACAATCATCGGTAGATGAAAAACACAAAATGAGGTTCTTTTCACTCACACAACAATCATGCAAACAATATACTAAATTATGCAACCATCCAAAAATTCACATTGAACATACAAAGGCAAGAATCACAAGGACTTTCAAGGTTGTAGCGTGGTCGGGTAAACAAACAAGGGGCAATTTCTACAGGTAATTGAAACAAAAACTTGCCTAAACCTAAGGGAGTGAAAACTCACAAAGATTGACACACAAAATTTCAACCAACTTCTTCCAAAATCCCAAGTGCTACACAACACACAATACTTATTTAACACAATTATTGAAACTCTTTTTGTTTCCTTTTTCAAGGAATTTTCCTTTTCTTTCTTTTTAACTTTTTTCTTTTCTTGTCTTTGTCATATTTTTCTCTTTTTTCTTTTCTTTTTCAATCCTCATAGAATTCAACCAATGAGTATACAATCATTCTCTCCCCAACTTGAATTCAACCGCACCATCATGTGAATACTCCCTACTTTCTAAGGCAAGGAAAAAATCCATACAACAACACAAAATCGAGGTCCAAGAAAAAACAAAATCCATTTAAAAATAAGTGAACTAAATACTCATAGACAAGCATTAAGTTCAAATAGAAACATGGATCAAAAAGCTCAAAGGGGTTACGAGTTCTCACACACTCATAAGGTGAATGACTATTTGGCTAGGTAGTTGTGCTCAAAATGAAACAAAATGCCTTGATCCTTTTTATGCTTTCATATAATCAACACAAACAAAAGATTAAGCATAATAAAATCCAGTTAGAACAAGAATGTTGGTACTCCATGCATATATGAACAATAGAAGGCTTCCTCACAAAAAGGTTGGTAACTAAAGTGATTCACAATAGAACAAGTATACAAAAGAATGGATGACATGGAAGTTTGTAAAATGCCTAAGTATCATGAATATGCTAAAGTATAGAAAGCGATAAATACATACCTTAGACGTGTACAAAACTTAACAAAATCATTACCAAACATCCGCAAGTTGAAACGAACCAACTTGGAAAATCACAACAACATCCTCAAGTAAGTCAATCAAAATCTGTGAGCAAACAACAACCAAAAACATTCGAAAAGAAAAACTATAAAACATGCTTATTTTACGTCGTAAGCTAGACACCTTTACGATGCTTAATTAGAAACTTCCTTCATTCATGCCATGGTGATGCCTCACCGCGCAACCAAAAACAAGTGTCCTAACCAAACACTTAAACAAATGTTAAAAGAAACAAAAATGTACAAGTATCAGTATAGAAAAGTGAAAATATACAAAATATACGATATCTACAAAACTCAAAAACAAAGAAACTATCGCAATGCGATTCAATATCAAAACCGATCCCCGACAACGGCGCCATTTTGTTGAATGCAGAATAGGGCAAGCAAGCAAAAATATTTATTTTCGGAAGAATTCCCTCCGGGATATATGTCGTGTCCACAGAGATCGGTTCGAGGGAAAGAATGTCGTTCGACATCCTCTCGCGTTTATGAGTTTGGTTTTGAATGGTTTCAAACAAGAAAACAGAAAAGTAAACATTAAAACATAAAACAAATTCATTATTCAGAGAGAAAAACTCGTCCGACAATGCATATAAATCACTCCTCACAAACTTAAACTTACCGACCAGTTATACTCCACCTACAATACTCCTCAATATCACCCAACATCGCTCACAACACAGGTTATGTCTAACGCAAAGTTGAGAAAACAACCGTGTTACTCTCTTCGTCACTCTCGCGAGCGAAGCCTCGAAACACGGAAGGCATTAAGCTTCGACGCCTATTGAAGATTGTTAGCTCTAAATCTATCTCTAGAATCCAGAAACTAATAGACAATCATCCCTAATCGAAGTTTGCGACGGTTATCTCTAACGCAACCCAAACCCCGCGCATAAAGCAAAAATCAGAGACAATCACCAATAGAGATTTGTAAAGCAAGTTTTATACAACGTCATGGGCGACAAATATACATGAGATCATAGTTAATACATATACAAACCCAACAAAGAAGAAAGACATAAAGAAAATCAGAAATGAACCAAACATCTCGCGGTTTGTCGGCGCCAATCGACGATCAATCAACCTCGGATCATCCACATGCAAGCTTCCATGATGTTTTTTAAGCTAATCTACTGAAAAAATGAAGTTTGATGGAGTTGGAGCAAGAATCCCCAAAACCATCCTCTAAAAAATGCTGAAAAATGAAGTTTATAGGTGGTTTTTGCTGCCCAGGTTCGCACTGCGAACATATGCCGCCTTAACTTCCTCCAGAATGGTGTTTTTCATGCTTCCAGGCACTTTTTATTCGCCCCGGGTTCGCAGTGCGAACATGACAGCAAACCAGAATTTGTTTTGATCATAACTCATGAACCGTAACTCCGATTGACGCACGGTTTGAAGCGTTGGAAAGCTTATTCAATGCTCTTTATGAATATGGAAAAATCCCATTGCTGGAACACCTGTAAAAATAAATTAAAATCAATTAAACTCAATGATATTTACACGGTACCGCACTATACACCGAAAACGTAAAGTAAACGTATTTATGAACAAAGCGGGGTTTATTAAACCAATTTTAACACAAAGTAATGATAAGTGCAACAAAACTTATATACAAAAATAGGTACATTTTGCACTTATCAAACTCTCCCCAACTTACATAATTGTTTGTCCACAAACAAGAATCAAACAAACTTGAACATGCACAAGCAATATCCAAAGAATGACGAATCAACAGGTTTTGAAAAACGGAAAACAAATGAATGGTTCAAATGAAAACGGTACACACAAAAAGTAAATACTTACCACTAAACTACGACGACAACATAGTCAGGAAACAAATGCAAAGTACAAAAATCATGCCAAAAATTCTAAAACAACACAAGTTCAAATGTGAATCACACCTAGCAAAAACAATCATCGGTAGATGAAAAACACAAAATGAGGTTCTTTTCACTCACACAACAATCATGCAAACAATATACTAAATTATGCAACCATCCAAAAATTCACATTGAACATACAAAGGCAAGAATCACAAGGACTTTCAAGGTTGTAGCGTGGTCGGGTAAACAAACAAGGGGCAATTTCTACAGGTAATTGAAACAAAAACTTGCCTAAACCTAAGGGAGTGAAAACTCACAAAGATTGACACACAAAATTTCAACCAACTTCTTCCAAAATCCCAAGTGCTACACAACACACAATACTTATTTAGCACAATTATTGAAACTCTTTTTGTTTCCTTTTTCAAGGAATTTTCCTTTTCTTTCTTTTTAACTTTTTTCTTTTCTTGTCTTTGTCATATTTTTCTCTTTTTTCTTTTCTTTTTCAATCCTCATAGAATTCAACCAATGAGTATACAATCATTCTCTCCCCAACTTGAATTCAACCGCACCATCATGTGAATACTCCCTACTTTCTAAGGCAAGGAAAAAATCCATACAACAACACAAAATCGAGGTCCAAGAAAAAACAAAATCCATTTAAAAATAAGTGAACTAAATACTCATAGACAAGCATTAAGTTCAAATAGAAACATGGATCAAAAAGCTCAAAGGGGTTACGAGTTCTCACACACTCATAAGGTGAATGACTATTTGGCTAGGTAGTTGTGCTCAAAATGAAACAAAATGCCTTGATCCTTTTTATGCTTTCATATAATCAACACAAACAAAAGATTAAGCATAATAAAATCCAGTTAGAACAAGAATGTTGGTACTCCATGCATATATGAACAATAGAAGGCTTCCTCACAAAAAGGTTGGTAACTAAAGTGATTCACAATAGAACAAGTATACAAAAGAATGGATGACATGGAAGTTTGTAAAATGCCTAAGTATCATGAATATGCTAAAGTATAGAAAGCGATAAATACATACCTTAGACGTGTACAAAACTTAACAAAATCATTACCAAACATCCGCAAGTTGAAACGAACCAACTTGGAAAATCACAACAACATCCTCAAGTAAGTCAATCAAAATCTGTGAGCAAACAACAACCAAAAACATTCGAAAAGAAAAACTATAAAACATGCTTATTTTACGTCGTAAGCTCGACACCTTTACGATGCTTAATTAGAAACTTCCTTCATTCATGCCATGGTGATGCCTCACCGCGCAACCAAAAACAAGTGTCCTAACCAAACACTTAAACAAATGTTAAAAGAAACAAAAATGTACAAGTATCAGTATAGAAAAGTGAAAATATACAAAATATACGATATCTACAAAACTCAAAAACAAAGAAACTATCGCAATGCGATTCAATATCAAAACCGATCCCCGACAACGGCGCCATTTTGTTGAATGCAGAATAGGGCAAGCAAGCAAAAATATTTATTTTCGGAAGAATTCCCTCCGGGATATATGTCGTGTCCACAGAGATCGGTTCGAGGGAAAGAATGTCGTTCGACAGCCTCTCGCGTTTATGAGTTTGGTTTTGAATGGTTTCAAACAAGAAAACAGAAAAGTAAACATTAAAACATAAAACAAATTCATTATTCAGAGAGAAAAACTCGTCCGACAATGCATATAAATCACTCATCACAAACTTAAACTTACCGACCAGTTATACTCCACCTACAATACTCCTCAATATCACCCAACATCGCTCACAACACAGGTTATGTCTAACGCAAAGTTGAGAAAACAACCGTGTTACTCTCTTCGTCACTCTCGCGAGCGAAGCCTCGAAACACGGAAGGCATTAAGCTTCGACGCCTATTGAAGATTGTTAGCTCTAAATCTATCTCTAGAATCCAGAAACTAATAGACAATCATCCCTAATTGAAGTTTGCGACGGTTATCTCTAACGCAACCCAAACCCCGCGCATAAAGCAAAAATCAGAGACAATCACCAATAGAGATTTGTAAAGCAAGTTTTATACAACGTCATGGGCGACAAATATACATGAGATCATAGTTAATACATATACAAACCCAACAAAGAAGAAAGACATAAAGAAAATCAGAAATGAACCAAACATCTCGCGGT
Organism: Lathyrus tuberosus; assembly: GCA_022829125.1. Taxonomy (NCBI): domain Eukaryota; kingdom Viridiplantae; phylum Streptophyta; class Magnoliopsida; order Fabales; family Fabaceae; genus Lathyrus; species Lathyrus tuberosus. The sequence continues at coordinate 9,009,903 of JALAZF010000201.1, read as the reverse complement.
TTGTCGGCGCCAATCGACGATCAATCAACCTCGGATCATCCACATGCAAGCTTCCATGATGTTTTTTAAGCTAATCTACTGAAAAAATGAAGTTTGATGGAGTTGGAGCAAGAATCCCCAAAACCATCCTCTAAAAAATGATGAAAAATGAAGTTTATAGGTGGTTTTTGCTGCCCAGGTTCGCACTGCGAACATATGCCGCCTTAACTTCCTCCAGAATGGTGTTTTTCATGCTTCCAGGCACTTTTTATTCGCCCCGGGTTCGCAGTGCGAACATGACAGCAAACCAGAATTTGTTTTGATCATAACTCATGAACCGTAACTCCGATTGACGCACGGTTTGAAGCGTTGGAAAGCTTATTCAATGCTCTTTATGAATATGGAAAAATCCCATTGCTGGAACACATGTAAAAATAAATTAAAATCAATTAAACTCAATGATATTTACACGGTACCGCACTATACACCGAAAACGTAAAGTAAACGTATTTACGAACAAAGCGGGGTTTATTCAACCAATTTTAACACAAAGTAATGATAAGTGCAACAAAACTTATATACAAAAATAGGTACATTTTGCACTTATCAAACTCTCCCCAACTTACATAATTGTTTGTCCACAAACAAGAATCAAACAAACTTGAACATGCACAAGCAATATCCAAAGAATGACGAATCAACAGGTTTTGAAACACGGAAAACAAATGAATGGTTCAAATGAAAACGGTACACACAAAAAGTAAATACTTACCACTAAACTACGACGACAACATAGTCACGAAACAAATGCAAAGTACAAAAATCATGCCAAAAATTCTAAAACAACACAAGTTCAAATGTGAATCACACCTAGCAAAAACAATCATCGGTAGATGAAAAACACAAAATGAGGTTCTTTTCACTCACACAACAATCATGCAAACAATAGACTAAATTATGCAACCATCCAAAAATTCACATTGAACATACAAAGGCAAGAATCACAAGGACTTTCAAGGTTGTAGCGTGGTCGGGTAAACAAACAAGGGGCAATTTCTACAGGTAATTGAAACAAAAACTTGCCTAAACCTAAGGGAGTGAAAACTCACAAAGATTGACACACAAAATTTCAACCAACTTCTTCCAAAATCCCAAGTGCTACACAACACACAATACTTATTTAGCACAATTATTGAAACTCTTTTTGTTTCCTTTTTCAAGGATTTTTCCTTTTCTTTCTTTTTCACTTTTTTCTTTTCTTTTCTTTGTCATATTTTTCTCTTTTTTCTTTTCTTTTTCAATCCTCATAGAATTCAACCAATGAATATACAATCATTCTCTCCCCAACTTGAATTCAACCGCACCATCATGTGAATACTCCCTACTTTCTAAGGCAAGGAAAAAATCCATACAACAACACAAAATTGAGGTCCAAGAAAAAACAAAATCCATTTAAAAATAAGTGAACTAAATACTCATAGACAAGCATTAAGTTCAAATAGAAACAAGGATCAAAAAGCTCAAAGGGGTTACGAGTTCTCACACACTCACAAGGTGAATGACTATTTGGCGAGGTAGTTGTGCTCAAAATGAAACAAAATCCCTTGATCCTTTTCATGCTTTCATATAATCAACACAAACAAAAGATTAAGCATAATAAAATCCAGTTAGAACAAGAATGTTGGTACTCCGTGCATATATGAACAATAGAAGGCTTCCTCACAAAAAGGTTGGTAACTAAAGTGATTCACAATAGAACAAGTATACAAAAGAATGGATGACATGGAAGTTTGTAAAATGCCTAAGTATCATGAATATGCTAAAGTATAGAAAGCGATAAATACATACCTTAGACGTGTACAAAACTTAACAAAATCATTACCAAACATCCGCAAGTTGAAACGAACCAACTTGGAAAATCACAACAACATCCTCAAGTAAGTCAATCAAAATCTGTGAGCAAACAACAACCAAAAACATTCGAAAAGAAAAACTATAAAACATGCTTATTTTACGTCGTAAGCTCGACACCTTTACGATGCTTAATTAGAAACTTCCTTCATTCATGCCATGGTGATGCCTTACCGCGCAACCAAAAACAAGTGTCCTAACCAAACACTTAAACAAATGTTAAAAGAAACAAAAATGTACAAGTATCAGTATAGAAAAGTGAAAATATACAAAATATACGATATCTACAAAACTCAAAAACAAAGAAACTATCGCAATGCGATTCAATATCAAAACCAATCCCCGACAACGGCGCCATTTTGTTGAATGCAGAATAGGGCAAGCAAGCAAAAATATTTATTTTCGGAAGAATTCCCTCCGGGATATATGTCGTGTCCACAGAGATCGGTTCGAGGGAAAGAATGTCGTTCGACAGCCTCTCGCGTTTATGAGTTTGGTTTTGAATGGTTTCAAACAAGAAAACAGAAAAGTAAACATTAAAACATAAAACAAATTCATTATTCAGAGAGAAAAACTCGTCCGACAATGCATATAAATCACTCCTCACAAACTTAAACTTACCGACCAGTTATACTCCACCTACAATACTCCTCAATATCACCCAACATCGCTCACAACGCAGGTTATGTCTAACGCAAAGTTGAGAAAACAACCGTGTTACTCTCTTCGTCACTCTCGCGAGCGAAGCCTCGAAACACGGAAGGCATTAAGCTTCGACGCCTATTGAAGATTGTTAGCTCTAAATCTATCTCTAGAATCCAGAAACTAATAGACAATCATCCCTAATCGAAGTTTGCGACGGTTATCTCTAACGCAACCCAAACCCCGCGCATAAAGCAAAAATCAGAGACAATCACCAATAGAGATTTGTAAAGCAAGTTTTATACAACGTCATGGGCGACAAATATACATGAGATCATAGTTAATACATATACAAACCCAACAAAGAAGAAAGACATAAAGAAAATCAGAAATGAACCAAACATCTCGCGGTTTGTCGGCGCCAATCGACGATCAATCAACCTCGGATCATCCACATGCAAGCTTCCATGATGTTTTCTAAGCTAATCTACTGAAAAAATGAGGTTTGATGGAGTTGGAGCAAGAATCCCCAAAACCATCCTCTAAAAAAAGCTGAAAAATGAAGTTTATAGGTGGTTTTTGCTGCCCAGGTTCGCACTGCGAACATATGCCGCCTTAACTTCCTCCAGAATGGTGTTTTTCATGCTTCCAGGCACTTTTTATTCGCCCCGGGTTCGCAGCGCGAACATGACAGCAAACCAGAATTTGTTTTGATCATAACTCATGAACCGTAACTCCGATTGACGCACGGTTTGAAGCGTTGGAAAGCTTATTCAATGCTCTTTATGAATATGGAAAAATCACATTGCTGGAACACCTGTAAAAATAAATGAAAATCAATTAAACTCAATGATATTTACACGGTACCGCACTATACACCGAAAACGTAAAGTAAACGTATTTACGAACAAAGCGGGGTTTATTCAACCAATTTTAACACAAAGTAATGATAAGTGCAACAAAACTTATATACAAAAATAGGTACATTTTGCACTTATCAAACTCTCCCCAACTTACATAATTGTTTGTCCACAAACAAGAATCAAACAAACTTGAACATGCACAAGCAATATCCAAAGAATGACGAATCAACAGGTTTTGAAAAACGGAAAACAAATGAATGGTTCAAATGAAAACGGTACACACAAAAAGTAAATACTTACCACTAAACTACGACGACAACATAGTCACGAAACAAATGCAAAGTACAAAAATCATGCCAAAAATTCTAAAACAACACAAGTTCAAATGTGAATCACACCTAGCAAAAATAATCATCGGTAGATGAAAAACACAAAATGAGGTTCTTTTCACTCACACAACAATCATGCAAACAATAGACTAAATTATGCAACCATCCAAACATTCACATTGAACATACAAAGGCAAGAATCACAAGGACTTTCAAGGTTGTAGCGTGGTCGGGTAAACAAACAAGGGGCAATTTCTAAAGGTAATTGAAACAAAAACTTGCTTAAACCTAAGGGAGTGAAAACTCACAAAGATTGACACACAAAATTTCAACCAACTTCTTCCAAAATCCCAAGTGCTACACAACACACAATACTTATTTAGCACAATTATTGAAACTCTTTTTGTTTCCTTTTTCAAGGATTTTTCCTTTTCTTTCTTTTTCATTTTTTTCTTTTCTTTTCTTTTTCAATCCTCATAGAATTCAACCAATGAGTATACAATCATTCTCTCCCCAACTTGAATTCAACCGCACCATCATGTGAATACTCCCTACTTTCTAAGGCAAGGAAAAAATCCATACAACAACACAAAATTGAGGTCCAAGAAAAAACAAAATCCATTTAAAAATAAGTGAACTAAATACTCATAGACAAGCATTAAGTTTAAATAGAAACAAGGATCAAAAAGCTCAAAGGGGTTACGAGTTCTCACACACTCACAAGGTGAATGACTATTTGGCGAGGTAGTTGTGCTCAAAATGAAACAAAATGCCTTGATCCTTTTCATGCTTTCATATAATCAACACAAACAAAAGATTAAGCATAATAAAATCCAGTTAGAACAAGAATGTTGGTACTCCGTGCATATATGAACAATAGAAGGCTTCCTCACAAAAAGGTTGGGAACTAAAGTGATTCACAATAGAACAAGTATACAAAAGAATGGATGACATGGAAGTTTGTAAAATGCCTAAGTATCATGAATATGCTAAAGTATAGAAAGCGATAAATACATACCTTAGACGTGTACAAAACTTAACAAAATCATTACCAAACATCCGCAAGTTGAAACGAACCAACTTGGAAAATCACAACAGCATCCCCAAGTAAGTCAATAAAAATCTGTGAGTAAACAACAACCAAAAACATTCGAAAAGAAAAACTATAAAACATGCTTATTTTACGTCGTAAGCTCGACGCCTTTAGGATGCTTAATTAGAAACTTCCTTCATTCCTGCCATGGTGATGCCTCACCGCGCAACCAAAAGCAAGTGTCCTAACCAAACACTTAAACAAACGTAAAAAGAAACAAAAATGTACAAGTATCAGTATAGACAAGTGAAAATATACAAAATATACGATATCTACAAAACTCAAAAACAAAGAAACTATCGCAATGCGATTCAATATCAAAACCGATCCCCGGCAACGGCGCCATTTTGTTGAATGCAGAATAGGGCAAGCAAGCAAAAATATTTATTTTCGGAAGCATTCCCTCCGGGATTTATGTCGTGTCCACAGAGATCGAATCGAGGGAAAGAATTTCGTTCGACAGTCTCTCGCGTTTATGAGTTTGGTTTTGAATGGTTTCAAACAAGAAAACAGAAAAGTAAACATTAAAACATAAAACAAATTCATTCTTCAGAGAGAAAAACTCGTCCGGCAATGCATATAAATCACTCCTCACAAACTTAAACTTACCGACCAGTTATACTCCACCTACAATACTCCTCAATATCACCCAGCATCGCTCACAACACAGGTTATGTCTAACGCAAAGTTGAGAAAACAACCGTGTTACTCTCTTCGTCACTCTCGCGAGCGAAGCCTCGAAACACGGAAGGCATTAAGCTTCGACGCCTATTGAAGATTGTTAGCTCTAAATCTATCTCTAGAATCCAGAAACTAACAGACAATCATCCCAAATCAAAGTTTGCGACGGTTATCTCTAACGCAACCCAAACACCGCGCATAAAGCAAAAATCAGAGACAATCACCAATAGAGATTTGTAAAGCAAGTTTTATACAACGCCATGGGCAACAAATATACATGAGATCATAGTCAATACATATACAAACCCAACAAAGAAGAAAGACATAAAGAAAATCAGAAATGAACCAAACATCTCGCGGTTTGTCGGCGCCGATCGACGATCAATCCACCTCGGATCATCCACATGCAAGCTTCCATGATGTTTTATAAGCTAATCTACTGAAAAAATGAAGTCTGATGGAGTTGGAGCAAGAATCCCCAAAACCATCCTCTAAAAAATGCTGAAAAATGAAGTTTATAGGTGGTTTTTGCTGCCCAAGTTCGCACTGCGAACCCCCGTTCGCACTGCGAACCCCCGTTCGCACTGCGAACATATGCCGCCTTAACTTCCTCCAGAATGGTGTTTTTCATGCTTCCAGGCACTTTTTATTCGCCCCGGGTTCGCAGTGCGAACTCGCTAGCGAGTGCTCGCCACGGGGGTTCGCAGTGCGAACATGACAGCAAACCAGAATTTGTTTTGATCATAACTCATGAACCGTAACTCCGATTGACGCACGGTTTGAAGCGTTGGAAAGCTTATTCAATGCTCTTTATGAATATGGAAAAATCCCATTGCTGGAACACCTGTAAAAATAAATTAAAATCAATTAAACTCAATGATATTTACACGGTACCGCACTATACACCGAAAACGTAAAGTAAACGTATTTATGAACAAAGCGGGGTTTATTAAACCAATTTTAACACAAAGTAATGATAAGTGCAACAAAACTTATATACAAAAATAGGTACATTTTGCACTTATCAAACTCTCCCCAACTTACATAATTGTTTGTCCACAAACAAGAATCAAACAAACTTGAACATGCACAAGCAATATCCAAAGAATGACGAATCAACAGGTTTTGAAAAACGGAAAACAAATGAATGGTTCAAATGAAAACGGTACACACAAAAAGTAAATACTTACCACTAAACTACGACGACAACATAGTCAGGAAACAAATGCAAAGTACAAAAATCATGCCAAAAATTCTAAAACAACACAAGTTCAAATGTGAATCACACCTAGCAAAAACAATCATCGGTAGATGAAAAACACAAAATGAGGTTCTTTTCACTCACACAACAATCATGCAAACAATATACTAAATTATGCAACCATCCAAAAATTCACATTGAACATACAAATGCAAGAATCACAAGGACTTTCAAGGTTGTAGCGTGGTCGGGTAAACAAACAAGGGGCAATTTCTACAGGTAATTGAAACAAAAACTTGCCTAAACCTAAGGGAGTGAAAACTCACAAAGATTGACACACAAAATTTCAACCAACTTCTTCCAAAATCCCAAGTGCTACACAACACACAATACTTATTTAGCACAATTATTGATACTCTTTTTGTTTCCTTTTTCAAGGATTTTTCCTTTTCTTTCTTTTTCACTTTTTTCTTTTCTTTTCTTTGTCATATTTTTCTCTTTTTTCTTTTCTTTTTCAATCCTCATAGAATTCAACCAATGAATATACAATCATTCTCTCCCCAACTTGAATTCAACCGCACCATCATGTGAATACTCCCTACTTTCTAAGGCAAGGAAAAAATCCATACAACAACACAAAATTGAGGTCCAAGAAAAAACAAAATCCATTTAAAAATAAGTGAACTAAATACTCATAGACAAGCATTAAGTTCAAATAGAAACAAGGATCAAAAAGCTCAAAGGGGTTACGAGTTCTCACACACTCACAAGGTGAATGACTATTTGGCGAGGTAGTTGTGCTCAAAATGAAACAAAATGCCTTGATCCTTTTCATGCTTTCATATAATCAACACAAACAAAAGATTAAGCATAATAAAATCCAGTTAGAACAAGAATGCTGGTACTCCGTGCATATATGAACAATAGAAGGCTTCCTCACAAAAAGGTTGGGAACTAAAGTGATTCACAATAGAACAAGTATACAAAAGAATGGATGACATGGAAGTTTGTAAAATGCCTAAGTATCATGAATATGCTAAAGTATAGAAAGCGATAAATACATACCTTAGACGTGTACAAAACTTAACAAAATCATTACCAAACATCCGCAAGTTGAAACGAACCAACTTGGAAAATCACAACAGCATCCCCAAGTAAGTCAATCAAAATCTGTGAGTAAACAACAACCAAAAACATTCGAAAAGAAAAACTATAAAACATGCTTATTTTACGTCGTAAGCTCGACGCCTTTAGGATGCTTAATTAGAAACTTCCTTCATTCCTGCCATGGTGATGCCTCACCGCGCAACCAAAAGCAAGTGTCCTAACCAAACACTTAAACAAACGTTAAAAGAAACAAAAATGTACAAGTATCAGTATAGACAAGTGAAAATATACAAAATATACGATATCTACAAAACTCAAAAACAAAGAAACTATCGCAATGCGATTCAATATCAAAACCGATCCCCGGCAACGGCGCCATTTTGTTGAATGCAGAATAGGGCAAGCAAGCAAAAATATTTATTTTCGGAAGAATTCCCTCCGGGATTTATTTCATGTCCACAGAGATCGGTTCGAGGGAAAGAATGTCGTTCGACAGTCTCTCGCGTTTATGAGTTTGGTTTTGAATGGTTTCAAACAAGAAAACAGAAAAGTAAACATTAAAACATAAAACAAATTCATTCTTCAGAGAGAAAAACTCGTCCGGTAATGCATATAAATCACTCCTCACAAACTTAAACTTACCGACCAGTTATACTCCACCTACAATACTCCTCAATATCACCCAGCATCGCTCACAACACAGGTTATGTCTAACGCAAAGTTGAGAAAACAACCGTGTTACTCTCTTCGTCACTCTCGCGAGCGAAGCCTCGAAACACGGAAGGCATTAAGCTTCAATGCCTATTGAAGATTGTTAGCTCTAAATCTATCTCTAGAATCCAGAAACTAACAGACAATCATCCCAAATCAAAGTTTGCGACGGTTATCTCTAACGCAACCCAAACCCCGCGCATAAAGCAAAAATCAGAGACAATCACCAATAGAGATTTGTAAAGCAAGTTTTATACAACGCCATGGGCGACAAATATACATAAGATCATAGTCAATACATATACAAACCCAACAAAGAAGAAAGACATAAAGAAAATCAGAAATGAACCAAACATCTCGCGGTTTGTCGGCGCCGATCGACGATCAATCCACCTCGGATCATCCACATGCAAGCTTCCATGATGTTTTCTAAGCTAATCTACTGAAAAAATGAAGTTTGATGGAGTTTGAGCAAGAATCCCCAAAACCATCCTCTAAAAAATGCTGAAAAATGAAGTTTATAGGTGGTTTTTGCTGCCCAGGTTCGCACTGCGAACCCCCGTTCGCACTGCGAACATATGCCGCCTTAACTTCCTCCAGAATGGTGTTTTTCATGCTTCCAGGCACTTTTTATTCGCCCCGGGTTGGCAGTGCGAACTCGCTAGCGAGTGCTCGCCACGGGGGTTCGCAGTGCGAACATGACAGCAAACCAGAATTTGTTTTGATCATAACTCATGAACCGTAACTCCGATTGACGCACGGTTTGAAGCGTTGGAAAGCTTATTCAATGCTCTTTATGAATATGGAAAAATCCCATTGCTGGAACACCTGTAAAAATAAATTAAAATCAATTAAACTCAATGATATTTACACGGTACCGCACTATACACCGAAAACGTAAAGTAAACGTATTTATGAACAAAGCGGGGTTTATTCAACCAATTTTAACACAAAGTAATGATAAGTGCAACAATACTTATATACAAAAATAGGTACATTTTGCACTTATCAAACTCTCCCCAACTTACATAATTGTTTGTCCACAAACAAGAATCAAACAAACTTGAACATGCACAAGCAATATCCAAAGAATGACGAATCAACAGGTTTTGAAAAACGGAAAACAAATGAATGGTTCAAATGAAAACGGTACACACAAAAAGTAAATACTTACCACTAAACTACGACGACAACATAGTCAGGAAACAAATGCAAAGTACAAAAATCATGCCAAAAATTCTAAAACAACACAAGTTCAAATGTGAATCACACCTAGCAAAAACAATCATCGGTAGATGAAAAACACAAAATGAGGTTCTTTTCACTCACACAACAATCATGCAAACAATATACTAAATTATGCAACCATCCAAAAATTCACATTGAACATACAAAGGCAAGAATCACAAGGACTTTCAAGGTTGTAGCGTGGTCGGGTAAACAAACAAGGGGCAATTTCTACAGGTAATTGAAACAAAAACTTGCCTAAACCTAAGGGAGTGAAAACTCACAAAGATTGACACACAAAATTTCAACCAACTTCTTCCAAAATCCCAAGTGCTACACAACACACAATACTTATTTAGCACAATTATTGAAACTCTTTTTGTTTCCTTTTTCAAGGATTTTTCCTTTTCTTTCTTTTTCACTTTTTTCTTTTCTTTTCTTTGTCATATTTTTCTCTTTTTTCTTTTCTTTTTCAATCCTCATAGAATTCAACCAATGAGTATACAATCATTCTCTCCCCAACTTGAATTCAACCGCACCATCATGTGAATACTCCCTACTTTTTAAGGCAAGGAAAAAATCCATACAACAACACAAAATTGAGGTCCAAGAAAAAACAAAATCCATTTAAAAATAAGTGAACTAAATACTCATAGACAAGCATTAAGTTCAAATAGAAACAAGGATCTAAAAGCTCAAAGGGGTTACGAGTTCTCACACACTCACAAGGTGAATGACTATTTGGCGAGGTAGTTGTGCTCAAAATGAAACAAAATGCCTTGATCCTTTTCATGCTTTCATATAATCAACACAAACAAAAGATTAAGCATAATAAAATCCAGTTAGAACAAGAATGTTGGTACTCCGTGCATATATGAACAATAGAAGGCTTCCTCACAAAAAGGTTGGGAACTAAAGTGATTCACAATAGAACAAGTATACAAAAGAATGGATGACATGGAAGTTTGTAAAATGCCTAAGTATCATGAATATGCTAAAGTATAGAAAGCGATAAATACATACCTTAGACGTGTACAAAACTTAACAAAATCATTACCAAACATCCACAAGTTGAAACGAACCAACTTGGAAAATCACAACAGCATCCCCAAGTAAGTCAATCAAAATCTGTGAGCAAACAACAACCAAAAACATTCGAAAAGAAAAACTATAAAACATGCTTATTTTACGTCGTAAGCTCGACGCCTTTAGGATGCTTAATTAGAAACTTCCTTCATTCCTGCCATGGTGATGCCTCACCGCGCAACCAAAAGCAAGTGTCCTAACCAAACACTTAAACAAACGTTAAAAGAAACAAAAATGTACAAGTATCAGTATAGACAAGTGAAAATATACAAAATATACGATATCTACAAAACTCAAAAACAAAGAAACTATCGCAATGCGATTCAATATCAAAACCGATCCCCGGCAACGGCGCCATTTTGTTGAATGCAGAATAGGGCAAGCAAGCAAAAATATTTATTTTTGGAAGAATTCCCTCCGGGATTTATGTCGTGTCCACAGAGATCGGTTCGAGGGAAAGAATGTCGTTCGACAGTCTCTCGCGTTTATGAGTTTGGTTTTGAATGGTTTCAAACAAGAAAACAGAAAAGTAAAAATTAAAACATAAAACAAATTCATTCTTCAGAGAGAAAAACTCGTCCGGTAATGCATATAAATCACTCCTCACAAACTTAAACTTACCGACCAGTTATACTCCACCTACAATACTCCTCAATATCACCCAGCATCGCTCACAACACAGGTTATGTCTAACGCAAAGTTGAGAAAACAACCGTGTTACTCTCTTCGTCACTCTCGCGAGCGAAGCCTCGAAACACGGAAGGCATTAAGCTTCAACGCCTATTGAAGATTGTTAGCTCTAAATCTATCTCTAGAATCCAGAAACTAACAGACAATCATCCCTAATCGAAGTTTGCGACGGTTATCTCTAACGCAACCCAAACCCCGCGCATAAAGCAAAAATCAGAGACAATCACCAATAGAGATTTGTAAAGCAAGTTTTATACAACGCCATGGGCGACAAATATACATAAGATCATAGTCAATACATATACAAACCCAACAAAGAAGAAAGACATAAAGAAAATCAGAAATGAACCAAACATCTCGCGGTTTGTCGGCGCCGATCGACGATCAATCCACCTCGGATCATCCACATGCAAGCTTCCATGATGTTTTCTAAGCTAATCTACTGAAAAAATGAAGTTTGATGGAGTTTGAGCAAGAATCCCCAAAACCATCCTCTAAAAAATGCTGAAAAATGAAGTTTATAGGTGGTTTTTGCTGCCCAGGTTCGCACTGCGAACCCCCGTTCGCACTGCGAACATATGCCGCCTTAACTTCCTCCAGAATGGTGTTTTTCATGCTTCCAGGCACTTTTTATTTGCCCCGGGTTCGCAGTGCGAACTCACTAGCGAGTGCTCGCCACGGGGGTTCGCAGTGCGAACATGACAGCAAACCAGAATTTGTTTTGATCATAACTCATGAACCGTAACTCCGATTGACGCACGGTTTGAAGCGTTGGAAAGCTTATTCAATGCTCTTTATGAATATGGAAAAATCCCATTGCTGAAACACCTGTAAAAATAAATTAAAATCAATTAAACTCAATGATATTTACACGGTACCGCACTATACACCGAAAACGTAAAGTAAACGTATTTATGAACAAAGCGGGGTTTATTAAACCAATTTTAACACAAAGTAATGATAAGTGCAACAAAACTTATATACAAAAATAGGTACATTTTGCACTTATCAAACTCTCCCCAACTTACATAATTGTTTGTCCACAAACAAGAATCAAACAAACTTGAACATGCACAAGCAATATCCAAAGAATGACGAATCAACAGGTTTTGAAAATCGGAAAACAAATGAATGGTTCAAATGAAAACGGTACACACAAAAAGTAAATACTTACCACTAAACTACGACGACAACATAGTCAGGAAACAAATGCAAAGTACAAAAATCATGCCAAAAATTCTAAAACAACACAAGTTCAAATGTGAATCACACCTAGCAAAAACAATCATCGGTAGATGAAAGACACAAAATGAGGTTCTTTTCACTCACACAACAATCATGCAAACAATATACTAAATTATGCAACCATCCAAAAATTCACATTGAACATACAAAGGCAAGAATCACAAGGACTTTCAAGGTTGTAGCGTGGTCGGGTAAACAAACAAGGGGCAATTTCTAAAGGTAATTGAAACAAAAACTTGCCTAAACCTAAGGGAGTGAAAACTCACAAAGATTGACACACAAAATTTCAACCAACTTCTTCCAAAATCCCAAGTGCTACACAACACACAATACTTATTTAGCACAATTATTGAAACTCTTTTTGTTTCCTTTTTCAAGGATTTTTCCTTTTCTTTCTTTTTCACTTTTTTCTTTTCTTTTCTTTGTCATATTTTTCTCTTTTTTCTTTTCTTTTTCAATCCTCATAGAATTCAACCAATGAGTATACAATCATTCTCTCCCCAACTTGAATTCAACCGCACCATCATGTGAATACTCCCTACTTTCTAAGGCAAGGAAAAAATCCATACAACAACACAAAATTGAGGTCCAAGAAAAAATAAAATCCATTTAAAAATAAGTGAACTAAATACTCATAGACAAGCATTAAGTTAAAATAGAAACATGGATAAAAAAGCTCAAAGGGGTTACGAGTTCTCACAGACTCACAAGGTGAATGACTATTTGGCTAGGTAGTTGTGCTCAAAATGAAACAAAATGCCTTTATCCTTTTCATGCTTTCATATAATCAACACAAACAAAAGATTAAACATAATAAAATCCAGTTAGAACAAGAATGTTGGTACTCCGTGCATATATGAACAATAGAAGGCTTCCTCACAAAAAGGTTGGGAACTAAAGTGATTCACAATAGAACAAGTATACAAAAGAATGGATGACATGGAAGTTTGTAAAATGCCTAAGTATCATGAATATGCTAAAGTATAGAAAGCGATAAATACATACCTTAGACGTGTACAAAACTTAACAAAATCATTACCAAACATCCGCAAGTTGAAACGAACCAACTTGGAAAATCACAACAGCATCCCCAAGTAAGTCAATCAAAATCTGTGAGCAAACAACAACCAAAAACATTCGAAAAGAAAAACTACAAAACATGCTTATTTTACGTCGTAAGCTCGACGCCTTTACGATGCTTAAGTAGAAACTTCCTTCATTCATGCCATGGTGATGCCTCACCGCGCAACCAAAAGCAAGTGTCCTAACCAAACACTTAAACAAACGTTAAAAGAAACAAAAATGTACAAGTATCAGTATAGACAAGTGAAAATATACAAAATATACGATATCTACAAAACTCAAAAACAAAGAAACTATCGCAATGCGATTCAATATCAAAACCGATCCCCGGCAACGGCGCCATTTTGTTGAATGCAGAATAGGGCAAGCAAGCAAAAATATTTATTTTCGGAAGAATTCCCTCCGGGATTTATGTCATGTCCACAGAGATCGGTTCGAGGGAAAGAATGTCGTTCGACAGTCTCTCGCGTTTATGAGTTTGGTTTTGAATGGTTTCAAACAAGGAAAAAAAAAGTAAACATTAAAACATAAAACAAATTCATTCTTCAGAGAGAAAAACTCGTCCGACAATGCATATAAATCACTCCTCACAAACTTAAACTTACCGACCAGTTATACTCCACCTACAATACTCCTCAATATCACCCTGCATCGCTCACAACACAGGTTATGTCTAACGCAAAGTTGAGAAAACAACCGTGTTACTCTCTTCGTCACTCTCGCGAGCGAAGCTTCGAAACACGGAAGGCATTAAGCTTCGACGCCTATTGAAAATTGTTAGCTCTAAATCTATCTCTAGAATCCAGAAACTAACAGACAATCATCCCAAATCGAAGTTTGCGACGGTTATCTCTAACGCAACCCAAACCCCGCGCATAAAGCAAAAATCAGAGACAATCACCAATAGAGATTTGTAAAGCAAGCTTTATACAACGCCATGGGCGACAAATATACATGAGATCATAGTCAATACATATACAAACCCAACAAAGAAGAAAGACATAAAGAAAATCAGAAATGAACCAAACATCTCGCGGTTTGTCGGCGCCGATCGACGATCAATCCACCTCAGATCATCCACATGCAAGCTTCCAAGATGTTTTCTAAGCTAATCTACTGAAAAAATGAAGTTTGATGGAGTTGGAGCAAGAATCCCCAAAACCATCCTCTAAAAAATGCTGAAAAATGAAGTTTATAGGTGGTTTTTGCTGCCCAGGTTCGCACTGCGAACCCCCGTTCGCACTGCGAACATATGCCGCCTTAACTTCCTCCAGAATGGTGTTTTTCATGCTTCCAGGCACTTTTTATTCGCCCCGGGTTCGCAGTGCGAACTCGCTAGCGAGGGCTCCCCACGGGGGTTCGCAGTGCGAACATGACAGCAAACCAGAATTTGTTTTGATCATAACTCATGAACTGTAACTCCGATTGACGCACGGTTTGAAGCGTTGGAAAGCTTATTCAATGCTCTTTATGAATATGGAAAAATCCCATTGCTGGAACACCTGTAAAAATAAATGAAAATCAATTAAACTCAATGATATTTACACGGTACCGCACTATACACCGAAAACGTAAAGTAAACGTATTTACGAACAAAGCGGGGTTTATTCAACCAATTTTATCACAAAGTAATGATAAGTGCAACAAAACTTATATACAAAAATAGGTACATTTTTCACTTATCAAACTCTCCCTAATTTACATAATTGTTTGTCCACAAACAAGAATCAAACAAACTTGAACATGCACAAGCAATATCCAAAGAATGACGAATCAACAGGTTTTGAAAAACGGAAAACAAATGAATGGTTCAAATGAAAACGGTACACACAAAAAGTAAATACTTACCACTAAACTACGACGACAACATAGTCACGAAACAAATGCAAAGTACAAAAATCATGCCAAAAATTCTAAAACAACACAAGTTCAAGTGTGAATCACACCTAGCAAAAACAATCATCGGTAGATGAAAAACACAAAATGAGGTTCTTTTCACTCACACAACAATCATGCAAACAATAGACTAAATTATGCAACCATCCAAAAATTCACATTGAACATACAAAGGCAAGAATCACAAGGACTTTCAAGGTTGTAGCGTGGTCGGGTAAACAAACAAGGGGCAATTTCTAAAGGTAATTGAAACAAAAACTTGCCTAAACCTAAGGAAGTGAAAACTCACAAAGATTGACACACAAAATTTCAACCAACTTCTTCCAAAATCCCAAGTGCTACACAACACACAATACTTATTTAGCACAATTATTGAAACTCTTTTTGTTTCCTTTTTCAAGGATTTTTCCTTTTCTTTCTTTTTCACTTTTTTCTTTTCTTTTCTTTGTCATATTTTTCTCTTTTTTCTTTTCTTTTTCAATCCTCATAGAATTCAACCAATGAGTATACAATCATTCTCTCCCCAACTTGAATTCAACCGCACCATCATGTGAATACTCCCTACTTTCTAAGGCAAGGAAAAAATCCATACAACAACACAAAATTGAGGTCCAAGAAAAAACAAAATCCATTTAAAAATAAGTGAACTAAATACTCATAGACAAGCATTAAGTTCAAATAGAAACATGGAGAAAAAATCTCAAAGGGGTTACGAGTTCTCACACACTCACAAGGTGAATGACTATTTGGCTAGGTAGTTGTGCTCAAAATGAAACAAAATGCCTTGATCCTTTTCATGCTTTCATATAATCAACACAAACAAAAGATTAAGCATAATAAAATCCAGTTAGAACAAGAATGTTGGTACTCCGTGCATATATGAACAATAGAAGGCTTCCTCACAAAAAGGTTGGGAACTAAAGTGATTCACAATAGAACAAGTATACAAAAGAATGGATGACATGGAAGTTTGTAAAATGCCTAAGTATCATGAATATGCTAAAGTATAGAAAGCGATAAATACATACCTTAGACGTGTACAAAACTTAACAAAATCATTACCAAACATCCGCAAGTTGAAACGAACCAACTTGGAAAATCACAACAGCATCCCCAAGTAAGTCAATCAAAATCTGTGAGCAAACAACAGCCAAAAACATTCGAAAAGAAAAACTATAAAACATGCTTATTTTACGTCGTAAGCTCGACGCCTTTACGATGCTTAATTAGAAACTTCCTTCATTCATGCCATGGTGATGCCTCACCGCGCAACCAAAAGCAAGTGTCCTAACCAAACACTTAAACAAACGTTAAAAGAATAAAAAATGTACAAGTATCAGTATAGACAAGTGAAAATATACAAAATATACGATATCTACAAAACTCAAAAACAAAGAAACTATCGCAATGCGATTCAATATCAAAACCGATCCCCGGCAACGGCGCCATTTTGTTGAATGCAGAATAGGGCAAGCAAGCAAAAATATTTATTTTCGGAAGAATTCCCTCCGGGATTTATGTCGTGTCCACAGAGATCGGTTCAAGGGAAAGAATGTCGTTCGACAGTCTCTCGCATTTATGAGTTTGGTTTTGAATGGTTTCAAACAAGAAAACAGAAAAGTAAACATTAAAACATAAAACAAATTCATTCTTCAGAGAGAAAAACTCGTCCGGCAATGCATATAAATCACTCCTCACAAACTTAAACTTACCGACCAGTTATACTCCACCTACAATACTCCTCAATATCACCCAGCATCGCTCACAACACAGGTTATGTCTAACGCAAAGTTGAGAAAACAACCGTGTTACTCTCTTCGTCACTCTCGCGAGCGAAGCCTCGAAACACGGAAGGCATTAAGCTTCAACGCCTATTGAAGATTGTTAGCTCTAAATCTATCTCTAGAATCCAGAAACTAACAGACAATCATCCCTAATCGAAGTTTGCGACGGTTATCTCTAACGCAACCCAAACCCCGCGCATAAAGCAAAAATCAGAGACAATCACCAATAGAGATTTGTAAAGCAAGTTTTATACAATGCCATGGGCGACAAATATACATGAGATCATAGTCAATACATATACAAACCCAACAAAAAAGAAAGACATAAAGAAAATCAGAAATAAACCAAACATCTCGCGGTTTGTCGGCGCCGATCGACGATCAATCCATCTCGGATCATCCACATGCAAGCTTCCATGATGTTTTCTAAGCTAATCTACTGAAAAAATGAAGTTTGATGGAGTTGGAGCAAGAATCCCCAAAACCATCCTCTAAAAATTGCTGAAAAATGAAGTTTAAAGGTGGTTTTTGCTGCCCAGGTTCGCACTGCGAACCCCCATTCGCACTGCAAACATATGCCGCCTTAACTTCCTCCAGAATGGTGTTTTTCATGCTTCCAGGCACTTTTTATTCGCCCCGGGTTCGCAGTGCGAACTCGCTAGCGAGTGCTCGCCACGGGGGTTCGCAGTGCGAACATGACAGCAAACCAGAATTTGTTTTAATCATAACTCATGAACCGTAACTCCGATTGACGCACGGTTTGAAGCGTTGGAAAGCTTATTCAATGCTCTTTATGAATATGGAAAAATCCCATTGCTGGAACACCTGTAAAAATAAATGAAAATCAATTAAACTCAATGATATTTACACGGTACCGCACTATACACCGAAAACGTAAAGTAAACGTATTTACGAACAAAGCGGGGTTTATTCAACCAATTTTAACACAAAGTAATGATAAGTGCAACAAAACTTATATACAAAAATAGGTACATTTTGCACTTATCAAACTCTTCCCAACTTACATAATTGTTTGTCCACAAACAAGAATCAAACAAACTTGAACATGCACAAGCTATATCCAAAGAATGACGAATCAACAGGTTTTGAAAAACGGAAAACAAATGAATGGTTCAAATGAAAACGGTACACACAAAAAGTAAATACTTACCACTAAACTACGACGACAACATAGTCACGAAACAAATGCAAAGTACAAAAATCATGCCAAAAATTCTAAAACAACACAAGTTCAAATGTGAATCACACCTAGCAAAAACAATCATCGGTAGATGAAAAACACAAAATGAGGTTCTTTTCACTCACACAACAATCATGCAAACAATAGACTAAATTATGCAACCATCCAAAAATTCACATTGAACATACAAAGGCAAGAATCACAAGGACTTTCAAGGTTGTAGCGTGGTCGGGTAAACAAACAAGGGGCAATTTCTAAAGGTAATTGAAACAAAAACTTGCCTAAACCTAAGGGAGTGAAAACTCACAAAGATTGACACACAAAATTTCAACCAACTTCTTCCAAAATCCCAAGTGCTACACAACACACAATACTTATTTAGCACAATTATTGAAACTCTTTTTGTTTCCTTTTTCAAGGATTTTTCCTTTTCTTTCTTTTTCACTTTTTTATTTTCTTTTCTTTGTCATATTTTTCTCTTTTTTCTTTTCTTTTTCAATCCTCATAGAATTCAACCAATGAGTATACAATCATTCTCTCCCCAACTTGAATTCAACCGCACCATCATGTGAATACTCCCTACTTTCTAAGGCAAGGAAAAAATCCATACAACAACACAAAATTGAGGTCCAAGAAAAAACAAAATCCATTTAAAAATAAGTGAACTAAATACTCATAGACAAGCATTAAGTTCAAATAGAAACATGGATCAAAAAGCTCAAAGGGGTTACGAGTTCTCACACACTCACAAGGTGAATGACTATTTGGCTAGGTAGTTGTGCTCAAAATGAAACAAATGCCTTGATCCTTTTCATGCTTTCATATAATCAACACAAACAAAAGATTAAGCATAATAAAATCCAGTTAGAACAAGAATGTTGGTACTCCGTGCATATATGAACAATAGAAGGCTTCCTCACAAAAAGGTTGGGAACTAAAGTGATTCACAATAGAACAAGTATACAAAAGAATTGATGACATGGAAGTTTGTTAAATGCCTAAGTATCATGAATATGCTAAAGTATAGAAAGCGATAAATACATACCTTAGACGTGTACAAAACTTAACAAAATCATTACCAAACATCCGCAAGTTGAAACGAACCAACTTGTAAAATCACAACAGCATCCCCAAGTAAGTCAATCAAAATCTGTGAGCAAACAACAACCAAAAACAATTAAAAAGAAAACTATAAAACATGCTTATTTTACGTCGTAAGCTCGACGCCTTTACGATGCTTAATTTGAAACTTCCTTCATTCATGCTATGGTGATGCCTCACCGCGCAACCAAAAGCAAGTGTCCTAACCAAACACTTAAACAAACGTTAAAAGAAACAAAAATGTACAAGTATCAGTATAGACAAGTGAAAATATACAAAATATACGATATCTACAAAACTAAAAAACAAAGAAACTATCGCAATGCGATTCAATATCAAAACCGATCCCCGACAACGACGCCATTTTGTTGAATGCAGAATAGGGCAAGCAAGCAAAAATATTTATTTTCGGAAGAATTCCCTCCGGGATTTATGTCGTGTCCACAGAGATCGGTTCGAGGGAAAGAATGTCGTTCGACAGTCTCTCGCGTTTATGAGTTTGGTTTTGAATGGTTTCAAACAAGAAAACAGAAAAGTAAACATTAAAACATAAAACAAATTCATTCTTCAGAGAGAAAAACTCGTCCGACAATGCATATAAATCACTCCTCACAAACTTAAACTTACCGACCAGTTATACTCCACCTACAATACTCCTCAATATCACCCAGCATCGCTCACAACACAGGTTATGTCTAACGCAAAGTTGAGAAAACAACCATGTTACTCTCTTCGTCACTCTCACGAGCGAAGCCTCGAAACACGGAAGGCATTAAGCTTCGACGCCTATTGAAGATTGTTAGCTCTAAATCTATCTCTAGAATCCAGAAACTAACAGACAATCATCCCAAATCGAAGTTTTAGACGGTTATCTCTAACGCAACCCAAACCCCGCGCATAAAGCAAAAATCAGAGACAATCACCAATAGAGATTTGTAAAGCAAGTTTTATACAATGCCATGGGCGACAAATATACATGAGATCATAGTCAATACATATACAAACCCAACAAAGAAGAAAGACATAAAGAAAATCAGAAATAAACCAAACATCTCGCGGTTTGTCGGCGCCGATCGACGATCAATCCACCTCGGATCATCCACATGCAAGCTTCCATGATGTTTTCTAAGCTAATCTACTGAAAAAATGAAGTTTGATGGAGTTGGAGCAAGAATCCCCAAAACCATCCTCTAAAAAATGCTGAAAAATGAAGTTTAAAGGTGGTTTTTGCTGCCCAGGTTCGCACTGTGAACCCCCGTTCGCACTGCAAACATATGCCGCCTTAACTTCCTCCAGAATGCTGTTTTTCATGCTTCCAGGAACTTTTTATTCGCCCCGGGTTCGCAGTGCGAACTCGCTAGCGAGTGCTCGCCACGGGGGTTCGCAGTGCGAACATGACAGCAAACCAGAATTTGTTTTGATCATAACTCATGAACCGTAACTCCGATTGACGCACAGTTTGAAGCGTTGGAAAGCTTATTCAATGCTCTTTATGAATATTGAAAAATCCCATTGCTGGAACACCTATAAAAATAAATGAAAATCAATTAAACTCAATGATATTTACACGGTACCGCACTATACACCGAAAACGTAAAGTAAACGTATTTACGAACAAAGCGGGGTTTATTCAACCAATTTTAACACAAAGTAATGATAAGTGCAACAAAACTTATATACAAAAATAGGTACATTTTGCACTTATCAAACTCTCCCTAACTTACATAATTGTTTGTCCACAAACAAGAATCAAACAAACTTGAACATGCACAAACAATATCCAAAGAATGACGAATCAACAGGTTTTGAAAAACGGAAAACAAATGAATGGTTCAAATGAAAACGGTACACACAAAAAGTAAATACTTACCACTAAACTACGACGACAACATAGTCACGAAACAAATGTAAAGTACTAAAATCATGCCAAAAATTCTAAAACAACACAAGTTCAAATGTGAATCACACCTAGCAAAAACAATCATCGGTAGATGAAAAACACAAAATGAGGTTCTTTTCACTCACACAACAATCATGCAAATAATAGACTAAATTATGCAACCATCCAAAAATTCACATTGAACATACAAAGGCAAGAATCACAAGGACTTTCAAGGTTGTAGCGTGGTCGGGTAAACAAACAAGGGGCAATTTCTAAAGGTAATTGAAACAAAAACTTGCCTAAACCTAAGGGAGTGAAAACTCACAAAGATTGACACACAAAATTTCAACCAACTTCTTCCAAAATCCCAAGTGCTACACAACACACAATACTTATTTAGCACAATTATTGAAACTCTTTTTGTTTCCTTTTTCAAGGATTTTTCCTTTTCTTTCTTTTTCACTTTTTTATTTTCTTTTCTTTGTCATATTTTTCTCTTTTTTCTTTTCTTTTTCAATCCTCATAGAATTCAACCAATGAGTATACAATCATTCTCTCCCCAACTTGAATTCAACCGCACCATCATGTGAATACTCCCTACTTTCTAAGGCAAGGAAAAAATCCATACAACAACACAAAATTGAGGTCCAAGAAAAAACAAAATCCATTTAAAAATAAGTGAACTAAATACTCATAGACAAGCATTAAGTTCAAATAGAAACATGGATCAAAAAGCTCAAAGGGGTTACGAGTTCTCACACACTCACAAGGTGAATGACTATTTGGCTAGGTAGTTGTGCTCAAAATGAAACAAATGCCTTGATTCTTTTCATGCTTTCATATAATCAACACAAACAAAAGATTAAGCATAATAAAATCCAGTTAGAACAAGAATGTTGGTACTCCGTGCATATATGAACAATAGAAGGCTTCCTCACAAAAAGGTTGGGAACTAAAGTGATTCACAATAGAACAAGTATACAAAAGAATTGATGACATGGAAGTTTGTAAAATGCCTAAGTATCATGAATATGCAAAAGTATAGAAAGCGATAAATACATACCTTAGACGTGTACAAAACTTAACAAAATCATTACCAAACATCCGCAAGTTGAAACGAACCAACTTGTAAAATCACAACAGCATCCCCAAGTAAGTCAATCAAAATCTGTGAGCAAACAACAACCAAAAACATTCGAAAAGAAAAACTATAAAACATGCTTATTTTACGTCGTAAGCTCGACGCCTTTACGATGCTTAATTTGAAACTTCCTTCATTCATGCCATGGTGATGCCTCACCGCGCAACCAAAAGCAAGTGTCCTAACCAAACACTTAAACAAACGTTAAAAGAAACAAAAATGTACAAGTATCAGTATAGACAAGTGAAAATATACAAAATATACGATATCTACAAAACTCAAAAACAAAGAAACTATCGCAATGCGATTCAATATCAAAACCGATCCCCGGCAACGACGCCATTTTGTTGAATGCAGAATAGGGCAAGCAAGCAAAAATATTTATTTTCGGAAGAATTACCTCCGGGATTTATGTCGTGTCCACAGAGATCGGTTCGAGGGAAAGAATGTTGTTCGACAGTCTCTCGCGTTTATGAGTTTGGTTTTGAATGGTTTCAAACAAGAAAACAGAAAAGTAAACATTAAAACATAAAACAAATTCATTCTTCAGAGAGAAAAACTCGTCCGGCAATGCATATAAATCACTCCTCACAAACTTAAACTTACCGACCAGCTATACTCCACCTACAATACTCCCCAATATCACCCAGCATCGCTCACAACACAGGTTATGTCTAACGCAAAGTTGAGAAAACAACCGTGTTACTCTCTTCGTCACTCTCGCGAGCGAAGCCTCGAAACACGGAAGGCATTAAGCTTCGACGCCTATTGAAGATTGTTAGCTCTAAATCTATCTCTAGAATCCAGAAACTAACAGGCAATCATCCCTAATCGAAGTTTGCGACGGTTATCTCTAACGCAACCCAAACCCCGCGCATAAAGCAAAAATCAGAGACAATCACCAATAGAGATTTGTAAAGCAAGTTTTATACAACGCCATGGGCGACAAATATACATGAGATCATAGTCAATACATATACAAACCCAACAAAGAAGAAAGACATAAAGAAAATCAGAAATAAACCAAACATCTCGCTGTTTGTCGGCGCCGATCGACGATCAATCCACCTCGGATCATCCACATGCAAGCTTCCATGATGTTTTCTAAGCTAATCTACTGAAAAAATGAAGTTTGATGGAGTTGGAGCAAGAATCCCCAAAACCATCCTCTAAAAAATGCTGAAAAATGAAGTTTAAAGGTGGTTTTTGCTGCCCAGGTTCGCACTGCGAACCCCCGTTCGCACTGCAAACATATGCCGCCTTAACTTCCACCATAATGGTGTTTTTCATGCTTCCAGGCACTATTTATTCGCCCCGGGTTCGCAGTGCGAACTCGCTAGCGAGTGCTCGCCACGGGGGTTCGCAGTGCGAACATGACAGCAAACCAGAATTTATTTTGATCATAACTCATGAACCGTAACTCCGATTGACGCACAGTTTGAAGCGTTGGAAAACTTATTCAATGCTCTTTATGAATATTGAAAAATCCCATTGCTGGAACACCTGTAAAAATAAATGAAAATCAATTAAACTCAATGATATTTACACGGTATCGCACTATACACCGAAAACGTAAAGTAAACGTATTTACGAACAAAGCGGGGTTTATTCAACCAATTTTAACACAAAGTAATGATAAGTGCAACAAAACTTATATACAAAAATAGGTACATTTTGCACTTATCAGTTTGGAACATCAAGGTGTTGGTGTGGAGATGGTCTTATGTTGGGAAAATTACTCGCTCCAATTATAGCTTTTATGAGTTTTGCAAATTTCCTTTGTACTACTTGGCTTAAGGTTTAATTGGGTGTTATTTTTCTTTAGTCTCGAGGCCTTCCTCGCTTTGTTTTGTAAGTGGTTTCGAGAACCCATTGTTCTCGCTTTCAATATTAATCCCTTGCTTATAAAAAAACATCAAGAACAAGAACAACAGGAAGAACAAGAACAACAACAAGAACATGAACAACAGCAAGAACATCAAGAACAACAAGAACATCAAGTACAACAATAAGAATAACAACAACAACAACAACAACAACAATAACAACAACAACAATAATAACAACAACAACAACAACAATAACAAGAAGAAGAAGAAGAAGAACAAGAACAAGAACAAGAACAAGAAAAAGAACAAGAACAATAACAAAAACAACAACAATAATAATAACAATAATAACAACAAGAACAACATTAATAAAAAAGAACAACAAAAACAACAATAATAAAAAAGAACAACAATAATTAAAAAAGAACACCAATAACTAACATTGCTAACTTGAGTTCTGAAATTTGTTCTGAAATTTTGTTTAGTGGAGAAATAGAGTATCGTAATTGATAGATGGTGTTTGGAGGTAGAAGATGTCTAAATTTTAGGTTTCACGCGGATCACTAATAGTAGTGTCTTGACCGTTAATAATCACTAAATGGACGGCCAAGATTTGTTTAAGGATAATGAATAAACTCAATATGCACGCCACCTATAATGTTGGTAATGAGACTTGAAAAATGCTGGTGTTGGGACTTGAACCCATGACAAGACGCTACATATAATGACGATTGGTTTAAATTACCCGTGGTGAAAGGTCTGTCAGCATTTTGAAAAAATATGAAAGAAGTAACATGATTAAAATAAATTCAGAAAAATCTAAAAACATTTAATTTAATCTAATTAGGTAAAATAAGAATTTTGAGAATATTTTTGGAATTTTTTTGACTATGAAAACAGTAAAAAAAATCATTAAAAATAGAAAAAAGATGAATTTGGGGTTTTGAGGGCGAAGTCCCATAACTCTTCCGAGTATGAGACTAATGACCGCATGATTTTTCTGCTTCAGATGCACAAAAAAACTAAAAAAGGAGACGATTTTCCCTAAAACCGATTTTTTGAAGAGCAAGACCTAAAACTAAACTATAGGCTATAATGACAGTTTTGCAAATACCCATGGTGAAAGGTTGTGGGCATTTTGAAAAATTTTGTAAAAAAACATAAATGTTGGTGCTGGGAATTGAACCCATGACCAGACGCTACCTATAATGACGATTTTTTAAATACCCGTGGTGAAAGGCCTCACATTTCACCACTGTTGGAATATTAACCGTCATTAAAAGTCTTTTAATGAGATTAAAAAAATGCGCGCATCTATTACAACGGTGTATAGGCAAGTCGTTGTAAGCCTGACGTTGATGTATGCGCGTTTTGTTGTAGTGCATCTAACAATTGTGCATCCAAAATACAAAAACATGTTGCATTTGCTTTTCTTTTCTTTATGTTCAAACATTTAGGTTTGCAAGATTGGATTAAGATGTTCATTTTCTTCAAATCAAGTCCAATTGGAATTCAAGTGCCATTGTGATTAAGTCGAGATTCACATGACAATCATCTCAAGACATATTCACTTTGGCTCATGATATTTTGTCAAAGAAGATTCAAAAGGTTGATTGTGATTCATCAATTCTTAAGTGAAAAGGAATTAGAAAGGCATCCACTCATGGTCAAGGCTTTCTTTCAAGATTGATTTAAGCTTGCTTAATATGGAATCAAGCACTATTGCCTCCATTTTTAACTTGGTTTTAATGAGAATCCAAGGGTTATACAAAAGGGTTTCAAGTATGTGCTACATTGGCTTTTGGATCCAAATCAGGCCTAGGCCACCATTCATGTCATAAATGTCATTCAATTTAAATTCACACTTATAGCTCAAGTTTCAATTTGGTTTGGTTTCATCCTAATCAAGTCTTAATCAAGTTTGCATACAAATAACTATCATGATGCAAATACAAGCAAAGTTTAAGAAAATTGTCATAATTGAAATGCAAGTTTAAGAATCAAGATTGTTTCATAAGGTCAAGGATCAAAACATGGTGGAGTGTAAAAATCCAGCTCGGGTTCAAATGGTCACTAAAATATCAACATCAATCCATGAGCTAAATGCAAGCTGAAATTGTGAATTGCCATGAATAAGTTGCAACAACATCACTTGCAAGCATGCGACAGAAGCTCGGGCAAGGCCAAATATCATGTCAAACTACCAAATTCAAGCATAGATGTACAAGTGCAAAAATATGTGCTAATAGCAATAAAATAAGAATCATCATTCAGGCCCAAAGGAGCTAATATACTAGTGTAAAGTAAAGTACAAATGCAACAATAATATCAGTTACAACAGGTACGATACCAATACAAGTAGCTGTACAAAAGTTCAAAGAAAATACAAAAAACAATCTAATGAGTTTCTAGAAGTTGGGGACTCCAAATGATTGCCCAATCATTGCCCACGAATCTTGGAAAAATTTGGCACTCAAAATCATTCTTCGCCAACTCATCAATCCTCTTCAAGATCAATCAAGTTTCCCTCATTCCTCACACGAATTTCATCTTGAATCCACACGTACCAAGTGCCCTCAGCTTCCCTATAAAATGATCACTTTCCTCCAACTTTGGATCAATCTTTAGAGCCATCATAGCTCTACCAGAATTACACCTCAAAATCCCATCAAAACAGAGCATTCAGTTTCAATCATTTACACTTTTTCCTCACCAATTTACAATCCTAACAACATCATTTCACATCCTTGAAGCTGAGAGGATCAAGAGAGAGGGTTGAAACAAGCTTACGTGAGCTCTTCATTCTCGTCGAAATATGCAACTGAGCTTTTTTCCGCCGCAAGGTAGAAATTTTGAGCATTTGTGTGTATATTTTATACCATTGGACTCGTCTTGATGCACTGATCATTTCCCCCATACCTTTATTCAATGTTGCTCCATCATCATCATTTAATTTTATAATTATGTTTTGCTTTCATGTTAGATAGATGTAAGTATTTCTCGTAGCCTCATGTGATGTATCATCATGTAAGATATATTGAGGTATTTCATACTCAAAGCGTAAGACACTAAATTGGCCTTTTTTGGGGAATACTTTAAATTAAAGTTATAGTCACTCAAAACTTTTATCCATTATCTTTTCCTCATGTTCAACGGTTTATGATAAAACATGTATTGCAATATCTTATGATTGTTGTCGCTCCCGAAAGATTCGCATCCAATGGTACAAACGCGAGAGTGGCACAGAAAACAGAGTCGCCAGCAATGTGTATTTATCCCGAGAAAGGGAAAGGAAACACTGCGTAAACCTGAGGGGAAAGGATAGAGCATGGTCTTGCGACCAAGAGAACTGGGTTCGGGAGTCGGTTATGCGTGAGGAAGGTATTAACACCCCCACGAGTCCATCGTACCCGATGGGATCCACGCTTGCTGTCTCGATCAAAGGGTGTCGCCAACTGGAGCTCCGCTGCTACTGGAAAGGAAAAGGAACGGGAAAAAGGAAAAAAGAAAGGAGAGAGAGAGAGAGCAAGAAATAAATGTAGGGAAAATAAAAGAAGTGCTCGCATGGGCCCTACCCCACTGCCTACGTATCTCATCGGGAGTATGAGAATCAGAGCGACGTAGTTCCCCTCACTAGGGGTGGATTGTGTTTTTTAGGGAACGACTTACGTTCTAGCTCAGGTGTTGCAGCTCGCTGTATGGAGACTTAGGCGTTACCGTCTTTCCAGAGAACGAGTAGGAGCATGTTCATACGTTGAGAGTGAGTGAGATGAGAAAAGAACTCCCGAAGGAAAGACGTTATTGTTTGTTTGAAGTTTTTTAGCAAGAAGTGTTTTTTACAGTTATTTGTAACTTGCATTGAACCGAAGTCTTAAATACAGGAACGAATACTTCGTGCATCGTCCCCAACAGGACGTACACTAGGTATCCTAGAAGAATGAGAGGAAGCCCCTCGTTCCCCACTTCCCACATAGAAGGCTCAAGCGCAATACACGTTATCCTTTATTAAGTGTTTTTTACTGTTATTTTGAGATGAGAAGAGAGAAAACGCAAAGGAAACTCTAAAGGGAAATTAAGAGTCCTAATGTTATCATGCACGAATGTCCTATGGTTAGTGAGGTTTAGGAGAAAAGACTACCTAAGACCTAATGCTAATCCTACTCCAAGCTTAATAAAAAATTAAGTTGGACTAGGTAGCTCTAAAGGGAAAGAATCCAAGACTTGAACAAGTCTTGAGATTCATGGGATGAGAAAGAGTGAAATAGAAGAAAAGAGAAGAAGAAGAAGAAGAGAGAAGAGATACAATAAGTGAAAGCAAGCACATCATATCATAAATGTCCAACTCAAGTCAACAAACAAGTCTCAAAGATCAATGCAAAACAATTCAAGTAAACATGCAAAGGTAAACATGAAAGAATGCAAGCACACTTGTATGAAATGCACAATTAAGCATACATGGACTTCATATCAAAATGAAATGAGAAAGGCAAGATGAAGATGAAGGAAGGTCAGAACTAAGATCATATTATCGTCAACAATTCATGTGTGCAAAAGTGATTCAAAACATGAAGCATTATGATCCAAAGAAGTTCACAAGAGGAAATGTAATGATATTCATCATACAATTCAAACCAAATGCATTCAACTATGCTCAAGCAACATGAAAACCAAGTATAGAACTCAAGAGGCAGTAGCATATGCATCAATATCATATCAAAACCAAACTCAAGTCATACAAGTTCAAACATCAATCAATAACTTCAAAACATGCATCAAAGTAAACTACAAAAAGAGGACAAAGTTCTAACACTTAAGCATACTCAAACATGATTCAAACATGATCCAAAAATTGTAAAAATTAGTCCCAAAGGACCTCAACCAGGGTTAAACATCATATCAAAAGCTCATTCAAATAATCACAAAGGAACTCAATCAATTAAGCATGGAAAATCAACTTGTGTAAAGAGATGTCAAGAGATGATCATGCATAATTCACTTAAGCACAAATAAGCAAACATGCACCATATGATATTCAACAATTGTTAAATTTAAGCTCAAATGATCTAGGTCAGAAGACAATCATATACTAAAAGATCTCACAAAAGTTTACAAGTTAAGGAACTCAAACAATTAAGCAAAGATCAAGTGAGAAACATGTATCAATATGCAAAAGAGAGGGACCAAAATGCAATATGAAAAAGTTTTAAAAATGAAACAAAAATGTTTTTATGCACTTCAATATGTCATCTAACAAATGCAAAAAGAATGAGTTCAAGATCATGTATAGATGATGAGAAATAAAATCTACAATGCAAAGTATGCACATGTGAGACAATTCAAAAAGAAAAACAATTAAACAATTAATTAAGACAGCAAAAATAAAATAAAATAAGAAAATAAAATTTTGAAAAAATTTATAAAACTAAAAACTAATTTCATGATTTTTTTTATGATTTTTGAATGCATTAAAATGATTTTTTAAAAAATAAAATGCAAAGCAAATCCAATAAACAAAATAAAATGGAAGAAAAGAAGCATGGGGTGCATTCAGCAAGTCAAACACGTTGAAAATGGAAGGTGGGCTCAGACTGGGGGTGCAATTAATAAGCCCAAGACAAAAATTCCAAAGGCGCAGGTCAAACAATCCCATGGAATTCATTCAAACAGTCAGATTCAATAACAACCACATGATTAATACAACCTGTGCCATCAGTCCATGCAATTAACATGTAATCATGATAAACGGACTTGATTCACACTCACACCATAGTTATCATACGCACGCGCTCATAAAATCAATCAGAAATTAAAAGAAAGCACACGTGAGTCTCACATGCATATTTAATGTGCTGGCTAAATCTCATCCACATGATTAATCAAATGCTTGTGATCAAATCAACAGTTCAAAAATTAAACAAAATCAGTGGCTGGGATCTGAGTACATGATAATACGCAAGGGGTGGCACACACACAATCATTAAAATAAAAATAAAAATAAAAGGACGTGGCAAGCTGAGGAGCGTTTGATCAAAGTGATGGACGACCATGATTATCTCTTTTCCACTTAAACCCTTCGCCGGACTGAAACTTACCAGTCGCCGGAGCTAGGGCTCCGGTGAGCTGCCACGTGAAAATCTCCAGAAATTGCTCATAGGTATACCAAATTGATCAGAAAAACACGAGGATCACAAATATCTAATTCATTTCAACAAACACTCAACATACAAAGCAAATCGAAGGAAATAAAGTTTAGATCCAAAACTTTAAACTCAAAATACACACAATCTACACGTCCAAAATTCAAACAAAACACATCATCATGCTCAGTGAACCTCATAGATCATTATGCACACTTACAATTCAAGTTCTAAGAGCATGAAAAGTTCACTAACCTGAGATCTTGAAGAGCTTAAAATACTCCTAGAAAACCAGAGATAAGCTGCATATCTAGCCTTAGGAACCTCTAATTGCAAAATAAATGCAATTAGAGCTTGAATATGGTCTGGATCTTGAGTTTTGAACTTGGATCCTCTTGAACTGAACTTGGTGAAAACCTTCATTTCAACTTAAAACAATGGATGATTCGTGCTCCTTTCAACTCACTGATCAAGAATATGCCAAGAGATTTTCAAAAACCCTCAAGGAATGAGAGATTCGAAGGAGAGAAATTGAGAGTGAGTTTTGAAATTCTGATCAAATGAGAGTGCATGCCCTAATTTTGGAGGCATGAGTAAGCTTATATACTCTCCATTAGTCCACTGATTATGATTAGCAAGTGGTTAATCCTTTGGTTAATGAGATTGGAGTGATTTTGCCATTTTGCATTTTGTGTTACCACCCTTAATTCTCACGTGCCAACTCATGCTTCTCATGATAAACCACTCACACTTTCCATGCTGATCACAAATGAAATGGAATTGGGCCTTGAAATGTCTTGGTTGGTGAGTTTTGAATCAATTTGCAATTTTGAACCTTGTTGAATAAGTGAGAAATAAGTCATGGAAGGAATTGATTCAAAGGCCAAAAATGATCCTCTTGACTTGTATTTTGATGCAAATGGTGGAAAATTTGACATATAAGGAATCCATGAAATGCACCTTGCATTGTTTTGACCATAACTTGAGTTCTAAAAATGATATGGAGACAAACTAGTACTTTTTGGAAATGGGAAAGAAAGATCTTCAAATCTCATGTTGGAGGAAAATTAATTTGAAGCTTCCTTGATAATGAAAAGTCAAGTTGAATGTGGTGGAAAAATTGCCAAAAATGGAAAGTTCTCATTATAGGTCATTTTCCAAATTTAGTAACTTTTGCACAAACTCTTGATTCTTGATGAATGGCATGAATCATGACAATTGAAGACCATATGAGGGTGTGAGACCTTGAAAACCATGAAAAGAACCTCAACCAACTGACCCTCTGAACATTCTTCACCATAAACCATCAACCAAACTCTCATCTTATGGATACATGTGAGCATATAGATCTCATACCATCATGCCTGAACACACAAAGCTCTCCAAGAAGTCCTTTTGATTCCCAAACCCTAATTGGTCTCTCTGGTCGGGAGGACAAGATCCACTTGAAATCCTTTGCCATGCTTGACCTTAAGAAGATATGATGAACCCCATGAGCCACCTTAAAGCTTGAGACTTGAGAATATGGACCAAGTACCTTGATCCCAAGCCCTATGCTGAATGCCATGCTATGCAATCTATGACCTACTATGGAATGCAAAAAGAGTAAAGCATATACCAAATTATTGAGAAAACAAGAAGGTAAATTTTGAGGTATTACAATTGCTAAAAAATTTATCCACCTCCAGATATTAAAAGATAATATAGTTGATATTAGGTGTAAGTCATGGTTGAAGTAGTTCTTCTCATAAAGTCTAATTTATTTAGATGCATATACGATATACCTTCTACTATGCACCAATGTTCACCCTAAGCCTTCCTAAGTGGAATCATAGTAAAGTTCAAAGCCTAGGGCAGGTTAAACAATAACTAGTTGGTTGTAGATTAAAGAATAACTTTCTAAAGAATCTTTGATAGTAGATGTTGTGAATCAAATACCTTAGAAACAAAGTATAATTGGTTCCTTGATCAGTCAAGAAACTCACAAGGGTTTTGGTTAACAAAGAAAACAAGAGAAAAACTACAAGGATTGGTTATAAAACTGTTATTCTTTCCTTTCTCCTTAAAACAAGGATTACAAGTATACAAGAATAACAAACTAACCACTCTCACTCTTATTAGGTTTTGTCACACTCTAGAATGAGAGACTAGCATGCTATTTATAATAAAACCTAGCACACTAAACTAATGGGCTTTTAACAAAATACCCATTACAAGCTAACTTAGGGTACAAGCTAACTTAAACAATTGGATCCTTAACACAAGGCCCAATTCAATATGCTAAAAACCCTAGCAATATTAACTAATACATGTTAGAACAACCTTCGACTATAACATGTATTATTTCGACAGTATAACACTTCGACAGCAGCATGTGAAAGGACTTCGACCTCATGCTTAAAACTAGAGTTTGATCCAAATCTCACAAATCTCCACCTTGGATCTAACTCTAACAAGAAAAAAAAACGAACTAGTTTTCTTCATGCAGCTTTATCAACTGCATACAGTGGAAAAACTTGCAACTTGGCAATGTCTTGGTGATCATATCAGCAGCATTACGATCTGTCGAAACCTTCAGTACTTGGACTTCTCCACGCTCGATTACCCCTCTGACGAAATGCAGCCTCACATCAATGTGCTTGGTTCGCTCATGATAGGCTGAGTTCTTCGACGGGTGTATTGCACTTTGACTATCACATTTAACAGTGATAACTGGACCTTGAAGTTTCAGCTCCTTTACAAAACCTTCAAGCCACACTGCTTCTTTCACAGCTTCAGTTAAAGCAATATATTCCGCTTCAGTGGTTGATAAGGCAACCACCTTCTGAAGTGTTTCTTTCCAACTGATTGCTGTCCCAAACATAGTGAACACATATCCAGAAATAGATTTTCTGGTATCCTGCATAATCAGAGTCGACATATCCTTCGACTGCTGTTTTACTATCATCACCCAAGGCTCTACCATAAATTAGGACTCTATTCAGAGACCCATTTATGTACCTTAAAATCCACTTCAATGCTTGCCAGTGAGCCTTTCCAGGATTCGCCATGTACCTGCTTACAAGACTTACTGCATATGCTATGTCGGGTCTAGTACAGACCATATCATACATTAAAGAACCAACTATATTAGCATATGGAATTCTATTCATATAAGTTCTTTCGACATCAGTGCTGGGACACTGATCTATACTCAGCTTGAATTGAGGGTTTGTCGGAGTTACAACAGACTTTGAATTCGACATACCATACTTTTCGAGAATCTTCCGTAGGTATGCCTCTTGAGATAAGCATAATTTCTAATGCTTTATATCTCTTCGGATGTCAATCCCAAGAATCCTGGACGCAACTCCCAGATCCTTCATTTCGAACTCCTTACTGAGTTCAGCCTTCACCCTCCTTACCTCTTCGACACTGTTGCTTGCTATTAGGATATCATCTACATAAAGCAACAAAATAACAAATGAATTACCAGGTCAAAATCTAAAGTAAACACAGTGGTCAAACTGACTTCTGATGAAACTTATGCGTGCCATGAACTTGTCAAATCTCCTATTCCACTGTCGAGGAGATTGTTTCAGTCCATATAAAGATCTCTTAAGCTTGCACACATAATCTTCCTTCCCCTTTTCGACATACCCTTCAGGTTGCCTCATCAGGATTATTTCATCTAGATCACCATACAAGAACGCAGTCTTTACATCCATCTGTTCCAGTTCAAGATCGAACTATGCCACCATGGCTAACAACATTCGAATGGATCTATGCTTTACAACAGGCGATAACACATCATTGAAATTGACACCTTCTTTCTGAGTGAACCCCCTAGCAACCAACCTTGCCTTGTATCTTTTCGATGCCACTCCTTCGATTCCTTCCTTGACTTTGAAAATCCATTTACAGCTGACTAACCTGGCTCCAGAAGGTTTCTTGATCAGTTCCCATGTGTCGTTGTCATGAAGAGATTTCATCTCTTCATCCATGGCTTTCAGCCATTCAGTCTTCTTTCGACTCCTCGTAACTTCCTTATAGTCTCTAGGTTCTTCGTCGAGAACCTCACTTGCAGTGATTAAGGCATAAGCTATAAGATCTGCATACCCAATTCTCTAAGGTGGCTTGATGACTCTTCTCGACCTGTCTCTTGCTAACAGGTAGTCATTATCAGTTTCCTCATCTTCGACAACATCTTCTGTTTCGTCTTCGACTTCATCTGGGGTACGCACTTCAGCATCAACATGCTCCACCTCAACAGGAATCTCTCCCCATTCCAGCTCTTCTTCAGCAACATCAATTTTCTTGAAAGCCATCTCAGCTTCATTGAAAACTACATCTCAACTGGTGATACACCTCCTGTGACCTGGCTCTAGGCACCATAGCCTATAAGCTTTGACTCCTTCAGGGTATCCCATGAACATGCACTTCAGAGCTCTAGGTTTGACCTTGTCTTGTCTAATGTGAGCATAGGCCACACATCCAAATACTCTCAGTCTGTCGAGACTAGGTGGATTTCCCGACCAAACTTCTTCAGGTGTCTTCATATCTAATGCAGTCGAAGGACATCTATTTATCAGATATGCAGCTGTCGAAACAGCTTCAACCCAAAACACCTTCTTCAATCCAGCACTAACCAACATGCATCTAACCCTTTCAAGGATTATTCGATTGAATCTCTCAGCTAAGCCATTATGTTGAGGAGTACCTGCTATAGTCATATGCCTTGCAATCCCAGACTTAACACAGTAACTGTCGAACGCTTTGTTGCAGAACTCAAGGCCATTGTCGGTTCTCAACCTCTTAACCTTTCTCCCAGTTTATGTTTCGACCAGAATCTTCCAACTTTTGAAGTTCTCAAAAGTTTCATACTTCGTCTTCTGAATGAATACCCATAGCTTTCTGGAATAGTCATAAACAATGGATAGAAAATACCTTGCACCTGAGTGTGAAGGATTCCTTGCAGGCCCCCAAAGATCAGCATGAATGTAATCAAGGGATCCATGTGTTATTTGCTTGCCTTTATTGAACTTCGCCCTACAGGATTTACCAAATACACAAGATTCACAAAACTCCAACTTTTTGAATTTGTCACCACCTAGCAGGTTCGGTTTCCCCAATTCGACTAGGCCTCTTTCGCTGACATGGCCTAATCTCATGTGCCATAAATATGTCTTCGACACAGGTTTCGTGGATACAGTATTTGTCGAACCACTTACAACCTCGGCCTCAAGGGTATACAAGCCTTGTTTCTTCACGCCTTTCAATACTTCCTTCGACCCCTTCATGACTCTTAGGATACTTTTCTCTCCTTGGAAAACGTATCCCTTCCCGTCGAATTCACCAAGAGAAATTAAATTTCTCTTTAAGTCAGGTACATACCTGACTTCAGTCAATAACCTTATTGACTCATCATGGAGCTTGAATCTCACAGATCCAATACCTGCAATTTTGTAGGATTTATTATTTCCCAGCAGCACCGATCCACCATCTTGATCACATAGCTCTTCGAACAATTCTCTGTTTGGAGTCATGTACCAAATGCATCCTGAATCCATAATCCACTCCTTTCTTGAGTCGCCGCTTGAAACTACAAGAACATCAGATGAGTCGAAGTCATCTTGAACAATGGCTGCGCTGCCATTATCCTTACCTCCATGATCTTTCAGGCGTTCAGGGCACACCTTTCTTGTGTGACCCTCCTTCTTACAGTGATAACATCGAAAACCAGATGTTTCGCCACTAGAAGACTTCTGCTGACTTTTACCTTTCTTCTTGTCGAACCTACCATCCTTTCGCAAGAATTTTCCCTTGACTTCCAAACCTTCACCAACCGTCGAAGGTTTATGCTCCTTTCGTTCGTTCAGGTCCTTAGAGTCCAAGGCTGATTGAACTTCTTCAAAGGTCAGGGACTCCCTTCCATACAAGAGAGTTTCGTTGAAGTGAACATGTGTTCTAGGCAAAGCGCACAACAATAATAATCTTGATCTTCGTCATCGATCTTCACATCGATATTTTCAAGATCAAGAATCAGCTTGTTGAACATATCCAACTGCTCAGCCAAAGATTTTTCTTCACTCATCTTGAACGAATACAAAGCTTGTTTCAGGTAGAGTCGATTCACCAAAGATTTGGTCATGTATAAGCTTTCAAGCTTCACCCATAACCCTGATGTCGTCGTCTCCTTTGATACCTGTCGAAGAACCTTATCACAAAGGCTCAACAATATTGTGCTGTGTGCTTTCTCGATCATGGTAGTCTTTTCTTTTTCCGTTAAAGCAGCATCCATGGCTGTCATTCCCTTCAATGCTTTCAAACAACCCTGCTGAACCAGTAGGGCTTTCATCTTCAAGCGCCAGAGACCAAAGTCATTCACTCCGGTGAACTTCTCGATCTCATACTTTGTTGAAGGCATCTTCTCCGCGCTCACCGCACCAATTTGTTGTGAATCGGATAACTTAGAAACAAAGTATAATTGGTTCCTTGATCAGTCAAGAAACTCACAAGGGTTATGGTTAACAAAGAAAACAAGAGAAAAACAACAAGGATTGGTTATAAAACTGTTATTCTTTCCTTTCTCCTTAAAACAAGGATTACAAGTATACAAGAATAACAAACTAACCACTCTCACTCTTATTAGGTTTTGTCACACTCTAGAATGAGAGGCTAGCATGCTATTTATAATAAAACCAGCACACTAAACTAATGGGCTTTTAACAAAATACCCATTACAAGCTAACTTAGGGTACAAGCTAACTTAAACAATTGGATCCTTAACACAAGGCCCAATTCAATATGCTAACAACCCTAGCAATATTAACTAATACATGTTAGAACAACCTTCGACTACAACATGTATTATTTCGACAGTATAACACTTCGACAGCAGTATGTGAACGGACTTCGACCACATGCTTAAAACTAGAGTTTGATCCAAATCTCATAGTAGACGTATAATTTTAAGAAATATTGGTTAGGCCCACTTCTACCCCATTCCCTTATGTGATCATATCGCCTAAGTAACTTACTTATGTCGATTAAATCTCTTAATCACTTAGTTTGACACAAAATTTCTCCTCTCTTAAAACTTGTAACATTATCCTAAGTTTCTTTTCTTACTCCACATGATTCCAAGAGTAAATAATAATATCATCAATGAACACCATTACAAATTTATCTAAGAATGGTGGAAAGATTCTAT
This sequence comes from Lathyrus tuberosus, assembly GCA_022829125.1. NCBI lineage: Eukaryota > Viridiplantae > Streptophyta > Magnoliopsida > Fabales > Fabaceae > Lathyrus > Lathyrus tuberosus. The sequence goes on along the minus strand of JALAZF010000201.1, from coordinate 8,971,892 downwards.
TCATGTAATTTAGGAACATGGTCAGTGTATATGCTCACCAAAATTCATAACAAAAAATTATTAATGACCATATTGTATTCTAAATTTCATTATAAGAATGATTTATGATTTTACTTGGATTTAATGATATCCCAATCTCATTTCAATCTTGGAGAAAAATGTGGTTCCTCCTAGTTTTTCTTTGATATTTTCAATTCTAACAAGTGGGTATATAATCTTAATGCTTAAATTGTTCAATTGCATAAAAGTTATGCACAATCTCACACTTTTGTCCTTCATATTAACTAGCAATATTAGAGCACACCAAAGGGAGAGGTTGGGCCTTAAGAAACTCTTGGTTATCAATTCCTCTAACTGGATCTTAAGCTCTCTATATTTTGAGGGTGACAACATATAAGTTGTGACATAAATAGGTTTATCTCTAAGAATACATTTTAAGGACCTCTCTCTCCCCCTCTCTCTCTCTCTCTCTCTCTCTGGTAATGCCCTAAAGTCTACAGGAGAAACATATGTGAATTCACTTATAATGAAAATCTTTAGGACATTATTGAAAGTTTGTTCCTCAAGGGACATATGTTGGACCAGGTGTTGAGACAACTTATCCAACTTCTTAAACTAGAAGGACAGTAAAAAAGAGAGCAATAAAACAGTACATAAGGCAGTAAAATAATACAGGAGAATGGTAACCCAGTTTGGTGAAATCATACCTACGCCTGGGTGGCACACCACCCAAGTGACTTTGAATTAGTACACTTAGTCTTACAAGAACCAACAAACCCCGTGTTTTTCAAAGCCTCTTCCTAATCCTATTGACTTTTTATTTAAGGAATATATGAATAGAAATATCTTCTGGGCTTTTTCTTCGTGTGGATCTGCATTTAATTCGTCAAGAAAAAATATGAATAAATTGGATATGATTTGCTCCTCAAATCTCTCCAATCAAAAGATATGATTTGTTTTATTTCAAATTCAAATTTAAATCAAGTTTAAATCTGATTTGAACATCTCCAGCTGTCAAACTAATCAATAAAACATTTCTAAAATAACTGCATCAAATTTGATTGAAAACCAAACAGAAAAACGCAACAAACAACATCCATCTTGGTCTGCTGTCAAAGCCAGATGTTGTACAACACATGCTGAAACATCGGGTTCAACATGTTGCATAAGTACATCCAAAACGAACTCATCTCCTTAACTTGCAGATCTTCTATCGAGGAGAGAATCTTGGATATGTGAAATTAGAACCAACTACAGTTTAATTCTGTCTATTTCCAAGATAGCAGATGTTGCAGCCCGTATGTTAGAACATCTTATTTAACATGTGTCCCTTCTTCACCAGAACTACCTTAAAAAAAACTCCATATTGTTTGCATAATCCATTAAATCCCAAAAAGACCAACAAATATTTTTTGATTCTTAGGAGGAAGGTTTGTGATTGACTCTGTATCATTATATCAAAGTATATTCATGAAAATATTTCGAAATTATTTTTTATATATTTTTTGATAGCATAAATATCATCGAAAGTCCTTAGGATCCTATCAAAGTTGAATTCTCTACGAAAAAGTTTGAGATCAAAATCTCATGGAGTTTAAAGATTTGTTGATATTAAAAAATGATTATTTGAAGAATATATTGTTTTCAACCATGAATATTATATAGAAGATAAGATAAAATTGTTATATATTGACAAATCACATTTATTGTAGACTTCAAATATGTGAACTAACTTAGAGTAGAAATACGAGGAAATCATATACCCTCCTATTTATACATACACTATAAAAAAAAGTGATGAGTTGTGGCAGATAAAAAAGTGTTATTATGGTTGCTTCAACCGCCAAAATTTATAAGAATGGCATTTCATTACCATATCAAAATTCAGAACAAGTATGAATAATTAAATTAGCTCTTAATCTTGAAATCAAAGATAAACATATGTTGTTCTTTATCATATCTATTTTCATTTTGCGAAATAGATTTGTAGCAGCACAACACCGTCGATATAGGTGAAATCTAAAAGCTTATACATGGAGATCAAATCATCAATCTGTACATGGTGATGCAAGACAACCATAACTACTCTGACTGTCGTGTCTAATCCTACTTCAGAAATTTACTCTGAAAGGGGAATAGGCCAGTGTTAGAATAACACACGAAGAGTACCAAAATGGTATTGATGATTGCATAAATCATCTTCAGGTATGATTGAAAATGGAAAAGGAAAACAAGCCAATGATAGCCAAAGATTTAACAATTTAAGTTCGGAATGAATCTGAAGAGTTTCACATTCTGCAACCCAATATAATAAGCAACAAATATTCAACAATGATAAAAGACACAATTCTTTTTTTCCTTGTTCGCTGTTAACTTAGCTACATCTAGTCCACCCTCTAGAGTGATTTCTCCTTATACATAAAGACTTAATGTACTAATCAAAGAATTGATTAAAAACTCAATGAAAACTTGTCAAAGACTTCTTGAGAATCCTGATTGTAACCTAGTCTCTCAAGGTATTTAACCAAAGGTTAAGAATACAAGATTGTGCTTACAAGTTTCTTCTAAAAATAAACATATACACAAGGTGAAATCAAAGAATACACTTAAGAAATATATTCAATAAAAATGTTCTATGTGTATGAACGTGTTACTTTTCTTAGTGTGAAAAAACTTCTCTTTTTTTCTCACTGATGACTGTTCTTCAATGTCGTTACGTTTCCAAACTTCCAAGACCTCTTTATATAAATGAAGAATAGATACGTTGGAGGATGAAGTTGGAACATCCTTAACATCACATCTGGATGAAGGTCACTTGTGTCTACAATTGCATAGCGGCGCATGCAGCATAGAGTGGGTGAGGATGAGACGTGAGGAACGACATTGGTACAATAGTATAGCCCTTTTTCAAATCTTCATGGTAGTGGAAAGGATATTTACTTTTGAACTGATTATACTTTTTTCACGTGTTTTTCTTTCAGTCGTTTAATTTTAGTCATTAAGTTCTAGTCAGAGGCTTCGTATTTAAGTTGATGAAGTTTGAATAGAGTTCAAAGCCTATCTTCAGAATCTGGTGAAACTGAGACTTCGTAGTTTATAGAGTTCAGAGTCTAGAGACTTCAGAGGCTTGAATTATCAGAGTATTTATTAGAGTTATTATGGATAAATTATTGCATAAGCGTTGACATGGTAATCCAAATTCTTAACTTTCATTTAAACACGCCTTTGATTTTTCTTTTGGTTCAGAGTGCGTCTGCCATTCTGAGTCTAGTCGTCCTGAGTTGTCTTCTTCAGAGTCAGAATTTGTTTTCTATGATCTATGCACTTAACAAAATAGTTAGAGTACAAAATTATTCTCAATACATATTAAGCTTTGTTATCATCAAAACTCAAGGATAGTTGCATAACAAAATTTGTTCCAACAATCTCCCCTTTTTTATGATGATAAATACATGTATTTAGATGAACAATTTTTACTTGGATAAAAATATATATAAAACATTAGAGTTAGGTTTGTAAAATTCCACTGAGTTTTACACTTATCAAAATTGTTCTTAGCTTATTCGGAGTGAGGTTCGTAAGCTTCCCATGAGATTAAGACTAGAATAATTTGTATATTCCAGAAAAAATAATCTCCACCATGATAATAAAGGTCCTAATATCCACCTCAAAAGTCAAATCATAGAAGAATATGTGAACCAAGCCTGGCTTAGACGTAAGTTTGGTCGGGGATTGATGTTTAATGATTCCGAATAGTGATTGTTTTAGTTGCGAGAACTCAACGACATGTTTCCATACAGTGCAAATATCCCTTAGACACTTAAGTATTAGCTATCTTGTGTGAATGATACACAAATAACGAGAGATGAAGACTTGAGTTAGGATTCGATTAGAAATCCCTGTAGAGCCAAGTGGAATCATAGGATAGGAGAACTCACTAAAATTATTATCCCACCCCAATATTGTTTTTGCCTTTCAAGTGTTGTTTGCAGGTTATTTATATATAAGAGGAGTTATGCATTAATGTTTCAAGGAATGTTGTTTATTGTGATATTTCGTTGTGGATTCGTGTACAATGAATAGATTGTACATACTTCTTAAATTTTTTTAGGCTTTATTGTATAACATGTGCCATAGATGTATTTAGTTTGGACAGTGGCATATAATGATGCCATTAGAATATCATGTTGTGTGAGTACCAAAAATTAACACTTGTATGCTATTATTCTAGATATATATTGTACGGGTTGTTATAAAAAGTTAGACATCAATTTCTAGTGTAAATCTCCTTCCAAGATTGAAACAACTAGAAATGCTTAATTCAGATAACAATCATCTTTTGTACTTCCTTATTCACAATGTCAAAATTAATCTTACTCTTACTATTTTTTACTTCTTAATGGAAATGGTTGTGACCTCTCGCGAGGAAATGGCTTTCCTCATACCATATGGAAGAGTTCATTCTAAGCTTTTCTCTCTGTTATGGATAGTTAAAAGGGTAAAAAGAGCAAGATTAATTGATAAAAATGAGTGGAGTCAGAATTTTGAATATGTGGAATATTTATCTTTTGTCCTGTTTTTTTTTAATCCGTAATTGATTACCAATGAAATATTTCCTTTCCTTTTCAATCGTATTATTGCCTAATATTTTTTATTGATACCAAAGATTTTGAGTTTTACTATTTATCTTAGAAAATAATGTAACAAAGAAAAAATGGAATTTGAAAAGGCGCCAAGTAAGAAATACAAATTAAAACATTAAAAAAAACATAAAATGAGGTAACCGGGATTTGAAGCGACCTCCCTAATATTTATATTCCCTCGGTTTTTACAAAACACTGAGGTAGTAGGTTAGATTAAAAATAAAATAGCACTTCTTTATAGATATATTTCCTTAATTTTATGGAAAACCAATGTAACAGGTTGTTAGCTTGACGCTACCGGGAACAATACTCTCGATTTTCAACATGTTCGAGGTGAAAGTTTTGTCATAAAAGCTGTTATTTATAATAGTGAAAAGAGTAAAATTCATTTTACTAATGCACATAATATATGACAATTAGAAAATAATTAAGGTTAATAAAGTTCCATTTATTTCACATGAGAATTTAAATAATTAAAGAGAAGAATTAAATAATATAAAATAAATAGCTTAATTTTTTTGAATTGAATATAAATGCAATATAAAGTAATCATAAAAGAGGAATGAATACCCTAATATTTGTTTGAATATTTTAAAATTGACTTAAACAACTTTAATTTTTGCAACCCAAATAGTATTCTGTAAATTAGAAATGAATTATAAATTAATGATAAGTATATTTATGAAAAATGAAAGGTAAACATTAACTTTACCTTAGAATTAGTAAAAATGAACATCGACAATATTGATTGGAAAAATGCACCAATGTAGCTAAGATAAAAAGAGATGCTCCAACAAGATCAAACTATTATGATAGAATATATGTGAATCACCAAAAGAGATTCTTCAAAAGGAACATTATATGAGTGATTGTGTGATATTTGATTTAGGGAAAAAAAACTTCAAGTATTAGGTTTTGAGAAATGTATAAACAATTGTGAACAATAAAGTAACAAATTCGAAAGTTGAAGAAGAGGTTTCGAAATCCTAAGCATGTGAGATTTCAAACAAACTTAAACATCACAATTACCAACTTCAAAATTGACCGTCATATATTTATACAAGCTATTGAATTATTAAATGGAACACGTTTCTTTTGTGAGTTTTCTATTTTATGGATAAATATTTAGATTAAAAGAGATACACTTCGTACAAGATAATGAAAAAAACTATTTATCTCATAACAAATTTACAATAAAATTGGCATATACAACGTGAATCCTCTTACAGTAAAATACACTCTTTCTTGCATTATTAAAATATTAAATTTCAATTTAAATTATGCAACAACTTTTAATAAATTTACCATAAATCTTCATTGTTATTCTCTCGCCCACCTTTTTTTACACTCGATTGTAAATTTATAACCCCTAAGCAATTATTAAAAACAATGAATAATAAAATTGATTCAATTAACTTCAAAAGATTAATGGAAGATTTTTAGAGATAATGAAATATAAATAAATAAGATGCCCCATTATTTGAACAATACATGATACAACATGAAACTAAAGATTCAGATAATATTGAGATTCAGTCCTAATCAAGTCCCATAAATGAAACTAGTTAAGTCTCTATGCTCTTATTGAAAATGATTAAAACAACTTGAAAAATAAATATTCATAAGGGCATCATAATGCGGATCTATGCCAATAGATCAAAAGAATCCAGAGGGTTCATATCCGTCAATGCCACCCATATTGTTGAAACCAACCAAATGAGGTTGCATCATAGGGTTTTGAAAAATTTGTGGTTGAAAATTTTGAGCTTGTTGAGGATTTCCATGATGATGGAAAGGTATGTTAGAGTTAAAATCATTTCCACCAAAAAAGGGAATAGTTTGGGTAGGTGCACCCTGAATTACAAGCCTAACATGTTGTGCAACAAGTTTCTTAAATTCCTCTAAAGCCTTTTTGAATAATTCAAGTTGAACCATATTCATCCTATCAATGGAACAAGCCCACCAAAATTGAACCTCAAATACCTTGCGCAAATGAGTTAGCTCATCACCACGTTTCTTCTCAATGGCCAACGTATTGTTGATTTCAGTTAGTTGTCTGTTGAGATCACGTAAAATGGCGCCACGATGAGCCTCGATGAATTGCACGGTGCCATTATTTTGTGGTGGAACGAGTGATAGATAACGATCTATGATCGTATTAACATGTGGGTGACCAAAGGAAAACACCTTCCCACTAGGTGAGAATACAATGAGAGCAACATCTGCATCACAAAGTGTAGAAAGTTCACTGGCTTTCTTGAAGAGCCCAATGCGACGCTTTGAGAAAGTCACTTGCAGGTTGTTCTCATTGCTCATCTTTTTCATCTCAATCTTTTTGCGACCACGACCTTTCCTTCCCATTAACATGGTTGAAATTCAAAAAGAGAGAAGAGAAAATAAAGTGATGAATGTGTTTGGAACTTCAAACTAAGAAATGACACATTATGGTTGAGTGCGAAGACATCGTTTTATAACCAAATTTTGGGTGAATAAATTTTCACTCGAACTTGGATTTGACTAAAAATACAGAATCGAGTTCATTGTCAAACGTTGCAACTTTTCGTTACATTAAAATATTTATTGAGAGATTCACATCAAATCTCATTTTGCATTATTTAGATGGTATGAAATTCAATGAAAAAGATGGTATTTTTTTTCTATTATGTATATATCTTAGCTTATTTAACATCTATTGGACAAATTGCACTTTGATATTTCATGAACTTGCAGTTAAATGTTCATTCGAGTAGTACTATTTAAATTGTTCTTGTAGTTAAACTTGATATTTTTATATGATTCGAGTATTTTCACCCTACTTTTTCCTATAATTTTTTTCTTAGGTAGAAAAACATATACAATAAATATTAAATATTATATAATAAAACTTTAAAATAATTATTTTATATTATAAAATGAAAATAAATGTAGATAGAAAATACTTGCTTATAAGAATTTTCTAAATCATCTATTAAAACCATTTAATTTTTAATATCAAAACAGTGACCAATGGTAATATAAGTATCACGACTTTTTTTTTTCTTTTATTAAACATGGTAAATTTTTTATATTGATCATGTAATATTATTGAGGATAATGCGCGGAAATGTTAGTGCAATAATCGGGGGAGTCAAGCGAGAAACATTCTAAATGGTGGGAATCAAGCCACTGTGAGACTATTACACAAATTACTCACAGTTGTTATGCTTAACACTTCCCCTCAAGTGTGAGTCTATTCATAATGCTTCCACAATGCTCCCCCTTAAATAGAATATATTTTTCATCCACATACACTTCTACCGCTGTTGACATTCTTTAACGGGACACCTCCTAACCACCACCTGTGAAGAGCACTTTCGATAATGTCGGTACAACATTTATTGCTGACTTTTCTTGTGTGCAGAGCTTGGAAGGCCTTTGAATGAATATTAACAAATAGAGTTGGCAGTTGGTACAGGGGCAGCAGCAGCAGGTCGTCATCGCCGTGAGCTTCGAAGTCCAATCTAATGACGTTGGAGAACCGCCCTGTTGATTATGTTTGCGGATTGTCAGGATTATGCTTGCAAACCAGCTAATTCTACAATTGAACTCTCAAATCTTGAAATGTTGAAGAGCAGTACTGCCATCAAGACTTTTGCCTTTTGGTAAGCTAAATATTCAGAAGAAATGGTTTCTCTGTATTTGTGAATTAGCATTTTGTATCATTTGGCACCGCAGTAGTGTCCCTCTTAATGTCGGTGTCGGTACTGTAATATTCATTATTATCTTTGATTTTTTCATTGAGCCCGTGAATATGCTTTCGTTTTGGTTCGTTTACTTTTGATAATTGTGTTGTGTGAAACACCGATTACTGACCCTTCATTCCTTTCCATTTCATGTGCGTTTAATGATTCTGAGGGTTGCTTGTTAACGGCTGGAAACTCTACACCTTAAGCTTCAAGAGTGCTGTATGTGAGGATGACGGATTTAGATATATTCTCGCAGGTGTTTCCAAATATGAAAGCTGCGATTACTAGCTGTGACAAGCAATTTTTCCGCAGCCTCTTCTATAATATTTTCTTCTTTCGCCAGTTGCATTTGCACACTTGAAGTCCCTGAGTGATTTGGCAGAAAACCCGTGAAGTGTTACTAAAGGTTGCACCAAGGATAGACTTGCAGCTTTAGTTGAAGATGACTCAAGATTTCTAACATTGTATGACTTGTACCTATTCTTGTACTTTTAAACAAATGATACCTTTGAGTTAAAATTGATGAATAATTATTCTGAATTTCTCACTTGGCCTTGAAATTTGATCTTTCTTGTTTTGTCCATGACAATTTGTTGTTAAATTGCCTCTTACAGGAATTTGTGAGTGGAAAGCGAAGCCCAGTTCAACTGGAAGTAGTTCAACACTTATGGATAGCCAGCCAACAAAGACTGAACCGGATTCTCGGCCTCTTGATGTAGGGCATAAATTTTACAAGCAATGGAAGTTTCCTTTTCTTGAAGATCCCGTAATGTTCCCGTAAAGTATTTCTTCGACTGAATTATTTTCCCTCTCCCGCAATGTTCACGTGCAGGTCCGGTTCAAAGTATTGGCAAAAGATAGAGGCCATCATGATGTTTATGCCTACGACGAATTTCTCAATGAATTTAACTCGTGAGCATTCATGAGGAGTGAAGCAGAATGCACCAGCTGTAACAATTTTTCGGCGAAATGCTTCGACGTCGGCAGGGTAAGTTTCTTCTTGATCTTGTATGGTGAAATATCATTGATGATTAATACTTGGAAGTGTGATACCTCTCATGAATTACTGAATCAGACATGGTAAATGTTTTAATCATGTTTGATTCTAACATCATCAAGTTTCTTGGAACAGTTGGCTATCGAAAAGGGAGGCCTCCTGCTTTTGCGTCCGATACAGGTGAGGAGTCGGTAAGAAAAACCTGTGAAGAGTTTGGATACCGTTTCTGGCTGCTGATGACCAAGGTCGGCTGAGTTTACCTGGCAGATGAGTTGAGTGAATTGTGGTTGTTGTTATTGAAATGAAGATAACAATAGTACTGTTATTGAGGTTATGTTTTCGTTTAAGAATGATAATATCAAAACTTATCTATATTTTTGCGACTTATTAGTCGGTAGCGGTACTTGATGTAGACTTACTTATTTCTTAATGAATATTTTGATGTTGTGGCTTAATATTTTCTTGTATAATTAGATTTTAATTTTTTTAATCAATATCTACAAAAATGAGTATTCTTGTTGGAAGACATTATATTGATCTAAAATGGTTCTTTATGCCATGTCATGAAGAACAACATGGTTACAACTATGCGGCACAAAAAGAAACCGTGGCCTACTTAAATGGTGTAAAACCATGAGCAAAATGTAGCCGCGGTTTTAATTAGTGGCCATAAATTAAAACCCTATACATTAAATAAGAATCGTGGCTAGATTCGGCCACGGTTAAGAACCGCAGCGCATGATAAACCGCGTTCTTAACCTAGGTACCTAAACCATGGCCTATTTAAGCCACATATGTTTATAAAACTTGGCCCAAACACGAAAACCGTGGCTTATAATTTAGGCCACGACAACATATCCCACAGTCACTTATTCGTGGTCAAACCGTGGCCAAAGCTTTCAACCACGGTTATTTTTCATATAACCGCGGTTTTCTGGCCGTGGCGGATAACCTTTTTTTTTTGTAGTGTTTTGAACAATTTGTGGTTTAAATTTTTGAGATTATTGAGAATTTCCTTATGATGGAGAGGCATTTTAGAGTTAAAATCATTTCCAACAAAAAATGTAATAGTTTGGGTAAGTGCACCCCGAATTATAAGCCTAGCATGTCGTTCAACAAGTTTCTTATGTTCATCTAAAGCCTTCTAAAATAATTCATGTTGAGCCCTATTCATCCTATCAATGGAACAAGCCCACCAAAACTGAGCCTCAGTTACCCTACGCAAATTGGTTAAGTCATAACCACACTTCTTCTTAATGTCCAACGTATTGTTGATTTTAGTTAGTTACCTATTGAGATCACGTAACATGGTGCCACATTAAGCCTCAATCAATTGCTTGGTGCCATTGTTTTGGGGTGGAACACGTGATATGTAGTAATGTATGGTTGTATCAACGTGTGGGTGACCAAAGGAAAACACTTTCTATCCTAGTGAGAATACAATGAGAGCAACATCTACATCACAAAGTGTGCAAAGTTCATTGGCTTTCTTGAAGCGCCCACTACGACACTTTGAGAAAGTTTCTTACTAGATGCTCTCATTGCTCATATTTTTCATCTCAATCTTTTGGAGACCATAACCTTTCGTTCCCATTAAAATGGTTGTGTTATACCCTAATTTTTACCCCTAAGACTCATGACATTCATCATACTATTTCATTAGTATGACCATGTCACTTGATCATTGGTTCACAAGCATAATGGTTCATGAGTTTGAGCATGATGTCTAGAATTAGGGTTTCCTTTATTGCTTCACCAAGTTTTCACCTAGGTCACCCATGACATTGTCATGAATGCCATTTGGTGCCTTATTTTTGTGTGTTGGCTTTGTAAATTAGGGTTTGTTCTTGTTGCATCATTAGTCATTAACATGTCATTTAACAATTGTGCATCCAAAATACAAAAACATGTTGCATTTGCTTCACTTTTCTTTGTATTCAAACATTTAGGTTTGTAAGATTGGATTAAGATGTTCATTTGCTTCAAATTAAGTCCAATTGGAATTCAATTGCCATTGTGATTAAGTGGAGATTCACATGACAATCATCTTAAGACATATTCACTTTGGCTCGTGATATTATTCAAAAGGTTGATTGTGATTCATCAATTCTTAAGTGAAAAGGAATTGGAAAGGCATCCACTCATGGGCAAAGCTTTCTTTAAAGATTGATTTAAGCTTGCTCAACATGGAATCAAACACTATTGCCTCCATTTTTAACTTGTTTTTAATGAGAATCCAAGGGTTATGCAAAAGGGTTTCAAGTATGTGCTACATTGCCTTTTGGATCCAAATCAAGCCTAAGCCACCATTCATGTCATGAATGCCATTCAATTTAAATTCACACTTCATAGCTCAAGTTTCAATTTGGTTTGGTTTCATCCTAATCAAGTCTTAATCAAGTTTGCATACAAATAACTATCATGATGCAAATACAAGCAAAGTTTAAGAAAACAATCATAATTGAAATGCAAGTTTAAGAATCAAGATTGTTTCATAAGGTCAAGGATCAAAACATGGTGGAGTGTAAAAATCCAGCTCGGGTTCAAATGGTCTCTAAAATATCAACATCAATCCATGAGCTAAATGCAAGCTGAAATTGTGAATTGCCATGAATAAGTTGCAACAACATCACTTGCAAGCATGCGACAGAAGCTCGGGCAAGGCCAAATATCATGTCAAACTACCAAATTCAAGCATAGATGTACAAGTGCAAAAACATGTGCTAATAGCAATAAAATAAGAATCATCATTCAGGCCCAAAGGAGCTAATATACTAGTGTAAAGTAAAGTACAAATGCAACAATAATATCAGTTACAACAGGTACGATACCAATACAAGCAGCTGTACAAAAGTTCAAAGAAAATACAAAAAATAGTCTAATGAGTTTCTAGAAGTTGGGGACTCCAAATGATTGCCCAATCATTGCCCACGAATCTTGGAAAAATTTGGCACTCAAAATCATTCTTCGCCAACTCATCAATCCTCTTCAAGATCAATCATGTTTCCCTCATTCCTCACACGAATTTCATCTTGAATCCACACGTACCAAGTGCCATCAGCTTCCCTATAAAATGATCACTTTCCTCCAACTTTGGATCAATCTTTAGAGCCATCATAGCTCTACCAGAATTACACCTCAAAATCCCATCAAAAAAGAGCATTCAATTTCAATCATTTACACTTTTTCCTCACTAATTTACAATCTTAACAACATCATTTCACATCCTTGAAGCTGAGAGGATCAAGAAAGAGGGTTGAAACAAGCTTACGTGAGCTCTTCATTCTCGTCGAAATATGCAACTGAGATTTTTTCCGCCGCAAGGTAGAAATTTTGAGCATTTGTGTGTATATTTTATACCATTGGTCTCGTCTTGATGCACTAATCATTTCCCCCATACCTTTATTCAATGTTGCTCCATCATCATCATTTAATTTTATAATTAGGTTTTTCTTTCATGTTAGATAGATGTAAGTATTTCTCGTAGCCTCATGGGATGTATCATCATGTAAGATATATTGAGGTATTTCATACTCAAAGCGTAAGACAATAAATTGGCCTTTTTTGGGGAATACTTTAAATTAAAGTTATAGTCACTCAAAACTTTTATCCATTATCTTTTCCTCATGTTCAACGGTTTATGATAAAACAAGTATTGCAATATCTTATGATTGCTAAAAAATTTATCCACCTCCAGATATTAAAAGATAATATCGTTGATATTAGGTGTCACTACAAAAAAAAGTTCATCCGCCACAGACAGAAAACCGCGGTTATATGTAAAATAACCGTGGTTGAAAGCTTTCGCCACGGTTTGGCCACGAATAAGCGACTGTGGGATATGCAGCCGTGGCCTAAAGAATAAGCCGCGGTTTTTGTGTTTCTGCCACGTTTTATATACATTTGTGGCTTGAATAGGCCACAGTTTAGGTATTTAGGTTAAGGTCGCGGTTTATCATGCGCCGCAGTTCTTAACAGTGGCCAAATCTTGCCACGGTTCTTATTTAATGTATAGGGTTTTAATTTATGCCCACTAATTAAAACTATGGCTATATTTTGCTCATGGTTTTACACCATTCAACTTTCTCCAAACAAATACAAGCTGAAACGCATGATCAAATATCACAAACCGGTTTAAATTCTTTCCTAAAAACACACAAGCATGTTCAACTCAAAGTGGAAGGGTTATCACACGGTTAGACAAAATTCAGCAGCAAGGTGAAATCAATTTTGTCAAGACATAAATACCAAGTTTCCATCATCTGTAAGGCAAGAATCACAAGTTTCATGTCCCATTCAAATCAAGCACTTTCATTAAGTTTCCAAATTAGTCTAAATGGATTTCAGACACAAGTTTCCATTACATAATAACAACCTTCAAATCTCCATCACATAATAACAACCATCATCCACAATAGACCAAATTACTAAGAAATCTTAAACCGAATCACCAAGAGGAAAGGCGAAGAGGCCACCGAAACCAATTCCAGCACACCTTGCCAACACTCTTGATTCCACAGCCTGCAACAATAATATCACATAATGAAGACTATTAAGTAAGTTGAAGAATTGAAAAGAATTGCTAACATTCACAAAGTTGATGCCAAGAAAAGTTGATAAACATTGGAGTGATATCAGAAAGATGGCATTTAATTTTCCAAAAGAAATCCTTGCTTACATACTGTGTTGAGGATAAACACGCATTACTTCCAGTTATAGAGCAACCTAAATCTGCCATCTCCCAGAAATTTACCCGATCACGCAATGACTAAAGCAAGTTCAAACCCAAGCCACAAGTCACGCATTGTAAGCTGACAATCTGCCGCGAACCTGTCCAAAACAAAAGCCAAAGAAATGATTCAGATGTTTATGCACAGTTCAAACACAAAGAAATTGAAGCAGAAGTCACAGGGATCCAAACTCAGAATTTCCAGCAAATCCCAAGAGGAACAAGAATTGAAAGTTTCGAAGACTATTAAAAAGATGCGTTTTTATGAATCAATTCTCTTCTCTTCGTACGAGACTTACCTGCAGTGGTTCTTCGTATTTGTTCTTCGCCTGAATCAAATCCTCGTTTTAGCTTCATTGAAACCTTGTCGAATGCGGCTGTCAGAAACATGAGCCCAGAAATAATTCCATAAGACAACTTTGATGTTCCACAATTAAGTCATTCTTTACAAATGAAGGTAAACTCGGTAGGGGAGCTACTGTGGAGGCTGTAAGGTTGATTCCTTACCAGCCAAACACATGAAAAGATAAAGTCCCACACCTGCAGAAGAAGAACCAAGTTTTAGCACGCGAAAATAAAGTACTACAGTTCAAATGGGAACAGATGATTTCATCCATCAAATAAAGTCACTCTTTACAAATGAGTTCAAATGGTACCAGCATAGTATTCGTAATTCTGAAGTATAAAAATTAAAGAGTCAAAATACAACAAGAAACAAGCTAAAAGCAAAGAAGAATAGGTTTTCATGTTCACCATAATAACAAGTTCAATCAAGCTAGGAGCACTTTTGAGAACACTGACAAAATACAAAATGTCTCCTTTATCATTGAAATTCAAGTCATCCAATTTCAAATACTCTAAAGAGTTGAATGAGTTTGTTAGTAGCATGGAAGGAATGAGATCTGCATCTATGATCTATGCATACAAACAACAAATATATGAGATTATCTGTACAACACTTAGATGCAGAAACCTTTGATGAAAGTCGTCATCAAAACAAAGATGTGGGGCTGAAGTCCACATATACCTCCACTTTATTGACAAAATACTAGTCCTAACTTGGTCTCGGATTTTCAAGTTTCCTAGGATAGCATCAATGACATTACTAGGTAAGTCGCTAATTCGATCATTTTGAGTGGCCTTCTTGTTAGGCATAGTCATCACAGAACTACAAATTGAAGAAGTGTAAATTATATTATGTATCCTTAAAGTATATGCATCCTTAAAAATAATATTCCATCATTTTTAAATTTCAATCCTATTTTTCTTTTGCATAAAGTTGAAAACTACCTGCAGGCGATCACTATCCATTCAACAATACACTAGTATATCATATGTTAATCAATAATTTTTAAATTATGTAAAAACGAAAAAAATACATGGAACCTTATGATACTAGAAAGATCTAAGAGAGTAACTTTGAAATACTGAAAAAGATGAGAAATGAATAGATCTAAAAGCATGTAATATAATCTAAGCCACACGATCTGAATCATTATCACACTTATCATACAAAATCGCAAAGAATAACATACATACAACACCGAAAAGCACGTTCAGTATTCCCCTACGTATGCAACAGCAGCAAAGTGCATGACGGCATCAAATTTGTTCTCCAAAAGTATTTTATTAACCTGATAATGAGATAATAAAACAAATTATCATGAGATTTCCCTACATATGCAACAAAATATTTCTTGTGATAAAAGAGTGTAATTACCGATTGTTGATATCCACAAAACAATTCTTTCATTAGCGGCGGGTTGTTGATATCCTAATCTCAAGTTCTGTCCTAGTCACTGATTCAATAACATATGCAAATTAAACCATAAAGTGTCACGAGGCGTCTATAATGGACTCATCACTCACCATTCTTGCAACCATGTCATTGATGCCTTTACAGCCAGTAACCACCTCAAGAACTTGCCTGGAAAATTACTGTCAATCAGACATATTTCCAGGATAGTCTTTTAAGAAAATGAAGGCAATAGATTAACAATAAGGAGATATTTCTTGAAGCAATAGTTACACATTGGTAAGTGAAACCATACCAATTACCTAACTAAACAAGGTTCATTGCGGCCTTTGACAATGCACTCTTGATCATACTTCTCTTTCTTCTTAGAAGACCATTTAGATTTAACAAAACCCATTCCGGCTGAGTGTTCTTTATTTCAGAGTATGGTGAATCTGTCTCAATCATCATTCTCTCAATAGGAATACCCTTGACAACATCATGGCTCTCAGTTCCCTTCAGAGAGCACCCATTTATGCCTGTCAGAGTACCAAAAAATGTGAATCAACTTGCAAAACGGAAAAAGGAACAGATAACAGAAAATTAGGGTGCAAACAAGTGCCTGATGACAGAAAAAGGGACCAATGTTATCTGTGCCTTTGGTACTCTAATTTAGAATATTCTAAATTAGAGTTTCGTTATCTGTTATCCGATGCAAAGCCTGATGAATACCTTCCGTGAAATCAGTACAACCAAGTGCACAATACATACACTGGAAAATTCTGCAAAATTATTATCTGCAAACACTACTTTCTATCAATCCTTTTTCACATAAACAAAAAGGTACAGTAGAAACAAAATTCTAATTTGAAATTCAATTTCAATAAAATCCCCCAACAACCTTCAAATCTCCATCACATAACAGACCAAATTACTTCGAATCCGAAACATACATATCAAATAACTAAGAAAATCCTAAACCGAATCACCAAGAGGAAAGGCGAAGAAGCCACCGAAACCAATTCCAGCACACCTTGCCAACACTCTTTTGATTCCACAACCTGCAACAACAATATCACATAATGAAGACTTTTAGGCAAGTTGAAGAATTGAATAGAATTGCTAACATTCACAAAATTGATAAAGATGCCAAGAAAAGTTGATAAACATTGGAGTGATATCAGAAAGATATCATTTAATTTGTCAAGAGAAAATGCTTGTTTACATACCGTGTTGAGGATAAACACGCATTACTTCCGGTTGTAAAGCAACCTAAATCTGCCATCTCCCGAAAGTTTACCCGATCACGCAGTGACTAAAACAAGTTCAACCCAAGCCATGGTCACAATACTTGAAGTTACTCTAGGTATCTTCCTTGAGTTTATTATCCCTGTAGTGAAAGCATCAACTTCCTCGCAGTGAAATCATCCTGCAACATCCAAGCAGGTGTATTTAATAGAAACTGATGCAAAAGAAAGCATGTTTATCACAAACAGTTGCCAAAGTAATTGAACATAACTAGTACCAAGAGCTAGAGCAGCAACCTGGTTCAAAGCCGGTTGTTTCCTTCGAAGACGAAACTACTACGCCATAAATTTAAGGGTACATATTGGTTACGGGTATAGTGGACTATCTCCTACACTTTATGGATGTGAGCCTCCCATCTCCTCCAGATCAAACAAATGCGACAAAGAATCAAAAGTCACAAGTCACGCATTGCAAGCCGACAATTCACGCCATCCGAACCTGTCCGAAACAAAAGCCAAAGAAATAATTCAGAGGATTATGCACAGTTCAAACACAAAGAAATTACAGCAGAAGTTAGCAGGGACCCAAACTCAGAATTTCAAGCAAATCTCAATTAGCAGCATTTAAGCAGGAAAATCAATTTCACACATTCTAAGGTTCAAGATGGCTATAAAAGAAGGATTCACACGCACAAGAAAAGGATCATCCACAAGCAGTAATATAGCAGAAAAGGATCATACAACATTACACGCAAGTTAAGAACACACATCACGCAATTACATACACAACAAACAGCAACACATAAATTATGAGCAGCAGGACACAAGGATACGCAAAGTAGAGGGAGGAAATTGAAGAAGAAAGAAAGACAAAGTGAATAAAATCAAGGCAATGCCTGCAAAGTTATCGTGACACCGATTTTAGAAAGCCAGTCACATGATATTGATGTTTCTTCATTCAATACCGATTTTATCGTGACGCAAGTGCCTGATGATAGAAAAAGGAACAGATAACAGAAAATTAAGTTTCAACTAAGAATATTCTAAGTTAGAGTACCAAAGGCACAGATATTAGAAAAAGGAATTGTAAAACGTAGAAATTGGAACAAAACAACTTGCATAAACCCTACCTCTCGCGTCGGCTATAAAATCGGACCTCTCTTTCATCTTTAAAAAGGAGATTTTCATCATAAATAACACGCATCATTAGCAGCAGAGGGACCAAAAAGAAATTCACTTTTTTTGAAGAACAAAATCATAAACAAAACCATACGCATAGGAAGGTGGAAGAACAACAACAATACATACACGCGCAACAGCCTTGATTCGGGAAGATGATTGAAGAGGGAGAGAAGTATAAGGACTTACCTTTGAAGTTGCAGTGTCGAAACTGCCACGTCGTAATATTTCAGAGGTACATGATTCCATTGCTCAATTGCTATAATATTCACTCCAATTCCGCCATTGTTAGTCTAATTAGTGCGATTCGAAACACGTGTTTTTCTGGTCCAAGAACTTGCGCGAGAGAGAAAGTCATGTGAGAATGAGTTGTTTTCCGGCGAGCAAAGGTGTGCGGTGGAGAGAGAGTTGGGAGATTGAGGGAAGATGATGAAACATGCGAAGATAGAGGTGATGGTGAGAAGAAGCACGAAGGAGGCAGTAGCGGAGAGATAGACGCAGACAGACGAGGAATGAAATAGAGTGAGCTGAGATAGAGAATTGTGCCCTAATTTACTTTTTCAATTTTTTTTAATATAAAAAAAATAGAAAAAAATAATAATTAACGAGAGGGAAACTAAAAAACGAGAGGGAAATTCTGGCGGGGTATATTTTTTAAGTGAAAATTATAATTCCGCGGTTTTTTTTGTGGCTTAACATATCTACAGTTTGCTGACCGTGGCTTAAATATTAGTGTGATTTTGTAACCGTTGCAATTGAAGAAAAGGCCACAGTTTCACACTCAGGATTCAATGTTTTTAAACATATGTCTACGATTTGAAAACCATGGCCAAAGCTTGTATGTGGCCACAGTTTTTGAGTTGTGGAAAAATTTAGCGTGGCCGTAGGCCAAAAATGTTGTAGTGTGTAAGTCATGGTTGAAGTAGTTCTTCTCATAAAGTCTAATTTATTTAGATGCATATACGATATACTTTCTACTATGCACCCTTATGTGATCATATCGCCTAAGTAACTTACTTATGTCGATTAAATCTCTTAATCACTTAGTTTGACACAAAATTTCTCCTCTCTTAAAACTTGTAACATTATCCTAAGTTTCTTTTCTTACTCCACATGATTCTAAGAGTAAATAATAATATCATCAATGAACACCATTACAAATTTATCTAAGAATGGTGGAAAGATTCTATTCATGTAATTTAGGAACATGGTCAGTGTATATGCTCACCAAAATTCATAACAAAAAGTTATTAATGACCATATTGTATTCTAAATTTCATTATAAGAATGATTTATGATTTTACTTGGATTTAATGATATCCTAATCTCATTTCAATCTTGGAGAAAAATGTGGTTCCTCCTAGTTTTTCTTTGATATTTTCAATTCTAACAAGTGGGTATATAATCTTAATGCTTAAATTGTTCAATTGCATAAAAGTTATGCACAATCTCACACTTTTGTCCTTCATATTAACTAGCAATATTAGAGCACGCCAAAGGGAGAGGTTGGGCCTTAAGCAACTCTTGGTTATCAATTCCTCTAACTGGATCTTAAGGTCTCTATATTTTGAGGGTGACAACATATAAGTTGTGACATAAATAGGTTTATCTCTAAGAATACATTTTAAGGACCCTCTCTCTCTCTCTCTCTCTCTCTCTCTCTCTGGTAATGTCCTTAAGTCTACAGGAGAAATATATGTGAATTCACTTATAATGAAAATCTTTCAGACATTATTGAAAGTTTGTTCCTCAAGGGACATATGTTGGACCAGGTGTTAAGACAACTTATCCAACTTGTTAAACTAGAAGGACAATAAAAAGAGAGCAATAAAACAGTACATAAGGCAGTAAAATAATACAGGAGATTGGTAATCCAGTTTGGTGAAATCATACCTACGCCTAGGGGCACACCACCCATGTGACTTTGAATTAGTACACTTAGTCTTACAAGAACCAACAAACCCCGTGTTTTTCAAAGCCTCTTCCTAATCCTATTGACTTTTTATTTAAGGAATATATGAATAGAAATATCTTCTGGGCTTTTTCTTCGTGTGGATCTGCATTTAATTCGTCAAGAAAAAATATGAATAAATTGGATATAATTTGCTCCTCAAATCTCTCCAATCAAAAGATATGATTTGTTTTATTTCAAATTCAAATTTAAATCAAGTTTAAATCTGATTTGAACATCTCCAGCTGTCAAACTAATCAATAAAACATTTCTAAAATAACTGCATCAAATTTGATTGAAAACCAAACAGAAAAACATAACAAACAACATCCATCTTGGTCTGTTGTCAAAGCCAGATGTTGTACAACACATGCTGAAACATCGGGTTCAACATGTTGCATAAGTACATCCAAAACGAACTCATCTCCTTGACTTGCAGATCTTCTATCGAGGAGATAATCTTGGATATGTGAAATTAGAACCAACTACAGTTTAATTCTGTCTATTTCCAAGATAGCAGATGTTGCAGCCCGTATGTTAGAACATCTTATTTAACATGTGTCCCTTCTTCACCAGAACTACCTTAAAAAAAACTCCATATTGTTTGCATAATCCATTAAATCCCAAAAAGACCAACAAATATTTTTTGATTCTTAGGAGGAAGGTTTGTGATTGACTCAGTATCATTATATCAAAGTATATTCATGAAAATATTTCGAAATTATTTTTTATATATTTTTTGATAGCATAAATATCATCGAAAGTCCTTAGGATCCTATCAAAGTTGAATTCTCTACGAAAAAGTTTGAGATCAAAATCTCATGGAGTTTAAAGATTTGTTGATATTAAAAAATGATTATTTGAAGAATATATTGTTTTCAACCATGAATATTATATAGAAGATAAGATAAAATTGTTATATATTGACAAATCACATTTATTGTAGACTTCAAATATGTGAACTAACTTAGAGTAGAAATACGAGGAAATCATATACCCTCCTATTTATACATCCGTAATCTTGAGGATAACGCCCACCTTTTCTTCTCGTGTCCTGTCTCTCTATTGGTGCGGGGCAAGATTTGTGATTGGGTCGGTATTAGTAGAATTTTGGAAGATTCTTGCAGTCTCCATTTGAAGGCTTGGAACTGTAAACTTAAAGGTCGAGGTAAAGTGGGTAAGACAAACTCTATTTGGTTTATGTCTTGTTGGAGCTTATGGAAGACTAGAAATAATATAATGTTTAATGATGCTTTGTATAATGTGGATGATATTGTTAGTCTTATCAAAGTAGTATCGTGGAATTGGTTGATTTTAGGCCATGAAGTGAGTAGAAAATGTAGTCTGTACGAATGGTATAAATTCCCGTTCGATTTCATGTAATTGCCCTCCTTAAATATGGAGGTGTTGTTTTGGTTTGAGATTCTATTAATCTCCTATTAATGAATTGCTTATAAAAAAATAAAACATACACTATAAACAAAAAGTGATGAGTTGTGGCAGATAAAAAAGTGTTATTATGGTTGCTTCAACCGCCAAAATTTATAAGAATGGCATTTTATTAACATATCAAAATTCAGAACAAATATGAATAATTAAATTAGCTCTTAATTTTTAAATCAAAGATAAACATATGTTGTTCTTTATCATATCTATTTTCATTTTGCGAAATAAGATTTGTAGCAGCACAACACCGTCGATATAGGTGAAATCTAAAAGCTTATACATGGAGATCAAATCATCAATCTGTACATGGTGATGCAAGACAACCATAACTACTTTGACTGTCGTGTCTAAGCCTACTTTAGAAATTTACTCTGAAAGGGGAATAGGCCAGTGTTAGAATAACACACGAAGAGTATCAAAATGGTATTGATGATTGCATAAATCATCTTCAGGTATGATTGAAAATGGAAAAGGAAAACAAGCCAATGATAGCCAAAGATTTAACAATTTAAGTTCGGAATGAATCTGAAGAGTTTCACATTCTGCAACCCAATATAATAAGCAACAAATATTCAACAATGATAAAAACACAATTCTTTTTTTCCTTGTTCGCTGTTAACTTAGCTACATCTAGTCCATCCTCTAGAATGATTTCTCCTTATACATAAAGACTTAATGTACTAATCAAAGAATTGATTAAAAACTCAATGAAAACTTGTCAAAGACTTCTTGAGAATCCTGATTATAACCTAGTCTCTCAAGGTATTTAACCAAAGGTTAAGAATACAAGATTGTGCTTACAAGTTTCTTCTAAAAGTAAACATATACACAAGGTGAAATCAAAGAATACACTTAAGAAATATATTCAATAAAAATGTTCTATGTGTATGAACGTGTTACTTTTCTTAGTGTGAAAAAACTTCTCTTTTTTTCTCACTGATGACTGTTCTTCAATGTTGTTACGTTTCCAAACTTCCAAGACCTCTTTATATAGATGAAGAATAGATATGTTGGAGGATGAAGTTGAAACATCCTTAACATCACATCTGGATGAAGGTCACTTGTGTCTACAATAGTATAGCGGCGCTTGCAGCATAGAGTGGGTGAGGATGGGACGTGAGGAACGACATTGGTACAATAGTATAGCCATTTTTCAAATCTTCATGGTAGTGGAAAGGATATTTACTTTTGAACTGATTATACTTTTTCCACGTGTTTTTCTTTCAGTCGTTTAATTTTAGTCATTAAGTTCTAGTCAGAGCCTTCGTATTTAAGTTGATGAAGTTTGAATAGAGTTCAAAGCCTGTCTTCAGAATTTGGTGAAACTGAGACTTCGTAGTTTATAGAGTTCAGAGTCTAGAGACTTCAGAGGCTTGAATTATCAAAGTATTTATTAGAGTTATTATGGGTAAATTATTGCATAAGCGTTGACATGGTAATTCAAATTCTTAACTTTCATTTAAACACGCCTTTGATTTTTCTTTTGGTTCAGAGTGCGTCTACCATTCAGAGTCTAGTCGTCCTGAGTTGTCTTATTCAAAGTCAGAATTTGTTTTCTATGATCTATGCACTTAAAAAAATAGTTAGAGTACAAAATTATTCTCAATACATATTAAGCTTTGTAATCATCAAAACTCAAGGATAGTTGCATAACAAAATTTGTTCCAACAATCTCCCCTTTTTTATGATGATAAATACATGTATTTAGATGAACAATTTTTACTTGGATAAAAATATATATAAAACATTAGAGTTAGGTTTGTAAAATTCCACTGAGTTTTACACTTATCAAAATTGTTCTTAGCTTATTCGGAGTGAGGTTCGTAAGCTTCCCATGAGATTAAGACTAGAATAATTTGTATATTCCAGAAAAAATAATCTCCACCATGATAAAAAAGGTCGATAAAGGTCCTAATAATCACCTCAAAAGTCAAATCATACAAGAATATGTGAACCAAGCCTGGCTTAGACGTAAGTTTGGTCGGGGATTGATGTTTAATGATTCCGAATAGTGATTGTTTTAGCTGCGAGAACTCGACGACATGTTTCCATACAGTGCAAATATCCCTTAGACACTTAAGTATTAGCTATCTTATGTGAATGATACACAAATAACGAGAGATGAAGACTTGAGTTGGGATTCGATTAGAAATCCCTGTAGAGCCGAGTGGAATCATAGGATAGGAGAACTCACTAAAATTATTATCCCACCCCAATATTGTTTTTGCCTTTCAAGTGTTGTTTGCGGGTTATTTATATATAAGAGGAGTTATGCATTAATGTTTCAAGGAATGTTGTTTATTGTGATATTTCGTTGTGGATTGGTGTACAATGAATAGATTGTACATACTTCTTATATTTTTTTAGGCTTTATTGTATAACATGTGCCATAGATGTATTTAGTTTGGACAGTGGTATATAATGATGCCATTAGAATATCATGTTGTGTGAGTACCAAAAATTAACACTTGTATGCTATTATTCTAGATATATATTGTACGGGTTGTTATAAAAAGTTAGACATCAACTTCTAGTGTCAAATCTCCTTCCAAGATTGAAACAACTAGAAATGCTTAATTCAGATAACAATCATCTTTTGTACTTCCTTATTCACAATGTCAAAATTAATCTTACTCTTACTATTTTTTACTTCTTAATGGAAATGGTTGTGACCTCTCGCGAGGAAATGGCTTTCCTCATACCATATGGAAGAGTTCATTCTAAACTTTTCTCTCTGTTATGGATAGTTAAAAGGGTAAAAAGAGCAAGATTAATTGTTAAAAATGAGTGGAGTCAGAAGTTTGAATATGTGGAATATTTATCTTTTGTCCTGTTTTTTTTTTTTAATATGTAATTGATTACCAATGAAATTTTTCCTTTCCTTTTCAATCGTATTATTGCCTAATATTTTTTATTGATACCAAAGATTTTGAGTTTTACTATTTAGCTTAGAAAATAATGTAACAAAGAAAAAATGGAATTTGAAAAGGCGCCAAGTAAGAAATACAAATTAAAACATTGAAAAAAAACAAAAATTTGGTAACCGGGATTTGAAGCGACCTCCCTAATATTTATATTCCCTTGGTTTTTACAAAACACTGAGGTAGTAGGTTAGATTAAAAATAAAATAGCACTTCTTTATAGATATATTTCCTCAGTTTTATGGAAAACCAAGGTAACAGGTTGTTAGCTTGACGCTACCGGGAACAATACTCTCGATTTTCAACATGTTCGAGGTGAAAGTTTTGTCATAAAATGTGTTATTTATAGTAGTGAAAAGAGTAAAATTCATTTTACTAATGCACATAATATATGACAATTAGAAAATAATTAAGGTTAATAAAGATCCATTTATTTCACATGAGAATTTAAATAATTAAAGAGAAGAATTAAATAATATAAAATAAATAGCTTAATATTTTTTGAATTGAATATAAATTCAATATAAAGTAATCATAAAAGAGGAATGAATACCCTAATATTTGTTTGAATATTTTGAAATTGACTTAAACAACTTTAATTTTTGCAACCCAAATAGTATCCTGTAAATTAGAAATGAATTATAAATTAATGATAAGTATAGTTATGAAAAATGAAAGGTAAACATTAACTTTACCTTAGAATTAGTAAAAATGAACATCGACAATATTGATTGGAAAAATGCACCAATGTAGCTAAGATAAAAAGAGATGCTCCAACAAGATCAAACTAGTATGATAGAATATATTTGAATCACCAAAAGAGATTCTTCAAAAGGAACATTATATGAGTGATTATGTGATATTTGATAAAGGGAAAAAAATTTCAAGTATTAAGTTTTGAGAAATGTATAAACAATTGTGAACAATAAAGTAACAAATTCGAAAGTTGAAGAAGAGGTTTCGAAATCCTATGTAATACCCCATAAATTTTGTGAACGTTTTGGATGATATTAGTATGATCAACTGGGTTCTGGGGTACTCTGAGCAATTATTGGATAGAATAATTAGAGTAAACTGACGAACTCGGATTGATTAGATTTAATATTATTTAACTTGGAGTTTTATTAATTGGTGCATTTGAGATAATTTGGATAATTAGTGGTATGACCAATTAATGTTACTTTGGATATTTTCTTTTCATTTTCCTTATTTGGTAAAGTAGAAGAACTTAGAGAAAAAGAAAAGAAAGAAAGGAAAAGGAAGAGGAAGAAGAGGAAATTCTCCCAAGAGCTCTAGATCATCAATCATCGACCAATCTTCATCTGTTCATCTCAGCTTCAACCTCCTCATCTAGTAATCCAGGTGGGTTCTAGTTGGACTCTTTAGATTAAGGTTTTATTGAGTTTTAGAGTTAGTTGATATTGTGAGGAAATATGGAATTTTACCATAGAATCTTAATTTAACTGCTGAAATTCGATCTTTGATTGTTTGTTACACTGGTTGTTATGATTATATCATGTTTGATGCTTGGTGGTTGTGAAAAGAATGGATTTTGGGGAACCCGTAGCAGAAAAAAATTCTGCAGGTGCAAATTTCCACTGCCCATACGCGTATGGACATGGCCTTACGCGTATGGGGCATGGCCTTACGCGTATGGCATGAATGGTACGCGTAATGGAGGAAAAATGGAAAATTTCAAGGGGAAAACAGCTCTGCCCATACGCGTATCACCTTGGGCAATACGCGTATGGCTGGGCGAGCCAGATGGGCGGTACGCGTATGGCACAAGGCAATACGCGTACGGTCAGGAAAATTGCACACTTGTGTTTTCTCGCGATACTATTTTTGGTTATGTCCATAACTTTTGACTCTGTTATCCGTTTTTAATATTTTTGATATCATTGGAAAGCTAACCGAATGTACTTTCTTATGAAAATGGTTTTAAAGTTGTTGGCCGATTTAATTATGTCGGGATTTTGGGAATAGTGTCGGTTTGTTGATTTTTAGCGTTTGATGGTGTGTAATTGTTGTTAAATATGTATGCATGCTAACATATGGAATAGGAAGAGTGAGAACCATTATCCTAAACAATGTCGGAAAGTGTGAAAGGACATAGTGTCAACGCTCGTGCAAGTAAGGCCGAGGCGTGTGTATTGTGTAATCGTAACCGGTTATTATTAATAGTGTGTTTCATGAGTCTCGAGCTCCTCTGAAACATGTGCACCATTACTTGGCAGGTTTGATTCCCGCGTTTAGTACGAATGGAACCTAAGGGTAGAGACTTGTGATGGTTAACAGGCCATGAGAAGTGACGGTTCACGGCTAACAGGCCATTGGTCCCAAATCCATTTTGTATGCCAAGTAATTTCGAGGATCCATGACTCGGGTCGTCTTCTAGACGTAGAAGCGGACGGGAAAAGGGGATGCCTTGGTATGGTTTTGTGAAGATTCTTGAGCTAACAGGCTCAAGACGTACTTTGGTACTTGGGTGAGTTATCAGGCTCACCGGTGTGGATATTTTGTAGTGTGTGTACTCAAAGTCATTTTTCTTTCCCTTTTGACTTGAGTTAGGTTTATTAGAACCTTGTAGAGCCGAGAGGACTTTAAGATAAGGAACTCACTGAGATTTGATGTATCTCACCCCACTGTTGTTGTTTACATCACAGGTTCTGCAGGTTCCGCGAAGGGTAAGGATAAGGCTGTGTGACTATCCTTGCTTAGCTGTTGATTTTTCTTCCGTTGTGGAGTCTTTTGAGATCCTTAGGGATCTAGTTCTTAGTTTTATCTTTTCAACATTTTGTACATATAACATGCCAGTGTTTGGTTTTAGGTTGCTTTGGGCATTTTTATGTATACAGTGTTACTAGGAACTTATGTATTTCAGTACCAAACGTACTTTTCATGTATAATATATGATTTGATGCATATATATATATATATATATGGGTATTACAGTTGGTATCAGAGCAGGTCGTATCCTCGACCTAGCCATGAAATAGAATAAGTTTTCTTTCCGTTTCATATGCGGCGTGTCGCCATTGCTCTTGTCTGTTATATTTATGGTATTGAGTCTGACCAAGAACCACTCCAGCAGGGACTAATCCGCCGGGTGACGAGGGGAATGCTCCTTTGTATCAATTTATGCAACAGATGCAGCAACAGCAGAATCAGTTTGTGCAACAAATGGTACAACAATTGGCTGGTGGTGTGCATCCTCCAGTGGTGGTACCAGAAGCTGCAGGGGGAACCTTTAGGGATTTCATCCATATGAATCCTCCGGAATTTCTGGGAGGGTTAGATCCAGTAAAGGCTCATGAATGGATATCAGGTATGGAACGGATCTTCCAAATAGTTCAGTGCAGTGAGGAAAACAAGGTGGTCTTTGCTTCCCACTTGTTGAAGGGTCCTGCCATGAGGTGGTGGGAAAGTGCTTCAGCCTTAATGACAATTCAAGAGGTACCGAAGGCGTGGGAGCAGTTTAAGGTAATTTTTATGGAGAAATACTTTCCAAGTTCCTTGAGGTCTCTGAAGGAATTCGAGTTTCAACAACTGAGGCAAGGTAACTTGACTGTGGCTTCTTATGCTGAAAAATTCGAAGATATGGCTGCTTATTCTAGACAAGCCATGTATGCTCCCAATGAGAGGTGGAAGATTGATCAGTTTCTGTTTGGTTTAAGGGCTGAAATTTCACATAGCGTGTCTCAACGGGAATTTACTACTTATGCCGAACTGTTAAGACAGTGTTATGTGGCTGAACATAGTTTGAAAAAGGTACAAATGGATGGAGATTTGAATAGGATGAATCAAAGTGATCGAGGGAGACCGAATCAACAGGTTAGGCCCAGGCAACAATCCTTTAAAGGGAAGCAAGCTCAGAGTTCTAGAACTAGTTTGCCTCCGGTATGTCGTATGTGTGGACGGAATCATTATGGTAGCTGCAGTTTGGAGGGAATGAGATGTTATCAGTGTAATAAGGTGGGCCACATGGCGAAGGATTGTCCTCAGGGTAGAAATCAGGCACAGGGGAAGAATACGGGCCGAGTGTATACCTTGGATGCGAGAAAAGCCAAGAATGATAACTCCTTGATTGCGGGTACGTGTTTCGTAAATGGACATCCTTGTTTTGTTTTATTTGATTGTGGGGCAACTCATTCTTTTGTGTCCACGCGTTGTGTGAAGCGACTTGGGTTGCAAGTTGTTCCTTTATTTCCTCCTATGGTGGTTACTACTGCCATGGATGAAATTGTTGAAACGCCGTTGATGTGTGAAAATTGCGTTTTATCAGTAAATGAAAGAGTTTTCCATATTGATCTTATTTGTTTGCCGCTTAAGAAAGTGGATGTTGTTCTGGGAATGGATTGGCTTTCGGCTAATTCGGTTTTTATCAGTTGCGAAGAGAAGTTAATTATTATCCCATCTACCGAAGCTATTCCGAAGGATGTGTTAACTACTATTTTAGAAGGTACGGTTGGAATGATTAATTTCTTGTTTGAGAAAGAAATTTTTTTTCTTGTGATTCTTACTAAGGAGGAGAGTAGTAGCATTCCAGTTCTGAGTGTTCCGGTAGTTTGTGACTTTCCTGAAGTTTTCCCCGAGGATATCAATTCTCTTCCTCCGGAGCGGGAAGTGGAATTCTCTATTGACCTGATACCAGGAACGGCTCCAATATCCGTTTCTCCGTATCGGATGGCCCCACTTGAATTGAGAGAACTAAAGGATCAGTTGGGAGAACTATTGACGAAGCATTTTGTTCGACCCAGTGTTTCACCCTGGGGAGCTCCAGTGTTATTGGTAAAGAAAAAGGATGGCGGAATACGATTGTGTATTGATTACCGTCAATTGAATAAGGTCACCATCGAGAATAAATACCCGTTACCAAGGATAGACGACCTGTTAGATCAATTGAAAGGAGCCTGTGTGTTCTCGAAGATTGACTTACGGTCGGGTTATCATCAGATTCGGGTGAAGAGTGCAGATGTACCCAAGACCGCGTTCAGAACCCGTTATGGTCATTATGAATTCTTGGTAATGCCTTTTGGTGTGACAAATGCCCCGATAGTTTTCATGGATTATATGAATCGGATATTTCAACCTTACTTGGACCAATTTGTGGTGATTTTCATTGATGATATTCTTATTTATTCTCGTGATCCTCAAGAGCATGGAGAACACTTAAGAATCGTTTTATCCATTTTGCAAGAGAAGCAACTTTTTGCTAAGTTAAGTAAGTGTGAGTTTTGGATGTCTGAGGTTAATTTCCTTGGTCATGTTATATCCCAGGGAGATGTGGAGGTCGATCCATCAAAAGTTGAAGCAGTAATTAATTGGGAGAGACCGAAGAATGTTTCTGAAGTGAGGAGTTTCTTGGGATTAACAGGTTATTACAGAAGGTTTATCAAGGGATTTTCGCAATTGGCTTTACCATTGACCAGACTTACTAGGAAGGATTATTTGTATGAGTGGGATTCGGCTTGTGAAAAGAGTTTTAGGAGTTTGAAGGAGAGGTTGACGACTACTCCTGTTTTGGTTATTCCCGATCCTAGCAAGTCCTATGAGGTCTATTGTGATGCATCGAAGAAGGGTTTAGGCGGAGTGTTAATGCAGAATGGACATGTAGTGGCTTAAGCTTCGCGACAGTTGAAAGTACATGAAGAGAATTACCCGACACATGATTTAGAATTGGCGGCAGTTGTTTTTACATTGAAACTGTGGCGTCACTATTTGTATGGTGTACGTTTTGAGATGTTTAGTGACTACAAGAGCTTAAAGTACTTATTTGATCAGAAAGAATTAAATATGCGTCAAAGGAGGTGGATGGAGTATTTGAAGGATTATGATTTGGAACTAAAGTACCATCCAGGTAAAGCGAACAAGGTGGCAGATGCTTTAAGCTGGAAAGAGTTGCATAGTGCCGAGTTGCTGATGTTAGAGTATGCCTTAATGGAAAGGTTTAGAGATCTAAATCTTCAATTTAATTGGACTCCTGATTGTGTGGTTATGGGAAATTTGAATATCATCTCTACTCTCAGGGAAGAAATCCAACAAGAGCAAGGGTTGGATGAGAAGTTACAAGAATTGTTGACTCAACCGGGTTTTGTGCGAGCTACCGACAGAGTCATTTCGTTTAACCAAAGGATTTGTGTTTCGGACAATATGGAGCTAAAACGAAGGATTTTGGAGGAAGCGCATAAAGGTACTTTTATTATACATCCTGGTGCTTCAAAGATGTATCAAGATTTAAAGAGGGACTATTGGTGGTCCGGGATGAAAAAAGATATTGCGGTGTTTGTGTCGGAATGTGCGGTGTGCCAGCAAGTGAAGATTGAGCACCAAAGGCCGGGTGGCTTGTTACAACCTTTAGAAATTCCGATTTGAAAATGGGATAATATTTCGATGGACTTCGCAGTGGGATTACCTCGTGCACAAGGTGGTTATGATTCAATTTGGGTAATTGTGGACCGGTTAACGAAATCCGCGCATTTCTTAGCTGTGAAGACTACCTACAAGGCGAGTCATCTCGCAAGGTTGTTTATTTCAGAGATAGTGAGATTGCATGGTATTCCTACTAGCATTGTTTCGGATAGAGATCCAAAATTTACTTCCAGATTTTGGAGAGCTTTTCAACAAGCCATGGGAACGAGGTTGTGTTTGAGTACGTCGAACCATCCGCAAACGGACGGTCAGACGGAACGGACAATACAAACCATAGAAGACATGTTAAGAACTTGTGTGCTTGAAAGTGGGGGAAATTGGAGAGAACTTTTTCCGTTGATCAAATTCTCTTATAATAACAGTTATCACGCAAGTATTGGTATGGCACCTTATGAGGCGTTGTATGGTAGGAAGTGTAGAACGCCATTGTGTTGGACGGAGGTAGGCGATGATAGGATTTTGGGACCCGAGATTATTCACGAGACTACGGAAAAGATTAGAATGATTCGGGAAAAGATTAAACAAGCCCAAGACCGTCAAAAAAGCTATGCGGATAACCGTAGGAGACCGTTGGAGTTTGATGAGGGTGATCATGTATTTTTGAAGGTTACTCTGAGATTGAGATTGAAAGGACCATTTAAATCGCGGAAATTAAGTCCACGATACGTAGGACCGTATCAGATTTTGGAAAGAATTGGGGAAGTAGCTTACAGATTAGCCTTACCGCATTCTCTGTCAGAGATGCACGACGTTTTTCATGTATCTCAGCTTCGGAAATTTGTTCCAGATCCTCTTCAGCCAGTTTTACCGAATACAATTGAGATAGAAGCTGATTTGACATTTGAACCTCAGCCGAGTCGTATCACAGGAAGAGAAACTAAAGTGTTACGGAATAAAGAGATTCCTCTTGTTAAAGTCCAATGGGATGAGACGCATCCAGGCGATGCGACTTGGGAATTGGAATCGGAAATGCGGGAGGTTTATCCTCATCTTTTCAGGTATTGTTTTAAATTCGTGGACGAATTTCTATTTAAGGGGGGGAGGATGTAATACCCCATAAATTTTGTGAACGTTTTGGATGATATTAGTATGATCAACTGGGTTCCGGGGTACTCTGAACAATTATTGGATAGAATAATTAGAGTAAACTGACGAACTCGGATTGATTAGATTTAATATTATTTAACTTGGAGTTTTATTAATTGGTGCATTTGAGATAATTTGGATAATTAATGGTATGACCAATTAATGTTAATTTGGATATTTTCTTTTCATTTTCCTTATTTGGTAAAGTAGAAGAACTTAGAGAAAAAGAAAAGAAAGAAAGGAAAAGGAAGAGGAAGAAGAGGAAATTCTCCCAAGAGCTCTAGATCATCAATCATCGACCAATCTTCATATGTTCATCTCAGCTTCAACCTCCTCATCTAGTAATCCAGGTGGGTTCTAGTTAGACTCTTTAGATTAAGGTTTTATTGAGTTTTAGAGTTAGTTGATATTGTGAGGAAATATGGAATTTTACCATAGAATCTTAATTTAACTGCTGAAATTCGATCTTTGATTGTTTGTTACACTGGTTGTTATGATTATATCATGTTTGATGCTTGGTGGTTGTGAAAAGAATGGATTTTGGGGTTGATTTTGGGGAACCCGTAGCAGAAAAAAATTCTGCAGCAAATTTCCACTGCCCATACGCGTATGGACATGGCCTTACGCGTATGGGGCATGGCCTTACGCGTATGGCATGAATGGTACGCGTAATGGAAGAAAAATGGAAATTTTCAAGGGGAAAACAGCTATCCCCATACGCGTATCACCTTGGGCAATACGCGTATGGCTGGGCGAGCCAGATGGGCGGTACGCGTATGGCATAAGGCAATACGCGTACGGTCAGGAAAATTGCACACTTGTGTTTTCTCGCGATACTATTTTTGGTTATGTCCATAACTTTTAACTCTGTTATCCGTTTTTAATATTTTTGATATCATTGGAAAGCTACCCGAATGTACTTTCTTATGAAAATGGTTTTAAAGTTGTTGGTCGATTTAATTATGTCGGAATTTTAGGAATAGTGTCGGTTTGTTGATTTTTAGCGTTTGATGGTGTGTAATTGTTGTTAAATATGTATGCATGCTAAAATATGGAATAGGAGGAGTGAGAACCATTATCCTAAACAATGTCGGAAAGTGTGAAAGGACATAGTGTCAACGCTCGTGCAAGTAAGGCCGAGGCGTGTGTATTGTGTAATCGTAACCGGTTATTATTAATAGTGCGTTTCATGAGTCTCGAGCTCCTCTGAAACATGTGCACCATTACTTGGTAGGTTTGATTCCCGCGTTTAGTAAGAATGGAACCTAAGGGTAGAGACTTGTGATGGTTAATAGGCCATGAGAAGTGACGGTTCACGGCTAACAGGCCGTTGTTCCCGAATCCATTTCGTATGCCAAGTAATTTCGAGGATCCATGACTCGGGTCGTCTTCTAGACGTAGAAGCGGGCGGGAAAAGGGGATGCCTTGGTATGGTTACTGATTTGTGAAGATTCTTGAGCTAACAGGCTCAGGACGTACTTTGGTACTTGGGTGAGTTATCAGGCTCACCGGTGTGGATATTTTGTAGTGTGTGTACTCAAAGTCATTTTTCTTCCCCTTTTGACTTGAGTTAGGTTTATTAGAACCTTGTAGAGCCGAGAGGACTTTAAGATAGGGAACTCACTGAGATTTGATGTATCTCACCCCACTGTTGTTGTTTACATCACAGGTTCTGCAGGTTCCGCGAAGGGTAAGGATAAGGCCGTGTGACTATCCTTGCTTAGCTGTTGGTTTTGCTTCCGTTGTGGAGTCTTTTGAGATCCTTAGGGATCTAGTTCTTAGTTTTATCTTTTGAACATTTTGTACATATAACATGCCAGTGTTTGGTCTTAGGTTGCTTTGGGCATTTTTATGTATACAGTGTTACTAGGAACTTATGTATTTCAGTACCAAACGTATTTTTCATGTATAATATATGATTTGATGCATATATATATATATATATATATATATATATATATATATATATATGGGTATTACATCCTAAGCATGTGAGATTTCAAACAAACTTAAACATCACAATTACCAACTTCAAAATTGACCGTCATATATTTATACAAGCTATTAAATTATTAAATGGAACATGTTTCTTTTGTGAGTTTTCAATTTTATGGATAAATATTTAGATTAAAATACACTTCGTACAAGATCATGAAAAAAACTATTTATCTCATAACAAATTTACAATAAAATTTGCATATACAACGTGAATCCTCTTACAGTAAAATACACTCTTTTTTGCATTATTAAAATATTAAATTTCAATTTAAATTATGCAACAACTTTTAATAAATTTACAATAAATCTTCATTGTTATTCTCTCGCACACCTTTTTTTACACTCGATTGTAAATTTATAACCCCTAAGCAATTATTAAAAACAATGAATAATAAAACTGATTCATTTAACTTCAAAAGATTAATGGAAGTTTTTCAGAGATAATGAAATATAAATAAATAAGATGCCCCTTATTTGAACAATACATGATACAACAAGAAACTAAAGATTCATATAACATTGAGATTCAGTCCTAATCAAGTCCCATAAATGAAACTAGTTAAGTCTCTATGCTCTTATTGAAAATGATTAAAACAACTTGAAAAATAAATATTCATAAGGGCATCGTAATGCGGATCTATGCCAATAGATCAAAAGAATCCAGAGGGTTCATATCCGTCAATTCCACCCATATTGTTGAAACCAACCAAATGAGGTTGCATCATAGGGTTTTGAAAAATTTGTGGTTGAAAATTTTGAGCTTGTTGAGGATTTCCATGATGATGGAAAGGTATGTTAGAGTTAAAATTATTTCCACCAAAAAAGGCAATAGTTTGGGTAGGTGCACCCTGAATTACAAGCCTAACATGTTGTGCAACAAGTTTCTTAAATTCCTCTAAAGCCTTTTTGAATAATTCAAGTTGAGCCATATTCATCCTATCAATGGAACAAGCCCACCAAAATTGAACCTCAAATACCTTGCGCAAATGAGTTAGCTCATCACCACGCTTCTTCTCAATGTCCAACGTATTGTTGATTTCAGTTAGTTGCTTGTTGAGATCACGCAAAATGGCGCCACGATGAGCCTCGATGAATTGCATGGTGCCATTATTTTGTGGTGGAACGAGTGATAGATAACGATCTATGATCGTATTAACATGTGGGTGACCAAAGGAAAACACCTTCCCACTAGGTGAGAATACAACGAGAGCAACATCTGCATCACAAAGTGTAGAAAGTTCACTGGCTTTCTTGAAGAGCCCAATGCGACGCTTTGAGAAAGTCACTTGCAGGTTGTTCTCATTGCTCATCTTTTTCATCTCAATTTTTTTGCGACCACGACCTTTCCTTCCCATTAACATGGTTGAAATTCAAAAAGAGAAAAGAGAAAAGAAAGTGATGAATGTGTTTGGAACTTCAAACTAAGAAATAACACATTATGGTTGAGTGCGAAGACATCGTTTTATAACCAAATTTTGGGTGAATAAATTTTCACTCGAACTTGGATTTGACTAAAAATACTGAATCGAGTTCATTGTCAAACGTTGCAACTTTTCGTTACATTAAAATATTTATTGAGAGATTCACATCAAATCTCATTTTGCATTATTTAGATGGTAAGAAATTCAATGAAAAAGATGGTATTTTTTTCTATTATGTATTTATCTTAGCTTATTTAACACCTATTGGACAAATTGCACTTTGAAATTTCATGAACTTGCAGTTAAATGTTCATTCGAATAGTACTATTTAAATTGTTCTTGCAGTTAAACTTGATATTTTTATATGATTCGAGTATTTTCACTCTACTTTTTCCTATAATTTTTTTCTTAGGTAGAAAAACATATACAATAAATATTAAATATTATATAATAAAACTTTAAAATAATTATTTTATATTATAAAATGAAAAAAAAATGTAGATAGAAAATACTTGCTTATAAGAAATTTCTAAATCATCTATTAAGACCATTTAATTTTTAATATCAAAACAGTGACCAATGGTAATATAAGTATCACGACTTTTTTTTTCTTTTATTAAACATGGTAAATTTTTTATATTGATCATGTAATATTATTGAGGATAATGCGCGGAAATGTTAGTGCAATAATCGGGGGAGTCAAGCGAGAAACATTCTAAATGGTGGGAATCAAGCCAATGTGAGACTATTACACAAATTACTCACAGTTGTTATACTTAACACTTCCCCTCAAGTGTGAGTCTATTCATAATGCTTCCACAATGCTCCCCCTTAAATAGAATCTATTTTTCATCCACATACACTTCTACCGCCGTTGACATTCTTCAACAGGACACCTCTTAACCACCACCTGTGAAGAGTACTTTCGATAATGCCGGTACAACATTTATTGCAGACTTTTCTTGTGTGCAGAGCTTGGAAGGCCTTTGAATGAATATTAATAAATAGAGTTGGCAGTTGGTATAGGTGCAGCAGCAGCAAGTCGTCATCGCCGTGAGCTTCGAAGTCCAATCTAATGACGTTGAGAACCGTCCTGTTGATTATGTTTGCAGATTGTCAGGATTATGCTTGCAACCAGCTAATTCTACAATTAAACTCTCAAATCTTGAAATGTTGAAGAGCAGTACTGCCATCAAGACTTTTGCCTTTTGGTAAGCTAAATATTCAGAAGAAATGGTTTCTCTGAATTTGTGAATTAGCATTTCGTATCATTTGGCACCTCAGTTGTGTCCCTCTTAATGTCGGTATCGGTACTGTAATATTCATGATTATCTTTGATTCTTTCATTGAGCCCATGAATATGCTTTCGTTTTGGTTCGTTTACTTTTGATAATTGTGTCGTGTGAAACATCGATTACTGACCCTTCATTCCTTTCCATTTCATGTGCGTTTAATGATTCGGAGGGTTGCTTGCTAATGGCTGGAAACTCTACACCTTAAGCTTCAAGAGTGTTTTACGTGAGGATGACGGATTCAGATATATTCTCGCAGGTGTTTCCAAATATGAAAGCTGCGATTACTAGCTGTGACAAGCAATTTTTCCGCAGCCTCTTCTATAATATTTTCTTCTTTCGCCAGTTGCATTTGCACACTTGAAGTCCCTGAGTGATATGGCGGAAAACCCGTGAAGTGTTACTAAAGGTTGCACCAAGGATAAACTTGCAGCTTTAGTTGAAGATGACTCAAGATTTGTAACATTGTATGACTTGTACCTATTCTTGTACTTTTAAACAAATGATACCTTTGAGTTAAAATTGATGAATAATTATTCCGAATTTCTCACTTAGCCTTGAACTTTGATCTTTCTTGTTTTGTCCATGACAATTTGTTGTTAAATTGCCTCTTACAGGAATTTGTGTGTGGAAAGCGAAGCGCAGTTCTACTGGAAGTAGTTCAACACTTATGGATAGCCAGCCAACAAAGACTGAACCGGATTCTCGGCCTCTTGATGTAGGGCATAAATTTTACAAGCAATGGAAGTTTCCTTTTCTTGAAGATCCCGCAATGTTCCCATAAAGTATTTCTTCACTAAATTGTTTTCCCTCTCCCGCAATGTTCACGTGCAGGTCCGGTTCAAAGTATTGGCAAAAGATAGAGGCCATCATGATGTTTATGCCTACGACGAATTTCTCAATGAATTTAACTCATGAGCATTCATGAGGAGTGAAGAATAATGCACCAGCTGTAACAATTTTTCGGCGAAATGCTTCGACGTCGGCAGGGTAAGTTTCTTCTTGATCTTGTATGGTGAAATATCATTGATGATTAATACTTGGAAGTGTGATACCTCTAATGAATTACATAATCAGACATGGTAAATGTTTTAATCATGTTTGATTCTAACATCATCAAGTTTCTTGGAATAGTTGGCTATCGAAAAAGAGGGTCTCCTGCTTTTGCGTCCGATACAGGTGAGGAGTCGGGAAGAAAAACCTGTGAAGAGTTTGGTTATCGTTTCTGGCTGCTGATCACCAAGGTCGGCTGAGTTTACCGGGCAGATGAGTTGAGTGAATTGTGGTTGTTGTTATTGAAATGAAGATAACAATAGTACTGTTATTGAGGTTATGTTTTCGTTTAAGAATGATAATATCAAAACTTATCTATATTTTTGCGACTTTAGTCGGTAGCGTCACTTAATGTAGACTTACTTATTTCTTAATGATTATTTTGATGTTGTGGCTTAATATTTTCTTGAATAATTAGATTTTAATATTTTTAATCAATATCTACAAAAATGATTATTCTTGTTGGAAGACATTATATTGATCTAAAATGGTTCTTTATGCCATGTCATGAAGAACAACATGGTTACAACTATGCGGCACAAAAAGAAACCGTGGCCTACTTAAATGGTGTAAAACCATGAGCAAAATGTAGCTGCGGTTTTAATTAGTGGCCATAAATTAAAACCCTATACATTAAATAAGAACCGTGGCTAGATTCGGCCACGGTTAAGAACCGCGACGCATGATAAACCGCGGCCTTAACCTAGATACCTAAACTGTGGCCTATTCAAGCCACAGATGTTTATAAAACGTGGCCCAAACACGAAAACCGTGGCTTATAATTTAGGCCACGACAACATATCCCACAATCACTTATTCGTGGCCAAACTGTGGCCAAAGCTTTCAACCACGGTTATTTTTCATATAACCGCGGTTTTCTGGCCGTGACGGATAACCTTTTTTTTTTGTAGTGTTTTGACCAATTTGTGGTTTAAATTTTTGAGATGATTGAGGATTTCCTTATGATGGAGAGGCATTTTAGAGTTAAAATCATTTCCAACAAAAAATGGAATAGTTTGGATAAGTGCACCCCGAATTATAAGCCAAGCATGTCGTTCAACAAGTTTCTTATGTTCATCTAAAGCCTTCTAAAATAATTCAAGTTGAGCCATATTCATCCTATCAATGGAACAAGCCCACCAAAACTGAGACTCAGTTACCCTACGCAAATGGCTTAACTCATAACCACACTTCTTCTCAATGTTCAACGTATTATTGATTTTAGTTAGTTACCTATTGAGATCACGTAAAATGGTGCCACATTAAGCCTCAATCAATTGCTTGGTGCCATTGTTTTGGGGTGGAACACGTGATATGTAGTAATGTATGGTTGTATCAACGTGTGGGTGACCAAAGGAAAACACTTTCTATCCTAGTGAGAATACAATGAGAGCAACATTTGCATCACAAAGTGTGCAAAGTTCATTGGCTTTCTTGAAGCGCCCACTACGACACTTTGAGAAAGTTTCTTACTAGATGCTCTCATTGCTCATATTTTTCATCTCAATCTTGTGGAGACCATAACCTTTTGTTCCCATTAACATGGTTGTGTTATACCCTAATTTTTACCCCTAAGACTCATGACATTCATCATACTATTTCATTAGTATGACCATGTCACTTGATCATTGGTTCACAAGCATGATGGTTCATGAGTTTGAGCATGATGTCTAGAATTAGGGTTTCCTTGATTGCTTCACCATGTTTTCACCTAGGTCACCCATGACATTGTCATGAATGCCATTTGGTTCCTTATTCTTGTGTGTTGGCTTTGTAAATTAGGGTTTGTTCTTGTTGCATCATTAGTCATTAACATGTCATCTAACAATTGTGCATCCAAAATACAAAAACATGTTGCATTTGCTTCACTTTTCTTTATGTTCAAACATTTAGGTTTGCAAGATTGGATTAAGATGTTCATTTGCTTCAAATTAAGTCCAATTGGAATTCAAGTGCCATTGTGATTAAGTGGAGATTCACATGACAATCATCTTAAGACATATTCACTTTGGCTCATGATATTATTCAAAAGGTTGATTGTGATTCATCAATTCTTAAGTGAAAAGGAATTGGAAGGGCATCCACTCATGGTCAAAGCTTTCTTTCAAGATTGATTTAAGCTTGCTCAACATGGAATCAAACACTATTGCCTCCATTTTTAACTTGGTTTTAATGAAAATCCAAGGGTTATGCAAAAGGGTTTCAAGTATGTGCTACATTGGCTTTTGGATCCAAATCAAGCCTAAGCAACTATTGATGTCATGAATGCCATTCAATTTAAATTCACACTTCATAGCTCAAGTTTCAATTTGGTTTGGTTTCATCCTAATCAAGTTTGCATACAAATAATTATCATGATGCAAATACACGCAAAGTTTAAGTATGGTACGCGGTTTCATCAAGAAAAAGGTCATAATTGAAGTGCAAGTTTAAGAATCAAGATTGTTTCATAGGGTCAAGGATCAAAACATGGTGGAGTGTAAAAATCCAGCTCGGGTTCAAATGGTCACTAAAATATCAACATCAATCCATGAGCTAAATGCAAGTTGAAATTGTGAATTGCCAGGAATAAGTTGCAACAACATCACTTGCAAGCATGCGACAGAAGCTCGGGCAAGGCCAAATATCATGTCAAACTACCAAATTCAAGCATAGATGTACAAGTGCAAAAACATGTGCTAATAGCAATAAAATAAGAATCATCATTCAGGCCCAAAGGAGCTAATATACTAGTGTAAAGTAAAGTACAAATGCAACAATAATATCAGTTACAACAGGTACGATACCAATACAAGCAGCTGTACAAAAGTTCAAAGAAAATACAAAAAATAGTCTAATGAGTTTCTAGAAGTTGGGGACTCCAAATGATTGCCCAATCATTGCCCACGAATCTTGGAAAATTTGGCACTCAAAATCATTCTTCGCCAACTCATCAATCCTCTTCAAGATCAATCAAGTTTCCCTCATTCCTCACACGAATTTCATCTTGAATCCACACGTACCAAGTGCCCTCATCTTCCCTATAAAATGATCACTTTCCTCCAACTTTGGATCAATCTTTAGAGCCATCATAGCTCTACCAGAATTACACCTCAAAATCCCATCAAAACAGAGCATTCAGTTTCAATCATTTACATTTTTTCCTCACTAATTTACAATCCTAACAACATCATTTCACATCCTTGAAGCTGAGAGGATCAAGAGAGAGGGTTGAAACAAGCTTACGTGAGCTCTTCATTCTCGTCGAAATATGCAACTGAGCTTTTTTCCGCCGCAAGGTAGAAATTTTGAGCATTTGTGTGTATATTTTATACCATTGGTCTCGTCTTGATGCACTGATCATTTCCCCCATACCTTTATTCAATGTTGCTCCATCATCATCATTTAATTTTATAATTAGATTTTGCTTTCATGTTATATAGATGTAAGTATTTCTCGTAGCCTCATGTGATGTATCATCATGTAAGATATATTGAGGTATTTCATACTCAAAGCGTAAGACACTAAATTGGCCGTTTTTGGGGAATACTTTAAATTAAAGTTATAGTCACTCAAAACTTTTATCCATTATCTTTTCCTCATGTTCAACGGTTTATGATAAAACAAGTATTGCAATATCTTATGATTGCTAAAAAATTTATCCACCTCCAGATATTAAAAGATATTATCGTTGATAATAGGTGTAAGTCGTGGTTGAAGTAGTTCTTCTCATAAAGTCTAATTTATTTAGATGCATATACGATATACTTTCTACTATGCACCAATGTTCACCCTAAGCCTTCCTAAGTGGAATCATAGTAAAGTTCAAAGCCTAGGGTAGGTTAAACAATAACTAGTTGGTTGTAGATTAAAGAATAACTTTCTGAATCTGTGAGATTTGGATCAAACTCTAGCTTTAAGCATGAGGTCGAAGTCCGTTCACATGCTGCTGTCGAAGTGTTATACTGTTGAAATAATACATGTTGTAGTCGAAGGTTGTTCTAACATGTATTAGTTAATATTGCTAGGGTTATTAGCATATTGAATTGGGCCTTGTGTTAAGGATCCAATTGTTTAAGTTAGCTTGTACCCTAAGTTAGCTTGTAATGGGTATTTTGTTAAAAGCCCATTAGTTTAGTGTGTTAGGTTTTGTTATAAATAGCATGTTAGTCTCTCATTCTAGAGTGTGACAAAACCTAGAAAGAGTGAGAGTGGTTAGTTTGTTATTCTTGTATACTTGTAATCCTTGTTTTAAGGAGAAAGGAAAGAATAACAGTTTTATAACCAATCCTTGTTTTTCTCTCTTGTTTTTCCGTTAACCCTAACCCTTGTGTGTTTCTTGATCATAAAGAAACTGTTTAATACTTTGTTTCAAGGTATCGTTTTTCACAACAAATTGGTGCGGTGAGCGTGGAGAAGATGCCTTCAACAAAGTATGAGATCGAGAAGTTCACCGGAGTGAACGACTTCGGTCTGTGGCGCTTGAAGATGAAAGCCCTACTGGTTCAGCAGGGTTGTTTGGAAGCGTTGAAGGGAATGGCAACCATGGATGCT
The DNA here is from genome assembly GCA_022829125.1 of Lathyrus tuberosus. Taxonomy (NCBI): domain Eukaryota; kingdom Viridiplantae; phylum Streptophyta; class Magnoliopsida; order Fabales; family Fabaceae; genus Lathyrus; species Lathyrus tuberosus. Next base: position 8,929,504 of record JALAZF010000201.1, on the reverse strand, counting down.
GCGTTAACGGAAAAAGAAAAGACTACCATGATCGAGAAAGCACACAACACAATATTATTGAGCCTTGGTGATAAGGTTCTTCGACAGGTATCAAAGGAGACGACGGCATCAGGGTTATGGGTGAAGCTTGAAAGCTTATGCATGACCAAATCTTTGGTGAATCGACTCTACCTGAAACAAGCCTTGTATTCGTTCAAGATGAGTGAAGACAAAGCTTTGGCTGAGCAGTTGGATATGTTCAACAAGCTGATTCTTGATCTTGAAAATATCGATGTGAAGATCGATGACGAAGATCAAGCACTATTATTGTTGTGCGCTTTTCCTAGAACACATGCTCACTTTAAAGAAACTCTCTTGTATGGAAGGGAGTCCCTGACCTTTGAAGAAGTTCAATCAACCTTGTACTCTAAGGACCTGAACGAACGAAAGGAGCATAAACCTTCTACGGTTGGTGAAGGTTTGGCAGTTAAGGGAAAATTCTTGCGAAAGGATGGTAGGTTCGACAAGAAGAAAGGTAAAAGTCAGCAGAAGTCTTCTAGTGGCGAAACATCTGGTTTTCGATGTTATCATTGTAAGAAGGAGGGTCACAGAAGAAAGGTGTGCCCTGAACGCCTGAAAGATCATGGAGGTAAGGATAAGGGCAACGCAGCCATTGTTCAAGATGACTTCGACTCATCTGATGTTCTTGTAGTTTCAAGAGGCGACTCAAGAAAAGAGTGGATTATGGATTCAGGATGCACTTGGCACATGACTCCAAACAGAGAATTGTTCGAAGAGCTATGTGATCAAGATGGTGGATCGGTGCTGCTGGGAAACAACAAATCCTGCAAAATTGCAGGTATTGGATCTGTTAGATTCAAACTCCATGATGAGTCAATAAGGTTATTAACTGAAGTCAGGTATGTACCTGACTTAAAGAGAAATTTAATTTCTCTTGGTGAATTCGACAGGAAGGGATACGTTTTCCAAGGAGAGAAAAGTATCCTAAGAGTCATGTAGGGGTCGAAGGAAGTCTTGAGAGGTGTGAAGAAACAAGGCTTGTATACCCTTGAGGCTGAGGTTGTAAGTGGTTCGACAAATACTATATCCACGAAACCTGTGTCGAAGACACATTTATGGCACATGAGATTGGGCCATGTCAGTGAAAGAGGCCTAGTCGAATTGGGGAAGCAGAACCTGCTAGGTGGTGACAAAGTTGAAAAGTTGGAGTTTTGTGAATCTTGTGTATTTGGTAAATCCTGTAGGGCGAAGTTCAACAAAGGCAAGCAAAGAACACATGGATCCCTTGATTACATTCATGCTGATCTTTGGGGGCCTACAAGGAATCCTTCACACTCAGGTGCAAGGTATTTTCTATCCATTGTTGATGACTATTCCAGAAAGCTATGGGTATTCATTCAGAAGACGAAGGATGAAACTTTTGAGAATTTCAAAAGTTGGAAGATTCTGGTCGAAACTCAAACTGGCAGAAACGTTAAGAGGTTGAGAACCGACAATGGCCTTGAGTTCTGCAACCAAGCGTTCAACAGTTACTATGTTCAGTCTGGGATTGCAAGCCATAAGATTGTAGCAGGTACTCCTCAACAAAATGGCTTAGCTGAGAGATTCAATCGAACAATCCTTGAAAGGGTTAGATGCAGGTTGGTTAGTGCTGGATTAAAGAAGGTGTTTTGTGCTGAAGCTGTTTCGACAGCTGCATATCTAATAAATAGATGTCCTTCAACTGCATTAGATATGAAGACACCTGAAGAAGTTTGGTCAGGAAATCCACCTAGTCTCGACAGACTGAGAGTATTTGGCTGTGTGGCCTATGCTCACATTAGATAAGACAAGGTCGAACCTAGAGCTCTGAAGTGCATGTTTATGGGATACCCTGAAGGAGTCAATGCTTATAGGCTATGGTGCCTAGAGCTAGGTCACAGGAGGTGTATCACCAGTCGAGATGTAGTTTTCAATGAAGCTGAGATGACTTTCAAGAAAATTGATGTTGCTGACGAAGAGCTGGAACAGGGAGAGATTCTTGTTGAGGTGGAGCATGTTGATGCTGAAGTGCGTACCCCAGATGAAGTCGAAGACGAAACAGAAGATGTTGTCGAAGATGAGGAAACTGATAATGACTACCTGTTAGCAAGAGACAGGTCGAGAAGAGTCATCAAGCCACCTCAGAGACTTGGGTATGCAAATCTTATAGCTTATGCCTTAATCTCTGCAAGTGAGGTTCTCGACAAAGAACCAAGAGACTATAAGGAAGTTATGAGGAGTCGAAAGAAGACTGAATGGCTGAAAACCATGGATGATGAGATGAAATCTCTTCATGACAACGACACATGGGAACTGATCAAGAAACCTACTGGAGCCAGGTTAGTCAGCTGTAAATGGATTTTCAAAGTCAAGGAAGGAATCGAAGGAGTGGCGTCGAAAAGATACAAGGCAAGGTTGGTTGCTAGGGGGTTCACTCAAAAAGAAGGTGTCAATTTTAATGATGTGTTCTCGCCTGTTGTAAAGCATAGATCCATTCGAATGTTGTTAGCCATGGTGGCACAGTTCGATCTTGAACTGGAACAGATGGATGTGAAGACTGCGTTCTTGTATGGTGATATAGATGAAATAATCCTGATGAGGCAACCTGAAGGGTATGTCGAAAAGGGGAAGGAAGATTATGTGTGCAAGCTGAAGAGATCTTTATATGGACTGAAACAATCTCCTCGACAGTGGAATAGCAGATTCGACAAGTTCATGGCACGCATAAGTTTCATCAGAAGTCAGTTCGACCACTGTGTTTACTTTAGATTTTGACCAGGTAATTCATTTGTTATTTTTTGCTTTATGTGGATGATATGCTAATAGCAAGCAACAATGTCGAAGAGGTAAGGAGGGTGAAGGCTGAACTCAGTAAGGAGTTCGAAATGAAGGATCTGGGAGCTGCGTCCAGGATTCTTGGGATTGACATCCGAAGAGATAGAAAGCAGTCGATATTATGCTTATCTCAAGAGGCGTACCTACGGAAGATTCTCGAAAAGTATGGTATGTCGAATTCAAATCCTGTTGTAACTCTAACAAACCCTCAATTCAATCTGAGTATAGATCAGTGTCCCAGTACTGATGTCGAAAGAACTTATATGAATAGAATTCCATATGCTAATATAGTTGGTTCTTTAATGTATGCTATGGTCTGTACTAGACCCGACATAGCATATGCAGTAAGTCTTGTAAGCAGGTACATGGCGAATCCTGGAAAGGTTCACTGGCAAGCATTGAAGTGGATTTTAAGGTACATAAATGGGTCTCTGAATAGAGTCCTAATTTATGGTAGAGCCTTGGGTGATGATAGTAAAACAGCAGTCGAAGGATATGTTGACTCTGATTATGCAGGTTGTATGGATACCAGAAAATCTATTTCTGGATATGTGTTGACTATGTTTGGGACAACAATCAGTTGGAAAGCAACACTTCAGAAGGTGGTTGCCTTATCAACCACTGAAGCGGAATATATTACCTTAACTGAAGCTGTGAAAGAAGCAGTGTGGCTTGAAGGTTTTGCAAAGGAGCTGAAACTTCAAGGTCCAGTTATCACTGTTAAATGTGATAGTTAAAGTGCAATACACCTGTCGAAGAACTCAACCTATCATGAGCGAACCAAGCACATTGATGTGAGGCTGCATTTCGTCAGAGGGGTAATCGAGCATGGAGAAGTCCAAGTGCTGAAGGTTTCGACAGATCATAATGCTGCTGATATGATCACCAAGACATTGCCAAGTTGCAAGTTTTTCCACTGTATGCAGTTGATAAAGCTGCATGAAGAAAACTAGTTCATTTTTTTTGTTAGAGTTAGATCCAAGGTGGAGATTTGTGAGATTTGGATCAAACTCTAGTTTTAAGCATGAGGTCGAAGTCCGTTCACATGTTGCTGTCGAAGTGTTATACTGTCGAAATAATACATGTTGTAGTCGAAGGTTGTTCTAACATGTATTAGTTAATATTGCTAGGGTTGTTAGCATATTGAATTGGGTCTTGTGTTAAGGATCCAATTATTTAAGTTAGCTTGTACCCTAAGTTAGCTTGTAATGGGTATTTTGTTAAAAGCCCATTAGTTTAGTGTGCTAGTTTTTGTTATAAATAGCATGTTAGTCTCTCATTCTAGAGTGTCACAAAATCTAGAAAGAGTGAGAGTGGTTAGTTTGTTATTCTTGTATACTTGTATTCCTTGTTTTAAGGAGAAAGGAAAGAATAACAGTTTTATAACCAATCTCTTGTTTTTCCGTTAACCCTAACCCTTGTGTGTTTCTTGATCATAAAGAAACTGTTTAATACTTTGTTTCAAGGTATCGTTTTTCACAACAGAATCTTTGATAGTAGACGTATAATTTTAAGAAATATTGGTTAGGCCCACTTCTACCCCACTCCCTTATGTGATCATATCGCCTAAGTAACTTACTTATGTCGATTAAATCTCTTAATCACTTAGTTTGACACAAAATTTCTCTTCTCTTAAAACTTGTAACATTATCCTAAGTTTCTTAGGTTGTCTTTGTTTTTCTTTTCTTCTCCTCCCTTTTTGATTGGTTTTTTGTATCGGACTGGAGAATCCCTGTTTCTCCCTTTTAATACAATTTGCTTATAAAAAAAATAAAATAATATCATCAATGAACACTGTTGTACCCCAAATTTTACCCTCAGATTTGTTGCCTTTTGTCATATCATCATAAGTCGGTATTTTTGCATTTTCAGTTAAACATCGTTAGTCATGCACTTTTAATTTCATTGTCATTCTTGATCTTAATTTCTTACTTTAGTTAAATAATTATCTTAAATTTAGTTAAAATTGATTTAGTATTTCAATTTAGCTTTTCTCTTTTTTTTTTTTTATATACTTTACGTTAAATTTAGTTTTTAATATGGTTTATTTCTATTGTAATTTTTAACTTATTTTAACTTATTTTATTTCTATTGTCACAACAACCTTGCAACTATGATTTTTCCATGTAAACAAACAACCTCACAACAACATTCCATTATCAATCTCATTTCTACACCATACTTCCTTCACCTTAAAAAAAAGAGCTCCATTATCATCTCTTACCTTTCCCACACACTTGCGCATGAAAGTAGAAGAGGAGAATAAACAAAAATAGTTCTGATACCCATCTCTTTTACAACAGAAAAAGCCATTACCAAATCACTCTTCCATGTTCCATCCTCACTTCATAACCTGCACCTCTTTTCTCTCAACTTCAATCTCTCATCACTAAAAACCCTTCCTTTGCTACTGTTCCACTTTCTTCATCAGTCATAACACCAATACTGCTGCTACTCACCCAAAAAAAAAACATACCCAAAATATCACTCTTCATTATTCCATTTCTCCATCTTCACTTCTCATAATCTTATCTCCATTTTCTTATTTTCCAAAAATTAAACCACCATAAACAACCTTCAAAAGAACCAATCTTCAAGAGAACAACTTCTAACTTCATCCATCATGTAAGAATAATACAAACTATCACCATCATATTCTTCCACATCTACCTGTCGCAACTTCCGGCGACATCACCGCCTCCAAAAAAACTGATACACACCACTGCTATAACACTCACGGCAACGTCGGAAACATGCACGTCACTACTATGGTAATAACATCCACAACTCACAGCAACCATACCATGATTTTAAATTGCGGTCCGCAACTGCAATTGCACCCGCAATATTGCGGATGCAGTTGTCTCCGCAACCGCATCGGACCGCAATTGCGGTGTGATTTGAAAATTACGCCTCCGATTAAGTTTGGAACCGTATTAGATAATTTCGATCATGTTTCTTCAAGTATTTTCATCTAAAATCAAAATATTAGAATCCTAAAACTCAATTTACTTATTATGTAATGAAAAAACGTAACATTAAGTGTTTTTCGACTTTGTATTTCAAAAACCTCCTTATAAAAATTCACACCGCAACGGCCGCAATACGCATTGCAACACCCGCAATGACCGCAATCGCAACACCCGCAACCGCAATCGCATCCGCAGCCACAACCGCAATTTAAAACCATGAGCCATACTGCTCACAAACCGTGCCGACGAACTTCCGCCAATCACCGGAGAAAAACAACAAAAACGAACATGCTTTTCAACCGAGAAAGTATTTGTTTCACTCACCACTACAACAGAGGTCAATAACATCGTTCAGCTCAAGTTGGTTTCGGGAAGGTAAGTTCTCGATTTCGATTTCGAACCGTTTGGCATGAGTCACTATATTTCCTGGTTGTTTTGATTCATTTCCGTTGAAAGTTTTGGATCACGTTATGTACTGTTGTTGCTGTTTATTTTCATGCACAGAAAAGTATATATTTTGTTTTATTATATCATTTTGTATTTTCATTAAAAGATTAAAAAAGGAGTTACTATTTGTATAGTTATCTTCCTTATTTTATTTTTCATGTGCTTAAATGAAGGCAAGTTACATATTTTTATTTTTTTTGTTAAGCTACGTGTGTGGTTAATGCATGAGGTCGGGTGCATCGGTTTCGTTTCAAGTCTCAGGAACTTTAATGTTGGTTTATGGTTATCAGTAATGTTACTTATTTATTTGCTTCAACTATTTCTTTTTCTAATTCATATATAAAAAGAACAAACAACAAATTTACTTTTCTAATTTTTGTTTTACTTATTTTCACTTTTTAATTTGTATATATAATAAAAATGCCAAAAATATTCATTTTCTTTCTCTTGTTTATATGTTTATATTTTTAAATTAAAAATATTTGGGTATCTGTTATTTATCCGCGATACTTTTCCGCGTGTCTCTATTTATTCATTACATGATGCTTTTCCGTGTACTCTGTCTGTGACTTATCTGTTTGCCTCGTTCCAAAGGAAAGGGCTGTTCCCGTTGACTGCCATGTCATTTAGGATAGCCTTGCCCGTCATTCCCTTATCTCACGCCGTCGTGCGAAAGAGACCTTCTTCCCCGTTTTACCTAGCCTTAGGTTTGGAGTCGCCGCACTCCACGTAGGTGTCTTGCTGTCAGACCCTACTTTCCCTTGGAACCTTGACCACAGTCAAGACTTCTTCATCCCCGTTGAGGGGAACTACGATTGCTCTGATTTCTCAAGTTTATCTTGAGAATACGTAGGCATAGGATTGCGACGATCCTAGCGAGCTACCTCTTTCTTTTTTCACCTTCTACTTTCCCTTTACATCCAATGCCTTCTTGGATTCTACCTTTTCCTTTACATCCGATGCCTTCTCGGATTCCACCTTTCCTCTTTTACACCCTTTTACCCCATTGTGGAGAACTACGAATGCTCTGATTCCATTCCCATCAGGATACGTAGGCACGAGATGCGATGTCTTGGCGAGCATACTTAGTGTATATACCCCTAGGTCTTTCTTTACCTTAGCACATTTTCCTTAGCAAGAAAACTTTAGCATAACACAAATACTAACAAGAGGTTCCTGTAGAGTACTACAGATACTTAGAGTGCTAATACCTTCCCTTAGTATAACCAACCCCTGAACCTTAGATCTCTAGTTGAGTCTCTACATAGCGCACTTAGGGTTTTTTCGATCTTTACCCTTTCCTTTGGATAAATCAAAGCTCGGTGGTGAATTTCAAAGATGTGTGATTCAAGTTAATTAATAGCTTGATATCCGATTCTCACCGCAACAAACACCATTACAAATTTATCTAAGTATGGTGGAAATATTCTATTCATGTAATTTAGGAACATGGTCAGTGTATATGCTCACCAAAATTCATAACAAAAAATGACCATATTGTATTCTAAATTTCATTTTAAGAATGATTTATGATTTTACTTGGATTTAATGATATCCTAATCTCATTTCAATTTTAACAAGTTGGTATATTATCTTAATGCTTAAATTGTTCAATTGCATAAAGGTTATGCACAATCTCACACTTTTGTCCTTCATATTAACTAGCAATATTAGAGCACGCCAAAGGGAGAGGCTGGGCCTTAAGAAACTCTTAGTCATCAATTCCTCTAACTGGATTTTAAGCTCTCTATATTTTGAGGGTGACAACATATAAGTTGTGACATAAATAGGTTTATCTCTAGGAATACATTTTAAGGATCTCTCTCTCTCTCTCTCTCTCTCTCTCTGGGTAATGTCCTCAAGTATACAGGGGAAACATATGTCAATTCACTTATAATGAAAATCTTTCGGACATTATTGAAAGTTTGTTCCTCAAGGGACATATGTTGGACCAGGTGTTGAGACAATTTATCCAACTTCTTAAACTAGAAGGACAGTAAAAAGAGAGCAATAAAATAGTACATAAGGCAGTAAAATAATACAGGAGATTGGTAACCCAGTTTGGTGAAACCATACCTACGCCTGGGGGGCACACCACCCAAGTGACTTTGAATTAGTACACTTAGTCTTACAAGAACCAACAAACCCCGTGTTTTTCAAAGCCTCTTCCTAATCCTAGTGACTTTTTATTTAAAGAATATATGAATAGAAATATCTTCTGGGCTTTTTCTTTTTGTGGATCTGCATTTAATTCGTCAAGAAAAAATATGAATAAATTGGATATGATTTGCTCCTCAAATCTCTCCAATCAAAATATATGATTTGTTTTATTTCAAATTCAAATTTAAATCAAGTTTAAATCTGATTTGAACATCTCCAGCTGTCAAACTAATCAATAAAACATTTCTAAAATAACTGCATCAAATTTGATTGAAAACCAAATAGAAAAATGCAACAAACAACATCCATCTTGGTCTGCTGTCAAAGCCAGATGTTGTACAACACATGCTGAAACATCGGGTTCAACATGTTGCATAAGTACATCCAAAATGAACTCCTTGACTTGCAGATCTTCTATCGAGGAGAGAATCTTGGATATGTGAAATCAGAACCAACTACAATTTAATTCTGTCTATTTCCAAGATAGCATATGTTGCAGCCCGTATGTTAGAACATCTTATTTAATATGTGTCCCTTCTCTACGAGAACCACCTTAAAAAAACTCAATATTGTTTGCATAATCCATCCAATCCCAAAAAGACCAACAAATATTTTTTGATTTTTAGGAGGAAGGTTTGTGATTGACTCAGTATCATTATATCAAAGTATATTCAAGAAAATATTTCAATTTTTTTTTTTTAAGATTGTTTGATAGCATAAAAATCATCGAAAGTCCTTAGGATCCTATCAAAGTTGAATTCTTTACGAAAAAGTTTGAGATCAAAATCTCATGGAGTTTAAAGATTTGTTGATATTAAAAAATGATTATTTGAAGAATATAAGATAAAATTGTTATATATTGACAAATCACATTTATTGTTGACTTCAAATATGTGAACTAACTTAGAGTAGAAATACGAGGAAATCATGTACCCTCCTATGTATACATCCATAATCTTGAGGATAACGCCCACCTTTTCTTCTCGTGTCTTGTCTCTGTATTGGTGTGGGGCAAGATTTGTGATTGGGTCGGTATTAGTAGAATTTTGGAAGATTCTTGCAGTCTCCATTTGAAGGCTTGGAACTGTAAACTTAAAGGTCGAGGTAAAGTGGGTAAGACAAACTCTATTTGGTTTATGTCTTGTTGGAGCTTATGGAAGGCTAGAAATAATATAATGTTTAATGATGCTTTGTATAATGTGGATGATATTGTTAGTCTTATTAAAGTAGTATCGTGGAATTGGTTGATTTTAGGCCATGAAGTGAGTAGAAAATGTAGTCTGTACGAATGGTATAAATTCCCGTTCGATTTCATGTAATTGCCCTCCTTGAATATGGAGGTGTTGTTTTAGTTTGAGATCCTATTAATCTCCTATTAATGAATTGCTTATCAAAAAAATAAAGCATACACTATAAACAAAAAGTGATGAGTTGTGGCAGATAAAAAAGTGTTATTATGGTTGCTTTAACCGCCAAAATTTATAAGAATGGCATTTTATTACCATATCAAAATTCAGAACAAATATGAATAATTAAATTAGCTCTTAATCTTTAAATCAAAGATAAACATATGTTGTTCTTTACATATCTATTTTCATTTTGCGAAATAGATTTGTAGCAGCACAACACCGTCGATATAGGTGAAATCTAAAAGTTTATACATGGAGATCAAATCATCAATCTGTACATGGTGATGCAAGACAACCATAACTACTCTGACTGTCGTGTCTAATCCTACTTCAGAAATTTACTCTGAAAGGGGAATAGGCCAGTGTTAGAATAACACACGAAGAGTGTAACACCCCTTCTATACCCCGTACAAAAACCGGAATAAACTAATCTTATAAATAAAACATCAGAGCAAAGAATAATTTATTATGATATAGCCAGAGATGCCACACCAACGTGAACTAAAACAACCTGCTCATATAGATATATAACAACCTGATAGTCATATAAACATAGGAACTCAGTTCTAAAATATCATCGTTCAGTTACAGAATTAAAGCGGAACATCCATAACTGATGTCATCACAAAAGATAAGTATGTCATATACATGTTCATACAAAGCCACTATATACAAGCCCAAAGAAACATCTACACTCGAACCCCGACTACCCGTGTTACATATCAGAGCCGACGGAACGACAAAAAGACGAAGACACTAATCTTCGCAAAAGACCTCCATCGTCTAATCTGCAATGCCATTACAGCATTAAACCACAGCAGAAGGGTGAGAAACAGGATTATAATATAATTGCATATCATTATAAAACACTTAGCAAAATATGCACTATTATTCTCACCACACAAATACGATACTTGTAAACAACACAAGACATATTAAACTCATTTCACACATCAATCACATAAGCATATACATTAACACAATGCATAACAAATCCTTCTCAAAATTCAACACATAAACATTTATGTAATGAATTATGCAAATGCACAGAGACCGACACAACGACTCTATGCATGCGGTACCATTAGTCCCCTAGGAACTCTTGGAATCATCGCTTGTTACTTAGGGTAACTCCCCGTCGGGCATACGATATTCCCCGTCGCTACCACTTATCAACAAGCATACGCCGTTATGGATCGTTTTTAATCCTTTATAATAGGCACACGATCAATACAACAATTGCTTACACCCATAAGGGATCTACAATTCAACATGCATTGTTTACACCCACAAAGGGATCTACAATGTCTAACTGCATTGTTTACACCCACAAAGGGATCTTACAATGTCTTCATGCATTGTTTACACCCACGAAGGGATCTTACAATGTCTTCAACATGATGCATGTCATATAATGACCCATGGAAATCGAGGCTCATATATTAAATCATGCATTTCAAGTACCTATAATACAATGCACATAATTGTCAAACGGCCACAAATCTTCACCACAACATCATATACCCATCAAACATCCCTCACACAAGTCATACGTTACATATCATATCCTATCGCACAATATAGAAAATAACTCAAAATTCCATTTTTACGGTTTCTCAGAAAAGTCGGCTAAAAGTCGGCCAAAAATAATATTTTCTATCATCATCAAAAAGTACTCATCGACAGCTTCGATTCGGTATAAAGAACTCTTAAATACGATAAACGGTTAACAAGATATGAATATTTCAAAATAACGCAAAAACATAAACCGGACGCCCGACACTACGAAACGGTTCGTAAAAACTGTACCGATTGGACCAAGTTCAGACCTCAAAACTATTTTTCCTAGAAAGAACATCTCGTTAGCTTCCCAACGCTTCGAACGGGGATCAAAACCGACTTACGGTTCAAGAGATATGAATTTCCGAAGTTTCCCCGACAACCAGAATTTTATGGTTCAGCACAGTATGTATCGATACATAGGCTTATGTATCGATACAAAAAGCCACATGTATCGATACATAGCACGCATGTGTCGACACATGCTGTAGTGAAAATGTTGTTTTTCCCAATTTCTTCAGTATGTATCGATACATAAGGGTTATGTATCGATACATAAACCATTTCGTATCGATACATAGCTGTTATGTATCGATTCATAACTCTGTTTTTCCTCAAAAACCAGATTTTCTCAAAATACACCTTTGCTGTCCCTTCTCCAAAATGCCCGGAAACTCGACTAAATCGAACATTTTCACCGAAGCAAACATATACGCCCAACCACCAAATACATAAGAACAATTTAGAACACATAAACGAAATTTCTACGACGTTCGATTTTTCGATTAAATTTCAACCTTTCAAAAAAACCAGAATTTTCAAACATCACCAAATTGAATAGAAAGCACGACATACGACGGCCTAACCTTACTCGATACAACTACGTAATTTATTTCGAATTCTAACCGTGAAAACATCGATTTTTATCGATTTCCTACAATTCGACCTAAACGGACAAAACAACGGAAACCTAACGAAAACTAACCAAAATATAACCAAACTTCATGAAACTTTAAACAGCAGCTCACATACACATAACCAACCAACACATGTATTTATACGACTTTTCGACCGTAAAAACATCGATTTCTATCGATTTCGTCTAATACGGCATAAATGGAAACATGTGGAAAACCAACCAAAACATCCACACAAAACATACATAATCATACACAATGATATAATAACCGAGTTTCGCACCCTTACCCGATTTAATCGTGTTCTAGAAAGTCGGGAGATTGATTTCTTCCTTCACAAGTTTTTCCTCTCTTTTCTTCTTTCTCTTCTCTTTTCTTCTTCTCTACTTTTCTTTTCTCTCTTTTTCTTTCTATTCTTTCTATTTCTATTTTTCTTTTCTTTTCTTACTAACTTAGTGAAATTAAATGTGAAATGTCCAAAATACCCCCACACTCAAATATCTCTCAAACGTTCCCAAAACGCGATAAAATATATTCCCGCCGAAAATAACATATTTTCACATCAAAGTCGAAATTAGAATAAAATAATAATAAAATAATCCAAAAAGACTCAATACAATAAAACTGGCAAAAACTGGGGCGTTACAACTCTCCCCCACTTAGAAATTTTCGTCCTCGAAAATAATACCTGATACAAACAACTCCGGATACGACTCCCGCATCCGACTTTCCAATTCCCCAGTCAAATTGCCCTCAGCAGCGCCTCCCCACGCCACTTTCACAAGTGCAATCTCCTTGCCTCTTAACCTTTTCAACTCGCGATCTAAAATCCTCACCGGTAAAACCTCAACCATAAGATTATCTCTTACCTCAACCTCATCCATCGGAATCACATGAGACGGATCTGGAACATGCTTCCGTAGCTGTGAAACATGGAAAACATCATGTAGATTCGAAAGATTCGGTGGCAATGCTATCCTGTAAGCCACTGCACCAACTCTTTCGGATATCTGATATGGACCAATAAAACGTGAAGTAAGCTTCCTCGACTTCAAAGCACGTCCAACACCAGTCACCGGCGAAACCCTCAAAAACACATGGTTACCCGCTTGAAACTCAAGATCTCTTTTCCTTTTATCATGATAACTCTTTTGCCTACTCTGAGAAGCTTTCATCTTCTCCCGAATAAGTTTCACCTTTTCCGTCGTTTGTTGAACTAACTCAGGTCCAACTACTGCACTTTCACCAGATTCATGCCAACACAAAGGTGTTCGACATCTTCTTCCATAAAGTGCCTCAAAAGGTGCCATTCCGATACTAGAATGGAAACTGTTATTATACGTAAACTCGATCAATGAAAGAAAACTGTCCCAAACTCTACCTTGCTCAAGAACACAAGATCTCAGTAAATCTTCCAATGACTGAATTGTTCTCTCCGTCTGACCATCAGTCTGCGGATGATAAGCAGAACTCAATCTCAGCTTAGAACCTAACGCCTTTTGCAAACTTTCCCAAAATCTGGAAGTAAACCTCGGGTCACGATCAGAAACAATACTCAACGGGACGCCATGTAACTTCACAACCACACTGATATAAATCTCAGCCAAACGCTCCATAGAATAACTGATATCAATCGGAATGAAATGCGCCGATTTAGTCAGCCTATCAACGATCACCCAAATAGCATTATGCCCACTCAGAGAATTAGGCAAACCCGTCACAAAATCCATCTATATACTATCCCATTTCCACTCCGGAATATCCAACGGTTGCATTAATCCTGCAGGCCTTTGATGTTCCACTTTTGACTTCTGACAAGTCAAACACGCATACACAAACTGAGCCACATCTCTTTTCAAACCAGACCACCAAAATATTTTCTTCAAATCTTGGTACATCTTATTAGCACCAGGATGTATACTCATACTACTCCGGTGTCCTTCCTCAAGAATCATCTTTTTCAACTCTGCATCATCCGGTATACAAATTCTACCACGGAATCTCAAAATACCCTGATCATCCACTTTAAAGTCACCGTTCACTTCTTGATTTCCAACTAGCAACAAATCAACAAGTTTCAAGTCCAACTTCTGTTTCTCTATAACAGCCAACAGAAAATCATTAGTGATCTTTAACATACCAAGCTTCACACTCTCATGTGAAAGCTCACAAACCAAACTCAAGTCTCGAAATTGTTCCAGAAGTTCCCACTCTTTCACCATCAAAGCAGATATACGCAAAGATTTCCGACTCAAAGCATCAGCTACCACATTAGCCTTACCAGGATGGTAATTCAAGCTAAAGTCATAGTCCTTCAGAAGTTCCAACCATCTCCGTTGCCTCATATTTAACTCTTTCTGATCAAACAAGTACTTTAAACTTTTATGATCACTAAAGACTTCGAATCTAGCACCGTAGAGATAATGCCTCCAAATCTTTAATACAAAAACCATCGCAGCTAATTCCAAATCGTGAGTAGGGTAATTCTTCTCATGAACTCGTAACTGCCTCGAAGCATAAGCAACCACCTTACCATCTTGCATCAAAACACCACCTAAACCAATTAGAGATGCATCACAATACACAACGAACGATTCATTAGGATTCGGTAAGATCAAAATCGAAGCTGTAGTCAATCTCTTCTTCAGCTCGTTGAAACTTTCTTCGCATTGAATATCCCAAATAAATGCCTTACCCTTACAAGTCAGTTGAGTCAACGGAAGTGCCAACTTGGAAAAACCTTCGATAAACCTCCGGTAATATCCAGCCAAACCCATAAAACTTCGAATTTCAGTAACAGATCTAGGAGCCTCCCATTGTAGAACTGCCTCTACTTTGGATGGATCCACAGCAATACCATTACCTGAAATCACATGCCCAAGAAAACTCACTTCTGACAACCAGAACTCACACTTGGACAGTTTGGCATAAAGTTTCTTCTCCTTCAGAATCTGCAACACAATACGCAAATGCTCCGCATGTTCCTCCTGTGACTTAGAATAAACCAAAATGTCATCAATAAAAACAACAACAAAATGATCTAAATGCTCATGGAATATACGATTCATATACTCCATAAACACACCCGGCGCATTAGAAACCCCGAACAGCATCACAGAAAATTCGTAATGCCCGTAGCGTGTCCTAAAGGCCGTCTTCTGAATATCCTCCTCTTTAACCCGAATTTGATGGTATCCTGACCTCAAATCAATCTTACTAAACACACTTGCACCCACTAGTTGATCCATCAAGTCATCGATCCTTGGAAGTGGATACTTGTTCTTAATCGTCACTTTATTCAACTGCCGATAATCGATACACAAACGCATACTTCCATCTTTCTTTTTGACCAACAAAACAGGAGCACCCCAAGGTGAAACACTAGGCCTTACAAACCTCTTTTCCAACAACTCATTCAATTGTCTTTTCAACTCCACCAACTCAGATGCTGACATCCGATATGGTGCCATAGATACAGGTCTAGTACCAGGAACTAGGTCTATAGAAAACTCCACCTCTCTTTCTGGCGGCACATCTGAAAAATCATTCGGAAACACCTCCTGAAAATCACACACAACAGGAAAACTTCCAATTGCAACTTGACTCTCCACAGACAACGATGCAAACAATCCAAACAACTGAGCTTCCTCCGCCAAAAGTTTCTTCAACTCTTTGGTAGATAAGAAACCAGATTCCCTTTCTTCTTCAAGAGAAGGAAATCTCACCCGCTTAAGATAACAATCAAGATGAACACGATTGAACTCTAACCAGTTCATTCCCAGAATCACGTCCAAACCCTTCAATGGCAAACATACCAAGTCCATCACAAAATCTCTACCAAAAATTGTCAAAGGACAACTTAAACAAACGAAAGAAGTAGTTACCGACCCCGAAGCTGGAGTATCGATAACCATCTCTCCACCCATCTTAGACAACACCAAATTCAAACGTTTCGCACAATCACTCGAAATAAACGAATGAGTCGCTCCAGTATCAATAATAGCAATTAAAAGATTACTATTAATAAAACAAGTACCTCTGATCAAACGATCTGCATTAGTAGGCTGAGCTCCCGCCAATGCAAATACTTTCCCTCTAGGTTGAGCTTGCTTCGGTTTCGTGCACTTTGTACTATAGTGACAATTCTCCCCACAATTATAACACTTGATCGCATTCCTCCTACAATCAGTAGCCACATGACCCGTCAAACCACAATTAGAACACTTGTTCATATTCCTCTTACATTCCGATATACGATGACCTAAACCACCACAATTATAACATTTCACCGAAGAATTCATTCCTCCTCCACTAGGCTTCCCATCAAAAGTAAACTTCTGTTTCCCTTTATCGACAGGGGTAGCATAAGGCCTACCTCTGAACTGCCCCTTTCCTTTCTTATCATTCAGATTCTTGTAATGAGTAGCACGCGCTTTGCTATCCTCATCAAAAATCCGACTCTTGTTCACCAACACTGAAAACTGTCTTATCTCCTGATAACCGATACCTTGCTTGATTTCTGGCCTCAAGCCATTCACAAATTTCAGACACTTAGACCTCTCCGAACCAGCCGTATTATAATTGGGACAAAACTTCACCAGTTCCTCAAACTTAGCAGCATAATCCGCAACAGAGGAATTATCCTGCTTCAGTTCAAGAAATTCAATTTCCTTTTTACCTCTCTCATCTTCCGGAAAATACTTTTCAAGAAAAGCATCTTTGAACACAGCCCATGTAACCACTATCTCATCCTCCTCAAACCTCTGAGAAGCATTCGCCCACCAGTCTTCAGCTTCCTTTTCCAACATATGAGTACTAAACTGCACCTTCTGATCCTCGGAACACCTAATGAAACGGAAGATTTTCTCAATCTTCTTCAGCCAAATCTGTGCTCCCTCAGGATCATGAGTACCCTTGAAGCTCGGTGGATTATTCTTCTGAAACTTATCCATACTACGCGATTCCTCGTCCGCCGCAGCATTGGGTAAATTCTGCATCGCTTGCGCCATAGCTTGCATGGCCGCAGTCATAGCAGCAGCACCTCTTCCAGCCATAATCTGAACGTTCCCAACGATAGCAAATTATGGTTAAACAACCACTCAACAGAGTGCAACAGACCAACAAGACACAACAGACACGACAACATGGTCGGACAAACCAAACATTAGCTCTGATACCACTTAATGTAACACCCCTTCTATACCCCGTACAAAAACCGGAATAAACTAATCTTATAAATAAAACATCAGAGCAAAGAATAATTTATTATGATATAGCCAGAGATGCCACACCAACGTGAACTAAAACAACCTGCTCATATAGATATATAACAACCTGATAGTCATATAAACATAGGAACTCAGTTCCAAAATATCATCGTTCAGTTACAGAATTAAAGCGGAACATCCATAACTGATGTCATCACAAAAGATAAGTATGTCATATACATGTTCATACAAAGCCACTATATACAAGCCCAAAGAAACATCTACACTCGAACCCCGACTACCCGTGTTACATATCAGAGCCGACGGAACGACAAAAAGACGAAGACACTAATCTTCGCAAAAGACCTCCATCGTCTAATCTGCAATGCCATTACAGCATTAAACCACAACAAAAGGGTGAGAAACATGATTATAATATAATTGCATATCATTATAAAACACTTAGCAAAATATGCACTATTATTCTCACCACACAAATACGATACTTGTAAACAACACAAGACATATTAAACCCATTTCACACATCAATCACATAAGCATATACATTAACACAATGCATAACAAATCCTTCTCAAAATTCAACACATAAACATTTATGTAATGAATTATGCAAATGCACAGAGACCGACACAACGACTCTATGCATGCGGTACCATTAGTCCCCCAGGAACTCTTGGAATCATCGCTTGTTACTTAGGGTAACTCCCCGTCGGGCATACGATGTTCCCCGTCGCTACCACTTATCAACAAGCATACGACGTTATGGATCGTTTTTAGTCCTTTATAATAGGCACACGATCAATACAACAATTGCTTACACCCATAAGGGATCTACAATTCAACATGCATAGTTTACACCCACAAAGGGATCTACAATGTCTAACTGCATTGTTTACACCCACAAAGGGATCTTACAATGTCTTCATGCATTGTTTACACCCACGAAGGGATCTTACAATGTCTTCAACATGATGCATGTCATATAATGACCCATGGAAATCGAGGCTCATATATTAAATCATGCATTTCAAGTACCTATAATACAATGCACATAATTGCCAAACGGCCACAAATCTTCACCACAACATCATATACCCATCAAACATCCCTCACACAAGTCATACGTTACATATCATATCCTATCGCACAATATAGAAAATAACTCAAAATTCCATTTTTACGGTTTCTCAGAAAAGTTGGCTAAAAGTCGGCCAAAAATAATATTTTCTATCATCATCAAAAAGTACTCATCGACAACTTCGATTCGGTATAAAGAACTCTTAAATACGATAAACAGTTAACAAGATATGAATATTTCAAAATAACGCAAAAACATAAACCGGACGCCCAACACTACGAAACGGTTCGTAAAAACTGTACCGATTGGACCAAGTTCAGACCTCAAAACTATTTTTCCTAGAAAGAACATCTCGTTAGCTTCCCAATGCTTCAAACGGGGATCAAAACCGACTTACGGTTCAAGAGATATGAATTTCCGAAGTTTCCCCGACAACTAGAATTTTATGGTTCAGCACAGTATGTATCGATACATAGGCTTATGTATCGATACAAAAAGCCACACGTATCGATACATAGCACGCATGTGTCGACACATGCTGTAGTGAAAATGCTGTTTTTCCCAATTTCTTCAGTATGTATCGATACATAAGGGTTATGTATCGATACATAAACCATTTCGTATCGATGCATAGCTGTTATGTATCGATTCATAACTCTGTTTTTCCTCAAAAACCAGATTTTCTCAAAATACACCTTTGCTGTCCCTTCTCCAAAATGCCCGGAAACTCGACTAAATCGAACATTTTCACCGAAACAAACATATACGCCCAACCACCAAATACATAAGAACAATTTAGAACACATAAACGAAATTTCTACGACGTTCGATTTTTCGATTAAATTTCAACCTTTCAAAAAAACCAGAATTTTCAAACATCACCAAATTGAATAGAAAGCACGACATACGACGGCCTAACCTTACTCGATACAACTACGTAATTTATTTCGAATTCTAACCGTGAAAACATCGATTTTTATCGATTTCCTACAATTCGACCTAAACGGACAAAACAACGGAAACCTAACGAAAACTAACCAAAACATAACCAAACTTCATGAAACTTTAAACAGCAGCTCACATACACATAACCAACCAACACATGTATTTATACGACTTTTCGACCGTAAAAACATCGATTTCTATCGATTTCGTCTAATACGGCATAAACGGAAACATGTGGAAAACCAACCAAAACATCCACACAAAACATATATAATCATACACAATGATATAATAACCGAGTTTCGCACCCTTACCCGATTTAATCGTGTTCTAGAAAGTCGGGAGATTGATTTCTTCCTTCACAAGTTTTTCCTCTCTTTTCTTCTTTCTCTTCTCTTTTCTTCTTCTCTACTTTTCTTTTCTCTCTTTTTCTTTCTATTCTTTCTATTTCTATTTTTCTTTTCTTTTCTTACTAACTTAGTGAAATTAAATGTGAAATGTCCAAAATACCCCCACACTCAAATATCTCTCAAACGTTCCCAAAACGCGATAAAATATATTCCCGCCGAAAATAACATATTTTCACATAAAAGTCGAAATTAGAATAAAATAATAATAAAATAATCCAAAAAGACTCAATACAATAAAACTGGCAAAAACTGGGGCGTTACAAAGAGTATCAAAATGGTATTGATGATTGCATAAATCATCTTCATGTATGATTGAAAATGGAAAAGGAAAACAAGCCAATGATAGCCAAAGATTTAATAATTTAAGCTCGGAATGAATCTGAAGAGTTTCACATTCTGGAAGCTTCTCACACTTGGTAAGGGATTTTTTTTAATTTGGCTTTAATAATGCAGACGATAAGAGAAGAGCATGGTAATTGGGAACTTTCAACATAAAACCACGTCTTCTTAGATTATCAATGTGGGAACCAAATTTTAATCCTCATACTCAAAGAAAAACTCATGTATAATCATGAATGCATATATATGATCTCCCTCAATCATTATTTTCCTCACATATTTATACAATCAACAACCCAAAATCCTAAGAAACGCGAGACTTCAAATAAATTCAAACATAACAACTAATGAAGATTCAAGAAACACAAGAAAATGGAGGATTTGAATTGAGTTTTAAGATTTAAACTTTTTTCACAACCCAATATAATAAACAACTTCAACAATGATAAAAGACACAATTCTTTTTTTCCTTGTTCGCTGTTAACTTAGCTACATCTAGTCCACCCTCTAGAGTGATTTCTCCTTATACATAAAGACTTAATGTACTAATCAAAGAATTGATTAAAAACTCAATGAAAACCTGACAAAGACTTCTTGAGAATCTTGATTATAACCTAGTCTCAAGGTATTTAACCAAAGGTTAAGAATACAAGATTGTGCTTACAAGTTTCTTCTAAAAGTAAACATATACACAAGGTGAAATCAAAGAATACACTTAAGAAATATATTCAATAAAAATGTTCCATGTGTATGAACGTGTTACTTTTCTTAGTGTGAAAAAACTTCTCTTTTTTTCTCACTTATGACTGTTCTTCAATGTTGTTACGTTTCCAAACTTCCAAGACCTCTTTATATAGATGAAGAATAAATATGTTGGAGGATGACGTTGGAATATCCTTAACATCACATCTGGATGAAGGTCACTTGTGTCTACAATAATATAGCTACGCTTGCAGCATAGAGTGGGTGCGGATGGGACGTGAGGAACGACATTGGTACAATAGTATAGTCATTTTTCAAATCTTCATGGTAGTGGAAAGGATATTTACTTTTGAACTGATTATACTTTTTCCACGTGTTTTTCTTTCAGTCGTTGAATTTTAGTCATTAAGTTCTAGTCAGAGCCTTCGTATTTAAGTTGATGAAGTTTGAATAGAGTTCAAAGCCTGTCTTCAAAATTTGGTGAAACTGAGACTTCGTAGTTTATAGAGTTCAGAGTCTAGAGACTTCAGAAGCTTGAATTATCAGAGTATTTATTAGAGTTATTATGCGTAAATTATTGCATAAGCGTTGACATGGTAATCCAAATTCTTAACTTTCATTTAAACACGCCTTTGATTTTTCTTTTGGTTCAGAGTGCGTCTACCATTCAGAGTCTAGTTGTAACGCCCTAGTTTTTGTTAGATTTATTTAATCGAGTCGATTAAATTATTTTTGTTTTTATATTATTTTATTCTTGACTTTTATTTGGCAATATATTATTTTTCATTGTTGTTATGTTTTATCGCGTTTTGGGAGCATTTGCGAGATATTTGAGTGTAGGGGTATTTTGGTCATTTTACTTATTTTTGTTAAGTTAGTAACATAGAGAGAAAAATAGAGAAAGAAGGAAAAGAGAAAGAAAAGAAGAGAAGAAAAAGAGGGAAAAACTTGGAGAGAAAGAAATTGAATCAACCGACTTTTGAAAACATGATTAATCGGGTAAGGGTGCAAAACTCGATTATTCTATACTTGTGTATGATTATATATGTATGTATTTATTTGTTGTTGGGTTGAAATTGAATATAGAACCAAAACCACTAATATGTTGAGATTGTTAGAATTTGATTAAATTGTGTCTGAAATCATGTTTTAATGTTCCTAATTGCTGAGACATGTTAGATAGATGTTGTTGTGCATTCAATTGGTAATTTTCTGGTGTTTAGATGAGATTTGGAGTGATTTTTGGGTGAATCCGTAGCAGAAAATTATGCAGGAAAAGTTCTGGGTTTTCTCTGCCCATACGCGTATCAGGCAAGGGAATAAGCGTATTGGGTTGGGCAATACGCGTATGGCAGGTGAAAATTGAGGCAATACGCGTATGTGTTAGCTCCTAATTTCGACGCTACGTGATTTCAAACGATTTGGTTTTAAAGGAAGTTACTCTTTAAAATAATAAGCTAAAAAGAAGGCTTTGACTAGAAGTCCTTCGACCATGTTTGTTGAAAGCTTGAGTCGAATAGAATGATTTTAAGATTTCAAATATTTCCAAGTTCAAAGAGTCAATTCGACAGGATGAAACTGCTATGGATAGTGCGCTGCAGTTACAACTAGATAGTGGAGGGAAGTTCTACTATTTAAATTTCAAAAGAGGACAGGTGGCGAAGATCCAGAAGTTGAAGACATGCAAAGTGCCAAGTGGCGTATTCTAGGAGTAAAACCGTCAGATGGTGGTTACTTTAGAGTATTATAAATAGGTTGGTCCTAGAGTTAGAATAGGTGTGAAAAATCATATTTGTACAAGTAACTCTATATTCACTCAAAGTATCCAGTGTGTTGAGAAACAAGTGAAGTGAGAATGTACGTGATTCCAATCACCATTATCCTTTATTGCAATGCAATTTACTTTGAAGTTTCTGTTTTAGATTCTTTACTTTGAAATCTTTTTCACAAACTTTTACCTTCAAGTCAGTTACACTACTAAGTCTTTACTTTGAAGTTTTAAATTAAAAAGCCTATACTTTCAAGCATTTACCTTTCTGCATTTTAAGATCTTTATGCATTCCTTTCTAGTATTTAACTCCAGCTTTTATCAAACCTTTACATTCAGCCTTTTCTTTCTTTTGATGTATTGTTCGACTTAGGTATTTCTTTGATCTTTATCGCTTTCCTTTACACTTCAAACACCCTTTTTTATCTATGTGCATTGTCGAAAGGCATACTTTACCAAATCGTGAAATATTCTAAATACACATACAACACATGTCCTAGGATCAATCTGATCGATCCTGTAAGTTACTAGAACTTTATTGTTTTAGAAGATCAGCGGTTGTTTACCAATTTTCAAGGTAAACAAATTGGCACGCCTAGTGGGACGGTGCTAAACGTGTGTTTGGAAGTTTGTAACTTTTAAATAACTGTCAAAAGGAAGTATTATAACTGCCTTCTTGAATATTTTTGTTTCATTGGTCGAGATTGTGGCAAACTTTATTGTATGCACTTGAGAAGTGGAAAGGTAGCCAATTCAAACGAATATAGACCAAAGAGAAGAAACATGAGGAGAATGGCATTTGGCCAAGGAAATTCAAATCCCAGTTCTGCTGGGACTAATACTCAGCTAAGCAGTTTAAGTGTTCAGAACAGCACCATCAATCCTCAAGAATTACCAAGAAGTAATGTGGCGCCAACTCCAGTTCCTTCGACAGGAGGGTCGACAGTGTTAACCATGGTGACAAAGCCAGCGTCTTCGACAGCGGGACCAGGGGCGACATACGTGAGGCCTTACACTCAGCCAGTCTTGGAGTACATTGGCCCATCAGTGACAAATCCTCAGACTCCGCCAGGAGGAGGTTCGACGTATAGGCAGTTTCCTCCCCCAGGATTCTGGATGAGAGCAATATGCAAATGGTACATACTTTGTCTCAGACAATGGGAGAGATTTTCCAGCCATTGATCCAGAATACTACTCAAACCAATCAAATGATGACAACCCAGATGTCGCGTATAGCAGAATTCATGGGAATGCCCGTTCCTGTTCAACATCAAAATCAAGGAGTCGAGATGAGGGAGAATGCTCAACAAGTGAATCCAGTGAATCCAGAGTTGGTCGAACCATCTAGGGAGGGGCCTCCTAGAAATCAAATGCCAATACTTGAAGAGGAGGAACCAAGGATGGTGCTAGTAAACAGAAATCAAAATGCTGACCATGTGGTGAATCAGGTTCGACGCAACAATGTAGCAGCAGAGAACAATTTGGCAGCCATGGTCGAAAGGATAATGGCTCGAAATGGCTTGAATATGGGTTTTTCTAGGCCAAACTTTACTTCACCTATAGTGGACTATATACTTCAGGCTGAAATGCCTCCCATGACAAAAGTACCAAAGTTTACTAAGTTCTCAAGAGATACTACAGAATCTACCGTCGAACATGTGGCGCGCTACCTGATCGAAGCTGGTGAGATTGCGAATGATGAGAGTCTGAGGATGAAGTATTTCCCTAGTTCCCTCACTAAAAATGCATTCATGTGGTTCACTACGTTACCATCTGGTTCGATTTGTAATTGGACCC
Organism: Lathyrus tuberosus; assembly: GCA_022829125.1. Classification (NCBI taxonomy): domain Eukaryota; kingdom Viridiplantae; phylum Streptophyta; class Magnoliopsida; order Fabales; family Fabaceae; genus Lathyrus; species Lathyrus tuberosus. Next base: position 8,904,916 of record JALAZF010000201.1, on the reverse strand, counting down.
AGTTAGAACGTTTGTTCCATGAGCAATTTTACATGGGGCAGACTAAAATTAGTTTGAAAGAATTGGCTAGTGTGAAACGAAAGTTCAATGAGCCAATAGATGATTACTTGAATAGGTTTCGACTACTCAAGGCTAGGTGTTTTACACAAGTGCCTGAGCATGAGCTTGTCGAAATGGCCGCTGGTGGCCTTGATTACTCTATCAGGAAAAAACTGGACACCCAGTATTTAAGGGATATGGCCCAGTTAGCTGATAGAGTTCGACAGCTAGAGCGTCTCAAAGATGAGAAAACTAGGGTGAACAAAAACAAGAAGGTAGCTTACGTCGAATACCAAGAGGACATCGAAGAACTGTATGACGAGCCTGTTAGGTTCGACGAAAGTGAAATAGATCTTGCTGAACTTAAGCAAGGTCCTCCTTATTCTTGTAAATTATTAGTCCCTTCGAATGGAAAAAACCCTGTCGAAACCGAAAAGAATGATAGGTCCCCAAAGAAAACATACACTTTCGACATCACTAAATGTGACGAAATTTTTGATTTGTTAGTTAAGGATGGTCAAATACTAGTGCCTCCTTGTGCTAAAATACCACCTTTAGAGCAAAGAAAGAAGATAGGCTTTTGTAAATACTATAATTATTTGGGTCATAAAACTTCTCAATGTTTTCTTTTCAGGGATCTGGTGCAGAATGCTATTCAGGAGGGAAGGCTCAAATTTGGGGAGAAGACTAAGACCCAGATGAAGATTAATACCAACCCCCTTGAAGTAGCTGAAGAAAATTACGCAGAGCCTGAGGAGGTCAACATGGTCGAACTAGTTGAATTGTCTGACAACAGTTCGGATAGTGTTAGCACCAACGAAGCTCTTGGCAGAAATGCCACAGTGGTGGAGGTTATTGAGGACCTTACCAATGATGTTGTGTTTATTAGAGAGGCTGAAGAAATGGATGGCTACCAGCTTGAGCATTTGATATGTATGGCTGCTGAACACTACTTTAGCACGTCTTCTGAAGTTCAACGGTTCGATACTGAAACTACAGTTGAGACCCATGCTGAAGCTGAAGCATCAAAATTCCAGATGGTGACAAAATAGATTGCTGATCATTTCAGACAGGTGGACGAGGCTACTGAAGGCCTTGATGTCAACTTCTCCAAAATGCGCTTAAAAGATGAAGTTAACATAAACATGGTCGAAGTTACTGACAGACAGGCCATGGATATTGATGAACAAGAGGACTGCGACAAACTGGCTTATCCCAGAGAGGATGAAACCATTGTTGATTTTCTCCACAGGTGCCAGGGGAAGAACTCTGAAGTCATGATGTGCCCTCGATGCAGTGTTATCTTCGACAAAGAAGCTGCTCATGGCCTCCAAGCGGGGAAAGAGGCCAAATCTAGACGTGAGAAGAAAGCTGCTCAAAGGCCAGGGCATTTCGACCCAAGGAAAGCTACTAAAAAACAATATGGCTAGAGGCCACAAATTCCAAGGGCCAAGCAAGCTACCTTCAAGCCCAGCGGCGAAGTACCAACTGGAAGATGGGTTAAACCAGTCGAAGCAGCAGGAAAAGGGAAGTAAAGATGGAAAAGTTTCGATGTGGCTAGAGGTTCTTCAATTGAGTATAGGAAAGAATTCAAGTCCTCCAACAAAGCTGCCTACATTTCTGAGAATTACAAAGGAAAAAATCCTATGTCCAGGTCCCAATGGAGAAGAGAACAGAGACGAAGGAAGGCTTTAAGGGAAGCTCAGGCTAAAGATTCGACGGAGACCAGCACTAATGTTCTGCCAGCTAGCAATAAAGGTGTTGGCATGAAAACAACAAACCAGCTGCCTGTGGGCCGAAAGCTGTTTACTTCCAAGAAGGAAGAAGCTGAGAAATTTGCGGTTGAAGCAGTTGAAGACGAAGCTTCGACCCACAATTTTGATTCAGACTCTGATGCTTCTTTAAACATCATTGTCAACGTAGTGTCAGTAATGCCAAGAGAATATGACAGAGTGACTGAAGTGGAAAACTTGGATGCCAACGCTGAGGCAGAAATGGCAGCACACCAATCTGTGTGCTATTATGTAATGAACAATGGCTGTGTCGAAGAACAGAATGCTTTCTTTGAGCGACCAACTGAGGCCATGAAGGGACACTTGAAACCTCTGTACATTACAGGGAAAGTAGAGAACGTGGCTGTGAATAAGATCTTGGTGGATTGTGGGGCTACTGTCAATTTAATGCCACATTTTCTGCTAAGTAAAATTGGTAAATTCGACACTGATCTTAAACCCCACAACATGGTCCTCTCTAACTATGAAGGGAAGATTGGGACCACTCTAGGTGTCTTACAGGTTGACTTGACTGTGGGTACAGTGACAAGACCCACCTTGTTTATGGTGGTCGAAAGTAAAGCTAACTACAACCTTTTGCTGGGAAGGGAATGGATCCATGGCATTGGGGCAGTACCTTCATCAATGCACCAACGAATAACAATCTGGAGGCCTGATGGAATAGTAGAAAACATTGAAGCTGATCAAGGGTACTTTAAAGTGCCTGTTAATCATGTTGATGGTGTTGAGTTCGATAAAAACTTGGCGCATATTGCGCCTTGTACTCCAACAGAATTTGATCTCACCCCAGATGACCATGCATTCTGCTCATTACACTTGCACCCACTGGAGGGGTTTCGATGGGACAGAGAAGTCATAAGAGAAGAAGGTAATGTCCCGTACTATGGGCTGCCTGAAGTTGACCCCACATGTTGGGGAAGTGAATTCAGTAACAATGACTGAATTCGACGCACTACAAAGAATTTCGGCCTATGTGGCCGAATCTAAGTTACAAGCGGCCTTAGAGGCTGCACACAACCACATGGCTGTCGAAGCCAAAACTCAAATTTGTGAAGTAGGCCCTGGTAAGGACTTTGAACCTGAGCCACATGATGGGCCTCAAATCGAAGACCAAAACCAAAGGCTGGATGCTGTTTATGATAATGAGCCTTTAGGTTTTGAAAAGGATCCACTGTCAGATAATATTAAAATGTTGGCGCAAGATCCTTTGGAAGAAATTGACTTGGGTGAAGGGGGAGTAAAAAGGCCTACTTATATTAGTGCTAGTCTCAACCCACAACTCAAAGTCGAAATGGTCCAACTATTGAAGGAATTTAAGGATTGCTTTGCCTGGGACTATGATGAAATGCCTGGTTTGAGGAGAGAGCTTGTTGAACATAAGTTGCCAATCATACCTGGGAAAAAGCCAGTCAAGCAAAATCCAAGACGGTTTGCCCCAACAATCCTTTCTAAAATTAAAGAGGAAATTGAAAGGCTACTTAGATGCAAGTTCATCCGTACAGCTAGGTATGTCGAATGGCTAGCTAATATTGTACCAGTCATTAAAAAGAATGGTTCTTTAAGGGTCTGTATAGATTTTGGAGATCTAAATTCTGCAACCCCTAAAGACGAATATTCTATGCCTGTGGCAGAAATGCTGATTGATTCTGCTACAGGACATGAATACTTGAGTATGCTGGATGGTTATTCTGGTTATAACCAAATATTCATTGCTGAGGAAGATGTCCCAAAAACTGCTTTTCGATGTCCAGGGGCATTAGGCACTTATGAATGGGTAGTGATGCCTTTTGGTCTAAAAAATGCTGGGGCAACTTACCAGAGAGCAATGAATTCGATCTTTCATGATTTTATTGAGAATTTTATGCAAATATATATTGATGATATTGTTGTTAAGTCCTTTTCAGGAAAAGATCATATAAGCCATCTTCGACATTCCTTTGAAAGGATGAGAAAGCATGGTCTAAAAATGAATCCTCTCAAATGTGCTTTTTGTGTGCATGCAGGGGACTTCTTAGGCTTTGTGGTCCACAAGAAGGGGATTGAAATTAACCAGAATAAAACCAAGGCCATTATGGAAGCAAAAGCTCCATCAACAAAGAAGGAATTGCAGTATGTCTTAGGCAAAATAAATTTCTTGAGGAGATTTATATGTAACTTAAGTGGGAAAACGCAAGCCTTTTCACCATTGCTTCGAGCTAGCAAGGATGGGTTCGACTGGGGGCAAGCTCAACAGGAAGCCTTCGACAAGATTAAAGAGTACCTGAGTCACCCCCTATTCCCTCACCACCTCGTAGCAATAAATGTATGAGATTGTACATAGCTGCGTCAGATAGAACTTTAGGGAGCATGTTAGCTCAAGAGGATGATGATGGTGTCGAGAGAGCCATTTATTACCTTAGTAGAGTTTTAAATGATGCAGAAACTAGATATAGCATGATTGAAAAATTATGTTTATGTTTGTATTACTCTTGTACCAAATTGAAGCATTATATAAAACCAGTTGATGTTTATGTTTCTTCTCGTTATGATGTTATTAAACATATGTTGTCCAAACCTATTTTGCATAGTCGAATTGGAAAATGGGCATTAGCATTAACTGAATATTCTTTAACTTATAAGCCTTTAAAAGCTGTTAAAGGACAAGTAGTGGCAGACTTTATAGTTGACCATTCTACAAATGAGACCCCCCTGAACTATCTTGATGTGGAACCTTGGAAGTTATATTTCGACGGTTCGAGCCACAAAGATGGGACAGGCATAGGAGTACTTGTTATTTCTCCTAATAAAATTCCAACAACACTTAAGTATAAAATCGAAGGTCGTTGTTCTAACAACGAAGCTGAATATGAAGCTTTAATTGCTGGACTTAAAGTATTGTTGGAATTGGGGGCAACTCATGTCGAAATAATGGGAGATTCAGAACTGGTCATAAAACAAGTGACCAAAGAGTATAAGTGCATAAAAGAAAACTTGATTATGTACTTTGTAGTTGTGAATCGACTGTTGAAAAAGTTCGACGTAGTTAGTTTTCGACACATCCCTAGACTGGAAAACCAGGTAGCGAATGACTTGGCTCAGATTGCATCAGGGTATAAAGTTTCGAAAGACAAATTACAAGATGCAATCGAAGTCGAAGTTAGAGGAAGGGTGGTGTCAGTAGGATTAGCCCCATCAGACTTGGAAGAAACTAAGCTTGGATACGCTGATGAAAATAATTTTGCAATTCTGGCAGTTGATAACATAACTGACAAGGATTGGAGGAAACCTATAATGGATTACCTGAAAAATCCAATAGCTTCGACAGAGAGGAAAATCAAGCATCAAGCTTTAAGTTACGTCTTGTTGGGTAATGAATTATTCAAAAAGACTCCTGAGGGAGTATTGCTTAAGTGCCTCAGTGAGGCAACTGTCCATAGTGGGGCATGTGGGGCACATCAGGTAAGCCATAAAATGAAATGGTTGTTGTTTCGACAGGGCATGTATTGGCCCACCATGTTAAAAGATTGTATTGAATTTGCTAAGGGTTGTCAGGAATGTCAAGTTTATGCTGGTATCCAACACGTCCCTGCAAGTGAGTTGCACTCTATAGTAAAGCCTTGGCCTTTTAGAGGATGGGCTTTGGATTTGGTTGGAGAAATTCGACCAGCATCATCAAAGAATCATAAGTACATTTTGGTGGGTATTGATTATTTTACCAAATGGGTCGAAGCTATCCCATTACCAAATGTTGATCAAGAAAATGTGATTGAATTTATCCAGAAGCACATCATCTATAGGTTTGGAATCCCAGATACAATTACAACAGACCAGGGATCAGTCTTCACTGGTCAAAAACTGCAAGAGTTTTCTAAAGAAATGGGATTCAAGCTATTAACATCCACACCTTATTATGCTCAAGCTAATGGCCAAGTCGAAGCGGCGAATAAAATAGTTGTTGGTTTGATAAAAAAGCATGTGGGAAAGAGGCCAAGAAATTGGCATAAGACATTGGACCAAATACGGTGGGCATGTCGAACGTCCCCTAAAGAGACAACTAATACTACCCCATTTCGACTGACCTTTGGTCATGACGCAGTTTTGCCTGTGGAAATTTATCTTCAGTCAATAAGGATTCAAAGGCATCATGAGATTCCATTTGAATCTTATTGGAATATGATGCTTGATGAATTAGTGGACTTAGATGAAGAAAGACTCCATGCATTAGAGTTGCTGAAAAGGCAAAAGAAAAGGGTGGAGAAGTCTTATAACAAAAAGGTCAAGATTAAAACCTTTTCAGCTGGAGATCTAGTGTGAAAAGTGATCTTACCTATGGATCGAAAGACCAGAACTTTGGGGAAGTGGTCTCCTAAGTGGGAAGGTCTTTTTCAAATTATTAAGGCATTTAGTAATAATGCTTATGAGATTTAAGAGATGGAGGGTGATCTAAGAGTCTTAAGGGTAAATGGGAAATATTTGAAAAAATATAAGCCTATTTTACAAGAAATTCATATTAAAACGTTGGTTTTATTCAGATTATAAAAGCCAAGATAGGCCACATGAGGCCAAAATAGCATACAAAGGGAAGAAAACAATTACAATAACATGAAACCCAGGAGAAAGATCATTCATAATCTCTCCAATTGATAGAGTTGAGGAAGGCAACATAATCTTCTTCAGCTTCATCATCAGAGTTTGGTGCTTTGGGATGTCCTTTCTTGGGTACCTTCATCTTGGTTTCTCTCTTCTTGGCGCGAGATGTTGCTCCAGTTGAAGTGTTATTGAGGGCAGTAGTTGTTGCCTCAACTTTCTTTGTTTCCCCAGCCACCTTCTTGGTCATTTCCTTCTTTGAGGAAGTACTCATGCTTGCTTCAGTAGGTGCAAAATATCCCAAGAGTGAAGATGGTTTTATAGAGGCAAGGCTTTGTAAGGATTGGCCAGTCAACGATGGAAATACGTGAAATTACCCTTGGGAGTATACCCTAGGGTTGCGCTATTAATGTTTCTTTATGGAATAGAAACTTGTGCCGTTGGAACACTAAGCTGTTAAAAGTTGCGCTATTTTCATGATATCCAAGAAAAGAGGCAGAATACTTTAATTACTCAGTTAGCAAAGTTTAAGAGGAAAATTTTGCAAGTCGAAGAGTTAATAGTAAACAGAAGAATTTGGATAAATGTCACAGGCCATTAAGATTGTCTTTACATAGGGCCTCAAAGGGGCCATAAAACATGATGAACAAAAAGGGAACTATAAACAAGAAATCATAGGACAATCAGAAAGGGAGCTTCAACTTCAACTCAAGAAAGTTGACCTTGTGATTCTGAAGGCGTTTTTCACACAGAGCTTTGTTGAGTTTAGCTGCTGAAAGTTCCTTTTCAAGCGTTTGCGCCTTGTCAAGGAAGTCTATGATGCGCTTCAGCTCTCTGGCCATTTCAGTGTCGTCGAAGTCTTTCAGGTCAAGGTTGCACTTTTCAGTGTCAGAAATCTTGTTTTGCAGCTCTTCAATTTGCTGCTTCCAGTCATCAATGTTCTTCTGGTTCGACTCCACCTTTGTCTGCCTTCTCTGTTGGTCAATCTTTAGACTTTCGACCCTAGCTTCTGATGCGTGTGCTTCATCCCAAGCTGAATGTTCCAGTCCATTTGTGACTTCAATGTTGTCTTGGATCTTGGGAAGGAGTTTGAAGTCTTCAAACATCTGATTTATTAAAGCAGTTAACTCTACAAGGAATTCAGAAACATCTTTGCTAAGAGTCGAAAGGTCCAGTTTTTGGAGGCTATCTTTCAGAAAGAGAGGAGCAGTTCGATCTGAAAGTAAGACATTGTGGATATCTCCCTTGAAGAATTTGTCCTTGATTTTTTGAAGGATAGGACCAGCAAAATCATCTGGAGCTGGACCCCCAGAATTGGTCGAAGTACTGAGGTTGGTACCTGAAGAGCTGTACTTCTTCCCAAGTATCATCCTGGCATACTCTCGAGGATTCGACCATTTGAGGGTAGCCAATGGGTCTCCTGTGGGGGGTCCTCCAACAGTCGAAGTGACTATAGGTCCAGGAGTTGGATTGTTGGCAGGACCTGTTTTAGCCACAGGTGTGTGGGTTTGATCTTGCTCAGTCCTTTCCCTCTCTTCTTCTTGGTCTTCATCATCTTCGACTTCCTCCTCTTCTGCTTCGGTCGGCCTTCCTTTTATGTCCATGCCAATGGTCTCTGTTTGGTCGAGAGGTTTTTGGTGAGAAACATCATCCTCTTCATGTTCAGAGCCATCGGTCTGAGATTGTTGAGTGTTAGTCCTGGCAGGCGAATTCTTGTTCGTTTCATCTGCTTCAGGAGGAGAAACTGTAAGAGGGATAGGTTGGTTAATTTCTCTTAGTGATTTATATCCAGAACCAAGGTCAGAGGTAGGGTGATAAGTTGGCTCACCTTGGCTATTCAAGAGAGTTGTTGCAAAACTGAATGAAGATTGTGGTGGGTTAGAACCACCTACATCAGCCTGAAAACTACAAGTAAAGAGAATAAGATTGGGAGAAATCTGAGTAGGGAATTCAAATACTGAGTGAAGATAGTATGCATACCTATACAGCTGCAGCGTTAGGACTGGAGTTTGTACTCTCAGGATCACCAGCAGTCGTTTTCGACGCAACCCTGGAGAGTTGTTTCTTGACACCACTTTCAGCAGGTGTCTTCTCAAGAAGTCTGGTGGCCTTTGAGGAGGATTGGGTGGTGGCTCCAGAAGCTTTGGTAAGCTTCCTTTTCTTTTTAACCACTATCTCCTCAGGGGACTCATCATCAGTTTCTGGAGGGACAACTGCTTGAGCACCTTTCTTGCCCCTTTTTTGAAGGCGTTGGAGGTTTTCGAGCAGCCTAAAAGGTGATGCAAATATTAGAAGTTGGTTACACAAGAAGATGCAAGCAAGGGATATAAAATACCTTTGTGCCCTCACTATCTTTTCGACTCCTGCAGCACCCTTCGATGAGCCGGTCTTCCTGGCCATAGCTGAAAGACAGATGATTATTACAAGATTAATAATTGAGTGGTTAGTTAAAAAATCACAAATCAAGGGCCTCAAACCTTCATATATTTCGGATTCGACACAAACATCCTCGACCCCTATATGAAGGTGTCCTTTGAAACTGTCCAGCGTATGTTTAGTCGCAACCACCTGTTGGGTTTTCGGTCGAGACTGCTGTCGAAGGAGTTTTAGGTGCTCACCACAGACAAACCAGTCTGGAAATGGGGGGGCAAGTGCCACTCCAAAATCAGCGTTAGGCAGTCGAGGGAACTTTAGAGGAAAGAGTTCAAAAGCCACCTCATAATGTTTCTCAAGAGGAACGTTTGAAGGGATTTTCAACTGATCCATTTTACGTAGAAATTTCTCCTTCAAAGTGACAGCAGCCTCACGAACGGTTCGACTAATATCATCTGGTCGATAGACAGTTTCAAAGTACTTTTGGAATACCTGAATTTCTTTGACATGAATGAACTTACTCTTCTTGGTCTTCTCCTGCACATTAAGAAAAGCTTGGTCAATTAAGGAAGAGAAGGCAGCAACATCAAGAAATTATTCACAGTAGTACTTCGACCACCAGTGGTGAAATGGTTTAGTGCACAAAAATGTGGGTCGAAAGTGCACAGGGGAAAGAGTTGTTTTTCTCATGTTCCACCGGTCGAAAGCGACTGCAGCACTTCCCTCATCAAAACTGGCATTGTGAAGGACTACCTGGCCTTTCTTCCCATACAGACACTTGGGGAAAATCTGAGCCAACCCAAACTGTCGAGAGACAAGATTTGGTTGGTAAGCAATCAAGGCTGCCATGTCTCTTCCAAGATTCAGCCTCTGAATTATAAATCTAGGAATCAAAGAGGCTTCCCAGATTGAAACAGATTCGGCGTCGTGTTTGCTGGAGGAATCAGGGAATGGCCTTGTAAACCACTCAGGTCCACAGTTTCTTTCAGCGAAAGGGGCCATACTGGGTGTGAAATCATATCGCTTGGCGAACATCATAATGTAACTGGAGAAGGCTCCTTTGAGAGTTTCCTCATCATCAGTAGGTGTGAGTTTCACCAGGCGAGTACCTTCGACTCTCATTTCTTTTATTTCAGCAGAGTCCTCATTGACTTGCCCTTTTCTGGGAAGGCTAGCTTCGAAAGTTGCATTAAGCCACAATTGAAGCAGCCAGAGGGGGCCATTCAAGTGAACAGTACCCTGGGCCTCCAAGTCTTTGAGTCGAGCCGCCCCTTCACTGAGAGACTCATAGAGGTTTTCCAAAATCAACTCACTAAGGCAAACTCCTCTGTTGTTATGAAGTTGGTTGGCCAGAGTGAGATATTTCTTGGCCACCTGCAGGGATTTGGAGCAAAATACATACCTCGACAACCATACGGTGAGGAATGCAATGTGTTCCTTGTCAGTTATTTTGCCAGTGTCGCGTTTGTGGTGGTTTATGAAGTGGGTGTATGTGAGCTTGGAGTCAGAGATCCCTATGGTATCCTCTGCATCAGTATTAGGGTCGTATGAAATGCCATCTAGTCGAAGACCTGCAATGGAAGCAAGGTCGAAGAGTGTGGGAGTAAACATCCCACAAGGAAGATGAAAGGTGTAGTGGGTACTATCCCAAAAATAGAATGATGTTTCCAGCAGGTTCAAACAATAAGGAATGTTGGTTTTCGATAGCATAAGAAGATCATAGATTCCAATGGTTTTCCAATGATCAGCCTTGACCTTTTCCATTCTGGTCAGCCAGAGGTCAAAGTCCTTTAACTGGTTAACAGCTCTTACCAATCTGGTACCATCGTGAAGATACCTAAGATCCATCTTAGTCAAAGTGGGTTTATCAGGGGAAGCTTCATTTTCTTTAGGGTTGCTCTTTTGCCCTAAAGGTCTTGATTTACGGTAAGAGGGAAATAACTCACTAAGCTTCTCATCAGTGGGTTTAACATCAGCTAAGGGGCCACCTAGAGCATAAGGTGTATCATAAACAATGAGAGGGATCATTACCTGAGACTCATAAATACTCCTTGCTTCCGCAAGAAGGGGATCTGGCATAAACTGTTGATTCTTCACCACCTTAGGTCCTGGAATGTTTGCAAATGGCGGAAGGGTTTGTTTGAATGGTGTGCCTTTACCTTTTTGACCTTTCGTTGCTTGGGGAACGGTTTGAGAAGATGCCATTGTTAGGAGTTGAAGAGAAAGTAAGAGTGCGTTCTGGGTTTTCTTGAGAGAGTTTGAAGAACGAAGAAATAAGTTGCAAAAAGCTTGAGAATGCGAAAGTTCGTAAAATTGGAGAAAAATGGTATTTATAGGCGTTTGGAAGATAAAGGGATTGTGAATCCACCGTTAAAACAAATACGATAGTGGGACGCGTGTCCTCTCTTGAAATAGTTGGATGGTAGTGGTTATGAGCAGACTGCAAATGCTTAATCCCAAGAAAGGTGATGATGAAAAACTGCTCGCGAATACGGCTGAAAAGACGTTTGGAGATTTGCCATCATGATATGACGTCATAAGCATGGTTGAAAGAAACTGAAGAGTTTCTAAATCATGGGTTGGTCAGTTTATGACCATGTTTTCCATAATCGAATGAGCAAGCGTCGAAAATTGTGTTATCAAAAAACTGACCTTCCTACCAACACTGGCGAAAGGACATTTTTGGGGGGCAATTTGTTAGCTCCTAATTTCGACGCTACGTGATTTCAAACGATTTGGTTTTAAAGGAAGTTACTCTTTAAAATAATAAGCTAAAAAGAAGGCTTTAACTAGAAGGCCGTCGACCATGTTTGTTGAAAGCTTGAGTCGAATAGAATGATTTCAAGATTTCAAATATTTCCAAGTTCAAAGAGTCAATTCGACAGGATGAAACTGCTATGGATAGTGCACTGCAATTACAACTAGATAGTGGAGGGAAGTTCTACTATTTGAATTTCAAAAGAGGACAGGTGGCGAAGATCCAGAAGTTGAAGACATGCAAAGTGCCAAGTGGCGTATTCTAGGAGTAAAACTGTCAGATGGTGGTTACTTTAGAGTATTATAAATAGGTTGGTCCTAGAGTTAGAATAGGTGTGAAAAATCATATTTGTACAAGTAACTCTATATTCACTCAAAGTATCCAGTGAGTTGAGAAACAAGTGAAGTGAGAATGTACGTGATTGTAATCACCATTATCCTTTATTGCAATGCAATTTACTTTGAAGTTTCTGTTTTAGATTCTTTACTTTGAAATCTTTTTCACAAACTTTTACCTTTCAAGTCAGTTACACAACCAAGTCTTTACTTTGAAGTTTTACATTAAAAAGCCTTTACTTTCAAGCATTTACCTTTATGCGTTTTAAGATCTTTATGCATTCCTTTCCAGTATTTAACTCCAGCTTTTATCAAACCTTTACATTCAGCCTTTTCTTTCCTTTGATGTATTGTTCGACTTAGGTATTTCTTTGATCTTTATCATTTTCCTTTACACTTCAAACACCCTTTTTTATCTATGTGCATTGTCGAAAGGCATACTTTACCAAATCGTGAAATATTCTAAATACACATACAACACATGTCCTAGGATCAATCTGATCGATCCTGTAAGTTACTAGAACTTTATTGTTTTAGAAGATCAGCGGTTGTTTACCAATTTTCAAGGTAAACAATATGGAAATCCATTTTTTCTCGGCCATCTGCTGGAATGCGTAATGGTACGCGTATTTGGCAAGGGATTACGCGTATCAAGTGAGGCAATACGCGTACTAGGTTTTTAGTGGAATTTTTTGGGAGAAATTGATCTCTGCTCATACGCGTATCACTTTGGGCAATACGCATATGGATGGGCGAGTGAGCTGGGCAATACGCATATGGCTCAGGGCAATACGCGTAGGACCAGAGAAGGTGCAGAATTTTCCCGATTTTGCGTCAGATGCTGTAACTTTTGATCCGTAACTCGGATCGAGGCGTTCTTGGTACCGTTAGAAAGCTATTGAGATGTTCTTTCTTATCAAAATGGTTTTGAGATTTGTGGCCGATTTAATTATGTCAGGAATTTGGAAATGTGTCATTTTGTTGACTTTTACCGTTTTAATTGTGTGTATTTGATGTGTTATCATGCAATGTGCTTTCGATATATATCGTATGACTTGTGTGCTGTTGTATGATGTAAATGCATGTGATGAAACGTTGTGATGATGGTTTGTGGCATAAGGGCAAGAAAATGCATTGTGTTGTGTTCGATTGTATATGCATGATTATGGATGTGTATATTTGTGCATTTGAATGTCATGAGTCATTGTATGCCAAGCATCATGATATGCATTCTTGTGATGTCGTGTGCCCTAGAGGGTGTGAGCGACAAAACAATTCCAGAGGGAATCCGCTATAACATCGTGTGCCTTATACAAAGAGGTGTGAGCGATGATTATAGATGATCGTGTGCCTTATACAAAGAGGTGTGAGAGATCGGGTTGTGTGCCTTATACAAAGAGGTGTGAGCGATCCATAAACTTCGTGTGCCTTATACAAAGAGGTGTGAGCGACGAGGAACATCGTTTGCCCGACGGGGAGTTACACTAAGTAACAAGCGATGATTCCAATAGTTCCTGAGTGAACTAATGATGAGAATGATGGATGGAATGGTACCGCATTGCATTGCATAGAGTCGTTGTGTCGGTCTCTATGCATTTGCATAAATCATGAATGGATTGATTTTGTGTGGAATTGTGAATGGATTTGATGAGTCGAGATATATATATATATATATATATATATATATATATATATATATATATATATATATATATATATATATATATATATATATATATATATGTTGGTGATAAATGATTTGAGCATGGTTGATATACCTTGGTGATGGATATATGAGATATGCATTGTGTTGTTTTGCTTTGAATTCTAGTGTAAGTTGTGGTGAGAATATTTTACATGTGTATTTTTGTGTTATTATATAATTGTGTGCAATTATATTATGATTGTGTTTCTCACCCTTCTGCTGTTTTAAATGCTCTATGAGGCATTGCAGATTAGATGCTGGAGGTCTTTTTGTGAAGCTTATGTCTTCATTCTTTTGTCGGTCGGCTCTGATATGTAGCACCGGATAGTCGGGGAGATCGTTTGTGATTATGTGTATATGTATATGTTCTTTTTGGATTGTACATGTATGACTCTGTATATGACAGACAAACTTTTATGTTATATATATATGAGATTCAGTTGCAGATTTTCTGCTTTTATTCTGTATCTGAATTGTGGGTGTTAGGAACTGAGTTCCTCTATTATGTGCTACCTGATTATTGTATATCTTTATGAGCAGGTTGTTGTATTTTGTTTCAATTGATGTGACTCCTCTGTCTATGCCATGAATGTTTTAATTATACTCTGATTAGTTGTTATCACTTTATTTATTTGGGGGGATAGATTGGGGGTGTTACACTAGTCGTCCTGAAATGCCTTCTTCAGAGTCATAATTTGTTTTCTATGATCTATGCACTTAACAAAATAGTCAGAGTACAAAATTATTCTCTATACATATTAAGCTTTGTTATCATCAAAACTCAAGGATAGTTGCATAACAAAATTTGTTCCAACAAACTCCCCTTTTTTATGATGATAAATACATGTATTTTGATGAACAATTTTTACTTGGATAAAAATATATATAAAATTAGAGTTAGGTTTGTGAAATTCCACTGAGTTTTACACTTTTCAAAATTGTTCTTAGGTTATTCGGAGTGAGGTTTGTAAGCTTCCCATTTGATTAAGACTAGAATAATTTGTATATTCCAGAAAAAATAATCTCCACCATGATAAAAAAGGTCGATAAAGGTCCTGATATCCACCTCAAAAGTCAAATCATACAAGAATCTGTGAACCAAGCCTAGCTTAGACGTAAGTTTGGTCGGGGATTGATGTTTAGTGATTCCGAATAGTGATTGTTTTAGTTGCGAGAACTCAACGTCATGTTTCCATACATTGCAAATATCCCTTAGACACTTAAGTATTAGCTATCTTGTGTGAATGATACACAAGTAACGAGGGATGAAGACTTGAGTTAGGATTCGATTAGAAATCCCTGTAGAGCCGAGTGGAATCATAGGATAGGAGAACTCACTAAAATTATTATCCCACCCCAATATTGTTTTTGCCTTTCAAGTGTTGTTTGCAAGTTATTTAAATATAAGAGGAGTTATGCATTAATGTTTCAAGGAATGTTGTTTATTGTGATATTTCGTTGTGGATTGGTGTACAATGAAGAGATTGTGCATAGTTCTTATATTTTTTTAGGCTTTATTGTATAACATGTGCCATAGATGTATTTAGTTTGGACAGTGGTCTATAATGATGCCATTAGAATATCTTGTTGTGTGAGTACCAAAAATTAACACTTGTATGCTATTATTTTAGATATATAGTACGGGTTATTATAAAAAGTTAGACATCAACTTCTAGTGTCAAATCTCCTTCCAAGATTGAAACAACTAGAAATGCTTAATTCAGATAACAATCATCTTTTGTACTTCCTTATTCACAATGTCAAAATTAATCTTACTCTTACTATTTTTTACTTCTTAATGGAAATGGTTGTGATCTCTCGCGAGGAAATGGCTTTCATCATACCATATGAAAGAGTTCTTTCTAAACTTTTCTCTCAGTTATGGATAATTAAAAGGGTAAAAAGAGCAAGATTAATTGTTAAAAATGAGTGGAGTCAGAAGTTTGAATATGTGGAATATTTATCTGTTGTCCTATTTTTTTTTAATCTGTAATTGATTACCAATGAAATTTTTCCTTTCCTTTTCAATCGTATTATTGCCTAATATTTTTTATTGATACCAAAGATTTTGAGTTTTACTATTTAGCTTAGAAAATAATGTAACAAAGAAAAAATGGAATTTGAAAAGGCGCCAAGTGAGAAATACAAATTAAAACATTGAAAAAAACCATAAAAATGAGGTAACCGGGATTTGAAGAGACCTCCCTAATATTTATATTCCCTCGGTTTTACAAAACACTGAGGTAGTAGGTTAGATTAAAAATAAAATAGCACTTCTTTATAGATATATTTCCTCAGTTTTATGGAAAACCAAGGTAACAGGTTGTTAGTTTGACGCTACCGGGAACAATACTCTCGGTTTTCAACATGTTCGAGGTGAAAATTTTGTCATAAAAGGTGTTATGTATAGTAGTGAAAAGAGTAAAATTCATTTTACTAATGCACATAATATATGACAATTAGAAAATAATTAAGGTTAATAAAGATCCATTTATTTCACATGAGAATTTAAATAATTAAAGAGAAGAATTAAATAATATAAAATAAATAGCTTAATATTTTTTGAATTGAATATAAATTCAATATAAAGTAATCATAAAAGAGGAATGAATACCCTAATATTTGTTTGAATATTTTGAAATTGACTTAAACAACTTTAATTTTTGCAACCCAAATAGTATCCTGTAAATTAGAAATGAATTATAAATTAATGATAAGTATATTTATGAAAAAATGAAAGGTAAACATTAACTTTACCTTAGAATTAGTAAAAATGAACATCAACAATATTGATTGGAAAAATGCACCAATGTAGCTAAGATAAAAAGAGATGCTCCAACAAGATCAAACTATTATGATAGAATATATGTGAATCACCAAAAGAGATTCTTCAAAAGGAACATTATATGAGTGATTGTGTGATATTTGATTCAAGGAAAAAAAACTTCAAGTATTAGGTTTTGAGAAATGTATAAACAATTGTGAACAATAAAGTAACAAATTCGAAAGTTGAAGAAGATGTTTCGAAATCCTAAACATGTGCGACTTCAAACAAACTTAAACATCACAATTATCAACTTCAAAATTGACCGTCATATATTTATACAAGCTATTAAATTATTAAATGGGACATGTTTCTTTTGTGAGTTTTCTATTTTATGTTTAAATATTTAGATTAAAAGAGATACACTTCGTACAAGATCATGAAAAAAACTATTTATCTCATAACAAATTTACAATAAAATTTGCATATACAGCGTGAATCCTCTTACTGTAAAATACACTCTTTCTTGCATTATTAAAATATTAAATTTCAATTTAAATTATGCAACAACTTTTAATAAATTTACCATACATCTTCATTGTTATTCTCTCGCCCACCTTTTTTTACACTCGATTGTCAATTTATAACCCCTAAGCAATTATTAAAAACACTGAATAATAAAATTGATTCATTTAACTTCAAAAGATTAATGGAAGTTTTTTAGAGATAATGAAATATAAATAAATAAGATGCCCCTTATTTGAACAATACATGATACAACATGAAACTAAAGATTCAAATAACATTGAGATTCAGTCCTAATCAAGTCCCATAAATGAAACTATTAAGTCTCTATGCTCTTATTAAAAATGATTAAAACAACTTGAAAAATAAATATTCATAAGGGCGTCGTAATGCAGATCTATGCCAATAGATCAAAAGAATCCAGAGAGTTCATATCCGTCAATTCCACCCATATTGTTGAAACCAACCAAATGAGGTTGCATCATTGGGTTTTGAGAAATTTGTGGTTGAAAATTTTGAGCTTGTTGAGGATTTCCATGATGATGGAAAGGTATGTTAGAGTTAAAATCATTTCCACCAAAAAAGGGAATAGTTTGGGTAGGTGCACCCTGAATTACAAGCCTAACATGTTGTGCAACAAGTTTCTTAAATTCCTCTAAAGCCTTTTTGAATAATTCAAGTTGAGCCATATTCATCCTATCAATGGAACAAGCCCACCAAAATTGAACCTCAAATACCTTGCGCAAATGAGTTAGCTCATCACCACGCTTCTTCTCAATGTCCAACGTATTGTTGATTTCAGTTAGTTGCCTGTTGAGATCACGCAAAACGGCGCCACGATGAGCCTCGATGAATTGCATGGTGCCATTATTTTGTGGTGGAACGAGTGATAGATAACGATCTATGATCGTATTAACATGTGGGTGACCAAAGGAAAACACCTTCCCACTAGGTGAGAATACAACGAGAGCAACATCTGCATCACAAAGTGTAGAAAGTTCACTGGCTTTCTTGAAGAGCCCACTGCGACGCTTTGAGAAAGTCACTTGCAGGTTGTTCTCATTGCTCATCTTTTTCATCTCAATCTTTTGGCGACCACGACCTTTCCTTCCCATTAACATGGTTGAAATTCAAAAAGAGAGAAGAGAAAAGAAAGTGATGAATGTGTTTGGAACTTCGAACTAAAAAATGACACATTATGGTTGAGTGCGAAGACGTCGTTTTATAACCAAATTTTGGGTGAATAAATTTTCACTCGAACTTGGATTTGACTAAAAATACTGAATCGAGTTCATTGTCAAATGTTGCAACTTTTCGTTACATTAAAATATTTATTGAGAGATTCGCATCAAATCTCATTTTGCATTATTTAGATGGTAAGAAATTCAATGAAAAAGATGGTATTTTTTTCTATTATGTTTATATCTTAGCTTAATTTAACACCTATTGGACAAATTGCACTTTGATATTTCATGAACTTGCAGTTAAATGTTCATTCGAATAGTACTATTTAAATTGTTCTTGCAGTTAAACTTGATATTTTTATATGATTCGAGTATTTTCACTCTACTTTTTCCTATAATTTTTTTCTTAGGTAGAAAAACATATACAATAAATATTAAATATTATATAATAAAACTTTAAAATAATTATTTTATATTATAAAATGAAAAAAAAATGTAGATAGAAAATACTTGCTTATAAGAATTTTCTAAATCATCTATTAAAACCATTTAATTTTTAATATCAAAACAGTGACCAATGGTAATATAAGTATCACGACTTTTTTTTTCTTTTATTAAACATGGTAAATTTTTTATTTTGATCATGTAATATTATTGAGGATAATGCGCGGAAAAAGAATGAAAACTATTGTTAGTGCAATAATCAGGGGTGTCAAGCGAGAAACATTCTAAATGGTGGGAATCAAGCCAATGTGAGACTATTACACAAATTACTCACAGTTGTTATATTTAACACTTCTCCTCAAATGTGAGTCTATTCATAATGCTTCCACAATACTCCCCCCTTAAATAGAATCTAATTTTCATCCACATACACTTGTACCGCCGTTGACATTCTTCAACGGGACACCTCCTAACCACCGCCTGTGAAGAGTACTTTCAATACAAATGAATCGGTCATTCACTCGAACCAAAAACTCATGATACCACTATTGGAGCAAATTTTCAACTAAGAAGAATTGAACATTGTTAGACTTTAGGAAGTTAAGCGAGACGCATTCTTAATGGTGGGAATCTAGCCAATGTGTGACTATTATACATACTATTCACACTTGTTATACTTAACAACTATTTTAAACTATAATATGTGAAAAAGTGTGAAAATTCTTTTAAAATTTTATAATTTTTGTATTTATTTTCATTTAAACATTACGCAATTTAATGTTATAATATTTTTTAAATACTTAATAAATATTGTCTGTGTTATTTCTTATCTAAATTCTAAATGCTTACAAGTAAAGGTAGTTTCTTTTCAAAATGCAATGCATTAGCTAACTTATAGTATTAATAGAACGACAATATATTCGGTCTCTCTTTTCAATAATCTTCTTATAGTTGATACATTTAATTAGATTAAATTTAATTGGTACTTTTATAAAAAAAATATTATTAATTTTTATTCTACTAAATAAATTATAATTTTTTAGTAAACATAAAATAATTGTCAATGAGAATATAAGAATTATGAATCGGTGATTAGATTGTTGATCACAGTAGAAGAGTAAAAGTTTATTTAAAAAGGCTTCTATTTTATTTATTTATTTTGTGTTAAGAAATTTAATATTTATTATTATATACTTTTTAAATATGTATTAAAAAAATATAAAAGTATAAGTGGTTAAATTTTCAAAATGTCGATGCGAAAATGTAATATGTAACCTATAATATAATAGGATGAGTGTTATAAACCACATAAAAAAATGCCTATGCTAAAATTTAAAGTTTCACCTTTTTTATAAGAGCCAAATATATTAAAGAGAGTGTAAGAGGAGTCTCTGCAAGGGTTTGAGAGTGCGCTCTTCGGCGTGTTTACTGGTGTCTCCGGCCCAATGGTTGTTGATTCTTGCGAGGAATTTTTCGCGTCTAACTGTGAATCGCATGACGATATTAGTCATATTGTATGAATCTTTAGGTAGAATCGCCATCTTTCACGGTGTGTTCCCCCAGATTTTGGTTTAAACTCCTAACTTTAGTTTCGATCAATACAATCGCGTATTCTCGTGAATCCGATTATGTCTAAAGCGACTTTGTGAGTATTATTTTTTAAATCGTTAGACGATGTCTCAACCCAACAACCGAAACAATAAACATTAAAATCAATAAAAAGCAAATATTAACTCCCAAATTTATGTCTAGAGTTTGGTTATTAATAGATGAAGACATTAGATCAAGATTTGGAAAATCTATATCTAGAGTTATCCAAACCATAAATACAACATTAAAAACAAACAACTTCATCATATATTGATCATATACAAAAGATCAAAAGATATACATATAAGCAAGATTAACTACCTCTAATCTAGACACAAAGGTGTTTAGCTACCCATCACCATGGTAGCTTGCTTCATAAGTATCAGGAGGAGATGAAAAACATCCACATCAAATAACCGAACTCGGATGCAAATCCAGCTTCTCAATGGAAAATATCACTCTTGGATGATGAAAACTCAGAAAACTAGGTTATGGTGTGTAAAAATGGGTTATGATCCCCAAAAATGACCAAAAGTGCTTAAATATAACATTTAGAATCTGTCATTTTCGCACTGCGAACAGTTTATTCGCCTAGCAAACTTTTAAATAGGCACCTGATGTGCCTTTGCACAGTTAAACCGCCTCTCAGATATTTCAGAAGTACGCAGTGCGAATGATTATTCGCCTAGCGAACTATTCGCCTACAAGTTAACACAGCTAACTTAGGTCCATTTAGCTATTGCCTCTTTTCTGAGATGCTTCGTCAGGTCTTTGCTGGAGAGTTGCCACAACGACCTTCACTAGCTTGTTCGCACAGCGAACTTATGGGCCTTTTGCTACTACCTCAAATCTGGGAGCCTTCGCTGACACCTCGCCAATTGTTCGCCCAACGAACATTCGCTAGCAAGTTCGCCTAGCGAACTTACTGATTTTCTTCCTTTCCTTTGGCAACTTTACTCACTTTCCTTGTGTCTTACTCTTTGATGACTTAATGCCTTTTTTTCTGCACAATAACACACAAATTAAAAGTACCAAAGGTATTTTCATAAAATTTGAAGAATAGCAACTTCCAAGCTATAATTCCAATAAATCAACATAAAAAAGTTGAAAAATGCCAAGTATAAATGAGAAATATAAGGCATGATTGACATCTAACAAAATCTCCCCAACTAACTCTTTGCTTGCCCTCAAGCAAAGTATGCCTCTCATTGAAAACAAGAGGATTTTCTCAAGCATTTAACTCAACCAAGAAGAGATTTAAGGCTTAAATAAACAACAAATGTAAACAAGCAATGATTACAAATTCCTAGAATTGAACAATGCAAGAGAACTTAATTCTTAAACATATATCAAACAATGTTTCAAGTAACAACTAAACTATCATGCTCGTATCATTCTAACACTCCTCTTCGAAAAAGAATTGAAGGAAATACGTGCGTACAAACTCGGGGAAATTTCTCTTATTTGACAAATGATGCAAATACAAACCAATTCATACAATATCTAAACGATCAACAAAGAAATCATGGAAGCAAAAAGATCACTAAGGGCTTTTAAGGTTGTAGTTTGG
The DNA here is from genome assembly GCA_022829125.1 of Lathyrus tuberosus. Lineage (NCBI taxonomy): Eukaryota > Viridiplantae > Streptophyta > Magnoliopsida > Fabales > Fabaceae > Lathyrus > Lathyrus tuberosus. The sequence goes on along the minus strand of JALAZF010000201.1, from coordinate 8,883,270 downwards.
TCGGGTTTACGAAAAAGGGACATTTCTAAAGGCCATTGAATCGAAATTTTCGATGCAAAAGAACATTCACTATACAAGGTATTACACATCTCAACTTCATTCACCACTTTCATTCCTCTATCACAAACCTTCTCAAACTTCCTTATGCACAATTATTTTGGTCTCTATTTTTCTCTTTCAAGCAAGCATTCTTTTTATTTGTTTTTCACATTCATATTCACATTTTCTTTTTCTTTTCATGCTTGCTTGAAATTTTTCAAAAGTTTTAGCAACCTACTATTCTTCTTTTTCATTCTCCCCAACTTATTTTCATCCAAACCTTAAGTGAATGCTCCATGCTTTTTATGGCAAAGAAATCAATGAAAACAATGTTCAAAGGTTCAAGAAGAAAACTTTTTAGAATCTCTCAAAATTCAATAATGAACTAAAATTTTAAATTATGTACATACACAAAGTTCATCACTAAAACGAGATCTAAACTGTATAGGCTCAAAGGGTTAACGAATACTCACTACTCACAGGTAAATTACTATTTGGAAATGGTTGTGCTCATTATAAACAAATGCCTTGATCATTTAAAATGCTTCGAAAAACTCAAACAAATCACAAGATAAACATGAATCAAAAGTACAAAACAAAATTTATCAGTCATCCTATGCATTTAGTAGACAATGGAGGTTTCTAACCATTTTGGCTTTTGGACCTAAGTGATATAAGCATTCAACAAAGTTGCAACAAGAAACAAAATTACATTTGTAGAAAGAAAAGAAATTCTTAAACATCCTACATTCTAGAAAGAGGTAACCATGTACCTTGCCAGCATTTACATGCTTAAATACTATCATTGCCATCCAAACTTGGAAGAATCTTCCTTAATGAACTATCATCACCAACCTAGAAATTCTTACATTTCCACACCAAAAATGGAAACATTAAAATTCCCACAAGCATACCAACAATACACAAAAATAAGCATACCAACAAAAACATTTTAAGAGTTGAACATTCCTAACTAAAGAATTCAACTCTTAACAACATATAAAAAAAAGAGAAAGTAAAAACACAAGCTAAACATTTAAAAATTCAACTAAATAACAATAATAACAATAATAATAATAATAATAATAATAATAATAATAATAATAATAATAATAATAATAATAATAATAATAATAATAATAATGTGCCATGGTGTAGAAACACCAACAAAAGTATTTGTACCCCAAACATGGTACATAGTACAATAATATTCATAATGCTCCACAAAGTGGATAAAGTACAACAAACGATAATACAGTAATCATAAATATCCAACAATAATCAAATGCAAACAGAAACTTCACTTTGTAGACCAAAGGAAGTTGCATAGGATCATTGCTCAAAATGACATCAACAAAAAGAACTAGTCCTCCTCGGACTCAGTCTCCTCCTTCTCGACCTCATCACCAGAACCGAACACCTCTATAGATCCAGACTCAGAACCATCATCACCAACAACATCATAATCTCTGGCCTCCTCAACAGCATCCTCATGACCTACATCTGCCCTCTCGCTAAATTGTGGCGTGGCCTCAAGCCACGCAGCATGTGCTAGGAACTACTCCCTAGACATCATCGAGTGCTCCACTATGGGTTCCCTATACTATAGCTGAAGTACCTGCATAGAGTCATGTAAGTCAATCATGGCGCACTCAGTCGCCGCCATCCAATCCCAGTTATAACTGCATACATCCCTCTGAAAGGGATGAAAACCATGAGAGCCTGCAAATCCTAAACGAGATGCACCGCCAGCATCAGTACCGGCGCTAGAAGTCTCGCCTCCCTTCAATCCTTTTAGCATACAGAACTTGTCCACATAACGCTCATCAATAGCGGCAGGAACGTCACCTAACGACGAGAGGTAAATTTCACCCTCGCATGCACACAAAGCGACATAATCAAGAAAGGAAAAACTAAAGAGCAGTTCTTCCTAGATCCGAAACCAAGTCCGCTTTCAACTACTACACGCATCTCGTACACAATGATTCAGACTACATCAATCTGCACATTTGTTAGAATACTATAGACAAGGTGAGCAATAGGAATAAGCACAGTAGAGGTGTGCGACTTTGGCTTAATATTGGTCAAAATCAACAACAGAACTAGTTGGGCCAAAGGATGCATGTCCTCCCTGTGATATCTTCTAGGAACCCCAGATGGGTTCAATTCAACAGTCTTTCCATCCAGTAACAAATCACGAGTAATCATATTTGTATCTCGATGCAACCTCAAAGTATGGTGATAATCATAAATCTCATTCTCACATAAAGTCAGAGGGTTACCTAGAACCGTGTTGATTGTGTCGCGGTCAAACTTTACCTCTCGTCCGCAAACCAAATTAGTCCATGTGAAAATCTCATCATCATTTGGGAGTGCATTTGCATAGAACTCACGAACCAAATCCACATTGTAACTATCTCCGGGTGTGATCAATTCCCTCCCTTCTTGCTTTCCAGGATTCCCGCTACCGCCCGGTAGGATCCTTTTGGGTTGAGGTTGAAACATTTTTCGGGCAGGATGCTCCTCCTCTCAAGCGTGAGGTATCGAGCAGCTTGATTTACTCCTTTAAATCGGACCGAATCAAACTGTATTGGAGACGAACGTGATGTGCTTCCGACTTTTCGTTTATTGGAAGGAGTGATCTTAGGAGCCATCTACAAAACCATCATACAAAACCAGCCATCCATTACACAGTTTTCATTAGTGAGGAAACAAAACAATTATCATCAGAATCAGAAATTAGCATCACAAAAAAAATTGAAAAATCTGGCTTGTTCACCCAAAAGTTCGCAGGCCGAAGCCATGGCGAACACTCGCCCCAAATTCGCTAGGCGAAGTCCTGGCGAAGATTCTCCCCAGGTTCGCAAGGCGAACTAATTGCGAACCCTGGGAATTTCTGATTCTGCAGGTTCTGCCCACACTTAAATTAACAACAATTCTTCCTCATGCAACAACTATTCCTACTAATTGATAATACCCACTTGGAAAAACACAGAATCAACAAGAACATAACATGCATTAGCAACATTTCAACCTAGAATCAAGTTTTGATTTATGCTCTACACTAACCTTAACAACATGTTACTTTGAAGAATTAAAAAAGAGAATGAAATCAAAGTTTTGATACTGATAAGATTTGTTTGGAAAAATTTCAAGAGGTTGCAGAATCTTCAAAGTGCTTGTGAGAGTTGTGAGAGTGAAAGTAACAAAGTTGTGAAGTGAGTGACAAGTGTGGTGGGGTAGGGTTTCCCCACAAAGTCTAAAAAATGGGTCTTGGGCCCTAATATCTGGCCCACCCACTTTTTCACTCTGTTTAAGTGATGTGGTAGCAGACATATTAAGTCTGTCTCGCTATGTTTTCCGTGCGAACTGGCCAGCGAATGCTCGCTCCAGGTTCGTAGTGCGAACTTCGCAGCGAAGCTGACATAAATTAGTAATTTTTTTTCTATCTGCTAACACATCCTTCACACTCCTTCTAAACAACTTATAATACACAAAAACAGTAAAAATGCAGGAATACTTACAATGTTGGGGTGCCTTCCAACTAGCACTTTGTTTAACGTCGTTTGAGCTCGATGGTGAGGAGGCTTGAAACCTCGAAACTAAAAGCTCATGGATTAGCTTCCGAGAAAAACACTCCAATAACAAAAAATTCAACCATTATCATGACCTGTTCTTGATCCCCTTTTCCTTAACAAGGAAAAGTCCCAACACGATTTCATCATTGCCGATTTAGCGTGTTCATCCTTCTTTTTCCAAAAAGCCCCTCTTGCAAATTCTTTTTCCTTATGAGTGTCTTCTTCTACTTGATTTGAATATATGACTCCTTTGAAGAGTGTGAAAAAATGCTTCTTCCTCTCTTCTACTATACTTAATCCTCACCTTTATGATGCCTTTATCAACATCTACCAACATTTTTGCAGTTTTCATGAAGGGTCTTCCAAGGATGATTGGAGTATCCTCATCTTCATCCATATATATGACCATAAAATCAACCGGAAACAAAAATGTGTCCACTTTTAATAACACATCCTCCACAACACCATGAGGACGAGTCCTTGACTTGTCCGCAAGTTGCAATGTCGTGATGGTTGATTTCATATCCATGTTCTCAAGTCTTTTGACCACGGACAAAGGAATTAAATTGATGCTAGCACCCATGTCGATCAAAGCTTTACATTTAAACTCATTACCTATAGTGATAGGTAAAGCTACTCTTCCCGAACCTTTTTCCTTCCGCGGAAGTACACTTTGAACAACGGCACTACAATTGGCATTGAGATCGATGTTTTCCTTATCCGTGTGCCTCTTTTTTTCGTAAGTATGTCCTTCATAAATTTGACATACTTAGGCATTTGTTCGAGAGCCTCGGAGAAAGGAATGGTCACTTGCAACCGACTAAATAAGTCAAAGAATCTCGCATAATGCTATCGTTTTCTTTTTTCTTAGGCGCAAGAGGATATGGTAACCTTCTTTGTAAAACTTCTCTTTCGTACTCGTTTCTTTTTGTCTCTTTTTTCTTCTTCTCCTCTACATAATTTTTTTCAACTTCAACCTCTTCATCATTTTTTCAACTTCCTCCTCTACAATCTCATTCTCCTTTTCTACTACCACCTCATTTTCAACTTCTCAACCAATTATTCTTCCACTTCTTGTAAAAATGGCCTTGCAATGTTCCTTTGGATTTGTTTGAGTGTTAGCGGAAAAGGATGACCCCGGTTGTTGCTCGGCTAATTGCTTCGCAAGTTGCCCAACTTGAGATTCAAGAGTCTTGATTGATGCTTCAATACTCTTTTGGGTGGCCAATGATAATTGCATGAATTGAGTGAAAATATCTTCCATCTTTGAACTTCCACCTTGATCTTGTGTTGGTTGATAAGGATTTTGACGGTAACCTTGTTGATAACCCGGATTATTCCCTCTTGGTTGGTAACCTTGATTGTTTTGGTACGGTTGTTGAGTGTTTTGATAAGGTGGTCTTCCTTGATAGCCTTGATTTGAATTTCCAGCATAATTCACTTTTTCCACTACCGGAGGACAATAACCGATAGGGTGATTTCCTCTGTATAATTCACAAATAGTTACCTGAACACTCTTTCTTGGGAATTCTTGCATCTCTTTTAGTTGTTGTGGAAGCTTTGACACTTGTTGAGTCAACAACTCCACTTGTTGGGATAGCAATTTGTTTTGAGTAAGAATCACATCACTGGTTCCCAATTCAAGCATTCCCGATTTCTTTTGCATTGTACCACGATTCTGATTCCCTTGATGATCATTGAGTGCCATCTTTTTAATGATAGAAATTTCTTCCTCGAGGCTTTTGGTCATTAACGAACCACCCGAACTAGCATCCAACAAGGTCTTGTGAACCGGTTGGAGACCATTTCTGAAAACATGCACTTGCGTAAGTTCATCAAAACCGTGACCCATTCATTTTTGTAGCATGGATTTGAATCTCTCCCAAGCTTCGTTGAGAGATTCATTTCCGTCTTTAGAGAAAACCACAATTGTCGTTTTTGCCTCCATGAACCGATTATGTGGGAAAAACCGTTCTAGGAATTTTTCTTCTAACACAATCCAATCTTTCTTAATCACAGTCGATTGATCAAGATACCATTCCTTCGCCTTCCCGATTAAGGAATGAGGAAAGAGTCTCTTGAACAATGACTCCTCTTCAGCTTCAGGCGCTCCCGTTGCACCTGCAATTTTGTAAAATTTTGTGAGATGAGTGAATGGATCCTCATGATCCATAACGGTGAAAGGATTTTGGTATAGAAGAGCAAGAATTATGGTCTTCATCTCAGAGTGCCTCCCATTGTGGGCATTGCACGCAAACTAAATCGTGTGCCTCAGACTGTTGGTACATGGCGTTGAAGCAAGTGGTGGTGGTGGTGGTGGTGCTGCCATATTTGGTGTAAACTGTGGTGTTGGTGTAGAAATAGAACTTTCTCTTCTCTCTCGTCTTTCTTTAGCAAGTTGCCTCCTCCGTCTAGTTTTGCTATTCAACTTACGCGCAGTTCTCTCAATCCCAGGATCGAAAAGAAGTTGATATACAGGTAACTTTCCTCACATAAACAGGGTCTGCAAAACTTAACCAAATAAATTAAGAAGCTCAAGACAAAGTAACTGATATAAACAAAGTTTAAAACATATCAACTATTGCAATGCTTGCAATATCAAACAACAATCCCCGACAACGGCACAATTTTGTTGAAATAGTATCAGTGTCGGTTTTTGTTATCGTATCAACAGGGATTGTGTAATATTACTGTCATTCTACAATTAGAATCGTTTTAAACATAGAACATAAAAAGTGGTTGGTTTGATTTCGTAACACAATGATCGCATAAAAATTATAATCAACTGTAAAAAGTTTCAGTTTTAATCGATTGGTAAAAGCATGTCAAGATTAAAGTTCATAAATCCTTTTTATATGTATCCGATTAATCAAGCATATGAACTTAGTTTCGATCATTACAATCGCGTATCCGTTTATGTCTAAAGCGACTTCGTGAGTATTATTGTTTAAATCGTTAGACGATGTCTCAACCCAACAATCGAAACAATAAACATTAAGATCAATACAAAGCAAATATTAACTCCCAAATCTATGTCTAGAATTTGGTTGTTAATAGATGAAGACATTAGATCAAGATTTGGAAAATCTATGTCTAGAGTGATCCAAACCATAAATACAACATTAAAAACAAAAAACTTCATCATATATTGATCATCAACCTTGTTCATATACAAAAGATCAAAAGAAATACATACAAGCAAGATTAACTACCTCTAATCTAAACACAAATGTGTTTAACCACCCATCACCATGGTTGCTTGCTTCACAAGTATCAAGAGGAGATGAAAAAACATCCACGTTGAATAATCGAACTCGGATGCGAATCCAGCTTCTCAATGTAAAATATCACTCTTGTATGATGAAAACTCATAAAACTAGGTTATGGTGTGTAAAAATGTGTTCTGATCCCCAAAAATGACCAAAAGTGCTTAAATACAACATTTAGAATATGTCATGGTCGCACTGCGAATAGTTTATTCACCCAGTGAACATTAAAATAGGCACCTGAAGTGTATCTGCACAGTTAAACCGCCTCTCAGATATTTCAAAAGTTCGCAGTGCGTATGATTATTCGCCTAGCGAACTATTCGCCTACAAGTTCGCACAGTGAACTTAGGTCCATTTAGCTACTGCCTCTTTTCTGAGATGCTTCGCCAGGTCTTCGTTGGACCTTTGCCATAGCGAACCTTCACTATCTTGTTCGCACAGCAAACTTAGGGGCCTTTTGCTACTGTCTCAAATCTGGGAGCCTTCGTTGGCACCTCGCCAGTTGTTCGCCCAATGAAAATTCGCTAGCAAGTTCACCTAGTAAATTTACTGATTTTCTTCCCTTCCTTTGGCAACTTTACTCACTTTCCTCGTGTCTTACTCTTTGATGACTTAATGCCTTTTGTTTCTGCACATTAACACACAAATTTAAAGTGCCAAAGGTATTTTCACATAATTTGAAGAATGGCAACTTCCGAGCAATAATTCCAATAAATCAACATAGAAGAGTTGAAAAATGCCAAGTATAAATGAGAAATTTAAGACATGATTGACATCTAATATCAACATCATTGATCTTGGACAAGAGTTCTACCTTGTCACTTTTACGAGTCCAGAGATCATGCTCATGCACTTTTTGAAGGCCCATTGTTGGTTTATAACCATTATCTAACAATGATAGAATGGAGCCTCAATTTCAGGCATTCTAAAGATACTGTGAAGCAACTTGCTATGTGGGTGAGAATCTCAGACCTACTTATTGAGTATTATGACCAAAGAGTACTCACATTCATTAGAAATTGGATATGGAAAGCCATCAAGGTAGATAAAAATATGTTGTCTAAAGAAAAAGGGAAGTACGCTCTATTATGTATTCAAGTTGACCTCACGAAACCTCTTCTAGCTATGTTTTCCATTAATGGTAGACACTTCAAGGTTGAGTACGAAGGGTTACACATGTTATGCCTTCAGTGTGGTAAATATGGTCAAACTGCTCAATGTTGTGTAATCCAAGTGGGGGTTGGGGCCAGTAAGGATAATGGAACTAAGGGTATTTCTAATGGAACCTTCAAGGTATGTGGATGGTGGTTCAAAATACAAAACATAATTGAAAATAAAAATCTGATAATACCATAGATGAAGTGAGGGACAAGAAAAACAAAGATACTCCCATCTTCAAAGGATCTAGATTTGAAGCCCTTCTTAAAGAGTCTAATAATGATGATCCTCACACTCTTAGTGCCACAACTTTAAATCCTCATCATGACCAAACCCAGAATTCAAAGATGTTTGAATATGACTCTTTGTGCAAGAAAAAGCTGCTTCTAAGTAAGAAGACTTTAAGGTAAGGTGTGATCTCAGAAGGACTAAGCTCTCTTGTTCATAAACAACACAGAGCTAGTGTTATACCCTAAGATTTCGTCCTCTTTTTGCTTTTTTGCATACAAACAAGATCACAAGCTTGATTTCTTTCTTACCCTCTCATCCTTGGGTTTGAATTTGAGATCACTAAGCACCTTTTGTGTATCATTTTCCTTTATGATTATATGCTTTATGTCTCACTAACTACAAATCAAAATACCAAAAATATGTTTTTCTCCGTCAAGGTTAAAGTGTGGTCAACCATTGATTCCCAAGGGTTATCTCATTAAACCATGATTTCTAATATCATAGTACAAGGCTTCAAGCATTCTTCAATCTCATTTTGATCAAATATATCTCAAGGTTTAGTAGCTTGTCTCTCAAAAAAAGTCAAAGGTTCATGTGTTTATATCCATGCCTTCATCAACAAGTTACCTCAAGCTTTTGTCAATTTAATCAAAAGACATTCAAGGACACATTATTTTGAGTTGATTCAAGGAAGTTTGACCTAAAATGTCAACACACTACTATGAAAAACCCATTTAACAATGGTTGGGAATGACATATAATGACGCGGGCGAGGGCGTTGTTATGTAGATTATCGTTGTAAGTTCGATGTTTCTACAACGGTCTGGAAACCATTGTTGAAAGGCAGGACACGTGCCATATATCACAACGGTTATGATAATAAACCTTTGCGATACATACACTTAGATTCTGGGTTCGAAACCCATCAGCAGCGAAATTATATAAAACATAAATTACTTATGATATCGGTTACAATAGATAACCGTTGTTGTAAGTACCTTAAGTTTATTATATTAAATGTAGATTGCTTGTTTTCCAAACACCTCACTAAATAAATATACATGGATTCAATTTGATGAAGATGTCTATAATATGCAAATTAAACTGTTCTTGAAAACCAACTTAAACAAACCAATGTTGTTTTCTGATTGCATTCGTCTCATCGAGCATTTCACACTCTTTTACATATATTGTAGTTTATTGATCTGACTCCTTCGATATATCGCTATCTTCGATTATAGTTAAATTTCCATAAGATCAACAAGACATTGGATAATCTGCCTCATCTTTGATTTAACTATAATGGAAGATGATGATGCATCTAAGGAGCCAGATCATTATACCATAATCTATATATAAAAGATCGTGAGATAAATGATGAGAGACATGCAATCAAAAAACAACATTGGTTTGTTTAAGTTGGTTTCCAAATACAACTTAATTTGCAGATTATAAGTATCTATGTCAAATTAACTGAATGTATTTTAAGTGAGGGTTGGTGAAACAAACAATCTACATAGAATATAATAAACTCAAACAACATTCTATACCAGATCCAGACATTATAAACTCATATAATACGCTTGCTACCACCAGCAAACTTTAAGTGAGGGTTAGTGAAACAAACAATGTAAATAGAATATAATAAACTCAAACAACATTCTATACCAGATCCAGAAATTATAAACTGATATAATACGCTTGCTTCCACCAGCATCATCACCCTGTATCATCCCCTTAACCTGAAAGGAAACAAATAAACTTCAAAAATGAGCATCCTCAGTTGAAAACAAACCCTAAAACCATAATCCAGTGAAGAGTAAAGAGAGGAACACTAATAACGCACCTTTTAATGAAACTAATCGCGGAACAGGAATCAATTATGATGTTGAACTAGTTTGGGAAGCAATGAAAAAAATATAAGGAGGAAGAAGCTTACACAAAAGCTTCATACTTCTTATATTTCTTTTCATTGTTTCTAAAACTAGATAAAGTTTGCTTACAGTGTTGATTCTTCATTTACTAACATCTTGTTCGTGAAGTAATGAAGAAAAAGTACAAGGTGGATGAAGTTTCTATCATAGCTTCATGCTTCTTGTACTTTTTTCCATAGCTACGCAAACATTATGAAGTTTCCAAAGCATGGTCTTTGTTAAGGTAGTGATAACGAATCTGAAAAACTAAGAACAAACAACAAAAATAACAATCCACAAACGAGATAATGGGAAATATCTAACAATAGATGGAAGAAGAAGAATACCTTAATGTATGAAGCACAAGATTCACGGCTAATGGTGAAAACGAAGAGAAAAAATGGGTTCTAGGATTTCACTTTGAAGGAAACGGCGTTACTGTCAATTAAGTGAAAGTTATTTCGCTTATATATGGGTAAACTATTTCACAACCGTTAACAATAACAACTGTATAGATAGGTATTTATTTATTATAAATATATCACTACGGTTAACTAGAATAACCGTTGTGATAACCATTTTATCTGTGAATTTTAAAATAAATAAAAACCGTATAGATAGGTATTTATTTATTATAAATATATCACTACGGTTAACCAGGAGAACCGTAGTGATAACCCTTTTATTGTGAATTTTAAAATAAATAAAAAAGAAAAGGTGTGCCTTAACTTCTCACTTAATGCATCTGCAGTTTAAACATCAACAATGTAATTCATAATGCATCTGCAGTTTAAACATCAACAATGTAATTCAAACCCTAATTCAACTATTACATTTCATAATAAAGTAAACATTAAACATAAAGGAGACAAGAAAACATAACATCTTGATATTTCCAGAAAATATCTCTGATTTCAGTTTGTTCTTGAAATTCTTGTTCTTTTTCTTTAAATCCTCATACATAACCTTCAGATAGCGCACCGCTTCCAACTCTAACTTCATAATACTCTCATAGTCATTTCCATCTCTTTCTCTCACGTCTTCATCCCATATGAACAAATTACATGTTTCATCGCTCCTACAAAATGGACATCTCCAAAAAAGCCTTCCTTTATTTTGTCCCTTATTCCATTGATACGAAACCATACGACCATCACAACCACAAAAATTTTCAGATCGAGATTTTACACTGGAAGAAAATGTAGAAACACCTTTGGATGATGTTGTCTTCAAATGTGACATTGCAACACCTTAAAGTAGAACACTTTCTTGTTGCTGTTGTCTTCTTCCTGACAATGGTGACGGCGTTGGTGTTAGGGTTGTTTCGTCTTGTTTCTTTTTTCAATGGATAAAATGATATATACTTGGTGTTTAAAATACATAACAGTTTGTAACAACGGTTTTAAGAAAAAACCGTCGTGATATCATTATTATTTTTTAGTTAAATATTAATAAAACTTAAAAAGGGAGCATTTACGTCAAAGGGATAAACTATTTGAGGGCGATGAGGTTCGAACCCATGATAGCTAGATAGTATCACCACGGTTTTTATAACAACCGTTATTATACCCTTGAGATTTCTAATTAAAATAATGCGCGCGCATCCAGTATGCACTATAAGAACGAAACCTGGCGTTGTTGTTTGGGCGTTTTTTAGTAGTGACATTTCAAGTCAAAGTTCAAAAGTTCACAACTCCTTCAATTCTCAATATTTTTGAATGCTTCTTTTTACATATGACTCTTCTCAACATCCTCTTCAACTTCTATTTACATGACTAGAGCCAATTATGCTTGGAGGATCATTAAAAGTTTGGAGACATTATAGGTCATTTGCGTAACGATATTATTTCAAGTCGCCAGCAATCTTAATGATATTCCTGATCTGCCCTCCAACGGGTCTCTTATTGGCTATATAAGGACTTGATCACTTAAAAAATATATACATGCGTGAACAAAAGCACCACAATACAACGAAAAACATTGTTCATACTGTATAGATTTTTAAGCTATTCATAGTGTTTATATTTGCTTGTGTAGAAGCAATTCATTGTAAAAATTAATTTTATTCAAACAGTTATTTGTATTCCTTAAGGGATCAGTTAGGTCAGAATCCTTAAGAAGAGACAGTTAGTCTTGTGCTTTTTAGTCACCAGCAGTTGCTAGTGCAGTGTAATCAGTTGATTATAGTGGATTAAGTCCTTGTGTATAAGGCGAAATCACCTTGGCGGATGGACTGGATTAGCTTGATGGTTTTCAAGTGAACCAGGATATATAGTGTGCCATTCTCTCTTGTTAGTTTCTTTGTGATCTTTGTTTGAGTTTCACAAAGAGCTTTCATTTTTTAAAACCTAATTAAAACCCCCCTTTCTTGTGTTTTCTCACACCTTCAGTATGATCTTTATATCTTATCTATAACATGTTTGGTATATAAATTGTTATTGACCGGCCTCCCATAGTATGATCTTCCTTATAGATTGTGCTACGATTGCTTAACATAGCGTTAAATTTGTCCCTAATCGGAAAGTGATCATTTGGTTCAATTTTAGATATGAGTCATCTTTAGATTAGATGTAAATCTCCTATCTTCATAGTGTGTAGATTCTTTTCCACCTAAGAGAGCTAGTGGCATACTTGTTGATTTTATCCATGTTAGAGCCCTTCTCAAAGGATGATGTAAAGTTCTCACACTTGTTGGGTTGATTAGTTGAGTAATCTACGTTAAATGATAAAATATCTTCATTAACACATTACTACAGAAAAACCCTTTCACAACGGTTTGAAAAGGGGTACCATCACGTCTGACATACCGTTGTTAAGTAGAGTGTCATTGTGAGTTCGCTATTTCTACAATGGTTTGGAAACCGTTATTGAAAGGCAGGACGTGCGCCACATATCACAACGGTTATGCTAATAAATCGTTGTGATATATTCACTTAGGTACTGTGTTCGAAACCCTTCAGCAGCAAATTATGTAAAACATAAATTATCTTTGATATCGGTTACAATAGATAACCGTTGTTGAAAGTACCCAGAGTTTATCATATTATCTTTGATATCGGTTACAATAAATAACCGTTTTTGTAAGTACCCAGAGTTTATTATATTAAATGTAGATTGCTTGTTTTTCAAACACCTCACTAAAGACATACAAGGATTCAATTTGATGAAGAAGTCTATAATCTGAAAATTAAACTATTCTTGAAAGCTAACTTAAACAAACCATTGTTGTTTTCTGATTGCATTCGTCTCATCGTGCATCTCACGCTCTTTTACATATATATTGTGGTTTATTGGTCTGACTCCTTCGATATATCGCTATCTTCGATTATAGTTAAATTTCCATAAGAACAAGTCATTGAATAATCTGCCTCATCATCATCACTTATCATCATAATTTTTATAATCGTAATTTTTACGATTATAAGTGTTGATGAAGAGGCAGATTAACTAATAAATTGTTGTTAATGAAATTTAACTATAATGGAAGATAGCAATGCATCTAAGGAGCCAGATCATTATACCATAATCTATATATAAAAGAATGTGAGATGAACGATGAGAGGCATGCAATTCGGAAACATTGATTCGTATAAGTTGGTTTTCAAATACAACTTAATTTGCAGATTATAAGTATCTATGTCAAATTAAATGAATGTATTTTAAGTGAGGGTTAGTAAAACAAACAATCTACATAGAATATAATAAACTCAAACAACATCATATACCAGAACCAGATATTATAAAATCATACAATACGCTTGCTACCACCAGCACCATCACCATGTATCATCCCCTTAACCTGTAAGGAAACATAGCAATCTTCAACAATGAGCATCCTCAGTTGAAACCAAGCCCTAAAACTATAATCCAGTGAAGAGTAAAGAGTGATTGAAAGAGATAAATTATAAATTTCCAGGACGCACCTTTTAATGAAACTAATCGCGGAACAGGAATCAATTATAATGTTCATCTAGTTTGGGAAGCAATGAAAAAGAAATATAAGGAGGAAGAAGCTTACACAAAAGCTTCATACTTCTTATATTTCTTTTCATTGTTTCTAAAACTAGATGAAGTTTGCTACCACTGTTGTTTCTTCATTTACTAACATCTTGTTTGTGAAGCTATGAAGAAGAAGTACAAGGTGGGTGAAGTTTCCATCCTAGCTTCATGCTTCTTGTAGTTTTTTCCATAGCTACACAAACATTATGTACCATAGCCAAAGTATGGTGTTTGTTAAGGTAGTGAAGACAGATCTGACAAAATGAGAACAATCAACAAAAACAACATGCAACAAACGAGATAATGGGAAATATCTAACAATAGATGAAAGAAAAAGAATACCTTAATGTATGAAGCATAAGATTCACAGCTAATGGTGAAGACGAAGAGAAAATATGGGTTCCAAAGTTAGAAGGAAAACTCATAAGTACACCTTCAAGGTTCCAAAGTTAGAGGATTTGAGAGGTTTGGCGAGAATGATCACCAACCACGAGGCTTTCAGAGCCAAGTATGGAGGACTGCTGTCTCTATTAAGGGTCCATGTAATCGAAGGAATCCTGTCCATGCTAATCCAGTTCTACGATCCGATTTATCACTGTTTCACATTTCCGGATTATCAGCTAGCACCAAAGCTAGAGGAGTACTCTCATCTAACTGACCTGCATATCACTGATCAAGCTCCCTTTTCTGGACATGAAGAAATTCCAAAGGATCAAACCATTGCAAGAGCAATTTATTTGGACGAGTCAGAAGTCAGGACTCACATGACCACTAAGGGTGGCATCCAGGGTTTGCCAGCCCAGTTCTTGATAAAGAAAGCCCTGTACTTTGGTAGTATAGGGAACGTGGCCGCTTTCGAGAGCATCTTCGTTTTGCTCACCTATGGGTTATTTTTGTTTCCCAACATTGATAATTTCGTAGATATCAACGCCATTAAGATTTTCCTGATTGGAAACCCCGTACCGACCCTACTCGCAGATGCGTATCATTCGGTGCACCTAAGGAATCTATACAGCGGAGGAATGATCACGTGTTGTGTACCCCTGCTTTACAAATGGTTCACTTCCTATTTGCCCAAGTCTGCTGCATTTTGGGATCAAAAGAATACTTTACATTGGTGGCAGAGAATCATGTCTCTTACCAACTCTAACATCGATTGGTACAATCGAATCTACGACGGGATCAGAATCATTGACCGTTGTGGAAATTTCCTAAATGTACCCCTTATAGGAACTAAGGGAGGAATCAACTATAATCCAATTCTCGTTCGTCGTCAATTTAGATACCCAATGAGGCATGTCCTGCGGAATGCTCATCTGGAAGGTCTTTTCTTTAAGGAAGGAGAAAATGACAGGGCACTAAAGACAGAAATAGTGCATGCTTGGAAACACGTTCATAGGAAAAAACGAGAGTCTCTAGGAAAACCAGACTGTGTCTCGGTGGAGCCTTATCTCCACTGGGTACAAACTAGAGCTCTCAAGCTGAGGATGCCTTACCCTCGTCAGGAAGTTCTTCCATTAAAGGACTCTACCCTTTATTTTATGTCTGAGACAGAAAAGCTTCAAGTTACTCTCAGCAAAGTTCAGCAGGAGAAGAGGTCTTGGAGGAACAAGTACCGTATTCTCAATATAGAATACAAGAAAATACAACAACTGTTAAGAGAAAAAGATGCTCTGATTGAAATTTTAGAGCAACATGTTGTGGAAAATCAGGATGACCAAAGGAATTTGCTCGCTCCTTTCACTTGGCAAAGGAATGACAACTCGACAACGTCTGAAGAGTCCCGGTCAAAGAAAAGGAAAGCACCAGAACCAGCACTTGAGCTCTCTTCATAGAGGACTCAGGACCCATTAGTTTAGATTTCCTTTTTCAGCAGTTTGTAATCTACTGTATTTCCATTTCTACAATTCTTTGAATTTAATAAAACGGGGTTTCCCCACTGTTTGATGTTTGCAATCTAATTGTCGGAGTTTACTTTGAATAAACCAAAACATACAATGAATATAATCATTGCATATCATTCATCATTCTCGCGTAAACACATTCTTCTTACCTACGAATCTCACGTTTGTATCTCGATTCTAGAGTCAAACTGTCTCATTCGTACAATACTTGGGGCAATCGTCAGAAAAAGATGGATGATCTCGAGGAAGAGAACAGAGAGTTGAGAGAAGAGATCGACACTCTGAAAGAGGATCTGAGAAAGCTTCATAACGACATGCAAGCTCTGGTAGAAGCTCAGATGCAACAACAACGGACTGTGATCTCAGAGATCACATCAACGCCCATAGTGGAGAAGTATGATCCGAGGTACAAGATGCCGAAAGATCGTCCCTGGGGCATGCCACTCAACTATATCCCGGAAGGATATGTTCCGCCGATTGTTGAGGATCAAGGAACCGCAGCAAGAACCGTTGGGCCTGAAGGTTACAAACTTCGGGAAAGCGGAGATGCCAGGGGCATAACAGTAACTCCTGAAGGTTACAAAATTCGAGAGGCACCGAGAGTCTCGGCCATAATGACTATACCACCACCCGTGGTACATACTGTCCCGGAAGGACAGATTCCACAGATACCTTATGGTGGAAACTACATCATATTCGATAGAATGAATGAATTCCAGGAACAGTTCCTGGAAATGCAGAAAGAACTGCAAGCCCTTCGCGGTCAGGATTTATTTGGAAAGGACGCCGCGGACCTCTGCTTGGTCCCCAATGTGAAAGTTCCGCACAAGTTCCAAGTACCCGACTTTGAAAAGTACAAGGGTGACTCTTGTCCTCAGAGCCATTTGGTGATGTACGCTCGGCGAATGTCAGCGCAGACAAAGAATCAGGATCTGCTCATTCACTACTTTCAGGATAGTTTAACCGGTGTCGTATTAAAATGGTACATGGGTTTAAACCATGCTAAGATTGGCACGTTCAGAGATCTTGGCGCCGCCTTCGTTCAACAATATAAGTACAATTTGGACATGGTACCGGACAGAGATCAACTCAGATCGATGTCACAAAAGGACAAGGAAACCTTTAAGGAGTACGCTCAGAGATGGCGTGAAATTTCCGCTCAGATTTCTCCACCTCTTGAGGAAAAGGAGATGACAAAGATCTTCTTGAAAACCTTAAGCTCATTTTACTACGATAGAATGGTTTCCAGTGCGCCCAGTGACTTCACCGAGATGGTGGGCATGGGAGTTCGTCTTGAGGAAGCAGTTTGAGAAAGACGTTTAGTGAAAGACGCTGGATCATCAAGTAGTACAAAACGATATGGTAGTGCTCTCCCTAAGAAAAAAGAGCAGGATATTGGGAATATCTCTCTCGGAAAGCAAAGGCGACGTTATCAACCAGTAGCAGCTGTAACTCCTGCTATTAACCCTACATCTGTTCCCACGTATGAACCTCAGGTTGCGCAGAGCCAACCTAATCAACAGCAATATCAGCAAAGGACTCATCAGCCTCTTCAGCAGGCTCGTCCTCCGTACAACAACAATCGTGCAACACGACCACCAGGGTTCGACCCTATACCAATGTTGTACGCAGAACTGTTTCCATTACTACTGGTCAAGGGGCATGTCCAAACCAGGTATCCTCTTACAGTACCAGAAAATCCGCCTTTCTGGTTTAAAGCGGATCAGACTTGTCCTTACCATCAAGGAGGACCAGGACATAACATAGAGAACTGTCTCAGTTTCAAATACGATGTGAAAAAACTTGTTAGGAGCGGGGTCTTATCTTTCAAAGATACGAATCCGAATGTTCTCACGAACCCGCTGCCTCAACACGAGAAAGCTGCAGTCAATCTGATAGAGGGAGAGTCTAACAACAGCTATCAAATTCATGATGTACTCTTATTAAGAGAAAATTTGGTCAAGATGCATTGTAGACAGAGTGGATATGGCCATGTGCCACCTCATAATCATCACCAGTGTGATATCTGCTCTAAAAACAATCAAGGATGTTCTATGGTGCAATCTGCTCTACAGGAACAGTTGGATCTCAGATGGATCCAACAACACCGAAATTCGCGGAGTCAACATGACCTATACGAATTCCAAAATCATCCAGAACCACGACATCCATGCAATGAATGTTAACTTGGTGGCGATGCACTCAAGGCAAAGCCAGTATCATAATCTGCCGCTTCACGATTACAATTCCTGTCTGACTTGCTCGGTAAACAATCAGGGATGCTCTTTTGTACAAGAGGCCCTCCAGCGTCAGATGGATCTTGGGTCGATCCAGGACTACCATGATAGAAATCCTTATCAGATCAACATGATCCAAATCTTTGATATCCGTTTGATGAACACCAGCTTGGTGGAATTACACGCCAGGCAAGTCCAACTCGGTTTTCTCACTTCTCACGATTATCTGAACTGTAAAGTATGCTGTGAGAGCAACCAAGGGTGCGATCTCGTTCAGAGAACTTTACAACACTTGTTAAACCATTGGTGGCTTCCGATCTATCTAGACGAAGACACATAACAAATCAGTGTGACTAACGGGAACCCCACTAGACGTCAAAGTCAGGATGCCCGATCTATGGGAACTGACCTAGTAAGGTTACACTGCATCCAAAGCGGGCGTGGCCAGGTGCCACCACACAACAATGAATACTGTAACGTTTGCTCAGGAAATAACCAAGGATGTTACCTTGTGCGGGCAGCTCTTCAAGGTCAGTTGGATCATGGAGAAATTCACCCATGCCCGGGTGCTGAGCCAATCGACTGGACGCCGGACTACTTCGTTGATCAAATCAGAGAAGTTGTCATAATCTCTGATCATCAACAGAACAAGGATGTTTGTACCATTATCCCTCTACTGGAAGAATCAAAAGTTCCTAGCCAGGAACTGATTAAAGTCACTTACGACAGTCAGAAGAATCAGAAGGCTCATGTAGTTATCTATCTGCCGGGACCATTACCGTATGAATCAGGTAAGGAGATCCCTTACAAATACGGTGCGACAATAATCGAGAATGGAAAGGAAATTCCATTGCCCTCCGTCGTGAATATTGCAGACATCAGTCGAGTAACACGGAGCGGTCGAATCTTCAACCGAGGAGTTGGAGAACCTAACAAAGAAAAAGAACTTCAAACAGAAGCTCCTGATCCACCAGTCGGTCAATTCAGTAATCCCGACCTTTCAAAAAACAATGATGAGACGCTGAAGCTCATCCAAATGAGTGAATACAACATTGTTGATCAACTGTTACAAACTCCTTCAAAGATCTATGTGCTATCACTTTTACTCAGTTCCGAAGCCCATAGGGAGGCTCTACAGAAAGTCTTAGAGCAGGCCTTTGTGGAACATGATGTGTCAATACGACAGTTCGATAGCATCATCACTAACATCACTTCCTGCAACAACTTAGGATTCAGTGATGAGGACTTTCCAGAGGGAGGCAAAAGTCACAACATGGCGCTCAATATCACAGTCAATTGCCAGGACGATGCTTTAGCCAGCGTACTGGTAGACACAGGATCAGCCGTCAACGTTATGCCAAAGTCCACTTTAATGCGACTATCATTCAAAGGATCCCCGATGAGGGGCAGTGAGGTTATCGTCAAAGCCTTTGACGGATCTCGGAAAGCAGTTGTTGGCGAAGGCGACCTTCCCATAACTATCGGTCCTCACACTTTCCTAATCACTTCGACACTGCACCAGAAACTGAAGTTCGTCAAGAACGATCAACTCGTCAAGGTCTGTGGAGAACAAGCCTTGATCGTGAGTAACTTATCATTATCTACTTGTGTAGAACTTGAGGAGGTTGTTGGGACTCAGTTCCAAGCACTTTTGGTGAGCAATGAGAATCAATCAGAGAAAGGAACCTCTATTTTCTCATACAAAGATGCCCTCGAGGCAATTGAAAATAACAATACAAATGGATGGGGACAACTTGTCATTCCTACTGATAAAAAAATGAAGAAGGGTCTTGGTTTTTCTGCAACATGTACCCAGACAGCTGCTAACGATGAAAGTTTTCATCCCATTCAGGATTTCTTCCACAGTGGAGGTTTCCTTCACCCAGTGCCTCAAACAGTCCATACTATTAACGAGGAGGATCCCTCCGATACGGATGAGGAATGAAAGTCCTATCTTAACGAGGACGGTTATATGTCTCAGGAAGAGGTGCCTACACCATTTTGCTATCCCGCACAGAGTCCGAGATTGATACCCGGGTCAGACGTCGAAATGATATACGGAGGTTGTGATCCGGAAGGATGCCGTGCTCCGTCAAATTCATTAGAGGAGGACACTCTGATGAAAGACAACTTTGACCACGACTATTATGGCCCAATAGATGGCCTGCCTATCTGGCAGACGTACCCAGGAGACTTGGGGCAAGAAAATCAGCCGAACAATGAAAATAAACTGAGCATCATTGAATAGAATACCTGCGTCCCCACCATGTCATGGGATCATTACTCAGGTCATTCAGAAAATATTCAGAACGACGATGAATTAGAAAAGCTTGTCGGACTAGAATTCATCAACTATGCTTTTCCTGAGGTCAACGTCATCGAAAGGGATGACTCCTCCAGTTCCACTGAAGTGTGGGATACCTTAGGACAACCAAGTGGAAAATACGACTACATGGTCAAATACACCGCACCTGAAAGCTCTCGTATCAGGTTCGAAAACATCCAGCCTACTTGATAGGGAGATTTGCCTGAGAGCACAAATGCTATGCAAAATACAACTGAGGAATCCTCCTACGACAACTCTGCCTGGGAGACAGATTCCAATGATCCTGCTCCACCAGAAATCAGCTTTATTTCTGAAGACAAATCAAGGAAGGTACCAGACTTTGTGATTCACTGAGGAGTTCGCCGCCAATGGGTTGCTGTCGATGTTCCGAAGATTGTTCATAAGTCAAAATTGCTTGTTTTAAACCCCATTGAAACATACGATCCAATGCCTTCTCCCAACTTTGAGTTCCCGGTATTTGGGGCTGAAGAAGAAGTTGATGACGAAATTCCAGAAGAGATCTCCCGACTACTCAGATAGGAGGAAAGGCCCATTGAACCTCACAAAGAGCCGTTGGAAACGGTCAACTTAGGTTCGGAAAAAGAGAGAAAAGAAATCAGGATTGGGGCACTGCTCAGTTCAACTGCCAAAGAGAGTTTGACAAAGCTTCTCAGAGAATTTTCTGATGTGTTTGCTTGGTCCTATCAGGACATGCCAGGGTTGGATACCAGCATCGTGGAGCATCATTTACCGTTAAGATCAGAATGTCCGCTAGTAAAACAGAGGTTGAGGCGGACTCACCCGGACATGGCCATCAAAATCAAATAGGAGGTACAGAAACAGATTGACGCGGGTTTCCTCGCCACATCAGAATATCCTCAATGGTTAGCCAACATAGTACCTGTTCCGTAAAAGGACGAAAAGGTCAGAATGTGTGTCGACTACCGAGATCTAAACAAGGCTAGTCCAAAGGAAGACTTTCCTTTACCACACATTGACATGCTGGTAGACAGTACAACGAAGTTCAAAGTTTTCTCCTTCATGGACGGATTCTCAGGCTATAATCAGATAAAAATGGAGCCAAAAGACATGGAGAAAACTTCGTTCATTACCCCATGGGGTACCTTTTGCTACAAGGTGATGCCGTTCGGTTTGAAGAACGCCGGGGCAACCTATCAAAGGGCCATGACTACTCTGTTTCATGACATGATACACAAAGAAATCGAGGTATATGTCGATGACATGATTGCCAAATCTAAAACAGAGGAGGAGTAAGTGACCCACCTGTCAAAACTATTCGAGCGGCTGAGAAAGTACAAAATCCACTTGAATTCCAACAAATGCACCTTCGGTGTCCGTTCAGGGAAACTTTTAGGGTTCATCGTCAGCCAGAAGGGAAATGAGGTTGATCCTGACAAGTTCAAGGCCATTCAAGAAATGCCTTCTCCGAAAACTGAAAAACAAGTTAGAGGATACTTGGGACGTTTGAACTACATCTCCAGATTCATATTCCTCATAACCGCGACGTGCGTGTCATACCCCAAATTTTGACCACTAAGATTTCCCATCATTGTGCAAATCATCATCACAATATGGATGTACCTTTATGCCTCATCAATCTCCTCAAGGAATTGTTGAACATTCACCACAATCAAACTTAGGGTTTCAAGCCCTCTCAGATTTTTTAGACAAAGGATCAATCAAGAATTGACATGATCTTCAACTTGTATAAACCTCTCAAACATCCACAATGAATCAAGAGGACTCCCACTTCAAGGATTAAGCACAAGGTTTCTCCCTTCTAGGTGGATCAAGCTTCAAGATCGCCAGTGCCACCAAATTAGGGTTTGGTCGACCAGGGCCTCTAGATGGAAATTGTCCTCTGGGCATGAGCCAATGCTTCAAAGCATATCCTAATATACTCCATGGAACCTCATGGACCCAATCATCAAGTCAATTTGGCCTCAAGGGATGCATACATCAAAAATCAGGAATTAGGGTTTCTTGACCTAATTCACCCCTAAGTTGAATTTTGGGACAAATCATGAACCAAGACCTCAAGACATGATTTGAGGGTCTCTAAATACCATATTGATCCATTTGGAACAATGGATTGGTCCAAAAAGCTTGAGCAACAAGTTTCAATTTCATCTGAACCACAGTTAGGGTTTTGCGAGAAAAGTCAACTGTAGCTTTGACTTTTGACCAGGACATGCTCCCAAACCCTAAGACATGATTCAATACGCCCTATAACACCCATGGAACATGTCCATCAAGTTTGATTTAGGTCAAGGACATGATTTCCCAAAGGATCGCACAGTTTGGAATTCATCTGACAAAAAGTCAACTGTGCACAAAAGTCAACTTTGACTTTTTGAGATTTTTCACAAAAAATAGATTTTTTTACCCTAAAATTATGTTAATGTATGACTTGAATCATCATTCATCAATAAAAATCAAAGAAAGTGGGATAACTTGTAAAAGGGGTAACCATAAAAACTTAGAAAATTTTCTAAGTTATGAAATAAAGTGACAAAGGTACCAACTTTGGAGGACCATAACTCCTAAACCACAAAGCCATTTTTCCCCTTCCAAAGCTTGATTTGTAGATCTCATTGCCCTCTACAAAAGCTTCATACTGATCTATGTCCAAATTCCTCATGGATTTTGAGTTATGGAGTGATCAAAATCAAGAAAAGTCACTTTGTTCCAACACTTAGTGAAAATTTCATTAAGTCAGAATCTGCCTTATTTTTTTCCAAATGTAGGGGGATTTTTCACTTGGATCCAAAAGGTATCAAAACCAAATATGATCAGACAGTTGTTGTATCATATAAGGGCTTTCCAAAATGGCCAAGAACATCACCAAATTCAATTTGAGCTTTGAGATATGGTAGTGGCAAGATGCCTTGCTGAAATCTGCCAAGGCAAGGCAGATTTTTGCACTTTTGGTCGATTTTCCAAAATCAGCCAATTCCAAGCCTTGTCATCACTTTGGACACATCTGAGGATTGAATCTAAAGGGGACAATCACTGAGCCAAGCCTCCAAAGTCCTTGGAACAAGAAATAGCATGCCAAACCTAGAATTGCCCAAAATAGGGACAAGACTCCAATTTTGGATTGGAGCATTCAATGAAAGCACCAAGGTGGCATGGACTGAGCTATTAGCAACTGAATTCAGTCAAGACTTATCCAAGACCAAGGGGACCAGCAGCCTGTGCCCTAACCTCTAGTCAATGGCTAGAGGAGACTTGGATTTTCATTTGCCAACATTGGCCAACCCTACTCAGCAGTTGCCATTCACTATTCCTTATAAAACAAACTTGCTCTACTATAAATAGAGCTCAATTGTGATTAGTTTAAGTACACCAAAGGCCTACAACACTTGCCTTTCTCAAAATCCACTTCTCACTCTCAAAAATGCCTTTCTTAGCAAGTCACTATCGGGTTTTTCAGTAGAGAGCAATTTCACTCAAACCAATCATACACACACCTCACAAACATCATATGGGAGCTGATCAAACACTTAAACAACATCTGGAACACTGATTTCTCAGAATCACCAGTCAATTGCTCAAGGTTTTAACCAAGTTGTAGTTGAGATGCCATGAAGTGATCCAACCAATTTCCATCAAGTCCAGGCATTCAAACACACTCCATAGGGTGTAGGGAAGCTGTTCAGATCATCACAACTCATCTGTAACACCTCCAACTCAGAAATCACTTTGAACTTGCTGCCACGACCTAGAGGTAAGTCTAAACTTGGTCATCTCTCAATCTATGCATATTTCCTCGCACAATACTTTTGCCAAATGTTCATAATCATGCATAGAATGTTTCCCCTCAATTAATTGCTTTGTTTGAATTGTGTATCAAAATTCTCAGCCTTCGTGCAGAAATTAGGGTTCTTGAGGTTTTGTCTTGATTTTTTATTCCATGTTTAATATAAATGAAATAAAATACCATAGACATGATCGTCAAGTTGATACGAGCAGATTGGTATATGGATTGCATGATATAATCAAGTATTCAGTGAGATTGGAGAGAAAATGCAAATCTGGGCAAAACCCAGAACACACGCGTGTTCTTGGGGTGTTCTTGGCGCCCTTTTTGAAAATTCAAATATTTGAATTTTGTGATTTTATTTAATTGATTCAAAAATTAATTTCTCTCTGAGTTTTAATGATGTTGAGTTGATTCTTTTTTTAATAATTCACAAAAATGTTAAAATATTTTATTTTCCCAAAAAATCCCAAAAATATTATTTATTTCATATAATTGATATTTTTGCAAAGAATTAATGTTTTAATTGTTTTTGACATTTAAGATATTTTTTCCTTATTGATTTTGCAAATTTTAATGATTTCTAATCATTTTGTAGGGAAAAACTTGATTTATGAAGCATTAATCCAAGATCACAATTTGTTTTCCACATGTTAAACAATTTTGATCATTTTAATTGAATATTTTATTCAATTAAAACACATTTTGAAAACAAATTAGGGTTTTTGATTAATTCAACCCTCATAAATCATTTTCAAAACTTTTTTAGCCTCTAATAGAGTGTAAGACCCAAGCCTTTTTGTAAAATAACCTATTATTGGGCCTCACTTAATGTATAAGTCCCTCCGGGTATTTTCAAAAACCTCGGCGCGATCGTCGTTTTGTACACAAATAACCTTGGGCCTACCCTCGAGTAGTAAGACCCATTCTTCTTTTTAAAAAAACACCTTGGGCCTCTTGATAGATTTTAAGACCCAAACCCTTTTGTACAAACAAGTTTGGGCCTCACTTATTGTATAACTCCCTCTGTACAAGTAAACGGCGCGATCGTCGCCTTTTAAATCAATTGGGCCTCTCCTCGAGCTATAAGACCCATTCAAAACTTTTTGGGCCTCTACTAGAGTGTAAGACCCAATCCCCTTTTAACCAAACCAACTTTGGGCCTCAGATATTGTATAAGCCCCTTTGCGTTAAAAGAAAATCTCGGCGCGATCGCCATTTTAAACGAAAAATCATCTGGGCCTACCCTCGTGTTATAAGCCCCACTCTTTTTCTTTAAACCTTTTGGGCCTCTTGAGAGAGTGTAAGACCCATCCCTTTGTACAGCAAACAATTTTTGGGCCTCATTCACTCGTATAAGTCCCTCTGTACAAATTCAACAGTGCAATCACTGGTAAAACCCTGGGCCTCTCCTTGAGCTGTAAGCCCCAAATCTTTCTTTTCAAAACACTTTCTCCTTTGATTTTGAAATATACTGTTGTTTTCAATCTTTCTTTGTTGAACAACTAACCAAACAACATGGAAGCTCTACAACCGAGTAAGTGTTTATATGCTTTTATTTACCGCTTTCATATACATATAACTGTATTGTGGGGCTGTTTCGCTGTAAGTCTTCTTTCATAAACTCATATCGACCGTGTAATACTAGTATAGATATTTAGAGTTTCCTCGGCAACTACGTCTAGCATTCAGCCCGTTGGTCACTCTTAAATATAGTCAAAACTAGATCCCCATAGGATTACCAGACACAGTCTTCCCTCCTCTTAGGGTTAAACAATATGGAGATGTGAAAGGCAGATTCTTCTTGAACCCTTTCTCAGACTGTCACTTGTAGAAGTTGTCAAAGAAACTCTATTCCCCAGAGATGATCTCTTCTCCGTGAATTGCATCCCTTGAGTTTTTTCCAAATTCTCGAACTTTCCTGGCTTGATCTATTCTCTGTGAATAGCCTGTCTTGAACTTCTCGGGGTTTGGGGACCCACAGGCTTCTTAAAAGCACCCTTAGGAATTGTCAAGAAACTCTACTCCCCAGAGATAATCTCTTCTCCTTGAATTGCATCCCTTGAGTTTCTTCCAAATTCTCAGACTTTCCTGGCTTGATCTATTCTTTGTGAATAGCCTGTCTTGAACTTCTCGGGGTTTGGGGAGCCACAGGCTTCCTAAAAGCATCCCCGCCTCCTCTTGGGCGTTGTACAAGGACCCTTCGGCTTCTTAGAAGTATTCACAGCCTCCTCTTAGGCTTCGTATAAATGATTTCTTCCTCCGGGAATGATAGCCTCCTCTTGGGCTTAGTACAAATTGTCCCTCGGCTTCTTAAAAGTTTCCAGCCTCCTCTTGGGCTCCGTACAAATTGTCCCGACGACCTCCTAAAGGTATAGGAATAGAAATCAGTCATCTTAATAGAACAGTCTTTCCAAGAGTCTACTACTATTTCTCAAAGCATAGTACAAAAGATGAAACTCTAGACTTGGACAGTCTAATTTCCTTGAGTCTCAAAGACATTCTCAAGCACCCTTCAAGAATAGGAAGGAACCCAGTAGACTCGGACAATCTCAATACCCTTTGGATTTCCCATTTCCTCAAAGAAAAGGAAATATCCCTGATCCTCGAATCAAAATCCCTGAGTACAGTGTTACTCATATAAGAACTGATTTTCTCTTTGAACCCATATACTGGTCACTCAACTGAAACAGTACCCTCTTTCGCCTCCATCTCGGGCTTTGTACGAGATACAAAAAAAGGACTCTCTTGTGAGTTGAACATCTTTCGCCTCCATCTCGGGCTTTGTACGAGGTACAAAAAGGTTCTTATTGAATCAACACTTTAGCCTCCATCTCGGGCTTCGTACGAGATACAAAAAGACTCTTTTGTTGAGTCAAAACTTCCTTTTGCCTCCGTCTTGGGCTTTGTACAAGACACAAATCACTCCCTTGTTGAGTATAAAACTTTTAGCCTCCATCTCAGGCTTCATACGAGATACCATAAAAGACTCTCTTGTTGAGTCAAACTCCCTTTTAGCCTCCTCTTAGGCTTTGTATATGGAAAACCTTTTAGCCTCCTCTTAGGCTTTGTATAAGAAAACCACTGGTTGATCCAATCAACCTTTTAGCATCAAAGTTGTGCCTCGTTCACAGTACACAAACATCAACAACTCCTTCCCCTTCATCTAATCGCTGTAAGCGGCAAGCCTCTGGATCATCTACATCCATGCCACTGTCCCTCTTTTAGCATGAGAAATTCCCAAGGAAAGATGACATTGCTCTACACTGAGTTAAAGTCTTCTCCTTCAGGTTCGAAATCCCCTATAAAGGAAATTATGGCATTGCCAGATTCACACATCCCGGTTAAAGTAATTATCCTTTATAAACAGTTGTGACAAACAAACCCCTCTTTAGAGATGACAATTTCTCTCTAAAGACAACACCTTTTAGCTTCACATATTGGGCTTCGAACAAGATACAAATAGACCCTTCAGCTTCACATCTTGAGCTTTGAACAAGATACAAACTACCTTTAGCTTCACATCTTGGGCTTTGAACAAGATATATATCACCTTTAAGCTTCACGTCTTGGGCTTTGAACAAGACACCAAAACATCATTTCCTCCCGTAGAATAGGAGGAACTACGATCGCTCTGATTTCCCTGTTTTGGAAAAACGGGAATACGTAGGCATAAGATTGAAAGAAAAATCTTAGCGAGCACACTAAAAAAAACCCAAAATCCTGTATATCAGTCAAAACATCCTAGTCCGTATTCCCCGCTAAAAGTCTAACTTCCCTAAAAATAACCTAAGAGAGGCCTCTCCCACATTAATAGCATCCGTAACCTAACAGACCGCTGTTTAAACTCAGTATGCAAGCAGGGTTAGTTAGAGACATCTATTTCCCTTCCTTAGTCATCTCACAATAGGATAAAAAATGAATCGACCTGTAGTAACCCCCAAGGAGCGACAATGCTTAAGAAACACTTCTAGTTTCACTCGCTATAGTGCGCACCGATTTTCAAATTACTGAAAAAGAATCAGGATTGCGTTTGGACCGATGACTGCCAAACCGCCTTTGACAGTATTAAGGAATACCTGTTGAACCCACCGATTCTATCACCTCCAGTGGAAGGAAGACCACTGATCATCTACCTCACAGTCCTAGAGGACTCCATGGGCTGTGTACTTGGCCAACAAGACAAATCCAAAAGGAAATAGTCTGCCATTTACTACCTGAACAAGAAATTCACCAGTTGCGCTCTGGCTTGGGTAGCCAAACATCTTCGCCAGTATATGATTCGTCACACTACTTGGTTAATCTCCAAAATGGATCCAATCAAGTACGTCTTTGAAAAGCCTGCTCTCACGGGAAGGATTGCCCGTTGGCAGATGCTACTATCAGAATACGACATCGAGTACCACGCTCAGAAAGCTGTTAAAGGGAGTATTTTAGCCGATCATTTGGCTCATCAACCGATTGACGATCAAGAATCAATCGAGTTTTACTTCCCAGACGAAGATGTCATGTATTTGAAAATGAAAGACTGCGATGAACCGCTACCCAATAAAGGGCCAGAACTAGGTTCCCAATAGGGACTTATTTTTTACGGAGCTGTCAACCATTACGGAAACGAAATTGGGGCAATCATCATAACCCCTCAGGGCACCCATATTCCTTTCACTGCCAGACTTAAGTTCAAGTGCACGAACAACGAGGCCAAATACGAAGCTGTATCATGGGCGATCGACTTAAGGATAAAAAACTTGGACGTATATGGCGACTCAGCTCTGGTCATCAATCATATCAAAGGAGATTGGAACACATACCAATCAGGACTGATTCCTTACAAAGATTACGCGAGAAGGTTGTTACCCTTCTTCAACATAATCGAGTTTCATCACATCCCTCTTGATGAGAATCACATGGCTGATGCATTAGCCACACTCTCTTCCATGATTAGCGTAGGTCAATGGACTGACCTACCTAAGATCGACATAATGCGCCTTGAAAGGCCCGCTTACATCTTCACGATTGAAGCAGTCATAGATGACAAACCTTGGTATCACGATATCAAATGCTTCCTTCAGAAACAAGAGTACCCACCTGGGGCATCCAGGAAAGACAGAAAGACCCTCAGAAGTCTGGCTGGCAGCTTCTTTCTGAGCGGTGATACACTCTACAAGAGAAATGTCTACATGGTCTTGCTCTGATGTGTAGACAGACCAGAAGCAGACATGCTGATAAAAGAAATTCACGGAGGATCCTTTGGTACTCATGCCAACAGACACACAATGGCGAGAAAAATTTTGAGAGCAAGGTACTACTTGTTGGCCATGGAATCCGACTGCTACAAGTACATGAGGAAGTGTCACAAGTGTCAGATATACTCAGACAAAATCCATGTATCGCCAACGCATCTCAAAGTTTTCTCTTCCCCATGGCCTTTTTCCATATGGGGAATCGACATGATTGGCATGATTGAACCTAAAGCTTCAAACGGACATCGGTTCATCCTGATCGCCATTGACTACTTCACCAAGTGGGTCAAAGTCGCGTCATTCGCCAATGTAACCCGACAAGTGGTGGTCCGATTTATCAAAAACAATATCATCTGCCGTTATGGTGTTCTGAGCCATATCATTACTGATAATGGATCTAACTTAAACAATAAGATGATGAAAGAGTTATGCACAGAGTTCAAGATCGAACACCATAACTCATCTCCCTACCGACCCAAGATGAACGGAGTGGTAGAAGCGGCTAACAAGAACATTAAGAAGATCGTTCAAAAGATGGTTGTAACCTATAAAGATTGGCACGAGATGCTACCCTTTGCTCTTCACTGTTATCGCACATCTGTCAGCACTTCAACAGGGGCAACCCATTTCTCTATATTATATGGCATGGAAGCAGTGCTCCCAATAGAAGTAGAGATCCCATCAATCCGGGTATTGATGGAAGCTAAGCTTACAGAAGCTGAATGGTGTCAAAGTCGACACGAAAAACCCAATCTGATAGAAGAGAAATGAATAACGGCACTATGCCACGGTTAGTTGTATCAGCAAAGAATGAAGAAGGCGTTTGACAAAAAGGTCTGACCTCGCGTCTTCAGAAAAGGAGACCTTATGCTCAAGAAGATACAATCATTCCTCACTGATTCTCGGGGCAAATGGACTCCGAATTATGACGGCCCCTATGTGGTCAAGAAAACTTTCTCAGGCGGCGCCTTGAGACTTGCAACCATGGACGGAGAGGAATTTGCCTACCCCACAAATGTTGACGTAGTCAAGAAATACTTCGTCTAAACCAAAAAAAAAAAGAAAAAAAACGTCTCGGTGGATTGAAAACCCGAAAGGGCAGTCCAGGAAAAAATTAGAGACATAATCAAAAATCATCCCGGTGGATTGGAAATCTCAAAGTAAAATCCAGGCAAAAGTCATGGATTTATGGCAAGTAACTACGTCCAACAGAGACAAATCCCTCTGCGGCAGTCATGCCATTCATCAGAAAACTCCCGTCAAGGTCATCTTCGACAGAAGCTCAAGATGCCCAGAATTCAAAGTTGGTAGAAGGATAGTGGTCGTTATGTTTCAACGTAGCCCTTTTCCCTTAAATTACCATTTTCTAAACTTTGCAAATACTCTATGGAATCAGTGTTTGGCTGATTGCCATCCTATTAATAAAATTTGAGCCCTTGTGCTTTTGTTTGCAATTCTTATTTATTTTAGCTTTACAGAATGACATTTTTAACATGATTAACGATTCTTGAAATAAAGCTAAAATGAATTTACTTGATAAAACTTTTCTGCTTTTAAAATAAAGATGGCAATTTCTTTTGACCGTTGAACATCGAAAGAACATCGATCGCTTTTCTAGAAGTAATCGAACCTCAAAGTGTAGAATCAAAGTACTCCTTCTAAACCAGGGCACCTGAACGAAGGATCAATTGTGTTAGAGACCATGTTTCATCTGACACCCTCGACAGAGTTCTTACCTCCTAAGCCCGACCAACGGTTGTCCCCGCAGGGACTATCTCTCCTAAGCAAGGCAGAATTGCTATCTCGAACCAGCGGTACTTCTTCGTCCCAACTGTGGCCGAGTATCCAGTCGTGTTCATCTACTAGTCTATGTGTCACATCAGTTTTGTCAGCATAGACATACATACATCATGCATTATTGATTTACATTCGCATTCATATTGCATCACTATCACTCTAGTCGGTCTTATTCCCTAGTGATAAACGTCCTCTCAATCGAGTTGTCAGTTCTTTCCTCGTCAGGAAATGTTGCGTCTGAACTATCTCTCTCCTCCAGTTTATTTCTGGGTTAGAATCGACCTTTGACCACTTTGATAACTTGAACCTCTGAAAGGCCAGAGAAACCTCAGCTAACATCACTCTTCGCCAGTGAAGATGATGTCTTCGCTTTCCCGGATTAAGGAAAATCCCGGGGAAAGCCCCTCAACCGAGGACTCTCAGCAGCACATTGGCTCTTCTCTCCAGAAAGTCAATGTTAACAAAGTCATCGGCACCTCAAAATTGAATCACATCATATGGCATTTCTCCGAGAAGATCTCCGAGAAAAGTATGATATAATATCCCCAAGCGGAAGCAGTCTCTCAAGAGACTTGCCTTCCCCAGTAGAGTCAACAAATGGCATCTCCAATGGAGAAGTTTGTGCACCTCTACAATCAAAACTTTTTCCATCAAATGGCATCTCCCCAGGAAAATTCGGCGAGAAGTTTGAGAAAAACCGCTAGGAATAGCGTCCCTTGTCAAGAAAGTTTATTGATAAAAGAAACTGAGACCAGTTCCTTGGTAGGAAACCAGGATCGAGGGGAAGTTTATATCAGAAACTGAGACCAGTTCCTTGGTAAGAAACCAAGATCGCGGGGAAGTTTGTTTCAAAAACTAAGACCAGATCCTTGGTAGGAAACCAGGATCGAGGGGAAGTTTACATCAGAAACTGAGACCAGTTCCTTGGTAGGAAACCAGGATCGAGGGGAAGTTTACATCAGAAGCTGAGACCAGTTCCTTGGTAGGAAACCAGGATCGAGGGGAGGTTCTACCTTTTCTAAGTATCAACGCTTAGCAAAAGAAGATGGATGCGCAAGCGGCCATTCATAACCACCATCAAAATTTCGGGTATTCCGATATTTAATCATCTTGCACCCCGAATGCCCGAATACCTTCGTCATTCACACCTTCGGGTCCAAGAAGATTAAATAGGAGCATCTGTCATACCCCAAATTTTGACCACTAAGATTTCCCATCATTGTGTAAATCATCACCACAATATGGATGAACCAACATGCCTCAGTCAATCTCCTCAAAGGTTATTGAGCATGCACTACAAACAAAAATTAGGGTTTCAAGCCCTCTCAGAGATTTAGACAAAGGATCAATCAAGAATTGACATGATCTTCAACTTGTCTAACCTCTAAAATATCCCCAATGGATCAAGAGGACTCGTACTTCAAGGATTAAGCACAAGGCTGCTCCCTTCTAGGTGGATCAAGCCTCAAGATCGCCAATATCACCAAATTAGAGTTTGGTCGACCAGGGCCTCCAGATGGAAATTTTCCTCTGGGCATGAGCCAATGCTTCAAAGCATAACCTAAAATACTCAATGGAACCTCATGGACCAAATCATCAAGTCAATTTGGCTTTAGGGGATGCATTCATAAAAAATCAGGAATTAGGGTTTCTTGACCTAATTCACCCCTAAGTTGACTTTTGGGACAAATCATGAGCCAAGACCTCAAGGGAACATTTGAGGGTCTCCAATACACTACATTGATCCATTTTCAACAATGGATTGATCCAGGAAGCTTGATCAACAAGTTTCAATTTCATCTGAACCACAGTTAGGGTTTTGCGGGAAAAGTCAACTGTAGCTTTGACTTTTGACCAGGACATTCTCCCAAACCCTAGGACATGATCCAATACACCCTATAACACCTACAAAATCAATCCATCATGTTTGATTTAGGTCAAGGACTTGATTTCACAGAGGATCGCACAGTTTGGAATTCATCTGACAAAAAGTCAACTATGCATAAAAGTCAACTTTGACTTTTTGAGATTTTTCACAATTATGGTTTTTTGACCCTAAAATGATGTTAATGTGTGATTAGAATCATCATTCATTAAGAAAAATCAAGAAAAGTGGGATAACTTGTAAAAGGGGTAACCATAAAAAACTTAGAAATTTTCTAAGTTATGGAATAAAGTGGCAAGGGTACCAACTTTGGAGGATCATAACTCCTAAACCACAAGGCCATTTTTCCCCATTCAAAGCTTCAACTACACCTAATTCTAATTCATCATGGATTTTGAGTTATAGAATGATCAAAATCATAAAAAATGAAAATGTCACTTTTTTCCAACACTTAGTGAAATTTTCACTAAGTCAGAATCTACCTTCACTTTTTTCCAAATGTATAGGGATTTTTCACTTGGATCCAAAAAGTATCAAAACCAACTATGATTAAACAGTTGTTGTATCATATAAGGGCTTCCCAA
Source organism: Lathyrus tuberosus (assembly GCA_022829125.1). Lineage (NCBI taxonomy): Eukaryota > Viridiplantae > Streptophyta > Magnoliopsida > Fabales > Fabaceae > Lathyrus > Lathyrus tuberosus. The sequence goes on along the minus strand of JALAZF010000201.1, from coordinate 8,849,323 downwards.
AATGGCCAAGAACTCCATCAAAATCCACTTGAGCCATGAGATATGACAATGACAATATGCCTTGCTGAAAACTGTCAAGGCAAGGCAGATTTGTGCATTTTGCTCGATTTGCCCAAATTTTGCAAAGAGCAAGCAAATCTATCCATCTGAACACCTCAAGGGGGGGACCAAGGAGGAACCAACTCTGATCCCAAGCCTCCCAAGTCTTTGGAACCAAAAATAGCATGCTAAACCTATAAATGCCTAAAAGAGGGACAAGACTCCAATTTTGGATTGGAGAATTTAATGGATGCACCAAGGTGGCATGGACTGAGCCATTCCCAACTGAATTTAGTCAAGACTTATCCAAGACCAAGGGAACCAGCAGCCTGTGCCCTAACCTCTAGTCATTGGCAAGAGGAGACTTGGATTCTCATTGCTCAACATTGGCCAAACCTATGCAGCAGTTGCCATTCACTATTCCTTGCAAAACAAACTTGCTTTACTATAAATAGAGCTCATTTGTGATCAGTTTGAGTACACCAAAGCCATCAAACAGATGCTTTCCTCAAAATCTCTTCTTTCACTCCAAATTTGCATTCCAAAGCAAGTCACTATCGGGTTTTGAGTTTGAGAGCAATTCCAATCAAACCAATCACCCACACACCTCACATACATCATATAGAAGTGATCCAAACACTCACATAACATCTGGAACACCAAAATCACATAATCATCAGCCAATTGCTCAAGCCTTTGACAGATTTGCTATTAGGGTACCATCTCAAGTTTCAGATCATTTCCATTCACTCCAAGCATCCAGACACACTCCATGGCACCTAGGGAAGCTATCCAGATCATTGGAACCTAGCTGTAACACCTCTAACCCAAAACACGATCACCAGCTGCAAGAGGTGAGCATGAGCTCTTCTAACTCTATGATCCATGCATATTTTACTGCACAATAATTTTGCCATATGTTCATAATCATGCATAGAGTGTTTACCCTCAATCAATTACTTTGTTTGAATCTTGTATGGAATTTCTGAACCTTCATGCATAATTTAGGGTTCTTGAGGTTTCTCTTTGATTTCTTATTCCATGCTTAAAATAAATGAAATTAAAGACCATATACATGATCGTGAGGTTGAAACGAACAGATTAATATGTAGATTGCATGATATAATCAAGTATTCAGTGAGATTGGATAGAAAACGCAAATCTGCAGAAACAGAGGAAGGGCGCGTGTTCTTGCCATGTTCTTGGCGCCCTTTTTCAAATATTTGAATATTTGAATTTTGTGATTTTATTTAATTGATTCAAAAATTAATTTCTCTCTGAGTTTTGTTGATTTTGAGTTGATTCTTTTTTTAATAATTCACAAAAATGTTAAAATATTTAATTTTACCAAAAATCCCAAAAAAATATTATTTGTTTCATATAATTGATATTTTTGCAAAGAATTAATATTTTAATTGTTTTTGACATTTAAAATATTTTTCCCTTCTTGATTTTTGCAAATTTTAATGATTTCTAATCATTTTTTAGGTCAAAACTTGATTTTTGAAACATTAATCCAAGATCACAATTTGTTTTCCACATGTTAAACAATTTTGATCATTTTAATTGAATTTTTTATTCAATTAAAATACATTTGGAAAACAAATTAGGGTTTTGATTAATTCAACCCTCATCAAACCTTTTAAAAATCTCTTTGGGCCTCTAATAGAGTGTAAGTTCCAACCCTTTTTGTACATAAACCATTTGTGGGCCTCACTTATTATATAAGTCCCTTTGTACATTTTCAATAAACGGCGTGATCGTCGCCTTTTCAACAAATCATCTGGGCCTCTCCTCGAGCTGTAAGCCCCACTTTTTCTTTTAAAATAATCTTTTTGGGTCTCTAATAGAGTGTAAGACCCAACCCCTTTTGAAAACCAAAATGATTTGGGCCTCAGTCATTGTATAAGACCCACTGTGTTTTCAAAAACCTCGACGCGATTGCCGTTTTCAAACAAATAACCTTGGGCCTCTAATAGAGTGTAAGACCCAATCCCCTTTTAACCAAAAACAATTTTGGGCCTCGGATATTGTATAAGTCCCTCTGCGTTAAAAGAAAATCTCGGCGCGATCGCCAGTTCAAAAATTAAATTACCTGGGCCTACCCTCGTGTTATAAGCCCCATTTCTTTTCTTTAAAACCTTTGGGCCTCTTGAGAGAGTGTAAGACCCATCCCTTTGTATAGAAAACCTTTTTGGGCCTCAATCACTTATATAAGTCCCTCTGTATAAATTCAAACAACAGTTCAATCACTGATAAAACCTTGGGCCTCTCCTTGAGCTGTAAGCCCCAAAAAATCTTTTCAAAGCACTTTCTCCTTTGATTTTGAATATAATATTGTTATCAAAGCTTTCTTTGTTGAACAACTAACCAAACAGCATGGAAGCTCTACAACCGAGTAAGTGTTTACCCGCTTTCATATATATATATATATATAACTGTATTGTGGGGCTGCTCACTGTAAGTCTTCTTTCACATACTTTATATACCGTGTAATACTAGTATAGCTATTTAGAGTCTTCCCCGGCAACTACGTCTAGCACTAAGTGGAGCCCCGTTGATCACTCTTAGAAATAGACAAGACTAGATCCCCTATAGGAGCACCAGATACAGTCTTCTCTTCGGTTGTCCTCTGTAGAAATTGTCAAAGAAACTCTAACTCCCCAGAGATTATCTTTTCTCCGTGAATGGCATCTCTTGAGTTTCTTCCAAATTCTCAAACTTTCCTGGCTTGATCTATTCTCTGTGAATAGCCTGTCTTGAACTTCTCGGGGTTTGGGGACCCACAGGCTTCTTAATAGTATTCCCGCGTCCTCTTGGGCGTTGTACAAGGACCCGTCGGCTTCTTAGAAGTTTTCACAGCCTCCTCTTAGGCTTTGTATAATGATTCTTCCTCAGCGAAGATAGCCTCCTCTTGGGCTTCGTACAAATTATCCCTTCGGCTTCTTAAAAGTTTTTCTGCCTTCTCTTGGGCTTTGTACAAATTGTCCCGACGGCCTCTTAAAGAAACTAGGAACAGAAACTAGTCATCTTAATAGAACAGTCTTTCAAAAGAGTCTAGACCTTCATCCCTTAACCTTCTAGCCTTCATTCAGGCATCATACAACATGCCTTCGCTATCTGAGAATCTACTTCTCAAAGACCAGTAGACTTGAATGGTCTCAATACCCTTTGAATTTCTCATTTCCTTAAAGAACAGGAAATAACCCTGATCTTTTGATCAGTACCAAAGTACAACCCCACCTGGAATCAGTCTCTTTATAAGAACTAATTTTCTCTGCCCTGTCACTCAACTGAAACAGTCACCAACCTCTTTAGCCTCTATCTCGGGCTTCGTACGAGATACAAAAACACTCTCTTGTTGAGTATAAAAGATCCTCTTGTTGGGTCAACACACCTTTTGGCCTCCTCTTGGGCTTTGTACAATGATTCTCCCCAAACTATCTTGTTGAGTATAAAAGACTCTCTTGTTAAGTCAAACCCCTCTTTTAGCCTCCGTTTTAGGCTTCGTATAAGACAGATAAAAACACTCTCTTGTTGAGTATAAAAGACTCTCTTGTTGAGTCAATCACCTGGTCAAGACTCTCTTGTTGAGTCGATCACAAACCATTTTAGCCTCTATCTCGGGCTTTGTACGAGATCCAAAATCACTCTCTTGTTGAGTATAAAAGACTCTCTTGTTGAGGCAATCTCATTTTAGCCTCCATCTCGGTCTTCGTACGAGATATAAATCACTCTCTGGTTGAGTATAAAAGGCTCTCTTGTTGAGTCAAACCACTTTCAGCCTCCATCTCGGGCTTCGTACGAGATAGAAAACACTCTCCTGTTGAGTATAAAAGACTCTCTCATTGAGTCAAACAACCTCCGGACTCTCTTGTTGAGTCAATCATCTGTTCAAGACTCTCTTGTTGAGTCAAAACCCTTTTGCCTCTATCTCGGGCTTCGTACGTGACACATAAAAACACCCCCTTTGTTGGGTCAATAGCCTCCTCTTAGGCTTTGTATAAAGAAAACCTCGGTTGAGTCAATCAACCTTTTAGCATCAAAGTTGTGCCTCGCCACAGTATACAAACATCAATAACTCCTCTTTAGAGATGACAAATTCTCTCTCATACAAACTCTTCAGCTTCACATCTTGGGCTTTGAACAAGATACAAACCGCTTTTAGATTCATGTCTTGGGCTTTGAACAAGACACCAAAACAACCTTTTCCCTCCCATAGAATAGGAGGAACTACGATCGATCTGATTTCCCTGTTTCGTTAAACGGGAATACGTAGGCATAAGATTGAAAAATCTTAGCGAGCACACTAATAAAAAAACCCAAAATCCCATACCTTCACACATCAATCGAAAAACATCAGTCCTAACATCCTCACAAATGATCCAGACATTCTGATTTTTAAATAAAATAAACCGAAGAAGGGCCCATATCTTAATCGCATCTGTAACCTAACAGACCGCTGTTCAAACTCAGTATGCAAGCAGGGTTAATTGGAGACATCTATTTCCCTTCCTTAGCCAGCTTCAATAGGATAAAAAATGAATCGACCTGTAGTACCCCAGAGTGGCAGTGCTTAAGAACCACGTTCAAAAATCGCTTGCTACATGTGCAAGACAGACAAAATATTTCTCCGGAAAAATCAAGCTTTTAGCCTCCTCTTAGGATTTGTATAATGATATCCCCAAAGAGTAAACTCTTTTAGCCTCAATCTTGGGTTTTGTGCAAAACAGATAAACACTTTCTTGTTGAATCAGTCTTTTCCAGCCTTCTCTTAGGCTTTGTATAAGGACTTCCTTAGTGGAGTCAATCAATCTTTTTGCTTCAACCTTGGGCTTTGATCATGGCACACAAAAATCAACATCCCCTCAGAGGAAATCAAAATCTCTCTATAGGAAGTCATTTCTCTGTATATCACATATAAAAATAGACATCTAAATCAAACCCTAATCCCAGATAACTGCTATAAGTGGCACACTTGTTGATTCAAATATCCAAGCTGTTGTCCATCTTTTATCCTGGTAAAATCCTCTCTTTCATCTAATTATTGTAAGCGGCAAGCCTCTGGATTATTTACATCCACGCCACTGTCCCTCTCTTAGCATGAGAAAATCCTAAGGAAAAATGTCATTGCTCTACACTGAGTTAAAGTTTTCTCCTTCAGGACAAATCCCCTATAAAGGAAATTATGGCATTGCTAGATTTTCATATCCCAGTTAAAGTAACCCTCCTTTATAAACAGTCACCCAACAGTTGTGATAAACAGACGAGATGTCTCCCTTTAGAGATGACAAATTCTCTCTCAATCAAACCTTTTAGCTTCAATCTTGGGCTTTGAACAAGACACAAATATACTTTTTTAGCTTCAATCTTTGGCTTTAAACAAGACACCAAAACATCATCTTTTTCCTCCCATAGAATAGGAGGAACTACGAATGCTCTGATTTCCCTGTTTTCTTTAAACGAGAATACGTAGGCATAAGATTGCGAAATCTTAGCGAGCATACCAATCAAAAACTCTAGGTCCAGTACCTTCACACTAATCAAAACTTAAGACAAGTACCTCACCAAAACATCGAAAAACCCTAAATCAACAATAACTCTCTCTCTCAAACACTCCCAAAGGAGAAACTTTCCCAACCCACGATAGACAAACACCAGTAATTAGAAAACAGTGTAGAAATTGCTAACAACCTGTGGATAACCACATATAGGATGGGTAATTGACAACTCCCCATTGTATAACCTGACCCTGGACCCCCCAATCTCTTTAAGCGTTTGTTCAGTTAAACATTCGCGTGCAAGGTTAGTTTTAGATAGCTTCCCTTTCCTTTCCAGCTTCACGGGATAAATAAGAAATAGAAAGTAGCACCCCACTCCTCCTCATTGTGAGGAGAAGACCCCTCTGCGATAAGGTGGTCGCGTCACCGACAAAAATCGCACGCTACACCTGGCATTTGGGTTGAATACCATATTCCTAAGGATTGGTTATTTCGACCCATATTTACCCCAGATCCTGACCCTTGTAAAGGTGATGATATTACGGGTTATGAATACACTAGGGTGCATTTTGTAAGTTTTCCATCATCGAGGTTGGCATTCCATATGGCGGGTCTCGACTAGGCAAAGGCACAGAAAATCCAGGGGGGGAAATGGTTGGAAGTTAGCATTTCCCACTGGTGGGGGAGTCCTTGGTGGACCCCTTGACCCAACATAACTCAGAATAGGCTGAGTATGGGTGACCGAATGTGTTGGTGTTGAACTTACCATAGACAGTATAGTTTCAGATACGGACGCAGGAACCGTGGGTCCTCAAGTCGAAGACCCTGAGATTGGTTCTGCATTTACACCAGACATAGTTCGAGGATTCGAACTATTTGGATGATTAGTACTTGCCATTTTCCTCGTATATTTTCTTCTTGGTCTATCTTCGTTTGCGGTGGCTACTTTTCCACTTCTAAATAACATACAATAAAGTATTTGACGCAGAAAAGATAATCAAAATATAGAATTTATAAGTTTCTTTTGAAAATACAAGAAATTCATTTAGCACGGTCCCGCTGGGCGTGCCAATTTGTTTACCGTGAAAATTGGTAAACAATCGCTGGTCCTTTAAGAACACAAAAGTTTTTAGTTGCTCCCTGGATCGACCAGATTGATCCTAGGACATGTGCTAATCGTTTTCTGTATAGATTTCTGGAAAATATCAAGAACACTCTGACAGTGTTCATAAGTAAAAAGGGTATATTTTGAGAAGTATGAAGTAAAACTAAAATGTAAAAGAGTTTCAAATTGAAAAGACTGGTAAAATGCAGAAGTTAACTTGTATGAATAAAGAGAGATTTTAATGAAAAACTTATTAATTTGCATTGAATTGTAAAAGTGGTGTTACATCAACATACATTCTCACACGCTCTTTTCTCTTCACACGGGTACTTTGAGCACACTGAGTATTTGTATATAATTGAACACACCCAATCCTAACATAGAACTCACTATTTATGACAATAAAAAATAACTGTCATTCACGGCCTATAAACTAAAATACGACAAGTGTCGCTCTGCATGTCTTCGCTTCTTGGATATACGCCACATGTCTTTCTTTAGAAACAGACAAGAACAACTATTCCCTCCTATTTTTGAATTTAAGTCTTCGCGTCGAAGTACCCTCAGTAGTACTTTCGTCGACTAATATCCCCTAAGTTTGGAAATATTTCAAAGTCCACAACTTAGTTTCTCTCTTACGCAAGGACATCCTTCTGACCCAAACTTTCAGCATTCCAATTCTGGTCGAAAATTTCTACTTTCCTTAAAGGACTCTTGTGCCTTAGATTAATCCCCTGTGTAATACCCCAAAATTTGCTCTCCCTCTTTGTCATCATAGCATGGCATTATCATTTATCATATCATATCCACCTCATTAACATTACATTGCATTTAACATAGAAAAATGAAGCATATCATCCTTCTTACCATCAGGGCATGTAATCAGGTGGAAGGTGGACAATCAAGGGATCATTCAAAGCACAAAAAGGTTAATCAAGTTCCCTCAAGGCAAGCCAAGAGGTCTTTAATGTCTCATACCATCTCAATGGAACATCCACAACCTCAAGAATGAGAGATTCAATGGGAGATTGAAGCACTACATCTTTCACTATGCAAGAGGTTTAAAAACTGAAGGAAAACCCTCAAAAGAGATAGCTCATTGATCCAAAATCATCCTCAAATGGTATATCTCATCATCCTTTAAGAGGATACACAACATACTCTGAGGAATTTGAAATTGAAGACTGCACATTTTTCTCCTAGGAGGTGGGCACCAAAACTAGGGTTTCCCATTAAATCAGGGAATCTTTGATTTTTTGGACAAAACTTGATGTCATGGTATTCTACATGTTCTTAAGTGTATGTGTATGGAAAATTGCCTCTCAATTGGTTTTGGAAGTGTTTCAATTGGAAGAAAGATCAGAAATCAGGAAAATTGGGGCCAAGTCAAATAATCAGAGGAAAAAGTCAACTCTTGACTTTTTGAGGCCAAATTCATAAAATTCATGCTATATGTGTCCAATGTGAAAAATTTGATCAAGAAACTCCAAAGGAATCATGAAAAAATCAAGAGGTGGAAAGTTGCCATTTTTGGAAGAAGAAGGGTTACTAAAAATAGCAAGTTTTGGCCATTTTGCATCAGAGTTTGAACCAAGGCCATTTAAAATTGAAGCACCAAATGAAAATTCCACTCGGCCACAACAAAAGATCTTGTTTTAAGCTTCACATCCATATGTGGAACATCTCTATTGGATAAAAATTGAGTGAGATATGATTGATCAAAGTTTGAGCAAAGTAGGTTCAAAACTAGGTCATGACCAAGATTTTCAGGGCACGCGCGCAGTCATTTTAACAAACATGTGGTGGGCCAAATGTCCACTCATTTTTCTCATGGTTAAAGGCCTCAAATGAAAAATCTTTCAACATGAAAGTTGTTCCTCTATGTGAGATCTTTAAGATTGGTGTTCATGTTTTTTTCATTTGATCAAAGGTCAAGAAGTTATGTTGAGTCCAAGTTATGATGATCTTGCTGAAAATCCATGCCAGGTACACCTTGCCAACCAACCTCATTTCCTCGTCCATAACTAGCTTCCAAACCTTTGTGTTTCAGGTCATGTTTCAACCTTTCCCAAGCATTATGTCAACTCATTTTTCATACCAAAGTTGTTCTAATATGTTCCCTCTTTTCATTGATTCCAAAACCATACAGTTTCATGCCATGAACATAGAGAATTCCATTCTCAAACACCCACTGTTACAATGTTGACTTGCTGCATAATTTTGGTTCAAGCACACATCAAATACATGACAGAAGTTGTATGTTTGCTTCCTTATTGAGACCAACACATGCCTGCACTCTTTACACACTTGCTCGAGTCATACATGAAAAGGGAAAGGTTGGAAGCTTGCTATAGAAGTTTAGCAGCAAGAACATGGTAACACATTATGAACCAGCCACACCATATCATGACTCTCCCTAACTAACTTGACTCAGTTAGTTAGGGATGACTCACTTAACTCCACATAACTCAGTTAACTCACTCATTAAACCATGGTTAGAGTTTACTATAAAACCAAACCTCACTCTCTAATTTCATTTTGAGCTTCATTCTTCCACATTCTCTCCAAAAACTCTCTCTGCTCTACTCTCAACATCACCATTGCAAGGAATCTTCGAGTTCACATTGTTCATCCTCCTCCTAAATCTTCTATGATTCTCTCTCAACTTCACCAAAGAGCAACTGATTTTTGAGCTTGGATCTCATTTCTTCTCCACTGAATCATCATCTTCATGAAAGCCTTTATTTGGCCAAGTGAAGCTTAAGGAAGAAGCAAGCATTTCCTCTGGTTTTCTCAGACTCTACAAGAACTGCAAGATCAGGTTCCGAAGCTTACAAACTCTTCTCTCACGTTTACTTGTTTATTTTGTTGTTTTCATGATGATATGAGCTCACTAGGAGCATTTGAACTCTGGCTAGTTGATAGAGCTTCTTAGAAGCTTAGATCCAAAAACATAGGGCAATATGTTCGTGCTTGTTTCTTGCTATATGTGAATGGTTTGATGATTTCATTGATGGATTTGGAATGTACGTGATTTCCTCTTTATTTTGATGTATGCTACGTGATTTTTTGGATGGTTTGGAAGTTGCAGTTGCCGGAGAATGGCCGGAGAAGGTGACCGGAGGTCCCTCTCCGGCCGGTGAGGGTTTGAATTAGGGTTTAGTGCATTTTAAGTCGTGACCGTTGGATGTGTGTGATCGTGTGGCTACTATGTTGACAGCTCATTAAAATTCACGTGCAAGCCATGTGCCTTATTTCTGATTTTACTTAAACATTGTGTGATGCAGTACATGATAATTTGTGTGTGACCTCATGCGCGCGTGTTGGATCTGTGTACTTTGACTTTTGTTTGACTATGACTTAATCTGATGGCTTGGATTGCTTTGACTATGTTGACTGAAGAACATGCTAGTTATGGTGTTTTGCGCGCTTATTGGACCTAAGCCAGATTGATATTCACACCCCCTTGTTTAAGGCCCAATGTAATTTGAACTGAGTAACTACTAGTCACGCACCCCCATTCCTTTTTGCATTGAATTTTATTTTTCCATTTTTCCACACGTTTGCTTTTTAATTTTTAAAAATACTAAATAGAATCATAAAATTCCACAAAAATTCATGAGTGTCATTACAACATTTAGAAAATTTTTGGTGATTTTATTTTCTGATTTTATGACCTTTTTACCCCTGTTCTATATTTTTCCTTGAATTTCTTTGATGTGCATTCTTAATATGGTACATGATCTTGTTTAATTTTGTTCTTGATCATTAAAAATTGTTTTGATGCTCTTCTTTTTCCATTGAGTCATTAGCATCTTGAGGTATGTTAATTGATTTTTATTTGATTTTTTAGGTCATTTTATGGCATGTTTGGTGTTCACTTTTGTGCTACTTTGTATGATATGGCTATTTGACCTAAGTGCATTGTTGGACCTCATTTTGCCTTGGTTCCTTGCATGCTACTTTGATATGTGATTCATCTCTGATTAGTGAACTTCAATACCATGTTTTCATAATTTTCATGAGGCCATTTGACTTTTGTTTGATGCATTTCATTTAAAGCATTATAACATGTCATATCATTGTAATCTTTTGTGCATGTTTACATGTTTTCTTTTGTGTATACTTGCATGATCATTTGCCTATTTGGTGAGATACACTCTTGACATTGTAGGTAATTGGTACATATTATATGTCATCCTTGCATGTTGACTTTCATTTAAACCTTGTGCACCTTTAACATGTGGTGTTTGTACTTGTGTTTTCTGTTGAACTTCCATTTCAATCCTACTTCTTCTATCACTTCTTAAATGCTTTGATGTGTCACGCATGAATACTTATGAGATGTTTGTGAATCTTTTTTTCATTTCATTTCAATTCTGATCCATGGATTACATGTTCCATTTATGCACATTTCTTCTTTTTCCTTTCATCTTTCATTCTCCCTTTTCTTATGATATCATGTTCTAATGTCATGGATGATGTTTGTTGCCTATCCACTTGAGTTTGCTTGATAGTAATCATTGGTTTCCTATATGATGTACATTCTGGTTGTGGCTCTAGGATTTGGTTTCTCATTTAATTCTTTTGAGTTTTATGGTGCATTACATGTTCTTTTACTTCTTATACTTCTTATACATGTTTACTAACCATGTAGGGGCTTTGGTAAGTTGCAATTGAGTGTGGATAAGGAATCCACATTCAACTTATTTCCTTTCATCTCTTTTACAATTCCATTTTGTGTTTTGTTAAGCACTTACGTGCTTTCTTTTAACAACTCATCACCTTCCCCTTTTTGGATTATAATTCATCTTCTACTTTAGAAGTGAATTGTGTAATTCACCCTTTCTTTAGACTTTAGGTTGGAACCTCACAAACCATTAGGATCACTCCCTTTAATCTTCAATTAGGATTGAGTCTTAGTTCATATAGATTTTTACCTTTTCTCCTCTCTTGAGTCTCTCTCCTCATCTCTCAAAGAAAATCCAAAACATCTAATAAAGGTAAGCATTTATTGCATTTAGGCCTTTCATATAAAGAAAAGATTATAAAGGGGTTTTCTCTTATAATCTTAGAATGTATAGCATTATAGCCCATCTTGGGTCAATGTGTTAAACATTCGATCTTGTATGAGGGACTTAAATGCAATACCTGTTGAAGGTGCAAATAATAAAAAACACTTCTTCATTTCATAATCAACAAAAACACTTAATAAACACAAGTATGCTAGTGTGTTTGAACCTTGACGATTGGAACTAAGTGTGGGGGTCTTCTTCGCTCTTAGTGTGTCTTCTTGCTCATTCCATCTTGGAATGTGAGAATGTACACATTCCAATGACTAAGATTCAGATACACTGTCATATGCAAACAAACAAATGAAAAAACTTTCAAAAGACAAAAACAAACAATAACGTATTTCCTTTGGGAATTCTTGTCTCACCTCATTCACTCTCAACGTATGAACGCGCCTCTACTCGTTCTCTTGTAAGATGGTAACGCACTCGGGCCAGTGAGCCTGCAACACCTGAGCTAGAACGTAAGCCGTTCTCTAAAAAAACATAAACGATCCATCCCTAGTGAGGGGAACTACGTTGCTCTGATTCTCATGCTCCCGATGAGATACGTAGGCAGTGGGGTAGGGCCCATGCGAGCACTGCTTTTATTTTCCCTACATTTATTTCTCGTTCCTTTTCCATTCTTTCTCTTTTCTTTCTTTCAGTTCCTCTTCCAGTATCCTTTTCTATCACCCTTTGATCGAGACAAGCAAGCGTGGATCCCATCGGGTACGATGGACGCGAGGGGGTGCTAATACCTTCCTCTCGTGTAACCGACTCCCGAACCCATTCTCTTGGTCGCAAGACCTTGCTCTTTCCTTTCCCTTCAGGTTTATGCAGTGTTTCCTTTCCCTCTCTTGGGATAAATACACATTGCTGGCGACTCTGTTTTGTGCCACTTTCGCGTTTGTACTAGGATGAAAATCCCGGGAGCGACAGCTGGCGACTCTGCTGGGGAAAGATTGACCTATTGCTGGTCCATCCTAAGCGAGTCAATCCTAACGCTTGTCTGTTTTTCTTTCTTTGGGTGTTTATTGTTGTGCTGTATTTACCATTTTTTTGTATGGTTATTTACTGCCTTACTGCACATTATTGTATTTACTGCACTTTAGCATTACGTATCATATATTATATTGTGTTACACTGTTTTGTCTGTTTGGCGGGATGGGATTTCTGAGAGATAAGCCCATTACACAGGCTTGAGGATACACTTAGAATTAGAGTGGAGAGTAGTGGGACCTACGTGCCGTTTGGAGTGCGTTGGGTGTTCACGAAATTCACAGCTAGACGAGGCTATCTTGGGACACGTCGTGGCATGCGCATCTTGCGTATTCCAGGATGTAGATCTAGAGAGCTGTCGACTCTAGTGACCGATCATGAGGACCTTAGTGGAAACATCCCTCTTTAGTGGTGACAGTGGCAGACCACATTCTGTGGCAAACCCATTCGCACCCGAGGGCCCACTTTGGAACTTGCATAGGATGACTTTTATTTTCTAAGGGGAGTCAGTGGACGACCTCTTTGATTGGCATAGCATTGTATCCTACGGGCTGAATGTGCTATGGCTTCTCAAACCTCCGAAGCTGACAAGCCTTATTTTCTAAGAACCACATGTGAGTATGGGCAGGATGTTTACAGGTTTGCAGGAAACCCAGCCTCCTACCTACCTTACTTGTGATTCTATGATGATTTCAGACATTGTATCCTATGACAGTGATTTAAGTGTTCATCTCAAATATTGCCAGATTCAGTACAGAGACACAGTGCACATAGTTCAATACAGACACAGACACTTGATCACATGCCCTTTTGCATTGCATTATCATATCATAACAGTTATGTTTGTCATTTTCAGGTGCATAATACATTTCTGATTCCAATCCATGGGTTCAACAGAGATCGTTGCCGAGAGAAAGAACAATGTGTCTTACAAGTTTCCAGATCCTGTTTTGGATTCATTGCTCAAAGTTATAGATATGGCTGGTCCGGGTATTCTTGATAGGTTTCAGAAGAGCTACGGGAATTTGGTTGGGATGGTCCGTACAATCACCAAGTATGAACATGATGCTTTGCACACTCTGCTGCAGTTCTACGAGCCTTCGTTGAGATGCTTTCTTTTTTCAGATTACATTTTGATGCCAACACTGGAAGAATTCTCATTTATTTTGGGAATTCCGATCACGCCGGCAATACCATTCTTCTCTGGTAGTTCTCCCAGCGTAAAAGAAATTGCTGCTGCGTTACAAATGGATCAGGCAGTGGTAAAGAGTGGTGTGAGCAGTAAAAATGGAGTTAGCGGATTTCATTTAGAATTTCTGTCTGGACAAGCCCAAGAGGCTGCAAGTGCTAAAAATTGGACGGTTTACAATTCCATTCTGGCTCTCTGCATATATGGCCTAGTTTTCTTTCCCAATCAGCAAGACTTTGTGGATATGCAAGCAACGAGAGTTTTCGTCCTTAAAAATCCAGTCCCTACTTTGTTAGGAGATTTTTATCATTCCGTGCACTATAAGAATGAGAAAAGGAGGGGAGGATCTGTTAGTTGTTGTACTCCACTGCTGAGTCATTGGTTTTTCAAACATTTGCCTCAGACAGGTGCCTTTGTGGAAACCAAAGATGTGGCGAAATGGTCTAAACGATTGATGGGTTTAACTGCTGATAACATTGTATGGTTTGACCACCGGTTATTGAGAATAGAGCTTGTCACAAGATGCGGAAATTTTCCAAATGTGCCTTTGATTGGCAAAAAAGGAGGGATCAATTATAATCCAGTTTTGGCCATCCGACAGTTTGGGTATGCTTCCAGGGATCCTCCTACAGAGCAAGATGTGGAAGAATCTTTATTCTTTACAGGAACTAAAGATGCGAAGGTGGTAGAAGTAGTGAATGCTTGGAAAGATAAGCACAAAATTGGAAAAGCAGTTTTCGGGAAAGGAGATTGTAGGTCTTATCCTGAATATGACAGGTGGATTGAGACGAAAGTAAAGGAATTGCTTTTACCCTTTTCAAGGGGACCTCTTTTATGTTCAGTACAGCCAGAACAACCCACCATGGTGGCTATTGAAGAATGTGAGAAGTGGAAGAAAATGGTCAGAGAGCTGCAGATAGAAAATTCTGGAATGAGCAGATGTCTTCAGAAAGCTCTAGCTGACAACAAAGAGTTGGAAAAGAGAGCCTTGAAAGCGGAAAAAACCTTGGCTGACAAAGAGGAAGATTTTGATGACAGAGCTCGGTACTTTCAGAAACTTACTTTGGGAGCAGATGACACTAGTCAAGCTCACAAGATTACAAAACAGGCTTTAGCCCGAAGCAAGGATTCATTAGCTCAACTTCGTCAAGCTTGGGATGAAGTCAGAATTGAAAATGCCGAGTTAAAGGATCAGTCGAAGACTAAAGACGAGGAGCTTAAAAAGGCACATGAGCAGAGGAGAAAGTATCGGGAAAGTCTCGATAAAAGTCAAGAACAGTTAGAAGAAGCTAGAAGCCAGCTGAAAAATACCAAGAAAGAGCTTGAAGAAGCCATGATAGAAAGAGAGATACTCAAGACGCAAGCTGGCATAAAGAGACACAAAGGAATGCATGATGACGAAGCTCTTATGCTGCATATGGGTTCTTTAACTGAAGCTCTTGAGAAAAGGGATGTCTTGATCAAAGAAATGATTGAAAAGCCGAATCACCAGCGTACCCGTATACTTTTTGAGGAAGTCAAGTATTCAAGTGATAAGCTGAAGGATGTGGAATTGTCAGACTGATGTTCTTTTCCCTGTATTTTGTTGTTAATGGTTACCATCAGGCTTGTTGATGGATCCATTTTTCCCTTGTATTGCATTTCCTTTCTTAAATGTACTTGAATACTTCGTTGAATGAGTATGAGCAGTTTTATTCAGAATTATTCCTTATCAGATAGCCGCACACAAGCACATGACCACGATACGTCTCTTTATATCACGATTTTTGGTCTTCAGATTTCTGTGGTTGGATTGGAATCAGGGTATAAAATCACCTAGGAAATGACAAACATGGCACTGCATGGCATTGCATATCATTTTGCATTTTTGTTACTTGCTTTTCAGGTACTCGTTGCAGGGTCTCTAACCTTTATTTGGTTTCAGGCAGTATAGCGGAGAATCATATTCACCGATATTCGACGCGAAGAAATCAAGTAAGAATCATGGATCAAGTGCAAAGTGATTTGGCCGAAATGAGGGCGCGTATGGACCAGTTTATGACCCTCATGACTGGCATGGCGCAAAATCAGGAGAGATTGAGGCTTCTGGTCGAGCGTTCAGACAATGGGCCCGAAGGTGATCAGCATGACAATTCACAGGGACATGGCATCCCTCCTCCCGGTGGCAACCTTCCTCCTGGTGGTAACAATCGGGGTAATGGAAATGGTAGGCATGCTGGTGTTACTCTTGAAGATACTCTGGAAGACCAATTTACTCTGCTGGATGCTGATGTGGGTAATCAAGGTGATCGAAGGTATGATGAGTTAGCAGAAAAGATCAGGGCCATAGAATGCAAGAACTCTATGGGTATTGAAGTTACCAGCTTGGGGCTGGTCTCAGGAGTCAGAATTCCCCCTAAATTCAAACCTCCTACTTTTGATAAGTATCACGGCAATGCGTGTCCCCAAACGCATCTTCAAGCTTATTTTGGGAAGATTTCAGCCCATACGGATGACGAGAAGCTATGGATGCACTATTTTCAGGACAGTCTGGCTGGGGCGTCCTTGACCTGGTATATGAAGTTGAATAGAGCTGCTGTGAAGAGTTGGAAAGATCTGGCAGAGGCGTTCCTGAAGCAATACCAGTATAATATTGACATGGCGTCCAACCGCACTCAATTGCAGGGGTTGTCACAAAATGCCAAGGAGAGTTTCAAAGAATATGCACAGAGGTGGAGGGAAATGGCTGCCCAGGTTCAACCTCCCTTGTCAGACAGAGAAATGGCGGATATGTTTATGGGCACCTTGCAAGGGGCCTATCTTGATAGATTAGCTGCTTGTCCGTCAACTGGATTTGCTGATATTGTGATTGCGGGAGAAAGAATAGAAAGTCTGTTAAAGCTTGGAAAGATCCAGGATGTGAGTGGGGCTGGCTCTTCGGGGACGAAGAAACCGTTTGCTGGTAACCAGAAAAGAAGAGAAGGTGATACGAATGCTGTGTTTAGAGGACGAGGCAGAGGGCGTTCTCAAGCTTATTATCAGGTAGATGCTGTAACAATCCCCACACCGCCTGTTCAGAAACAACAACCCCAACAACAAGTTCAACAGCAACAACCTTTTTTCCAGCAAAGGTCTAGGCAGAGGGATCGTAAGATGGATCCTCTCCCTATGACTTATGCCGCGCTGTTGCCCCGGTTACTCGAGTTAAAGTTGGTAGAACTCCGTACTATGAAAGCTCCGGTTGCTGGAAACCTGCCACCTAACTTTGATGCTAATGCTCGTTGTGAGTTCCACTCAGGTGCTCAGGGGCACTCCATTGAAAAATGCTGGGCTTTCCATCATAAAGTACAAGATTTGATTGATGCTAAAGCCATCAATTTCTCTCCCGCTCCTAATATTACTCAGCATCCCATGCCTGATCATAGTACAGCCAATGTATATGCTATTGAAGATGGGAGGAGATTGAATTTGGTGGTAGATATCCATCAAGTGAAAACTTCTTTGTTGGTTGTAAAAGATCGTTAATTGAAGGGACAGGTGTTCCCGGGCTGTAATCAAGATTGTTCCGAGTGTATGAATCAGGAGAATGGCTGTAATAAGTTGAAGGTGGGTTTACAGAATCTGATCGATGAAGGATGCCTACAGTTCGACAGAGTCGTGAAAGACACTGATGAGGTATCAACCGTGACCATCTATTACACTCCCGCTGAGATTCAAATGCCGGTCAGTGCAGTTCCCGTGGCAAGTGTTGCGCCAGAAAGGTCCAGTCCTGTCACTATCACGGTGCCAGGACCAATTCCGTTCACGTCTACGAAGGCTATCCCATGGCACTATGGGGCAGATGTATATTACGAAGGTAAAAAGCAGGAAGTTGAGTCGTCAGTCAGCCCAAATATTGATAACGTAGGGGGTGTAGGGGGCTTTACAAGGAGTGGAAGGTTGTTCGCTCCCCAAACCTTGAGAAGTGATAAAGAGGCAGAAGCCGCAGCAAAGGCTAAAGGTAAACAGGTGGTTGAAAATGCGCCTACACCTGAAGCAGAGACAAAGATTACTTTTGATAAGGAAATGGAAGAATTTATGAAGATAATCAAGAAAAGCGATTATAAGATTGTGGACCAATTGAATCAGACCCCTTCAAAGATTTCAATCTTGTCACTATTGATGTGCTCTGATGCGCATCGGCAGGCGTTGTTGAAAGTGTTGAAGAGTGCATACGTGCCAGAAGAAATTACTGTTAATCAGCTCGAGGGCGTAATCTCCAATGTTAATGTTAGCCATGGCTTGGGCTTTACAAGTAGAGATTTGACTGTTGAAGGAAGAAACCATAATAAGGCTTTGCATATCACAATGGAGTGTAAGGGCGCAGTGTTATCTCATGTACTGGTAGACACTGGTTCATCACTCAATGTCTTGCCCAAGAAGGCATTAATGAAGCTGGAAGTTGATGGTTTGATCTTAAGGCCTAGTGAATTGGTGGTCAGAGCATTCGATGGAACTAGACGATCTGTGTTTGGTGAGGTGGAATTACCCGTACAAATTGGACCACAGGTATTCAAATCCACGTTCCATGTCATGGACATACAACCTGCATATAGCTGCCTGTTGGGACGCCCTTGGATTCACGGAGCAGGGGCTGTTACTTCCACTTTACACCAAAAGTTAAAGTATGAGTTTGAAGGGCAGGTTGTGACGGTTTGCGGTGAAGAAGACATCTTTGTGAGTCACTTGTCCACATTCAAGTACATTGAAATGGATGGGGAAATTCATGAGATGTTGTGCCAATCATTTGAAGCAGTCAATATTGACGATGCACCTGAGTCTTCTTCTGTACCAATTGGGGCCGGTACCTCCATTTCATCTTACAAAAAAGCTGTCGAAGTCGTTAGGGCAGGCAACGCCCAAGGTTGGGGCAGGTTGATAGAGACCCCAATGAAGGAAGACAAATTTGGTATTGGTTACCATCCCTCTACAACTTCAGATGCGGGGAGCAGGGGACCCATTACTTTCAATAGTGGGGGAATTATCTACATGGACCAGTCTTGTGCAGCCACAGAGGATAGTGTTGACAGTAATTATGACCTGGACAACTGGGTACGCCCTCATGCTCCGGGACAACAAGTGCAAAACTGGTCCGTTGAAGAAGTCATCCGGGTTACTCTTCAGACAGAGTAATTTTTCTTTGTTTTTTTTCTAACCATAATGCATGTCAAAATCTTGCGCTCTGCCCAAGGCGTATAGATTCATTTGTAGGGCCACCATGGTTGCATTTGCAATGTTTAATCATTAATAAAGGACGTTTTGCAATCAAATTTTGTTCTCTGTCTTTCAGTTTTTATTTTTGCACAAAAAAATAAAATGGCAATGTTTCATTTTCTTTTGTTTTGCTTAAAAATAAATTCTAAAATAAGGCACGAACCCGTTCATGCAGACTTGATCCTCCGGATACCACTGATAACGATTTTGATATGACTATGTATGACTTTGACAATCCGATTTATCAAGCTGAAGAAAGGGATGAGAAAGATTGTGAACTCTCTGAAGAACTGGCCAGATTGTTGAAACAAGAGGAAAGGGTCATCCAGCCTCACCAGGAGACTGTAGAAATCATCAATATTGGTTCCAAGGATGCCAAGAAAGAGATCAGGATTGGTGCCAGCTTGCAAGCAGACGTGAAGAAAACTTTGACTGAAATGTTGCGCGAGTATGTTGACATCTTCGCCTGGTCGTATCAAGACATGCCGGGGTTGGATACGGATATTGTCGTGCACAGGCTGCCATTAAGAGAAGAATGCCCGCCAGTTAAGCAGAAACTTCGTCGGACTCACCCCGACATGGCTTTAAAGATCAAGGAGGAAGTCCAGAAGCAGTGGGATGCTGGTTTTCTTGCTGTGACAAAATATCCTCCGTGGGTAGCCAACATCGTGCTAGTACCGAAGAAAGATGGAAAAGTGAGAATGTGTGTGGATTATCGAGATCTTAATAAAGCTAGCCCGAAAGATGATTTTCCACTACCTCATATTGATGTGCTGGTCGATAATACAGCTCAATTTTCAGTGTTCTCCTTTATGGACGGGTTCTCCGGGTACAACCAGATCAAGATGGCACCTGAAGATATGGAGAAGACCACGTTCATTACTCCGTGGGGTACATATTGTTATAAAGTAATGCCTTTCGGGTTGAAAAACGCAGGGGCAACGTACCAGCGGGCGATGGTGACATTGTTTCATGACTTGATTCATAAGGAGATCGAATGTTATGTAGATGATATGATTGCCAAGTCGAGAACAGAAGAGGAACATCTGGTTAACCTGAAAAAGCTGTTTGAAAGGTTGAGAAAGTTTCGTTTGAGATTAAATCCAAACAAGTGCACGTTTGGGGTGCGTTCTGAAAAGTTACTGGGTTTCATCGTGAGCGAAAGAGGAATCGAGGTTGATCCTGCCAAGGTGAAAGCAATACAAGAAATGCCTGAACCGAGAACAGAAAAAGAGGTTCGTGGTTTCTTGGGTAGATTGAACTACATTGCAAGGTTCATATCTCACCTAACAGCCACGTGTGAACCAATATTTAAATTGTTAAGGAAAGATCAAACGGTCAGGTGGAATGACGATTGCCAATTGGCATTCGATAAGATAAAAGAATACTTGCAGGAACCTCCGATTCTAATGCCTCCAGTTGAAGGGAGACCGCTGATAATGTATCTGACAGTGCTTGAAGGTTCCATGGGTTGTGTTCTCGGTCAACATGACGAGACAGGTAGGAAGGAGCATGCTATCTACTACCTGAGCAAAAAGTTCAATGATTGTGAGTCCCGATACTCAATGCTTGAAAAGACATGTTGTGCGCTTGCATGGGCCGCTAAGCGATTGAGGCAATATATGGTTAGGCACACGACCTTGTTGATTTCAAAAATGGATCCTATCAAGTACATTTTCGAGAAACCAGCATTGACAGGCAGAGTTGCACGGTGGCAAATGGTCTTGACAGAGTATGATATTCAGTACACTTCATAAAAGGCCATCAAAGGAAGTATCCTGTCCGACTATCTTGCGCAACAGCCGATTGATGATTACCAACCCATGAAATTTGACTTCCCTGATGAAGACATCATGTTTCTCAAAGCTAAAGACTGCGAGGAACCACTCCCGGAGGAGGGGCCAGACCCTGAGTCCAAATGGAGTCTGATGTTTGATGGGGCTGTCAATATGAATGGATGCGGAGTTGGAGCAGTTCTTATCACGCCGGAAGGTGTTCATATGCCTTTCACTGCACGAATAACTTTCGGATGCACCAACAATGAAGCAGAGTACGAAGCTTGTATAATGGGGATCGAGGAGGCGGTGAATCTACGGATTAAAACCCTTGATATATTCGGTGATTCAGCTTTGGTAATCAATCAAGTGAAAGGGAGTTGGTACACGCACCAAGCAAATCTAATGCCGTATAGAGATTATACAAGGAGATTGCTGACATTTTTCACAACAGTAAAACTGTACCATATTCCTCGAGATGAGAATAGGTTCGCTGATGCCTTGGCCACTTTTTCTTCCATGATCAAGGTGCAAGGATGGAACCATGTACCTAAGATTGAGGTATCCCGCCTTGACAGACCAGCATTTGTGTTTGCGGTCGATGCAGCGTCTGATGACAAGCCATGGTTTCATGACATTAAGTGTTTCTTGAAAAGTCAAGAGTACCCGCCCGGGGCATCGTCCAAAGACAGGAAGACGTTGAGAAGGTTAACTGGTAGTTTCTTCTTGAACAAAGATGGCGTGCTGTATAAAAGAAATTTTGACACGGTCCTGCTTAGATGTGTGGATAAACATGAAGCAGACTTGTTGATGATTGAAGTGCACGAAGGCTTTTTCGGTACCCATGCTGGAGGACATGCAATGGCTAAAAAGTTGTTAAGATCGGGATATTATTGGTTGACTATGGAGTCAGATTGTTGCAAATATGCCCGCAAATGCCATAAATGCCAGATCTATGCAGATAAGGTGCATGTGCCTCCAAATCCGTTGAGTATCATGTCGTCGCCTTGGCCGTTTGCCATGTGGGGCATTGATATGATCGGAAAGATTGAGCCTACAGCTTCCAATGGTCATCGTTTCATCTTGGTGGCAATTGATTACTTCACCAAATGGGTTGAAGCCGCATCCTATGCCAATGTTACAAAACAAGTGGTCGCTCGTTTCTTAAAACGGGATATCATTTGCCGATATGGAGTTCCCGAAATAATCATTACCGATAATGGCTCTAATTTGAATAATAAGATGATGGCTGAGTTATGCCGGGACTTCAAAATCGAACATCACAATTCTTCTCCGTACCGCCCAAAGATGAATGGCGCGGTCGAAGCGGCCAACAAAAATATCAAGAAGATTGTGCAGAAGATGGTTGTCACGTACAAAGATTGGCATGAGATGTTACCATTTGCTTTGCATGGGTATCGAACGTCGGTACGCACGTCCACTGGGGCAACCCCATTCTCACTTGTATATGGTATGGAGGCAGTGCTACCGGTTGAAGTAGAGATTCCGTCCCTCAGAGTTATGATGGATGTTAAGCTAGATGAAGCTGAATGGGTACGAGCCAGATTTGATCAGCTGAGCCTTATTGAGGAAAAGCGATTGGCGGCTGTATGTCATGGGCAATTATACCAGCGCAGAATGAAGCAGGCATTTGACCAAAAGGTACGTCCTCGGGTTTACAAAGTCGGAGATGTGGTACTCAAAAGGATCCTTCCTCCCAATACAGATCACAGGGGCAAATGGACTCCTAACTATGAAGGTCCATTCGTGGTTAAAAAGGTCTTTTCGGGCGGAGCCTTATTGCTTACAACCATGGATGGCGAAGACTTTTCATCCCCTGTCAACTCGGACGTAGTCAAAAAATACTTCGCATGAATAGACCCGCTGGATAATAAAAATAAAAAAATCCAGCCAAAAAAGGGCATCCCGGCGAACCAAAAACAGAATAAGGTTCGGGCAAAAATTAGGGATATAATTAAAAAAATTGTACACCCGGTAAGTTGAAAACCCGAAAGGGCAACTTAGGCAAAAAAGGGTATCCTGGTGGATCGAAAACCTGAAAGGGCGGTCCACACAAAAGAGGGATTTAAGCGAATGACTACAGTCTGAGTTATCTGTACCCATTACCGTTTGAACAACTGACATTCTGAAAGATAGGAATCGGTCTGATCATTCCTCAGAAGGCAAGGTCGGGGAGTTTTGAAGACATACTGGTCATAACAGAATGGAAACTCAGTGGAATTCCGTTTTCACATTGCCATTAGGATAGTTTCTTTTCTCAATTTTCAGCGATCACCTCTTTCCAGGGATTGCTTCCTGATGTAATTGCCTATTCTGGGCTCTCAGTCAATAAATTGAATTTCAATAAAAAGCTTTCTATTTTTGTTTTATTGCTTTGTTTGCAAAAACGTCCTAATTTTTGATAAAACATTGCATTTGAAAACATGGCGGCCTTGCAATAACATGCGCAGAAAAAACATTTGAAATTACTTTGAATGTTGAATACTCCTGGATGGTGGATTCTAGCCACGCAATATTCGGGGCATGTGGGCATATTCTTTTGTTGCAGGTAGCAGGTGCAGATGATTTTAAGCACAAGACCAGTAATAAATCACCCCACGCAAAAGACTGGGGCAATTACGGGTAAGGAGATCGGCGTTCATCGTTCGGTCGACGATTGTTCATAACGGGTCGATATTAGTGAATTAAGTTCAACTGGGTACCGTTGCATCTTATTAAGTCGATTCTCTCATACAGTACTTCCAACAGCTACAAGCTTTTCTGTGTCGATAACGGTCACAGGTTCCCCAAGAGAGTGGTCTCGTTGATACCGAAGCTGATGGTCATTATCCCCAGCGAAGTCGCAGGAGTTGGAAGAGGCTAAATCTTCTGTAAAATCCTCTTATGACATCCTCTTCGGGGGCAAATTGTTTGTTTCCCCAGCATGAAGTGTGGATCATCCCCAGTAGAGTTTGAGGACGTTTGGTCTTCTGTAAAATCCTCTCAAAAGGCATTCCCCAGCACGAGGCGCTTTAAAGCAGTTTTCTCCAGCAGAGTTTGTTATAAACTCGTCATCCCCAACGGAATTGTCTAAGGGAAAGCTCGCCTAACATGGGGCATTGTGGTACTTATCCTAAGCTCGACAGTCGTATTCCTTAGCAGACTACCGTGGATTTGCTTTGGATTTCCCCAGCAGATCTCTAAGGACTCCTTCCCAGCAAGTTGCAAGGAAATGTTCTAACCAGGATTCGCATGTCCCCGGCAGAGTAGCCTTGATCCCCAGCAAGATCGTAACTCTGGTAAGGATACCCCCACAGAGGTCAGCATCGAATCTTGTCAGCAATACTCCCCAGCTGAGTTGTTGTTCTCCCTGCAGAGGTTTATAAGATCGGCAGAATCTTTTCCTCCACAAGGATGGTACAGTCTTTCCCCAGCCGGGTCAGAAGGTGGATAACCCCTACAAAGGGTCTTGGATTAGATAGATCCCCAAGCAGAGTTTGTATGACTTTTCTTCCCTAGCAAGACGCCATGCAAAGAAATTCTCATCCCCAGCGGATTCGCTGTGACCAGAATTCATTCCCCCCAGCAGATGAAGTGATTACTGGCAGATTTATTATTCTTCAAGTCCAATTTATTTTTGGCAAACTTGATAATTCGAAGCAGACGGATTGTTCATTTATTCTCCAACAGAGATACTATCCTCTTAGGAACCTCTAAAGTCAAGTCATTGATCATTATTCCTCAGCAAAGTCGGCAGAGATGTCTGACACGGATGCAGAGTGCAATCCGGTATTGGGAAATTCTAAAAGTCCAACAGTGGATTGGCAAAAGTCCGTCTTCGGGTGGCAAAAGTCCAACAGTGGATTGGCAAAAGTCCGTCTTCGGGTGGAAAAAGTCCAACAGTGGATTGGCGAAAGGTCCATCTAAGGGTGGCATATTCTAAAAGTCCAACAGTGGATTCGCAAAAGTCCGTCTTCGGGTGGCAAAAGTCCAACAGTGGATTGGCAAAAGTCCGTCTTCGGGTGGCAAAAGTCCAACAGTGGATTGGCAAAAGTCCGTCTTCGGGTGGCAAAAGTCCAACAGTGGATAGGCAAAAGTCCATCTTCGGGTGGCACGAAGCTGCAAAGTCCACCAGTAGCGTGGCAGGCCAGTAGTCGTCTGGCGTCGTTCAAAAAGACATTATTAAAGTCCACCAGCAGTGTGGCAAGCCAGTAGTCGTCTGGCGTCGTTCAAAAAGACATTTCTAAAGTCCACCAGTAGCGTGGCAGGCCAGTAGTCGTCTGGAATTGCATAAAAGACGTTATTTAAAGTCCACCAGCAGTGTGGCAAGCCAGTAGTCGTCTGGTGTCGTTCAAAAGACAGTTTTCTCTGACAATGTTTCATTGAAGATTCCAGCTAGCAATGTCGGGGAAGTTTCTTCCTCATCATCCAGAGCAAATTTTTGGTTATATTTGGTATTCAATCGCTATATACCTTGAAAGTCCGAAAGCAGTCGCTTTCAGGCATTCAGGTCTACAGCGCTCGAATAGGGGCAGCTGTAATACCCCAAAATTTGCTCTCCCTCTTTGTCATCATAGCATGGCATTATCATTTATCATATCATATCCACCTCATTAACATTACATTGCATTTAACATAGAAAAATGAAGCATAGCATCCTTCTTACCATCAGGGCATGTGATCAGGTGGAAGGTGGACAATCAAGGGATCATTCAAAGCACAAAAAGGTCAATCAAGTGCCCTCAAGGCAATCCAAGAGGTCTTTCATGTCTCATACCATCTCAATGGAACATCCACAACCTCAAGAATGAGAGATTCAATGGGAGATTGAAGCACTACATCTTTCACTATGCAAGAGGTTCAAAAACTGAAGGAAAACCCTCAAAAGAGATAGCTCATTGATCCAAAATCATCCTCAAATGGTATATCTCATCATCCTTTAAGAGGATACACAACATACTCTGAGGAATTTGAAATTGAAGACTGCACATTTTTCTCCTAGGAGGTGGGCACCAAAACTAGGGTTTCCCATTAAATCAGGGAATCTTTGTTTTTTGGACAAAACTTGATGTCATGGTATTCTACATGTTCTTAAGTGTATGTGTATGGAAAATTGCCTCTCAATTGGTTTTGGAAGTGTTTCAATTGGAAGAAAGATCAGAAATCAGGAAAATTGGGGCCAAGTCAAATAATCAGAGGAAAAAGTCAACTCTTGACTTTTTGAGGCCAAATTCATAAAATTCATGCTATATGTGTCCAATGTGCAAAATTTGATCAAGAAACTCCAAAGGAATCATGAAAAAATCAAGAGGTGGAAAGTTGCCATTTTTGGAAGAAGAAGGGTTACTAAAAATAGCAAGTTTTGGCCATTTTGCATCAGAGTTTGAACCAAGGCCATTTAAAATTGAAGCACCAAATGAAAATTCCACTCGGCCACAACAAAAGATCTTGTTTTAAGCTTCACATCCATATGTGGAACATCTCTATTGGATTAAAATTGAGTGAGATATGATTGATCAAAGTTTGAGCAAAGTAGGTTCAAAACTAGGTCATGACCAAGATTTTCAGGGCACGCGCGCAGTCATTTTAACAAACATGTGGTGGGCCAAATGTCCACTCATTTTTCTCATGGTTAAAGGCCTCAAATGAAAAATCTTTCAACATGAAAGTTGTTCCTCTATGTGAGATCTTTAAGATTGGTGTTCATGTTTTTTTCATTTGATCAAAGGTCAAGAAGTTATGTTGAGTCCAAGTTGTGATGATCTTGCTGAAAATCCATGCCAGGTACACCTTGCCAACCAACCTCATTTCCTCGTCCATAACTAGCTTCCAAACCTTTGTGTTTCAGGTCATGTTTCAACCTTTCCCAAGCATTATGTCAACTCATTTTTCATACCAAAGTTGTTCTAATATGTTCCCTCTTTTCATTGATTCCAAAACCATACAGTTTCATGCCATGAACATAGAGAATTCCATTCTCAAACACCCACTGTTACAATGTTGACTTGCTGCATAATTTTGGTTCAAGCACACATCAAATACATGACAGAAGTTGTATGTTTGCTTCCTTATTGAGACCAACACATGCCTGCACTCTTTACACACTTGCTCGAGTCATACATGAAAAGGGAAAGGTTGGAAGCTTGCTATAGAAGTTTAGCAGCAAGAACATGGTAACACATTATGAACCAGCCACACCATATCATGACTCTCCCTAACTAACTTGACTCAGTTAGTTAGGGATGACTCACTTAACTCCACATAACTCAGTTAACTCACTCATTAAACCATGGTTAGAGTTTACTATAAAACCAAACCTCACTCTCTAATTTCATTTTGAGCTTCATTCTTCCACATTCTCTCCAAAAACTCTCTCTGCTCTACTCTCAACATCACCATTGCAAGGAATCTTCGAGTTCACATTGTTCATCCTCCTCCTAAATCTTCTATGATTCTCTCTCAACTTCACCAAAGAGCAACTGATTTTTGAGCTTGGATCTCATTTCTTCTCCACTGAATCATCATCTTCATCAAAGCCTTTATTTGGCCAAGTGAAGCTTAAGGAAGAAGCAAGCATTTCCTCTGGTTTTCTCAGACTCTACAAGAACTGCAAGATCAGGTTCCGAAGCTTACAAACTCTTCTCTCACGTTTACTTGTTTATTTTGTTGTTTTCATGATGATATGAGCTCACTAGGAGCATTTGAACTCTGGCTAGTTGATAGAGCTTCTTAGAAGCTTAGATCCAAAAACATAGGGAAATATGTTCGTGCTTGTTTCTTGCTATATGTGAATGGTTTGATGATTTCATTGATGGATTTGGAATGTACGTGATTTCCTCTTTATTTTGATGTATGCTACATGATTTTTTGGATGGTTTGGAAGTTGCAGTTGCCGGAGAATGGCCGGAGAAGGTGACCGGAGGTCCCTCTCCGGCCGGTGAGGGTTTGAATTAGGGTTTAGTGCATTTTAAGTCGTGACCGTTGGATGTGTGTGATCGTGTGGCTACTATGTTGACAGCACATTAAAATTCATGTGCAAGCCATGTGCCTTATTTCTGATTTTACTTAAACATTGTGTGATGCAGTACATGATAATTTGTGTGTGACCTCATGCGCGTGTGTTGGATCTGTGTACTTTGACTTTTGTTTGACTATGACTTAATCTGATGGCTTGGATTGCTTTGACTATGTTGACTGAAGAACATGCTAGTTATGGTGTTTTGCGCGCTTATTGGACCTAAGCCAGATTGATATTCACACCCCCTTGTTTAAGGCCCAATGTAATTTGAACTGAGTAACTACTAGTCACGCACCCCCATTCCTTTTTGCATTGAATTTTATTTTTCCATTTTTCCACACGTTTGCTTTTTAATTTTTAAAAATACTAAATAGCATCATAAAATTCCACAAAAATTCATGAGTGTCATTACAACATTTAGAAAATTTTTGGTGATTTTATTTTCTGATTTTATGACCTTTTTACCCCTGTTCTATATTTTTCCTTGAATTTATTTGATGTGCATTCTTAATATGGTACATGATCTTGTTTAATTTTGTTCTTGATCATTAAAAATTGTTTTGATGCTCTTCTTTTTGCATTGAGTCATTAGCATCTTGTGGAATGTTAATTGATTTTTATTTGATTTTTTAGGTCATTTTATGGCATGTTTGGTGTTCACTTTTGTGCTACTTTGTATGATATGGCTATTTGACCTAAGTGCATTGTTGGACCTCATTTTGCCTTGGTTCCTTGCATGCTACTTTGATATGTGATTCATCTCTGATTAGTGAACTTCAATACCATGTTTTCATAATTTTCATGAGGCCATTTGACTTTTGTTTGATGCATTTCATTTAAAGCATTATAACATGTCATATCATTGTAATCTTTTGTGCATGTTTACATGTTTTCTTTTGTGTATACTTGCATGATCATTTGCCTATTTGGTGAGCTACACTCTTGACATTGTAGGTCATTGGTACATATTATATGTCATCCTTGCATGTTGACTTTCATTTAAACCTTGTGCACCTTTAACATGTGGTGTTTGTACTTGTGTTTTCTGTTGAACTTCCATTTCAATCCTACTTCTTCTATCACTTCTTAAATGCTTTGATGTGTCACGCATGAATACTTATGAGATGTTTGTGAATCTTTTTTTCATTTCATTTCAATTCTGATCCATGGATTACATGTTCCATTTATGCACATTTCTTCTTTTTCCTTTCATCTTTCATTCTCCCTTTTCTTATGATATCATGTTCTAATGTCATGGATGATGTTTGTTGCCTATCCACTTGAGTTTGCTTGATAGTAATCATTGGTTTCCTATATGATGTACATTCTGGTTGTGGCTCTAGGATTTGGTTTCTCATTTAATTCTTTTGAGTTTTATGGTGCATTACATGTTCTTTTACTTCTTATACTTCTTATACATGTTTACTAACCATGTAGGGGCTTTGGTAAGTTGCAATTGAGTGTGGATAAGGAATCCACATTCAACTTATTTCCTTTCATCTCTTTTACAATTCCATTTTGTGTTTTGTTAAGCACTTACGTGCTTTCTTTTAACAACTCATCACCTTCCCCTTTTTGGATTATAATTCATCTTCTACTTTAGAAGTGAATTGTGTAATTCACCCTTTCTTTAGACTTTAGGTTGGAACCTCACAAACCATTAGGATCACTCCCTTTAATCTTCAATTAGGATTGAGTCTTAGTTCATATAGATTTTTACCTTTTCTCCTCTCTTGAGTCTCTCTCCTCATCTCTCAAAGAAAATCCAAAACATCTAATAAAGGTAAGCATTTATTGCATTTAGGCCTTTCATATAAAGAAAAGATTATAAAGGGGTTTTCTCTTATAATCTTAGAATGTATAGCATTATAGCCCATCTTGGGTCAATGTGTTAAACATTCGATCTTGTATGAGGGACTTAAATGCAATACCTGTTGAAGGTGCAAATAATAAAAAACACTTCTTCATTTCATAATCAACAAAAACACTTAATAAACACAAGTATGCTAGTGTGTTTGAACCTTGACGATTGGAACTAAGTGTGGGGGTCTTCTTCGCTCTTAGTGTGTCTTCTTGCTCATTCCATCTTGGAATGTGAGAATGTACACATTCCAATGACTAAGATTCAGATACACTGTCATATGCAAACAAACAAATGAAAAAACTTTCAAAAGACAAAAACAAACAATAACGTATTTCCTTTGGGAATTCTTGTCTCACCTCATTCACTCTCAACGTATGAACGCGCCTCTACTCGTTCTCTTGCAAGATGGTAACGCACTCGGGCCAGCGAGCCTGCAACACCTGAGCTAGAACGTAAGCCGTTCTCTAAAAAAACACAAACGATCCATCCCTAGTGAGGGGAACTACGTTGCTCTGATTCTCATGCTCCCGATGAGATACGTAGGCAGTGGGGTAGGGCCCATGCGAGCACTGCTTTTATTTTCCCTACATTTGTTTCTCGTTCCTTTTCCATTCTTTCTCTTTTCTTTCTTTCAGTTCCTCTTCCAGTATCCTTTTCTATCACCCTTTGATCGAGACAAGCAAGCGTGGATCCCATCGGGTACGATGGACGCGAGGGGGTGCTAATACCTTCCTCTCGCGTAACCGACTCCCGAACCCATTCTCTTGGTCGCAAGACCTTGCTCTTTCCTTTCCCTTCAGGTTTATGCGGTGTTTCCTTTCCCTCTCTTGGGATAAATACACATTGCTGGCGACTCTGTTTTGTGCCACTTTCGCGTTTGTACTAGGATGAAAATCCCGGGAGCGACAGCTGGCGACTCTGCTGGGGAAAGATTGACCTATTGCTGGTCCATCCTAAGCGAGTCAATCCTAACGCTTGTCTGTTTTTCTTTCTTTGGGTGTTTATTGTTGTGCTGTATTTACCATTTTTTTGTATGGTTATTTACTGCCTTACTGCACATTACTGTATTTACTGCACTTTAGCATTACGTATCATATATTATATTGTGTTACACTGTTTTGTCTGTTTGGCGGGATGGGATTTCTGAGAGATAAGCCCATTACACAGGCTTGAGGATACACTTAGAATTAGAGTGGAGAGTAGTGGGACCTACGTGCCGTTTGGAGTGCGTTGGGTGTTCACGAAATTCACAGCTAGACGAGGCTATCTTGGGACACGTCGTGGCATGCGCATCTTGCGTATTCCAGGATGTAGATCTAGAGAGCTGTCGACTCTAGTGACCGATCATGAGGACCTTAGTGGAAACATCCCTCTTTAGTGGTGACAGTGGCAGACCACATTCTGTGGCAAACCCATTCGCACCCGAGGGCCCACTTTGGAACTTGCATAGGATGACTTTTATTTTCTAAGGGGAGTCAGTGGATGACCTCTTTGATTGGCATAGCATTGTATCCTACGGGCTGAATGTGCTATGGCTTCTCAAACCTCCGAAGCTGACAAGCCTTATTTTCTAAGAACCACATGTGAGTATGGGCAGGATGTTTACAGGTTTGCAGGAAACCCAGCCTCCTACCTACCTTACTTGTGATTCTATGATGATTTCAGACATTGTATCCTATGACAGTGATTTAAGTGTTCATCTCAAATATTGCCAGATTCAGTACAGAGACACAGTGCACACAGTTCAATACAGACACAGACACTTGATCACATGCCCTTTTGCATTGCATTATCATATCATAATAGTTATGTTTGTCATTTTTAGGTGCATAATACATTTCTGATTCCAATCCATGGGTTCAACAGAGATCGTTGCCGAGAGAAAGAACAATGTGTCTTACAAGTTTCCAGATCCTGTTTTGGATTCATTGCTCAAAGTTATAGATATGGCTGGTCCGGGTATTCTTGATAGGTTTCAGAAGAGCTACGGGAATTTGGTTGGGATGGTCCGTACAATCACCAAGTATGAACATGATGCTTTGCACACTCTGCTGCAGTTCTACGAGCCTTCGTTGAGATGCTTTCTTTTTTCAGATTACATTTTGATGCCAACACTGGAAGAATTCTCATTTATTTTGGGAATTCCGATCACGCCGGCAATACCATTCTTCTCTGGTAGTTCTCCCAGCGTAAAAGAAATTGCTGCTGCGTTACAAATGGATCAGGCAGTGGTAAAGAGTGGTGTGAGCAGTAAAAATGGAGTTAGCGGATTTCATTTAGAATTTCTGTCTGGACAAGCCCAAGAGGCTGCAAGTGCTAAAAATTGGACGGTTTACAATTCCATTCTGGCTCTCTGCATATATGGCCTAGTTTTCTTTCCCAATCAGCAAGACTTTGTGGATATGCAAGCAACGAGAGTTTTCGTCCTTAAAAATCCAGTCCCTACTTTGTTAGGAGATTTTTATCATTCCGTGCACTATAAGAATGAGAAAAGGAGGGGAGGATCTGTTAGTTGTTGTACTCCACTACTGAGTCATTGGTTTTTCAAACATTTGCCTCAGACAGGTGCCTTTGTGGAAACCAAAGATGTGGCGAAATGGTCTAAACGATTGATGGGTTTAACTGCTGATAACATTGTATGGTTTGACCACCGGTTATTGAGAATAGAGCTTGTCACAAGATGCGGAAATTTTCCAAATGTGCCTTTGATTGGCAGAAAAGGAGGGATCAATTATAATCCAGTTTTGGCCATCCGACAGTTTGGGTATGCTTCTAGGGATCCTCCTACAGAGCAAGATGTGGAAGAATCTTTATTCTTTACAGGAACTAAAGATGCGAAGGTGGTAGAAGTAGTGAATGCTTGGAAAGATAAGCACAAAATTGGAAAAGCAGTTTTCGGGAAAGGAGATTGTAGGTCTTATCCTGAATATGACAGGTGGATTGAGACGAAAGTAAAGGAATTACTTTTACCCTTTTCAAGGGGACCTCTTTTATGTTCAGTACAGCCAGAACAACCCACCATGGTGGCTATTGAAGAATGTGAGAAGTGGAAGAAAATGGTCAGAGAGCTGCAGATAGAAAATTCTGGAATGAGCAGATGTCTTTAGAAAGCTCTATCTGACAACAAAGAGTTGGAAAAGAGAGCCTTGAAAGCGGAAAAAACCTTGGCTGACAAAGAGGAAGATTTTGATGACAGAGCTCGGTACTTTCGGAAACTTAATTTGGGAGCAGATGACACTAGTCAAGCTCACAAGATTACAAAACAGGCTTTAGCCCGAAGCAAGGATTCATTAGCTCAACTTCGTCAAGCTTGGGATGAAGTCAGAATTGAAAATGCCGAGTTAAAGGATCAGTCGAAGACTAAAGACGAGGAGCTTAAAAAGGCACATGAGCAGAGGAGAAAGTATCGGGAAAGTCTCGATAAAAGTCAAGAACAGTTAGAAGAAGCTAGAAGCCAGCTGAAAAATACCAAGAAAGAGCTTGAAGAAGCCATGATAGAAAGAGAGATACTCAAGACGCAAGCTGGCATAAAGAGACACAAAGGAATGCATGATGACGAAGCTCTTATGCTGCATATGGGTTCTTTAACTGAAGCTCTTGAGAAAAGGGATGTCTTGATCAAAGAAATGATTGAAAAGCCGAATCACCAGCGTACCCGTATACTTTTTGAGGAAGTCAAGTATTCAAGTGATAAGCTGAAGGATGTGGAATTGTCAGACTGATGTTCTTTTCCCTGTATTTTGTTGTTAATGGTTACCATCAGGCTTGTTGATGGATCCATTTTTCCCTTGTATTGCATTTGCTTTCTTAAATGTACTTGAATACTTCGTTGAATGAGTATGAGCAGTTTTATTCAGAATTATTCCTTATCAGATAGCCGCACACAAGCACATGACCACGATACGTCTCTTTATATCACGATTTCTGCTCTTCAGATTTCTGTGGTTGGATTGGAATCAGGGTATAAAAGCACCTAGGAAATGACAAACATGGCACTGCATGGCATTGCATATCATTTTGCATTTTTGTTACTTGCTTTTCAGGTACTCGTTGCAGGGTCTCTAACCTTTATTTGGTTTCAGGCAGTATAGCGGAGAATCATATTCACCGATATTCGACGCGAAGAAATCAAGTAAGAATCATGGATCAAGTGCAAAGTGATTTGGCCGAAATGAGGGCGCGTATGGACCAGTTTATGACCCTCATGACTGGCATGGCGCAAAATCAGGAGAGATTGAGGCTTCTGGTCGAGCGTCCAGACAATGGGCCCGAAGGTGATCAGCATGACAATTCACAGGGACATGGCATCCCTCCTCCCGGTGGCAACCTTCCTCCTGGTGGTAACAATCGGGGTAATGGAAATGGTAGGCATGCTGGTGTTACTCTTGAAGATACTCTGGAAGACCAATTTACTCTGCTGGATGTTGATGTGGGTAATCAAGGTGATCGAAGGTATGATGAGTTAGCAGAAAAGATCAGGGCCATAGAATGCAAGAACTCTATGGGTATTGATGTTACCAGCGTGGGGCTGGTCTCAGGAGTCAGAATTCCCCCTAAATTCAAACCTCCTACTTTTGATAAGTATCACGGCAATGCGTGTCCCCAAACGCATCTTCAAGCTTATTTTGGGAAGATTTCAGCCCATACGGATGACGAGAAGCTATGGATGCACTATTTTCAGGACAGTCTGGCTGGGGCGTCCTTGACCTGGTATATGAAGTTGAATAGAGCTGTTGTGAAGAATTGGAAAGATCTGGCAGAGGCGTTCCTGAAGCAATACCAGTATAATATTGACATGGCGCCCAACCGCACTCAATTGCAGGGGTTGTCACAAAATGCCAAGGAGAGTTTCAAAGAATATGCACAGAGGTGGAGGGAAATGGCTGCCCAGGTTCAACCTCCCTTGTCAGACAGAGAAATGGCGGATATGTTTATGGGCACCTTGCAAGGGGCCTATCTTGATAGATTAGCTGCTTGTCCGTCAACTGGATTTGCTGATATTGTGATTGCGGGAGAAAGAATAGAAAGTCTGTTAAAGCTTGGAAAGATCCAGGATGTGAGTGGGGCTGGCTCTTCGGGGACGAAGAAACCGTTTGCTGGTAACCAGAAAAGAAGAGAAGGTGATACGAATGTTGTGTTTAGAGGACGAGGCAGAGGGCGTTCTCAAGCTTATTATCAGGTAGATGCTGTAACAATCCCCACACCGCCTGTTCAGAAACAACAACCCCAACAACAAGTTCAACAGCAACAACCTTTTTTCCAGCAAAGGTCTAGGCAGAGGGATCGTAAGATGGATCCTCTCCCTATGACTTATGCCGCGCTGTTGCCCCGGTTACTCGAGTTAAAGTTGGTAGAACTCCGTACTATGAAAGCTCCGGTTGCTGGAAACCTGCCACCTAACTTCGATGCTAATGCTCGTTGTGAGTTCCACTCAGGTGCTCAGGGGCACTCCATTGAAAAATGTTGGGCTTTCCATCATAAAGTACAAGATTTGATTGATGCTAAAGCCATCAATTTCTCTCCCGCTCCTAATATTACTCAGCATCCCATGCCTGATCATAGTACAGCCAATGTATATGCTATTGAAGATGGGAGGAGATTGAATTTGGTGGTAGATATCCATCAAGTGAAAACTTCTTTGTTGGTTGTAAAAGATCGTTTATTGAAGGGACAGGTGTTCCCGGGCTGTAATCAAGATTGTTCCGAGTGTATGAATCAGGAGAATGGCTGTAATAAGTTGAAGGTGGGTTTACAGAATCTGATCGATGAAGGATGCCTACAGTTCGACAGAGTCGTGAAAGACACTGATGAGGTATCAACCGTGACCATCTATTACACTCCCGCTGAGATTCAAATGCAGGTCAGTGCAGTTCCCGTGGCAAGTGTTGCGCCAGAAAGGTCCAGTCCTGTCACTATCACGGTGCCAGGACCAATTCCGTTCACGTCTACGAAGGCTATCCCATGGCACTATGGAGCAGATGTATATTACGAAGGTAAAAAGCAGGAAGTTGAGTCGTCAGTCAGCCCAAATATTGATAACGTAGGGGGTGTAAGGGGCTTTACAAGGAGTGGAAGGTTGTTCGCTCCCCAAACCTTGAGAAGTGATAAAGAGGCAGAAGCCGCAGCAAAGGCTAAAGGTAAACAGGTGGTTGAAAATGCGCCTACACCTGAAGCAGAGACAAAGATTACTTTTGATAAGGAAATGGAAGAATTTATGAAGATAATCAAGAAAAGCGATTATAAGATTGTGGACCAATTGAATCAGACCCCTTCAAAGATTTCAATCTTGTCACTATTGATGTGCTCTGATGCGCATCGGCAGGCGTTGTTGAAAGTGTTGAAGAGTGCATACGTGCCACAAGAAATTACTGTTAATCAGCTCGAGGGCGTAATATCCAATGTTAATGTTAGCCATGGCTTGGGCTTTACAAGTAGAGATTTGACTGTTGAAGGAAGAAACCATAATAAGGCTTTGCATATCACAATGGAGTGTAAGGGCGCAGTGTTATCTCATGTACTGGTAGACACTGGTTCATCACTCAATGTCTTGCCCAAGAAGGCATTAATGAAGCTGGAAGTTGATGGTTTGATCTTAAGGCCTAGTGAATTGGTGGTCAGAGCATTCGATGGAACTAGACGATCTGTGTTTGGTGAGGTGGAATTGCCCGTACAAATTGGACCACAGGTATTCAAATCCACGTTCCATGTCATGGACATACAACCTGCATATAGCTGCCTGTTGGGACGCCCTTGGATTCACGGAGCAGGGGCTGTTACTTCCACTTTACACCAAAAGTTAAAGTATGAGTTTGAAGGGCAGGTTGTGACGGTTTGCGGTGAAGAAGACATCTTTGTGAGTCACTTGTCCACATTCAAGTACATTGAAATGGATGGGGAAATTCATGAGATGCTGTGCCAATCATTTGAAGCAGTCAATATTGACGATGCACCTGAGTCTTCTTCTGTACCAATTGGGGCCGGTACCTCCATTTCATCTTACAAACAAGCTGTCGAAGTCGTCAGGGCAGGCAACGCCCAAGGTTGGGGCAGGTTGATAGAGACCCCAATGAAGGAAGACAAATTTGGTATTGGTTACCATCCCTCTACAACTTCAGATGCGGGGAGCAGGGGACCCATTACTTTCAATAGTGGGGGAATTATCTACATGGACCAGTCTTGTGCAGCCACAGAGGATAGTGTTGACAGTAATTGTGACCTGGACAACTGGGTACGCCCTCATGCTCCGGGACAACAAGTGCAAAACTGGTCCGTTGAAGAAGTCATCCGGGTTACTCTTCAGACAGAGTAATTTTTCTTTGTTTTTTTTCTAACCATAATGCATGTCAAAATCTTGCGCTCTGCCCAAGGCGTATAGATTCATTTGTAGGGCCACCATGGTTGCATTTGCAATGTTTAATCATTAATAAAGGACGTTTTGCAATCAAATTTTGTTCTCTGTCTTTCAGTTTTTATTTTTGCACAAAAAAATAAAATGGCAATGTTTCATTTTCTTTTGTTTTGCTTAAAAATAAATTCTAAAATAAGGCACGAACCCGTTCATGCAGACTTGATCCTCCGGATACCACTGATAACGATTTTGATATGACTATGTATGACTTTGACAATCCGATTTATCAAGCTGAAGAAAGGGATGAGAAAGATTGTGAACTCTCTGAAGAACTGGCCAGATTGTTGAAACAAGAGGAAAGGGTCATCCAGCCTCACCAGGAGACTGTAGAAATCATCAATATTGGTTCCAAGGATGCCAAGAAAGAGATCAGGATTGGTGCCAGCTTGCAAGCAGACGTGAAGAAAACTTTGACTGAAATGTTGCGCGAGTATGTTGACATCTTCGCCTGGTCGTATCAAGACATGCCGGGGTTGGATACGGATATTGTCGTGCACAGGCTGCCATTAAGAGAAGAATGCCCGCCAGTTAAGCAGAAACTTCGTCGGACTCACCCCGACATGGCTTTAAAGATCAAGGAGGAAGTCCAGAAGCAGTGGGATGCTGGTTTTCTTGCTGTGACAAAATATCCTCCGTGGGTAGCCAACATCGTGCTAGTACCGAAGAAAGATGGAAAAGTGAGAATGTGTGTGGATTATCGAGATCTTAATAAAGCTAGCCCGAAAGATGATTTTCCACTACCTCATATTGATGTGCTGGTCGATAATACAGCTCAATTTTCAGTGTTCTCCTTTATGGACGGGTTCTCCGGGTACAACCAGATCAAGATGGCACCTGAAGATATGGAGAAGACCACGTTCATTACTCCGTGGGGTACATATTGTTATAAAGTAATGCCTTTCGGGTTGAAAAACGCAGGGGCAACGTACCAGCGGGCGATGGTGACATTGTTTCATGACTTGATTCATAAGGAGATCGAATGTTATGTAGATGATATGATTGCCAAGTCGAGAACAGAAGAGGAACATCTGGTTAACCTGAAAAAGCTGTTTGAAAGGTTGAGAAAGTTCCGTTTGAGATTAAATCCAAACAAGTGCACGTTTGGGGTGCGTTCTGAAAAGTTACTGGGTTTCATCGTGAGCGAAAGAGGAATCGAGGTTGATCCTGCCAAGGTGAAAGCAATACAAGAAATGCCTGAACCGAGAACAGAAAAAGAGGTTCGTGGTTTCTTGGGTAGATTGAACTACATTGCAAGGTTCATATCTCACCTAACAGCCACGTGTGAACCAATATTTAAATTGTTAAGGAAAGATCAAACGGTCAGGTGGAATGACGATTGCCAATTGGCATTCGATAAGATAAAAGAATACTTGCAGGAACCTCCGATTCTAATGCCTCCAGTTGAAGGGAGACCGCTGATAATGTATCTGACAGTGCTTGAAGGTTCCATGGGTTGTGTTCTCGGTCAACATGACGAGACAGGTAGGAAGGAGCATGCTATCTACTACCTGAGCAAAAAGTTCAATGATTGTGAGTCCCGATACTCAATGCTTGAAAAGACATGTTGTGCGCTTGCATGGGCCGCTAAGCGATTGAGGCAATATATGGTTAGGCACACGACCTTGTTGATTTCAAAAATGGATCCTATCAAGTACATTTTCGAGAAACCAGCATTGACAGGCAGAGTTGCACGGTGGCAAATGGTCTTGACAGAGTATGATATTCAGTACACTTCACAAAAGGCCATCAAAGGAAGTATCCTGTCCGACTATCTTGCGCAACAGCCGATTGATGATTACCAACCCATGAAATTTGACTTCCCTGATGAGGACATCATGTTTCTCAAAGCTAAAGACTGCGAGGAACCACTCCCGGAGGAGGGGCCAGACCCTGAGTCCAAATGGAGTCTGATGTTTGATGGGGCTGTCAATATGAATGGATGCGGAGTTGGAGCAGTTCTTATCACGCCGGAAGGTGTTCATATGCCTTTCACTGCACGAATAACTTTCGGATGCACCAACAATGAAGCAGAGTACGAAGCTTGTATAATGGGGATCGAGGAGGCGGTGAATCTACGGATTAAAACCCTTGATATATTCGGTGATTCAGCTTTGGTAATCAATCAAGTGAAAGGGAGTTGGTACACGCACCAAGCAAATCTAATGCCGTATAGAGATTATACAAGGAGATTGCTGACATTTTTCACAACAGTAAAACTGTACCATATTCCTCGAGATGAGAATAGGTTCGCTGATGCCTTGGCCACTTTGTCTTCCATGATCAAGGTGCAAGGATGGAACCATGTACCTAAGATTAAGGTATCCCGCCTTGACAGACCAGCATTTGTGTTTGCGGTCGATGCAGCGTCTGATGACAAGCCATGGTTTCATGACATTAAGTGTTTCTTGAAAAGTCAAGAGTACCCGCCCGGGGCATCGTCCAAAGACAGGAAGACGTTAAGAAGGTTAACTGGTAGTTTCTTCTTGAACAAAGATGGCGTGCTGTATAAAAGAAATTTTGACACGGTCCTGCTTAGATGTGTGGATAAACATGAAGCAGACTTGTTGATGATTGAAGTGCACGAAGGCTTTTTCGGTACCCATGCTGGAGGACATGCAATGGCTAAAAAGTTGTTAAGATCGGGATATTATTGGTTGACTATGGAGTCAGATTGTTGCAAATATGCCCGCAAATGCCATAAATGCCATATATATGCAGATAAGGTGCATGTGCCTCCAAATCCGTTGAGTATCATGTCGTCGCCTTGGCCGTTTGCCATGTGGGGCATTGATATGATCGGAAAGATTGAGCCTACAGCTTCCAATGGTCAACGTTTCATCTTGGTGGCAATTGATTACTTCACCAAATGGGTTGAAGCCGCATCCTATGCCAATGTTACAAAACAAGTGGTCGCTCGTTTCTTAAAACGGGATATCATTTGCCGATATGGAGTTCCCGAAAGAATCATTACCGATAATGGCTCTAATTTGAATAATAAGATGATGGCTGAGTTATGCCGGGACTTCAAAATCGAACATCACAATTCTTCTCCGTACCGCCCAAAGATGAATGGCGCGGTCGAAGCGGCCAACAAAAATATCAAGAAGATTGTGCAGAAGATGGTTGTCACGTACAAAGATTGGCATGAGATGTTACCATTTGCTTTGCATGGGTATCGAACGTCGGTACGCACGTCCACTGGGGCAACCCCATTCTCACTTGTATATGGTATGGAGGCAGTGCTACCGGTTGAAGTAGAGATTCCGTCCCTCAGAGTTATGATGGATGTTAAGCTAGATGAAGCTGAATGGGTACGAGCCAGATTTGATCAGCTGAGCCTTATTGAGGAAAAGCGATTGGCGGCTGTATGTCATGGGCAATTATACCAGCGCAGAATGAAGCAGGCATTTGACCAAAAGGTACGTCCTCGGGTTTACAAAGTCGGAGATGTGGTACTCAAAAGGATCCTTCCTCCCAATACAGATCACAGGGGCAAATGGACTCCTAACTATGAAGGTCCATTCGTGGTTAAAAAGGTCTTTTCGGGCGGAGCCTTATTGCTTACAACCATGGATGGCGAAGACTTTTCATCCCCTGTCAACTCGGACGTAGTCAAAAAATACTTCGCATGAATAGACCCGCTGGATAATAAAAATAAAAAAATCCAGGCAAAAAAGGGCATCCCGGCGAACCAAAAACAGAATAAGGTTCGGGCAAAAATTAGGGATATAATTAAAAAAATTGTACACCCGGTAAGTTGAAAACCCGAAAGGGCAACTTAGGCAAAAAAGGGTATCCTGGTGGATCGAAAACCTGAAAGGGCGGTCCACACAAAAGAGGGATTTAAGCGAATGACTACAGTCTGAGTTATCTGTACCCATTACCGTTTGAACAACTGACATTCTGAAAGATAGGAATCGGTCTGATCATTCCTCAGAAGGCAAGGTCGGGGAGTTTTGAAGACATACTGGTCATAACAGAATGGAAACTCAGTGGAATTCCGTTTTCACATTGCCATTAGGATAGTTTCTTTTCTCAATTTTCAGCGATCACCTCTTTCCAGGGATTGCTTCCTGATGTAATTGCCTATTCTGGGCTCTCAGTCAATAAATTGAATTTCAATAAAAAGCTTTCTATTTTTGTTTTATTGCTTTGTTTGCAAAAACGTCCTAATTTTTGATAAAACATTGCATTTGAAAACATGGCGGCCTTGCAATAACATGCGCAGAAAAAACATTTGAAATTACTTTGAATGTTGAATACTCCTGGATGGTGGATTCTAGCCACGCAATATTCGGGGCATGTGGGCATATTCTTTTGTTGCAGGTAGCAGGTGCAGATGATTTTAAGCACAAGACCAGTAATAAATCACCCCACGCAAAAGACTGGGGCAATTACGGGTAAGGAGATCGGCGTTCATCGTTCGGTCGACGATTGTTCATAACGGGTCGATATTAGTGAATTAAGTTCAACTGGGTACCGTTGCATCTTATTAAGTCGATTCTCTCATACAGTACTTCCAACAGCTACAAGCTTTTCTGTGTCGATAACGGTCACAGGTTCCCCAAGAGAGTGGTCTCGTTGATACCGAAGCTGATGGTCATTATCCCCAGCGAAGTCGCAGGAGTTGGAAGAGGCTAAATCTTCTGTAAAATCCTCTTATGACATCCTCTTCGGGGACAAATTGTTTGTTTCCCCAGCATGAAGTGTGGATCATCCCCAGTAGAGTTTGAGGACGTTTGGTCTTCTGTAAAATCCTCTCAAAAGGCATTCCCCAGCACGAGGCGCTTTAAAGCAGTTTTCTCCAGCAGAGTTTGTTATAAACTCGTCATCCCCAACGGAATTGTCTAAGGGAAAGCTCGCCTAACATGGGGCATTGTGGTACTTATCCTAAGCTCGACAGTCGTATTCCTTAGCAGACTACCGTGGATTTGCTTTGGATTTCCCCAGCAGATCTCTAAGGACTCCTTCCCAGCAAGTTGCAAGGAAATGTTCTAACCAGGATTCGCATGTCCCCGGCAGAGTAGCCTTGATCCCCAGCAAGATCGTAACTCTGGTAAGGATACCCCCACAGAGGTCAGCATCGAATCTTGTCAGCAATACTCCCCAGCTGAGTTGTTGTTCTCCCTGCAGAGGTTTATAAGATCGGCAGAATCTTTTCCTCCACAAGGATGGTATAGTCTTTCCCCAGCCGGGTCAGAAGGTGGATAACCCCTACAAAGGGTCTTGGATTAGATAGATCCCCAAGCAGAGTTTGTATGACTTTTCTTCCCTAGCAAGACGCCATGCAAAGAAATTCTCATCCCCAGCGGATTCGCTGTGACCAGAATTCATTCCCCCCAGCAGATGAAGTGATTACTGGCAGATTTATTATTCTTCAAGTCCAATTTATTTTTGGCAAACTTGATAATTCGAAGCAGACGGATTGTTCATTTATTCTCCAACAGAGATACTATCCTCTTAGGAACCTCTAAAGTCAAGTCATTGATCATTGTTCCTCAGCAAAGTCGGCAGAGATGTCTGACACGGATGCAGAGTGCAATCCGGTATTGGCAAATTCTAAAAGTCCAACAGTGGATTGGCAAAAGTCCGTCTTCGGGTGGCAAAAGTCCAACAGTGGATTGGCAAAAGTCCGTCTTCGGGTGGCAAAAGTCCAACAGTGGATTGGCGAAAGGTCCATCTAAGGGTGGCATATTCTAAAAGTCCAACAGTGGATTCGCAAAAGTCCGTCTTCGGGTGGCAAAAGTCCAACAGTGGATTGGCAAAAGTCTGTCTTCGGGTGGCAAAAGTCCAACAGTGGATTGGCAAAAGTCCGTCTTCGGGTGGCAAAAGTCCAACAGTGGATAGGCAAAAGTCCATCTTCGGGTGGCACGAAGCTGCAAAGTCCACCAGTAGCGTGGCAGGCCAGTAGTCGTCTGGCGTCGTTCAAAAAGACATTATTAAAGTCCACCAGCAGTGTGGCAAGCCAGTAGTCGTCTGGCGTCGTTCAAAAAGACATTTCTAAAGTCCACCAGTAGCGTGGCAGGCCAGTAGTCGTCTGGAATTGCATAAAAGACATTATTTAAAGTCCACCAGCAGTGTGGCAAGCCAGTAGTCGTCTGGTGTCGTTCAAAAGACAGTTTTCTCTGACAATGTTTCATTGAAGATTCCAGCTAGCAATGTCGGGGAAGTTTCTTCCTCATCATCCAGAGCAAATTTTTGGTTATATTTGGTATTCAATCGCTATATACCTTGAAAGTCCGAAAGCAGTCGCTTTCAGGCATTCAGGTCTACAGCGCTCGAATAGGGGCAGCTGTAATACCCCAAAATTTTCTCTCCCTCTTTGTCATCATAGCATGGCATTATCATTTATCATATCATATCCACCTCATTAACATTACATTGCATTTAACATAGAAAAATGAAGCATAGCATCCTTCTTACCATCAGGGCATGTGATCAGGTGGAAGGTGGACAATCAAGGGATCATTCAAAGCACAAAAAGGTCAATCAAGTGCCCTCAAGGCAAGCCAAGAGGTCTTTCATGTCTCATACCATCTCAATGGAACATCCACAACCTCAAGAATGAGAGATTCAATGGGAGATTGAAGCACTACATCTTTCACTATGCAAGAGGTTCAAAAATTGAAGGAAAACCCTCAAAAGAGATAGCTCATTGATCCAAAATCATCCTCAAATGGTATATCTCATCATCCTTTAAGAGGATACACAACATACTCTGAGGAATTTGAAATTGAAGA
Source organism: Lathyrus tuberosus (assembly GCA_022829125.1). Classification (NCBI taxonomy): domain Eukaryota; kingdom Viridiplantae; phylum Streptophyta; class Magnoliopsida; order Fabales; family Fabaceae; genus Lathyrus; species Lathyrus tuberosus. The sequence continues at coordinate 8,805,399 of JALAZF010000201.1, read as the reverse complement.
CTGCACATTTTTCTCCTAGGAGGTGGGCACCAAAACTAGGGTTTCCCATTAAATCAGGGAATATTTGTTTTTTGGACAAAACTTGATGTCATGGTATTCTACATGTTCTTAAGTGTATGTGTATGGAAAATTGCCTCTCAATTGGTTTTGGAAGTGTTTCAATTGGAAGAAAGATCAGAAATCAGGAAAATTGGGGCCAAGTCAAATAATCAGAGGAAAAAGTCAACTCTTGACTTTTTGAGGCCAAATTCATAAAATTCATGCTATATGTGTCCAATGTGAAAAATTTGATCAAGAAACTCCAAAGGAATCATGAAAAAATCAAGAGGTGGAAAGTTGCCATTTTTGGAAGAAGAAGGGTTACTAAAAATAGCAAGTTTTGGCCATTTTGCATCAGAGTTTGAACCAAGGCCATTTAAAATTGAAGCACCAAATGAAAATTCCACTCGGCCACAACAAAAGATCTTGTTTTAAGCTTCACATCCATATGTGGAACATCTCTATTGGATAAAAATTGAGTGAGATATGATTGATCAAAGTTTGAGCAAAGTAGGTTCAAAACTAGGTCATGACCAAGATTTTCAGGGCACGCGCGCAGTCATTTTAACAAACATGTGGTGGGCCAAATGTCCACTCATTTTTCTCATGGTTAAAGGCCTCAAATGAAAAATCTTTCAACATGAAAGTTGTTCCTCTATGTGAGATCTTTAAGATTGGTGTTCATGTTTTTTTCATTTGATCAAAGGTCAAGAAGTTATGTTGAGTCCAAGTTATGATGATCTTGCTGAAAATCCATGCCAGGTACACCTTGCCAACCAACCTCATTTCCTCGTCCATAACTAGCTTCCAAACCTTTGTGTTTCAGGTCATGTTTCAACCTTTCCCAAGCATTATGTCAACTCATTTTTCATACCAAAGTTGTTCTAATATGTTCCCTCTTTTCATTGATTCCAAAACCATACAGTTTCATGCCATGAACATAGAGAATTCCATTCTCAAACACCCACTGTTACAATGTTGACTTGCTGCATAATTTTGGTTCAAGCACACATCAAATACATGACAGAAGTTGTATGTTTGCTTCCTTATTGAGACCAACACATGCCTGCACTCTTTACACACTTGCTCGAGTCATACATGAAAAGGGAAAGGTTGGAAGCTTGCTATAGAAGTTTAGCAGCAAGAACATGGTAACACATTATGAACCAGCCACACCATATCATGGCTCTCCCTAACTAACTTGACTCAGTTAGTTAGGGATGACTCACTTAACTCCACATAACTCAGTTAACTCACTCATTAAACCATGGTTAGAGTTTACTATAAAACCAAACCTCACTCTCTAATTTCATTTTGAGCTTCATTCTTCCACATTCTCTCCAAAAACTCTCTCTGCTCTACTCTCAACATCACCATTGCAAGGAATCTTCGAGTTCACATTGTTCATCCTTCTCCTAAATCTTCTATGATTCTCTCTCAACTTCACCAAAGAGCAACTGATTTTTGAGCTTGGATCTCATTTCTTCTCCACTGAATCATCATCTTCATCAAAGCCTTTATTTGGCCAAGTGAAGCTTAAGGAAGAAGCAAGCATTTCCTCTGGTTTTCTCAGACTCTACAAGAACTGCAAGATCAGGTTCCGAAGCTTACAAACTCTTCTCTCACGTTTACTTGTTTATTTTGTTGTTTTCATGATGATATGAGCTCACTAGGAGCATTTGAACTCTGGCTAGTTGATAGAGCTTCTTAGAAGCTTAGATCCAAAAACATAGGGCAATATGTTCGTGCTTGTTTCTTGCTATATGTGAATGGTTTGATGATTTCATTGATGGATTTGGAATGTACGTGATTTCCTCTTTATTTTGATGTATGCTACGTGATTTTTTGGATGGTTTGGAAGTTGCAGTTGCCGGAGAATGGCCGGAGAAGGTGACCGGAGGTCCCTCTCCGGCCGGTGAGGGTTTGAATTAGGGTTTAGTGCATTTTAAGTCGTGACCGTTGGATGTGTGTGATCGTGTGGCTACTATGTTGACAGCACATTAAAATTCACGTGCAAGCCATGTGCCTTATTTCTGATTTTACTTAAACATTGTGTGATGCAGTACATGATAATTTGTGTGTGACCTCATGCGCGTGTGTTGGATCTGTGTACTTTGACTTTTGTTTGACTATGACTTAATCTGATGGCTTGGATTGCTTTGACTATGTTGACTGAAGAACATGCTAGTTATGGTGTTTTGCGCGCTTATTGGACCTAAGCCAGATTGATATTCACACCCCCTTGTTTAAGGCCCAATGTAATTTGAACTGAGTAACTACTAGTCACGCACCCCCATTCCTTTTTGCATTGAATTTTATTTTTACATTTTTCCACACGTTTGCTTTTTAATTTTTAAAAATACTAAATAGCATCATAAAATTCCACAAAAATTCATGAGTGTCATTACAACATTTAGAAAATTTTTGGTGATTTTATTTTCTGATTTTATGACCTTTTTACCCCTGTTCTATATTTTTCCTTGAATTTCTTTGATGTGCATTCTTAATATGGTACATGATCTTGTTTAATTTTGTTCTTGATCATTAAAAATTGTTTTGATGCTCTTCTTTTTGTATTGAGTCATTATCATCTTGAGGTATGTTAATTGATTTTTATTTGATTTTTTAGGTCATTTTATGGCATGTTTGGTGTTCACTTTTGTGCTACTTTGTATGATATGGCTATTTGACCTAAGTGCATTGTTGGACCTCATTTTGCCTTGGTTCCTTGCATGCTACTTTGATATGTGATTCATCTCTGATTAGTGAACTTCAATACCATGTTTTCATAATTTTCATGAGGCCATTTGACTTTTGTTTGATGCATTTCATTTAAAGCATTATAACATGTCATATCATTGTAATCTTTTGTGCATGTTTACATGTTTTCTTTTGTGTATACTTGCATGATCATTTGCCTATTTGGTGAGCTACACTCTTGACATTGTAGGTCATTGGTACATATTATATGTCATCCTTGCATGTTGACTTTCATTTAAACCTTGTGCACCTTTAACATGTGGTGTTTGTACTTGTGTTTTCTGTTGAACTTCCATTTCAATCCTACTTCTTCTATCACTTCTTAAATGCTTTGATGTGTCACGCATGAATACTTATGAGATGTTTGTGAATCTTTTTTTCATTTCATTTCAATTCTGATCCATGGATTACATGTTCCATTTATGCACATTTCTTCTTTTTCCTTTCATCTTTCATTCTCCCTTTTCTTATGATATCATGTTCTAATGTCATGGATGATGTTTGTTGCCTATCCACTTGAGTTTGCTTGATAGTAATCATTGGTTTCCTATATGATGTACATTCTGGTTGTGGCTCTAGGATTTGGTTTCTCATTTAATTCTTTTGAGTTTTATGGTGCATTACATGTTCTTTTACTTCTTATACTTCTTATACATGTTTACTAACCATGTAGGGGCTTTGGTAAGTTGCAATTGAGTGTGGATAAGGAATCCACATTCAACTTATTTCCTTTCATCTCTTTTACAATTCCATTTTGTGTTTTGTTAAGCACTTACGTGCTTTCTTTTAACAACTCATCACCTTCCCCTTTTTGGATTATAATTCATCTTCTACTTTAGAAGTGAATTGTGTAATTCACCCTTTCTTTAGACTTTAGGTTGGAACCTCACAAACCATTAGGATCACTCCCTTTAATCTTCAATTAGGATTGAGTCTTAGTTCATATAGATTTTTACCTTTTCTCCTCTCTTGAGTCTCTCTCCTCATCTCTCAAAGAAAATCCAAAACATCTAATAAAGGTAAGCATTTATTGCATTTAGGCCTTTCATATAAAGAAAATATTATAAAGGGGTTTTCTCTTATAATCTTAGAATGTATAGCATTATAGCCCATCTTGGGTCAATGTGTTAAACATTCGATCTTGTATGAGGGACTTAAATGCAATACCTGTTGAAGGTGCAAATAATAAAAAACACTTCTTCATTTCATAATCAACAAAAACACTTAATAAACACAAGTATGCTAGTGTGTTTGAACCTTGACGATTGGAACTAAGTGTGGGGGTCTTCTTCGCTCTTAGTGTGTCTTCTTGCTCATTCCATCTTGGAATGTGAGAATGTACACATTCCAATGACTAAGATTCAGATACACTGTCATATGCAAACAAACAAATGAAAAAACTTTCAAAAGACAAAAACAAACAATAACGTATTTCCTTCGAGAATTCTTGTCTCACCTCATTCACTCTCAACGTATGAACGCGCCTCTACTCGTTCTCTTGCAAGATGGTAACGTACTCGGGCCAGCGAGCCTGCAACACCTGAGCTAGAACGTAAGCCGTTCTCTAAAAAAACACAAATGATCCATCCCTAGTGAGGGGAACTACGTTGCTCTGATTCTCATGCTCCCGATGAGATACGTAGGCAGTGGGGTAGGGCCCATGCGAGCACTGCTTTTATTTTCCCTACATTTGTTTCTCGTTCCTTTTCCATTCTTTCTCTTTTCTTTCTTTCAGTTCCTCTTCCAATATCCTTTTCTATCACCCTTTGATCGAGACAAGCAAGCGTGGATCCCATCGGGTACGATGGACGCGAGGGGGTGCTAATACCTTCCTCTCGCGTAACCGACTCCCGAACCCATTCTCTTGGTCGCAAGACCTTGCTCTTTCCTTTCCCTTCAGGTTTATGCGGTGTTTCCTTTCCCTCTCTTGGGATAAATACACATTGCTGGCGACTCTGTTTTGTGCCACTTTCGCGTTTGTACTAGGATGAAAATCCCGGGAGCGACACCCTGGCGTCGAATTTAGGAGCCAACAGCAACCCAAACAGTATCCTGTAAATTAGAAGTAAATTATAAATTAATGATAAATATATTTATGAAAAAAAGAAAGCTAAACATTAACCCTACCTTAGAATTAGTAAAAATGAACATCGACAAAATTAATAGAAGAAAATGCACCAATGTAGCTAAGATCAAAAAGAGATGCTCAAACAAGATCAAACTGTTATGATAAAATATGTGTGAATCACCAAAAGAGATTCTTCAAAGGAATATTATCTGAGTGATTGTGTGATATTTGATTCAGAGAAAAAATACTTCAAGTATTAGGTTTTGAGAAATGTATGAACAATTTTGAACAATAAAGTAACAAATTCGAAAATTGAATAAGCGATTTCAAGATCCTAAGCATGTGAGAATTCAAACAAACTAAAACATCACCATTACCTGCTTCAACATTGACCCTCACGTATTTATACAAACTATTAAATTATTACAACATCTGAATAAACTATTTATACAACATCAGAAGAAAAAAAAACAATTTTGCTCATAACAAATTTACAATGAAATTTGCATATATAGCCTAAATCCTTTTATAATAAAATAGACTATTTCTTGCATTATTAAAATATTAAAATTGAATTTAAATTATGCAACAACTTTTAATGAATTTACCACAAATCTTCATTTAACTTTAAAAGATTAACGACATTGTTTAGAGAAAGTAAAATATAAATAAATAAGATGCCCCTTATTTGAACAATACGTGATACAACGTGAAACTAAATATTGAGATCACATTGAGATTCAGTCCTAACAAAGTCCCATAAATGAAACTAGTTAAGTCTGTATGCTCTAATTGAAAATGATTAAAACATCAATAAAAATAAACATTCATAAGGGCATCGTAAGGCCGATCTACACCAATAGATCAAAAGAATTCAGAAGGTTCATATCCGTCACTTCGACCCATATTGTTGAAACCAACGGAATTAGGTTGCATCATAGGGTTTTGAAAAATGTTTGGTTGAAATTTTTGAGCTTGTCGAGGATTTCCTTGATGATGGAGAGGCATGTTAGAGTTAAAACCATTTCCAACAAAAAATGGAATAGTTTTGATAGGTGCTCCCTGAATTACAAGCCTTGCACGTTGTGCAACAAGTTTCTTAAGTTCCTCTAAAGCCTTCTTGAATAATTCAAGTTGAGCCCTATTCATCCTATCAATGGAAATGGCCCACCAAAATTGAGCCTCGGTTACCTTGTGCAAATGGTTGAGCTCATCACCAGACTTCTTCTCAATGTCCAACGTATTTTGGATTTCAGTTAGTTGCCTGTTGAGATCACCCAAAATGGCGCCACGGTGAGCCTCGATGAATTGCATGGTGCCAGTGTTTTGGGGTGGAACAAGTGATAGATAACGATCTATGACCGTATCAACATGTGGGTGACCAAAGGAAAACACCTTCTCACTAGGTGAGAATACAACAAGAGCCACATCTGCATCACAAACTGTACAAAGTTCACTGGCTTTCTTGAAGAGCCCACTGCGACCCTTAGAGAAAGTCACTTGCAGATTGCTCTCATTACTTATTTTTTTCATATCAATCTTTTGGCGACCACGACCTTTCCTTCCCATTGACATGGTAAAAATTCAAAAAGAGAGAAGAGAAAAGAATGTGATGAATGTGTTTGGAACTTCAAACTAAGAAGTGACACATTATAGTTGATTGCGAAGAGATCGTTTTATAGCCAAATTTTGGGTGAATAAATTTCCACTCGAATTTGAATTTGGCTAAAAATTTGAACCGAGTTCTTTTTCAAACGTTGTAACTTTTCGTTACATTAAAATATTTATTTTGATATTCACATCAAATCTCTTTTTAATTTGTTTATATGGTAGGAAATTCAATGATATAAATGACACTATTTTTTTATTTTGTATATATCTTAGCTTATTTAACACCTATTGGATAAATTGTTATTTGATAATTCATGAAGTTGCAGTTAAATGTTCATTAGAATAGTACTAGTAATATTATTGTTGCAGTTAAATCTGTTATTTTTATATGATTGGAATATTTTCACTCTACTTTTTGCTATAATTTTTTTCTTAGGCAAGAAAACATATACAATAAATATTAAATATTATACATTAAAACTTCAAAATAATTATTTTCATTATAAAATGAAAAAAAAATTAGATAGAAAATACTCGCTTTTAAGAGTTTTCTAAATAATATAATGAAACCATTTAATTTTTAACATCAAAACAATGACCAACGGTAATATAAGTATCGCGACTTATTTTTTTCTTTTATTAAAAATGGTAAATTCTTTTTATTGATCACGTAATATAATTGAAGATAATGCGTGGAAAAGAATGAAAACTATTTTAAAATATAATGTGAAGAAAAAGAGTGAAAATTTGCTTAGAATTTTATATTTATTTTATTTATTTTCAGTTAAACATTACACAATTTAATGTCGTCTGTGTTATTTCCTATCTAGTCTCCAAATGCATTAGCTAACTTATACTATTAGTAGAAAGAAAATACTAGTAATATATTCAGTATTTCTTTTCAATAATCTCCTTATAGTTGATATATTTAATTAGATTAAATTTAGTTCTCTTTTATAAAAAAACATATAAGTATTTTTTTATTTTACTAAATAAATTAAATTTTTTTAGTAAACATAAAACAGCTGTCAATGAAAATATAAGAATCATAATCAATTATGAATTTGTGATTAGATTCTTAATGACAATAGACGGTAGAACAGTAAAACTTTATTTAAAAAGGGCTCTATTTTTTTTATAAGTAAGGAATTTCATTTATAAAAGTATGATAGATACTCCATTCAAACATACAAGAGAAAATTAACAAAGAGGTGATGAAACACCACAAGCCAAAGCTGAACTAGAGTGATTACATGATAAAATCTAGTGGTGCAACACACCATTCATAAAAGCTACATGCATATGGTTTTTTAAGAAGAACAAGCCAAAGCCAAGAGGTGAATTTGATATTCAACTCAATGTCCCTTGCATGACAAGATTCTTCTTTGAAAATCACGGCATTTCGCTTATTCCAGATACACCAACAAGAGATGATCCACAATGCTCCTTCGTAGTGTTTTCGAACCTTCCCTTTCTAAGCATCCAAAACCATCTTGAAATCCATTGTAAAATGTATTGCCAATGGTGTAGACAAACCAATCCACTCCCAAATATACTTCCAAACCAATGATGAAATTGAGCAGTTGAACATTATGTGATCTATTGACTCAAGTTCTTCATTGCATAATGCACACTTAGCCAAGGTAGAATCCAAGATGATGTTTTTTCTAAATAAAAAATATCTAGTGGGAAGCCTGTTGTGAAGTAGTTTCCAGCAAAAAGCTTTTACCTTTGAGGGCAACTTCATCTTACAAAGTTTCCTCCAAATGGAAATCGAGTGCACATGATGATCGTGTTGAGCCTCAATTATCTGCATGCTATTGTGGCAGTTCTTGACCGAAAAAATTTGGTGTGAAACAGCCACCCGAATGAGCTGATCTCTTTCCAACAGATTGGGAGTAATATTTGTCAATAACATCTTCAAGTATTGGATTTCAATTGCAAAATCTGGAAGCAGGGAAGATCCAGTTTCCTCAATTTGCCAATGTCATACACCATGTAACCCAGTACCATAATCACAAACCATGGCCAATTTGTTTGCTGCATGAGAGTAAAAAACAGGGAAAATAACATCCAATGATGGGGGTCCAATCCAAATTCCTTTCCAAAATGGAGTTGACACACCATTACCAATTCTGAATTTGACTCTATGTTTTATTCCAACTCTCTCCTCCACATTGTACTTGAGGTTTTTGCATATGATCATGAAATCCCTCCAACCACAGGCTGTTAATGACACTTCCATGTCTATGTGTCACAATTCCACTCCATATAGCATCATTTTCTTTGAATAATCTCCAAATCCATTTGCACATTAAAGCTAGATTAAATTTTCCTATCTCCTTGACACCAAGACCCCTATCTGCCTTACTTCTGCAGACAACTTCCAACTGATCCAGTTGATCCCTTTGCCTTCTCTTAAACCATGCCACAAAAATTGTCTTTGAATGCTAATGATTCTTTTCTTGACAGATTTTGGCATCTTATAAAATGAAATGTGGTGGATTGGTAAATTGTTGAGCACTGAATTCAATAGTGTAATTCTGCCACCTAATGAAAGAAATTTGGCGTTCCATTTAGAAAACTTGCTCTTCAAGTAAGAGATGATATGTTGCCAAGCCTCAATTCTCCTTGGATTGAAACCCACCTTGATTCCTAAGGATTTGAATGGGATTTTGTCTATGTTGTAAAAGAGGAAATTGGAAGTTGCCAACAAAAAATAGGGGTCAAGCCAATTCCATATACTTTGCTTTTGCTCATATTGATCCTTAGACCAGAAACTATTTCAAAAGCTCTTAAAATGGTATTGATAGCCCAAAGATTACTCAACGATCCATCTCCAATCATGATAGTGTTATCCGCAAACTGGAATAAGCTGAAGGAAGGTCCTCCATGTCCATCATCCAATCGAAATTCTTTGAAGAATTTGGTGTCCACAACATTCTTTACAATTCTAGCCATGCCCCTCAGCTACAATGGCAAACAAGAAAGGTGATAGTGGATCACCCTGGCTCAGACCCCTAGACACCTCAAAGTCTTGAGTTGGACGTCAATTGATTAGAATGGACATAGTGCTTTTGAATACACAACCCTTCATCCATCTTATCCATTTCACTCATAATCCCATCCTACCAAGCATGAATCTCTAGAAATCCCAGCTAACATTGTCAAATGTCCGGGAAAAGTCCACCTTAAAAAGCATACATTCCTTTTTTCTCCTCTTCGCATAATCAATGATCTCATTCGTGGTCAAGACACCATCAAGGATTTACTTGCCTGGTATGAAACCAATTTGGGATTTGCAAATTAATCTACCAATGATTCTTTTGATTCTATTGGCCAAAATTTTAGCTATCACTTTGTATAGACTACCAATTAAGCAAATTGGTCTGAAATCCTCCATCTTCTGTAGATTTTGGATCTTTGGAATGAGAGCCAAAAAAGAGGAAGTGAAGGCTTTAGGGAAAGTGGCTGTATTGTGAAATTCTTTAAGAAAGTGAGGTTAAAGCCATCTGGTCCATGGCTTTTGTCCCCATCATAATCCCAAATGACACCTTTGATCTCATCCCTAGAGAAATCTTTCTCAACATCCAAAATGCAGCTTCAGTCAAACTGTTAAAGTGAATCCCTTCCAGAATTGGTCTGCGACCACCAATATTAGTGAACCTGTGTTTGAAGTGTTCTATAGCAGTAGCTTTTACCATGGATACATCTTCAATCCTTCCCCTATCAGTGTTTAAGGAAATAATATAATTCTTCCTTCTTCTACAACTCATCATATTGTGGAAGAATCTTGAATTCAGATCCCCTTCATTTATCCATTTTTGTCTAGACTTTTGTTTCAGCAAACTTTCTTTTAAATGAAGATTGCTCCAAATAAGATTTTGTGCTTCCTTCATAGCTTGAATCAGATTAGTGAAGGATTGTGAACTGATGGTGCAGTGCAAATTGTTTAGGTCCTCTATATCACTGTCAATCTTGAAACCAATGATTCCAAAAACCTTCATATTCCACTTCTTCAGGCCTTCCTTGAGTACTTTGAACGTTTCTTTCAAGGTATATGCCCTCATGTCTGAAACCTGGAATGAAGACCACTTCTCCTTCACAAATGTCAAGAAATGTTTGTTTTCAAACCAACCATTGATTGATCTAAACGGAATGGGACCCCAATTCACATTGCTTACGTTGATCCAAATAGGGCAGTGATCAGAAACATCCATATTCCCAATTTCTTGTGCAACAAGTTTCCAATTGTCTATGATACCTTCAGACACAAGGAAACAATCAAGCTTAGTCTTTGATCTCCCATCAAAACTGAACCAAGTAAATTGGTTCCCAACAGATGGAATATCAACCACCTCCATTAAATCAATGAAGGAAGCAAAGTCTTCCATTTCCACTCTATGGCTTCTAAGGCTGCTACCTATCCTCTCACTGTTATGTTTAATTGAGTTGAAATACCCCCCCCCCCCCCCAATGAAGCACTTCCCCAAACCTAATTTGTCCTTCCATTCAATAATCTCTTTTCACATTCTTCTTTTATCAAACAACAAACATGAAGAGTAGATGTTCAAAAAGAATATAGTGGTACCTCTGAACAGGGTTTGGATACCTATGAAACCATTCCCTTTGAAGCTCACAATTGGATCAATTATTCCACATCTCCATATAGTGATTAAACCACCTGAATGGCCACAGGCATCCAGAGCAGACCAAGCCATATCATCATGACCCCATATGTCTCTTGCAATTGCTTCTATCATTCTTTGAATTTTTATCTCCTGAATGAATATTAAGTTAACCTTGCCTTTCTCCATAAGAAACCTTAATCTCTACCTTATAATGGTCGTGCCACACCCTCTTATGTTAAGGGATGTAATATTCATGGGGAAGGGATTGCATTCTCCTTCCTTTCAATGGCACTTTTAAGATCCCTATGCTCTATGGTTCTGATGATATCCACAAAAACCTCATTTGAAGCATCCCCAACAATCCCAAGAGATTTAATAGCCATCCACACCCTAGAAGCAACATCATAATCCAAGTTTTTTAGTGCTCTAAGATCACCTTATTTAATGCCTCCAACATAATACTGAACCTCCTAAAAAGTTAGAAGATTCATTCAAGGAGGTATCAGGTCGAGAGGAGCAAAAGGTATAAGGTGGAAAGAAGTAATTCAGTGGTTCAAAACTATTTGATGTAGGTCCCCCAGCTTTGCTCATTACATCCACCATGAGTTTTTTCTTTTTAGCTTTAACAGCCCTAACAACTTCTGGTTCTTTTGGTAAAAGCTCATTCAATCTTGTTGAGATAAGATCTGATGACTCAACCAGAACCACCTCAACTTTCTTTGAACTTGCCATTTTATTTTTGTTTCCACGAGGCTTGGATAACTGACAGGATCTGTTGGCTAAAAGGTGATGTTTGGCCATTTTCCCATGTGCCAAAGTTGACTTTTGCCTACCCCTCCTTTTCTTCTCGCTTTTTATTTCAAGGGTCCCACTTTCTGCCACCTTCTCCAAAAATCCCTCTGCACTGTAACCATCTAGGGCTTCATTAGGGCAAACTGTAACATCATTTGCACTTTTATTATATAGTTGTTGGATATGATGTTGTGAAGCCGCCTCATCCGTCTTGTCCACCACCAACTTTGTCTTGGAAAGAGATCTTTCAGTGTCTAAGTTATCATCATCTTTCTCCTCTTCATCCATCCCCCAAACAGTGTTGTCTTCTTTAGATGAAGAGTTGTCATAATCCATATATTGATCATTATGTTTGATTGTAACAATTCTCTTTAGACCATGTGACCCTTCCTCCATTTTTACACGATACACATGATCATCTATCTCCACATTGATGGCTTGATTAAGGACCATAAAATACTTTGTTCTAACAAGGATTCTTTCCACATCAAAATTCTTGTGTAGTCTTGTTTCATCATCTACACAGATGTATTTTCCCACAGAGCATGTAAGAAATTCAAGAAACTCAGGGCATCATGCATGACATGGAACACCAGAACACGATATCCATGTTAATATTTCATTGTCAATATCTCTTGATGTCCATGGCCTTACTTTTGTGAACTATTGAGCCAACCAATCACTAGCATCTTCAGCCAAGGCTTTTAGTTCCCCCTCTTCCATTTCCTCCATTAGACATAGATTTACACTTATGGGAGTGATTTTTTATTAAAAAATAGCCTTCCAAATGGAATGATTCCTGGATGTTGTAAGTCATTCCAGGATTTGCCATCACTCCAACATAGGCTTTCTGAAATCTAATGTTGTCCTCAGACTTGATATTAAATTTTAAAAGAGCAAAACCTGATTTTTCCTCGTTTCTATGATGTTTGTGTTTCCATTGACCTGTACTCCCTTTGTCTGAGTTACCATTGTTCACAACCTCAGTAAAAGTTTTGGATCTTCCATCAAATTTCTTAGCATGAATTTCATGATTGTAGTTGTTTATATAGTTGTTTCCTCTGCCCGAGTTTTTGTCTTTCTTGGGGGACATATTGTTCCTTTGGAATCTTGGAGTATTAACAAACAGTTTCACGTCGTTGACAAAGATATTGTCCAACTTCACATCCAAAGATCTCTCATCAGAAACTTGAAAGAAACTAACAAAACCATATCTCTTTATGTTCTTGTCTCGCCTTGATGGTATCACCACTTCATCAATGTCCCCATATATCTTGAATATGTCATACATTTATTTAGCTCCATGTGATTATGGGAACCTAGTGACGAAGAACTTGGTACTTATGTCGTACATTTCTTGAATATGCCACTCATTTGAATGTTGATCGCCCATTATTGATGCTAACTCTTGTCAAGAAGAACACTAACTTTGTCACTTGAGTTTATAGGAGTTGAAACAAAACCAATTAATAAGGTTCCAAGTCCGAGGACTGGAAATTTAAACCACGGTTAAAAATTCAGTTCATATTCTTTGTTCTTAAATCCATACTTGTTTGTTGATGAACATATTGATTATGACAGTAACCCCGATATTCAAACCATTGTTGATTATGCTTTAAAGAACAAAACTCTATTTTTTTATTTATTTTGTGTTAAGAAATTCAATATTTAAGATAGTTTACTTTTTTAATATGTATTAAAAAATTTAGAAGTATAAGTGGTTAAATTTTCAAAATGTAATAGATGGGAAAATGTAATATGTAATATATAATAGGATAAGATGAGTGTTAGAAACCACATGAACAAAAACTGCCTCTGCTAAAATTTGATGTCATCTAGAAACCGATGTAATGTAGGATATATTGAAGTATTTATTACTCAAAGCGTAAGACACTAAATCCAATTATTGGGTGATACTTTAAATTAAAATTATAGTCACTCAAAAAATTTATCCACTATCTTTGCCTCATGTTCAACACTATAAGATAAAACAAGTATTGCAATATCTTATGGTTGCTAAAACTTTTATCCACCTCCAGATCTTAAAAGATAATATTGTTGATACTAGGTCTAAGTCATAGGTGAAGTAGTTATGTTCATAAAGTGTAAGTTGTGTAGATGAATATACGATAACCTTTCTGCTATGCACCAATGTACATCCTAAGTCTTCCGAAGAGGAATCACGGTAAAGAATGACTTTGTAAAGAATCTTTGATAGTAGACAGATAATTTTAAGAAACTCATAACTTCCTTAATGGTTGTAGGTTATTCCTAGTTCAACACATCTACAATATTGGTTAGCTCCACTTCTAAACCAACATGTCTCTGTCATTCTTCAGAAAGTGTGTAGACTTTTCATAGGCTTCATAATCTCTAACCACACCCTCTCTTTTTGTCCACCACACCTGGCTATCTTTAAGTAGAGCATTAAATTGATTTTTCCAATAGTTATTAATTGGCGTCCCTCATATCTCGACACTTCGGTTCCCATGAAAAACTTATTAATTTGCATTGAATTGTAAAAGTGGTGTTACATCAACATACATTCTTATACGCTCTTTTCTCTTCACACGGGTACTTTAAGCACACTGAGTATTTGTATATAATTGAACACACTCAATCCTAACATAGAACTCACTATTTATAACAATCGAAAATAACTGCCATTCACGGCCTATAAACTAAAATACGACAAGTGTTGCTCTACATGTTTTTGCTTCTTGGATATACGCCACATGTCTTTCTTTAGAAACAGACAAGAACAACTATTCCCTCCTATTTTTGAATTTATATCTTCGCGTCGAAGTACCCTCAATAGTACTTTCGTCGACTAATATCTCTTAAGTTTGGAAGTATTTCAAAGTCCACAACTTAGTTTCTCTCTTATGCAAGGACATCCTTCTGACCCAAACTTTCAGCATTCCAATTCTGGTCGAAAAATTCTACTTTCCTTAAAGGACTCTTGTCCCTTAAAGGACTCTTGTCCCTTAGATTAATCCCCTGGCGTCGAATTTAGGAGCTAACAGCAACCCAAACAGTATCCTGTAAATTAGAAGTAAATTATAATTTAATGATAAATATATTTATGAAAAAAAGAAAGCTAAACATTAACCCTACCTTAGAATTATTAAAAATGAACATCGACAATATTAATAGAAGAAAATGCACCAATGTAGCTAAGATAAAAAAAAGAGATGCTCAAACAAGATCAAACTGTTATGATAAAATATGTGTGAATCACCAAAAGAGATTCTTCAAAGGAATATTATCTTAGTGATTGTGTGATATTTGATTTAGAGAAAAAATACTTCAAGTATTAGGTTTTGAGAAATGTATGAACAATTTTGAACAATAAAGTAACAAATTCGAAAATTGAATAAGCGATTTCAAGATCCTAAGAATGTGAGAATTCAAACAAACTAAAACATCACCATTACCAGCTTCAACATTGACCCTCACGTATTTATACAAACTATTAAATTATTACAACATCTGAATAAACTATTTATACAACATCAGAAAAAAAAAAAAACAATTTTGCTCATAACAAATTTACAACTAAATTTGCATATATAGCCTAAATCATTTTATAATAAAATAGACTATTTCTTGCATTATTACAATATTAAAATTGAATTTAAATTATCCAACAACTTTTAATGAATTTACCACAAATCTTCATTTAACTTTAAAAGATTAACGACATTGTTTAGAGAAAGTAAAATATAAATAAATAAGATGCCCCTTATTTGAACAATACGTGATACAACGTGAAACTAAATATTGAGATCACATTGAGATTCAGTCCTAACAATGTCCCATAAATGAAACTAGTTAAGTCTGTATGCTCTAATTGAAAATGATTAAAACAACAAGAAAAATAAACATTCATAAGGGCATCGTAAGGCCGATCTACACCAATAGATCAAAAGAATCCAGAGGGTTCATATCCGTCACTTCGATCCATATTGTTGAAACCAACGGAATTAGGTTGCATCATTGGGTTTTGGAAAATGTTTGGTGGAAATTTTTGAGCTTGTCGAGGATTTCCTTGATGATGGAGAGGCATGTTAGAGTTAAAACCATTTCCAACAAAAAATGGAATAGTTTTGATAGGTGCTCCCTGAATTACAAGCCTTGCACGTTGTGCAACAAGTTTCTTAAGTTCCTCTAAAGCCTTCTTGAATAATTCAAGTTGAGCCCTATTCATCCTATCAATGGAAATGGCCCACCAAAATTGAGCCTCAGTTACCTTGCGCAAATGGTTGATCTCATCACCAGACTTCTTCTCAATGTCCAACGTATTTTGGATTTCAGTTAGTTGCCTGTTGAGATCACCCAAAATGGCGCCACGGTGAGCCTCGATGAATTGCATGGTGCCAGTGTTTTGGGGTGGAACAATTGATAGATAACGATCTATGACCGTATCAACATGTGGGTGACCAAAGGAAAACACCTTCTCACTAGGTGAGAATACAACAAGAGCCACATGTGCATCACAAAGTGTACAAAGTTCACTGGCTTTCTTGAAGAGCCCACTGCGACGCTTCGAGAAAGTCACTTGCAGGTTGCTCTCATTACTTATTTTTTTCATATCAATCTTTTGGCGACCACGACCTTTCCTTCCCATTGACATGGTTGAAATTCAAAAAGAGAGAAGAGAAAAGAATGTGATGAATGTGTTTGGAACTTCAAACTAAGAAGTGACACATTATAGTTGATTGCGAAGAGGTCGTTTTATAGCCAAATTTTGGGTGAATAAATTTCCACTCGAATTTGAATTTGGCTAAAAATTTGAACCGAGTTCTTTTTCAAACGTTGTAACTTTTCGTTACATTAAAATATTTATTTTGATATTCACATCAAATCTCTTTTTAATTTGTTTATATGGTAGGAAATTCAATGATATAAATGGCACTATTTTTTTATTTTGTATATATCTTAACTTATTTAACACCTATTGGATAAATTGTAATTTGATAATTCATGAACTTGCAGTTAAATGTTCATTAGAATGGTACTAGTTAAATTGTTGTTGCAGTTAAATCTGATATTTTTATATGATTGGAATATTTTTACTCTACTTTTTTCTATAATTTTTTTTTTAGGCGGGAAAACATATACAATAAATATTAAATATTATACATTAAAACTTCAAAATAATTATTTTAATTACAAAATGAAAAAAAAATTAGATAGAAAATACTCGCTTTTAAGAGTTTTCTAAATAATATAATGAAACCATTTAATTTTTAATATCAAAACAATGACCAACGGTAATATAAGTATCGCGACTTATTTTTTTCTTTTATTAAAAATGGTAAATTCTTTTTATTGATCACGTAATATAATTGAAGATAATGCGTGGAAAAGAATGAAACCTATTTTAAAATATAATGTGAAGAAAAAGAGTGAAAATTTGCTTAGAATTTTATATTTATTTCATTTATTTTCAGTTAAACATTACACAATTTAATGTCGTCTGTGTTATTTCCTATCTAGTCTCCAAATGCATTAGCTAACTTATACTATTAGTAGAATGAAAATACTAGTAATATATTCAGTCTTTCTTTTCAATAATCTCCTTATAGTTGATATATTTAATTAGATTAAATTTAGTTCACTTTTATAAAAAAACATATAAGTATTTTTTATTTTACTAAATAAATTAAATTTTTTTAGTAAACATAAAACAACTGTCAATGAAAATATAAGAATCATAATAAATTATGAATTTGTGATTAGATTCTTAATGACAATAGACGGTAGAAGAGTAAAACTTTATTTAAAAAGGGCTCTATTTTTTTATAAGTAAGGAATTTCATTTATAAAAGTATGATAAATACTCCATTCAAACATACAAGAGAAAATTAACAAAGAGGTGATGAAACACCACAAGCCAAAGCCAAACTAGAGTGCTTACATGATAAAATCTAGTGGTGCAACACACCATTCATAAAAGCTACATGCATATGGTTTTTTAAGAAGACCAAGCCAAAGCCAAGAGATGAATTTGATATTCAACTCAATGTCCCTTGCATGACAAGATTCTTCTTTGAAAATCACGGCATTTCACTTATTCTAAATACACCAACAAGAGATGATCCACAATGCTCCTTCGTAGTGTTTTCGAACCTTCCCTTTCAAAGCATCCAAAGCCATCTTGAAATCCATTGTAAAATGTATTGCCAATGGTGTAGACAAACCAATTCACTCCCAAAAATACTTCCAAACCAATGATGAAATTGAGCAGTTGAACATTATGTGATCTATTGACTCAAGTTCTTCATTGCATAATGCACACTTAGCCAAGGTAGAATCCAAGATGATGTTTTTTCTAAATAAAAAATATCTAGTGGGAAGCCTGTTGTGAAGTAGTTTCCAGCAAAAAGCTTTTACCTTTGAGGGAAACTTCATCTTACAAAGTTTCCTCCAAATGGAAATCGAGTGCGCATGATGATCGTGTTGAGCCTCAATGATCTGCATGTTATTGTGGCAGTTCTTGACCGAAAAAATTTGGTGTGAAACAGCCACCCGAATGAGCTGATCTCTTTCCAACAGATTGGGAGTAATATCTGTCAATAACATCTTCAAGTATTGGATTTCAATTGCAAAATCTGGCAGCAGGGAAGATCCAGTTTCCTCAAGTTGCCAATGTCATACACGATGTAACCCAGTACCATAATCACAAACCATGGTCAATTTGTTTGCTGCATGAGAGTAAAAAACAGGGAAAATAACATCCAATGATGGGGGTCCAATCCAAATTCCTTTCCAAAATGGAGTTGACACACCATTACCAATTCTGAATTTGACTCTGTTTTATTCCAACTCTCTCCTCCACATTGTACTTGAGGTTTTTGCCTATGATCATGAAATCCCTCCAACCACAGGCTGTTAATGATACTTCCATATCTATGTGTCACAATTCCACTCCATATAGCATCATTTTCATTGAATAATCTCCAAATCCATTTGCATATTAAAGCTAGATTAAATTTTCCTATCTCCTTGACACCAAGACCTCTATCTGCCTTACTTCTGCATACCACTATCCAACTGATCCAGTTGACCCCTTTGCCTTCTCTTAAACCATGCCACAAAAATTGTCTTTGAATGCTAATGATTCTTTTCTTGACAGATTTTGGCATCTTATAAAATGAAATGTGGTGGATTGGTAAATTGTTGAGCACTGAATTCAATAGTGTAATTCTGCCACCTAATGAAAGAAATTTGGCGTTCCATCTAATAAACCTTGCTCTTCAAGTAAGAGATGATATGTTGCCAAGCCTCAATTCTCCTTGGATTGAAACCCACCTTGATCCCTAAGAATTTGAATGGATTGTGTCTATGCTGCAAAAGAGGAAATTGGAAGTTGCCAACAAAAAATTGGGGTCAAGCCAATTCCATATACTTTGCTTTTGCTCATATTGATCCTTAGACCAGAAACCATTTTAAAAGCTCTTAAAATGGTATTGATAGCCCAAAGATTACTCAACGATCCATCTCTAATCATGATAGTGTTATCTGCAAACTGGAATAAGCTGAAGGAAGGTCCTCCATGTCCAACATCCAATCGAAATTGTTTGAAGAAGTTGGTGTCCACAACATTCTTTACAATTCCAGCCAGGCCCTCGGCTACAATGGCAAATAAGAAAGGTGATAGTGGATCACCCTGGCTCAGACCCCTAGACACCTCAATGTCTTGAGTTAGACTTCCATTGATTAGAATGGACATAGTGCTTTTGAATACACAACCCTTCATCCATCTTATCCATTTCACTCCTAATCCCATCCTACCAAGCATGAATCTCCAGAAATCCCAGCTAACATTGTTAAATGTCCGGGAAAAGTCCACCTTAAAAAGCATATATTCCTTTTTTCTCCTCTTCGCATAATCAATGATCTCATTCGTGGTCAAGACACCATCAAGGATTTACTTGCCTGGTATGAAACTAGTTTGGGATTTGCAAATTAATCTACCAATGATTCCTTTGATTCTATTGGCCAAAATTTTAGCTATCACTTTGTATAGACTACCAATTAAGCAAATTGGTCTGAAATCCTCCATCTTCTGTAGATTTTGGATCTTTGGAATGAGAGCCAAAAAAGAGGAAGTGAAGGCTTTAGGGAAAGTGGTTGTATTGTGAAATTCTTTAAGAAAGTGAGGTTAACGCCATCTGGTCCATGGCTTTTGTCCCCATCATAATCCCAAATGACACCTTTGATCTCATCCCTAGAGAAATCTTTCTCAACATCCAAAATGCAGCTTCAGTCAAACTGTTAAAGTGAATCCCTTCCAGAATTGGTCTGCGACCACCAATATTAGTGAACCTGTGTTTGAAGTGTTCTATAGCAGTAGCTTTTACCATGGATACATCTTCAATCCTTCCCCTATTAGTGTTTAAGGCAATAATATAATTCTTCCTTCTTCTACAACTCATCATATTGTGGAAGAATCTTGAATTCAGATCCCCTTCATTTATCCATTTTTGTCTAGACTTTTGTTTCAGCAAACTTTCTTTTAAATGAAGATTTCTCCAAATAAGATTTTGTGCTTCCTTCATAGCTTGAATCAGATTAGTGAAGGATTGTAAACTGATGGTGCAGTCCAAATTGTTTAGGCCCTCTATATCACTGTCAATCTTGAGACCAATGATTCCAAAAACCTTCATGTTCCACTTCTTCAGGCCTGCCTTGAGTACTTTGAACTTTTCTTTCAAGGTATATGCCCTCATCTCTAAAACCTAGAATGAAGACCACTTCTCCTTCACAAATGTCAAGAAATGTTTATTTTCAAGCCAACCATTGATTGATCTAAAGGGAATGGGACCCCAATTCACATTACTTACGTTGATCCAAATAGGGCAGTGATCAGAAACATCCATATTCCCAATTTCTTGTGCAACAAGTTTCCAATTGTCTATGATACCTTCAGACACAAGGAAACAATCAAGCTTAGTCTTTGATCTCCCATCAAAACTGAACCAAGTAAATTGGATCCCAACAGATGGAATATCAACCACCTCCATTAAAGCAATGAAGGAAGCAAAGTCTTCCATTTCCACTCTATGGCTTCTAAGGCTGCTACCTATCCTCTCACTGTTATGTTTAACAGAGTTGAAATCCCCCCCAATGAACCACTTCCCCAAACCTAATTTGTCCTTCCATTCAATAATCTCTTTTCACATTCTTCTTTTATCAAACAACAAACATGAAGAGTAGATGTTCAAAAAGAATATAGTGGTACCTCTGAACAGGGTTTGGATACCTATGAAACCATTCCCTTTGAAGCTCACAATTGGATCAATTATTCCACATCTCCATATAGTGATTAAACCACCTGAATGGCCACAGGCATCCAGAGCAGACCAAGCCATATCATCATGACCCCATATGTCTCTTGCAATTGCTTCTATCATTCATTGAATTTTTATCTCCTGAATAAATATTAAGTCAACCTTGCCTTTCTCCACAAGAAACTTTAATCTCTACCTTATAATGGTCGTGCCACACCCTCTTATGTTAATGGATGTAATATTCATAGGGAAGGGATTGCATTCTCCTTCCTTTCAATGGCACTTTTAAGATCCCTATGCTCTATGGTTCTGATGATATCCACAAAAACCTCATTTGAAGCATCCCCAACAATCCCAAGAGATTTAATAGCCATCCACACCCTAGAAGCAACATCATAATCCAAGTTTTTTAGTGCTCTAAGATCACCTTGTTTAATGCCTCCAACATAATACTGAACCTCCTAAAAAGTTAGAAGATTCATTCAAGGAGGTATCAGGTTGAGAGGAGCAAAAGGTAGAAGGTGGAAAGAAGTAATTCATTGGTTCAAAATTATTTGAGGTAGGTCCCCCAGCTTTGCTCATTACATCCACCATGAGTTTTTTCTTTTTAGCTTTAATGGGCCTAACAAGTTCCGGTTCTTTTGGTAAAAGCTCATTCAATCTTGTTGAGGTAGGATCAGATGACTCAACCAGAACCACCTCAACTTTCTTTGAACTTGCCATTTTATTTTTGTTTCCACGAGGCTTGGATAACTGACAGGATTTGTTGGCTAAAAGGTAATGTTTGGCCATTTTCCCATGTGCCAAAGTTGACTTTTGCCTACCCCTCCTTTTCTTCTCGCTTTTTATTTCAAGGGTCCCACTTTCTGCCACCTTCTCCAAAAATCCCTCTGCGCTGCAACCATCTAGGGCTTCATTAGGGCAAACTGTAACATCATTTTCACTTTTATTATATAGTTGTTGGATATACTGTTGTGAAGCCGCCCCATCCGTCTTGTCCACCACCAACTTTGTCTTGGAAATAGATCTTTCAGTGTCTAAGTTATCATCATCTTTCTCCTCTTCATCCATCCCACAAACAGTGTTGTCTTCTTTAGATGAAGAGTTGTCATAATCCATAGATTGATCATGTTATTTGGTTGTAACAATTCTCTTTAGACCATGTGATCCTTCCTCCATTTTTACACGATACACATGATCATCTATCTCCACATTGATGGCTTGATTAAGGACCATAGAATACTTTGTTCTAACAAGGATTATTTCCACATCAAAATTCTTGTGTAGTCTTGTTTCATCATCTACACAGATGTATTTTCCCACAGAGCATGTAAGAAATTCAAGAAACTCAGGGCATCATGCATGACATGGAACACCAGAACACGATATCCATGTTAATATTTCATTGTCAATATCTCTTGATGTCCATGGCCTTACTTTTGTGAACTATTGAGCCAACCAATCACTAGCATCTCCAGCCAAGGCTTTTAGTTCCCCCTCTTCCATTTCCTCCATTAGACATAGATTTACACTCATGGGAGTGATTTTTTTATCAAAAAATAGCCTTCCAAATGGAATGATTCCTGGAGGTTGTAAGTCATTCCCGGATTTGCCATCACTCCAACATAGGCTTTCTGAAATCTAATGTTGTCCTCAGGCTTGATATTAAATTTTAAAAGAGCAAAACCTGATTTTTCCTCGTTTCTATGATGTTTGTGTTTCCATTGACATGTACTCCCTTTGTCTTAGTTACCATTGTTCACAACCTCAATAAAAGTTTTGGATCTTCCATCAAATTTCCTGGCATGAATTTCATGATTGTAGTTGTTTCTATAGTTGTTTCCTCTGCCCGAGTTTTTGTCTTTCTTGGGGGCCATATTGTTCCTTTGGAATCTTGGAGTATTAACAAACAGATTCATGTCGTTGACAAAGATATTGTCCAACTTCACATCCAAAGATCTCTCATCAGAAACTCGAAAGAAACTAACAAAACCATATCTCTTTCCGTTCTTGTCTCACCTTGATGGTATCACAATTTCATCAATGTCCCCATATATCTTGAATATGTCGTACATTTCTTTAGCTCCATGTGATTCTGGGAACCTAGTGAAGAAGAAGTTGGTACTTATGTCGTACATTTCTTGAATATGCCACTCATTTGAATGTTGATCGCCCATTATTGATGCTAACTCTTGTCAAGAAGAACACTAACTTTGTCACTTGAGTTTATAGAAGTTGAAACAAAACCAATTAATAAGGTTCCAAGTCCGAGGACTAGGAATTTAAACCACGGTTAAAAATTCAGTTCATAATCTTTGTTCTTAAATCCATACTTGTTTGTTGATGAACATATTGATTATGACAGTAACCCCTCTATTCAAACCATTGTTGATTATGCTCTAAAGAACAAAACTCTATTTTTTATTTATATTGTGTTAAGAAATTCAATATTTATTATAATTTACTTTTTTAATATGTATTAAAAAATTTAGAAGTATAAGTGGTTAAATTTTCAAAATGTAATGGATGGGAAAATGTAATATGTAATATATAATAGGATAAGATGAGTGTTAGAAACCACATGAACAAAAAATGCCTCTGCTAAAATTTGATGTCATCTAGAAACCGATGTAATGTAGGATATATTGAAGTATTTATTACTCAAAGCGTAAGACACTAAATCGAATTTTTGGGTGATACTTTAAATTAAAGTTATAGTCACTCAAAAAATTTATCCACTATCTTTGCCTCATGTTCAACACTATAAGATAAAACAAGTATTGCAATATCTTATGGTTGCTAAAACTTTTATCCACCTCCAGATCTTAAAAGATAATATATTT
This sequence comes from Lathyrus tuberosus, assembly GCA_022829125.1. NCBI lineage: Eukaryota > Viridiplantae > Streptophyta > Magnoliopsida > Fabales > Fabaceae > Lathyrus > Lathyrus tuberosus. The sequence goes on along the minus strand of JALAZF010000201.1, from coordinate 8,781,356 downwards.
GATACTAGGTCTAAGTCACAGGTGAAGTAATTATGTTCATAAAGTGTAAGTTGTGTAGATGAATATACGATAACCTTTCTGCTATGCACCAATGTACATCCTAAGTCTTCCGAAGAGGAATCACGGTAAAGAATAACTTTGTAAAGAATCTTTGATAGTAGACGGATAATTTTAAGAAACTCATAACTTTCTTAATGGTTGTAGGTTGTTCCTAGTTCAACACATCTACAATATTGGTTAGGTCCACTTCTAAACCAATATGTCTCTGCCATTCTTCAGAAAGTGTGTAGACTTTTCATAGGCTTCATAATCTCTAACCACACGCTCTCTTTTTGTCCACCACACTTGGCTATCTTTAAATAGAGTATTAAATTGATTCTTCCAATAGTTATTAATTGGCGTCCCTCACTTCTCGACACTTCGGTTCCCATGCCTCAGACGTGACTTGGGAAGCTCGTGTGGCTATCTCCTTGAGTTAAAGGTCTCGTTCTTCATTTTCTCTCGAGTGACGGAGAGAAGTGGTGAGTTATTTAACCTTGACTCCGAGCTCATCCATTATCTTATTATTCTTTTCGGTAGCATGAAGCCACCAATTCAAGTTCTTTTGGCATTCCCTCTCGGCATACTTTAATTATTCCTTGAGGCTACTCAAACAACTGTCAACTTGATCAATGCACACCTTGGTCTTCTTTCTTTTGTGCTCCACCACATCAACCTTTTCTCAGTTTGCTTCGAGCTAAGTATTCTTACGATCGAGCTCCCAGATCATTTTGTTCTTTTCTTCGGTGACATGTTGGATTTTCATTTTGAGCTCTTCATCCTCCTCAATAGGGATATGAGTAGGCTTAGGTTTAAGAAGAGGGGTAGACATCTTGATATGAAAAGGCATTTTGATCACCTTTACCCTTTCCTAAACCCATTGAAAGTAGGGCTTCTTCGTGATACCATTTCTCTTCCCTAAGTCAACTTTTCCCTTTTTCTTGACATGCTCCCAAACTTTCTTAATTTTCTTGATCAAGTCAGGATCCTCGGTTCCCAAATCATGCAGCAAGAATGCCTCTAAGGCTTTATCTTCAAGTGGTCCCTCCATTGGATACCCAAGTTGTCTTACAGATAAAGCAGGATTATAATTAATACAACCTCGGGTCCCAAAGAGGGGAACACTGTGGAATTCACCACAGCTAGATATAACCTCATCATACGCTTGAGAATGCTAGGAGAAGTCATCATATCTAAGAGATCCCATCCTCTAGGCCCAACTATCATCAACTTGTTCCACAAAAGACACTTTCTTTAGAAGATGCATCCACAACCACTTGTACAAAAGGGGAGTACAAGAGGAAATCATCCATCCCCTCTTCGCATGCCTCCAGCTCAGATAATAGAAAAATTCTACCAACAGAGTTGGTACGGGATTATTCGTAAGGAAGATGTTGATGGAAATTATGTCTATGAAGTCGTCCAAATTGGGAAACATGACGATTCCATAAATAACCAATGCAACGAAAACGTAGAATGCGTCCCAACTCTGAGCCTCCAAAAGAATATTAACCCTCTCTATAATAAAATTGAGTGAAACCTTTGACACCTCCTTTGACCTTCAGATTAGCAGTGACTTCTTTCTTTTACATATGAAGAGCATTAGCTATGACTTCATCCTTCAAAGATTCATTCATACCGATAAATGGAAGCTTGTTCTTCACAGGAATGCCAACTAGGGCATCAAACTCTTCTAATGTTGTAGCTAGTTGAATGTCTTGAAATGTGAAACATCTCAATGGTGAGTCATATAATTAAGCCAAGGTAACGAGTACTCGGAGTTCCACCTCTTGATTCAAAATGTGGATCAGCTTGCCATAATCCCTCCCAACATTAATTCTGAAAAATTGCAGGTATCCGAGAAACCAAATCATGCAATCCATCTAAGTCATGCTTCTTGAATATGTAGGAGTAAGTGCTTTAAGTGTTCGATCCCATAATTTCTAAATTTCTATAACTATAATTCTTAGATTCCCTGAAAACCAAAAAATATATGAATGTTATGTCATGAATATGCAATGCCTATGCATGCTTTCAGGATCACATGTACAATCAAATTCAGGCTAGAGTCATGACAATAGGTATCTCCGATTATCAGAACCCCATGGTTAGGATCTAAGACGGGTAGGTGCCTAGAGTTATGGATCCTTCTCAAAGACATTATTGTCATGACAAAGGCTTATCAGACAATAATATCCTTGAAAAGATCTCTTCTAGGCGAGGTCTTCACATCATCCCAACGGGGAAGGCTCCTCGTGGGTGATACTACACAACCATCAATTCCAAGGTTCTAAAAAGGGTTCTCAAAGTCATAGATCGAGGTTGAAAATATTAATGCAAGATAGCAATACATTCAAGGGGTCTCATCTGATTGGAGCTTTCGTATTAACTAACGAGTCCGAAGTCTCGGAGGTTAACACTACATAACCACCAGAGATTGAACGGGTTAAAAGGTCCCAAGAGTCATCGATCCAACTTGAAAACATTATCATTGTGACGAAGGCTCGTCGGACAATAACATCTCCAAGAGACTCTACTCTAGGCGGGGTCTTCGTAACATCCCAATGAGGAAGGCTCCTTGCGGGCCTCTACTACACAACCACAATCCTAATCCTACGTTTTTTCTCAAACTCGAGTAGAGAGACTATCTCACAAGGTACCGATAATTAGAGAGCCCCAACAATGTCATAATAAACAATAATAGCATAAATAAGCAAACAAACAAATAATAGAGGACAAATAAACAAACAAATAATCCAACAAATAAGATAAAACAAATGAACAAACTAATAATAAGAAAAAAATAAGCAAAGTTAACATTCATCACAGTTTGAATTAAGTTAGGCTTGACTCTCTCTTACATGGAGCAATATTCCCCAGCAGAGTCTCCATCTGTCGTACCTCGAAAAATACGCTCCTTCACGATGGACGTGGAAAAATTAGTTCGAACAGAGTCGCCACTGAACTTTATTTATCCCAATGAAGGAATAGGAAAATATCGATAAAACCTTTAAGGAAAGAAAATTGTCGTCGCAACCAAATTTGGGTTCGGGAGTCGATTACGTAAGGCGAAGGTATTAGCACCCCCACACGTCCGTTGTACTCAGCGGGAACCTCTCAGTTATAATTTGTGATTGAATGTTAACTAAAGTTAATTCTTTTCTTCTAAGTTAAAAATGTGAAAGGGAAAAGAAAAAAGGGTTGCAAAAGGATTCTATGCTAGGGTAACTTGCTAAGGGGAAGTTGTCAGTTTTTTATTAGGGTGCTCGCCAAGGATTGGGGCTCTCGTGCCTATGTATCTTCATTGTGAAATGAAGAATCACAACGTCCATAGTTCGCGGGACTGCGGTTTGTTGGTTTGTTTTATTAAACAAATATTTAGATCGCATTCAAAGGGCTAAACATTAGTTTGTCTACTCTTAGCGAAGGCTTGTTGTATTAGAAAGGACTAAACATTGTTCTTTTAAGAAAAAATTTTAATCGCATGGAGGCAAGAAGTTGAGTTAATATGTTGAAGATTTTAGTTGGATGACGATTACTTGAATGGTCGAGTAAGGCAACTCATATCCAAATAATCAAGGATAAGAATCGAAGGCTCGAGACCATCTCCCTTTTCATACTTAATTGTGAAAGGGTTCAATATAGTTAAAGTATTTTAAGTGGATGAAAAATACTCGAATGACCGAGTAAGGCTACTCGTATCCAAGTGTTCAGGAGAGAGAGAGAATAGAAGGCTCTAGACCACTCTTTTTTTCATATAAGACTTTAAAAAAAGGTTTGATTTAATTTATTTAAGAAAAAGGTTTAATATGAATCAGATTATAAGTTTTTTAGGAGATGACAATTGTTTGACTAGTGAGTAAGGTAACTTGTATCCAAACAATCGAGGAGAAGAATCAAAGGCTCTGTACCATTTCCCTTTTCATATTTAATGAAATAATGTCTAAGTATGATTACATGGTTTAATTTGATTTATATAAAATATTCGATGTTGATTAAGGTTTGAATTGGCGTTCGAAGTGAATTATAGGTTTAAAATAGTTTGAAAGGGAGGACCTAATTGGTGTTGGGTTAAGGTTGATGACGATGAACGAAGTGATCGAATTACAAGTTAGGTATGGATGAATATGCTTTGGGATGGTTGATGGCGATGCATGAAGCGATTGACTTAAAAAATTTCGTAGACCTTGATATATGGATCAAGTATGCTTTAGGGTTTGATTTTACTCACTTCTATGTGTGCAATGGTGGTAAGTAAGTTAAACTAAGGAAAGCAATAAAAATATTACACCTCCAAAGAGTGAGGATACATTTTGTTGAATGCGGAAAGATAAAGCAATTAAAAATCCAATTCATAAAACAAATGCATGTAAATAAAAGTGTCTAGTGTAAAACAAGTCTCATTGTAAGAAAGCCCAAGAGTAAGCTATGTGAGGTTGATGGCGATGTTAAAAGCAATCGACTTACAAAGGTTTTTTGAGATGGACTTGATATTAAATCAAGAATTAGTTTGAAAATGGTTTAGGTATGTAAATGAGAAATAAAGTCAAGATATTATAATGGCATAAGCATTTCACATGAGAAAATTGCATAACCAAAATAATAATCGAGAATCACACTATCAAACCAATCCAAACAAGGTATTAAATTATTAACTAATTAAATAAACTTATTTAATAAAATTAGTTAATAATTTAATTAATTAAATTAAATTAAAATATTTAAGATAATTAATATTTTTTGTTACACTTTTATGAATATTTAAAAAACAATAATCAAAATTAATAGAAAATAAAAAGAATTAGAAAAGAAAACAATAAACAAAAATAATAAAAAAAGACAAAGTAAATGGGGTAGAGTGGACATGAAAACAGGTGGTGCCAAGAATGCAAAAACACAAGGCCCGTGAAGATAAAGGCCATAGGCGCTGAGGTTTACCAAGGTCATAAGTTAACAATGTTGACTTACGGGGATCAATCTGGCGTGTTAGATCATCGATGAGTCCACTTTTTGACTCAAGTACATGCTAAAGAGGTACATGCTAAGTGTAGCGGTAAAGATTGTGAGTGTAAGCTATTGATTAACTTAACTCTTAAAACAATAGTCGCCACCATACTTTTATTTCATCCAAAAGGAAAGGAAAAAGAGCGAACAAAAGCTAAACAAGTTCTAAAACAAGAACAAACAAATAGAGAGAGGGTAAGGGGGTTGATTACGCAATGGGAAGGTGTTAGCACCCAAAACGTCTATAGTACTCTATAGGAACCCTTTGAAATATCTACGCTTTTTGGTTTGAAAATGGTTGCTTGAAACTAGATTGGGGAGATGAGAGAAGAAATTGTTTTTTTTAAGATTTTTGTGTTTGGAGAGACTTCTTGAGCCTCATGCCTACGTACCCACAAAGTGCAATATAGGATCAAAACCCCGTAGTTCGTGGTATAAATAACAAAATTTGTTTGTTTGGTTCGTTTTAAATGAAAAGACAAGTTGTCATTTTAAGGAGAAAACTACGACTAGTCACCCACAAGTATAAGAAAACAGCATTTGCATCATCTTGAGATGGAGGATTTTTGCTTGGATAAAAATCAACAAGTCAATCACTCAGCATATAAGTGGAAAATGTCAACATCTTTAATACTATGGGGAATAGGAGAATTACATCTCAACTATGAAAATGAATCATGTCTAAACTTTATGAAAAGTTTTAAAAGAAAAAGGGCCTAAAGGCACAAAAATGATTGAATGAGTTTAAGTGTTTTTTAAAGTCTTTTTGAAATGGTCAAAATATGGATAAAGTTGATTAGCATTTATTAGAGAAAATGAAGTTTGAAAAAGCACTTGACAAAGTCAGGGTTTTATTTATGAAATAGGTTATAGTTCGAAAACAAGAAGGTTTTGAAAAAGGGAGAAGATTTTGAAAATTGAAGAAAGAGAGGAGATGAAGTGACTAAAACACAAAATAAAAGCAAAGGAAAAAAGATCTAACCACACAAGGAGAAAACACTTGACAATAAGTCAACATAAGTACTCATTTTCCCTTTTGGATTTAAGCCACGAGCATAATAACCAGATGAATTAAAGAATCAAAGGAAGTCCCAAATTAAGCCATAGCAAAGTCAAAGCAAGGTTTTCCCAAGTGTTACGAGCCAATTAGGAGAGTCATGCATTATATGATTTTCACAATGTTAAAGTAACAACACCTCCACATAGAACATTTCCCAATAAACAGACAAAGGCATTACAAAGGTCCAAGGTCTCAGATCACAACTCCAAGAGCATAGGGCAAAGATCCTAGATATAAGTCCAAAGTCTAAGTCCAATAACAAGGTCACAAGAGTCCGAGATTAATAGAACCAAGTTTTTTTAAGTGTTTTGATATTTATTAGTCTTAGGAGAAAGTCCAAATGGACTAAACAAAAATAGCATAAGCATAAACAAAGGTCCAAGTGGACAAGAATTAAAGAGCAAGAATTAAATGGCTCAAAGTAAAGTTAGTGCAATAATATAGTTAATAGGTTAGTATTAGTGATGAAGAATATTTTGTCATTTTTTGAAGAACACTCGACTAGTCATCCATAAGCATGAAAACATGAATCTATACATCATTAAGAGAAGGGTTCAACTTGGATAAAATCGACAAGTATGCCACTAGCTCTCTTAAATGACAAAGAGACAGTCTATTTCACACCACACTATGGAGAGTAAGAGGCTGACAATCTCCCTTACAAAAATGACTTAGTTTCCGATTTAGGTCAAAATATAGTGCTATGTTAAGCAATCGTAGCACAACCTATAAACAAGGTCATATTATGGGAGGCCGGTCAATAACAATATTTGTGCTACTACAAGTTAGAGAAGTGACATATAAGTCACTCTCCTAAAGCTTGCCACACTAAAAGAAAAAAAGGAAAGGTCTCATCTTAATCAAGAACTTCAAAGAAGTTCCATGATGTTTAAGATCTTCATCAACCAAAAAGAAAAAGAAAAGATAAGGAAGAAGAAGAGAAAAACAAGACACAAGACCAAAACCAAATTGAATCAAAGTAAGGATAAATTTACCACTAACATCATTCAACCATCTTGGTGGATTAGAGTTTTCACTCCATCAACACCCAAGTTCTAATGATGTTGATGAAACTTAAAATCAAATCAACTAAGATTCAAACTACAAAATAACCAACAAAGATCAATCAACAATCAAAATGTCAAGAAACCACAAGAAAATATAATCAAGTAGCAATTCAATTCAAATGGTTTTAAAAGAAATTTAACACAAAAAAAATCAAAAAATCAAAATCAAAGAAAAATCTAATCAAGATTTAAATCAAGAGAGAAAATTTTTTTAATCAAAAATCATGAAAAAGAATTAGAAAACAAAAGTAAAAAAACAATTGAACTAAAAAAATACGAGAAACTATTGTTTTTTTTTTTATAGTGAGGAGGAGGTTTAGAAATTGAAATACGGTGATGGATTAGCAATGGTATTCACGCGGCCCAAGCCCAACATGAATAAGTGAGACTCTTTTTTTAAAACAAAAACCAAAATGAACATGAATCAGAAACGAATGCTTCATCATCTTCTTCTTCAAATGGCCGCGGTACTATTCACATGAGTTAGTATTTTGGAGCTTAACCGAAACGGAGCGGCGGAGCTCAAAACATACGCGGAATGGATCGTAATCAGAAGTTAAACACAGTTCTATAATCAATTTCAAAGAACAAGCAACAACAGAGGCGAATTGAAAACGCGAAAGCTCCTTGAACTACCTTCAAATTCAGGTAAATGATGAAATCGAACTCTCATCTTCTTCCTCTTTGATTCTGGATGGTTTTGTGTTGCAATTTGATGTTAATTTGAAGGAAAAGTAAAAGAGTGAATGAAGTTGTGAAACGGTTTCGACGTGAGAAAAAATGGAGAGAAAAATTAGCAGAGCTTTGCTGGCTTAAAAGCTTCCCCCAAATGAAAGAAATGTGTGTTGTATTTATAGATGGAGAAGAGTGAAATGAAAATGCCTTTTGTGAGATTTTCTTTGTTTTGAATTAACGTGACTTGCGCGTGACTTGTTGCAATATTTTTGTTATCGTTTTGATCACTTCATTTGCAGCTCACTTGATCGTTTTTTTGAATTCTTTCATTTTTTGTTGTAGCTTGTATTTAAAAGATGACGTGGATTGGTGTCTCTATTGTCGTTTTGAATATTTGTTTTGTTTGAATCTCACGTATGTTGAAGTGGCTTTGCTTATGGCTCGCAACATTCTCTCTCGTCAAACCAGTGACATTCATCAATTCAAGTATTCTTTTTGGCACAGCCTTGTCAAGCCCTAGTTCATTCACAACACTGACAAATTGTTGATGCAGTTCTACTGACCACACTACACGAGCCTTCTTAGATGTAGATAGGCCATCATTCTCCAATTCAATATCTTCATCCTTTAAATTTCTCCTTTTTTTTTTTTTGCTCTTTAGTCATGCCTTTTGTTATACCAGCAACAGAAGAAGTATTATCATTATCATTGTTTCCTCGTGCATTGCGGTCATTATCTTCTACGTGCCAAAATCATCACGTTCCTTGTCTTCATTCAAAAACATCGTGGCAACATGCTGCCATATATTCCTTAGTTCTTCCAACTGTACAGGCTTAATAAAATAATAACAAGAACCGTGTCTAATTCCCTTCATGACAGTACTAGTTCTATCATCAACAGACATCATAATAAAAGGAAGGTCCATTTCCAACCTAACATGTTCAAGTAGTTTATAGCCATCCATGTCTGGCATATGAACATCACTCAGCACAACATTAAAACAATCTTTCCTCTTCCGCAGAATTTTCAAAGAAACTGTAGCCTCAGAGCAGGTTGTGACACGATAATGGCAGCGAAGAGACATTCGCTCGTTAATCTTCAAGGTAGTGACATCATCATCAACGACGAGAACTCTTAAACCGGCCGGAAACTCAGAAACGGAAGATCCGTTGCATTTTTCGCCGCAGGTTCCTTAATAGCAGAATCTAAGAAAGAAACTAATGTATGAATAGTATTAGCACGATTCAAACCATCATTTACAGCGTAATCAACTTCCCTAGAATGCAAAAGGCAAGGGACCTGTTGCTAATGTTATCAAAGAAATCTGCCAACAGTTGATAAGGCCAATTGCAAGACCACTGAAGAATGTAGCCATATCATGAATGTAATTTCCAACTTTTCGCTAAGAGCAGACTGGATAAGCAGCACATCAATCAATACCTGGTTCACAATGACTCCGATATTCCTATAACTATCGAAATAACTCATATCCTAGTTTAATAATACTTGAATATAGTCGAATATGATGACAAGTGTTTGTCGTTCTCCAGTAAAAATCCAACATGAAACCTCAATCCAACCAGTAACAAAAACTCCCGCCGCAATGTAAACAATGGTCAAAACAAGCTTAGTCAACCTCTCAAACCTCTCCTGCGATCCAGCCGGCTGATCATCCATCCTCAGTACATGAATAATCTTAGCAAAGTAATGCAAATAAACCACAAGTGTCGTTCCATGAGCTTGACTTCATTTTGTTTAAACCAATTAGCTGCTTATAAAATCACCCTAAGAAATAATGAACTCTTTTAGTGATGAAGTTCCTGAAAAGTACTTGCAAACACTCATTGACCGTGCCATACCAGCAACTAACTCATCAAGACTTATGTCAGGATCTCCCCCAGAAGACTTTGCTAGTTTTTTGTACACTTATAAGCAAGCCCGAGCTTTTTCAAAGAAAAGATCATAGTATTTTTTGTAGGCATTGCAGTGAGTATTATACCTCGTAATGAGACAAGAATCGGTAGAGTGAATCCAATGCTCATCTTTGCCGCCAGCCCAAGCGTTAAGTAGACTAATGCATATAATGCATTTCTTGAAAAAATTAGGATTCAACTCTGTAGAACCAATTAGATTATGGAAGTTGAGACTGAGAATAATTTCTGATTGTAGCAGATGCGGCAGCTGAACCATTGATTGTCGGAGCAAAGCCAAATTCTTTCTCAATATTTCGCAATACTTGATAATTCTTTGTAAGTATTGCCCAATAATATTCAGCTTGGATGGATGATAACTCAACAAGAACCATTCTTTCTGTCTTGGGAGGAATGAATGGTGACATTGCAATTGCTTGATGAAAATTTGAAAATCCGTAGGCGGGATTCATGAATGTACCATCCGGAGTTCTGCATACACATTAGTAAGTTTAATAAAATCAGCATCACTAAACCTTGGGAAAACATTCAACTTGGCATATGTAATGTATTTCTTCAACAAATCTTGAGGAAGTATCTATGGGTCAGTTGGCATGCCATATACATCCTGGGACTCACTAACAGGCTTATCATCATTATTAGCACCCTTGCGTTGTGACTTGAAGTGACTGTCAACAACAAACTTTGCAAGCATTTCATCAGTGACTAGATCAACCTTGTTCTTTACAAGTCCGCAAATAATTGCGGCATGAGAGGTTATTGAAAACACATTTTTTCACCAAACAAAAACGAAGAAAAACAAGGTATATGTTTTGATTCTGAGCTACCACAGACCTTCCTCAAAAGGTTCAAAGCTGCTTCGTTGTTTCCGGCTGCACTGGATGTTCAAAAGAATGGATTGTAGGCTTTTTCCAACTTCAATATTGGCTGGAATCGTAGGCAAGCCTTTACTTCGGAAGTATGTAACATGGGCAGTTTAAGATCGAAGTTCCTTGTTTTCAAGTTCGACCGACAATGCAAACTTTGCATTACTCAGTGTGTACTCGTGTCCACATTATATACTTGTATTGTCGGGTAAGGACGTGATCTTTTTAAGAGAAGATTGCATTTGTTCAAGGCTTCCTTCAAAGAGTTTGCCACATGATAAACCGAACAAAGTGTCTCCTGTAAAGATTGCCCCAGATCCCGGAACATAGAAGCTTATGTGACCTCGAGTGTGTCCAGGTGTTTCCATTATATGCACCTCATGGCCAGCAGACATCCACTTATCACCATCATTCAAAAGGATATCAATGCCAGGAATCCTTTCCTTGTCAGCTCCTGAGCCAATCACCTTTTTTCCGTGTCGTAACCCGAAATTTGACATCCCTTTTTGCCTTTTAGCATGAGCATGCACACTCGCATTCCTAGCATACACATCAACATTTTTATCTGTGAATTCATTGTAGGTGTATATTCAAGATCCCAATAGAATCTCTAGGATGTGAATATGTTTCTGAAAATCTCGATACAGGCCAAAACAAATGGGTTTCCATGCCTACATATCAAAGCACGAGGGTGGAATGCGGAACCATGGCTAAAGCATTGCATTCCCAAGCAAAATTTGAATTTCTGCTTGTGGTAACTGATTACAGCATTTCCTGTAATTGGTTACGCCCACATGATCAGCCTAGGAAGGCACTTTTTTGCCTTGGTAACCGATTATAGTTTTTCCTGTAATCGATTATAGCTGCGAAATATGCAAATTTTCAGGTGATTCTTCACATTGCAGCAGCTCTTATCCTATTCTTTTGGTCTACATTGTTCTAGCATTGTGTGGAATATTCTAAACACTTCAAGAAACAGCTTGCATTTGCTCTAATACATCATCTACAATGAAACTCATCATGCACCTACATTTCCAACCGTGTGAGCCATTTGATCAAGTGAGTTGCACTGGGATTCTCCAACTGAGTTAACTGATAACTAACTGAGTTAGGCTCCAACTCAGTGAGTTGAGCCTAACTAACTCCAAACCGAATGCCAAACCACCCTTAGCTAGCTCCAAACCAAGTTCCAAGCCTCCACTCACTCCAAGCCTAGCTTCTATTTAAGCAAACCTTCACATTTATGCAAAAAAAACCTTGATGATTCTTTCATTTTTGCTCTGAAATTTCACTCTCATTCTTTGCATTTTCTGCAACTCTCTCTCAATCATCTTCATCTTCTTCTCCAAACCTCACTAGAGCTCTTTTCCTCCATTAAAGCTTAGCAAGCTTCACATTGAACTTGCTATTCTTTTGAGCTTGACCTTCATTCCACTACATATCTTCTTTGAATTCTACAATTACAACAACTTCTACTTCAATTCAAGCTTTGGAAGTTGATCATTGCAAGAGTTTTTGTGCAAACTCAGATTTGAAACATTTATCGTGTTTTCTTCAGTTTTCGCTACGGATTACTAAGGATCCTGGAATTCTCTGGTTTTCTTTGCTTCTCTGCATCACAGTTTTCTTACAACAACTACCAAGGTAAACCTCATCCTTGTAGGTTGGTGATTCTGGCTTATTTCACTATTTTCGGTCAATTTCGCGTTTTCGCAATGTAGCTCTTAGTTGATGTTTTGTTGCTTGAACTCTTGCTTTGCATGATCATTTCTTTTAGCTTTCGATTGCTGTGAATTAACATTAATTGTGTATGTACTGTTATGCTCGGTTACCTTGCAATTGCATGAAAAAGTGATTCTGAAAAGTGCTTCTAAAATGTTGTTTTTATTATTTTCGCGTGCGTAACTGGTTATGGTATTTGGCGTAACCGATTACACTACCTTCCTGCGCCCCTAGGAGGCTTTTTTTTTGTCTTGGTAACCGATTACAACATTTCCTGTAATCGATTACAGCTGCGATTTTTGTTCAAACTACTGCTGTTTAAGGCTGTTTTGCATGCTTTCGTCATATAATTCCCCATGCTTGATCATATTGATGTCAATGCTGCTGTTTTATATCAGAATCGACTTAAAATAGCCTTTGCTCGTTTAATTGCTTAATTTTCTTCGATTTTTTTTTGCAATTTGTTCACATGTTAAACATTATTTTGTTCACTTTTTCTTGTTTATGTGTTAACATGATTAGTGATGCATGCTAATTGGTCTTTGTTAATGTGTGGCAATTTCACCTTGTTGCATTAAGTTTGTTCTCTATTGAACAAATTTAATCTTGTATAATCATTACCTCACATGTTTGCTTTGATAATTTTTTTGACTCGTGTGAAAGATTGTTGGCTTATTCTTTCGCTTTGATCGATTGATCGAAACTTTGTTTCAATTGGTTAATCTTCCTCCTGCTCTCCTCTCTAGGATATTTTTTAGATTTTCTCTTTCCAGCACTACACTTTGGGCGTTAGAGAAGGAATGAGGATTGAGTCTCTTATACCCTCATTCTGACTATTTTCACTAAGGGCGTCTTGTCCTTAAACCTAGAATAGTCACCTCTATTTTCCAGACTATGGTGTCTCTTAAGCTGATCCTTGGTAGTCACCCTTTTATTACCCCAATCTCTTCTCTCCTTTAGGTAATCACCTTCTGTTGTTTCATTCCCATTCTATTGGTTGATCACAACCCGCGCCTGTTAAAACCAATCTTTCTTTGGGTAAATCACCTTTTCTTGGTTAAATACCCGTTCTTTGGTTAATCACAGTCCGCCGGTTAAAACCAATCTTTCTCTGGGTTAATCACATTCTCTTGGTTAATCACCCATTCTTTGGTTAATCACAGCCCGCCTGTTAAAACCAATCTTTCTTTGGGTTTATCACCTTCTCTTGGTTAATCACCCGTTCTATTGGTTGATCACAGTCCGCCTGTTAAAACCAATCTTCCTTGGGTTAATCACCTTCTCTTGGTTCATCACCCGTATTTTGGTTAATAACAGCCCGCCTATTAAACCAATTTTTCTTTGGGTTAATCACCTTCTCTTGGTTAGTCACCTGTTCTTTGGTTAATCACAGCCCGGCTGATAAAACTAATCTTTCTTTGGGTTAATCACCTTCTCTTGGTTAATCACGCGTCCTTTTGGTAATCACAGTCCGTCTGTTAAAGCCAATACCTTCGTGAGTTAGCAACCTTCTTTTGGTTCAAATACTTGCACTTTTGGGTTAGTAACCTTTTTTCGGTTCAAATACCATTTCCCTCGGTCGAGTACTGCTTGGTAGTTAGTGTACCAAACTCCTGTTAGGTCACAACCTTCGCCTTGTTCCACACCCGTTCTCTTGTGTCACAACCTTTGCTTGGTTCCACACCCGTCCCTTTTGTTGATCACAGCCTGTCTGTTAAAGCTGACTTCTCCTCTTTCTCTTTTCGGTTAACCATTGTTCGTCAGTTAACATACTGAGTTCCCCAAAGAGTCAAACGCCTTTTTTGATTGAACATTCTTGATTCTGGTTACCCACCGTCCGTCGGTTAAACACCAATTTCATTTCTTCCCCAGTTAAGTAACATTTCTTCCCTGCCAGGGTCGCTTTTTTTTTTCTTCGGTTAACTATTACCTGTCAGTTAATATACAAAATCCCTAGTGGATCTCACTTTGTCTCTATTCAACTGCCTTACTTCTTTATTTTCTTGGTTTCGACACTAGTCATTTGCTTTCTTCCCTAGTGAAGTCGCCTTTTCTTTGCTTTTTTGCTCTTGGTTCTGATACCATTTCCCTTTCCTTCTCCGTCCTAGTTCCCCGGACTACGGAGCTCTTATTTCCTCATTACACTGTGAGGATATGTAGGCACGAGATCGCGAGATCTTGGTGAGTACCCTTCTTTCTCTTTTCTCCTTTTCTTCCCTGGTTCCATGAACTACGAAGCTCTGAATTCCTCATTGCACTATGAGGATACGTAGGAACGAGGGCCCCAATCCTCCATGAGCACTTTCTTTTTCCCTTCTCCTTTCCTCTTTTAGCTAGTAGCCTTTAGATAGAAAACCCATTTGTAGTTCCGGTTTTTGTGACGCGACCACAACTGCATTTAGTGCTACTTTCTGATTTCTAATATTTATCCTATGATGCTTAAAAGGAAGGGTAAGATATCGTAAACTAACCCTGCTCGCAAATGTTTTTCTTACAAATGCTAAGAGATCTGGAATCGGGGTTGGTTATACTAAGGGAAGCTATTAACACCCATAGTATCTATAGTAATCTATAGGAACCTTTATTTGCATATATTTCTACTGTTGAATTGGGAAAGTTTCTCCTTTGTGAAAGCTGAGGAAATGTTTTTGTTGTTTTTATGGTTTTCTATTATTTTTGGGAAGGTACTTGACCTAAGTTTTTTGATTAGTGCACTCGCTAAGATTTTGCAATCTTATGCCTACGTATTCCCATAAAGAGATTTGGGGAAATCAGAGTGTTCGTAGTTCCTCCTATTCTATGGGAGGAGGAAGTTGTTTGGTGTCTTGTTCAAAGCTCAGGATTGAAGCTATGAGAGTATTTGTGTCTTGATTAAAGCCCAAGATCGAAGCTAAAAGATTGACTGAGAGAATTTGTCATCTCTAAAGGGAGATATCTCACCTATTCGTCACAAATACTAAAGAGTAAAATCATAAAGGAAGAAGCTTTAAACTTGGATCTTTGTCATCCTAAGCAATGCCACATCTTTCTTTATGGGAGAAGTGAAATGTCATGAAGGAAGAAGCTTTAAACTTGGATTTTGAAATATCCAGAGAAATGCCACATCTTTCTTCATGAGTTTTATCATAAGGGAAGAAGCTTTTAACTTGGATTTTGAAATATCCAGAGCAATGCCACATCCTCTTTTATGTAAAACAGTTTGATTGGGAATTTGATTTGATTTCAAATGTGATGTATAAAAGGGATATCCTCCTACAGAGAGGATTCAGAGTTTCATCTGTGAGGAAGTTAAATTTAGTGCCCTGATCAAAGCCCAAGGTTGAAGTTAAAAAAAAGTTGAAAACTGACTCAATTGGGAGAGTTTTATATGTCTTGTACAAAGCCCATGATTGAGGCTGACTAATTTGAGAAATTATTGGTATAACTTAAGAGAAGGCTAAGAAATGTTGAGGAAGTTTGAAATGACTGGCTCAATACTGATGATTTGGTTGACTCTTTTGGGGATTTTATTTGTATCCTGTACAAATCCCAGGATGAATCGGGCTAAAAGAGTTTATTTGTATTCTGTACATAGCCCAGGATGGTGGGGCTAAAAGATTTATTTGTATCCTCTACAAAGCCCAGGATGGTGAGGCTAAAAGATTTATTGCATATATGACTAAGACTTGACTTAAGCTTTTAAGAAACCCGAGGGTCCTTGTATGAAGCCTAAGAGGAAGCTATGATGCTTGGATAAAGCCCAAGAGAAGGCTATCTTGCTGGGGAGATTCTTTGTATGATGCCCAAGAGGAAGGTATGATGCTTGGATGAAGCCCAAGAGGAGGCTGTGATACTTGGATAAAGCCCAAGAGGAGGCTATATGTACTGGGGAAATTCCCTGTGTACAAGAGGGAACTAGTTGTTTGAACTAAGTTGTAGTGAGGAAAAGGATCCTATTGTTTGACTTATGTCTAATCTGAGGATGACTTTAATGCTAAGAGAAACTTAACAAGATATAAATAAGTATATTAATAAGCATGAATTGAAAAGGCGGTGTTGGGTCTTACCTCTGATAGAGGCCCAATGTATTGTGATTGATTGAATGAATTAGGGTTTTGAAAAATTGAAGAAAGTTTTGATAGGAGGAGATGATTTAAATTTCAATTTGAATTTGAAGATGACTTTGATTTTGAAAAGACGAGGGAGAAAAGAAAGGTGTTGGGTCTTACACTCTGGATAGAGGCCCAAGATCATTTGTATCCTGTACAAAACCCAGGATGAATGAGGCTAAAAAAATTTGTATTTACAAAGGGGGTGTTGGGTCTTACACTCTATCATAGGCCCAAGATTATTTGTATTTTTGTTTATGTACAGAGGGATGAGACTTACACTCATAACAGAGGCCCAGAGATTGTTGTGAAAACAGTGATCACGCCGTGATTTTGAAAAGCGCAATGGGACTTATACTATAGCAGAGGCCCAGAGATTGGTTTATTTACAGAAATGGTTGGGTCTTACACTCTAATAGAGGCCTAAGATTATTGAAATGAAGTTTGAAAGATTGAATCAAGGTGAAAACCCTAATTTCATTTTTAAGATAATTTTTTTAAAAGAAAATCAATTAAAAATGGTACAATTTATCAAATGAATCCATTAATCATGTTATGAACAATGATCAAGGTTTATAAAAAGATGTTTTATTCACATGAATATTTGAAATGAATTAGGTTTAAGAAAAATCAAGAAAAGAAATTATTTTAAAGGTATTAAAACAATTTAAAAAAAAAAAATTTTTCAACCTAATAAAAATATATCAAAATAAAATATTATTTTTGCGATTTTTTTGTGGATTAAGATAATTGGTAGGAGAAATCAATATTTGAAGTTATTTTTAAATATTTAAAACAATTAAAAATAATATTTTTTAATATATTAAAAAATATATCAAATACAAAATATTTTTTTCAATTTTTTGGTGAATAAAATATTTAAATATGTGAATTATATGTGTGCAAAAATTCATTTGAAAATAATTAAAATTGAATATAGAAAATAATTTTTAAAAATAATATGAAAATATTAAAAATTTGAATTATGTCGCGAAGAACATCTTCTTCTTCCTCGCGCACACAAGCATCATCAAATTTGCAAAACCTCTCTTATCTCTCTCAATACACAATGATTTTAAAAGATGTAAACATGAAAATTGTGTATTTTTCTACAAGGAACACGCTGGTGGTGTTTAATTGCATTTATTTTAAGTGTAGAGAAAGATATCATGTGATGAACAAATGAACCCTAATTTTTGCAAGAACAATGTGAAATCCTATACACAATTGATACATAGCAATTGATTGAGGGAAACATTCTATATACATGCAGAAACACGTTGGTAACTTGAAATATAAAAATGATGCATGAATTATGGAGTTTGAGAGTTCAAGGCTTACCTCTGAAAGAAGGAATCGAATTCTATAAAAGAGGTATTACAGAAGTGTTTTGATGATCTGGACAACTTCCTTGGACCTCTAGCAGTGTGTTGATGCGCTTGGAATGGATTGAAACCTTCTGGATTAATGGGCTCGAATCTAACTACAACTTGTTTTGGATGAACTATGATCTTGATGAATTTGATGTTACAAATGATGTTTAAGGGTTTGGATCACTCATATATGATGTATGTGAGGTGTTTGAATCATTGGTTTGGATGGAATTGCTCTGGTTTGAGAAATTCGATTTTCACTCTTTGAAACTTAGAACTTTGGAATGAAAGAGGGAAATGAGAGAAAACAAGTGTGATGTTGTTTAGGTGTCTTTAGAATGATCAGAAATGCCTTCTATTTATAGGAGATCAATTTTGTTTTGGGAGGAATAATGTTGGATGAGGGATCAATCTATTGTCCAATGTATTTAGCTAGGTAACATGACTTGAAGTCTAAGGTACCACAAGTCTCCTCCAGCATAGCTAAGCATTGACTCCAACCAATTTTGCAGGCTTGATCCTTTACGGTTCTTGGATATGTCTTGACTGGTTTGTGCTTGATTCATGCCACCTCTATGTATCACATTAATGCAACTTAACAAAATTGAATTTCAAGGCTTTTGTAATGATGAATTTGCACATGCTAAGCTAGATTCTTGACTCCTTAGTCCAAAGTTGAAAATATCAAGTGATTCATCAAGATTCCTTCTGATCTTGGATGATGACAAAGCTTGCAAGATGACAAACTTGTTGTGAAAAATCGTGTGGTGCAAGAAAGTTCCAAAATCTGTCTTTGAAAAACAGTTGCAGCAAGGTGAGTTGTGAGGTTCATAACTTCTTGCTCAAGTTGAATCAATGGATGTTCTTGTACTTCTTAGAAAGCTGAGATGATGTTATTCAACATTGATGTTCATAATTTGTATTGATCTACTTGGATCATAATGTAAAGTGCTCTTGAAAATTGATGTTCCATGCTAAAAACATGGCAGAATTTTCACTAAGTGTTCAAACTCATTTTCTTATTTTCTTGATTTTGATCACTTCATAACTTGAAATCCACAAAGTTTTTGAATATGGCTTAGTATAACAATCTTGTAGTATGTGATGAGACCTATCATTTGAGCTTTGTAGTGCAAAAAATGGTTGTTTGGATTACAAGTTATGGCCTTTGGAAGTTGGGTACTTACACACTTTTTTCCATAACTTAGTGAAAATTTTCAATTTTTCAACATTGCCCTTTTTACAAGTAACCTTGATTTCTTGATCAAATATTGTTCAAATGCAACAATGGATCATGTTTTCTTGTATAATGGCTCATGATGAACATTTTTGGCCAAAAAGTCAAACTTTGACTTTGGGTCTTAGATGAATTTTGTGCAGAGAAACCCTAATTCCTGATTTTTGATAGATGCATCCTCTAAGGCTACTTTACACTTATGAATGGACTTCAAAGGTTCTTTTGAGCTTCTTGAATCATATCCCAAGATTTGATATCTTTCCTTGCTCAAAAGTCAAAGGTATGGTTGACTTTTCATCAAAACCCTAGTTTGTTTCTCAGATGGATTTGAATTCTTGCATTGTTTGTGAATTAAGTCCTTTGGGTTAATCCAATCATATGAAGAGATTAATATAAGGCATTTGAGGTACTTGAAACATATTTGGAGGTTTGGGATCATTCCTTGCTTCAAAAGTTAACTCAGGGATTGAATTAAGTCAAAACCCTAAATATGGTGTACTGATGATCTCGAGGCTTGATCAACTTGAAATGATGCAATCTTGTGCTTGATTCTTGATGTTGAGGATCTCTTGACCTCTATGGATGATTTAGATGCTTGATAAGTTGAGAATCATGTAAATTATTGATTGATCCTTTGCCTGAATCCTCTGAGAGGCTCAAAACCCTAATTTTGGCCTAAAGTGAACACTCAACAATCTTGAAGAAGATCAGTGATGCATAAAGGTAAATCCATATTGTAGTGATAATTTGCACAATGGTGTGAAGTCTTAGGATCAAAATTTAGGGTATGACAGATGCCCCTATTTAATCTTCTTAGGCCTGAATGATGAATGATGAAAATATTCAGACATTCAAGGTAAAAGGTAAAAGATGATTAAATATCAGAATACCTAGAATTTTGACTGTGAATGTAGATGACATGATAACTTGAACAGTGACAAATTCCCAATGCAGGAACATGTTTATCCATATTCTTTTACTAAGTAATTTTACTTAGAAAAGGGTAAAACTTCCCCTCGATCCTGGTCTTTAGCCATGGAACTGGTCTCAGTTTCTTCTTATCAAGTCTTTCTCTTGACAAGGTTAAGGCAGACAAACTGTAAGAGTCTTCATCAAACTTCTCGCCGGAATTTATTTGGGGAGATACCATTCGATGGAGGTAAGCTTCATCATACTTTTCTTCAAGATTCTTTCGAAGAGATGCCATATGATGAGCAAAGACCTGGTAGAAGACTTACTAAGGAACACCACAACCTGTAATGTAGAGGTTCACAAACTTATTTGTTGAGATCCCATTTGCTTGGGGAGATTTCATCATACTTCCCTCCGAGACTTCTCCGGAGAGATGCCATAAGATGGAAGACCATTTTAAGGTGCAGATGACTTTGTTGAAAGAGGGGCAAACTTCTCGGACAGAGACTGCCATTTGCCGACCTACTGGGGATTCTTGGGACCAGACAAGCTTCTTAAGAGATTGCCACTTGTTTTGGCGTAGATTCCAATGAGGAATAAACTTATCTTTGATGGAGATAGACGAACTGTTCCGAAAGAAACTGCCATTTGTCGATTGGTAGATATTTCTTGAGAGATATGATGTCTTTGCTACCAAGATACTTTACTGAAAAGCTTTCACTGGGTGTTTTCCTTTGTCCGAGAAAGCAAATTATGTCTTTACTGGGGGAAGAGTAAGGTTCCATTGGATGTCCTTTAGAGGTTCAAGTTATCAAAATGGTCGAGGACCGATTTCAATCCAGAGAGACTGTGCAAAAGAAGATACTTTCAAATGAGGAACGAACTCAAACTTGGAATGTTAATCCTATCCAAGTGTGGAAAGGAGAACTGAAGTGAAACTTCCACGAGAATCAAACTCAACGGGGATTCAGAAATAACATACATTTTGTGCTTAAAGTTGACAACTCTATTGGAGAGAGGAAATCACTTGGGGAATAAACACGACCAAAGTGAATGATGCAACTTATGCATTATGAATATGAATATGAATTGATTATGCATGATGTATGAATGAATGTTATGCTTATGCTGACAAAACAGACACGACGCACGAACTGGTGATGAACAAAACCGTATACTCGGTGTAATACCTCAAAATTTTCCCTCATGTTTTCTCAATAAATGGGTCTATGCTTTACTCATTTGCATTCCATAGTAGGTCATAAATTGCATATCATTGGTTGCAAGGCATGGTATTTAGTGCTTCAAGGTGCAAATAATGGACATCCAAAGAGAAGCAAGAGAAAAAAGAACCAAGGGTCATCAAGCAAACCTCAAAGGTCTCTTATATCATATACCCTCCCATTTGATCCCACAAGTCATGAAAAGATGGAAATTCATCAAGAAGATTAGACAGTTCATCATCTCCTACACAAAATAGTCCAAAATTGGGATATGACCCTCAAATGGGCAAGCTCTTTGAGTTTTTAGCATCTCCAAATGGCATATTTCATCACCTTGTAAGAGGATACACATCATACTCAGAGAAATTTGAATTTGGAGGATATGTTGTATCCTCCTAACCAAAGGGTACCAAAATTAGGGTTTGACATAAAATCAGTTTATTTCTGATTTTTGGGCATAACTTGATATCATGGTATTCTACATGTCTTCAAGGGTCTAAGGATGGAAGATTGCTCATTGGTTCATTTCAGAAGAGGTTCAATTGATCAGTTGTTTGAGAATCAAGGAATTTGGGAAAAAGTCAACTGTGCAGAGGAAAAAGTCAACTCCTGACTTTTTGAGGTCAAATTCATGAAATTCAAGTTATATATGTTCATTGGACAAGATTTGATCAAGAAATGATGAAGGAATCATGAAAAATCAAGAAATGTACAAAGTTTCCATTTTTAGAAACTTAGGGTTTCCAAAAATGGCAAGTTTGGACCATTTTGCACTATACTTTGAGGTATTCTTTCTCCATGATAAAAGCTCCAAACTTCAGGCCCAAGTTGAGCCAATTAAAGTTCACATTCTAAGCTTCAAATCCATATAAAGAACTCTTCCATTGGATCAAAATTGAGGGAGTTATGATCAATCAAAGTTTGACAAAACTAGGTCAAAAAAACCAAGTCATGACCAAGCAAGACCAGGTCCATGCGCCATAATTTTGTCAAACACTTGATGTGCCAAATGTCAAGCCATTTTTCTCATTGTAGAAAGCTTCAAATGGAAAAATGTTGAACATTAAGGTTGTTCATGTCAATGTCCTCTTCAACTTTGATGTTGGACATTTTTTCATTTGAACAAGTTATGAAGGAGTTATGGTGGTCCAAACATGAGGGCTTCACACTGAAAATTTTCCAAGTCATAGTCATGCATGCCATGCAGCTTGCCACGCCCTTAATGCAGTTTTGGTTGCATGATTTCTAAGCCACTTTTCATCCTCTTCCAAACCTCTATTCAATCCAAAACCAACATCAATCATGTTCTATGATGTACCATCTTTCATTTGCCACCAAAATTATACATTTTCATCCATTGATGTGAGAGATATTCACCCTCAAAGTTCAAGTTTTTCACTGCATGCATGGCTGCCAAAATAGAATGTCATAGCATTGTTGGTTGATGTTCAACTTGTTTGCACGCGTGCCTTCTCATGCCATTCCCATTTCCTCATTTGAACACACATGATACTTACACATACGTGCTACATACATGATCCACACACCAAAAAGGAAATGAAACAAGCTTGTTCAACAAGTTTGCTGTAACATACATCACTACCATTCACCACTAATCACATAACTTCATCATCATTCCACTTTAAACCTTACCATGGACACCTTGAATTTCACCCTCACCATATCCCAACTTCACCTAACTCGCCTCTAACTAACTGACTCAGTTAGTTAGAGTGGACTCACTCAACTCAGTCACCAAACTCACTTCCTAACCTCACTTATATAAACAAACTCACACACAGTTTCACTCTCTCTCTCATTTTTCACATTCTCAGAACTTCATTCTCACTCCCACTTCACAAATCACTCTCAAGTTTTCTCTCTCAGTTCTCTTTCTCTGTGCACGAACTCACCATTATTCACCATTGTTTTTTATCAATCTTCTTCAATCTTTACCATCAAGCAAGAGCACATCACTGAAGCATTGAAAAGCTTCATTATCTTCAATCTCAGATTCAACTTTTCTTCTCATTCTCCAGGTCAAGTAGCATTTATTTTGCTCAACAAGTTCCAGATTTCAAGTGTTCATCTCTGGATTTCTGAAGATCCAAAGTCTCTTCACATTTCAGGTTCCATTTCATCAACTTTTATTGCTTCGAATCCACTTCATTTTAACTTGTTTTTGTTGATTTGAGCTTAGTAGAAGCTCCTGAGTATCCGGCTAGTTGATAGGCATGCTAGATGCTTAGTTTCAGAAATTAGGGCAAAAATGTTTGTGTCCTGTTATGGTTGTGTGTGCATGATATGTTGATTCTATGTTAGATTCGTGATGTGCTCAACTTCCTCTTTCAAATGATACCTGATTTGTTAATTTCTGGAGAGTTGTGGTGTTCACAGTTGCCGGAGATGGCCGGAGAAGATGACCGGAGGTCATTCTCCGGTTGGTGAGGAGGCGTTTAGGGTTTTAGGTCAGAAAATATCGTGACCGTCCGATCCATCTCATCCAACGCTCACAACATTGCCAGCGCATTAAAATCTCATGTGCATTTCGCGTGCTTGATTTTGTAACCTGAGTGCTCGTGTGCATGTGCTTCATGATTGTTATTGTGTGTCTCCAATTTGATCCATTCATCTTGTGTGATTGATCATCATGACTTTAATCCAACGTGTAATATTTGGCCAACGCATAAATGAGGGAGGTTCTATGTCACGTGCTTTATTTTTTTGATTATGAGGGATTGCATGTGGGTGCGTGCATGGTAATTATGGTGAGCATGCTTGTTGATGTGTTAGATTTGTTTACTTGTCTTGATTGATTGTGATCACCATGATTGTGTGGCTCAGATTACCTCCACGTGTTGACTGCACATACACCATTCCACACACGAACACACGTACCATTGGACTGGGTCATTATTTTTTTTTGACACCCCCTTTGTTAAGCCCATTTTATTTTTAACTTGTTTTTGCTTACGCTGCACCCCTTCCCATTTCTTTCATATTTTTATTTTCTTTTACATATTGTTTTGGTTTTTCTGATTTTTAAAATAGTAAATCATTTCTAAAAATCCCAAATTAATTCATGTGTGTTCTTTATGCATTTAAATAATTTTATTTTATTTTTAATTCTGACTTTGTGAATTTTTGAGCATAATTCCATTATTTTCTTTTAATTTCTTTTTTTTGAGTGAACTTCTTCATGATACTCAACTTGTGCATTTTATTTCTCCCATATCACACAATATTTTTCATCCATTCTTTTTGCATTTGTTAGATAACACATTGAATCATGTAATACAATTTTCATTTGATTTTTAAAGTCATTTTATCATGTGTTTTGATGTTCTTATTTGAGCTTTCTTTTGAGGTGTTTCAAGGTGAATTTGTGAACTTAATTGAGCATGGTTCTTGTTGAATTTTGTGCTATACTTTTGATATGTGATTCCATTCTGACTTAGTTGATTGGTGTTCTATTTTCATAATTTTGAAAAATTATTTGCTATTTGTTTATGCATGCTAGATTAGGAGACCTTTTGTGAAGTTTTGTTAACATCTAAACCCTAGTTTTAGGTAGGCATTTATGCCATCCTATTAGGACTTGTTTGTGCACTTTTATAGGTCATTTCTTTGATATTATAGGTCATCTTAAACCATGATTGTAGGTCCTCCTTGTTTCATTATAAGTCATTTTGATTTGTGTGTGCATTTGGTATGAGTTTATGTATTCTAATTTGAAACTTTGACATGTTTTCATCTCTTATCTCCTCTTATGCTCTACATGTTACATGTGTGCATTTTGTATGATAGTTCACACATGCAATTTGCATTACATAAATAGTATGCTACTTCCCATATGCATTCTTTAATCATGTTACATGTTATGCATCTCTAATATGTCACTTTGTGCACCTAATGGAACATGTTTCTCTTATTCTTACTTCTACTTCATCTTATCTCTTCTACTTGTACTCTTTTATTCTTGAGTTGTGTGATGATTCATGAGCATTAGAAGACATTTATAATTGGTATATGATTCTGACTTTGTTTTTTTGTGAAGCATTAATGCATGATCACTTTGCATCTCCACTCATTCTTCATCTTTCACTTCCATAGTGCACTTCTTTGATGTTTAGGACATTTGATTGTGCATAGTTGGTGTGTGTTTAATATCTTGACCTTAGAGAACACCCTTAGATATAGGTTCTGACTTTGATTGAGTGTTATCTCTTAGGATCTTTATTCATTGGTTCTCAATTTGTTTGATCATTATTTGGTGTTCTTTCCTTATTCCACTACTTGTAAATAGTTTTTTTTAACTAACCTTTTCATGCAGGTGCAAATGGTAAGTAAATGTGTGGACATGCTTCCACATGCACTTCTTTCTTTCATCTTCTATTATCTCTTTTAATAATTCAACTTGTGATCATGATAAGCATTTATATGCTTTCCTTGAATAATTTCTTTCCTCTCCTTTTTGAGTTGCAACTCATCTTCTACTTTAGAAGTGAGGTGTTTAATTCACTCTTCTTTTCCTTTCTCTTAGGATTAGATTTCTTAAACCACATTAGCTACAGGAACATCCATGTATGATAACACTAGGGTGAGTCTTAGTCTCCCTCATTAGTTTCACCTTTTGCTTCCTCTTGAGTCTCTCTTCTTCTCATCTCATAATCTTTTTAAAATACTTAATAAAGGTTAAACGTGTATTGCGCATGAGCCTTAAATATGGGAAGTGAATAATGGGGGGGGGGGGTTCCCTTTATTCTTCTAGGATACCTAGTGTGCGTCCTGTTGGGGACGATACGCGACGTATTCGTTCCTATATTGCAATAGTTGGGTGCAATGCAAGTTACAAACAACTTCAAAAACACTTCTTTCTAAAAAAGCTTCAAATAAACAATAACGTATTTCCTTCGGGATTTCTCTCCTCATCTCATTCACTCATTCTTTAAGGATGCGTCATTTCCGTTCTACCGCAAACAGGTAACGCCAAAGTCTCCCTACAGCGAGTTGCAACACCTAAACTGCTAGGACGCGTATGTTGACGTATTCCACTAAAAAACACAAACAACCTTCCCTTAGCTGAGGGGAACTACATCGCTCTGATTCTCATGTTCCCGATGAGATATGTAGGCAGTGGGGTAGGGCCCATTCGAGCACTTTTTTTATTTTCCCTACGTTTGTTTCTCTTTCTCTCTCCTTTCCTTTTCCAGTTCTCCAGCTAGCAGTGCCCTTTTCCAGTATCCTTTCCTTACACCCTTTGATTGAGGCAAGCAAGCGTGGATCCCATCGGGTACGATGGACACGTGGGGGTGCTAATACCTTCCTCGCACGTAACCGACTCCCGAACCCAGTTCTCTTGGTCGCAAGACCATGCTCTTTCCTTTCCCTCAGGTTTATGCAGTGTTCTCTTTCCCTCTCTTTGGATAAATACACATTGTTGGCGACTCTGTTTCGGTGTCACTTTCACGTTTGTACTTGGATGAAAATCCCGGGAGCGACAGCTGGCGACTCTGCTGGGGACCGAACCCAGAATCTATGCTTTCCTTAGCGAGTCAATCCTAGCGCTTGTTTGTTTTTCTTTCATTGGGTGTTTATTGTGGTGTTGTGCTTTGCTGTTTTACTATTTTATTGTACTGCTATTTACTGTATTATTTCTTTATTGTACTACTTTTTTACCGCATTTATAGCATTTTCATTTCATTATTATACTGGATTGTGCTGTGCTGTGCTGGATTTTTGCTGTTTGGTGGGCAGGGCATTCTGAGAGATAAGCCCACTACCCAGGCTTACGCGTACACATAGGTATTAGTGTGGGTGGACGTGTCACTCCCGGGGTGTTTGGTCACGTGTGGGTGTTCACGAGACCTATAACCAGACGAGGTTCTATCTGAAGCTATCTGCTATTATATGTTTGATACAGGCCAGTAGATATTCTCTGGATGAATTGTCGACTCTGGTGACCATTCCCGAGGACTCAGTTGCGGCACTCCTTCCGAGTTGTGACAGTGGCAGACCACACTTTGTGGCAAACCCATTGCACATTCTCGATCCGAGGACCCAATGCTGGGAACTTGCTATAGGATATCCTTTTGAGGGGAATCAGTTGAGGCCTCCTCGATTGATGATGATGCCAAACCAGAAATGGTGAATGTATCATCATTTCTCGACCTGAGAGCCCGTGATATTGAGGATCCTCACCTTTCTAGTACCCACAGGTGAGAGGGACGGGTTGTTTACAGGTTTGCAGGTAACCTTGACTTTCAACATACTTGGTACACTGGATTTCTTATCAGTATGGTTTATCTGTGTTGTTAGTCTGTTGTTCTGGGATTCTGGAGAACTTGAGCCTTGAATTTATTCAACTATTTCAGTCCAGCACAGACACGTGGCACTTTGATCCCATGCTTTGCATTGCATCTTTTTCTCTAACATTCATATTTTTCATTTTCCAGGTAGTATCTGATTTTGATTCCAGTCCAAGGGAAGTTATAGGGATGGATACAAAGAAGGGAAGGAAGAATATAATTGTGTACAAGTTCCCGAAGCTTATCCTGGGTCAGATTTGTAGATTACAAGAGATGGCCAGTCCGGAAGTGTTAGGAATGTTCGGGGAGAAGTATCATTGGATCCTATCCTTTGTTCGTAACATCAGTGAATATGAATATAACGGCTTGCACACCTTGATGCAGTTCTATGATCCGTCCCTGAGATGCTTTGTGTTGACAGATTATGTTTTGGTTCCTACTCTGGAGGAGTATTCTAACATCCTGGGAATTTCCATCAAAGGAGGTGTTCCTTTCTGTGGGTCGAAGGCAGATCTTGATTTCCAAGCTGTGGCTGGTGCTCTTTATTTGAGCAAGTCAACTTTGGAAGTTGATATTTCTGGAAAGGGAAAGGTTCGTGGCTATCACGTATCATACTTGGCAAACAAGGCTCAAGAGGCAGCAAAGGAGGAGAAATGGAATGTCTTCAATGCAGTGTTGGCTCTCTGTGTATATGGGATTGTCTTGTTCCCGAATGAGCCTGATTTTGTTGATACGGATGCTATCAAGATATTTGTAACTCAGAATCCGGTGCTGACCTTATTAGGAGATCTCCATTATGCTTTATACAACAGGAATGAGAAGAAATGAGGTGGGACAGTTCATTGTTGTGCACCTCTTTTTTATAAGTGGTTTGCCCATCGTCTACCCCAGTCAGGTGCTTTCAAGGATACTAAGAATTCTCTGAAATGGAGTCAACGTCTGATGGGTCTAGACGCTAAGGATATTGTTTGGGTGAATCACAGAGTGCTGGGAAAAGACATTTTGCACAGCTGTGGTGAGTACCCCAATGTCCCGTTGATAGGGAGAAAAGGGGGTATTAACTATAACCCTTCCTTGGCTATCCGGCAGTTTGGATATGCCCTAAAAGGTTCCCCGACTGAAAAGGAGTTGGAAGAGTCTTTGTATTTTCACATGGATGGCGTTGGATTAGATGTGGCGTAGAAAGCTTCCAAAGCAGGCTCAGTAAACAGAAGAGAGGAAAAACCATTTGGGGTTTGCCTAATAAACAAAATTTCCCTCCATATGAGCAATGGATAAAGAAGAGGGTCGAAGAGTACTATTTGCCTTTTGATTGGGTGCCTTCCTTGTATCCCAAAGTGATAGAGGAAAGAATCACCGTACCTATTGAAGAATTCGATAAGCAGCGAAGAGTGGTGCAGGAGTTGAGGGAGGAAAATGCTAGTATGAGTAGTAGACTTCAGGGCGCTTTACATGACAACTTGGAGATGAAATGGAAGGTCCAAGATTTGACAGAGCGCTTGGAAAAAAGGGAGAAGGATCTTGATGACAGAGCTCAGCACTATAGAAAAATCAGTATGACTGCTGAATCATCCAGCAAAGCCTACAGGGAAACCAAGAAACTCTTGACCAAAACTAAAGACAAGCTTGCCATGTATCAGGAGATGTGGGAAGAGCTTAAGATTGAGAATGGAGAGTTAAAAGAAGAACTTCAAAGAATGAAGGAAGACAAGAAGCACTTCTCTGGTAAGTGGAAAGAAGCCCAGAAAGAAATTGAAGAGCTCAAGCTGCAAGCGGGAATCAAGAAGTCAAAGCGCGAAGGTATTGATGTTGAAGAGCAAATTGCTAGGCTGAATCAGGATATCGAGAAGAGAAACAGACTGATTAAGGGGTTGCTAGAAAGACCTACTCACCTAGACACTGTGAACCTTCTTGAGGAGATTGAAGCCAGTTTGTTTGGAATCGATTTGTAGTGATTCTGTTGTTTGTATTTTGCTAAGATTACCATCAGGATTGTCGATGGAATCACTTTTGATTATATCGGACCTATCTGTATGATTTCTTATGATATGATATTAAAGTATTTGGTTCGGCCATATTTGTCTCTACAGCTCTCAGTTTTTGAAAGGTGTCTTCCTTTGTTTGATTCCGCAATATTTCTGGATTGGGATTTATTTTCCGCTGTTGTGTCCAATCCCTTGCCCGATTTCAAAGCTGGAATCAAAGCGGATATGCCCTGGAAATGTTTAAATATGATTGTTTGCATTTTTTGCATTTGCATCCTCATAATCATAAACATCTTTGCATAACAGGTACTTGATCCCGTCTTTCCTAACCTTTATTTGGTTTCAGGCATAATAGCTGATTCCCACATTCACCGATACGCAACTAGACGAAACCAAACAAGGGTCATGGATCATGTATAGACAGAGTTGGCTGAGTTAAAGGCACGCATGGAACAATTTATGAATTTGATGCAGGGAGTTGCCCAGGGGCAACAGGACCTGAGAGCAAGGCAAGAAGACATGCGAGCTACCATCCAGAGGTTGGAGATAAAGATTCCTACTGGTGACCATGTTAATCCCCCTAGGGTTAACCCTCCTGTTGTCAATCCTCCTGTTGGTATTCCTCCTCCTGTTGGAGTTAACTTGGGTTTTGTTCCTGGCAACAATGGGCATGTGGAAGATCGTCAAGAGGACCAGTTTTCCCTACTTAATGCTGATATGGGATTCTACAATGATGACAGGAAATACGAGGGACTGGCTGAAAGGGTGAAAGCTATAGAAAGTCAGAATCCTTTGGGAATTGATGTTGAAGATATGGGACTAGTACAGGGTGTCAAGATTCCCCCGAAGTTCAAACCGCCTACTTTTGACAAGGACAATGGTAGCACTTGTCCTAAAAATCATCTCCAGGCATATAACCGGAAGATAACGGCTTATTCTGATGATCAGAAGTTATGGATGTATTTTTTCCAGGACAGCTTGTCTGGAGCCTCACTGGAATGGTATATAAAGTTGGACAGGGCTCACATCAAAAGCTGAAAAGAGTTGTGCTTGGCTTTCTTGAAGCAATACCAGTATAACATCGACATGGCACCGAATCGCACTCAGTTGCAAAGCATGACACAAGACCCTAAGGAAGGCTTTAAACAGTACGCCCAGAGGTGGCGTGAACTTGCTGCTCAGGTGCAACCTCCGTTGGCAGATAGAGAAATGGCCGATATGTTCATGAATACTTTGCAAGGTCCATATCTCGATCGGTTGGCTGCTTGTCCATCCACTGGTTTTGCTGACATAGTAATTGCTGGAGAGAGAAACGAGAGTTTGCTAAAGCTGGGGAAGATTCAGGACGGAAGTGGTACAAGTTCAGCTCCCGCAAAGAAGTTTTTTGGTAACAATAACTGAAAGCGTGAAGGTGACGCTAATGCTGCATATGCACAAGGGGGGAGAGGTAGAGGACGACATGGTTCATATCACCAAGCAGCATCTATAACTATTCCAACTCCGGGTGCTGAGGCTCAACCTGTAGATCAGAGGCAGTATTACCCAAGAAAGAGAATGAATGACCGATATTTTGATGCTTTCCCGATGACATACTTACAAATGCTACAGAATTTACTTCGTTTGAAGTTGGTACAATTGAGGACTTTGGCTCCCCCGGTTGGCAAATTACCCTTTGGGTATGATGCAAATGAAAAGTGTGAATTTCACTCAAATGCGCCAGGTCACAATGTGGAAAATTGCAAGGCTTTCAAACATGTGGTTCAAGATCTTGTAGATTCAAAGGCTATTAATTTTGCTCCGAGGCCTAATGTAATTCAAAATCCCATGCCTCCGCATGGTGGACCGGGGGTGAATTCCGTTGAGGAAGATAGAAGTTTGAATCTGGTGAGAGACATTAATGATGTTAAGACTCCGTTGAAAGTTGTGAAAGACCGCCTGCTGAAAGGGGCTGTATTTCCTGGTTGTTCAGAAAGTTGTGAAAATTGTTTGATTGTTGATAATGGTTTTGTGAAGTTGAGAAATAGCCTTCAGAGAATGATGGATGAAGGACGTTTACAATTTGATCAGTTGAAAAAGAATGATGATGAAGTTTCTACTATTACAATCTACTTTGATCCTGTGGAAATTCCGGTGCCTGCTCCCGTACAGATATTTGCGCCCGAACGAGTAGCTCCTATAACTATAACTGTTCTCAGCCATGTCCCAAATGAGAACAAGGTTGCTATTCTGTGGTATTATGGAAATAATAGTCAAGGGCAGAAGTAGGAAGTGCAGACTCCTAAAGAAAGTGGTTCAAGTATCAGAAATGTTGGGGGAATGGGTGGTTTTACTCGCAGCGGAAGCCTTTTTACTCCTCAGACACTCAGGAAAGACGATACTGAAGCATTAGCAAAGGCCAAAGGAAAACAGGTGATAAGTGATGAACCAGTGCCGAGAACGGAACCTGATAATTCATTGGAGAAAGATGCTGAGGAATTCATGAGAATAATCAGAAAGAGCGATTAAAAGATCATTGACCACCTACATCAAACTCCTTCTAAGATCTCCATATTGTCATTGTTGCTATGTTCTGAAGCACATAGGAACGCTTTGTTAAAGATTCTGAATATGGCGTACGTACCACAAGAAATATCAGTGAACCAGCTTGAAAGTGTGATTTCCAATGTTAACGCCGATAACGGTCTAGGGTTCACAGACTTTGACTTAACGCCAGAAGGAAGGAACCACAATAAGGCTCTCCACATATCGATGGAATGTAAAGGTGCTATGTTATCCCATGTATTGGTGGACACTGGCTCGTCCCTCAATGTGTTGCCTAAGAAAGCATTAGCAAAGCTGGATGTGGAAGGGGTTGTACTTAGGCTTTGTGATCTAGTGGTGAAAGCATTTGATGGTTCAAAGAGATCAGTGTTTGGAGAGGTAGAGCTACCTGTCCAGATCGGACCCCAGGTGTTTAATACAGTGTTTTATGTGATGGACATCTAACCGGCCTATAGTTGTCTATTGGGTCGTCCATGGATCCACGCTGCTGGGGCTGTATCTTCAACCTTGCATCAGAAGATAAAATTTGTAGTTGACGGTCAGGTTGTTACGGTATGCGGAGAGGAAGATATTTTCGTTCGTCATCTGTCGTCCTTCAAGTACGTGGAGATGGACGGAGAAATCCACGAAACTCTCTGTCAGGCATTTGAAACTATGAATATGGTGAAAGATTCTCCGTCTGATGAGGCAAGGGTGGGAACCTCTATGACTTCGTATAAGCAGGCTTTGGAAGTGGTGCAGTCTGGTTATACCGAAGGTTGGGGTCAAGTGATTGAGCTACCTTTCAAGGATGATAAGAGCGAAATTGGTTATAAACCTCCTCGAGTTCCACTGCTAAAGGGTCAAGAACGCTAAGGGCCAGTTATTTTCTCAAGTAGAGGAGTCATACATCCAAGCCAAATTTGTGCAGCAATTGAAGATGGTGAAGATAGTGACTGTGACCTGGACAATTGGGTGCGCCCATGTGCCCCAGGAGAAAAGCTGAACAATTGGTTTTCGGAGGATCTCATCCAAGTTACTCTGCTGTATAAGTAATTTTCTATGTTTTCTTTCATTAAGCATGCAAAGGTCCTATGCTCTGCCCAAGGCATAGTGACTTCATTGTAGGGCCCCATTTGTTCTCATACAAATTTTTATCATTAATAAAAGGACGTTTTTGTATTCAAAATTGTGTTCCCTGTCTTTCATTTTATTTTTTAAATAAAAATGGAAATGTTTTCTTCATAGTTTTCTTGCTTTTTATTCTTTCTTTTCCTTTCAAAAAAGGCAACTTCTAAAAGCATGAATTATCATTCATGCAGAAATAATTCTCTGGATCTTGTTGATGACGACCCTGCTATGGTTTATTATGACTTTGATAATCCAATATACCAAGATGAAGAGGGGGATGAGGAAGACTGTGAACTTCCTGAAGAATTGGCTAGATTATTGAAACAGGAAGAAAGAGCCATTCAGCCTCATCAGGAATCTATAGAAGTTGTCAATCTCGGTACTGAAGAGGTAAAGAAAGAGGTCAAAGTAGGGGCAAGCTTGGCAGAGAATGTAAAGAAAGAGCTGATTGATATGTTGCGGGAGTATGCTGACATCTTCGCCTGGTCTTATCAAGATATGCCGGGGTTGGATACGGACATCGTTGTGCACATATTGCCGCTGAAAGAGGGTTGTTTTCCTGTCAAGCAGAAGCTTCGGAGAACCAAACCTGAAATGGCCATCAAAATCAAAGAGGAGGTGCAAAAGCAGTTGGATGCGGGGTTTCTAGCTGTTACTAGTTATCCACCATGGGTCGCTAATATTATGCCTGTGCCGAAGAAGGATGGCAAATTCAGAATGTGTGTGGATTATCGAGATTTGAACAGGGCGAGTCCAAAAGATGATTTTCCATTACCACACATTAATGTGTTGGTAGATAATATGGCTCAATTCTCTGTGTTTTCTTTCATGGATGGGTTTTCCGGATATAACCAGATCAAGATGGCGCCGGAGGATATGGAGAAAACTACATTTATTACCCCTTGGAGCACATTCTGTTATAAGGTGATGCCGTTTGGTTTAAAGAACGCTGGGGCAACATATCAGCGTGCCATGGTGACGCTCTTCCACGATATGATTCATAAAGAAATTGAAGTTTATGTGGATGATATGATTGCCAAATCACAAACGAAAGAAGAGCATTTGATAAATTTGAAAAAGTTGTTTGAACGGTTGAGATATTTCAGACTGAGGCTGAACCCGAATAAGTGTACTTTCGGGGTGAGATCTGGTAAGCTTCTGGGCTTCATTGTCAATGAAAAAGGAATCGAGGTGGATCCAGCAAAGGTAAAAGCCATTCAAGAAATGCCGGAGCCAAGAACAGAAAAACAAGTTCGTGGATTCTTTTGAAGACTGAATTATATTGCAAGATTTATATTTCATCTTACCACGACTTGCGAGCCGATATTCAAATTATTGAGAAAAGATCAATCAATCCGGTGGAACAATGACTGTCAAAAGGCCTTTGATAAAATAAAAGAATATTTGCAAAATCCTCCGATTCTCATGCCTCCAGTTCCTGGGAGGCCACTGATTATGTATCTCTCTGTACGTGATAGATCAATGGGTTATGTTCTCGGTCAACACGATGAGACAGGTAGGAAAGAACATGCTACATACTACCTGAGAAAAAAATTCACCGATTGCGAGTCCAGGTACTCGATGCTTGAGAAGACATGCTACGCACTAGCATGGGCTGCTAAGCAATTGAGACAATATATGCTGACTCATACAACCCTACTGATTTCAAAGATGGATCCAGTCAAGTACATTTTTGAGAAGCCAGCTCTTAATGGAAGGGTCGCGCGGTGGCAGATGGTTTTGACTAAGTATGATATACAATACACTTCCCAGAAAGCTATCAAAGGGAGTGTGTTGTCTGATTATCTTGCTGAGTTGCCTATTGATGATTGTCAGCCAATGAGGTTTGATTTTCCTGATGAAGACATCATGTTTCTCAAGGTTAAAGATTTTGAAGAGCCTCCGGTTGACGAAGGGCCGGATCCTGATGACAAATTGAAACTGATGTTCGATGGGGCCGTTAACATGAATGGAAGTGGTGTTGGGGCATGTCCTTATCACTCTGAAAGGATCACATATACCTTTCACTGCCAGGTTGACTTTTGACGTCACCAACAATGAAGCGGAATATGAGGCTTGTATCATGGGTATTGAAGAAGCCATTGATTTAAGGATCAAGACTCTTGAGATATTTGTGGACTCTGCTTTAGTGATCAACCAGATCAAAGGAGATTGGCATACCCACCAGCAGAACTTGATTCCTTACAGAGACTATGCGAGAAGACTGTTGACTATCTTTACAACAGTAAAATTATGCTATATACCTCGTGATGAGAATCAAATGGCTGATGCTTTAGCAACATTGTCTTCCATGATTCAGGTGAATTGGTGGAACCATATACCCAAGATTGATGTGATGAGGCTAGACAGACCCGCTCATGTGTTTACTGCCGATACGACGATTGATGATAAACCTTGGTATTTTGATATCAAGCATTTCTTGAAGAGTCAAGAGTATCCGGCTGGGGCATCAAACAATGACAAGAAGACTCTGAGGAGGTTAGCAGGAAGTTTCTTCTTGAACGAGGATGTGCTTTACAAATGAAACTTTGACATGGTCTTGCTCAGATGCGTGGATAGACACGAAGCAGACCTGTTAATGCAGGAAGTGCATGAAGGATCTTTCGGTACCCATGCCGGTGGGCATGCTATGGCGAAGAAGTTATTGCGAGCCGGGTATTACTGGCTAACTATGGAGGCTGATTGCTTTAAGTATTCCCGAAAATGCCACAAATGCCAAATCTATGCTGACAAGGTGCATGTGCCACCAAACCCTCTGAATGTGATGAGTTCTCCATAGCCCTTTGCTATGTGGGGCATTGATATGATTGGGAAGATTAATCCTACTGCTTCCAATGGACATCGATTCATTTTGGTGGCTATTGATTACTTCACCAAGTGGGTGGAAGCTGCCTCTTTTGCAAATGTCACCAGGCAGGTGGTAGCCCGATTCATTAAGAAGGAGATTATTTACTAATATGGGGTGCCCGAAAGGATCATTACTGACAATGGTTCTAATCTCAACAATAAGATGATACAAGAGCTATGCCAGAGCTTCAAAATTGAACATCACAAATCTTCTCCTTATCGCCCGAAGATGAATGGTGTCGTCGAGGCAGTCAACAAAAATATCAAGAAGATTGTGCAAAAGACGGTGGTGACGTATAAGGATTGGCATGAAATGTTGTCTTTCGCTTTGCATGGGTACCGTACCTCTGTTCGTACATCTACTGGGGCAACCCCATTTTCTCTTGTATACGGTATGGAAGCAGTGCTACCGGTTGAAGTTGAGATCCCTTCTTTAAGGGTCACGATGGACGTTAAACTTGACGAGGCTGAATGGGTTCGAGCGAGGTTCAACGAGTTGAGTCTCATCGAAGAAAGATGGTTGGCGGCAGTATGTCATGGACAACTGTATCAGAGAAGAATGAAATGGGCATTTGACCAGAAAGTGCGTCCTCGGACTTACCAGACGGGAGACTTGGTATTGAAAAGGATTCTTCCTCCGAATACATATCACAGGGGCAAATGGACTCCTAATTATGAAGGTCCATATGTTGTTAAGAAGGTTTTCTCGGGCGGAGCCTTGATGCTTACAACAATGGACGGTGAAGATTTTCTGTCACCTGTGAACTCAGACGCAGTTAAAAAATACTTTGCATGAAGAGACCCGCTGGACAGTAAAAAGAGAGTCCAGGCAAAAAAGGGCATCCCGACGAACCAAAAAAAAAGAAGAAAAAAAGGAAAAAAAGGGTTCGGGCAAAAATTAGGGATAAAAATAAAAAAGGAAGTACACCCGGTAAGTTGAAAACCCGCAAGGGCAACTTAGGCAAAAAAGGGTATCTCGGTGGATTGAAAACCCGTAAAGGGCGATCCAGGCAAAAGAGAGATTTAGCAAAAACTGCGATCTGAGTAATCTGTATTGTCTTGTCTCAATCAATAAGCACTCTGAAGGATAGGAATCAGTTCAATCGTCCCCCTTTGAAGGCGAAGCTATTGGAGAGTCTTGAAGATATATGAACCATAGCAGGGTTGAAACTCAATGGAGTTCCAGTTTCACATTGCCATTAGGACAGTTTGTTTTTTGTTTTGGCAATTACCTCTTTCCAGGAATTGCTTCTTGATGTAAATGCCTATTTTCAGGCTCTTCAATTAATAAAATGGTCGTTATTCAGAATAATCCTATTTGTCTGTTTTGTTTTTATATTTTGTTTTGTTTACATAAACGTCCAAAAATTTTTGATAAACATTTGCATGTGAAAACATTGGGGTTCTACAATAACATGCATAAAAAGGAAAACATTTAAAATTGCTTTAAATGACGGGTATGCTTGGATGAATACTACGAAACCCATGTTACCCTGGGGCATATGTGCGCATTCTTTTGTTTACAGGTGTTGAGAGTTCACTGGATAGCTATGCAAAGGTGTATGACGTCTTCAAGCCAAAATCCTTTACGAAGCGCAAATGATAGTTCCTCCCCAAGCAGAGACGGTTCCTCAGTAGAAAAGTATTTCTTGGAGGTGGTCATCCCCAACGTATTTACAAAGCTTCATGATCCCCAGCAACATTGTCAAATGGTAGTACTGAAGCCATCATGTTCAGAAAAGGATTCTCATTTCACTCTTTTGTCACAACGTTTACTGCTTGAATTCATCGTCTGGCCGACAGTCGCGCACGACGATTCGATGTTGACAAGTCAATTGCAACTGGATATCGTTGTATCTTATTAAGTCGATTCTCCTACTCAGAACTGCCAACGGCTACAAGCTTTTCTATGTCGATAACGGTTGTGAATTCCCTAGTAGAGCGACCTCACAGTTAATGTTCAAGACTCAATGAGTGTCCAGGAGTTTGGATATGTCGAATCTTCTGTAAAATCCTCTTGGGACGTTTTCTTCAGATCAATCTTGTATCATGGAGCAAAAGCAAGTTGTTGGTCATCCCAAGCATGGAGCATCATGAAAATTCCCCAGCAGGAGGTGTTCCAGATCTATTATCCTCAGTAGAGTAACCTCTCAATTACTGCATCCTGGCTCAAGTTTCAGTTTTTGTTTAAGAGTTGGAAGATGTTGGATCTTCTGTAAAATTCTCTTAAGGAGCATCTCTAGCACGAGACGCTCTGAAGCGGTTCTCCCCAACAGAGTTTGTTGTAAGCTCATTATCCCCCAGCGGAGTTACTTACCTTTCCTCAGCATTTATTTTGCTGAGGACCTCTTTGCATTTTGCATATAGTATGCATAGCATCCTCAAAACGTGTAGCATTTCCATCGAGATGGAGCATTACGCCATGGAAAAATTCAAACATATGCATGTGAAGCATATGCCAGTTTTGATAAGTCGTGCAAGAGTCCAAAATTATGCTCCTTATATCATTGACAAAGCCAGAAAGAACGCCTCGCTCATTCCCCAACAGACATTTCAAAGTAGCGCAAAGGGTTTCATCATTTTTCTCCCCACAAAGTCACATCTCTCGGCTTACAAGTTTCTTGGAACCATTCATGATAGGATTCCTGTAGCCGTCCCCGACAGTACTTTTGAGTTTTAACCTTACCAGTTCCCGACAGGTCCATTTACCCATTCCCGATAGGTAAACTTTGGTTATAAACTGTAGCCGTCCCCGATAGCATCTTTGAGTTTTAACCTTACCAGTTCCCGACAGGTCCATTTACCCATTCCCGATAGGTAAACTTTGGTTATAAACTGTAGCTGTCCCCGACAGCTCCCTTTGAGTTTTAACCTTACCAGTTCCCGATAGGTCCATTTACCCATCCCCGATAGGTAAGCCTTGGTTATAAACTGTAGCCGTCCCCGACAGCTCCCTTTGAGTTTTAACCTTACCAGTTCCCGACAGGTCCATTTACCCATCCCCGATAGGTAAGCCTTGGTTAGAAACTGTAGCCGTCCCCGACAGCTCCCTTTAGTTTGAACCTTGTCAGTTCCCGATAGGTCCACTTACCCATTCCCGATAGGTAACCCAGGTCCATGCTTGCCAGTTCCCGACAGGTAGTTCATCAGTTCTCGACAGGTAGTTCACCTGTTCCCGACAGGTAGTTTACCAGTTCCCGACAGGTAGTTCACCAGTTCCTGACAGGTAGTTCACCAGTTCCCGACAGGTAGTTCACTAGTTCCCGACAGGTTTCCTATGGGGTTCAATGGTTCCAAATTCTTTCTCACAAACTTTTCTTCCTTACCATGGTTTTATTCATAACATTCTCTTTATCCACACAGTGTAAATTTTGCCGGTTATTTTTGTATTCAATCCCTTTGTATCTTGAATTCCTGATAGCCGTTGCTTTCATCCATTCAGATTCACAGTTGATTGAATAGGGGCAGCTGTAATACCTAAAAATTTGCCCTCATGTTTTCTAAATAAATGGGTCTATGCTTTACTCATTTGCATTCCATTGTAGGTCATAAATTGCATATCATTGGTTGCAAGGCATGGTATCTAGTGCTTCAAAGTATGAATAATGGACAACCAAAGAGAAGCAAGAGAAAAAAGAACCAAGGGTCATCAAGTAAACCTCAAAGGTCTCTTATATCATATACCCTCCCATTTGATCCCACAAGTCATGAGAAGATGGAAATTCATCAAGAAGATTAGACAGTTCATCATCTCCTACACAAAACAGTCCAAAATTGGGATATGACCCTCGAATGGGAAAGCTCTTTGAGTTTTTAGCATCTCCAAATGGCATATTTCATCACCTTGTAAGAGGATACACATCATACTCAGAGGAATTTGAATTTGGAGGATGTGTTGTTTCCTTCTAACCAAAGGGTACCAAAATTAGGGTTTGACATAGAATCAGTTTATTTCTGATTTTTGGGCATAACTTGATATCATGGTATTCTACATGTCTTCAAGGGTCTAAGGATGGAAGATTGCTCATTGATTCATTTCAGAAGAGGTTCAATTGATCAGTTGCTTGAGAATCAAGAAATTGGGGAAAAAGTCAATTGTGCAGAGGAAAAAGTCAACTCCTGACTTTTTGAGGTCAAATTCATGAAATTCAACTTATATATGTTCATTGGACAAGATTTGATCAAGAAATGATGAAGGAATCATGAAAAATCAAGAAATGTACAAAGTTTCCATTTTTAGAAACTTAGGGTTTCCAAAAATGGCAAGTTTGGACCATTTTGCACTATACTTTGAGGTATTCTTTCTCCATGATAAAAGCTCCAAACTTCAGGCCCAAGTTGAGCCAATTAAAGTTCACATTCTAAGCTTCAAATCCATATAAATAACTCTTCCATTGGATCAAAATTGAGGGAGTTATGATCAATCAAAGTTTGACAAAACTAGGTCAAAAACTAAGTCATGACCAAGCAAGACCAGGCCCATGCGCCATAATTTTGTCAAACACTTGGTGTGCCAAATGTCAAGCCACTTTTCTCATTGATGGAAGCTTTAAATGGAAAAATGTTGAACATCAAAGTTGTTCATCTCAATGTCCTCTTCAACTTTAATGTTGGACATTGTTTCATTTGAACAAGTTATGAAGGCGTTATGGTGGTCCAAACATGAGGGGTTCACACTGAAAATTTTGCAAGTCATAGCCATGCATGCCATGCAGCTTGCCACGCCCTTAATGCAGTTTTGGTTGCATGATTTCTAAGCCACTTTCCATCCTCTTCTAAACCTCTATTCAATCCAAAACCAACATCAATCATGTTCTATGATGTACCATCTTTCATTTGCCACCAAAATTATACATTTTCATCCATTGATGTGAGAGATATTCACCCTCAAAGTTCCAGTTTTTCACTGCATGCATGGCTGACAAAATAGAATGTCATAGCATTGTTGGTTGATGTTCAGCTTGTTTGCACGCGTTCCTTCTCATGCCATTCCCATTTCCTCATTTGAACACACATGATACTTACACATACGTGCAACATACATGATCCACACACCAAAAATGGAAATGAAACAAGCTTGTTCAGCAAGTTTGCTGTAACATACATTACTACCATTCACCACTGATCACATAACTTCATCATCATTCCACTTTAAACCTTACCATGGACACCATGAATTTCACCCTCACCATATCCCAACTTCACCTAACTCGCCTCTAACTAACTGACTCAGGTAGTTAGAGTGGACTCACTCAACTCAGTCACCAAACTCACTTCCTAACCTCAACTATATAAACAAACTCACACACAGTTTCACTCACTCTCTCTCATTTTTCACATTCTCAGAACTTCATTCTCACTCTCACTTCACAAATTACTCTCAAGTTTTCTCTCTCAGTTCTCTTTCTCTGTGCACGAACTCACCATTATTCACCATTGTTTTTTATCAATCTTCTTCAATCTTTATCATCAAGCAAGAGCACATCACTGAAGCATTGAAAAGCTCCATTATCTTCAATCTCAGATTCAACTTTTCTTCTCATTCTCCAGGTCAAGTAGCATTTATTTTGCTCAACAAGTTCCAGATTTCAAGTGTTCATCTCTGGATTTCTGAAGATCCAAAGTCTCTTCACATTTCAGGTTCCATTTCATCAACTTTTATTGCTTCGAATCCACTTCGTTTTAACTTGTTTTTGTTGATTTGAGCTTAGTAGAAGCTCCTGAGTATCCGGATAGTTGATAGGCATGCTAGATGCTTAGTTTCAGAAATTAGGGCAAAAGTGTTTGTGTTCTGTTCTGGTTGTGTGTGCATGATATGTTGATTCTATGCTTAGATTCGTGATGTGCTCAACTTCCTCTTTCAAATGATACTTGATTTGTTAATTTCTGGAGAGTTGTTGTGTTCACAGTTGCCGGAGATGGCCGGAGAAGATGACCAGAGGTCATTCTCCGGCCGGTGAGGAGCCGTTTAGGGTTTTAGGTCAGAAAATATCGTGACCGTCTGATCCATCTCATCCAACGCTCACAACATTGCCAGCGCATTAAAATCTCATGTACATTTCATGTGCTTGATTTTGTAACCTGAGTGCTCGTGTGCATGTGCTTCATTATTGTTATTTTGTGTCTCCAATTTGATCCATTCATCTTGTGTGATTGATCATCATGACTTTAATCCAACGTGTAATATTTTGCCAATGCATAAATGAGGGAGGGTCTATGTCACGTGCTTTATTTTTTTGATTCTGAGGGATTGCATGTGGGTGCGTGCGTGGTAATTATGGTGAGCATTCTTGTTGATGTGTTAGATTTGTTTACTTGTCTTGATTGATTGTGATCACCATGATTGTGTGGCTCAGATTACCTCCAAGTGTTGACTGCACATACACCATTCCACACACGACACACGTACCATTGAACTGGGTCATTATTTGTTTTTGACACCCCCTTTGTTAAGCCCATTTAATTTTTAACTTGTTTTTGCTTACGCTGCACCCCTTCCCATTTTTTTCATATTTTTATTTTCTTTTCCATATTGTTTTGGTTTTTCTGATTTTTAAAATAGTAAATCATTTCTAAAAATCCCAAATTAATTCATTTGTGTTCTTTATGCATTTAAATAATTTTCTTTTATTTTTAATTCTGACTTTGCGAATTTTTTAGCATAATTCCATTATTTTCTTTTAATTTCTTTTTTTGAGTGAACTTCTTCATGATACTCAACTTGTTTCATCCATTCTTTTTGCATTGTTAGGTAACACATTGAATCATGTAATAAAATTTTCATTTGATTTTTAAAATCATTTTATCATGTGTTTTGATGTTCTTATTTGAGCTTTCTTTTGAGGTGTTTCAAGGTGAATTTGTGAACTTAATTGAGCATGGTTCTTGTTGAATTTTGTGCTATACTTTTGATATGTGATTCCATTCTGATTTAGTTGATTGGTGTTCTATTTTCAAAATTTTTCGAAATCATTTGCTATTTGTTTATGCATGCTAGATTAGGAGACCTTTTGTGAAGTTTTGTTAACATCTAAACCCTAGTTTTAGGTAGGCATTTATGCCATCCTATTAGGACTTGTTTGTGCACTTTTATAGGTCATTTCTTTGATATTATAGGTCATCTTAAACCATGATTGTAGGTCCTCCTTGTTTCATTATAAGTCATTTTGATTTGTGTGTGTATTTGGTATGAGTTTATGTATTCTAATTTGAAACTTTGACATGTTTTCATCTCTTATCTCCTCTTATGCTTTACATGTTACATGTGTGCATTTTGTATGATATTTCACACATGCCATTTGCATTACATCAATAG
This sequence comes from Lathyrus tuberosus, assembly GCA_022829125.1. Lineage (NCBI taxonomy): Eukaryota > Viridiplantae > Streptophyta > Magnoliopsida > Fabales > Fabaceae > Lathyrus > Lathyrus tuberosus. The sequence goes on along the minus strand of JALAZF010000201.1, from coordinate 8,738,032 downwards.
TATGCTACTGCCCATATGCATTCTTTAATCATGTTACATGTTATGCATCTCTAATATGTCACTTTGTGCACCTAATGGAACATGTTTCTCTTATTCTTACTTCTACTTCATCTTATCTCTTCTACTTGTACTCTTTTATTCTTGAGTTGTGTGATGATTCATGAGCATTTGAAGACTTTTATAATGGGTATATAATTCTGACTTTGTTTTTTTGTGAAGCATTAATGCATGATCACTTTGCATCTCCACTCATTCTTCATCTTTCACTTCCATTGTGCACTTCTTTGATGTTTAGGACATTTGATTGTGCATAGTTGGTGTGTGTTTAATATCTTGACCTTAGAGAACACCCTTAGATATAGGTTCTGACTTTGATTGAGTGTCATCTCTTAGGATCTTTATTCATTGGTTCTCAATTTGTTTGATCATTATTTGGTGTTCTTTCCTTATTCCACTACTTGTAAATAGTTTTTTTGAACTAACCTTTTTCATGCAGGTGCAAATGGTAAGTAAATGTGTGGACATGCTTCCACATGCACTTCTTTCTTTCATCTTCTATTATCTCTTTTAATAATTCAACTTGTGATCATGATAAACATTTATATGCTTTCCTTGAATAATTTCTTTCCTCTCCTTTTTGAGTTGCAACTCATCTTCTACTTTAGAAGTGAGTTGTTTAATTCACTCTTCTTTTCCTTTCTCTTAGGATTAGATTTCTTAAACCACATTAACTACAGGAACATCCATGTATGATAACACTAGGGTGAGTCTTAGTCTCCCTCAATAGTTTCACCTTTTGCTTCCTCTTGAGTCTCTCTTCTTCTCATCTCATAATCTTTTTAAAATACTTAATAAAGGTTAAACGTGTATTGCGCATGAGCCTTAAATGTGGGAAGTGAATAATGGGGGGGGGGTTCCCTTCATTCTTCTAGGATACCTAGTGTGCGTCCTGTTGGGGACGATACGCGACGTATTCGTCCTATATTGCATGACTTGGGTGCAATGCAAGTTACAAACAACTTCAAAAACACTTCTTTCTAAAAAAGATTCAAATAAACAATAACGTCTTTCCTTCGGGATTTCTCTCCTTATCTCATTCACTCATTCTTTAAGGATGCGTCATTTCCGTTCTACCGCAAACAGGTAACGCCTAAGTCTCCCTACAGCGAGCTGCAACACCTAAACTGCTAGGACGCGTACGTTGACGTATTCCACTAAAAAACACAAACAACCTTCCCTTAGCTGAGGGGAACTACGTCGCTCTAATTCTCATGTTCCCGATGAGATACGTAGGCAGTGGGGTAGGGCCCATTCGAGCACTTCTTTTATTTTCCCTACATTTGTTTCTCTTTCTCTCTCCTTTCATTTTCCAGTTCTCCAGCTAGCAGCGCCCTTTTCTAGTATCCTTTCCTTACACCCTTTGTTCGAGACAAGCAAGCGTGGATCCCATCGGGTACGATGGACGCGTGGGAGTGCTAATACCTTCCTCGCGCGTAACCGACTCCTGAACCCAACTCTCTTGGTCGCAAGACCATGCTCTTTCCTTTCCCTCAGGTTTATGCAGTGTTCCCTTTCCCTCTCTTGGGATAAATACACATTGCTGGCGACTCTGTTTCGGTGCCACTTTCGCGTTTGTACTTGGATGAAAATCCTGGGAGCGACACTCGGCCATTCTGGGGAATAGAGGCATCACTTGTGTTTTTTAGTGGTAAAAACCTGTTGGGGAAAGAAGAAACTTATCTTGTCTATTTGAAGTAATGACCCGCCACTCAGGTATATTTGTGAGTTTTATCGTAAAATCAATTGATTTTGCATTTCGAGGTTTCAATCACTCTTGGAGAAGCTATTGTTATTCCTTATTATGTTCGTAAATCATAAGAAATTGCCATCTTCATTTTAAAAGCAAAAGTAAATTTTTTTTTTGTTTCAAGAATGAAAGCTAAATAAAAATGTCATTTTGCAAGGCAGGATAAAAGTGAGAATTGCAACCAAAAGACACAGAGGCTCAAATTTTCATTAATAGGATGGTAATCAGTTAAATGCGTCAATCCATGGAGCATTACAAAGTTAGAAAATGGTAATTTAAAGGGAAAGTGGTATATTGACATTAATGACCACTATCCTTTTAACAACTTTGAATTCCCAGTATTCTTGAACTTCCGTTGAAAGTGACTTTCTTGAAAATTCTTTGATAGATGACGTTCGCCTGAGATGATCCAATCTTGTTGGATGCAGTTACTTGCCATAAATCTCTAACTTTTGCCTATATTGCCTTTTCAGGTTTTCAATCTATCGGGATGATCTTTGTTTATGTCTCAAATTTTTTCCTGGACCGTCCTTTTGGGTTTTCAATCCACCGAGATGCTCTTTTTTGCCTAAGTATCCCTTTCGGGTTTTCAACTTAGCGAGCTGTTTTCTTTTTTTTTAGGCGAAGTATTTCTTGACTGCATCGACATTTGTAGGTATGGTGAATTCTTCACCATCCATAGTTGCGAGCTTTAGGGAACCACCTGAGAAGGCTTTCTTAACAACATATAGGCCATCATAATTTGGAGTCCATTTTCCCCTGGAGTCGGTGAGGAAATATTGGATCTCTTTGAGTACGAGGTCGCCTTCTCTGAATACCCGAGGTCGGGCCTTTTTTTCAAAAACTTTCTTCATCCTTTGTTGATATAACTGACCATGGCATAAAGCCGTCATTCTTTTTTCTTCGATTAAATTCAGTTCATCGAATCTGCTTTGGCACCATTCAACTTCTATTAGCTTCGCTTCCATCAACACTCTTATTGATAGGATCTCAACCTCTACGGGGAGCACTGCTTCCATGCCGTATACGAGAGAGAAAGGGGTTGCCCCTGTTGAAGTGTAGACGGATGTGCGATAACCGTGAAGAGCAAATAGGAGAATTTCGTGCCAATCCTTGTAAGTCACGACCATCTTTTGAATGATTTTCTTAATATTTTTGTTAGCTGCTTCAACCGCTCCATTCATCTTAGGCCAGTAGGGAGACGAGTTATGATGTTCAATTTTGAATCCAACACATAATTCTTTCATCATTTTATTGTTCAGGTTCAACCCATTATCAATAATGATCTGGCTTGGAACACCATAACGGAATATAAGGTTGTTTTTTATAAATCGGACCACCACTTATCTGGTTATATTGGAGTATGACACTGCTTCGACCCACTTGGTGAAATAATCAATATCCACCAAGATGAAGCTATGTCCGTTTAAGGCTTTGGGTTCAATCATGCCAATCATGTCGATTCCCCGTTTGGAAAAAGGCCATGGGGAAGAGAGAATTTTAAGAAGAGTCGGAGGCACATGAATCTTGCCGACATAAATCTGACATTTGTGACATTTCCTCATGTACTTATAACAATCGAATTCCATTGTCAACCAATAATATATCATGCCCTTAGAATTTTTCTTGACATTGTACGTCCATTGGCATGAGTGCCAAAGGATCCTTCGTGAATCTTTTTCTTTAGCATGTTGGCTTCGTGTTTGTCCACGCATTTGAGTAAAACCATGTCAAAGTTTCTTTTGTAGAGTACATCATTGATCCGAAAGAAGTTTCCAGCCAGTCTTCTGAGGGTCTTCCTATCTTTTCTTGATGCCCCTGCTGGGTATTCTTGTCTTTGAAGGAAGCATTTGATATCATGATACCATGGTTTGTCATCGATGACTGCTTCCATTGTAAATATGTAAGCGGGCCTATCAAGGCGCATTATGCTAATCTTGGGTACATCGTTCCTTCGATTCACACTAATCATGGAGGATAAGGTAGCTAGTGCATCAACCATGTTGTTTTCATCACGAGGAATATGATGAAAATTAATCTTGTTGAAGAAAGATAACAACCTTCTTGCGTAGTCTTTGTAAGTGTAGCGTGCGATTTTTGTCGATGACCCGACCACCTTATCGTAAATGGTTTTCTCCTCACCTCAATGAGGAGGAGTGGGGTGCTACTTTCTGATTTCTTATTTATCCGGTGAAGCTGGAAGGGAAAGGGAAGCTATCTAAAACTAACCTTGCACTCGAATGTTTAATTGAACAAACGCTTAAAGAGATTCGGGGAGTTCGGGGTCAGGTTATACGATGGGGAGTTGTCAATTACCCATCCTATATGTGGTTATCCACAGGTTGTTAGCAATAGGTTCTGCTTTTATACTTGATGGTGTTTATCTGTTGTGGGTTGGGAAAGTTTGGGAATGTTGAGAGAGAGAGAGAGAGTTTTTGATGATTTTGGTGAGGTACTGGACCTCAGTTTTGATCGGTGTGAAGGTACTGGACCGAAAGTTTTTGATTGGTATGGGAAGGTACTGGACCTAAAGTTTTTGATTGGTATGGGAAGTACTGGACCTAAAGTTTTTGATTGGTATGGGAGGGTACTAGACCTAAAGTTTTTGATTGGTATGCTCGTTAAGATCTCGCAATCTTATGCCTACGTATTCCCGTTAAAGATAAACAGGGAAATCAGAGCAATCATAGTTCCTCCTATTCTATGGGAGGAAAAGATGTTTAGGTGTCTTGTTCAAAGCCCAAGATTGAAGCTAAAAGGTTGTTTGTGTCTTGTTCAAAGCCCAAGATTGAAGCTAAAAGGTTTGTCTGGGAGAGAATTTGTCATCTCTAAAGGAAGACATCTCGTCTGTTTATCACAACTATTGGGTGATTGATTATAAAGGAAGATTACTTTAACTGGGATATGAGAATCTAGCAATGCCATATTTTCCTTTATGAGTGATTTGTCCTAAAGGGGAAAATTTTAACTCAATGTAGAGCAATGCCATTTTTCCTTAGGAATCTTTCATGCTAAGAGAGGAACAGTGGCGTGGATGTAAATAATCCAGAGGCTTTCCGTTTACAGCAATTAGATGAAAGATGGGGTTTTACCAGGATAAGAGATGGACTACAACATGGATATTTGAATCAACAAGTGTGCCACTTATAGAAGTTATCTGGGATTAGGGTTTGTTTTTTACTTATCTGTTTTGATGTGTGATATCACAGAGAAATGACTTCCTGCAGAGAGATTTTGATTTCCTCTGAGGGGGATATTGATTTTTGTATGCCTTGATCAAAGCCCAAGGTTGAAGCTAAGAGATTGATTGACTCCACTGGGGAAGTCCTTATACAAAGCCTAAGAGGAGGGTAGAAAAGGCTGACTTAATAAGAGAGTGTTTATTTGTCTTGTACAAAGCCCAAGATTGAGGCTAAAATAGACTGACTCTATTGGGGATATCATTATATATAAAGCCTAAGAGGAGGCTGGAGGAATCGACTCCACTGGGGAGGTATTTATCTGTCTTGTACGAAGCCCAAGATTGTGGCTAAAAGAAGATTTTTTGATTCCGCTAGGGAATATTTGTAGGTGTCTTGTACAAAGCCCAAGATTGAGGTTGAAAAGGAGAAGATTGACTCTACTGAAGAGTATGGTTTTTCTTGTATAAAGCCCAAGATTAAGGCTAGAAAGAGGTTTGACTCTACTTAGGGAAATTTATATGTTGTCTTGTACAAAGCCCAAGATTGAGGCTACAAAATATTTGACTGGCCCAACTGAAGATATTTATGGGTGTCTTGTATAAAGCCCAAGATTGAGGCAGAAGGAGACTGACTCTTTTGGGGATATTATTATACAAAGCCTAAGAGGAGGCTGGAAAGAGATGACTACTCAATAAGAGAGTGGTCTAAGGTGATTGACTCAACAAGAGAGTACCTTTGTGTGTCTTGTACAAAGCCCAAGATTGTGACTAAAAGGGTTTGACTAAACAAGGGAGTGCTTTTATTTGTCTTGTACAAAGCCCAAGATTGTGGCTGAACAAGCTGGAGAAATCATTATACAAATCCTAAGAGGAGGATGACTTCTGCTGAGGATTATTGAGATCTAGAGGTAGGTCCAAGATTGGGGATCAACTCTTGCTGAGGGTTTCCAGAAGAGTTGAGGTATCATATGCCTTGAGGTTCTGATGATAAGCTGACCCTAGCTGGGGAAATTTAGGATAAAGAACTGAGTTTTAGATCCTGTGAGGGTTTTAACTCTACAGGAGATTGATTAAATGACCAGGGTTTTTTCCTGTGTTTGTAGGGAACTTGAGAATGTCTTTGAGATCCAAAAGGAGATTAGACTGTCCAAGTCTACTGATATGAAAGAGTTTATCTTTGTATGATACCCAAGAGGAGGCAGATATTTTAAGGGATGAGAATCAACCCTAAATTGGTCTAAGGTTTGACTCTGGAAAGACTGCTCTAGCAAAGGATGACTAAGTTATGTCCTATACCTTTAAGAGGTCTTCAAGGTCCTTGTACTAAGCCCAAGAGAAGGCTTGAGAACATCTAAGAAGCCGGAGGGTCCTTGTACAAAGCCCAAGAGGAGGCGGGGATGCTTTTAGGAAGCCTGTGGGTCCAAACCTAAGAAAAGATTCATCGAGAATAATCTTTTCTTTAGTGAACAGTTCTAGGGTTTGAAGAAATTCAAGAGAGGTTTCACCGAGAATTAATCCTCTCTGGGGAAATGAACTTCTTTGACAATTTCTAATAGTGACAGTCTGAGAAAAGTTTCACCGGGAATAATGCCTTTCTCTTTGTTCCATATTGTTTAAGCCCAAGAGAAGGCAAGACTGTATCTGGAAATTCCTATGGGGAACTAGTTTTGACTGTATTTAAGAGTGACCAACTGGCTTTACCTAGTTCTAGACCTAGTTGCCGGGGAAAACTCTAAGCAGATATACAAGTATATATATATATATACAGTTGATATATGACAAGTATTTAAAAGGATATGAATGAAGGACTTACAGGTGAGCAAGCTTCCATCAATACAGTTATATATATATGAAAGCAAGTAAATGAAGGCTGATAAAACTTACTGGCGAGCAAGCTTCCATTGTAACAGCTGTATGGTTAGTTGTTCAAGAAATTAAAGAAATTTTTGATAACAACTATGAGTTTGAACCTAAATAAAAAAGGAAGTTATTTTTGAAAAGGTTGTTGGGGCTTATACTCAAGGGGAGGCCCAGATGAAAAAAGAACAGTAATCGTACCGTTGTTTTGTAAACTGTATTGGGACTTATACAATAACTGAGGCCCAAAATTTATTTATTTACAAAGAGAATGGGTCTTACACTCTAATAGAGGCCCAAATTTTATTTTATGTACAAGTGATGGGGCTTACAACTCAAGGAGAGGCCCAAAAGGTTTTTGTTTAAAAGGCGACGACCGCGCCGAGATTTTTAAAATCGTATCGGGAATTATACAATGACTGAGGCCTAAAATTATTTATTTACAACAAGGATTGGTTCTTACACTCTATTAGAGGCCCAAAAGTTATTTTTGATTTAAACTCGAGAGGAAACCTTAATTTTAAATTAAAATGTCATTTTTCAAAGGAAATTAAATGAAAAAATGATATAAAATACCAAATATATTCAAAAACAAGTTGTACACTTTGAAAAATATTTTGAAAATCATGTTTAATCATATAAAAGCTTGAAATTCAATTGGTTTTGAAAGATCAAAGTGGAAATTTCATTTTAAAAATTGTTTAAAAATAATAAAATGAAATTAATTTCAAAAATTATAACTATATTAAATAAATAATATAAATTGGATTTTTTTGTAAAATAAAATATTTAATCATTTTAGTGAATTTTGAGAAAAATAATCAATTCAAAAACATAAATATTCAGAGAGAAATTAATTTTTGAATCAATTAAACAAAATAACTAAAATTCAAAAATTTGAATTATGGCGCCAAGAACACTTGGTTCTTGCCCACACCCTCCGTTTTTGCAGATTTGCGTTTTCTCACTTTTCTCCATGATTTCTCAATGGTTTTGCATGATTCAAGTACCAATCTTGTTCGTTTTTGGACAAGGATCACAACCATATAGTTTAACTGCATTTATATTAACCATGGAGAAAGAAATCAACAGAAAGCCTCAAGAACCCTAATTTCAGCATGAACACAATGAAATTCCATACACGATTAATTTATGGCAATTGATTGAGGGTTATTACTCTATCTACATGTAGGAACAAGATGGTAACTCACAAATTCATTTATGATGCATGAAACATAGAGTTTGAAGGGTTCAGGCCTACCCCTTGCAGCTGGTGATTGCGTTTGGTGATGGAGGTGTTACAGCTAGGTTCCAATGATCTGGATAGCTTCCTTAGGTGCCAAGGAGTGTGTTTGAATGCTTGGAGTGGATTGAAATGAGCTGGAACTGGTTGTAGTACCTCAAGTGCAACTCTGTCAAGAACTTGAGCAATTGGCTGGTGATTTTGTGAATTTGATGTTCCAGATGTGATTGTGTTATGGATCACCCATACATGATGTTTATGAGGTGTGTGTGTGATTGGTTTGGTTGGAATCACTCTCAATCTCAAAACCCGATAGTGACTTGAGTTAGAAGGCAAAATTGGAGTGAAAGGGAGATTTTGAGTAAAGCATAAGTTTGGGTGCTTTGGTGTACTGAAACTGATCACAAATAAGCTCTATTTATAGTGTGTCAAGTTTTTTTTGGTAGCAATAGTGTGTGGCAACTGCAGCAGGTTTGTGGCCAATGTGGATCAAATGGAATCTCAAGTCTCCTCTAGCCATTGACTTGAGGTTAGAGCACATGCCTATGGTCTTTTGGTTCAGAGATAAGGCTTGACTCATTCAATTAAGCTTGCCTCAGTTCATGCCACCTTGATGCATCCATTGAATGCATTGAAACAAAACTGGAGTCTTGGCACTTTTTAGCTCTTTTAGGTTTGGCATGGCTAAATGTAGATTCTTGGACTTGGGAGGCTTGGGGATCAGATCATTCTCCTTTTGTTTTATCCTTAGATGTGTCCAAATGGATGACAAGGCTTGGAGTTGTCCAAATTTGCCAAATCGAGCAAATGCACAAAATCTTCCTTGCTTGGGAGAGTTGGAAATCGTGATTTCGAGGGATTCATATCTCCCTGCTCAGGTTGAGTTATGGGAAGCTCTTGTGCTTTTTAGAAAGCCCTCATATGTGTAGCGCAAATTTTTGCGTGGTTGCAAAGCACTATCGCTTTGGTGGTAATACAATTCGATTCATTTTTTATCCTATTGAAGCTGATTAAGGAAGGGAAATAGATATCTCCAATTAACCCTGCTTGCATACTGAGTTTAAACAGATGACTGTTGGTTTACAGATGCTATTAAGATTGTGGGTCACTCTTAGGTTATTTTGTTAAGAACACAGTGTCTGGATTATTTGTGAGGTTTTCAGTAATGTGTTTAGATTTGATGCTTTTGGGTTGATTTTGGGGAGATACTGGATTTTGGGTTTTTGATTAGTATGCTCGCTAAGATTTTTTCAATCTTATGCCTACGTATTCCCGTTCAGGGAAATCAGAGCGATCGTAGTTCCTCCTATTCTATGGGAGGAAAGAGGTTGTTTTGGTGTCTTGTTCAAAACCCAAGACATGAAGCTCAAGGTGGTTTGTATCTTGTTCAAAGCCCAAGATGTGAAGCTGAAAGGGTTTTGCATGAGAGAAGTTGTCATCTCTAAAGAGGAGTTGTTGATGTTTGTATGCTGTGAGCAAGGCACAACTTTGATGCTAAAAGGTTGATTGACTCAACTGAGGTTTTCCTTATACAAAGCCTAAGAGAAGGCTATTGACCCAACAAGAGGGTGCTTTATATGTCTTGTACGAAGCCCAAGATGGAGGCTAAAGAGGGTTGACTCAACAAGAGAGTCTTGAACGGGTGATTGACTCAACAAGAGAGTCTGGAGGTTGTTTGACTCAATGAGAGAGTCTTTTATACTCAACAAGAGAGTGATTTTCTATCTCGTACAAAGCACGAAATGGAGGTTAAAAGTGGTTGACTCAACAAGAGAGTCTTTTATACTCAACAAGAGAGTGATTTTCTATCTCGTACAAAGCCCGAGATGGAGGCTAAAAGGGTTGACTCAACAAGAGAGTCTTTTATACTCAACAAGAGAGTGTTTTGTATCTCGTACGAAGCCCGAGATGGAGGCTAAAAGTGTTTGACTCAACAAGAGAGTCTGAAAAGGTTAGCTCCACTGGGGAGAATCATTTCTACAAAGCCCAAGAGGAGGCTGACTATGCTGGTGACTGTTTCATTTTAGTGACAGGTCCAGTATGTTGTATAAAAGAGAAAATTAGTTCTTATAAATATTAAAGGTATGTTTGGGATTGATCAGAGGATCAGAGTTATTTCCTGTTCTTTAAGGAAATGGGAAATCCAAAGGGTATTGAGACTGTCCAAGTCTACTGGTGTTTCTAGAAATCGATTCTCGGATAAGTGAATGATCTTTATATGATGCCCAAGAGAAGGCTGGTATGTTAAGGGATGAAGGTCAACCCATTAACTGGTCTGACACTTGACTCAGAAAGACAGCTCTAGCAAATTGATGACGAGGTTCTGTTCCTATACCTGTAGAGGTCTCTGGGTCCTTGTACTAAGCCCAAGTGAAGGCATGAGAACTTTTAAGAAGCCGAAGGGTCCTTGTACAACGCCCAAGAGGAGGCGGGGATGCTTTTAAGAAGCCTGTGGGTCCCAAACCAAGAGAAGTTCAAGAAATGCAATTCACCGAGAAGAGATCATTTCATGAAAGTTCGAGGTTTGAAGAAACTCAAGAGATGTCATTCACCGAGAAAAGATCATCTCTGGGGAGTAGAGTTTCTTTGAAAATGTCTAAGGGTGACAGTCTGAGAAAGGGTTCACTGAGAATGCTGCCTTTCACGTCTCCATATTGTTTAACCCCAAGAGGAGGGAAGACTGTATCTGGTAATCCTATGGGGATCTAGTTTTGTTTGTATTTAAGAGTGACCAACAGGCTTTACCTAGTTCTAGACGTAGTTACCGGGGAAAACTCTAAATAACTATACTAGTATTACACAGTTGATATTTGACAAGTATATAAAAGTTTGTGAAAGAAGACTTACAGTGAGCATCCCCACAATACAGTTATGTACATATGAAAGCGGATAAAGAAAGAGGGTAAAACTTACTCGGTTGTAGAGCTTCCATGCTGTTTTGTTAGTTGTTCAAAAAAGAAAGCTTTGATAACAATATTATATTCTAAATCAAAGGAGAAAGTGCTTTGAAAAGATTGTTGGGGCTTACAGCTCAAGGAGTGGCCCAAGGTTTTATCAGTGAATGCACTGTTGTTTTGAAATTATACAGGGACTTATACAAGTGACTGAGGCCCAAAAAAGGTTTTCTGTACAAAGGGATGGGTCTTAAACTCTCTCAAGAGGCCCAAAGGTGTTTAAAGAAAAGGAATGGTGCTTACAACACGAGGATAGGCCCAGATGATTTTGTTTAAAAAATGACAATCGTGCCGAGATTTCTTTAACGTACTGGGTCTTATACAATGCATTGAGGCCCAAAAAGGTTTTATCTACAAGGGATGGGTCTTACACTCTATTAGAGGCCCAATTATTTATTTTTGTACAAGTGGTGGGGCTTACAACTCAAGGAGATGCCCAAGGGTTTTTTTTTTGTTTTGAAATGGCGATCGCGCCGAGATTTTTGAAAACATAGTGGGTCTTATACAATGACTGAGGCCCAAATCATTTTGGTTTCAAAAAGGGGTTGGGTCTTACACTCTACTAGAGGCCCAAAGAGTTTTAAAAAAAAGAATTGGGACTTATAGCTCGAGGAGAGGCCCAGTTTATTTTGTTAAAAAGGCGACGATCGCGCTGTTGTTTTTGAAAATACAGTGGGAATTATACAATGACTGAGGCCCAAAAGGTGGTGTATTTACAAAGGGGTTGGATCTTACACTCTATTAGAGGCCCAAAGGTTTTGAAAAAGTTTGATGAGGGTGGAATTGATCAAAACCCTAATTTGTTTTCAAAATATATTTTAATTGAATAAAAATTCAATTAAAATGATCCAAATTGTTAAACATGTGTGAAAAACAAGTTGTGGTATTGGATTAATGTTTGAAAAACATTGTTTATACCCAAAAAATAATTAGAAATCAATTAGGTTTGGAAAATCAAGGGAGAAAAAATATTTCAAATGTTAAAAACAAATAAAACATTAATTCTTTGCAAAAATATCAAATATATGAAATAAGTAATATTTTTGGGATTTTTTGGTAAAATAAAATATTTTAACATTTTTGTGAATTATTAACAAAAGAGCCAACTCAAAATCATTAAAACTCAGAGAGAAATTAATTTTTGAATCAATTAAATAAAATCACTAAAATTCAAATATTTAAAGTTTCAAAAAGGGCGCCAAGAACATGGCAAGAACACGCGCCACCCTCTATTTTTGCAGATTTGCATTTTCTATCCAATCTCACTGAATACTTGATTATATTATGCAATCTACATATCAATCTGCTCGTTTTCACCTCACGATCATGTTTATTGTCTTTAATTTCATTTATTTTAAGCATGGAATAAGAAATTAAAGAGAAACCTCAAGAACCCTAAAATTTGCATGAAGGTTCAGAAATTCCATACACGATTCAAACAAAGCAATTGATTGAGGGTAAACACTCTATGCATGATTATGAACATATGGCCAAATTATTGTGCAGCAAAAAATGCATGGATCATAGAGTTAGAAGAGCTCATGCTTACCTTTTGCAGCTGGTGATCATGTTTTGTGTTAGAGGTGTTACAGCTAGGTTCCAATGATATGGGTAGCTTCCCTAGGTGCCAAGTGATGTGCCTGAGTGCTTGAAATGGTTTGAAACAAGCTGGAAGTGAAGATGGTATCCCAACTGCAACTTGGTTAAAACCTTGAGCAGCTGGCTGGTGATTTTGAGAAATCAGTGTTCCAGATGTTGTTTAAGTGTTTGGATCACTTCTATATGATGTTTATGAGGTGTGTGTGTGATTGGTTTGGTTGGAATTGCTCTCAAACTTAAAACCCGATAGTGACTTGCTTTGGAAGGAAAATTTGGAAGTGAGAAGGTGATTTTGAGGAGCAAGTTTGATGGCTTTGGTGTACTCAAATTGAGCACAAATGAGCTCTATTTATAGTGGAGCAAGTTTGTTTTGCAAGCAATAGTGAATGGAAACTGTTGCAGAGGTTTGGCCAATGTTGATCAATGAGAATCCAAGTCTCCTCTAGCCATTGACTAGAGGTTAGGGCACAGGCTGCTGGTTCCCTTGGTCTTGGATATGTCTTGACTGAATTCAGTTGGAAATGGCTCAGTCCATGCCACCTTGGTGCATCCATTGAATGCTCCAAAAAAAAATTGGAGTCTTGTCCCCTCTTTAGGGATTTCTAGGTTTGGCATGCTATTTTTAGTTCCAAGGACTTGGGAGGCTTATGGATCAGTGTTTGTCCCTCCTTGGTCTCCCCCTGAGGTGTTCAGATGGATAAGTGTGTTTGTCATTTGTACAAATTTGGCAAATCGAGCAAAATACACAAATCTGCCTTGCTTTGACAGTTTTCAGCAAGGCATATTGCCATTGTCATATCTCATGGCTCAAGTGGAATTTGATGGTGTTCTTGGCATTTTGGAAAGCCCTCATATGATACAACAACTATTTGATCATAGTTGGTTTTGATACCTTTTGGATCCAAGTGAAAAATGCCCCTACATTTGGAAAAAGTGAAGGCAGATTTTGACTTAGTGAAAATTTCACTAAGTGTTGGAAAAAAGTGACATTTCCACTTCTTGTGATTTCGATCATTCCATAACTTAAAATCTATGAGGAATTGGAATGAGTTGTGTTTGAAGCTTTTGTAGAGGGCCATGAGAGCTACAAATCCAGCTTTGAATGGGGAAAAATGGCCTTGTGGTTTAGGAGTTATGATCCTCCAAAGTTGGTACCCTAGCCACTTTGTTCCATAACTTAGAAAATTTCCAAGTTTTTTATGGTTACCCCTTTTACAAGTTATCCCAATTTTCTTGATTTTTCTTGATGAATGATGATTCCAATCATATATTAACATCATTTTAGGGTCAAAGAACCATAATTGATCAAAAAATAAAAAAGTCAAACTTTGACTTTTGGGCACAGTTGACTTTTTATCAGATGAATTCCAAACTGTGCGATCCTCTATGAAATCAAGTGCTTGACCTAAATAAAACTTGATGGATTGATTTCAAGGTGTTATAGGGTGTATTGAATCATGTCCCAAGGTTTGGGAGCATGTCCTGGTCAAAAGTCAAAGGCACAGTTGACTTTTCTCGCTAAACCCTAACTGTGGTTCTGATGAAATTGAAACTTGTTGCTCAAGCTTCTTGAATCAATCCATTGTTGCAAATGGATCAATGTGGTGCATTAGAGATCCTCAAATCCTCTCTTGAGGTCTTGGCTCATGTTTTGTTCCAAAAGTCAACTTAGGAGTGAATTAGGTCAAGAAACCCTAATTCCTGATTTTTTATGAATGCATCCCTGAGGCAAAATTAACTTGATGATTGGGTTCATGATGTCCCTTGGAGCATCTTAGGTTATTCTTTGAAGCATTGGCTCATGCCCAGAGGAAAATTTCCATCTGGAGGCTCTGGTCAACCAAAACCCTAATTTGGTGACACTGGCGATCTTGAGGCTTGATCCACCTGGAATGCTGCAACATTGTGCTTGATTCTTGCTGTGGGAGTCCTCTTGATCCATTGTGGATGTTTGAGAGGTTTAGACAAGTTTGAAGATCATGTCATTCCTTTATTGATCATTTGTCTAAGAGCTCTAAGAGGGCTTGAAACCCTAATTTTGATTATAGTGGATGCTCACCCATCTTTGGGGAGACAAATGAGGTATGATGGTCCATCCATATTGTGATTATGATTTGCACAATGATGGGGAATCTTAGTGGTCAAAATTTGGGGTATGACAGATGCCCCTATTTAATCTTCTTGGACCCGAGGGTGTGAATGGCGAAGGTATTCGGGCATTCGGGGTGCAAGAGGATTAAATATCAGAATACCCAAAATTTTGATGGTGGTTAGGAATGGTAGTTCACGCATCCTTCTTCTTTTGCTAAGCAATGATGCTTAGAAAAGGTAAACTTCCCCTCGATCCTTGTCTTCAACCAAAGAACTGGTCTCAGTTTTCTTTTGAAATAAACTTCCCCTCGATCCTGGTTTCCTACCAAGGAACTGGTCTAAGTTTATGGAATAAACTTCCCCTCGATCCTGGTTTCCTATCAAGGAACTGGTCTCAGTTTCTGATGTAAAATTCCCCTCGATCCTGGTTTCCTACCAAGGAACTGGTCTCAGTTTCCGAAATAAACTTCCCCTCGATTCTGGTTTCCTACCAAGGAACTGGTCTTAGTTTCTTTTGTCAATAAAATTTCTTGACAAGGGACGCTGTCTGCAGCGGTTTTCCTCCAACTTCTCGCCGAATTTTCCTGGGGAGATGCCATTTGTTGGAAAAAGTTTTGATTGTAGGGGTGCACAAACTTCTCTGTTAGAGACACCATTTGTTGTCTCTATCGGGGAAAGCGAGTCTCCTTAGAGACTGTTTCCACTTGGGGGTGTTACATCATACTTTTCTCAGGATTTTCTCGGAGAAATGCCATATGATGTGATCCAATTTTGAGGTGCTGATGACCTTTTCATCAGCGGATTCTTCAGAGAAAAATTGCTGTATTGTTGAATTTCTGATTACGAGGCTTTCTCTGGGGATTTTCCTTAATCCGGGAAAGCGAAGATATCATCTTCACTGGAAAAGAGTAACGTTTGTCGAGGATTCTCTGGTTTTTCAGAGGTTTAAGTTATCAAAGTGGTCAAGGCCAATTCTGATCCAAAAATAAACTGGAGGAGAGATTGTTCAGATGCAACATTTCCTGACAAGGAAATAACTGGCAACTCGATTGAGAGGACTTCTATCTCTAGGGGATAAGACTGACCAAAGTGATAGTAATGCAATATGAATGCGAATGTAAATCAACAATGCATGATGTATGTATGTATATACTGACAAAACTGACGCGACATACAGCCTAGTAGATGAACACGACTGGATACTCGGCCACAATGGGAGAAGAAAAGTATCACTGGTTCATGATAGCAATTCTGCCTTGCTTAGGGGAAATAGTCCCTGCGGGGAACAACCGTTGGTCGGGCTTAGGAGGTAAGAACTCTGCCGAGGGTGTCAGATGAAACATGGTCTCTGATACAGTTGATCCTTCGTTCATACGTGTTATTTAGAAGGAGTACTTCGATTCTGCACTTTGAAGCTCAATTACTTCTGGAGTAGCGACCGATGTTATTTCGATGTTCAACAGTCAAAAGAATTGCCATCTTCATTTTAAAAGCAGAAATTTTTTGACAAGTAAATTCATTTTTGTTTTATTTCAATAATCGTTACTCATGTTAAAAAATGTCGTTCTGTAAAGCTAAAACAAGTAAGAATTGCAAACAAAAGCACAAGGGCTCAAACTTTATTGATAGGATGGAAATCAGCCAAGTGCGTGATTCCATAGAGTATTTACAATGTTTAGAAAATGGTAAATTAAGGGAGAAAGGGCTACATTGAAACATAACGACCACTATCCTTCTACCACCTTTGAATTCGGGGCATCCTGAGCTTCTGTCGAAGATGACCTTGATTGGAGTTTTTCCTGATGGTGTAACTGCTGCAGAGCTAAACTGATCAGACGTAGTTACTTGCCATTATCCTTAATTTTTGTCTGGATTGTACTGTGATGTTTCCAATCCATCGGGATGATTTTTTTTTATTTTGTCTCTAATTTTTGCCTAGACCGCCCTTTCGGGTTTTCAATCCACCGAGACATTTTTTTTCTTCTTTTTTTTAGGCAAAGTATTTCTTGACTACATCAACATTCGTGGGGTAGGCAAATTCTTCTCCATCCATGGTTGCAAGTCTCAAGGCGCCGCCTGAGAAAGCTTCCTTGACCACATTGGGGCCGTCATAATTCGGAGTCCATTTGCCCTGAGAGTCAATGAGAAATGATTGTATCTTTTTTAGCACAAGGTCTCCTTTCCTGAAGACGCGAGGTCGGACCTTTTTGTCAAACGCCTTCTTCATTCTTTGTTGATACAATTGACCATGGCATAGTGCAGTTATCCGCTTTTCTTCAATCAGATTCAGTTCATCGTGTTGACTTTGACACCATTCAGCCTCTATTAACTTAGCTTCCATCAATACCCGGATTGATGGGATCTCTAGTTCTATGGGAAGTACTGCTTCCATGCCATATACTAGAGAAAAAGGGGTTGCCCCTGTTGAAGTGCGGACAGATGTACGATAACCGTGAAGAGCAAAGGGTAGCATCTCGTGCCAATCTTTGTAGGTTACAACCATCTTTTGAACGATCTTCTTAATGTTATTTTTAGCCGCTTCTACCGCCCCGTTCATCCTGGGTCGGTAGGGAGATGAGTTATGGTGTTCGATCTTGAACTCTGCGCACAACTCTTTCATCATCTTATTGTTCAAGTTAGATCCATTATCAGTAATGATCTGGCTTGGAACACCATAACGGCAGATGATATTGTTTTTGATAAATCGGACCGCGACTTGTCGGGTTACATTAGCGTACGATGCTGCTTCGACCTATTTAGTGAAGTATTCAATGGCTACTAGGATAAACTGATGTCCGTTCGAAGCCTTAGGTTCGATCATGCTAATCATGTCGATTCCCCATATGGAAAAAGGCCATGGGGAAGAGAGAACTTTGAGATGTGTTGGCGGTACATGGATTTGTCAGAGTATATCTGACACTTATGACACTTCCTCATGTACTTGTAGCAGTCGGATTCCATGGTCAACCAGTAGTACCCTGCTCTTATAATTTTTCACGCCATTGTTTGTCCATTGGCATGAGTGCCAAAGGATCCTTCGTGAATATTTTTTATCAGCATGTCTGCTTCTGGTCTGTCTACACATCGGAGCAAGACCATGTCAAAGTTTCTCTTATAGAGAGTATCGCCGCTCAGGAAGAAGTTACCTGCTAGCCTTCTGAGGGTTTTTCTGTCTTTCCTTAGTGCCCCAGGTGGCTACTCTTGTTTCTGAAGGAAGCATTTGATATCGTGATACCAAGGTTTGTCGTCTATGACTGCTTCAATCGTGAAGATATAAGCGGGACGTTCTAGGCGCATTATGTCGATCTTCGGTAGGTCGTTCCATTGACCCACACAAATCATGGAAGAGAGAGTGGCTAATGCATCAGCCATGTGATTCTCCTCACGAGGGATGTGATGAAACTCGATTCTGTTGAAGAATGGTAACAACCTTCTTGCGTAATCTTTGTAAGGAATCAGTCCTAATTGGTATGTGTTCCAATCTCCTTTGATCTGATTGATAACCAAGGCTGAGTCGCCATATACATCCAAGTTCTTGATCCTTAAGTCGATCGCTTCTTCGAGACCCATGATACAAGCTTCGTATTCGGCCTCGTTGTGTGTACACTTGAATGTAAGTCTGGCGGTGAAAGGAATGTGTGTACCCTGAGGTTTTATGATTATTGCCCCAATTCCATTTCCGTAATGATTGACAGCTTCGTCAAAGATTAGTCCCCACTGGGAACCTGGTTCTGGCCCTTCACTAGGTAGCGGTTCATCGCAATCTTTCATTTTTACATACATGACATCTTCGTCTGGGAAGTCAAACCCGATTGATTCTTGATCGTCAATTGGTTGATGAGCGAAATGATCAGCTAAAATACTTCCTTTAACGACTTTTTGAGCGTGGTATTCTATGTCATATTCTGATAACAACATCTGCCAACGGGAAATCCTTCCCGTGAGAGCAGGTTTTTCAAAGACATACTTGATTGGATCCATTTCGGAGATTAACCAAGTAGTGTGACGAATCATATACTGCGAAAACGTTGGGCTGCCCAAGCCAGAGCACAACAAGTTTTCTCAGGCATAGTGCACCGAGTTTCGCAGTCGGTGAATTTCTTGCTCAAATAGTAAATGGTAGACTATTTCCTTTTTGTTTCGTCCTGTTGGCCAAGTACACAACCCGTTGAGTCTTCCAAGACTGTTAAGTAAATGATCAGTGGTCTTCCTTCCACTGGAGGTGATAGAATCGGTGGGTTCAACAGATATTCCTTGATACTGTTGAAGGCAGTTTGACAGTCTTCTGTCCAAACGCAATCCTGGTTCTTTTTGAGTAATTTGAAAATCGGCGCACATGTGGCGGTCATGAGGAATATGAGTCTGGAAATGTAGTTCAGACGTCCCAGGAATCCCCTGACTTGTTTTTCAGTTTTCAGAGAAGGCATTTCTTGAATGGCCTTGACTTTGTCAGGATCAACCTCAATTCCTTTCTGGCTGACGATGAACCCTAAGAGTTTCCCTGAACGGACACCGAAGGTGCATTTGTTGGGATTCAAGCGGAGTTTATACTTTCTCAACTGGTCAAATAGTTTTGACAGGTGGGTCACATGCTCCTCCTCTGTTCTAGATTTTGCAATCATATCATCGACATATACCTCGATTTCCTTGTGTATCATGTCATGAAACAGAGTAGTCGTGGCCCGTTGTTAGGTTGCCCCGACGTTCTTCAAACCGAACGGCTTTACCTTGTAACAATAGGTACCCCATGGGGTGATGAACGAAGTTTTCTCCATGTCTTTTGGCGCCATTTTGATTTGTTTATTGCCCGAGAATCCATCCATGAAGGAGAAGGCTTTGAACTTTGCTGTACTGTCCACCAGCATGTCAATGTGTGGTAAAGGAAAGTCATCCTTTGGACTGGCTTTGTCCAGATCCCTGTAGTCTACACACATTATGACTTTTCCATCCTTTTTCGGAACTGGTACTATGTAGGCTAGCCATTGAGGATATTCTGATGTGGCGAGCAAACCTGCGTCAATCTGTTTCCGTACTTCCTCTTTGATTTTGATGGCCATGTCCGGGTGAGTCCGTCTCAACCTTTATTTTACTGGTGGACATTCTGATCTCAACGGTAGATGATGTTCCACGATGCTGGTACCCAACCCTGGCATATCCTGATAGGACCAAGCGAATACATCAGAAAACTCTTTAAGAAGCTTTGTCAAACTTTCTTTGACATTTGGACTGAGCAGTGCCCCAATCTTGACCTCTTTTCTCTCTTCTTCTGAGCCCAAGTAGATCGTTTCCAACGGCTCTTTGTGAGGTTCGATGGACCTTTCCTCTTGTTTGAGTATTCGGGAGATCTCTTCTGGAATTTCGTCGTCGACTTCTTCTTCAGCCCCAAATACCGGGAATTCAAAGTTGGGAGAAGGCATCGGATCGTATGTTTCAACGGGGTTTAAAACAAGCAATCTGCATGACGTGATGATTTGTGTTCAGAAGAGATAGAGAGAAATGCAAGAGTGTGTGCAGTGTTTTTCTTTGGAAAACTGCTTGTTTTTATTATTGAGTTGTTTTTTAGGATTACCATTTTCTGAAAAGCGAAAAGAGAAAACAACAATTAATGCAGAAATTACAGAACGACGTTATTTTATTTATGAACTTGTCGTTTCTTGAAACTACAGCCCTATAAAACAAAACTATGTCGCTTTGGGCACAGCGAAGAGGGATATTTACAAAAAGTGAGCCCTATCAAAACATCTGTTTCACCTGGGCAGGGTGAAAGGTTAAAGACGACAATTACTTTGACTTATGAACAATCTTCGGAACATCAACAGCAACCCATTTGCGACGAACTCCTTGATGAATCATAAAGTCTGGTACCTTCCTTGATTTGTCTTCAAAAATGACGCTGATTTCTGGCGGAGCGGGATCATTGGAATCTGTTTCCCAGGCAGAGTTGTCGTAGGAGGATTCCTCAGTTGTATTTTGCATAGTATTTGTGCTCTCAGGTAGATCTCCCCATCTAGTAGGATGGATGTCTTCGAGCCTGATACGAGAGTTCTCAGGAGCGGTGTATTTGACCATATAGTCGTCTTTACCACTTGGTTGTCCCAGGGTGTCCCACACCTCTTTGGAACTGGAGGAGTCATCTCTTTCGATGACATTGACCTAGGGAATAACGTAGTTGATGAATTCTAGTTCGTTATGCTTTGCCAATTCATCGTCGTACCGGATATTTTCTGAATGCCCTGAGTAATGATCCCATGACATGATGGGGACGCAGGTATTCTATTCAATGATGCTCAGCTGATTTTCATTGTTCGGCTGATTTTCTTGCCCCAAGTCTCCTGGGTACGGCTGCCAGATAGGCAGGCCATCCATCGGGCCATAATAGTCGTGGTCAAAGTTGTCTTTCATTAGAGTGTCCTCCTCTAATGAGTTTGGTGGAGCACGACATCCTTCCGGATCACAATCTCCGTATATCATTATGACATCTGACCTGGGTATAAATCTCGGACTCTCTGCCGGAAAGCAAAACGGCGTAGGCACCTCTTTCTGAGAGATATAATCGTCCTCGTTAAGATAGGACTTCCAATCCTCATCTGTGTCGGAGGAATTTTCCTCGTTGATAGTGTGTACTTCTTGGGACACTGGGTGAAGGAAACCTCCACTGTGGAAGAAGTTCTGAATGGTATGAAGACTTTCATCATTAGCAGCAGTCTGGGTATAGTTCGCAGAAAAACCAAGACCCTTCTTTGTTTTGTTTTCAGTAGGAATGACAAGTTGTCCCCATCCTTTCGTATTGTTGCTTTCAATTGCCTCGAGGGCATCTTTGTATGAGAAAATAAAGGTTCCTTTCTCTAATTGATTCTCATTGCTCACCGAAAGTGCTTGGAACTGAGTCCCAACAACCTCCTCGGGTTCTATACAAGTAGATAATGATAGGTTACTCACGATCAAGGCTTGTTCTCCACAGACCGTGACGAGTTGATCGTTCTTGACGAACTTCAGTTTTTGGTCCAGCGTCGAAGTGACTGCCCCAGCCTGGTGTATCCAAGGTCTTCCTAATAAGCAATTGTATGTTGCCCGGATGTCCATGACCTGGAAAGCAATTACGAAAGTGTGAGGACCGATAGTTATGGGAAGGTCGACTTCGCCGATAACTGCTTTTCTGGACCCGTCAAATGCTTTGACGACGACCTCACTGCCTCTCATCGAGGATCCTTTGAATGATAGTCGCATTAAAGTGGACTTCGTCATAACATTGATGGCCGATCCGGTATCTACCAGTACGCTGGCTAAAGCATCGTCTTGGCAGTTAACAGTGATATTGAGAGCCATGTTGTGGCTTTTTCCTTCCTCTGGCAAATCCTCATCACTGAATCCTAAGTTGTTGCAGGAAGTGATGTTAGAGATAATGCTATCGAACTGTCGTATTGACACATCCTGTTCCACAAAGGCCTGCTCTAAGACTTTCTGTAGAGCCTCTCTGTGGGCTTCAGAACTGAGTAGAAGTGATAGTACAGAGATCTTTGAAGGAGTTTGTAATATCTGGTCAACAATGTTGTATTCATTCCTTTGGATGAGCTTCAGAATCTCATCATCATTTTTTGAAAGGTCGGGATCACCAGATTGACCGACTGGTTGATTAGGAACTTCTGTTTGTGGTTCCTTTTCTTTGCTGGGTTCTCCAACTCCTCTGTTGAAGATTCGGCCGCTTCGTGTTACTTGACTGATGTCTGTAATATTCACGACGGAGGAAAATGGAATTTCCTTTCCATTCTCGATTATTGTTGCACCGTATTTGTAAGGGATCGCCTTAGCTAATTTATACGGTAACGATCCCGGTAGATAGACAACTATAAGAGCCTTCTAATTTTTATGACTGTCATAGGTAACTTCAATCAGTTCCTGGCTAGGAACTTTTGATTCGTCCAGTAGAGGGATGATGGTACAAACATCCTTGTTCTGTTGATGATCAGAGATTATGACAACGTCTCTGATTTGATCAGCGAAGTAGTCCAACGTCCAGTTGATTGGCTCGGAACTCGGACATGGGTGAATCTCTTTACGATCCAACTGACCTTGAAGAGCTTCCCGTACAAGATAGAATCCTTGGTTATTCTCCAAGCAGACTCTACAGCATTCATAGTTGTGTGGTGGCACTTGGCCACGCCCGCTTTGAATATAGTGTAACATCACCAGGTCAGTTTCCATAGATCGGACATCCTGACTTTGACACCGAGTAGGGTTTCCGTTAAGCACACTGATTTGTTGCGTGTCTTCATCCATATAGATCGGAAGCCACCAATGATTTAACAAGTGTTGTAAAGCTCTTTGAACGAGAGCGCACCCTTGGTTACTCTCACTGCATACTTGACAGTTCAGATAATCGTGAGAAGTGAGAAAACCGAGTTGGACCTGCTTAGCGTGTAATTCCACCAAGCTGGTATTCATCAAATGAATATCGAATATTTGGATCATGTTGATCTGATAAGGATTTCTATCATGGTAGTCCTGGATCCACCCAAGATCCATCTGACGCTGGAGGGCCTCTTGTACAAAAGAGCATCCCTGTTTGTTTACCGAGCAAGTCAGACATGAATTGTAATCGTGTCGTGGTAGATTATGATATTGGCTTTTACTTGAGTGCATTTCCAGCAAGTTGACATTCATTGCACGGATGTCGTGGTTCTGAATGATGTTGGAATTCGTATAGGTCATGTTGACTCCACGAACTCGATGCTCTTGGATCCACCCGAGATCCAATTGTTCCTGTAGAGCTGATTACACCACAGAACATCCCTGATTGTATTTAGAGCAGATATCACACTGGTGATAATTATGAGGTGGCACATGGCTATATCCACTCTGTCTACAATGCATCTTGACCAAATTGACCCTTAATAAGAGTACATGAATTTGATAGATGTTGTTAGACTCTCCCTCTATCAAATTGATTGCGGCTTTCTCGTGTTGAGGAAATGGGTTCGTGAGAACATTAGGATTCGTATCTTTGAAAGATAAGACCTCGCTCCTGACAAGCTTTTGCACATCGGATTTGAAACTGAGACAGTTTTCTATGTTATGCCCTGGTCCTCCTTGATGGTAAGGACAAGTTTGATCCGCCTTGAACCAAAAAGGTGGATTTTCCGGTACTGTAAGAGGAGACTTAGGTTGGATATGCCCCTTGACCAGTAATAATGGAAACAGTTCTGTATACAACATAGGTATAGGATCGAACCCTGGTGGTCGCGTTGTACGGTTTTTGTTATATGGAGGACGAGCCTGCTGAAGAGGCTGTTGTGTCCTTTGCCGATATTGTTGTTGATTAGGTTGGCTCTGCGCAACCTGAGATTAATACATAGGAACAGGCGCGGGGTTAATAGCAGGAGTTACAGCTGCTACTGGTTGGTAAGGTCGCCTTTGCTTTCCGAGAGAGATATTCCCAATATCCTGCTCTTTTTTCTTAGGGAGAGCACTACCGTATCTTTTTGTACTGCTTGATGATCCAGCGTCTTTAACTAAACGTCCTTCTCAGACTGCTTCCTTAAGACGAACTCCCATGCCCACCATCTAGGTGAAGTCACTGGGCGCACTGGCAACCATTCTATCGTTGTAAAATGATCTCAAGGTTTTCAAGAAGATCTTTGTCATCTCTTTTTCCTCCCGAGGTGGAGAAATCTGAGCGGAAATTTCACGCCATCTCTGAGCGTATTCTTTAAAGGTTTCCTTGTCCTTTTGTGACATCGATCTGAGTTGATCTCTGTCCGGTGCCATGTCCAAATTATATTTATATTGTTGAGCGAAAGCAGCGCCAAGATCTCTGAATGTGCCGATCGTAGCGCGGTTTAAACCCATGTACCATTTTAATGTGGCACCGGTTAAACTATCCTGAAAGTAGTGAATTAGTAGCTCCTGGTTCTTTGTCTGAGCTAACATTCGCCGAGCGTACATCACCAAATGGCTCTGAGGGCAAGAGTTACCCTTGTACCTTTCAAAGTCGGGTACCTGGAACTTGTGTGGAACTTTCACATTGGGGACCAAACAAAGGTCCGCGGCATCCTTTCCAAATAAATCCTGACCGCGAAGGGCCTGCAACTCTTTTTGCATTTCCAGGAACTGTTCCTGGATCTCGTTCATTCTGTCGAGCATACTGTCGTTTCCCCCACAAGGCGGTGGTATAGTCATTATGGCCGAGACTCTCGGTGCCTCCCGAAGTTTGTAACCTTCAGGAGTTGCTGTCATGCCCCTGGCATCTTCGCTTTCCCGAAGTTTGTAACCTTCAGGCCCAACAATTCTTGCTGCGGTTTCCAGATCCTCAGCGATTAGCGGAAGATATCCTTCCGGGATATAGTTGGGTGGCATGCCCCAGGGACGATCTTTCGGGATTTTATACCTAGGATCATACTTTTCCACTATGGGCGTTGAGGTGATCTGTGAGATCACAGTCCGTTGTTGCTGCATCTGAGCTTCTGCTAGAGCTTGCATGTCGTTATGAAGCTTTCTCAGATCCTCTTTTAGAGTGTCGATCTCTTCTCTCAACTCTCTGTTCACTTCCTCGAGTTCATCCATCTTTTTCTGACGATTGGCCCGAGTATAGTATGAATGAGACAGTTTGACTCTAGAATCGAGACACAAACATGAGATTCGTAGGTAAGAAGAATGCGTTGTGCGAGAATGATGAATGATATGCAATGATTATATTAATTATATGTTTTTGTTTATTCAAAGTAAAATTTGACAATTAGATTGCAAATATCAAATAGTGGGGAAGATCCCGTTTTATTGAATTCAAAGGATTACAAAAATGGAAATACAGTAAATTACAAAGTGCTATAAAAGGAAATCTAAACTAATGGATCCTGAGTCCTCTCTGAGGAGAGCTCAGGTGCTGGTTCTGGTACTTTCCTTTTCTTTGAACGGGGCTCTTCAGCCGTTGTCGGGTTGTCATTCCTTTGCCAAGTGAAAGGAGCGAGCAAATTCCTTTGGTCATCCTGATTCTCCACAGCATGTTGCTCTAAAATCTCAATCAGAGCATCTTTTTCTCTTAATAGCTGATGTATTTTATTACACTCCACATTGAGAATACGGTACTTGTTCCTCCAAGACCTCTTCTCTTGCTGAACTTTGCTTAGAGTAACCTGAAGCTTTTTCGTCTCAGACATAAAATAAAGGGAAGAGCCCCTTAATGGAAGAACTTCCTGGTGAGGGTAAGACATCCTCAGCTTGAGAGCTCTAGTTTGTACCCAGTGGAGATAAGGCTCCACTGAGACACAGTCTGGTTTCCCTAAAGACTCTCTTCCTTTCCTGTGAACGTGTTTCCAAGCAAGCACTATTTCTGTCTTTAGTGCCCTGTCATTTTCTCCTTCCTTGAAGTAAAGACCTTCCAGATGAGCATTACGCGGGACATGCCTCATTGGGTATCCAAATTGACGACGAACTAACACCGGATGATAGTTGATTAGTTCCTATAAGGGGTACATTTGGGAAATTTCCGCAACGGTCAATGATCCTGATTCTGTCATAGATTCGATTGTACCAATCGATGTTAGAGTTGGTAAGAGACATGATTCTCTGCGACCAACGTAAAGTATTCTTTTGATCCCAAAATGCAGCAGACTTGGGCAAATGGGAAGTGAACCATTTGTAAAGCAAGGGTACACAGCACGTGATCATTCCTCCGCTGTATAAATTCCTTAAGTGTACCGAATGATACACATCTATGAGTAAGGTTGGTACGGGGTTTCCGATCAGGAAAATCTTAATGGCGTTGACATCTACGAAGTTATCAATGTTGGGAAACAAATATAACCCGTAGGTGAGGAAAACAAAGATTCTCTCGAAAGCGACCACGTTCCCTATACTGGCAAAGTACAGGGCTTTATTTATCAAGAACTGGGCTGGCAAACCTTGGATGCCACCCTTAGTGGTCATGTGAGTCCTGACTTCTGACTCGTTAAAATAAATTGTTCTTGCAATGGTATGAATGCAGCACACAAAAACATAGAAAAAACATGGGGTCAAAGGGTCGGTGTCATGAAGTCAAGGCTCTACCCCCCCCCCCCCAAAGGTTTATACTGGTGATTTTTTGTACCTTTCCGCAAAATCATTGATCCCTCTTGGGATAACAACAGCAAGCGGATCGCCAGTGAGCTGATGTATCCTAGAGTGATCTCAAATGAGAGTAGTATCGCGTGACAACTATTTCCGATAGCTTCCGCACTACAAAATGGTTTCAGCCTACTAAAAACCTCAGCTTCTCAGATAACCCAGTTGACCACTCTACTTTCAACAACCAAAGTCGTACAGACAATGTATCTGCAAAGGGAGTCTCCACTGAGTTTGATGGTCGATCGGGGGCTCTTAACTAGGATTCACTCCCCGCAAGATTACCCGTATTGCCATCACCTATCTTAGGTGTATACTCAATCTTTCCACATGCCGCATCACACACATTCCCATTAGCAGAAAAATAAACACAAATATCAATTAGGAAAAGCAGTATATATATTTGTCTTAATCATCCTAGACCTCTAGTCTTATGATCCTATACAGA
Source organism: Lathyrus tuberosus (assembly GCA_022829125.1). Taxonomy (NCBI): domain Eukaryota; kingdom Viridiplantae; phylum Streptophyta; class Magnoliopsida; order Fabales; family Fabaceae; genus Lathyrus; species Lathyrus tuberosus. The sequence continues at coordinate 8,710,756 of JALAZF010000201.1, read as the reverse complement.
CAATGACTCCCCAGCAGAGTTTCCATTTCTGTGATATTTTGTGAACTCAAGGTTTTCTTCCTAAGAGATGGGATGAGAACAAGATTTCGCAATGATTGTCCCCAGTGAAGTCGCCATCTTTCTGTAGCGCGAATTTTTGCGTGGTTGCGAAGCACTATCGCTTTGGGGGTACTACAGTTCGATTCATTTTTTATCCTATTGAAGCTGATTAAGGAGGGGAAATAGATGTCTCCAATTAACCCTGCTTGCATACTGAGTTTAAACAGATGACTGTTGGTTTACAGATGCTATTAAGATTGTGGGTCTCTCTTAGGTTATTTTGTTAAGAACACAATGTCTGGATTATTTGTGAGGTTTTCGGTAATGTGTTTAGATTTGATGCTTTTGGGTTGATTTGGTGGAGATACTGGATTTTGGGTTTTTGATTAGTATGCTCGCTAAGATGTTTTCAATCTTATGCCTACGTATTCCCGTACAGGGAAATCAGAACGATCGTAGTTCCTCCTATTCTATGGGAGGAAAGAGGTTGTTTTGGTGTCTTGTTCAAAGCCCAAAACATGAAGCTCAAGGTGGTTTGTATCTTGTTCAAAGCCCAAGATGTAAAGCTGAAAGGGTTTTGGATGAGAGAATTTGTCATCTCTAAAGAGGAGTTGTTGATGTTTGTATGCTGTGAGCAAGGCACAACTTTGATGCCAAAAGGTTGATTGACTCAACCGGGGTTTTCCTTATACAAAGCCTAAGAGGAGGCTATTGACCCAACAAGAGGGTGCTTTATATGTCTTATACGAAGCCCAAGACAGAGGCTAAAGAGTTTTGACTCAACAAGAGAGTCTTGAACGGGTAATTGACTCAACAAGAGAGTCTGGAGGTTGTTTGACTCAATGAGAGAGTCTTTTATACTCAACAAGAGAGTGATTTTCTATCTCGTACGAAGCCCGAGATGGAGGCTAAAAGTGGTTGACTCAACAAGAGAGTGATTTTCTATCTCGTACGAAGCCCGAGATGGAGGCTGAAAGGGTTGACTCAACAAGAGAGTCTTTTATACTCAACAAGAGAGTGTTTTGTATCTCGTACGAAGCCCGAGATGGAGGCTAAAAGTGTTTGACTCAACAAGAGAGTCTGAAAAGGTTAGATCCACTGGGGAGAATCATTTGTACAAAGCCCAAGAGGAGGCTGACTGTGCTGGTGACTATTTCAGTTTAGTGACAGGTCCAATATGTTGGATAAAAGAGAAAATCAATTCTTATAAAGATTAAAGGTATGTTTGGGATTGATCAGAAGATCAGGGTTATTTCCTGTTCTTTAAGGAAATGGGAAATCCAAAGGGTGTTGAGACTGTCCAAGTCTACTGGTGTTTCGAGAAATCGATTCTCGGATAAGTGAATGATCTTTGTATGATGCCCAAGAGAAGGCTGGTATGTTAAGGGATGAAGGTCAACCCATTAACTGGTCTGAAACTTGACTCAGAAAGACAGCTCTAGCAAATTGATGACGAGGTTCTGTTCCTATACCTGTAGAGGTCTCTAGGTCCTTGTACTAAGCCCAAGAGAAGGCATGAGAACTTTTAAGAAGCCGAAGGGTCCTTGTACAACGCCCAAGAGGAGGCGGGAATGCTTTTAAGAAGCCTGTGGGTCCCAAACCAAGAGAAGTTCAAGAAATGCAATTCACCGAGAAGAGATCATTTCATGAAAGTTTGAGGTTTGAAGAAACTCAAGAGATGCCATTCACTGAGAAAAGATCATCTCTGGGGAGTAGAGTTTCTTTGACAATGTCTAAGGGTGATAGTCTGAGAAAGGGTTCACTGAGAGTGCTGCCTTTCACGTCTCCATATTGTTTAACTCCAAGAGGAGGGAAGACTGTATCTGGAAATCCTATGGGGATCTAGTTTTGTTTGTATTTAAGAGTGACCAACAGGCTTTACCTAGTTCTAGACGTAGTTACCGGGGAAAACTCTGAATAACTATACTAGTGTTACACAATTGATATTTGACAAGTATATAAAAGTTTGTGAAAGAAGACTTACAGTGAGCAGCCCCACAATACAGTTATGTACATATGAAAGCGGATAAAGAAAGCGGGTAAACCCTTACTCGGTTGTAGAGCTTCTAAAGAAAGCTTTGATAACAATATTATATTCTAAATCAAAGGAGAAAGTGCTTTGAAAAGATTGTTGGGGCTTACAGCTCAAGGAGAGGCCCAAGGTTTTATCAGTGATTGCACTGTTGTTTTGAAATTGTACAGGGACTTATACAAGTGACTGAGGCCCAAAAAAGGTTTTCTGTACAAAGGGATGGGTCTTACACTCTCTCAAGAGGCCCAAAGGTGTTTAAAGAAAAGGAGTGTGGCTTATAACACGAGGGTAGGCCCAGATGATTTTGTTTGAAAAATGACAATCGTGCTGAGATTTCTTTAACGTACTGGGTCTTATACAATGCATTGAGGCCCAAAAAGGTTTTATCTACAAGGGATGGGTCTTACACTCTATTAGAGGCCCAACGATTTATTTTTGTACAAGTGGTGGGGCTAACAGCTCAAGTAGAGGCCCAAGTGTTTTTTTTTTGTTTTGAAATGGCTATCGCGCCGAGATTTTTGAAAACATAGTGGGTCTTATAGAATGACTGAGTCCCAAATCATTTTGGTTTCAAAAAGGGGTTGAGTCTTACACTCTACTAGAGGCCCAAAGAGTTTTAAGAAAATGAATTGGAACTTATAGCTCGAGGAGAGGCCCAGTTGATTTTCTTAAAAAGACGACGATCGCGCCGTTGTTTTTGAAAATACAGTTGGACTTATACAATGACTGAGGCCCAAAAGGTGGTGTATTTACAAAGAGGTTGGGTCTTACACTCTATTAGAAGCCCAAAGGTTTTGAAAAAGTTTGATGAGGGTGTAATGTATCAAAACCCTAATTTGTTTTCAAAATATATTTTAATTGAATAAAAATTCAATTAAAATGATCCAAATTGTTAAACATGTGTGAAAAACAAGTTGTGATATTGGATTAATGTTTGAAAAATCATGTTTATACCCACAAAATAATTGGAAATCAATTAGGTTTGGAAAATCAAGGGAGAAAAAATATTTCAAATGTTAAAAACAAATAAAACATTAATTCTTTGCAAAAATATCAAATATATGAAATAAGTAATATTTTTGGGATTTTTTGGTAAAATAAAATATTTTAACATTTTTGTGAATTATTAAAAAATGAACCAACTCAAAATCATTAAAACTCAGATAGAAATTAATTTTTGAATCAATTAAATAATATCACAAAAATTAAAATATTTGAATTTTCAAAAAGGGCGCCAAGAACATGGCGAGAACACACGCCACCCTCTGGGTCTGCAGATTTGCATTTTCTATCCAATCTCACTGAATACTTGATTATATCATGCAATCTACATATCAATCTTCTCGTTTTCACCTCACGATCATGTCTATGGTCTTTAATTTCATTTATTTTAAGCATGGAATAAGAAATCAAAGAGAAACCTCAAGAACCCTAAAATTTGCACGAAGGTTCAAAAATTCCATACACGATTCAAACAAAGCAATTGATTAAGGGTAAACACTCTATGCATGATTATGAACATATGGCCAAATTATTGTGCAGCAAAAAATGCATGGATCATAGAGTTAGAAGAGCTCATGCTTACCTCTTGCAGTTGGTGTTCGTGTTTTGTGTTAGAGGTGTTACAACTAGGTTTCAATGATATGGATAGCTTTCCTAGGTGCCAAGTGATGTGCCTGAGTGCTTGGAATGGTTTAAAACAATCTGGAACTGAAGATGGTATCCCAACTGCAACTTGGTTAAAGCCTTAAGCAGCTGGCTGGTGATTTCGAGAATTCAGTGTTCCAGATGTTGGTTAAGTGTTTGGATCACTTCTATATGATGTTTATGAGGTGTGTGTGTGATTGGTTTGGTTGGAAGTCAAGGTTTATTATGAAAGCGGTTTCGAGTTTGAAAACAAGAAGGTTTTGAAAAAGAGAGGAAGTTTTGAAAATTGAAGAAGGGGTGGAGAAGAAGTGACTATCCTAGTGCATAAATAAAAGCTAAGGATAAGAAAGATCTAACCACAAATGTAGCTATTTTCACCATAAACCAAGAAAAAGCACAAGGCTTCAAAGTCTTCAAACCATAATTCCAAAGCAAAGGGAAAAGGTCCTAGTTCTAAGTCCAAGGATCCAAGAATAACATTGAAGTCCAAGGTCTAGGTACAAAACTCCATGTCCATTGCAAAGGATAGTAACCATAGTCCAAGATTAGAACCACAAGTTTTTTTAGAGGTTTTAGCCTTTATTAATATTTTTGGTCCAAGTGGACAAAGAGAAAAAGGCATAAGCATAAACATGTGTCCAACGGACAAAGGAAAAATTGTGAAGCATAAACATGTGTCCAACGGACAAAGGAAAAAAATGCGGAAGCATAAACATGTGTCCAAAGGACAAAGGAAAAATTGCATAAAAGTAAAAGAGAGATAGGGAGTGAGAAGGATATGTAAAGAAGTTAGAAGTTAGTGGTTAGTAGCACAAGGCTCTAGTGCCATAAGCCTTCACCGATTATTCCATTTCGCATTTTGAACTATAGTGATTAAACAATGTAAAATTCTGGTATCAGATGTGTGATGTTAAGTGTGATGTCACAACAACACAATCTGCTATATGAAACAAGGTAATGAAAACAACAGTAAATCAGCACAATGAATTGTTTACCCAGTTCGGTCTAACTACCTACATCTGGGGGCTACCAAGCCAGGGAGGAAATTCACTATTAGTAGAATTAAATTACAGACTCAACAAAACTAGTTGACATTCAACTAACTTAATCTCTACCCAATGACACTTCTACCTAAGTTACACTTAGATATGAGAAACCACTCACTCCCCCTCAATCACCACAGTGATACAATTCAAATATTACACAGTATAGAAGTCACACTTAAAGACACACCTTGATCGTGCTTAAAAGCTTTGATCAAGAACAATACACTCTTGCTTAAAAGCTTTAGAGTGAACAAATTACAACTCAAACAATCACACCAATTCAAGCATCAATGAAGAATGAATGGTTTACTAAACACAAATGAAAACCTACTTGACACTCAGTCTCTAATCTTTTGTCTTCGTATCTTCCAAGTAGGGTTGTGGCTGCTTTAAATAGAAACTCAGACATGGGCTTGGACTCCTTGAAAATCTCTGATTTGATTAGAAATTAAAACAGATTTTATACTTCAAATCTTTTCATATCATTCAGCCTTAAAAACAGAAACAAGATCTGCTCCAATTATGATTGCACCAGAATATATTTTTACCAAGATATTCGCCTGCAATCACTCACAAAGCAAAAATATCACCACCAACAAAAACACGCGCAACCCTAATAACACAGCAGACTGATGTTCAGATGTTCTGCCAACTGAGGTCAAGACATCATGTTTAACATCAGCACACAAAACTGCAACCCTAAATAACTTAACAAAAACTGAATGTTAGTAACTCATGTTAAGACATCAGACAATGACATCTTCAACAACACCATTGTTTTACCAAAATTGCAGCTAATACAAGAGCTAACAATCTCCCCCTTTGGCTAATTTTGGCTAAAACAATCTCAGCCAACATCAGAAAAACGTGCAGTGGATAAACACCAATCTCCCAACAACTACTAACAACCACTACACACCCAACATCAGCAACATCCAACAGCTGTACCAAACTCAAACAGCATACCAGCTACAAACTCCCCCTCAAACCTACAACCACAACAAAAAGCTAGCCAACAGCAACAACAAATAGCAACAACATCCAACAGCTACACAACAACAAACTCCCCCTCAAACCTAGAACCACAACACAAAGCTAGACAAGGCTAACTAGGATAACTCTCCCCCTTTTTAGCCACAATTGGACAACCTCTTAACCTACCAAGGCAGCAAAAACAAAGTTCTAACATACAATTTGACAAGGTAAAAAAAAATGGCTTTCCAAGAAAAACAAGTTCCCAAACCAAAGACCACTATGACTGGTCAGGCGATACAAACAAAGACTCTTTATGCAGTATAAAAACCAAGCCCCCTTGCTTCTAACAACAGAACTAGGACGTAACCATGAGTCAGTCTAACAGACATGCTGGAAATAAACACATGCAAGAGGTCATGAAACCAGATCCACAGAAGTTGAAGAACAAAACACTGTCTTCAGCTGGGGCAACTTCAGGAGCAACAAGAACAAGAAAAACATCAGAGACAAGGATGAAAACCATCAAAAAACCTCCAGTGCAACTTCATGCTTCTGATGATGAATGGGATGAAGATTGGAAAACATTTCTTGATTCAGGGGGTTGGGATAATCTTTAGACCCTTTTTTTGTTGCTTTTGATGTACTAAAATCTAATCTTGTATGCTTTCAGCAGTTGAATAAAATTCTGTTTCCTTTAAATTAAACATAAGCAATAAAGTTCACAACCGCACAAACTCCAAGTGACTAAATTTAGGCTCAGATTGATATCTGGCACAAACTCCAACAGCAAAAGAAATATCAGGTCTGCTAGTAGTGAGATACAATAGACTACCAATCATGCTTCTGTATAGACTTTGATCCACACTCACACCATGTTCATCCTTTGACAACTTTAAGTGAGTAGGAGCAGGTGTCCTCTTGTGATTAGCACTTTCCAGACCAAACTTCTTAACAATGTTCTTAGCATACTTGCTCTGAGAGATGAATATGGAGTCTTCCATTTGTCTAACTTGTAGACCCATAAAATAGCTAAGCTCTCAAACAAGACTCATTTCAAACTCAGACTGCATATGTTTCAAAAAATCTTTAACCATTGCATCTGACATCCCACCAAATACTATGTCATCAACATATATTTGAGTTATCATCAGTTTTCCTCCTTCGTCTTTGACAAACAAAGTCTTGTCAATCCCTCCTTTTCTGTATCCATTTACAGCCAAGAATTCAGTAAGCCTTTCATACCAAGCTCTTGGTGCTTGCTTCAAACCATAGAGAGCTTTCCTTAGCTTGTACACATGATTAGGAAATGTTGGATCAATAAACCCTTTTGGTTGATCAACATAAACTTCTTCATTTAAGTACCCATTTAAGAAGGCACTCTTAACATCCATCTGAAGAAGCTTGAATTTGAGAATACAAGCCACACCTAAGAGTAATCTGATAGATTCCAGTATTGCCACAGGTGCAAAGGTTTCATCAAAATCAATTCCTTCAACCTGAGTGTATCCCCGTGCTACCAATCTGGCCTTGTTTCGGGTGACCACTCCCTGTTCATTAGATTTATTCTTGTAAATCTACTTGGTGCCTATCACACTTACTCCATCAGGCCTTGGTACAAGATCCCACAATTCATTCCTCTTGAATTTTTCCAGCTCTTCATGCATTACATTAATCCAAAATTCATCAGTTAATGCTTCTTTGACATTCTTGGGCTTAATTTTGGACACAAAGCAAGAATTTGACACAACCTCTCTTGATCTAGTGCTAACCCCTGATTTTGGATCACCTATTATAAGCTCTTTAGGATGATCCTTTTGCACTCTAATAGATGGTTCTTTATTAGGTTGTTCAGGTTCAGCCTCAGCATCAACAGGGCTCGGAGCAACACTTCTATCTTCAGTTTCTGATGTAACATCTTCAAACGATGTTCCAACATCATCCAGGGCATTTGCATCTTCCTGCTTATCAGTGTCATCAACAACAACATTTATAGACTCCATCATCACCTTGGTTCTGGAGTTGAAAACCCTATAAGCTCGGCTATTGGTAGAGTATCCCAGAAATATTCCCTCATCCCTTTTAGGATCCATTTTTCTCCTCTGTTCACGATCTGCTAGAATATAACATTTGCTTCTAAAAACATGAAAATACTTCACAGTAGGTTTTCTTCCCTTCCATAGTTCATACAAAGTAGCTGACGTGCCTCTTCTCAATGTAACTCTGTTGTGAATATAGCAAGCAGTATTCATGGCTTCAGCCCAAAAATGGTAAGGAAGCTTTTTGGCATGAATCATTGCCCTAGCAGATTCTTGAATGGTTCTGTTCTTCCTTTCAACAACTCCATTTTACTGAGGGTTAATAGGAGAGGAGAACTCATGACTGATGCCTTCAGCAGAACAGTATTTAGCAAACTTGCTATTTTCAAACTCTCTCCCATGATCACTCCTTATTCTGATGACATTGCTCTCCTTTTCTCTTTGGAGTCTTTGACATAAATCTTTAAACACATCAAACACCTCTGTTTTGTCTTTGATGAAGCTTACCCAGGTGTACCTAGAATAGTCATCTACAACAACATAAGCATACTTCTTCCCACCGAGACTTTCTACCTGCATAGGTCCCATCAAGTCCATATGAAGAAGTTCCAAAACTTTGGAGGTGGTGTTATGTTGAAGCTTCTTATGTGACACCTTGGTCTGCTTCCCTATTTGACAGTCTCCACAGACTCTTCCTTCTTCGATTTTGAGTTTAGGAATTCCTCTAACAACTTCTAAGGATATGATTCTCTTTATTCCCTTAAGATGAAGATGTCCCAACTTTTGATGCCAGATTTTGACTTCATCTTCTCTAGCAAAAACACATGTTGAGGGACTTGAGTCTTGTTGCATCCACAGATAGCAGTTGTCCTTAGACCTAGCACCCTTCTTGATGACTTCACCTTTCTCATTTGTGGCAATGCACTCAGTTTTTTTAAAGTCAACTTTGAGCCCTTGAGCACATAGTTGGCTAATACTGATCAAATTTGCCGTCAACCCTTTGACCAATAGAACATCATCCAGCCTAGGAGCACCAACATAATTCAGCTTTCCCATACCCTTGATTTCTCCTTTGACACCATCACCAAAAGTTACATGTCCAGAAGAATGTAGCTTAACATCCACCAATAAATTCTTCACTCCTGTCATGTTTCTTGAACACCCACTATCAAAGTACCAGTCTTCTTTAGTAGAAACCCTAAGAGAAGTGTGAGCTATTAAGCTGGCAACTTTTCCTTTTGGAACCCATTGCTTCTTTGGTTTGATGACTTGATTACCTTTATGAATGTTCTGTCTGGGAGCCTACTGATGTGCCTTCTGAGGATACCCATGTAGCTTATAACAATAAGCTTTTATGTGTCCAAAACGCCCACAATGATGACATCTCCAACGCCTGAATTTCTTCCTAGAGGGAGTCCTGTCAGGATGTTTAAACATCTATTTTAACATCACTGGCTTGGAAATGGGAATATCATTATTTGAAGCTGAAACATTGTTGAATCCCAGCCCACTTTTGTCTCCAGCAGTTTTTCCAATATTAAGAATATTGTCTAGAACATCAGTTCCATTATTCAACAGTCTGACAGATTTTGACATAGATTCCAGTTTAGAGTTTAGCATACTGACTTCCTTCTCAAGCACAGTCTTTTCAGCCTTTAACTGCATTATGACTTTCTTTTGTATCTCTCCTTCTAGACAGACTTGTTCACTTCTAATGCATAGCTTCCTATAAGAGGCAGCAAGCTCTTCATAAGTAACCTCTTCATGACTTGAATCGTTGTCAGACTCACAAATCCTTATCATATCTTTAACAAGATTGGCTGATCTCCTTCAGGTTCACTATCAGTATCCTCATCAGACCAAGTAACAGACATACCCTTTTTTTGCTTCTTAAGGTATGTAGGACATTCTAATTTGATGTGACCATAACCTTCACATCCATAACATTGTATTCCTTTGTCATCATTAGACTTTTCTTCATCTCTAGTTTTCTTCACCTGATCACCTGACCTGTTGGTGTCAGATGTGATGTTCTTGACATTAGGTTTATAGCTCTTGTTTATCCTCTTTAGAACCTTATTAAACTTACTTCCCAGCAGAACAATGGCATTAGATAGCTCCTCCTGAGTATAAGGTCAACACTCTTTCCTTTCATCTTTAGACACCAATGCTATGCTTTTGGTCTTCTTTTCAGATTCCTCATTCATCCCTAATTCAAATGTCTAAAGAGAACCAATCAACTCATCTACCCTCTTCTTGCTGATGTCTTGAGCTTCTTCTATAGCAGTCACCTTCATTTTATATCTCTTGGGAAGGGATCTAAGAATCTTCCTCACCAATTTCTCTTCAGTCATCCTCTCTCCTAGGGCACTAGAAGCATTTGACAGCTCAAGAATGTTCATGTGGAAATCATGAATGGTCTCATCATCCTTCATCTTCAGATTTTCAAACTTTGTTGTCAGGAGTTGAATTCTTGACATCTTGACTTTGGAGGTTCCTTCATGAGTAGTTTTCAAGACATCCCAAGCTTCCTTAGCCACTTCACAAGTGTTGACCAGCCTAAAGATGTTCTTGTCAATACCATTAAAAATGGCATTCAAAGCCATAGAATTTCCAAGCGCAAGTTCATCTTCTTCCTTGGTCCACTCTTCCTCAGGTTTTAGCTTTGATGTTCCATCTTTTTCAACAATAATAGGATGTTTCCATTCTTTTAAAACAGTCTTCCAAGCCCTGCTGTCCAAGGACTTCAAGAAGGTAACCATGCGAGGTTTCCAATAATCATAATTTTTGAGCCATCTAGAATAGGGGGCGTATTCACAAATCCACCACTCTCCTTGTCCATAGTACCAGAAAGTAATATCCCTAGATCTCACCCAGATGCAGAGCAGGATGCCTGCTCTGATACCAATTGAAATTCTGGTATCAGATGTGTGATGTTAAGTGTGATGTCACAACAACACAATCTGCTATATGAAACAAGGTAATAAAAACAATAGTAAATCAGCACAATGAATTGTTTACCCAGTTCGGTTTAACTACCTACGTCTGGGTGCTACCAAGCCAGGGAGGAAATTCACTATTAGTAGAATTAAATTACAGACTCAACAAAACCAGTTGACAATCAACTAACTTAATCTCTACCCAATGACACTTCTACCTAAGTTACACTTAGATATGAGAAACCACTCACTCCCCCTCAATCACCACAGTGATACAATTCAAAGATTACACAGTATAGAAGTCACACTTCAAAGACACACCTTGATCGTGCTTAAAAGCTTTGATAAAGAACAATACACTCTTGCTTAAAAGCTTTAGAGTGAACAAATTACAACTCAAACAATCACACCAATTCAAGCATCAATGAAGAATGAATGGTTTACAAAACACAGACGAAAACCTACTTGACACTCAGTCTCTAATCTTTTGTCTTCGTATCTTCCAAGTAGGGTTGTGGCTGCTTTAAATAGAAACTCAGACTTGGGCTTGGACTCCTTGAAAATCTCTGATTTGACTAGAAATTAAAACAGATTTTATACTTCAAATCTTTTCATATCATTCAGCCCTAAAAACAGAAACAAGATCTGCTCCACTTATGATTGCACCAGAATATATTTTTACCAAGATATTCGCCTGCAATCACTCACTAAGCAAAAATCTCACCACCAACAAAAACACGCACAACCCTAATAACACAGCAGACTGATGTTCTGATGTTCTGCCAACTGATGTCAAGACATCATGTTTAACATCAGCACACAAAACTGCAACCCTAAATAACTTAACAAAAACTGAATGTTAGTAACTCATGTTAAGACATCAGACAATGACATCTTCAACAACAACATTGTTTTACCAAAATTACCGCCAATACAAGAACTAACAATCTCCCCCTTTGGCTAATTTTGGCTAAAACAATCTCAGCCAACATCAGAAAAACTTGCAGCAGATAAACACCAATCTCCCAACAACTACTAACAACCACTACACACCCAGCATCAGCAACATCCAACAGCTGTACTAAACTCAAACAGCATACCAGCTACAAACTCCCCCTCAAACCTACAACCACAACAAAAAGCTAGGCAACAGCAACAACAAACAGCAACAACATCCAACAGCTACACAACAACAAACTCCCCCTCAAACCTAGAACCACAACACAAAGCTAGACAAGGCTAACTAGGCTAACTCTCCCCCTTTTTAGCCACAATTGGACAAACTCTTAACCTACCAAGGCAGCAAAAACAAAGTTCTAACATACAATTTGACAAGGTAAAAAAAAATGGCTTTCCAAGAAAAACAAGTTCCCAAACCAAAGACCACTATGACTGGTCAGGCGATACAAACAAAGACTCTTTATGCTGTATAAAAACCAAGCCTCCTTACTTCTAACAACAGAACTAGGACGTAACTATGAGTCAATCTAACAGAGATGTGGGAAATAAACACATGCAAGAGGTCAAGAAACCAGATCCACAGAAGTTGAAGAACAAAACACTGTCTTCAGCTGGGGCAACTTCAGGAGCAACAAGAACAAGAAAAACATCAGAGACAAGGATGAAAACCATCAAAAAACCTCCAGTGCAACTTCATTCTTCTGATAATGAATGGGATGAAGATTGGAAAACATTTCTTGATTCAGGGGGTTGGGATAATCTTTAGACCCTTTGTTTGTTGCTTTTGATGTAATAAAATCTAATCTTGTATGCTTTCAGCAGTTGAATAAAATTATGTTTCCTTTAAATTAAACATAAGCAATAAAGTTCACAGCCGCACAAGACACCTCCCAGCACACTTAATCCTCATATATGCAAATTCCCAATCTGCTTCTTAATTTTTCAAGTTGATTTGCATCTAAGGCCTTTGTAAAAATATCAGCTAATTGTTGTTCAGAAGCAACATGTTCCAAACCAACTACTTTGTCTTCAACCAAATCTCTTATAAAATGATGACGTATATCAATATGCTTAGTTCTGATATGTTGAATAGGGTTCTTGGAGATATTGATAGCACTAAGATTATCACAGTACAATGTCATGACATCTTGCTTGACATTGTATTCAGTCAATATTTACTTCATCCAAACAAGTTGAGAACAACTACTCCCTGCTGCTATGTACTCAGCTTCAGCACAAGAAAGAGACACACAATTCTGCTTTTTACTAAACCAAGAGATCAGATTAGTCCCTATAAAGAAACAACCTCCTGAAGTACTTTTTCTATCATCAGCACTCCTTGCCCAATCAGCATCACAATAACCACTTAACTCAGTACCTGATCCATGACTGTAAAGCATGCCATAGTCACTAGTCCCATTCACATACTTCAGAATCCTCTTCACTTGATTCAAGTGACTAACTTTAGGCTCAGATTGATATCTGGCACAAACTCCAACAACAAAAGAAATATCAGGTCTGCTAGCAGTGAGATACAATAGACTACCAATCATGCTTCTGTATATACTTTGATCCACACTCACACCATGTTCATCCTTTGACAACTTTAAGTGAGTAGGAGCAGGTGTCCTCTTGTGATTAGTACTTTCTAGACCAAACTTCTTAACAATGTTCTTAGCATACTTGCTCTGAGAGATGAATATGGAGTCTTCCATTTGTCTAACTTGTAGACCCAGAAAATAGCTAAGCTCTCCAACAAGACTCATTTCAAACTCAGACTGCATGTGTTTCACAAAATGTTTAACCATTGCATCTGACATCCCACCAAATACTATGTCATCAACATATATTTGAGCTATCATCAGTTTTCCTCCTTCATCTTTGACAAACAAAGTCTTGTCAATCCCTCATTTTCTGTATCCATTTACAGCCAAGAATTCAGTAAGCCTTTCATACCAAGCTCTTGGTGCTTGCTTCAAACCATAGAGAGCTTTCCTTAGCTTATACACATGATTAGGAAATGTTGGATCAATAAACCCTTTTGGTTGATCAACATAAACTTCTTCATTTAAGTACCCATTTAAGAAGGCACTCTTAACATCCATCTGAAAAAGCTTGAATTTGATAATACGAGCCACACCTAAGAGTAATCTGATAGATTCCAGTCTTGCCACAGGTGCAAAGGTTTCATCAAAATCAATTCCTTCAACCTGAGTGTATCCTTGTGCTACCAATCTGGCCTTGTTTCTGGTGACCACTCCTTGTTTAATAGATTTATTCTTGTAAATCCACTTGGTACCTATCATATTAACTGCATCAGGCCTTGGTACAAGATCCCATACTTCATTGCTCTTGAATTGTTCCAGCTCTTCATGCATTGCATTAATCCAAAATTCATCAGTCAATGCTTCTTTGACATTCTTGGGCTCAATTTTGGAGACAAAGCAAGAATTTGACACAACCTCTCTTGATCTAGTGCTAACCCCTGATTTTGGATCACCTATTATAAGCTCTTTAGGATGATCCCTTTGCACTCTAATAGATGGTCCTTTATTAGGTTGTTCAGGTTCAGCCTCAGCATCAACAGGGCTGGGAGCAACACTTCTATCTTCAGTTTTTGATGTAACATCTTCAAACGATGTTCCAACATCATCCAGGACATCTGCATCTTCCTGCTTATCACTGTCATCAAAAACAACATTTATAGACTCCATCATCACCTTGGTTCTGTAGTTGAAAACCCTATAAGCTCTGCTATTGGTAGAGTATCCCAGAAATATTCCCTCATCACTTTTAGGATCCATTTTTCTCCTTTGTTCACGATCTGTTAGAATATAACATTTACTTCCAAAAACATGAAAATACTTCACAGTAGGTTTTCTTCCCTTCCATAGTTCATACAAAGTAGCTGAAGTGCCTCTTCTCAATGTAACTCTGTTGTGAATATAGCAAGCAGTATTCATGGCTTTAGCCCAAAAATGGTAACGAAGCTTTTTGGCATGAATCATTTCCCTAGCAGATTCTTGAATGGTTCTGTTCTTCCTTTCAACAACTCCATTTTGATGAGGGGTAATAGGAGAGGAGAACTCATGACTGATGCCTTCAGCAGAACAGTATTCAACAAACTTGCTATTTTAAAACTCTCTCCCATGATCACTCCTTATTCTGATGACATTGCTCTCCTTTTCTCTTTGGAGTCTTTGACATAAATCTTTAAACATATCAAACACCTCTGTTTTGTCTTTGATGAAGCTTACCCAGGTGTACCGAGAGTAGTCATCTACAACAACATAAGCATACTTCTTCCCACCGAGACTTTCTACCTGCATAGGTCCCATCAAGTCCATATGAAGAAGTTCCAAAACTTTGGAGGTGGTGTTATGTTGAAGCTTCTGATGTGACACCTTAGTCTGCTTCCCTATTTGACAGTCTCCACAGACTCTTCCTTCTTCAATATTGAGTTTAGGAATTCCTCTGACAGCTTCTGAGGATATGATTCTCTTCATTCCCTTCAGATGAAGATGTCCCAACTTTTGATGCCAGATTTTGACTTCATCTTCTCTAGCAAAAACACAGGTTGAGGGACTTGAGTCTTGTTGCACCCACAGATAGCAGTTGTCCTTAGACCTAGCACCCTTCATGATGACTTCACCTTTCTCATTTGTGACAATGTACTCAGTTTTTGTAAAGTCAACTTTGAGCCCTTGATCACATAGTTGGTTAATACTGATCAAATTTGCTGTCAACCCTTTGACCAATACAACATCATCCAGCCTAGGAGCACTAGCACAATTCAGCTTTCCCATACCCTTGATTTCTCCTTTGACATCATCACTAAAAGTTACATGTCCAGAAGAATGTAGCTTAACATCCACCAACAAATTCTTCACTCCTGTCATGTGTCTTGAACACCCATTATCAAAGTACCAGTCTTCTTTAGTAAAAACCCTAAGAGAAGTGTGAGCTATTAAGCTGGCAACTTTTCCTTTTGGAACCCATTGCTTCTTTGGTTTGATGACCTGATTACCTTTGTGAATGTTCTGTCTGGGAGCCAACTGATGTGCCTTCTGAGGATACCCATGTAGCTTATAGCAATAAGCTTTTATGTGTCCAAAACACCCACAATGATGACATTTCCAACACCTGAATTTCTTCCTAGAGGGAGTCCTGTCAGGATGTTTAAACATCTATTTTAACATCACTGGCTTGGAAATAGGAATATCATTATTTGAAGCTGAAACATTGTTGAATCCCAACCCACTTTTGTTCCAGCAGTTTTTCCAATATTAAGAATATTGTCTAGAACATCAGTTCCATTATTCAACAGTCTGACAAATTTTGACATAGATTCCAGTTTAGAGTTTAGCATACTGACTTCCTTCTCAAGCACAGTCTTTTCAGCCTTTAACTGCATTATGACTTTCTTTTGTTTCTCTCCTTCTAGACAGACTTGTTCACTTCTAATGCATAGCTTCCTATAAAAGGCAGCAAGCTCTTCATAAGTAACCTCTTCATCACTTGAATCATTGTCAGACTAACAAATCCCAATCATAGCTCTAACAAGATTGGTTGATTCTCCTTCAAGTTCACTATCTGTATCCTCATCAGACCAAGTAACAGACATACCCTTTTTCTGCTTCTTAAGGTATGTAGGACATTCTGATTTGATGTGACCATAACCTTCACATCCATAACATTGTATTCCTTTGTCATCATTGGACTTTTCTTCATCTCTAGTTTTCTTCACCTGATCACCTGACCTATTGTTGTCAGATGTGATGTTTTTGACATTAGGTTTATAGCTCTTGTCTACCCTCTTTAGAACCTTATTAAACTATCTTCCCAGCAAAACAATGGCATTAGATAGCTCCTCCTGAGTTTTAGGTCCACACTCTTTCCTTTCATCTTTAGACACCAATGCTATGCTTTTGGTCTTCTTTTCAGATTCCTCATTCATCCCTAATTCAAATGTCTGAAGAGAACTAATCAACTCATCTACCCTCTTCTTGCTGATGTCTTGAGCTTCTTCTATAGCAGTCACCTTCATTTTATATCTCTTGGGAAGGGATCTAAGAATCTTCCTCACCAACTTCTCTTCAGTCATCCTCTCTCCTAGGGCACTAGAAGCATTTGACAGCTAAAGAATGTTCATGTGGAAATCATGAATGGTCTCATCATCCTTCATCTTCAGATTTTCAAACTTTGTTGTCAAGAGTTGAAGTCTTGACATCTTGACTTTGGAGGTTCCTTTATGAGTAGTTTTCAAGACATCCCAAGCTTCCTTAGCCACTTCACAAGTGTTGACCATCCTAAAGATGTTCTTGTCAATACCATTAAAAATGGCATTCAAAGCCTTAGAATTTCCAAGCGCAAGTTCATCTTCTTCCTTGGTCCACTCTTCCTCAGGTTTCAGCTTTGATGTTCCATCTTTTTCAATAATAACAGGATGTTTCCATTCTTTTAAAACAGCCTTCCAAGCCCTGCTGTCCAAGGACTTCAAGAAGGTAACCATGCGAGGTTTCCAATAATCATAATTTGAGCCATCTAGAATAGGGGGTGTATTCACAAATCCACCACTCACCTTGTCCATAGTACCAGAAAGTAACAGTCCTAGATTTCACCCAGATGCAGAGTAGGATGTCTGCTCTGATACCAATTAAAATTCTGGTATCAGATGTGTGATGTTAAGTGTGATGTCACAACAACACAATCTGCTATATGAAACAAGGTAATAAAAACAACAGTAAATCAGTACAATGAATTGTTTACCCAGTTCGGTCTAACTACCTACGTCTGGGGGCTACCAAGCCAGGGAGGAAATTCACTATTAGTAGAATTAAATTACAGACTCAAGAAAACCAGTTGACAGTCAACTAACTTAATCTCTACCCAATGACACTTCTACCTAAGTTACACTTAGATATGAGAAACCACTCACTCCCCCTCAATCACCACAGTGATACAATTCAAAGATTACACAGTATAGAAGTCACACTTCAAAGACACACCTTGATCGTGCTTAAAATCTTTGATAAAGAACAATACACTCTTGCTTAAACGCTTTAGAGTGAACAAATTACAACTCAAACAATCACACCAATTCAAGCATCAATGAAGAATGAATGGTTTACAAAACACAGACGAAAACCTACTTGACACTCAGTCTCTAATCTTTTGTCTTCGTATCTTCCAAGTAGGGTTGTGGCTGCTTTAAATAGAAACTCAGACTTGGGCTTGGACTCCTTGAAAATCTCTGATTTGACTAGAAATTAAAACAGATTTTATACTTCAAATCTTTTCATATCATTTAGCCCTAAAAACAGAAACAAGATCTGCTCCACTTATGATTGCACCAGAATATATTTTTACCAAGATATTCGCCTGCAATCACTCACTATGCAAAAATCTCGCCACCAACAAAAACACGCGCATCCCTAATAACACAGTAGACTGATGTTCTGATGTTCTGCCAACTGATGTCAAGACATCATGTTTAACATCAGCACTCAAAATTGCAACCCTAAATAACTTAACAAAAACTGAATGTTAGTAACTCATGTTAAGACATCAGACAATGACATCTTCAACAACAACATTGTTTTACTAAAATTGCAGCCAATACAAGAACTAACACAATGCACTTAGGCCAAGGTTAATGAACTTGACAGAAGATTGGTAGAACCAAAGCCTCTACAACGCCAAGTTTCAAAGATTATGGGCCTAATGCAAAAGATCAATCATCATTGGGTTAACGCGACCAATCAAGGTTCGGACCACGAAAGTTCAAATTTCGAATTAGATAAGGAGGGACAAATGTTGTGCTATGTTAAGCAATCGCCGAGTAATTTACGGAGTAATTACCCTACAATGAGGTCGGTCAATAGATCTTTGTGCTAATGCATGCTAGATGAACGATATGTAAATCGTCATCCGAAAGCAATACCGCACGAAAAGAAAATAGGTAACGATCTTGTCTTGATTAAGAATTCAACAAAGAAATTTTAAGATCCATAAGACTTTCATCAATCAAAATAAAAAGAAAAAGAAATAGATGAAGAGAAAGCCAAATTTAATTATAAATTCAAGAACCTTTCATCTTCAAGTTCAATCACCTTTAATTGATAGGTTTAAGTGTGAAAACATATCACTAATTCAAAGCACCTCAAATGAATTCAACAATTCATTAAAAGATAGATTTGAACTAATGAATGTTTAATTACTTTAACCATATCCAAAGTCCAATGAAATTAAAGAGAAATTAATCTCAACAATGCATTTCAAGGCTAAAACAAGAAGAAAGGAGAAGAAGGAGGAAGAAAAAGGAAGAAAAGCCAAAACAACCCAAAAAACAAGCAAAAAACACAATTCTGCCTCTGTGCAATCGATTGCACAAAAGGTGCAATCGATTGCACCTGTTCAAAATCAGCAAATCAGCACAAATTTTACATTGCGCAATCCATTGCGCAAAAGGTGCAATCGATTGCATCTGTTAAAAAAACAGAAAATCAGCATTTTAAGAGGCAAATCCTTGATCAATCATTTCATCAAACATCTATTGATCATGGATTCAATTGTGCATGAATTTTAAAATAAAACATCAGTAAAAACCTGCAATCAAACACAATTACAAGATCCAAAGGATCAAGTAACACAAAGCAACCAAAGATCTACATGATGAATGATGGAGATGAAGCTTTAACAATGGTGTGAAATGGATTACCACTCCAAATCTGAAAATTCCTTCAAATTGCTTCAAGATCTACACTCCAAAGCCTTGATATACTATAATTGATGAACAAAAACAAGAATGGATGAAGGTTTAGCTCAAAATTAAACAAGATTCAATGTGAATTCTTGTTAACTTTCAAAGGAAGAAATGTGAGCTTTGGTGAATTTTGTGGTTGGGAAGAGAATTTGCAAGAGGTTTTTTGGCTCCCAAAAGCTTGAATGAATGAATGAAATGAAGGCTCTATTTAAAGAGTTTAGGCTTGGGAATTTGGTGGTTTGGAATTTGGTTTGGAAGATCAAAATTAGGCTCGGAATTTGATTTTGGAGGGAAATTAACAAAAGAGTGGTGATTAGTGAAAGTGTATGGTGGGAATTAATTGTGATGAGGTAGAGGAATTATTTTTGGGTGATCTAGAATATTCTCATGTGATAAAATTGGTGCCAAATGCTTTAAAATTTAAAAATGGCTGAAATTGGCCAATTTTGCCTCTGTGCAATCGATTGCAGTGCTGACGCAATCCATTGCGCCTGTACAAAAATTCAAAAATTGGCAGGCAATGTGAGGGGTGCAACCGATTGCTGTTTTAGTGCAATCGATTGCATCAGTGAAAAATGGTAAAAATTGCATTGTTTGACTGGATTGCTCCGGCTTTGACTCGATTCTTTTGCTTGTCAAAGAAGGCATGGAAATAAACACATGAACCTTAGAATTCCTTGGATAATAATCAATTAAAACTTGAGGAATCCTTGATCGGATAAAATTTGACATGATTATGGATCAACTTCGACGTTGTACAAATGAAATTCATTCGAGCTGCGGGGCTGTTGTTTTGGTATTTTTAACCTGTTCTTCCCCTGAAAATGTTAGTGAAAGAAAACAAAATATTTTTGGATTTTGATTAAAGGTTAGTAAACATAAACAATTAAGCAATAAAACAACTAACAAACACACACAAACCCAAAGATCTCTGCAAGACACAATCCTATAGAAGAGGGAACCAATGCGTGATCTTGTTTGTGGTATGAGATGCACATGACATGTGGGATCTTAAGGGTAAAAATTAGGGTATTACAGTGATCCTTTGTGCAATCAAGTTCTTGACCCAATTCAATCCTAATGGATGGATTCCATAGGTGTTTTAGGGTGTCTTGAATCATGTCCCAAGGTTTGGGAGCATGTCTTTGTTAAAAGTCAAAGATACGATTGACTTTTTCTTCAAATCCCTAATTGTGGTCCAGATTAAATTCAAACTTGTGAATCAATGTAGTGTATTTGAGGCCCTCAAAACATGTCTTGAGGTCTTGGCACATGTATTGCATCAAAAGTCAACTTAGGGATGAATTATGTCAAGAAACCCTAATTCTTGATTTTTTATGAATGCATCCCCTGAGGCTAAATTGACTTGATGATTGGGTCCATGAGGTCCCTTGGAGCATTTTGGATCATGTTTTTGAAGTATTGGCTCATTCCCAGAAGAAAATTTTCATCTGGAGGCCTTGGTCGACCAAAACCCTAATTTGGTGACACTGGCGATCTCGAGGCTTGATCCACTTGGAATGTTGCAACTTTGTGCTTGATTCTTGATGTGGGAGTCCTCTTGATCCCTTATGGGTGTTTAAGAGGTTATACAAGTTAAAGATCATGTTATTTCTTTATTGATCCTTTGTCTAAGTGCTCTGAGAGGGCTCAAAACCCTAATTTTTTATTGCAGTGAATGCGCAATCACCTTTGAGGAGATTGATGAGGCATGATGGTACATCCATATTGTGATGAGGATTTGCACAATAATGGGAAATCTTGGTGGTCAAAATTTGGGGTATGACACTTTCCGAATAAGTCTTGATCGAGAATGGCATGCAATTCCTTCTGTATTTCCAAGAATTGTTCTTGGAATTAAATCATCCTTTCGTACATGTCTTCATTTCTACTAGAAATTGCTTGCGGAATCTGTCCTTCCGGGATAGTGTGTACCACTGGTTATGGTATAGACATTATAGCGGTGACCCTTGGCGCTTCAGTGTCCTAAAGTTTGTAACCTTCAGGAGTTCCTGTTGTAACCCTTGAATCTTTATTTTTCCGAAGTTTGTAACCTTCATGTCCAGCGGTTCCTGCTACGGTTTCCGGGTCTTCAGTGACCGGTGGGATATTTCCGTCAGGTATAAAGTTGAAAGGCATGCCCCAGGGGCGACCCTTAGGCATGTTGTACCGAGGATGATTCTCATACGTCTCCAATATGGGTGTAGACGTAATCTTTGAGATCATATTTCTTTGATGTTGGTGCTCCTGAGCTGCGGTCAGGGTTTGCAGGTTGATGTGAAGTTTTTCTAAACTTTCCTTTTGAGCGTCGATTTCTTCTCTCAGCTCTCTGTTCTCTTCCACGAGATCGTCCATTTTCTTTTGTTGATTGGCCCGAGTATTATACGAATGAGACAGTTTGACTCTAGAATTGTGACACATATGTAAGACTCAAAGATAAGAAAAATGTGTTATGTGAGAATGATGAATGATATGCAATGACATATTTTTTTAGTTTTTGTTTTCAAAAGAAGTTCTAACAAATAGATTGCAAATATCACATAGTGGGGGACCCCTTTTATTGAATTAGAAAGATTGTAGTATTTTAATGAAGAAAAGTACAGTATTTTACAAAGTGTTGTAAGGAAAATGTCTAAACTCATGGATCCTGAGTTCTCTCTGAAGAGAGCTCAGATGTTGGTTCATGTATTTTGCTTTTCTTTGATCGGGGTTCTTTAGCCGTTGTCGGGTCGACGACCCTTTGCCAAGTGAAAGGAGCGAGCAAATTTCTTCGGTCTTCCTGACTTTCTATAGCATGCTTCTCTAATATCTCAATTAGAGCATCCTTTTCCTTTAACAGTTCCTGAATTTTGGTACATCCCAAATTAAGGATCTGGTATTTTTTCTTCCAAGAGCTCTTCTCACGTTGAACTTTGTTTAGAGCAACCTGGATTTTTTCCGCATCAGACATGAAATAAAGGACAGATTCCTTTAAAGGAAAAACTTCTTGACGAGGGTAAGGCATCCTCAGCTTGAGGGCCCTAGTTTGCACCTAGTGGAGATAAGGTTCCATAGAGGTACAATTTGGTCTTCCCAGAGACTCTCTGCCATTCCTGTGAATATGTTGCCAGACATGCATTATTTCTTTCTTTAGTGCCCTATCACTTTCTCATTCCTTGAAGAAAAGACCTTTCAGATGAACGTTATGTGGGATATTCTTCATCGGGTATCTGAGTTGACGGCGAGCTAAAATTGGATGATAGTTGATTCCTCCTTTAGTTCCAATGAGGGGTAAGTTAGGGAAAATTTCACGTCTATCGATGATCTCTATCCCTTCGTAAATCTGATTGTACCAATCTATGTTAGAATTGGTAAGAGACATAATCCTCTGTGACCAATGTAGAGTACTCTTGTGATCCCAAAAAGCAGCAGACTTGGGCAAATGGGAAATGAACCATTTGTAGAGTAATGCTATATAGCATGTGATCATTCCTCCGCTGTACAAATTCCTTAAGTGTATAGAATGATAAGCATCTGCGAGCAAGATTGGCACCAGGTTTCCTATTAAGAATATCTTAACATCATTGGTATCGACGAAGTTGTCAATGTTTGGAAAGGGGAATAACCCATATATGAGCAGAACAAAGACGTCTTTGAAGGCAGTTATGTTTCCTATACTAGCAAAGTATAGAGCTTTCTCCATCAGAAATTTAGCCGATAAACCCTGGATTCCTCCTTTAGTGGTCATGTGAGTCCTAACTTCTGACTCATCCAAAGAGATTGCTCTTGCAATGGCCTAATCCTTTGGAATTTCTTCCAGTCCAGAAAATGGAGCTTGATCAGTGATAGGTAAATCAATCAGGTGGGAGTATTCTTCCAGTGTTAGTGCGAGCTGGTAATCCAGGAAAATGAAGCAGTGGTAAACCAGATCGTAGAACTGTACCAGTGTAGATAAGATTCTTTCAATCACGTTGACCCTTAACAGAGACAACAGTCCTCTATGCTTAGCTCTGAAAGCCTCGGGATTGGTAATCATCCTTCCTAATTTCCTTAAGTCTTCTAGTTTCGGAACCTTGAAGGTGTACTTGTGCTTCTTTCTTCTACCGAAATCCATGATGCAACCTCTGATATTTGCAATTATTGTTTTAGTTCTTTTGAAAAAGATTTTTTTTCGTTTAAAAGAGTTTTTTAGGGAATGCATGAATACAGCACACAAAAACATTTGAAAACATGGGTTTAAGGGTTCAACGTCACGAGCATGAAGTCATGGCTCTACCCATCCCCAAAGGTTGTACTATTTTGGTCAATTTTTGTACCTGTAGAACAGGTTCTAAAAGGTTCCCAAAGTCATTGACCCCTCCTAGGGATACCAACATCAAGCTGATTCACTCGAGCGAGGTGTAGTATCCTAGGATGAATCTCATTTGAGTGTAGTATCGTGTATAAACTATTCCAGATAATCACCGCACTACCAAATGGCCATATGGTTAAATGTCTACTAAATCCTCAAGGTCATGGGTACCACATTGGGATAGACGATTCTTTCATGAGAATCGGTCGTTCAACATCGATATTTCTGCGCGGGTAACTCGACTGATTCGGTGGACTACCAAGTTAGCTTGGTCGGGATTCACTCCCTATAAGCGTTTCTTAGATATGCCACCACTTATCTTAATGTTCTCTCAAACTTTCCACATGCATATTAATCGCATTCCTAGTTAACAGAAATTTAAACACGAGTATCAAGTAGTATAACAGCAAAGTCTCCATTTTTCTGTAGCGTTCGATTTTTGTCGGTGACGCGACCACCTTACCACAATGGTTGAAATTGGGTGCTACTTTCTAATTTCTTATTTATCTTATGAAGCTGGAAAGGAAAGGGAAGCTATCTAAAACTAACCTTGCACGCAAAGGTTTTCTTTAATAAATGCTAAGAGTTTGGGGGTTCGGGGTCAGGTTATACAAAGGAAAGTTGTCAATTACCTAGTGTATATATGGTTATCCATAGATCTTCTGTGGCATGTTTAAATACTTTATGGTGTTTATCTGTTATGGGTTGGGAAAGTTTCTCCTTTGGGAGTGTTGAGAGAGTTTTTTTGTTGTTTTTGGGTTTTCCATTGTTGTTGGTAAGGTACTGGACCTAAAGTTTTTGATTTGTGTGCTCACTAAGATTTCGCAATCTTGTGCCTATGTATTCCCGTAAAGATAAAAGGAAAATCAGAGCAATCGTAGTTCCTCCTATTTCTATGGGAGAAAAGATGATTGGTGTCTTGTTTAAAGCCCAAGATTGAAGCAGGTTGAGTATTTTGTGTCTTGTTCAAAGCCCAAGATTGAAGTTAAAGGTTTGACTGAGAGAGAATTCGTCATCTCTAAAAGGGGGTATCTCACTTGTTTATCACTAAATGTTTGGGTAACCGGTTATAAAGGGGAATAACTTTAACTGAGATGTACGGAATCCACCAATGCCATAATTTCCTTTATAAGGGAGATATCCTGAAGGAGGAAACTTTAATTCAGTGTAGAGCAATGCCATTTTTCCTTAGGAATCTTCCATGCTAAGAGAGGGACATTGGCTTGGATGTAAATAATCCAGAGGCTTTCCACTTACAGCAATTAGATGAAAGAGGAGGTTTTACCAAGATAAAAGAGGGACCACAGCTTGGATTTTTGAATCAACAAGTGTTCCACTTACAACAGTTATCTGGAATTAGGGTTTGTTTAATTATTTGTTTTGATATGTGATATACAGAGAAATGTCTTCCTACAGAGAGAACTCTTGATTTCCTTTGAGGGGATGTTGATTTTTGTGTGCCTTGATCAAAGCCCAAGGTTGAAGCTAAAGGTTGACTCTACTAGGGGAGTTTTATATCTGTCTTGTACAAAGCCCAAGATTAAGGCTGAAAAGAGATTGACTCTTCCGGGGAATGTTTTGTCTGTCTTGTACAAACCCCAAGATTGAGGCTGAAAAGAGATTGACTCCACTAGGGAGAGGTTTTATCTGTCTTGTACAAAGCCCAAGATTGAGGTTGACTCTACTGAGGAAAATCATTATACAAAGCCTAAGAGGAGGATGGCTAGGGAAATTCTTATATGAAGCCTAAGAGGAGGCTGGCTTCTGCTGAGGATTATTGAGATCCAGAGACAGGTCTAAATTGCATTGGGGAATCAACTTTTGCTGAGGATTGAAAAAGAGTTGAAATATCAGATGCCTTGAGGCTCTGATTCTATTAGGGTTTTATTGATAGTAAATGGACCCTGGCTGGATTTTTTAAGGTGAAGGTTTAAACCTTGAGTTGAAAAACCTATGAAGGTTCTAACTCTGCTAGAGATTGATGAAATGGTCAGGGTGTTTCCTGTGCTTTTAGGAAACTTGAGGGTTTTTCTTGGCGAGGTCCAAGATAAAATGAGACTTTCCAAGTCTACTGGTATGAAGAGATTGGCTCTTAGTTGGAGAATGATCTTTGTATGATGCCCAAGAGGAGGCTAAGATTGTCCAAGTCTACTTTTATGAGGCCCAAGAGGAGGCTGAGGGTTTAAGGGATGAATATCAACCCTAGATTGGTATGATATTTTGGAATTCTGACTCTCTAGAGGATTGAACTAGTAGAGATGACTAAGTTCTGTTATATACCTGTAGGAGGTCTTTGGGTTCTTGTACTAAGCCCAATAGGAGGCTGAGAACTTCTAAGAAGCCTGAGGGTCCTTGTACAAAGCCCAAGCGAAGGATGGGAATGCTTTTAGGAAGCCTATGGGTCCAAGCCTGAGAAAAGTTCAAGAAACGTTTCACCAGGAATTAATCCTCTCTTTGCAGAACAGTTCTAAGGTTTGAAGAAATTCAAAAGAGGTTTCACCGGGAATTAATCCTCTTTGGGGAAATGAATTTCTTATACACATATATTTCTAAGTTAGGACAGTCTTGAGAAAAGTTTCACCGGGAATAATGCCTTTCTCTGTTCCATATTGTATAAGCCCAAGAGGAGGCAAGACTGTATCTGGAATTTCCTATGGGGAACTAGTTTTGATTGTGTTAAAAGAGTAACCACTGGTTTGATCTAGACCTAGACCTAATTGCTGGGGAAAACTCTAAGCAAGTATGTATAAACATACATATACAGATGATATATATAAACAAGTATATTGAGAGGATAGTGGAACTTACAGTTGTGCAAGCCCAAGCATAGTAACTACAGCTGCATGGTTAGTCATTCAAGAAATTGAAGAAAGTTTTGATAAAACTTTGAATTTGAATTTGAATAAAAAAAGAAAGTTGTTTTAAAAGGAAGTTTGGGGCTTATACTCAAGCAGAGGCCCAAATGATCTCTTTTGAAAAGACGATAATTGCGTCGTAGTTTTGAAAACCACAGAGGGACTTATACAATGACTGAGGCCCAAATTATTGTATTTACAAAAAAGGATGGGTCTTACACTCTATTAGAGGCCCAAGAGTTCATTTTTATACAAGAGATGTGACTTATAACTCAAGGAGAGACCCAGATGGAAAACAACGATCGCACCGTTATTTTGAAAATTGTATCGGGACTTATATAATGACTGAGGCCCAAAATATTTATGTACAAAGGCGGGTTGGGCCTTACACTCTATTAGAGGCCCAAAAATGTTTTAAAAAGAGAAAAATGGAGTTTACAACACAAGGGGAGGCCCAGATGAAAATTGTTTGAAAATGACGATCGCGCCTAGATTTTTAAAATCGTATCGGGACTTATACAATGACTGAGGCCCAAAAATGGTTTATTTACAAAGGGATGGGACTTACACTTTATCAAGAGGCCCAAAAGTGATTTTGAAAAGAATAAAGATGGGGCTTACAACCAAAGGGAGGCCCAAATGATTTTTGTTTAAAAGGCGGCGATCGCGCAGCGGTTTTTTAAAATCGTATCGGGACTTATACAATGACTGAGGCCAAAAATTTATTTATGTGACAAGGGATGGGTCTTACAATCTATTAGAGGCCCAAAAATGATTTAAAAAATGTTTGTAAGGGTGAAAACAATAAAAACCCTAATTTGATTTCAAAAATGCATTTTTATTTGAATAACATTAATTAAAATGATCAAAATTATCAAACATGTATGAAAAAGAAGTTATGATATTGGATTAATGTTTTAAAAATCATGTTTTATCCATAGAATGATTTGAAAACCATTTGAATTTGAAAAATCAAGAGAAAGAAATATTTTTAAATGCTTAAAAAATAGATAAAAATATATTCTTTACAAAAATATTAAATTTATAAAATAAATAATATTTTTTTTAAATTTTTGTAAAATAAAATATTTTAACATTTTTGTGAATTTTCAAAAAAATAATCAATTCAAAAACATTAAAATTCAAAGAGAAATTAATTTTTGAATCAATTAATAAAAATATCAAAATATTAAAATATTTAAAAATTAAAAAAAAAAGTCGCCAAGAACAAGTCACCTTCTTCGCGCGAGCTCTGGTTTTCCAGATTTGCAAAACCTCTCATATCTCTCTGATTACCCAATGAAAATGACTTTTGTAAACATGAAACTTGCTCGTTTTTGAACAAGGATTACAACCATATAAATTAATTGCATTTATATTAAGTGTGGAGTGAGAAATCAGAAGATGAACTCAAGAACTCTAATTTTTGCAAGAACATCATGAAATCCTATACACGATTCATACATAGTAATTGATTGAGGGGAAACACTCTATATAAGTTCAGAAACATGTTTGTAACTTGAAAACACATTTATGATGCATGGATTATAGAGTTTGAAAGTGTCAGGCATACCTCTTGCAGTTGGTGATCGAATTCTATGTTGGAGGTGTTACAGATGTTGTGTAATGATCTGGATATCTTCAGTGCGCCTCAAGTAATGTGTTTGAAGGCTTGGAATGAATTGAATCAGCTCAGAATTTGTTGTGGCACCTTAACTGCAAACAGGCCAAAAAGCTTGAGCAAATGGGGGGTGACTTTGTGATTCAGGTGTTCCAGATGAGTTTTAAGTTTATGGATCACTCATATATGATGTATGTGAGGTGTTGGCATGATTGGTTTTGATAGAATTGCTCTCAAATGAAAAATTTGAAAGTTGCTTGAATGAAAAGCAAAATCTAGTTTTTTTTAGAGTGATTTTGAGGAAAGCATATGTTATGGTGCTTTGGTGTACTCAAACTGACCATAAATGAGCTTTATTTATAGTGTGTCAAGTTTGTTTTGGCAGCAATAGTGAATGGTGGCTGGGATAGTCCATTGACCATTGGTTTTCAAAAGGAATCTCTAGTCTTCTCTAGCCATTGACTTGGGTCAATCTTGCAGGCCTATGGTCTTCTGATGCTTGAGTTTATCTTGACTCATTTGTAATGTTGTGGACGGATACATGCCAGCTCTATGCATCCATTCAATGCCTCATGACAAATTTGAAAATTTTGGGTTTGAACTTTGAATGTCACATGCCAAATGATGAGGTTTTGGACTTGCAAGGCTCGATGGTGTTGTAGCTCTGCAGAGATCATGTTCATTGCACTTTAGAAACTTGTCTTGTATGGTGACAAGGCTTTCCAAGTCATGGAAATGACAAAATCGTGGGGCAAGTGCAAGACTGTCTTGCAAAAACCAGTTTTGGAGTTGTCATGTTTCCATGCTGATAACTCCCTACTCAAATTGAATTATGATGAGGTCTGGTACTCTTTGGAAAGCTTTTATGACATACTTTAACTTTGATGTCCACCAATGGTCTTGGTTCAGCTTGGATCATAATGAAAAATGGCCCTAAAGTTGGTGAAAAACCAAGACAAATTTTGTCCAAAATTTTCACTGTGTTGGAAAAAGTGGCCATTTTCATGTTTTTGTGATTTTGATCAATCCATAACTCAAAATCATGAGGATTTGGAATCTTTTGTAGTTGACACTTTTGAAGTATGTCATGTGAACTTTCATTTGAGGTTTGGATGGAAGAAAAAGGCCTTAGGGTTTGGGAGTTATGACCTTGCAAAGTTGGTACCAAATCCATTTATCAAAACCATACATTAACATTGTTTTTTACTTAGGGGAACCATATTTGTGAAAATTTTCAAAAAGTCAAACTTGATTTTGGGCACAGTTGACTTTTTGTCAGATGAATTCCAAACTGTGTGATCCTCTATGCAATCAAGTTCTTAACCTAATTCAAACCTAATGGATGGATTCCATAGGTGTTTTAGGGTGTCTTGAATCATGTCCCAAGGTTTGGGAATATGTCTTGTTCCAAATTCAAAGGAACAGTTGACTTTTTCTTCAAAACCCTAATTGTGGTCTAGATGAAATTGAAACTTGTGAATCAAGCTTCTTGGATCAATCCATTGTTGTAAATGGATCAATGTGGTGTATTTGAGGCCCTCAAATCATGTCTTGAGGTCTAGGCTCATGTCTTGCCTCAAAAGTTAACACAGGGGTGAATTAGGTCAAGAAATCCTAATTCTTAATTTTTGATGAATGCTTCCTCTGAGGCTATATTGACTTTATGATTAGATCCATGAGATCCCTTGGAGCCTCTTGTGTTATGTTTTAAGGTATTGACTCGTGCCCAGGTGAAAAGTTTCATCTGGAGGCCTTAGTCGACCAAACCCCTAATTTGGTAACACTGGCGATCTAGAGGCTTGATCCACTTGGAATGTTGCAACCTTATGCTTAATTCTTGATATGGGAGACCTCTTGATCCTTCATGGATGTTTGAGAGGTTAGACAATTGAAGATCATGTCATTTCTTGATTGATCCTTTGTCTAAGTGCTCTGGGAGGGTTCAAAACCGTAATTCTTGATTGTAGTGAATGCTCAATAATCCTTGAGGAGATTGATGAGGTATGATGGGACATCCATATTATGGTAATGATCTTCACAATGATGGGAAATCTTGTGGTGAAAATTTGGGGTATGACATCCGCCAGCTAAGGTATCCTTTAAAAGATAAACCCAAGGGTGTCCATATGGAGGGTATCTTCTTCAAGAAAGGTGAAGATAACAAGGAGCTCAAGGAAAAGATTGTGTTTGCTTGGCGTCACTTGCATAGGAAGGGAAAGAAAGACTTGGGAAAACCTAACAGTGTGTCTTTGGAACCCTATCTCCAATGGGTACGAGATAGGGCCATTAAGCTGAAGATGCCTTATCCTCGTCAAGAGCCCATACCTCTAAAGAAAGAGCCTTATCTGATATTCATGTCTGAAACATAGAAGTTGAAGATCACTTTAAGTAAAGCACAACGAGAAGGGAATGCTTGGAAGAACAATTATGAAATTATCGTCGACGAGAACGTAAAACTCCAAAGATAGCTACAGATGAAGACTGAAGAAGAACTCTCTAGTAAGAAGACGAATGTGCAAGAGGATTTATTTTCCTCTAGCACTCATTCGACTACTTGGAAGCTGATAGTGGATTAGCTCATACTCGAGAAGAATTATATGGAGGAGCAGATCAAGAAGCTCAACATGAGGCTGCTAGGAGAATCTCTTTAGGACATCTTCCTTGTTAAGTTGAGAGCTAATGGGTTTTATCCGTGTTTGGGTGAGCACAGTCTAGGTATGGGTCTGTATTGGTCATTTTTGCCAATTTTTTGCTAAAAAGGGGGAGAATGGTTACTTGTTTACTGCTGCGAGTTGTATATGTGCATTTGTGCTGTTGGTTTGCAAAAATGTCTCAAAGGATGTTCTAACTTTCTGGGTTCGAAACATCGTGGGAGCTTGTGTTTTGTGATCAGAGTTATGAAGCAAGTTGTGTTTTGTGATCTAAGTGACATATTTTGTGTACTCTGTATCACGGGGTGAATGAGGAGGGTAACTGAAAATTATCTTCTCACTCTCTCATGAATGAGGAGGGGGTCTAGAAATTATCTTCTCCCTCTCCCTTGACACTTGTTCAGGATTTCCCTTTGCATGCACCATCAAACTGAAGAATGTTTTAGCCAAAATTTGTCAAAAGGGGGAGATTGAAAGCTCCAAGGATTTGACTAAATTTTGGTAAAACATAATGTTGAACAAGATGTTCTAGTTTGAAGATATTTACCCCAGACCAAAGATGTCGAATGAGATGTCCCAGCATGAAGACTCGACATCATGACTACCACAACATGTTTTATTTTTATTCAAGGCGCGTTTGGTAGTGGATCAAGGACAAAAGGTTGGAAGCCTAAGACAGAATACTATAAAAGAAGACTTAGACCTAGGGTTGAAGATGAACTAATCCTTATGTAAACTTTTGTAAAGTAGAAAATAGGGTTTAGGTTTTGAAAGTCGTAGGATTTTCTTGTGTTGTAAATCTCCCTTTGTATCGGTTTAATACACTGTGGTACACATAGATGTTAATACTGATTTAGAAACCTTTAGGTAATGAATTGTATATTGTTCTTGGATGAAACTTTGAAGCAAATTCAAGTAGGTTTGTGAGTCGAGAATGCTTGACTAAACTTTGCATTGAAAGAGGTGTCTTTCAAGTAGGATGATACTGTTATTGTGACTATAACTGATAGATATCACAGGTTATGATTTAGGGAGTGAGATGGGTTTCTCTTATCAATTAGATGTGACTTCTAATGATAAATTTTTCATTGGGTAGTGATAGGTAAACCAGAGGTGGTTTACTGTAAACCAGATGTTGTTCACATAAAACTATACTACTGATAGTGGATTTTTCTTCCTGGCTTGGTAGCCCCCAGATGTAGGTGTTTTGTACCAAATTGGGTCATCATATTCTGTGTTATTTATTATTCTGCAATTTACAGTTTAGTATTGATTAACATGTTGTAACAGATGTTGAAACATCTGTCTTGCTTCTATTGTTGTTATTCAGAGTATCAGCTTGTTTGCTCTTCCCTTGTTTTAAAGTTATGCAGAGAACAATGTTGTGACATGTGTTAGGACATCTACTATCTGCTATGCCAGAATTTCAAATGGTAGCCCTACGAGCGATTTCAGGGTCTCGCGAGGGCTTCGTCAGGGAGATCCCCTATCTCTTCTTCTATTTACTATGATTGATGAATCACAGAATTTATTGGTCAATAGGGCAGTGGAATGAGGTTTTCTCCATGAATTCAAGTTCAACAACAGTGTGGCATATAGTATCTTGTAGTATGTAAATGATACCGTGTTAATATTCGATGGTTCATGGCCCAACCTTTGGGCATTAAAGATAATACAGATGGGATTTGAAATGGTATTGGGGCTTAAGATCAACATTTCAAAGAGCTGTTTTTACGGTATTGAATTAGATGAAACATACACACAGGTAGCTCAATAATTTTTAGGCTGCAGAATTGGTCATTTGCCTTTTAGATTCTTGGGGATTTGTGTGGGGGCTGTCATAGGAGAGTGGGTTTTGGAAAACTGTCATAGACTGCCTAAAGAGGAGATTGGAAAACTGGAAGGCTAAACTTTTGTCAATGTGTGGAAGCATCACCCTAATCATTGATGTCCTTACAAACATTCTGGTTCACTACCTATCATTCTTTAAGGCGCCAAAAAAAGTTATACAAGCCATAGTTACAATTCAAATAAATTTTTTGTTGTGTGGCTCAAAGGACTCGAGAGCTATGGCTTGGGTAAAATGGAAAACAATATGCAAAACAAAAGCTAACGGTGGACTGGGGATCAAAGATGTGTATTTGTTCAACAAAGTTCTAATGGCCAAGTGGCTGTGAAGGTTATTCAATGATACGAAAGCGATTTGGAGAGGAATCGAAGATGATAGATACAAAGATGCCGTACACAAAATTCTTTCCAAATAAAAATTTAAGAATGCAACTTCATATTCTCTTTGGCGGAAAGATTTGATGTCATGGTATGTAGATGCAACCGAAGTAAACTTCGTGGACTTGGTAACATTCAAGCTTAGGGAGGGGAACAAGATACTATTTTGGAAATCAAAATGGCTTTGTGATAAACCACTGCAGTTAATGTACCCAAATATTTTTAACATTTCTAATATGCAGCTGGGTTATGCCAATCAAATGGAGCAGTGGATTGAAGGCTTGTGGTGCTGGAATTTTAATAGGGGTGAGTTTGAGGACGAACCGACATTGTAAGTGGAACTAGTATCTCTTGACACACTACTGTGTGAAGTTTGTCCGAGTGTTTTTGGCAGGGATGTGATGACGTGGTCGTATTCACCTTCGAAGCTCTTCACGGTCAAATCCTACTACCTTAGGATGTTAGAAGAAAGTGGCGAACATTTGGAGCAAGAAGAGAGGAAATACGCTTTGAAGCTAATTTGGAAAGCTTCAATTCCATTAAAGATTAGAACTTTTGCTTGGCGTGTGATTATAGATAGATTGTCTACCCGCGGTAATATGGTGAAACGAGGTATCATCTCTAATCCTCACGAATGGGTGTGTGTGTGTTCTTTTTTTTGTGTGATGAAGATATACAACATATGTTTTTTGACTGTATAAAATCCAAGATGATTTGGCGTGCAATTTGTTGTTGGTTTGAAGTTGATGAGATAATGGCTTCATCATGTTTTGATCATTTATGAGCAAAATCAGATTTTATTAAACGACAAGATTTGTGATATTGAAGTCATAAAACAAAGATGTGTACTTAATGCTTGGTGGTGGTTAGTTAGGTCGGGAATCAATCGAGAAAATTACTCTTATTATGAGTGGTGTAAGTTTCCTTAGTTGTTCCTTTAATTTGTGGGTTGATTAGTTATTTTTATGAGTTAGGGAGATTTAGAACATAATTTATTATGAAGGTTGTATTGGGATTGGGTTCCCTATTCACCTAATGTTTATAATACACATTTTTGCTTATAAAAAAATGATAAAAAAATAAGGCTAAAATACAGTTTTGGTCCCCCTATTTGTCAAAATTCACGGTTTTGGTCCCCCTATTTTTTTTTAAACAGTTTTGGTCTCCCACTCCAATTTTAGCCCAAAAAAAGTGATGAACAGTACACGTCCGTACATGAACAGTACACGTCCGTACATGAACAGTGAGGGGTGGGGGACCAAAACTGTTAAAAAAAAAAACAGGGGGACCAAAACTGTGAATTTTGACAAACAGGGGGACCAAAACTGTATTTTAGCCAAAAAAATAAAAATACTGCAACAAGATTGAATTGGTACGATAAAAACTAAGTGAAATTTCAAGAGATTCTTTTAAGGAATTTTACCTAAATGAATTAGCAATTCTGCAATATTTTATTAAGGGAAAAAATTACTTAGAGCACTAGGTCTTGAGAGATGCATGAGCGATTTTAAACAATAGAGTAACCACTCCGAAGTTGAAGAAGCGATTTGGAAAGAAAAGGGAAAAAAATATAGATTTTGAATATTTCGATCAATAAAAGAAAATATTGATTTCGAATGATAAAAGAGAATGATTGATTTTGATAAACAAAGGGTTTTACATAAATCGTGTTTTTGAGTGGAGCGGAGTGGAGCGAAACATAGCGGAGCAGAATGAAGTGGAGCGGAAAGGAATATATATCCCACTCCATTGTTTGACAATTTTATTAAAAATATCTCATTTCATCATATACATCTCAAATTGGATGAACAAAAAATGAGGAATTGGATGGAATGGAATGAAATAGATTCTATCCTATTCCATTCTATTCCATTTATTATTTGCAAATTCAAACAATGAAATCACATTAGTTACCACTCCATTCCATTCCATCTCATACCACCAATCCAAACATACTCTAAGTATTTTCTTTTTGTTTGTTGTTAAGATATATTTTTATAAAAGAAGAATGTTTTTTAAGAGAATTTTATTATTAACGAAATCATGTACGTACTGCATATGGTGTTTTTTTTTTTTTAAATTAGAAAGAAGGTAAAAGACTATTAAGTTCTCGTAAAAATATTGTAATTTTAATTATTTGGTATTGATTAAGATTCGATATAAAATGTTTATTAAAGTATAAAGCTTTGAATTTTATTATTAAGAATGTATTTAAATTTTACTTTTAGTGATTTTCAATGTTCAAATCAAATATTATTATCTGGAATACTAATTTGTTGTTAACAAATAAAATTATGATTTTATTTGATTTGATTTGAGTAATTTCGTTTTTATAGAAAACAATTTTTTTACTTGGTATAATTTTTAAACACTTGTATCATATCTTTTAATTTTGATTCACACCGTTTTTATACTTCTAATTTTATTTAGTTAGCTATTAAACATGATTTTTGAAAAATAAATAAATTTAGTTTTTGTATTAATATATATTGACTAAATATTATAGTACATAAAGTAAAAGCTTTATATCCTAAATTTTAGAAAATATAGATTCTAAAAATATTTGTTTATTTATAGATATATGAAGTTTTTGTTTACTTTATTTTAGAAAACATTTTGTTTTATTTTATTTAAATCATCTGGTATGTATCTTAATGAATTTAAAAGGAAGAATTTTTGAAGTA
Organism: Lathyrus tuberosus; assembly: GCA_022829125.1. Classification (NCBI taxonomy): domain Eukaryota; kingdom Viridiplantae; phylum Streptophyta; class Magnoliopsida; order Fabales; family Fabaceae; genus Lathyrus; species Lathyrus tuberosus. The sequence continues at coordinate 8,674,950 of JALAZF010000201.1, read as the reverse complement.
TAAAGATTCAATTTGAAGTTGATTTAAGATTGAATACATAGTTATATCATGATTATGAATGCTTATTATATTATTTGTTAGTTTTGGTTAATTGATATAATCTACACTAAGGTATTCTAGATCTAGATTGCAAAGGAAGAAGAAAACATAAAACTAAACTTTTCTCATTTCATAACCTTCTAATTTTGAATACAAGCTTTTAAATACTTAGGGTTTGTTGTAGTAATTGGGCCTAAGCCGCTTTTGACAACCCAATACAAAGATAATAAAATAAAAGTAACCCAATAAGAATAATTAATATTGGTAGAAAACCCTAAGCCATTTGGGCTGCTGAATAGTTCGTTTGGGCTTAAAGTAGGATCTTGTAACAATACTCCCGGGCCTATGAGGAACCTTGTCCTCAAGGTTCACAGTATGGGTGCCACGTGTCCGCTGGAGATGCGAGGGAAAAGGTGGCCGATGGGTGGGAAACAGGCTGGCAACGTTAGGGTTTGGGGTCACGTGATGTTGTGAGGACGCATGGGCATGTGAAGGGACAAATGGAGAAAAAGGTGTATGGGTTATCTAAAAAGATTGAGATAGTGGGTTGGGAAAACGTGCAGAAGTATTGGAATGGGGAAGGTGTGATGATTATAAGTCAGAGGGTGGTTGGGGAGAGTGAGAAGATAATGAGGGTGGCTTTTGGGAAAAGTGAGTTATTTGTGGGAATTTGGGAGAGATAAACACGTGGGGCGGTGGGGAATAAGTGGATGGTTGGATTTTTGACACGTCATTGGAATCAGGTGGTTTAGATTGGGTTTCCGTTGGGGGTAAAAATGGTATTTGGGCCAGACAGAAAAGGTGGGTTAGGATTAATAGTTGTACTTGGAGAGTCAAAAACACTTTGCATGTTCTTCTGAACTCTCTTTTCACTCTCGTTCAGAATTTCACTCTCTTTTGAGAGTTCTCTTTTGTTTTCTCCAAACAATTCCAAGGGAACAACACGCTCATCTTTTCCTTTTGAGCTCAAAGAGTCACAACCAAGATCGGAGGTGTTTCCTATGGAACTTCCATTTTTTGAAAAAAATTTAGAGAAATCAGTGGTACGCGATGGACCAAAATAAGGCCTCAACTATGAAACATGCACAACAGGGTGGATCTTCGAAGAAGGTGGAAGATCTAATGCGTAGGCAACCTCACCGACGCGATGTTTAACCCTAAAAGGCCCAAAGAATCTCTTGGCTAGCTTCTGAGAAGATCGGCGAAAAACTGTTTGTTGCCGATATGGTTGGAGTCGAAGGAGGACAAGATCTCCGACTGAAAAGGTAAAAAACATCTATTTTTTGTTTGCATGTTCTTCCATTCGTTTCTTACTCTTGTGAAGGTTTTGTTTTAACTCTGAGATGATCTTTTCTCTGTCTTGTAGGGTTTCGTCCAAGGTAGGAGTAGAAACTAAACTGGAAATGAAATCTGGAATAGAAGGTGGAGAACGACCATACAGTGCACGAAACGGAGACATCTGGATCGAAGAGTGGCAGGATGTATTGTACCAGAACTCAACAAGGTGTAAGAATTTGTACCAACGGCGCGGTTGATCGCTGGTGAAACACCGGAGGTAAGTTTCCAAAGTTCGGTTTACAACCTCTGTTTGTCCATCCGTTTCGGGATGGTATGCTGAACTAAATTTAAGAACTGTGCCTTGTATTTTGAAAAATTCCTTCCAGAATTTGCTAAGGAAGATGGGATCGCGGTCAGAGACTATAGATCTTGGAACACCATGAAGACGAAAAATTTCTGTAGAGAAACGAACAGCAAGGTCAGAAGCGAAGAACTTGGTCGGAAGGGCAATAAAGTGGGCATACTTTGACAAGCAGTCGCATACAACCCAAATCATTGTGTGACCGTAAGAGTTTGGAAGATGGGTTATGAAATCCATGGTGATGTCCTCCCATACTTGAACAGGAGTGGGTAAAGGTTGTAACAACCCTTTTTTCTTCTGAGTTAGATTCTTATTATGTTGGCATGTTGTGCAATGTTTAACAAAGGTTTTAATGTCTTTGTACAGGCCTGGCCAATAAAAGGAAGTGGAAACTCGAGTAGCCGTGGGTTTAACTCCAGAATGTCCTGCTGATGGGGTGCTGTGGAATTCAAAGATCAAGGCATTTCTGAGATCAGACAGATCAGGTATGAATAGCTTGTTCTGATAGTAGAGAAAATCATTTAAGAACTTGTAGTTTTGATCTTCTGGGTTGGAAGTCACTTCTGAGACTAACTGATGACCTTTTGTGTTTTTGGTGTAAAACTGTTGGAGTTGCTGAGGGCGTCGACAACAAGATTTGAGCGGCCAGGTTTGTAATAAATGTCGAAATTAAAGCCCTGTAATTTTGAAGCCCATTTTTGCTGTTCAGGAGTTAGGATCTTTTGTAACAGTAAATTCCTTAAACTTTTTTGATCTGTGTAGATGCTGAAGTGTTGGCCGACCAAGTATTGGCGCCATTTTTTGATGGACTCAGTGATGGCATACATTTCCCGGACATAAACGGAAGAAGTTTGCATCCTTGGGGTCATCTTCTTGCTGAAGAACGCGATGGGGTGTCATGCCTGAGATAAAACGGCGCCAATTGCCACTCATGAGGCATCAGTTTCTACGTTGAATTTTTTTGTAAAGTCCGGCAATGTTAACACCGGAATTTGTGTAATTTTTTTTAAGCTCTGTAAAGGCTGAACTGGCCTCTGTACTCCAAGAGAATCTAGTGGAACGAAGAAGATCGGTAAGGGGAGCGGCGAGAATGGCGTAGTTCTTTACAAATCTGCGATAGAATCCGGTGAGCCCTAAAAAGCCTCTGAGTGCCGTGAGTGAACGGGGTTCAGGCCAATCCAACACCGCCTGAATATTTTCTGGGTCTGGTTCTACACAACCAGCAGAAATAACATGTCCTAGGTAATCAACTCGATCCACTACAAAAACACATTTGGACATTTTCGCAACAAAAGAATGAGATAATAAAAGCTCAAAAACAACCTGCAAATGAACTAAATGGTCATTAAAATCGGCACTATAAATTAAAATGTCTTAAAAAAACCAGTACGAACTTGCGTAAGTATGGTCTTAGAAGGTCATTCATGGCAGATTGAAAAGTAGAAGGGGCATTAGTGAGCCCGAAGGGCATTACGAGAAACTCGTAATGACCGTCGAAAGTTCGAAAAGCCGGTTTATGAGTATCCTCCCTTGCAACACGGATCTAGTGGTAGCCAGAGCGTAGATCAATCTTAGTGAAAATTCTAGCTGACCCAAGCTCATCCAAAATTTCATCAATTGTGGGTATGGGAAAACGATCTTTAATGGTGACTGCGTTAAAAGCTCTATAGTCGACACAAAAACGCCAAGTCCCGTCTTTCTTTTTAACTAGAAGAACAGGAAAAGAGAAAGGGCTGGTACTTGGAATGATGATTCCATCATGTAACATTTCTTGAATAATTGTTGTCATGGCATTTTTTTGTGAGTGTGGATATCTATAAGGTTTGACATTGATAGGAGGGGTATGGGGTAGTAGTGGAATGTGATGGTCATGAGGTCTTTCTGGTGGGAGACCACAAGGTGGTTGGAAAATTGTAGAATATGTATTGAGTATGTTTGAAATAGCTGGGTCTAGGTTTTTGGTTAAGGTAGCTGGGGTGGATGGTGGAAATGAAACTGTTGATGAAGGGGAATCAATTTCAAGAAAAGTCATAAGGTGGAGGGAAGCAAAGGAGTTTGTATGGAGGAGGTGTTTGAATTGGTGGAATGTTGTATGGATAGGGCTGGTGGTTGGGTCTCCTTTAAGAGTTAGGGGTGTACTTTGGTGTTGAAATGTTATGGATGGAATAGAAAAATTTGCTTGTATTGGGCCAAGTGTTCTCAACCAAGCCATGCCTAGAACAATGTCAGCTCCTTCGATTGGCAAGAGATAAAAAGATAAGTTGAAGGGTTTGTCTTGGAGGAGAATATGGACATTGCTGCAAATCCCTTCACACTGTAAATGGGAACCATTTCCCACCATGACTGAAAACTGGTGTGTGGGTTTAGGTTTGAGATATAAGTGTTGGGTGATGCGAGGTTGCATAATGTTATGTGTGCTGCCTGTGTCCACTAAAACCATAACTGATAATCCCCCAATAATACCTTTGAATTTAAGTGTTTGAGGTGAAATCTGACCGGTTAGAGCCTGTAACACCCCATTTTAATTATTTAGATGTCTTGTGTTATTTTATTTGTGTGACCTTGTTTGGGGGTGTGTTCGAGTGCGATGGGAGGGTTATGGTAGGGCATTACTGTTAAATGTAGGGTTTCGACCATAAATAATAAGGTGGGGTGACTTAGTACTATTATTAATAGGATTATTATTATTACTACTATTGTTATTATTATTACTAATATTATTATTACTATTATCATTATTAGTAATATTAATATTAGTGTGGCAATTTTGTTGAATTAAAATAAAATAAGATAATTCATTATTGGGCTGATGAGGGGCAGTTTGGTAATTAAGTGGTGATTAGTGAAAATTAAGGGTTTTAGAGTTAATCAGAATTTTGGGAGAGAAAGAGAAAGGCTTAGGAGAAAGGAAGATCAAGGGTGTGCTAGAGTTTGCATTTGATCAGGATTTTCGCAGGAATTCTTCAAGATTCGAGGTAAGGGGGGCGAAAAGGGTTCAATATTGGTGGTTATTTCATGATAGGGTAGTAGGGAGTCCTTAACCCAGTAGGAATTTGTATGCAAAACTGTTGAATCATTGATTGTTGCATATGTATGTTGTGATTCTGAAAATCGTGTATGAATTGATATGTATTTTCATGAATTGTTGTGGTTGTTGCTGTTGTATGAGCATATGTTGCAGACCTGTTGTTTTTGGGTTCGAATTAGGAGAAAGATTTGTGATTATAGACTTGTAATACATGTAGTAATCCTAGATACAAGAGAAGAGATGAAAATAGGACCTAAAATCAATGTAGAAACGATTATAGGACTGGTTGGGAGTGAAGAAGTGTAGGAATTGTAGCAGAGTGTAGAATAGTGAGGCTTCTGGTGATTTGCGTAATAGATCTGGTGATACGCGTACCAGGAAGGGTGATACACGTATGGGATGGCGTGATACGCAGAGATACGCGTATGGGAACTAGGCGATACGTGTAATAGGAAGGCAACACGCGTATGGTGTTGGAAATTGGGAATTTCAGTGTGAAGGCATCTCTGTCCGTACGCGTACGACATAAGGCAATACGCGTAAGGATGTGGACATTTTGTGGAGATACGCGTATGAAGGGAGTCAATACGCGTATGGGTTGGGTGAGCGAGCTGGCAATACGCGTATGGCATGGGGCAATACACGTATAGCCAGCGAAGTTGTAGAATTTTACCGTTTTGCGATTTCTTTCACGTTTTCGTGTCCGATTCGGTTTCTTTCGGTTTGAGAGGTTGGGAATAGTTGTCAGGTGCTGAGAAATGAAATATGGGTGATGAAAATATTAATTTTAATGATTTTAATTAATTAATTAATTAATTGGGTGTTGGTGTGCATGAAGTGAATTATAATGATGGTGTTGATGTTATGTTAAGGTGTGATCAGGAGGATCGTGTACATGTGTTTTGATATTATACATGTGTTATTGTGCATCATATGTCATGCATTTTCATGGTGATTGGTGGGATGGATCGTTGCTCAGGCGGAGTGTATGCGATTCATCCGTACTGCTAAATGGAGAATGGTGGGGGATAAATCATTGCCAAGTAGAGGTGTATGTGATCTATCCGGGTTCGATTGAATGAACCAATGAGTCGGTACCGCATGCATGGTGTTGTGTTGCATTGCATTATTAATTGATGTTGTTAATGATATTGGACAGTAGGTCGTGTTGTTGTGTTGTTGACGTATATATGTAAATGCTACCTTGTTATCATGTATTTATTCACCGATAATATTTGAATGTGATTTCTCACCCCTTTGTTGTTGTTGTGTCGGTGCTTCTCCGGAAGTACAGATAATCCAGGTACTTAGGTAACTTGGATATTGATGTTGCTGAACGAGTCCATAGGAGTGCTCTGATACGTAACACGGGAATTATTTGGGGATTTTAAATCATCTGTTATTTGTCATTCTTTCATTTGTTACGTATCATGTTTTCGTTGTATTTTTGGTGAACCACGATTTTATGTGGGATTTTTATAAGTTGTTGGCAGGTGGCCGTGAATTGAATGAATAAAAATATTTTCGCTATTTCATTTAATAAAGGAGTTTATTTGTTGGATTTTAATGTGGCATTCCACGTTTTGTTGAAAACTCTGATTTATCTTTAATATTTTGTTTATTTTCAAAATGGGGAAAGTGGGGTGTTACAATTGATATCAGAGCAGGTCGGTCCGTCCGGCCAGGTGTTATAGTTGAGTCTGTCCTTAGAATAGAAGTTGTTCGTGTGTTCTGACCTTGTGATGCTTGTTGTCCAGTATGGCAGGAAGGAATGATGCTGCTCTTGCTGCTGCTATGCAAGCCATGGCACAAACTGTAGAGAATGCCAACCAGGGTGGAGGTGCTCAGTTTTGTGACTTAGCACAGTTTCAGAGCAATAAGCCGCCTACATATGAGGGGGGTATCTTGGACCCAGAGGCTGCACAGAAATGGTTGAAGGCTGTGGAGAAGATCTTCAGGACCATGGAGTGTCGTGATGCTTAGAAGGTACGGTTCGGCACTCACATGTTGGAAGGAGAGGCTGAGGCTTGGTGGGACAACAGTCGTCAGAGATTGGAAGTTGCAGGCACTGAGATTACTTGGGCTGTGTTTCAAGCTGAAATTCTGGAAAAGTATTTTCCGAAAGACATCCGTAGTGCAAAAGAAGTTGAATTTTTGGAGTTGAAGCAGGGTGATAAGACAGTTGCTGAGTATGTTGCTAAGTTTGAGGAGCTAGTCCAGTATTGTGCTCATTACAATACTGAAGAAGCTATGACTTCAAAGTGTTTGAAGTTTGAGAAAGGGTTGCGTCTCGAGATCAAATTGGGAATTGCTTGTCAGAAGATAAGAAACTATCCAGAGCTGGTAAGTAGAAGCAGAATTTATGATAATGACAACAGGGCCAGAATTACTCATTACAAAGCTGTGAATGAGAAGAAGAATAAGTAGAAATTTGGGGGAACTCCTTACAGTGATCCAGCTGTTAAGGGGAAACAGAAAACTGATGTGGGAAAGAAGTCAAAGGAGAAGGGAGCAGGTGCTGATACTCTCAAGTGCTTCAAATGTGGTGGCGCGGGTCACCGTGCTAACAACTGTCAGACCGAGGTGAAGAAGTGTTTCAAGTGTGGCAAAGCAGGTCATGTTATAGCTGATTGCAGAGCCACTATGCCTACTTGTTATAATTGTGGAGAGAAGGGTCACATCAGCACTCACTGTGAGAAGCCAAAGAAGTCTTAGGCATCTCAAACTAGTGGGAAGGTGTTTGCCTTGGTGGGAGCCCAATCCACTGGGGAGGAGCGTTCCGTCAAAGGTACTTGCTTTATTAATGATGTTCCTTTGATTGCTATCATTGACACGGGTGCAACGCACTCGTTTATTTCTGTTGACTGTGTGAAGAGATTAGGGATTGTGCCATCTACTCTAGAGCAGAGGATGACGATTGAAACTCCATCTATTGGTTCCGTGATTACTTCTTTGGTGTGTTTGAAGTGTCCGCTGACCGTGTTTGGTAGAGATTTCAGAGTGGACTTGATTTGTTTGCCACTCAGTAATCTTGACGTTATTTTGGGAATGAACTGGTTGGAGTTCAACCGGGTGTATATTGATTGCTTCAGGAAGACGTTACTGTTTCTTACTCCTGAAGAGGAAGCATTAGCGGATTCGCTATCTAGTAAGGAGTTGAGGGCGTTGTTGGAAGATGAAGTGAAACTTTTTGCAGTATTTGCCTCGTTATCTGTCGAAAGCAAGACTTCAGTTAATGAATTGCCAGTAGTTAAGGAATTTCCTAAAGTGTTTCCAGATGACATCACAGAGTTGCCTCCGACGAGAGAAGTTGAGTTCGCTATTGATCTTGTACCGGGTACCAGACCTATCTCTATGGCACCGTACAAGATGTCTGCATCAGAATTGACAGAGTTGAAGTCTCAGGTCGGGGAATTACTTGATAAGAAGTTTATCAGACCAAGTGTGTCGCCGTGGGGAGCTCCACTGTTGTTGGTGAAGAAGAAGGATGGTAGTATGCGTCTGTGCATTGATTACCGTCAGTTGAATAAAGTGACCATTAAGAATAAGTATCCACTTCCGAGGATTGATGACTTAATGGATCAGCTGGTAGGAGCTCGTGTTTTTAGCAAAATTGATCTGAGGTCAGGTTACCATCAGATTAGAGTAAAGGAAGGTGATATTTAGAAGACTGCTTTCAGAACTCGCTATGGACATTACGAATATGCAGTGATGCCTTTCGGAGTGTAATGCACCGGGTGTATTTATGGAATATATGAATCGTATTTTCCATTCTTATCTGGATCAGTTTATCGTTGTATTTATTGATGATATACTGATTTACTCTAAGTCTGACAAAGAGCATGCATGTCATTTGAGAATTGCATTGCAAGTGTTAAAAGATAATAAATTGTTTGCAAAGTTCTCGAAGTGTGAGTTCTGGTTGAAGACTGTGAGTTTCTTGGGTCATGTGATTTCTGGTGATGGTATAGCGGTGGACCCATCTAAAGTAAGCACAATACTTCAATGGGAAGCTCCGAAGACAGCAACGGAGATTAGAAGCTTTTTGGGTTTGGCAGGTTACTATAGAAGATTCATTGAAGGGTTTTCTAAATTGGCGTTGCCGTTGACTCAGTTAACCAGGAAGAATCAAGCTTTTGTCTGGGATGCTGCCTGTGAAGAAAGTTTTGAGGAACCGAAGAAGAAATTGACTACGACACCAGTGTTGATTTTGCCAAGTCCAAATGATTCTTTCGTAGTGTATTGTGATGCGTCTAAGATGGGATTAGGCGGTGTGTTGATGCAAGGTGGCAAGGTAGTGGCTTATGCTTCAAGACAGTTGAGGATGCATGAGAGGAACTATCCTACTCATGATCTTGAATTAGCTGCAGTGGTGTTCGTGTTAAAAATCTGGAGGCATTATTTGTATGGATCGAGATTTAAAGTGTTTAGTGATCACAAGAGTTTGAAGTATTTGTTCGATCAGAAGGAATTGAATATGAAGCAGAGAAGATGGTTAGAATTCTTGAAAGACTACGACTTTAATTTGAGTTACCATCCGGGAAAAGCTAATGTTGTGGCAGATGCTCTGAGTCGGAAGACAATCCATATGTCTGCGTTAATGGTGAAGGAAATGGAATTGATTGAACAGTTCAAAGATTTGAGCATGGTTTGTGAAACTACATCAGGAAGTATCAGATTGGGTATGCTGAAAGTGAATAATGATTTTTTGGATGTGATTAAGGAAAATCAGAAAGTGGATGTGAAATTAGTAGACTTGATGCCCACAGAAGGAGATTATCCTGATAGTGACTTTAAAGTGGATAATGCTGGTGTGTTGAGATTCCGAGGCAGAATTTGTGTACCGGATAACGAGGAATTGAAAAAGGCAATCTTAGAGGAAAGTCATCGGAGTAGCTTGAGTATTCATCCGGGAGGTACAAAGATGTATCATGATTTAAAGAAGTTGTTTTGGTGGTCCGGTATGAAGAGGGACATAGCTCAGTTTGTCTATGCTTGTTTGACATGTCAGAAGTCAAAAGTGGAGCATCAGAAACCTTCTGGATTGATGCAACCATTGGAAATTCCTGAGTGGAAATGGGACAGTATTGCGATGGATTTTGTGTCTGGTTTGCCGAATTCGGCGAGAGGCTTTGATGCTATTTGGGTAGTGGTGGATCGACTTACGAAGTCCGCACATTTTATACCAATTAACATCAGTTTTCTGTTGACGAAGCTGGCAGAGATTTATATCAGGATAATTGTGAAGTTACATGGTGTTTCGTCGAGCATAGTGTCGGATAGAGATCCGAGGTTTACTTCAGAGTTTTGGAGGAGTCTGCAGGAAGCCTTGGGTTCTAAGTTGAAGTTGAGCTCGACTTATCATCCACAGACCGATGGTCAGTAAGAGAGGACTATTCAGTCGTTGGAGGATTTGCTGAGAGCCTGTGTATTGGAAAAAGGTGGTGCGTGGGATACTCATTTGCCATTGATCGAGTTCACGTATAATAACAGTCACCATTCTAGCATTGGAATGGCGCCTTTCAAAGCTTTGTATGGACGGAAGTGTAGGACACCTCTGTGTTGGTATGAGATAGGTGAGAGTGTGGTGCTTAGACCAGAGATTGTGCAGCAGACTACTGAGACAATTTAAATGATCCGTGAAAAGATGAAAGCGTCTTAGAGTAGACAGAAAAGTTATCATGATAATCGGAGGAAGGAATTGGAATTCAGTGAAGGTGATCACGTATTCCTAAGAGTTAACCCAGTGACCGGTGTGGATCGTGCTTTGAAATCTAAGAAGTTGGATCCTAAGTTTATTGGACCGTATCAGATCTTGCAGAGAGTTGGTGCAGTTGCCTACAGAGTGGCGTTGCCGCCTGAACTTTCAAACTTACATGACGTGTTTCATGTGTCGCAACTTCGGAAGTATGTTTCAGATCCGTCTCATGTGATTCAGAGGGACGAAGTTCAGATCAGGGAGAATCTTACAGTAGAGACGATGCCGTTGAGGATCGAACATCGTAAGATGAAGCAACTCAGGGGGAAGGAGATACCCCTGGTGAGAGTAGCTTGGGGAGGTGCTGCAGGTGGCAGTGTGACCTGGGAATTGGAAAGCAGGATTCGAGAGTCGTATCCAGAATTGTTTCCATCAGGTAATTTTCGAGGACGAAAATAATTTAAGTGGGAGAGAGTTGTAACACCCCATTTTAATTATTTAGACGTCTTGTGTTATTTTATTTGTGTGACCTTGTTTGGGGGTGTGTTCGAGTGCGATGGGAGGGTTATGGTAGGACATTACTGTTAAATGTGGGGTTTAGACCATAAATAATAAGGTGGAGTGACTTAGTACTATTATTAATAGGATTATTATTATTACTACTATTGTTATTATTATTACTAATATTATTATTACTATTATCATTATTAGTAATATTAATATTAGTGTGGCAATTTTGTTGAATTAAAATAAAATAAGATAATTCATTATTGGGCTGATGAGGGGCAGTTTGGTAATTAAGAGGTGATTAGTGAAAATTAAGGGTTTTAGAGTTAATCAGAATTTTGGGAGAGAAAGAGAAAGGCTTAGGAGAAAGGAAGATCAAGGGTGTGCTAGAGTTTGCATTTGATCAGGATTTTCGCAGGAATTCTTCAAGATTCGAGGTAAGGGGGGAGAAAAGGGTTCAATATTGGTGGTTATTTCATGATAGGGTAGTGGGGAGTCCTTAACCCCGTAGGAATTTGTATGCAAAACTGTTGAATCATTGATTGTTGCATATGTATGTTGTGATTCTGAAAATCGTGCATGAATTGATATGTATTTTCATGAATTGTTGTGGTTGTTGCTGTTGTATGAGCATATGTTGCAGACCTATTGTTTTTGGGTTCGAATTAGGAGAACGATTTGTGATTATAGACTTGTAATACATGTAGTAATCCTAGATACAAGAGAAGAGATGAAAATATGACCTAAAATCAATGTAGAAACGATTATAGGACTGGTTGGGAGTGAAGCAGTGTAGGAATCGTAGCAGAGTGTAGAATAGTGAGGGTTCTGGTGATTTGCGTAATAGATCTGGTGATACGCGTACCAGGAAGGGTGATACGCGTATGGGATGGCTTGATACGCAGAGATACGTTTATGGGAACTAGGCGATACGCTTAATAGGAAGGCAACACGCGTATGGTGTTGGAAATTGGGAATTTAAGTGTGAAGGCGTCTATGTCCGTACGCGCACGACATAAGGCAATACGCGTAAGGATGTGGACATTTTGTGGAGATACGCGTATGAAGGGAGTCAATATGCGTATGGGTTGGGCGAGCGAGCTGGCAATACGCGTATGGCATGGGGCAATATGCGTATGGCTAGCGAAGTTGCAGAATTTTACCGTTTCACGATTTCTTTCCCGTTTTCGCGTCCGATTCGGTTTCTTTCGGTTTGAGAGGTTGGGAATAGGTGTCAGGTGCTGAGAAATGAAATATGGGTGATGAAAATATTAATTTTAATGATTTTAATTAATTAATTAATTAATTGGGTGTTGGTGTGCATAAAGTTAATTATAATGATGGTGTTGATGTTATGTTAAGGTGTGATCAGGAGGATCATGTACATGTGTTCTGATATTATACATGTGTTATTGTGCATCATATGTCATGCATTTTCATGGTGATTGGTGGGATGGATCGTTGCTCAGGAGGAGTGTATGCGATTCATCCGTACTCCTAAATGGAGAATGGTGGGGGATAGATCATTGCCAAGTAGAGGTGTATGTGATCTATCCGGGTTCGATTGAATGAACCAATGAGTCGGTACCGCATGCATGGTGTTGTGTTGCATTGCATTATTAATTGATGTTGTTAATGATATTGGACAGTAGGTTGTGTTGTTGTGTTGTTGACGTATATATGTAAATGCTACCTTGTTATCATGTATTTATTCACCGATAATATTTGAATGTGAATTTCTCACCCCTTTGTTGTTGTTGTGTCGGTGCTTCTCCGGAAGTACAGATAATCCAGGTACTTAGGTAGCTTGGATATTGATGTTGCTGATCGAGTCCATAGGAGTGCTCTGATACGTAACACGGGAATTATTTGGGGATTTTAAATCATCTGTTATTTGTCATTCTTTCATTTGTTACGTATCATGTTTTCGTTGTATTTTTTGTGAACCACGATTTTATGTGGGATTTTTATAAGTTGTTGGCAGGTGGCCGTGAATTGAATGAATAAAATTATTTTCGCTATTTCATTTAATAAAGGAGTTTATTTGTTGGATTTTAAGGTGGCATTCCACTTTTTTGGTGAAAACTCTGATTTATCTTTAATATTTTGTTTATTTTCAAAATGGGGAAGTGGGTTGTTACAGAGCCTGCGGGGATAATTGAAAATAAGTGTCATTTAGGTCCATCTCCGCTTCTACTTCATTATTGTCCTCAACAGCAATCTGTTGTTCTGCCACATCATCATCAACCATGAATAAAAGAAATCTGTTGGCGGAACATTTGTGACCAATTGTGAATTTTTCATCACAATTAAAGCATAGCCCTTGAGCCCTGCGTTCTTGCAATTGTGAATGGGAAAGACGTTTGATAGGTAATTTGGTAGGAATGGTTATGTTTGAAGAAGCTGTTGTTTGTGGAGTTTGTATGGTGGTATTGGTGTGTGTTTTAATGGTTGGGGTTGGTGTTGTGTTGGGGGTGTATTTGGTGTAAGAGTTGGGAAACGGCTTTTAGAATTTGGGTTTGGCATCCTTGAGTTTGGATTCAATGAGTTTGGCAAGGCCAATGGCTTGTGAGATTTAAACAGGTCTATGAATAGCCATTTCATTTCTAAATGTGGGTAATGGTGTAATTTGTGGCATGTGTGGGTAGGGAAATTGGGGAATAAAAGGGGTATTATAATTTTGTGTGGGTGTAAAAGGGGTAGGTGATGGAATATAAGGTAGATAAGGTGGTGGGGGTGGTTGTTAGACGATGGCTATGGATCTAGAAGGGGGTTTGAATAGATCCCTTGAGTTTTACACGCAAATGGTTTCCAAAAATTTAGTTTTAAAATTTGTTTAACGGAAGCTACCACTGGATAGAACGTCTTCAACGAACCTTCTACCAAAAGGATCGGATATGCACGAATATATCGAAAATGAGTATGGAAGAGAAAAAATCAGTTTGATTACTACACTTAAAAAATGCAGTCAACAAAATATCACTTGCTTGATGTTTAATCCAAACCAATGAGGTGAAATGATAAGCAATGCGTTCGATTTTTGCTTTGAAACAAATTATCAAACACCTAGTGTGCGTAAAAACACTAAGTGTAGAATTTCTATGGAATGTAATATAGAGGTGCTCCAAGATACAATTCAAGGAATTGTATCAATTTAACAAATAGTTTCTCAACTCAAAATTACACTACAAACAGAGATTTCGATAAATTGCGACATCACAAATTCGAACAAACTGAAATGTAAAAGAGTTAAGGGAAAGAGAGAATAAACGAGATTTGATTAGGCAGTTCCCCAATCGTCCTCGCTTTGAGTACGTCTGCCCCCAACTCCACAAACGGAATTGAGATATATGTATATATATAGCTGTTGCAAATTGTTTATTACAAGAGAAAACTATGAACATCCAAACCCTCGAACGTCTTCGATCGTTGATGATAAATTTTCTCTCCCCTTGATTCAAGATGAATCAAGTGCTTCGAATATGGTTGATCCAATTACCGTCTCATGCTACTAAACCGAAAGAACCCACCGTTCTTCGGTTACCTTCACCCGATCAATTGCGATCTACCAAAAATTCGAACCCAAACCTCCCTTCTACGATCCTCTGATTACAGCTACCACACTGAACAATAGCGCCAATTTCCGGTTACCTTCGCCCAGCCGAATCCCTGTAGAATGAAACGGTTTGTGCAAAAAACCCCCAAAAACTATCTGATTCTTGGAGGACAAAATCAACTGATTTTTTTCAAGAAACACCTGCCAAGCTCTCAACCCAAAAAATGAAGATCACACTTCCTAAATTCTGAACGTTATCACTTCGAACAATGGGCAACACAAACAAAGATGATTATGTGTGATTGTTTGTTTACTCAATGAAGAAGATGAAGATGAAGAGAGAAATGGCATAAATTTTCACGTTTCTTGTTATTTGACAATGAGATGACCAAAACTATTTATAGGGAGTGAAAATGAACCACAAAAAAAAAACAGAAATAACAGAAGAAAAATTTAATTGAAAAATATCAGTTCAGGAAATCATGCATCGACCCACAACAACCATGCGTCGACGTACAGATGAAAATTTTTGTGTTATTCAAAATCATGCGCTTTCCCATAGGAAATCTAGGTTGACGCATAAACTGGGAGGTTAGCGCATGAGCAGGGAGGGTTAGCGCATGAACTGCAATTTTTTTGAAAAACAATTTTCTGCGCATTTTCAACTGACCAAGTCCAAAAAAATATATACTAGACACTACTAAAATGGTAATGAGCATTTGTTTATGGGAAAGACAAGGTCCCATACATCTAGACACATGGACAATAATGATTAGACGCAATATGCCCGACACGTGAAGTGATACCTCTCAAATTACAATCTAAAACATACATATTTGTTGACATCATTAAAACAAAGTAAATAAGAGACCATAGCCCTCACATACTCCCCCTTTTTTATGATGGCAACATTGTCTTAGCTGTCACGTGATTTGTAATTTGAGCGAACAAGCTCCCCCTGTCTTTAACACTGAGTTAATCTCTGTTAAGATTTTTGCTTGCTATTCTTCTCCCCCTTTGACAACATCAAAAAGAAGAAGAGAAGGTGGTCAAAATAAAAGACTATAAGACATAAGGAATCATCACATATTTGCAACACACAAACATTAACACGCATCCACATATGATACAGCTAATGTAAAAATAGAAATGGATAAATACGGAACAAAAAACATAAAAGCAATACAGTCAATCCGGAAGAATTCAAACCATCTGAATCAAAAGTCAAGGTTAAATAGCAGGAGAAAACAAAATAACAAAACATAAATGCTAAATACAAATGATGTTATACCCTAATCTTTATGGCCTCTTCCCCCTATATGGATGACCTCTTCCTCCATAATACTGGCCTGGTGGTGGCAAACCTTCTAGGTGCAGGTTGAGTTCGATCAGAGTGCAATTTAGAGTACCAAGACTGTTGGCAAGATTCCAATTCTGTTGAGTCAAGTTCTCGTCCGTTTAGTTGAAGCAGGTCATAGACGCGTCAGCAAACCTGTTGAAGTTTGTGATGTGGGCCGAGACTTGATCGGATAAGTTTGTGAGCCGTTCTTCCTGAGCATTGTAGCGACTTTCTTGCAGTGCTTGGAATTCTTGCTGTTGAAGGTTCATCTTATTTAACCATTCCAGAATCTCTTCAGATGCTTGGTAATCGTACTGAGGCTGTGGAGTTGGAGGTACCGAGTAATCAGGTTGCTGCCAATCATTTTCCTTGCCATAGGTGGGAGGAACATAGGCGTTACCAAGAGCAGTCCAGTTGTTGTTTTGCCACTCTCCCTAGCCCTGATTCTCAGAATCGTCTTCATGTTGATCACCCAACCATGCGTCATTGTCGTTCTCTTGCATAACCACATCAGCATCATTAACATCTTGATGATCACCCTCATGTACATCCTCATCAAAATTTCCTGCATAATGAACATGTTCTTCAGGTTGAAAAGGATGAGTTGATCTGTGTCGGTAATTGAATCTCTTATTGACCTTATCCCAATGATAGCCCATCATGGTGAGGGTTTTTTGGTTGGAATTGTTGTTCAGAAGAAATCTCAATGTAAGGAATATTCGGAACTGAAATCCCAGCCTTATTTAAGATGTTTTGAATACAGGATGCATAACCTAGAGCTTGATATTTGTGAGAGCTGCGGGTGACGAACATCCGATATGAAAAATAGTATGGCCAGTTGATTTTGATCTGATTTTTTAGAATATACATGAGGTGAACTTCGGCCTTCTCTACCCGTGGGTGTCCACCTTTCTTGGGTCTCAAGATACGAGAAACAATCCATTGCAAAATGCGGTCTTCGAATTTCAAATTACCGGTAGTGACATTTTTCGGAAAGACGTCACTTGCCACAACATTGTCAGGATACGGTTCCCGTAGCATAGAGTTTAGAGCAGTGTTGAAGGTAAAGTTGTTAACAAATGTTTTATCAGTTACTTTGGGTAGATCTTCATCTGTGTCCAAACTAAACAGAGTAGCCCATAAATCATTGTTCACGTCATGAACAACATTTTTCATAGAAAACTTAAACTCAGCCCCCTTAAATTTGCCATTGATTCCATAGTAGAATACTCGTATCAGATCACTATTGTATTTATCATCACATTCCATGAACTCACCAAGATTCTGAACCTTAAGTATTTCGGTTATCTCAGGAATGTGATAATCTTCACCCATCAATACGTAGAAACCATGTTGTGGTATAATTTCACGAGTACTAAACAATGCCTCATAAGGACTAGATAATGCATCAGAGACTAAAGAATTAACGGTTACCGGTTGTGAAGATGATGCTCTTGTTGTCCTTTTACCAGTGTCGCTTCTTGAGGCCATGGTTAATGAAGAGTTTGAAGGAGAATGATGAACAGTGATTTTCGCAGAAAGTGGAGAGGAGAGATGTTCAGCCCTTAGAAACCTTTGTATTTGTAATATAGTGAATTCACTCTTTGTGGGTTTTTTATTTTTTGGGTTATTGATGACGATTTGATGGAGAATAATGAGGATTGATGAGGTTTAATGGAAGAAAATAGAGAGAGAGACCACTAAATCTAATGAGATAACATGCAATGAACATATATCAATGTGTAATGAAGATATGTAGTGAAACTAGGCAGCACTAGGTCGGCGCACGCGTCCCACTAAAAGAGGAATTCTGAACGTTGAGTTTATGCGTCGACCTATGTACCTTGTGCGTCGGCGCATGATGACTGAAGTTGCTTAGAAAATTTCAAAAACCAATGATGCGCTGACCCGAATTTTTCACCAGGTCGGCGCACATATCATGAGTCGACGCATGAAAGTATAAAAATGAACCAGAATGAAATTTTTGCAATTTGAAGTTCCAAGCAGATAAATAGACATGCACACATATAGAACAAAACATCCACATGAACGATATGTGCTCAAAATACAATAAACATCAAGATTAAGATACTTAATATGGCACAAAGTATGATAAACATCTATAAATCGGAACGATATTACCTTGATCACCATGACGATAAGAGCCCTCACATATAGCTAAATATCTCTTTGCATTGTTATTTAAGAGAATAAATAAGCATGTAAATATATATATATATATATATATATATATATATATATATATACGAGATTATTAAGCACGATCCGAGATATCGAGAATGCCAAGTTCCCTACGGATGTGAAAGAAAGGCTCCGTGGCTAATGGTTTTGTAAAAATATCAGCAAGTTGATTTTTAGTGTCAACGTGTGTCATACCCCAAATTTTGACCACCTGATTGTCAAAACCTGATTGTGTTTTCACTTTGTGTCATCCGCATATCATACCATCTGTTCCGTCATGCATATCGTCTGAATTTTCAGTTAGAATATATGCGTTGAAATCTCCGTCTTTTCTGGTTAATTGTGCGAAAAATCGATGAACGGACGTGTTTTTCAATTAAACTCGCAAATGTCCATTATTTATCTATTTTTCACACGATTTAATCAATGTCCCCTTTTTGTTTTATTTTCTCATATAAAATAAAAGAAATGAATTAAATAATAAAAAAAAGGTATATGTGTATTTCATTTTCTTTTTTTTTTAATAAATATAGTTTGTTTTATGTTATCCATGAAAGAAAAAAAAATATATATTATATGTATGAGTATTTGTTTTTTTCTCTCACGCCACTTTATATATATATATATATATATATATATATATATATATATATATATATATATATATATATATATATATATATATATATATATATATAAACTTTGTTTTATTTTTGATATATGTATATTCACATTTTTATAGATTCATAATTTGTTTTAAATATAAGTTTGTTTTTTGTGAGTTTTGTTTTAATTGAAAATTTGTTTCTTATGAGACCAACCATATAACCTTGTCTCCTTGACTCATTTTCACTAGCCAATTGTAGAAGAGGTTTGAAAACATTTTCTTACATACATTAAATTCGTAACAAACTTTGAAAACTATGAGTCAAGACTTATCATCTCTTTTGAACTTGGAGGCCAATGTTTTGAATCTTTGATCAAACTTTGAATGTTCACATTTTAAATCATTTTTTGTATCTTCACCAACAAGTTTCATTTGTCTATAAATAGAGCTTTCTTGCTCTTCACAATTCACACCAAACAAGAATTCTTACACTTGTTTCTCATTCTCTCCCTCTTACATATATATTTCTCATTGCCTTAGTGAAATTTAGAAAAAATAATAATGTGAAACACAAAGAAGGGTGTTGCGCACCCCTTTTTCATTTGTTCAATCTACCTGTTATGTTTTTTTTCTTAAATTTCACATACACATACTGCTGTCAAAAGTATCACATACACACATAAAGGTACAACTTTTACAGAAGTTTTATTGTTGAAAAAATTACTTCACAAATTAACATAGCATGAACGCAAAGTCATGGTGATGATGATGATGCTGCTACGAAAATTTTTCAAATCCACCTACAAAAGTTCAGAAGCATAGTTTCACAGCATCAATTTTTTCTGCAACTACAAATTCGACCTGCAAAATACAGGACACGATTTCAGCAATATCTCAATTCATTTCAATGTCATCAATTTCTGTTTTCAAAATTTTAACTCAATGTTGTAACACTTACAAATTTTAACTGTAATTTCCTTTCTTCAGGAAACTTACAGCAACTAACACCTGCAACAAAAATTGGAACAATGTTCCTCAAAGAAAAAAGATACAGAGCAGTTCTGCAGAGAGAAAGTTTCATAATAAGATCAAACAGTAATAGCTTCAAAAGGCTTGCTGAAATTCTAAAGATGAATAACATATGGTGGAATTGAAAATTCAAAATCATTGAAATCAAACCTGTTATTGCAGCTGTGGCAATCCAAGCTCCAGCTTTCGCCGCATAAAAATCGACGATGTTGGCACGCGAAAAACCGAAACTTTGCCGACAAACTGACAAAAATCAGAAGCAAAGAACATCAGCAATTCGATTCACAGAAGCACAATTTCAGCAATTACAATTTCAATTTTTCAATTTCATATCAATTCAATTTCAGAAAGTTCATCAGTTTTATTCCTATGTTCAAACCCTAACTCCTCAATTTTTGTTGTTGTTGTTGTTGTTAACAGGGGAAGAAAGATGAATAAATTACAGAGAAATCTCGAACCTGAGGAAGATGAACTCACCCTTTCAATCGCGGAAAATCGCCTCACCTTGTCACCAAGCCGCCGCGAGCAGAACGGCGACCACCTTCATCAATCGCTGCCGCTGAAATATCCTGGGAGAAGGAGAGAGGGCGCCGCGAATGAAAACGGAGACAGAGGGGTGACCGGACAACAAAACCGTCGCGAAAAAGAAACGCAGGGGAGGGTATGATGCCGAGAGAAAAAACATGTTTGGGGAGAAGCTTAAGCCATTTTTTTCAGAAAAAGAAGGAGAACGTCTCAGGTTATGTTCTCTCCTTTTTATTATTATTATTATTATTATTTATTTTGTTAAAAATAAAAATCTGACTTATGGATGGGTTTGGACTTAGAGTGGTTGATTGTACCCATGATTTCATTAGCTGGCCCATTTTTTCATTCTTTTATATATAATTGTCAATTATTTTTAGTTAGATTAATATTATCTAATTAAAAATATTTCAATTAGTTTAATAAATTTTAATTAATCATTCAAGTTGTCTATTTAATTATTTAATTTCATAGTTTACTTTTAGACTATTTTCTGTAAATAATTAATTAAATGATTAATTTCTTGTATCGTTTATTCACTAAGCGATTCGATTCTAACCATTCGACGAGACCAAGATCTTTTCCCTGTATCTTTGGTTTTTGCCTGTCTGTTTTGGTTTTTCACTAAATGCAGGAATTCTTAAGTGAATAACTCGACGATTTTTGAAAATCATTAAATGCTTAAAGCTTCCTCTGACGCTTCTCTGCTTGCGTAGGAAAATTCACCGGTGTTCGGTAAACTCGAATTTAAACGCTTTGCTTGTATGCCATGCATGATTTATTCACATCTGTTAAAAATAATTAAACTTGCAAGCAAGTATTTCCTGTAAATACACTGCACTAATTTGGGCCTCTAATAGAGTGTAAGACCCAATCGTTTTTTTGACCAAATCATTTTTGGGCCTCAGTGTATTGTATAAGTCCCGATACCGTCAAAAACAAACGCCACGATCGTCGCCTTTTGAAAAATAACCTTCTGGGCCTCTCCTTGAGCTATAAGACCCATTCAAAACTTTTGGGCCTCTAATAGAGTGTAAGACCCAATCCCCTTTTAACCAAAACCATTTGGGCCTCACTTATTGTATAAGTCCCTCTACGTTAAAAGAAAACCTCGGCGCGATCGCCATTTTTAAACGAAAAATCAATTGGGCCTACCCTCGTGTTATAAGCCCCACTCTTTTTCTTTAAACCTTTTGGGCCTCTTGAGAGAGTGTAAGACCCATCCCTTTGTACAGAAAACCTTTTTGGGCCTCAGTCACTTGTATAAGTCCCTTTGTACAAAACAACAGTGCGCTCACTGATAAAACCCTGGGCTTCTCCTTGAGCTGTAAGCCCCAAATCTTTCTTTTTCAAAACACTTTCTCCTTTGATTTTGAATATACTGTTGTTTTCAATCTTTCTTTGTTGAACAACTAACCAAACAGCATGGAAGCTCTACAATCAAGTAAGTGGTTATTGCTTTCATTTACCGCTTTCATATACATATAACTGTATTGTGGGGCTGTTTCGCTGTAAGTCTTCTTTCATAAACTCATATCAACTGTGTAATAATAGTATAGATATTTAGAGTTTCCCTGACAACTATGTCTAGTACTAGGTAAAAGCCGTTTCATTTAAATAGACAACTAGATCCCCAATAGGATCACCAGATACAGTCTTCTCTTCGGCTGTGCTCATTAGGAATTGTCAAGAAATTCTACTCCCAGAGATGAATGTATTCTCCGTGAATGGCATCATTGAGTTTCTTCCAAATTCTCGGACTTTCCTGGCTTGATTTATTCCTTGTGAATATCCTGTCTTGAATTTCTCGGGGTTTGGGGACCCACGGGCTTCCTAAAAGCATCGGCATCCTCTTGGGCATCGTACAAGGACCCACAGGCTTCCTAAAAGTAACCCCGCCTCCTCTTGGGCTTAGTACAAGGACCCTACGGCTTCTTAGAAGTATTCAAAGCCTCCTCTTAGGCTTCGTATAATGATCTCTTCCTCCGGGAATGATAGCCTCCTCTTGGGCTTCGTACAAGGACCCGTCGGCTTCTTAAAAGCTTCCAGCCTCCTCTTGGGCTTCATACAAATTGTCCCGACGACCTCCTAGAGGTATAGGAACAGAACTTAGTCATCTTCATAGAACAGTCCTTTCAAAGAGTCTACTACTATTTCTCAAAGCATAGTACAAAAGATGAAACTCTAGACATGGATAGTCTAATATCCTTGAGTCTTCAAGACATTCTCAAGTGACCCCTTCGTTAAATAGGAAGAAAACCCGTAGACTCGGACAGTGTCAATACCCTTCGGATTTCCCACTTCCTTAAAGAACAGGAATAACCTGGATCCTCGAATCAAATCCTTGAGTACAGTGTTGCTCCTATAAGAACTGATTTTCTCTTTCAAAATCAGTATACTGGACCTGCCACTCAACTAAAACAGTCATACTAGCCTCCTCTTGGACTTTGTACAATGATTCTCCCCAGCGAAGTCAAACAACGTTTAGCCTCTCCCTCGGGCTTTGTACGAGACACAAAAGAGACTCCTTCGTTGAGTCAATCACCCTTTCATCCTCCATCTCGGGCTTCGTACGAGATACAAAAACTCTCTTGTTGAGTCAAATAGCCTTCATCTCGGGCTTTATACGAGATACCAAAAGACTCCTTCGTCGAGTCAAAACCCTTTTAGCCTCTCTCTCGGGCTTTGTACGAGACACAAAAACACCCTCTTGTTAGGGCCCATAGCCTCCTCTTAGGCTTTGTATAAGAAAACCACTGGTTGATCCAATCAACCTTTTAGCATCAAAGTTGTGCCTCGTTCACAGTACACAAACATCAACAACTCATTCCCCTTCATCTAATCGCTGTAAGCGGCAAGCCTCTGGATCATCTATATCCATGCCACTGTCCCTCTTTTAGCATGAGAAATTCCTAAGGAAAGATAGCATTGCTCTACACTGAGTTAAAGTCTCCTCCTTCAGGTTAAAATCCCCTATAAAGGAAATTATGGCATTGCCGGATTCACACATCCCAGTTAAAGTAATTCTCCTTTATAAACAGTTGTGACATACAACCTCCTCTTTAGAGATGACAAATTCTCTCTAAAGTCAACACCCTTTTAGCTTCACATCTTGGCCTTTGATCAAGATACAAACTACCTTTCGCTTCACGTCTTGGGCTTTGAACAAGACACCAAATACCATTTCCTCCCATAGAATAGGAGGAACTACGAACGCTCTGATTTCCCTGTTTCGGTAAACGGGAATATGTAGGCATAAGATTGAAAGAAAAAATCTTAGCGAGCACACTAAACAAAAACCCTAAATCCCATACTCTCATATATCTATCAAAAAGCATCAGTCCTAACATCCTAATCCTTGTTCCCCGCCAGAAACCTGTCATTCTGTCAAAATAGCACAAGAAAGGCCCCACCACATTGATCGCATCCGTAACCTAACAGACCGCTGTTTAAACTCAGTATGCAAGCAGGGTTAATTGGAGACATCTATTTCCCTTCCTTCATCAGCTTTAATAGGATAAGAAATGAATCGACCTGTAGTAAACAAACCCAGAGAGCGACAACGCTTAAGAACCAAAATCGCTCGCTACAACGTGCTCAAAAATCACATCACCTTTCTCTACATGATCCCTAAGAAAATGATGGCGTATTTCGATATGCTTGGTGCGTGAATGCAATACGGGGTGCTTAGTTAGATTAATCGCACTAGTGTTATCGCACAAAATTGGAATACGCTCAAGTTTTAAATTGAAATCAAATTGTTGTTTAAGCCATAGGACTTGAGCACAACAACTACCGACAACAACGTATTCTGCCTCGGCTGTTGACAAAGCAACGGAAACCTGTTTCTTGCTATGCCAACTCACCAAGGAGTTTGCGAAAAGGTGACACGAGCCACTAGTACTTTTCCTATCCAACTTGCACCCGGCAAAGTCGGAGTCGGAGTAGCCAACTAAGGAATAAACACTACCTTTGGAATACCACAACCCATACTTTGGAGTACCGAAAAGGTATCGAAGTATGCGCTTAATGACTTTTAAGTGGGATTCCTTGGGATGTGCCTGATACCTCGCACACATGCATACACTAAACATTATATCGGGACGTGATGCGGTAAGATAAAGGAGAGATCCTATCATACCTCGATACTTCTTTACCTCAGCATCCTTACCCTTTTCTTCACGATCAAGATTGGCACTTGTATGCATAGGAGTGTCTATTGCTTTGTAGTTTAGCATATCAAAACGTTTAAGTAACTCAAGACAATATTTTGTTTGACTCACGAATGTGCCCTCTTCAAGTTGTTTGATTTGCAATCCGAGGAAATAGTTGAGCTCCCCCATCATGCTCATTTCAAACTCCCCCTGCATCAAACTAGAAAACTCCTTGACCAAGGTCATGTTAGTATACCCAAACATAATATCGTCAACATAAATTTGTACCAAAATCAAATGTTTTTCTTGACGTTTAATGAAGAGAGTTGTGTCAACCTTCCCTCTTGAATACCCTTGATCAAGTAAAAATTTGCTTAGACGTTCATACCAAGCCCTAGGGGCTTGTTTAAGTCCGTACAAAGCACGTTTAAGTTTGTAGTCATGATCAGGATATTCATGAGATTCAAAACCCGGAGGTTGGGTAACGTAAACCTCTTCATTTATATATCCATTAAGGAATGCACTTTTAACGTCCATTTGAAATAATTTGAAGTTCTTAGTGCAAGCATAAGCATGTAAAAGGCGTATAGCCTCGAGTCGGGCAATCGGCGCATAAGTTTTCTCATAGTCGATTCCTTCCTCTTGGTTATAGCCTTGCGCTACAAGCCGCGCTTTATTACATGTTATTACTCCATTTTCATCAAGTTTATTCCTTAACACCCATTGGGTGCCGATTACTCAATGATCTCGCGGAGGGGGGACAAGGTCCCAAACCTCATTTCTCCTAAATTGATTTAGTTCATCTTGCATTGATAGAAACCAATGCTCATCGAGTAACGCCTCCTTAGCGTTTTTAGGTTCAACTTGTGACACAAAAGCAGAGTAATAGCAAAAATTACTAAGTTTAGAGCGAGTAGTTACTCCCTTAGAGATATCACCGAGAATGTTGTAATTGGATGGTCTTTTGAAGACTTCCAAGCTGGAGGAAGTTCATCTTTATCATAATGATGATCATCCTCACTTTTCACTGGTTGGTGATCCTTTTCCTCCTCAATCGCACTGCTTTAGGCTGATCAATTCCCTTATCAGTGTCCTTGAGTATGTCTTCAGTAGGTACACCTGCACCATGAAAAGAACTACCTTCTCCGACATTTCTCGAATAAGACTCGTCAAAGGTAACATGAACAGACTCTTCAACTACACGTAACCTTTTATTATAAATTTTATACGCTTTACTTGACTGAGAGTATCCAAGAAAAATACCCTCGTCGGCCTTGGCATCAAATTTACCAATAGTCTCTTTCCCATTGTTTAACACAAAGCATTTGCAACCAAATACATGAAGGTGAGAGATATTTGGCTGACGCCCTTTTAAAAGCTCATACGGTGTCTTGTTTAGAATAGGCCGGATGAACACCCTATTTAAAACATAATAAGCCGTAATTATGGCGTCGGCCCAAAAGTATTTTGGTAATCCACCATCATTGATCATAGTCCTTCCAAGTTCCTCCAAAACTCTATTTTTACGTTCCACTACCCCATTTTGTTGAGGGGTGCGTGGTTCGAAAAAATTATGATCAATTCCATTGGAATCACAAAATGCTTCAAACAAATGATTTTCAGACTCACCCCCATGGTCACTTCTAATTGACCCAATGCTTGTGTTTAACTTATTCCGAGATAACTTAGCAAATCGTTCAAAGGCCGAAAAGGTATCACTCTTATTTGCTAAGAAAATGGTCCAGCAAACCCTAGAAAAATCATCGACTATTACAAACCCATAATAGTTACCGCCTAGGCTTTTAACCCTAGATGGTCCAAAGAGGTCCATATGGAGGAGCTCAAGGGGTATCATAGTTAAAACGATGTTTTTAGATTTGAATGAGATCCTTGTTAGCTTCCCCATTTGACACGCATCACAAAGGTGATCCTTTGTAAATTTAATTTTGGGCAAACCGATGACTAGGTCTTTAGAGACTATTTTGAAGAAAATCAAAGTTGATGTGAGCCAACCGTCTATGCCACAACCATGGATCTTCATTCATAGTGACTAGACACTTGTCTCCATTCAACGATACCTCATTTAAGTCTAGCATATAGACGTTGTTCACCCTCAAGCCCTTAAACACATTCTTTTTGTCGCTATCTTCAACTATGCAACAATCCTTTGAAAAAGATACTTTATAATTCTTGTCACATAGCTGACTAATGCTTAAAAGGTTGTGTCTAAGGCCTTCCACAAGCAGCACATCAGAGATAGTAGTAGATGAGGGGTTACCTACACTACCTTTGCAGAGAATCTGTCCCTTATTGTTATATCCGTAGGTGACAAACCCCTTTTTCTTCGCCACAAAGTCGATGAAAAGAGATATGTCGCCGGTCATATGTCTCGAGCAGCCACTATCCAGAACCTATCTTCTTTCGATGGTCTCAAGAATTTGTACCTACAAAAATAATCAAGGGAGAGTAGGTACCCAATTCTCATTGGGTCCTTTAAGGTGAGTGAAACTAGGACTGCACTTGGGCAACCATTGGTAGATGCCTTTCGGAACAAGAAACCTTCTGAAGTGGCATTTTGCAATAGTATGAACAGGCTTACAACAATAAAGACAATTACGGTTCATTTGGAATTTACCTTTGCTATCACTATCTCGAATCACATAGGTATACTTTTGATATGGATTGTTCATGCTCTCACGAAAATGTGCTCGATCGATAGGAAACATAACTTTTGGCTTAAGAGCCTAGTCTAATTTGGCCTTGAGGGTTCTCACCTCTCGTTGCCAAATGTGACAAGTATCACAGCCCCAATTGAACCAAGAGGTAGGGTCCTCTTCAAACTTGGCTTTTGATGTGTCCACTATAGAGTTTTTGAGGGCTTCCAACTCTTTTTCGGAATCAGAAACCATCTTCTCCAAATACGTGAAAATCCTTTTATTTGAGGCTAAACGTTGAAATGCTTCCTTAGCCTCATAGTGTAACATGTCAAAAGCCTTTTATAACTCTAAATGTGACATAGTATTAACATGATCATATTTAGAATGCTTTACCTCTTTTGCTTTGTTGTGGCGTGCCATAAGACAAAAGTTAATGGATTCACTTTCGTCACTTGAGGAATCATCTTTCTCCGACTTACTATCTCTTTCCCAAGTGATGTATGCTCGTCGAGACATGTTGGACTTTTTGTTTGAGCGATTCTTGTCATTATCCTTATCTTTGTCTTTCTTTAGAGATGGACAATCCGGCTTGTAGTGCCCGGATTTTCCACAGTTGTAGCACGTCCCTCTTACCTTGCCATTTTTATTTCCTTCGCTTCTAGATTTCTTCCTAAACTTGACTAGATTTCTATCCGAGTGTTGAATATCGTTCTTATGAACATATCTATTGTACCTCTTCATAAATAAGCCCATATCATCACCGGATTCTTCATCTTTGTCATTATTGGCTTCATCATCACTTAGCTCTTGATGTGTGGACTTTGAATAAGAAGCCTTAAGAGCTATCGACTTCTTCTCCGTATCTTTTGCCTTCTCTTTCTTGATACTCTTTTCATGTTTATCTAAGCTAATGAGCACTTGCTCATGCTCATCGAGTTTACCAAAGAGTGTTGTGAGGTCTAGTGTAGCAAGATCGTTGGCCTCCTTGATAGCGGTGACCTTCGTTTACCATTCCCTGTTAAGACACCTCAGAATTTTGTTAGTAGCAACCTCATTTGGAATTGGTTTACCAAGAACATGCAATTTGTGGATAATGTGAGTAAATCGTTTTTGCATATCCGCAATGGTTTCCCCTTGCTTCATGTAAAACAAATCAAACTCTTGCGTTAGTGTATTAATACGAGCCATCTTAACATCATTAGTGCCTTCGTGGGCTACTTGTAAAGCATCCCACATGGCTTTGGCCGTTTCACAATGGGAGACTCGATAATACTCATCATATTACGAGCCTTCCAATCATAGCTGTACTTTTTCTCATCCTCCTCAGTCCATTGAGCTTCGGGTTTAGGAACGACAACGCCTTCCGCGTTAGTCATAGTAATTTCCATGGGACCATTTAAAATAAAGTTCCAAACCTTCCGATCTATGGAATTAATATGGACGCGCATACAATCCTTCCAGTAGCTGTAATTTTCGCCTGTAAAAACTGGAGCTCTATTATAAGCCCCTTTAGGTTTGTTCGCCATGATCCAAGAAGTTTTACCGAAGAACCAGAATTAACCAGGCTCTGATACCACTTGTTAGACGATGGCTATGGATCTAGAAGGAGGGGTTGAATAGATCCCTTGAGTTTTAAACGCAAATGGTTTCCAAAAATTTAGTTTTAAAATTTGTTTAACGGAAGCTACCACTGGATAGAACGTCTACAACAAACCTTCTACCAAAAGGATCGGATATGCACGAATATATCGAGAATGAATATGGAAGAGAAAAATTCAGTTTGATTACTACACTTAAAAAATGCAGTCAACAAAATATCACTTGCTTGATGTTTAATCTAAACCAATGAGGTGAAATGATAAGCAATGCGTTCGATTTTTGCTTTGAAACAAATTATCAAACACCTAGTGTGCGTAAACGCACTAAGTGTAGAATTTCTATGGAATGTAATATAGAGCTGCTCCTAGATACAATTCAAGGAATTGTATCAATTTAACAAATAGTTTCTCAGCTCAAAATTACACTACAACAGAGATTTCGATAAATTGCGACTTCACAAATTCGAACAAACTGAAATGTAAAAGAGTTAAGGAAAAGAGAGAATAAACGAGATTTGATTAGGCAGTTACCCAATCGTCCTCGCTTTGTGTACGTCTGCCCCCAACTCCACAAACGGAATTGAGATATATGTATATATGTAGCTATTGCAAATTGTTTATTACAAGAGAAAACTATGAACATCCAAACCCTCGAACGTCTTTGATCGTTGATGCAAAATTTTCTCTCCCCTTGATTCAAGACGAATCAAGTGCTTCGAATATGGTTGATCCAATTACCGTCTCACGCTACTAAACCGAAAGAACCCACCGTTCTTCGGTTACCTTCACTCGATCAATTGCGATCTACCAAAAATTCGAACCCAAACCTCTCTTCTATGATCCTCTGATTACAGCTACTAAACCGAACAATTGCGCTAATTTCTGGTTACCTTCGCCCAACCGAATCCCTGTAGAACGAAACGGTTTGTGCAAAAAACCCCCAAAAACTATCTGATTCTTGGAGGACAATATCAACTGATTTTATTCGAGAAACACCTGTCAAGCTCTCAACCCAGAAAATGAAGATCACACTTCCTAAATTCTGAATGTTATCACTTCGAACAATGGGCGACACAAACAAAGATGATTATGTGTGATTGTTTGTTTACTCAATGAAGAAGATGAAGATGAAGAGAGAAATGGCATAAATTTTCGCGTTTCTTGTTATTTGATAATGAGATGACCAAAACTATTTATAGGGAATGAAAATGAACCACAAAAAAAATAACAGAAATAACAGAAGAAAAATTTAAGTGAAAAATATCAGTTTAGGAAATCATGCGTCGACCCACAACAACCATGCGTCGACGCACAGATGAAAATTTTTGTGTTATTCAAAATCATGCGCTTTCCCGTAGGAAATCTAGGTTGGCGCATAAACTGGGAGGTTAATGCATGAGCTGGGAGGGTTAGCGCATGAACTGCAATTTTTTTGAAAAACAATTTTCTGCGCATTTTCAACTGACCAAGTCCAAAAAAAATATACTAGACACTACTAAAATGGTAATGAGCATTTGTTTATGGGAAAGACAAGGTCATATACATCTAGACACATGAACAATAATGATTAGACGCAATATGCCCGACACGTGAAGTGATACCGCTCAAATTACAATCTAAAACTTACATATTTGTTCATTAAAACAAAGTAGATGAGAGACCATAGCCCTCACAGTGGTTGTGCAGCAGTCATACGAGTTGCTACTATAGCAACAGGTTGTGGAAGAATGGTGGAAAAAGAAACAGAGTTTCTGATGGGTGTGTGAGCTGGGCTGAGAGTGTGGGTAACTTGTTGCGATTTTGTATGTATAGCAGCAGTAGAAGAGGGCTCATGAGTGATACTAGAAGAGGGACCTGTTGCGTGAACAATAGCTGTTTGGTGAGGAGGGTCTTTTTGATTTGAGATTTTCGTAAGGATGGACATGATAGATTCATGTCTGCTGCTAGAAAGATTCAATGGATTATCTATACGAGTGTGAAGTTGACCAATTTGCTATTCCCAATCAGTAGTAACAAGATTTAATCGCTCATCCAAATGAATCTGATTTTCTTGCATTGCATTGTTGAGAAGCAGCTGTGTTGTTTGAATAGCTTCTTCAACTATTTCACGGGATGAAGGGTTTTGAGGTTTTGGGGGAGCCAAGAGTGCAGAATGAAAGCACCAATGATATAATCTACACTAAGCTACCCTAGATCTAGATTGCAAAGGAAGAAGAAAACATAAAACTAAACTTTTCTTATTTCATAACCTTCTAATTCTGAATACAAGCTTTTAAATACTTAGGGTTTGTTGTAGTAATTGGGCCTAAGCCTCTTTTGACAACCCAATACAAAGATAATAAAATTAAAGTAACCCAATAAGAATAATTAATATTGGTAGAAATCCCTAAGCCATTTGGGCTGCTGAATAATGCGTTTGGGCTTAAAGTAGGATCTTGTAACATTAATAATATATATTTTTAATTATGTATATCAGAAATAATTTAAGATACTTCTTTTACTTATTGTAAATTTGTTCTTGCATTAAGGACTATCAAGTAATCTATTATTATTATTATTATTATTATTATTATGTACGATATTCTTCTTCTTCTTCTTCTTCTTATTATTATTATTATTATTATTATTATTATTATTATTATTATTAATGTGGTAAATCTACCTATTCAATTTATAGTGAATTGTAAATTTAAGATCATCTCAACTAAGTTATTAAATTGTATTGTAGTTACAATTGAGTTGGAAGATGATTGGGAAGTAGGTTGGGATCTCAGAGTTTATTAAGGATAATTAGGGTGATCATTTTTTAGCCTGAGTTGTAAGGTTGTTAGGTAAATATTCAAAATCTTTCGTATGTCTGATTTGGTTTGCTATCTGTTGGTGTATATGGTGGACGAGAAACCACATCATTTAAAACAATGCATTAGGAAATCTTGATGTAATAGTTGATAGAATTGTTCTATTTTCTTTGTGGTGGTTGACTTTAGGGTCCAAACACAGATTAAGGTGTAATTATTATGAATGGCATAAATGTCAGCTAGACTTTTTGCAGGTCATTTGTAATTTTTAGTTGGTGTTGATGCATCTTTGTTTCATTGGATAGTGGGTTAGGTGATCTTCTCAATTAAGTTTATTAAATTGTATAGTAGTTACAATTGAGTTGGAAGATGATTGGGAAGTAGGTTGGGATCTTAGGGTTGATTAAGGATAATTGTGCTGATCATCTTTTGGCATAAGTTGTAAGGTTGTTAGATAAATGATCAAAATCTTTTAAATGCCTGATTTGATTTGCTACCTGTTGGTGCATATGGTGGATGAGGAACCATATCATTTATATTAATACAATAGAAAATCCTTATGTAATAGTTGATAGAATCATCCTTTTTTTTTGCGGTGGTTGGCTTTAGGGTCCAAACACAGATTAAGATGTAATTATTATGAATGGAATAAATGTCATCTAGACTTTTTGCAGGTGATTTGTAATTTGTAGTTGGTGTTGATGCGTCTTTGTTTCGTTGGATTGAAGTATCCCTAGTACTCCTAATAAATGCAAGTTTTGCTTATAAAAAAATTAAGTTGAGTAAAACAAATTAATTGTGAAATACTCTTTTGCATAAATTTGTTCAAAAAACTGATATAAGATACATGTAAAATTAATCATACAAGTTGTTGTCCATCCGAAGAGGTATGCACAACTTGAGACATAAACGATGATAAACGAGTGGTGATTATAAAGATTTTACATGGGAATAATGTAGGAAATAGAAAGTGTGACTGAAATTTGCAAATTGAATACCTTTACTAAAGCAAAGTGACTAATATATAGCTTTACAAATATCAATACATACTGCTATAAATCAGCTCATGATAAAAAACAAAAATAAGACTAATTCAAAAAACAACTAATTCCTAAATATGAGGGCTTATTGAAAACTGAAAGCAGTAACCTCCTATTTGCTAGAAATAAACTAAAACATGTTCATGTATTTTCTAGTAACAAACTAAAACACGTTCATGCCCTCCCCAAAACTAGTTGCAATATGCAATTAGTTTACTTCATTAAGATTAAACATTCCCATCTTCTTCCTATGCTTCTCGGAAGCCTCATGTTTCAAAGCCTTAGTCATCAAATCTATAACCTGTTCCTTAGTTGCACAGTGCACTAATTCGACTTTTCCATTCATTGCAAGATCTCTTAAAAATGAAAATGCACTCTGATATGCTTGCTCCTTCCATTCATTACCGAATTTTTTTATAGTTTAGTTGTTGAGCTATTGTCGCACATGATAACAATACTTCCTTCTTGAACATGACTTAAGTTTCTCAAAACCCTTCTCATCCATACAGTTTGACAAACACTCGCAGTAACAATAACAAACTTTGCTTCAGTAGTTGAAAGAGTAACAATTGGTTTCTTTTTGGACATCCATGATACTACTCCTGAAATTAATAAAAAAAGATACCCCGAGGTGCTTTTAGAATCTTCTTTATCTCCAGCATAATTAGAATCCATGAAAGCAAGCAATTCTTCTTACCCTCCCTTCTTGTAGAAAATCCCACAGCTAACAGTTCCTTTCAAATAACATAATATCTATTTCGCAGCTTGTAAATGCAATTTTGTTGGTTTTGACATATACCTACCAATTAATCTCACACTAAACATGATATACAGTTTTGTAGCTGTAAGATACATTAGACTTTCTACAATTTTCTTGAAGTAAGTGTCATCCACAACTGCACCATTAACATCTCTATTAATCTTAAAACCTGTAACATTTAGACTATTCACAGGCTTGGTTTTAGACATTGTAAACTTCTTTAAAATATCAATGGCATATTTCTTTTGACAGACAAAAATCCCTTTTGATTTTTGCTTAATTTCTATGCCAAGAAAGAATCTCATCTTGCCCAAATCAATCATGTTAAAAGCTTGCATCATAGACTTTTTGAACTCAATCATCATGACCTCTTCATCACCTTTTCGAAACGAGAAAGACAATCAGTGGAAAAACAGAGTTGCTACCGAACATTATTTATCTCGACGGGGGCAAGGAAACGATCAAAGAAACTTCAAAAAGGGAAAGGAATATGGTCTCGCAACCAAATCCTGGGTTCGAGAGTCGATTACGCGAGAGGAAGGTAATAACACCCGCTCATGTCCGTTGTACTCAACGGGATCCATGCTTGTTGTTTTAATCAAAGGGTGTGTTCATCTAAAACCTACTACTAACAGAAATAGAAGGAGGAAAAAATAAAAGGAGACTCTATAGGACTGCATTGTCCTAGGCCTACGTATTCCCTCGTGCAAAGGGAAAGTCAGAGTCAACGTAGTTCAGAGGACTATGGGTGGATGGGGGAAGGTTTCTCGCCAAGACTTCGTCGTCTTGTGCCTACGTATCCTCATTCGGACGAGAATGAGAAAATCAGAGTGTCTGTAGTTCGTGGGTACGACCACATATTGGTTTAGTTCTTTAATGAGCGATGTTAAGTTCGCGTCCCAGCAGTTAGGGTCGATGCATGTTTGCGGTAGAACGGAAAATAATGCACTCTTTATGAAAATTATTTGAAAAACAATCCCGAAGGATAAAAAGATTTTCAGTTTGTTTATGAATTTTAACAAAAGTTAATTGAATTGGTTTGAGATTCGTATTGCTCTAAAGTCTATGATGTAACGCCTCAGTTTTGGTTATTTTTATTTAATCGAGTCGTTTTGATTATTTTATTATTATATTATTTTATTTCTGACTTTTATTTGAAAATATGTATTTTTCATCGTGATTATGTTTTATCGCGTTTTGGGAACGTTTGTGAGATATTTGAGTGTGGGGGTATTTTGGTCATTTCACTTTAATTTTTCCTAAGTTAGAAACATAAATTGAAAGAAAAGAGAGAAAATAGAAAGGAAAGAAAAAGAAGAGAAGAAAAAGAGGAAAAAAGAAAGGAGAAAGAAAAGGAGATAGAGAGAAAACTTGGAAATCTAGGAATTGATCAACCGACTTTTCTACACGCGATTTAATCGGGTAAGGGTGCGAAACTCGATTATCTTATCATTGTGCATAATTATGTATGTCTGTGTGGAAGTTTTATTGGTTTTTAGAGATAGGTCAAAATGTGAGAAACGATAGAAATCGACGTTTTCGCGGTTGGAAATCTGTGTTAATGCGGTAGAATACTTGTTACCATGATTAGTTTATGTTCTGATTTCATTGTTTTGGTTTGGGTGAGTTTTTGGGTGAAAAATATGATTTTTGGACTTCAAAACAGCGCTGCAGATTCTGGGTTTTCCTTGGTTCGCCTAGTGAACCTGGGGCGAAGCAGTAGCGAATGAATTTTCACGGGTTCGCCTAGCGAGCCAGTTAGCGAAGGTCAGCGAAGGTTCGCTACGTTGTTTGCCCAGCGAACTTTGTATCTTTTGGGTTCTGGTGGTTGCTGCCTTGGTTCGCCAAGGGGTTCGCCTAGAGAATTTTGTGTCTGTTTTTATCTGATAGTGGGTTCGCTAGACATTCGCCTAGCGAAGGTGGTAGCGAATGCTCGCTAGAGGGTTCGCCTAGCGAACATGGCTGTTTGTGCAATTTTGTTTTCTTCATAACTTTTGATCCGTAAGTCGGATTGGGGCGCGGTTGGGTGCGTTAGAAAGCTTTTGAGTTGTTCTTGCTTATTAAATTAATTTTGAGATGGTTGTCCAATTTAATTATTTCGGGAATTTGGAATGTGTGGTTTGTTGACTTTTACCGTTTTAATGATGTGCATTTGACGTGTTATTATGCAACATGCTTGTGATATGAATTGTATGACTTATGTGCTGTTGTGAAATGAAGATGCACGTGATATATGTTGTGATGATGAATTGTGGCCTAAGGGAAAGAAAATGCAATGTGTGGTATTTGTTGATATATGCATGATTATGGAATGTGTATATGTGTGCATTTGAATGTCATGAGTCATTGTATGCAGAGCATCATGATGTGCATTCTTGTGATGTCGTGTACCCTAGTGGGTGTGAGCGACGAATCGATTCCAGAGGGAATCTGCTATAACATCGCGTGCCTTATACAAAGAGGTGTGAGCGATGATTATAGACGATCGTGTGCCTTATACAAAGAGGTGTGAGCGATCGGGTCGTGTGCCTTATACAAAGAGGTGTCAGCGATCCATAAACGTCATGTGCCTTATACAAAGAGGTGTGAGCGACAGGGAACATCGTATGCCCGACGGGGAGTTACATTAAGAATGAGCGATGGTTCCAATAGTTCCTGAGTGAACTGGTGTTGAGAATTGATGGAAGTCGGTACCGCATGTGCATATGCATAGAGTCGTTGTGTCGGTCTCTTGCATTTGCATAACTCATGAATGGTTTGATTATGTGTGGAATTATGGATGAAAGTGATGAGTTGATATATGAATACACGTGTGGGTGATAATTGAATTGTGTACGAGTGATATGTTTTTGTGACCGATATCTGAGAAAATTCATTGTGTTGGTTTGTACTTGATTTATGGCGTATTGTGCGGTGAGAATATTATGTTTGCGTAATTGTGTGTTATTATATGATTATATGCAATTGTATTATGATTGTGTTTCTCACCCTTCTGCTGTTTTATAATGCTCTATGAGGCATTACAAATTAGATTGCTGGAGGTCTTTTTGTGAAGCTTTGGTCTTCATTCTTTTGTCGGTCGGCTCTGATATGTGACACCGGGTAGTCGGGGTGATCGAGTGTGATTATTTGTATTGTGTATACACATGTTTTGGATTGTACTTGTGTGACTTTGTATATGAAAGATACACTTTGTAAGGTATATATATATATATATATATATATTTATATATGAGATTTCAGTACAGATTTTCCGCTTTTATTCTGTATCTGAATTGTGGGTAGTAGGAACCAAGTTCCTCTATTAATTGCTACCTGATTCTTGCATATCTTTATGGGCAGGTTTATGTGTATTTTGCTTCAAATTGATGTGACCCCTCGGTCTATGCCGTGAATATTTTAAATATACTCTGATGAAATTTTGAATTTTTGTTACCGCTTTATTAATTGGGCGTATAGCTTGGGGGTGTTACATTAAGTGGTATCAGAGCCAGTCCGTGTCAGTTGTGTCAGTCCTTGTCGGTCTTGGCGTTTGGATGAGCTATTTGTTTAACCATAGTTGCTGTTATTGGAAATGAACAGAATATGGCTGGTAGGAATGACGCTGCTTTGGCTGCTGCTATGCAAGCTATGGCTTGGGCTGTGCAGGGTGCACCTAATGCTGCATGTAATGATGAGTTCAGGAAGAACAAACCGTCTATCTTCAAGGGAAGATATGATCCTGATGGTGTACAAATTTGGCTGAAAGAGATTGAAAGAATCTTTCGGGTGATGGATTGTGATGAGGATCAGAAGGTGAGACTGGGTACTCACATGTTATTGGAAGAAGCTGATGATTGGTGGGTTAGTACACGTCATGTGTTGGAAGCTGCAAAGGAGGAGATCACTTGGGCTGTGTTTAGCATTGAGTTTCTGAGGAAGTATTTTCCTGAAGATGTAAGAGGAAAGAAGGAAGTTGAGTTCTTGGAGTTAAAACAAGGTAATATGTCTGTTGTTGATTATACTGCTAAGTTTGTGGTGCTTGTGCAGTTTTATCCACATTATGCTGAAGCGACCGCGAAGTTTTCTAAGTGTGTGAAGTATGAGAACGGATTGCGTCCTGAGATAAAGTAGGCAATTGGTTACCAAAGGATTAGAAGGTTTTCTGATTTGGTGGATTGTTGTAGGATTTTTGAGGAGGATAGTAAAGCTCGTTCTACTCACTATAAGAGTGTGAGCGAGAGGAAAGGGAAGCAACAGTTCTGTGGTGGACCGTATGTAACACCAGCAGATAAGGGTAAACAAAGGTGAAATTTTGAGTGAAGGCCAAGTGGGGGAGGTATGTCTAGCCCTCTAAGATGTTATAGATGTGGTGATGTGGGACATCATCAGTTTGAATGTAAGAAAGATTTTAGGAAGTGTTCTAACTGTGGAGGTTTAGGACACATTGCAGCTGATTGTAAGAGGAACGTGGTGAAGTGTTTCAATTGTGGTGAACCTGGGCATGTTAATACAAAGTGTCCGAAACCAAAGCAAGCTCCAGCTGGTGGGAAAGTTTTTGCCCTGGAGGGAACTCAGACTTCAAGTGCAGATTGTCTGATCAGAGGTACTTGTTTTATTAATAGTACTCCTTTAGTTGCTATTATTGATACTGGAGCGACTCATTCGTTTCTTTCGTCTGAGTGCGCGAAGCGTTTGAATCTTGTGTTGTCTTCGATGGGTGGTGAAATGGTTATTGATACTCCAGCAATGGGGTCAGTAACTACTTCTTTGGTTTGTCTAAGTTGTCCTTTGACCATTTATGGTAAAGACTTTGAGATGGATTTGGTGTGTTTACCGTTGGAGGGTTTAGATGTGGTTTTGGGAATGAATTGGTTGCAGTTCAATAGAGTTCATGTTGATTGTTATCATAAGCTAGTAAGGTTTCCTCTCTTAAGGAAGACGAAGACTCGAGTTTCTTATCTACCAAGGAGTTGAAGAAACTTTTGGCGGATGAAGCTCAGTTGTTTGGGTTGTTTGCATCATTGACTGTGGATAGTCAAGTTTCACTTGATGTGTTTCCTGTTGTGTGTGAATTTCTGGAAGTGTTTCCTGAGGATATTTCAGACTTGCCGCCAGAGAGAGAGGTGGAGTTTTCTATAGATCTAGTTCCTGGTACTAGACCTGTTTCTATGGCACCTTATCGTATGTCGGCATCTGAGTTTGTTGAGTTAAAGAAATAGTTGAATGAATTGTTGGAAAAGAGGTTTGTGAGACCAAGCGTTTCTCCTTGGGGCGCTCCAGTTTTATTGGTGAAAAAGAAAGATGGAAGTATGCTGTTGTGTATTGATTATCGCCAGTTGAATAAGGTGACGATTAAGAATAAGTATCCTCTTCTAAGAATTGATGATCTGATGGATCAGTTAGTTGGTGCGTGTGTGTTTAGTAAGATTGACTTGAGGTCAGGGTATCATCAGATAAGGATGAAAGAGGAAGATATTCAGAAGACGGCTTTTAGGACACGTTACGGTCATTATGAATATTCTGTGATGCCGTTCGGGGTTTCTAATGCACCAGGTGTGTTTATGGAGTACATGAATTGTATTTTCCATGAGCATTTGGATCATTTTGTGGTGGTGTTTATTGATGACATTTTGATTTATTCTAAGTCTCGGGAGGAGCACGCGGAGCATTTGCGTATTGTTTTTTGCAGGTGTTGAAAGAAAGAAAGCTTTTTGCCAAGTTGTCCAAGTGTGAGTTTTGGTTGTCGGAAGTGAGTTTTCTTGGGCACGTGATTTCAAGTAATGGTATTTCTGTGGATCCATCTAAAGTAGAAGCAGTTCTACAATGGGAGGCTCCGAGATCCGTTACTGAAATTCAAAGCTTTTTGGGTTTGGCTGGATATTATCTAAGGTTTATTGAAGGTTTTTCTAAGCTAGCACTTCCTTTGACCCAGTTGACTTGTAAAGGGGAAGCGTTCATTTGGGATATTCGGTGCGAGGAAAGTTTTAATGAGCTAAAGAGAAGATTGACGACAGCTCCGATTTTGACTTTACCGGATCCTAATGAACTGTTTGTGGTGTATTGTGATGCGTCTTTGATTGGTCTAGGTGGTGTTCTGATACAAGGAGGTAAGGTCGTGACTTATGCTTCAAAGCAGTTGAGAATACATGATAAAAATTATCCTACTCATGATCTTGAATTAGCAGCTGTGGTTTTTGTGTTGAAGATCTGGAGGCATTATCTCTACGGTGCAAGGTTTGAAGTCTTTAGTGATCACAAAAGTTTGAAATATTTGTTTGATCAGAAAGAGTTAAATATGAGGCAGCGTAGATGGTTGGAATTTTTGAAAGACTACGACTTTGGCTTGAATTACCATCCTGGTAAAGCTAATGTGGTAGCCGATGCGTTGAGTCGAAAATCGTTATGTATGTCCGCTTTAATGGTTAAGGAGTGGGAGTTTTTGGAAGCTTTTAGGGACTTGAGTTTGGTGTGTGAGGTGACGTCTGATAGCGTGAGGCTTGGAATGCTAAAGGTTACTAATGATTTTCTGATGACGGTTAGTGAGAAACAGAAGCTGGATGTGAAATTTGTGGATTTGATGTTGGTGGGAGAAAAATATGCGAATAGTGATTTTAAAGTGGATATTAATGGTGTTTTGAGATTCCGAGGTAGAATTTGTATTCCGGATGATGCGGGGTTGAAAAGGATGATTTTGGAGGAAGGACACCGGAGTAATTTGAGTATACATCCGGGAGCTAATAAAATGTACCAAGATTTGAAGAAGATTTTCTGGTGGTCTGGATTGAAAAGAGATGTGGCTCAGTTTGTTTATGCATGTTTGACTTGTCAGAAATCAAAGGTAGAATATCTGAGGCCTAGTGGTTTGTTGCAACCGTTGGATATTCCTGATTGGAAGTGGGACATCATCTCCATGGATTTTGTGACAGGGTTGTCGAATACACAGCGAGGGCATAATGCTATTTGGGTTGTTGTTGATAGGCTGACTAAATCGGCTCATTTCATTCCGATTGACATCAGTTTTACTTTGGAGAGGTTGGCTGAGATTTACATCAGTGTGATTGTGAAGTTGCATGGGGTTCCGTTGGGCATTGTTTTGGATCGAGATCCGAGGTTTACCTTGAGATTTTGGGAAAGTTTACAGAAGGTGTTGGGTTCTAAATTGAGATTGAGTTCGGCTTATCATCCGTAGACGGATGGTCAGACAGAGAGAACGATTCAGCCGTTGGAAGATTTGTTGAGGGCTTGTGTTCTTGAACAAGGTGGTGCGTGGGATAGTTATCTTGCATTGATTGAATTCACGTATAATAACAGTTTCCATTCGAGTATTGGAATGACACCATTTGAAGCACTGTGTGGACGAAGAAGTCGAACACCGTTGTGTTGGCACGAATCTGGAGAGAGTTCGGTGGTTGGGCCAGAGTTGGTGCAACAAACTACGGAAAAAGTGCAGCTTATTCGTGAGAAAATGAAGGCTTCTCAGAGTAGGCAAAAGAGTTATCATGATCAGAGGAGGAAAGATCTTGAGTTCCAAGAGGGCGATCATGTATTTTTGAGAGTTACGCCGGTAACGGGTGTGGGTCGTGCATTGAAGTCGAAGAAACTTACTTCTCGGTTTATTGGTCCTTACCAGATATCCGCGATAGTGGGTGCTGTGGCTTATAGGGTAGCGTTGCTGCCGAGTCTATCGAATTTGCATGATGTGTTCCATGTTTCACAACTTCGGAAGTATGTTCCGGATCCGTCGCATGTGATTCCGATGGATGAAGTTGAGGTAAGGGAGGACCTTACGGTTGAGGCATTACCCGTTAGGATTTTGGATCACGAGGTGAAGCGGTTAAGGGGCAAGGATATTGCACTTGTGAAAGTGGCATGAGGAGGCGCTGCTGAGGGCAATTTTACTTGGGAGTTAGAGAGTTGGATGCGGGAGTCGTATCTAGAGTTGTTCGTCTCAGGTATATTTTCGAGGACGAAAATTTCTAAGTGGGGGAGAGTTGTAACGCCCCAGTTTTGGTTATTTTTATTTAATCGAGTCGTTTTGATAATTTTATTATTATATTATTTTATTTCTGACTTTTATTTGAAAATATGTTATTTTTCATCGTGATTATGTTTTATCGCGTTTTGGGAACGTTTGTGAGATATTTGAGTGTGGGGGTATTTTGGTCATTTCACTTTAATTTTTCCTAAGTTAGAAACATAAATAGAAAGAAAAGAGAGAAAATAGAAAGGAAAGAAAAAGATGAGAAGAAAAAGAGGAAGAAAGAAAGGAGAAAGAAAAGGAGATAGAGAGAAAACTTGGAAATCTAGGAATCGATCAACCGACTTTTCTACACGCGATTTAATCGGGTAAGGGTGTGAAACTCGATTATCTTATCATTGTGTATGATTATGTATGTTTGTGTGGAAGTTTTATTTGTTTTTAGAGATAGGCCGAAATGTGAGAAATGATAGAAATCGATGTTTTCGCGGTTGGAAATCTGTGTAAATGCGGTAGAATACTTGTTACCATGATTAGTTTATGTTCTGATTTCATTGTTTTGGTTTGGGTGAGTTTTTGGGTGAAAAATATGATTTTTGGCCTTCAAAACAGCGCTGCAGAATTCTAGGTTTTCCTTGGTTCGCCTAGCGAACCTGGGGCGAAGCAGTAGCGAATGAATTTTCGCGGGTTCGCCTAGCGAGCTAGTTAGCGAAGGTCAGCGAAGGTTCGCTACGTTGTTCGCCTAGCGAACTTTGTATCTTTTGGGTTCTGGTGGTTGCTGCCTTGGTTCGCCAAGGGGTTTGCCTAGCAAACTTTGTGTCTGTTTTTATCTGATAGTGGGTTCGCAGGACATTCGCCTAGCGAAGGTGGTAGCGAATGCTCGCTAGAGGGTTCGCCTAGCGAACATGGCTGTTTGTGCAATTTTGTTTTCTTCATAACTTTTGATCCGTAAGTCGGATTGGGGCGCAGTTGGGTGCGTTAGAAAGCTTTTGAGTTGTTCTTGCTTATTAAATTAATTTTGAGATAGTTGTCCGATTTAATTATGTCGGGAATTTGGAATGTGTGGTTTGTTGACTTTTACCGTTTTAATGATGTGCATTTGACGTGTTATTATGCAACATGCTTGTGATATGAATTGTATGACTTATGTGCTGTTGTGAAATGAAGATGCACGTGATATATGTTGTGATGATGAATTGTGGCCTAAGGGCAAGAAAATGTAATGTGTGGTATTTGTTGATATATGCATGATTATGGAATGTGTATATGTGTGCATTTGAATGTCATGAGTCATTGTATGCTGAGCATCATGATGTGCATTCTTGTGATGTTGTGTACCCTAGTGGGTGTGAGCGACGAATCGATTCCAGAGGGAATCCGCTATAACATCGTGTGCCTTATACAAAGAGGTGTGAGCGATGATTATAGACGATCGTGTGCCTTATATTAAGAGGTGTGAGCGATCGGGTCATGTGCCTTATACAAAGAGGTGTGAGCGATCCATAAACGTCGTGTGCCTTATACAAAGAGGTGTGAGCAACGGGGAACATCGTATGCCCAACGGGGAGTTACATTAAGTAACAAGCGATGGTTCCAATAGTTCCTGAGTGAACTGGTGTTGAGAATTGATGGAAGTCGGTACCGCATGTGCATATGCATAGAGTCGTTGTGTCGGTCTCTTGCATTTGCATAACTCATGAATGGTTTGATTATGTGTGGAATTGTGGATGAAAGTGATGAGTTGATATATGAATACACGTGTGGGTGATAATTGAATTGTGTACGAGTGATATGTTTTTGTGACCGATATGTGAGAAAATTCATTGTGTTGGTTTGTACTTGATTTATGGCATATTGTGTGGTGAG
The DNA here is from genome assembly GCA_022829125.1 of Lathyrus tuberosus. Lineage (NCBI taxonomy): Eukaryota > Viridiplantae > Streptophyta > Magnoliopsida > Fabales > Fabaceae > Lathyrus > Lathyrus tuberosus. The sequence continues at coordinate 8,631,948 of JALAZF010000201.1, read as the reverse complement.
AATATTATGTTTGCGTAATTGTGTGTTATTATATGATTATATGCAATTGTATTATGATTGTGTTTCTCACCCTTTTGCTGTTTTATAATGCTCTATGAGGCATTACAGATTAGATTGCTGGAGGTCTTTTTGTGAAGCTTAGGTCTTCATTCTTTTGTCGGTCGGCTCTGATATGTGACACCGGGTAGTCGGGGTGATCGAGTGTGATTATTTGTATTATGTATACACATGTTTTGGATTGTACTTGTGTGACTTTGTATATGACAGATACACTTTGTATGGTATATATATATATATATATATATATATATATATGAGATTTCAATACAGATTTTCCGCTTTTATCCTGTATCTGAATTGTAGGTAGTAGGAACCAAGTTCCTCTGTTAATTGCTACCTGATTGTTGCATATCTTTATGGGCTGGTTTATGTGTATTTTGCTTCAAATTGATGTGACCCCTCGGTCTATGCCGTGAATGTTTTAAATATACTCTGATGAAATTTTGAATTTTTGTTACCGCTTTATTAATTGGGGGTATAGATTGGGGGTGTTACATATGACATAGGAGCGAATGCGTCTCAAGATCGCCCCCAAACGGGACGTATGCTAAACACTCTAGAAGAAGTAAGGAGAGACTCCCCACTCATCATTTCCCATATACTTAAGGCTTGTGGCGCACAAAACTCATCATATTTATTATGTATTTTGATTTTTGTTTTGAGAAGAGAAAGAAGACTCAAAGGGCAAAAGAAAATCTAGGGGAAACTCACCTAGATATTGTCATACAATTAGCCCTATAGTTAAGGATGAGAAGGGAAGTCTACCTAATGTTATCGTACAGATGATGGACCTAAAGTCGAGGTTCAAAGGGACTACCCTAATATTGTCATACAAAGGATTGAGAGCCTAATGTCTATCCTACTTTGAACCTAATAAAAAATTAAGTTCAAATTAGGAGCTCTAAGTGGCATGTGATCAATCACAACAACAAAAGTGAATTCCAAACCTAAAAGAAAAGAGATGAAGAGAAGGAAGATGTTATAGCAACATAAATAAGAAGTCATAATTCATCAAAGGAAGAGATCGAAGAAAGTCAAAGAACCTAAATATTGTCAAGCAAGCAATGCATACATATCAACAATTAAGCTTCAACACATAGCAAACCAAGTCAAGTAAGATAAAAAAAGATGAGAAACAAGTTAGGGTAGTAACAACAACAAACCATGTTTAACTCATATGAATGACTAAAATAAGAGCAAAAGCATACAGGACATGCACCACATTAACACCCAAACAATTGTCCACACATAACTCATGCAAAACACACTTCAAAAGGACAAACATGTGAAGTTAGGGTAAGAATTCAAGTAGAGGCAATAACATGATCATGAATATCACTCCAAAAATCAACTCATGAATTGCAAGAGGAAACAACAAAGAATAAGTTCAAGGCATGCATCAAACTAGTCAAACATATACCATGATTATCCTCAAAGAAAATGATGTGTTCAAGTAAAGCACAAAGCACAAATGGTCAAGTAATGCATACCATAACATCAAGGTTCGAAGCATACTTAAATGATCCACATCAAATTCATTTCCATGATATCACACAAGTTCAATAAATATCATGCTCAAAAAGCTAGACAGACACCATTCAAATCACCCATAAAAAGAACAAAGTGATCATGTGAAGAGAAAAGTGAGAAGTGATCACACAATGGAAATCAAAACATGAAAATAAAATTCGCAAACATGTCATTTTAAGCATACAAGAATCCATAATAATCCACTAAGGTCACATAAGAAAGCATCTTAAAAGACTAGGTAGAACAACAAAAGAACAAGCTCAAAACATCATCAACTTAGGAATTCAACCAAAAATAGAAAAATAACCAAATGATAATGAATCAAAATCCATAATCAAGTAAAGATAGTGTATAATCATAATCCATAATCATCTCAAACCTCATTCAAACACAAGTTGACAAAATGATTTGAAACTAGGTCAAGCACCATGCATATTCAATCCAAAAACAAATCATACTTAGGCATCAATCAAAAATAGAAAAATGATCTAATAAATTCCAACAAAAGGCTCTACCTCATGCTATATCCCTCAAGAAAAAATGTGCCAAGAATCATAATAAAGTTTGCATAAACGCACCATCAAATCAAACCAAAGATTAAAAGCAATCCACTAATCGAGCATACATGGAGGACCATTATAAACCAAATGAAAATAATAAAAAAAATTGACCATCTAAGAACCAAAATAACATTCAAACATCCATCATTTAAGTGTCCAAACATGCTAAAAATATAAGTTAAGAAGGCACATCAAGGTGATCAAACATCAAACCCTAACACAAGGGCAAACATGGAAACCAATTAACAAATTAAATCAAAATAAAATATGAAATTTAATTAAAAAATACAATAAAATCATGAAAATTATCTCCACATGTCAAACAATCAGAAATATATTTTTTTAATTTTTTATAATATTTTTATGCATTAAAAATAAAATGAAATGAAAAGAGTATCAAAAATAAAGAAATAAAAAGAACTACAAAGGGTGGGGGTGAAAAAGCAAAACAGAAATGAACTAGCAAATAGTTACATGCATTTGGGACCAGTAGTTAGGGGTGTGCGTATCAAAATCAACAATGCCCAAACCAAAATTAAAAAAAAAAATCAGCAACCGAGTGAAACGCACTGTTTCACTTAAACCTGTTATTAGCCACCTCACAAGGTTTAACACCATGCACACAGGTCAAATGCCACGCCATCAAAACACATCGGCAAACACATAGGACGCTGGAACCTTATTCTGGTCATCTTCTCCGGCTAGACTTGCCGGAGTTTTCTGTAAACTTAACCAAACACGATGAAAGCGTACATCAAAATGAAGAGCAAGTCATGAGGATCAATAATATACCATTTGTTTTCATTTTAGAAGGCTTAAACAAGGTGAAAATCCAGTACAAAAATTTCATACACATTCTGAAATCCAAACAAATCAACACAATAGTGCAACAAACATGATATACCATTACATTAGGTATCAAATCCATTAATAATAAGCCAAAAACACGCAAGAAATGGAAGAAATAGATGGAGGAAATCTTACTCAACGGAGTCAGTCCATTGCTTCTTCAATGCTTGTAAAAGCTTCCGAAAATTCTTCTAAATGCTTTAGTAACCTCCAAGAAGTGTAGAGTGAGTGAGAGAGAGGGAGAGAGAAAGAGAGAGCATATATAGAGTGAGTGACACGTGAGAGGATTGTTTATAGTTTGTTATGCAAGTTTTGAAATTTTGAAAAGTGAAATGAGGTAGGCATGGGTTATTTGCTCCACATGGGGTGATTCTTGTGTATTGAGAGAATGGGAACCAGAGCAGAATGAAGCATGAAAATAATGAGTGAGAATGACACGTGAAAGCTCAATTGGTGAGGCAAGGTTTTCAACTTTTTTAATCTTTCTCATTTTGGCAAAATTTAACATGAGGGTGAATGATATACATAACTTGGTTTAGGAATATTTGGTAATGCTTTGATATCATATGCACGTACACTTGATGACTAATAGCTATGCTGCATGTTCACATAGCCTCATTTGAATGACCATAACTTGATGAATAAGAAACCACTTGATGAGAAATTGGGATCCAAATGAAGTAGGAAGAAAGAGGAACAAGTTACATGTGGGAATCATCTTGAAACCATGCTTGGAAACATGTGGAAAATTGACTTGGAGAAGTGTCCACAAAAATGACCAACTTGCATGAAAAGATTCTAAGTTACAAAACATTTTTACAACTTGATGACATAGACTTTGATGCTTCATATCTTGAGCTCTAGTTACCCAAATGATGAGTTATTGGTATGCTTGGAAATCTTGAAGGAAGCTCTACAACATTGATGTTTGAGGAAAATTTAATTGGACCTGGGATCATGATGAAAAAGGCCCTTGAAGTTAGGTTCATGAAGTTGACAAACCACTTGCTAAATTTGGCATATTGAAAACCCTAACTTTGAGACACAATATCTTGAGTTCTACACATCCAATTGAAGAGTTCTTGTACTCACAAGAAAGGTTGGAGAATTAGGAACAACTTTAATGTTTGAGGGAAGATGAGATGAAGCTTGGAGCATCAATAAAATGGCACTTGAAAACATGTCCTCTAAGATGAATTTCCATACTTAGAAAAATTCTAAGTGTTGAAATCACAAACCTTGATTTTTCCCAACTTTGAACCACCATAACTCTTGATCTATGAATCTTTTGGACTTGCCTCCTTATACAAACTTGTTGTTCATGATGTCATCTTTTATTTGATATCAAGTTTTCCCCATTTGGATCAAAGATGAAAAAGTTATGGATATTGCAAAATGGCTAGAAATTAGGATTTTTCACACTTAGAAAATTTCCATTAAAACCCTAATTCACCAAGTCTCTTGATTTTATGATTCTCCTTGATTCTTCTTGATCCAAACACATAATAACACTTAGGATGACATGAAATGCGCCTATGATTGACCTCAAAATCCAATACTTTAACTTTGTGGAAGCCACAGTTGACTTTCTTAACCAAATGAATTTCCACTAACTGAGGCTCATGTGATGACTTGTGAAGATCCATAATATATGTATGAACCAATTGTGATGCAAATAGACCCAAAGGACCAAGATTTTCTCCAAGAACCAACCACAAGAAAGCTTTGGTCAAAACCCTAGATCAGGCACAAAGGATAGAAGAGTATGATCAATGCTTGTAACCCTAATTCAGATGATTATGTGAGAGGGTTGGGAATGCCTTGATGATGAAAGGACTTTGAAGCTTGATAATACCACAATATTGAATAAATTCACTTGCTTTAGCCTTGAGAAACACCTCCTCCTCCTCCCGAGGATCAACAAAGACACCTTGATCCCATGTCAAAAACCAATGCTATGTACAAATGAAAATGCAAATGAAATGAAGCATAAGCAAAAAAAATGTTAAAGAATGTGAGGGAAAATTTTAAGCTGTTACAGCTGCCCCTATTCAATCAACTTGAACCTGAAGGAATGATAGTGACGGCTTTCAAACATTCAAGGTAAAAGGAGATTGAATACAAAAAGAACCCAGAAATTTGCAAACTGTGGGGAGATAAAAGGTAATATGATAATGTGCCAGCCAAAGGTGGACTTAGGATAAAGACGCCACTCGAAAACGGACTTAAAAAGAATTCCAACAGAAGGCGGACTCACATCGAACAAGAAAGGTTTGCCAACCGAAGGCGGACTCATAACCAAAGGTAGACTTAGAAAGAATGCCGGTCGAAGACGGACTCACATCTATAGGATGCCACCTGAACATGGATTTCTAAAAGGGAATGCCGGCCGAAGGCGGACTCACATCCAAGGGTATCAACCGAAGGTGAACTTTTAAGAAGAATACTGGCCAAAGACGGACTCACTTTAACGTAAGAAAAGTTTGTGGACCGAAGGCGGACACACAACCGAAGGGTGTCATCCTAAGATAGACTTTCAAAAGGAATACGGGCTGAAGGTGGACTAACATATAATAACAAAGGTTTGCCGGTCGAAGGCGGACTCACAACCAAAGGTTACCATCAAAAGATGGATTTTCAAAAGATTATTTGTTGAAGGCGGACTCACATCCAACATAAGAAAAGTTTCCTGGGCGAAAGCGAAATCACAACCGAAGGGTTCCATCCTAAGATGGACTTTAAAAAGGAATGATGGTCGAAGGCAGACTCACATCCAACAACAAAGGTTTGCTGACCCAAGGCAGACTCACAACCGAAGGGTGCCATCCTAAGATGGACTTTTAAAAGGAATGTCGGCCAAAGGCGGACTCACATCCAACAACAAAGGTTTGTCGGCCAAAGGCGGACTCACAACCGAAGGGTGCCATCCTAAGATGGACTTTCAAAAGTAATGTTGGCCGAAGGCGGACTCACATCCAACAGCAAAGGTTTGTCGGCCGAAGGCAGACTCACAACCGAAGGGTGCCATCCTAAGATGAACTTTCAAAAGGAATGTCGGTCAAAGGCGAACTCACATCCAACAACAAAGGTTTTCCGGCCGAAGGCGGACTTACATCCAACATAAGAAAGGTTTGTCGGCCGAATACAGACTCACTACCAACAACAAAGGTTTGCCGACCGAAGGCAGACTTACATCCAACATAAGAAAGGTTTGCCAGCCGAAGACGGACTAACAACCTAAATAGAATAGAAGATGACTCCATTGGGGAGAAGAAAAGTCTGAACAGACAAGTGTGCAGGGGGAACAAAATATAATTCCCCTGGAAGAAAACACAAATAGGATGAACAAATCCAATGCTTAGGAAATAAACTAAAATAGTATATGATATTTTCGGTTGGGGAAATGTCTGGAAAATAGGGTATCAAACCTGGTTTATGCTTCAAATGCATATATTTGAATTTTTCTATGTCATAATGCTCCATATGAAATGGAAATGCTACGCATTTGGAGGACGCAATGTAAAGATGCTTATGGTATGCAAAAGGACATTCCATAGGGAGAAGTGCTGAAAAACCGGAAACATATCTGTTGGGGAAGACAAATTAAATTGCCTTCTTGATAATAACCTCTATTGAAGAAGAACCCAAAATAAACTTCCATTCTGCCAGGAAGTAAGAGTAACTGTCATCTTCTAGGGATCCATCCTAGGAATCTGATGAAGAAAAATGCAAATGATAATTGGGCTTTGAACTTCCTGGTGATATCACCCACTGCCAATTTATCTGCTGAGGAAATCATAACTAAACTCTGCTTGGGGAGAAAAGTCAATGATACTAAACCTACTAGGGAACATCGTTGAACTTACCTTTCTGTTGGGGAATTGTCCTCTTCCTTACCTTGTTGGGGGTAAAGGGAACACCGTTGTTGGAAACATGCTCGGGATTCATAAATAAACCACCAATATCTTGTCTGGGGTAGTCAAATTCTGAACACTCGCTGGGGAAGAATAAACAAAACCCAAACCTGGCTGGGGAGAGCACGCTTCTGAATCTAGCTGGGGAGAATAATCAGGAATCTCACAGTACTCTGTTGAGGATGGCAAAACTTTAATAATCTCTACCGGGGAGAGCAACTCTACTAGGGAGAGAGAGAGATCATGCCATCCTGCAAACACATAACAAACAAAAGAATGTTCTATATGCGACATGGCAACCTCAGTTACCACCCAAGACACTCATCATTCAAGCAATTTCAATTGTTTTTTAACATGCTATGCAAAGCTTCAATGTCTTCACATGCAATGTTTATCAAAATATCGGACATTTTTGCAATCAAAATAGTAAAAGTAAAAACAAAAACAGATAGTTTTTGAGTGAAATGAAATTTTATTGATAGAATTGGTCTGTAAATGGGCATTCACAATTTGGAAGCAATTTCTAGAAAGAGGTAATTGCACAAAAGTAAAGAAAAAATACACATGTCAGCAATGTGGAAACAGACTTCCATCAGGTTCTGTTTCAGCTATGACTCGTATGTCTCCGACGCTCTCAAATGCTTAGCCTTCTGAAAAGACTTACTGGACTAATTCCTATTCTTTGAAATTCCCATGTGTTGCGGTGAAAATCGGATAACAAGCTATTAATTAACTTGCATCATATTTCTTTTACAACCGACTTTGATTTATCCAAAGGAAAGGTTCAAGATCGTTAGAAAAACCTAAAGGGGGGAGATCTAAGGTTTGGGGGTTGGTTACGCCTAGGGAAGGTATTAGCACCCTAAACGTCCGTAGTACTCTACGGGAGCCTCTTGTTCTAATGTTATCTTATGTTTGCTAAAGGTTTTATGCTAAAGGTTTGAAACCCTAGGGGTTAGTATCTAAGTATACTCGATAAAGCATCGCACTTTACGCCTACGTATCCTCGGGAATAGAATCAGAGTATGCGTAGTTCTACTTCTACTGAATGATTGACTATGGTCAACATTCAGAGGGGAAATTAGTACAAGCTCATTGTAGAGTTTAAGAACTCTCTAAATCTAGTTGTAATGGTCCTATGTTATGTTTTAGTCAGTAGGGGAAAATGATAAATTCATTAGGATGAATATCACTAAGAGTTTAAGAACTCTTCCTAAAGCTAGTTGCAATTTCTATGGCTCTGATGAGGCCAAGAAATAAAGTTTCTCCTAAGAGGTTACTTAGGTTAAGTTGGGGGCTATGACTTTAAGAGTCAACAATAATCACCTTCCTTTGGAATAGGGGGGAAAACAGTTTAAGATGACAATAAAAGGCATGATAAAAGCATAATATGAGGAGATAAAAGCAACATAAGCATGAGGATGGCAATATGTTTCATGATAAAGTATGGATAAGATGAACATGATTATTATAAAGACATGTCAATATGTTTTAATCTTAAGGAAGACAAACATAGAGAATGATATTAATCAAGGTTGACAATTAAGGAAAAATAACATTCATACCAAAGTTAAATTCAAGATAAATCAAGCATGGATGGTAGTTCAAGATTTAAACAAGTATTAGTGAAATAACACCCATAAGATCAATGATGTTCATAAAGAAATGTTAACAATTAACAACACCATTAAAATTAACAATACAATTATGATACACCTTAAAATTAAGGGTTAACAATTAACAACACAATTAGAATACAAGATGATAATTAAAGTTATGACACAAGTTAATTAACAATTATCAAATAAAATATGACATAGTGACTAACAATTAGCAATTACTTCACATATTAATTAATGATAAACAAATAAATAGTTAAGTAATAAATTATAAAAATTAAATAACTATTTTGGAGTTTTTGAAATAAGAAAATATTTTAAATAAAATAAATAAAATAAAAGCTTAGATTAACAAAGGTTGGAAATAGTGTGAAAACTTTGAATTAAATAAACACGCAGGGGGGGGGGGTGCAGAAGGTGAAATTGGCTTAGTTTTAAAAATAAAGGAAATGAAATGGGCCAGAAAACAGGGGGTGCTGGTATCAAAAGGCGCAAGGCCCAGGTTGGAAAAGAAGTGAAATCAGGTGAAAGTAGAAAGAAAAAGCAAAAGGGTTTATCCAAGGATCGAACCCAGGCATGGCAAGTGAAAGGCGAGATATGTGCATGTGTGTGACCGTTGGGACAACGTGTTTCATCCAGTTACAACATGCTTCCATAAATACATAAGCCACAACAAGACATGGAAAATAATGAAAAACACGCATACATGCAGAACGTGCAGTGTGTTATGTGATATCAATTGGACATGGTATATTAATGCACTATAAGACAAAAACAAAACCAACCAATCAGGATTACGCATGGTGAATGAAAACATGCAGAAACGTATAACATCATCGTGTTTCCATCTTAGAACCTCAAAACAAGTATTCAACTTCAATCCATCCTAAATCATCCAAATCTCAACCAAACAACATGAAATAGAATACCAATATGAAGCACTCTCCATGTAGAGCATGATGCAGCCATTATCTAAACAAACTAGTGATTATGTCATGAAGAAAAATCAGAGGAAACTCAAGGTTCCAAACTGAATTCAGTTTTTAAAAAAAAGCACTTCTGTTTTCAAATCAGAACCACATACATGTTTCAAACTTGATTCATAAACCTGTATCATACTAAACTTAACTTACTGAACTTCCATCAACATGAACAAATTTCAAAAGGTGAAACTCAATGGAATTAGAAACGAACCATGTAGCCAGCATGCTATCAAGTTATCAATCAAACAACACTCAAAGTATTATAGACATGGCAGATGTATAAAGACAGACAAGGGAACATAAGAATAAACTTCATCAATATATTCTAGCATCATACAACAATACAAGCATTCTTCATCAATCAAAATTCCATCACAATTCACCAGCAGCTTATAGAAATAACATATAAACATACCAAAAGAGTTTTACCAACATGACTGAATTGGTGTGTGAGTAAGACATGGTGAGTAGAAAACAAAAGCAATCATCATTCAAAATGCAATCATGAACTGTGAATGAACCACACCAGAATCATCATTCAAACAAAATCTAAAGTTAAGGCAGTTAGGGATAGCATCACATAGGTTGACATGCATCCAAGTCAATCATATAATGCAATGGACAGTCACTTCATTTCTAAACTCAACCTATAAAAACAAACCCTAGCAGTGCTATCATAGAAGCCAACACACATCATGCATTGTAAAAAAACATATTTGGTGTTTCAAGATAGGGTTACAAACATGTGTACACGAGTATTATCCTCAACAGATCCAACACAAATTAACCACACTCAATGATGCATAAGAACAACACATCATTACAAAATATTAACATCTATCAAACAAATTCAAAAGGACCAATATCTTGGTGTTCAAAGCCAAGACCAAAACAGCCTCTAACATGGATTCATGGTGGTATTCACGATATCATTTCAAAGTAAAATGGAAACAGCATATGAACATTTGTAACATTAACATCTTAGAGCACACAAATTTATAAATAACCAAACAAACCAGCATGCTTCCAATACAAAACTCACACATGATAATAATATTTAAACCACTAGGGCAACCATGGATAAGTTAGAGTTTTCTCAAAACAAACTTAACATGAGGTTCATAATAACACAACATACTATTAAAACAGCATAGTAATTATTGACTAAAGCATATTCATCCTAACACACGAATAAGCATGGTAAGCATGATAGATAGAGGTTTGGGAAACTTACCTAATATCCAAGCAATTTGCAAAAGCTTCTTTTCCCTCCCAGCTAGCTCTCGTGTACTCTTTCAGAAAACAAGTTCAGAGTGTTTTTGTGTTTGTTGTTGGTGAAAAATGAAGAGGAGAAAGGGTCCTTTTATAAGGAGCTCAGCTGGTCCATGGGTGTGAATATCCAATGTGCCAAGAGTTTGTCTTGGAGAGGAAAATCGTGGAAAGGATTTGGAGTGGCTGTTCTGATCATAATACCATGGAGCCACGTGAAGTTCCTTTTTGATGCCACTAGGTCAGAAAGTGTAGGGTATTTTGCTTTGTATCTAGTGGGTTAAGGATGTACACGAGGGAATGGTTTGGTTTGCTTGCAAATATTAACATGAGAGTACAAAACCAAACATATGGCAGCGTGCTTTAGGGGTAAAGTTGAGTTGGAAAGGATGTGTTAAGTCTGCAGAGTGTACTTCGAGAGAGAGGAAAAAATTCAAATTCAAAATTGATGTGTTCTTGGTGCAAAAATCATTTTCGTATGGCCATATTCCTTGCATGATATCTCCCAATTGTGTGATCCAAATTTCATGCTCTTGGGTGCTATGGAAAGCCCTTGCATAATACTACAATGTTGATGTTAGAAAGTAGTTGAAATGATGCCTTGAATTGGTAGAAAAATGTCTTACAAGTCGTGTCCTCCAAACTGCCAAAAAGAACCTAGAAAGTTTCTAAGTTATAGAAATTTGACAATTTCAAGTGCCCTTCTTCGACAATCCATAACTTGAGAATGGTTTATCCCATTGAGATGTTCCACATATGGTTGGAAAGCTCTCATCATGCTCTACAACTTTCATTTGGGACCCAAGTCTTGAATCCAAATGGAAATGGGTGAAAAGTGGTACCAAAGTTGAGAAAAAGAGTGATGAAAGGTGCTGAAAAATTTTCTAAGTGTTGGTCAAAATATCTTGCAAGCTTCATAACTCAAAAACCAAGCATTTTTGGACAAAAAGTCATATGGAACAAATTGAAGATCTTGGAAAGATATTTCCAATGAGTGTTGAGTCACTCCAATTGGGTGTGTGGTTTAGGAGTTATGGCCATTTCAAATTATGCTATTAGGGGAAAAATCACACAAATGACATCTTTCTTGGACAAAACCCTACTTCTCTTGCAAGAAACCTCATGAAACTTGATGTGGATACTTTGTATACCTCATGAGACATTATATGATGATTAGAACCAATAATACTTCATTTGAACCAAAATTCCAAAAGATTAGGGTTTCAGTCAAACCCTAATTTTGACTGTGAATGCACTGAGGTCAATTCTTGTAACCTTGCTTCTTCCTTCTCATCTAAAGGTCTTAGGAGACTCTTGAGGATGTTGATAAACCAATAGGATCAAGAATTAAGGTTTGGGAATCCATCTTGATGAAGATCAAAGCCATTTACTGATAAGTGTCACAGAAACCCTAGTTTGGAGGCACAGTGAGACTGAGGCTCAAACTTCTCTTGTTGAGGACCCATAGACCTTAGATTCTTGTTGAATGATGTCTCTTGGATGTAGAGGACCTCATATCGTAAGTGAACCACACAAATCTTGACTTGATAGAGCCAAATACTCAGTGACTTCTTCAGAACAAAACCCTAATTCCAAAGTCCTTGTATTGGAGGTCTTTTGTTGACTTGACTTGCTTCAAACAACTTGTGGAGCTTCATGGTGATATGTAAACCTAATTTGAACACAAAGAAACAAACTACAAGATACGGGTTAGTTCAAACAATGCAGAGATGCTCCTAAGATGTACAAAAGCTGGATGACATCTAAGGGTAAAAATTTAGGGTACAACAGTTGCCCCTATTTAAATAGCTTTACCAGATGGCACGAGGAACGGAGATTCCAGAGGCATCAAGGTGAAAATTATTTAAATATAGCGAACCAAAAAATTTTCCCTTAGATGGAATGCAAATGCTAAGGACACGCTACAGACATGCAAATGCTGACATGCCATGAACTTATAAAATGATGATATGATGCTAGGAGAATGCAAAAGATGCAGACAGACCGGACACCAAGGACAACAGGAAGCAAACACACAAGAAAGGCTTCGCCGGGGAAAGACGAAAGCTAGTATCCACAAGAAAAAAACTCACTGGGGATATAGGCCAACCAACAAAGGAGACTCACTGGGGAGACTCCAAAGAAACACTGGGGAAAAACCAAAAGACAATCTCCACTGGGGAAAGATCCAGGGAGATAGACTACACAGGGGACAAAACAAACCCACGCTCTTCCTGGGCACGAAACCAGAAAGAAAAACATGATCACTAGGGATCAGTCCAAAGGAGACAAGCAACCAACCAAAGACTTCCTGGGGACTCAAACGGAAGAGTTCAAAATGGGATCTTCAAGAAAAGCCAGGAACACAGATACAAACCCTGCGCATTAGATAGGAGTCTTAAGGTTGAAGAAATTTGTTCCAAGAAACTTAGCTTAAAGCAATTTCAAAAAAGAAACAAGATAAAGGGTTCAATGTCCGACACGATTCGAACAAGAACAATTTTAAAATGAAAGACTGTGCTTGACATGATTCCAAAAAAAGTCCAAATTCAAGTTCGACACGATTCGAACAAGAATGGTTTTAAAACAGGGGTCAGTGTCCGACACGATTCGAACAAAGACTCTGTTCAGGTTTGACACGATTCAAACAAGAACAGAAAAGACAGTGGTTGACGCGATTCAAACAAAGTCCAAGTTCAAGTTTGACACGATTCAAACGAGAACAGAAAATACAGTGCTTGACATGATTCAAACAAAGTCCTAGTTCAAGTTTGACACGATTCAAACGAGAATAGAAAAGACAGTGCTTGACACAATTCAAATAAAGTCCAAGTTCAAGTTTGACATGATTCAAACGAGAACACACAAGACAATGCTTGACACGATTCAAACAAAGTCCAAGTTCAAGTTTGACACAATTCAAACAAGAACACACAAGACAATGCTTGACATGATTCAAACAAAGTCCAAGTTCAAGTTTGACACGATTCAAACGAGAACACATAAGACAATGCTTGACACGATTCAAACAAAGTCCAAGTTCAAGTTTGACACGATTCAAACGAGAACACCCAAGACAATGCTTGACACGATTCAAACAAAGTCCAAGTTCAAGTTTGACACGATTCAAATGAGAACAGAAAAGACAATGCTTGACACGATTGAAACAAAGTCCAAGTTCAAGTTTGACGCGAATCAAAAAAGAACAGTTCTAAAACTCCTTTAAAGTTAAACTTCTTGGGGAACAGAAAAAGATTTTAAAGATTCAAATCTGGCGCGCAAAGGTTAAGACCGAATAAGCACGACACAAAGCAAACCGGGAATGTCTTTACTTCATTGGGGAAATAAAGACATGCACAACAAAGGACCACAAGCAAAGCAAAGCACAAAGAAGCGAAGATGCTAGGGGATGGTGCATATGCTTAGCTATATGCTAGAAACGACGTGAACGACGCCAAATGGAAAAGAAGAAAGGATAACACAAGCCAACACCCTGAAACCCAAACATCAAGGATAACCAGGACAATCTTCTTTTCACTGAAGATGGCAGATCCATGCCAACAATGCAGCACTGCTAACTCTTCTTGTACAAATTTGATTCCAAAAAACAACTTGATTCCAGAGTAAAACTTAGTTTATCTTTGTGTTTTGTTAGAACTTCCGCTTCCAAGAATCAGATGAAAATTACGAAGTTATTGTATTCAAAGACCAATAACAATTCCAGTGGCTAAGAATTCTGTCGTCTAACAACTGACTTCTCTGGGGACTCCTGTATAAAGAGTTGGGGTTTAAATGGGAACATGGTTAATGAGTCAAGAATAGACTCTGGTACTCACATAAGAGTTGGTTGAGATAACACATAATCTGCTTCATGAAGAAAAACCGGTAGGAGCCAGAAAGGTAACCTCATTGGAGATAGAACCAAGAAATGGGCTTCAATAAATGTAACTAGAATGATTGATCATCAAGGCTAAACGCAATTAGATGACATTCTAGAAAGGATCCGCAATGAAGGTTGAACCGAAAAACGGTCTTCACTGGGAAAAAAATATCCAAAGTGATGGAACAACAGGTTCAAGTATGACCGGTTAGCGCGTTGGAAAAAGAAGAACCTTATTGGAGATTGAACCAAGAAATGGGCCCCAATAAAGTATCTAGGATGATTGATCATTAAGTCAAAACATTACTAAATGACATCCTAGAAACACCTCTAAAGTGATGGAACAACAGGTTCAAGTATGACCGGTTGGCTCTTTAGAAGTAACCTCTAAAGTGATGGAATAACAGATTCAAGTATGACCGGTTGGCGCTTTAGAAGTAACCTTGTTGGAGATAGAACCAAGAAATGGGCTCCAACAAAGTATCTGGAATGATTGACCATCAAGGCTAAACGCGACTAGATGACATTCTAGATAAGATCCGCAATGAAGGTTGAACCGAAAAACGGTCTTCACTGGAAAAGACATCCAAAGTGATGGAACAACAGGTTCAAGCATGACCGGTTGGAACTTTGGAAAAAGAAAACTTATTGGAGATAGAACCAAGAAATGGGCCCCAATAAAGGTATAGAATTTGATAGGTTAGCACCGGGTTGCATTACTGAAGATGAGACTAACTGGGGAATACCCATTATGGTTGCAAAAGACTGAATAGTACCAGAGATAAATAAGTTGCTTATAAGAGATTGCCAAGCTTCTTCAAGAGATTGCTGCTTCAAAGATATGTTGATAATGTTGGAGAAATAATTATGTCTTCAGTGAGGATCTGAGATTTCTTCCTGCGAGACACAGTGCAAAATAAATACACGTTCAAATATAGGTTTAAAAACCACATCTGCCAGGGACCAAAGTTCAATCTAGGAACAAGCTAGAAAGAAACGGTCAAACAAGACTCCAATTGAGGAATGAACTCAAATGGGAACTTATCTTATCCACATGTGGAAAAGATAACTGAACCAACCATCATCCACGAGAATCAAACTCTGTGGGGAATTCAGAAAAGATGGGCACTTTATGCCTAGGGCTGACTTTCTATTGGAGAGAATAGGCAAACCCAGTCACTTGGGGAGATAAACGCCAAAGTGAACAACACAGGTAAACACCAGAAACATGGCGCAAAAATTATAATATGCTATGCATATGAGTGCTTATGCCATGCTTATGCTGACAAAACAGACAAGAAGCGAAACCGGAGATGAACTAAACATCTCGACAAGGATACCCAGCCAAACTCAAAGGGCTGGACTAATATTAGTGATGAAGAAGAATCAACAACTTCATTGGTGAAAATAGTATTCCACTTGAGGTATAAAATCATGAGTATTGCCATCATGAGGTGGATTTCTTTGTTGGTGGAAGATCCATGGAGATTGGGCAAGCTCCACCGAAGTAACAATTTACTGGGAAGCTGGCAAAAGATATCACAAGAGCAGAGTAATCCTGCATTCTGACTTGTATGATGACCATCATCAAATCTTATCTGCCCCAGGCTATATGATAACAAGAGGATTTTATAGAAGAATTAGCATACACGGTGCTCCAATATCTTCAAACTCTTGGAGAGATCTCGCCGTAATTGCCCCAAATTAACTACATTCAAGGTCCTTGATCTAGCTTCAGACTGGTTGTTTGACGATTTGGGAAGATATGCCCCATACTGATTGGCCTTTTAGAGATTTACCGAATCTCGACTTAACTGCCTCTGATTAACTGGTTTGTGAGAGAGAGTCATCAAAAGGATTTCACAGAAGAATTGACGCACCAGTTGCTTCAATGTCTTCAAACTTTTGAAAATAAATGAACCTAGACATGATTGCCCCAATTCGATTATATTCATGATACTCAAACTATAGTAGAAATGACTGGGGAACAAAACTTGCCCCTGCTGATTGGTCATTGGAGTCCACAATTGTCATAAGATGACCTGGAGGAGACTTGTTCCAATATTCTGAACTTGAAGAATTCTGCCCCTGATTTGTC
Organism: Lathyrus tuberosus; assembly: GCA_022829125.1. Taxonomy (NCBI): domain Eukaryota; kingdom Viridiplantae; phylum Streptophyta; class Magnoliopsida; order Fabales; family Fabaceae; genus Lathyrus; species Lathyrus tuberosus. Next base: position 8,615,186 of record JALAZF010000201.1, on the reverse strand, counting down.
AACTCTTGGGATAATAGATTGGCAAACCTCACACTTGGTTGCCCCTGACCGAGTCAATTTCCTTCATCAAGTTCAAATCCTTGATTGACCGCTTTTGTTGGGATTCCTTGATATTGAATTGTTTTTGCGAACAAGCATCGTTCATCAAAAAATTGGCAAAATTTTAATGCAAAGTTTAAAAACAAAGCTTTGATAAAAAACGCACAGTGACATGATTAAATAGTCAAAAACAAAGGTGGGTCTAGTCATTAAGGAAGTGACCAACACACGCGAGCAACAAAGATTATTAGGAGTCAGGTTACTCAACCTTACTGTAGTATGCTTTTCAAAACAACCTTACCTCAATTAGGTCTTTTAGGGGTTGTAATGTGGTATGGTTCATGGTTTATGAAACAAAAGATAAAGGTTCAAATCCTACGCTCAGTTAACTCAAGATATACGTTCAACTCTCCAAAAGTAGGAAGTCACTTGATTTGAAAGCTGACTGGCGCTTTATATCAAGCGCTCGTGTTTGAATGCATAACCGAGTTAAGCTAAGAACTACCCTGCCCCAAGGTTGAGGTTATGATTTTTATGGGTGTAAGGAAAGAAAACTCCTACTTCTAGGCTCGAAGGGGTTAACAAGGGATGAATTGAAACAATGCCTTACATCCTCGGCGAGGTTAATTTGAAGGCATACCACAACAATTATGAACATGAGGTTTTCATCATCCTCCCTAATCTTTGCTTAAACAAACAGTTGAATAAAGGGAGTGAAACAAGGTAAATATTTTTTGGAAATAACAGTAAATGAGCGAAACGAAATGGATTTAACTTAAAAGATGAACAAACATTTCATTAACCTTGCCGATTTAAAAGTACAACAAAGCTTATAAGCAAATACAAATTCAAAGTTGCTGAAACATCCAAAAGAATGCCAGCTTTAGGGAATCAAATACAACAAATCAAAGAGGAGTTCAATCATAGACCCCTAATCCCTCTTTGTCCTGATACATCCTCCACAACATTACTCATCTCATGAGCGGGTAAGGATTTATTCTTGATGATAGGCTGGGAGCCGTCGAAAGACAAAATGTTTCTCTCCACTAAGTCCGTCACAATATGCTTCAAAGCAAAGAAACCTTCTAAATTATGGCCTGGTGCATCTTCATGGAATGCACAATGAGCGTTGGGATTGTAAGAAGGTGGAAGCGAATCAGGAGGTGGGCCTAATGACCTTGTAGTTATTAATCCTTGTTGTACCAAAACAGGATACAATGCCGTGTATGTCATAGGAATGGGAGGAATCTGAGGCCTTCCACCCTTTCTTTTTCCTGGAATATTCTGATGAGAAACTTGAGTCCGTTGGCGATAAGTAGGAGCGTTGGGCGCTCGTTGATACACTGGTGGTTGAGGAACCGGCTGATAAATAGAAGCTTGACTGTTGAATGTTGGCGCGATGGCGGCCACATAAGGTTGCTAAACAGAATATCACTGTTGTTGCTGCTGATGTTTCCAGTACTGATTCTTCCTCTTTTTGTTTGTCATCACCACATTAGTATCCCCTTCCCTTTTGAAGGACATCTTGGCATCGTCGCTTGGACTACCAGCTCTCTTGATCATTTTCCCACTCTTCAGACCAAGCTCTACTTTAACCCCCACAACAACAATATCGGAAACACTAGCAGACACGCTACTGATCATCCTTTCATAGAATTCCGGTCTTACCGTGTCGACAAACCAATCAGTTAACTCTTTTTCAAATAAAGGTGGCTCTACCTGTGAAGCCAGCTCTCTCCATCTTTGTGCATAGTCTTTAAAAGACTCGGTATTGCTGTGAGACATGCTCAATAATTGTCTACGATCCGGCGCGAGGTCCATGTTATATCTATAATGCTTTATAAAAGCATCAGATACATCTTGGAAACATTGGATCCTAGATTGGTCCAAAGTCAAATACCACTTTGCAGCAGCTCCTTTCAAACTATCTTGGAAGCAGTGGATCATCAACTTATCATTATCCATAAATACAGCCATTCGCCGGTAATACATGACCAAATCCGACTTAGGACATGTCGCACCAGAGTAATGGTCAAAATTAGGAAGTTTGAACTTGGGTGGGATTACCAAGCCTGAGACTAAGCACATGTCTTTAACATTAGTATTAGATACATTGCTTTTTTCCATTGCTTCCAATTTCCTCTGCATTGTCTCTACACCTTTGGACATATTGACATAATCATGAACCAGATGTGGATTCTGAAAAAATGGGTGCCTCTGTGCTTGCACTGCTGCTGGAGTGAAGGTAGGAATAGCTTAAAAAGGCTCATTAACCAAAGGAACAACTTGTTGGGTGGAAGTAACGGACGGAGCACTCATGAAGTTAAAAGGCATGCCCAAAGTGGGGTTCACAATAGTAACGGGAGGTTCTACAGTTGTAGCGACGACTTCTGAGACTACGGTGACTTGCGTATCCACCTTTGCTTGTATAACATTCAAAACTTCCATGATCTACCCCATTCCTCCTCGGAGCTCACTCAATTCATTATTAACTCTGTCCGTCTCGCAATATTGTTCAGACATCCTTTGTCGAGTTTGGCTCGGGTGACAATTCAAAGACGATTCTGAAGGGAAAACGGTGACATGAGACGAAGACAGAGAGGAAATGCACATGCTATGACATGATGCAAATGAGATGCTAATGCAAGCCAAATGGTTTCAAGGAACTCAACGACGAGTTTACGAAATTTTTCGGAAAACAGAAGAAGTTTTGTTTTAAAATCCTCGATCTCTATTGATCTTTTGAAAAGGAAACAAACATTTGAGTTCCTCGAAACCAAAGGGCTAGGAATGCTTGAATGTAGAGATGCATAAAGCACACAAGCACAAACATATGTACACACAACAAAACATACAAATCCTAGGTTTATAGGTCTCATGAATGGAGCCATGGTCTACCTATCCCAATAGGTATGCATTACTGGTTTTCACCTGCCGAACAAGGTTCTAAAGAGTTCCCAGAGTCTACAATCCATCTTTTGGATTTTAAGGATTTCCCAGATGACTTGGTAATCGATAAAATTCTCAAGAGGATCTCGTCTGAGTGTAGTATCGCGTGACAACCAATTCAGAAATAGACTCTATCATGGTCTCCGCACTACATCCTAAAAGGCTTAGTGGGGTTTGGTAACTACGGTTCTCAATATCATGGGCTCCTAGGTCGAGAGTAGCACGCTTTCACGAATAAGATCGTTCAACATAACTAGACTCTCAAGAGGGCCTCAACTGAGTGATGGCGTCTCAAGTTAACTTTTTCAGGAATCGAATCCTTCAAAGCCTCCTTGAATATACCATCGTCCTATCATAAGTGCACTCGAAATCCGGGTATAGGATTTATCTCACTCATAGATATCATATCAACCCAAATTAAACAGAAAAAAGTCAAGCAAGAATAGATATACAGATATATAAGTAAATATGACATACATAAGCATGTACAAGTAAATAAGCAAACATGAATAACATAAAACAAGATATGCTTAACCCTCTTAAGAAAGGACAAGCAATAGGTCTAACAATCCCCAGTGAAGTCGCCATTTCTGTTGCGGTGAAAATCGGATAACAAGCTATTAATTAACTTGCATCATATTTCTTTTACAACCGACTTTGATTTATCCAAAGGAAAGGTTCAAGATCGTTAGAAAAACCTAAAGGGGGGGAGATCTAAGGTTCGGGGGTTGGATACGCCTAGGGAAGGTATTAGCACCCTAAACGTCCGTAGTACTCTACGGGAGCCTCTTGTTCTAATGTTATCTTATGTTTGCTAAAGGTTCTATGCTAAAGGTTTGAAACCCTAGGGGTTAGTATCTAAGTATACTCGATAAAGCATCGCACTTTACGCCTACGTATCCTCGGGAATAGAATCAGAGTATGCGTAGTTCTACTTCTACTGAATGATTGACTATGGTCAACATTCAGAGGGGAAATGAGTACAAGCTCATTGTAGAGTTTAAGAACTCTCTAAATCTAGTTGTAATGGTCCTATGTTATGTTTTAGTCAGTAGGGGAAAATGATAAATTCATTAGGATGAATATCACTAAGAGTTTAGGAACTCTTCCTAAAGCTAGTTGCAATTTCTATGGCTCTGATGAGGCCAAGAAATAAAGTTTCTCCTAAGAGGTTACTTAGGTTAAGGTGGGGGCTATGACTTTAAGAGTCAACAATAATCACCTTCCTTTGGAATAGGGGGGAAAACAGTTTAAGATAACAATAAAAGGCATGATAAAAGCATAATATGAGGAGATAAAAGCAACATAAGCATGAGGATGGAAATATGTTTCATAATAAAGTATGGATAAGATGAACATGATTATTATAAAGACATGTCAATATGTTTTAATCTTAAGGAAGACAAACATAGAGAATGATATTAATCAAGGTTGACAATTAAGGAAAAATAACATTCATACCAAAGTTAAATACAAGATAAATCAAGCATGGATGGTAGTTCAAGATTTAAACAAGTATTAGTGAAATAACACCCATAAGATCAATGATGTTCATAAAGAAATGTTAACAATTAACAACACCATTAAAATTAACAATACAATTAAGATACACCTTAAAATTAAGGGTTAACAATTAACAACACAATTAGAATACAAGATGATAATTAAAGTTAAGACACAAGTTAATTAACAATTATCAAATAAAATATGACATAGTGACTAACAATTAGCAATTACTTCACATATTAATTAATGATATACAAATAAATAGTTAAGAAATAAATTATAAAAATTAAATAACTATTTTGGAGTTTTTGAAATAAGAAAATATTTTAAATAAAATAAATAAAATAAAAGCTTAGATTAACAAAGGTTGGAAATAGTGTGAAAACTTTGAATTAAATAAACACGCAGGGGGGGTGCAGAAGGTGAATTTGGCTTAGTTTTAAAAATAAAGGAAATGAAATGGGCCAGAAAACAGGGGGTGCTGGTATCAAAAGGCGCAAGGCCCAGGTTGGAAAAGAAGTGAAATCATTCAAAAATAGAAAGAAAAAGCAAAAGGGTTGATCCAAGGATCGAACCCAGGCATGGCAAGTGAAAGGCGAGATATGTGCATGTGTGTGATCGTTGGGACGGCGTGTTTCATCCGGTTACAACATGCTTCCATAAATACGTAAGCCACAACAAGACATGGAAAATAATGAAAAACACGCATACATGCACAACGTGCAGTGTGTTATGTGATATCAATTGGACATGGTATTTTAATTCACTATAAGACAAAAACAAAACCAACCAATCAGGATTACACATGGTGAATGAAAACATGCAGAAACGTATAACATCATCGTGTTTCCATCTTAGAACCTCAAAACAAGTATTCAACTTCAATCCATCCTAAATCATCCAAATCTCAACCAAACAACATGAAATAGAATACCAATATGAAGCACTCTCCATGTAGAACATGATGCAGCCATTATCTAAACAAACTAGTGATTATGTCATGAAGAAAAATCAGCGGAAACTCAAGGTTCCAAACTGAATTCAGTTTTAAAAAAAAAAGCACTTCTGTTTTCAAATCAGAACCACATACTTGTTTCGAACTTGATTCATAAACCTGTATCATACTAAACTTAACTTACTGAACTTCCATCAACATGAACAAATTTCAAAAGGTGAAACTCAATGGAATTAGAAACAAACCATGTAGCCAGCATGCTATCAAGTTATCAATCAAACAACACTCAAAGTATTATAGACATGGCAGAGGTATAAAGACAGACAATGGAACATAAGAATAAACTTCATCAATACATTCTAGCATCATACAACAATACAAGCATTCTTCATCAATCAAACTTCCATCACAATTCACCAGCAGCTTATAGAAATAACATATAAACATACCAAAAGAGTTTTACCAACATGACTGAATTGGTGTGTGAGTAAGACATGGTGAGTAGAAAACAAAAGAAATCATCATTCAAAATGCAATCATGAACTGTGAATGAACCACACCAGAATCATCATTCAAACAAAATCTAAAGTTAAGGCAATTAGGGATAGCATCACATAGGTTGACATGCATCCAAGTCAATCATATAATGCAATGGACAATCACTTCATTTCTAAACTCAACCTATAAAAGCAAACCCTAGCAGTTCTATCATAGAAGCCAACACACATAATTAATTGTAAAAAAACATATTTGGTGTTTCAAGATAGGGTTACAAACATGTGTACACGAGTATTATCCTCAACAGATCCAACACAAATTAACCACACTCAATGATGCATAAGAACAATACATCATAACAAAATATTAACATCTATCAAACAAATTCAAAAGGACCAATATCTTGGTGTTCAAAGCCAGGACCAAAACAGCCTCTAACATGAATTCATGGTGGTATTCACGATATCATTTCAAAGTAAAATGGAAACAGCATATGAACATTTGTAACATTAACATCTTAGACCACACAAATTTATAAATAACCAAACAAACCAGCATGCTTCCAATACAAAACTCACACATGATAATAATATTTAAACCATTAGGGCAGCCATGGATAAGTTAGAGTTTTCTCAAAACAAACTTAACAGGAGGTTCATAATAACAAAACATACTATTAAAACAGTATAGTAATTATTGACTAAAGCATATTCATCCTAACACATGAATAAGCATGGTAAGCATGATAGATATAGGTTTGGGAAACTTACCTAATTTCCAAGCAAGTTGCAAAAGCTTCTTTTCCCTCCCAGCTAGCTCTCGTGTACTCTTTCAGAAAACAAGTTCAGAGTGTTTTTGTGTTTGTTGTTGGTGAAAAATGAAGAGGAGAAAGGGTCCTTTTATAGGGAGCTCAGCTGGTCCATGGGTGTGAATATCCAATGTGCCAAGAGTTTGTCTTGGAGAGGAAAATCATGGAAAGGATTTGGAGTGGCTGTTCTGATCATAATACCATGGAGCCATGTGAAGTTCCTTTTTGATGCCACTAGGTCAGAAAGTGTAGGGTATTTTGGTTTGTATCTAGTGGCTTAAGGATGTACACGAGGGAATGGTTTGGTTTGCTTGCAAATATTAACATGAGAGTACAAAAGCAAACATATGGCAGCGTGCTTTAGGGGTAAAGTGGAGTTGGAAAGGATGTGTTAAGTCTGCAGAGTGTACTTGGAGAGAGAGGATAAAATTCAAATTCAAAATTGATGTGTTCTTGGTGCAAAAATCATTTTCGTATGACCATATTCCTTGCATGATATCTCTCAATTGTGTGATCCAAATTTCATGCTCTTGGGTGCTATGGAAAGCCCTTGCATAATACTACAATGTTGATGTTGGAAAGTAGTTGAAATGATGCCTTGAATTGGTAGAAAAATGTCTTACAAGTCGTGTCCTCCAAACTGCCAAAAAGAACCAAGAAAGTTTCTAAGTTATAGAAATTTGACAATTTCAAGTGCCCTTCTTTGACAATCCATAACTTGAGAATGGTTTATCCCATTGAGATGTTCCACATATGGTTGGAAAGCTCTCATCATGCTCTACAACTTTAATTTGGGACCCAAGTATTGAATCCAAATGGAAATGGGTGAAAAGTGGTGCCAAAGCTGAGAAAAAGAGTGATGAAAGGTGCTGAAAAATTTTCTAAGTGTTGGTCAAAATATCTTGCAAGCTTCATAACTCAAAAACCAAGCATTTTTCGACAAAAAGTCATATGGAACAAATTGAGGATCTTGGAAAGAGCTTTCCAATGAGCTTTGATTCACTCCAATTGGGTGTGTGGTTTAGGAGTTATGGCCATTTCAAATTATGCTATTAGGGGAAAAATCACACAAATGACATCTTTCTTGGTCAAAACCCTACTTCTCTTGCAAGAAACCTCATGAAACTTGATGTGGATACTTTGTATACCTCATGAGACATTATATGATGATTAGAACCAATAATACTTCATTTGAACCAAAATTCCAAAATATTAGGGTTTCAGTCAAACCCTAATTTTGACTGTGAATGCACTGAGGTCAAATCTTGTAACCTTGCTTCTTCCTTCTCATCTAAAGGTCTTAGGAGACTCTTGAGGATGTTGATAAACCAATAGGATCAAGAATTAAGGTTTGGGAATCCATCTTGATGAAGATCAAAGCCATTGACTGATAAGTGTCCTAGAAACCCTAGTTTGGAGGCACGGTAAGACTAAAGCTCAAACTTCTCTTGTTGAGGACCCATAGACCATAGATTCTTGTTGAATGAGGTCTTTTGGATGGAATGCAAATGCTAAGGACACGCTACAGACATGCAAATGCTGACATGCCATAAACTTATAAAATGATGATATGATGCTAGGAGAATGCAAAAGATGCAGACAGACCAGACACCAAGGACAACAGGAAGCAAACACACAAGAAAGGCTTCGCCAGGGAAAGACGAAAGCTAGTATCCACAAGAAAAAACTCGCTGGGGATACAGGCCAACCAACAAAGGAGACTCATTGGGGAGACTCCAAAGAAACACTGGGGAAAAACCAAAAGACAATCTCCACTGGGGAAAGATCCAGGGAGATAGACTACACAGGGGACAAAACAAACCCACGCTCTTCCTGGGCACGAAACCAGAAAGAAAAACCTGATCACTAGGGATCAGTCCAAAGGAGAGAAGCAACCAACCAAAGACTTCCTGGGGACTCAAACTGAAGAGTTCAAAATGGGATCTTCAAGAAAAGCCACGAAGACAGAGACAAACCCTGCGCACCAGATAGGAGTCTTAAGGTTGAAGAAATTTGTTCCAAGAAACTTAGCTTAAAACAATTTCAAAAAAGAAACAAGATAAAGGGTTCAATGTCCGACACGATTCAAACAATAACAGTTTTAAAACGAAAGACAGTGCTTGACACGATTCAAACAAATTCCCAATTCAAGTTCGACAGGATTCGAACAAGAATGGTTTTAAAACAGGGGTCAGTGTCCGACACGATTCGAACAAAGACTATGTTCAGGTTTGACACGATTTAAACGAGAACAGAAATGACAGTGCTTGACGCGATTCAAACAAAGTCCAAGTTCAAGTTTGACACGATTCAAACAAGAACACACAAGAAAATGCTTGACACGATTCAAACAAAGTCCAAGTTCAAGTTTGACACGATTCAAACGAGAACACACAAGACAATGCTTGACACGATTCAAACAAAGTCTAAGTTCAAGTTTGACACGATTCAAACGAGAACACCCAAGACAATGCTTGACACGATTCAAACAAAGTTCAAGTTCAAGTTTGACACGATTCAAATGAGAACAGAAAAGACAATGCTTGACACGATTGAAATAAAGTTCAAGTTCAAGTTTGACGCGATTCAAACAAGAACAGTTCTAAAACTCCTTTAAAGTTAAACTTCTTGGGGAACAGAAAAGATTTTAAAGATTCAAATGTGGCGCGCAAAGGTTAAGACCGATCAAGCACGACACAAAGCAAACCGGGAATGTCTTTACTTCACTGGGGAAATAAAGACAGGCACAACAAAGGAGCACAAGCAAAGCAAAGCACAAAGAAGCGAAGATGCTAGGGTATGATGCATATGCTTAGCTTTATGCTTGAAACGACGCGAACGACGCAAAACGGGAAAGAAGAAAGGATAACACAAGCCAACACCCTGAAACCCAAACATCAAGGATAACCAGGACAATCTTCTTTTCACTGAAGATGGTAGATCCATGTCAACAATGCAGCACTGCTAACACTTCTTGTATAAATTTGATTCCAAAAAACAACTTGATTCCAGAGTAAAACTTAGTTTATCTTTGTGTTTTCTTAGAACTTCCGCTTCCAAGAATCAGATGAAAATGACGAAGTTATTGTATTCAAAGACCAATAACAATTCCAGTGGCTAAGAATTCTGTCGTCTAACAACTGACTTCTCTGGGGACTCCTGCATAAAGAGCTGGGGTTTAAATGGGAACATGGTTAATGAGTAAAGAATAGACTCTGGTACTCACATAAGAGTTGGTTGAGATAACACATAATCTGCTTCATGAAGAAAAACCGGTAGGAGCCAGAAAGGTAACCTCATTGGAGATAGAACCAAGAAATGGGCTCCAATAAAGGTATCTAGAATGATTGATCATCAAGGCTAAACGCAATTAGATGACATTCTAGAAAGGATCCGCAATGAAGGTTGAACCGAAAAACGGTCTTCACTGGGAAAAAAATATCCAAAGTGATGGAACAACAGGTTCAAGTATGACCGGTTGGCGCTTTGGAAAAAGAAGAACCTTATTGGAGATTGAACCAAGAAATGGGCCCCAATAAAGTATCTAGGATGATTGATCAATAAGTCAAAACATGACTAAATTACATCCTAGAAACACCTCTAAAGTGATGGAACAACAGGTTCAAGTATGACCGGTTGGCTCTTTAGAAGTAACCTCTAAAGTGATGGAACAACAGATTCAAGTATGACCGGTTGACGCTTTAGAAGTAACCTTGTTGGAGATAGAACCAAGAAATGGGCTCCAACAAAGTATCTGGAATGATTGATCATCAAGGCTAAACGCAACTAGATGACATTCTAGAAAAGATCCCCAATGAAGGTTGAACCGAAAAACGGTCTTCACTGGAAAAGACATCCAAAGTGATGGAACAATAGGTTCAAGCATGACCGGTTGGAACTTTGGAAAAAGAAAATTATTGGAGATAGAACCAAGAAATGGGCCCCAATAAAGGTATAGAATTTGATAGGTTAGCACCGGGTTGCATTACTGAAGATGAGACTAACTGGGGAATACCCATTATGGTTGCAAAAGACTGAATTGTACCAGAGATAGATAAGTTGCTTATAAGAGATTGCCAAGCTTCTTCAAGAGATTGATGCTTCAAAGATATGTTGATAATGTTGGAGAAATAATTATGTCTTCAATGAGGATCTGAGATTTCTTCCTGCGAGACACAGTGCAAAATAAATGCGCGTTCAAATATAGGTTTAAAAACCACATCTGCCAGGGACCAAAGTTCAATCTAGGAACAAGCTAGAAAGAAACGGTCAAACAAGACTCCAATTGAGGAATGAACTCAAATGGGAACTTATCTTATCCACATGTGGAAAAGATAACTGAACCAACCATCATCCACGAGAATCAAACTCTGTGGGGAATTCAGAACAGATGGGCACTTTATGCCTAGGGCTGACTTTCAATTGGAGAGAATAGGCAAACCCAGTCACTTGGGGAGATAAACGCCAAAGTGAACAACACAGGTAAACACCAGAAACATGGCGCAAAAATGATAATATGCTATGCATATGGGTGCTTATGCTGACAAAACAGACAAGAAGCGAAACCGGAGATGACCATCTTTGACAATTTCAAGTGCCCTTCTTTGACAATCCATAACTTGAGAATGGTTTATCCCATTGAGATGTTCAACATATGGTTGGAAAGCTCTCATCATGCTCTACAACTTTCATTTGGGACCCAAGTATTGAATCCAAATGGAAATGGGTGAAAAGTGGTGCCAAATTTGAGAAAAAGAGTGATGAAAGGTGCTGAAAATTTTTCTAAGTGTTGGTCAAAATATCTTGCAAGCTTCGTAACTCAAAAACCAAGCATTTTTGGACAAAGAGTCATATGGAACAAATTGAAGATCTTGGAAAGAGCTTTCCAATGAGCTTTGAGTCACTCCAATTGGGTGTGTGGTTTAGGAGTTATGGCCATTTCAAATTATGTTATTAAGGGAAAAATCACACAAATGACATCTTTCTTGGTCAAAACCCTACTTCTCTTGCAAGAAACCTCATGAAACTTAATGTGGATACTTTGTATACCTCATGAGACATTATATGATGATTAGAACCAATAATACTTCATTTGAACCAAAATTCCAAAATATTAGGGTTTCAGTCAAACCCTAATTTTGACTGTGAATGCACTGAGGTCAAATCTTGTAACCTTGCTTCTTCCTTCTCATCTAAAGGTCTTAGGAGACTCTTGAGGATGTTGATAAACCAATATGATCAAGAATTAAGGTTTGGGAATCCATCTTGATGAAGATCAAAGCCATTGACTGATAAGTGTCACAGAAACCCTAGTTTGGAGGCACAGTGAGACTGAAGCTCAAACTTCTCTTGTTGAGGACCCATAGACCTTAGATTCTTGTTGAATGATGTCTCTTGGATGGAATGAAAATGCTAAGGACACGCTACAGACATGCAAATGCGGACATGCCATCAACTTATAAAATGATGATATGATGCTAGGAGAATGCAAAAGATGCAGACAGACCAGACACCAAGGACAACAGGAAGCAAACACACAAGAAAGGCTTCGCCGGGGAAAGACGAAAGCTAGTATCCACAAGAAAAAACTCACTGGGGATACAGGCCAACCAACAAAGGAGACTCACTGGGGAGACTCCAAAGAAACACTGGGGAAAAACCAAAAGACAATCTCCACTGGGGAAAGATCCAGGGAGATAGACTACATAGGGGACAAAACAAACCCACGCTCTTCCTGGGCACGAAACCAGAAAGAAAAACCTGATCACTAGGGATCAGTCCAAAGGAGACAAGAAACCAACCAAAGACTTCCTGGGGACTCAAACTGAAGAGTTCAAAATGGGATCTTCAAGAAAAGCCACGAAGACAGAGACAAACCCTGCGCACCAGATAGGAGTCTTAAGGTTGAAGAAATTTGTTCCAAGAAACTTAGCTTAAAACAATTTCAAAAAAGAAACAAGATAAAGGGTTCAATGTCCGACACGATTCAAACAATAACAGTTTTAAAACGAAAGACAGTGCTTGACACGATTCAAACAAAGTCCCAATTCAAGTTCGACACGATTCGAACAAGAATGGTTTTAGAACAGGGGTCAGTGTCCGACACGATTCGAACAAAGACTCTGTTCAGGTTTGACACGATTCAAACAAGAACAGAAAAGACAGTGCTTGACGCGATTCAAACAAAGTCCAAGTTCAAGTTTGACACGATTCAAACGAGAACAGAAAAGACAGTGCTTGACATGATTCAAACAAAGTCCTAGTTCAAGTTTGACACGATTCAAACGAGAACAGAAAAGACAGTGCTTGACACGATTCAAACAAAGTCCTAGTTCAAGTTTGACACGATTCAAACGAGAACAGAAAAGACAGTGCTTGACACGATTCAAACAAAGTCCAAGTTCAAGTTTGACATGATTCAAACGAGAACACACAAGACAATGCTTGACACGATTCAAACAAAGTCCAAGTTCAAGTTTGACACGATTCAAACAAGAACACACAAGAAAATGCTTGACACGATTCAAACAAAGTCCAAGTTCAAGTTTGACACGATTCAAACGAGAACACCCAAGACAATGCTTGACACGATTCAAACAAAGTTCAAGTTCAAGTTTGACATGATTCAAATGAGAACAGAAAAGACAATGCTTGACACGATTGAAATAAAGTTCAAGTTCAAGTTTGACGCGATTCAAACAAGAACAGTTCTAAAACTCCTTTAAAGTTAAACTTCTTGTGGAACAGAAAAAGATTTTAAAGATTCAAATGTGGCGCGCAAAGTTTAAGACCAATCAAGCACGACACAAAGCAAACCGGGAATGTCTTTACTTCACTGGGGAAATAAAGACAGGCACAACAAAGGAGCACAAGCAAAGCAAATCACAAAGAAGTGAAGATGCTAGGGTATGATGCATATGCTTAGCTATATGCTAGAAACGACGCGAACGACGTAAAACGGGAAAGAAGAAAGGATAACACAAGCCAACACCCTGAAACCCAAACATCAAGGATAACCAGGACAATCTTCTTTTCACTGAAGATGGTAGATCCATGCCAACAATGCAGCACTGCTAACTCTTCTTGTATAAATTTGATTCCAAAAAACAACTTGATTCCAGAGTAAAACTTAGTTTATCTTTGTGTTTTCTTAGAACTTCCGCTTCCAAGAATCAGATGAAAATGACGAAGTTATTGTATTCAAAGACCAATACCAATTCCAGTGGCTAAGAATTCTGTCGTCTAACAACTGACTTCTCTGGGGACTCCTGCATAAAGAGCTGGGGTTTAAATGGGAACATGGTTAATGAGTAAAGAATAGACTCTGGTACTCACATAAGAGTTGGTTGAGATAACACATAATCTGCTTCATGAAGAAAAACCGGTAGGAGCCAGAAAGGTAACCTCATTGGAGATAGAACCAAGAAATGGGCTCCAATAAAGGTATCTAGAATGATTGATCATCAAGGCTAAACGCAATTAGATGACATTCTAGAAAGGATCCGCAATGAAGATTGAACCGAAAAACGGTCTTCACTGGGAAAAAAATATCCAAAGTGATGGAACAACAGGTTCAAGTATGACCGGTTGGCGCTTTGGAAAAAGAAGAACCTTATTGGAGATTGAACCAAGAAATGGGCCCCAATAAAGTATCTAGGATGATTGATCAATAAGTCAAAACATGACTAAATTACATCCTAGAAACACCTCTAAAGTGATGGAACAACAGGTTCAAGTATGACCGGTTGGCTCTTTAGAAGTAACCTCTAAAGTGATGGAACAACAGATTCAAGTATGACCGGTTGACGCTTTAGAAGTAACCTTGTTGGAGATAGAACCAAGAAATGGGCTCCAACAAAGTATCTCGAATGATTGATCATCAAGGCTAAACGCAACTAGATGACATTCTAGAAAAGAACCCCAATGAAGGTTGAACCGAAAAACGGTCTTCACAGGAAAAGACATCCAAAGTGATGGAACAATAGGTTCAAGCATGACCGGTTGGAACTTTGGAAAAAGAAAATTATTGGAGATAGAACCAAGAAATGGGCCCCAATAAAGGTATAGAATTTGATAGGTTAGCACCGGGTTGCATTACTGAAGATGAGACTAACTGGGGAATACCCATTATGGTTGCAAAAGACTGAATTGTACCAGAGATAGATAAGTTGCTTATAAGAGATTGCCAAGCTTCTTCAAGAGATTGCTGCTTCAAAGATATGTTGATAATGTTGGAGAAATAATTATGTCTTCAATGAGGATCTGAGATTTCTTCCTGCGAGACACAGTGCAAAATAAATGCACGTTCAAATATAGGTTTAAAAACCACATCTGCCAGGGACCAAAGTTTAATCTAGGAACAAGCTAGAAAGAAACGGTCAAACAAGACTCCAATTGAGGAATGAACTCAAATGGGAACTTATCTTATCCACATGTGGAAAAGATAACTGAACCAACCATCATCCACGAGAATCAAACTCTGTGGGGAATTCAGAACAGATGGGCACTTTATGCCTAGGGCTGACTTTCTATTGGAGAGAATAGGCAAACCCAGTCACTTGGGGAGATAAACGCCAAAGTGAACAACACAGGTAAACACCAGAAACATGGCGCAAAAATGATAATATGCTATGCATATGAGTGCTTATGCTGACAAAACAGACAAGAAGCGAAA
This sequence comes from Lathyrus tuberosus, assembly GCA_022829125.1. Taxonomy (NCBI): domain Eukaryota; kingdom Viridiplantae; phylum Streptophyta; class Magnoliopsida; order Fabales; family Fabaceae; genus Lathyrus; species Lathyrus tuberosus. Next base: position 8,599,757 of record JALAZF010000201.1, on the reverse strand, counting down.
CCGGAGATGACCATCTTTGATAATTTCAAGTGCCCTTCTTTGACAATCCATAACTTGAGAATGGTTTATCCCATTGAGATGTTCCACATATGGTTGGAAAGCTCTCATCATGCTCTACAACTTTCATTTGGGACCCAAGTATTGAATCCAAATGGAAATGGGTGAAAACTGGTGCCAAATTTGAGAAAAAGAGTGATGAAAGGTGCTGAAATTTTTTCTAAGTGTTGGTCAAAATATCTTGCAAGCTTCGTAACTCAAAAACCAAGCATTTTTGGACAAAGAGTCATATGGAACAAATTGAAGATCTTGGAAAGAGCTTTCCAATGAGCTTTGAGTCACTCCAATTGGGTGTGTGGTTTAGGAGTTATGGCCATTTCAAATTATGTTATTAAGGGAAAAATCACACAAATGACATCTTTCTTGGTCAAAACCCTACTTCTCTTGCAAGAAACCTCATGAAACTTAATGTGGATACTTTGTATACCTCATGAGACATTATATGATGATTAGAACCAATAATACTTCATTTGAACCAAAATTCCAAAATATTAGGGTTTCAGTCAAACCCTAATTTTGACTGTGAATGCACTGAGGTCAAATCTTGTAACCTTGCTTCTTCCTTCTCATCTAAAGGTCTTAGGAGACTCTTGAGGATGTTGATAAACCAATATGATCAAGAATTAAGGTTTGGGAATCCATCTTGATGAAGATCAAAGCCATTGACTGATAAGTGTCACAGAAACCCTAGTTTGGAGGCACAGTGAGACTGAAGCTCAAACTTCTCTTGTTGAGGACCCATAGACCTTAGATTCTTGTTGAATGATGTCTCTTGGATGGAATGCAAATGCTAAGGACACGCTACAGACATGCAAATGCTGACATGCCATCAACTTATAAAATGATGATATGATGCTAGGAGAATGCAAAAGATGCAGACAGACCAGACACCAAGGACAACAGGAAGCAAACACACAAGAAAGGCTTCGCCGGGGAAAGACGAAAGCTAGTATCCACAAGAAAAAACTCACTGGGGATACAGGCCAACCAACAAAGGAGACTCACTGGGGAGACTACAAAGAAACACTGGGGAAAAACCAAAAGACAATCTCCACTGGGGAAAGATCCAGGGAGATAGACTACATAGGGGAAAAAACAAACCCACGCTCTTCCTGGGCACGAAACCAGAAAGAAAAACCTGATCACTAGGGATTAGTCCAAAGGAAACAAGCAACCAACCAAAGACTTCCTGGGGACTCAAACTGAAGAGTTCAAAATGGGATCTTCAAGAAAAGCCACGAAGACAGAGACAAACCCTGCGCACCAGATAGGAGTCTTAAGGTTGAAGAAATTTGTTCCAAGAAACTTAGCTTAAAACAATTTCAAAAAAGAAACAAGATAAAGGGTTCAATGTCCGACACGATTCAAACAATAACAGTTTTAAAATGAAAGACAGTGCTTGACACGATTCAAACAAAGTCCCAATTCAAGTTCGACACGATTCGAACAAGAATGGTTTTAGAACAGGGGTCAGTGTCCGACACGATTCGAACAAAGACTCTGTTCAGGTTTGACACAATTCAAACAAGAACAGAAAAGACAGTGCTTGACGCGATTCAAACAAAGTCCAAGTCCAAGTTTGACACGATTCAAACGAGAACAGAAAAGACAGTGCTTGACACGATTCAAACAAAGTCCTAGTTCAAGTTTGACACGATTCAAACGAGAACAGAAAAGACAGTGCTTGACACGATTCAAACAAAGTCCTAGTTCAAGTTTGACACGATTCAAACGAGAACAGAAAAGACAGTGCTTGACACGATTCAAACAAAGTCCAAGTTCAAGTTTGACATGATTCAAACGAGAACACACAAGACAATGCTTGACACGATTCAAACAAAGTCCAAGTTCAAGTTTGACACGATTCAAACCAGAACACACAAGAAAATGCTTGACACGATTCAAACAAAGTCCAAGTTCAAGTTTGACATGATTCAAACGAGAACACCCAAGACAATGCTTGACACTATTCAAACAAAGTTAAAGTTCAAGTTTGACACGATTCAAATGAGAACAGAAAAGACAATGCTTGACACGATTGAAATAAAGTTCAAGTTCAAGTTTGACGCGATTCAAACAAGAACAGTTGTAAAACTCCGTTAAAGTTAAACTTCTTGGGGAACAGAAAATGATTTTAAAGATTCAAATGTGGCGCGCAAAGGTTAAGACCGAACAAGCACGACACAAAGCAAACCGGGAATGTCTTTACTTCACTGGGGAAATAAAGACAGGCACAACAAAGGAGCACAAGCAAAGCAAATCACAAAGAAGCGAAGATGCTAGGGTATGATGCATATGCTTAGCTATATGCTAGAAACGACGCGAACGACGTAAAACGGGAAAGAAGAAAGGATAACACAAGCCAACACCCTGAAACCCAAACATCAAGGATAACCAGGACAATCTTCTTTTCACTGAAGATGGTAGATCCATGCCAACAATGCAGCACTGCTAACTCTTCTTGTATAAATTTGATTCCAAAAAACAACTAGATTCCAGAGTAAAACTTAGTTTATCTTTGTGTTTTCTTTGAACTTCCGCTTCCAAGAATCAGATGAAAATGACGAAGTTATTGTATTCAAAGACCAATAACAATTCCAGTGGCTATGAATTCTGTCGTCTAACAACTGACTTCTCTGGGGACTCCTGCATAAAGAGCTGGGGTTTAAATGGGAACATGGTTAATGAGTAAAGAATAGACTCTGGTACTCACATAAGAGTTGGTTGAGATAACACATAATCTGCTTCATGAAGAAAAACCGGTAGGAGCTAGAAAGGTAACCTCATTGGAGATAGAACCAAGAAATGGGCTCCAATAAAGGTATCTAGAATGATTGATCATCAAGGCTAAACGCAATTAGATGACATTCTAGAAAGGATCCGCAATGAAGGTTGAACCGAAAAACGGTCTTCACTGGGAAAAAAATATCCAAAGTGATGGAACAACAGGTTCAAGTATGACCGGTTGGCGCTTTGGAAAAAGAAGAACCTTATTGGAGATTGAACCAAGAAATGGGCCCCAATAAAGTATCTAGGATGATTGATCAATAAGTCAAAACATGACTAAATTACATCCTAGAAACACCTCTAAAGTGATGGAACAACAGGTTCAAGTATGACCGGTTGGCTCTTTAGAAGTAACCTCTAAAGTGATGGAATAACAGATTCAAGTATGACCGGTTGACGCTTTAGAAGTAACCATGTTGGAGATAGAACCAAGAAATGGGCTCCAACAAAGTATCTGGAATGATTGATCATCAAGGCTAAACGCAACTAGATGACATTCTAGAAAAGATCCCCAATGAAGGTTGAACCGAAAAACGGTCTTCACTGGAAAAGACATCCAAAGTGATGGAACAATAGGTTCAAGCATGACTGGTTGGAACTTTGGAAAAAGAAAATTATTGGAGATAGAACCAAGAAATGGGCCCCAATAATGGTATAGAATTTGATAGGTTAGCACCGGGTTGCATTACTGAAGATGAGACTAACTGGGGAATACCCATTATGGTTGCAAAAGACTGAATTGTACCAGAGATAGATAAGTTGCTTATAAGAGATTGCCAAGCTTCTTCAAGAGATTGCTGCTTCAAAGATATGTTGATAATGTTGGAGAAATAATTATGTCTTCAATGAGGATCTGAGATTTCTTCCTGCGAGACACAGTGCAAAATAAATGCGCGTTCAAATATAGGTTTAAAAACCACATCTGCCAGGGACCAAAGTTCAATCTAGGAACAAGCTAGAAAGAAACGGTCAAACAAGACTCCAATTGAGGAATGAACTCAAATGGGAACTTATCTTATCCACATGTGGAAAAGATAACTGAACCAACCATCATCCACGAGAATCAAACTCTGTGGGGAATTCAGAACAGATGGGCACTTTATGCCTAGGGCTGACTTTCTATTGGAGAGAATAGGCAAACCCAGTCACTTGGGGAGATAAACGCCAAAGTGAACAACACAGGTAAACACCAGAAACATGGCGCAAAAATGATAATATGCTATGCATATGAGTGCTTATGCTGACAAAACAGACAAGAATTGAAACCGGAGATGACCATCTTTGACAATTTCAAGTGCCCTTCTTTGACAATCCATAACTTGAGAATGGTTTATCCCATTGAGATGTTCCACATATGGTTGGAAAGCTCTCATCATGCTCTACAACTTTCATTTGGGACCCAAGTATTGAATCCAAATGGAAATGGGTGAAAAGTGGTGCCAAATTTGAGAAAAAGAGTGATGAAAGGTGCTGAAAATTTTTCTAAGTGTTGGTCAAAATATCTTGCAAGCTTCGTAACTCAAAAACCAAGCATTTTTGGACAAAGAGTCATATGGAACAAATTGAAGATCTTGGAAAGAGGTTTCCAATGAGCTTTGAGTCACTCCAATTGGGTGTGTGGTTTAGGAGTTATGGCCATTTCAAATTATGTTATTAAGGGAAAAATCACACAAATGACATCTTTCTTGGTCAAAACCCTACTTCTCTTGCAAGAAACCTCATGAAACTTAATGTGGATACTTTGTATACCTCATGAGACATTATATGATGATTAGAACCAATAATACTTCATTTGAACCAAAATTCCAAAATATTAGGGTTTCAGTCAAACCCTAATTTTGACTGTGAATGCACTGAGGTCAAATCTTGTAACCTTGCTTCTTCCTTCTCATCTAAAGGTCTTAGGAGACTCTTGAGGATGTTGATAAACCAATATGATCAAGAATTAAGGTTTGGGAATCCATCTTGATGAAGATCAAAGCCATTGACTGATAAGTGTCACAGAAACCCTAGTTTGGAGGCACAGTGAGACTGAAGCTCAAACTTCTCTTGTTGAGGACCCATAGACCTTAGATTCTTGTTGAATGATGTCTCTTGGATGGAATGCAAATGCTAAGGACACGCTACAGACATGCAAATGCTGACATGCCATCAACTTATAAAATGATGATATGATGCTAGGAGAATGCAAAAGATGCAGACAGACCAGACACCAAGGACAACAGGAAGCAAACACACAAGAAAGGCTTCGCCGGGGAAAGACGAAAGCTAGTATCCACAAGAAAAAACTCACTGGGGATACAGGCCAACCAACAAAGGAGACTCACTGGGGAGACTCCAAAGAAACACTGGGGAAAAACCAAAAGACAATCTCCACTGGGGAAAGATCCAGGGAGATAGACTACATAGGGGACAAAACAAACCCACGCTCTTCCTGGGCACGAAACCAGAAAGAAAAACCTGATCACTAGGGATCAGTCCAAAGGAGACAAGCAACCAACCAAAGACTTCCTGGGGACTCAAACTGAAGAGTTCAAAATGGGATCTTCAAGAAAAGCCACGAAGACAGAGACAAACCCTGCGCACCAGATAGGAGTCTTAAGGTTGAAGAAATTTGTTCCAAGAAACTTAGCTTAAAACAATTTCAAAAAAGAAACAAGATAAAGGGTTCAATGTCCGACACGATTCAAACAATAACAGTTTTAAAACGAAAGACAGTGCTTGACACGATTCAAACAAAGTCCCAATTCAAGTTCGACACGATTCGAACAAGAATGGTTTTAGAACAGGGGTCAGTGTCCGACACGATTCGAACAAAGACTCTGTTCAGGTTTGACACGATTCAAACAAGAACAGAAAAGACAGTGCTTGACGCGATTCAAACAAAGTCCAAGTTCAAGTTTGACACGATTCAAACGAGAACAGAAAAGACAGTGCTTGACATGATTCAAACAAAGTCCTAGTTCAAGTTTGACACGATTCAAACGAGAACAGAAAAGACAGTGCTTGACACGATTCAAACAAAGTCCTAGTTCAAGTTTGACACGATTCAAACGAGAACAGAAAAGACAGTGCTTGACACGATTCAAACAAAGTCCAAGTTCAAGTTTGACATGATTCAAACGAGAACACACAAGACAATGCTTGACACGATTCAAACAAAGTCCAAGTTCAAGTTTGACACGATTCAAACAAGAACACACAAGAAAATGCTTGACACGATTCAAACAAAGTCCAAGTTCAAGTTTGACACGATTCAAACGAGAACACCCAAGACAATGCTTGACACGATTCAAACAAAGTTCAAGTTCAAGTTTGACACGATTCAAATGAGAACAGAAAAGACAATGCTTGACACGATTGAAATAAAGTTCAAGTTCAAGTTTGACGCGATTCAAACAAGAACTGTTCTAAAACTCCTTTAAAGTTAAACTTCTTGGGGAACAGAAAAAGATTTTAAAGATTCAAATGTGGCGCGCAAAGGTTAAGACCGAACAAGCACGACACAAAGCGAACCGGGAATGTCTTTAATTCACAGGGGAAATAAAGACAGGCACAACAAAGGAGCACAAGCAAAGCAAATCACAAAGAAGCGAAGATGCTAGGGTATGATGCATATGCTTAGCTATATGCTAGAAACGACGCGAACGACGTAAAACGGGAAAGAAGAAAGGATAACACAAGCCAACACCCTGAAACTCAAACATCAAGGATAACCAGGACAATCTTCTTTTCACTGAAGATGGTAGATCCATGTCAACAATGCAGCACTGCTAACTCTTCTTGTATAAATTTGATTCCAAAAAACAACTTGATTCCAGAGTAAAACTTAGTTTATCTTTGTGTTTTCTTAGAACTTCCGCTTCCAAGAATCAGATGAAAATGACGAAGTTATTGTATTCAAAGACCAATAACAATTCCAGTGGCTAAGAATTCTGTCGTCTAACAACTGACTTCTCTGGGGACTCCTGCATAAAGAGCTGGGGTTTAAATGGGAACATGGTTAATGAGTAAAGAATAGACTCTGGTACTCACATAAGAGTTGGTTGAGATAACACATAATCTGCTTCATGAAGAAAAACCGGTAGGAGCCAGAAAGGTAACCTCATTGGAGATAAAACCAAGAAATGGGCTCCAATAAAGGTATCTAGAATGATTGATCATCAAGGCTAAACGCAATTAGATGACATTCTAGAAAGGATCTGCAATGAAGGTTGAACCGAAAAACGGTCTTCACTGGGAAAAAAATATCCAAAGTGATGGAACAACAGGTTCAAGTATGACCGGTTGGCGCTTTGGAAAAAGAAGAACCTTATTGGAGATTGAACCAAGAAATGGGCCCCAATAAAGTATCTAGGATGATTGATCAATAAGTCAAAACATGACTAAATGACATCCTAGAAACACCTCTAAAGTGATGGAACAACAGGTTCAAGTATGACCGGTTGTCTCTTTAGAAGTAACCTCTAAAGTGATGGAACAATAGATTCAAGTATGACCGGTTGGCGCTTTAGAAGTAACCTTGTTGGAGATAGAACCAAGAAATGGGCTCCAACAAAGTATCTGGAATGATTGATCATCAAGGCTAAACGCAACTAGATGACATTCTAGAAAAGATCCCCAATGAAGGTTGAACCGAAAAACGGTCTTCACTGGAAAAGACATCCAAAGTGATGGAACAATAGGTTCAAGCATGACCGGTTGGAACTTTGGAAAAAGAAAATTATTGGAGATAGAACCAAGAAATGGGCCCCAATAAAGGTATAGAATTTGATAGGTTAGCACCGGGTTGCATTACTGAAGATGAGACTAACTGGGGAATACCCATTATGGTTGCAAAAGACTGAATTGTACCAGAGATAGATAAGTTGCTTATAAGAGATTGCCAAGCTTCTTCAAGAGATTGTTGCTTCAAAGATATGTTGATAATGTTGGAGAAATAATTATGTCTTCAATGAGGATCTGAGATTTCTTCCTGCGAGACACAGTGCAAAATAAATGCGCGTTCAAATATAGGTTTAAAAACCACATCTGCCAGGGACCAAAGTTCAATCTAGGAACAAGCTAGAAAGAAACGGTCAAACAAGACTCCAATTGAGGAATAAACTCAAATGGGAACTTATCTTATCCACATGTGGAAAAGATAACTGAACCAACCATCATCCACGAGAATCAAACTCTGTGGGGAATTCAGAAAAGATGGGCACTTTATGCCTAGGGCTGACTTTCTATTGGAGAGAATAGGCAAACCCAGTCACTTGGGGAGATAAACGCCAAAGTGAACAACACAGGTAAACACCAGAAACATGGTGCAAAAATGATAATATGCTATGCATATGAGTGCTTATGCTAACAAAACAGACAAGAAGCGAAACCGGAGATGACCATCTTTGACAATTTCAAGTGCCCTTCTTTGACAATCCATAACTTGAGAATGGTTTATCCCATTGAGATGTTCCACATATGGTTGGAAAGCTCTCATCATGCTCTACAACTTTCATTTGGGACCCAAGTATTGAATCCAAATGGAAATGGGTGAAAAGTGGTGCCAAATTTGAGAAAAAGAGTGATGAAAGGTGCTGAAAAATTTTCTAAGTGTTGGTCAAAATATCTTGCAAGCTTCATAACTCAAAAACCAAGCATTTTCGGACAAAAAGTCATATTGAACAAATTGAAGATCTTGGAAAGAGGTTTCCAATGAGCTTTGAGTCACTCCAATTGGGTGTGTGGTTTAGGAGTTATGGCCATTTCAAATTATGTTATTAAGGGAAAAATCACACAAATGACATCTTTCTTGGTCAAAACCCTACTTCTCTTGCAATAAACCTCATGAAACTTGATGTGGATACTTTGTATACCTCATGAGACATTATATGATGATTAGAACCAATAATACTTCATTTGAACCAAAATTCCAAAATATTAGGGTTTCAGTCAAACCCTAATTTTGACTGTGAATGCACTGAGGTCAAATCTTATAACCTTGCTTCTTCCTTCTCATCTAAAGGTCTTAGGAGACTCTTGAGGATGTTGATAAACCAATAGGATCAAGAATTAAGGTTTGGGAATCCATCTTGATGAAGATCAAAGCCATTGACTGATAAGTGTCACAGAAACCCTAGTTTGGAGGCACAGTGAGACTGAAGCTCAAACTTCTCTTGTTGAGGACCCATAGACCTTAGATTCTTGTTGAATGATGTCTCTTGGATGGAATGAAAATGCTAAGGACACGCTACAGACATGCAAATGCTGACATGCCATCAACTTATAAAATGATGATATGATGCTAGGAGAATGCAAAAGATGCAGACAGACCAGACACCAAGGACAACAGGAAGCAAACACACAAGAAAGGCTTCGCCGGGGAAAGACGAAAGCTAGTATCCACAAGAAAAAACTCACTGGGGATACAGGCCAACCAACAAAGGAGACTCACTGGGGAGACTCCAAAGAAACACTGGGGAAAAACCAAAAGACAATCTCCACTGGGGAAAGATCCAGGGAGATAGACTACATAGGGGACAAAACAAACCCACACTCTTCCTGGGCACGAAACCAGAAAGAAAAACCTGATCACTAGGGATTAGTCCAAAGGAGACAAGAAACCAACCAAAGACTTCCTGGGGACTCAAACTGAAGAGTTCAAAATGGGATCTTCAAGAAAAGCCACGAAGACAGAGACAAACCCTGCGCACCAGATAGGAGTCTTAAGGTTGAAGAAATTTGTTCCAAGAAACTTAGCTTAAAACAATTTCAAAAAAGAAACAAGATAAAGGGTTCAATGTCCAACACGATTCAAACAATAACAGTTTTAAAACGAAAGACAGTGCTTGACATGATTCAAACAAGGTCCTAATTCAAGTTCGACACGATTCGAACAATAATGGTTTTAAAACAGGGGTCAGTGTCCGACACGATTTGAACAAAGACTCTGTTCAGGTTTGACACGATTCAAACAAGAACAGAAAAGACAGTGCTTGACTCGATTCAAGCAAAGTCCAAGTTCAAGTTTGACACGATTCAAACGAGAACAGAAAAGACAGTGCTTGACACGATTCAAACAAAGTCCTAGTTCAAGTTTGACACGATTCAAACGAGAACAGAAAAGACAGTGCTTGAAACGATTCAAACAAAGTCCAAGTTCAAGTTTGACATGATTCAAATGAGAACACACAAGACAATGCTTGACACGATCCAAACAAAGTCCAAGTTCAAGTTTGACACGATTCAAACGAGAACAGAAAAGACAGTGCTTGACATGATTCAAACAAAGTCCTAGTTCAAGTTTGACACGATTCAAACGAGAATAGAAAAGACAGTGCTTGACACGATTCAAACAAAGTCCAAGTTCAAGTTTGACATGATTCAAATGAGAACACATAAGACAATGCTTGACACGATTTAAACAAAGTCCAAGTTCATGTTTGACACGATTCAAACGAGAACACACAAGACAATGCTTGACACGATTCAAACAAAGTCCAAGTTCAAGTTTGACACGATTCAAACGTGAACACCCAAGACAATGCTTGACACGATTCAAACAATGTTCAAGTTCAAGTTTGACACGATTCGAACGAGAACAGAAAAGACAATGCTTGACACGATTGAAATAAAGTTCAAGTTCAAGTTTGACGCGATTCAAACAAGAACAGTTCTAAAACTCCTTTAAAGTTAAACTTCTTGGGGAACAGAAAAAGATTTTAAAGATTCAAATCTGGCGCGCAAAGGTTAAGACCGAACAAGCACGACACAAAGCAAACCGGGAATGTCTTTACTTCACTGGGGAAATAAAGACAGGCACAACAAAGGAGCACAAGCAAAGCAAAGCACAAAGAAGCGAAGATGCTAGGGTATGATTCATATGCTTAGCTATATGCTAGAAACGACGCGAACGACGCAAAACGGGAAAGAAGAAAGGATAACACAAGCCAACACCCTGAAACCCAAACATCAAGGATAACCAGGACAATCTTCTTTTCACTGAAGACGGTAGATCCATGCCAACAATGCAGCACTGCTAACTCTTCTTGTATAAATTTGATTCCAAAAAACAACTTGATTCCAGAGTAAAACTTAGTTTATCTTTGTGTTTTCTTAGAACTTCTGCTTCCAAGAATCAGATGAAAATGACGAAGTTATTGTATTCAAAGACTAATAACAATTCCAGTGGCTAAGAATTCTGTCGTCTAACAACTGACTTCTCTGGGGACTCCTGGATAACGAGCTGGGGTTTAAATGGGAACATGGTTAATGAGTCAAGAATAGACTATGGTACTCACATAAGAGTTGGTTGAGATAACACATAATCTGCTTCATGAAGAAAAACCGGTAGGAGCCAGAAAGGTAACCTCATTGGAGATAGAACCAAGAAATGGGCTCCAATAAAGGTATCTAGAATGATTGATCATCAAGGCTAAACGCAATTAGATGACATTCTCGAAAGGATCCGCAATGAAGGCTGAACAGAAAAACGGTCTTCACTGGGAAAAAAATATCCAAAGTGATGGAACAACAGGTTCAAGTATGACAGGTTGGCGCTTTGGAAAAAGAAGAACCTTATTGGAGATTGAACCAAGAAATGGGCCCCAATAAAGTATCTAGGATGATTGATCAATAAGTCAAAACATGACTAAATGACATCCTAGAAACACCTCTAAAGTGATGGAACAACAGGTTCAAGTATGACCGGTTTGCTCTTTAGAAGTAACCTCTAAAGTGATGGAACAACAGATTCAAGTATGACCGGTTGGCGCTTTAGAAGTAACCTTGTTGGAGATAGAACCAAGAAATGGGCTCCAACAAAGTATCTGGAATGATTGATCATCAAGGCTAAACGCAACTAGATGACATTCTAGAAAAGATCCCCAATGAAGGTTGAACCGAAAAACGGTCTTCACTGGAAAAGACATCCAAAGTGATGGAACAACAGGTTCAAGCATGACCGGTTGGAACTTTGGAAAAAGAAAATTATTGGAGATAAAACCAAGAAATGGGCCCCAATAAAGGTATAGAATTTGATAGGTTAGCACTGGGTTGCATTACTGAAGATGAGACTAACTGGGGAATACCCATTATGGTTGCAAAAGACTGAATAGTACCAGAGATAGATAAGTTGCTTATAAGAGATTGCCAAGCTTCTTTAAGAGATTGCTGCTTCAAAGATATGTTGATAATGTTGGAGAAATAATTATGTCTTCAATGAGGATCTGAGATTTCTTCCTGCGAGACACAGTGCAAAATAAATGCGCGTTCAAATATAGGTTTAAAAACCACATCTGTCAGGGACCAAAGTTCAATCTAGGAACAAGCTAGAAAGAAACGGTCAAACAAGACTCCAATTGAGGAATGAACTCAAATGGGAACTTATCTTATCCACATGTGGAAAAGATAACTGAACCAACCATCATCCACGAGAATCAAACTCTGTGGGGAATTCAGAAAAGATGGGCACTTTATGCCTAGGGCTGACTTTCTATTGGAGAGAATAGGCAAACCCAGTCACTTGGGGAGATAAACGCCAAAGTGAACAACACAGGTAAACACCAGAAACATGGCGCAAAAATGATAATATGCTATGCATATGAGTGCTTATGCTGACAAAACAGACAAGAAGCGAAACCGGAGATGACCATCTTTGACAATTTCAAGTGCCCTTCTTTGACAATCCATAACTTGAGAATGGTTTATCCCATTGAGATGTTCCACATATGGTTGGAAAGCTCTCATCATGCTCTACAACTTTCATTTGGGACCCAAGTATTGAATCCAAATGGAAATGGGTGAAAAGTGGTGCCAAATTTGAGAAAAAGAGTGATGAAAGGTGCTAAAAAATTTTCTAAGTGTTGGTCAAAATATCTTGCAAGCTTCATAACTCAAAAACCAAGCATTTTTGGACAAAAAGTCATTTGGAACAAATTTAAGAGCTTGGAAAGAGCTTTCCAATGAGCTTTGAGTCACTCCAATTGGGTGTGTGGTTTAGGAGTTATGGCCATTTCAAATTATGCTATTAAGGGAAAAATCACACAAATGACATCTTTCTTGGTCAAAACCCTACTTCTATTGCAAGAAACCTCAGGAAACTTGATGTGGATACTTTTTATACCTCATGAGACATTATATGATGATTAGAACCAATAATACTTCATTTGAACCAAAATTCCAAAAGATTAGGGTTTAAGTTAAACCCTAATTTTGACTGTGAATGCACTGAGGTCAAATCTTGTAACCTTGCTTCTTCCTTCTCATCTAAAGGTCTTAGGAGACTCTTGAGTATGTTGATAAACCAATAGGATCAAGAATTAAGGGTTGGGAATCCATCTTGATGAAGATCAAAGCCATTGACTGATAAGTGTCATAGAAACCCTAGTTTGGAGGCACAGTGAGACTGAGGCTCAAACTTCTCTTGTTGAGGACCCATAGACCTTAGATTCTTGTTGAATGATGTCTCTTGGATGTAGAGGACCTCATATGGTAAGTGAACCACACAAATCTTGACTTGATAGAGCCAAATACTCAGTGATTCTTCAGAGCAAAACCCTAATTCCAAAGTCCTTGCATTGGAGGTCTTTTGTTGACTTGACTTGCTTCAAACAACTTGTGGAGCTTCATGGTGATATGTAAACCTAATTTGAACACAAAGAAACAAACTACAAGATATGGGTTAGTTCAAACAATGCAGAGATGCTCCTAAGATGTACAAAAGCTAGATGACATCTAAGGGTAAAAATTTAGGGTACAACACCATGTATCAAGATGTGCTCACAGATCGAACGCAGATTGCAGCCTCTTACTTACAAATCCCTAAATTTTGCCTGGATCTCCCTTTCAGGTTTTCAATCCACCGGGACACCATTTTTACTAAGGTTGCCCTTTCAGGTTTTCTACTTTGCGGGTTTATTCTTTTCTTTTCTTTTATCCCTAATTTTTACCCTAACCTTTCCTTTTTGTGGTTCGCCGGGATGCCCCTTTTTGCCTGGACCTTTTATTTTTGTGGTCCAGTGGGTCTCTTTTATGTGTAGTATTTTTTGACTACGTCTGCATTCACAAGGGACGTAAAATCTTTGCCATCCATAGTTGAGAGTAACAAGGCTCCACCAGAGAAAACCTTTCTTACAACATATGGCCCTTCATAGTTTGGAGTCCATTTGCCCTTGTGATCTATTTGAGGAGGAAGAATCATTTTCAAAACCAAATCGCCTATTTGGAAACACCGAGGATGCACCTTCTGATCAAAGGCTTTCTTCATCATGCTTTGGTATAATCGACCATGTGCAATGGTTGTCAGTCTTTTTCTTCGATAAGGTTCAGTTGATCCAACCTAGTTCGTACCCATTCAGCCTCATTAAGCTTAACATCTGCCAAAATTCTCAAAGTAGGAATCTCCACTTCTAATGGTATGACTAATTCCATACCATACACCAGTGAGAAAGGAGTTGCCCCTATCGATGTACGCACCGAAGTACGATAACCGTGTAAAGAAAATGACAACATCTCGTGCCAATATTTGCTGCCTCAACAACACCATTCATCTTTGGACGATATGGAGAAGAATTGTGATGTTCAATTTTAAACCTCTGGCACAGCTCCTTCACCATCTTATTATTTAAATTCGAATCATTATTAGTAATAATTCTCTCTGGGATACAATAATGGCAAATGATGTCCTTCTTTATAAACCGGGCGACTACCTGCTTAGTAACATTGGCAAACGAAGCTGCTTCCACCCACTTGGTGAAATAGACAATGGCAACCAGAATAAAACAATACCCATTAGAGGCAGTCGGCTTAATCTTTCCAATCATATAAATGCCCAACACAGCAAAGGGCCATGGAGATGTCAATACATTCAGAGGAGGTGGCGGCACATCCACCTTATCAGCATAAATCTGGCATTTATGGAGTTTTCTGGCGTACTTGAAATAGTCAGATTCCATAGTCATCCAATAATACCCTACTCTCAACAACTTCCTGGCCATGGCATGCCCATTGGCATGAGTAACAGAAGAACCCTCATGAACTTCTTCCATCAACGGGTCTGCCTCGTGTTCATCAACACAACGTAGCAGGACCATGTCAAAGTTCATCTTATATAACACATCTTCCTCATTCAAAAAGAAATTGCAAACTAATCTCCTCAGAGTCTTCTTGTCTTTCCTGATGCCCCATGTAGCGAGCGATTTTGGACGTGGTTCTTAAGCACTGTCGCTCTGGGAGGGTACTACAGGTCGATTAATCTTTTATCCTATTGGAGCTGATGATGGAAGGGAAATAGATGTCTCCAACAAACCTTGCTTTGCAAACTGAGGTTAAACAGTCAAAACTGTTGGTTTACAGATGCGATCAATGTCGGGGGCTTCTCTCAGGTTTATTTTGATCGAGTTTAGACTTTTGGTGGGGGATACGGACTCGGATGTTTTGATGGATATGTGAGGATTTGTGGCCAGAGGTTTTTGATGTGGTGTGCTCGCTAAGATTTTTCTTTCAATTTTATGCCTACGTATTCCCTTTTACCGAAACAGGGAAATCAGAGCGATCGTAGTTCCTCCTATTCTATGGGAGGAAACGGTGTTTTGGTGTCTTGTTCAAAGCCCAAGACATGAAGCTAAAGGTGGTTTGTATCTTGTTCAAAGCCCAAGATGTGAAGCTGAAGGGTCTATTTGTATCTTGTTCGAAGCCCAAGATGTGAAGCTAAAAGGGTGCTGACTTTAGAGAGAATTTGTCATCTCTAAAGGGGTCTGTTTGTCACAATTGTTGGGTGACTGATTATAAAGGAGGATTATTTTAACCGGGATATGTGAATCCAGTAATGCCATAATTTCCTTTATTGGGGATTTTCAACCTGAAGGAGAAGACTTTAACTCAGTTTAGAGCAATGTCATCTTTCAATAGGAATTTCTCTTGCTAAAAGAGGGACAGTGGATGTAAATAATCCAGAGGCTTGCCGCTTACAGCAATTAGATGGAGGGGAAAGTAGTTGTTGATGTTTGTATGCTGTGACCAAAGCATAATTTGATGCTAAAAGGTTGATTGACTCAACCGGGGTTTTCTTATACAAAGCCTAAGAGGAGGCTAATGACCCAACAAGAGGATGCTTTTATACGTCTCGTACGAAGCCCAAGAGAGAGGCTGGACGGGTTGACTCAACAAGAGAGTGCTTTTGTATCTCGTACAAAGCCCGAGATGGAGACTAAAGGTGATCGACTCAACAAGAGAGTCTTTTTATACTCAACAAGATTGTGTTTTGTATGTGTCTTGTACAAAGCCCAAGACGGAGGCTAAAAGGGTTTGACTCAACAAGAGAGTCTTTCATACTCAACAAGAGAGTGTTTTTGTATCTCGTACGAAGCCCGAGATGGAGGCTAAAAGATTAACTCTGTTGGGGAGAATCATTGTACAAAGCCCAAGAGGAGGCTAGGACTACTATTTCAGTTGAGTGACAGGTCTAGTATGTTGGTTAAAAGAGAAAATCAATTCTTATATAGGTAATGTTTTACTTATGGATTTGATCCGAGGACCGGGATTATTTTATGTTCTTTAGGGAAACGGGGAATCCGAAGGGTATTGAGACAACCCAAGTCTACGGGTCTTATCTTTTGTACTGTGCTTAAGAAACAGGAGTAGTAAGATCTAGACTCTTTGAAAGACTGTTCTATTAAGATGACTAATTTTTGTTCCTATACCTCTAGGAGGTCATCGGGACAATTTGTACAAAGCCCAAGAGGAGGCGAGAAAACTTTTAAGAAGCTGAGGGAAAATTTGTACTAAGCCCAAGAGGAGGCTATCTTCCTGGGGAAAGAATCAATATAGAAAGCCTAAGAGGAGGCTGTGAAAACTTCTAAGAAGCCGACGGGTCCTTGTACAACGCCCAAGAGGAGGCGGGGATGCTTTTAGGAAGCCTGTGGGTCCTTGCACTAAGCCCAAGAGGAGGCTGATGAACAGTTCCAGAAGGGGTTTCACTTGGAACATTGGCCTTCTGTATATGAACTGTTCAAGGGGGGGAGATTCTTTACATCTAGTTATCTAAAATTATTGTAAAAGAAAATTCTCATGGTTAAGGTGTATCCGGGTGAACGTCAGAGGTAAAGAGACGAGGTTTTGCCTAGTTCTAGACGTAGTTGCCGGGGAAACTCTAAATATCTATACTATTATTACACAGTCGATATGAGTTTGTGAAAGAAGACTTACAGTGAAACAGCCCCACAATACAGTTATATACATATGAAAGCAGTAAATGAAAGCGGGTAAATACTTACTCGGTTGTAGAGCTTCCATGCTGTTTTGTTAGTTTGTTCAACAAAGACAACTTTGATTACAATATTATATTCAAAATCAAAGGAGAAAGTGCTTTGAAAAGATTGTTGGGGCTTACAACTCAAGGAGAGGCCCAGGGTTTAATCAGTGATCGCACTGTCGTTTTGTACAGGGACTTATACAAGTGACTGAGGCCCAAGAAAGGTTTTCTGTACAAAGGGGATGGGTCTTACACTCTATTAAGAGGCCCAAAAATGATTGAAAGAAAAATAAATGGGGCTTATAACACGAGGGTAGGCCCATATGATTTGTTTTTTTGAACTGGCGATCGCGGCGAGATTTTCTTTAACGCAGAGGGACTTATACAATATCTGAGGCCCAAAGATTGTTTTGGCTAAAAGGGGATTGGGTCTTACACTCTATTAGAGGCCCAAAAATGATTTTCAATGGGTCTTATAGCTCGAGGAGAGGCCCAGATTATTTGTTTTAAACGGGCGTGATCGCGCCGAACTTTTGAAATACAACGGGACTTATACAACATTTGAGGCCCAAAATAGGTTTTTATTTACAAAGGATTGGGTCTTACACTCTATTAGAGGCCCAAGAGTTTTTTTTTAAAAGGTTTGATGAGGGTTGAATTAATCAAAACCCTAATTTATTTCCAAAACGTATTTTAATTGACTAAAAAATTCAATTAAAATGATCAAAATTCTTTAACATGTGGAAAACAAATTGTGATCTTGGATTAATGTTTCAAAAATCATGTTTTGACCTACAAAATGATTAGAAATCATAAAAATTTGCAAAATCAAGAAGGAAAAAATATTTAAAATGTAAAAAACAATTAAAATATTAATTCTTGGCAAAAATATGAATTATATGAAATAAATAATACTTTTGGGATTTTCTGGTAAAATAAAATATTTTAACATTTTTGTGAATTATTAAAAAAAGAATCAACTCAAAATCAATAAAACTCAGAGAGAAATTATTTTTTGAATCAATTAAATAAAATAACAAAATTCAAATATTTGAATTTTCAAAAAGGGTGCCAAGAACAAGGGCAAGAACACGCGCCACCCTCTGTTTCTGCAGATTTGCGTTTTCTATCCAATCTCACTGAATACTTGATTATATCATGCAATCTACATATCAAACTACTCGTTTCAACCGCACGATCATGTCTATGGTCTTTAATTTCATTTATTTGAAGCATGGACTAAGAAATCAAAGAGAAACCTCAAGAACCCTAAATTCTGCATGAAGGTTCAGAAATTTCATACACGATTCAAACAATGCAATTGATTGAGGGAAAACACTCCATGCATGATTATGAACATATGGCCAAATTATTGTGCAGCAAAAATTGCATGGATCATAGAGTTAGAAGAGCTCATACTTACCACTTGCAGTTGGTGATCGTGTTTTGGGTTTGAGGTGTTACAGCTTGGTTCCAAGGTTATGGACAGCTTCCCTAGGTGCTATGGAGTGTGTCTGGATGCTTGGAATGGATTGAAATGATCTGGAACTTGAGATGGTACCCCAACTGCAAATCTATCAAAGGCTTGAGCAACTGGCTGGTGATTTTGTGATTTTGGTGTTCCAGATGTTATGTGAGTGTTTGGATCACTTCTATATGATGTTTATGAGGTGTGTGTGTGATTGGTTTGGTTGGAATTGCTCTCAAACTCAAAACCCGATGGTGACTTGCCTTAGAAGGCAAAATTGGAAGTGAGAAGGTGATTTTGAGGAAAGCATCTGTTTTATGGCTTTGGTGTGCTCAAACTGAGCACAAATGAGCTCTATTTATAGTAGAGCAAGTTTGTTTTGCAAGCAATAGTGAATGGCAACTGCAGCAGAGGTTTGCCCAATGTTGGCAAATGAGAATCCAAGTCTCCCCTAGCCATTGACTAGAGGTTAGAGCACAGAGCTGTGGTTCCCTAGTTGTTGGATCATTCTTGACTAAATTCAGTTGCAAATGTATCAGTCCATGCCACCTTGGTGTATCCATTAAATGCTCCAATCCAAAATTGGAGTCTTGTCCCTCTTTTAGGGATTTCTAGGTTTGGCATGCTATTTTTGGTTCCAAAGACTTGGGAGGCTTGGGATCAGAGTTGTTTCCTCCTTGGTCCCCCCTTTGAGGTGTTCAGATGGATAGAGTTGCTTGCCCCTTAAAAAATTTAAGCAAATCGAGCAAAACTCCAAAATCTGCCTTGCCTTGGCAGTTTTCAGCAAGACATGTTGCCATGGTCATATCTCATGGCTAAGTTGAGTTTGGTGATGTTCTTGGCCATTTTGGAAATCCCTCATATGATACAATAACTGTTTGATCATAATTGGTTTTGATACTTTTTGGATCCAAGTGAAAAATGCCCCTACATTTGGAAAAAAAGTGAAGGCAGATTTTAACTTAGTGAAAATTTCACTAAGTGTTGGAAAAAGTGGCATTTCATGTTTTCAACCATTTTGATCATTCCATAACTCAAAATCCATAATGAATTAGAATGAGGTGTAGTTGAAGCTTTTGTAGAGGGCCATGAGAGCTACAAATCCAGCTTTGGATGGGAAAAAATGGCCTTGTGGTTTAGGAGTTATGATCCTCCAAAGTTGGTACCCTAGCCACATTATTCCATAACTTAGAAAATTTTCTAAGTTTTTATGGTTACCCTTTTTACAAGTTATCCCACTTTTCTTGATTTTTATTGATGAATGATGATTCAAATCACACATTAACATCATTTTAGGGTTAAAAACCCATTTTTGTGAAAAATCTCAAAAAGTCAAAGTTGACTTTTGTGCACAGTTGACTTTTTGTCAGATGAATTCCAAACTGTGCGATCCTCTATGAAATCAAGTTTTTGACCTAAATCAAACTTGATGGATTGATTTCATAGGTGTTATAGGGTGTATTGAATCATGTCCTAGGGTTTGGGAGCATGTCTTGGTCAAAAGTCATAGGTACAATTGACTTTTTCCGCGAAACCCTAACTGTGGTTCAGATGAAATTGAAACTTGTTGCTCAAGCTTCATGGACCAATCCATTGTTGCAAATGGATCAATGTAGTGTGTTAGAGACCCTCAAATCCTCCCTTGAGGTCTTGGTTCATGTTTTGTCCCAAAAGTCAACTTAGGGGTGAATTAGGTCAAGAAACCCTAATTCCTGATTTTTTTATGAGTGCATCACCTGAGGCAAAATTGACTTGATGATTAGGTTCATGATGTCCCTTGGAGCATCATAGGTTATGCTTTGAAGCATTGGCTCATGCCCAGAGGAGAATTTCCATCTGGAGGCCGTGGTCGACCAAAACCCTAATTTGGTAACACTGGCGATCTTGAGGCTTAATCCACTTAGAAGGGAGCAACCTTGTGCTTGATCCTTGAAGTGGGAGTCCTTTTGATACATTATGGATGTTTGAGAGGTTAGACAAGTTGAAGATCATGTCATTCCTTGATTGATCCTTTGTTTAAGAACTCAGAGAGGGCTTGAAACCCTAATTCTGATGGTAGTGGATGCTCACCCTTCTTTGGGGAGACTAATGGTTCATCTATATTGTGATGATAATTTACACAATGATGGGAAATCTTAGTGGTCAAAATTTGGGGTATGACAGATGCCCCTATTTAATCTTCTTGGACCCGAAGGTGTGAATGGCCAAGGTATTCAGGCATTCGAGGAGCAAGATGATTAAATATCGGAATACCCGAAATTTTGATGGTGGTTATGAATTGCAGTTTGCGCATCCATCTTCTTTTGCTAAGAAATGATACTTAGAAAAGGTAAACTTCCCCTCGATCCTGGTCTTCAGCCAAGGAACTGGTCTCAGTTTCTGATATAAACCTCCCCTCGATCCTGGTTTCCTACCAAGGAACTGGTCTTAGTTTCTGATATAAACTTCCCCTCGATCCTGGTTTCCTACCAAGGAACTGGTCTTAGTTTCTGATATAAACCTCCCCTCGATCCTGGTTTCCTACCAAGGAACTGGTCTTAGTTTCTGATATAAACTTCCCCTCGATCCTGGTTTCCTACCAAGGAATTGGTCTTAGTTTCTTTTGACAATAAACTTTCTGTACAAGGAACGCTATGCGTAGCGGTTCTTCTCAAACTTCTCGCTGTATTTTCCTGGGGAGATTCCATTTGATGGGAAAAATTTTGATGTCAGACTTGCTGGGGGAACCCAATCGTCAGAGTTGTAGAGGTGTACAAACTTCTCTGTTGGAGACGCCATTTGTCAGCTCTATTGGGGGAAAACGAGTCTCTTGAGAAACTGCTTCTGCTTGGGGTATTACATCATACTTTTCTCGGGATCTTCCTGGAGAAATGCCATATGATGTGATCCAATTTTGAGGTGCTGATGACCTTTTCGTCAGCAGATTTTTTTGGAGAAAAACTGCTGCATTGTCGAATCTCTGATTAAGAGGCTTTCTCTGGAGATTTTCCTTAATCTGGGAAAGCGGAGATATCATCTTCACTGGCGAAGAATGATGTTTGTTGAACGTTTTCTTGTTCTTCAGAGGTTCAAGTTATCAAAGTGGTCAAGGGCCAATTCTAATCCAGAAATAAACTGGAGGAGAGGTTGTTCAGACGCAACATTTCCTGACGAGGAAAGGACTGACATCTCGATTGAGAGGACTGTCTATCACTAGGGGACAAGACCGACTAGAGACATAGTGATGCAATATGAATACGAATGTAAATCAATAATGCATGATGCATGTATGTATATACTGACAAAACTGAAGCGCCATACAGACTAATAGATGAACATGATTGGATACTCGGCCATCGCGGGGCGAAGAAGTACCGCTGGCCCAAAAGTAGCAATTCTGCCTTGCTTAGGAGAAGTATTCCCTGCGGGGAACAACCGTTGGTCGGGCTTAGGAGGTAATAACTCTGCCGGGGGTGTCAGATGAACCATGGTCTCTGACACAGCTGATCCTTCTTTCAGGTGCACTGGTTTTAGAAGGAGTACTTTGATTCTGTACTTTAAAGCTCGCTTACTTCTGGAGAAGTGATCGATGTTCCTTCGATGTTCAACCGTCAAAAGAAATTGCCACCTTTACTTTTAGCGGAAAAATTTTACAAGTAAATTCATTTTTGTTTTATTTCAAGAATCGTTGATCATGTTAAAATGTCATTCTATAAAGCTAAAACAAATAAGAATTGCAAACAAAAGCACGAGGGCTCAAATTTTATTGATAGGATGGAAATCAGCCAAACGCGTGATTCCAAAGAGTATATACAAAGTTAGAAAATGGAAATTTAAAGGGAAAAGGGCTACATCAAAACATAACGACCATTATCCTTCTACCAACTTTGAATTCTGGGCATCTTGAGCTTCCGTCGAAGATGACCTTGATTGGAGTTTTCCTAACGGATGATGTAACTGCTGCCGAGGGACTTGCCCCTTTGTCGAACATAATTACTTGCCATTATTCCTAATTTTTGCCTGGATTGAACTTTGAGGTTTCCAACCCACCGGGATGATTTTTGATCATGTCTCTAATTTTTTCCTGGATCGCCCTTTCGGGTTTTCAATCCACCGAGACGTTTTATCTTTCTTTTTTTTTTATTTAGGCGAAGTATTTCTTGACTACGTCAACATTTGTGGGGTAGGCAAATTCTTCTCTATCCATGGTTGCAAGTCTCAAGGCATCACTTGCGTAAGCTTTCTTGACCACATAGGGGCCTTCATAATTCGGAGTCCATTTGCCCCGAGAATCAGTGAGAAAGGATTGTATCTTTTTGAGCACAAGGTCTCCTTTCCTGAAGACACGAGGTCGGACCTTTTTGTCAAACACTCTCTTCATCCTTTGTTGATACAACTGACCATGACACAAAGCCGTCATTCGCTTTTCTTCGACCAGATTCAGTTCGTCGTGTCGAATTTGACACCATTCAGCTTCTGTTAGCTTAGCTTCCATCAATACCCGGATTGATGGGATCTCTACTTCGATGGGGAGCACTGCTTCCATGCCATATACTAGAGAGAAAGGGGTTGCCCCTGTTGAAGTGCGGACAGATGTACGATAACCATGAAGAGAAAAGGGTAGCATCTCGTGCCAGTCTTTGTAGGTTACAACCATCTTCTGAACAATCTTCTTGATGTTCTTATTAGCCGCTTCTACCGCTCCGTTCATCTTGGGTCGGTAGGGAGATGAGTTATGGTGTTCAATCTTGAACTCAGCGCATAACTCCTTCATCATCTTGTTGTTCAAGTTAGATCCATTATCAGTAATTATCTGGCTTGGAACACCATAACGGCAGATGAGATTGTTTTTGATAAATCGGACCACCACTTGTCGGGTTACGTTGGCATATGATGCTGCTTCGACCCACTTGGTGAAGTAATCAATGGCTACTAGGATGAACCGATGTCCGTTTGAAGCTTTGGGCTCGATCATGCCAATCATGTCGATTCCCCATATGGAAAAAGGCCATGGGGAAGAAAGAACTTTTAGATGCGTTGGCGGTACATGGATTTTGTCTGAGTATATCTGACACTTGTGACACTTCCTCATGTACTTGTAGCAGTCAGATTCAATGGTCAACCAGTAGTACGCTGCTCTCAAAATTTTTCTCGCCATTGTGTGTCCGTTGGCATGAGTGCCAAAGGATCCTTCGTGAATTTCTTTTATTAGCATGTTCGCTTCTGGTCTGTCTACACATCGGAGCAAAACCATGTCAAAGTTTTTCTTATAGAGTGTATCACCGCTCAGGAAGAAACTGCCTGCCAGCCTTCTGAGGGTTTTTCTATCTTTTCTTGATGCCCCAAGTGGGTACTCCTATTTCTGAAGGAAGCATTTGATATCATGATACCAAGGTTTGTTGTCTATGACTGCTTCAATCGTGAAGATGTAAGCGGGCCACTCAAGGCGCATTATGTCAAGCTTAGGTAAGTCATTTCATTGACCTACACTAATCATGAAAGAGAGAGTGGCTAATGCATCATCCATGTGATTCTCTTCACGAGGGATATGATGAAACTCAATTCTGTTGAAGAATGGTAACAACCTTCTCGTGTAATCTTTGTACAGAATCAGTCCTGATTGGTATGTGTTCCAATCTCCTTTGATCTGATTGACGACCAAAATTGAGTCGCCATATACATCCAAGTTCTTGATCCTTAAGTCAATCGCTTATTCGAGACCCATGATACAAGCTTCGTATTCGGCCTCATTGTTCGTGCACTTGAACGTAAGTCTGGCACTGAAAGGAATATGGGTACCTTGAGGTGTTATGATAATTGCCCCAATTCTGTTTCTGTAATGATTGACTGCTCCGTCAAAGATAAGTCCCCATTGGGAATCTGGTTCTGGCCCTTCATTGGGCAGCGGTTCATCGCAATATTTCATTTTTAGATACATGACATCTTCGTCTGGGAAGTCAAATCCGACTGATTCCTGATCATCAATCGGTTGATGAGCCAAATGATCGGCTAAAACACTTCCTTTAACGGTTTTCTGAGCATGGTACTCTATGTCATATTCTGATAACAACATCTGCCAACGGGCCATCCTTCCCGTGAGAGCAGGCTTTTCAAAGACATACTTGATTGGATCCATTTCAGAGATTAACCAAGTAGTGTGATGAATCATGTACTGGCGAAGACGTTTGGCTGCCCAAGACAGAGTGCAGCAAGTTTTCTCAAGCATAGTATACTGAGTCTCGCAGTCGGTGAATTTCTTGCTCAGATAGTAGATGGCAGACTCTTTCTGTTTTGTTTCATCTTGTTGGCCAATTACACAACCCATGGAGTCTTCCAAGACTGTTAGGTATATGATCAGTGGTCTCCCTTCCACTGGAGGTGATAGAATCGGCGGGTTTGACAGGTATTCCTTGATACTGCCGAAGGCGGTTTGGCAGTCTTCTATCCAAACGCAGTCCTGGTTCTTTTTCAGCAATTTGAAAATTGGCGCACATGTCACGGTCATGAGGAATATGAATCTGGAAATATAGTTCAAACGTCCCAGGAATCCTCTGACTTGTTTTTCAGTTTTCGGAGAAGGCATTTCTTGAATGGCCTTGACCTTGTCAGGATCCACCTCAATTCCTTTCTGGCTGACGATGAACCCTAAGAGTTTCCCCGAACGAACACCAAATGTGCACTTGTTGGGATTTAAGCAGAGTTTGTACTTTCTCAGCCGC
Organism: Lathyrus tuberosus; assembly: GCA_022829125.1. NCBI lineage: Eukaryota > Viridiplantae > Streptophyta > Magnoliopsida > Fabales > Fabaceae > Lathyrus > Lathyrus tuberosus. The sequence goes on along the minus strand of JALAZF010000201.1, from coordinate 8,574,514 downwards.
TCGAATAGTTTTGACAGGTGGGTCACATGTTCCTCCTCTGTCTTAGATTTGGCAATCATATCATCGACATATACCTCGATTTCCTTGTGTATCATGTCATGAAACAAAGTAGTCATGGCCCTTTAATAGGTTTCCCCGGCATTCTTCAAACCGAACGGCATTACCTTGTAACAAAAGGTTCCCCATGGGGTGATGAACAAAGTTTTCTCCATGTCTTTCGGCGCCATTTTGATATGGTTATAGCCCGAGAATCCATCCATGAAGGAGAAAACTTTGAACTTTACTGTACTGTCTACCAGCATGTCAATGTGTGGTAAAGGAAAGTCGTCCTTCAGACTAGCCTTGTTTAGATCTCTGTAATCGACACACATTCTGACCTTTCTGTCCTTTTTAGGAACAGGTACGATGTTGGCTAACCATTGAGGATATTCAGACGTAGCGAGGAAACCCGCGTCAATCTATTTTTGTACTTCCTCTTTGATTTTGATGGCCATCTGTGGGTGAGTCCGTCTCAACCTCTGTTTTACTGGCGGACATTCCGATCTTAACGGTAGATAATGTTCCACGATGCTGGTATCCAACCCTGGCATATCCTGATAGGACCAAGCGAATACATCGGGAAACTCTTTGAGAAGCTTTATCAAACCCTCTCTGGCAGTTGGGCTGAGCAGTGCCCCAATCCTGATTTCTTTTCTCTCCTCTTCCAAACCTAAGTTTACCGTTTCCAACGACTCTTTATGAGGTTCGATGGACCTTTCCTCTTGTTTGAGTAGTCGGGAGATCTCCTCTGGAATTTCGTCGTCATTTTCTTCTTCAGCCTCGAAGACCGGGAACTCAAAGTTGGGAGAAGGCATTGGATCGTGTGTTTCAACTGGGTTTAAAACAAGCAATCTGCATGACGTGATGATTTATGTTTAGAAGAGATAGAGAGAATGTAAGAGTGTGTGCAGTGTATTTCTTTTATTACTGCTTGTTTTTATGATTGATTTATTTTTTAGGATTACCATTTTATGAAAAAGTGAAAAGAGAAAACAACAATTAATGCGGAAACTACATAACGACGTTATTTTATTAATGAACAAGTCGACTCTTGAAACTACAGCCCTATAAAACAAAACTTTATCGCTTTGGGCAAAGCGAAGAGGGAAATTTACAAGAAGGGAGCCCTATCAAAACATCTGTTTCACCTGGGCAAGGTGAAAGGTTAAAGTAAAAATGGCAATTACTTTGACTTATGAACAATCTTCGGAACATCAACAACGACCCATTGGCGGCGAACTCCTCGGTGAATCACAAAGTCTGGTACTTTCCTTGATTTGTCTTCAGAAATGCCGCTGGATTCTGGTGGAGCAGGATCATTGGAATCTGTCTCCAAGGCAGAGTTGTCGTAGGAGGATTCCTCAGCCATAGTATTTGTACTCTCAGCTGTATCTCCCCATCCAATTGGCTGGATGTCTTCGAACCTAATACGAGAGATTTCATGAGTGGTGTATTTGACCATGAAGTCGTACTTTCCACTCGGTTGTCCCAAGGTGTCCCACACTTCTTTGGAACTGGAGGAGTCATCCCTCTCGATGACGTTGACCTCGGGAAAAGCATAGTTAATGAATTCTAGTCCTGTAAATGTTGCGAATTCATCGTCGTGCTGGGTATTTTCAGGATAACCTGGATGTTGATCCCATGACATAGCAGGGACACGGGTATTCTATTCAATGATGCTCAGCTGATTTTCATTGTTCGGCTGATTTTCTTGCCCCAAGTCTCCGGGATACGGCTGCCAGATAGGCAGGCCATCCATCGGGCCATAATAGTCATGGTCAAAGTTGTCTTTCATCAGAGTGTCTTCCTCTAATGAGTTTGGTGGAGCACGGCATCCTTCCGGATCACAATCTCCATATATCATTTCGACATCTGACCTCAGTATAAATCTTGGACTCTGTGCGGGATAGCAAAAGGGAGTCTATGTTTCGCCCTGATACGTATAACCATCCTCGTTGAGATAGGACTTCCATTCTTCCTCCGTATCGGAGGAATCTCCCTCATTGATGGTATGGACTGCTTGAGGCACTAGGTGAAGGAAACCTCCACTGTGGAAGAAGTCCTGAATGGGATGAAGACTTTCATCGTTAGTAGCAATCTGAGTATAGGTTGAGGAAAAGCCAAGACCTTTCTTTTTCTTATTGTCAGTAGGAATGACAAGCTATCCCCATCCTGTTGTATTGGTACTCTCGACCGCTTTGATAGCATCTTTGTACGAGGAAATAGAAGTTCCCTTCTCTGATTGAGTCTTATTGCTCACCGTAAGCGCTTGGAACTGAGTCCCAACAACCTCCTCGGGTTCTACACAAGTAGATGATGATAAGTTACTTACGAGCAATGCCTGTTCTCCACAGACTGTGACGAGTTGATCGTTCTTGACGAACTTCAGTTTATGGTGCAGTGTCGAAGTGTCTGCCCCAGCCTGGTGTATCCAAGGTCTTCCTAATAAGCAACTGTATTTTGCCCAGATGTCCATGACCTGGAAAGTGACTTGGAAAGTGTGAGGACCGATAGTTATGGGAAGGTCAACTTCGCCGATAACCGTTTTTCTGGATCCGTCAAATGCTTTGACGACGACCTCGCTGGTTCTCATCGGAGGTCCTTTGAATGATAATTGCATCAAAGTGGACTTCGGCATAACATTCAGAGTACCAGTACGCTGACTAAAGCATCGTCCTGGCAGTTGACTGTGATATTGAGCGCCATGTTGTGACTTTTGTCCCCCTCTGGCAAGTCCTCATCACTGAATCCTAAGTTGTTGCAGGAAGTGATGTTAGAGATGATGCTATCTAACTGTCATATTGACACATCCTGTTCCACAAAGGCCTGCTCTAAGACTTTCTGTAGAGCCTCCCTGTGCGCTTCTGAACTGAGTAAAAGTGATAGCACTGAGATCTTTGAAGGAGTTTGTAACAGCTGATCAACAATGTTGTATTGACTCCTTTGGATGAGCTTAAGCATCTCATCATTGTTTTTCGAAAGGTCGGGATTACTGGATTGACCGACTGGTGGATCAGGAGCTTCCGTCTGAAGTTTCTTTTCTTTGTTAAGTTCTCCAACTCCTCGGTTGAAGATTCGACCGCTCCGTGTTACTCGACTGATGTCTGCAATATTCACGACGGAGGGTAATGGAATTTCCTTTCCATTCTCGATTGTGGTTGCACCGTACTTGTAAGGGATAGCCTTAGTTGATTCATATGGTAATGGTCTCGATAAATAGATGACTATGAGAGCCTTATGATTTTTCTGACCATCGTAAGTAATTTCGATCCATTCCTGGTTGGGAACTCTCGATTCATTCAGTAGAGGGATGATGGTACAAACATCCATAGCCCTCTGATGATCAGAGATTACGACAACGTCCTCGATTTGATCAGTGAGGTAGTTGACTGATCCCGAACTTGACCATGGTTGAATCTCCTCGCGGTCCAACTGACTTTGAAGGGCTGCTCGCACGAGGTAGCATCCTTGATTATTCACTGAGCAAAATCCACACCGCTCATAGTTGTGTAGTGGCACATGGCCACGTCCGCTTTGAATGCAGTGTAACCTCACTAGATCTGTTTCCATCGACCGAACATCCTGACTTTGATATCTAGTAGGATTCCCGTTAGTGATACTAACTTGCTGGGTGTCTTCATCCATATAGATTGGAAGCCACCAGTGGTTCAACAAGTGCTGAAGTGTTTCTTGGATAAGGGCACAACCCTGATCGTCTTCGCAACCCACTTTACAGCCCTGATAATCATGTGGTACCAGGAACCAGAGCCAGACCTGTTTAGCATGTAACTCCACCAGGCTGGTATTCATCAAGCGAATATCAAAGATTTGAACCATGTTGATTTGAAAATGATTCCTATCATGGTAGTCTTGGATCCATCCAAGATCCATCTGATGCTGGAGGGCCTCCTGTATGAAAGAGCGTCCCTGTTTGTTTACCGAGCAAGTCAGACAAGAATTGTAATCGTGACGCGGCAGATTATGATACTGGCTTTGCCTTGAGTGCATTGCCACCAAGTTGACATCCATCGTACGGATATCGTGGTTTTGAATGATGTTGGAATTCGTATAAACCATGTTAACTCCACGAACTCGGTGCTCTTGAATCCATCCGAGATCCATCTGTTCCTGTAGAGCTGATTGCACCACAGAACATCCTTGATTGCTTTTAGAGCATATATCACACTGGTGATAATTGTGAGATGCACATGCTCGTATCTGCTCTGTCTACAATGCATCTTGACCAAGTTGGCCCTCAGTAAGAGTACATCGCGAATTTGATAGGTGTTGTTAGACTCGCCCTCTCTCAAATTGACTGTAGCCTTCTCATGTTGAGGCAGCAGGTTTGTGAGAACATTCGGATTCGTATCTTTGAAAGATAAGACCCCGCTCCTAACAAGCTTCTGCACGTCGGATTTGAAACTGAGACAGTTTTCTATGTTATGCCCTGGTCCTCCTTGATGGTAAGGGCAAGTCTGATCCACCTTAAACCAAAAAGCCGGATTTTCCGGTACTGTAAGAGGAGACTTAGTCTAGACATGCCTCTTAGCCATTAGTAACAGAAATAGTTCTGCATACGATACGGGTATAGGATCAAATCCTGGTGGCCGCGTTGCACGGTTGTTGTTGTATTGAGGACGACCCTACTGAAGAGGCTGTTGTGTCCTTTGCTGAAATTGCTGCGAATGCGGTTGGCTTTGAGCAACCTGAGGTTGATACGTAGAAATAGGCGCAGGGTTGATAGCATGAGTTAGAGCTGCTATTGGTTGATACCGTCGCCTTTGCTTTCCGAGAGAGATATTCCCAATATCTTGCTCCTTTTTCTTAGGGAGAGCACTACCGTATTTTTTAGTACCGCTTGTCGACCCAGTGTCTTTGACTAGACGTCCTTCTCGAACGGCTTCCTCGAGACGCACTCCCATACCGACCATTTCGGTGAAGTCGCTGGGCGCACTGGCAACCATTCGGTCGTAGTAAAATGAGCTTAAGGTCTTTAAGAAGATCTTTGTCATCTCTTTTTCCTCAAGAGGTGGACAAATTTGAGTGGCAATTTCACGCCATCTCTGAGCGTACTCCTTAAAGGTTTACTTGTCTTTTTGCGACATTGATCTGAGTCGATCTCTGTCTGGTGCCATGTCCAAATTATATTTATATTCTTGGACGAAGGCAGTGCCAAGATCTCTAAAAGTGCTAATCATAGTGCGGTTTAAACCCATGTACCATTTTAATGTGGCACCGGTTAAACTATCCTGAAAGTAGTGAATGAGTAGATCCTGATTCTCCATCTGAGCTGACATTAGCTGAGCGTACATCACCAAGTGGCTCTGAGGGCAAGAGTTACCCTGGTGTTTTTCAAAATCGGGTACTTGGAACTTGTGCGAGACTTTCACATTGGGGACGAAGCAGAGGTCCGCGGCGTCCTTTCCAAACAAATCCTGACCGCGAAGGGCCTGCAGTTCCTTCTACATTTCCAGGAACTGCTCCTGGAATTCATCCATTCTATCGAACATACTTTCCTTTCTACCAGAAGGTATCTGTGGAATTTGTCCTTCTAGGACAGTGTGCACCATAGGGGGTGGTACCGTTACTACGGCAATGAATCTTGGCGTTTCCCAAAGTTTGTAACCTTCAGGAGTCCTCAATATGCCTCTAGCATCCTCGCTTTCCCGAAGTTTGTAACCTTCAGGCCAAGCGGCTTCTACTATGATTCCCTGATCTTCAGTGATCGGCGGAACATATCCTTCCGGGATATAGTTAACAGGCATGCCCAAGGGACGATCTTTCGGCATTTGATACCTAGGATCATACTTCTCCACTATGGGCGTTGAGGTGATCTCGGAGATCACAGTTCTTTGTAGCTGAGCTTCTGCCATGGCTTGCATGTCATTACAAAGCATTCTCATATCTTCTCTTAGAGCGTCGATCTCTTCTTTCAACTCTCTGTTCTCATCCTCGAGATTATCCATCTTTTTCTGACGATTGGCCCGAGTATTGTACGAATGAGACAGTTTGACTCTAGAACCGAGACACAAACGTGAGATTCGTAGGTAAGAAGAATACGTCACGTGAGAATGATGAATGCAATGATTATATTAATTGTGTTTTTTTTTGTTTAATTAAAATAAACTTCGACAATTAGATTGCAAATATCAAACAATGGGGAAATCCCCATTTTATTGAATTCAAAGGATTGCAGAAATGGAAATACAGTCATTTACAAGGTGCTGGAAACAGAAACCTAAGATAATGGATCCCGAGTCCTCTCTGAGGGGAACTCGGGTACTGATTCTGGTACTTTCCTTTTCTTGGACCGGGGCTCTTGAGCCGTTGTCGGGTCGTCATTCCTTTGCCAAGTGAAAGGAGCGAGCAAATTCCTTTGGTCATCCTGATTCTCTACAGCATGTTGCTCCAAAATCTCAATTAGAGCATCCTTATCTTTCAGCAGTTGCTGTATTTTGGTACATTCCACATTGAGAATGCGGTACTTGTTCTTCCAAGACCTCCTCTCCTGTTGAACTTTGTTGAGAGTAACCTAAAGTTTTTCCGTTTCAGTCATGAAGTTTATGACAGATTCCCTTGGCGGAAGAACTCCGTGACGAGGATAAGGCATCTTTAGCTTGAGAGCTCTAGTTTGTACCCAATGGAGATAAGGCTTCACCGAGACACTGTCCGGTTTTCCTAGAGACTCCCGTCCTTTCTTATGAAGATGTTTCCAAGCGTGCACTATTTCCATCTTTAGTGCCCTGCCATTTTCTCCTTCCTTGAAGAAAAGACCTTCTAGATGAGCGTTACGCGGGACATGCCTCATCGGGTATCCAAATTGACGACGAACTAAGACTGGATGATAATTGATTCCCCCCTTAGTTCCTATAAGGGGTATGTTGGGGAAGTTTCCACAACGGTCAATGATTCTGATCCCGTCATAAATCCTATTGTACCAATCTATGTCAGAGTTGGTAAGAGACATGATTTTCTGCGACCAACTTAAGGCACTCTTATGATCCCAAAAAGCGGCAAATTTAGGAAAATGGGAAATAAAACACTTATATAGAAGGGGCACACAACATGTGATAATTTCTCCGTTGTATAAATTCCTTAAGTGTACAGAATGATACTCATTTGCAAACAAAGTCGGTACAGGGTTTCCAATGAGAAAAACCTTAATGGCGTTGATATCTACAAAGTTATCGATATTGGGAAACAAAAATAACCCGTAGGTGAGTAAAACCAAGATGCTTTCAAAAGCAGTCACGGTCCCTATACTAGCAAAGTACAGAGCTTTCTTTAGCAGAAACTTGGCTGGTAAACCTGGGATTCCTCCCATGGTGGTCATGTGAGTCTTGATTTCCGACTCATCCAAATAAATTGCTCTTGCAATGATTTGATCTTTTGGAATTTCTTCCAGTCCAGAAAAGGGAGCTTGATCAGTAATATGTAAACCAGTCGGGTAAGAATACTCCTTCAGCGTTGGTGCGAGCTGGTAATCCGGGAATGTAAAATAGTGATAGACTGGATCGTTAAATTGAATGAGTGCCTCCATGATTCCTTCAATCAATGGACCCTTAACAGAGGTAGCAGACCTCCGTACTTAGCTCTGAAAGCCTCATGGTTTGTGATCATCCTTGCCAAACCTCTCAAATCCTCTAAATTTGGAACCTTGAAGGTGTACTTATGAGTTCTTCTTCTACCGAAATCCATGAGCGCAATCTTTTTTCCTCTTCTAATTGCAATCATTGTTTTAGTTTAATTTGAAAAAGAGAGACTAGAAGAGAAAATTTTCTTTGCTTAATGTTTTCTAAAATGAATGCATGAATGCAGCACACAAAAACATAGAAAAAAAATGGGGTCAAAGGGTCGGTGTCATGAAGTCAAGGCTCTACCCATCCCAAAGGTTTATACTAGTGATTTTTGTACCTGTCTCTCAAAATCATTGATTCTTGTTGAGATAACATCAGCGGGCTGGGAACCGTGCTAGGTGATGTTATTTCGAAGAACCCTAGAAGAGGGTAGTATCGCGTGACAACTATTTTCGATAGCTTCTGCACTACTGAAAGAGGTTTTTCCTAGGTGTATACTCAATCTTTCCACATGCGGCATCACACGCATTCCCATTAGAAGAAAAATAAATACAGATATCAATTAGGAAAAGCAGTATATATATTTGTCCTAATGTCCTAGACTTTTAAGAGCTATGAATCCTATGTTCCTGACAGAAAATGGCTCCCCGACGGAGTCGCCATTCTGTGGCACTTTCCCAATTTAAAGTTTTTGACCTAAGATCCTAGTGAAGTCAACAAAAAAGTCTTAACCCCAGTGAAGTCCCCACTCGTTGGTTTCTACCCCAGAGATGAAATACGTAAGGGCCCCACGGTGGGCGCCATTTTTCTGTAGCGAGCGATTTTGGACGTGGTTCTTAAGCACTGTCGCTCTGGGAGGGTACTACAGGTCGATTCATTTTTTTTCCTATTGGAGCTGATGAAGGAAGGGAAATAGATGTCTCCAACTAACCCTGCTTTACAAACTGAGGTTAAACAGTAAAAAATGTTGGTTTACAGATGCGATCAATGTGGGGGGCCTCTCTTAGGTTAATTTTGATCGAGTTTAGACTTTTGGTGGGGGATACAGACTCGAATGTTTTGATGGATATGTGAGGATTTGTGGCCAGAGGTTTTTGATGTGGTGTGCTCGCTAAGATTTTTCTTTCAATCTTATGCCTACGTATTCCCGTTTACCGAAATAGGGAAATCAGAGTGATCGTAGTTCCTCCTATTCTATGGGAGGAAACGGTTTTTGGGTGTCTTGTTCAAAGCCCAAGACATGAAGCTAAAGGTAGTTTGTATCTTGTTCAAAGCCCAAGATGTGAAGCTGAAGGGTCTATTTGTATCTTGTTCGAAGCCCAAGATGTGAAGCTAAAAGGGTGTTGACTTTAGAGAGAATTTATCATCTCTAAAGGGGTCTGTTTGTCACAACTGTTGGGTGGCTGATTATAAAGGAGGATTACTTTAACCGGGATATGTGAATCCAGTAAGGCCATAATTTCCTTTATAGAGGATTTTCAACCTGAAGGAGAAGACTTTAACTCAGTTTAGAGCAATGCCATCTTTCCTTAGGAATTTCTCATGCTAAAAGAGGGACAGTGGATGTAAATAATCTAGAGGCTTGCCGCTTACAGTGATTAGATGGAGGGGAAAGGAGTTGTTAATGTTTGTATGCTGTGACCAAAGCATGATTTGATGCTAAAAGGTTGATTGACTCAACCGGGGGTTTCTTATACAAAGCCTAAGAGGAGGCTAATGACCCAACAAGAGGATGCTTTTATATGTCTCGTACGAAGCCCGAGAGAGAGGCTGGACGGGTTGACTCAACAAGAGAGTGCTTTTGTATCTCGTACGAAGCCCGAGATGGAGGTTAAAGGTGATCGACTCAACAAGAGAGTCTTTTTATACTCAACAAGAGAGTGTTTTGTATGTGTCTTGTGCAAAGCCCAAGACGGAGGCTAAAAGGGTTTGACTCAACAAGAGAGTCTTTCATACTCAACAAGAGAGTGTTTTTGTATCTCGTACGAAGCCTGAGATGGAGGCTAAAAGATTAACTCTGCTGGGGAGAATCATTGTACAAAGCCCAAGAGGAGGCTAGGATTACTGTTTCAGTTGAGTGACAGGTCCAGTATGTTGGTTAAAAGAGAAAATCAGTTCTTATATGGGTAATGTTGTACTTATGGATTTGATCTTAGGACCGGGATTATTTCCTGTTCTTTAAGGAAACGGGGAATCCGAAGGGTATTGAGACTGCCCAAGTCTACGGGTCTTATCTTTTGTACAGTGCTTAAGAAACAGTAGTAGTAAGATCTAAACTCTTTGAAAGATTGTTCTATTAAGATGGCTAATTTCTGTTCCTATACCTCTAGGAGGTCGTCGGGACAATTTGTACGAAGCCCAAGAGGAGGCGAGAAAACTTTTAAAAAGCTGAGGGACAATTTGTACTAAGCCCAAGAGGAGGCTATCTTCCCGGGGAAAGAATCATTATACAAAGCCTAAGAGGAGGTTATCTTCCCGGGGAAAGAATCATTATACAAAGCCTAAGAGGAGGCTGTGAAAACTTCTAAGAAGCTGAAGGGTCCTTGTACAACGCCCAAGAGGAGGCGGGGATGCTTTTAGGAAGCCCGTGGGTTCTTGGACTAAGCCCAAGAGGAGGCTGATGAATAGTTCCAGAAGGGGTTTCACTTGGAACATTGGCCTTCTATATATTAACTGTTCAAGGGGGGGAGATTCTTTAGATCTAGTTATCTAAAATTGTTGTATAAGAAAATTCTCAAGGTTAAGGTGTATCCGGGTGAACGTCGGAGGTAAAGAGACGAGGTTTTGCGTAGTTCTAGACCTTGTTGTCGGGGAAACTCTAAATATCTATACTATTATTACACAGTCGATATGAGTTTGTGAAAGAAGACTTACAGTGAAACAACCCCACAATACAGTTATATACATATGAAAGTAGTAAATGAAAGCGGGTAAATACTTACTCGGTTGTAGAGCTTCCATGTTGTTTTGCTAGTTTGTTCAACAAAGAAAGCTTTGATAACAATATTATATTCAAAATCAAAGGAGAAAGTGCTTTAAAAAGATTGTTGGGACTTACAGCTCAAGGAGAGGCCCAGGGTTTTATCAGTGATCGCACTGTCATTTTGTACAGGGACTTATACAAGTGGCTGAGGCCCAAGAAAGGTTTTCTGTACAAAGGGGATGGGTCTTACACTCTCTCAAGAGGCCCAAAAATGATTGAAAGAAAAATAAATGGGGCTTATAACACTAGGGTAGGCCCATATGATTTGTTTTTTTGAACTGGCGATCGCGCCGAGATTTTGTTTTAATGCAGAGGGACTTATACAATATCCGAGGCCCAAAGATTGTTTTGGCTAAAAGGGGATTGGGTCTTACACTCTATTAGATGCCCAAAAATGATTTTGAATGGGTCTTATAGCTCGAGGAGAGGCCCAGATGGTTTGTTTTAAACGGGCGATGATCGCGCCGAACTTTTGAAATACAACGGGACTTATACCACATTTGAGGCCCAAAATAGGTTTGTATTTACAAAGGATTAGGTCTTACACTCTATTAGAGGCCCAAGAGTTTTCTTTTAAAGGTTTGATGAGGGTTGAATTAATCAAAACCCTAATTTATTTCCAAACTGTATTTTAATTGAATAAAAAATTCAATTAAAATGATCAAAATTGTTTAACATGTGGAAAACAAATTGTGATCTTGGATTAATGTTTCAAAAATCTAGTTTTGACCTACAAAATGATTAGAAATCATAAAAATTTGCAAAATCAAGAAGGAAAAAATATTTTAAATGTCAAAAACAATTAAAATATTAATTCTTGGAAAAAATATCAATTATATGAAATAAATAATATTTTTGGGATTTTTTGGTAAAATAAAATATTTTAACATTTTTGTGAATTATTAAAAAAAGAATCAACTCAAAATCATTAAAACTCTGAGAGAAATTAATTTTTGAATCAATTAAATAAAATCACAAAATTCAAATATTTGAATTTTCAAAAAGGGCGCCAAGAACAAGGGAAAGAACACGCGCCACCCTCTGTTTCTGCAGATTTACGTTTTCTATCCAATCTCACTGAATACTTGATTATATCATGCAATCTACATATTAATCTACTCGTTTCAACCTCACGATCATGTCTGTGGTCTTTAATTTCATTTATTTGAAGCATGGAATAAGAAATCAAAGAGAAACCTCAAGAACCCTAAACTCTGCATGAAGGTTCAGAAATTCCATACACGATTCAAACAATGCAATTAATTGAGGGAAAACACTCCATGCATGATTATGAACATATGACCAAATTATTGTGCAGCAAAACTTGCATGGATCATAGAGTTAGAAGAGCTCATGCTTACCACTTGCAGCTGGTGATCGTGTTTTGGGTTAGAGGTGTTACAGCTTGGTTCCAAGGTTATGGATAGCTTCCCTAGGTGCTATGGAGTGTGTCTGGATGCTTGGAATGGATTGAAATGATCTGGAACTTAAGATGGTACCCCAACTGCAAATCTGTCAAAGGCTTGAGCAATTGGCTGGTGATTTTGTGATTTTGGTGTTTCAGATGTTATGTGAGTGTTTGGATCACTTCTATATGATGTTTATGAGGTGTGTGTGTGATTGGTTTGGTTGGAATTGCTCTCAAACTCAAAACCCGATGGTGACTTGCCTTAGAAGGCAAAATTGGAAGTGAGAAGGTGATTTTGAGGAAAGCATCTGTTTGATGGCTTTGGTGCACTCAAACTGAGCACAAATGAGCTCTATTTATAGTAGAGCAAGTTTGTTTTGCAAGCAATTAAATTCCACCTTGGTGCATCCATTAAATGCTCAAATCCAAAATTAGAGTCTTGTCCCTCTTTTAGGGATTTCTAGGTTTGACATGCTATTTTTGGTTCCAACAACTAGGGAGGCTTGGAATCAGAGTTGGTTCCTCCTTGGTCCCCCCTTGAGGTGTTCAGATGGATAGAGTTGCTTGACCCTTCCAAAATTTGAGCAAATCGAGCAAAACTCCAAAATCTGCCTTGCCTTGGCAGTTTTTAGCAAGGCATGTTGCCATGGTCATATCTCATGGCTCAAGTTGAGTTTGGTGATGTTCTTGGCCATTTTGGAAAGCCCTCATATGATACAATAACTGTTTAATCATAATTGGTTTTGATACTTTTTTTATCCAAGTGAAAAATGCCCCTACATTTGGAAAAAAGTGAAGGCAGATTTTAACTTAGTGAAAATTTCACTAAGTGTTGGAAAAAGTGGCATTTCATGTTTTCAGCCATTTTGATCATTCCATAACTCAAAATCCATAATGAATTGGAATGAGGTGTAGTTGAAGCTTTTGTAGAGGGCCATGAGAGCTACAAATCCAGCTTTGGATGGGGAAAAATGGCCTTGTGGTTTAGGAGTTATGATCCTCCAAAGTTGGTACCCTAGCCACTTTATTCCATAACTTAGAAAATTTTCTAAGTTTTTATGGTTACCCCTTTTACAAGTTATCCCACTTTTCTTGTTTTTTCTTGATAAATGATGATTCAAATCACACATTAACATCATTTTAGGGTTAAAACCCCATTTTTGTGAAAAATCTCAAAAAGTCAAAATTGACTTTTGTGCACAGTTGACTTTTTATCAGATGAACTCCAAACTGTGTGATTCTCTAAGAAATCAAGTTCTTGACCTAAATCAAACTTGATGGATTAATTTCACAGGTGTTATAGGGTGTATTGAATCATGTCCTAGGGTTTGGGAGCATGACTTGGTCAAAAGTCAAAGGTACAGTTGACTTTTTCTGCGAAACTCTAACTGTGGTTCTGATGAAATTGAAACTTGTTGCTCAAGCTTCATGGACCAATCCATTGTTGCAAATGGATCAATGTAGTGTGTTAGAGACCCTCAAATCCTCCCTTGAGGTCTTGGCTCATGTTTTGTCCCAAAAGTCAACTTAGGGGTGAATTAGGTCAAGAAACCCTAATTCCTGATTTTTTTATGAGTGCATCCCCTGAGGCAAAATTGACTTGATGATTGGGTTCATGATGTCCCTTGGAGCATCATAGGTTATGCTTTGAAGCATTGGCTTATGCCCAGAGGATAATTTCCATCTGGAGGCCCTGGTCGACCAAAACCCTAATTTGGTGACACTGGCGATCTTGAGGCTTAATCCACTTAGAAGGGAGCAGCCTTGTGCTTGATCCTTGAAGTGGGAGTCCTTTTGATCCATTGTGGATGTTTGAGAGGTTATACAAGTTGAAGATCATGTCATTCCTTGATTGATCCTTTGTCTAAGAACTCTGAGAGGGCTTGAAATCCTAATTCTATGGTAGTGGATGCTCACCCGTCTTAGGGGAGACTAATGGTTCATCTATATTGTGATGATAATTTACACAATGATGGGAAATCTTAGTGGTCAAAATTTGGGGTATGACACCCTAGATGGGTACTCTTGGCATTTGAGGAAGCATTTAATATCGTGAAACCATGGCTTACCATCTGATACCTCTTCAGCCACAAACACAAAGGCAGGTCTATCAAGGCGTATGATTCTGATTGGTGGAACTTCATTCCATAAATTCACCTTGTACATCGACGCTAACGTTGCCAACACAACTTCCATTTGATTCTTATCCTGGGGAACATGATGAAAGTCAACCCTATCAAAGAATGGCAACAACCTTCTGGCATAATTCTTATAGGGTACCAAGTTTTCATGACGAGCCTCTCATTCACCTTTAATCTGATTAATCACCAACGCTTAATCACCGTATACATCAATATTCTTGATTCTCAAATCAATGGACTCTTCTAACCCCTATAATGCACGCTTCATATTCTGCTTCATTGTTGGTAGAGACAAACACCAATCGAACAGTGAAAGGTATAAGGGAACCCTTAGGAGTAATTATGATTGCCCCGATTCCGTTGCCATATGCATTACTTTCTCTATCAAAAACTAAACCCCACTGGGATCCTATCTCAGGTCCTTCGTCAGGCAAAGGCTCATCATTGTCTTTTGCTTTCAAATACATGATATATTTATCCGGAAACTCAAACTTCATCAGTTGATAGTCTTTAATAGGTTGTTGAGAAAGATATTCTGACAAAACACTTCCCTTGATGGCTTTCTAGGAAACATATTGAATATCATATTCGGTCAAAACCATCTGCCAACGAGCAATCCTTCCAGTAAGTTCTTGCTTTTCGAACACATATTTTATTGGATCCATCCTCGATATCAACAGGGTCGTGTGCTGTAATACCCCAAAATTTGCCCTCTCTCTTCTTCTTGTCTTTTAGCATGAGCTTTCATTGCATTGCATTGCATTCAAGCATAGAAAAACAAAACATCAAGCATCTAGCATTGCATCTTGCATAAGGGCATGTGATTAGGTAATCCAAGGTGTTGATAAGCTAAAGAAGAAGACCAAGTGTTTCTCACAAGCTTCAAGGACCTCTTACATCATGTATCACCTCTAGTTGATCTCACAAGTCATAGGGAGATGAGAGTTCACCAAGAAGATTAGACAGTGCATGATCTCCTACACAAGGCAGTCAAAAGTTGGGATCTGATCCCTAAATGTGCAAGCTCTTTGAGTTTTTATTATCTCCAAAGGACATATCTCATCTTTGTTTGAGAGGATACACAACATATTCAGAGGAATTGAGATTTGGAGGTTGTGTTTTTTCCTCCTAACCAGAGGGTGCCAAAGCTAGGGTTGGACCTAAAATCAGTTTATTTCTGATTTCTTGGGCAAGACTTGATCTCACGGAATTCCTTATGTTCTTAAGTGTTCATGGAGGGAATCTTGGCCATTAGTTCTTTGAGGAAGATGTTCAATGGATCAGTTACCTGTGTAATAAGCAAAAGTCAACAGTTCAAAAGGAGAAAGTCAACTGTGGAATTTTGAGCTTCTTTTCATGGTTTTCAAGGTCCCACATCCTTTTATGGTCTTCAAATGCCAAGTTTCATGTCATTCATCAAGAATCAAGAGTTTGTGCAAAAGTTACTAAATTTGGAAAATGACCTATAATGAAAACTTTCCATTTTTGGCAACTTTTCCACCACATTCAACTTGACTTTTCATCATCAAGGAAGCTCCAAATGAATTTTCCTCCAAAATGAAAGTTGAATATCTTTTTCTCCCATTTCCAAAAATTACTATAACATTTCCATATCATTTTTGGAACTCTAGTTATGGCCAAAACAAGGCAAGGTGCTTTTCATGGATTTCTTATATGTCAAATTTTCCACCTTTTGTATTTTTGCACAAATGGACTTGTAATGTTCCCAATTGCTTCATGTCGCATTACAATATCAAAATACAAGTCAAGAAGATCATTTGTGGCCTTTGAATCAATTCATGCTATGCCATATTTCTCATTATTCTCACAAAGTGCAAAAATGCCAAATTAATTCAAAACTTGCAAACCAAGAAAGTACAAGGCCCAAAATCAATTCAGAAGTGATACATGAGTAAATTGGAGGTGAATTGTACTGATTACAAGGGTTTCCCACGTGTAAATTGGTGGTAGTGGTGCAAAATGCATTTTTACAATTTCACTCAAATCTCATTAACAAGAGTTCTAATCACTTCCTAATCCTAATCAGTGAACTAATGAAAGGTATATATGCTTACTCATACCCTCACAGCTAGGGTAGAGGCTCTCATTTGCACACTTGTGGTTTTTTGCTCTCACACTTCCTCTCATTGAATCTCATTCTTCTTGGAGCTTCTCTGAGTTTTCTCTTCACATTCTTGATCAGTGAAGAGAATAGAGCAAGAATCCACCGTTGTTTTGAGCTCATACTGAAGATTTCATCAAGTTCCATTCAAGAGGGTTCAAACTTAAATCTCAAGATCTAGCACGATTCAAGCTCTAGTTGCATTTATTTTGCATCTAGAGGTTCCAATGAGTGGATCTGCAGTATTTGGAGGGATTTCTTGGAGGATTTCAAGTTCTACAAGGTTCAAGTTGGTGAATTTTTCATACTCACAGAACTTGAATTTTTGATATGCATAATGATCTGTGAACTCCCCTGAGCATGCTGATATATTTTATTTGAAGTTTGGACGTGTGGTTTGTGAGATATGTTGATTTAAAGTTTTAGATCTATTTATGTTTTTGCTCGATTCTCCTTATTGGTTAATTGTTTGTTAAAATGGACTGCATATTTGAGATCCTTGCGTTTTTCTGGTCAAGATGGTGTACCCATATGCATATTCTGGAAAATTTTGGACGACAGCTCACCGGAGAGGGTGGCCGGAGCCCTAGCTCCGGCGGCTGCCGGAGAACCAGTCCGGCGAGGGAGATCCATGGAGAAGAAGCAATCGTGTCCATTCATTTCCAGATCCAACGCCTCTCCTTGCGCCACTTGTATTTTTTTTTATGTTTTTATTTTATGATTGTGTGCGTGCTCATCCACACTTAATACCATGCGTCCTCACATCATGGCCTTGCCTTTTAATTAATGTTTGACTTTGAGTTTAATCCTGCGCGTTGATCTCATCTGGCGGTGGAAATTGTGCCAACAAATAAATGAAGGCACGTGCCTTGCATGTGGCTGGTTTATGGTGTACTGGTTGTTCATGTGGTTGTGTGAGTAGGTGGAGTTTGGTGCGCCCTTTTAATCTGGACCGTGTATTTTCATTAAATGTGATCGTGTGGACCTGATTAAATTTGTTTTCACACATTGGATTGATTGAATGGCTGGATTTAATTCTAAAGGTTGACTACTCCCATGCTCCCTTTGATCATGCGCTAGTGGGCTCCTTGGCTTTGGGCCTTTATTTTTCGCACCCCCCTCCATTTGGCCTGTTTCAATTCCAACGTGTTTCTATTTCTTCTTGCACCCCCCTTGCTTCTTTCATTTTCTTTTCTTATTCTTATTATTTGTTTTGCATTTTTAATTTTTAAAATTACTTTTATGCATCTAAAATTCATACAAAAAATCATGGAACTCATTTTTAGTTTTCTCAAATATTTCCATATTTTATTTTCTCATTTTATTTTTATTTTGGCTTCTGATTTAATTAATTGCATTATTTTCTTTTCTTATTTGTTTCATTTGCACACTCCAACTTGCAAATTTTATTTATCCTCATCTATAATACATTTTTAATCCATTCTTTTTGCATTTATTAGGTGACATATTAAATTGCATAAAAACATTTTTGTTTCATTTTTAAAACTTTTCCATATTGCAATTTGGTCCCTTTATTTTGCATGTTGAATCATTGTTCTTATGTGATCTTTGCCCAATTGTTTGAAGTACTTAGTTTGTGAATTTTGGTTTGATCTTTTTGCACATGTTACTTTACTGAGTTAGCTTCTGTTTGATTATTTTTGGGGATTTTTATGAGCCACTTTGCTATTTTTGGTTGAGTTTTTCTTGTGATGGAAGTTTGATTGAGGTATACTTTGATTCATGATCTAGTTTGAGTGCATTTGCCTACTTGTAATGGAATGATGCTTAAGGTGTTTTTATGGTATGATTATGTTCTATTTGAGCTTACTTGTGGCTTTGGAATCATCCTCATTTGTTTATTTTTCAATTTGTTCTTGATTTTACAAGTTGATATTGTTTTGGACTTGAATCGTGTGGCATGTTCAACCTAATCTTGTGTTTGTTTCTTTGTGTGAATTCACTCATGCTTGGAGCTTGTTGTTTGGTTTGTATGACATGTTTGAGGTTCTTATATTCTTGATTTAAGGTTCATTATGTGATTTTCATTTCACTTTATGCCTCACACTTCTTTGCTTGTTTGCTTGAATAATAAGTGAATGTCTTTCTCAATTTTGATGCATGTTTTGAATGTGTTACTTGATGATAAATCTTGTATGACTTGAGTTTGATCTTGGTATGATGATAATGTGCATGCTACTTCCCTTTGGTTTCATTACTTGATTTTCATCTCACTTGTTCATCATGGTTTGAGTTATGTGTTGCATATCATTCCCTTTGCTTTTGTGAGCTTCTTTGGACTTCAATATTGCATAATGTGAACCTCTTTTGCACATGTGAATTATTGATGATGATATGATGTGAGTTCTGGTCTTGTTTCATTTTCATCTTGTCTCCTTCATTTCACTTTGGTATGAAATCCATGTGTGTTTAATTGTGCATTTAATTCAAGTATGCTTGCATCTTTCCATGTTTACCTTTGCATGATTACTTGGTTTGTTTTGCATTGATCTTTGAAGCATGTTGTTGATTTGAGTTGGACATTTATGATATGATGTGCTTGCTGCCATCTTTTGTTTCTCATTTCTTTTCTTCTCTTTCTCTTTTCTTTTCTTTCACTCCTTCTCATCCCATGAATCTCAAGACTTGTTCAAGTCTTGGATTCCTTCCCTTTAGAGCTACCTAGTCCAACTTAATTTTTGATTAAGCTTGGAGTAGGATTAGCATTAGGTTAGTTAGTCTTTTCTCCTAAACCTCACTAACCATAGGACATCCATGCATGATAACATTAAGACTTTTAGTCTTCCCTTTAGAGTTTCCTTTGCGTTTTCTCTCTTCTCTCATCTTTAAACCAAAAGAGTAAAAAATACTTAATAAAGGCAAAACAAACATTGTATTTAGGCCTTTCATGCAAGAACAAGATAGTGAGGGATCTTCTCTCATTTTCTTGGAATGTTTAGCGTGCGTCCCATCTCGGGTCGTTATGCGAGGCATTCGATCTTACATGAGGGACTTAAATACAATGTGCGTTACAAAACACAAAACAATCAAAACAATTCTTTCTTAAAAACTTCCAACAAACAATAACGTCTTTCCTTCGGGAATTCTCTTCTCATCCCATTCACTCTCAGCGTACGAACGTGCTTCTACTCATTCTCTTGCAAGATGGTAACGCACTCGGACCAGCGAGCCTGCAGCACCTGAGCTAGAACGTTAGCCGTTCCCTAAAAAACACAAAAAAAGTGACCCTCATTGAGGGGAACTACGTCGCTCTGATTCTCATGCTCCTGATGAGATACGTAGGCAGTGGGGTAGGGCCCATTCGAGCACTTCTTTTATTTTCCCTACATTTGTTTCTTCGTTTTTTTTCCGTTCTCGTTCCTTTTCCTTTCCAGTAGCAGCGGAGCTCCAGACGACGACACCCTTTGATCGAGACAAGCAAGCGTGGATCCCATCGGGTGCGATGGACGCGTGGGGGTGCTAATACCTTCCTCACGCGTAACCGACTCCCGAACCTGGTTCTCTTGGTTGTGAGGCCATGCTCTTCCCTTCCCTCAGGTTTATGCGGGGTTTCCTTTCCCTCTCTTGGGATAAAAATACACATTGTTGGCGACTCTGTTTCGGTGCCACTTTCGCGTTTGTACTTGGATGAAAATCCCGGGAGCGACAGCTGGCGACTCTGCTGGGGATCGAACCCAGAATCTCTGGTTTCCTTAGCGAGTCAATCCTAGCGCTTTTTTGTTTTCTTTCATTGGGTGTTTATTGTGGAGTTGTGTTGTGCTGTAGTTTGCTGTTTTACTGTATTATTGTTTACTGTATTAGTGCTTTACTGTATATTACTGTACATTACCGTATTTACTGCATTTTTGAATTTTCATTTCATATGATGTATTATGCGGCACTGCTGTACTGTTTTCTGTTTGGCGGGATGGGGGGTGTTCTGAGAGATAGGCCCAATACCCAGGCCTGAGTGCACTTAGGATTAGCGTGTGACATATCCTCTCGCGTTCCATCTCGGTTCGAGGAGGGAATATGAAACATAATCTGGATGTGGTTCTCTCTAGAGAATTATGCGTTGTGGATTTCCCACGATGGTAGAGCTATCTGGAAGAGCTGCTAAGTCTGGATGACCTGTTAGGATGACCCGTCTTTGTTTTGAAGTGAATCAGCAGACGACCTCTTTGATTGGCGGTAGCATTGTATCCTTCGGGCTGAATGTGGTATTGCTTCTCAAACCTCTGAAGCTGAGGATCTTCTGTTTTGGAGAATTAGTTGAAGCCTCCTCGATTGATGATGATGCCAAACCAGAAATGGTGAACTTATCATCATTTCTCGACCTGAGAGCCCGAGATACTGAACATCCTAGTACCTACCTGTGAGATTGGGGGGATTGTTTACAGGTGTGCAGGAACCCTTGACCATCAGAATACCTAGTTTTCTTATTTGTTCTGGATTGTTTACTGAAGTTTTGATCCTGATCAGCTCACATTTGGTTCTGTGTTTGTTATTGGGTTGTATATCTCACCAAATTCAGATCGCAGTACAGTGGGTTCAGCTTTATTTGTGCAGCAGTGATCACATGCCCTTGCATACATATCATCATTATCATTCTTGCATTTAACCTTCATTGTTTATTTATTTGCAGGGTATACTTCCTTTCGGTTCCAATTGACAGTTCCCTTTTGCAGTTATGGATGCTCCGAGGAAGAACAATGGTCATTATACTTTCTTTGACACAAAGGTGGGACAGTTGCGGAAGATGATTATTCTTATTACTCCAGACCATGTGGGTATGTTCCGGAAGGCTTATGGGGAGATTATGACTGTGGTTATTGACTTGGATGCTTCAGAAAGGAGTGCCATTCACACGTGCTTACAGTTTTATGACCCACAGCTAAGGTGTTTCACCTTCTCGGATTTTCAGTTGGGCCCAATGCTAGAAGAGTATGCTTTGCTGCTAAGTGTGCCTCTCAAGTACCAGATTCCCTTCAACTCTGACATGCGCCCTCCAAAGCATGAAGAAATAGCTAAGGCTCTCCATATGAGCGTACATGTGGTAGCAGATAACCTCACCACCAAAGGAAGTTTATCTGGTTTTCACCTGGACTTCTTGGTTGCCAAAGCTGAAGAATGTGCTGCTAAGTCTCAGTGGGAAACCGTTTGTACAATCCTGGCTTTGAGTATCTATGGAATTATGCTTTTTTCTGATGAACCAAAGTTTGTGGACATGAGTGCAATCCATATTTTTGTAATGAAGAACCCCGTACCTACCCTCCTGGGTGATTTGTACTATTTTGTGCACTTCAAAAATGAGAAGAAGCGAGGACGTCTGGTTAGATGTTGTGCACCTCTGTTCCATCAGTGGCTTATGAGGCATTTACCAAATTCAGAGGGTTTTTTGAATCCTCAACCTACGAAGAACTGGGCTAAGAGGATGATTCAGTTGACCGCAAAGGATATCCGTTGGCTCAATCAGAGAACAATGGGAGGAGATTTCATCAGCAGCTGTGGAAGGCATCCTAACGTGCCACTCTTGGGAGTAAAAGGATGCATTAGTTATAACCTTGTTATTCTCAGGAGACAATTAGGATTTGCCTTAGTAGAGCCTCCAAGGGACGGTGATTTGGAAAAGTCTTTCTTTTTTCCTGTAAAGGATAACCTTTTGTTGGTAAGGCAAGCGGCTGGAGCTTGGGGTAATCTGCAAATGAAGGGTAAAGTCGTCTTCGGAAAGTGCAACAATGTGTCTTCCTCTCAATATGACGCCTGGTTGAAAAGAAGGGTTCAGATTACTCTTTTGCCATTTTCTCAGGAAAGACCGTCAGATCCAGTGGAACCAGTGACCATGATAAGCATTGCCGAATATGACAAGCTTAAAGCAGAGTTGGATAAGACTGTCAAAAAGAAGGAGAAGCTAAGTGAAGGACTCAGAAAGACGCTTTGTGACAAGCGTAAGGTTGATTATGAACTGCAGAAGCTGACTGAACGTCATGAGACCAATGAGAAGAGAATTGCCGAAGACACTGTCTATATTCGTAAGGTCAAACAGAATGAGATGGCACTAAAAGAGGCATGCAAGCGCATTAATGAGCAGTTGACTAAGTCAGAGAATGCCCTTGCCAAAGGCCAACAGAGGTGGGATGAGTTTTCTGAATGTCAGAGAGAGATAGAGGCGAGAATCAGGGCTGAAAACGACGAGTTGAGGAAAATTTTGAAGAGCAAAGAAAGTGAATTTCTCCAACAAATAAGTTCAGCTAATCAAGAGATCGAAGATCTGAAGACCCGTGCCGGAGTAAAGAGAGCCAAAGAGTCAGCTGTCAAAGATCAAATCCGAAAGCTAGAAGAAGCCTTCAAGTTAAGAAGCCAACTGATCAGAAGTCTTACCGAGCGCCCAAACGATCCAGTTACTGAAGCTTCTCAAGGAGGTCCAGGAAGATTTATATGGGCTCAGTGTTTGAGTTATTTTTTTGTTATTCTAGGAGTCACCATCAGGCTTGTTGATGGGTTTCCCTTTTATTTGTATTCAGACTTTTTCAGTTGTATTTGTTCGAAAACAATTTGTATTTGACTGTTCCACATCTGGCTGTGGGTTTTTATTTTATGCTATTGGATTTGTTGGTAACTTTTTAGATGGATTATTTGTCAGATTGTATGATGGGTATTCTGAATTATTAGTATTCACCTCTGACATTCTGTCGCTGTTAGCAACTGCAGGGATATGCGCTCTTCTGGTCAAACTGGAATCGAAGGAAAGAATGCCTCGAAATGAATAAACATTGCATTGCATTGCATATCATTTTGCATTTTGTTGTCTGTTTTTTTTTTCAGGTACTTGTTGCAGGAGATCTCTAACCTTTATTTGGTTTCAGGAACTATAGCTGAGAATCATATTCACCGATACTCAACCCGAGGAAATCAAGCAAGGATAATGGATCAAATGCATAGTGATTTGGCTTAAATGAGGGCAAGAATGGACCAGTTCATGACTCTCATGACTGGAATGGCACAAAATCAAGAAAGATTGAGGCTTCTGGTCGAGCGTTCAGAGGGCACGCTTGGAGTTAATCAGAATGACAATGGCACTCCTCCTCCTGTTGGCAATCCCCCTCCTGTGGGTAATCTGGGTAATGGAAATGGCAGAAATGTTGGTGGTGTTCAGGAAGATGGTCAAGAAGACCAATTTACTCTGTTGGATGCTGAGATGGGTGCTCCTAATGACAAAAGGTACGATGAGTTGGCTGAAAAGATACGGGCTATGGAATGCAAGAATTCTATGGGTATTGATGTTACTAGTTTGGGACTGGTACCAGGGGTCAGGATCCCTCCAAAATTCAAGCCGCCTACTTTTGATAAATATCATGGCAATACGTGTCCCCAGACACATATCCAAGCTTATTTTGGGAGGATCTCAGCTCATACAGATGATGATAAGTTATGGATGCATTACTTTCAAGACTGTGTGGCTGGAGCTTCTTTGACCTGGTATATGAAATTGAATAGAGCTGTTGTGAGAAGTTGGAAGGATCTGGATGAAGCATTCCTAAAGCAGTACCAGTACAATATTGACATGGCGCCCAACCGCACTCAATTGCAGGGGCTGTCAAAGAATGCTAAGGAAAGTTTCAAAGAATATGCACAGAGGTGGAGGGAAATGGCTGCCCAGGTTCAACCTCCTTTGCTGGATAGAGAAATGGCAGACATGTTTATGGGCACCCTACAAGGGGCATATCTTGAAAGATTAGCTGCTTGTCCATCAACCGGATTTGCTGAGATAGTGATTGCTGGAGAAAGAATAGAGAGTTTGTTGAAGCTTGGAAAGATTCAAGACGTGAGTGGGACTGGATCTTATGGGACAAAGAAACCGTTTGCTAGTGGTCATAAAAGAAGAGAAGGTGATACAAATGCTGTGTTTAGAGGACGAGGCAGAGGACGTTCTCAGGGTAGATGTAGTGATAATCCCAGCACCGTCCGTTCAGCAACAACAACCCCAACAACAAGTTCAGCAGCAACAGCAGCAACCTCCTTTCCAATAGAGGTCTAGGCAGAGGGATCGTAAGATTGACCCTCTCCCTTTGACTTGTTCTGCGTTGTTACCACAGTTGCTCAAGTTGAAGTTGGTTGAGCTCTGCACTATGAGGCCTCCTGCCGCTGGCAACTTGCCTCCTAATTTTGATGCTAACGCTCGATGCGAGTTCCACTCAGGTGCTCAGGGGTACTTCGTTGAAAGATGTTGGGCTTTTCATCATAAAGTGCAAGACTTGATTGATGCCAAGGCAATCAATTTCTCTCAGCCTCCTAATATTATTCAGCACCCCATACCTAATCATGGTGCGGCAAATGTGCATGCTATCGAAGATGGAAAGAGATTGAATTTGGTAGTAGACATCAGTCAGGTGAAGACTTCTTTGTTGGTCGTAAAAGATCGTTTGTTGAAGGGACAGGTGTTCCCGGGCTGTAATCAAGATTGTTCTGAGTGTATGAATCAAGAGAATGGCTGTGATAAGTTGAAACCAGGTTTGCAGAATCTGATCAATGAAGGATGTCTACAGTTTGACAGGGTTGTGAAAGAGACTAATGAGGTATCAACTGTGACCATCTATTATACTCCGGCTGAGATCCAGGTGCCTGCCAGTACAGTTCTTGTAGCAATTGTTGTGCAACAAAGACCTAGTCCTGTTACCATCACGGTGCCAGGACCAGTTCCGTTTACAACTACACAGGCAATCCCGTGGCACTATGGGGCAGACATACATTTTACTCCCGCTGAGATCCAGGTGCCTTCTAGTACAGTTCCTGTAGCAAGTGTTGTGCAACAAAGACCTAGTCCTGTTACCATCATGGTGCCAGGACCAATTCCGTTTACAACTACACAGGAAATCCCATGGCACTATGGGGCAGACATATATTATGAAGGTAAAAAGCAAGAAGTTGGGTCATCGGCCGGTTCAAATATTGATAATGTGGGTGGTGTAGGTGGTTTTACAAGAAGCGGAAGATTGTTCACTCCCTAAACTTTGCGCAGTGATCAAGAAGCTGAAGCTGCTGCAAAAGCTAAAGGAAAACAGGTGGTCGAGAGTGTGCCTGTACCTGAAACTGAGAAAAATATTACTTTTGATAATGAGATGGAAGAGTTCATGAGGATAATCAAGAAAAGTGATTATAAGATTGTCGATCAACTAAATCAGACCCCTTCGAAGATTTCAATTTTGTCACTGTTAATGTGTTCTGACGTGCATCGGGAGGCTTTGTTGAAAGTGTTGAAAAGTGTATATGTGCCACAGGAAATCACTGTTAATCAGCTTGAAGGTGTAATTTCCAATGTTAATGTTAGCCATGGTTTGGGCTTTACGAGTAGAGATTTGACTGCGGAAGGAAGAAACCACAATAAAGCTTTGCGCATCACAATGGAGTGTAAGGGTACAGTGTTGTCTCAAGTACTGGTGGACACTGGTTCCTTACTCAATGTCTTGCCCAAGAAGGCACTAATGAAGCTGGAAGTTGATGGTTTGATTTTAAGGCCCAGTGAGTTGGTAGTCAGAGCATTCGATGGGACTAAAAGATTTGTGTTTGGTGAAGTTGAATTGCCCGTGCAAATTGGACCGCAGGTGTTTAAATCCACATTCTATGTGATGGACATACAGCCTGCGTATAGCTGCTTATTGGGTCGCCCTTGGATTCATGGAGCCGGGGCTGTTACCTCCACCTTACACCAAAAGCTGAAGTATGATTTTGAAGGACAGGTTGTGACAGTGTGTGGTGAAGAAGATATCTTTGTTAGTCATTTATCCACGTTTAAGTATGTGGAGATGGACGGAGAAATTCACGAGATGCTTTGCCAATCGTTTGAAGCGGTAAATATTGATAATGCGCCTGGGTCTTCCGTTGCACCAGTTGGAGCCGGTACCTCCATTTCATCCTACAAACAAGCTGTTGAGGTCGTCAGAGCCGGCAATGCCCAAGGCTGGGGCAAGTTGATAGAGACACCAATGAAGGAGGACAAATTTGGCATTGGTTATCATCCCTATATGACTTCAGAGGTGGAAAGCAGTGGACCCATCACTTTCAGTAGTGGGGAAATTATTTTCACAGATCAGTCTTGTGCAGCTACAGAAGATGGTGTTGACAGTGACTGTGACCTGGACAACTGGGTACGCCCACGTGCTCCGGGACAACAAGTGCAGAACTGGTCTGTTGAAGAAGTCGTCCGGGTTACTCTTCAGACAGAGTAATTTTTTTAATTTATTTTTCTAATCATAATGCATGTCAAAATCTTGCGCTCTGCCCAAGGCATATAGATTCATTTGTAGGGCCACCCTGTTTGCATTTGCAATTTTAATCATCAATAAAGGATGTTTTGCACTCAAATTTTTGTTCTCTATCTTTCAGTTTTTTTATTTTTGCACAAAAATAATAAAATGGCAATGTTTCTTTTCTTTTTGTTTTTAAATATTTCTAAAATAAAGCATGAACCCGTTTGTGCAGACTTGATCCTCCGGATTCCATTGATAACGATTTTGCTATGGCTATGTACGACTTTGACAAACCGATTTATCAAGCCGAAGAAGGGGATGAGAAAGATTGTGAGCTCCCTGAGGAACTGGCCAGATTGTTAAAACAAGAGGAAAGGGTCATCCAGCCTCATCAGGAGACAGTAGAGATCATCAATATTAGTACCGAGGATGCTAGGAAAGAAATCAAGATTGGCGCCAGCTTGCAAGCAGATGTGAAGAGGGCTTTGATTGAGTTGTTGTGTGAATATGCTGACATCTTCGCCTGGTCGTATCAAGACATGCCAGGGTTGGATACTGATATTGTTGTACACAGGCTGCCATTGAGAGAAGAATGTCTGCCAGTTAAGCAGAAACTTCGTCGGACTCACCCCGACATGGCCATAAAGATCAAAGACGAAGTTCAGAAACAATGGGATGCAGGGTTTCTTGCAGTGACTCACTACCCTCCCTGGGTTGCCAACATTGTTCCGGTACCGAAGAAAGACGGAAAGGTTAGAATGTGTGTGGATTATCGAGACCTTAATAAAGCTAGCCCGAAGGATGATTTTCCACTACCTCACATTGATGTACTGGTCGACAATACAGCTCAGTTTTCAGTGTTCTCGTTTATGGATGGTTTCTCCGGGTACAACCAGATTAAGATGGCACCTGAAGATATGGAGAAAACCACGTTCATTACCCAATGGGGTACATACTGTTATAAAGTGATGCCTTTTGGGTTGAAAAACGCAGGGGCAACGTATCAACGGGCAATGGTAACTTTGTTTCACGACTTGATTCACAAAGAGATTGAATGTTATGTGGATGACATGATTGCCAAGTCGAGAACAGAAGAAGAACATCTGGTTAACTTGAAAAAGTTGTTTGAAAGGTTGAGGAAGTTCCGCTTAAGGTTGAATCCAAATAAGTGCACTTTTGGGGTGCGTTCTGGAAAGCTGCTGGGTTTCATTGTGAGTGAAAAACGAATTGAGGTTGACCCTGCCAAGGTGAAAGCAATACAAGAAATGCCTGAACCGAGAACGGAAAAAGAGGTTCGTGGTTTTCTGGGTAGATTGAACTACATTGCAAGGTTCATATCTCACCTAACAGCCACGTGTGAACCAATTTTTAAGCTGCTAAGAAAAGATCAGACGGTCAGGTGGAATGACGATTTCCAGTTGGCATTTGATAAGATAAAAGAATACTTGCAGGAACCTCCAATTCTCATACCTCCAGTTGAAGGAAGACCCTTGATAATGTATTTGACAGTGCTTGAAGGTTCTATGGGTTGTGTTCTCGGTCAACACGACGAGACAGGTAGGAAGGAGCATGCTTGAAAAGACATATTGTGCACTTGCATGGGCCGCAAAGCGATTGAGGCAATATATGATTAGGCACACAACCTTGTTGATTTCCAAAATGGATCCTATAAAGTACATTTTTGAGAAACCAGCGCTAACAGGCAGAATTGCACGGTGGCAAATGGTTTTGACAGAGTATGATATTCAGTACACTTCCCAAAAGGCCATCAAAGGAAGTGTCTTGTCAGACTATCTTACGCAACAACCGATTGATGATTACCAACCCATGAAGTTTGATTTCCCTGATGAGGACATCATGTTTCTCAAAGCCAAAGACTGCGAGGAACCACTCTCGGAGGAGAGGCCAGACCCTGAATCCAAATGGAGTCTGATGTTTGATGGGGCCGTCAATATGAATGGATGCAGAGTTGGAGCAGTTCTTATCACGCCGGAAGGTGTTCATATGCCTTTCACTGCCCGAGTAACTTTTGGATGCACCAACAATGAAGCAGAGTATGAAGCTTGTATAATGGGGATTGAGGAGGCGATTAATTTATGGATTAAGACCCTTGATATCTTTGGTGATTCAGCTTTGGTAATTAATCAGGTGAAAGGGAGTTGGTACACGTACCAAGCAAATCTGGTTCCGTATAGAGATTAAACAAGGAGATTGCTGACTTTCTTTACAACAGTGAAGTTGTACCATATTCCTCGAGATGAGAATAGGTCTGTAGATACCTTGGCCACATTGTCCTCCATGATCAAAGTGCAAGGATGGAATCATGTACCTAAGATCGATGTGTCTCGTCTTGACAGACCTGCATTTGTGTTTGCTGTTGATGCAACGTCTGATGACAAGCCATGGTTTCATGATATCAAGTATTTCTTGAAAAGTCAAGAGTACCCGCCAGGGGCATCTACTAAAGATAAGAAGACGTTGAGAAGGTTGTCTGGTAGTTTCTTCTTGAATCAGGATGATGTGTTGTACAAGCGGAATTTTGACATGGTTCTCCTCAGATGTGTGGATAAATATGAGGCAGACTTGTTAATGCAGGAAGTACATGAAGGCTCTTTCGGTACCCATGCCGGAGGACATGCAATGGCTAAGAAATTGTTAAGATCAGGATATTATTGGTTGACTATGGAGTCAGATTGCTGCAAGTATGCCCGCAAGTGTCACAAATGTCAGATCTATGCGGACAAAGTGCATGTACCTCCAAATCCGTTGAGTATCATGTCCTCTCCTTGGCCCTTTGCTATGTGGGGCATTGACATGATCGAAAAGATTGAGCCTACTGCTTCAAATGGACATCGCTTCATCTTGGTCGCCATTGATTATTTCACTAAATGGGTTGAAGCAGCATCTTATGCCAATGTCACTAAGCAGGTGGTAGCTCGTTTCTCGAAAGAATCATTACTGATAATGGTTCTAATCTGAATAACAAAATGATGGCTGAGCTGTGCCGAGACTTCAAAATTGAACACCACAATTCTTCTCCGTATCGCCCGAAGATGAATGGCGCTGTGGAAGCGGCCAACAAGAAAATTAAGAAGATTGTGCAGAAAATGGTGGTCACATACAAAGATTGGCATGAGATGTTACCGTTTGCTTTGCATGGATACCGAATGTCAGTGCGCACGTCCACTGGGGCAACCCCATTCTCACTTGTATATGGTATGGAGGCAGTATTACCAGTTGAAGTGGAGATTCCATCCCTCAGAGTCATGATGGATGTCAAGCTAGGCGAAGCTGAATGGGTTCGCGCCAGGTTTGATCAGTTGAGCCTTATTGAGGAGAAACGACTGGCGGCTGTGTGTCATGGATAGTTATACCAACGGAGGATGAAGCAGGCATTTGACCAAAAGGTGCGTCCTCGGGTTTACAAAGTGGGAGATGTGGTACTCAAAAGGATCCTTCCTCCAAGTACAGATCACAGGGGCAAGTGGACTCCTAACTATGAAGGTCCGTTCGTGGTTAAGAAGGTCTTCTCAGGAGGAGCGTTGTTACTTACAACCATGGATGGCGAAGACTTTTCATCCCCTGTCAACTCAGACGTAGTCAAAAAATACTTTGCATAAATAGACCCGCTGGACAAAAAAAGAAGAAAAGTCCAGGCAAAAAAGGGCATCCCGGCGAACCACAAAAACAGAATAAAAAGGTCTGGGCAAAAATTAGGGATATAAAATAAAAAAATTTGTACACCCGGTGAGTTGAAAATCCGCAAGGACAACTCAGGCAAAAAAGGGTATCCCGGTAGATTGAAAACCCGAAAGGGCGGTCTACGCAAAAGAGGGATTTAAGCGAACGACTACGATCTGAGTTATCTGTACTCCATCATCCGTTTCAACAACTGACATTCCAAAGGGTAGAAATCGGTCTGATCATTCCTCAGAAGGCAAGGTCGGGGAGTCTTGAAGACATATTGGCCATAGCAGAATTGAAACTCAGTGGAACGCCGTTTTCACATTGCCATTAGGATAGTTTCTTTTCTCAATTTTCAGCGATCACCTCTTTCCAGGGATTGCTTCCTGATGTAATTGCCTATTCTGGGCCTTTTGATCAATAAATTGAATTTCAGTTAAAAGCTTCTTATTTTTGTTTACTGCTTTGTTTTCAAAAACGTCTGAATTTTTGATAAAACATTGCATTTGAAAACATGGTGGCTTCATAATAACACGTGCAGGAAAACATTTAGAATTGCTTTGAATGTTGAATAACCCTGGATGGTGGATTCAAACCACGCAATATTCCGGGGCATGTGTGTGTTTCCTTTTGTTGCAGGTAACAGATGCAGATGATTTCAAACACAAGACGAGTGATCACCTATTCCCACGCAGGAGACTGGGGCAATCAAGTTCAAGGAAGGGTTACTTGTCACCCTTTTGTCACAACGTTTACTGATTGAGTCCATCATTCGGTCGATGGTCGTTCGCGACGTCTCGATATCAGTGAATTGAGTTCAACTGGGTATCGTTGTATCTTATTAAGTCATTAAGTCGATTCTCTCATTCAATACTTCCAACAGCTTCAAGCTTTTCGGTGTCGATAGCGGTTGCGAATTCCCGATAGAGTTGTTTCGTAGACACCGAGGTTGATGGTCAATCCCCAGTGAAGTCGTTAGGAGTTTGAAGATGCTTGATCTTCTGTAAAATCCTCTTAGGACGTTTCTTCAGGTAAGTCTGGTATCATGGAGCAGGAAGCAAGTTGTTGACTTTCCCAAGCATGGGGCATTTTGGATTTCCCCGACGAGAGATATTCCAGGTCTTTTATCCCCAGTAGAGTTTGAGGACGTTTATTCTTCTGTGAAATCCTCTCAAAAGGCATTTCCCAGCATGAGACGCTTTAAAGCAGTTTTCTCCAGCAGAGTTTGTTATAAACTCATCGTCCCCAACGGAATTGTCAAACGGAAAGTTCGCCTAGCATGGGGCATTGTGGTACTTATCCTAAGCTTGACAGTCTTAGTCCTCAGCAGATTACTGTGGAATTACTATGGAGTTTCCCCAGCAGATCTAGGGACTCTTCCCCAGCATGTTGCAGCAGAACGTCTTATAACCAGGATTTGCATATCCCCGACAGAGTAGCCTTGATTCCCAGCAAGATCGTATCTCTGGTAATGGTATCCCCACAGAGTTCAGCATTGAATCTTGTCAACAATACTCCCCAGCTGAGTTGTTTTGTCCCCACAGAGGCTTATTGATCAACAAAAATCTATTCCTCAGCAGAGTGATAGTATATTCTTTCCCAAGCCGGTTAGAAGTTTGAGTCTCCCCGCAAAGGATCTCGGATTTGATAGATCTTCAAGAAGACTTTTAATGACTTTTCTTCCCTAGCAAGACGTCATGCAAAGAAATTCTCATTCCCAGCGGAGTTGCTGTGACCAGAATTCATTCCCCAAGCAGATGAAGTAATTCCTGGCAGAATCATCACTCCCCTCATAATCCAAAGTCCAATTTATTTTTGGCAAACTTGACAATTTGAAGCAGACGGATTGTTCATTCATTCTCTAGCAGAGATATTATCCTTTCAGGAGTCTCCGAGATCAAATCATTGATCATTGTTCCTCAGCAGAGTTAGCAGAGATGTCTGACACGGATGTAGAGCGTAGTCCAATATTGGAATTGCTAAAGTCCACCCGTAGTGTGGCAAGCCAGTAGTCGTCTGGCATTGTTAAAAGACGTTATCAAAGTCCAACCGTAGATTGGCAAAAGGTCCAGCCAAGGGTGGAAAATCATTGGAAAGTCCAACCGTAGATTGGCAAAAGGTCCATCCAAGGGTGGCAAATCATTGGAAAGTCCAACCTTAGCTTGGCGCAAGTCCACCCGTAGTGTGGCAAGTCAGTAGTCGTTTGACTCCTTTTAAAAGACCGCAGCTAAGTCCAACTGTAGATTGGCAAAAGTCCATCCAAGGGTGGCAAATCATCGGCAAGTCCAACCGTAGATTGGCAAAAGTCCCCATTCAGCTGCAAAGTCCAACTGTAGATTGGCAAAAGTCCACCCGTAGTGTGGCAGGTCAGTAGTCTTCTGACTCCATTCAAAGAAAAGACAGTCCACCCGTAGCGTGGCAGGCCAGTAGTCGTCTGGCGTTGTACAAAAGACATAGTTAAAGTCCACCCGTAGTGTGGCAGGCCAGTAGTCGTCTGGCATTGTACAAAAGACATTGTTAAAGCCCACCCGTAGTGTGGCAAGCCAGTAGTCGTCTGGCGTTGTATAAAAGACATCTCTCCTATGGGTTATTCTCATCAGAGTTTTCTTCAAGTAGAGTTCGTTTGGTTGGGTTTATTTCCTTTTTCTTTTTTCCTGCAGAGTGCAAATTTTTGGGTTATTGTCGGTATTCAATCTCTCCATACCTTGAAAGTATGACAGCAATTGCTATCATCCGTTCAGGTCTACAGTGATTGAATATGGGCAGCTGTAATACCCCAAAATTTTCCCTCTCTCTTCTTCTTGTCTTTTAGCATGAGCTTTCATTGCATTGCATTGTATTCAAGCATAGAAAAACAAAACATCAAGCATCTAGCATTGCATCTTGCATAAGGGCATGTGATCAGGTAATCCAAGGTGTTGATAAGCTAAAGAAGAAGACCAAGTGTTTCTCACAAGCTTCAAGGACCTCTTACATCATGTATCACCTCCAGTTGATCTCACAAGTCATAGGGAGAGGAGAGTTCACCAAGAAGATTGGACAGTGCATGATCTCCTACACAAGGCAGTCAAAAGTTGGGATCTAACCCCCAAATGTGCAAGTTCTTTATGTTTTTATTATCTCCAAAGGACATATCTCATCTTTGTTTGAGAGGATACACAACATATTCAGAGGAATTGAGATTTGGAGGATGTGTTTTTTCATCCTAACCAGAGGGTGCCAAAGCTAGGGTTGGACCTAAAATCAGTTTATTTCTGATTTCTTGGGAAAGACTTGATCTCACAACATTCCTTATGTTCTTAAGTGTTCATGGAGGGAATCTTGGCCATTAGTTCTTTGAGGAAGATGTTCAATGGATCAGTTACCTGTGTAATAACCAAAAGTCAACAATTCAAAAGGAGAAAGTCAACTGTGGAATTTTGAGCTTCTTTTCATGGTTTTCAAGGTCCCACATCCTTTTATGGTCTTCAAATGCCAAGTTTCATGTCATTCATCAAGAATCAAGAGTTTGTGCAAAAGTTACTAAATTTGGAAAATGACCTATAATGAAAACTTTCCATTTTTGGTAACTTTTCCACCACATTCGACTTGACTTTTCATCATCAAGGAAGCTCCAAATGAATTTTCCTCCAACATGAAAGTTGAATATATTTTTCTCCCATTTCCAAAAAGTACTATAACATTTCCATATCATTTTTGGAACTCTAGTTATGGCCAAAACAAGGCAATGTGCTTTTCATGGATTTCTTATATGTCAAATTTTCCACCTTTTGCATTTTTGCACAAATGGACTTGTAATGTTCCCAATTGCTTCATGTCACATTACAATATCAAAATACAAGTCAAGAAGATCATTTGTGGCCTTTGAATCAATTCATGCTATGCCATATTTCTCATTATTCTCACAAAGTGCAAAAATGCCAAATTAATTCAAAACTTGCAAACCAAGAAAGTACAAGGCCCAAAATCAATTCAGAAGTGATACATGAGTAAATTGGAGGTGAGTTGTACTGATTAAAAGGGTTTCCCATGTGTAAATTGGTGGTGGTGGTGCAAAATGCATTTTTGCAATTTCACTCAAATCTCATTAACAAGAGTTCTAATCACTTCCTAAGCCTAATCAGTGAACTAATAAAGGGTATATATGCTTACTCATACCCTCACAGCTAGGGTAGAGGCTCTCATTTGCACACTTGTGGTTTTTTGCTCTCACACTTCCTCTCATTGAATCTCATTCTTCTTGGAGCTTCTCTGAGTTTTCTCTTCACATTCTTGATCAGTGAAGAGAATAGAGCAAGAATCCACCGTTGTTTTGAGCTCATACTGAAGATTTCATCAAGTGCCATTCAAGAGGGTTCAAACTTAAATCTCAAGATCTAGCACGATTTCAAGCTCTAGTTGCATTTATTTTGCATCTAGAGGTTCCAAGGAGTGGATCTGCAGTATTTGGAGGGATTTCTTGGAGGATTTCAAGTTCTACAAGGTTCAGGTTGGTGAATTTTTCATACTCACAGAACTTGAATTTTTGATATGCATAATGATCTGTGAACTCCCCTGGGCATGCTGATATATTTTATTTGAAGTTTGGACGTGTGGTTTGTGAGATATGTTGATTTAAAGTTTTAGATCTATTTATGTTTTTGCTCGATTCTCCTTATTGGTTGATTGTTTGTTAAAATGGACTGCATATTTGAGATCCTTGCGTTTTTCTGGTCAAGATGGTGGACCCATATGCATTTTCTGGAAAATTTTGGACGACAGCTCACCGGAGAGGGCGGCCAGAGCCCTAGCTCCGGCGGCTGCCGGAGAACCAGTCCGGCGAGGGAGATCCATGGAGAAGAAGCAATCGTGTCCATTCATTTCCAGATCCAACGCCTCTCCTTGCGCCACTTGTCTTGTTTTTTTATGTTTTTATTTTATGATTACGTGCGTGCTCATCCACACTTAATACCATGCGTCCTCACATGATGGCCTTGATCTCATCTGGCGGTGGAAATTGTGCCAACAAATAAATGAAGGCATGTGCCTTGCATGTGGATGGTTTATGGTGTACTGGTTGTTCGTGTGTTTGTGTGAGTAGGTGGAGTTTGGTGCGCCCTTTTAATCTGGACCGTGTATTTTCATTAAATGTGATCGTGTGGACCTGATTAAATTTGTTTTCACACTTTGGATTGATTGAATGGCTGGATTTAATTCTGAAGGTTGACTACTCTCATGCTCCCTTTGACCGTGCGCTAGTGGGCTCCTTGGCTTTGGGCCATTATTTTTCGCACCCCCCTCCATTAGGCCTGTTTCAATTCCAACGTGTTTTTATTTCTTCTTGCACCCCCCTTGCTTCTTTCATTTTCTTTTCTTATTCTTATTATTTGTTTTGCATTTTTAATTTCTAAAATTACTTTTATGTATCTAAAAATCATACAAAAAATCATGGAACTCATTTTTAGTTTTCTCAAATATTTCCATATTTTATTTTCTCATTTTATTTTTATTTTGGCATCTGATTTAATTAATTGCATTATTTTCTTTTCTTATTTGTTTCACTTGCACACTCCAACTTGTAAATTTTATTTCTCCTCATCTATAATACATTTTTAATCCATTCTTTTTGTATTTATTAGGTGACATATTAAATTGCATAAAAACATTTTTGTTTCATTTTTAAAAATTTTCCATATTGCATTTTGGTCCCTTTCTTTTGCATGTTGAATCATTGTTCTTATGTGATCTTTGCCCAATTGTTTGAAGTACTTAGTTTGTGAATTTTGGTTTGATCTTTTTGCACATGTTACTTGACTGAGTTAGCTTCTGTTTGATTATTTTTGGGGATTTTTATGAGCCACTTTTCTATTTTTGGTTGAGTTTTTCTTGTGATGCAAGTTTGATTGAGGTATACTTTGATTCATGATATAGTTTGAGTGCATTTGCCTACTTGTAATGGAATGATGCTTGAGGTGTTTTTATGGTATGATCATGTTTTGTTTGAGCTTACTTGTGGCTTTGGAATCATCCTCATTTGGTCATTTTTCAATTTGTTCTTGATTTTACAAGTTGATATTGTTTTGGACTTGAATCGTGTGGCATGTTCAACCTAATCTTGTGTTTGTTTCTTTGTGTGAATTCACTCATGCTTGGAGATTATTGTTTGGTTTGTATGACATGTTTGAGGTTCTGATATTCTTGATTTAAGGTTCATTATGTGATTTTCATTTCACTTTATGCCTCACACTTCTTTGCTTGTTTGCTTGAATAATAAGTGAATGTCTTTCTCAATTTTGATGCATGTTTTGAATGTGTTGCTTGATGATAAATCTTGTATGACTTGAGTTTGATCTTGGTATGATGATAATGTGCATGCTACTGCCCTTTGGTTTCATTAATTGATTTTCATCTCACTTGTTCATCATGGTTTGAGTTATGTGTTGCATATCATTCCCTTTGCTTTTGTGAGCTTCTTTGGACTTCAATATTGCATAATGTGAACCTCTTTTGCACATGTGAATTATTGATGATGATATGATGTGAGTTCTGGTCTTGTTTCATTTTCATCTTGTCTCCTTCATTTTACTTTGGTATGAAATCCATGTGTGTTTAATTGTGCATTTAATTCAAGTATGCTTGCATCTTTCCATGTTTACCTTTGCATGATTACTTGGTTTGTTTTGCATTGATCTTTGAAGCATGTTGTTGATTTGAGTTGGAAATTTATGATATGTTGTGCTTGCTGCCATCTTTTGTTTCTCATTTCTTTTCTTCTCTTTCTCTTTTCTTTTCTTTCACTCTTTCTCATCCCATGAATCTCAAGACTTGTTCAAGTCTTGGATTCCTTCCCTTTAGAGCTACCTAGTCCAACTTAATTTTTGATTAAGCTTGGAGTAGGATTAGCATTAGGTTAGGTAGTCTTTTCTCCTAAACCTCACTAACCACAGGACATCCATGCATGATAACATTAAGACTTTTAGTCTTCCCTTTAGAGTTTCCTTTGCGTTTTCTCTCTTCTCTCATATTTAAACCAAAAGAGTAAAAAATACTTAATAAAGGCAAAACAAACATTGTATTTAGGCCTTTCATGCAAGAACAAGATAGTGAGGGATCTTCTCTCATTTTCTTGGAATGTTTAGCGTGCGTCCCATCTCGGGTCGTTATACGAGGCATTCGATCTTACATGAGGGACTTAAATACAATGTGCGTTACAAAACACAAAACAATCAAAACACTTCTTTCTAAAAAACTTCCAACAAACAATAACGTCTTTCCTTCGGGAATTCTCTTCTCATCCCATTCACTCTCAGCGTACGAACGTGCTTCTACTCGTTCTCTTGCAAGATGGTAACGCACTCGGACCAGCGAGCCTACAACACCTGAGCTAGAACGTTAGTCGTTCCCTAAAAAACACAAACAAAGCGACCCTCGTTGAGGGGAACTACGTCGTTCTGATTCTCATGCTCCCGATGAGATACGTAGGCAGTGGGGTAGGGCCCATTCGAGCACTTCTTTTATTTTCCCTACATTTGTTACTTCATTTTTTTTTCGTTCTCGTTCCTTTTCCTTTCCAGTAGCAGCGGAGCTCCAGATGACGACACCCTTTGATCGAGACAAGCAAGCGTGGATCCCATCGGGTACGATGGACGTGTGGGGGTGCTAATACCTTCCTCACGCGTAACCGACTCCCGAACCCGGTTCTCTTGGTCGCCAGACCATGCTCTTCCCTTCCCTCAGGTTTATGCGGTGTTTCCTTTCCCTCTCTTGGGATAAATACACATTGCTGGCGACTCTGTTTCGGTGCCACTTTCGCGTTTGTACTTGGATGAAAATCCCGGGAGCGACAGGTTTAACATATACTACCTCAAAAGCTTGGTCGCCCAAGGGAGTGCACAACATGTCTTTTCCAGCATTTAGTACTTCAACTCACAATCAGTAAATTTCTTACTCAGGTAGTAGATGGCATGCTCTTTTCTACCCGTCTCGTCGTGTTGACCGAGCACGCACCCCATTGAATTCTCAAGAACCGTTAGATACATAATCAGTGGTCTTCCTACTACCGGAGGTATGAGGATCAGAGGTTGCTGCAAATATACTTTTATCTTTTCAAACGCTTTTTACCGCTTGATCTTTTCTCAAAAATTTGAATATCGGCTCGTACGTTGCTGTAAGATGAGAGATGAATCTAGATATGTAGTTCAATCTCCCCAAGAAATTATAAACCACTTTTTTTGTTCTCAGCTCAAGCATTTCTTGTATTGCTTTTATCTTGGCAGGATTTACCTCGATGCCCCTTTCACTAACAATGAAACCTAGCAGTTTACCAGACCTCACCCCGAAGGTGCACTTGTTCGGATTCAACCTCAGCTTGAATTTCCTTAATCTTTCTAACAATTTATGCAGATTCAGCAGACGCTCCTCCTCTATTTGAGACTTCGCAATCATGTCATCAACATAGACCTCAATCTCTTTGTAAATCATATCATGAAAGAGAGTCACCATTGCCGGATGATAAGTTTCCCTAGCATTTTTCAATCCAAAGGGCATTACTTTATAACAGAATGTTCCCCATGGTGTTATGAAAGTTGTTTTCTCCATGTCTTCTGGGGCCATTTTGATTTGGTTATACCCAGAGAAGCCATCCATGAAGGAAAACACTGAATATTGAGTAGTATTATCCACTAACACTTCAATGTGGGGGAGCGGGAAGTCGTGTTTCGGGCTTGGTCTATTCAAATCACGGTAGTCGACACACATCCTAACCTTTACATCCTTCCTAGGTAAAGGAACAATATTAGCAACCCACGGAGGATAACTAGTCACAGCAAGAAACCCGACATCCAACTATTTCTAAACCTCTTCTTTGATTTTGACAGCCATGTCTGGTCTTATTCTTCTCAATTTCTGCTTGACGAAAGGACAACCCTCTTTGAGAGGCAGCGGTTCACTACGATGTCCGCCCAGACATGTCCTGGTAAGACCAAGCGAAGATATCCACATATTCTCGTAGCATCTCAACCAATCTTCCCTTGACACTGTCTTCCAAAGCAACCCCAATTTTGATTTCTTTCTTGGCGTCCTCGGTACCCAGATTCACAATTTCAATATCCTTCTGATGAGGCAGAATGATCCTTTCCTCCTGTTTCAATAGTCTGGCTAATTCCTTAGGAAGTTCATAGTCTTCATCAGTCTTCTCTTCAGCTTGGTAAATGGTATTATCAAAATTATACTGAGCCATAGCTGAATCATTATCGATGGGATCTGAGATGATGGATCAGCATGAGTGATGTTTTATGTCTTATTAAGAATGCAAAAAATGAACAAAACAAAAAACACATTGCCATTTTTCTTTTTAAAAGATGTAAAAGCAAAAATGAAAAATAGGGAGCGAAACATTTGATTGCAAAACGTCCTTTTATTTATGATAACATTGAAAGAAAAAACATGGGGCCCTACAGATGAGTCACTACGTCTTGGGTAGAACGTAGGACTTAACATGTGTAAAAACAAGAAAAAGTACTCTTCATGAGTGACCAGACTGACTCCCGCAGAAGACCAGTTGCAGAGTTCTTTGCCTGGAATGCAGAGGCAGATCCAGTTATCCATGTCACAGTCGCTATCAACCTCATCTTCCCCGAATGCATAAATTATGTCAAAGATAACCCCAACACTAGTAAATCTGATGGGACCTCTGAATCTTGGAGGAGCTTGTGACGGCTTGTACCCAAACCTATACTTCTCCTGCTTCATCGGTACCTCGAGAACCTGGCCCCACTTTTGAGAATTGCCGGCTTCCACTATAGCACGAGCCTCTTTCTACAAAGACATGGAAACCTCAGGCCTTTTATCCTCCATGTAATACCCTAATTTTTACCCCTAAGATCCCACACGTCATTTTCATTTTTGCATACCACAAACAAGATCACATATTGGTTCCCTCTTTGATAGGTTTGTGCCTTGCAGGGATCTTTAAGTTTGTGTTCGTTTGATTGTTTAATTTGTTTATATTTTACTAACCATTAATTAAAAGCCAAAAAATATTTTTTTTTTCTTTCACTAACATTTTCAAGGGAAGAACAGGTTAAAAATGCCAAAATAACAGTCCCACAACTCGAATGAATTTTATCTGAGAAAAGTCAAAGTTGATCTGCAATTAATTCAAAAATTATATGATCAAGAGTTTCCAAGATTTAATGGATTATTATTCAAGAGACTCCAAGGTTCATGTGTTTATTTCCATGCCTTCTTTGACGAGCAAAAGAATCGAGCTGAACCACATCAGTGTACTAAAAAGGCATTTTTTTTCAAAATTTACACTAAGTAACCGGTTAACACCTGGTGAGTAACCGGTTACCCTCGTGAAAATTTGAAAATGGTGGCAAATTCAAATTCAGCAATTGGCACCAATCTCAACCCTTGATCATATTTCGAATATTCTAGATCACCTCATTTTAATTCCCCTACATCAATTTGATCATTCCCCACCATGTACCATCACTAATCACCACTCTTTTGTGATTTCCCTCCAAATTTGAATTGCAATCCTAATTTTGATCATCCAAGCCTAATTCCAAACCACCAAATTTCCAAGCCTAAACTCTATAAATAGAGCCTTCATTTCATTCATTCTACAAGCTTTTGAGAGCCAAAAAACCTCTTGCAATTTCTCTCCCCAAACCATAATTTCACCAAAGCTCTTCTTTCTTCTCTTGAAAGTTAGTAAGAATTCACATTGATTCTTGCTTAACTTTGAGCTAAACCTTCATCATTTCTTATTTTGTTCATCAATCACAGTAGATCAAGGGTTTTGGAGTGTAGATCTTGCTGCAATTCAAAGGAATTTTCTGATTTGGAGTGGTAATTCATCTTCCACCATTGTTAAAGCTTCATCTTCATCTTCAATAATGTAGATCTTTGGAGATTCTTATTACTTGATCCGTTGGATCTTGTAATTGTGTTTAATTGATGGTTTTTGCTGTGATTTTACTTTAAATTTTGTGCAATTTTAGTTCCACGATCATAAGGTGTTTGTACAAAGTTTTGAAAGTGGATCATGCTGAATTTTGCACGAATTTCTACATTCTGGTGCAGAGTAACCGGTTAACGTATGGTGAGTAACCGGTTACTCTGTGTTAATTTTGAAAAATTGCGCTTATTTTGAACTAAGTAACCGGTTAACACCTGGTGAGTAACCGGTTACTTCAAAACAGAATGCATATTTTGCCTTGTTTTTGGGGCTGTTTTGGTTCCTTTTCCATTTCCTTCCCCTTCCTTTTGTTCTTAGTCTTAGATCACATAATTGTGTGGTTTAATTTGGCTTTCTCTTCATCTATTTCTGTTTTCTTTTGATCGATGAAAGTCTTAAAGATCTTGGAATTCCGTTGTTGAATTTCGATCAAGACTAGATCGCTACCATTTTTCTTTTCGTGCGGTATTACTTTCGGATGACGATCTATTTATCGATCATCTAGCATACATTAGCACAAAGAGCTATTGACCGACCTCATTGTAGGGTAATTACTCCATAAATTACTCGGCGATTGCTTAACATAGCGCAATATTTGTCCCGTATCGGAAAACTATCAAGAATGGTTGATTATTTGTCTTGTGGTTCAAAACTCATGAAACTTTTTGTTAGGAGGCTTTGGTCTTATCAATCCTCTAATGAGTTTCATCAACCTTGACCTAAGTGCAATTATTCGATTGTTATTGATCACTAACACTAACAACTAATCACTAACTTACAAACAATATTTTGTATTAATTTTGTTTATGTTTCCTTCTCGCTCCCTATCTCTTTTATTTTTATGCTTCATTTCATATCATGTTTATGCTTCCGCAATTTTTCCTTTGTCCGTTGGACACATGTTTATGCTTATGTTTTTTTTTTCTTTGTCCATTTGGACTCAAAAACATTAATAAAGGCTTAAACCATAAAAAACTTAATTCTCCTCATCTTGGACTATTGGTTACTATCCTATGCTTTGAAGTGGTCTCTTTATGGACCTCTTTTGAAGTAATATTGGACTTATGGACCTAGAATTAGGACTTCTTATCCATTTGCTTGGAGTATTGATTGAAGACTTGCCTTTATTGGCCAATTTGCTTAAGGATGGAATTCTTTTAATATTGCTTTGAAGTGGCTCCATTTTGGTTAGATCCTTCTTTTCCCTAGCTTTTATTTTATGCACTAGGATAGTCACTTCTTCTCCTCCCCATTCTTAAATTTTCAAAATCCTCTCCCTTTTTCAAAACCTTCTTGTTTTCAACTTAAAGCCGCTTTCATAATAAAACCTTAACTTTTGTCAAGCGACTTTTAAAACTTTTCTTTTCTTTAATAAATGTCAATCTATCTTAATCACATTTTGACCATTTCATGAAAACATAAAAAATATGAAACTCACTCAAATCTTTTGTGCTTTTATGCACCTTTTTTTC
The DNA here is from genome assembly GCA_022829125.1 of Lathyrus tuberosus. Classification (NCBI taxonomy): domain Eukaryota; kingdom Viridiplantae; phylum Streptophyta; class Magnoliopsida; order Fabales; family Fabaceae; genus Lathyrus; species Lathyrus tuberosus. The sequence goes on along the minus strand of JALAZF010000201.1, from coordinate 8,531,896 downwards.
TTTTAAACTCTTTTTCATAAGTTTAGACATGATTCATTTCTTTAAGCAGAATTATTCGCTTAGAAATGACGACTTCTCTTTACACTTAAAAATCAATCAAAACCAACCATTTTTGTTCTTTGTACCACGAACTACGGGGTTTTGATCCTACATTGCACATCGTGGGTACGTAGGCATGAGGCGATAAGTCTCTCCAAACACAAAAATCTTAAAAAAATAATTCTCCCCTCATCTACTCAATCTCTTTACAAGCAAACCATTTTCAAACCAAAAAGCGGTAGATATTTCAAAGGGATCCTATAGAGTACTATAGACGTTTTGGGTGCTAACACCTTCCCATTGCGTGTCCAACCCCCCTTACCCATTCTCTGTTTGTTCTTGTTTTTTAGAACTCTTTAGGTTTTGTTCGTTCTTTTTCCTTTCCCTTTGTGGATAAAATAAAAGTGCGGTGGTGACTTTTGCTTATTTTTGAGTTAAGTTAATCAATAGCTTACACTCACAAATTTCCCCGCTACAGAAAAGTGGCAACTCTGCTGGGGATCATCTCCCTTGAGGGGTTTAGCCTACTTTGATTTATTTACTGCTTTTTGTTTGATTTGCTTGTTAATTGTGGATCATCTCCCAAGAGGAGTATTCTCTCCTGCTTGGTTTGCCTGTTTATGGTCGGATTTTCTCTGGTTTGGACCCTGCTCTCGAGCATGATGTTATTGCGAAGGCTACTCACTTGAAGGTTTCCGAGATTAAGGCTCGCATGGATACCAAAGGAAAGATTCTAGGGTTACCCGCTAAGTTCTTGATGGATAGAACTCATCACTTTGCTAGTGTGAAGAACACAGCTGCTTTCGAGGCTATTCTTGCCCTGCTTATTTATGGACTGTTCCTCTTGCCGAATGTTGAGAACTTTGTCGACATCAACGCTATTCAGATCTTCTTGATTGGGAACCCTATTCCCACTTTGCTTGCCGATGCTTACCATTCTATTCACCTCAAGAATTTCCATGGTGAAGGGATGATTATCTGTTGTGCACCTTTGCTTTACAAGTGGTTTATTTCTCACTTGCCGAAGTCTGCAGCTTTCTGGAATCTCAAAGATGGTTTATATTGGTCACGGAAGATTATGTCACTCACTCATTCTGATATTGATTGGTGTAGCCGTGTTCCTTCTGGAGCAATGATTATTGATAGTTGTGGTGATTTTCCCAATGTACCTCTTCTAGGTACAAAGGGAGGAATCAATTACAATCCGGTGTTGGCTCGTCGTCAGTTGGGATATCCTTTGCGAGAGGTACCGAAGAAAATTCATTTGGCCGGTCTCTTTTTCAAGGATGAAGAATCTCAGGTTGCTCTCAAGAGAGAAATTGTGGAAGCTTGGTGCAGCATTCATAGAAAAGGAAAGTAAAGTTTGGGAAATCCGAATTGTGTCTCTTCGGAACCTTACCTCCAGTGGGTTAAAAATAGAGCTATTACTTTAAAGACGCCTTATAAGCATCAGGAGCCTTTATCTTTAACTGATAAGAAGCCTATTCTCTACTTTATGGAAGACACAGAGAAGCTTTAGATCGCTTTGGCAGAGATGCAACAAGAGAGAGATGCATGGAAGAACAAGTATCAGATTGTTGAGTTAGAGAATGCAAGGCTTTAAGAGCACTTCAAGAAGAAGAATGAAGATGAAGTTGCCAACAAGAAGAGAAAGGCCCAAGAGGATTTATTTTCCTCTCGCATTCCGCCAGTTTTCGATATTCCAAAGAGTTCATAATCTCCTTGGAAGTTGATCGTTGATAAGTTGCTGATTGAGAAGACTCAGGTGCAGGCCCACATCAAGAAGCTGGAAGATAGAGCTGGGACTTCTTCTCATAGGATTCTCTAGGGATCTAGTTTTCTTTATTCTCTATTGTTTTAGGATTCTTGAATTTGTGCTTCCGAGATGTAATCTTTTCCATCATTAATGAATGAGATTTTGGTATTTCAGATAACAATGTTTGCAATATGCCTTATATTTCCTTGAAACTTTGCATTTGCATCTTGCACATCAAGCATCATCTGTTGCATTGTTTCTTGCCTTTTCCAGGTGTCTTATCGTTTCTTTTGGTCTTCATTCAGCCAAGCTGTCGCACCAGTATAATACTCAAGCTAATCTTAAGAAGAAGATGGATCAGTTGCAACAAGAGAACCGTAAGCTTTGTGAAGAAGTATCAACTCTGAAGGATGGTTTGGAAAGACTCGCTGCTATGATGGAAGCTCTGGTGGCTGCTCAGAATCAGCCACCACCTCCTCCTCCTCTGCTTTCAACTCCTGCGCAAATGACAGTCATTTCTGAGATTGTCTCTACGCCCATCTCTGTGGTGCCTGCTAGTGTTCCTCAGTACTCCATGCCTCCTGGCTTCCCCTGGGGCATGCCTCATAACTTTGTTCCTGAGGGTTATCAACCACCACCATCTCCTGAAATTCTAGTTGTTCCTACCATTTAACCTGTGATGACTGTGCCACCGCCTGTGGTTCACACTGTTCCTTTTAGTGAAGAACATATTTTCCATACTGCTCCAAGTGAAAATGCCAGTGCTTATGATAGAATGGAAGAGATTTAAGACCAGGTTGCTGAAATGCAGAAAGAGATCAAAGCTCTGAGAGGTAAAGAGCTATTTGGAAAGAATGCTCATGAGTTATGCTTGGTTCCTAATGTGAAGATCCCGCATAGGTTCAAAGTCCCTGACTTTGAAAAGTATAAGGGCAACTCTTGTCCGATGAGTCATTTGACTATGTAAGCTCATAAGATGTTGGCTCAGAAGGATAATGATCAGTTGCTCATTCACTACTTTCAAGATAGTTTGTCTGATGCAGCTTTGAAATGGTATATGGGACTCGATAGTACTCGAGTTCGCACTTTCGAAGATTTGGGTGAGGCGTTTGTGAAACAGTATAAGTATAATGTGGATATAGCTCCTGATCGTGACCAGCTTCAGGCGATGGCTCAGAAATATAAGGAGACATTCAAAGAATACGCGCAAAGGTGGCGTGAGATTGCTGCTCTGATTAGCCCTCCTTTGGAAGAAAAAGAGATGACTAAGATTTTCCTGAAAACTCTGAGTCCTTTCTATTATGGGCGTATGATTGCTAGTGCCCCGAGTGATTTCACTGAGATGGTTAATATGGGGATGAGATTGGAAGAGGGTGTCCGTGAGGGACATTTGTCGAAAGATGGCAATTCTACTGGAAGTTCCAAAAAATATAGTGGAGAATTTGCCAAAAAGAAAGAAGGATAGACCAATGTCGTTTCTAGAGAAAGGTGTAGAAGACCTCATGATAGGAACAATCAGTGTCAGCAACATGTTGCATCTGTCACTCCTGTTATTAGTTCAACTCCTATTGTTCAGGCAGCTCCTGCTCAGCAACAACATTCTAATCAGCCAAACAATCAACGGGGCCGTTTTCATAAGGATTTTGATCCGATTCTGATGACCTACACGTAATTGCTTCCTTGTTTAATTAAGAAGAATCTTGTTCAGCCCGTCCACCACCTGCTGTTCCAAAAGATTCATCATGGTGGTATAAGCCTAAAGCTCATTGTGTTTTCCATCAGGGAGGAGCTGGGCATGACACTGAGAACTGTTATCCATCAAAGATGGAAGTGCAAAGGTTGGCTAGGAGTGGTATTTTGTCTTTTGAAGATTCCAACCCTAATGTCAAATCAAATCCGCTGCCTAATCATGGCAAGGCGTCTGTCAATATGGTTTATGGTTGTCTTGGTACATTTAAAAATTTTGATATTTGTTGGATCCGAAGGTCTCTTGTGGAAATGCATGCACTTTTGAGTGAATACCATGATATTGATCATGACTATGCAGCTCGTTGTATCTGTTCTGTGAATCCTCTTGGTTGTGTGATAGTGAAGAGGGATATTCAAAGGATGATGGATGAAAGTTTGATTGAGGTCACTGCTAAAAGAGACGAATATCAGAATGAGGTGAATGCTATTGGGCCACGCTTTAATATTCCTAAAAGAGTTGTTATCTCTTATGATAGTCAGAAGACCGCTGTTACGCCTTTGGTTATTCGGTTGCCCGGCCCGGTGCCCTATGAATCGGACAAAGCTATTCCGTATAAGTACAATGCTACCATGGTAGAAGATGATAAGGAAGTGCCCATTCCTTCTTTGTCTTCTGTGGTAAGCATCACTGATGTGAGTAGAGTGACCCGAAGTGGACGTGTCTTTGCTCCTGAGCCTCCAAAGATTGTGGAGAATGTTAAAGCTGGAAAACAACATCAAGATGAGAGTAATGTCGATGTTTCTGGTCAGTCTAGTGGTTCGAAGGCTTTTGAGGATGAAGTATTGAAATTGATAAAGAAGAGTGATTATAGTGTTGTGGATCAACTCTTGCACACCCCGTCCGAGATTTCAGTGTTGTCCTTACTGATGAATTCTGAAGCTCATAGGAAATCTTTGCATAAGGTATTGGAACAAGCGTATGTTGAGCATGATGTGACCATTAATCAGTTTGATGGCATTGTTGCCAACCTCATAGCATGTAATAATTTGAGTTTCTGTTATGAAGAGTTACCCGAGGAGGGGAGGAATCACAGTTTGGCTTTACATATCTCCATGAATTGTCAAGAAGACGCGCTTTCTAATGTGTTGGTTGATATTGGCTCTTCTTTGAATGTGTTTCCAAAATATACTTTATCAAGGTTTTCTTACCAAGGTCCTCCCATGAGGTATAGTGGAGTTATTGTTAAAGGTTTTGATGGATCTCGAAAGACTGTGATTGGAGACGTTGATATTGGCCTTTCAAGTAATGGATATTCGTCCTGCTTATAGTTGTATGCTTGGCCGACCCTGGATTCATGAAGCTGGGGTAGTGACTTCGACTCTTCATCAGAAGTTAAAATTTGTTAAGAATGATAAGCTTGTAATTGTTGGAGGTGAGCAAGCGATGCTGGTGAGCCACCTTTCATCCTTTTCGTATGTTGATGCTGATGAAACTGTTGGAACTCCGTTCCAAGCTCTTTCTGTTAATGATAAAGCTGTTAAGAAGAATGAGTTACCCATGTCTTCTTTGAAGGATGCTCTGCATGTGTTAGAAACTGGCCGGTCTGACGGTTGGGGCCGAGTCATTGATGTGGTTGATTACCTGGGCAAAACTGGTTTAGCCTTTACGCCTGGTACAGTCAGAAGAGATTTAAAGCGCATTAATGAGACCTTTCACAGCGCCGGATTCATCCACGAAGATCACTCTACTGCTGCCATCATTGAAGATGATGAAGAAGAAGAACTTCCCAATTTCATGACACATGGGCAAGTCTACCAGAATTGGATAGCTGTTGATGTTCCCACTGTTGTTCATATTTCAAAGTAATTTGTTTTTGTTTCTTTCAAAAATCCTTTCACTCTGCCCAAGGTGAAAGTGAATTTGTGAGGGCTTTGTTTCAAATTTTATCATCATCAATAAAATGTTATTTTGTTTATCCATATTATGTTTTTCCCTTTTTTCTTTATTTCTGAAAAATGGTAACATAAAAAACCAAAAAAATAATAATAATGTTATAATCACTTTTATCTGCATGATACTTGCACTTCTTGTTCATATTCTAAAATCAAACATAAATCATTGTGCAGATTGATTGATAAACCCATTGAAAATAATGACCCTATGCCCCTCCCAACTTTGAGTTCCCTGTGTTTGGAGCTGAAGAAGAGGATTTTGAGGAGATTCTAGATGAAATTTCTCGGTTGCTTGAGCACGAGGAAAAAGCCATTCAGCCTCATGAAGAGCCGTTGGAATTGGTTAATTTAGGTTAAGATGATGATATAAAAGAAGTTAAGATTGAGGCACTGCTTCAGTCAGATGTTAAGAAGAGGATTGTGGAGCTTCTTAGAGAATATGTTGACGTGTTTTCTTGGTCCTATCAAGACATGCCTGGTCTTGATACTGATATTGAGAAGAACTCTGAATGTCCACCGGTGAAGTAGAAACTGAGAAGAACTCATCTTGACATGGCTGTGAAGATCAAAGAGGAGGTTCAAAAGCAGATTGATGCTGGTTTTCTTGTGACTTCTGAGTATCCTCAATGGGTGGCCAATATTGTGCCTGTTCTAAAGAAAGACGGAAAAGTCTGAATGTGCGTTGACTATAGAGATTTGAATAAAACGAGTCCAAAAGATGATTTTCCACTGCCACACATTGATATGTTGGTAGATAATACTGCTAAATTCAGTATCTTTTCTTTTATGGATGGATTTTCCGGTTATAATCAAATAAAGATGGCACCCGAGGATATGGAAAAAACAACATTCATTACACCCTGGGGAACATTCTGTTACAGAGTGATGCCTTTCGGTTTGAAAAATGTTGGTGCAACGTACCAGAGAGCTATGACCACTTTGTTCCATGATATGATGCATAAAGAAATTGAGGTCTATGTGGATGATATGATTTGTAAGTCGAAGACTGAAGAAGATCATATTGAGTACTTATTGAAGTTATTTCAACGTTTGAGAAAGTTTAAGCTCCGTTTGAATCCAAATAAATGCACTTTTGATGTCCGTTCTGGAAAGTTGTTGGGCTTTATTGTCAGCCAAAAAGGCATTGAAGTTGATCCTGGTAAAGTTAAAGCCATTCAGGAAATGCTTGCGCCCAAAACAGAGAAACAAGTAAGAGGATTCTTGGGACGTTTGAATTATATCTCCCAATTTATATCCATTATACTGCCACTTGTGCGTCGATCTTCAAGCTTCTTCGCAAAGATCAGGGTTGTGTCTGGACAGAGGATTGTTAGAAAGCTTTTGAAATAATTAAAGAGTATCTGCTTGAAACTCCGATTTTGTCTCCTCCCGTGGAAGGAAGACCTTTGATCATGTATTTGACTGTGCTGGAAGAGTCTATGGGCTGTGTTCTGGGTGAACAAAATGAATCTGGTCGAAAAGAATTTGCCATTTATTATTTGAGCAAGAAGTTCACCGATTGTGAGTCTCGGTACTCAATGCTTGAAAAGACATGTTGTGCTTTAGCTTGGGCTGCCAAGCGCCTCCGCCAGTATATGTTGAATTATACGACTTGGTTGATATCCAAAATGGATCCAATCAAGTATATATTTGAAAATCCTGCTTTAATTGGGAGGATTGCTTGTTGGCAAATGTTGTTGTCAGAATATGATATCGAGTACCGAACTCAAAAAGCGATAAAAGCAAGTGTTTTGGCTGACCATTTGGCACACCAGCCAATTGATGATTACCAACCTATCAGGTTTTATTTTCCTGATGAGGATGTGATGTATCTAAAGGTAAAAGATTGTGAAGAACCATTACTTGATGAAGGGCCTGAGCCTGGATCCTGTTGGGGTTTGATTTTTGACGGAGCTGTTAATGAGTATGGCAACGGTATTGGGGAAATAATTGTTACTCCTCATGGTTCTCATATTCCTTTCACTGCAAGGTTGATGTCCACTTGCACAAATAATGCGGCTGAGTATGAAGCATGTATTATGGGCTTGGAAGAAGCCATTGATTTAAGAATCAAGATTCTTGATGTATACGGAGATTCAACCCTAGTGATTAATCAGATTAAAGGAGAATGGGAGACATGTCAACCTAATTTGATTCCTTACCGAGATTATGCAAGAAGGTTGTTAACTTTCTTCAATAAGGTTGAGTTTCACCATGTACCCAGAGCAGCAAATCCAATGGCAGATGCCTTAGCAACTATATCCTCCATGATTGTGGTGAATCATTGGAATGATGTGCCCAAAATGGATGTTATGCGGCTTGATAGGCCAGCTCATGTATTTGCGGTTGAAGAGGTCGTTGATGATAACCCGTGGTATTATGATATTAAATGCTTTCTTCAAAATCAAGAGTACCCGCTTGGGGCATCCAAAAAAGATAAGAAGACTTTGAGAAGTTTGGCTGGTAGTTTCTTCTTGAACGATGATGTGCTGTATAAAAGGAATTATGACATGGTCTTGCTCAGATGCGTGGATAGACATGAAGCAGACATGTTGATGAAAGAAATTCATGAAGGATCTTTTGGTACCCATGCCAATGGGCATGCAATGGCTAAGAAGATGTTGAGGGCAGGTTACTATTGGCTGACAATGGAATCTGACTGTTGCAAGTTCGTGAAGAAGTTCCATAAGTGCCAGGTTTATGCTGACAAAATCCATGTACCACCAACTCCTCTCAATGTTATCTCTCCTCCATGGCCTTTCTCCATGTGGGGCATTGATATGATTGGAATGATTAAGCTAAAACGTCGAATGGACACTGTTTCATATTGGTGGCTATTGACTATTTTACCAAGTGGGTTGAGGCGACATCATATGCCAATGTGACCAAACAAGTAGTGGTCCGGTTTATCAAGAACCAAATCATTTGTCGGTATGGGGTTCCGAGAAAGATTATCACTGATAATGAGTCGAATTTGAATAACAAGATGATGAAGGAATTATGCGATTATTTCAAGATTGAGCATCATAATTCTTCTCCTTACAGACCTAAGATGAATGGGGCTGTTGAAGCTGCTAATAAGAATATTAAGAAGATTGTTCAGAAGATGGTTGTTACTTACAAGGATTGGCATGAGATGCTCCCTTTTGCTTTGCATGGGTATCGTACTTCCGTCCGCACTTCAACAGGGGCAACCCCTTTTTGTCTTGTTTATGGTATGGAAGCAGTGCTCCCAGTAGAAGTTGAAATCCCTTCTATGAGAGTTTTGATGGAAGCTGAATTGTCTGAGGCTGAATGGTGCCAAAGCAGATATGATCAGTTGAATTTGATTGAAGAGAAAAGAATGACGGCCATGTGTCATGGCCAATTGTATCAACAGAGAATAAAGAAAGCTTTTGATAAGAAGGTTCGACCTCGTGTTTTCAGAGAAGGTGACCTCGTGCTAAAAAAGATCTCGACTTTTACCAATGATTCTAGGGGCAAGTGGACTCCTAATTATGAAGGGCCATATATTGTTAAAAGAGCCTTCTCTGGCGGTGCATTACTTCTTACAACTATGGATGGTGAAGAGTTCACTCATCCTGTGAATGCCGATGCAATCAAGAAATACTTCGTCTAGAAAATAAAAAGAACAGCTCGCTAAGTTGAAAACCTGAAAGGGCGGCTTAGGCAAAAATGAGCGTCTCGGTGGGCTGAAAACCCGAAAGGGCGGTCTAGGAGAAAATTAGAGACGAAAACAGAAATAATCATACCGGTAGATTGAAAACCCGAGAGGGAAATCTAGGTAAAAGTTAGGGATTATGGCAAGTAACTGCATCTGGCCAGTCTTGATCGTTGAAAGCAACATTGTCTATCAAGGATTCTGCTTCAATCATCCTCAGCTGAAGTTTTGGGCTTAGTGGAATTCAAAGTTGTTAGGGAGAATAGTGGTCATTGTATTTCAATGTAACCCTTTCTATGTATTTACCATTTTTCAAATTTTGTAATAATCCATGGAATTACGCCATATGCGGACTTCCATTCTATTAATAAAATTTGGGCCTGTGTCGCTTTGTTTGCAATTCTTATTTAGTTTCTATTTGCAAAATTTCATTTATTTTTTATGTTGATTTTTGAAACAAAATGTGAATAATTGATTTAAATTTTTGAAAATTATAAAAACATTTTTCTTTGAGTTATAAATGTGAAAAGGAACATCAATGGTTATTCCAAGGATGGTAAGATCGATGTTTTCTTCAGCAGGGTTCGTTCTCGCTCCTTTGGCATAATTTATTGACAGCTCCCCAGTAGAGTTTGTCGATATTTCCCCAGTAAAGTTTGTTGATATTTCCTTAGCAGAACTTGTTCCTATGAATGTGATCAGTTGTTGACAAGGGTTAGGTTTGTTATGGTGTGTTGAATTCATAAGGTCCAATGCTGTTTGGTTTTTCCCCAGCTAGGTCTTAATCCGAATCTTCTCCAACTTATTATGTTATGGTCACATAGTTGAGTAGTTTTAAGGTCCACATCTCCTTAATGGTGGTCCCCACGCAGAGATTCATTTTTGCTGTCCCCAGCCGAAATCATATGAGGAATCCCCACTCAGATTTTTATTCTCTAAACGTATTGTTGTTGCTTTGGATGTCCCCAAACAGAGAGCGATGTTATTTTCTTCTAAGAAGCATTGACGTGGTGATCGCTTGTCGCGTTTCATCTTGTCTTGTGGATATTTTTCTCTCCAGGTTGTTCTACCCAGGGATTTATCCTTGATGATTCTCCAACGGAGGCAGTGTATTATCATTTCCAATCATAAAGCAGTAAGGTTAATTTCTCATTTCCCCTAGCAGGTCCAGGGTGTACTTCTCTTCAAGTTGTTTTTCAGAGATTTATCCTCCTAGTGAAGATTATGCATCACTATTGTGGCTATTCCCCAGTGAAGTCGATGATGATATCTCTTTTAGTCACCTGTTGGGTTTTCTCTCATTTATGATGAGTATTGATCTAAAATCCCCCACAGTTTGACCTGTTGCTGTTTTCTCAGCAAGTCCAAGATGCCTTGCTCAGATTGGTTAATCCTTTGAGAGTGTTCTCGTATCTCCAGCAGATCTGCCTTGTTTTCCTAGTGGATTTCGCGTAGATGTTTATATGTCTACAATCCCCAGCGAATTCATTATTTTTCCGCAGCAGATCTCTTCATCCTTTTGAAATGGAAGTTCCTGTGAATTTTTATCCCCAGGAAGAATCAGAAAGATTGGGTTTGTATGATTCCCCAACAGCTTTCCTGCCGTCCTCAAAGTAGAGTTTATGTTATTATCCTCTTTATGGATCATCGATGTTAGAAGATTGATATTTTGATTTTTCCCCAAGGAGTATCTTCATTTCTCTAGCAAGCTTTGAGCCTTGTAGTAGGATTTATTTTCCTTTGATGGCTTTTGTTTATCTCTTGTAGGATTTCTTCGGCAAAATGCCTAGCAGAGTTGCTAATAACATCTCCATCTTGTTAAGATTAGCCGAGTATTCTGTGGCGTTGTGATGTTTATTTCACCCTATGTTTATTCTTTATGTCTGTTTTGTCAGGATATTCATACTCATACGCATCACATGCGCATTCATTTTTTGTGCATAGCATATTGTTGTTGCATGGTGCATTTTGCATTTGTGTTGGTGCTTCTTTGCTCTCTGGTGTTGTTATCCCTGTATAGCGTATGTGTCCTCTCTCCATTTAGAGTGTCGACCCGTAAGCAGAAAATACCTAGCTTTGTTAATTCCCCACCGAGTTTGTTTCTCGTGGAAAATTTTGATTCAGTTTCGTCTCCAGTTCATTATCTGGACGGAATTAGTCCCCAGTTGAGATATTTCCTCCTCGGGATGAGTCTTGTTTGACCGTTTCTCTCGAGCTTGTTCCTGGATTGAACTTTGGTCGCCTGCAATTTTCATTTGGATCTCTAGCCTGTGAAACCTATTTTGAGAGTGCATTTATTTTGCACCTTTGAAGATTCTGCGCCCTTCAGCTGAAATCTGCGTATGATTCCCCTTTTGGAAGGTTCAATACGGTTTCGTGGCATTCCTTTATTTGAGAAGCCTGAGGCAATGCATTTAATACCTTTTGTTACTCCGATGAATGGTAAGTCTCTTCGGTTTGATGGGACAGTTTGTTGTTGAGATTTTGTTACTCCGATGAATCGAAGTCTCTTCGGTTTGATGGGACAGTTCGTTGTTGAGATTTTGTGACTACAATGAATGGTAAGTCTCTTCGGTTTGATGGGACAGTTCGTTGTTGAGATTTTGTTACTCCGATGAATGGTAAGTCTCTTCGGTTTGATGGGACAATTCGTTGTTGAGATTTTGTGACTACAATGAATGGTAAGTCTCTTCGGTTTGATGGGACAGTTCGTTGTTGAGATTTTGTGACTCCAAGGAATGGTAAGTCTCTTCGGTTTGATGGGACAGTTCGTTGTTGAGATTTTTTGACTCCAATGAATGGTAAGTCTCTTCAGTTTGACGGGACAGTTCGTTGTTAAGGTTTTGTTACTTCGATGAATGGTAAGTCTCTTTGGTTTGATGGGACAGTTCGTTGTTGAGATTTGTTACTCCGATGATTGGTAAGTCTCTTCGGTTTGATGGGACAATTCGTTGTTGAGATTTATTACTCCGATGAATGGTAAGTCTCTTCGGTTAGAAGGGACAGTTCGTTGTTGAGATTTTTTACTCCGATGAATGGTAAGTCTCTTCGATTTGACGGGACAGTTCGTTGTTGAGATTTGTTACTCCGATGAATGGTAAGTCTCTTCAGTTCGACGGGACAGTTCGTTGTTGAGATTTTGTGACTCCAATGAATGGTAAGTCTCTTCGGTTTGATGGGACAGTTCGTTGTTGAGATTTGACTCTGATGAATGATAAGTCTCTTCAGTTTGATGGGACAGTTCGTTGTTGATATTTGTTACCCCGATGAATGGTAAGTCTCTTCGGTTTGACGGGACAGTTCGTTGTTGAGGTTTTCTACTCCGATGGATGATTAGTCTCTTTGGTATACTAGAGACAGTTCATTATTGAGGTATTGTTTTTCCCAATGGAGCCTTGCTGTGCTAAGTCTTCCCTGTTGGGTTTTATCCTTGTTGTGATGTGGTTTATTTCCACTTACACTTATCCCCAGTTTGTCTCCTCCCTTTGTTGGGATGTGTTTTCCCCTACGGAGTCTTTTCTCTTTTCTTTCGCTCTCCGGTTTTTGTTTATCTCTTGTGGCATATTCTCCCCACAATGGTCTTGTGTTTGCATATCATTTGCATGATCATATAATTTTGTGGTCTCTTAGGGCCAAAAATTAGGATTTTGTTATATTTAAGTCTCTTCTATCTCGTCGAGACAAAGATGCCCATCTTCGTATCTCCGGATAGAAGAAACTTAAATAGAGGCAGCTGTAATACCCTAATTTTTACCCCTAAGATCCCACACGTCAGTTGCATTTTTGCATACCACAAACAATATCACATATTGGCTCCCTATTTGATAGGTTTGTGCCTTGCAGGGATCTTTAAGTTTATGTGCGTTTGATTGTTTAATTTGTTTATATTTTACAAACCATTAATTAAAAGCCAAAAAATATTTTGTTTTCTTTCACTAACATTTTCAGGGGAAGAACAAGTTAAAAATGCCAAAATAACAGTCCCACAGCTCGAATGAATTTTATCTGAGAAAAGTCAAAGTTGATATGCAATTAATTAAAAAATTATCTGATCAAGAGTTTCCAAGATTTAATGGATTATTATTCAAGAGACTCCAAGGTTCATGTGTTTATTTCCATGCCTTCTTTGACGAGCAAAAGAATCGAGCCGAACCACAACAGTGTACTAAAAAGGTTTTTTTTTTCAAAATTTACACTAAGTAACCGGTTAACACATGGTGAGTAACCGGTTACCCTCGTGAAAATTTGAAAAATGGTGGCAAATTCAAATTCATCAATTGGCACCAATCTCGGCCCTTGATCACATTTGGAATATTCTAGATCACCTCATTTTAATTCCCCTACATCACTTTGATCATTCCCCACCATGTACCATCAATAATCACCACTCTTTTGTGATTTCCCTCCAAATTTGAATTCCAATCCTAATTTTGATCATCCAAGGCTAATTCCAAACCACCAAATTTCCAAGCCTAAACTCTATAAATAGAGCCTTCATTTTATTCATTCTACAAGCTTTTGAGAGCCAAAAAACCTCTTGCAATTTCTCTCCCCAAACCACAAATTCACTAAAGCTCTTCTTTCTTCTCTTGAAAGTTAGTAAGAATTCACATTGATTCTTGCTTAACTTTGAGCTAAACCTTCATCATTTCTTATTGTGTTCATCAAACACAGTAGATCAAGGTTTTGGAGTGTAGATCTTACTGCAATTCAAAGGAATTTTCTGATTTGGAGTGGTAATTCATCTTCCACCATTGTTAAAGCTTCATCTTCATCTTCCATAATGTAGATCTTTGGAGATTCTTATTACTTGATCCGTTGGATCTTGTAATTGTGTTTAATTGCTGGTTTTTGCTGTGATTTTACTTTAAATTTTGTGCAATTTCAGTTCCATGATCATAAGGTGTTTGTACAAAGTTTTGAAAGTGGATCATGCTGAATTTTGCACGAATTTCTGCATTCTGGTGCAGAGTAACCGGTTAAGTATGGTGAGTAACTGGTTACTCTATGGTAATTTTGAAAAATTGCGCTTATTTTGAACTAAGTAACCGGTTAACACCTGGTGAGTAACCGGTTACTTCAAAACAGAATGCATATTTTTCCTTGTTTTTGGGGCTGTTTTGGTTCCTTTTCCATTTCCTTCCCCTTCCTTTTGTTCTTAGCATTAGATCACATAATTGTGTGGTTTAATTTGGCTTTCTCTTCATCTATTTCTGTTTTCTTTTGATCGATGAAAGTCTTAAAGATCTTGGAATTCCGTTGTTGAATTTCGATTAAGACTAGATCGCTACCATTTTTCTTTTCGTGCGGTATTGCTTTCGGATGACGATCTATATATCGATCATCTAGCATACATTAGCATAAAGAGCTATTGACCGGCCTCATTGTAGGGTAATTACTCCGTAAATTACTTGGCGATTGCTTAATATAGCGCAATATTTGTCCCGTATCGGAAAACTATCAAGAATAGTTGATTATTTTTCTTGTGGTTCAAAACTCATGAAACTTTTTGTTAGGAGGCTTTGGTCTTATCAATCCACTAATGAGTTTCATCAACCTTGACCTAAGTGCAATTATTCAATTGTTATTGATCACTAACACTAACAACTAATCACTATCTTACTAACAATATTTTGTATTAATTTTGTTTATGTTTACTTCTCGCTCCCTATCTCTTTTATTTTTATGCTTCATTTCATAATATGTTTATGCTTTCACAATTTTTCCTTTGTCCGTTGGACACATGTTTATGCTTATGCTTTTTTTTTCTTTGTCCATTTGGACTAAAAAACATTAATAAAGGCTTAAACCGTAAAAAACTTAATTCTCCTCATCTTGGACTATTGGTTACTATCCTATGCTTTGGAGTGATATATTTATGGACCTCTTTTGAAGTAATATTGGACTTATGGACCTAGAATTAGGACTTCTTATCCCTTTGCTTGGAGTATTGATTGAAGACTTGCCTTTATTGGCCAATTTGCTTAAGGATGGAATTATTTTAATATTGCTTTGAAGTGGCTCCATTTTGGTTAGATCCTTCTTTTCCCTAGCTTTTATTTTATGCACTAGGATAGTCACTTCTTCTCCTCCCCATTCTTAAATTTTCAAAATCCTCTCCCTTTTTCAAAACCTTCTTGTTTTCAACTTAAAACCGCTTTCATAATAAAACCTTGACTTTTGTCAAGCGACTTTTAAAACTTTTCTTTTCTTTAATAAATGTCAATCTATCTTAATCACAGTTTGACCATTTCATGAAAACATAAAAAATATGAAACTCACTCAAATCTTTTGTGCTTTTATGCACCTTTTTTTCTTTTAAACTCTTTTTCATGAGTTTAGACACGATTCATTCTTTAAGCGGAATTATTCGCTTAGAAATGACGACTTTTCTTTACACTTAAAAATCAATCAAAACCAACAATTTTTGTTCTTTGTACCATGAACTACGGGGTTTTGATCCTACATTGCACATCGTGGGTACGTAGGCATGAGGCGATAAGTCTCTCTAAACACAAAAATCTTAAAAAAATAACTCTCCCCTCATCTCCTCAATCTGTTTACAAGCAAACCATTTTCAAACCAAAAAGCAGTAGATATTTCAAAGGGCTCCTATAGAGTACTATAGACGTTTTGGGTGCTAACACCTTCCCATTGCGTAACTAACCCCCTTACCCATTCTCTATTTGTTCTTGTTTTTTAGAACTCTTTAGGTTTTGTTCGCTCTTTTTCCTTTCCCTTTGTGGATAAAATAAAAGTGCGCTGGCGACTTTTGCTTATTTTTTAGTTAAGTTAATCAATAGCTTACACTCACAAATTTCCCCGCTACACTCCACCAGAGGCTCTTTTTGAATTTGAAATGCCTCAAAGGCCTGACAAAGGGTTTTATGTATCTCCCCGTCAACTTCGACATACTTAAACGTTGACAAGTGAATGACCATGATGTCTTCTTCTCCACACTCTGTAACCACCTTTCCTTCAACCATATACTTAAGCTTTTGATGCAAGGTAGGCGTTACTGCCCCAGAGAAATGAATCTAAGGACGGCCTAACAGACAACTATAGGCCGACTGGATATCCATGATGTAAAACGTCGTATCAAAAACCTCTGGTCCAACCTTAATGGGCATAATCACTTCACCAAACACATATCTCGTTGACCCATCGAAAGCTCGCACCACCAAATCACTTGGCCTACAAATCAATCCCTGTGTATCAAGTTTCATAAGGGCCTTCTTTGGAATAAATCAGTGAATTCAACGATGACCCAATATCCACCAAAACGTGAGACAACAAAGAGCCCCTACATTCCATGGAGATATGTAGGGCATTATTGTGATTCCACCAAACTGAGGTCAGATTCAAATCAGTGAATCCTAAACCATATCCGGCATTAACATGAGCTACCACTGGTAGCGAGCGATTTTGGACGTGGTTCTTAAGCACTCTCACTCTGGAGTAATACAGGTCGATTCATTTTTTATCCTATTGAAGCTGATGAAGGAAGGGAAATATATGTCTTCAACTAACCCTGCTTGCAAACTGAGGTTAAACAGTCAAAACTGTTGGTTTACAGATGCGATTTTAGTTCATGGGCCTCTCTCTGCTTATTTTGTTCAGAACGAAATACCGGGACTATTCATGGGGAATTTGTTGGCATCCTGCGTCGGATTGGATGGAAGTAGGGGACTTTGGGGATTTTTTTTATTAGTGTGCTCGCTAAGATTATTTTGCAATCTTATGCCTACGTATTCCCGGGATAGGGAAATCAGAGCGATCGTAGTTCCTCCTATTCTATGGGAGGAAATGGTGTTTTGGTGTCTTGTTCAAAGCCCAAGATGTGAAGCTGAAGGGTCTATTTGTATCTTGTTCGAAACCCAATATGTGAAGCTGAAGGGTCTATTTGTATCTTGTTCGAAGCCCAAGATGTGAAGCTAAAAGGGTGTTGACTTTAGAGAGAATTTGTCATCTCTAAAGGGGAATATTTGGTCTGTTTGGCACGATTGTTGGGTGACTGATTATAAAGAAGAATTACTTTAACTGGGATATGCGAATCCAGCAATGCCATAATTTCCTTTATAGGGGATTTTCAACCTGAAGGAGAAGACTTTAACTTAGTTTAGAGCAATGCCATCTTTCGTTAGGAATTTCTCATGCTAAAAGAGGGATAGTGGCGTGGATGTAAATAATCCAGAGGCTTGCCGCTTACAGCATTTAGATGGGGTAAAAGGAGTTGTTGATGTTTGTATACCGTGAGCAAGGCACAAATTTTGATGCTAAAAGGTTGATTGACTCAACTGGGGTTTCCTTATACAAAGCCTAAGAGGAGGCTATTGATCCAACAAGAGGGTGTTTTTGTGTCTCGTACGAAGCCCGAGATAGAGGCTAAAAGGGTTGACTCAACAAGAGAGTGTTTTTATATGTGTCTTGTACGAAGCCCAAGACGGAGGCTAAAAGGGTTTTACTCAACAAGAGAGTCTTTTATACTCAACAAGAGAGTGTTTTTGTATCTCGTATGAAGCCCGAGATGGAGGCTGCAAAGGTGATCGACTCAACAAGAGAGTCTTTTTATACTCCACAAGAGAGTGTTTTGTATCTCGTACGAATGTAACACCCTAAATTTTGCCCTATTGTTGTTGCCTAGCTTATGTTTCATTGCATTGCATTTAGACCTCATTTCATCTCATATATCATGCATGTTGCATAAGGGCATGTGATCAGTGGATTGCAGAGCATTGATCATTCAGAGCCAAAGAATAAAAGGCAAGGGTCTCCTAACAAGCCTCAAGGGTCTCTTTCATTATATATCATATCATTTGATCCCACAAGTCATTGGAAGAGGAGAGTTCCCCCAAGAAGTTGGACAGTTCACCATTTCCTATAAAAAACAGCCCAAATTAGGGTTTGTGATTCAAGCAGTCTCCTGATGGAATTTTGGTTTAAACTTGATCTCAATGTTTTCTACATGATATCAAGTATCTAAGGATGGAAGATTGCTCATTGGTTCATTTCAGAAGAGGTTCAATTGGTCAGTTGCTTGAGAATCAAGAAATTGGGAAAAAAAGTCAACTGTGCAGTGGAAAAAGTCAACTCCTGGCTTTTTGGGTCAAATTCATGAAATTCAAGTTAAATATGTTCATTGGACAAGATTTGATCAAGAAATGATGGAGGAATCATGAAAAATCAAGAAATGTACAAAGTTTCCATTTTTAGAAACTTAGGGTTTCCAAAAATGGCAAGTTGGGCCATTTTGTACTACCCTTTAAGGCTTCCTTTTTTCAAGATAAAAGCTTCAAACCTCAGGCCCAAGTCGAGCCAATCAAAGATCATATTCTAAGCTTCAAATCCATATAAAGAACTCTTCCATTGGATCAAAATTGAGGGAGTTATGATCAATCAAAGTGGAGCAAAATCAAGGCAAAAACCAAGTCATGGCAAGGCAAGTTCAGGCCCCTAGGCCATAATTTCGTCAAACACTTGGTGGGCCAAATGTCAAGCCATGTTTCTCATGGAATAAAGCTTCAAATGAAAAAATGTTGAACATAAAATTTGTTCATCTCCATGTCCTCTTAAACTTTGATGTTGGACATTTTTCCATTTTAACAAGTTATGGAAGAGTTATGATGGTCCAAACATAGGGGTCTCACTCTGAAAATCCACAAGGCCATTGTCATGCACACTATGCAGGTTGCGACGCCCATAAACCAGTTTTTTACACTTGAGTTCATGACCAATTTTATGCACCTTAGAGGCTTAAATTCACATTGATCCAAACATCAAACATGTTCCTTGATAGGTCCTTGATCCATAGGCTTTGGAATCATTCAATTTCATGAGCTATCCATGAAGATATTCCTCCCTAAAGTTCATCAATTTCATTCTAATTTTGCTAATCTAAAAGTGGAATTGTTGTACATTGTTCATGGTTTGATTACTCAATTCACACGCATGCTTCACCATCCACCTTTTGCCTCTTTTGAACCAACATGATCCTACACATACATACATGCCGTGCTATCATACATTAAAGAGGAAAACAATGAAAATTGTTCACTAAGTTTCATGCTGCATAACATAACCTCATCACCCTTCATTCTAATAACCACCCTAGCTGCCATGAGCTCACCCTCACCATAGCCAAACCTTTCCAACTCGTGCATAACAAACCCAACTCAGTTAGTTAACTCAACTCAGTTAACCAACTCACTTAACTCAATTTCCAACTGTCAACCACACTAGTTAACACCTTAACTCAACATATATAAGATAAACTCACACAGATTTTGGAGAACTCTCTCATTTTGCTACATTTCATAAATCATTCTCACTCTTCTCTCTGAAAATTCTCTCTACACTCTTTCTCATTGCACGAGCTCTTCATTGTTTCATCATCATCATCATCATCATTTGTTCATCATTGTTCAAGAGCAATCAAGAACAAGTTCACTTCCTCAAGCACAGTTTCATTGCACATTCGAATTTATCTCTATTCTCTTCATCTCCAAGAAACTACGAGCATTTATTTTGGCTCAAACAAGTTCAAGAGTTCAAGTGCTCATCTCTGGATTTCTGAAGATCCAAAGTTTCTCCAAATTTCAGGTTCCTATTTCTCAACTTTTTCTTGTTCTAAATCACTGAGTATAGCTTGTTTTCATGATGATTATGGCTTAATAGAAGCAATGTGACATTTCCGGCTAGTTGATAGACCTTTTAGAGGTGTTGATCCAAACCTAGGGCAAATTTCTCTTGTTCGATTCTCTCTGATCATGCATTGTTTGTGAATTTGGACTGTGGATTCTTGTTCTACATGATTTCTTCTTCATTTTGATATGCGGTTTGTAGATTTCTGGAAAATGTGATGCTTGCAGGTGGCCGGAGAGTGGCTGGAGAAGATGACCGGAGGTCCTTCTCCGGCCGGTGAGGTTGGTTTAGGGTTTTATTTCCAGAACCTATCATGACTGTCTGATTTGCTTAATCCAACGCTTGAGAATCTGCCAGCACATTAATGAACGTGTTGCTTATCACGTGCCATCGTTTTGATCTCAGATATTTGCATGTGTGTGTGTGCGTGATAATTGTGATGTGCCTTGCATGTGAGACGTTGGATGGATATACTTTCGTGATTGATATATTTTGACTACATCTAATGGCTCCGATTGAGTCAAGTGTTTGACTGCGCGTGCACCATATCACACACACACACACGTTTGTATTGGACTGGGTTTCTAATTGATACTTGCACACCCTCATTTTAAGCCCAAATACTTTTAAACTGAAATTTTACTTTCGCCACACCCCCTGGTTATTTTCTTTGCATTTTATTTTTCTTTTCTATATTTGTTTCATTTTCTTTTATTAAAAATATCAAAATGCATTAAATAATTCCATAAAAATTCATATAGCATCATAAGTCATTAAACTAATTGTCCATTTTCTTTTAATTTCTTTTTGTGTGGTTTCTTCTTTGACACATGAAATTCATCCATTTATTTTGCATAGTTCTAAAACTATTTTGCATCCAATCTTTTTGTTATGATTAAATAACATCTGAAAGCATCTAAAAAAAATTTTATTTTATTTTAAAAACCAGTTTTGCATAGAATTTGAATTTCATTTTGTTCCATCTTTCTTAGTGACCTTTTATGAGTTCTTAGACATTAATTGAACATGTTTCTGGTTGAGTTTTGAGCTATGCTTTTGATATGTGATCCCATTCTGACTTAGATGATTGCTGTTATATTTTCATAATTTTTTCAAGTCTCTTCCTAATTTTTCCTTGATGATTGATTACATGTGCCTTTATGAGCTTCATTGTGTACATATGCCATGGTTTTGTGTCCTATTGCCTATGGTCTCTTGAGATGATTGATGTTACCTTTTGACACATGTTTACTTGGATATTATAGGTCATGTATGTCAAATTATAGGTCTTCCTTGTTTCCTTTTGACATGTTTTTCAATTGATGTTCATCTTGCATCCATACTTAATTGTGCATCTATCACTTGTTCTTCTTCAATATAGTTTGTATGTATCTCATATTGGTATGCCATCTACATTCATTCTTATATGTCCCTCTACTGTATATAGATCATTTCATCCATTTTCATTGACTCATAATGTCATATCATATGCATTGCAATTACATGAACATTTGAAGCATGTTTCATTTTGTATAAATTTCAAATTGTGTTCTCTTCTTCTTAATTGCTAATGTGACTTGTATATGAACCAAACTTGTTCATTTGTGCCTTCTCATGTCATTTTAGAATAGGTATGCTACTGATCCATGTGCATTTGCATTCATAATTGTATTTCACCATCATGTGTGACTTGTCTTGTAAATAAACCAACTTGTGTGCATATTTTTCTATTTCCATCTAATATGATTTTGATGAGGCACTTGTGCCACCTTGCCATGCTTGATTTTGTGTGAGATTATGTGATTTGTCTAGAGGATTATAGGTCATTCTTGGTTCACTTATAGGTCATTATGATTTGTGTTTACCATTAATGTGTGTTTATGCATTTTAGCTTGCATTTTTGTCCTAATTCCTCATCTCATTTCTTCTTGTGCTCTATATGATTTGTGTTTGCATTGAGTATGCCATTCCACTCATGTCATGTGCATATCATCAATTGTATGCTACTGGTCTATATGCATTCATACTCCTTTCAAATGTTATGCATCTTTAACATGTAATGTGTGCATCTACATTGAAACTTGTTTCTCTCCTTGTCATTTCTTTTCATCTTGTTCTTCTACTTGAATCATCCCATTCATGCCTTGTATGATTTTTCATATACATCCATAGACATTCATAGTATGATGTATGCTTCTGACCTTAGCATTTCATTAAGCATAAATACATGTTCATCTTACATTTTTCTTCATGTTTCATCAACTAATTTCATGGTGTCATTTCTTGGATGGTTAAAACATTGTTTGTGCAAAGTTTGTTGGTGTTTGATCTCTTAACATTAAAGAACATTCTTATGGTTAAGGTCTGACCTTGAGTGCTTTTCAACCTCTAGGACCTTTATTCTTTAGTCCTTAACTTGTTTGGTCTTTACTTGTTAGTCTTTCCTTATTTCTTTCCTTATTTCTTTACTTGTAAATGGTTTTGCTAACATTTTCAGGGGCTTATGGTAAGTCAAGTGTGTGGGGGGTGCACCCACATACAACTTCTTTTCTCTTATCTTTTTAAGCTTTCAAATTGTGATTGCGATAAGCATCTTATGCTTCCTTTGTTCAATTGCTTTCATTCCCTTTGATTTCTTAACTTAACTTCAACCTTTGAAGTAAGTTAGAACTCACTTTTCTTTTCTTTTAGACTTAGGTTTCTAAACCACACTTAACCATTAGGAACATCCATGTATGATAAATTTAGGGATTGAGCCTTAGTCTCCCTCATTAGATTTTACCTTTCTTAACCTTTGAGTCTCTCTTCTTCTCATCTCAAAACAAGAAGCAAAAACACTTAATAAAGGCATAACATATATTGTATTTGAGCCTTTCATGTGAGAATAAGATAGTGAGGGGTCTTCTCTCACTTTCTTAGAATGTTTATCATACGTCCCGTCTTGGGTCGATGTGCGAGGCATTCGATCCTACACGAGAGACTTAAATACAATATGTGCTATACACAAAATAATCAAAACACTTCTTTTCAAAACACAAAAACAAACAAATTCTCTTCTCATCTCATTAACTCCTTTCTTAAGGACTCGTCGCGTCCATTCTACCGCAAACAGGTAACGCCTAAGTCTCCATACAACGAACTGCAACACCTAACTGATGGGACACGCACTCTGACGTTTCCATTAAAAAACACAAACAAAGAAACCCTTGTTAAGACGAACTAAGTTTGCTCTGATTCTTCTTTCTCGTCTGATTGAAGATACGTAGGCACGAGATGCGATATCTCGACGAGCAACCTTTCCCCGTAGTCCGTCGAACTACGTTGACTCTGACTTTCCCATTGCACTGAGGGGATACGTAGGCCTAGGACAACGATAATGTCCTATCGAGTCACTTCTTTTTCTTTTCTTCTTCGTTTCTTCGTTCTTTCCCGTTCTCGTTCCTTTTCCTTTCCAGTAGCAGCGGAGCTCCAGACGACGACACCCTTTGATCGAACAGCAAGCATGGATCCCATCGAGTACGATGGACACGCGGGGGTGCTAATACCTTCCTCTCGCGTAACCGACTCCCGAACCCAGTTCTCTTGGTCGCAAGACCATGCTTTTTCCTTCCCTCGGGTTTACGCAGTGTTTCCTTTCCCTCTCTTGGGACAAATACACATTGCTGGCGACTCTGTTTCCGCGCCACTTTCGCATTTGTACTTGGATGAAAATCCCAGGAGCGACAGCTGGCGACTCTGCTGGGGATCGAACCCAGAATCTCTGGTTCCCTAAGCGAGTCACTCCTAGCGCTTGTTTGTTTTCTTTCATTGGGTGTTTATTGTGGAGTTGTGTTGTACTGTATTGCTGCTTACTGTATTGCTGCTTTACTGTACATTACTGTATTTACCGCATTTTAGCGTTTTCATTTCACATACTGTATTACACTATACTGTGCTGTGCTACTTTGTCTGTTTGGCGTGATGGGGTATTCTAAGAGATAGGCCCAGTGCACAGGCCTGAGTGCACTTATGTTTAGCGTGTTTCATGTCCTCTCACGCTCCATTTTGGTGCGAGGAGGGAATATGAAACACAATCTGGATGTGGTTCTCTCTAGAGAATTCTGCGTTGTGGGTCTGCCACAATGGTAGAGCTATCTGGAAGAGCTGTTAAGTCTGGATGACCTTTTATGATGACCTCGCTTTATTTTGAGCTGAATCAGAGGACGATCTCTTTGTATGGCGATAACATTGTATCCTTCGGGCTGAATGTGCTATTACCTCTCATTCCGAGATCTGAATTTGAGAATCCTCACTTTCTAGTACACACATGTGAGATTGGGGGGATTGTTTACAGGTGTGCAGGAACCTTTGACCTTCAGCATACCCGGTTTCCTTATGTGTTATGGATTTGTTATTGAATCTTTGATCCTGACTGGATCCTTGTGTGTTATGGATTTATTACCGGACCTTTGATCTTGGTTTTGTGTATTTCACCAAATTCAGATTGCAGTACAGTGGGTTCAGCGATATATGTTCAACATTGTTCACATGCCCTTGCATACATATCATCATTCGCATTTTTGCATTTAGCCTTCATGTTTATTCATTTGCAGGGTATACTTCCTTTTGATTCTGGTTGACGGTCCCTTTGCAGCTATGGAGATTCCAAGAAAGTACAATCTGTATTACACGTTCTTTGACACCAAGGTGGGTCAGTTACAGAAGATGGTATCTCTTATTACTCCAGATTATGTGGGTATGTTCAGAAAGGCTCATGGAGAGATTTTGACTATGGTTGATGATTTGAATGCTTCAGAGAGGAGTGTTATTCATACTTGCTTGCAGTTTTATGACCCACAGTTGAGGTGCTTCACTTTTTCGGACTTTCAGTTGGCTCCGATGCTAGAAGAGTATGCCCTTATTCTAAGTGTGCCTCTCAAACACCATATTCCTTTTAACTCTGATATGCGTCCTCCAATGCATGAGGAGATAGCTAAGGCTCTCTATCTGAGTGTACCTGTGGTAAAAGATAACCTCGCCACCAAAGGAGGTTTATCTGGCTTTCATCTGGATTTCTTGGTTGCCAAAGCTGAAGAGTGTGCTGCTAAGGCTCAATGGGAAACAATTTGTGCTATTCTGGCCTTGAGCATTTATGGGATTATGCTGTTTGCTGATGAGTCCAAGTTTGTAGACATAAGAGCCATCCATATCTTTGTGTTGAAGAATCCTATACCTACGCTCTTGGGTGACTTGTTTTATTATGTGCATTAAAAGAATGAGAATAAACACGGGGGATTGGTTTGATGTTGTGCACCTTTGTTTCATAAATGGCTCATGAGACACTTACCTAATTCCGAGGCTTTATTGGATCCTTCAATGAATTGGGCTAAAGGGCTGATTAAGTTGACGGAAAAA
The DNA here is from genome assembly GCA_022829125.1 of Lathyrus tuberosus. Classification (NCBI taxonomy): domain Eukaryota; kingdom Viridiplantae; phylum Streptophyta; class Magnoliopsida; order Fabales; family Fabaceae; genus Lathyrus; species Lathyrus tuberosus. Next base: position 8,506,763 of record JALAZF010000201.1, on the reverse strand, counting down.
GATATTTGTTGGTTTGATCAAAGAACGATGGGTGGGAATTTTATCAGCAGTTGCAGGAGACATTCAAATGTGCCACTCTTGGGAATAAGGGGCCACATCAATTACAATCCTGTTATCTTAAGAAAACAGTTGGGATTTGCTTTAATAGATCCTCCGAGGGATAGCGAATTAGAAGAATCTTTCTTTTTCCTTGTAAAAGATAATCTTTTGTTGGTAAGGCAAGCGGCCGGAGCTTGGGGCAATTTGAAAACAAAAGGTAAAGTTGTCTTTGGCAAGTGCAATAACGTGTCTTCTTCTCAGTATGATGAATGGTTGAAAAGAAGAGTTCAGATCACCCTTTTGCCGTTATCTATGGAAGGACCGTCGGATCCAGTCGCTGCTGAACCTGTGACCATGATAAGTGTTGTTGAATATAACAAGCTTAAGGTTGAGCACGAAAGATGCTTTGTGATAAGCGTAAGGTTGAGCACGAAGTTCAAAAGTTAATCGAGCGCCATGAGGAAAATGAGAAGATAATTGCTGAGGACACTGTCTATATTCGCAAGATTAAACAAAATGAGATGGTGTTAAACGAGGCGTGCAAACGTATCAACGAGCAGTTGGCGAAATCTGAAACTGCACTTTCCAAAGGGCAGCAGAGATGGGATGAGTTCTCCGAATGTCGAAGGAAGATTGAAGCAGGAATCAAGGATGAAAATGATGAGTTGAAAAAGAATTTGAAGAGTAAAGAAAGAGAATTTCTCAAGAAACTTAGTTCAGCTAACCGAAAGATTGAAGATCTGAAAGTTCACGCTGGAGTAAAGAAGGTAAAAGATTTAGCTATTAAAGATCAAATCAGGAAGCTGGAGGAAGCTGTCAAGATAAGGAGTCAGCTGATCAGGAGTCTTACAGAGCGCCCTAATGATCCCGTTACCGAAGCACTTCTCAAGGAGGTTCGGGAAGACTTGTATGGCCTTAGTGTCTGAAGCATTTTCGTGACTGTTCTAAGAACTCACCATCAGGCTTGTTGATGGGTTTTATTTTGTTTATATTCATGATTTCAGTTGTATTTGTTCAGAACAAATTTGTATTTGACAGTTCCGCACCTGGTAGTGGGTTTTCATTTATGTTATGGGTATTTCGTTTTGGTATTATTGATTCTATGAGGGGGATTCTTCACCAGATTATACAATGGTTCACACACTCACTGGGCCGTATATGATGGATATTCTGATTCACTAATGTGCACCTCTGATGTTCTATCAATATTAGCAGTTGCAGGTGTATGTGTTACTCCATTGCAGTCAAATTGGAATCGAGGGAAGGAATGCCCCAAAATGAATAAACATGACATTGCATAGCATATATCATTTTGCATTTTGTTGCTTGCTTTTCAGGTACTTGTTGCAGGGTCTCTAATCTTTATTTGGTTTCAGGCACTATAGCTGACAACCACGTCCATCGGTACGCAACTCGCAGAAACCAAGCTAAGATCATGGATCAGATGCAAACTGAATTGGATGAGCTGAGGAACAGGATCGACCAGTTCATGACCTTAATGAATGGTATGGCTCAAAATCAGGAAAGACTCAGGGTAATGGTCGAGCGGCCACATGTAGAGGTGCAGAATGGCAATGGTAATCATGCTGGCGTTAATGCAGGCGGTGACCCTCCTAGAAATACTGGGGTTCGTCAGGTTGCAGAAGATAACCAAGAGGACCAGTTCACTCTGTTGGATGTTGAAGATAAGAACACTCGCAGGTTTGACGAGCTCGCTGAAAAAATCCGGTCCATTGAATCCCAAAACACTCTTGGTTTTGACGTTTCTGACTTGGGATTGGTACTTGTAGTAAGAATCCCACACAAGTTCAAGCCACCATAATTTGATAAGTACAATGACACTACTTGTCCTAAAACTCATCTCCAATCTTATGTGGGGAGGATAGCTGCTCATACTGACGATGAGAAATTGTGGTTGTTCTATTTCCAGGACAACCTTACTAGGGCATCTCAGGAATGGTATATGAAGTCGAGCGGGACTACTGTAAGGAACTGGAAGGAGTTAGCTCATGCTTTCGTCAAGCAGTATCAATACAATATGGACATGGCTCCAAACCGTACTCAGCTGCAGAGTAAGGCTCAGAATGCGAAGGAGAGTTTTAAGGAATATACTCAAAGGTGGCGCCAGTTGGCTGCCATGGTTCAACCTCCGCTGCAGGACCGAGAAATGGCTGACATGTTTATGGGTACCCTTCAGGGAACTTATCTTGATAGGTTGGCCCCTGTCCTTCAACTGGGTTTGCAGACATTGTAATTGCTGGGGAAAGGATTGAAAGTTTGTTGATGCTCGGAAAAATACAAGATGTCAGTGGTGCTAGTTCTTCAGGAGTAAGGAAGCCATTCGCTGGAGCTACCAGAAAGAGAGATGGTGAAGCCAGTGCTGTTTATAAGAATAGAGGAACAGGAAGAGGCTATCAAGATTCCTATAATCAGGTTGCTGCTGTGACCATTCCTAGTCCACAAGTTCAATCATAACCACAACAACAGAATGTTCAGCCACAGAATAATCAACAGCCATGGAGATCATATCAGCAGAGACAAACTGACAGGCATATGGACCCTCTACCTTTGACTTACGCAGCTTTGTTATCCCAATTATTGAAGCTTAATCTGGTGGAGCTTCATACGATGGGCCCGGTTCCTGCTGTATTAGCAAAGGGTTATGATGCCAATGCTCGCTGTGAGTTTCATTCTGGGGCTCCAGGTCATACTATTGAAAAGTGTCGGGTATTTCAGCATAAAGTACAGGATTTGATTGATGCCAAAGCAATTAATTTCTCGCCTCCTCTGAATGTGCTTCAAAATCCCATGCCGGATCATAATGTGCCAAAAGTCAATACCATTGAAGATGGGAAAGTTTTGAATTTAGTAACTGATGTGAACAGGGTGAGGACTTCGCTGGGTATTGTGAAGGCTCGGTTGTTGAAGGGGCAAGTGTTCCCTGGCTGTGAAGAAGATTGTGTTGATTATAAGAATCAAAGTAATGGTTGTGATAAACTGCAGGCCAGTATCCAAAGTTTGATGGACGAAGGATGTCTACAGTTTGATCAGGGGGGACAGAAAGGATGATGATGTGTTAACTATTACCATTTATTTTATGCCAGCTGAAATTCAGGTGCCATCGCCTGCAGCCATTATTGTGCCTGACATGGTGAGTCCTGTTACTATTACGGTACCAGGACCAGTTCCTTATACTAGTGAGCGGGCTATCCCATGGCACTACGGTGCAGATGTTTACTACCAAGGAGAAAAGCAAGAAGTGGAAGCTCTAGCTGGGGGTAGTTCCAGTATTGATAATGTTGGTGGTCTTGGTGGCTTCACCAGAAGTGGACGCTTGTTCGCTCCACATACTTTGAGAACTAATGATGAAACAGAGGCAGCAGCCAAAGCCAAAGGTAAGCAGGTGGCTACAAAGGATGTTGTTGTTCCTGAATCTGTGCAGAAAGGTACTTTTGAGAAAGAGGTTGAAGATTTCATGAGACTTATCAAAAAGAGTGATTATAAAGTGCTTGACCAGTTGAATCAAACGCCATCAAAGATTTCTATCTTTTCGTCGCTTATGTGTTCTGCAGCTCATCGAGAGGCGCTTTTGAAGGTCTTGAATATGGCCTATGTACCTCAAGAGATTATTGTGAATCAATTGGAGTCGGTTGTTTCTAATGTCAATGCTAGCCATGGGCTAGGTTTTACAGATTTTGATTTGACTACGGAGGGTCGCAATCACAACAGGGCATTACACATCACCCTGGAGTGTAAAGGGGTGGTGTTATCTCATGTATTGGTAGACACGAGGTCTTCCCTGAACGTGTTACATAAGAAAGCCTTAATGAAGTTAGACGCTGAAGGAATTATTTTAAGACCAGGTGATTTGGTAGTGAGGGCTTTCGATGGTTCGAAATGTTCTGTTTTCGGAGAGGTAGAGCTCCCAGTAAAGATTGGTCCTCAGGTGTTTAAGTACGTGTTCTACGTGATGGACATTCAACCCGCATATAGCTACTTATTAGGCAGACCGTGGATTCATGCCGCTGGGGCAGTGACATCTACGTTGCATCAAAAGTTGAAATATGTGGTTGATGGTCAAGTGGTGACTATATGTGGAGAGGAAGACATCTTCGTAAGTCAGCTGTCTACATTTAAGTACATGGAAATGGATGGAGAGATCTATGAGATGCTGAGTCAAGCATTTGAGGCAGTCAATATTGGTGATTCGTCTTCACAGGCAGTATCTTCCTAGGGCGAAGAACAGGTGGGTACTTCTATTGCTTCTTACAGACAGGCAGTGGAAGTAGTCAAAGCAGGTAATGCCCAAGGCTGAGGCAGATTGATTGAAGTCTCTGCAAAGGAAGACAAGTTCGGTATAGGCTATAACCCATATCAAGCTGCTGTAGCAGAGCGCAAGGGGCCGATTACTTTCTACGACGGGGGAATCATTAATCCAAATGAGATGTGCGCTGCAAGTGAAGATGACATTGACAGTGATTGTGACCTCGACAAGTGGGTGCGCCCGTGTGTACCGGGTCAAGAGCTTTGCAATTGGTCTGTTGAAGAAATTATTCAAGTTACTCTTCAAACAGAGTAATTTTCTTTGTTCGCGCTCTGCCCAAGGCGTGTAGATCCATTTGTAGGGCCTCATAATTGCATTTTCAAGGTTTTTTATCATTAATAAAGGACGTTTTACATTCAAATTTTGTGTTCCTTGTCTTTCATTTTTATTTTTGCAGAAAAAAGCAATAAAATGGCAATGCTTTATTTTTGTTTTTGTGTTGTTTCTTTTTTCAAAAAGTCTCAATCATGCAGACTTAATCACCCGGATTTCATTGATAACGATTCTGCTATGGCCATGTATGACTTTGATAATCCAATCTATCAAGCCGAAGAGGGGGATGAAGAAGACTGTGAAGTTCCCGAGGAATTGGCCAGATTGGTGAAGGAGGAGGAGAGGGTCATTCAACCTCACCAAGAGACAATTGAGGTTATTAACATTGGTTCCGAGACGCCAAGAAAGAGATTAAGATTGGAGCCAACCTGCAGACTGAGGTGAAGAAAGAGCTGATCAGTATGCTGCGGGAATATGTTGACATCTTTGCCTGGTCGTATCAAGATATGTCGGGGTTAGATACTGACATTGTTGTGCATAGGATGTCGTTGAAAGAGGGTTGTCCTCCTGTCAAACAAAAGCTCCGGAGGACTAAACTAGAAATGGCTCTCAAGATCAAGGAGGAGGTACAAAAACAGTTAGATGCGGGATTTTTGGCTGTTACCAATTACCCACCGTGGGTTGCAAATATCGTTCCTGTGCAGAAGAAAGATGGTAAGGTCAGAATGTGCGTTGATTACTGGGATCTAAATAGAGCAAGTCCGAAAGATGACTTTCCTTTACCTCATATTGATGTACTGGTTGACAACATCGCTCAGTTCTCGGTATTCTCTTTCATGGATGGCTTCTCCGGATACAACCAAATCAAAATGGCACTGGAAGACATGGAAAAGACAACGTTCATTACCCCGTGGGGTACCTTCTGTTACAAGGTGATGCCTTTTGGGTTGAAGAACGTCGGGGCAACGTATTAGCGAGCTATGGTAACCATATTCCACGATTTGATTCATAAGGAGATTGAGTGTTATGTAGATGATATGATTGCCAAGTCTCGAACAGAAGAAGAGCATCTGGTCAACTTGAAGAAGCTGTTTGAAAGATTGAGGAAGTTTCGACTTGTGCTGAATCCAAACAAGTGCACATTCGGAGTGTGGTCCGGTAAATTGCTAGGTTTCATGGTAAGCGAAAAAGGAATTGAGGTTGATCCCGCCAAAATAAAAGCGAGACAAGAAATGCCTGTACCAAGAACGGAAAAAGAAGTACGTAGTTTCCTGGGTAGATTAAACTACATTGCACAATTCGTATCTCACCTCACAGCCACTTGTGAACCAATATTTAAGCTGCTAAGAAAAGAACAAACAGTCAGGTGGAATGACGACTGCCAAAGGGCTTTCGAGAAAATAAAGGAATATTTGCGGGAACCTCCAATTCTCATGCCTCCAGTTCCAGGGAGACCATTGATCATGTATTTGACTGTGCTTGAAGGATCCATGGGTTGTGTTCTCGGTCAACATGACGAGACGGGTAAGAAGGAGCACGCCATCTATTACTTAAGCAACAAATTCAATGACTGCGAGTCACGATACTCAATGCTTGAGAAGACATGTTGCATACTTGCATGGGCTGCTAAGCGATTGAGGCAGTATATGCTCACTCATACAACCTTATTAATCTCAAAGATGGACCCTATCAAATACATATTTGAGAAACCAGCATTGACCGGACGAGTTGCACGTTGGCAGATGGTGTTGACTGAATATGATATCCAATATACTTCTTAGAAAGCCATCAAAGGAAGTGTCCTATCAGACTATCTTGCACAGCAGCCTATTGATGATTACCAACCCATGAAATTTGATTTCCCTTATGAGGACATCATGTTTCTCAAAGTTAAAGACTGCGAGGAACCACTCTCGGAGGAGGGGCCAGACCCTGAATCCAAATGGAGTTCGATGTTTTATGGGGCCGTTAACATGAATGGATGCGGAGTTGGAGCAGCTCTTATCACGCCAGAAGGTATTCATATGCCCTTCACTGCCCGAGTAACTTTCAGATGCACCAACAATGAAGCAGAATATGAAGCTTGTATAATAGGGATTGAGGAGGCGATTAATTTGCGAATTAAGACCCTCGATGTCTTTGGTGATTCAGCTTTGATAATCAATCAAGTGAATGGGAACTGGTACACGCACCAAACACATCTGATTCCGTATAGAGATTATACGAGAAGACTGCTGACTTTTTTCATGACGGTAACGCTGTACCATATTCCTCGAGATGAGAATAAGTTTGCTGATGCCTTGGCCACATTGTCTTCTATGATCAAAGTGCAAAGGTGGAACCATGTACCCAAGATCAATGTGTCTCGTCTCGACAAACCTGCACACGTGTTTGCTGTTGACGCAGTGTCTGATGACAAGCCGTGGTTTCATGATATCAAGTGCTTCTTGAAGAGTCAAGAGTACCCGCCGGGGGCATCTACCAAAGATAAGAAGACTTTGAGGAGATTGTCTGGTAGCTTCTTCTTGAACCAAGATGACGTGCTGTACAAACGGAACTTTGACATGGTTTTGCTCAGATGCGTGGATAGGCACGAAGCAAACATGTTGATGCAAGAAGTGCACGAAGGCTCTTTCGGTACCCATGCTGGAGGACACACAATGGCAAAGAAACTGTTGAGGTCGGGGTATTATTGGTTGACTATGGATGCAGATTGTTGTTCATACGCCCGCAAATGCCACAAATGTCAGATCTATGCGGATAAAGTGCATGTACCTCCGAATCCGTTGAATGTCATGTCTTCTCCTTGGCCCTTTGCTATGTGGGGCATTGACATGATTGGAAAGATCGAGCCAACTGCTTCCAACGGCCATCGCTTCATCTTGGTCGCTATTGATTACTTTACCAAGTGGGTGGAAGCAGCGTCTTATGCTAATGTCACCAAGCAGGTGGTAGCCAGATTTTTGAAGAGAGATATTATCTGTCGCTATGGAGTACCCGAAAGAATCATTACTGATAATCGTTCTAATCTCAACAACAAAATGATCGTAGAGTTATGTCGGGACTTCAAAATTGAGCACCACAATTCTTCGCCGTATCGTCCAAAGATGAATGGCGCTGTTAAAGCGGCCAACAAGAATATCAAGAAGATTGTGCAAAAGATGGTGGTGACCTACAAAGATTGGCATGAGATGTTACCGTTTTCCTTGCATGGGTACCAAACATTAATAAGGACATCTACTGGGGCTACACCGTTCTCACTTGTGTATGGCATGGAGGCGGTCCTACCAGTTGAAGTTGAGATTCCCTCGCTGAGGGTTATGATGGATGTCAAACTGGATGAGGCAGAATGGGTTCACACCCGATTCAATGAGCTGAACTTAGTTGAGGAAAAGAGACTAGCAGCTATTTGCCATGGTCAATTATATCAGCGAAGGATGAAGCGAGCATTTGATCAGAAAGTGCGATCTCGGGAGTATCAAGTTGGTGAATTGGTACTTAAAAGGATCCATCCTCCAAACACAGATCACAGGGGAAAATGGACACCGAACTATGAAGGTCCATTCGTGGTTAAAAAGGTTTTCTCTGGCGGAGCCTTAATGCTTGCAACCATGGATGGTGAAGATTTTCCATCCCCTGTCAACTCAGACGTAGTCAAAAAATACTTCGCATAAAGAGACCCGCTGGACAGAAAAAAGAAAAGTCCAGGCAAAAAAGGGCATCCCGGCGAACCATAAAAACAGAATAAAAAGGTTCGGGCAAAAATTAGGGATATAAAATAAAAAAATTGTACACCCGGTGAGTTGAAAATCCGCAAGGACAACTCAGACAAGAAATGGTATCTCGGTGGATTGAAAATCCGAAAAGGGCGATCCACGCAAAAGAGGGATTAAGCGAAGACTACGATCTGAGTTATCTGTACTGCCCCATTGTTTCACTCAAACTGGCAATCTCCAAAGGGTAGGAATCAGTCCAATCATCCTCTTCAGAAAGCGAAGATAATCAGAAAGTCTTGAAGACATACTGGTCATAGCAGAATTCAAACTCAGTGAAACGCCGTTCTCACATTGCCATTAGGATAGTTTCTTTTCTCAATTTTTAGCAATCACCTCTTTCCAGGGATTGCTTCCTGATGTACTTGCCTATTCTGGGCATTTCAATCAATAAAGTTGATTATTCAGTCAAAAAGCTTCTTATTTGTTTTCATTTTACTGTTTTGTTTGCAAAAACGTCCGAATTTTTGATAAAATACATTGCATTGTTGAAAACACTGTGGCTTTACAATAACATGCACAGGGAAAACATTTAAAATTGTTTTGAATGTTGATTAACTCCGAACGGTGGATTCAAACCATGCAATCCCCTGGACATATGTGTGCATTTCTTTTGTTACAGGTTTACATTCAAAGGCCTAACATGAAGTCATCTTCAGAACCAAGCAGGGTTAGATCGTGTCCCCCAACAAGTGGTGGTTCAGGTTTGGATTTTCTCATTTACAGAAGTCATATCCAGCAAGGGACATATGTGCATATCCTCTGCTTGCAGGTAGCAGCCTCATACTAGGCTCAAAAACAAGATTGAAGCCTTTCTGAGATCATGGCTCGTTTATTCCAAATGAGTAATCACTTATCCCTAGGCAGAATATCGGGGCAATCATGTTCAGGAAAGGGTTCGCGTGTCACCCTTTTGTCACAACGTTTATTGATTGGGTCTATTCATCAGCTGACGGTCGCTCACGACGATTCAATATCGACAAGTTAATCGCCATTGGGTATCGGTGTATCTTATTAAGTCGATTCTCTCATTCAGTACTTCCAACAGCTACAAGCTTTTCTGTGTCGATAAGGGTTGCAAAATTCCCCAGTGGAGTTGCTTCGCAGACCTTGCAACTAATGTTTAAGACTCAGTGAGTGTCCAGGAGTTTGAAGATGCCAAATCTTCTGTAAAATCCTCTTGGGACGTCTTCCTTAGATCAGCCGCGTAATCTGGGGAAAAAGCGAGTTTGTGCCCTTCCCAATCATGGGGCATCGTGAAATCCCTCCGACAGGATGGGTTCCAGATCTATTATCTCTAGTAGGGTGACCTCTCAACGATTGTATTCTTAGCTCAAGTCTCAGTCTTTGTTTAAGAGTTTGAAGATACTTGGTCTTCTGTAAAATCCTCTTAAGGGGCATCCCCAGCACGAGACGATTTGAAGCGATTCTCCCTAGTAGAGTTCGTCGTAAACTCATTATCTCCAGTGGAGTTGTCAAACGAAAAGTTCGCCTAACATGGGGCATTGTGGCGCTTATCCTAAACTCGACATTTTTGTTCCTCAACAGATTACCGTGGATTTGCTTTGTGTTTTCCCAGCAGATCTCTAGGGACTCTTTCTCAGCATGTTGCAATGGAACATCTTCCAACCAGGATTTGCGTATCCCTGACGGAGTTCAGCATTGAATCTTGTTAGTAATACTCCCCAGCTGAGTTATTCTTTCTCCCCACAGAAGTTTAGCAGATCGACAGAATCACTTCCTCAGTAGAGTGTTAGTACATTCTTTCCCCAGCCGAGTCAGAAAGCTGATTATCCCTGCAGAATATCTTGGGTTTGATAGATCCCCAAGCAGAGTTAATGATGCTTTTGCTCAGCAGAACGTCATTCAGAAAATTCTCATCCTCAGCGGAGTCTTATGAGCAGAATAATCTCTCTAAGTCAGAGTCATTCACGTGGAGACTTCCTCAACAGGATCATTACACCTTAGTGTATATGCAAGCCAATTTATTTTTGGCAATTTATTATAAACATTATCCCTGGCAGAAGGGTTAATCCACACAGAGCAATTGAAGGATCGAACAATGATCTTTTCCCCGCGGAGTTGGATTCCTCGTCCGGAGTCTCTTTTGCATTTGCATATAGTTTGCATAGCAATTTCTAAAAGCGTAGCATTCCATTGATATGGAGCATTACGACTAAACTCAAACATACGCATACGAAACATAAGCCAGGTTCAATCGTTTACCTGCAAGCCAGAATAGTTCACAGACAAAACATTGTCATGCAACCCCAGCAAAGCTTACTACAACACTTGATCGTACAATGTTATTTCAATTCCCGTCCGTATTGCCTTTTGACACTCATCCGTGTCCTTTTAGTACTCGTCCGTGTTTGACCTTTTATTTCAATACCCGTCCATATTGACTTTTGACACTCGTCCGTGTCCTTTCAGCACTCGTCCGTCTTAGACATTTTATTTCAATACCCGTCCGTATTGACTTTTGACACTCGTCTGTGTCCTTTCAGCACTCGTCCGTGTTTGACCTTTTATTTCAATACCCGTCCGTATTGACTTTTGACACTCGTCCGTGTCCTTTCAGCACTCGTCCGTGTTTGACCTTTTATTTCAATACCCGTCCGTATTGACTTTTGAGATACTCGTCCGTATTTTCTTAATCATCGTCCGATACTCTTCCGTATCGTCGACTTGGTCACTCGTCGTGTACCTTTGATGATTGTCTGATGCTCGTCCGTATCATTGACCCGAACACTTGTATGTGTTCCTTTTCTTAATCATCGTACGATACTCGTCCGTATCGTCGACTTGGTCACTCGTCGTGTTCCTTTGATGATTGTCTGATGCTCGTCGGTATCATTGACCCGAACACTTGTATGGGTTCCTTTTCTTAATCATCGTCCGATACTCGTCCGTATCATCGACTTGGTCACTCGTCGTGTTCCTTTGATGATTGTCCGATGCTCGTCCGTATCGACCTTTGACACTCGTTCTTGTCCTTTCAGCACTCGTCCGTGTTTGAACTTTTATTTCAATACTCGTCTGTGTCTTTCCAATACTCGTCCGTATTGACCTTTGACACCCGTCTGTGTCCTTTCAGCACTCGTCCGTGTTTGAACTTTTATTTCAATAATCGTCCGTATTGACCTTTGACACTCGTCCGTGTCCTTCCAACACCCGTCCGTGTTTTCTTTCCATACTCTTCCGTAAGGGAGGCATTGTGGCACTTATCCTAAGCTCGACAGTTTTGTTCCTCAACAGATTACCGTGGATTTGCTTTGTGTTTTGCTAGCAGATCTCTAGGGACTCTTTCTCAGCATGTTGCAACGGACCATCTTCCAACCAGGATTTGCATATCCCTAACGGAGTAGCTCCGATCCCCACCAAGATCGTATCCCCAGCAGTTTAGCAACCAGGGCTAAATACGGTGGCATCACCACAGAGTTCGGCATTGAATCTTGTTAGTAATATTCCCCAGCTGAGTTATTCTTTCTCCCCGTAGAGGTTTAGCAGATCGACAGAATCTCTTCCTCAGCAGAGTGTTAGTGTTTACTATGAATTTTGGTAAACAACCTCTGGTCTATCAATCTTAAACGAAAACTGACTAACTTGCAGGATCGACCACACAAATCCTAGGACATGTGCTAAATTTGAGAGACAAGTGTAAATGACAAATGAAAATTAAAGAGAAGGTAAATTGAACTCCACGTTCGACAATGCTGAAATGAAATCTAACTGAACTCCACGTTTGACTACTTGCAATAAGGTAAAGTAAAGGCTTGAAATTTAAAGGGTTCTATATAAAGGATGCAGAAATTAAAGGCGTCGAAAGGAAATGACAATAAGTAAAAAGCTTTGAAAGTAAAATGCGACAAACTCCACGTTCTTGAAGAGTAAAGGCTGGAATGATAAAATTGCTGTCAAAGGTAAAGTGCAGGCAAAATAAAAGGACTTTGGAAATAAATGCAATGAATTAAAGATGAACTCCACGTTCTTGAAAATAAAATACTTTGAAAAGTAAACGCTTGAAGATTAAATGCTTGAATGTAAAAGTGCAGTCGAAGGTAAATGCAGAAAGTTTAAATGACTTTGAAAGTAAATTTGGCATGGAAGATAAAGTTCAAGAAATTGTAAAGGCATGGAAAGTAAATGGCTGAATCTTAAACATGATGAAGATAAATTGCATTGGTGAAGGAAAGTGGTGTTACATTACGTACATTCTCACGAACTCGTTTCTCTACACGCGAGTACTTTGAGTTTCTTTGAGTAACTTGTACAGAAATATGAACACCCCTATTACATAGAACTAACTCCTGTTTATAGTGCTAGGAAATAACTACTAAGTGGTGGTTATTACTTCAAACGTGTGGATTTTGGCGCCTTATCCTTGGTCTCAACTGTTCCCACGTTCACAACTGATCTTATTTAAATTTCAAACATTGGAAATTCCCTCCAGCCTTAGCATAACAACTTCAGCGCGCTTTTCCATATTCCCATGGTCGAACCTTTCCCAACACTTAGCCATTTTTGAGGTTTCCAAAACCTCTATTCGACTCAGGCTTCACCAAAGCTGGGTCGAAGCCTTCTTTATGTTAAAAATAATTTTTTAACTTAAAATAACTTTAATCTTTTCTAGCGTCGAAAATGAGGGTTAACAAATTGCCCCCAAGGAATGTCCTTTTTCGCCAGAATTGGTAGGAAGGTCATTTCTTGATATAATAACCATTTCGACGCTTGTTAGCATGGCCTTAACTGAATAATCTACTAATTACTTAGTGGTTGAATTGTTCAGTTCCTTTAACCCACGCTTATGACGTCATACCATCATGATAAATCCTTAAACGTCTTTTCAGCCGTATTCATCATGACCCTTTTCTTGAAAACATACGTTTGCAGTGTGACTATAACTGCTACTTTTCATCACGTCTTCAAGAGAAGGACACACGTCCCACTAACTCCTCAGCTTCAACGGTAGATACAAGGCTCTTGGGGTTTTCAAATGCCTATATATACCCATTTCTGCCACTTTGTGAACTTTCCACACTTTTCATACTCTCAAGCAACCTCTTCTTCTCTTCAGTTTCTCTTACGCAAAGCCAGAAAAGGAAAAAAAAAACACCATCTTTTCGTCTTCTTCAACAATGACGTCTTCCCAAATCAATCCTCAACAAAAGAAGACTCAGAGAGGAAAAGCTACTCAGTTTAAACAAACCATTCCTCCCTTCGCTAATATCCTAGGCCCCCAACTAGTAGATAACCGACGTTGCATGCCGGAACCCACCACTGAAGAAACAAGAGCCATCTACAAATCTCAGGTAATGATTCCTATAGTTGTGTCTGATAAACCTTATGCGCTATCTGGTCCTTTGGCTGATGTGGACGTATCTAATGAGAGACTAAGTGAGTTTCTCCCCTCGTACCGAAAAACCAGACCGTTAGGGAAAAAGAGTTTTCCCAAAATCAATGCTGCTGCTGGAACTTCTCCTGAAGAAATCCCCCTACCCAAAGTCAACGTTGGCTATCTCACTGATGGCACCAGGTTGGAGAGAGCTGTCAACCCCTTGAAAGAATTTGACCAATGGATGGCAAAGATGGAGAAGGTCAAAGCTGAAAATTGGAAGGATATAGGGATTTATGACCTTCTTATGCTGTCGAAGACCAGCATACCATATTGTCTGAACATGTTGGCAGCATCCTTATACTTTTGGGACAGCACCCATTATACCTTCCATCTGCCATGTGGAATGGTTACCCTAACCTTGTTCGATGTAGCTGCCATCACAGGGCTTCGCCCAGATGGCCTTGTCTATAATCCTGATGTTGATGCTGAGGACACCATCAATATTTCAGGCTCCAAACTTACATACACCCTCTTCATCAAACACCACTTTAAACAAGAAGATGACGAAGTGTCCGATGAAGAACATATTTCTTTTCTCACAGTCTGGCTGTCGAGATATGTTTTTTGTACAAAGTATTTGCAGGTAGCTAAGAAGTACCCGCCCCTAGTGAATCAACTCCACCACAATAGAGGAACCTGCTTGAGTGAACTCATCTTGGCAAGCCTTTATGAGTCTATCAGCGAAGGGGCTTCTCGACTTAAAAATATGGAAGCCCAAGGTCCCATGCACTTGAGCGGGCCTCTTTGGCTACTTCAATTGTGGCTTAATGCTACATTTGAGGCTAGCCTCCCCAAAAAAGGCCTAGTTGATGAAGCCTCTGCTGAAATCAGGGAAAGGAGTGTCGAAGGGACACATCTGGCCAAACTCACTCCTAATGATGATGGTGAAACCCTTCAAAGGGCCTTTACCAATTATATTATGATGTTTGCCAAGCGTTACGAGTTCACTCCTAGCATGGCACCTTTTGCTCAACAAAGATACGACCCTGTGTGGTTTAAAAGGCCATTTCCAAATCCTCATCAAACTCTTGGTCAAGAATCTGTGGCTATCTGGGAAGCCTTTTTGCTTCCCAGGTTCTTTATCCATAGGCTGAACTTAGGGAGAGGTTTATCAGCACTGATTGCCTATCAACCAAACCTTGTCCCCCGACAGTTTAGGCTGGCCCAGAGCGTCCCTCAATGCTTGTATGAGAGAAAGGGCCAAGTAATTCTTCACACTGCCTGCTTTGACGAGGAAAATGTCTCCCTTACACTCGACAACCGAACTGAGAAAAGAAGAATCCTCTCTCCTGTGTTTTTTAGCCCTCTTTTCTATGCACTTCATCATTCCACCAATGGTGGCCGAAGCACTATAGTGAGCACTTTCTTGATGTGGCTACATTTTCTTCGTTACTTGACCAAGGTTTTCTCAATGTGCAGGACAAGACGAAAAAGAGTAAGTTTACTCACATCGAAGAAATACAGGCTTTTCAAAAATACTTTGAAACTATCTATCGACCAGATGATCTTAGTCGAACCATTCATGAGGCTGCTGTCACCCTAAAGAGAAATTTTTTAGAAAAGTTGGATCAACTAAAAATTCCTCCCAGCATCCCTCGTGAGAAACATTATGAGGTAGCTTTTAAACATTTTCCTCCAAAGTTCCCGCGACTGCCTAATGCTGATTTTGGAGTGGCGCTTGCCCCTCCATTTCCAGATTGGTTTGTCTGTGGGGAGCATTTAAAACTTCTTCGACAACAGTCTCAGCCAAAGGCCTAACGAGTGGTTTTGACTAAGCATATGTTAGACAGTTTTAAATGCCACCTTCATATAGGAATTCAGGACGTTCGTGTCGAATCCGAAATATATGAAGGTTTAGAATCCTTACTCCATGGCTTTATAACTAACCACGTAATTATTAACTTGTAACAATTTTACTGTCTTTCAGCTGTGCCTAGGAAAACTGCTTCAACTAGGGCTGCCGCCTCACAGAGTGGCAAAGAACCAGAGAGCACACAGGTATATTTCATGTCCCCTGCTTACGCTTTTGCTATATGAATTCCTTTCTTATGTTTGTATTGCCTCTTCAGACTGGTCGAAGACTTCCAACACCTTCCAAGAAAGGCAAAAAGGATACCCCAGCTGTGATTATAACTTCAGAGGCCTCAAATGAATCTCCTGAGGAGGTTCTCACAAAGAAAATAAGAAAACCCATAAAGGCTTCTGGACCTACTGGCCCACCTCCTTCGAAGGTGGCCAAAATACTCGAAAAGGCACCCGCCACAAGTGGTGTCGAGAAGGAACCTTCCAAGGTAGCCTTGAGAACCCCTCTTGGTGACCATAGGAGTGATAAATCAAGTCCTACTGTTGAACAAACTCAGGTATGTGCACCACTTTTTCATTATGCTAACGTCTTTCGCCCATTATTTCAATCTCATTTTCTCCACTTGTGTTCTTTAGGCACCCATAATCAACAATCCTGATCCCCAACCAACTCCAAGGAACTTCGCCACCACCATAATTGACGATCCTGTTCCTCAACCAACTTCAAGAAGCTTCACCACCATGCTCCTCAACAGCCAAGGTGAGCCAACTTATCACCCATCTTCTGATATTGGCTCTTGTTTGAGTGAGATTAATCAACCTACTCCATATGCTGCAGAACACACCACACCACCAGTTCAAACCACTACTCAAAACGTACAAGCTGATGGCGCCAATTCTGATGACGATGATGCCTCAAGTCCCCCACCTTTAAACCTGTCCAACTTCATGGATGATGATCAATTGGTTGAAGAAAAAAGGAATGAACCTGAAGCTCAAACACACAACAACAATCCGGGTCAAGCTGCGCCTGAGGAGACAAACGAACCACATCCTACACCAGCTGATGATCAGGAGAATATTCAACCAACTGCTGAAGAGCCTAACGAAGAGATGGTAGTCGAAGAAGAAAAAGATGAAGAAGGAGAAGAATTAGAAGAAGAGGAAGAAGAACAAACTGATCCTAATCCCCACCATACTCCTTCGCTTGTGGTCCTTCCACCGCTTGGAGACTCACTGACAGCACTCAAGTGGTCAAACCCACGTGAGTTTACCAAATTAATTCTTGGGAAGAGGTATGGTTCTTCTTCTTCTGTCTCTTTGACTCCAGCATCAGATGACTTCGCCCAACCAATTCTCCAAGCCATCAAGAAAAAATTCTTTAGGGGGGATATTCACAGAGTTTTGGCCTCAGACCCATCTGCAACTGCTTATTTGAAGGATACCCTTGGAAAGCTCGAACTCACCACTCTTAATCCAGACGTTTCTGGTTTTCTGATAGAATTAACTGCTGTGGTGAACCAAATAGCTGCAGAGATAAAGCTGCTTCCATCTATCAGGAAGACCCTAGAGGAAACATCTGGTCTTGAGAGTGCAGCTTGGTGTGGTGCAAAGGAGTCATATGAGAAGGTCGAAGGTATAGAGGCTGACCAAAAGAAAACACAAGATGAAATAGCCTCCAATCAGAAGAACATTGAAGTCTGGAAGCAGCAAATCACTGAGTTACAAGCTAAAATTGAGGATGCTGAAAAATGCAACCGTGATTTGCAGAACTTCGACACCACTGAGATGGCTAGGGAAATAAAACATGCCATAGATCGTATTGAGGCAGCTCAAAAACTTGAGAAACAGCTTGCCACAGCCAAGATTGATGAGTCCTTGTGTAATGCTTGCCTCAAACATCACATCGAAACCTTTGCTCAGTTGGAGTCGAGGCTTACCTTCTGATGCTTTCAAGACCTTTATTTGTTTAACCAATCATTTGTTTCTTGGCCTTTTTCAGGCCCTTATGTAATGACAATTTTATGCCTTTGGCATTGATTAATCAATCATTATTATTTTGCCATTAACTGCTTTCGACCCATATTATATTATGATGCACTTTATTTGTTGCCTCTCATCAGTCAAATTTGCAATTAAGGCATTCTATCTTTTTCTTGGAAAGTCAAACTTCCCAGCTTTAAATTCCAAGGCATATGCCTCTAGCTTTTAAAGTAACATTTATAGCATAGCCCTCAGGCATACTTCCAAGAATAACTCACGTGTTTCCACCGTTTAACTGGCCAATGCAATCGGTACTTCGCCTCTATAAATTTCTTCCACATGACCACGTTTTGCATAGAAGCAAACATGAATAATTCAGAGAAATCATCAGACAAGAAAATGGCTGGAAAGGCAAAGGCAGTTGAGGAAACAAAAAAGATGGAGGCAACCAAGAAACCTGAAGCCTCCATTGGAGCAACCTCTCAAGCCAAGAAGAGAGAAACTAAAATGAAGATCTCTAAGAAAGGGCGCTCCAGCACCCAAGACTCTGATGATGAACCAGATGCAGATTATATGGATTTCCTCAAATCCATAGATTGGAGAAATTATGAATAACCTTTCCTTGATTAGAAATTGTTGTATTAATTCTGCTTTGTATGCCATATTAGCCTAACTTGGCCTATTTTGGCTTTCTTTTTATTAAATAAAGCTTATGTTTTAATATGAATCTCTTGCAGCATAGGCTTATATTTTTTCAAATACTTGTCGTTTACTTTCAAGACTCTTTTATCTTTGTCTAACTCTTCCACTTCATAAGCTCCATTAGAGAAAACTTGTATGACTAGGAATGGGCCTTCCCACTTAGGGGACCATTTGCCCAATGTTCTATCCTTTCGATCCATAGGCAAAATCACTTTCCAAACCAATTCCCCACATGCAAAAGATTTAGACTTAACCTTTTTGTTGTAGGATTCTTCGACCCTTTTCTTTTAATTTCTTAATAACTCCAAGGCTCTAAGCCTTTCTTCATCCAAATCCACTAACTCATTCATTATCATTTCCCAATAATTCTCAGAGGGAATCTCATGATGTCTTTGAACTCTTATAGACTGTAAATAAATCTCAACAGGCAATGCTGCATCATGACCAAAAGTAAGTCGAAATGGGGTAGTGTTGGTAGCCCCTTTAGGGGATGTTCGACATGCCCAAAGAACTTGGTCTAACGTCTTGTGCCAAATTCTAGGCCTCTTTCCCACATTCTTCTTAATTAGTCCAATCACTAACTTATTGGCAGCTTCGACTTGCCCATTAGCCTGAGCATAATAAGGTGTAGAGGTCAATAACTTGAAACCTATTTCTTTGGCAAACTCCTGCACCTTTCGACCAGTAAACACTGATCCTTGATCCGTAGTGATTGTTTCAGGAATACCAAATCTATAAATAATGTGATTTTGAATGAATTCAATAACATCTTCTTGACCTATATTCGCCAGTGGTATTGCTTCAATCCACTTGGTGAAATAATCAATTCCCACCAAAATATATCTTTGGTTCTTTGAAGATGCTGGTCGAATCTCTCCCACTATATCTAAAGCCCATCCTCTGAAAGGCCATGGTTTCACTATGGAATGTAATTCATTTGCAGGGATATGCTGTATGCCAGCATGAATTTGACATTCTTGGCAACCCTTAGCAAATTCTATGCAATCTTTCAGCATAGTAGGCCAATACATGCCTTGCCGAAACAACAGCCATTTCATCTTCTGGCCAACTTGGTGTGCTCCACATGCCCCACTATGTACTGTTGAAAGGGCCAAATATGCATCTGCTTCACTAAGGCATTTCAATAAGACTCCCTTAGGGGTCTTTTTAAACAATTCATTACCCAAAAGTACATAGCTTAAAGCTTGATACCTGATTTTCTGCTCTGTCGAAGCCGTTGGGGTTTGCAAATATTCAACTATGGGCTTCCTCCAATCTTCATCTGTTAAATTATTTATGGCAAAAATTTCAAAATTTTCGCCATCTATGCACCCAAGCTTAGTTGTTTCTAAGTCTGATAGGCACAATCCAACAGCCACCACTTTACCTCTTGCTTCAATTACTTCTTGAAGGTTTTCCTTTGACACCTTGTATCCAGAGGCAATTTGAGCCAAGTCGTTAGCAACTTGGTTCTCTATTCTAGGTATGTGTTGGATGGCCACTACCTCAAATTTCTTTAATAATCTCTTGGCTATCACAAAGTACATAATGAGATTTTCTTTAACACATTTATACTCCTTTGTGATTTGTTTTATAACCAATTCTAAGTCTCCCATTATTTCGACTCTAGTTGCCCCCAATTCTAAAAAAATTTCAAGGCCAGCAATTAATGCTTCATATTCAGCCTCATTATTAGAGCAAGGTCCTTCGACCTTGTACTTTAATTTTGTTGGAGTTTTTTCAGGAGAAATAATGTGTATTCCCACTCCTGTTCCATTGTTATGACTTGATCCATCAAAGTATAACTTCCAGGATTTTAATTCAACATAATTCAAATAATTTTCATTTATGGAGTGATCAACTATAAAGTCTGCAACTATTTGCCCTTTCACAGCTTTTAAAGGTTGATATGTTAGGGAAAATTCTGTTAATGCTAATGCCCATTTGCCAATTCAACTATGCAAAATAGGTTTAGATAACATATGTTTTACAACATCAAAGTGAGAAGAAACATACACATCAACGGGATTTATATATTGCTTCAATTTAGTACAAGAGAAATACAAGCATAAACATAACTTTTCAATCATGATATACCTAGTTTCTGCATCATTTAAGACTCGACTAAGATAATAAATGGCTCTTTCGACTCCATTTTCATCCTCCTGAGCTAACATGCTCCCTAGAGTTTTATCTGATGCAGCTATAAACAATCTCATACTCTTGTTTCTACAAGGTGGTGAAAGAATTGGAGGGTGGCTTAGGTACTCCTTGATCTTGTTGAAGGCTTCCTGCTGTAATTGCCCCCACTCAAAACCATCTTTGTTGAAACGAAGCAATGGCGAAAAAGCTTGTGTTTTGCCACTCAGGTTGGATATAAACCTTCTTAAGAAGTTGATCTTGCCCAGCAACGAATGCAACTCCTTTTTAGTTGATGGCGCTTTCACCTCCATTATGGCTTTGGTTTTATTCTGATTTATTTCAATCCCTTTCTTGTGGACCACAAAGCCTAGGAAATCCCTTGCCTGCACACAAAAAACACATTTGAGAGGATTCATTTTAAGACCATATTTTCTCATCCTTTCAAAGGAGTGTCGAAGATGGTCAATGTGACTTTTCCCATAAATAGATTTTATAACAATATCATCAATATAAATTTGCATGAATGTGTCTATAAAATCATGGAAGATTGAATTCATTGCCCTTTGATAAGTGGCACCAGCATTTTTGAGACCAAAAGGCATCACTACCCATTCATAGGTGCCTAAGGCTCCAGGGCAACTAAAAGCAGTTTTATGAACATCTTCCTCAACAATGAATTTTTGGTTGTAGCCAGAATATCCATCCAGCATACTAAGATATTCATGTCCTGCTGCAGAATCTATTAACATTTCTGCTACTGGCATTGAATATTCATCTTTAGGAGTTGCAGAGTTTAAATCTCTAAAATCAATGCAAACTCTCAAAGACCCATTCTTTTTAATAACAGGTACTATATTAGCCAACCATTCGACATACCTTGCAGTGCGAATGAATTTGCAACGAAGCAGTCTTTCGACTTCCTCTTTGATCTTTGACAATATCTCTGGTGCAAACCGTCTTGGATTTTGCTTGACTGGTTTTTTCCCTGGCGTCATAGGCAACCTGTGTTCGACCAACTCCCTGCTCAAACCAGGCATCTCATCGTAATCCCAGGCGAAGCAGTCCTTGAACTCTTTCAACAACTGAACCACTTCAACCTTCAACTGGGGATCAAGATTGGCACTGATGTAGGTAGGCCTTTTGGTTGTCCCCTCACTGAGGTCAACTTCTTCTAAAGGATCTTGTGCTAGCATTTTGATATTATTTGCCAACGGATCCTTCTCAAATCCCAAAGGCTCATCTTCATAGATGGCGTCGAGCCTCTGGCTTCGCTCTCCAGTTTCAACCTTATCTGGAGGTTTTGGGTCGAAGTCCTTACCAGGGCCTTCTTGATATAATTCAGAAATGGCTTCGCCAGCCATATAGTCATTGGCGGCTTCCAAAGCCGCTTGTAGTTTTGTTTCGGCCACATAGGCCGAAATTCTTTTTAAAGCGTCAAACTCAGTCATGATCACTGAAGTCATCTCCCCATCCTGTGGGCTCTATTGGAGGTGAGCCTAAGCATGGCAACCTTCATCCTGGTACCTCCCTGTCCCATCTGAAACCTTCGACAGGGTGTAAATACAACGAATAAAACGTTTCTACATCAGGCGTAAACTCAAAATTAGCTGGAGGACATGGAGCAATGTTCGCCAGATGTTTCTTAAATTGCCTACTATTCACATGATTAATAGGCACCTTAAAGTACCCTTGATCAGCTTCAATATTTTCAACTATTCTATCTGGTCTCCAAATAGTGATTCTTTGATGCATAGATGAAGGTACAACTCCTATTCCATGAATCCACTCCCTACCCAAGAGTAGATTGTAGTTAGCTTTCGTCTCGACGGCCATAAACACTGTTGGTCTGGTAATGGTTCCCACAGTGAGATCCACTTGAATCACTCCTAGAGTGGAACCAACTTTTCCTTCATAGTTCGACAGAACCATGTTGTGGGGTTTGGTATCAGTCTCAAACTTCCCAATCTTGCTCAGCAAAAATCTTGGCATTAAATTAACAGTTGCACCACAATCCACCAAAATTTTGTTGACAGGAACATTTTCTACTTTGCCAGTAATGTAAAGAGGCTTCAAATGACCCTTCATTGCCTCTGTGGGGCGTTCAAAGAAAGCATTTTGTTCTTCGACGCACCCATTGTTCATGATGTAATAACACACAGGCTTGTGTGCCAACATTTCCAATTCAGCAGTTTGATCCAAGTCTTCGACCTCTGAGACTTGACCAAATTCTTTTGGCATTACTGACACCACATTCACAAGAATATCTAGAGAAGCTGCTGACTCACTGTCGAAGTTATCAGTCATATTCTCATCGTCTTCAACCTTCTTTTCTGGCTGAACAGTGAACAACTTTAGTCTTATGGGCATCTTCTCAATTGCCCCAGCTTGATTATCAACATTGGTGCTTGAATCTCCTTGCACCTGAGCCTCCCTGATAGCCTTTCGCCTGCGTTGCTCTCTTCGCCATTGTGATCTAGACATGGGGTTTTTACCCTTGTAATTTTGAGAAATGTATGCTGATTTGTTGGTGGTATGGTTCTCTTTTCTAGACTCAAATGAAGAACCTCTTTCCACATCAAATTTCTCCCACTTCTTCTTCTGTCCTCTCCCTTCGATAGGCTTGATCCAACTACCTGTTGGCACATTCGCAGTTGGTTTGAATGTACCTGGCCAAACTCCTGGTACTTGGTTTTTTAACCCTGTCGAAAGTCGTCTATGGTCAAAACCTCTGGGACCTTTATTTACCTTCTGCCCCCAGCTTCAACCAGCTTTTTTGACACCTTCTAACTTGTGGGCAACTTTCTCATAAAAAATGGCGTTGCATCTAGGACATAACATTACTCCAGAACCTTTCTTCTGGCAACGGTGCAGAAAATCCACGATTGTCTCCTCCAGCTTAGGATAAGCTATCTTGTTGCGCTCTTCTTATTCATCTGCCTTACTCACCTGTCAGCTTTTTGGTCTGTAATTTCGACCATATTGACATCAATTATGTCCTTTAAGCACATCTTGGAGAAATGGGCTTCCAGACTTTCAGTGGTCTTCGCCAGACATCCACCACTTGCTGCTGCTTTTGTAGTTCTTTGAGAAGCTTCTTGCCAAGCAGCTTTTTCAGCTTCAACCATTTCTTCAGCATTAACATTTTCGACATCCAGGGATGTCTTGAAGAAGTGTTCAGCAGCCATACATATTCAGTTTTCCACCAAACAACTGTCCATGTCTATCATCTCTCCTACCAACAGCAAGTTATCTTCCAATTCCTCAACAACTTGGACTTTGGGGGCATTTCTGCCCATGGCTTCATTGGTGTTGACGCTACCTGAGCTAGAGTCAGATTCTTCAACCAATTCGACCATGTTAATGCCTTCATTGGCATTTATCTTCAATCCACTCACTGCCATATCTAAAACCTTGGCAGCATTATCCATTTCAACAAACTTATCAGCAGTTTCTTTGGTCACCAACATTAGACTGGTACCATCTACATTCAGGCCGTTTGCAGCCTCACTGAAACCTTCAGTTATCACAAGATTGGTGGCGAAGTCCTCAGTAACTTCCACCATGTTGACTGACTCATCAAATCCCTCTGTGGCTTCGACCATCTGAACCTCGTGAGGCTCTGTATAGTTAGCCTCTGCAAATTGCAATGGGTCAGAGTCAATTTTCATCTGAGCTTTGCCTTTGTCACCAAACTTCAGCCTTCCTTCTTGGATAGCATTTTGCACCAAATCCCTGAAAAGAAAACATTGAGAAGTTTTATGACCCAAAAAATTATGGTACTTACAAAAACCTCTTTTCTTTCTTTGTTCTAAAGGCGGCATCTTAGCACCAGCAGGTACTATCATTTGCCCATCTTTAACTAACAAATAAAAAATTTCGTCACACTTAGTAACGTCGAAAGTGTATGTTTTCTTAGGAAATTTGTCGTTAGATTTGACACGATTTTTTCCCTCTGAGGGAGCTAATAATTTGCAGGCATAAGGTGGACCTTGCTTTAACTCAGCAACTTCAACCTCATTTTCGTCGAAATAAGATGTTCCATCATACAGATTCTCCACATCTTCATTGCATTCGACAAAGGCTACTTTTTTACCCCTGCTGAATTTAACCTTTTCTTCTTTCAACCTTTCTAGCTGTCGAACCCTATATCTCTAAGATATTGGGTATCTAATTTCTTCCTAATGGAATAATCAAGACCCCCAGCAGCCATTTCGACCAACTCATGTTCTGGAACTTGTGTAAAGCACCTGGATTTAAGAAGTCGAACCTATTCAGGTAGTCATCAATTGGCTCAGTAACTTTGCGTTTAATGCTAGCCAACTCTTTCAAACTAATCTTAGTTTGCCCCATGTAGAACTGTTCATGAAACAAACGTTCTAGTTGGGTCCAATTGTATATAGAATTTGGAGGCAAAGTAGTAAACCATGTGAAGGCATTCTTGGTAAGGGAGCTTAGGAAGTATTTGATTCTAAGGCTTTCGTCAGCTACAATTTCGCCTGCTTCAATCAAATATCTAGCCACATGTTCGACGGTAGATTCAGTAGTATCTCCTGAAAACTTGCTGAACTTTGGAACCTTCGTCCTAGGGGGTAATTCTGCTTGGAGAATATAATCCACTATAGGCGAAGTATAATTTGGCCTGGTGAAGCCAAAATTCACACCATTTCTGGTCATTATCCTTTCAACCATGGCTGCAAGGTTATTTTCTTCTGCTTGATTTCGATGTCGAACCTGTCTAAGTAATTGATCTGCATTTTGGTTCCTGTTCACCATCACTACTGGCTCCTCCTCCATCTGGTATGGCATCTGGTTTCTTGGTCGTTCGACTCTAAAATGACCTATCATTTATTGATCTTCCAAGTTCACCTCAGGTCCATGACGTGGATGACGTCTCGGTATATCTTCGACAACAGTTTCTCTTAGATCCATCGCTGGTACTCCCATGAAATCAGCCATGCGTGCCACTTGTGCAGCCAATTGTTGGTTAGTTTGAGTCGTATTTTGAATCAAGGGTTGAAAAACTTCTCCCATTGTCTGAGACAACGTATGCACCATTTGCATGTTACTTTCATCCATCTGCTGTCTCAAACAATTTATGGATGTATTTGTAAGGCTAGGCGTTTGAACAGAGTAACCAACAGCTATACTCTGGTTGTTTCACCCTCCTGATCCTGACCCTTGTAATGGTGAAGACACTACAGTTTCTGAAAATACAGGTGGAGCATTCTGCAGATTTTGCATCATTGATGTAGACATACCATAGGGTTGACTCCTTGACCCTGGATGTGGAAAACCTAGAGGAGGGACATGCCTGTACATTGAATTTCCTCCAGGGGGTGTTGGTGAATTAGGACTTTGTGGTCCTATGTATTCCAACACAGGTTGAGTATATGATTTTGTATATGTTGATCCTAGTTCAGACACTACTAATGGAAGTGACGCCTGTCCTCCTGTCGAAGACACAGGTGATGGTGTGCTTTGAGACCCCATACTGCTACTAGACTGAGTGTTTGAAATACTCCCTTAAGGATCAACTTGTTGGTTAGCATTAGTTGCCATTCTCTTAGTGTACCTTCTCTTTGGTATCCCTTCGTTTGTTGTGGCTAACTTTCCACTTCTCAATAACATACAACGAAAGTACTTCTTCACCAAGAAAGATAAGGTTGACAAAAAGTGTAAAACTTAGCACTGGGTCCCACCAGGTGTGCCAATTTGTTTACTGTGAATTTTGGTAAACAATCTCTGGTCTATCAATCTTAAACGAAAACTGACTAACTTGCAGGATCGACCACACAAATCATAGGACATGTGCTAAATTTGAGAGAGAAGTGTAAATGACAAATGAAAATTAAAGAGAATGTAAATTGAACTCCATGTTTGATAATGCTGAAATGAAATCTAACTGAACTCCACGTTCGACTACTTTCAATAAGGTAAAGTAAAGGCTTGAAATTTATAGGGCTGTAAATAATGGATGCAGAAATTAAAGGCCTCGAAAGGAAATGACAATAAGTAAAAAGCTTTGAAAGTAAAATGCGACGAACTCCACGTTCTTGAAGAGTAAAGGCTGGAATGATAAAATTGCTCTCAAAGGTAAAGTGCAGGCAAAATAAAAGGACTTTGGAAATAAATGCAATGAATTAAAGATGAACTCCACGTTCTTGAAAATAAAAGACTTTGAAAAGTAAACGCTTGAAGATTAAATGCTTGAATGTAAAAGTGCAGTCGAAGGTAAATGCAGAAAGTTTAAATGACTTTGAAAGTAAATTTGGCATGGAAGATAAAGTTCAAGAAATTGTAAAGGCATGGAAAGTAAATGGCTGAATCTTAAACATGATGAAGATAAATTGCATTGGTGAAGGAAAGTGGTGTTACATTACGTACATTCTCACGAACTCGTTTCTCTACACGCGAGTACTTTGAGTTTCTTTGAGTAACTTGTACAGAAATATGAACACCCCTATTACATAGAACTAACTCCTGTTTATAGTGCTAGGAAATAACTACTAAGTGGTGGTTATTACTTCAAACGTGTGGATTTTGGCGCCTTATCCTTGGTCTCAACTGTTCCCACGTTCACAACTGCTCTTATTTAAATTTCAAACATTGGAAATTCCCTCCAGCCTTAGCATAACAACTTCAGTGCGCTTTTCCATATTCCCATGGTCGAACCTTTCCCAACACTTAGCCATTTTTGAGGTTTCCAAAACCTCTATTCGACTCAGGCTTCACCAAAGCTGGGTCGAAGCCTTCTTTATGTTAAAAATAAATTTTTAACTTAAAATAGCTTTAATCTTTTCTAGCGTCAAAAATGAGGGTTAACAGTTAGTACATTCTTTTACCAGCTGAGTCAGAAAGCTGATTATCCCCGCAGAAGATCTTGGGTTTGATAGATCCCCAAGTAGAGTTAATGATGCTTTTCCTCAGCAGAACATCATTCAGAAAATTCTCATCCTCAGCGGAGTCTTATGAGCAGAATAATCTCTCTAAGTCGGAGTCATTCACGTGGAAACTTCCTCAACAGGATCATTACACCTCAGTGTATATGCAAACCAGTTTATTTTTGGTAATTTATTGCAAGCGTTATCCCCGACAAAAGTTTTAATCCCCACAGAGCAATTGAAGTATCGAACAATGATCTTTTCCCTGCGGAGTTGGATTCCTCGTCCGGAGTCTCTTTTGCATTTGCATATAGTTTGCATAGCATTTTCTAAAAGCGTAGCATTCCATTGATATGGAGCAATACAGCAAAACTCAAACATACGCATACGAAACATAAGCCAGGTTCAACCGTTTACCTGCAAGCCAGAATAGTTCACAGACAAAACATTGTCATGCAACCCCAGCAAAGCTTACTACAACACTTGATCGTACAATGTTATTTCAATACCCGTCCATATTGACTTTTGACACTCGTCCGTGTCCTTTCAGAACTCGTCCGTGTTTGACCTTTAATTTCAATACACGTCCGTATTGACTTTTGATAATCGTCTGTGTCCTTTCAGCACTCGTCCGTGTTTGACCTTTTATTTCAATACCCGTCTGTATTGACTTTTGACACTCGTCCGTGTCCTTTCAGCACTCGTTCGTGTTTGACCTTTTATTTCAATACCCGTCCGTATTGACTTTTGACACTCGCCCGTGTCCTTTCAGCACTCATCCGTGTTTGACCTTTTATTTCAATACCCGTCCGTATTGGCTTTTGACACTCGTCCGTGTCCTTTCAGCACTCGTTCGTGTTTGACCTTTTATTTCAATACCCGTCCGTATTGACTTTTGACACTCGTCCGTGTCCTTTCAGCACTCGTCTGTGTTTGACCTTTTATTTCAATACCTGTCCGTATTGACTTTTAAGATACTCGTCCGTATTTTCTTAATCATCGTCCGATACTCGTCCGTAACGTCGACTTGGTCACTCGTCATGTACCTTTGATGATTGTCCGATGCTCGTCCGTATCGTTGACCCGAACACTTGTATGTGTTCCTTTTCTTAATCATCGTCCGATACTCGTCCGTATCGTCGACTTGGTCACTCGTCGTGTTCCTTTGATGATTGTCCGATGCTCATCCGTATGGTTGACCCGAACACTTGTATGGGTTCCTTCTCTTAATCATCATCCGATACTCGTCCGTATCGTCGACTTGGTCACTCGTCGTGTTCCTTTGATGATTGTCCGATGCTCGTCCGTATCGACCTTTGACACTCGTTCGTCTCCTTTCAGCACTCGTCCGTGTTTGAACATTTATTTCAATACTCGTCTGTGTCCTTTCAGCACTCGTCCGTGTTTGACCTTTTATTTCAATACCCGTCCGTATTGACCTTTGACACCCGTTCGTGTCCTTCCAACACCCGTCCGTGTTTTATTTCCATACTCGTCCGTATGGGGGTATTGTGGCACTTATCCTAAGCTCGACAGTTTTGTTCCTCATCAGATTACCGTGGATTTGCTTTGTGTTTTCCCAGTAGATCTCTAGGGATTCTTTCTCAACATGTTGCAACGGAACATCTTCCAACCAGGATTTGCGTATCCCTGACGGAGTAGCTCCAATCATCAGAGGAACACGGCGAGTGACCAAGTCGACGATACGAACGAGTATCAGACGATGATTAAGAAAATACTCGTCCGTATTAACTTTTGACAATCGTCCATGTCCTTTCAGCACTCGTCCGTGTTTGACCTTTTATTTCAATACCCGTCCGTATTAACTTTTGACACTCGTCCGTGTCCTTTCAGCACTCGTCCGTGTTTGACCTTTTATTTGAATACCCGTCCGTATTGACTTTTGAAACTCGTCCGTGTCCTTTCAGCACTCGTCCGTGTTTGACCATTTATTTCAATACCCGTCCGTATTGACTTTTAACACTCGTCCGTGTCCTTTCAGCACTCGTCCGTGTTTGAGCTTTTATTTCAATACCCGTCCGTATTGACTTTTGAGATACTCGTCCTTATTTTCTTAATCATCGTTCGATACTCGTCCGTATCGTCGACTTGGTCACTCGTCGTGTACCTTTGATGAATGTCCGATGCTCGTCCGTATCATTGACCTGAACACTTGTATGTGTTCCTTTTCTTAATCATCGTCCGATACTCGTCCGTATCGTCGACTTGGTCACTCGTCGTGTTCCTTTGATAATTGTTCGATGCTCGTCCGTATGGTTGACCCGAACACTTGTATGGGTTCCTTTTCTTAATCATCGTCCGATACTCTTCCGTATCGTCGACTTGGTCACTCGTCGTGTTCCTTTGATGATTATCCGATGCTCGTTCGTATCGACCTTTGACACTCGTTCGTCTCAATTCAGCACTCGTCCGTGTTTAAACTTTTATTTCAAAACTCATCCGTGTCCTTCCAATACTCGTCCTTATTGACCTTTGACACCCGTCCGTGTCCTTCCAATTCTCGTCCGTATTGACCTTTGACACCCGTCTGTGTCCTTTCAGCACTCGTCCGTGTTTGAACTTTTATTTTAATACTCGTCCGTATTGACCTTTGACACCCGTCCGTGTTTTATTTCCATACTCGTTCGTATGGGGGGAATTGTGGCACTTATCCTAAGCTCGATAGTTTTGTTCCTCAACAGATTACCGTGGATTTGCTTTGTGTTTTCCCAGTAGATCTCTAGGAACTCTTTCTCAGCATGTTGCAAAGGAACATCTTTCAACCAGGATGTGCGTAACCTTGACGAAGTAGCTCCGATCCCCAGCAAGCTCGTATCCCCGACAGTTTAGCAACCAGGGCTAAATACGGTGGCATCCCCATAGAGTACAGCATTGAATCTTGTTAGTAATACTCCCCAACTAAGTTATTCTTTCTCCCCGCTGAGGTTTAGCAGATCGACAGAATCTCTTCCTCAGCAGAGTGTTAGTACATTCTTTCCCCAGTCGAGTCAGAAGGCTGATTATCCCTGCAGAAGATCTTGGGTTTGATAGATCCCCAAGCAGAGTTAATGATGCTTTTCCTCAGCAGAACATCATTTAGAAAATTCTCATCCTCAGCGGAGTCTTATGAGCAGAATAATCTCTCTAAGTCGGAGTTATTCACGTGGAAACTTCCTCAACAGGATCATTACACCTCAGTGTATAAGCAAGCCAATTTATTTTTGGCAATTTATTGCAAGCGTTATCCCCGGCAGAAGGGTTTATCCCCACAGAGCAATTGAAGGATCGAACAATGATCTTTTCCCCGCGGAGTTGGATTCCTCGTCCGGAGTCTCTTTTGCATTTGCATATAGTTTGCATAGCATTTTCTAAAAGCGCAGCATTCCATTGATATGGAGCATTACAGCAAAACTCAAACATACGCATACGAAACATAAGCCAGGTTCAACCGTTTACCTGCAAGCCAGAATAGTTCACAGACAAAACATTGCCATGCAACCCCAGCAAAGCTTACTACAACACTTGATCGTACAATGTTATTTCAATACCCGTCCGTATTGACTTTTGACACTCGCCCGTGTCCTTTCAGCACTCGTCCGTGTTTGACCTTTTATTTCAATACCCGTCCGTATTGACTTTTGACACTCGTCCGTGTCTTTTCAGCACTCGTCCGTGTTTGACCTTTTATTTCAATACCCGTCCGTATTGACTTTTGACACTCATCCGTGTCCTTTCAGCCCTCGTCCGTGTTTGACCTTTTTTTTCAATACCCGTCCGTATTGACTTTTAAGATACTCGTCCGTATTTTCTTAATCATCGTCTGATACTCGTCCGTATCGTTGACTTGGTCACTCGTCGTGTTCCTTTGATGATTGTCCGATGCTCGTCCGTATCGACCTTTGACGCTCGTTCGTGTCCTTTCAGCACTCGTCCGTGTCTTTCCAATACTCGTCCGTATTGACCTTTGACACCCGTCCGTGTCCTTCCAATACTCGTCCGTATTGACCTTTGACACCCGTCTGTGTCCTTTCAGCACTCGTCCGTGTTTGAACTTTTATTTCAATACTCGTCCGTATTGACCTTTGACACCCGTCCGTGTCCTTCCAACACCCGTCTGTGTTTTCTTTCCATACTCGTCCGTATGGAAGGCATTGTGGCACTTATCCTAAGCTTGACAGTTTTGTTCCTCAACAGATTACCGTGGATTTGCTTTGTGTTTTTCCAGCAGATCTCTTGGGACTATTTCTCAGCATGTTGCAACGGAACATCTTCCAACCAGGATTTGCGTATCCCTGACAGAGTAGCTCCGATCCCCAGCAAGATCGTATCCCCGACAGTTTAGCATCCAATGCTAAATACGGTGGCATCCCCACAGAGTTCAGCATTGAATCTTGTTAGTAATACTCCCCAGCTCAGTTATTATTTCTCCCCGCAGAGGTTTAGCAGATCGACAGAATCTCTTCCTCAGCAGAGTGTTAGTATATTCTTTCCCCAGCCGAGTCAGAAGGCTGATTATCCCCGCAGAAGATCTTCGGTTTGATAGATCCCCAAGCAGAGTTAATGATGCTTTTCCTCAGCAGAACGTCATTTATAAAATTCTCATCCTCAGCGGAGTCTTATGAGCATAATAATCTCTCTAAGTTGGAGTCATTCACGTAGAAACTTCCTCAACAGGATCATTACACCTCAGTGTATATGCAACCCAATTTATTTTTGGCAATTTATTACAAGCTTTATCCCCGGCAGAAGGGATAATCCCCACAGAGCAATTGAAGGATCGAACAATGATCTTTTACCCGCGGAGTTGGAATCCTCGTCCGGAGTCTCTTTTGCATTTGCATATAGTTTGCATAGCATTTTCTAAAAGCACAGCATTCCATTGATATGGAGCATTACAGCAAAACTCAAACATACGCATACGAACCATAAGCCAGGTTCAACCGTTTACCTGCAAGCCAGAATAGTTCACAGACAAAACATTGTCATGCAACCCCAGCAAAGCTTACTACAACACTTGATCGTACAATGTTATTTCAATACCCGTCCGTATTGACTTTTGACACTCGTCCGTGCCCTTTTAGCACTCGTCTGTGTTTGACCTTTTATTTCAATACCTGTCCGTATTGACTTTTGACACTCGTCTGTGTCCTTTCAGCATTCGTCCGTGTTTGACCTTTTATTTCAATAACCGTCCATATTGACTTTTGACATTCGTCCGTGTCCTTTTAGCACTCGTCCGTGTTTGACCTTTTATTTCAATACTCGTCCGTATTGACTTTTGAAACTCGTCCGTGTCCTTTCAACACTCGTCCGTGTTTGACCTTTTATTTCAATACCCGTCCGTATTGACTTTTGACACTCGTCCGTGTCCTTTTAGCACTCGTCCGTGTTTGGCCTTTTATTTCAATACCCATCCGTATTGACTTTTGACACTCGTCCGTGTCCTTTCAGCACTCGTCCGTGTTTGACCTTTTATTTCAATACCCGTCCGTATCGACTTTTGAGATACTCGTCCGTATTTTATTAATCATCGTCTGATACTCGTCCGTATCGTCGACTTGGTCACTCGTCGTGTACCTTTGATGATTGTCCGATGCTCATCCGTATCGTTGACCCGAACACTTGTATGTGTTCCTTTTCTTAATCATCGTCCGATACTCGTCCTTATCGTCGACTTGATCACTCGTCGTGTTCTTTTGATGATTTTCTGATGCTCGTCCATATGGTTGACCCGAACACTTATATGGGTTCCATTTCTAAATTATCATCCGATACTCTTCCGTATCGTCGACTTGGTCACTCGTCGTGTTCCTTTGATGATTGTTCGATGCTCGTTCGTATCGACCTTTGACACTTGTTCGTCTCAATTCAGCACTCGTCCGTGTTTGAACTTTTATTTCAATACTCGTCCGTGTCCTTCCAATACTCGTCCTTATTGACCTTTGACACCCGTCTGTTTCCTTCCAATACTCGACCGTATTGACCTTTGACACCCGTCTGTGTCCTTTCAGCACTCGTCCGTGTTTGAACTTTTATTTCAATACTCGTCCGTATTGACCTTTGACACCCGTCCGTGTCCTTCCAACACCCGTCTGTGTTTTATTTCCATACTCGACCGTATGGGGGGAATTGTGGCACTTATCCTAAACTCGACAGTTTTGTTCCTCAACAGATTACCGTGGATTTGCTTTGTGTTTTCCCAGTAGATCTCTAGGGACTCTTTCTCAGCATGTTGCAATGGAACATTTTCCAACCAGGATTTGCGTATCCCTGACAGAGTAGCTCCGATCCCCAGCAAGATCGTATCCCCGGAAGTTTAGCAAACGGGGCTAAATACGGTGGCATCCCCATGGAGTTCAGCATTGAATCTTGTTAGTAATACTCCCCAGTGTAGCACCCCAAAATTTGCCCTAACTTTTTCTGGCTTTTGTTTCGCACTCCTCTGCATATCCACTAGGTCATAACTCATATTCATTTATTTGCATGTGCTCCTGAAGCATGGGACCATGGTTTCTTATCTTCTGTGCCACTTGGTTGATGTTCATCAATTGGAGACGGTGGTTAAGGTTGCCTGACAAATGCGTCTGGGTATTCATGGTTAGCAAAGTTTATTGATTGAAGTTGGAGATTGGTTGAGAATACGAGTTTGCTTTGGATTTGGAATTTGGGGAGAATTAAACATGTTAAGACTGGTTATGCGGATCTCTTGGAATTCATATTTCATTATCCATCTCTTCTATCCATTTCAACCATGAACCATCTAATCCATACCTAAACCATTGTTATTCATATCCATTTTTACCTTTCCTATTATCCATTTTTATCATAAGTAACCATATTTCATTTCCATTTTTCTTTAAACCAAATATTCATTTCGAGTCAAGTTTTCAATATCCAAATCCAATATTAATGTCCATTTTGGTACCCATTAAACCATTTGTCCATTATTTTTCATGCATGTCCATCTTCGTCTTTTCTATTATTCATATTCCTTTATTACCAAATCCATTCTCTATCCAATTCTTCCAATCCAATCCATTTCAAAATAAAATCATGCTTTCTAGATCCATATCCTTGTCCATTCTCAAATCTAGTTAATCCATAAACCGCATCCACTCTTACCTCCATTTTCAAAATTACAAGGAATTATGGGAGAAGGGTGTACAAAGAGATAGAATGCATGTTTTCAAGTCGGACACATCACTTGCAAATAGGAGTCCGTATGAGTTTAATGTCCATTCCATTGAAGTCTAGGAGAAGTATGAGGACACTCTTTAAGTTTCTGTCAAAGGCGCATGGTCGTGGACCCCCCAAAGATTTTGGAGATGAGAACTGCTCATATTATTTCCAAGTGGCTCAGAATGAAAATATTATAAAAAAAAAGCATAACAACAACCACAGTAGTACAAATAACAATAGCAGCAATTTATGCAGAGGAGAAAATTCATTTGCAGAAATAGGAAATAAAAGCAGAAAATGATACATAGCAGCACGGCAGAGAAAAAATTCAGTGGCAGCAAATTCCTTCGCATAACAAAAACCAAAAACTCCTAAAAACTTCTAACAGAAGATTCAATTCCTAACTAATTCCTAACTGAATTTCAATGGAAAAACCTATTATACCCTCCCTTGATTTCTGATATAAAATCATTACCACCTTCATTCTTCAATTCTCTTCTTGATTCTACACAAATTCATCACCATCTTCAATCACCAATCTTCATCTTCTCCACCACTTTTCTGCAACTTCATCCATTTTTTCATTTTTCTTCAACTTCCAAATTCACACTGCTACCTTCAACTTCAGCACCTTACGATTCCGTTTCGATGAATTCTTCGTCAATTTCCAATAATTCACACATCCTCTGCGGCTCATGTAGCTTTTCTTGAATTCATCCTCAACAACACTTCACGACCTGCAACTAAATTCAAGATAACGCAATCAAGCTCCACAATTCAAAGATTCAACAGATTCATGTAGTGCAAGAATAATCGAAGCAAATAGCAGAAGAGGATGTTTCAGAAGTAGAAGAAGTAGTTCGCATCAGAACAAAGGGGAAACAGAATACGGAAGCGAGAAGAACGTGTACCTGAATTGTGTTTGCGGATTAAAGCGCCATCGGAGCGACTCCGATAGGTATTCCGAATCCCTTTCTCTCTACTGTTACTCTTGAATTCATTCATTGAGTGAGTGACGCCGTTAATGTTGAATGTGCTACGGATATTGTTGTGCTTTTGTTCCTTCTGCGTTTTGTCTGAGTTTCGATTGAGTGAATTGTGAGCTTTAAGTGATTAGAGAGAGAGGTTGTTGCTCCGTTCATTGAGGTTACGATGGAGCCTCTGTGTTTTGTCGATTTGATGACGATCGATTTCATTGTTGTGGTGTAATCGGATTAGAGAGAGTGAGGAGTGGTGAAGCCGCACCGGAGGAGGAAGCTGAACGGAAAATGAAGATGATGGTGGAGACGGCGTGTTCAAAGGATGTTAATGTGAGAGCGTTGCCGACGAGAAGAGAATCTCGGTCGTGTTTGAGAGACGATGACTGACGACGATGGACGGCGCGGCGAAGAACGTCGTTAACGGTGCGATTGTTGAGCAAGGAGGTTGACGGAGGCGCGTTGGAGAGTTGGGGAGCGAGTTTGATGAGTGGTGTTGAGTTTCTTTGAACTGTGTAGGCGGACGAAAAATGCAAGAAGAGGGTGATGGCAGTTGTTGATGAAGGGAAGGCGGCGGCGGAAAGGTTAGAAGAAGGAGAGTGGAGCTTGAGTGAGAGACTGAGAGTTGTAAATATGACTTAGGGTTTTGTTGAAAGATAACACCATCTACTCCAATACCGGACCGGGCTGTATAGAAGCCCATATACCAATTTTCTATCCATAACCCCCGTTGCACTCATACACCACCCTTGTGATTACATAAAACGACATTGGGCTTTGGTTCTCTTTTCTCACCCTTTTTTCAGTATTCGCACCCCCTTGGATAAGAATAAGTCCTTGGGCCATTAACAGAAAAGGCCCATACGCCTGACATTGGTTCACACCCCCAGTTTCCTGCTGCACCATTCTGTTTTAATTTGTTTTAGTTTTTATTTTTGTTGTTAACTTTGTCTTTTTAATTAGAAGTTTAGAATTTAATTTTGGTTTCGATTTTAATCATAATATTGGTTAAATCACTTTTAATGATTAGTTTTAACTTTAGATTTTTTATTAGTTAAAATTTGATTTTTATTAGAATCTAAGTGGAATTAATTTTTAGGGTTAATATTAGTTTTAACACTAGAATTAATTTTAGGACTAATTGTTTTTAGAATTAGTTTAGATTTTACTTGAACTAATTTTAGAATTTAATTTTAGAATTAGTTTCTAATCTTAGATTAACTCTTCTTTTTAGAATTTAATCTTGTTTTTACTTAGTATTCTAATTCTAATTTGGCTATTGTCGATTAATTGTTGACCTTAATTTTCATTGCTCATTGTTGATTAATTTTTGTTTACTTGATTAAATGCTTCTTTGCTTACTTAATTTTCTTCATCCCTCTTTAAGATCAACTTAACTTCCATCTTGGAAGTAAGTTGCTTCTTATTTTCTTCTCCTCGCTTTAGGATAGAGTTCTCATACCTCACAAACCATTAGGATCACTCCTTTGACTAATCAATTAGGATTGAGTCTTAGTTCATATAGATTTTTACCTTTCTTCTCTCTTGAGTCTTTCATCTTCTCATCTCAAAGAAAAATGCAAAATATCTAATAAAGGTAGGCATTTATTGCATTTAGGCCTTTCATATAAAGAAAAGATTATAAGGGGTCTTCTCTTATAATCTTAGAATGTATAGCATATAGCCCATCCTGGGTCAATGTGTTAGACATTTGATCTTGTATGAGAGACTTAAATGCAATACTTGTTGAAAATACAAATAAGAAAAACACTTCTTCATTTCATAATCAACAAAAAACACTTAATAAACACAAGTATGCTAGTGTGTTTGAACCTTGATAATTGGAACTAAGTGTGGGGGTCTTCTTCACCCTTAGTGTGCTTTCTTACTCATTCCATCTTGGAATGTGAGAATGTACACATTCCAATGACTAAGATTCAGATACACTATCATATGCAAACAAATGAAAAAACTCTTAAAAGACAAAAACAAACAATAACGTCTTTCCTTCGGGAATTCTTTTCTCACCTCACTCACTCTCAGCGTACGAATGTGCTTCTACTCGTTCTCTTGCAAGATGGTAACGCACTCGGACCGGCGAGACTGCAACACCTGAGCTAGAACATTAGCCGTTCCCTAAAAAACACAAACAACTTTCCCTAGTGAGGGGAACTACGTCGCTCTGATTCTCATGCTCCCGATGAGATACGTAGGCAGTGGGGTAGGGCCCATGCGAGCACTTCTTTTATTTTCCCTACGTTTGTTTCTCGTTCCTTTTCCATTCTCTCTCCTTTATTTATTTCAGTTCCTTTTCCAGTATTCTTTTCTATCACCCTTTGATCGAAACAAGCAAGCGTGGATCCCATCGGGTACGATGGACGCGAGGGGGTGCTAATACCTTCCTCTCGCGTAACTGACTCCCGAACCTAATTCTCTTGGTCACAAGACCATGCTCTATCCTTTCCTTCAGGTTTATGCGGTGTTTCCTTTCCCTCTCATGGGATAAATACACATTGCTGGCGGCTCTGTTCGGTGCCACTTTCGTGTTTGTACTTGGATGAAAATCCCGGGAGCGACAGCTGGCGACTCTGCTGGGGATCGAACCCAGAATCTCTTGTTTCCTTAGCGAGTCAATCCTAGCGCTTGTTTGCTTTTCTTTTATTGGGTGTATTTTGTTTGCGGTATTTACTGTTGTATGGTATTATTATTTACCGTATTGCTGCTTTACTGTACATTACTGTATTTATCGCATTTACTGCATTACATATCATTATTGTGCTGGATCGTGCTGTTGTTTTCTGTTTGGCGGGCAGGGTGTTCTGAGATATGAGCCCACTACCAAGGCTTGAG
Organism: Lathyrus tuberosus; assembly: GCA_022829125.1. Classification (NCBI taxonomy): domain Eukaryota; kingdom Viridiplantae; phylum Streptophyta; class Magnoliopsida; order Fabales; family Fabaceae; genus Lathyrus; species Lathyrus tuberosus. Next base: position 8,468,439 of record JALAZF010000201.1, on the reverse strand, counting down.
TACACCCATATGTATTAGAGTGGATAGTCGTGACGCTTGCGTGGTGGTGACCACGTATTGTTGTTCATGAGACCCACAACCAGACGAGGTTCTATCAGGAGCTTTCTGCTACTGCATGTTATGCAGGCCAGTGGTTATTCTCTTGAGGAACTATCGACTCTGGTGACCATTCCCGAGGACTCAGTTGCGGCACTCCTCTCGAGTTGTGACAGTGGCAGACCACATTCTGTGGCAAACCCATTGTACATTCTCGATCCGAGGACCCAATGCTAGGAACTCGCTATAGGATATCCCTTTTGAAAGAGAATCAGTGGAGGCACTCCTCGATTGGCGATAGTACTGTACCCCGAGGGATGAATGTACTATTGCTTCTCGACCTCAGTGCCAGAAGCTGAGGACCTTTCGTTTTGGAGAATCAGTTGAGGCCTCCTCGATTGATGATGATGCCAAACCAGAAATGGTGAACGTATCATCATTTCTCGACCTGAGAGCCCGGGATACTGAACATCCTAGTACCCACATGTGAGAGGGGCGGGTTGTTTACAGGTTTGCAGGTAACCTTGACCTTCAACATACCCGGTATTCTGGATTTCCTATCAGTGTGGACTCATCAGCCTGGTATTATGGTATTCTGGCATTCTGGCCATCCCGGTATTCTGATTGGGTCGGTGCTCTGATTAGGCCGATATTCTGGTATTCTGGTATTCCGATATTCTCTTCAGAGCAGACCTGTGAACTTATTCAGTCAACAGCACAGCAGTTATTCAGAATATGTGGAAGCTTTGATCCCATGTCTGCTGCATTCATATTGCATTTGCATTTCCATCTTGCATCATTTTGCATATCTTTGTCCAGGCCAGACCAGTGAGCTCATCCATCCTTTATCTGAACTGCAGTTTGATTTCCCGACTTTTGTATTGGACTTGAACCAGCTTCTGGAAGAATCATGAACTTTGGGGAGCAGAATCAGTTTGTGACTAGGGCCGATGTTGAATTGATGAAGCATCAGTTGAACCAACTTGTGGAAGCTATGGCCGCCATGACAAGAGGAGAGGCCAATGTTCAAAGAAATGAGAATGTTATTCCACCTCCGACGAACAATGTTACTCAAGCTCAGCCTGTGCAGGTCCCGGTTGAGAATCATGCTATACACGAGCGTACGATCTTCCGAGATGGACATTCTTCTTCTCTTGATGCCACAGATTATCAGAGCTTTGCCTTCTCTATGCCAAATGTCCAAGGGGTAGTTCCGAAGATGAACCTTAATGACCCACGATCTGTTGATGATGAAATATACCGTGTGTTGGACGAGAAAATTAAAGCCCTGGAGAGGCGTGATACTCTTGATTTGAATGCTTCGAGCATGTGTTTGGTGTCTGGCCTGGTAATGCCTCCAAAGTTTAAAATGCCGAAGTTTGAGCAATACAAAGGGGATAGCTGTCCGAGGCTACATTTGGTGATGTTCTGCAGAAGAATGACCTCACATGTCGACAATGACAAGCTCATGATCCATTGTTTCCAAGACAGTCTGAGTGGGGCATCTTTGTATTGGTATAAGCAGTTGCAGAGTGGTAGCATCCGATCATGGTCAGATCTAGCCAACGCCTTTGTGAAGCAGTACGATTATAATCTTGACATGGCTCCCAGTTGAATGCATTTGCAAGACTTGTCTCAAGCAGATAACGAATCATTCCGAGGGTATGCTCAGAGATGGGGAGAGTTAGCCGCTCGTGTTCAACCACCGCTTTCGGATAGAGAATTGGTTGATTTGTTCGTGGACACCTTGCAAGGGCCGTACTTGGAAAAGATGATTGCCAATGGGGCAGCAAAATTTTCTGACATGGTGATGGTGGGAGAACGTATCGAGAGCCTGATTAAGTGTGGGAAGCTCCAAGGCATCTCGAACTTCCAAGCTAATGAAAATGAATCAGTTGTCAGTTCTCAGGAAGAATTCGAGGAGGAAAATAGTTACATTCAGGAATCTTCACCACCTCGTTCTCAGTGTTCAGACATATCAACTGTTCAGAGCCAACAATCTTATGGGTCTTCATATCAGGGACAATATTCTTCTGCAAATCAGGGACCTTCTCAGAGTCAACGGTCATATCGCCGTCAACCGCGTCAGCATGCCCGACAAAGGCCAAGGAAGCCAGAGAGGCATTTCGCTCAGTTGCCAATGTCGTACAGTCAGATGTTGCCGGATTTGATCAGAGGTGGATTGATAGTGCCGAAGGAATTGAAGCCAGTGCCTTTTTCGTATCCACCAGGTTTTGATATCAACGCCCGTTGTGACTATCATGCTGGGGCACAGGGGCATTCAACGGAAGACTGTAAGGTGCTCAGGAGCAAATTTCAGACTCTTCTTGACTCCAATATGTTCTCATTCACACCTCGGGGTATTCAGATCCACGACTCTCCTTCGTCCAGTTATGTGGGTTCATCAGTTCAGGTTATGGAAGAAGTCACCGAGAGCGGTAGTGCAGATGATCATCAGACTGACTTCGACGAGCAATACTGAAGATGGCTAGCTCATTAGCAAATCAAGCTTGGAAAGCCCAGTTCCTCAAAGCTGGCAACCATTTAGATCATGTCATTTCTTTGCATTTGTAGTTTCTTTTCTGTCAAAATGTACAAACTCATTTGTAAAACTTGTTGTTTTCGATTGATAATGATAATGGAATGAATATGCATGTTTTGATTAAATCCAGTCGTGTTCACTCATACTTTTTATCGATATCATATGCTTGTTTAAGAAGGATCCTAGGGAGGATGACGAAATTGAAAGGCGCAAAACTTCCGATTGTATGCTTTTGAACAAAGACCCTGTTGATGATGTACAGGCTTTGTTTCAATTCCTAAACACTGGAGATATAATGAAGATAATCCCTTGTAAACCCCGTTGAGCCTAGTAGTAGGAGTTTCTTTCTGAAAATGAAAAACCCTCAATCTTAACCTGGGGCAGGGTAGGTGTCTGCTAATTTGATCGTGCGTTCAAATTTCAAAAGGAGCGTCCTATTCAAGGACCAATTACATCCACGGTTATCCCTCACCTACCGAAGAGTGAGATGGTCACAACCCTGTACAAGTCAAGACAAACCTGTGTCACACGATTTATTCGAAAAAAAGAGAAAAGAGCCAAAGAAAAAAGAAAGCCCGCTAAGTCAAGACTTGAAAACAAGTGACTTAGGCAAAAGTTAGGGCATCCCGCTGGACTTCAAAATAAAAAAAAAGATTCACAAAGGATCAGTCCAGGCAAAATCAGGGATATCAAAAACAAAAGAACGAAAAACAAAAGGATTACAAAAGAAAAATCCTCGAATAAAAAACAAGTCGTGTGACTACAGACATCAAAGAGAAAGGGGTGACTGTCACTCCGAAAACCGTGTGGGTTCTTTCTATCCTCATACTATTCATTAACCTTGTTGAAAGATGAACGCTTGTGTCGAGTTAGCTGAACGTAGGACTGGAGAACATCAAGGAGAATGGGTGGGTACAAACAAAATTTTGAGCCTAATATCCTTTCTTTCTTAAACCGCGAACCAGGCCACGTTACAACCTTTAAAAGACCTAATTGAAGCAAGGTTGTTTCGAAAGCATACTTCGGTAAAGATCGCGTCGAAGCTGACTCCTAAAAGGTTTCTCTTGCCATTCATGTTGGTATCGATGTGACATTCTAATCAGTGATTCGTTCACCACATGTCATAACATTTTTCCAGTAAACACACTTGGATTGCAAAACTGTCATATGCATTGCATCAAAATTATCTTTTCAAAACGAATTGTTTTACTTGCGAGTCAGTACTTGACATCAGGAAAGTTTCTACAATGGAAAGATTGATTAATCTAAGGTGCAAAGTGCCCGAGTACTCCGTTGAGCCGGGGAAAGTCATACCAAACGGGCGATTCATTCCAAGATTTAGGTAATCTGGGGCAACTATGTTGAGAATCTGGGGCAATCAAGTCGAGATTCAACAAATCTCTCAAAGGCCAGTTAAAGGTACTCCTTCACAGATCAGCCAGACAGGGGCACAAATCATTCCAAGACTGGGGCAGGCCGCCTCAAGAGCACAAAAGGTGATTCCCTCCGGAGGATGGTTAATCAAAAGTCAGGGGGCAATCTACGTCGAATCTTCACGAGACATCCTGAAGACATGTCCATTCACAGGTTCCTTTATGGGTTTCTGCTTCATCTGGACACCTCTTTTGGTCATGTCACATCTGCAGGGTTCATGTTGATAGCTGACACGTGACGACCCCAGTAGAGTCTCTCTCCCTAGCAGAGATAGCTGGAGTTTCATCACTCGTGGCAGAGCATTATGGAGATTGTGATTATTCTCCCCAGCAGGAGTTCATGAATTTGCTCTCCCCTATCCAGGTTGGTGAAATTTGTTGCTCTTCAGAAAGAGTTCGTTTTCCTATAAGAGTGTTAGGTCTGTGCTTCCCCAGTCTGCGGCAAAGTTGCTTCCGTCTCCCCAACGGAGTAAGGGTAGAAGGTAAATTTCCAACAGAGGAGTAAGTCTGATCTTGTTCCCTAGCAGGGCTGACATCATCAACCATTACCCCCAATCATATTTTTCGGTGGTGGTTAGCTTTCCCCAGCAAGTCAAAGGTAGATTGTCATCAGCAGAGTCCTGAGATGCTTCTCCAGCAGACGGTTGTTATTCATGCTTTCCTGCAGAATGGAGGTATAGTCGGGATCTCGAGCAGTTATGACACTGAAGGTGGTTCAGTTTGTTATCCCCCAGCGGAGTTGGCCTCGTCTCTTCAGCATTTATTTTGCTGGAGTGGTCCTATTGCATATCATGGCATAATCATCATCACATATCATTAGCATAGCATTGCATGAAGCCTTGTAAAACTGAACAGAAAATCTAAAGCTCAACCTTGCTCGGCACCTTTCATCCATAGCCCCCTTTGCTGGCATCTTTCGAAAACCTGAAGCCATATCCCTATTGGCTTCCTCTTTAAAGCAAAAGTCCAATCCCTATTGGCACTTCATTCAAAATCCAATCCCTATTGGTACCTAGAAAGATTTCGCCTTTGGAAAAAGAATCACCACCAGGTTTCACCTGTCCCTGCCAGCAAAGTTCAATCATACTTGGCACATCCTTCTTTTCCCGGTAGCCCGAGCATGCGTCGGCATTTTGCATATAGTGATAATTGCATCCTCAAAACGCGTATCATTTCCATTTCGTATGGATCATTACGCCATAGAAAGAAAATTCAAATATATGCATGCGAAACATAAGCTAGATTTGGTACCTTGCGCGAAAGCCCAAATCAATTTTCAGTCAAGACGGTGGCATATCCCCAGCAGACATTACAATCAACCCAGCCGGTTACCTTTCTTTTGGGTCGTAGATCATACGTCGATCTTACCCTCGACCAGTCTTTGTCCATCAACCCCTTGATGACGGCATTTCGGTCAGGTTTCCTTTCCATCAAACCCCTTTGATGATGTGTTTCGGCGTATGGTTTTCTTTCTGTCATCCCTATGATAATGTGATCCCTAAGTCAGGTATTCTTTCTGTCATCTCTAGGAAAATGTGTCTCCTTTGGTCGAGTCCTCTTCCCGTCAACCCTTTGACGAAGTGTTCCGAGCTCAGGTTTCGTACCTTCGGATGTTTTCAGTTTCTTCCCGTCAACCCGTTGACGATGTGTTCCGAGCTCAGGTTTCGTACCTTCGGATGTTTTCAGTTTCTTCCCGTCAACCCTTTGACGATGTGTTCCGAGCTCAGGTTTCGTACCTTCGGATGCTTTCAGTTTCTTCCCTGTCATCCCTATGACAATGTGTTATCTTTTCAGATTTTCTTTCCGTCATCCCCATGACGATGGGTTCCTACGGTGGAATTTTCTTTCCGTCATCCCCATGACGATGTGTTCCTACGGTGGAATTCTCTTTCCGTTATCCCCATGTCGATGTGTCCCTTCGGTTAAATTTTCTTTCCGTCATCCCCATGACGATGTGTTCCTACGGTGGAATTTTCTTTCTGTCATCCCTATGACAATGTGTTCTCTCCGTTCAGGTTTTCTTTCTGTCATCCCTATGACAATGTGTCTCCTTCAGTCAAGTCGCCTTCCTGTCATCCCTATGACAATGTGTTTCCTTCGGTCAAATTTTCTCCCTGTCATCCCTATGACAGTGGGTTATCGTCAGTCAGGTTTTCTTTCTGTCATCCCTATGACAATGTGTTCTCTCCGTCCAGGTTTCCTTTTTGTCATCCCTATAACAATGTGTTTCCTGTGGTGGAGTCGTCTTTCTGTCATCCCTATGACAATGTGTTTCCCTCGGTCGAGTCGTCTTTCTGTCATCCCTATGACAATGTGTTCTTTCAGTTGAGTCTTCGTGTCATCATCCCTATGACGACGTGTCCTTTCAGTCGGGTTTCATTCTTCTTTCCGTCAAACCCCTTTGACGATGTGGTTCTCTAGGTATGTTGTCAATTTCCTCTGACGAAGTGTGTTTGGGTTCCAGTTTACGTTTTCACTCCTCGCAGTTAGCAAATTTTGCGGTTCTTTTTGTATTCAATCACCTTGTACCCTGAATGTCTGAAAGCAGTTGCAATCATCCCTTCAGGTCCAAGTCGATTGAATAGGGGCAGCTGTAGCACCCCAAAATTTGCCCTAACTTTTTCTGGCTTTTGTTTCGCACTCCCCTGCATATCCACTAGGTCATAACTCATATTCATTTATTTGCATGTGCTCCTGAAGCATGGGACCATGGTTTCTTATCTTCTGTGCCACTTGGTTGATGTTCATCAATTGGAGACGGTGGTTAAGGTTGCCTGACAAATGCGTCTGGGTATTCATGGTTAGCAAAGTTTATTGATTGAAGTTGGAGATTGGTTGAGAATACGAGTTTGCTTTGGATTTGGAATTTGGGGAGAATTAAACATGTTAAGACTGGTTATGCGGATCTCTTGGAATTCATATTTCATTATCCATCTCTTCTATCCATTTCAACCGTGAACCATCTAATCCATACCTAAACCATTGTTATTCATATCCATTTTTACCTTTCCTATTATCCATTTTTATCATAAGTAACCATATTTCATTTCCATTTTTCTTTAAACCAAATATTCATTTCGAGTCAAGTTTTCAATATCCAAATCCAATATTAATGTCCATTTTGGTACCCATTAAACCATTTGTCCATTATTTTTCATGCATGTCCATCTTCGTCTTTTCTATTATTCATATTCCTTTATTACCAAATCCATTCTCTATCCAATTCTTCCAATCCAATCCATTTCAAAATAAAATCATGCTTTCTAGATCCATATCCTTGTCCATTCTCAAATCTAGTTAATCCATAAACCGCATCCACTCTTACCTCCATTTTCAAAATTACAAGGAATTATGGGAGAAGGGTGTACAAAGAGATAGAATGCATGTTTTCAAGTCGGACACATCACTTGCAAATAGGAGTCTGTATGAGTTTAATGTCCATTCCATTGAAGTCTAGGAGAAGTATGAGGACACTCTTTAAGTTTCTGTCAAAGGCGCATGGTCGTGGACCCCCCAAAGATTTTGGAGATGAGAACTGCTCATATTATTTCCATGTGGCTCAGAATGAAAATATTATAAAAAAAAAGCATAACAACAACCACAGTAGTACAAATAACAATAGCAGCAATTTATGCAGAGGAGAAAATTCATTTGCAGAAATAGGAAATAAAAGCAGAAAACGATACATAGCAGCACGACAGAGAAAAAATTCAGTGGCAGCAAATTCCTTCGCATAACAAAAACCAAAAACTCCTAAAAACTTCTAACAGAAGATTCAATTCCTAACTAATTCCTAACTGAATTTCAATGGAAAAACCTATTATACCCTCCCTTGATTTCTGATATAAAATCATTACCACCTTCATTCTTCAATTCTCTTCTTGATTCTACACAAATTCATCACCATCTTCAATCACTAATCTTCATCTTCTCCACCACTTTTCTGCAACTTCATCCATTTTTCCATTTTTCTTCAACTTCCAAATTCACACTGCTACCTTCAACTTCAGCACCTTACGATTCCGTTTCGATGAATTCTTCGTCAATTTCCAATAATTCACACATCCTCTGCGGCTCATGTAGCTTTTCTTGAATTCATCCTCAACAACACTTCACGACCTGCAACTAAATTCAAGATAACGCAATCAAGCTCCGCAATTCAAAGATTCAACAGATTCATGTAGTGCAAGAATAATCGAAGCAAATAGCAAAAGAGGATGTTTCAGAAGTAGAAGAAGTAGTTCGCATCAGAACAAAGGGGAAACAGAATACGGAAGCGAGAAGAACGTGTACCTGAATTGTGTTCGCGGATTGAAACGCCATCGGAGCGACTCCGATAGGTATTCCGAATCCCTTTCTCTCTACTGTTACTCTTGAATTCATTCATTGAGTGAGTGACGCCGTTAATGTTGAATGTGCTGCGGATATTGTCGTGCTTTTGTTCCTTCTGCGTTTTGTCTGAGTTTCGATTGAGTGAATTGCGAGCTTTAAGTGATTAGAGGAGAGGTTGTTGCTCCGTTCATTGAGGTTGCGATGGAGCCTCTGTGTTTTGTCGATTTGATGACGATCGATTTCATTGTTGTGGTGTAATCGGATTAGAGAGAGTGAGGAGTGGTGAAGCCGCACCGGAGGAGGAAGCTGAACGGAAAATGAAGATGATGGTGGAGACGGCGTGTTCAAAGGATGTTAATGTGAGAGCGTTGCCGACGAGAAGAGAATCTCGGTCGTGTTTGAGAGACGATGACTGACGACGATGGACGGCGCGGCGAAGAACGTCGTTGACGGTGCGATTGTTGAGCAAGGAGGTTGACGGAGGCGCGTTGGAGAGTTGGGGAGCGAGTTTGATGAGTGGTGTTGAGTTTCCTTGAACTGTGTAGGAGGACGAAAAATGCAAGAAGAGGGTGATGGCGGTTGTTGATGAAGGGAAGGTGGCGGCGGAAAGGTTAGAAGAAGGAGAGTGGAGCTTGAGTGAGAGACTGAGAGTTGTAAATATGACTTAGGGTTTTGTTGAAAGATAACACCATCTACTCCAATACCGGACCGGGCTGTATAGAAGCCCATATACCAATTTTCTATCCATAACCCCCGTTGCACTCATACACCACCCTTGTGATTACATAAAACGACATTGCGCTTTGGTTCTCTTTTCTCACCCTTTTTTCAGTAGTCGCACCCCCTTGGATAAGAATAAGTCCTTGGGCCATTAACAGAAAAGGCCCATACGCCTGACATTGGTTCACACCCCCAGTTTCCTGCTGCACCATTCTGTTTTAATTTGTTTTAGTTTTTATTTTTGTTGTTAACTTTGTCTTTTTAATTAGAAGTTTAGAATTTAATTTTGGTTTCGATTTTAATCATAATATTGGTTAAATCACTTTTAATGATTAGTTTTAACTTTAGATTTTTTATTAGTTAAAATTTGATTTTTATTAGAATCTAAGTGGAATTAATTTTTAGGGTTAATATTAGTTTTAACACTAGAATTAATTTTAGGACTAATTGTTTTTATAATTAGTTTAGATTTTACTTGAACTAATTTTAGAATTTAATTTTAGAATTAGTTTCTAATCTTAGATTAACTCTTCTTTTTAGAATTTAATCTTGTTTTTACTTAGTATTCTAATTCTAATTTGGCTATTGTCGATTAATTGTTGACCTTAATTTTCATTGCTCATTGTTGATTAATTTTTGTTTACTTGATTAAATGCTTCTTTGCTTACTTAATTTTCTTCATCCCTCTTTAAGATCAACTTAACTTCCATCTTGGAAGTAAGTTGCTTCTTATTTTCTTCTCCTCTCTTTAGGATAGAGTTCTCATACCTCACAAACCATTAGGATCACTCCTTTGACTAATCAATTAGGATTGAGTCTTAGTTCATATAGATTTTTACCTTTCTTCTCTCTTGAGTCTTTCATCTTCTCATCTCAAAGAAAAATGCAAAATATCTAATAAAGGTAGGCATTTATTGCATTTAGGCCTTTCATATAAAGAAAAGATTATAAGGGGTCTTCTCTTATAATCTTAGAATGTATAGCATATAGCCCATCCTGGGTCAATGTGTTAGACATTTGATCTTGTATGAGAGACTTAAATGCAATACTTGTTGAAAATACAAATAAGAAAAACACTTCTTCATTTCATAATCAACAAAAAACACTTAATAAACACAAGTATGCTAGTGTGTTTGAACCTTGACAATTGGAACTAAGTGTGGGGGTCTTCTTCACCCTTAGTGTGCTTTCTTACTCATTCCATCTTGGAATGTGAGAATGTACACATTCCAATGACTAAGATTCAGATACACTATCATATGCAAACAAATGAAAAAACTCTTAAAAGACAAAAACAAACAATAACGTCTTTCCTTCGGGAATTCTTTTCTCACCTCACTCACTCTCAGCGTACGAACGTGCTTCTACTCGTTCTCTTGCAAGATGGTAACGCACTCGGACCGGCGAGACTGCAACACCTGAGCTAGAACATTAGCCGTTCCCTAAAAAACACAAACAACTTTCCCTAGTGAGGGGAACTACGTCGCTCTGATTCTCATGCTCCCGATGAGATACGTAGGCAATGGGGTAGGGCCCATGCGAGCACTTCTTTTATTTTCCCTACGTTTGTTTCTCGTTCCTTTTCCATTCTCTCTCCTTTCTTTTTTTCAGTTCCTTTTCCAGTATTCTTTTCTATCACCCTTTGATCGAAACAAGCAAGCGTGGATCCCATCGGGTACGATGGACGCGAGGGGGTGCTAATACCTTCCTCTCGCGTAACTGACTCCCGAACCTAATTCTCTTGGTCGCAAGACCATGCTCTATCCTTTCCTTCAGGTTTATGCGGTGTTTCCTTTCCCTCTCATGGGATAAATACACATTGCTGGCGGCTCTGTTCGGTGCCACTTTTGCGTTTGTACTTGGATGAAAATCCCGGGAGCGACACCCAGCTGAGTTATTCTTTCTCCCCGCAGAGGTTTAGCAGATCGACATAATCTCTTCCTCAGCAGAGTGTTAGTACATTCATTCCCCAGCCGAGTCAGAAGGTTGATTATCCCCGCAGAAGATCTTGGGTTTGAAAGATCCCCAAGCAGAGTTAATGATGCTTTTCCTCAGCAGAACGTCATTTAGAAAATTCTCATCCTCAGCGGAGTCTTATGAGCAGAATAATCTCTCTAATTCGGAGTCATTCACGGGGAAACTTCATCAACAAGATCATTACACCTCAGTGTATAAGCAAGCCAATTTATTTTTGGCAATTTATTGCAAGCGTTATCCTCGGCAGAAGGGTTTTTCCCCACAGAGCAATTGAAGGATCGAACAATGATCTTTTCCCCGCGGAGTTGGATTTCTCGTCCGGAGTCCCTTTTGCATTTGCATATATAGTTTGCATAGCATTTTCTAAAAGCGTAGCATTCCATTGATATGGAGCATTTCGGTAAAACTCAAACATACGCATACGAAACAAAAGCCAGGTCCAACCGTTTACTTGCAAGCCAGAATAGTTCACAGACAAAACATTGTCATGCAACCCCAACAAAGAATACTACAACACTTGATCGTACAATGTTATTTCAATACCCGTCTGTATTGACTTTTGACACTCGTCCGTGTCCTTTCAGCACTCGTCCGTGTTTGACCTTTTATTTCAATACCCGTCCGTATTGACTTTTGGCACTCGTCCGTGTCCTTTCAGCACTCGTACGTGTTTGACCTTTTATTTCAATACCCGTTCGTATGGACTTTTGAGATACTCGTCCGTATTTTCTTAATCATCGTCCGATACTCGTCCGTATCTTTGACCTGGTCACTCGTCGTGTTCCTTTGATGATTGTCCGATGCTCGTCCGTATCGACCTTTGACACTCGTTCGTGTCCTTTCAGCACTCGTACGTGTTCGAACTTTTATTTCAATACTCGTCTGTGTCCTTTCAATGCTCGTCCGTATTGACCTTTGACACCCGTCTGTGTCCTTCCAATAGTCGTCCGTATTGACCTTTGACACGCATCTGTGTCCTTTCAGCACTCGTCCGTGTTTGAACTTTTATTTCAATACTCATCCATATTGACCTTTGACACCCGTCCGTGTCCTTCCAATACTCGTCCGTATTGACCTTTGACACCCGTCTGTGTCCTTTCAGCACTCGTCCGTGTTTGAACTTTTATTTCAATACTCGTCCGTATTGACCTTTGACACCCGTCCGTGTCCTTCCAACACCCGTCCGTGTTTTCTTTCCATACTCGTCCGTATGGGAGGCATTGTGGCACTTATCCTAAGCTCGTCAATTTTGTTCCTCAACAGATTACCGTGGATTTACTTTGTGTTTTTCCAGCAGATCTCTTGGGACTATTTCTCAGCATGTTGCAACGGAACATCTTCCAACCAGGATTTGCGTATCCCTGACAGAGTAGCTCCGATCCCCAGCAAGATCGTATCCCCGACAGTTTAGCATCCAGGGCTAAATACGGTGGCATCCCCACAGAGTTCAGCATTGAATCTTGTTAGTAATACTCCTCAGCTCAGTTATTCTTTCTCGCCGCAGAGGTTTAGCAGATCGACAGAATCTCTTCCTCAGCAGAGTGTTAGTACATTCTTTCCCCAGCCGAGTCAGAAGGCTGATTATCCCCGCAGAAGATCTTGGGTTTGATAGATCCCCAAGCAGAGTTAATGATGTTTTTCCTCAGCAGAACGTCATTTATAAAATTCTCATCCTCAGCGGAGTCTTATGAGCATAATAATCTCTCTAAGTTGGAGTCATTCACGTAGAAACTTCCTCAACAGGATCATTACACCTCAGTGTATATGCAACCCAATTTATTTTTGGCAATTTATTACAAGCTTTATCCCCGGCAGAAGGGATAATCCCCACAGAGCAATTGAAGGATCGAACAATGATCTTTTACCCGCGGAGTTGGAATCCTCGTCCGGAGTCTCTTTTGCATTTGCATATAGTTTGCATAGCATTTTCTAAAAGCGCAGCATTCCATTGATATGGAGCATTACAGCAAAACTCAAACATACGCATACGAACCATAAGCCAGGTTCAACCGTTTACCTGCAAGCTAGAATAGTTCACAGACAAAACATTGTCATGCAACCCCAGCAAAGCTTACTACAACACTTGATCGTACAATGTTATTTCAATACCCGTCCGTATTGACTTTTGACACTCGTCCGTGTCCTTTTAGCACTCGTCTGTGTTTGACCTTTTATTTCAATACCTGTCCGTATTGACTTTTGACACTCGTCTGTGTCCTTTCAGCATTCGTCCGTGTTTGACCTTTTATTTCAATAACCGTCCATATTGACTTTTGACATTCGTCCGTGTCCTTTTAGCACTCGTCCGTGTTTGACCTTTTATTTCAATACTCGTCCGTATTGACTTTTGACACTCGTCCGTGTCCTTTCAGCACTCTTCCGTGTTTGACCTTTTATTTCAATACCCGTCCGTATTGACTTTTGACACTCGTCCGTGTCCTTTTAGCACTCGTCCGTGTTTGGCCTTTTATTTCAATACCCATCCGTATTGACTTTTGACACTCGTCCGTGTTTGACCTTTTATTTCAATACCCATCCGTATTAACTTTTGACACTCGTCCGTGTTTGACCTTTTATTTCAATACCCGTCCGTATCGACTTTTGAGATACTCGTCCGTATTTTCTTAATCATCGTCTGATACTCGTCCGTATCGTCGAATTGGTCACTCGTCGTGTACCTTTGATGATTGTCCGATGCTCGTCCATATCGTTGACCCGAACACTTGTATGTGTTCCTTTTCTTAATCATCGTTCGATACTCGTCCGTATCGTGTACTTGATCACTCGTCGTGTTCTTTTGATGATTTTCCGATGCTCGTCCATATGGTTGACCCGAACACTTATATGGGTTCCATTTCTAAATCATCATCCGATACTCTTCCGTATCGTCGACTTGGTCACTCGTCGTGTTCCTTTGATGATTGTCCGATGCTCGTTCGTATCGACCTTTGACACTCGTTCGTCTCAATTCAGCACTCGTCCGTGTTTGAACTTTTATTTCAATACTCGTCCGTGTCCTTCCAATACTCGTCCTTATTGACCTTTGACACCCGTCTGTTTCCTTCCAATACTCGACCGTATTGACCTTTGACACCCGTCTGTGTCCTTTCAGCACTCGTCCGTGTTTGAACTTTTATTTCAATACTCGTCCGTATTGACCTTTGACACCCGTCCGTGTCCTTCCAACACCCGTCTGTGTTTTATTTCCATACTCGACCGTATGGGGGGAATTGTGGCACTTATCCTAAACTCGACAGTTTTGTTCCTCAACAGATTACCGTGGATTTGCTTTGTGTTTTCCCAGTAGATCTCTAGGGACTCTTTCTCAGCATGTTGTAACGGAACATCTTCCAACCAGGATTTGCGTATCCCTGACAGAGTAGCTCTGATCCCCAGCAATATCGTATCCCCAGAAGTTTAGCAAACGGGGCGAAATACGGTGGCATCCCCATGGAGTTCAGCATTGAATCTTGTTAGTAATACTCCCCAGCTGAGTTATTCTTTCTCCCCGCAGAGGTTTAGCAGATCGACATAATCTCTTCCTCAGCAGAGTGTTAGTACATTCTTTCCCCAGCCGAGTCAGAAGGTTGATTATCCCCGCAGAAGATCTTGGGTTTGAAAGATCCCCAAGCAGAGTTAATGATTCTTTTCCTCAGCAGAACGTCATTTAGAAAATTCTCATCCTCAGCGGAGTCTTATGAGCAGAATAATCTCTCTAATTCGGAGTCATTCACGGGGAAACTTCCTCAACAAGATCATTACACCTCAGTGTATAAGCAAGCCAATTTATTTTTGGCAATTTATTGCAAGCGTTATCCTCGGCAGAAGGGTTTTTCCCCACAGAGCAATTGAAGGATCGAACAATGATCTTTTCCCCGCGGAGTTGGATTCCTCGTCCGGAGTCCCTTTTGCATTTGCATATATAGTTTGCATAGCATTTTCTAAAAGCGTAGCATTCCATTGATATGGAGCATTTCGGTAAAACTCAAACATACGCATACAAAACATAAGCCAGGTCCAACCGTTTACTTGCAAGCCAGAATAGTTCACAGACAAAACATTGTCATGCAACCCCAACAAAGCATACTACAACACTTGATCGTACAATGTTATTTCAATACCCGTCTGTATTGACTTTTGACATTCGTCCGTGTCCTTTTAGCACTCGTCTGTGTTTGACCTTTTATTTCAATACCCGTCCGTATTGACTTTTGACACTCGTCCGTGTCCTTTCAGCACTCGTCCGTGTTTGACCTTTTATTTCAATACCCGTTCGTATGGACTTTTGAGATACTCGTCCGTATTTTCTTAATCATCGTCCGATACTCGTCCGTATCTTTGACTTGGTCACTCGTCGTGTTCCTTTGATGATTGTCCGATGCTCGTCCGTATCAACCTTTGACACTCGTTCGTGTCCTTTCAGCACTCGTACGTTTTTGAACTTTTATTTCAATACTCGTCCGTGTCCTTCCAATGCTCGTCCGTATTGACCTTTGACACCCGTCCGTGTCCTTCCAATAGTCGTCCGTATTGACCTTTGACACGCGTCTGTGTCCTTTCAGCACTCGTCCGTGTTTGAACTTTTATTTCAATACTCATCCGTATTGACCTTTGACACCCATCCGTGTCCTTCCAATACTCGTCCGTATTGACCTTTGACACCCGTCTGTGTCCTTTCAGCACTCGTCCGTGTTTGAACTTTTATTTCAATACTCGTCCGTATTGACCTTTGACACCCGTCCGTGTCCTTCCAACACCCGTCCGTGTTTTCTTTCCATACTCGTCCGTATGGGAGGCATTGTGGCACTTATCCTAAGCTCGTCAATTTTGTTCCTCAACAGATTACCGTGGATTTGCTTTGTGTTTTTCCAGCAGATCTCTTGGGACTATTTCTCAGCATGTTGCAACGGAACATCTTCCAACCAGGATTTGCGTATCCTTGACAGAGTAGCTCCGATCCCCTGCAAGATCGTATCCCCGACAGTTTAGCATCCAGGGCTAAATACGGTGGCATCCCCACAGAGTTCAGCATTGAATCTTGTTAGTAATACTCCCCAGCTCAGTTATTCTTTCTCCCCGCAGAGGTTTAGCAGATTGACAGAATCTCTTCCTCAGCAGAGTGTTAGTACATTCTTTACCCAGCCGAGCCAGAAGGCTGATTATCCCCGCAGAAGATCTTGGGTTTGATAGATCCCCAAGCAGAGTTAATGATACTTTTCCTCAGCAGAACGTCATTTATAAAATTCTCATCCACAGCGGAGTCTTATGAGCATAATAATCTCTCTAAGTTGGAGTCATTCACGTAGAAACTTCCTCAACAGGATCATTACACCTCAGTGTATATGCAACCCAATTTATTTTTGGCAATTTATTACAAGCTTTATCCCCGGCAGAAGGGATAATCTCCACAGAGCAATTGAAGGATCGAACAATGATCTTTTACCCGCGGAGTTGGAATCCTCGTCCGGAGTCTCTTTTGCATTTGCATATAGTTTGCATAGCATTTTCTAAAAGCGCAACATTCCATTGATATGGAGCATTACAGCAAAACTCAAACATACGCATACGAACCATAAGCCAGGTTCAACTGTTTACCTGCAAGCCAGAATAGTTCACAGACAAAACATTGTCATGCAACCCCAACAAAGCTTACTACAACACTTGATCGTACAATGTTATTTCAATACCCGTCCGTATTGACTTTTGACACTCGTCCGTGTCCTTTTAGCACTCGTCTGTGTTTGACCTTTTATTTCAATACCTGTCCGTATTGACTTTTGACACTCGTCTGTGTCCTTTCAGCATTCGTCCGTGTTTGACCTTTTATTTCAATAACCGTCCATATTGACTTTTGACATTCGTCCGTGTCCTTTTAGCACTCGTCCGTGTTTGACCTTTTATTTCAATACTCGTCCGTATTGACTTTTGACAATCGTCCGTGTCCTTTCAGCACTCGTCCGTGTTTGACCTTTTATTTCAATACCCGTCCGTATTGACTTTTGACACTCGTCCGTGTCCTTTTAGCACTCGTCCGTGTTTGGCCTTTTATTTCAATACCCATCCGTATTGACTTTTGACACTCGTCCGTGTTTGACCTTTTATTTCAATACCCATCCGTATTAACTTTTGACACTCGTCTGTGTCCTTTCAGCACTCGTCCGTGTTTGACCTTTTATTTCAATACCCGTCCGTATCGACTTTTGAGATACTCGTCCGTATTTTCTTAATCATCGTCTGATACTCGTCCGTATCGTCGACTTGGTCACTCGTCGTGTACCTTTGATGATTGTCCGATGCTCGTCCGTATCGTTGACCCGAACACTTGTATGTGTTCCTTTTCTTAATCATCGTCCGATACTCGTCTGTATCGTCTACTTGATCACTCGTCGTGTTCTTTTGATGATTTTCCGATGCTCGTCCATATGGTTGACCCGAACACTTATATGGCTTCCATTTCTAAATCATCATCCGATACTCTTCCGTATCGTCGACTTGGTCACTCGTCGTGTTCCTTTGATGATTGTCCGATGCTCGTTCGTATCGACCTTTGACACTCGTTCGTCCTAATTCAGCACTCGTCCGTGTTTGAACTTTTATTTCAATACTCGTCCGTGTCCTTCCAATACTCGTCCTTATTGACCTTTGACACCCGTCTGTTTCCTTCCAATACTCGACCGTATTGACCTTTGACACCCGTCTGTGTCCTTTCAGCACTCGTCCGTGTTTGAACTTTTATTTCAATACTCGTCCGTATTGACCTTTGACACCCTTCCGTGTCCTTCCAACACCCGTCTGTGTTTTATTTCCATACTCGACCGTATGGGGGGAATTGTGGCACTTATCCTAAACTCGACAGTTTTGTTCCTCAACAGATTACCGTGGATTTGCTTTGTGTTTTCCCAGTAGATCTCTAGGGACTCTTTCTCAGCATGTTGTAACGGAACATCTTCCAACCAGGATTTGCGTATCCCTGACAGAGTAGCTCTGATCCCCAACAATATCGTATCCCCAGAAGTTTAGCAAACGGGGCTAAATACGGTGGCATCCCCATGGAGTTCAGCATTGAATCTTGTTAGTAATACTCCCCAGCTGAGTTATTCTTTCTCCCCGCAGAGGTTTAGCAGATCGACATAATCTCTTCCTCAGCAGAGTGTTAGTACATTCTTTCCCCAGCCGAGTCAGAAGGTTGATTATCCCCGCAGAAGATCTTGGGTTTGAAAGATCCCCAAGCAGAGTTAATGATGCTTTTCCTCAGCAGAACGTCATTTAGAAAATTCTCATCCTCAGCGGAGTCTTATGAGCAGAATAATCTCTCTAATTCGGAGTCATTCACGGGGAAACTTCCTCAACAAGATCATTACACCTCAGTGTATAAGCAAGCCAATTTATTTTTGGCAATTTATTGCAAGCGTTATCCTCGGCAGAAGGGTTTTTCCCCACAGAGCAATTGAAGGATCGAACAATGATCTTTTCCCCGCGGAGTTGGATTCCTCGTCCGGAGTCCCTTTTGCATTTGCATATATAGTTTGCATAGCATTTTCTAAAAGCGTAGCATTCCATTGATATGGAGCATTTCGGTAAAACTCAAACATACGCATACAAAACATAAGCCAGGTCCAACCGTTTACTTGCAAGCCAGAATAGTTCACAGACAAAACATTGTCATGCAACCCCAACAAAGCATACTACAACACTTGATCGTACAATGTTATTTCAATACCCGTCTGTATTGACTTTTGACACTCGTCCGTGTCCTTGTAGCACTCGTCCGTGTTTGACCTTTTATTTCAATACCCGTCCGTATTGACTTTTGACACTCGTCCGTGTCCTTTCAGCACTCGTCCGTGTTTGACCTTTTATTTCAATACCCGTTCGTATGGACTTTTGAGATACTCGTCCGTATTTTCTTAATCATCGTCCGATACTCGTCCGTATCTTTGACTTGGTCACTCGTCGTGTTCCTTTGATGATTGTCCGATGCTCGTCCGTATCAACCTTTGACACTCGTTCGTGTCCTTTCAGCACTCGTACGTTTTTGAACTTTTATTTCAATACTCGTCCGTGTCCTTCCAATGCTCGTCCGTATTGACCTTTGACACCCGTCCGTGTCCTTCCAATAGTCGTCCGTATTGACCTTTGACACGCGTCTGTGTCCTTTCAGCACTCGTCCGTGTTTGAACTTTTATTTCAATACTCATCCGTATTGACCTTTGACACCCGTCCGTGTCCTTCCAATACTCGTCCGTATTGACCTTTGACACCCGTCTGTGTCCTTTCAGCACTCGTCCGTGTTTGAACTTTTATTTCAATACTCGTCCGTATTGACCTTTGACACCCGTCCGTGTCCTTCCAACACCCGTCCGTGTTTTCTTTCCATACTCGTCCATATGGGAGGCATTGTGGCACTTATCCTAAGCTCGTCAATTTTGTTCCTCAACAGATTACCGTGGATTTGCTTTGTGTTTTTCCAGCAGATCTCTTGGGACTATTTCTCAGCATGTTGCAACGGAACATCTTCCAACCAGGATTTGCGTATCCTTGACAGAGTAGCTCCGATCCCCAGCAAGATCGTATCCCCGACAGTTTAGCATCCAGGGCTAAATACGGTGGCATCCCCACAGAGTTCAGCATTGAATCTTGTTAGTAATACTCCCCAGCTCAGTTATTCTTTCTCCCCGAAGAGGTTTAGCAGATCGACAGAATCTCTTCCTCAGTAGAGTGTTAGTACATTCTTTCCCCAGCCGAGCCAGAAGGCTGATTATCCCCGAAGAAGATCTTGGGTTTGATAGATCCCCAAGTAGAGTTAATGATGCATTTCCTCAGCAGAACGTCATTTATAAAATTCTCATCCACAGCGGAGTCTTATGAGCATAATAATCTCTCTAAGTTGGAGTCATTCACGTAGAAACTTCCTCAACAGGATCATTACACCTCAGTGTATATGCAACCCAATTTATTTTTGGCAATTTATTACAAGCTTTATCCCCGGCAGAAGGGATAATCCCCACAGAGCAATTGAAGGATCAAACAATGATCTTTTACCCGCGGAGTTGGAATCCTCGTCCGGAGTCTCTTTTGCATTTGCATATAGTTTGCATAGCATTTTCTAAAAGCGCAGCATTCCATTGATATGGAGCATTACAGCAAAACTCAAACATACGCATACGAACCATAAGCCAGGTTCAACCGTTTACCTGCAAGCCAGAATAGTTCACAGACAAAACATTGTCATGCAACCCCAGCAAAGCTTACTACAACACTTGATCGTACAATGTTATTTCAATACCCGTCCGTATTGACTTTTGACACTCGTCCGTGTCCTTTTAGCACTCGTCTGTGTTTGACCTTTTATTTCAATACCTGTCCGTATTGACTTTTGACACTCGTCTGTGTCCTTTCAGCATTCGTCCGTGTTTGACCTTTTATTTCAATAACCGTCCATATTGACTTTTGACATTCGTCCGTGTCCTTTTAGCACTCGTCCGTGTTTGACCTTTTATTTCAATACTCGTCCGTATTGACTTTTGACACTCGTCCGTGTCCTTTCAGCACTCTTCCGTGTTTGACCTTTTATTTCAATACCCGTCCGTATTGACTTTTGACACTCTTCCGTGTCCTTTTAGCACTCGTCCGTGTTTGGCCTTTTATTTCAATACCCATCCGTATTGACTTTTGACACTCGTCCGTGTTTGACCTTTTATTTCAATACCCATCCGTATTAACTTTTGACACTCGTCCGTGTTTGACCTTTTATTTCAATACCCGTCCGTATCGACTTTTGAGATACTCGTCCGTATTTTCTTAATCATCGTCTGATACTCGTCCGTATCGTCGAATTGGTCACTCGTCGTGTACCTTTGATGATTGTCCGATGCTCGTCCGTATCGTTGACCCGAACACTTGTATGTGTTCCTTTTCTTAATCATCGTCCGATACTCGTCCGTATCGTCTACTTGATCACTCGTCGTGTTCTTTTGATGATTTTCCGATGCTCGTCCATATGGTTGACCCGAACACTTATATGGGTTCCATTTCTAAATCATCATCCGATACTCTTCCGTATCGTCGACTTGGTCACTCGTCGTGTTCCTTTGATGATTGTCCGATGCTCGTTCGTATCGACCTTTGACACTCGTTCGTCTCAATTCAGCACTCGTCCGTGTTTGAACTTTTATTTCAATACTCGTCCGTGTCCTTCCAATACTCGTCCTTATTGACCTTTGACACCCGTCTGTTTCCTTCCAATACTCGACCGTATTGACCTTTGACACCCGTCTGTGTCCTTTCAGCACTCGTCCGTGTTTGAACTTTTATTTCAATACTCGTCCGTATTGACCTTTGACACCCGTCCGTGTCCTTCCAACACCCGTCTGTGTTTTATTTCCATACTCGACCGTATGGGGGGAATTGTGGCACTTATCCTAAACTCGACAGTTTTGTTCCTCAACAGATTACCGTGGATTTGCTTTGTGTTTTCCCAGTAGATCTCTAGGGACTCTTTCTCAGCATGTTGTAACGGAACATCTTCCAACCAGGATTTGCGTATCCCTGACAGAGTAGCTCTGATCCCTAACAATATCGTATCCCCAGAAGTTTAGCAAACGGGGCTAAATACGGTGGCATCCCCATGGAGTTCAGCATTGAATCTTGTTAGTAATACTCCCCAGCTGAGTTATTCTTTCTCCCCGCAGAGGTTTAGCAGATCGACATAATCTCTTCCTCAGCAGAGTGTTAGTACATTCTTTCCCCAGCCGAGTCAGAAGGTTGATTATCCCCGCAGAAGATCTTGGGTTTGAAAGATCCCCAAGCAGAGTTAATGATGCTTTTCCTCAGCAAAATGTCATTTAGAAAATTCTCATCCTCAGCGGAGTCTTATGAGCAGAATAATCTCTCTAATTCGGAGTCATTCACGGGGAAACTTCCTCAACAAGATCATTACACCTCAGTGTATAAGCAAGCCAATTTATTTTTGGAAATTTATTGCAAGCGTTATCCTCGGCAGAAGGGTTTTTCCCCACAGAGCAATTGAAGGATCGAACAATGATCTTTTCCCCGCGGAGTTGGATTCCTCGTCCGGAGTCCCTTTTGCATTTGCATATATAGTTTGCATAGCATTTTCTAAAAGCGTAGCATTCCATTGATATGGAGCATTTCGGTAAAACTCAAACATACGCATACAAAACATAAGCCAGGTCCAACCGTTTACTTGCAAGCCAGAATAGTTCACAGACAAAACATTGTCATGCAACCCCAACAAAGCATACTACAACACTTGATCGTACAATGTTATTTCAATACCCGTCTGTATTGACTTTTGACACTCGTCCGTGTCCTTTGAGCACTCGTCCGTGTTTGACCTTTTATTTCAATACCCGTCCGTATTGACTTTTGACACTCGTCCGTGTCCTTTCAGCACTCGTCCGTGTTTGACCTTTTATTTCAATACCCGTTCGTATGGACTTTTGAGATACTCGTCCGTATTTTCTTAATCATCGTCCGATACTCGTCCGTATCTTTGACTTGGTCACTCGTCGTGTTCCTTTGATGATTGTCCGATGCTCGTCCGTATCAACCTTTGACACTCGTTCGTGTCCTTTCAGCACTCGTACGTTTTTGAACTTTTATTTCAATACTCGTCCGTGTCCTTCCAATGCTCGTCCGTATTGACCTTTGACACCCGTCCGTGTCCTTCCAATAGTCGTCCGTATTGACCTTTGACACGCGTCTGTGTCCTTTCAGCACTCGTCCGTGTTTGAACTTTTATTTCAATACTCATCCGTATTGACCTTTGACACCCGTCCGTGTCCTTCCAATACTCGTCCGTATTGACCTTTGACACCCGTCTGTGTCCTTTCAGCACTCGTCCGTGTTTGAACTTTTATTTCAATACTCGTCCGTATTGACCTTTGACACCCGTCCGTGTCCTTCCAACACCCGTCCGTGTTTTCTTTCCATACTCGTCCGTATGGGAGGCATTGTGGCACTTATCCTAAGCTCGTCAATTTTGTTCCTCAACAGATTACCGTGGATTTGCTTTGTGTTTTTCCAGCAGATCTCTTGGGACTATTTCTCAGCATGTTGCAACGGAACATCTTCCAACCAGGATTTGCGTATCCTTGACAGAGTAGCTCCGATCCCCAGCAAGATCGTATCCCCAACAGTTTAGCATCCAGGGCTAAATACGGTGGCATCCCCACAGAGTTCAGCATTGAATCTTGTTAGTAATACTCCCCAGCTCAGTTATTCTTTCTCCCCGCAGAGGTTTAGCAGATCGACAGAATCTCTTCCTCAGCAGAGTGTTAGTACATTCTTTCCCCAGCCGAGCCAGAAGGCTGATTATCCCCGAAGAAGATCTTGGGTTTGATAGATCCCCAAGTAGAGTTAATGATGCTTTTCCTCAGCAGAACGTCATTTATAAAATTCTCATCCACAGTGGAGTCTTATGAGCATAATAATCTCTCTAAGTTGGAGTCATTCACGTAGAAACTTCCTCAACAGGATCATTACACCTCAGTGTATATGCAACCCAATTTATTTTTGGCAATTTATTACAAGCTTTATCCCCGGCAGAAGGGATAATCCCCACAGAGCAATTGAAGGATCGAACAATGATCTTTTACCCGCGGAGTTGGAATCCTCGTCCGGAGTCTCTTTTGCATTTGCATATAGTTTGCATAGCATTTTCTAAAAGCGCAGCATTCCATTGATATGGAGCATTACAGCAAAACTCAAACATACGCATACGAACCATAAGCCAGGTTCAACCGTTTACCTGCAAGCCAGAATAGTTCACAGACAAAACATTGTCATGCAACCCCAGCAAAGCTTACTACAACACTTGATCGTACAATGTTATTTCAATACCCGTCCGTATTGACTTTTGACACTCGTCCGTGTCCTTTTAGCACTCGTCTGTGTTTGACCTTTTATTTCAATACCTGTCCGTATTGACTTTTGACACTCGTCTGTGTCCTTTCAGCATTCGTCCGTGTTTGACCTTTTATTTCAATAACCGTCCATATTGACTTTTGACATTCGTCCGTGTCCTTTTAGCACTCGTCCGTGTTTGACCTTTTATTTCAATACTCGTCCGTATTGACTTTTGACAATCGTCCGTGTCCTTTCAGCACTCGTCCGTGTTTGACCTTTTATTTCAATACCCGTCCGTATTGACTTTTGACACTCGTCCGTGTCCTTTTAGCACTCGTCCGTGTTTGGCCTTTTATTTCAATACCCATCCGTATTGACTTTTGACACTCGTCCGTGTTTGACCTTTTATTTCAATACCCATCCGTATTAACTTTTGACACTCGTCCGTGTCCTTTCAGCACTCGTCCGTGTTTGACCTTTTATTTCAATACCCGTCCGTATCGACTTTTGAGATACTCGTCCGTATTTTCTTAATCATCGTCTGATACTCGTCCGTATCGTCGACTTGGTCACTCGTCGTGTACCATTGATGATTGTCCGATGCTCGTCCGTATCGTTGACCCGAACAGTTGTATGTGTTCCTTTTCTTAATCATCGTCCGATACTCGTCCGTATCGTCGACTTGATCACTCGTCGTGTTCTTTTGATGATTTTCCGATGCTCGTCCATATGGTTGACCCGAACACTTATATGGGTTCCATTTCTAAATCATCATCCGATACTCTTCCGTATCGTCGACTTGGTCACTCGTCGTGTTCCTTTGATGATTGTCCGATGCTCGTTCGTATCGACCTTTGACACTCGTTCGTCTCAATTCAGCACTCGTCCGTGTTTGAACTTTTATTTCAATACTCGTCCGTGTCCTTCCAATACTCGTCCTTATTGACCTTTGACACCCGTCTGTTTCCTTCCAATACTCGACCGTATTGACCTTTGACACCCGTCTGTGTCCTTTCAGCACTCGTCCGTGTTTGAACTTTTATTTCAATACTCGTCCGTATTGACCTTTGACACCCGTCCGTGTCCTTCCAACACCCGTCTGTGTTTTATTTCCATACTCGACCGTATGGGGGGAATTGTGGCACTTATCCTAAACTCGACAGTTTTGTTCCTCAACAGATTACCGTGGATTTGCTTTGTGTTTTCCCAGTAGATCTCTAGGGACTCTTTCTCAGCATGTTGTAACGGAACATCTTCCAACCAGGATTTGCGTATCCCTGACAGAGTAGCTCTGATCCCCAACAATATCGTATCCCCAGAAGTTTAGCAAACGGGGCTAAATACGGTGGCATCCCCATGGAGTTCAGCATTGAATCTTGTTAGTAATACTCCCCAGCTGAGTTATTCTTTCTCCCCGCAGAGGTTTAGCAGATCGACATAATCTCTTCCTCAGCAGAGTGTTAGTACATTCTTTCCCCAGCCGAGTCAGAAGGTTGATTATCCCCGCAGAAGATCTTGGGTTTGAAAGATCCCCAAGCAGAGTTAATGATGCTTTTCCTCAGCAAAATGTCATTTAGAAAATTCTCATCCTCAGCGGAGTCTTATGAGCAGAATAATCTCTCTAATTCGGAGTCATTCACGGGGAAACTTCCTCAACAAGATCATTACACCTCAGTGTATAAGCAAGCCAATTTATTTTTGGAAATTTATTGCAAGCGTTATCCTCGGCAGAAGGGTTTTTCCCCACAGAGCAATTGAAGGATCGAACAATGATCTTTTCCCCGCGGAGTTGGATTCCTCGTCCGGAGTCCCTTTTGCATTTGCATATATAGTTTGCATAGCATTTTCTAAAAGCGTAGCATTCCATTGATATGGAGCATTTCGGTAAAACTCAAACATACGCATACAAAACATAAGCCAGGTCCAACCGTTTACTTGCAAGCCAGAATAGTTCACAGACAAAACATTGTCATGCAACCCCAACAAAGCATACTACAACACTTGATCGTACAATGTTATTTCAATACCCGTCTGTATTGACTTTTGACACTCGTCCGTGTCCTTTGAGCACTCGTCCGTGTTTGACCTTTTATTTCAATACCCGTCCGTATTGACTTTTGACACTCGTCCGTGTCCTTTCAGCACTCGTCCGTGTTTGACCTTTTATTTCAATACCCGTTCGTATGGACTTTTGAGATACTCGTCCGTATTTTCTTAATCATCGTCTGATACTCGTCCGTA
Organism: Lathyrus tuberosus; assembly: GCA_022829125.1. Classification (NCBI taxonomy): domain Eukaryota; kingdom Viridiplantae; phylum Streptophyta; class Magnoliopsida; order Fabales; family Fabaceae; genus Lathyrus; species Lathyrus tuberosus. Next base: position 8,442,288 of record JALAZF010000201.1, on the reverse strand, counting down.
TCTTTGACTTGGTCACTCGTCGTGTTCCTTTGATGATTGTCCGATGCTCGTCCGTATCAACCTTTGACACTCGTTCGTGTCCTTTCAGCACTCGTACGTTTTTGAACTTTTATTTCAATACTCGTCCGTGTCCTTCCAATGCTCGTCCGTATTGACCTTTGACACCCGTCCGTGTCCTTCCAATAGTCGTCCGTATTGACCTTTGACACGCGTCTGTGTCCTTTCAGCACTCGTCCGTGTTTGAACTTTTATTTCAATACTCATCCGTATTGACCTTTGACACCCGTCCGTGTCCTTCCAATACTCGTCCGTATTGACCTTTGACACCCGTCTGTGTCCTTTCAGCACTCGTCCGTGTTTGAACTTTTATTTCAATACTCGTCCGTATTGACCTTTGACACCCGTCCGTGTCCTTCCAACACCCGTCCGTGTTTTCTTTCCATACTCGTCCGTATGGGAGGCATTGTGGCACTTATCCTAAGCTCGTCAATTTTGTTCCTCAACAGATTACCGTGGATTTGCTTTGTGTTTTTCCAGCAGATCTCTTGGGACTATTTCTCAGCATGTTGCAACGGAACATCTTCCAACCAGGATTTGCGTATCCTTGACAGAGTAGCTCCGATCCCCAGCAAGATCGTATCCCCAACAGTTTAGCATCCAGGGCTAAATACGGTGGCATCCCCACAGAGTTCAGCATTGAATCTTGTTAGTAATACTCCCCAGCTCAGTTATTCTTTCTCCCCGCAGAGGTTTAGCAGATCGACAGAATCTCTTCCTCAGCAGAGTGTTAGTACATTCTTTCCCCAGCCGAGCCAGAAGGCTGATTATCCCCGAAGAAGATCTTGGGTTTGATAGATCCCCAAGTAGAGTTAATGATGCTTTTCCTCAGCAGAACGTCATTTATAAAATTCTCATCCACAGTGGAGTCTTATGAGCATAATAATCTCTCTAAGTTGGAGTCATTCACGTAGAAACTTCCTCAACAGGATCATTACACCTCAGTGTATATGCAACCCAATTTATTTTTGGCAATTTATTACAAGCTTTATCCCCGGCAGAAGGGATAATCCCCACAGAGCAATTGAAGGATCGAACAATGATCTTTTACCCGCGGAGTTGGAATCCTCGTCCGGAGTCTCTTTTGCATTTGCATATAGTTTGCATAGCATTTTCTAAAAGCGCAGCATTCCATTGATATGGAGCATTACAGCAAAACTCAAACATACGCATACGAACCATAAGCCAGGTTCAACCGTTTACCTGCAAGCCAGAATAGTTCACAGACAAAACATTGTCATGCAACCCCAGCAAAGCTTACTACAACACTTGATCGTACAATGTTATTTCAATACCCGTCCGTATTGACTTTTGACACTCGTCCGTGTCCTTTTAGCACTCGTCTGTGTTTGACCTTTTATTTCAATACCTGTCCGTATTGACTTTTGACACTCGTCTGTGTCCTTTCAGCATTCGTCCGTGTTTGACCTTTTATTTCAATAACCGTCCATATTGACTTTTGACATTCGTCCGTGTCCTTTTAGCACTCGTCCGTGTTTGACCTTTTATTTCAATACTCGTCCGTATTGACTTTTGACAATCGTCCGTGTCCTTTCAGCACTCGTCCGTGTTTGACCTTTTATTTCAATACCCGTCCGTATTGACTTTTGACACTCGTCCGTGTCCTTTTAGCACTCGTCCGTGTTTGGCCTTTTATTTCAATACCCATCTGTATTGACTTTTGACACTCGTCCGTGTTTGACCTTTTATTTCAATACCCATCCGTATTAACTTTTGACACTCGTCCGTGTCCTTTCAGCACTCGTCCGTGTTTGACCTTTTATTTCAATACCCGTCCGTATCGACTTTTGAGATACTCGTCCGTATTTTCTTAATCATCGTCTGATACTCGTCCGTATCGTCGACTTGGTCACTCGTCGTGTACCATTGATGATTGTCCGATGCTCGTCCGTATCGTTGACCCGAACAGTTGTATGTGTTCCTTTTCTTAATCATCGTCCGATACTCGTCCATATCGTCGACTTGATCACTCGTCGTGTTCTTTTGATGATTTTCCGATGCTCGTCCATATGGTTGACCCGAACACTTATATGGGTTCCATTTCTAAATCATCATCCGATACTCTTCCGTATCGTCGACTTGGTCACTCGTCGTGTTCCTTTGATGATTGTCCGATGCTCGTTCGTATCGACCTTTGACACTCGTTCGTCTCAATTCAGCACTCGTCCGTGTTTGAACTTTTATTTCAATACTCGTCCGTGTCCTTCCAATACTCGTCCTTATTGACCTTTGACACCCGTCTGTTTCCTTCCAATACTCGACCGTATTGACCTTTGACACCCGTCTGTGTCCTTTCAGCACTCGTCCGTGTTTGAACTTTTATTTCAATACTCGTCCGTATTGAACTTTGACACCCGTCCGTGTCCTTCCAACACCCGTCTGTGTTTTATTTCCATACTCGACCGTATGGGGGGAATTGTGGCACTTATCCTAAACTCGACAGTTTTGTTCCTCAACAGATTACCGTGGATTTGCTTTGTGTTTTCCCAGTAGATCTCTAGGGACTCTTTCTCAGCATGTTGTAACGGAACATCTTCCAACCAGGATTTGCGTATCCCTGACAGAGTAGCTCCGATCCCCAGCAAGATCGTATCCCCGGAAGTTTAGCAAACGGGGCTAAATACGGTGGCATCCCCATGGAGTTCAGCATTGAATCTTGTTAGTAATACTCCCCAGCTGAGTTATTCTTTCTCCCCGTAGAGGTTTAGCAGATCGACATAATCTCTTCCTCAGCAGAGTGTTAGTACATTCTTTCCCCAGCCGAGTCAGAAGGTTGATTATCCCCGCAGAAGATCTTGGGTTTGAAAGATCCCCAAGCAGAGTTAATGATGCTTTTCCTCAGCAGAACGTCATTTAGAAAATTCTCATCCTCAGCGGAGTCTTATGAGCAGAATAATCTCTCTAATTCGGAGTCATTCACGGGGAAACTTCCTCAACAAGATCATTACACCTCAGTGTATAAGCAAGCCAATTTATTTTTGGCAATTTATTGCAAGCGTTATCCTCGGCAGAAGGGTTTTTCCCCACAGAGCAATTGAAGGATCGAACAATGATCTTTTCCCCGCGGAGTTGGATTCCTCGTCCGGAGTCCCTTTTGCATTTGCATATATAGTTTGCATAGCATTTTCTAAAAGCGTAGCATTCCATTGATATGGAGCATTTCGGTAAAACTCAAACACACGCATACGAAACATAAGCCAGGTCCAACCGTTTACTTACAAGCCAGAATAGTTCACAGACAAAACATTGTCATGCAACCCCAACAAAGCATACTACAACACTTGATCGTACAATGTTATTTCAATACCCGTCTGTATTGACTTTTGACACTCGTCCGTGTCCTTTCAGCACTCGTCCGTGTTTGACCTTTTATTTCAATACCCGTCCGTATTGACATTTGACACTCGTCCGTGTCCTTTCAGCACTCGTCCGTGTTTCACCTTTTATTTTAATACCCGTTCGTATGGACTTTTGAGATACTCGTCCGTATTTTCTTAATCATCGTCCGATACTCGTCCGTATCTTTGACTTGGTCACTCGTCGTGTTCCTTTGATGATTGTCCGATGCTCGTCCGTATCGACCTTTGACACTCGTTCGTGTCCTTTCAGCACTCGTACGTGTTTGAACTTTTATTTCAATACTCGTCCGTGTCCTTCCAATGCTCGTCCGTATTGACCTTTGACACCCCTCCGTGTCCTTCCAATAGTCGTCCGTATTGACCTTTGACACGCGTCTGTGTCCTTTCAGCACTCGTCCGTGTTTGAACTTTTATTTCAATACTCATCCGTATTGACCTTTGACACCCGTCCGTGTCCTTCCAATACTCGTCCGTATTGACCTTTGACGCCCGTCCGTGTCCTTCCAACACCCGTCCGTGTTTTCTTTCCATACTCGTCCGTATGGGAGGCATTGTGGCACTTATCCTAAGCTCGTCAATTTTGTTCCTCAACAGATTACCGTGGATTTGCTTTGTGTTTTTCCAGCAGATCTCTTGGGACTATTTCTCAGCATGTTGCAACGGAACATCTTCCAACCAGGATTTGCGTATCCTTGACAGAGTAGCTCCGATCCCCAGCAAGATCGTATCCCCGACAGTTTAGCATCCAGGGCTAAATACGGTGGCATCCCTACAGAGTTCAGCATTGAATCTTGTTAGTAATACTCCCCAGCTCAGTTATTCTTTCTCCCCGCAGAGGTTTAACAGATCGACAGAATCTCTTCCTCAGCAGAGTGTTAGTACATTCTTTCCCCAGCCGAGTCAGAAGGCTGATTATCCCCGCAGAAGATCTTGGGTTTGATAGATCCCCAAGCAGAGTTAATGATGCTTTTCCTCAGCAGAACATCATTTATAAAATTCTCATCCACAGCGGAGTCTTATGAGCATAATAATCTCTCTAAGTTGGAGTCATTCACGTAGAAACTTCCTCAACAGGATCATTACACCTCAGTGTATATGCAACCCAATTTATTTTTGGCAATTTATTACAAGCTTTATCCCCGGCAGAAGGGATAATCCCCACAGAGCAATTGAAGGATCGAACAATGATCTTTTACCCGCGGAGTTGGAATCCTCGTCCGGAGTCTCTTTTGCATTTGCATATAGTTTGCATAGCATTTTCTAAAAGCGCAGCATTCCATTGATATGGAGCATTACAGCAAAACTCAAACATACGCATACGAACCATAAGCCAGGTTCAACCGTTTACCTGCAAGCCAGAATAGTTCACAGACAAAACATTGTCATGCAACCCCAGCAAAGCTTACTACAACACTTGATCGTACAATGTTATTTCAATACCCGTCCGTATTGACTTTTGACACTCGTCCGTGTCCTTTTAGCACTCGTCTGTGTTTGACCTTTTATTTCAATACCTGTCCGTATTGACTTTTGACACTCGTCTGTGTCCTTTCAGCATTCGTCCGTGTTTGACCTTTTATTTCAATAACCGTCCATAATGACTTTTGACATTCGTCCGTGTCCTTTTAGCACTCGTCCGTGTTTGACCTTTTATTTCAATACTCGTCCGTATTGACTTTTGACACTCGTCCGTGTCCTTTTAGCACTTGTCCGTGTTTGATCTTTTATTTCAATACCCGTCCGTATTGACTTTTGACACTCGTCCGTGTCCTTTTAGCACTCGTCCGTGTTTGGCCTTTTATTTCAATACCCATCCGTATTGACTTTTGACACTCGTCCGTGTCCTTTCAGCACTCGTCCGTGTTTGACCTTTTATTTCAATACCCGTCCGTATTGACTTTTGACACTCGTCCGTGTCCTTTCAGCACTCGTCCGTGTTTGACCTTTTATTTCAATACCCGTTCGTATGGACTTTTGAGATACTCATCCGTATTTTCTTAATCATCGTCCGATACTCGTCCGTATCTTTGACTTGGTCACTCGTCGTGTTCCTTTGATGATTGTCCGATGCTCGTCCGTATCGACCTTTGACACTCGTTCGTGTCCTTTCAGCACTCGTACGTGTTTGAACTTTTATTTCAATACTCGTCCGTGTCCTTCCAATGCTCGTCCGTATTGACCTTTGACACCCGTCCGTGTCCTTCCAATAGTCGTCCGTATTGACCTTTGACACGCGTCTGTGTCCTTTCAGCACTCGTCCGTGTTTGAACTTTTATTTCAATACTCATCCGTATTGACCTTTGACACCCGTCCGTGTCCTTCCAATACTCGTCCGTATTGACCTTTGACACCCGTCTGTGTCCTTTCAGCACTCGTCCGTGGTTGAACTTTCATTTCAATACTCGTCCGTATTGACCTTTGACACCCGTCCGTGTCCTTCCAACACCCGTCCGTGTTTTCTTTCCATACTCGTCCGTATGGGAGGCATTGTGGCACTTATCCTAAGCTCGACAATTTTGTTCCTCAACAGATTACCGTGGATTTGCTTTGTGTTTTTCCAGCAGATCTCTTGGGACTATTTCTCAGCATGTTGCAACGGCACATCTTCCAACCAGGATTTGCGTATCCTTGACAGAGTAGCTCTGATCCCCAGCAAGATCGTATCCTCGACAGTTTAGCATCCAGGGCTAAATACGGTGGCATCCCCACAGAGTTCAGGATTGAATCTTGTTAGTAATACTCCCCAGCTCAGTTATTCTTTCTCCCCGCAGAGGTTTAGCAGATCGATAGAATCTCTTCCTCAGCAGAGTGTTAGTACATTCTTTCCCCAGCCGAGTCAGAAGGCTGATTATCCCCGCAGAAGATCTTGGGTTTGATAGATCCCCAAGCAGAGTTAATGATGCTTTTCCTCAGCAGAACGTCATTCAGAAAATTCTCATCCTCAGCGGAGTCTTATGAGCAGAATAATCTCTCTAAGTCGGAGTCATTCACGTGGAAACTTCCTCAACAGGATCATTACACCTCAGTGTATATGCAAGCCAATTTATTTTTTGCAATTTATTGCAAGCGTTATCCCCAGCAGAAGAGTTAATCCCCACAGAGCAATTAAAGGATCAAACAATGATCTTTTCCCCGCGGAGTTGTATTCCTCGTCAGGAGTCTCTTTTGCATTTGCATATAGTTTGCATAGCATTTTCTAAAAGCGCAGCATTCCATTGATATGGAGCATTGCGGCAAAACTCAAACATACGCATACGAAACATAAGCCAGGTTAAACCGTTTACCTGCAAGCCAGAATAGCTCACAGACAAAACATTGTCATGCAACCCCAGCAAAGCTTACTAGAACACTTGATCGTACAATTTTATTTCAATACCCGTCCGTTGTAACTTTTGACACTCGTCCGTGTCCTTTCAGCACTCGTCCGTGTTTGACCTTTTATTTCAATACCCGTCCGTATTGACTTTGGACACTCGTCCGTCTCCTTTCAGCACTCGTCCGTGTTTGACCTTTTATTTCAATATTCGTCCGTATTGACTTTTGACACTCGTCCGTGTCCTTTCAGCACTCGTCCGTGTTTGACCTTTTATTTCAATACCCGTCCGTATAGACTTTTGACACTCGTCCGAGTCCTTTCAGCACTCGTCCGTGTTTGACCTTTTATTTCAATACCCGTCCGTATTGACTTTTGTGATACTCGTCCGTATTTTCTTAATCATCGTCTGATACTCATCCGTATCGTTGACTTGGTCACTCGTCGTGTTCCTTTGATGATTGTCCGATGCTCTTTTGTATCGACCTTTGACACTCGTTCGTGTCCTTTCAGCACTCGTACGTGTTTGAACTTTTATTTCAATACTCGTCTGTGTCCTTCCAATACTCGTCCGTATTGACCTTTTACACCCGTCCGTGTCCTTCCAATACTCGTCCGTATTGACCTTTGACACGCGTCTGTGTCCTTTCAGCACTCGTCCGTGTTTGAACTTTATTTCAATACTCGTCCGTATTGACCTTTGACACCCGTCCGTGTCCTTCTAACACCCGTCCGTGTTTTCTTTCCATACTCGTCCGTATGGGGGGCATTGTGGCACTTATCCTATTCTCGACAGTTTTGTTCCTCAACAGATTACCATGGATTTGCTTTGTGTTTTTCCAGCAGATCTCAAGGGACTCTTTCTCAGCATGTTGCAACGGAACATCTTCCAACTAGGATTTGCGTATCCATGACGGAGTAGCTCCGATCCCCAGCAAGATAGTATCCCCGACAGTTTAGCAACCAGGGCTAAATACGGTGGCATCCCCACAAAGTTCAGCATTGAATCTTGTTAGTAATACTCCCCAGCTGAGTTATTCTTTCTCCCCGCAGACGTTTAGCAGATCGACAGAATCTCTTCCTCAGCAGAGTGTTGGTACATTCTTTCCCCAGCCGAGTCAGAAGGCTGATTATCCCCGCAGAAGATCTTGGGTTTGATAGATCCCCAAGCAGAGTTAATGCTGCTTTTCGTCAGCAGAACGTCATTCAGAAAATTCTCATCCTCAGCGGAGTCTTATGAGCAGAATAATCTCTCTAAGTTGGAGTCATTCACGTGGCAACTTCCTCAACAGGATCATTACACCTCAGTGTATATGCAAGCCAATTTATTTGTTGCAATTTATTGCAAGCGTTATCCCCAGCAGAAGAGTTAATCCCCACAGAGCAATTGAAGGATCAAACAATGATCTTTTCCCCGCGGAGTTGGATTCCTCGTCGGGAGTCTCTTTTGCATTTGCATATAGTTTGCATAGCATTTTCTAAAAGCGCAGCATTCCATTGATATGGAGCATTACGGCAAAAGTCAAACATACGCATACGAAACATAAGCCAGGTTAAACCGTTTACCTGCAAGCCAGAATAGCTCACAGATAAAACATTGCCATGCAACCCCAGCAAAGCTTACTAGAACACTTGATCGTACAATTTTATTTCAATACCCGTCCGTATTAACTTTTGACACTCATCCGTGTCCTTTCAGCACTCGTCCGTGTTTGACCTTTTATTTCAATACCCGTCCGTATTGACTTTTGACACTCGTCCGTGTCCTTTCAGCACTCGTCCGTGTTTGACCTTTTATTTCAATACCCATCCGTATTGACTTTTGACACTCGTCCGTGTCTTTCAGCACTCGTCCGTATTTGACCTTTTATTTCAATACCCGTTCGTATTGACTTTTGTGATACTCGTCCGTATTTTCTTAATCATCGTCCGATACTCATCCTTATCGTTGACTTGGTCACTCGTCGTGTTCCTTTGATGATTGTCCAATGCTCGTCCGTATCGACCTTTGACACTCGTTCGTGTCCTTTCAGCACTCGTACGTGTTTGAACTTTTATTTCAATACTCGTCCATATTGACCTTTGACACCCGTCCGTGTCCTTCCAATACTCGTCCGTATTGACCTTTGACACGCGTCTGTGTCCTTTCAGCACTCGTCCTTGTTTGAACTTTTATTTCAATACTCGTCCGTATTGACCTTAGACACCCGTCTGTGTCCTTCTAACACCCGTCCGTGTTTTCTTTCCATACTCGTCCGTATGGGGGGCATTGTGGCACTTATCCTATGCTCGACAGTTTTGTTCCTCAACAGATTACCATGGATTTGCTTTGTGTTTTTCCAGCAGATCTCTAGGGACTCTTTCTCAGCATGTTGCAATGGAACATCTTCCAACCAGGATTTGCATATCCATGATGGAGTAGATACGATCCCCAGCAAGATAGTATCCCCGACAGTATAGCAACCAAGGCTAAATACGGTGGCATCCCCACAGAGTTCAGCATTGAATCTTGTTAGTAATACTCCCCAGCTGAGTTATTCTTTCTCCCCGCAGACGTTTAGCAGATCGATAGAATCTCTTCCTCAGCAGAGTGTTAGTACATTCTTTCCCCAGCCGAGTCAGAAGGCTGATTATCCCCGCAGAAGATCTTGGGTTTGATAGATCCCCAAGCAGAGTTAATGATGCTTTTCCTTAGCAGAACGTCATTCAGAAAATTCTCATCCTCAGCGGAGTCTTATGAGCAGAATAATCTCTCTAAGTCGGAGTCATTCACGTGGAAACTTCCTTAACAGGATCATTACACCTCAGTGTATATGCAAGCCAATTTATTTTTTGCAATTTATTGCAAGCGTTATCCCCAGCAGAAGAGTTAATCCCCACAGAGCAATTGAAGGATCAAACAATGATCTTTTCCCCGCGGAGTTGGATTCCTCGTCGGGAGTCTCTTTTGCATTTGCATATAGTTTGCATAGCATTTTCTAAAAGCGCAGCATTCCATTGATATGGAGCATTACGGCAAAAGTCAAACATACGCATACGAAACATAAGCCAGGTTAAACCGTTTACCTGCAAGCCAGAATAGCTCACAGATAAAACATTGCCATGCAACCCCAGCAAAGCTTACTAGAACACTTGATCGTACAATTTTATTTCAATACCCGTCCGTATTAACTTTTGACACTCGTCCGTGTCCTTTCAGCACTCGTCCGTGTTTGACCTTTTATTTCAATACCCGTCCGTATTGACTTTTGGCACTCGTCCGTGTCCTTTCAGCACTCGTCCGTGTTTGACCTTTTATTTCAATACCCGTCCGTATTGACTTTTGACACTCGTCCGTGTCCTTTCAGCACTCGTCCGTGTTTGACCTTTTATTTCAATACCCGTTCGTATTGACTTTTGTGATACTTGTCCGTATTTTCTTAATCATCGTCCGATACTCATCCTTATCGTTGACTTGGTCACTCGTCGTGTTCCTTTGATGATTGTCCGATGCTCGTCCGTATCGACCTTTGACACTCGTTCGTGTCCTTTCAGCACTCGTACGTGTTTGAACTTTTATTTCAATACTCGTCTGTGTCCTTCCAATACTCGTCCGTATTGACCTTTGACACCCGTCCGTGTCCTTCCAATACTCGTCCGTATTGACCTTTGACACGTGTCTGTGTCCTTTCAGCACTCGTACGTGTTTGAACTTTTATTTCAATACTCGTCTGTGTCCTTCCAATACTCGTCCGTATTGACCTTTGACACCCGTCCGTGTCCTTCCAATACTCGTCCGTATTGACCTTTGACACGCGTCTGTGTCCTTTCAGCACTCATCCGTGTTTGAACTTTTATTTCAATACTCGTCCGTATTGACCTTTGACACCCGTCCGTGTCCTTCTAACACCCGTCCGTGTTTTCTTTCCATACTCGTCCGTATGGGGGGCATTGTGGCACTTATCCTATGCTCGACAGTTTTGTTCCTCAACAGATTACCATGGATTCGCTTTGTGTTTTTCCAGCAGATCTCCAGGGACCCTTTCTCAGCATGTTGCAACGGAACATCTTCCAACCAGGATTTGCGTATCCATGACGGAGTAGCTCCGATCCCCAGCAAGATAGTATCCCCGACAGTTTAGCAACCAGGGCTAAATACGGTGGCATCCCCACAAAGTTCAGCATTGAATCTTGTTAGTAATACTCCCCAGCTGAGTTATTCTTTCTCCCCGCAGACGTTTAGCAGATCGACAGAATCTCTTCCTCAGCAGAGTGTTAGTACATTCTTTCCCCAGCCGAGTCAGAAGGCTGATTATCCCCGCAGAAGATCTTGGGTTTGATAGATCCCCAAGCAGAGTTAATGATGCTTTTCCTTAGCAGAACGTCATTCAGAAAATTCTCATCCTCAGCGGAGTCTTATGAGCAGAATAATCTCTCTAAGTCGGAGTCATTCACGTGGAAACTTCCTCAACAGGATCATTACACCTCAGTGTATATGCAAGCCAATTTATTTTTTGCAATTTATTGCAAGCGTTATCCCCAGCAGAAGAGTTAATCCCCACAGAGCAATTGAAGGATCAAACAATGATCTTTTCCCCGCGGAGTTGGATTCCTCGTCGGGAGTCTCTTTTGCATTTGCATATAGTTTGCATAGCATTTTCTAAAAGCGCAGCATTCCATTGATATGGAGCATTACAGCAAAACTCAAACATACGCATACGAAACATAAGCCAGGTTAAACCGTTTACCTGCAAGCCAGAATAGCTCACAGATAAAACATTGTCATGCAACCCCAGCAAAGCTTACTAGAACACTTGATCGTACAATTTTATTTCAATACCCGTCCGTATTAACTTTTGACACTCGTCCGTGTCCTTTCAGCACTCGTCCGTGTTTGACCTTTTATTTCAATACCCGTCCGTATTGACTTTTGGCACTCGTCCGTGTCCTTTCAGCACTCGTCCGTGTTTGACCTTTTATTTCAATACCCGTCCGTATTGACTTTTGACGCTCGTCTGTGTCCTTTCAGCACTCGTCCGTGTTTGACCTTTTATTTCAATACCCGTCCGTATTGACTTTTGTGATACTCGTCCGTATTTTCTTAATCATCGTCCGATACTCATCCGTATCGTTGACTTGGTCACTCGTCGTGTTCCTTTGATGATTGTCCGATGCTCTTCTGTATCGACCTTTGACACTCCTTCGTGTCCTTTCAGCACTCGTACGTGTTTGAACTTTTATTTCAATACTCGTCTGTGTCCTTCCAATACTCGTCCGTATTGACCTTTTACACCCGTCCGTGTCCTTCCAATACTCGTCCGTATTGACCTTTGACACGCGTCTGTGTCCTTTCAGCACTCGTCCGTGTTTGAACTTTATTTCAATACTCGTCCGTATTGACCTTTGACACCCGTCCGTGTCCTTCTAACACCCGTCAGTGTTTTCTTTCCATACTCGTCCGTATGGGGGGCATTGTGGCACTTATCCTATTCTCGACAGTTTTGTTCCTCAACAGATTACCATGGATTTGCTTTGTGTTTTTCCAGCAGATCTCAAGGGACTCTTTCTCAGCATGTTGCAACGGAACATCTTCCAACCAGGATTTGCGTATCCATGACTGAGTAGCTCCGATCCCCAGCAAGATAGTATCCCCGACAGTTTAGCAACCAGGGCTAAATACGGTGGCATCCCCACAAAGTTCAGCATTGAATCTTGTTAGTAATACTCCCCAGCTGAGTTATTCTTTCTCCCCGCAGACGTTTAGCAGATCGACAGAATCTCTTCCTCAGCAGAGTGTTGGTACATTCTTTCCCCAGCCGAGTCAGAAGGCTGATTATCCCCGCAGAAGATCTTGGGTTTGATAGATCCCCAAGCAGAGTTAATGCTGCTTTTCCTCAGCAGAACGTCATTCAGAAAATTCTCATCCTCAGCGGAGTCTTATGAGCAGAATAATCTCTCTAAGTCGGAGTCATTCACGTGGCAACTTCCTCAACAGGATCATTACACCTCAGTGTATATGCAAGCCAATTTATTTGTTGCAATTTATTGCAAGCGTTATCCCCAGCAGAAGAGTTAATCCCCACAGAGCAATTGAAGGATCAAACAATGATCTTTTCCCCGTGGAGTTGGATTCCTCGTCGGGAGTCTCTTTTGCATTTGCATATAGTTTGCATAGCATTTTCTAAAAGCGCAGCATTCCATTGATATGGAGCATTACGGCAAAAGTCAAACATACGCATACCAAACATAAGCCAGGTTAAACCGTTTACCTGCAAGCCAGAATAGCTCACAGATAAAACATTGCCATGCAACCCCAGCAAAGCTTACTAGAACACTTGATCGTACAATTTTATTTCAATACCCGTCCGTATTAACTTTTGACACTCGTCCGTGTCCTTTCAGCACTCGTCCGTGTTTGACCTTTTATTTCAATACCCGTCCGTATTGACTTTTGACACTCGTCCGTGTCCTTTCAGCACTCGTCCGTGTTTGACCTTTTATTTCAATACCCATCCGTATTGACTTTTGACACTCGTCCGTGTCCTTTCAGCACTCGTCCGTGTTTGACCTTTTATTTCAATACCCGTTCGTATTGACTTTTGTGATACTCGTCCGTATTTTCTTAATCATCGTCCGATACTCATCCTTATCGTTGACTTGGTCACTCGTCGTGTTCCTTTGATGATTGTCCGATGCTCGTCCGTATCGACCTTTGACACTCGTTCGTGTCCTTTCAGCACTCGTACGTGTTCGAACTTTTATTTCAATACTCGTCTGTGTCCTTCCAATACTCGTCCGTATTGACCTTTGACACCCGTCCGTGTCCTTCCAATACTCGTCCGTATTGACCTTTGACACGCGTCTGTGTCCTTTCAGCACTCGTACGTGTTTGAACTTTTATTTCAATACTCGTCTGTATCCTTCCAATACTCGTCCGTATTGACCTTTGACACCCGTCCGTGTCCTTCCAATACTCGTCCGTATTGACCTTTGACACGCGTCTGTGTCCTTTCAGCACTCGTCCGTGTTTGAACTTTTATTTCAATACTCGTCCGTATTGACCTTTGACACCCGTCCGTGTCCTTCTAACACCCGTCCGTGTTTTCTTTCCATACTCGTCCGTATGGGGGGCATTGTGGCACTTATCCTATGCTCGACAGTTTTGTTCCTCAACAGATTACCATGGATTTGCTTTGTGTTTTTCCAGCAGATCTCTAGGGACTCTTTCTCAGCATGTTGCAATGGAACATCTTCCAACCAGGATTTGCATATCCATGATGGAGTAGCTACGATCCCCAGCAAGATAGTATCCCCGACAGCATAGCAACCAAGGCTAAATACGGTGGCATCCCCACCGAGTTCAGCATTGAATCTTGTTAGTAATACTCCCCAGCTGAGTTATTCTTTCTCCCCGCAGACGTTTAGCAGATCGATAGAATCTCTTCCTCAGCAGAGTGTTAGTACATTCTTTCCCCAGCCGAGTCAGAAGGCTGATTATCCCCGCAGAAGATCTTGGGTTTGATAGATCCCCAAGCAGAGTTAATGATGCTTTTCCTTAGCAGAACGTCATTCAGAAAATTCTCATCCTCAGCGGAGTCTTATGAGCAGAATAATCTCTCTAAGTCGGAGTCATTCACGTGGAAACTTCCTCAACAGGATCATTACACCTCAGTGTATATGCAAGCCAATTTATTTTTTGCAATTTATTGCAAGCGTTATCCCCAGCAGAAGAGTTAATCCCCACAGAGCAATTGAAGGATCAAACAATGATCTTTTCCCCGCGGAGTTGGATTCCTCGTCGGGAGTCTCTTTTGCATTTGCATATAGTTTGCATAGCATTTTCTAAAAGCGCAGCATTCCATTGATATGGAGCATTACGGCAAAACTCAAACATACGCATACGAAACATAAGCCAGGTTAAACCGTTTACCTGCAAGCCAGAATAGCTCACAGATAAAACATTGCCATGCAACCCCAGCAAAGCTTACTAGAACACTTGATCGTACAATTTTATTTCAATACCCGTCCGTATTAACTTTTGACACTCGTCCGTGTCCTTTCAGCACTCGTCCGTGTTTGACCTTTTATTTCAATACCCGTCCGTATTGACTTTTGGCACTCGTCCGTGTCCTTTCAGCACTCGTCCGTGTTTGACCTTTTATTTCAATACCCGTCCGTATTGACTTTTGACACTCGTCCGTGTCCTTTCAGCACTCGTCCGTGTTTGACCTTTTATTTCAATACCCGTTCGTATTGACTTTTGTGATACTTGTCCGTATTTTCTTAATCATCGTCCGATACTCATCCTTATCGTTGACTTGGTCACTCGTCGTGTTCCTTTGATGATTGTCCGATGCACGTCCGTATCGACCTTTGACACTCGTTCGTGTCCTTTCAGCACTCGTACGTGTTCGAACTTTTATTTCAATACTCGTCTGTGTCCTTCCAATACTCGTCCGTATTGACCTTTGACACCCGTCCGTGTCCTTCCAATACTCGTCCGTATTGACCTTTGACACGCGTCTGTGTCCTTTCAGCACTCGTACGTGTTTGAACTTTTATTTCAATACTCGTCTGTATCCTTCCAATACTCGTCCGTATTGACCTTTGACACCCGTCCGTGTCCTTCCAATACTCGTCCGTATTGACCTTTGACACGCGTCTGTGTCCTTTCAGCACTCGTCCGTGTTTGAACTTTTATTTCAATACTCGTCCGTATTGACCTTTGACACCCGTCCGTGTCCTTCTAACACCCGTCCGTGTTTTCTTTCCATACTCGTCCGTATGGGGGGCATTGTGGCACTTATCCTATGCTCGACAGTTTTGTTCCTCAACAGATTACCATGGATTCGCTTTGTGTTTTTCCAGCAGATCTCTAGGGACCCTTTCTCAGCATGTTGCAACGGAACATCTTCCAACCAGGATTTGCGTATCCATGACGGAGTAGCTCCAATCCCCAGCAAGATAGTATCCCCGACAGTTTAGCAACCAGGGCTAAATACGGTGGCATCCCCACAAAGTTCAGCATTGAATCTTGTTAGTAATACTCCCCAGCTGAGTTATTCTTTCTCCCCGCAGACGTTTAGCAGATCGATACAATCTCTTCCTCAGCAGAGTGTTAGTACATTCTTTCCCCAGCCGAGTCAGAAGGCTGATTATCCCCGCAGAAGATCTTGGGTTTGATAGATCCCCAAGCAGAGTTAATGATGCTTTTCCTTAGCAGAACGTCATTCAGAAAATTCTCATCCTCAGCGGAGTCTTATGAGCAGAATAATCTCTCTAAGTCGGAGTCATTCACGTGGAAACTTCCTCAACAGGATCATTACACCTCAGTGTATATGCAAGCCAATTTATTTTTTGCAATTTATTGCAAGCGTTATCCCCAGCAGAAGAGTTAATCCCCACAGAGCAATTGAAGGATCAAACAATGATCTTTTCCCCGCGGAGTTGGATTCCTCGTCGGGAGTCTCTTTTGCATTTGCATATAGTTTGTATAGCATTTTCTAAAAGCGCAGCATTCCATTGATATGGAGCATTACGGCAAAACTCAAACATACGCATACGAAACATAAGCCAGGTTAAACCGTTTACCTGCAAGCCAGAATAGCTCACAGATAAAACATTGCCATGCAACCCCAGCAAAGCTTACTAGAACACTTGATCGTACAATTTTATTTCAATACCCTTCCGTATTAACTTTTGACACTCGGCCGTGTCCTTTCAGCACTCGCCCGTGTTTGACCTTTTATTTCAATACCCGTCCGTATTGACTTTTGACACTCGTCCGTGTCCTTTCAGCACTCGTCCGTGTTTGACCTTTTATTTCAATACCCGTCTGTATTGACTTTTGACACTCGTCCGTGTCCTTTCAGCACTCGTCCGTGTTTGACCTTTTATTTCAATACCCGTTCGTATTGACTTTTGTGATACTCGTCCGTATTTTCTTAATCATCGTCCGATACTCATCCTTATCGTTGACTTGGTCACTCGTCGTGTTCCTTTAATGATTGTCCGATGCTCGTCCGTATCGACCTTTGACACTCGTTCGTGTCCTTTCAGCACTCGTACGTGTTTGAACTTTTATTTCAATACTCGTCTGTGTCCTTCCAATACTCGTCCGTATTGACCTTTGACACCCGTCCGTGTCCTTCCAATACTCGTCCGTATTGACCTTTGACACGCGTCTGTGTCCTTTCAGCACTCGTCCGTGTTTGAACTTTTATTTCAATACTCGTCCGTATTGACCTTAGACACCCGTCCGTGTCCTTCTAACACCCGTCCGTGTTTTCTTTCCATACTCGTCCGTATGGGGGGCATTGTGGCACTTATCCTATGCTCGACAGTTTTGTTCCTCAACAGATTACCATGGATTTGCTTTGTGTTTTTCCAGCAGGTCTCTAGGGACTCTTTCTCAGCATGTTGCAACGGAACATCTTCCAACCAGGATTTGCATATCCATGACGGAGTAGCTCCGATCCCCAGCAAGATAGTATCCCCGACAGTATAGCAACCAGGGCTAAATACGGTGGCATCCCCATAGAGTTCAGCATTGAATCTTGTTAGTAATACTCCCCAGCTGAGTTATTCTTTCTCCCCGCAGACGTTTAGCAGATCGATAGAATCTCTTCCTCAGCAGAGTGTTAGTACATTCTTTCCCCAGCCGAGTCAGAAGGCTGATTATCCCCGCAGAAGATCTTGGGTTTGATAGATCCCCAAGCAGAGTTAATGATGCTTTTCCTTAGCAGAACGTCATTCAGAAAATTCTCATCCTCAGCGGAGTCTTATGAGCAGAATAATCTCTCTAAGTCGGAGTCATTCACGTGGAAACTTCCTCAACAGGATCATTACACCTCAGTTTATATGCAAGCCAATTTATTTTTTGCAATTTATTGCAAGCGTTATCCCCAGCAGAAGAGTTAATCCCCACAGAGCAATTGAAGGATCAAACAATGATCTTTTCCCCGCGGAGTTGGATTCCTCGTCGGGAGTCTCTTTTGCATTTGCATATAGTTTGTACAACATTTTCTAAAAGCGCAGCATTCCATTGATATGGAGCATTACGGCAAAACTCAAACATACGCATACGAAACATAAGCCAGGTTAAACCGTTTACCTGCAAGCCAGAATAGCTCACAGATAAAACATTGCCATGCAACCCCAGCAAAGCTTACTAGAACACTTGATCGTACAATTTTATTTCAATACCCGTCCGTATTAACTTTTGACACTCGTCCGTGTCCTTTCAGCACTCGTCCGTGTTTGGCCTTTTATTTCAATACCCGTCCGTATTGACTTTTGACACTCGTCCGTGTCCTTTCAGCACTCGTCCGTGTTTGACCTTTTATTTCAATACCCGTCTGTATTGACTTTTGACACTCGTCCGTGTCCTTTCAGCACTCGTCCGTGTTTGACCTTTTATTTCAATACCCGTTCGTATTGACTTTTGTGATACTCGTCCGTATTTTCTTAATCATCGTCCGATACTCATCCTTATCGTTGACTTGGTCACTCGTCGTGTTCCTTTAATGATTGTCCGATGCTCGTCCGTATCGACCTTTGACACTCGTTCGTGTCCTTTCAGCACCCATACGTGTTTGAACTTTTATTTCAATACTCGTCTGTGTCCTTCCAATACTCGTCCGTATTGACCTTTGACACCCGTCTGTGTCCTTCCAATACTCGTCCGTATTGACCTTTGACACGCGTCTGTGTCCTTTCACCACTCGTCCGTGTTTGAACTTTTATTTCAATACTCGTCCGTATTGACCTCAGACACCCGTCCGTGTCCTTCTAACACCCGTCCGTGTTTTCTTTCCATACTCGTCCGTATGGGGGGCATTGTGGCACTTATCCTATGCTCGACAGTTTTGTTCCTCAACAGATTCCCATGGATTTGCTTTGTGTTTTTCCAACAGATCTCTAGGGACTCTTTCTCAGCATGTTGCAACGGAACATCTTCCAACCAGGATTTGCATATCAATGACGGAGTAGCTCCGATCCCCAGCAAGATAGTATCCCCGACAGTATAGCAACCAGAGCTAAATACGGTGGCATCCCCACAGAGTTTAGCATTGAATCTTGTTAGTAATACTCCCCAGCTGAGTTATTCTTTCTCCCCGCAGACGTTTAGCAGATCGATAGAATCTCTTCCTCAGCAGAGTGTTAGTACATTCTTTCCCCAGCCGAGTCAGAAGGCTGATTATCCCCGTAGAAGATCTTGGGTTTGATAGATCCCCAAGAAGAGTTAATGATGCTTTTCCTTAGCAGAACATCATTCAGAAAATTCTCATCCTCAGCGGAGTCTTATGAACAGAATAATCTCTCTAAGTCGGAGTCATTCACGTGGAAACTTCCTCAACAGGATCATTACACCTCAGTGTATATGCAAGCCAATTTATTTTTTGCAATTTATTGCAAGCTTTATCCCCAGCATAAGAGTTAATCCCCACAGAGCAATTGAAGGATCAAACAATGATCTTTTCCCCGCGGAGTTGGATTCCTCGTCGGGAGTCTCTTTTGCATTTGCATATAGTTTGCATAGCATTTTCTAAAAGCGCAGCATTCCATTGATATGGAGCATTACGGCAAAACTCAAACATACGCATACGAAACATAAGCCAGGTTAAACCGTTTACCTGCAAGCCAGAATAGCTCACAGACAAAACATTGTCTTGCAACCCTAGCAAAGCTTACTAGAACACTTGATCGTACAATTTTATTTCAATACCCGTCCGTATTAACTTATGAGACTCGTCCGTGTCCTTTCAGCACTCGTCCGTGTTTGACCTTTTATTTCAATACCCGTCCGTATTGACTTTTGACACTCGTCCGTCTCCTTTCAGCACTCGTCCGTGTTTGACCTTTTATTTCAATATCCGTCCGTATTGACTTTTGACACTCGTCCGTGTCCTTTCAGCACTTGTCCGTGTTTGACCTTTTATTTCAATACCCGTCCGTATTGACTTTTGACACTCGTCCGAGTCCTTTCAGCACTCGGCCGTGTTTGACCTTTTATTTCAATACCCATCCGTATTGACTTTTGGCACTCGTCCGTGTCCTTTTAGCACTCGTCCGTGTTTGACCTTTTATTTCAATACCCGTCCGTATTGACTTTTGACACTCGTCTGTGTCCTTTCAGCACTCATCCGTGTTTGACCTTTTATTTCAATACCCGTTCGTATTGACTTTTGAGATACTCGTCCGTAATTTCTTAATCATCGTCCGATACTCATCCGTATCGTTGACTTGGTCACTCGTCGCGTTCCTTTGATGATTGTCCGATGCTCGTCCGTATCGACCTTTGACACTCGTTCGTGTCCTTTCAGCACTCGTACGTGTTTGAACTTTTATTTAAATACTCGTCTGTGTCCTTCCAATACTCGTCCGTATTGACCTTTGACACCCGTCCGAGTCCTTCCAATACTCGTCCGTATTGACCTTTGACACGCGTCTGTGTCCTTTCAGCACTCGTCCGTGTTTGAACTTTTATTTCAATACTCGTCCGTATTGACCTTTGACACCCGTCCGTGTCCTTCTAACACCCGTCCGTGTTTTCTTTCCATACTCGTCTGTATGGGGGGCATTGTGGCACTTATCCTATGCTCGACAGTTTTGTTCCTCAACAGATTACCATGGATTTGCTTTGTGTTTTTCCAGCAGATCTCTAGGGACTCTTTCTCAGCATGTTGCAACGGAACATCTTCCAACCAGGATTTGCGTATCCATGACGGAGTAGCTCCGATCCCCAGCAAGATAGTATCCCCGACAGTTTAGCAACCAGGGCTAAATATGGTGGCATCCCCACAAAGTTCAGCATTGAATCTTGTTAGTAATACTCCCCAGCTGAGTTATTCTTTCTCCCCGCAGACGTTTAGCAGATCGATAGAATCTCTTCCTCAACAGAGTGTTAGTACATTCTTTCCCCAGCCGAGTCAGAAGGCTGATTATCTCCGCAGAAGATCTTGGGTTTGATAGATCCCCAAGCAGAGTTAATGATGCTTTTCCTTAGCAGAACGTCATTCAGAAAATTCTCATCCTCAGCGGAGTCTTATGAGCAGAATAATCTCTCTAAGTCGGAGTCATTCACGTGGAAACTTCCTCAACAGGATCATTACACCTCAGTGTATATGCAAGCCAATTTATTTTTTGCAATTTATTTCAAGCGTTATCCCCAGCAGAAGAGTTAATCCCCACAGAGCAATTGAAGGATCAAACAATGATCTTTTCCCCGTGGAGTTGGATTCCTCGTCGGGAGTCTCTTTTGCATTTGCATATAGTTTGCATAGCATTTTCTAAAAGCGCAGCATTCCATTGATATGGAGCATTACGGCAAAACTCAAACATACGCATACGAAACATAAGCCAGGTTAAACCGTTTACCTGCAAGCCAGAATAACTCACAGATAAAACATTGCCATGCAACCCCAGCAAAGCTTACTAGAACACTTGATCGTACAATTTTATTTCAATACCCGTCCGTATTAACTTTTGACACTCGTCCGTGTCCTTTCAGCACTCGTCCGTGTTTGACCTTTTATTCCAATACCCGTCCGTATTGACTTTTGACACTCGTCCGTGTCCTTTCAGCACTCGTCCGTGTTTGACCTTTTATTTCAATATCTGTCCGTATTGACTTTTGACACTCGTCCTTGTCCTTTCAGCACTCGTTCGTGTTTGACCTTTTATTTCAATACCCGTCCGTATTGACTTTTGACACTCGTCCGAGTCCTTTCAGCACTCGGCCGTGTTTGACCTTTTATTTCAATACCCGTCCGTATTGACTTTTGGCACTCGTCCGTGTCCTTTTAGCACTCGTCCGTGTTTGACCTTTTATTTCAATACCCGTTCGTATTGACTTTTGACACTCGTCTGTGTCCTTTCAGCACTCATCCGTGTTTGACCTTTTATTTCAATACCCGTTCGTATTGACTTTTGAGATACTCGTCCGTATTTTCTTAATCATCGTCCGATACTCATCCGTATCGTTGACTTGGTCACTCGTCGTGTTCCTTTGATGATTGTCCGATGCTCGTCCGTATCGACCTTTGACACTCGTTCGTGTCCTTTCAGCACTCGTACGTGTTTGAACTTTTATTTAAATACTCGTCTGTGTCCTTCCAATACTCGTCCGTATTGACCTTTGACACCCGTCCGTGTCCTTCCAATACTCGTCCGTATTGACCTTTGACACGCGTCTGTGTCCTTTCAGCACTCGTCCGTGTTTGAACTTTTATTTCAATACTCGTCCGTATTGACCTTTGACACCCGTCCGTGTCCTTCTAACACCCGTCCGTGTTTTCTTTCCATACCCGTCCGTATGGGGGGCATTGTGGCACTTATCCTATGCTCGACAGTTTTGTTCCTCAACAGATTACCATGGATTTGCTTTGTGTTTTTCCAGCAGATCTCTAGGGACTCTTTCTCAGCATGTTGCAACGGAACATCTTCCAACCAGGATTTACGTATCCATGACGGAGTAGCTCCGATCCCCAGCAAAATAGTATCCCCGACAGTTTAGCAACCAGGGCTAAATACGGTGGCATCCCCACAAAGTTCAGCATTGAATCTTGTTAGTAATACTCCCCAGCTGAGTTATTCTTTCTCCCCGCAGACGTTTAGCAGATTGATAGAATCTCTTCCTCAGCAGAGTGTTAGTACATTCTTTCCCCAGCCGAGTCAGAAGGCTGATTATCCCCGCAGAAGATCTTGGGTTTGATAGATCCCCAAGCAGAGTTAATGATGCTTTTCCTTAGCAGAACGTCATTCAGAAAATTCTCATCCTCAGCGGAGTCTTATGAGCAGAATAATCTCTCTAAGTCGGAGTCATTCACGTGGAAACTTCGTCAACAGGATCATTACACCTCAGTGTATATGCAAGCCAATTTATTTTTTGCAATTTATTGCAAGCGTTATCCCCAGCAGAAGAGTTAATCCCCACAGAGCAATTGAAGGATCAAACAATGATCTTTTCCCCGCGGAGTTGGATTCCTCGTCGGGAGTCTCTTTTGCATTTGCATGTAGTTTGCATAGCATTTTCTAAAAGCGCAGCATTCCATTGATATGGAGCATTACGGCAAAACTCAAACATACGCATACGAAACATAAGCCAGGTTAAACCGTTTACCTGCAAGCCAGAATAGCTCACAGACAAAACATTGTCATGCAACCCCAGCAAAGCTTACTGGAACACTTGATCGTACAATTTTATTTCAATACCCGTCCGTATTAACTTTTGACACTCGTCCGTGTCCTTTCAGCACTCGTCCGTATTAACTTATGAGACTCGTTCGTGTCCTTTCAGCACTCGTCCGTGTTTGACCTTTTATTTCAATACCCGTCCGTATTGACTTTTGACACTCGTCCGTCTCCTTTCAACACTCGTCCGTGTTTGACCTTTTATTTCAATATCCGTCCGTATTGACTTTTGACACTCGTCCGTGTCCTTTCAGCACTCGTCCGTGTTTGACCTTTTATTTCAATACCCGTCCGTATTGACTTTTGACACTCGTCCGAGTCCTTTCAGCACTCGGCCGTGTTTGACCTTTTATTTCAATACCCGTCCGTATTGACTTTTGGCACTCGTCCGTGTCCTTTTAGCACTCGTCCGTGTTTGACCTTTTATTTCAATACCCGTCCGTATTGACTTTTGACACTCGTCTGTGTCCTTTCAGCACTCATCCGTGTTTGACCTTTTATTTCAATACCCGTTCGTATTGACTTTTGAGATACTCGTCCGTATTTTCTTAATCATCGTCCGATACTCATCCGTATCGTTGACTTGGTCACTCGTCGTGTTCCTTTGATGATTGTCCGATGCTCGTCCGTATCGACCTTTGACACTCGTTCGTGTCCTTTCAGCACTCGTACGTGTTGGAACTTTTATTTAAATACTCGTCTGTGTCCTTCCAATACTCGTCCGTATTGACCTTTGACACCCGTCCGTGTCCTTCCAATACTCGTCCGTATTGACCTTTGACACGCGTCTGTGTCCTTTCAGCACTCGTCCGTGTTTGAACTTTTATTTCAATACTCGTCCGTATTGACCTTTGACACCCGTCTGTGTCCTTCTAACACCCGTCCGTGTTTTCTTTCCATACTCGTCCGTATGGGGGGCATTGTGGCACTTATCCTATGCTCGACAGTTTTGTTCCTCAACAGATTACCATGGATTTGCTTTGTGTTTTTCCAGCAGATCTCTAGGGACTCTTTCTCAGCATGTTGCAACGGAACATCTTCCAACCAGGATTTGCGTATCCATGACGGAGTAGCTCCGATCCCCAGCAAGATAGTATCCCCGACAGTTTAGCAACCCGGGCTAAATACGGTGGCATCCCCACAAAGTTCAGCATTGAATCTTGTTAGTAATACTCCCCAGCTGAGTTATTCTTTCTCCCCGCAGACGTTTAGCAGATCGATAGAATCTCTTCCTCAGCAGAGTGTTAGTACATTCTTTCCCCAGCCGAGTCAGAAGGCTGATTATCCCCGCAGAAGATCTTGGGTTTGATAGATCCCCAAGCAGAGTTAATGATGCTTTTCCTTAGCAGAACGTCATTCAGAAAATTCTCATCCTCAGCGGAGTCTTATGAGCAGAATAATCTCTCTAAGTCGGAGCCATTCACGTGGAAACTTCCTCAACAGGATCATTACACCTCAGTGTATATGCAAGCCAATTTATTTTTTGCAATTTATTGCAAGCGTTATCCCTAGCAGAAGAGTTAATCCCCACAGAGCAATTGAAGGATCAAACAATGATCTTTTCCCCGCGGAGTTGGATTCCTCGTCGGGAGTCTCTTTTGCATTTGCATATAGTTTGCATAGCATTTTCCAAAAGCGCAGCATTCCATTGATATGGAGCATTACGGCAAAACTCAAACATACGCATACGAAACATAAGCCAGGTTAAACCGTTTACCTGCAAGCCAGAATAGCTCACAGACAAAACATTGTCATGCAACCCCAGCAAAGCTTACTAGAACACTTGATCGTACAATTTTATTTCAATACCCGTCCGTATTAACTTTTGACACTCGTCCGTGTCCTTTCAGCACTCGTCCGTATTAACTTATGAGACTCGTCCGTGTCCTTTCAGCACTCGTCCGTGTTTGACCTTTTATTTCAATACCCGTCCGTATTGACTTTTGACACTCGTCCGTCTCCTTTCAACACTCGTCCGTGTTTGACCTTTTATTTCAATATCCGTCCTTATTGACTTTTGACACTCGTCCGTGTCCTTTCAGCACTCGTCCGTGTTTGACCTTTTATTTCAATACCCATCCGTATTGACTTTTGACACTCGTCTGAGTCCTTTCAGCACTCGGCCGTGTTTGACCTTTTATTTCAATACCCGTCCGTATTGACTTTTGGCACTCGTCCGTGTCCTTTTAGCACTCGTCCGTGTTTGACCTTTTATTTCAATACCCGTCCGTATTGACTTTTAACACTCGTCTGTGTCCTTTCAGCACTCATCCGTGTTTGACCTTTTATTTCAATACCCATTCGTATTGACTTTTGAGATACTCGTCCGTATTTTCTTAATCATCGTCCGATACTCATCCGTATCGTTGACTTGGTCACTCGTCGTGTTCCTTTGATGATTGTCCGATGCTCGTCTGTATCGACCTTTGACACTCGTTCGTGTCCTTTCAGCACTCGTACGTGTTTGAACTTTTATTTAAATACTCGTCTGTGTCCTTCCAATACTCGTCCGTATTGACCTTTGACACCCGTCCGTGTCCTTCCAATACTCGTCCGTATTGACCTTTGACACGCGTCTGTGTCCTTTCAGCACTCGTCCGTGTTTGAACTTTTATTTCAATACTCGTCCGTATTGACCTTTGACACCCGTCCGTGTCCTTCTAACACCCGTCCGTGTTTTCTTTCCATACTCGTCCGTATGGGGGGCATTGTGGCACTTATCCTATGCTCGACAGTTTTGTTCCTCAACAGATTACCATGGATTTGCTTTGTGTTTTTCCAGCAGATCTCTAGGGACTCTTTCTCAGCATGTTGCAACGGAACATCTTCCAACCAGGATTTGCGTATCCATGACGGAGTAGCTCTGATCCCCAGCAAGATAGTATCCCCGAAAGTTTAGCAACCAGGGCTAAATACGGTGGCATCCCCACAAAGTTCCGCATTGAATCTTGTTAGTAATACTCCCCAGCTGAGTTATTCTTTCTCCCCGCAGACGTTTAGCAGATCGATAGAATCTCTTCCTCAGCAGAGTGTTAGTACATTCTTTCCCCAGCCGAGTCAGAAGGCTGATTATCCCCGCAGAAGATCTTGGGTTTGATAGATCCCCAAGCAGAGTTAATGATGCTTTTCCTTAGCAGAACGTCATTCAGAAAATTCTCATCCTCAGCGGAGTCTTATGAGCAGAATAATCTCTCTAAGTCGGAGTCATTCACGTGGAAACTTCGTCAACAGGATCATTACACCTCAGTGTATATGCAAGCCAATTTATTTTTTGCAATTTATTGCAAGCGTTATCCCCAGCAGAATAGTTAATCCCCACAGAGCAATTGAAGGATCAAACAATGATCTTTTCCCCGCGGAGTTGTATTCCTCGTCGGGAGTCTCTTTTGCATTTGCATATAGTTTGCATAGCATTTTCTAAAAGCGCAGCATTCCATTGATATGGAGCATTACGGCAAAATTCAAACATACGCATACGAAACATAAGCCAGGTTAAACCGTTTACCTGCAAGCCAGAATAGCTCACAGACAAAACATTGTCATGCAACCCCAGCAAAGCTTACTAGAACACTTGATCGTACAATTTTATTTCAATACCCGTCCGTATTAACTTTTGACACTCGTCCGTGTCCTTTCAGCACTCGTCCGTATTAACTTATGAGACTCGTTCGTGTCCTTTCAGCACTCGTCCGTGTTTGAC
The DNA here is from genome assembly GCA_022829125.1 of Lathyrus tuberosus. NCBI lineage: Eukaryota > Viridiplantae > Streptophyta > Magnoliopsida > Fabales > Fabaceae > Lathyrus > Lathyrus tuberosus. Next base: position 8,415,665 of record JALAZF010000201.1, on the reverse strand, counting down.
CTTTTATTTCAATACCCGTCCGTATTGACTTTTGACACTCGTCCGTCTCCTTTCAACACTCGTCCGTGTTTGACCTTTTATTTGAATATCCGTCCGTATTGACTTTTGACACTCGTCCGTGTCCTTTCAGCACTCGTCCGTGTTTGACCTTTTATTTCAATACCCGTCCGTATTGACTTTTGACACTCGTCCGAGTCCTTTCAGCACTCGGCCGTGTTTGACCTTTTATTTCAATACCCGTCCGTATTGACTTTTGGCACTCGTCCGTGTCCTTTTAGCACTCGTCCGTGTTTGACCTTTTATTTCAATACCCGTCCGTATTGACTTTTGACACTCGTCTGTGTCCTTTCAGCACTCATCCGTGTTTGACCTTTTATTTCAATACCCGTTCGTATTGACTTTTGAGATACTCGTCCGTATTTTCTTAATCATCGTCCGATACTCATCCGTATCGTTGACTTGGTCACTCGTCGTGTTCCTTTGATGATTGTCCGATGCTCGTCCGTATCGACCTTTGACACTCGTTCGTGTCCTTTCAGCACTCGTACGTGTTGGAACTTTTATTTAAATACTCGTCTGTGTCCTTCCAATACTCGTCCGTATTGACCTTTGCCACCCGTCCGTGTCCTTCCAATACTCGTCCGTATTGACCTTTGACACGCGTCTGTGTCCTTTCAGCACTCGTCCGTGTTTGAACTTTTATTTCAATACTCGTCCGTATTGACCTTTGACACCCGTCTGTGTCCTTCTAACACCCGTCCGTGTTTTCTTTCCATACTCGTCCGTATGGGGGGCATTGTGGCACTTATCCTATGCTCGACAGTTTTGTTCCTCAACAGATTACCATGGATTTGCTTTGTGTTTTTCCAGCAGATCTCTAGGGACTCTTTCTCAGCATGTTGCAACGGAACATCTTCCAACCAGGATTTGTGTATCCATGACGGAGTAGCTCCGATCCACAGCAAGATAGTATCCCCGACAGTTTAGCAACCCCGGCTAAATACGGTGGCATCCCCACAAAGTTCAGCATTGAATCTTGTTAGTAATACTCCCCAGCTGAGTTATTCTTTCTCCCCGCAGACGTTTAGCAGATCGATAGAATCTCTTCCTCAGCAGAGTGTTAGTACATTCTTTCCCCAGCCGAGTCAGAAGGCTGATTATCCCCGCAGAAGATCTTGGGTTTGATAGATCCCCAAGCAGAGTTAATGATGCTTTTCCTTAGCAGAACATCATTCAGAAAATTCTCATCCTCAGCGGAGTCTTATGAGCAGAATAATCTCTCTAAGTCGGAGTCATTCACGTGGAAACTTCCTCAACAGGATCATTACACCTCAGTGTATATGCAAGCCAATTTATTTTTTGCAATTTATTGCAAGCGTTATCCCCAGCAGAAGAGTTAATCCCCACAGAGAAATTGAAGGATCAAACAATGATCTTTTCCCCGCGGAGTTGGATTCCTCGTCGGGAGTCTCTTTTGCATTTGCATATAGTTTGCATAGCATTTTCCAAAAGCGCAGCATTCCATTGATATGGAGCATTACGGCAAAACTCAAACATACGCATACGAAACATAAGCCAGGTTAAACCGTTTACCTGCAAGCCAGAATAGCTCACAGACAAAACATTGTCATGCAACCCCAGCAAAGCTTACTGGAACACTTGATCGTACAATTTTATTTCAATACCCGTCCGTATTAACTTTTGACACTCGTCCGTGTCCTTTCAGCACTCGTCCGTATTAACTTATGAGACTCGTCCGTGTCCTTTCAGCACTCGTCCGTGTTTGACCTTTTATTTCAATACCCGTCCGTATTGACTTTTGACACTCGTCCGTCTCCTTTCAACACTCGTCCGTGTTTGACCTTTTATTTCAATATCCGTCCTTATTGACTTTTGACACTCGTCCGTGTCCTTTCAGCACTCGTCCGTGTTTGACCTTTTATTTCAATACCCATCCGTATTGACTTTTGACACTCGTCTGAGTCCTTTCAGCACTCGGCCGTGTTTGACCTTTTATTTCAATACCCGTCCGTATTGACTTTTGGCACTCGTCCGTGTCCTTTTAGCACTCGTCCGTGTTTGACCTTTTATTTCAATACCCGTCCGTATTGACTTTTAACACTCGTCTGTGTCCTTTCAGCACTCATCCGTGTTTGACCTTTTATTTCAATACCCATTCGTATTGACTTTTGAGATACTCATCCGTATTTTCTTAATCATCGTCCGATACTCATCCGTATCGTTGACTTGGTCACTCGTCGTGTTCCTTTGATGATTGTCCGATGCTCGTCTGTATCGACCTTTGACACTCGTTCGTGTCCTTTCAGCACTCGTACGTGTTTGAACTTTTATTTAAATACTCGTCTGTGTCCTTCCAATACTCGTCCGTATTGACCTTTGACACCCGTCCGTGTCCTTCCAATACTCGTCCGTATTGACCTTTGACACGCGTCTGTGTCCTTTCAGCACTCGTCCGTGTTTGAACTTTTATTTCAATACTCGTCCGTATTGACCTTTGACACCCGTCCGTGTCCTTCTAACACCCGTCCGTGTTTTCTTTCCATACTCGTCCGTATGGGGGGCATTGTGGCACTTATCCTATGCTCGACAGTTTTGTTCCTCAACAGATTACCATGGATTTGCTTTGTGTTTTTCCAGCAGATCTCTAGGGACTCTTTCTCAGCATGTTGCAACGGAACATCTTCCAACCAGGATTTGCGTATACATGACGGAGTAGCTCCGATCCCCAGCAAGATAGTATCCCCGAAAGTTTAGCAACCAGGGCTAAATACGGTGGCATCCCCACAAAGTTCCGCATTGAATCTTGTTAGTAATACTCCCCAGCTGAGTTATTCTTTCTCCCCGCAGACGTTTAGCAGATCGATAGAATCTCTTCCTCAGCAGAGTGTTAGTACATTCTTTCCCCAGCCGAGTCAGAAGGCTGATTATCCCCGCAGAAGATCTTGGGTTTGATAGATCCCCAAGCAGAGTTAATGATGCTTTTCCTTAGCAGAACGTCATTCAGAAAATTCTCATCCTCAGCGGAGTCTTATGAGCAGAATAATCTCTCTAAGTCGGAGTCATTCACGTGGAAACTTCCTCAACAGGATCATTACACCTCAGTGTATATGCAAGCCAATTTATTTTTTGCAATTTATTGCAAGCGTTATCCCCAGCAGAAGAGTTAATCCCCACAGAGAAATTGAAGGATCAAACAATGATCTTTTCCCCGCGGAGTTGGATTCCTCGTCGGGAGTCTCTTTTGCATTTGCATATAGTTTGCATAGCATTTTCCAAAAGCGCAGCATTCCATTGATATGGAGCATTACGACAAAACTCAAACATACGCATACGAAACATAAGCCAGGTTAAACCGTTTACCTGCAAGCCAGAATAGCTCACAGACAAAACATTGTCATGCAACCCCAGCAAAGCTTACTGGAACACTTGATCGTACAATTTTATTTCAATACCCGTCCGTATTAACTTTTGACACTCGTCCGTGTCCTTTCAGCACTCGTCCGTATTAACTTATGAGACTCGTCCGTGTCCTTTCAGCACTCGTCCGTGTTTGACCTTTTATTTCAATACCCGTCCGTATTGACTTTTGACACTCGTCCGTCTCCTTTCAACACTCGTCCGTGTTTGACATTTTATTTCAATATCCGTCCGTATTGACTTTTGACACTCGTCCGTGTCCTTTCAGCACTCGTCCGTGTTTGACCTTTTATTTCAATACCCATCCGTATTGACTTTTGACACTCGTCTGAGTCCTTTCAGCACTCGGCCGTGTTTGACCTTTTATTTCAATACCCGTCCGTATTGACTTTTGGCACTCGTCCGTGTCCTTTTAGCACTCGTCCGTGTTTGACCTTTTATTTCAATACCCGTCCGTATTGACTTTTAACACTCGTCTGTGTCCTTTCAGCACTCATCCGTGTTTGACCTTTTATTTCAATACCCATTCGTATTGACTTTTGAGATACTCGTCCGTATTTTCTTAATCATCGTCCGATACTCATCCGTATCGTTGACTTGGTCACTCGTCGTGTTCCTTTGATAATTGTCCGATGCTCGTCTGTATCGACCTTTGACACTCGTTCGTGTCCTTTCAGCACTTATACGTGTTTGAACTTTTATTTAAATACTCGTCTGTGTCCTTCCAATACTCGTCCGTATTGACCTTTGACACCCGTCCGTGTCCTTCCAATACTCGTCCGTATTGACCTTTGACATGCGTCTGTGTCCTTTCAGCACTCGTCCGTGTTTGAACTTTTATTTCAATACTCGTCCGTATTGACCTTTGACACCCGTCCGTGTCCTTCTAACACCCGTCCGTGTTTTCTTTCCATACTCGTCCGTATGGGGGGCATTGTGGCACTTATCCTATGCTCGACAGTTTTGTTCCTCAACAGATTACCATGGATTTGCTTTGTGTTTTTCCAGCAGATCTCTAGGGACTCTTTCTCAGCATGTTGCAACGGAACATCTTCCAACCAGGATTTGCGTATCCATGACGGAGTAGCTCCGATCCCCAGCAAGATAGTATCCCCGAAAGTTTAGCAACCAGGGCTAAATACGGTGGCATCCCCACAAAGTTCCGCATTGAATCTTGTTAGTAATACTCCCCAGCTGAGTTATTCTTTCTCCCCGCAGACGTTTAGCAGATCGATAGAATCTCTTCCTCAGCAGAGTGTTAGTACATTCTTTCCCCAGCCGAGTCAGAAGGCTGATTATCCCCGCAGAAGATCTTGGGTTTGATAGATCCCCAAGCAGAGTTAATGATGCTTTTCCTTAGCAGAACGTCATTCAGAAAATTCTCATCCTCAGCGGAGTCTTATGAGCAGAATAATCTCTCTAAGTCGGAGTCATTCACGTGGAAACTTCGTCAACAGGATCATTACACCTCAGTGTATATGCAAGCCAATTTATTTTTTGCAATTTATTGCAAGCGTTATCCCCAGCAGAAGAGTTAATCCCCACAGAGCAATTGAAGGATCAAACAATGATCTTTTCCCCGCGGAGTTGGATTCCTCGTCGGGAGTCTCTTTTGCATTTGCATATAGTTTGCATAGCATTTTCTAAAAGCGCAGCATTCCATTGATATGGAGCATTACGGCAAAACTCAAACATACGCATACGAAACATAAGCCAGGTTAAACCGTTTACCTGCAAGCCAGAATAGCTCACAGACAAAACATTGTCATGCAACCCCAGCAAAGCTTACTGGAACACTTGATCGTACAATTTTATTTCAATACCCGTCCGTATTAACTTTTGACACTCGTCCGTGTCCTTTCAGCACTCGTCCGTATTAACTTATGAGACTCGTCCGTGTCCTTTCAGCACTCGTCCGTGTTTGACCTTTTATTTCAATACCCGTCCGTATTGACTTTTGACACTCGTCCGTCTCCTTTCAACACTCGTCCGTGTTTGACATTTTATTTCAATATCCGTCCGTATTGACTTTTGACACTCGTCCGTGTCCTTTCAGCACTCGTCCGTGTTTGACCTTTTATTTCAATACCCATCCGTATTGACTTTTGACACTCGTCTGAGTCCTTTCAGCACTCGGCCGTGTTTGACCTTTTATTTCAATACCCGTTCGTATTGACTTTTGGCACTCGTCCGTGTCCTTTTAGCACTCGTCCGTGTTTGACCTTTTATTTCAATACCCGTCCGTATTGACTTTTAACACTCGTCTGTGTCCTTTCAGCACTCATCCGTGTTTGACCTTTTATTTCAATACCCATTCGTATTGACTTTTGAGATACTCGTCCGTATTTTCTTAATCATCGTCCGATACTCATCCGTATCGTTGACTTGGTCACTCGTCGTGTTCCTTTGATAATTGTCCGATGCTCGTCTGTATCGACCTTTGACACTCGTTCGTGTCCTTTCAGCACTTATACGTGTTTGAACTTTTATTTAAATACTCGTCTGTGTCCTTCCAATACTCGTCCGTATTGACCTTTGACACCCGTCCGTGTCCTTCCAATACTCGTCCGTATTGACCTTTGACATGCGTCTGTGTCCTTTCAGCACTCGTCCGTGTTTGAACTTTTATTTCAATACTCGTCCGTATTGACCTTTGACACCCGTCCGTGTCCTTCTAACACCCGTCCGTGTTTTCTTTCCATACTCGTCCGTATGGGGGGCATTGTGGCACTTATCCTATGCTCGACAGTTTTGTTCCTCAACAGATTACCATGGATTTGCTTTGTGTTTTTCCAGCAGATCTCTAGGGACTCTTTCTCAGCATGTTGCAACGGAACATCTTCCAACCAGGATTTGCGTATCCATGACGGAGTAGCTCCGATCCCCAGCAAGATAGTATCCCCGAAAGTTTAGCAACCAGGGCTAAATACGGTGGCATCCCCACAAAGTTCCGCATTGAATCTTGTTAGTAATACTCCCCAGCTGAGTTATTCTTTCTCCCCGCAGACGTTTAGCAGATCGATAGAATCTCTTCCTCAGCAGAGTGTTAGTACATTCTTTCCCCAGCCGAGTCAGAAGGCTGATTATCCCCGCAGAAGATCTTGGGTTTGATAGATCCCCAAGCAGAGTTAATGATGCTTTTCCTTAGCAGAACGTCATTCAGAAAATTCTCATCCTCAGCGGAGTCTTATGAGCAGAATAATCTCTCTAAGTCGGAGTCATTCACGTGGAAACTTCGTCAACAGGATCATTACACCTCAGTGTATATGCAAGCCAATTTATTTTTTGCAATTTATTGCAAGCGTTATCCCCAGCAGAAGAGTTAATCCCCACAGAGCAATTGAAGGATCAAACAATGATCTTTTCCCCGCGGAGTTGGATTCCTCGTCGGGAGTCTCTTTTGCATTTGCATATAGTTTGCATAGCATTTTCTAAAAGCGCAGCATTCCATTGATATGGAGCATTACGGCAAAACTCAAACATACGCATACGAAACATAAGCCAGGTTAAACCGTTTACCTGCAAGCCAGAATAGCTCACAGACAAAACATTGTCATGCAACCCCAGCAAAGCTTACTAGAACACTTGATCGTACAATTTTATTTCAATACCCGTCCGTATTAACTTTTGACACTCGTCCGTGTCCTTTCAGCACTCGTCCGTATTAACTTATGAGACTCGTTCGTGTCCTTTCAGCACTCGTCCATGTTTGACCTTTTATTTCAATACCCGTCCGTATTGACTTTTGACACTCGTCCGTCTCCTTTCAACACTCGTCCGTGTTTGACCTTTTATTTCAATATCCGTCCGTATTGACTTTTGACACTCGTCCGTGTCCTTTCAGCACTCGTCCGTGTTTGACCTTTTATTTCAATACCCGTCCGTATTGACTTTTGACACTCGTCCGAGTCCTTTCAGCACTCGGCCGTGTTTGACCTTTTATTTCAATACCCGTCCGTATTGACTTTTGGCACTCGTCCGTGTCCTTTTAGCACTCGTCCGTGTTTGACCTTTTATTTCAATACCCGTCCGTATTGACTTTTGACACTCGTCTGTGTCCTTTCAGCACTCATCCGTGTTTGACCTTTTATTTCAATACCCGTTCGTATTGACTTTTGAGATACTCGTCCGTATTTTCTTAATCATCGTCCGATACTCATCCGTATCGTTGACTTGGTCACTCGTCGTGTTCCTTTGATGATTGTCCGATGCTCGTCCGTATCGACCTTTGACACTCGTTTGTGTCCTTTCAGCACTCGTACGTGTTGGAACTTTTATTTAAATACTCGTCTGTGTCCTTCCAATACTCGTCCGTATTGACCTTTGACACCCGTCTGTGTCCTTCCAATACTCGTCCGTATTGACCTTTGACACGCGTCTGTGTCCTTTCAGCACTCGTCCGTGTTTGAACTTTTATTTCAATACTCGTCCGTATTGACCTTTGACACCCGTCTGTGTCCTTCTAACACCCGTCCGTGTTTTCTTTCCATACTCGTCCGTATGGGGGGCATTGTGGCACTTATCCTATGCTCGACAATTTTGTTCCTCAACAGATTACCATGGATTTGCTTTGTGTTTTTCCAGCAGATCTCTAGGGACTCTTTCTCAGCATGTTGCAACGGAACATCTTCCAACCAGGATTTGCGTATCCATGACGGAGTAGCTCCGATCCCCAGCAAGATAGTATCCCCGACAGTTTAGCAACCCGGGCTAAATACGGTGGCATCCCCACAAAGTTCAGCATTGAATCTTGTTAGTAATACTCCCCAGCTGAGTTATTCTTTCTCCCCGCAAACGTTTAGCAGATCGATAGAATCTCTTCCTCAGCAGAGTGTTAGTACATTCTTTCCCCAGCCGAGTCAGAAGGCTGATTATCCCCGCAGAAGATCTTGGGTTTGATAGATCCCCAAGCAGAGTTAATGATGCTTTTCCTTAGCAGACCGTCATTCAGAAAATTCTCATCCTCAGCGGAGTCTTATGAGCAGAATAATCTCTCTAAGTCGGAGTCATTCACGTGGAAACTTCCTCAACAGGATCATTACACCTCAGTGTATATGCAAGCCAATTTATTTTTTGCAATTTATTGCAAGCGTTATCCCCAGCAGAAGAGTTAATCCCCACAGAGCAATTGAAGGATCAAACAATGATCTTTTCCCCGCGGAGTTGGATTCCTCGTCGGGAGTCTCTTTTGCATTTGCATATAGTTTGCATAGCATTTTCCAAAAGCGCAGCATTCCATTGATATGGAGCATTACGGCAAAACTCAAACATACGCATACCAAACATAAGCCAGGTTAAACCGTTTACCTGCAAGCCAGAATAGCTCACAGACAAAACATTGTCATGCAACCCCAGCAAAGCTTACTGGAACACTTGATCGTACAATTTTATTTCAATACCCGTCCGTATTAACTTTTGACACTCGTCCGTGTCCTTTCAGCACTCGTCCGTATTAACTTATGAGACTCGTCCGTGTCCTTTCAGCACTCGTCCGTGTTTGACCTTTTATTTCAATACCCGTCCGTATTGACTTTTGACACTCGTCCGTCTCCTTTCAACACTCGTCCGTGTTTGACCTTTTATTTCAATATCCGTCCGTATTGACTTTTGACACTCGTCCGTGTCCTTTCAGCTCTCGTCCGTGTTTGACCTTTTATTTCAATACCCATCCGTATTGACTTTTGACACTCGTCTGAGTCCTTTCAGCACTCGGCCGTGTTTGACCTTTTATTTCAATACCCGTCCGTATTGACTTTTGGCACTCGTCCGTGTCCTTTTAGCACTCGTCCGTGTTTGACCTTTTATTTCAATACCCGTCCGTATTGACTTTTAACACTCGTCTGTGTCCTTTCAGCACTCATCCGTGTTTGACCTTTTATTTCAATACCCATTCGTATTGACTTTTGAGATACTCGTCCGTATTTTCTTAATCATCGTCCGATACTCATCCGTATCGTTGACTTGGTCACTCGTCGTGTTCCTTTGATGATTGTCCGATGCTCGTCTGTATCGACCTTTGACACTCGTTCGTGTCCTTTCAGCACTCTTACGTGTTTGAACTTTTATTTAAATACTCGTCTGTGTCCTTCCAATACTCGTCCGTATTGACCTTTGACACCCGTCCGTGTCCTTCCAATACTCGTCCGTATTGACCTTTGACACGCGTCTGTGTCCTTTCAGCACTCGTCCGTGTTTGAACTTTTATTTCAATACTCGTCCGTATTGACCTTTGACACCCGTCCGTGTCCTTCTAACACCCGTCCGTGTTTTCTTTCCATACTCGTCCGTATGGGGGGCATTGTGGCACTTATCCTATGCGCGACAGTTTTGTTCCTCAACAGATTACCATGGATTTCCTTTGTGTTTTTCCAGCAGATCTCTAGGGACTCTTTCTCAGCATGTTGCAACGGAACATCTTCCAACCAGGATTTGCGTATCCATGACGGAGTAGCTCCGATCCCCAGCAAGATAGTATCCCCGACAGTTTAGCAACCAGGGCTAAATACGGTGGCATCCCCACAAAGTTCCGCATTGAATCTTGTTAGTAATACTCCCCAGCTGAGTTATTCTTTCTCCCCGCAGACGTTTAGCAGATCGATAGAATCTCTTCCTCAGCAGAGTGTTAGTACATTCTTTCCCCAGCCGAGTCAGAAGGCTGATTATCCCCGCAGAAGATCTTGGGTTTGATAGATCCCCAAGCAGAGTTAATGATGCTTTTCCTTAGCAGAACGTCATTCAGAAAATTCTCATCCTCAGCGGAGTCTTATGAGCAGAATAATCTCTCTAAGTCGGAGTCATTCACGTGGAAACTTCCTCAACAGGATCATTACACCTCAGTGTATATGCAAGCCAATTTATTTTTTGCAATTTATTGCAAGCGTTATCCCCAGCAGAAGAGTTAATCCCCACAGAGCAATTGAAGGATCAAACAATGATCTTTTCCCCGCGGAGTTGGATTCCTCGTCGGGAGTCTCTTTTGCATTTGCATATAGTTTGCATAGCATTTTCCAAAAGCGCAGCATTCCATTGATATGGAGCATTACGGCAAAACTCAAACATACGCATACGAAACATAAGCCAGGTTAAACCGTTTACCTGCAAGCCAGAATAGCTCACAGACAAAACATTGTCATGCAACCCTAGCAAAGCTTACTGGAACACTTGATCGTACAATTTTATTTCAATACCCGTCCGTATTAACTTTTGACACTCGTCCGTGTCCTTTCAGCACTCGTCCGTATTAACTTATGAGACTCGTCCGTGTCCTTTCAGCACTCGTCCGTGTTTGACCTTTTATTTCAATACCCGTCCGTATTGACTTTTGACACTCGTCCGTCTCCTTTCAACACTCGTCCGTGTTTGACCTTTTATTTCAATATCCGTCCGTATTGACTTTTGACACTCGTCCGTGTCCTTTCAGCACTCGTCCGTGTTTGACCTTTTATTTCAATACCCATCCGTATTGACTTTTGACACTCGTCTGAGTCCTTTCAGCACTCGGCCGTGTTTGACCTTTTATTTCAATACCCGTTCGTATTGACTTTTGGCACTCGTCCGTGTCCTTTTAGCACTCGTCCGTGTTTGACCTTTTATTTCAATACCCGTCCGTATTAACTTTTAACACTCGTCTGTGTCCTTTCAGTACTCATCCGTGTTTGACCTTTTATTTCAATACCCATTCGTATTGACTTTTGAGATACTCGTCCGTATTTTCTTAATCATCGTCCGATACTCATCCGTATCGTTGACTTGGTAACTCGTCGTGTTCCTTTGATGATTGTCCGATGCTCGTCTGTATCGACCTTTGACACTCGTTCGTGTCCTTTCAGCACTCGTACGTGTTTGAACTTTTATTTAAATACTCGTCTGTGTCCTTCCAATACTCGTCCGTATTGATCTTTGACACCCGTCCGTGTCCTTCCAATACTCGTCCGTATTGACCTTTGACACGCGTCTGTGTCCTTTCAGCACTCGTCCGTGTTTGAACTTTTATTTCAATACTCGTCCGTATTGACCTTTGACACCCGTCCGTGTCCTTCTAACACCCGTCCGTGTTTTCTTTCCATACTCGTCCGTATGGGGGGCATTGTGGCACTTATCCTATGCTCGACAGTTTTGTTCCTCAACAGATTACCATGGATTTGCTTTGTGTTTTTCCAGCAGATCTCTAGGGACTCTTTCTCAGCATGTTGCAACGGAACATCTTCCAACCAGGATTTGCGTATCCATGACGGAGTAGCTCCGATCCCCAGCAAGATAGTATCCCCGACAGTTTAGCAACCAGGGCTAAATACGGTGGCATCCCCACAGAGTTCAGCATTGAATCTTGTTAGTAATACTCCCCAGCTGAGTTATTCTTTCTCCCCACAGACGTTTAGCAGATCGATAGAATCTCTTCCTCAGCAGAGTGTTAGTACATTCTTTCCCCAGCCGAGTCAGAAGGCTGATTATCCCCGCAGAAGATCTTGGGTTTGATAGATCCCCAAGCAGAGTTAATGATGCTTTTCCTTAGCAGAACGTCATTCAGAAAATTCTCATCCTCAGCGGAGTCTTATGAACAGAATAATCTTTCTAAGTCGGAGTCATTCACGTGGAAACTTCCTCAACAGGATCATTACACCTCAGTGTATATGCAAGCCAATTTATTTTTTGCAATTTATTGCAAGCGTTATCCCAAGCAGAAGAGTTAATCCCCACAAAACAATTGAAGGATCAAACAATGATCTTTTCCCCGCGGAGTTGGATTCCTCGTCGGGAGTCTCTTTTGCATTTGCATATAGTTTGCATAGCATTTTCTAAAAGCGCAGCATTCCATTGATATGGAGCATTACGGCAAAACTCAAACATACGCATACGAAACATAAGCCAGGTTAAACCGTTTACCTGCAAGCCAGAATAGCTCACAGATAAAACATTGCCATGCAACCCCAGCAAAGCTTACTAGAACACTTGATCGTACAATTTTATTTCAATACCCGTCCGTATTAACTTTTGACACTCGTCCGTGTCCTTTCAGCACTCATCCGTGTTTGACCTTTTATTTCAATACCCGTCCGTATTGACTTTTGACACTCGTCCGTGTCCTTTCAGCACTCGTCCGTGTTTGACCTTTTATTTCAATATCCGTCCGTATTGACTTTTGACACTCGTCCTTGTCCTTTCAGCACTCGTCCGTGTTTGACCTTTTATTTCAATACCCGTTCGTATTGACTTTTGTGATACTCGTCCGTATTTTCTTAATCATCGTCCGATACTCATCCTTATCGTTGACTTGGTCACTCGTCGTGTTCCTTTGATGATTGTCCGATGCTCGTCCGTATCGACCTTTGACACTCGTTCGTGTCCTTTCAGCACTCGTACGTGTTTGAACTTTTATTTCAATACTCGTCTGTGTCCTTCCAATACTCGTCCGTATTGACCTTTGACACCTGTCCGTGTCCTTCCAATACTCGTCCGTATTGACCTTTGACACGCGTCTGTGTCCTTTCAGCACTCGTCCGTGTTTGAACTTTTATTTCAATACTCGTCCGTATTGACCTTAGACACCCGTCCGTGTCCTTCTAACACCCGTCCGTGTTTTCTTTCCATACTCGTCCGTATGGGGGGCATTGTGGCACTTATCCTATGCTCGACAGTTTTGTTCCTCAACAGATTACCATGGATTTGCTTTGTGTTTTTCCAGCAGATCTCTAGGGACTCTTTCTCAGCATGTTGCAACGGAACATCTTCCAACCAGGATTTGCGTATCCATGACGGAGTAGCTCCGATCCCCAGCAAGATAGTATCCCCGATAGTTTAGCAACCAGGGCTAAATACGGTGGCATCCCCACAGAGTTCAGCATTGAATCTTGTTAGTAATACTCCCCAGCTGAGTTATTCTTTCTCCCCGCAGACGTTTAGCAGATCGATAGAATCTCTTCCTCAGCAGAGTGTTAGTACATTCTTTCCCCAGCCGAGTCAGAAGGCTGATTATCCCCGCAGAAGATCTTGGGTTTGATAGATCCCCAAGCAGAGTTAATGATGCTTTTCCTTAGCAGAACGTCATTCAGAAAATTCTCATCCTCAGCGGAGTCTTATGAGCAGAATAATCTCTCTAAGTCGGAGTCATTCACGTGGAAACTTCCTCAACAGGATCATTACACCTCAGTGTATATGCAAGCCAATTTATTTTTTGCAATTTATTGCAAGCGTTATCCCCAGCAGAAGAGTTAATCCCCACAGAGCAATTGAAGTATCAAACAATGATCTTTTCCCCGCGGAGTTGGATTCCTCGTCGGGAGTCTCTTTTGCATTTTTCATATAGTTTGCATAGCATTTTCTAAAAGCGCATCATTCCATTGATATGGAGCATTACGGCAAAACTCAAACATACGCATACGAAACATAAGCCAGGTTAAACCGTTTACCTGCAAACCAGAATAGCTCACAGATAAAACATTGCCATGCAACCCCAGTAAAGCTTACAAGAACACTTGATCGTACAATTTTATTTCAATACCCGTCCGTATTAACTTTTGACACTCGTCCGTGTCCTTTCAGCACTCGTCCGTGTTTGACCTTTTATTTCAATACCCGTCTGTATTGACTTTTGACACTCGTCCGTGTCCTTTCAGCACTCGTCCGTGTTTGACCTTTTATTTCAATATCCGTCCGTATTGACTTTTGACACTCGTCCTTGTCCTTTCAGCACTCGTCCGTGTTTGACCTTTTATTTCAATACCCGTTCGTATTGACTTTTGTGATACTCGTCCGTATTTTCTTAATCATCGTCCGATACTCATCCTTATCGTTGACTTGGTCACTCGTCGTGTTCCTTTGATGATTGTCCGATGCTCGTCCGTATCGACCTTTGACACTCGTTCGTGTCCTTTCAGCACTCGTACGTGTTTGAACTTTTATTTCAATACTCGTCTGTGTCCTTCCAATACTCGTCCGTATTGACCTTTGACACCCGTCCGTGTCCTTCCAATACTCGTCCGTATTGACCTTTGACACGCGTCTGTGTCCTTTCAGCACTCGTCCGTGTTTGAACTTTTATTTCAATACTCGTCCGTATTGACCTTAGACACCCGTCCGTGTCCTTCTAACACCCGTCCGTGTTTTCTTTCCATACTCGTCCGTACGGGGGGCATTGTGGCACTTATCCTATGCTCGACAGTTTTGTTCCTCAACAGATTACCATGGATTTGCTTTGTGTTTTTCCAGCAGATCTCTAGGGACTCTTTCTCAGCATGTTGCAACGGAACATCTTCCAACCAGGATTTGCGTATCCATGACGGAGTAGCTCCGATCCCCAGCAAGATAGTATCCCCGACAGTTAAGCAACCAGGGCTAAATACGGTGGCATCCCCACAGAGTTCAGCATTGAATCTTGTTAGTAATACTCCCCAGCTGAGTTATTCTTTTTCCCCGCAGACATTTAGCAGATCGATAGAATCTCTTCCTCAGCAGAGTGTTAGTACATTCTTTCCCCAGCCGAGTCAGAAGGCTGATTATCCCCGCAGAAGATCTTGGGTTTGATAGATCCCCAAGCAGAGTTAATGATGCTTTTCCTTAGCAGAACGTCATTCAGAAAATTCTCATCCTCAGCGGAGTCTTATGAACAGAATAATCTTTCTAAGTCGGAGTCATTCACGTGGAAACTTCCTCAACAGGATCATTACACCTCAGTGTATATGCAAGCCAATTTATTTTTTGCAATTTATTGCAAGCGTTATCCCAAGCAGAAGAGTTAATCCCCACAAAACAATTGAAGGATCAAACAATGATCTTTTCCCCGCGGAGTTGGATTCCTCGTCGGGAGTCTCTTTTGCATTTGCATATAGTTTGCATAGCATTTTCTAAAAGCGCAGCATTCCATTGATATGGAGCATTACGGCAAAACTCAAACATACGCATACGAAACATAAGCCAGGTTAAACCGTTTACCTGCAAGCCAGAATAGCTCACAGATAAAACATTGCCATGCAACCCCAGCAAAGCTTACTAGAACACTTGATCGTACAATTTTATTTCAATACCCGTCCGTATTAACTTTTGACACTCGTCCGTGTCCTTTCAGCACTCATCCGTGTTTGACCTTTTATTTCAATACCCGTCCGTATTGACTTTTGACACTCGTCCGTGTCCTTTCAGCACTCGTCCGTGTTTGACCTTTTATTTCAATATCCGTCCGTATTGACTTTTGACACTCGTCCTTGTCCTTTCAGCACTCGTCCGTGTTTGACCTTTTATTTCAATACCCGTTCGTATTGACTTTTGTGATACTCGTCCGTATTTTCTTAATCATCGTCCGATACTCATCCTTATCGTTGACTTGGTCACTCGTCGTGTTCCTTTGATGATTGTCCGATGCTCGTCCGTATCGACCTTTGACACTCGTTCGTGTCCTTTCAGCACTCGTACGTGTTTGAACTTTTATTTCAATACTCGTCTGTGTCCTTCCAATACTCGTCCGTATTGACCTTTGACACCTGTCCGTGTCCTTCCAATACTCGTCCGTATTGACCTTTGACACGCGTCTGTGTCCTTTCAGCACTCGTTCGTGTTTGAACTTTTATTTCAATACTCGTCCGTATTGACCTTAGACACCCGTCCGTGTCCTTCTAACACCCGTCCGTGTTTTCTTTCCATACTCGTCCGTATGGGGGGCATTGTGGCACTTATCCTATGCTCGACAGTTTTGTTCCTCAACAGATTACCATGGATTTGCTTTGTGTTTTTCCAGCAGATCTCTAGGGACTCTTTCTCAGCATGTTGCAACGGAACATCTTCCAACCAGGATTTGCGTATCCATGACGGAGTAGCTCCGATCCCCAGCAAGATAGTATCCCCGACAGTTTAGCAACCAGGGCTAAATACGGTGGCATCCCCACAGAGTTCAGCATTGAATCTTGTTAGTAATACTCCCCAGCTGAGTTATTCTTTCTCCCCGCAGACGTTTAGCAGATCGATAGAATCTCTTCCTCAGCAGAGTGTTAGTACATTCTTTCCCCAGCCGAGTCAGAAGGCTGATTATCCCCGCAGAAGATCTTGGGTTTGATAGATCCCCAAGCAGAGTTAATGATGCTTTTCCTTAGCAGAACGTCATTCAGAAAATTCTCATCCTCAGCGGAGTCTTATGAGCAGAATAATCTCTCTAAGTCGGAGTCATTCACGTGGAAACTTCCTCAACAGGATCATTACACCTCAGTGTATATGCAAGCCAATTTATTTTTTGCAATTTATTGCAAGCGTTATCCCCAGCAGAAGAGTTAATCCCCACAGAGCAATTGAAGTATCAAACAATGATCTTTTCCCCGCGGAGTTGGATTCCTCGTCGGGAGTCTCTTTTGCATTTGCATATAGTTTGCATAGCATTTTCTAAAAGCGCATCATTCCATTGATATGGAGCATTACGGCAAAACTCAAACATACGCATACGAAACATAAGCCAGGTTAAACCGTTTACCTGCAAACCAGAATAGCTCACAGATAAAACATTGCCATGCAACCCCAGTAAAGCTTACAAGAACACTTGATCGTACAATTTTATTTCAATACCCGTCCGTATTAACTTTTGACACTCGTCCGTGTCCTTTCAGCACTCGTCCGTGTTTGACCTTTTATTTCAATACCCGTCTGTATAGACTTTTGACACTCGTCCGTGTCCTTTCAGCACTCGTCCGTGTTTGACCTTTTATTTCAATATCCGTCCGTATTGACTTTTGACACTCGTCCTTGTCCTTTCAGCACTCGTCCGTGTTTGACCTTTTATTTCAATACCCGTTCGTATTGACTTTTGTGATACTCGTCCGTATTTTCTTAATCATCGTCCGATACTCATCCTTATCGTTGACTTGGTCACTCGTCGTGTTCCTTTGATGATTGTCCGATGCTCGTCCGTATCGACCTTTGACACTCGTTCGTGTCCTTTCAGCACTCGTACGTGTTTGAACTTTTATTTCAATACTCGTCTGTGTCCTTCCAATACTCGTCCGTATTGACCTTTGACACCCGTCCGTGTCCTTCCAATACTCGTCCGTATTGACCTTTGACACGCGTCTGTGTCCTTTCAGCACTCGTCCGTGTTTGAACTTTTATTTCAATACTCGTCCGTATTGACCTTAGACACCCGTCCGTGTCCTTCTAACACCCGTCCATGTTTTCTTTCCATACTCGTCCGTACGGGGGGCATTGTGGCACTTATCCTATGCTCGACAGTTTTGTTCCTCAACAGATTACCATGGATTTGCTTTGTGTTTTTCCAGCAGATCTCTAGGGACTCTTTCTCAGCATGTTGCAACGGAACATCTTCCAACCAGGATTTGCGTATCCATGACGGAGTAGCTCCGATCCCCAGCAAGATAGTATCCCCGACAGTTAAGCAACCAGGGCTAAATACGGTGGCATCCCCACAGAGTTCAGCATTGAATCTTGTTAGTAATACTCCCCAGCTGAGTTATTCTTTTTCCCCGCAGACATTTAGCAGATCGATAGAATCTCTTCCTCAGCAGAGTGTTAGTACATTCTTTCCCCAGCCGAGTCAGAAGGCTGATTATCCCCACAGAAGATCTTGGGTTTGATAGATCCCCAAGCAGAGTTAATGATGCTTTTCCTTAGCAGAACGTCATTCAGAAAATTCTCATCCTCAGCGGAGTCTTATGAACAGAATAATCTTTCTAAGTCGGAGTCATTCACGTGGAAACTTCCTCAACAGGATCATTACACCTCAGTGTATATGCAAGCCAATTTATTTTTTGCAATTTATTGCAAGCGTTATCCCAAGCAGAAGAGTTAATCCCCACAAAGCAATTGAAGGATCAAACAATGATCTTTTCCCCGCGGAGTTGGATTCCTCGTCGGGAGTCTCTTTTGCATTTGTATATAGTTTGCATAGCATTTTCTAAAAGCGCAGCATTCCATTGATATGGAGCATTACGGCAAAACTCAAACATACGCATACGAAACATAAGCCAGGTTAAACCGTTTACCTGCAAGCCAGAATAGCTCACAGATAAAACATTGCCATGCAACCCCAGCAAAGCTTACTAGAACACTTGATCGTACAATTTTATTTCAATACCCGTCCGTATTAACTTTTGACACTCGTCCGTGTCCTTTCAGCACTCGTCCGTGTTTGACCTTTTATTTCAATACCCGTCCGTATTGACTTTTGACACTCGTCCGTGTCCTTTCAGCACTCGTCCGTATTGACTTTTGACACTCGTCTGTGTCCTTTCAGCACTCATCCGTGTTTGACCTTTTATTTCAATACCCGTTCGTATTGACTTTTGTGATACTCGTCCGTATTTTCTTAATCATCGTCTGATACTCATCCTTATCATTGACTTGGTCACTCGTCGTGTTCCTTTGATGATTGTCCGATGCTCGTCCGTATCGACCTTTAACACTCGTTCGTGTCCTTTCAGCACTCGTACGTGTTTGAACTTTTATTTCAATACTCGTCTGTGTCCTTCCAATACTCGTCCGTATTGACCTTTGACACCCGTCCGTGTCCTTCCAATACTCGTCCGTATTGACCTTTGACACGCGTCTGTGTCCTTTCAGCACTCGTCCGTGTTTGAACTTTTATTTCAATACTCGTCCGTATTGACCTTAGACACCCGTCCGTGTCCTTCTAACACCCGTCCGTGTTTTCTTTCCATACTCGTCCGTACGGGGGGCATTGTGGCACTTATCCTATGCTCGACAGTTTTGTTCCTCAACAGATTACCATGGATTTGCTTTGTGTTTTTCCAGCAGATCTCTAGGGACTCTTTCTCAGCATGTTGCAACGGAACATCTTCCAACCAGGATTTGCGTATCCATGACGGAGTAGCTCCGATCCCCAGCAAGATAGTATCCCCGACAGTTAAGCAACCAGGGCTAAATACGGTGGCATCCCCACAGAGTTCAGCATTGAATCTTGTTAGTAATACTCCCCAGCTGAGTTATTCTTTTTCCCCGCAGACGTTTAGCAGATCGATAGAATCTCTTCCTCAGCAGAGTGTTAGTACATTCTTTCCCCAGCCGAGTCAGAAGGCTGATTATCCCCGCAGAAGATCTTGGGTTTGATAGATCCCCAAGCAGAGTTAATGATGCTTTTCCTTAGCAGAACGTCATTCAGAAAATTCTCATCCTCAGCGGAGTCTTATGAACAGAATAATCTTTCTAAGTCGGAGTCATTCACGTGGAAACTTCCTCAACAGGATCATTACACCTCAGTGTATATGCAAGCCAATTTATTTTTTGCAATTTATTGCAAGCGTTATCCCAAGCAGAAGAGTTAATCCCCACAAAGCAATTGAAGGATCAAACAATGATCTTTTCCCCGCGGAGTTGGATTCCTCGTCGGGAGTCTCTTTTGCATTTGTATATAGTTTGCATAGCATTTTCTAAAAGCGCAGCATTCCATTGATATGGAGCATTACAGCAAAACTCAAACATACGCATACGAAACATAAGCCAGGTTAAACCGTTTACCTGCAAGCCAGAATAGCTCACAGATAAAACATTGCCATGCAACCCCAGCAAAGCTTACTAGAACACTTGATCGTACAATTTTATTTCAATACCCGTCCGTATTAACTTTTGACACTCGTCCGTGTCCTTTCAGCACTCGTCCGTGTTTGACCTTTTATTTCAATACCCGTCCGTATTGACTTTTGACACTCGTCCGTGTCCTTTCAGCACTCGTCCGTATTGACTTTTGACACTCGTCTGTGTCCTTTCAGCACTCATCCGTGTTTGACCTTTTATTTCAATACCCGTTCGTATTGACTTTTGAGATACTCGTCCGTATTTTCTTAATCATCGTCCGATACTCATCCGTATCGTTGACTTGGTCGCTCGTCGTTTTCCTTTGATGATTGTCCGATGCTCGTCCGTATCGACCTTTGACACTCGTTCGTGTCCTTTCAGCACTCGTACGTGTTTGAACTTTTATTTAAATACTCCTCTGTGTCCTTCCAATACTCGTCCGTATTGACCTTTAACACCCGTCCGTGTCCTTCCAATACTCGTCCGTATTGACCTTTGACACGCGTCTGTGTCCTTTCAGCACTTGTCCGTGTTTGAACTTTTATTTCAATACTCGTCCGTATTGACCTTTGACACCCGTCCGTGTCCTTCTAACACCCGTCCGTGTTTTCTTTCCATACTCGTCCGTATGGGGGGAATTGTGGCACTTATCCTATGATCGACAGTTTTGTTCCTCAACAGATTACCATGGATTTGCTTTGTGTTTTTCCAGCAGATCTCTAGGGACTCTTTCTCAGCATGTTGCAACGGAACATCTTCCAACCAGGATTTGCGTATCCATGACGGAGTAGCTCCGATCCCCAGCAAGATAGTATCCCCGACAGTTTAGCAACCAGGGCTAAATACGGTGGCATCCCCACAAAGTTCAGCATTGAATCTTGTTAGTAATACTCCCCAACTGAGTTATTCTTTCTCCCCGCAGACGTTTAGCAGATCGATAGAATCTCTTCCTCAGCAGAGTGTTAGTACATTCTTTCCCCAGCCGAGTCAGAAGGTTGATTATCCCCGCAGAAGATCTTGGGTTTGATAGATCCCCAAGCAGAGTTAATGATGCTTTTCCTTAGCAGAACGTCATTCAGAAAATTCTCATCCTCAGCGGAGTCTTATGAGCAGAATAATCTCTCTAAGTCGGAGTCATTCACGTGGAAACTTCCTCAACAGGATCATTACACCTCAGTGTATATGCAAGCCAATTTATTTTTTGCAATTTATTGCAAGCGTTATCCCCAGCAGAAGAGTTAATCCCCACAGAGCAATTGAAGGATCAAACAATGATCTTTTCCCCGCGGAGTTGGATTCCTCGTCGGGAGTCTCTTTTGCATTTGCATATAGTTTGCATAGCATTTTCTAAAAGCGCAGCATTCCGTTGATATGGAGCATTACGGCAAAACTCAAACATACGCATACGAAACATAAGCCAGGTTAAACTGTTTACCTGCAAGCCAGAATAGCTCACAGATAAAACATTGCCATGCAACCCCATCAAAGCTTACTAGAACACTTGATCGTACAATTTTATTTCAATACCCGTCCGTATTAACTTTTGACACTCGTCCGTGTCCTTTCAGCACTCGTCCGTGTTTGACCTTTTATTTTAATACCCGTCCGTATTGACTTTTGACACTCGTCCGTGTCCTTTTAACACTCGTCCGTGTTTGACCTTTTATTTCAATACCCGTCCGTATTGACTTTTGACACTCGTCTGTGTCCTTTAAGTACTCATCCGTGTTTGACCTTTTATTTCAATACCCGTTCGTATTGACTTTTGAGATACTCGTCCGTATTTTCTTAATCATCGTCCGATACTCATGCGTATCGTTGACTTGGTCACTCGTCGTGTTCCTTTGATGATTGTCCGATGCTCGTCCGTATCGACCTTTGACACTCGTTCGTGTCCTTTCAGCACTCGTATGTGTTTGAACTTTTATTTAAATACTCATCTGTGTCCTTCCAATACTCGTCCGTATTGACCTTTGACACCCGTCCGTGTCCTTCCAATACTCGTCCGTATTGACCTTTGACACGCGTCTGTGTCCTTTCAGCACTCGTCCGTGTTTGAACTTTTATTTCAATACTCGTCCGTATTGACCTTTGACACCCGTCCGTGTCCTTCTAACACCCGTCCGTGTTTTCTTTCCATACTCGTCCGTATGGGGGGCATTGTGGCACTTATCCTATGCTCGACAGTTTTGTTCCTCAACAGATTACCATGGATTTGCTTTGTGTTTTTCCAGCAGATCTCTAGGGACTCTTTCTCAGCATGTTGCAACGGAACATCTTCCAACCAGGATTTGCGTATCCATGACGGAGTAGCTCCGATCCCCAGCAAGATAGTATCCCCGACAGTTTAGCAACCAGGGCTAAATACGGTGGCATCCCCACAAAGTTCAGCATTGAATCTTGTTAGTAATACTCCCCAGCTGAGTTATTCTTTCTCCCCGCAGACGTTTAGCAGATCGATAGAATCTCTTCCTCAGCAGAGTGTTAGTACATTCTTTCCCCAGCCGAGTCAGAAGGTTGATTATCCCCGCAGAAGATCTTGGGTTTGATAGATCCCCAAGCAGAGTTAATGATGCTTTTCCTTAGCAGAACGTCATTCAGAAAATTCTCATCCTCAGCGGAGTCTTATGAGCAGAATAATCTCTCTAAGTCGGAGTCATTCACGTGGAAACTTCCTCAACAGGATCATTACACCTCAGTGTATATGCAAGCCAATTTATTTTTTGCAATTTATTGCAAGCGTTATCCCCAGCAGAAGAGTTAATCCCCACAGAGCAATTGAAGGATCAAACAATGATCTTTTCCCCGCGGAGTTGGATTCCTCGTCGGGAGTCTCTTTTGCATTTGCATATAGTTTGCATAGCATTTTCTAAAAGCGCAGCATTCCGTTGATATGGAGCATTACGGCAAAACTCAAACATACGCATACGAAACATAAGCCAGGTTAAACTGTTTACCTGCAAGCCAGAATAGCTCACAGATAAAACATTGCCATGCAACCCCATCAAAGCTTACTAGAACACTTGATCGTACAATTTTATTTCAATACCCGTCCGTATTAACTTTTGACACTCGTCCGTGTCCTTTCAGCACTCGTCCGTGTTTGACCTTTTATTTTAATACCCGTCCGTATTGACTTTTGACACTCGTCCGTGTCCTTTTAACACTCGTCCGTGTTTGACCTTTTATTTCAATACCCGTCCGTATTGACTTTTGACACTCGTCTGTGTCCTTTAAGTACTCATCCGTGTTTGACCTTTTATTTCAATACCCGTTCGTATTGACTTTTGAGATACTCGTCCGTATTTTCTTAATCATCGTCCGATACTCATGCGTATCGTTGACTTGGTCACTCGTCGTGTTCCTTTGATGATTGTCCGATGCTCGTCCGTATCGACCTTTGACACTCGTTCGTGTCCTTTCAGCACTCGTATGTGTTTGAACTTTTATTTAAATACTCATCTGTGTCCTTCCAATACTCGTCCGTATTGACCTTTGACACCCGTCCGTGTCCTTCCAATACTCGTCCGTATTGACCTTTGACACGCGTCTGTGTCCTTTCAGCACTCGTCCGTGTTTGAACTTTTATTTCAATACTCGTCCGTATTGACCTTTGACACCCGTCCGTGTCCTTCTAACACCCGTCCGTGTTTTCTTTCCATACTCGTCCGTATGGGGGGCATTGTGGCACTTATCCTATGCTCGACAGTTTTGTTCCTCAACAGATTACCATGGATTTGCTTTGTGTTTTTCCAGCAGATCTCTAGGGACTCTTTCTCAGCATGTTGCAACGGAACATCTTCCAACCAGGATTTGCGTATCCATGACGGAGTAGCTCCGATCCCCAGCAAGATAGTATCCCCGACAGTTTAGCAACCAGGGCTAAATACGGTGGCATCCCCACAAAGTTCAGCATTGAATCTTGTTAGTAATACTCCCCAGCTGAGTTATTCTTTCTCCCCGCAGACGTTTAGCAGATCGATAGAATCTCTTCCTCAGCAGAGTGTTAGTACATTCTTTCCCCAGCCGAGTCAGAAGGCTGATTATCCCCGCAGAAGATCTTGGGTTTGATAGATCCCCAAGCAGAGTTAATGATGCTTTTCCTTAGCAGAACGTCATTCAGAAAATTCTCATCCTCAGCGGAGTCTTATGAACAGAATAATCTTTCTAAGTCGGAGTCATTCACGTGGAAACTTCCTCAACAGGATCATTACACCTCAGTGTATATGCAAGCCAATTTATTTTTTGCAATTTATTGCAAGCGTTATCCCAAGCAGAAGAGTTAATCCCCACAAAGCAATTGAAGGATCAAACAATGATCTTTTCCCCGCGGAGTTGGATTCCTCGTCGGGAGTCTCTTTTGCATTTGTATATAGTTTGCATAGCATTTTCTAAAAGCGCAGCATTCCATTGATATGGAGCATTACAGCAAAACTCAAACATACGCATACGAAACATAAGCCAGGTTAAACCGTTTACCTGCAAGCCAGAATAGCTCACAGATAAAACATTGCCATGCAACCCCAGCAAAGCTTACTAGAACACTTGATCGTACAATTTTATTTCAATACCCGTCCGTATTAACTTTTGACACTCGTCCGTGTCCTTTCAGCACTCGTCCGTGTTTGACCTTTTATTTCAATACCCGTCCGTATTGACTTTTGACACTCGTCCGTGTCCTTTCAGCACTCGTCCGTGTTTGACCTTTTATTTCAATACCCGTACGTATTGACTTTTGACACTCGTCTGTGTCCTTTCAGTACTCATCCGTGTTTGACATTTTATTTCAATACCCGTTCGTATTGACTTTTGAGATACTCGTCCGTATTTTCTTAATCATCGTCCGATACTCATCCGTATCGTTGACTTGGTCACTCGTCGTGTTCCTTTGATGATTGTCCGATGCTCGTCCGTATCGACCTTTGACACTCGTTCGTGTCCTTTCAGCACTCGTACGTGTTTGAACTTTTATTTAAATACTCCTCTGTGTCCTTCCAATACTCGTCCGTATTGACCTTTAACACCCGTCCGTGTCCTTCCAATACTCGTCCGTATTGACCTTTGACACGCGTCTGTGTCCTTTCAGCACTCTTACGTGTTTGAACTTTTATTTCAATACTCGTCCGTATTGACCTTTGACACCCGTCCGTGTCCTTCTAACACCCGTCCGTGTTTTCTTTCCATACTCGTCCGTATGGGGGGAATTGTGGCACTTATCCTATGATCGACAGTTTTGTTCCTCAACAGATTACCATGGATTTGCTTTGTGTTTTTCCAGCAGATCTCTAGGGACTCTTTCTCAGCATGTTGCAACGGAACATCTTCCAACCAGGATTTGCGTATCCATGACGGAGTAGCTCCGATCCCCAGCAAGATAGTATCCCCGACAGTTTAGCAACCAGGGCTAAATACGGTGGCATCCCCACAAAGTTCAGCATTGAATCTTGTTAGTAATACTCCCCAGCTGAGTTATTCTTTCTCCCCGCAGACGTTTAGCAGATCGATAGAATCTCTTCCTCAGCAGAGTGTTAGTACATTCTTTCCCCAGCCGAGTCAGAAGGCTGATTATCCCCGCAGAAGATCTTGGGTTTGATAGATCCCCAAGCAGAGTTAATGATGCTTTTCCTTAGCAGAACGTCATTCAGAAAATTCTCATCCTCAGCGGAGTCTTATGAGCAGAATAATCTCTCTAAGTCGGAGTCATTCACGTGGAAACTTCCTCAACAGGATCATTACACCTCAGTGTATATGCAAGCCAATTTATTTTTTGCAATTTATTGCAAGCGTTATCCCCAGCAGAAGAGTTAATCCCCACAGAGCAATTGAAGGATCAAACAATGATCTTTTCCCCGCGGAGTTGGATTCCTCGTCGGGAGTCTCTTTTGCATTTGCATATAGTTTGCATAGCATTTTCTAAAAGCGCAGCATTCCGTTGATATGGAGCATTACGGCAAAACTCAAACATACGCATACGAAACATAAGCCAGGTTAAACTGTTTACCTGCAAGCCAGAATAGCTCACAGATAAAACATTGCCATGCAACCCCATCAAAGCTTACTAGAACACTTGATCGTACAATTTTATTTCAATACCCGTCCGTATTAACTTTTGACACTCGTCCGTGTCCTTTCAGCACTCGTCCGTGTTTGACCTTTTATTTTAATACCCGTCCGTATTGACTTTTGACACTCGTCCGTGTCCTTTCAGCACTCGTCCGTGTTTGACCTTTTATTTCAATACCCGTACGTATTGACTTTTGACACTCGTCTGTGTCCTTTCAGTACTCATCCGTGTTTGACATTTTATTTCAATACCCGTTCGTATTGACTTTTGAGATACTCGTCCGTATTTTCTTAATCATCGTCCGATACTCATCCGTATCGTTGACTTGGTCACTCGTCGTGTTCCTTTGATGATTGTCCGATGCTCGTCCGTATCGACCTTTGACACTCGTTCGTGTCCTTTCAGCACTCGTATGTGTTTGAAGTTTTATTTAAATACTCCTCTGTGTCCTTCCAATACTCGTCCGTATTGACCTTTGACACCCGTCCGTGTCCTTCCAATACTCGTCCGTATTGACCTTTGACACGCGTCTGTGTCCTTTCAGCACTCGTCCGTGTTTGAACTTTTATTTCAATACTCGTCCGTATTGACCTTTGACACCCGTCCGTGTCCTTCTAACACCCGTCCGTGTTTTCTTTCCATACTCGTCCGTATGGGGGGCATTGTGGCACTTATCCTATGCTCGACAGTTTTGTTCCTCAACAGATTACCATGGATTTGCTTTGTGTTTTTCCAGCAGATCTCTAGGGACTCTTTCTCAGCATGTTGCAACGGAACATCTTCCAACCAGGATTTGCGTATCCATGACGGAGTAGCTCCGATCCCCAGCAAGATAGTATCCCCGACAGTTTAGCAACCAGGGCTAAATACGGTGGCATCCCCACAAAGTTCAGCATTGAATCTTGTTAGTAATACTCCCCAGCTGAGTTATTCTTTCTCCCCGCAGACGTTTAGCAGATCGATAGAATCTCTTCCTCAGCAGAGTGTTAGTACATTCTTTCCCCAGCCGAGTCAGAAGGCTGATTATCCCCGCAGAAGATCTTGGGTTTGATAGATCCCCAAGCAGAGTTAATGATGCTTTTCCTTAGCAGAACGTCATTCAAAAAATTCTCATCCTCAGCGGAGTCTTATGAGCAGAATAATCTCTCTAAGTCGGAGTCATTCACGTGGAAACTTCCTCAACAGGATCATTACACCTCAGTGTATATGCAAGCCAATTTATTTTTTGCAATTTATTGCAAGCGTTATCCCCAGCAGAAGAGTTAATCCCCACAAAGCAATTGAAGGATCAAACAATGATCTTTTCCCCGCGGAGTTGGATTCCTCGTCGGGAGTCTCTTTTGCATTTGCATATAGTTTGCATAGCATTTTCTAAAAGCGCAGCATTCCATTGATATGGAGCATTACGGCAAAACTCAAACATACGCATACGAAACATAAGCCAGGTTAAACCGTTTACCTGCAAGCCAGAATAGCTCACAGATAAAACATTGCCATGCAACCCCAGCAAAGCTTACTAGAACACTTGATCGTACAATTTTATTTCAATACCCGTCCGTATTAACTTTTGACACTCGTCCGTGTCCTTTCAGCACTCGTCCGTGTTTGACCTTTTATTTCAATACCCGTCCGTATTGACTTTTGACACTCGTCCGTGTCCTTTCAGCACTCGTCCGTGTTTCACCTTTTATTTCAATACCCGTCCGTATTGACTTTTGACACTCGTCCGTGTCCTTTCAGCACTCGTCCGAGTTTGACCTTTTATTTCAATACCCATTCGTATTGACTTTTGTGATACTCGTCCGTATTTTCTTAATCATCGTCCGAAACTCATCCTAATCGTTGACTTGGTCACTCGTCGTGTTCCTTTGATGATTGTCCGATGCTCGTCCGTATCGACCTTTGACACTCGTTCGTGTCCTTTCAGGACTCGTACGTGTTTGAACTTTTATTTCAATACTCGTCTGTGTCCTTCCAATACTCGTCCGTATTGACCTTTGACCCCCGTCCGTGTCCTTCCAATACTCGTCCGTATTGACCTTTGACACGCGTCTGTGTCCTTTCAGCACTCGTCCGTGTTTGAACTTTTATTTCAATACTCGTCCGTATTGACCTTAGACACCCGTCCGTGTCCTTCTAACACCCGTCCGTGTTTTCTTTCCATACTCGTCCGTATGGGGGGCATTGTGGCACTTATCCTATGCTCGACAGTTTTGTTCCTCAACTGATTACCATGTATTTGCTTTGTGTTTTTCCAGCATATCTCTAGGGACTCTTTCTCAGCATGTTGCAAAGGAACATCTTCCAACCAGGATTTGCATATCCATGACAGAGTAGCTCCGATCCCCAGCAAGATAGTATCCCCGACAGTATAGCAACCAGGGCTAAATACGGTGGCATCCCCACAGAGTTTAGCATGTAATCTTGTTAGTAATACTCCCAAGCTGAGTTATTCTTTCTCCTCGCAGACGTTTGGCAGATCGATAGAATCTCTTCCTCAGCAGAGTGTTAGTACATTCTTTCCCCAGCCGAGTCAGAAGGCTGATTATCGCCGCAGAAGATCTTGGGTTTGATATATCCCCAAGCAGAGTTAGTGATGCTTTTCCTTAGCAGAACGTCATTCAGAAAATTCTCATCCTCAGCGGAGTCTTATGAACAGAATAATCTTTCTAAGTCGGAGTCATTCTCGTGGAAACTTCCTCAACAGGATCATTACACCTCAGTGTAAATGCAATCCAATTTATTTTTTGCAATTTATTGCAAGCGTTATCCCCAGCAGAAGAGTTAATCCCCACAAAGCAATTGAAGGATCAAACAATGATCTTTGCCCCGCGGAGTTGGATTCCTCGTCGGGAGTCTCTTTTGCATTTGCATATAGTTTGCATAGCATTTTCTAAAAGCGCAGCATTCCATTGATATGGAGCATTACGGCAAAACTCAAACATACGCATACGAAACATAAGCCAGGTTAAACCGTTTACCTGCAAGCCAGAATAGCTCACAGATAAAACATTGCCATGCAACCCCAGCAAAGCTTACTAGAACACTTGATCGTACAATTTTATTTCAATACCCGTCCGTATTAACTTTTGACACTCGTCCGTGTCCTTTCAGCACTCGTCCGTGTTTGACCTTTTATTTCAATACCCGTCCGTATTGACTTTTGACACTCGTCCGTGTCCTTTCAGCACTCATCCGTGTTTGAACTTTTATTTCAATACCCGTCCGTATTGACTTTTGACACTCGTCCGTGTCCTTTCAGCACTCGTCCGTGTTTGACCTTTTATTTCAATACCCATTCGTATTGACTTTTGTGATACTCGTCCGTATTTTCTTAATCATCGTCCGAAACTCATCCTAATCGTTGACTTGGTCACTCGTCGTGTTCCTTTGATGATTGTCTGATGCTCGTCCGTATCGACCTTTGACACTCGTTCGTGTCCTTTCAGGACTCGTACGTGTTTGAACTTTTATTTCAATACTCGTCTGTGTCCTTCCAATACTCGTCCGTATTGACCTTTGACACCCGTCCGTGTCCTTCCAATACTCGTCCGTATTGACCTTTGACACGCGTCTGTGTCCTTTCAGCACTCGTCCGTGTTTGAACTTTTATTTCAATACTCGTCCGTATTGACCTTAGACACCCGTCCGTGTCCTTCTAACACCCGTCCGTGTTTTCTTTCCATACTCGTCCGTATGGGGGGCATTGTGGCACTTATCCTATGCTCGACAGTTTTGTTCCTCAACTGATTACCATGTATTTGCTTTGTGTTTTTCCAGCATATCTCTAGGGACTCTTTCTCAGCATGTTGCAACGGAACATCTTCCAACCAGGATTTGCATATCCATGACAGAGTAGCTCCGATCCCCAGCAAGATAGTATCCCCGACAGTATAGCAACCAGGGCTAAATACGGTGGCATCCCCACAGAGTTTAGCATGTAATCTTGTTAGTAATACTTCCAAGCTGAGTTATTCTTTCTCCTCGCAGACGTTTGGCAGATCGATAGAATCTCTTCCTCAGCAGAGTGTTAGTACATTCTTTCCCCAACCGAGTCAGAAGGCTGATTATCGCCGCAGAAGATCTTGGGTTTGATAGATCCCCAAGCAGAGTTAATGATGCTTTTCCTTAGCAGAACGTCATTCAGAAAATTCTCATCCTCAGCGGAGTCTTATGAACAGAATAATCTTTCTAAGTCGGAGTCATTCACGTGGAAACTTCCTCAACAGGATCATTACACCTCAGTGTATATGCAAGCCAATTTATTTTTTGCAATTTATTGCAAGCGTTATCCCCAGCAGAAGAGTTAATCCCCACAAAGCAATTGAAGGATCAAACAATGATCTTTTCCCCGCGGAGTTGGATTCCTCGTCGGGAGTCTCTTTTGCATTTGCATATAGTTTGCATAGCATTTTCTAAAAGCGCAGCATTCCATTGATATGGAGCATTACGGCAAAACTCAAACATACGCATACGAAACATAAGCCAGGTTAAACCGTTTACCTGCAAGCCAGAATAGCTCACAGACAAAACATTGTCATGCAACCCCAGCAAAGCTTACTAGAACACTTGATCGTACAATTTTATTTCAATACCCGTCCGTATTAACTTATGAGACTCGTCCGTGTCCTTTCAGCACTCGTTCGTGTTTGACCTTTTAATTCAATACCCGTCCGTATTGACTTTTGACACTCGTCCGTCTCCTTTCAGCACTCGTCCGTGTTTGACCTTTTATTTCAATATCCGTCCGTATTGGCTTTTGACACTCGTCCGTGTCCTTTCAGCACTCGTCCGTGTTTGACCTTTTATTTCAATACCCGTCCGTATTGACTTTTGACACTCGTCCGAGTCCTTTCAGCACTCGGCCGTGTTTGACCTTTTATTTCAATACCCGTCCGTATTGACTTTTGACACTCGTCCGTGTCCTTTTGGCACTCGTCCGTGTTTGACCTTTTATTTCAATACCCGTCCGTATTGATTTTTGACACTCGTCTGTGTCCTTTCAGCACTCATCTGTGTTTGACCTTTTATTTCAATACCCGTTCGTATTGACTTTTGAGATACTCGTCCGTATTTTCTTAATCATTGTCCGATACTCATCCGTATCGTTGACTTGGTCACTCGTCGTGTTCCTTTGATGATTGTCCGATGCTCGTCCGTATCGACCTTTGACACTCGTTCGTGTCATTTCAGCACTCGTACGTGTTTGAACTTTTATTTAAATACCCGTCTTTGTCCTTCCAATACTCGTCCGTATTGACCTTTGACACCCGTCCGTGTCCTTCCAATACTCGTCCGTATTGACCTTTGACACGCGTCTGTGTCCTTTCATCACTCGTCCGTGTTTGAACTTTTATTTCAATACTCGTCCGTATTGACCTTTGACACCCGTCCGTGTCCTTCTAACACCCGTCCATGTTTTCTTTCCATACTCGTCCGTATGGGGGGCATTGTGGCACTTATCCTATCCTCGACAGTTTTGTTCCTCAACAGATTACCATGGATTTGCTTTGTGTTTGTCCAGCAGATCTCTAGGGACTCTTTCTCAGCATGTTGCAACGGAACATCTTCCAACCAGGATTTGCGTATCCATGACGGAGTAGCTCCGATCCCCAGCAAGATAGTATCCCGACAGTTTAGCAACCAGGGCTAAATACGGTGGCATCCCCACAAAGTTCAGCATTGAATCTTGTTAGTAATACTCCCCAGCTGAGTTATTCTTTCTCCCAGCAGACGTTTAGCAGATCGATAGAATCTCTTCCTCAGCAGAGTGTTAGTACATTCTTTCCCCAGCCGAGTCAGAAGGCTGATTATCCCCGCAGAAGATCTTGGGTTTGATAGATCCCCAAGCAGAGTTAATGATGCTTTTCCTTAGCAGAACGTCATTCAGAAAATTCTCATCCTCAGCGGAGTCTTATGAATAGAATAATCTTTCTAAGTCGGAGTCATTCACGTGGAAACTTCCTCAACAGGATCATTACACCTCAGTGTATATGCAAGCCAATTTATTTTTTGCAATTTATTGCAAGCGTTATCCACAGCAAAAGAGTTAATCCCCACAGAGCAATTGAAGGATCAAACAATGATCTTTTCCCCGCGGAGTAGGATTCCTCGTCGGGAGTCTCTTTTGCATTTGCATATAGTTTGCATAGCATTTTCTAAAAGCGCAGCATTCCATTGATATGGAGCATTACGGCAAAACTCAAACATACGCATACGAAACATAAGCCAGGTTAAACCGTTTACCTGCAAGCCAGAATAGCTCACAGACAAAACATTGTCATGCAACCCCAGCAAAGCTTACTAGAACACTTGATCGTACAATTTTATTTCAATATCCGTCCGTATTAACTTATGAGACTCGTCCGTGTCCTTTCAGCACTCGTCCGTTATTGACCTTTTATTTCAATACCCCTCCGTATTGACTTTTGACACTCGTCCGTCTCCTTTCAGCACTCGTCCGTGTTTGACCTTTTATTTCAATATCCGTCCGTATTGACTTTTGACACTCGTCCGTGTCCTTTCAGCACTCGTCCGTGTTTGACCTTTTATTTCAATACCCGTCCGTATTGACTTTTGACACTCGTCCGAGTCCTTTCAGCACTCGGCCGTGTTTGACCTTTTATTTCAATACCCGTCCGTATTGACTTTTGACACTCGTCCGTGTCCTTTTAGCACTCGTCCGTGTTTGACCTTTTATTTCAATACCCGTCCGTATTGACTTTTGACACTCGTCTGTGTCCTTTCAGCAATCATCCGTGTTTGACCTTTTATTTCAATACCCGTTCGTATTGACTTTTGAGATACTCGTCCGTATTTTCTTAATCATCGTCCGATACTCATCCGTATCGTTGACTTGGTCACTCGTCGTGTTCCTTTGATGATTGTCCGATGCTCGTCCGTATCGACCTTTGACACTCGTTCGTGTCATTTCAGCACTCGTACGTGTTTGAACTTTTATTTAAATACCCGTCTGTGTCCTTCCAATACTCGTCCGTATTGACCTTTGACACCCGTCCGTGTCCTTCCAATACTCGTCCGTATTGACCTTTGACACGCGTCTGTGTCCTTTCATCACTCGTCCTTGTTTGAACTTTTATTTCAGTACTCGTCCGTATTGACCTTTGACACCCGTCTGTGCCCTTCTAACACCCGTCCGTGTTTTCTTTCCATACTCGTCCGTATGGGGGGCATTGTGGCACTTATCCTATGCTCGACAGTTTTGTTTCTCAACAGATTACCATGGATTTGCTTTGTGTTTTTCCAGCAGATCTCTAGGGACTCTTTCTCAGCATGTTGCAACGGAACATCTTCCAATCAGGATTTGCGTATCCATGACGGAGTAGCTCCGATCCCCAGCAAGATAGTATCCCGACAGTTTAGCAACCAGGGCTAAATACGGTGGCATCCCCACAAAGTTCAGCATTGAATCTTGTTAGTAATACTCCCCAGCTGAGTTATTCTTTCTCCCCGCAGACGTTTAGCAGATCGACAGAATCTCTTCCTCAGCAGAGTGTTAGTACATTCTTTCCCCAGCCGAGTCAGAAGGCTGATTATCCCCGTAGAAGATCTCGGGTTTGATAGATCCCCAAGCAGAGTTAATGCTGCTTTTCCTCAGCAGAACGTCATTCAGAAAATTCTCATCCTCAGCGGAGTCTTATGAGCAGAATAAACACTCTAAGTCGGAGTCATTCACGTGGAAACTTCCTCAACAGGATCATTACACCTCGGTGTATATGCAAGCCAATTTATTTTTTGCAATTTATTGCAAGCGTTATCCCCAGCAGAAGAGTTAATCCCCACAGAGCAATTGAAGAATCAAACAATGATCTTTTCCCCGCGGAGTTGGATTCCTTGTCGGGAGTCTCTTTTGCATTTGCATATAATTTGCATAGCATTTTCTAAAAGCGCAGCATTCCATTGATATGGAGCATTATGGCAAAACTCAAACATACGCATACGAAACATAAGCCAGGTTAAACCGTTTACCTGCAAGCCAGAATAGCTCACAGACAAAACATTGCCATGCAACCCCAGCAAAGCTTACTAGAACACTTGATCGTACAATTTTATTTCAATACCCGTCCGTATTAACTTTTGACACTCCTCCGTGTCCTTTCAGCACTCGTCCGTGTTTGACCTTTTATTTCAATACCCGTCCGTATTGACTTTTGACACTCGTCTGTGTCCTTTCAGCACTCGTCCGTGTTTGACCTTTTATTTCAATACCCGTTCGTATTGAGTTTTGTGATACTCGTCCGTATTTTCTTAATCATCGTCCGATACTCATCCTTATCGTTGACTTGGTCACTCGTCGTGTTCCTTTGATGATTGTCCGATGCTCGTCCGTATCGACCTTTGACACTCGTTCGTTTCCTTTCAGCACTCGTACGTGTTTGAACTTTTATTTCAATACTCGTCTGTGTCCTTCCAATACTCGTCCGTATTGACCTTTGACACCCGTCCGTGTCCTTCCAATACTCGTCCGTATTGACCTTTGACACGCGTCTGCGTCCTTTCAGCACTCGTCCGTGTTTGAACTTTTATTTCAATACTCGTCCGTATTGACCTTAGACACCCGTCTGTGTCCTTCTAACACCCGTCCGTGTTTTCTTTCCATACTCGTCCGTATGGGGGGCATTGTGGCACTTATCCTATGCTCGACAGTTTTGTTCCTCAACAGATTACCATGGATTTGCTTTGTGTTTTTCCAGCAGATCTCTAGGGACACTTTCTCAGCATGTTGCAACGAAACATCTTCCAACCAGGATTTGCATATCCATGACGGAGTAGCTCCGATCCCCAGCAAGATAGTATCCTCGACAGTATAGCAACCAGGGCTAAATACGGTGGCATCCCCATAGAGTTCAGCATTGAATCTTGTTAGTAATACTCCCCAGCTGAGTTATTCTTTCTCCCCGCAGACGTTTAGCAGATCGACAGAATCTCTTCCTCAGCAGAGTGTTAGTACATTCTTTCCCCAGCCGAGTCAGAAGGCTGATTATCCCCGCAGAAGATCTCGGGTTTGATAGATCCCCAAGCAGAGTTAATGCTGCTTTTCCTCAGCAGAACGTCATTCAGAAAATTCTCATCCTCAGCGGAGTCTTATGAGCAGAATAATCTCTCTAAGTCGGAGTCATTCACGTGGAAACTTCCTCAACAGGATCATTACACCTCGGTGTATATGCAAGCCAATTTATTTTTTGCAATTTATTGCAAGCGTTATCCCCAGCAGAAGAGTTAATCCCCACAGAGCAATTGAAGGATCAAACAATGATCTTTTCCCCGCGGAGTTGGATTCCTCGTCGGGAGTCTCTTTTGCATTTGCATATAGTTTGCATAGCATTTTCTAAAAGCGCAGCATTCCATTGATATGGAGCATTACGGCAAAACTCAAACATACGTATACGAAACATAAGCCAGGTTAAACCGTTTACCTGCATGCCAGAATAGCTCACAGACAAAACATTGTCATGCAACCCCAGCAAAGCTTACTAGAACACTTGATCGTACAATTTTATTTCAATACCCGTCCGTATTAACTTATGAGACTCGTCCGTGTCCTTTCAGCACTCGTCCGTGTTTGACCTTTTATTTCAATACCCGTCCGTATTGACTTTTGACACTCGTCCGTCTCCTTTCAGCACTCGTCCGTGTTTGACCTTTTATTTCAATATCCGTCCGTATTGACTTTTGACACTCGTCCGTGTCCTTTCAGCACTCGTCCGTGTTTGACCTTTTATTTCAATACCCGTCCGTATTGACTTTTGACACTCGTCCGAGTCCTTTCAGCACTCGGCCGTGTTTGACCTTTTATTTCAATACCCGTCCGTATTGACTTATGACACTCGTCCGTGTCCTTTTAGCACTCGTCCGTGTTTGACCTTTTATTTCAATACCCGTCCGTATTGACTTTTGACACTCCTTTTTGTCCTTTCAGCACTCATCCGTGTTTGACCTTTTATTTCAATACCCGTTCGTATTGACTTTTGAGATACTCGTCCGTATTTTCTTAATCATCGTCCGATACTCATCTGTATCGTTGACTTGGTCACTCGTCGTGTTCCTTTGATGATTGTCCGATGCTCGTCCGTATCGACCTTTGACACTCGTTCGTGTCCTTTCAGCACTCGTACGTGTTTGAACTTTTATTTCAATACTCGTCTGTGTCCTTCCAATACTCGTCCGTATTGACCTTTGACACCCGTCCGTGTCCTTCCAATACTCGTCCGTATTGACCTTTGACACGCGTCTGTGTCCTTTCAGCACTCGTCCGTGTTTGAACTTTTATTTCAATACTCGTCCGTATTGACCATTGACAACCGTCCGTGTCCTTCTAACACCCGTCCGTGTTTTCTTTCCATACTCGTCCGTATGGGGGGAATTGTGGCACTTATCCTATGCTCGACAGTTTTGTTCCTCAACAGATTACCATGGATTTGCTTTGTGTTTTTCCAGCAGATCTCTAGGGACTCTTTCTCAGCATGTTGCAACGGAACATCTTCCAACCAGGATTTGCGTATCCATGACGGAGTAGCTCCGATCCCCAGCAGGATAGTATCCCGACAGTTTAGCAACCAGGGCTAAATACGGTGGCATCCCCACAAAGTTCAGCATTGAATCTTGTTAGTAATACTCCCCAGCTGAGTTATTCTTTCTCCCCGCAGACGTTTAGCAGATCGACAAAATCTCTTCCTCAGCAGAGTGTTAGTACATTCTTTCCCCAGCCGAGTCAGAAGGCTGATTATCCCCGCAGAAGATCTCGGGTTTGATAGATCCCCAAGCAGAGTTAATGCTGCTTTTCCTCAGCAGAACGTCATTCAGAAAATTCTCATCCTCAGCGGAGTCTTATGAGCAGAATAATCTCTCTAAGTCGGAGTCATTCACGTGGAAACTTCCTCAACAGGATCATTACACCTGGGTGTATATGCAAGCCAATTTATTTTTTGCAATTTATTGCAAGCGTTATCCCCAGCAGAAGAGTTAATCCCCACAGAGCAATTGAAGAATCAAACAATGATCTTTTCCCCGCGGAGTTGGATTCCTCGTCGGGAGTCTCTTTTGCATTTGCATATAGTTTGCATAGCATTTTCTAAAAGCGCAGCATTCCATTGATATGGAGCATTACGGCAAAACTCAAACATACGTATACGAAACATAAGCCAGGTTAAACCGTTTACCTGCATGCCAGAATAGCTCACAGACAAAACATTGTCATGCAACCCCAGCAAAGCTTACTAGAACACTTGATCGTACAATTTTATTTCAATACCCGTCCGTATTAACTTATGAGACTCGTCCGTGTCCTTTCAGCACTCGTCCGTGTTTGACCTTTTATTTCAATACCCGTCCGTATTGACTTTTGACACTCGTCCGTCTCCTTTCAGCACTCGTCCGTGTTTGACCTTTTATTTCAATATCCGTCCGTATTGACTTTTGACACTCGTCCGTGTCCTTTCAGCACTCGTCCGTGTTTGACCTTTTATTTCAATACCCGTCCGTATTGACTTTTGACACTCGTCCGAGTCCTTTCAGCACTCGGCCGTGTTTGACCTTTTATTTCAATACCCGTCCGTATTGACTTATGACACTCGTCCGTGTCCTTTTAGCACTCGTCCGTGTTTGACCTTTTATTTCAATACCCGTCCGTATTGACTTTTGACACTCCTTTTTGTCCTTTCAGCACTCATCCGTGTTTGACCTTTTATTTCAATACCCGTTCGTATTGACTTTTGAGATACTCGTCCGTATTTTCTTAATCATCGTCCGATACTCATCTGTATCGTTGACTTGGTCACTCGTCGTGTTCCTTTGATGATTGTCCGATGCTCGTCCGTATCGACCTTTGACACTCGTTCGTGTCCTTTCAGCACTCGTACGTGTTTGAACTTTTATTTCAATACTCGTCTGTGTCCTTCCAATACTCGTCCGTATTGACCTTTGACACCCGTCCGTGTCCTTCCAATACTCGTCCGTATTGACCTTTGACACGCGTCTGTGTCCTTTCAGCACTCGTCCGTGTTTGAACTTTTATTTCAATACTCGTCCGTATTGACCATTGACAACCGTCCGTGTCCTTCTAACACCCGTCCGTGTTTTCTTTCCATACTCGTCCGTATGGGGGGAATTGTGGCACTTATCCTATGCTCGACAGTTTTGTTCCTCAACAGATTACCATGGATTTGCTTTGTGTTTTTCCAGCAGATCTCTAGGGACTCTTTCTCAGCATGTTGCAACGGAACATCTTCCAACCAGGATTTGCGTATCCATGACGGAGTAGCTCCGATCCCCAGCAGGATAGTATCCCGACAGTTTAGCAACCAGGGCTAAATACGGTGGCATCCCCACAAAGTTCAGCATTGAATCTTGTTAGTAATACTCCCCAGCTGAGTTATTCTTTCTCCCCGCAGACGTTTAGCAGATCGACAAAATCTCTTCCTCAGCAGAGTGTTAGTACATTCTTTCCCCAGCCGAGTCAGAAGGCTGATTATCCCCGCAGAAGATCTCGGGTTTGATAGATCCCCAAGCAGAGTTAATGCTGCTTTTCCTCAGCAGAACGTCATTCAGAAAATTCTCATCCTCAGCGGAGTCTTATGAGCAGAATAATCTCTCTAAGTCGGAGTCATTCACGTGGAAACTTCCTCAACAGGATCATTACACCTCGGTGTATATGCAAGCCAATTTATTTTTTGCAATTTATTGCAAGCGTTATCCCCAGCAGAAGAGTTAATCCCCACAGAGCAATTGAAGAATCAAACAATGATCTTTTCCCCGCGGAGTTGGATTCCTCGTCGGGAGTCTCTTTTGCATTTGCATATAGTTTGCATAGCATTTTCTAAAAGCGCAGCATTCCATTGATATGGAGCATTACGGCAAAACTCAAACATACGTATACGAAACATAAGCCAGGTTAAACCGTTTACCTGCAAGCCAGAATAGCTCACAGACAAAACATTGTCATGCAACCCCAGCAAAGCTTACTAGAACACTTGATCGTACAATTTTATTTCAATACCCGTCCGTATTAACTTATGAGACTCGTCCGTGTCCTTTCAGCACTCGTCCGTGTTTGACCTTTTATTTCAATACCCGTCCGTATTGACTTTTGACACTCGTCCGTCTCCTTTCAGCACTCGTCCGTGTTTGACCTTTTATTTCAATATCCGTCCGTATTGACTTTTGACACTCGTCCGTGTCCTTTCAGCACTCGTCCGTGTTTGACCTTTTATTTCAATACCCGTCCGTATTGACTTTTGACACTCGTCCGAGTCCTTTCAGCACTCGGCCGTGTTTGACCTTTTATTTCAATACCCGTCCGTATTGACTTTTGACACTCGTCCGTGTCCTTTTAGCACTCGTCCGTGTTTGACCTTTTATTTCAATACCCGTCCGTATTGACTTTTGACACTCGTCTTTGTCCTTTCAGCACTCATCCGTGTTTGACCTTTTATTTCAATACCCGTTCGTATTGACTTTTGAGATACTCGTCCGTATTTTCTTAATCATCGTCCGATACTCATCTGTATCGTTGACTTGGTCACTCGTCGTGTTCCTTTGATGATTGTCCGATGCTCGTCCGTATCGACCTTTGACACTCGTTCGTGTCCTTTCAGCACTCGTACGTGTTTGAACTTTTATTTCAATACTCGTCTGTGTCCTTCCAATACTCGTCCGTATTGACCTTTGACACCCGTCCGTGTCCTTCCAATACTCGTCCGTATTGACCTTTGACACGCGTCTGTGTCCTTTCAGCACTCGTCCGTGTTTGAACTTTTATTTCAATACTCGTCCGTATTGACCATTGACACCCGTCCGTGTCCTTCTAACACCCGTCCGTGTTTTCTTTCCATACTCGTCCGTATGGGGGGAATTGTGGCACTTATCCTATGCTCGACAGTTTTGTTCCTCAACAGATTACCATGGATTTGCTTTGTGTTTTTCCAGCAGATCTCTAGGGACTCTTTCTCAGCATGTTGCAACGGAACATCTTCCAACCAGGATTTGCGTATCCATGACGGAGTAGCTCCGATCCCCAGCAGGATAGTATCCCGACAGTTTAGCAACCAGGGCTAAATACGGTGGCATCCCCACAAAGTTCAGCATTGAATCTTGTTAGTAATACTCCCCAGCTGAGTTATTCTTTCTCCCCGCAGACGTTTAGCAGATCGACAGAATCTCTTCCTCAGTAGAGTGTTAGTACATTCTTTCCCCAGCCGAGTCAGAAGGCTGATTATCCCCGCAGAAGATCTCGGGTTTGATAGATCCCCAAGCAGAGTTAATGCTGCTTTTCCTCAGCAGAACGTCATTCAGAAAATTCTCATCCTCAGCGGAGTCTTATGAGCAGAATAATCTCTCTAAGTCGGAGTCATTCACGTGGAAACTTCCTCAACAGGATCATTACACCTCGGTGTATATGCAAGCCAATTTATTTTTTGCAATTTATTGCAAGCGTTATCCCCAGCAGAAGAGTTAATCCCCACAGAGCAATTGAAGAATCAAACAATGATCTTTTCCCCGCGAGGTTGGATTCCTCGTCGGGAGTCTCTTTTGCATTTGCATATAGTTTGCATAGCATTTTCTAAAAGCGCAGCATTCCGTTGATATGGAGCATTACGGCAAAACTCAAACATACGTATACGAAACATAAGCCAGGTTAAACCGTTTACCTGCAAGCCAGAATAGCTCACAGACAAAACATTGTCATGCAACCCCAGCAAAGCTTACTAGAACACTAGATCGTACAATTTTATTTCAATACCCGTCCGTATTAACTTATGAGACTCGTCCGTGTCCTTTCAGCACTCGTCCGTGTTTGACCTTTTATTTCAATACCCGTCCGTATTGACTTTTGACACTCGTCCGTCTCCTTTCAGCACTCGTCTGTGTTTGACCTTTTATTTCAATATCCGTCCGTATTGACTTTTGACACTCGTCCGTGTCCTTTCAGCACTCGTCCGTGTTTGACCTTTTATTTCAATACCCGTCCGTATTGACTTTTGACACTCGTCCGAGTCCTTTCAGCACTCGGCCGTGTTTGACCTTTTATTTCAATACCCGTCCGTATTGACTTTTGACACTCGTCCGTGTCCTTTTAGCACTCGTCCGTGTTTGACCTTTTATTTCAATACCCGTCCGTATTGACTTATGACACTCGTCTTTGTCCTTTCAGCACTCATCCGTGTTTGACCTTTTATTTCAATACCCGTTCGTATTGACTTTTGAGATACTCGTCCGTATTTTCTTAATCATCGTCCGATACTCATCTGTATCGTTGACTTGGTCACTCGTCGTGTTCCTTTGATGATTGTCCGATGCTCGTCCGTATCGACCTTTGACACTCGTTCGTGTCATTTCAGCACTCGTACGTGTTTGAACTTTTATTTAAATACCCGTCTGTGTCCTTCCAATACTCGTCCGTATTGACCTTTGACACCCGTCCGTGTCCTTCCAATACTCGTCCGTATTGACCTTTGACACGCGTCTGTGTCCTTTCATCACTCGTCCGTGTTTGAACTTTTATTTCAATACTCGTCCGTATTGACCTTTGACACCCGTCCGTGTCCTTCTAACACCCGTCCGTGTTTTCTTTCCATACTCGTCCGTATGGGGGGCATTGTGGCACTTATCCTATGCTCGACAGTTTTGTTTCTCAACAGATTACCATGGATTTGCTTTGTGTTTTTCCAGCAGATCTCTAGGGACTCTTTCTCAGCATGTTGCAACGGAACATCTTCCAACCAGGATTTGCGTATCCATGACAGAGTAGCTCCGATCCCCAGCAGGATAGTATCCCGACAGTTTAGCAACCAGGGCTAAATACGGTGGCATCCCCACAAAGTTCAGCATTGAATCTTGTTAGTAATACTCCCCAGCTGAGTTATTCTTTCTCCCCGCAGACGTTTAGCAATTCGACAGAATCTCTTCCTCGGCAGAGTGTTAGTACATTCTTTCCCCAGCCGAGTCAGAAGGCTGATTATCAACGCAGAAGATCTTGGGTTTGATAGATCCCCAAGCAGAGTTAATGCTGCTTTTCCTCAGCAGAACGTCATTCAAAAAATTCTCATCCTCAGCGGAGTCTTATGAGCAGAATAATATCTCTATGTCGGAGTCATTCACGTGGAAACTTCCTCAACAGGATCATTACACCTCAGTGTATATGCAAGCCAATTTATTTTTTGCAATTTATTGCAAGCGTTATCCCCAGCAGAAGAGTTAATCCCCACAGAGCAATTGAAGGATCAAACAATGATCTTTTCCCCGCGGAGTTGGATTCCTCGTCGGGAGTCTCTTTTGCATTTGCATATAGTTTGCATAGCATTTTCTAAAAGCGCAGCATTCCATTGATAAGGAGCATTACGGCAAAACTCAAACATAATCATACGAAACATAAGCCAGGTTAAACCGTTTACCTGCAAGCCAGAATAGCTCACAGACAAAACATTGTCATGCAACCCCAGCAAAGCTTACTAGAACACTTGATCGTACAATTTTATTTCAATACCCGTCCGTATTAACTTTTGACACTCGTCCGTGTCCTTTCAGTACTCGTCCGTGTTTGACCTTTTATTTCAATACCCGTCCGTATTGACTTTTGACACTCGTCTGTGTCCTTTCAGCACTCGTCCGTGTTTGACCTTTTATTTCAATACCCGTCCGTATTGACTTTTGACACTCGTCCGTGTCCTTTCAGCACTCGTCCGTGTTTGACCTTTTATTTCAATACCCGTCCGTATTGACTTTTGACACTCTTCCGTGTCCTTTCAGCACTCGTCCGTGTTTGATCTTTTATTTCAATACCCGTCCGTATTGACTTTTGACACTCGTTCGTGTCCTTTCAGCACTCGTCCGTGTTTGACCTTTTATTTCAATACCCGTTCGTATTGACTTTTGAGATACTCGTCCGTATTTTCTTATTCATCGTCCGATACTCATCCGTATCGTTGAATTGGTCACTCGTCGTGTTCCTTTGATGATTGTCCGATGCTCGTCCGTATCGACCTTTGACACTCGTTCGTGTCCTTTCAGCACTCGTACGTGTTTGAACTTTTATTTCAATACTCGTCTGTGTCCTTCCAATACTCGTCCGTATTGACCTTTGACACCCGTCCGTGTCCTTCCAATACTCGTCCGTATTGACCTTTGACACGCGTCTGTGTCCTTTCAGCACTCGTCCGTGTTTGAACTTTTATTTCAATACTCGTCCGTATTGACCTTTGACACCCGTCCGTGTCCTTCTAACACCCGTCCGTGTTTTCTTTCCATACTCGTCCGTATGGGGGGCATTGTGGCACTTATCCTATGCTCGACAGTTTTGTTCCTCAACAGATTACCATGGATTTCCTTTGTGTTTTTCCAGCAGATCTCTAGGGACTCTTTCTCAGCATGTTGCAACGGAACATCTTCCAACCAGGATTTGCGTATCCATGACGGAGTAGCTCCGATCCCCAGCAGGATAGTATCCCGACAGTTTAGAAACCAGGGCTAAATACGGTGGCATCCCCACAAACTTCAGCATTGAATCTTGTTAGTAATACTCCCCAGCTGA
Organism: Lathyrus tuberosus; assembly: GCA_022829125.1. Classification (NCBI taxonomy): domain Eukaryota; kingdom Viridiplantae; phylum Streptophyta; class Magnoliopsida; order Fabales; family Fabaceae; genus Lathyrus; species Lathyrus tuberosus. The sequence goes on along the minus strand of JALAZF010000201.1, from coordinate 8,372,097 downwards.
GTTATTCTTTCTCCCCGCAGACGTTTAGCAGATCGACAGAATCTCTTCCTCAGCAGAGTGTTAGTACATTCTTTCCCCAGCCGAGTCAGAAGGCTGATTATCCCCGCAGAAGATCTCGGGTTTGATAGATCCCCAAGCAGAGTTAATGCTGCTTTTCCTCAGCAGAACGTCATTCAGAAAATTCTCATCCTCAGCGGAGTCTTATGAGCAGAATAATCTCTCTAAGTCGGAGTCATTCACGTGGAAACTTCCTCAACAGGATCATTACACCTCGGTGTATATGCAAGCCAATTTATTTTTTGCAATTTATTGCAAGCGTTATCCCCAGCAGAAGAGTTAATCCCCACAGAGCAATTGAAGAATCAAACAATGATCTTTTCCCCGCGGAGTTGGATTCCTCGTCGGGAGTCTCTTTTGCATTTGCATATAGTTTGCATAGCATTTTCTAAAAGCGCAGCATTCCATTGATATGGAGCATTACGGCAAAACTCAAACATACGTATACGAAACATAAGCCAGGTTAAACCGTTTTCCTGCAAGCCAGAATAGCTCACAGACAAAACATTGTCATGCAACCCCAGCAAAGCTTACTAGAACACTTGATCGTACAATTTTATTTCAATACCCGTCCGTATTAACTTATGAGACTCGTCCGTGTCCTTTCAGCACTCGTCTGTGTTTGACCTTTTATTTCAATACCCGTCCGTATTGACTTTTGACACTCGTCCGTCTCCTTTTAGCACTCGTCCGTGTTTGACCTTTTATTTCAATATCCGTCCGTATTGACTTTTGACACTCGTCCGTGTCCTTTCAGCACTCGTCCGTGTTTGACCTTTTATTTCAATACCCGTCCGTATTGACTTTTGACACTCGTCCGAGTCCTTTCAGCACTCGGCCGTGTTTGACCTTTTATTTCAATACCCGTCCGTATTGACTTTTGACACTCGTCCGTGTCCTTTTAGCACTCGTCCGTGTTTGACCTTTTATTTCAATACCCGTCCGTATTGACTTTTGACACTCGTCTTTGTCCTTTCAGCACTCATCCGTGTTTGACCTTTTATTTCAATACCCGTTCGTATTGACTTTTGAGATACTCGTCCGTATTTTCTTAATCATCGTCCGATACTCATCTGTATCGTTGACTTGGTCACTCGTCGTGTTCCTTTGATGATTGTCCGATGCTCGTCCGTATCGACCTTTGACACTCGTTCGTGTCCTTTCAGCACTCGTACGTGTTTGAACTTTTATTTCAATACTCGTCTGTGTCCTTCCAATACTCGTCCGTATTGACCTTTGACACCCGTCCGTGTCCTTCCAATACTCGTCCGTATTGACCTTTGACACGCGTCTGTGTCCTTTCAGCACTCGTCCGTGTTTGAACTTTTATTTCAATACTCGTCCGTATTGACCATTGACACCCGTCCGTGTCCTTCTAACACCCGTCCGTGTTTTCTTTCCATACTCGTCCGTATGGGGGGAATTGTGGCACTTATCCTATGCTCGACAGTTTTGTTCCTCAACAGATTACCATGGATTTGCTTTGTGTTTTTCCAGCAGATCTCTAGGGACTCTTTCTCAGCATGTTGCAACGGAACATCTTCCAACCAGGATTTGCGTATCCATGACGGAGTAGCTCCGATCCCCAGCAGGATAGTATCCCGACAGTTTAGCAACCAGGGCTAAATACGGTGGCATCCCCACAAACTTCAGCATTGAATCTTGTTAGTAATACTCCCCAGCTGAGTTATTCTTTCTCCCCGCAGACGTTTAGCAGATCGATAGAATCTCTTCCTCAGCAGAGTGTTAGTACATTCTTTCCCCAGCCGAGTCAAAAGGATGATTATCCCCGCAGAAGATCTCGGGTTTGATAGATCCCCAAGCAGAGTTAATGCTGCTTTTCCTCAGCAGAACGTCATTCAGAAAATTCTCATCCTCAGCGGAGTCTTATGAGCAGAATAATCTCTCTAAGTCGGAGTCATTCACGTGGAAACTTCCTCAACAGGATCATTACACCTCGGTGTATATGCAAGCCAATTTATTTTTTGCAATTTATTGCAAGCGTTATCCCCAGCAGAAGAGTTAATCCCCACAGAGCAATTGAAGAATCAAACAATGATCTTTTCCCCGCGGAGTTGGATTCCTCGTCGGGAGTCTCTTTTGCATTTGCATATAGTTTGCATAGCATTTTCTAAAAGCGCAGCATTCCATTGATATGGAGCATTACGGCAAAACTCAAACATACGTATACGAAACATAAGCCAGGTTAAACCGTTTTCCTGCAAGCCAGAATAGCTCACAGACAAAACATTGTCATGCAACCCCAGCAAAGCTTACTAGAACACTTGATCGTACAATTTTATTTCAATACCCGTCCGTATTAACTTATGAGACTCGTCCGTGTCCTTTCAGCACTCGTCCGTGTTTGACCTTTTATTTCAATACCCGTCCGTATTGACTTTTGACACTCGTCCGTCTCCTTTCAGCACTCGTCCGTGTTTGACCTTTTATTTCAATATCCGTCCGTATTGACTTTTGACACTCGTCCGTGTCCTTTCAGCACTCGTCCGTGTTTGACCTTTTATTTCAATACCCGTCCGTATTGACTTTTGACACTCGTCCGAGTCCTTTCAGCACTCGGCCGTGTTTGACCTTTTATTTCAATACCCGTCCGTATTGACTTTTGACACTCGTCCGTGTCCTTTTAGCACTCGTCCGTGTTTGACCTTTTATTTCAATACCCGTCCGTATTGACTTTTGACACTCGTCTTTGTCCTTTCAGCACTCATCCGTGTTTGACCTTTTATTTCAATACCCGTTCGTATTGACTTTTGAGATACTCGTCCGTATTTTCTTAATCATCGTCCGATACTCATCTGTATCGTTGACTTGGTCACTCGTCGTGTTCCTTTGATGATTGTCCGATGCTCGTCCGTATCGACCTTTGACACTCGTTCGTGTCCTTTCAGCACTCGTACGTGTTTGAACTTTTATTTCAATACTCGTCTGTGTCCTTCCAATACTCGTCCGTATTGACCTTTGACACCCGTCCGTGTCCTTCCAATACTCGTCCGTATTGACCTTTGACACGCGTCTGTGTCCTTTCAGCACTCGTCCGTGTTTGAACTTTTATTTCAATACTCGTCCGTATTGACCATTGACACCCGTCCGTGTCCTTCTAACACCCGTCCGTGTTTTCTTTCCATACTCGTCCGTATGGGGGGAATTGTGGCACTTATCCTATGCTCGACAGTTTTGTTCCTCAACAGATTACCATGGATTTGCTTTGTGTTTTTCCAGCAGATCTCTAGGGACTCTTTCTCAGCATGTTGCAACGGAACATCTTCCAACCAGGATTTGCGTATCCATGACGGAGTAGCTCCGATCCCCAGCAGGATAGTATCCCGACAGTTTAGCAACCAGGGCTAAATACGGTGGCATCCCCACAAACTTCAGCATTGAATCTTGTTAGTAATACTCCCCAGCTGAGTTATTCTTTCTCCCCGCAGACGTTTAGCAGATCGATAGAATCTCTTCCTCAGCAGAGTGTTAGTACATTCTTTCCCCAGCCGAGTCAAAAGGCTGATTATCCCCGCAGAAGATCTCGGGTTTGATAGATCCCCAAGCAGAGTTAATGCTGCTTTTCCTCAGCAGAACGTCATTCAGAAAATTCTCATCCTCAACGGAGTCTTATGAGCAGAATAATCTCTCTAAGTCGGAGTCATTCACGTGGAAACTTCCTCAACAGGATCATTACACCTCGGTGTATATGCAAGCCAATTTATTTTTTGCAATTTATTGCAAGCGTTATCCCCAGCAGAAGAGTTAATCCCCACAGAGCAATTGAAGAATCAAACAATGATCTTTTCCCCGCGGAGTTGGATTCCTCGTCGGGAGTCTCTTTTGCATTTGCATATAGTTTGCATAGCATTTTCTAAAAGCGCAGCATTCCATTGATATGGAGCATTACGGCAAAACTCAAACATACGTATACGAAACATAAGCCAGGTTAAACCGTTTACCTGCAAGCCAGAATAGCTCACAGACAAAACATTGTCATGCAACCCCAGCAAAGCTTACTAGAACACTTGATCGTACAATTTTATTTCAATACCCGTCCGTATTAACTTATGAGACTCGTCCGTGTCCTTTCAGCACTCGTCCGTGTTTGACCTTTTATTTCAATACCCGTCCGTATTGACTTTTGACACTCGTCCGTCTCCTTTCAGCACTCGTCCGTGTTTGACCTTTTATTTCAATATCCGTCCGTATTGACTTTTGACACTCGTCCGTGTCCTTTCAGCACTCGTCCGTGTTTGACCTTTTATTTCAATACCCGTCCGTATTGACTTTTGACACTCGTCCGAGTCCTTTCAGCACTCGGCCGTGTTTGACCTTTTATTTCAATACCCGTCCGTATTGACTTTTGACATTCGTCCGTGTCCTTTTAGCACTCGTCCGTGTTTGACCTTTTATTTCAATACCCGTCCGTATTGACTTTTGACACTCGTCTTTGTCCTTTCAGCACTCATCCGTGTTTGACCTTTTATTTCAATACCCGTTCGTATTGACTTTTGAGATACTCGTCCGTATTTTCTTAATCATCGTCCGATACTCATCTGTATCGTTGACTTGGTCACTCGTCGTGTTCCTTTGATGATTGTCCGATGCTCGTCCGTATCGACCTTTGACACTCGTTCGTGTCCTTTCAGCACTCGTACGTGTTTGAACTTTTATTTCAATACTCGTCTGTGTCCTTCCAATACTCGTCCGTATTGACCTTTGACACCCGTCCGTGTCCTTCCAATACTCGTCCGTATTGACCTTTGACACGCGTCTGTGTCCTTTCAGCACTCGTCCGTGTTTGAACTTTTATTTCAATACTCGTCCGTATTGACCATTGACACCCGTCCGTGTCCTTCTAACACCCGTCCGTGTTTTCTTTCCATACTCGTCCGTATGGGGGGAATTGTGGCACTTATCCTATGCTCGACAGTTTTGTTCCTCAACAGATTACCATGGATTTGCTTTGTGTTTTTCCAGCAGATCTCTAGGGACTCTTTCTCAGCATGTTGCAACGGAACATCTTCCAACCAGGATTTGCGTATCCATGACGGAGTAGCTCCGATCCCCAGCAGGATAGTATCCCGACAGTTTAGCAACCAGGGCTAAATACGGTGGCATCCCCACAAAGTTCAGCATTGAATCTTGTTAGTAATACTCCCCAGCTGAGTTATTCTTTCTCCCCGCAGACGTTTAGCAGATCGACAGAATCTCTTCCTCAGTAGAGTGTTAGTACATTCTTTCCCCAGCCGAGTCAGAAGGCTGATTATCCCCGCAGAAGATCTCGGGTTTGATAGATCCCCAAGCAGAGTTAATGCTGCTTTTCCTCAGCAGAACGTCATTCAGAAAATTCTCATCCTCAGCGGAGTCTTATGAGCAGAATAATCTCTCTAAGTCGGAGTCATTCACGTGGAAACTTCCTCAACAGGATCATTACACCTCGGTGTATATGCAAGCCAATTTATTTTTTGCAATTTATTGCAAGCGTTATCCCCAGCAGAAGAGTTAATCCCCACAGAGCAATTGAAGAATCAAACAATGATCTTTTCCCCGCGGAGTTGGATTCCTCGTTGGGAGTCTCTTTTGCATTTGCATATAGTTTGCATAGCATTTTCTAAAAGCGCAGCATTCCATTGATATGGAGCATTACGGCAAAACTCAAACATAATCATACGAAACATAAGCCAGGTTAAACCGTTTACCTGCAAGCCAGAATAGCTCACAGACAAAACATTGTCATGCAACCCCAGCAAAGCTTACTAGAACACTTGATCGTACAATTTTATTTCAATACCCGTCCGTATTAACTTTTGACACTCGTCCGTGTCCTTTCAGTACTCGTCCGTGTTTGACCTTTTATTTCAATACCCGTCCGTATTGACTTTTGACACTCGTCTGTGTCCTTTCAGCACTCGTCCGTGTTTGACCTTTTATTTCAATACCCGTCCTTATTGACTTTTGACACTCGTCCGTGTCCTTTCAGCACTCGTCCGTGTTTGACCTTTTATTTCAATACCCGTCCGTATTGACTTTTGACACTCTTCCGTGTCCTTTCAGCACTCGTCCGTGTTTGACCTTTTATTTCAATACCCGTCCGTATTGACTTTTGACACTCGTTCGTGTCCTTTCAGCACTCGTCCGTGTTTGACCTTTTATTTCAATACCCGTTCGTATTGACTTTTGAGATACTCGTCCGTATTTTCTTATTCATCGTCCGATACTCATCCGTATCGTTGAATTGGTCACTCGTCGTGTTCCTTTGATGATTGTCCGATGCTCGTCCGTATCGACCTTTGACACTCGTTCGTGTCCTTTCAGCACTCGTACGTGTTTGAACTTTTATTTCAATACTCGTCTATGTCCTTCCAATACTCGTCCGTATTGACCTTTGACACCCGTCCGTGTCCTTCCAATACTCGTCCGTATTGACCTTTGACACGCGTCTGTGTCCTTTCAGCACTCGTCCGTGTTTGAACTTTTATTTCAATACTCCTCCGTATTGATCTTTGACACCCGTCCGTGTCCTTCTAACACCCGTCCCTGTTTTCTTTCCATACTCGTCCGTATGGGGGGCATTGTGGCACTTATCCAGTGCTCGACAGTTTTGTTCCTCAACAGATTACCATGGATTTGCTTTGTGTTTTTCCAGCAGATCTCTAGGGACTCTTTCTCAGCATGTTGCAACGGAACATCTTCCAACCAAGATTTGCGTATCCATGATGGAGTAGCTCCGATCCCCAGCAAGATAGTATCCCCGACAGTTTAGCAACCAGGGCTAAATACGGTGGCATCCCCACAGAGTTCAGCATTGAATCTTGTAAGTAAGACTCCCCAGCTGAGTTATTCTTTCTCCCCGCAGACGTTTAGCAGATCGACAGAATCTCTTCCTCAGCAGAGTGTTAGTACATTCTTTCCCCAGCCGAGTCAGAAGGCTGATTATCCCCGCAAAAGATCTTGGGTTTGATAGATCCCCAAGCAGAGTTAATGCTGCTTTTCCTCAGCAGAATGTCATTCAAAAAATTCTCATCCTCAGCGGAGTCGTATGAGCAGAATAATCTCTCTAAGTCGGAGTCATTCACGTGGAAACTTCCTCAACAGGATCATTACACCTCAGTGTATATGCAAGCCAATTTATTTTTTGTAATTTATTGCAAGCGTTATCCCCAGCAGAAGAGTTAATCCCCACAGAGCAATTGAAGGATCAAACAATGATCTTTTCCCCGCGGAGTTGGATTCCTCGTCGGGAGTCTCTTTTGCATTTGCATATAGTTTGGATAGCATTTTCTAAAAGCGCAGCATTCCATTGATATGGAGCATTACAGAAAAACTCAAACATACGCATACGAAACATAAGCCAGGTTAAACCGTTTACCTGCAAGCCAGAATAGCTCACAGACAAAACATTGTCATGCAACCCCAGCAAAGCTTACTAGAACACTTGATCGTACAATTTTATTTCAATACCCGTCCGTATTAACTTTTGACACTCGTCCGTGTCCTTTCAGCACTCGTCCGTGTTTGACCTTTTATTTCAATACCCGTCCGTATTGACTTTTGACACTCGTCCGTGTCCTTTCAGCACTCGTCCGTGTTTGACCTTTTATTTCAATATCCGTCCGTATTGAATTTTGACACTCGTCCGTGTCCTTTCAGCACTCGTCCGTGTTTGACCTTTTATTTCAATACCCGTCCGTATTGACTTTTGACACTCTTCCGTGTCCTTTCAGCACTCGTCCGTGTTTGACCTTTTATTTCAATACACGTCCGTATTGACTTTTGACACTCGTCTGTGTCCTTTCAGCACTCGTCCGTGTTTGACCTTTTATTTCAATACCCGTTCGTATTGACTTTTGAGATACTCGTCCGTATTTTCTTAATCATCGTCCGATACTCGTCCGTATCGTTGACTTGGTCACTCGTCGTGTTCCTTTGATGATTGTCCGATGCTCGTCCGTATCGACCTTTGACACTCGTTCGTGTCCTTTCAGCACTCGTACGTGTTTGAACTTTTATTTCAATACTCGTCTGTGTCCTTCCAATACTCGTCCGTATTGACCTTTGACACCCGTCCGTGTCCTTCCAATACTCGTCCGTATTGACCTTTGACACGCGTCTGTGTCCTTTCAGCACTCGTCCGTGTTTGAACTTTTATTTCAATACTCGTCTGTATTAACCTTTGACACCCGTCCGTGTCCTTCCAATACTCGTCCGTATTGACCTTTGACACACGTCTGTGTCCTTTCAGCACTCGTCCGTGTTTGAACTTTTATTTCAATACTCGTCCGTATTGACCTTTGTCACCCGTCCGTGTCCTTCTAACACCCGTCCGTGTTTTCATTCCATACTCGTCCGTATGGGGGGCATTGTGGCACTTATCCTATGCTCGACAGTTTTATTCCTCAACAGATTACCATGGATTTGTTTTGTGTTTTTCCAGCAGATCTCTAGGGACTCTTTCTCAGCATGTTGCAACGGAACATCTTCCAACCAGGATTTGCGTATCCATGACGGAGTAGCTCCGATCCCCAGCAAGATAGTATCCCCGACAGTTTAGCAACCAGGGCTAAATACGGTGGCATCCCCACAGAGTTCAACATTGAATCTTGTAAGTAAGACTCCCCAGCTGAGTTATTCTTTCTCCCCGCAGACGTTTAGCAGATCGACAAAATCTCTTCCTCAGCAGAGTGTTAGTACATTCTTTCCCCAGCCGAGTCAGAAGGCTGATTATCCCCGCAGAAGATCTTGGGTTTGATAGATCCCCAAGCAGAGTTAATGCTGCTTTTCCTCAGCAGAACGTCATTCAGAAAATTCTCATCCTCAGCGGAGTCTTATGAGCAGAATAATCTCTCTAAGTCGGAGTCATTCACGTGGAAACTTCCTCAACAGGATCATTACACCTCAGTGTATATGCAAGCCAATTTATTTTTTGCAATTTATTGCAAGCGTTATCCCCAGCAGAAGAGTTAATCCCCACAGAGCAATTGAAGGATCAAACAATGATCTTTTCCCCGCGGAGTTGGATTCCTCGTCGGGAGTCTCTTTTGCATTTGCATATAGTTTGGATAGCATTTTCTAAAAGCGCAGCATTCCATTGATATGGAGCATTACGGAAAAACTCAAACATACGCATACGAAACATAAGCCAGGTTAAACCGTTTACCTGCAAGCCAGAATAGCTCACAGACAAAACATTGTCATGCAACCCCAGCAAAGCTTACTAGAACACTTGATCGTACAATTTTATTTCAATACCCGTCCGTATTAACTTTTGACACTCGTCCGTGTCCTTTCAGCACTCGTCCGTGTTTGACCTTTTATTTCAATACCCGTCCGTATTGACTTTTGACACTCGTCCGTGTCCTTTCAGCACTCGTCCATGTTTGACCTTTTATTTCAATATCCGTCCGTATTGAATTTTGACACTCGTCCGTGTCCTTTCAGCACTCGTCCGTGTTTGACCTTTTATTTCAATACCCGTCCGTATTGACTTTTGACACTCTTCCGTGTCCTTTCAGCACTCGTCCGTGTTTGACCTTTTATTTCAATACACGTCCGTATTGACTTTTGACACTCGTCTGTGTCCTTTCAGCACTCGTCCGTGTTTGACCTTTTATTTCAATACCCGTTCGTATTGACTTTTGAGATACTCGTCCGTATTTTCTTAATCATCGTCCGATACTCATCCGTATCGTTGACTTGGTCACTCGTCGTGTTCCTTTGATGATTGTCCGATGCTCGTCCGTATCGACCTTTGACACTCGTTCGTGTCCTTTCAGCACTCGTACGTGTTTGAACTTTTATTTCAATACTCGTCTGTGTCCTTCCAATACTCATCCGTATTGACCTTTGACACCCGTCCGTGTCCTTCCAATACTCGTCCGTATTGACCTTTGACACGCATCTGTGTCCTTTCAGCACTCGTCTGTATTAACCTTTGACACCCGTCCGTGTCCTTCTAACACCCGTCCGTGTTTTCTTTCCATACTCGTCCGTATGGGGGGCATTGTGGCACTTATCCTATGCTCGACAGTTTTGTTCCTCAACAGATTACCATGGATTTGCTTTGTGTTTTTCCAGCAGATCTCTAGGGACTCTTTCTCAGCATGTTGCAACGGAACATCTTCCAACCAGGATTTGCGTATCCATGACGGAGTAGCTCCGATCCCCAGCAAGATAGTATCCTCGACAGTTTAGCAACCAGGGCTAAATACGGTGGCATCCCCACAGAGTTCAGCATTGAATCTTGTTAGTAATACTCCCCAGCTGAGTTATTCTTTCTCCCCGCAGACGTTTAGCAGATCGACAGAATCTCTTCCTCAGCAGAGTGTTAGTACATTCTTTCCCCAGCCGAGTCAGAAGGCTGATTATCCCCGCAGAAGATCTTAGGTTTGATAGATCCCCAAGCAGAGTTAATGCTGCTTTTCCTCAGCAGAACGTCATTCAGAAAATTCTCATCCTCAGCGGAGTCTTATGAGCAGAATAATCTCTCTAAGTCGGAGTCATTCACGTGGAAACTTCCTCAACAGGATCATTACACCTCAGTGTATATGCAAGCCAATTTATTTTTTGCAATTTATTGCAAGCGTTATCCCCAGCAGAAGAGTTAATCCCCACAGAGCAATTGAAGGATCAAACAATGATCTTTTCCCCGCAGAGGTGGATTCCTCGTCGGGAGTCTCTTTTACATTTGCATATAGTTTGCATAGCATTTTCTAAAAGCGCAGCATTCCATTGATATGGCGCATTACGGCAAAACTCAAACATACGCATACGAAACATAAGCCAGGTTAAACCGTTTACCTGCAAGCCAGAATAGCTCACAGACAAAACATTGTCATGCAACCCCAGCAAAGCTTACTAGAACACTTGATCGTACAATTTTATTTCAATACCCGTCCGTATTAACTTTTGACACTCGTCCGTGTCCTTTCAACACTCGTCCGTGTTTGACCTTTTATTTCAATACCCGTCCGTATTGACTTTTGACACTCGTCCGTGTCCTTTCAGCACTCGTCCGTGTTTGACCTTTTATTTCAATATCCGTCCGTATTGAATTTTGACACTCGTCCGTGTCCTTTCAGCACTCGTCCGTGTTTGACCTTTTATTTCAATACCCGTCCGTATTGACTTTTGACACTCTTCCGTGTCCTTTCAGCACTCGTCCGTGTTTGACCTTTTATTTCAATACCCGTCCGTATTGACTTTTGACACTCGTCTGTGTCCTTTCAGCACTCGTCCATGTTTGACCTTTTATTTCAATACCCGTTCGTATTGACTTTTGAGATACTCGTCCGTATTTTCTTAATCATCGTCCGATACTCATCCGTATCATTGACTTGGTCACTCGTCGTGTTCCTTTGATGATTGTCCGATGCTCGTCCGTATCGACCTTTGACACTCGTTCGTGTCCTTTCAGCACTCGTACGTGTTTGAACTTTTATTTCAATACTCGTCTGTGTCCTTCCAATACTCGTCCGTATTGACCTTTGACACCCATCCGTGTCCTTCCAATACTCGTCCGTATTGACCTTTGACACGCGTCTGTGTCCTTTCAGCACTCGTCCGTGTTTGAACTTTTATTTCAATACTCGTCCGTATTAACCTTTGACACCCGTCCGTGTCCTTCTAACACCCGTCCGTGTTTTCTTTCCATACTCGTCCGTATGGAAGGGATTGTGGCACTTATCCTATGCTCGACAGTTTTGTTCCTCAACAGATTACCATGGATTTGCTTTGTGTTTTTCCAGCAGATCTCTAGGGACTCTTTCTCAGCATGTTGCAACGGAACATCTTCCAACCAGGATTTGCGTATCCATGACGGAGTAGCTCCGATCCCCAGCAAGATAGTATCCTCGACAGTTTAGCAACCAGGGCTAAATACGGTGGCATCCCCACAGAGTTCAGCATTGAATCTTGTAAGTAAGACTCCCCAGCTGAGTTATTCTTTCTCCCCGCAGACGTTTAGCAGATCGACAGAATCTCTTCCTCAACAGAGTGTTAGTACATTCTTTCCCCAGCCGAGTCAGAAGGCTGATTATCCCCGCAGAAGATCTTGGGTTTGATAGATCCCCAAGCAGAGTTAATGCTGCTTTTCCTCAGCAGAACGTCATTCAGAAAATTCTCATCCTCAGCGGAGTCTTATGAGCAGAATAATCTCTCTAAGTCGGAGTCATTCACGTGGAAACTTCCTCAACAGGATCATTACACCTCAGTGTATATGCAAGCCAATTTATTTTTTGCAATTTATTGCAAGCGTTATCCCCAGCAGAAGAGTTAATCCCCACAGAGCAATTGAAGGATCAAACAATGATCTTTTCCCCGCGGAGTTGGATTCCTCGTCGGGAGTCTCTTTTACATTTGCATATAGTTTGCATAGCATTTTCTAAAAGCGCAGCATTCCATTGATATGGGGCATTACGGCAAAACTCAAACATACGCATACGAAACATAAGCCAGGTTAAACCGTTTACCTGCAAGCCAGAATAGCCCACAGACAAAACATTGTCATGCAACCCCAGCAAAGCTTACTAGAACACTTGATCGTACAATTTTATTTCAATACCCGTCTGTATTAACTTTTGACACTCGTCCGTGTCCTTTCAGCACTCGTCCATGTTTGACCTTTTATTTCAATACCCGTCCGTATTGACTTTTGACACTCCTCCGTGTCCTTTCAGCACTCGTCCGTGTTTGACCTTTTATTTCAATACCCGTCCGTATTGACTTTTGACACTCGTCCGAGTCCTTTCAGCACTCGTCCGTGTTTGACCTTTTATTTCAATACCCGTCCGTATTGACTTTTGACACTCGTCCGTGTCCTTTCAGCACTCGTCCGTGTTTGACCTTTTATTTCAATACCCGTCCGTATTGACTTTTGACACTCGTCTGTGTCCTTTCAGCACTCGTCCATGTTTGACCTTTTATTTCAATACCCGTTCGTATTGACTTTTGAGATACTCGTCCGTATTTTCTTAATCATCATCCGATACTCATCTGTATCGTTGACTTGGTCACTCGTCGTGTTCCTTTGATGATTGTCCGATGCTCGTCCGTATCGACCTTTGACACTCGTTCGTGTCCTTTCATGACTCGCACGTGTTTGAACTTTTATTTCAATACTCGTCTGTGTCCTTCCAATACTCGTCTGTATTGACCTTTGACACCCGTCCGTGTCCTTCCAATACTCGTCCGTATTGACCTTTGACACGCGTCTGTGTCCTTTCAGCACTCGTCCGTGTTTGAACTTTTATTTCAATACTCGTCCGTATTGACCTTTGACACCCGTCCACATCCTTCTAACACCCGTCCGTGTTTTCTTTCCATACTCGTCCGTATGGGGGGCATTGTGGCACTTATCCTATGCTCGACAGTTTTGTTCCTCAACAGATTACTATGGATTTGCTTTGTGTTTTTCCAGTAGATCTCTAGGGACTCTTTCTCAGCATGTTACAATGGAACATCTTCCAACCAGGATTTACGTATCCATGACGGAGTAGCTCCGATCCCCAGCAAGATAGTATCCCCGACAGTTTAGCAACCAGGGCTAAATACGGTGGCATCCCCACAAAGTTCAGCATTGAATCTTGTTAGTAATACTCCCCAGCTGAGTTATTCTTTCTCCCCGCAGACGTTTAGCAGATCAATCTCTTCCTCAGCAGAGTGTTAGTACATTCTTTCCCCAACCGAGTCAGAAGGCTGATTATCCCCGCAGAAGATCTTGGGTTTGATAGATCCCCAAGCAGAGTTAATGTTGTTTTTCCTCAGCAGAACGTCATTCAGAAAATTCTCATCCTCAGCGGAGTCTTATGAGCAGAATAATCTCTCTAAGTCGGAGTCATTCACATGGAAACTTCCTCAACAGGATCATTACACCTCAGTGTATATGCAAGCCAATTTATTTTTTGCAATTTATTGCAAGCGTTATCCCCAGCAGAAGAGTTAATCCCCACAGAGCAATTGAAGGATCAAACAATGATCTTTTCCCCGTGGAGTTGGATTCCTCGTCGGGAGTCTCTTTTGCATTTGCATATAGTTTGCATAGCATTTTCTAAAAGCGCAGCATTCCATTGATATGGAGCATTACGGCAAAACTCAAACATACGCATACGAAACATAAGACAGGTTAAACCGTTTACCTGCAAGCCAGAATAGCTCACAGACAAAACATTGTCATGCAACCCCAGCAAAGCTTACTAGAACACTTGATCGTACAATTTTATTTCAATACCCGTCCGTATTAACTTTTGACACTCGTCCGTGTCCTTTCAGTACTCGTCCGTGTTTGACCTTTTATCTCAATACCCGTCCGTATTGACTTTTGACACTCGTCCGTCTCCTTTCAGCACTCGTCCGTGTTTGACCTTTTATTTCAATATCCGTCCGTATTGACTTTTGACACTCGTCCGTGTCCTTTCAGCACTCGTCCGTGTTTGACCTTTTATTTCAATACCTGTCCGTATTGACTTTTGACACTCGTCCGAGTCCTTTCAGCACTTGTCCGTGTTTGACCTTTTATTTCAATACCCGTCTGTATTGACTTTTGACACTCGTCCGTGTCCTTTCAGCACTCATCCGTGTTTGACTTTTTATTTCAATACCCGTCCGTATTGACTTTTGACACTCGTCTGTGTCCTTTCAGCACTCGTCTGTGTTTGACCTTTTATTTCAATACCCGTTCGTATTGACTTTTGAGATACTCGTCCGTATTTTCTTAATCATCATCCGATACTCAGCCGCATCGTTAACTTGGTCACTCGTCGTGTTCCTTTGATGATTGTCCGATGCTCGTCCGTATCGACCATTGACACTCGTTCGTGTCCTTTCAGCACTCGTACGTGTTTGAACTTTTATTTCAATACTCGTCTGTGTCCTTCCAATACTCGTCCGTATTGACCTTTGACACCCGTCCGTGTCCTTCCAATACTCGTCCGTATTGACCTTTGACACACGTCTGTGTCCTTTCAGCACTCGTCCGTGTTTGAACTTTTATTTCAATACTCGTCCGTATTGACCTTTGTCACCCGTCCGTGTCCTTCTAACACCCGTCCGTGTTTTCTTTCCATACTCGTCCGTATGGGGGGCATTGTGGCACTTATCCTATGCTCGACAGTTTTATTCCTCAACAGATTACCATGGATTTGTTTTGTGTTTTTCCAGCAGATCTCTAGGGACTCTTTCTCAGCATGTTGCAACGGAACATCTTCCAACCAGGATTTGCGTATCCATGACGGAGTAACTCCGATCCCCAGCAATATAGTATCCCCGACAGTTTAGCAACCAGGGCTAAATACGGTGGCATCCCCACAGAGTTCAGCATTGAATCTTGTTAGTAATACTCCCCAGCTGAGTTATTCTTTCTCCCCGCAGACGTTTAGCAGATCAATCTCTTCCTCAGCAGAGTGTTAGTACATTCTTTCCCCAACCGAGTCAGAAGGCTGATTATCCCCGCAGAAGATCTTGGGTTTGATAGATCCCCAAGCAGAGTTAATGTTGTTTTTCCTCAGCAGAACGTCATTCAGAAAATTCTCATCCTCAGCGGAGTCTTATGAGCAGAATAATCTCTCTAAGTCGGAGTCATTCACATGGAAACTTCCTCAACAGGATCATTACACCTCAGTGTATATGCAAGCCAATTTATTTTTTGCAATTTATTGCAAGCGTTATCCCCAGCAGAAGAGTTAATCCCCACAGAGCAATTGAAGGATCAAACAATGATCTTTTCCCCGTGGAGTTGGATTCCTCGTCGGGAGTCTCTTTTGCATTTGCATATAGTTTGCATAGCATTTTCTAAAAGCGCAGCATTCCATTGATATGGAGCATTACGGCAAAACTCAAACATACGCATACGAAACATAAGACAGGTTAAACCGTTTACCTGCAAGCCAGAATAGCTCACAGACAAAACATTGTCATGCAACCCCAGCAAAGCTTACTAGAACACTTGATCGTACAATTTTATTTCAATACCCGTCCGTATTAACTTTTGACACTCGTCCGTGTCCTTTCAGTACTCGTCCGTGTTTGACCTTTTATCTCAATACCCGTCCGTATTGACTTTTGACACTCGTCCGTCTCCTTTCAGCACTCGTCCGTGTTTAACCTTTTATTTCAATATCCGTCCGTATTGACTTTTGACACTCGTCCGTGTCCTTTCAGCACTCGTCCGTGTTTGACCTTTTATTTCAATACCTGTCCGTATTGACTTTTGACACTCGTCCGAGTCCTTTCAGCACTTGTCCGTGTTTGACCTTTTATTTCAATACCCGTCTGTATTGACTTTTGACACTCGTCCGTGTCCTTTCAGCACTCATCCGTGTTTGACTTTTTATTTCAATACCCGTCCGTATTGACTTTTGACACTCGTCTGTGTCCTTTCAGCACTCGTCTGTGTTTGACCTTTTATTTCAATACCCGTTCGTATTGACTTTTGAGATACTCGTCCGTATTTTCTTAATCATCATCCGATACTCAGCCGCATCGTTAACTTGGTCACTCGTCGTGTTCCTTTGATGATTGTCCGATGCTCGTCCGTATCGACCATTGACACTCGTTCGTGTCCTTTCAGCACTCGTACGTGTTTGAACTTTTATTTCAATACTCGTCTGTGTCCTTCCAATACTCGTCCGTATTGACCTTTGACACCCGTCCGTGTCCTTCCAATACTCGTCCGTATTGACCTTTGACACACGTCTGTGTCCTTTCAGCACTCGTCCGTGTTTGAACTTTTATTTCAATACTCGTCCGTATTGACCTTTGTCACCCGTCCGTGTCCTTCTAACACCCGTCCGTGTTTTCTTTCCATACTCGTCCGTATGGGGGGCATTGTGGCACTTATCCTATGCTCGACAGTTTTATTCCTCAACAGATTACCATGGATTTGTTTTGTGTTTTTCCAGCAGATCTCTAGGGACTCTTTCTCAGCATGTTGCAACGGAACATCTTCCAACCAGGATTTGCGTATCCATGACGGAGTAACTCCGATCCCCAGCAATATAGTATCCCCGACAGTTTAGCAACCAGGGCTAAATACGGTGGCATCCCCACAGAGTTCAGCATTGAATCTTGTTAGTAATACTCCCCAGCTGAGTTATTCTTTCTCCCCGCAGACGTTTAGCAGATCAATCTCTTCCTCAGCAGAGTGTTAGTACATTCTTTCCCCAACCGAGTCAGAAGGCTGATTATCCCCGCAGAAGATCTTGGGTTTGATAGATCCCCAAGCAGAGTTAATGTTGTTTTTCCTCAGCAGAACGTCATTCAGAAAATTCTCATCCTCAGCGGAGTCTTATGAGCAGAATAATCTCTCTAAGTCGGAGTCATTCACATGGAAACTTCCTCAACAGGATCATTACACCTCAGTGTATATGCAAGCCAATTTATTTTTTGCAATTTATTGCAAGCGTTATCCCCAGCAGAAGAGTTAATCCCCACAGAGCAATTGAAGGATCAAACAATGATCTTTTCCCCGTGGAGTTGGATTCCTCGTCGGGAGTCTCTTTTGCATTTGCATATAGTTTGCATAGCATTTTCTAAAAGCGCAGCATTCCATTGATATGGAGCATTACGGCAAAACTCAAACATACGCATACGAAACATAAGACAGGTTAAACCGTTTACCTGCAAGCCAGAATAGCTCACAGACAAAACATTGTCATGCAACCCCAGCAAAGCTTACTAGAACACTTGATCGTACAATTTTATTTCAATACCCGTCCGTATTAACTTTTGACACTCGTCCGTGTCCTTTCAGTACTCGTCCGTGTTTGACCTTTTATCTCAATACCCGTCCGTATTGACTTTTGACACTCGTCCGTCTCCTTTCAGCACTCGTCCGTGTTTGACCTTTTATTTCAATATCCGTCCGTATTGACTTTTGACACTCGTCCGTGTCCTTTCAGCACTCGTCCGTGTTTGACCTTTTATTTCAATACCTGTCCGTATTGACTTTTGACACTCGTCCGAGTCCTTTCAGCACTTGTCCGTGTTTGACCTTTTATTTCAATACCCGTCTGTATTGACTTTTGACACTCGTCCGTGTCCTTTCAGCACTCATCCGTGTTTGACTTTTTATTTCAATACCCGTCCGTATTGACTTTTGACACTCGTCTGTGTCCTTTCAGCACTCGTCTGTGTTTGACCTTTTATTTCAATACCCGTTCGTATTGACTTTTGAGATACTCGTCCGTATTTTCTTAATCATCATCCGATACTCAGCCGCATCGTTAACTTGGTCACTCGTCGTGTTCCTTTGATGATTGTCCGATGCTCGTCCGTATCGACCATTGACACTCGTTCGTGTCCTTTCAGCACTCGTACGTGTTTGAACTTTTATTTCAATACTCGTCTGTGTCCTTCCAATACTCGTCCGTATTGACCTTTGACACCCGTCCGTGTCCTTCCAATACTCGTCCGTATTGACCTTTGACACACGTCTGTGTCCTTTCAGCACTCGTCCGTGTTTGAACTTTTATTTCAATACTCGTCCGTATTGACCTTTGTCACCCGTCCGTGTCCTTCTAACACCCGTCCGTGTTTTCTTTCCATACTCGTCCGTATGGGGGGCATTGTGGCACTTATCCTATGCTCGACAGTTTTATTCCTCAACAGATTACCATGGATTTGTTTTGTGTTTTTCCAGCAGATCTCTAGGGACTCTTTCTCAGCATGTTGCAACGGAACATCTTCCAACCAGGATTTGCGTATCCATGACGGAGTAACTCCGATCCCCAGCAATATAGTATCCCCGACAGTTTAGCAACCAGGGCTAAATACGGTGGCATCCCCACAGAGTTCAGCATTGAATCTTGTTAGTAATACTCCCCAGCTGAGTTATTCTTTCTCCCCGCAGACGTTTAGCAGATCAATCTCTTCCTCAGCAGAGTGTTAGTACATTCTTTCCCCAACCGAGTCAGAAGGCTGATTATCCCCGCAGAAGATCTTGGGTTTGATAGATCCCCAAGCAGAGTTAATGTTGTTTTTCCTCAGCAGAACGTCATTCAGAAAATTCTCATCCTCAGCGGAGTCTTATGAGCAGAATAATCTCTCTAAGTCGGAGTCATTCACATGGAAACTTCCTCAACAGGATCATTACACCTCAGTGTATATGCAAGCCAATTTATTTTTTGCAATTTATTGCAAGCGTTATCCCCAGCAGAAGAGTTAATCCCCACAGAGCAATTGAAGGATCAAACAATGATCTTTTCCCCGTGGAGTTGGATTCCTCGTCGGGAGTCTCTTTTGCATTTGCATATAGTTTGCATAGCATTTTCTAAAAGCGCAGCATTCCATTGATATGGAGCATTACGGCAAAACTCAAACATACGCATACGAAACATAAGACAGGTTAAACCGTTTACCTGCAAGCCAGAATAGCTCACAGACAAAACATTGTCATGCAACCCCAGCAAAGCTTACTAGAACACTTGATCGTACAATTTTATTTCAATACCCGTCCGTATTAACTTTTGACACTCGTCCGTGTCCTTTCAGTACTCGTCCGTGTTTGACCTTTTATCTCAATACCCGTCCGTATTGACTTTTGACACTCGTCCGTCTCCTTTCAGCACTCGTCCGTGTTTGACCTTTTATTTCAATATCCGTCCGTATTGACTTTTGACACTCGTCCGTGTCCTTTCAGCACTCGTCCGTGTTTGACCTTTTATTTCAATACCTGTCCGTATTGACTTTTGACACTCGTCCGAGTCCTTTCAGCACTTGTCCGTGTTTGACCTTTTATTTCAATACCCGTCTGTATTGACTTTTGACACTCGTCCGTGTCCTTTCAGCACTCATCCGTGTTTGACTTTTTATTTCAATACCCGTCCGTATTGACTTTTGACACTCGTCTGTGTCCTTTCAGCACTCGTCTGTGTTTGACCTTTTATTTCAATACCCGTTCGTATTGACTTTTGAGATACTCGTCCGTATTTTCTTAATCATCATCCGATACTCAGCCGCATCGTTAACTTGGTCACTCGTCGTGTTCCTTTGATGATTGTCCGATGCTCGTCCGTATCGACCATTGACACTCGTTCGTGTCCTTTCAGCACTCGTACGTGTTTGAACTTTTATTTCAATACTCGTCTGTGTCCTTCCAATACTCGTCCGTATTGACCTTTGACACCCGTCCGTGTCCTTCCAATACTCGTCCGTATTGACCTTTGACACACGTCTGTGTCCTTTCAGCACTCGTCCGTGTTTGAACTTTTATTTCAATACTCGTCCGTATTGACCTTTGTCACCCGTCCGTGTCCTTCTAACACCCGTCCGTGTTTTCTTTCCATACTCGTCCGTATGGGGGGCATTGTGGCACTTATCCTATGCTCGACAGTTTTATTCCTCAACAGATTACCATGGATTTGTTTTGTGTTTTTCCAGCAGATCTCTAGGGACTCTTTCTCAGCATGTTGCAACGGAACATCTTCCAACCAGGATTTGCGTATCCATGACGGAGTAACTCCGATCCCCAGCAATATAGTATCCCCGACAGTTTAGCAACCAGGGCTAAATACGGTGGCATCCCCACAGAGTTCAGCATTGAATCTTGTTAGTAATACTCCCCAGCTGAGTTATTCTTTCTCCCCGCAGATGTTTAGCAGATCGAGAGAATCTCTTCCTCAGCAGAGTGTTAGTACATTCTTTCCCCAGCCGAGTCAGAAGGCTGATTATCCCTGCAGAAGATCTTGGGTTTGATAGATCCCCAAGCAGAGTTAATGCTGCTTTTCCTCAGCAGAACGTCATTCAGAAAATTCTCATCCTCAGCGGAGTCTTGTGAGCAGAATAATCTCTCTAAGTCAGAGTCATTCACGTGGAAACTTCCTCAACAGGATCATTACACCTCAGTGTATATGCAAGCCAATTTATTTTTTGCAATTTATTGCAAGCGTTATCCCCAGCAGAAGAGTTAATCCCCACAGAGCAATTGAAGGATCAAACAATGATCTTTTCCCCGCGGAGTTGGATTCCTCGTCGGGAGTCTCTTTTGCATTTGCATATAGTTTGCATAGCATTTTCTAAAAGCGCAGCATTCCATTGATATGGAGCATTACGGCAAAACTCAAACATACGCATACGAAACATAAGCCAGGTTAAACCGTTTACCTGCAAGCCAGAATAGCTCACAGACAAAACATTGTCATGCAACCCTAGCAAAGCTTAGTAGAACACTTGATCGTACAATTTTATTTCAATACCCGTCCGTATTAACTTTTGACACTCGTCCGTGTCCTTTCAGCACTCGTCCGTGTTTGACCTTTTATTTCAATACCCGTCCGTATTGACTTTTGACACTCGTCCGTGTCCTTTCAGCACTCGTCCGTGTTTGACCTTTTATTTCAATACACGTCCGTATTAACTTTTGACACTCGTCTGTGTCCTTTCAGCACTCGTCCGTGTTTGACCTTTTATTTCAATACCCGTTCGTATTGACTTTTGAGATACTCGTCCGTATTTTCTTAATCATCGTCCGATACTCATCCGTATCGTTGACTTGGTCACTCGTCGTGTTCCTTTGATGATTGTCCGATGCTCGTCCGTATCGACCTTTGACACTCGTTCGTGTCCTTTCAGCACTCGTACGTGTTTGAACTTTTATTTCAATACTCGTCTGTGTCCTTCCAATACTCGTCCGTATTGACCTTTGACACCCGTCCGTGTCCTTCCAATACTCGTCCGTATTGACCTTTGACACGCGTCTGTGTCCTTTCAGCACTCGTCCGTGTTTGAACTTTTATTTCAATACTCGTCTGTATTAACCTTTGACACCCGTCCGTGTCCTTCTAACACCCGTCCGTGTTTTCTTTCCATACTCGTCCGTATGGGGGGCATTGTGGCACTTATCCTATGCTCGACAGTTTTGTTCCTCAACAGATTACCATGGATTTGCTTTGTGTTTTTCCAGCAGATCTCTAGGGACTCTTTCTCAGCATGTTGCAACGGAACATCTTCCAACCAGGATTTGCGTATCCATGACGGAGTAGCTCCGATCCCCAGCAAGATAGTATCCTCGACAGTTTAGCAACCAGGGCTAAATACGGTGGCATCCCCACAGAGTTCAGCATTGAATCTTGTTAGTAATACTCCCCAGCTGAGTTATTCTTTCTCCCCGCAGACATTTAGCAGATCGACAGAATCTCTTCCTCAGCAGAGTGTTAGTACATTCTTTCCCCAGCCGAGTCAGAAGGCTGATTATCCCCGCAGAAGATCTTAGGTTTGATAGATCCCCAAGCAGAGTTAATGCTGCTTTTCCTCAGCAGAACGTCATTCAGAAAATTCTCATCCTCAGCGGAGTCTTGTGAGCAGAATAATCTCTCTAAGTCGGAGTCATTCACGTGGAAACTTCCTCAACAGGATCATTACACCTCAGTGTATATGCAAGCCAATTTATTTTTTGCAATTTATTGCAAGCGTTATCCCCAGCAGAAGAGTTAATCCCCACAGAGCAATTGAAGGATCAAACAATGATCTTTTCCCCGCGGAGTTGGATTCCTCGTCGGGAGTCTCTTTTGCATTTGCATATAGTTTGCATAGCATTTTCTAAAAGCGCAGCATTCCATTGATATGGAGCATTACGGCAAAACTCAAACATACGCATACGAAACATAAGCCAGGTTAAACCGTTTACCTGCAAGCCAGAATAGCTCACAGACAAAACATTGTCATGCAACCCTAGCAAAGCTTAGTAGAACACTTGATCGTACAATTTTATTTCAATACCCGTCCGTATTAACTTTTGACACTCGTCCGTGTCCTTTCAGCACTCGTCCGTGTTTGACCTTTTATTTCAATACCCGTCCGTATTGACTTTTGACACTCGTCCGTGTCCTTTCAGCACTCGTCCGTGTTTGACCTTTTATTTCAATATCCGTCCGTATTGAATTTTGACACTCGTCCGTGTCCTTTCAGCACTTGTCCGTGTTTGACCTTTTATTTCAATACCCGTCCGTATTGACTTTTGACACTCTTCCGTGTCCTTTCAGCACTCGTCCGTGTTTGACCTTTTATTTCAATACACGTCCGTATTGACTTTTGACACTCGTCTGTGTCCTTTCAGCACTCGTCCGTGTTTGACCTTTAATTTAATACCCGTTCGTATTGACTTTTGAGATACTCGTCCGTATTTTCTTAATCATCGTCCGATACTCATCCGTATCGTTGACTTGGTCACTCGTCGTGTTCCTTTGATGATTGTCCGATGCTCGTCCGTATCGACCTTTGACACTCGTTCGTGTCCTTTCAGCACTCGCACGTGTTTGAACTTTTATTTCAATACTCGTCTGTGTCCTTCCAATACTCGTCCGTATTGACCTTTGACACCCGTCCGTGTCCTTCCAATACTCGTCCGTATTGACCTTTGACACGCGTCTGTGTCCTTTCAGCACTCGTCCGTGTTTGAACTTTTATTTCAATACTCGTCCGTATTGACCTTTGACACCCGTACACATCCTTCTAACACCCGTCCGTGTTTTCTTTCCATACTCGTCCGTATGGGGGGCATTGTGGCACTTATCCTATGCTCGACAGTTTTGTTCCTCAACAGATTACTATGGATTTGCTTTGTGTTTTTCCAGCAGATCTCTAGGGACTCTTTCTCAGCATGTTACAATGGAACATCTTCCAACCAGGATTTACGTATCCATGACGGAGTAGCTCCGATCCCCAGCAAGATAGTATCCCCGACAGTTTAGCAACCAGGGCTAAATACGGTGGCATCCCCACAGAGTTCAGCATTGAATCTTGTTAGTAATACTCCCCAGCTGAGTTATTCTTTCTCCCCGCAGACGTTTAGCAGATCAATCTCTTCCTCAGCAGAGTGTTAGTACATTCTTTCCCCAACCGAGTCAGAAGGCTGATTATCCCCGCAGAAGATCTTGGGTTTGATAGATCCCCAAGCAGAGTTAATGTTGTTTTTCCTCAGCAGAACGTCATTCAGAAAATTCTCATCCTCAGCGGAGTCTTATGAGCAGAATAATCTCTCTAAGTCGGAGTCATTCACGTGGAAACTTCCTCAACAGGATCATTACACCTCAGTGTATATGCAAGCCAATTTATTTTTTGCAATTTATTGCAAGCGTTATCCCCAGCAGAAGAGTTAATCCCCACAGAGCAATTGAAGGATCAAACAATGATCTTTTCCCCGTGGAGTTGGATTCCTCGTCGGGAGTCTCTTTTGCATTTGCATATAGTTTGCATAGCATTTTCTAAAAGCGCAGCATTCCATTGATATGGAGCATTACGGCAAAACTCAAACATACGCATACGAAACATAAGACAGGTTAAACCGTTTACCTGCAAGCCAGAATAGCTCACAGACAAAACATTGTCATGCAACCCCAGCAAAGCTTACTAGAACACTTGATCGTACAATTTTATTTCAATACCCGTCCGTATTAACTTTTGACACTCGTCCGTGTCCTTTCAGTACTCGTCCGTGTTTGACCTTTTATCTCAATACCCGTCCGTATTGACTTTTGACACTCGTCCGTCTCCTTTCAGCACTCGTCCGTGTTTGACCTTTTATTTCAATATCCGTCCGTATTGACTTTTGACACTCGTCCGTGTCCTTTCAGCACTCGTCCGTGTTTGACCTTTTATTTCAATACCTGTCCGTATTGACTTTTGACACTCGTCCGAGTCCTTTCAGCACTTGTCCGTGTTTGACCTTTTATTTCAATACCCGTCTGTATTGACTTTTGACACTCGTCCGTGTCCTTTCAGCACTCATCCGTGTTTGACTTTTTATTTCAATACCCGTCCGTATTGACTTTTGACACTCGTCTGTGTCCTTTCAGCACTCGTCTGTGTTTGACCTTTTATTTCAATACCCGTTCGTATTGACTTTTGAGATACTCGTCCGTATTTTCTTAATCATCATCCGATACTCAGCCGCATCGTTAACTTGGTCACTCGTCGTGTTCCTTTGATGATTGTCCGATGCTCGTCCGTATCGACCATTGACACTCGTTCGTGTCGTTTCAGCACTCGTACGTGTTTGAACTTTTATTTCAATACTCGTCTGTGTCCTTCCAATACTCGTCCGTATTGACCTTTGACACCCGTCCGTGTCCTTCCAATACTCGTCCGTATTGACCTTTGACACACGTCTGTGTCCTTTCAGCACTCGTCCGTGTTTGAACTTTTATTTCAATACTCGTCCGTATTGACCTTTGTCACCCGTCCGTGTCCTTCTAACACCCGTCCGTGTTTTCTTTCCATACTCGTCCGTATGGGGGGCATTGTGGCACTTATCCTATGCTCGACAGTTTTATTCCTCAACAGATTACCATGGATTTGTTTTGTGTTTTTCCAGCAGATCTCTAGGGACTCTTTCTCAGCATGTTGCAACGGAACATCTTCCAACCAGGATTTGCGTATCCATGACGGAGTAACTCCGATCCCCAGCAATATAGTATCCCCGACAGTTTAGCAACCAGGGCTAAATACGGTGGCATCCCCACAGAGTTCAGCATTGAATCTTGTTAGTAATACTCCCCAGCTGAGTTATTCTTTCTCCCCGCAGATGTTTAGCAGATCGACAGAATCTCTTCCTCAGCAGAGTGTTAGTACATTCTTTCCCCAGCCGAGTCAGAAGGCTGATTATCCCTGCAGAAGATCTTGGGTTTGATAGATCCCCAAGCAGAGTTAATGCTGCTTTTCCTCAGCAGAACGTCATTCAGAAAATTCTCATCCTCAGCGGAGTCTTGTGAGCAGAATAATCTCTCTAAGTCGGAGTCATTCACGTGGAAACTTCCTCAACAGGATCATTACACCTCAGTGTATATGCAAGCCAATTTATTTTTTGCAATTTATTGCAAGCGTTATCCCCAGCAGAAGAGTTAATCCCCACAGAGCAATTGAAGGATCAAACAATGATCTTTTCCCCGCGGAGTTGGATTCCTCGTCGGGAGTCTCTTTTGCATTTGCATATAGTATGCATAGCATTTTCTAAAAGCGCAGCATTCCATTGATATGGAACATTACGGCAAAACTCAAACATACGCATACGAAACATAAGCCAGGTTAAACCGTTTACCTGCAAGCCAGAATAGCTCACAGACAAAACATTGTCATGCAACCCTAGCAAAGCTTAGTAGAACACTTGATCGTACAATTTTATTTCAATACCCGTCCGTATTAACTTTTGACACTCGTCCGTGTCCTTTCAGCACTCGTCCGTGTTTGACCTTTTATTTCAATACCCGTCCGTATTGACTTTTGACACTCGTCCGTGTCCTTTCAGCACTCGTCCGTGTTTGACCTTTTATTTCAATATCCTTCCATATTGACTTTTGACACTCGTCCGTGTCCTTTTAGCACTCGTCCGTGTTTGACCTTTTATTTCAATACCCGTCCGTATTGACTTTTGACACTCTTCCGTGTCCTTTTAGCACTCGTCCGTGTTTGACCTTTTATTTCAATACCCGTCCGTATTGACTTTTGACACTCGTCCGTGTCCTTTCAGCACTCGTCCGTGTTTGACCTTTTATTTCAATACCCGTTCGTATTGACTTTTGAGATACTCGTCCGTATTTTCTTAATCATCGTCCGATACTCATCCGTATCGTTGACTTGGTCACTCGTCGTGTTCCTTTGATGATTGTCCGATGCTCGTCCGTATCGACCTTTGACACTCGTTCGTGTCCTTTTAGCACTCGTACGTGTTTGAACTTTTATTTCAATACTCGTCTGTGTCCTTCCAATACTCGTCTGTATTGACCTTTGACACCCGTCCGTGTCCTTCCAATACTCGTCCGTATTGACCTTTGACCCGCGTCTGTGTCCTTTCAGCACTCGTCCGTGGTTGAACTTTTAGTTCAATACTCGTCCGTATTGACCTTTGACACCCGTCCGTGTCCTTCTAACACCTGTCCGTGTTTTCTTTCCATACTCGTCCGTATGGGGGGCATTGTGGCACTTATCCTATGCTCGACAGTTTTGTTCCTCAACAGATTACCATGGATTTGCTTTGTGTTTTTCCAGCAGATCTCTAGGGACTCTTTCTCAGCATGTTGCAACGGAACATCTTCCAACCAGGATTTGCGTATCCATGACGGAGTAGCTCCGATCCCCAGCAAGATAGTATCCCCGACAGTTTAGCAACCAGGGCTAAATACGGTGGCATCCCCACAGAGTTCAGCATTGAATCTTGTTAGTAATACTCCCCAACTGAGTTATTCTTTCTCCCCGCAGACGTTTAGCAGATCGATAGAATCTCTTCCTCAGCAGAGTGTTAGTACATTCTTTCCCCAACCGAGTCAGAAGGCTGATTATCCGCGCAGAAGATCTTGGGTTTGATAGATCCCCAAGCCGAGTTAATGCTGCTTTTCCTCAGCAGAACGTCATTCAGAAAATTCTCATCCTCAGCGGAGTCTTATGAGCAGAATAATCTCTCTAAGTCGGAGTCATTCACGTGGAAACTTCCTCAACAGGATCATTACACCTCAGTGTATATGCAAGCCAATTTATTTTTTGCAATTTATTGCAAGCGTTATCCCCAGCAGAAGAGTTAATCCCCACAGAGCAATTGAAGGATCAAACAATGATCTTTTCCCCGCGGAGTTGGATTCCTCGTCGGGAGTCTCTTTTGCATTTGCATATAGTTTGCATAGCATTTTCTAAAAGCGCAGCATTCCATTGATATGGAGCATTACGGAAAAACTCAAACATACGCATACGAAACATAAGCAGGGTTACACCGTTTACCTGCAAGCCAGAATAGCTCACAGACAAAACATTGTCATGCAACCCCAGCAAAGCTTACTAGAACACTTGATCGTACAATTTTATTTCAATACCCGTCCGTATTAACTTTTGACACTCGCCGTGTCCTTTCAGCACTCGTCCGTGTTTGACCTTTTATTTCAATACCCGTCCGTATTGACTTTTGACACTCGTCCGTGTCCTTTCAGCACCCGTCCGTGTTTGACCTTTTATTTCAATACCCGTCCGTATTGACTTTTGACACTCGTCCGAGTCCTTTCAGCACTCGTCCGTGTTTTACCTTTTATTTCTATACCCGTCCGTATTGACTTTTGACACTCGTCCGTGTCCTTTCAGCACTCGTCCGTGTTTGACCTTTTATTTCAATACCCGTCCGTATTGACTTTTGACACTCGTCTGTGTCCTTTCAGCACTCGTCCGTGTTTGACCTTTTATTTCAATACCCGTTCGTATTGACTTTTGAGATACTCGTCCGTATTTTCTTAATCATCGTCCGATACTCATCCGTATCGTTGACTTGGTCACTCGTCGTGTTCCTTTGATGATTGTCCGATGCTCGTCCGTATCGACCTTTGACACTCGTTCGTGTCCTTTCAGGACTCATACGTTTTTGAACTTTTATTTCAATACTCGGTAGTGTCCTTCCAATACTCGTCCGTGTTGACCTTTGACACCCGTCCGTGTCCTTTCAATACTCGTCCGTATTGACCTTTGACACGCGTCTGTGTCCTTTCAGCACTCGTCCGTGTTTGAACTTTTATTTCAATACTCGTCCGTATTGACCTTTGACACCCGTCCGTGTTTTCTTTCCATACTCGTCCGTATGGTGGGCATTGTGGCACTTATCCTATGCTCGACAGTTTTGTTCCTCAACAGATTACCATGGATTTGCTTGGTGTTTTTCCAGCAGATCTCTAGGGACTCTTTCTCAGCATGTTGCAACGGAACATCTTCCAACCAGGATTTGCGTATCCATGACGGAGTAACTCCGATCCCCAGCAAGATAGTATCCCCGATAGTTTAGCAACCAGGGCTAAATACGGTGGCATCCCCACAGAGTTCAGCATTGAATCTTGTTAGTAATACTCCCCAGCTGAGTTATTCTTTCTCCCCGCAGACGTTTAGCAGATCGACAGAATCTCTTCCTCAGCAGAGTGTTAGTACATTCTTTCCCCAGCCGTGTCAGAAGGCTGATTATCCCTGCAGAAGATCTTGGGTTTGATAGATCCCCAAGCAGAGTTAATGCTGCTTTTCCTCAGCAGAACGTCATTCAGAAAATTCTCATCCTCAGCGGAGTCTTATGAGCAGAATAATCTCTCTAAGTCGGAGTCATTCACGTGGAAACTTCCTCAACAGGATCATTACACCTCAGTGTATATGCAAGCCAATTTATTTTTTGCAATTTATTGCAAGCGTTATCCCCAGCAGAAGAGTTAATCCCCACAGAGCAATTGAAGGATCAAACAATGATCTTTTCCCCGCGGAGTTGGATACCTCGTCGGGAGTCTCTTTTACATTTGCATATAGTTTGCATAGCATTTTCTAAAAGCGCAGCATTCCATTGATATGGAGCATTACGGTAAAACTCAAACATACGCATACGAAACATAAGCCAGGTTAAACCGTTTACCTGCAAGCCAGAATAGCTCACAGACAAAACATTGTCATGCAACCCCAGCAAAGCTTTCTAGAACACTTGATCGTACAATTTTATTTCAATACCCGTTCGTATTAACTTTTGACACTCGTCCGTGTCCTTTTAGCACTCGTCCGTGTTTGACCTTTTATTTCAATACCCGTCCGTATTGACTTTTGACACTCGTCCGTGTCCTTTCAGCACTCGTCCGTGTTTGACCTTTTATTTCAATACCCGTCCGTATTGACTTTTGACACTCGTCTGTGTCCTTTCAGCACTCGTCCGTGTTTGACCTTTTATTTCAATACCCGTCCGTATTGACTTTTGACACTCGTCTGTGTCCTTTCAGCACTCGTCTGTGTTTGACCTTTTATTTCAATACCCGTTCGTATTGACTTTTGAGATACTCGTCCGTATTTTCTTAATCATCGTCCGATACTCATCCGTATCGTTGACTTGGTCACTCGTCGTGTGCCTTTGATGATTGTCCGATGCTCGTCCGTATCGACCTTTGACACTCGTTCGTGTCCTTTCAGGACTCATACGTTTTTGAACTTTTATTTCAATACTCGGTAGTGTCCTTCCAATACTCGTCCGTATTGACCTTTGACACCCGTCCGTGTCCTTCCAATACTCGTCCGTATTGACCTTTGACACGCGTCTGTGTCCTTTCAGCACTCGTCCGTGTTTGAACTTTTATTTCAATACTCGTCCGTATTGACCTTTGACACCCGTCCGTGTTTTCTTTCCATACTCGTCCGTATGGTGGGCATTGTGGCACTTATCCTATGCTCGACAGTTTTGTTCCTCAACAGATTACCATGGATTTGCTTGGTGTTTTTCCAGCAGATCTCTAGGGACTCTTTCTCAGCATGTTGCAACGGAACATCTTCCAACCAGGATTTGCGTATCCATGACGGAGTAACTCCGATCCCCAGCAAGATAGTATCCCCGATAGTTTAGCAACCAGGGCTAAATACGGTGGCATCCCCACAGAGTTCAGCATTGAATCTTGTTAGTAATACTCCCCAGCTGAGTTATTCTTTCTCCCCGCAGACGTTTAGCAGATCGACAGAATCTCTTCCTCAGCAGAGTGTTAGTACATTCTTTCCCCAGCCGTGTCAGAAGGCTGATTATCCCTGCAGAAGATCTTGGGTTTGATAGATGCCCAAGCAGAGTTAATGCTGCTTTTCCTCAGCAGAACGTCATTCAGAAAATTCTCATCCTCAGCGGAGTCTTATGAGCAGAATAATCTCTCTAAGTCGGAGTCATTCACGTGGAAACTTCCTCAACAGGATCATTACACCTCAGTGTATATGCAAGCCAATTTATTTTTTGCAATTTATTGCAAGCGTTATCCCCAGCAGAAGAGTTAATCCCCACAGAGCAATTGAAGGATCAAACAATGATCTTTTCCCCGCGGAGTTGGATACCTCGTCGGGAGTCTCTTTTACATTTGCATATAGTTTGCATAGCATTTTCTAAAAGCGCAGCATTCCATTGATATGGAGCATTACGGCAAAACTCAAACATACGCATACGAAACATAAGCCAGGTTAAACCGTTTACCTGCAAGCCAGAATAGCTCACAGACAAAACATTGTCATGCAACCCCAGCAAAGCTTTCTAGAACACTTGATCGTACAATTTTATTTCAATACCCGTTCGTATTAACTTTTGACACTCGTCCGTGTCCTTTTAGCACTCGTCCGTGTTTGACCTTTTATTTCAATACCCGTCCGTATTGACTTTTGACACTCGTCCGTGTCCTTTCAGCACTCGTCCGTGTTTGACCTTTTATTTCAATACCCGTCCGTATTGACTTTTGACACTCGTCCGAGTCCTTTCAGCACT
This sequence comes from Lathyrus tuberosus, assembly GCA_022829125.1. Taxonomy (NCBI): domain Eukaryota; kingdom Viridiplantae; phylum Streptophyta; class Magnoliopsida; order Fabales; family Fabaceae; genus Lathyrus; species Lathyrus tuberosus. Next base: position 8,340,833 of record JALAZF010000201.1, on the reverse strand, counting down.
CGTCCGTGTTTGACCTTTTATTTCAATACCCTTCCGTATTGACTTTTGACACTCGTCCGTGTCCTTTCAGCACTCGTCCGTGTTTGACCTTTTATTTCAATACCCGTCCGTATTGACTTTTGACACTCGTCTGTGTCCTTTCAGCACTCGTCCGTGTTTGACCTTTTAATTCAATACCCGTCCGTATTGACTTTTGACACTCGTCTGTGTCCTTTTAGCACTCGTCCGTGTTTGACCTTTTATTTCAATACCCGTTCGTATTGACTTTTGAGATACTCGTCCGTATTTTCTTAATCATCGTCCGATACTCATCCGTATCGTTGACTTGGTCATTCGTCGTGTGCCTTTGATGATTGTCCGATGCTCGTCCGTATCGACCTTTGACACTCGTTCGTGTCCTTTCAGGACTCATACGTTTTTGAACTTTTATTTCAATACTCGGTAGTGTCCTTCCAATACTCGTCCGTATTGACCTTTGACACCCGTCCGTGTCCTTCCAATACTCGTCCGTATTGACCTTTGACACGCGTCTGTGTCCTTTCAGCACTCGTCCGTGTTTGAACTTTTATTTCAATACTCGTCCGTATTGACCTTTGACACCCGTCCGTGTTTTCTTTCCATACTCGTCCGTATGGTGGGCATTGTGGCACTTATCCTATGCTCGACAGTTTTGTTCCTCAACAGATTACCATGGATTTGCTTGGTGTTTTTCCAGCAGATCTCTAGGGACTCTTTCTCAGCATGTTGCAACGGAACATCTTCCAACCAGGATTTGCGTATCCATGACGGAGTAACTCCGATCCCCAGCAAGATAGTATCCCCGATAGTTTAGCAACCAGGGCTAAATACGGTGGCATCCCCACAGAGTTCAGCATTGAATCTTGTTAGTAATACTCCCCAGCTGAGTTATTCTTTCTCCCCGCAGACGTTTAGCAGATCGACAGAATCTCTTCCTCAGCAGAGTGTTAGTACATTCATTCCCCAGCCGTGTCAGAAGGCTGATTATCCCTGCAGAAGATCTTGGGTTTGATAGATCCCCAAGCAGAGTTAATGCTGCTTTTCCTCAGCAGAACGTCATTCAGAAAATTCTCATCCTCAGCGGAGTCTTATGAGCAGAATAATCTCTCTAAGTCGGAGTCATTCACGTGGAAACTTCCTCAACAGGATCATTACACCTCAGTGTATATGCAAGCCAATTTATTTTTTGCAATTTATTGCAAGCGTTATCCCCAGCAGAAGAGTTAATCCCCACAGAGCAATTGAAGGATCAAACAATGATCTTTTCCCCGCGGAGTTGGATACCTCGTCGGGAGTCTCTTTTACATTTGCATATAGTTTGCATAGCATTTTCTAAAAGCGCAGCATTCCATTGATATGGAGCATTACGGCAAAACTCAAACATACGCATACGAAACATAAGCCAGGTTAAACCGTTTACCTGCAAGCCAGAATAGCTCACAGACAAAACATTGTCATGCAACCCCAGCAAAGCTTTCTAGAACACTTGATCGTACAATTTTATTTCAATACCCGTTCGTATTAACTTTTGACACTCGTCCGTGTCCTTTTAGCACTCGTCCGTGTTTGACCTTTTATTTCAATACCCGTCCGTATTGACTTTTGACACTCGTCCGTGTCCTTTCAGCACTCGTCCGTGTTTGACCTTTTATTTCAATACCCGTCCGTATTGACTTTTGACACTCGTCCGAGTCCTTTCAGCACTCGTCCGTGTTTGACCTTTTATTTCAATACCCTTCCGTATTGACTTTTGACACTCGTCCGTGTCCTTTCAGCACTCGTCCGTGTTTGACCTTTTATTTCAATACCCGTCCGTATTGACTTTTGACACTCGTCTGTGTCCTTTCAGCACTCGTCCGTGTTTGACCTTTTAATTCAATACCCGTCCGTATTGACTTTTGACACTCGTCTGTGTCCTTTTAGCACTCGTCCGTGTTTGACCTTTTATTTCAATACCCGTTCGTATTGACTTTTGAGATACTCGTCCGTATTTTCTTAATCATCGTCCGATACTCATCCGTATCGTTGACTTGGTCATTCGTCGTGTGCCTTTGATGATTGTCCGATGCTCGTCCGTATCGACCTTTGACACTCGTTCGTGTCCTTTCAGGACTCATACGTTTTTGAACTTTTATTTCAATACTCGGTAGTGTCCTTCCAATACTCGTCCGTATTGACCTTTGACACCCGTCCGTGTCCTTCCAATACTCGTCCGTATTGACCTTTGACACGCGTCTGTGTCCTTTCAGCACTCGTCCGTGTTTGAACTTTTATTTCAATACTCGTCCGTATTGACCTTTGACACCCGTCCGTGTTTTCTTTCCATACTCGTCCGTATGGTGGGCATTGTGGCACTTATCCTATGCTCGACAGTTTTGTTCCTCAACAGATTACCATGGATTTGCTTGGTGTTTTTCCAGCAGATCTCTAGGGACTCTTTCTCAGCATGTTGCAACGGAACATCTTCCAACCAGGATTTGCGTATCCATGACGGAGTAACTCCGATCCCCAGCAAGATAGTATCCCCGATAGTTTAGCAACCAGGGCTAAATACGGTGGCATCCCCACAGAGTTCAGCATTGAATCTTGTTAGTAATACTCCCCAGCTGAGTTATTCTTTCTCCCCGCAGACGTTTAGCAGATCGACAGAATCTCTTCCTCAGCAGAGTGTTAGTACATTCATTCCCCAGCCGTGTCAGAAGGCTGATTATCCCTGCAGAAGATCTTGGGTTTGATAGATCCCCAAGCAGAGTTAATGCTGCTTTTCCTCAGCAGAACGTCATTCAGAAAATTCTCATCCTCAGCGGAGTCTTATGAGCAGAATAATCTCTCTAAGTCGGAGTCATTCACGTGGAAACTTCCTCAACAGGATCATTACACCTCAGTGTATATGCAAGCCAATTTATTTTTTGCAATTTATTGCAAGCGTTATCCCCAGCAGAAGAGTTAATCCCCACAGAGCAATTGAAGGATCAAACAATGATCTTTTCCCCGCGGAGTTGGATACCTCGTCGGGAGTCTCTTTTACATTTGCATATAGTTTGCATAGCATTTTCTAAAAGCGCAGCATTCCATTGATATGGAGCATTACGGCAAAACTCAAACATACGCATACGAAACATAAGCCAGGTTAAACCGTTTACCTGCAAGCCAGAATAGCTCACAGACAAAACATTGTCATGCAACCCCAGCAAAGCTTTCTAGAACACTTGATCGTACAATTTTATTTCAATACCCGTTCGTATTAAATTTTGACACTCATCCGTGTCCTTTTAGCACTCGTCCGTGTTTGACCTTTTATTTCAATACCCGTCCGTATTGACTTTTGACACTCGTCCGTGTCCTTTCAGCACTCGTCCGTGTTTGACCTTTTATTTCAATACCCGTCCGTATTGACTTTTGACACTCGTTCGAGTCCTTTCAGCACTCGTCCGTGTTTGACCTTTTATTTCAATACCCTTCCGTATTGACTTTTGACACTCGTCCGTGTCCTTTCAGCACTCGTCCGTGTTTGACCTTTTATTTCAATACCCGTCCGTATTGACTTTTGACACTCGTCTGTGTCCTTTCAGCACTCGTCCGTGTTTGACCTTTTATTTCAATACCCGTCCGTATTGACTTTTGACACTCGTCTGTGTCCTTTTAGCACTCGTCCGTGTTTGACCTTTTATTTCAATACCCGTTCGTATTGACTTTTGAGATACTCGTCCGTATTTTCTTAATCATCGTCCGATACTCATCCGTATCGTTGACTTGGTCACTCGTCGTGTGCCTTTGATGATTGTCCGATGCTCGTCCGTATCGACCTTTGACACTCGTTCGTGTCCTTTCAGGACTCATATGTTTTTGAACTTTTATTTCAATACTCGTCAGTGTCCTTCCAATACTCGTCCGTATTGACCTTTGACACCCGTCCGTGTCCTTCCAATACTCGTCCGTATTGACCTTTGACACGCGTCTGTGTCCTTTCAGCACTCGTCCGTGTTTGAACTTTTATTTCAATACTCGTCCGTATTGACCTTTGACACCCGTCCGTGTTTTCTTTCCATACTCGTCCGTATGGTGGGCATTGTGGCACTTATCCTATGCTCGACAGTTTTGTTCCTCAACAGATTACCATGGATTTGCTTGGTGTTTTTCCAGCAGATCTCTAGGGACTCTTTCTCAGCATGTTGCAACGGAACATCTTCCAACCAGGATTTGCGTATCCATGACGGAGTAACTCCGATCCCCAGCAAGATAGTATCCCCGATAGTTTAGCAACCAGGGCTAAATACGGTGGCATCCCCACAGTGTTCAGCATTGAATCTTGTTAGTAATACTCCCCAGCTGAGTTATTCTTTCTCCCCGCAGACGTTTAGCAGATCGACAGAATCTCTTCCTCAGCAGAGTGTTAGTACATTCTTTCCCCAGCCGAGTCAGAAGGCTGATTATCCCTGCAGAAGATCTTGGGTTTGATAGATCCCCAAGCAGAGTTAATGCTACTTTTCCTCAGCAGAACGTCATTCAGAAAATTCTCATCCTCAGCGGAGTCTTATGAGCAGAATAATCTCTCTAAGTCGGAGTCATTCACGTGGAAACTTCCTCAACAGGATCATTACACCTCAGTGTATATGCAAGCCAATTTATTTTTTGCAATTTATTGCAAGCGTTATCCCCAGCAGAAGAGTTAATCCCCACAGAGCAATTGAAGGATCAAACAATGATCTTTTCCCCGCGGAGTTGGATACCTCGTCGGGAGTCTCTTTTACATTTGCATATAGTTTGCATAGCATTTTCTAAAAGCGCAGCATTCCATTGATATGGAGCATTACGGCAAAACTCAAACATACGCATACGAAACATAAGCCAGGTTAAACCGTTTACCTGCAAGCCAGAATAGCTCACAGACAAAACATTGTCATGCAACCCCAGCAAAGCTTTCTAGAACAATTGATCGTACAATTTTATTTCAATACCCGTTCGTATTAACTTTTGACACTCGTCCGTGTCCTTTTAGCACTCGTCCGTGTTTGACCTTTTATTTCAATACCCGTCCGTATTGACTTTTGACACTCGTCCGTGTCCTTTCAGCACTCGTCCGTGTTTGACCTTTTATTTCAATACCCGTCCGTATTGACTTTTGACACTCGTCCGAGTCCTTTCAGCACTCGTCCGTGTTTGACCTTTTATTTCAATACCCTTCCGTATTGACTTTTGACACTCGTCCGTGTCCTTTCAGCACTCGTCTGTGTTTGACCTTTTATTTCAATACCCGTCCGTATTGACTTTTGACACTCGTCTGTGTCCTTTCAGCACTCGTCCGTGTTTGACCTTTTATTTCAATACCCGTCCGTATTGACTTTTGACACTCGTCTGTGTCCTTTTAGCACTCGTCCGTGTTTGACCTTTTATTTCAATACCCGTTCGTATTGACTTTTGAGATACTCGTCCGTATTTTCTTAATCATCGTCCGATACTCATCCGTATCGTTGACTTGGTCACTCGTCGTGTGCCTTTGATGATTGTCCGATGCTCGTCCGTATCGACCTTTGACACTCGTTCGTGTCCTTTCAGTACTCGTACGTGTTTGAACTTTTATTTCAATACTCATCTGTGTCCTTCCAATACTCGTCCGTATTGACCTTTGACACCCGTTCGTGTCCTTCCAATACTCGTCTGTATTGACCTTTGACACGCGTCTGTGTCCTTTTAGCACTCGTCCGTGTTTGAACTTTTATTTCAATACTCGTCCGTATTGACCTTTGACACCCGTCCGTGTTTTCTTTCCATACTCGTCCGTATGGGGGGCATTGTGGCACTTATCCTATGCTCGACAGTTTTGTTCCTCAACAGATTACCATGGATTTGCTTTGTGTTTTTCCAGCAGATCTCTAGGGACTCTTTCTCAGCATGTTGCAACGGAACATCTTCCAATCAGGATTTGCGTATCCATGACGGAGTAACTCCGATCCCCAGCAAGATAGTATCCCCGATAGTTTAGCAACCAGGGCTAAATACGGTGGCATCCCCACAGAGTTCAGCATTGAATCTTGTTAGTAATACTCCCCAGCTGAGTTATTCTTTCTCCCCGCAGACGTTTAGCAGATCGACAGAATCTCTTCCTCAGCAGAGTGTTAGTACATTCTTTCCCCAGCCGAGTCAGAAGGCTGATTATCCCTGCAGAAGATCTTGGGTTTGATAGATCCCCAAGCAGAGTTAATGCTGCTTTTCCTCAGCAGAATGTCATTCAGAAAATTCTCATCCTCAGCGGAGTCTTATGAGCAGAATAATCTCTCTAAGTCGGAGTCATTCACGTGGAAACTTCCTCAACAGGATCATTACACCTCAGTGTATATGCAAGCCAATTTATTTTTTGCAATTTATTGCAAGCGTTATCCCCAGCAGAAGAGTTAATCCCCACAGAGCAATTGAAGGATCAAACAATGATCTTTTCCCCGCGGAGTTGGATACCTCGTCGGGAGTCTCTTTTACATTTGCATATAGTTTGCATAGCATTTTCTAAAAGCGCAGCATTCCATTGATATGGAGCATTACGGCAAAACTCAAACATACGCATACGAAACATAAGCCAGGTTAAACCGTTTACCTGCAAGCCAGAATAGCTCACAGACAAAACATTGTCATGCAACCCCAGCAAAGCTTTCTAGAACAATTGATCGTACAATTTTATTTCAATACCCGTTCGTATTAACTTTTGACACTCGTCCGTGTCCTTTTAGCACTCGTCCGTGTTTGACCTTTTATTTCAATACCCGTCCGTATTGACTTTTGACACTCGTCCGTGTCCTTTCAGCACTCGTCCGTGTTTGACCTTTTATTTCAATACCCGTCCGTATTGACTTTTGACACTCGTCCGAGTCCTTTCAGCACTCGTCCGTGTTTGACCTTTTATTTCAATACCCTTCCGTATTGACTTTTGACACTCGTCCGTGTCCTTTCAGCACTCGTCTGTGTTTGACCTTTTATTTCAATACCCGTCCGTATTGACTTTTGACACTCGTCTGTGTCCTTTCAGCACTCGTCCGTGTTTGACCTTTTATTTCAATACCCGTCCGTATTGACTTTTGACACTCGTCTGTGTCCTTTTAGCACTCGTCCGTGTTTGACCTTTTATTTCAATACCCGTTCGTATTGACTTTTGAGATACTCGTCCGTATTTTCTTAATCATCGTCCGATACTCATCCGTATCGTTGACTTGGTCACTCGTCGTGTGCCTTTGATGATTGTCCGATGCTCGTCCGTATCGACCTTTGACACTCGTTCGTGTCCTTTCAGTACTCGTACGTGTTTGAACTTTTATTTCAATACTCATCTGTGTCCTTCCAATACTCGTCCGTATTGACCTTTGACACCCGTTCGTGTCCTTCCAATACTCGTCTGTATTGACCTTTGACACGCGTCTGTGTCCTTTTAGCACTCGTCCGTGTTTGAACTTTTATTTCAATACTCGTCCGTATTGACCTTTGACACCCGTCCGTGTTTTCTTTCCATACTCGTCCGTATGGGGGGCATTGTGGCACTTATCCTATGCTCGACAGTTTTGTTCCTCAACAGATTACCATGGATTTGCTTTGTGTTTTTCCAGCAGATCTCTAGGGACTCTTTCTCAGCATGTTGCAACGGAACATCTTCCAATCAGGATTTGCGTATCCATGACGGAGTAACTCCGATCCCCAGCAAGATAGTATCCCCGATAGTTTAGCAACCAGGGCTAAATACGGTGGCATCCCCACAGAGTTCAGCATTGAATCTTGTTAGTAATACTCCCCAGCTGAGTTATTCTTTCTCCCCGCAGACGTTTAGCAGATCGACAGAATCTCTTCCTCAGCAGAGTGTTAGTACATTCTTTCCCCAGCCGAGTCAGAAGGCTGATTATCCCTGCAGAAGATCTTGGGTTTGATAGATCCCCAAGCAGAGTTAATGCTGCTTTTCCTCAGCAGAATGTCATTCAGAAAATTCTCATCCTCAGCGGAGTCTTATGAGTAGAATAATCTCTCTAAGTCGGAGTCATTCACGTGGAAACTTCCTCAACAGGATCATTACACCTCAGTGTATATGCAAGCCAATTTATTTTTTGCAATTTATTGCAAGCGTTATCCCCAGCAGAAGAGTTAATCCCCACAGAGCAATTGAAGGATCAAACAATGATCTTTTCCCCGCGGAGTTGGATACCTCGTCGGGAGTCTCTTTTACATTTGCATATAGTTTGCATAGCATTTTCTAAAAGCGCAGCATTCCATTGATATGGAGCATTACGGAAAAACTCAAACATACGCATACGAAACATAAGCCAGGTTAAACCGTTTACCTGCAAGCCAGAATAGCTCACAGACAAAACATTGTCATGCAACCCCAGCAAAGCTTTCTAGAACACTTGATCGTACAATTTTATTTCAATACCCGTCCGTATTAACTTTTGACACTCGTCCGTGTCCTTTCAGCACTCGTCCGTGTTTAACCTTTTATTTCAATACCCGTCCGTATTGACTTTTGACACTCGTCCGTGTCCTTTCAGCACTTGTCCGTGTTTGACCTTTTATTTCAATACCCGTCCGTATTGACTTTTGACACTCGTCCGAGTCCTTTCAGCACTCGTCCGTGTTTGACCTTTTATTTCAATACCCTTCCGTATTGACTTTTGACACTCGTCCGTGTCCTTTCAGCACTCGTCCGTGTTTGACCTTTTATTTCAATACCCGTCCGTATTGACTTTTGACACTCGTCTGTGTCCTTTCAGCACTCGTCCGTGTTTGACCTTTTATTTCAATACCCGTCCGTATTGACTTTTGACACTCGTCTGTGTCCTTTCAGCACTCGTCTGTGTTTGACCTTTTATTTCAATACCCGTTCGTATTGACTTTTGAGATACTCGTCCGTATTTTCTTAATCATCGTCCGATACTCATCCGTATCGTTGACTTGGTCACTCGTCGTGTGCCTTTGATGATTGTCCGATGCTCGTCCGTATCGACCTTTGACACTCGTTCGTGTCCTTTCAGGACTCGTACGTGTTTGAACTTTTATTTCAATACTCGTCTGTGTCCTTCCAATACTCGTCCGTATTGACCTTTGACACCCGTCCGTGTCCTTCCAATACTCGTCTGTATTGACCTTTGACACGCGTCTGTGTACTTTTAGCACTCGTCCGTGTTTGAACTTTTATTTCAATACTCGTCCGTATTGACCTTTGACACCCGTCCGTGTTTTCTTTCCATACTCGTCCGTATGGGGGGCATTGTGGCACTTATCCTATGCTCGACAGTTTTGTTCCTCAACAGATTACCATGGATTTGCTTGGTGTTTTTCCAGTAGATCTCTAGGGACTCTTTCTCAGCATGTTGCAACGGAACATCTTCCAACCAGGATTTGCGTATCCATGACGGAGTAACTCCGATCCCCAGCAAGATAGTATCCCCGATAGTTTAGCAACCAGGGCTAAATACGGTGGCATCCCCACAGAGTTCAGCATTGAATCTTGTTAGTAATACTCCCCAGCTGAGTTATTCTTTCTCCCCGCAGACGTTTAGCAGATCGACAGAATCTCTTCCTCAGCAGAGTGTTAGTACATTCTTTCCCCAGCCGAGTCAGAAGGCTGATTATCCCTGCAGAAGATCTTGGGTTTGATAGATCCCCAAGCAGAGTTAATACTGCTTTTCCTCAGCAGAATGTCATTCAGAAAATTCTCATCCTCAGCGGAGTCTTATGAGCAGAATAATCTTTCTAAGTCGGAGTCATTCACGTGGAAACTTCCTCAACAGGATCATTACACCTCAGTGTATATGCAAACCAATTTATTTTTTGCAATTTATTGCAAGCGTTATCCCCAGCAGAAGAGTTAATCCCCACAGAGCAATTGAAGGATCAAACAATGATCTTTTCCCCGCGGAGTTGGATACCTCATCGGGAGTCTCTTTTACATTTGCATATAGTTTGCATAGCATTTTCTAAAAGCGCAGCATTCCATTGATATGGAGCATTACGGCAAAACTCAAACATACGCATACGAAACATAAGCCAGGTTAAACCGTTTACCTGCAAGCCAGAATAGTTCACAGACAAAACATTGTCATGCAACCCCAGCAAAGCTTTCTAGAACACTTGATCGTACAATTTTATTTCAATACCCGTCCGTATTAACTTTTGACACTCGTCCGTGTCCTTTCAGCACTCGTCCGTGTTTGACCTTTTATTTCAATACTCGTCCGTGTCCTTTCAGCACTCGTCCGTGTTTGACCTTTTATTTCAATACCCGTCCATATTGACTTTTGACACTCGTCCGAGTCCTTTCAGCACTCGTCCGTGTTTGACCTTTTATTTCAATACCCTTCCGTATTGACTTTTGACACTCGTCCGTGTCCTTTCAGCACTCGTTCGTGTTTGACCTTTTATTTCAATACCCGTCCGTATTGACTTTTGACACTCGTCTGTGTCCTTTCAGCACTCGTCCGTGTTTGACCTTTTATTTCAATACCCGTCCGTATTGACTTTTGACACTCGTCTGTGTCCTTTCAGCACTCGTCCATGTTTGACCTTTTATTTCAATACCCGTTCGTATTGACTTTTGAGATACTCGTCCGTATTTTCTTAATCATCGTCCGATACTCATCCGTATCGTTGACTTGGTCACTCATCGTGTGCCTTTGATGATTGTCCGATGCTCGTCCGTATCGACCTTTGACACTCGTTCGTGTCCTTTCAGGACTCGTACGTGTTTGAACTTTTATTTCAATACTCGTCTGTGTCCTTCCAATATTCGTCCGTATTGACCTTTGACACCCGTCCGTGTCCTTCCAATACTCGTCTGTATTGACCTTTGACACGCGTCTGTGTCCTTTTAGCACTCGTCCGTGTTTGAACTTTTATTTCAATACTCGTCCGTATTGACCTTTGACACCCGTCCGTGTTTTCTTTCCATACTCGTCCGTATGGGGGGCATTGTGGCACTTATCCTATGCTCGACAGTTTTGTTCCTCAACAGATTACCATGGATTTGCTTGGTGTTTTTCCAGCAGATCTCTAGGGACTCTTTCTCTGCATGTTGCAACGGAACATCTTCCAACCAGGATTTGCGTATCCATGACGGAGTAACTCCGATCCCCAGCAAGATAGTATCCCCGATAGTTTAGCAACCAGGGCTAAATACGGTGGCATCCCCACAGAGTTCAGCATTGAATCTTGTTAGTAATACTCCCCAGCTGAGTTATTCTTTCTCCCTGCAGACGTTTAGCAGATCGACAGAATCTCTTCCTCAGCAGAGTGTTAGTACATTCTTTCCCCAGCCGAGTCAGAAGGCTGATTATCCCTGCAGAAGATCTTGGGTTTGATAGATCCCCAAGCAGAGTTAATGCTGCTTTTCCTCAGCAGAATGTCATTCAGAAAATTCTCATCCTCAGCAGAGTCTTATGAGCAGAATAATCTTTCTAAGTCGGAGTCATTCACGTGGAAACTTCCTCAACAGGATCATTACACCTCAGTGTATATGCAAACCAATTTATTTTTTGCAATTTATTGCAAGCGTTATCCCCAGCAGAAGAGTTAATCCCCACAGAGCAATTGAAGGATCAAACAATGATCTTTTCCCCGCGGAGTTGGATACCTCATCGGGAGTCTCTTTTACATTTGCATATAGTTTGCATAGCATTTTCTAAAAGCGCAGCATTCCATTGATATGGAGCATTACGGCAAAACTCAAACATACGCATACGAAACATAAGCCAGGTTAAACCGTTTACCTGCAAGCCAGAATAGTTCACAGACAAAACATTGTCATGCAACCCCAGCAAAGCTTTCTAGAACACTTGATCGTACAATTTTATTTCAATACCCGTCCGTATTAACTTTTGACACTCGTCCGTGTCCTTTCAGCACTCGTCCGTGTTTGACCTTTTATTTCAATACTCGTCCGTGTCCTTTCAGCACTCGTCCGTGTTTGACCTTTTATTTCAATACCCGTCCGTATTGACTTTTGACACTCGTCCGAGTCCTTTCAGCACTCGTCCGTGTTTGACCTTTTATTTCAATACCCTTCCGTATTGACTTTTGACACTCGTCCGTGTCCTTTCAGCACTCGTTCGTGTTTGACCTTTTATTTCAATACCCGTCCGTATTGACTTTTGACACTCGTCTGTGTCCTTTCAGCACTCGTCCGTGTTTGACCTTTTATTTCAATACCCGTCCGTATTGACTTTTGACACTCGTCTGTGTCCTTTCAGCACTCGTCCATGTTTGACCTTTTATTTCAATACCCGTTCGTATTGACTTTTGAGATACTCGTCCGTATTTTCTTAATCATCGTCCGATACTCATCCGTATCGTTGACTTGGTCACTCATCGTGTGCCTTTGATGATTGTCCGATGCTCGTCCGTATCGACCTTTGACACTCGTTCGTGTCCTTTCAGGACTCGTACGTGTTTGAACTTTTATTTCAATACTCGTCTGTGTCCTTCCAATATTCGTCCGTATTGACCTTTGACACCCGTCCGTGTCCTTCCAATACTCGTCTGTATTGACCTTTGACACGCGTCTGTGTCCTTTTAGCACTCGTCCGTGTTTGAACTTTTATTTCAATACTCGTCCGTATTGACCTTTGACACCCGTCCGTGTTTTCTTTCCATACTCGTCCGTATGGGGGGCATTGTGGCACTTATCCTATGCTCGACAGTTTTGTTCCTCAACAGATTACCATGGATTTGCTTGGTGTTTTTCCAGCAGATCTCTAGGGACTCTTTCTCTGCATGTTGCAACGGAACATCTTCCAACCAGGATTTGCGTATCCATGACGGAGTAACTCCGATCCCCAGCAAGATAGTATCCCCGATAGTTTAGCAACCAGGGCTAAATACGGTGGCATCCCCACAGAGTTCAGCATTGAATCTTGTTAGTAATACTCCCCAGCTGAGTTATTCTTTCTCCCTGCAGACGTTTAGCAGATCGACAGAATCTCTTCCTCAGCAGAGTGTTAGTACATTCTTTCCCCAGCCGAGTCAGAAGGCTGATTATCCCTGCAGAAGATCTTGGGTTTGATAGATCCCCAAGCAGAGTTAATGCTGCTTTTCCTCAGCAGAATGTCATTCAGAAAATTCTCATCCTCAGCAGAGTCTTATGAGCAGAATAATCTTTCTAAGTCGGAGTCATTCACGTGGAAACTTCCTCAACAGGATCATTACACCTCAGTGTATATGCAAACCAATTTATTTTTTGCAATTTATTGCAAGCGTTATCCCCAGCAGAAGAGTTAATCCCCACAGAGCAATTGAAGGATCAAACAATGATCTTTTCCCCGCGGAGTTGGATACCTCATCGGGAGTCTCTTTTACATTTGCATATAGTTTGCATAGCATTTTCTAAAAGCGCAGCATTCCATTGATATGGAGCATTACGGCAAAACTCAAACATACGCATACGAAACATAAGCCAGGTTAAACCGTTTACCTGCAAGCCAGAATAGTTCACAGACAAAACATTGTCATGCAACCCCAGCAAAGCTTTCTAGAACACTTGATCGTACAATTTTATTTCAATACCCGTCCGTATTAACTTTTGACACTCGTCCGTGTCCTTTCAGCACTCGTCCGTGTTTGACCTTTTATTTCAATACTCGTCCGTGTCCTTTCAGCACTCGTCCGTGTTTGACCTTTTATTTCAATACCCGTCCGTATTGACTTTTGACACTCGTCCGAGTCCTTTCAGCACTCGTCCGTGTTTGACCTTTTATTTCAATACCCTTCCGTATTGACTTTTGACACTCGTCCGTGTCCTTTCAGCACTCGTTCGTGTTTGACCTTTTATTTCAATACCCGTCCGTATTGACTTTTGACACTCGTCTGTGTCCTTTCAGCACTCGTCCGTGTTTGACCTTTTATTTCAATACCCGTCCGTATTGACTTTTGACACTCGTCTGTGTCCTTTCAGCACTCGTCCATGTTTGACCTTTTATTTCAATACCCGTTCGTATTGACTTTTGAGATACTCGTCCGTATTTTCTTAATCATCGTCCGATACTCATCCGTATCGTTGACTTGGTCACTCGTCGTGTGCCTTTGATGATTGTCCGATGCTCGTCCGTATCGACCTTTGACACTCGTTCGTGTCCTTTCAGGACTCGTACGTGTTTGAACTTTTATTTCAATACTCGTCTGTGTCCTTCCAATATTCGTCCGTATTGACCTTTGACACCCGTCCGTGTCCTTCCAATACTCGTCTGTATTGACCTTTGACACGCGTCTGTGTCATTTTAGCACTCGTCCGTGTTTGAACTTTTATTTCAATACTCGTCCGTATTGACCTTTGACACCCGTCCGTGTTTTCTTTCCATACTCGTCCGTATGGGGGGCATTGTGGCACTTATCCTATGCTCGACAGTTTTGTTCCTCAACAGATTACCATGGATTTGCTTGGTGTTTTTCCAGCAGATCTCTAGGGACTCTTTCTCTGCATGTTGCAACGGAACATCTTCCAACCAGGATTTGCGTATCCATGACGGAGTAACTCCGATCCCCAGCAAGATAGTATCCCCGATAGTTTAGCAACCAGGGCTAAATACGGTGGCATCCCCACAGAGTTCAGCATTGAATCTTGTTAGTAATACTCCCCAGCTGAGTTATTCTTTCTCCCCGCAGACGTTTAGCAGATCTACAGAATCTCTTCCTCAGCAGAGTGTTAGTACATTCTTTCCCCAGCCGAGTCAGAAGGCTGATTATCCCTGCAGAAGATCTTGGGTTTGATAGATCCCCAAGCAGAGTTAATGCTGCTTTTCCTCAGCAGAATGTCATTCAGAAAATTCTCATCCTCAGCGGAGTCTTATGAGCAGAATAATCTCTCTAAGTCGGAGTCATTCACGTGGAAACTTCCTCAACAGGATCATTACACCTCAGTGTATATGCAAGCCAATTTATTTTTTGCAATTTATTGCAAGCGTTATCCCCAGCAGAAGAGTTAATCCCCACAGAGCAATTGAAGGATCAAACAATGATCTTTTCCCCGCGGAGTTGGATACCTCATCGGGAGTCTCTTTTACATTTGCATATAGTTTGCATAGCATTTTCTAAAAGCGCAGCATTCCATTGATATGGAGCATTACGGCAAAACTCAAACATACGCATACGAAACATAAGCCAGGTTAAACGGTTTACCTGCAAGCCAGAATAGCTCACAGACAAAACATTGTCATGCAACCCCAGCAAAGCTTTCTAGAACACTTGATCGTACAATTTTATTTCAATACCCGTCCGTATTAACTTTTGACACTCGTCTGTGTCCTTTCAGCACTCGTCCGTGTTTGACCTTTTATTTCAATACCCGTCCGTATTGACTTTTGACACTCGTCCGTGTCCTTTCAACACTCGTCCGTGTTTGACCTTTTATTTCAATACCCGTCCGTATTGACTTTTGACACTCGTCCGAGTCCTTTCAGCACTCGTCCGTGTTTGACCTTTTATTTCAATACCCTTCCGTATGGACTTTTGACACTCGTCCGTGTCCTTTCAGCACTCGTCCGTGTTTGACCTTTTATTTCAATACCCGTCCGTATTGACTTTTGACACTCGTCTGTGTCCTTTCAGCACTCGTCCGTGTTTGACCTTTTATTTCAATACCCGTCCGTATTGACTTTTGACACTCGTCCGAGTCCTTTCAGCACTCGTCCGTGTTTGACCTTTTTTTTCAATACCCTTCCGTATTGACTTTTGACACTCGTCCGTGTCCTTTCAGCACTCGTCCGTGTTTGACCTTTTATTTCAATACCCGTCCGTATTGACTTTTGACACTCGTCTGTGTCCTTTCAGCACTCGTCCGTGTTTGACCTTTTATTTCAATACCCGTCCGTATTGACTTTTGACACTCGTCTGTGTCCTTTTAGCACTCGTCCGTGTTTGACCTTTTATTTCAATACCCGTTCGTATTGACTTTTGAGATACTCGTCCGTATTTTCTTAATCATCGTCCGATACTCATCCGTATCGTTGACTTGGTCACTCGTCGTGTGCCTTTGATGATTGTCCGATGCTCGTCCGTATCGACCTTTGACACTCGTTCGTGTCCTTTCAGGACTCGTACGTGTTTGAACTTTTATTTCAATACTCGTCTGTGTCCTTCCAATACTCGTCCGTATTGACCTTTGACACCCGTCCGTGTCCTTCCAATACTCGTCTGTATTGACCTTTGACACGCGTCTGTGTCCTTTTAGCACTCGTCCGTGTTTGAACTTTTATTTCAATACTCGTCCGTATTGACCTTTGACACCCGTCCGTGTTTTCTTTCCATACTCGTCCGTATGGGGGGCAATGTGGCACTTATCCTATGCTCGACAGTTTTGTTCCTCAACAGATTACCATGGATTTGCTTGGTGTTTTTCCAGCAGATCTCTAGGGACTCTTTCTCAGCATGTTGCAACGGAACATCTTCCAACCAGGATTTGCGTATCCATGACGGAGTAACTCCGATCCCCAGCAAGATAGTATCCCCGATAGTTTAGCAACCAGGGCTAAATACGGTGGCATCCCCACAGAGTTCAGCATTGAATCTTGTTAGTAATACTCCCCAGCTGAGTTATTCTTTCTCCCCGCAGACATTTAGCAGATCGACAGAATCTCTTCCTCAGCAGAGTGTTAGTACATTCTTTCCCCAGCCGAGTCAGAAGGCTGATTATCCCTGCAGAAGATCTTGGGTTTGATAGATCCCCAAGCAGAGTTAATGCTGCTTTTCCTCAGCAGAACGTCATTCAGAAAATTCTCATCCTCAGCGGAGTCTTATGAGCAGAATAATCTCTCTAAGTCGGAGTCATTCACGTGGAAACTTCCTCAACAGGATCATTACACCTCAGTGTATATGCAAGCCAATTTATTTTTTGCAATTTATTGCAAGCGTTATCCCCAGCAGAAGAGTTAATCCCCACAGAGCAATTGAAGGATCAAACAATGATCTTTTCCCCGCGGAGTTGGATACCTCGTCGGGAGTCTCTTTTACATTTGCATATAGTTTGCATAGCATTTTCTAAAAGCGCAGCATTCCATTGATATGGAGCATTACGGCAAAACTCAAACATACGCATACGAAACATAAGCCAGGTTAAACCGTTTACCTGCAAGCCAGAATAGCTCACAGACAAAACATTGTCATGCAACCCCAGCAAAGCTTTCTACAACACTTGATCGTACAATTTTATTTCAATACCCGTCCGTATTAACTTTTGACACTCGTCCGTGTCCTTTCAGCACTCGTCCGTGTTTGACCTTTTATTTCAATACCCGTCCGTATTAACTTTTGACACTCGTCCGTGTCCTTTCAGCACTCGTCCGTGTTTGACCTTTTATTTCAATACCCGTCCGTATTGACTTTTGACACTCGTCCGAGTCCTTTCAGCACTCGTCCGTGTTTGACCTTTTATTTCAATACCCTTCCGTATTGACTTTTGACACTCGTCCGTGTCCTTTCAGCACTCGTCCGTGTTTGACCTTTTATTTCAATACCCGTCCGTATTGACTTTTGACACTCGTCCGTGTCCTTTCAGCACTCGTCCGTGTTTGACCTTTTATTTCAATACCCGTCCGTATTGACTTTTGACACTCGTCCGAGTCCTTTCAGCACTCGTCCGTGTTTGACCTTTTATTTCAATACCCTTCCGTATGGACTTTTGACACTCGTCCGTGTCCTTTCAGCACTCGTCCGTGTTTGACCTTTTATTTCAATACCCGTCCGTATTGACTTTTGACACTCGTCTGTGTCCTTTCAGCACTCGTCCGTGTTTGACCTTTTATTTCAATACCCGTCCGTATTGACTTTTGACACTCGTCTGTGTCCTTTTAGCACTCGTCCGTGTTTGACCTTTTATTTCAATACCCGTTCGTATTGACTTTTGAGATACTCGTCCGTATTTTCTTAATCATCGTCCGATACTCATCCGTATCGTTGACTTGGTCACTCGTCGTGTGCCTTTGATGATTGTCCGATGCTCGTCCGTATCGACCTTTGACACTCGTTCGTGTCCTTTCAGGACTCGTACGTGTTTGAACTTTTATTTCAATACTCGTCTGTGTCCTTCCAATACTCGTCCGTATTGACCTTTGACACCCGTCCGTGTCCTTCCAATACTCGTCTGTATTGACCTTTGACACGCGTCTGTGTCCTTTTAGCACTCGTCCGTGTTTGAACTTTTATTTCAATACTCGTCCGTATTGACCTTTGACACCCGTCCGTGTTTTCTTTCCATACTCGTCCGTATGGGGGGCATTGTGGCACTTATCCTATGCTCGACAGTTTTGTTCCTCAACAGATTACCATGGATTTGCTTGGTGTTTTTCCAGCAGATCTCTAGGGACTCTTTCTCAGCATGTTGCAACGGAACATCTTCCAACCAGGATTTGCGTATCCATGACGGAGTAACTCCGATCCCCAGCAAGATAGTATCCCCGATAGTTTAGCAACCAGGGCTAAATACGGTGGCATCCCCACAGAGTTCAGCATTGAATCTTGTTAGTAATACTCCCCAGCTGAGTTATTCTTTCTCCCCGCAGACGTTTAGCAGATCGACAGAATCTCTTCCTCAGCAGAGTGTTAGTACATTCTTTCCCCAGCCGAGTCAGAAGGCTGATTATCCCTGCAGAAGATCTTGGGTTTGATAGATCCCCAAGCAGAGTTAATGCTGCTTTTCCTCAGCAGAACGTCATTCAGAAAATTCTCATCCTCAGCGGAGTCTTATGAGCAGAATAATCTCTCTAAGTCGGAGTCATTCACGTGGAAACTTCCTCAACAGGATCATTACACCTCAGTGTATATGCAAGCCAATTTATTTTTTGCAATTTATTGCAAGCGTTATCCCCAGCAGAAGAGTTAATCCCCACAGAGCAATTGAAGGATCAAACAATGATCTTTTCCCCGCGGAGTTGGATACCTCGTCGGGAGTCTCTTTTACATTTGCATATAGTTTGCATAGCATTTTCTAAAAGCGCAGCATTCCATTGATATGGAGCATTACGGCAAAACTCAAACATACGCATACGAAACATAAGCCAGGTTAAACCGTTTACCTGCAAGCCAGAATAGCTCACAGACAAAACATTGTCATGCAACCCCAGCAAAGCTTTCTACAACACTTGATCGAACAATTTTATTTCAATACCCGTCCGTATTAACTTTTGACACTCGTCCGTGTCCTTTCAGCACTCGTCCGTGTTTGACCTTTTATTTCAATACCCGTCCGTATTAACTTTTGACACTCGTCCGTGTCCTTTCAGCACTCGTCCGTGTTTGACCTTTTATTTCAATACCCGTCCGTATTGACTTTTGACACTCGTCCGAGTCCTTTCAGCACTCATCCGTGTTTGACCTTTTATTTCAATACCCTTCCGTATTGACTTTTGACACTCGTCCGTGTCCTTTCAGCACTCGTCCGTGTTTGACCTTTTATTTCAATACCCGTCCGTATTGACTTTTGACACTCGTCCGTGTCCTTTCAGCACTCGTCCGTGTTTGACCTTTTATTTCAATACCCGTCCGTATTGACTTTTGACACTCGTCCGAGTCCTTTCAGCACTCGTCCGTGTTTGACCTTTTATTTCAATACCCTTCCGTATGGACTTTTGACACTCGTCCGTGTCCTTTCAGCACTCGTCCGTGTTTGACCTTTTATTTCAATACCCGTCCGTATTGACTTTTGACACTCGTCTGTGTCCTTTCAGCACTCGTCCGTGTTTGACCTTTTATTTCAATACCCGTCCGTATTGACTTTTGACACTCGTCTGTGTCCTTTTAGCACTCGTCCGTGTTTGACCTTTTATTTCAATACCCGTTCGTATTGACTTTTGAGATACTCGTCCGTATTTTCTTAATCATCGTCCGATACTCATCCGTATCGTTGACTTGGTCACTCGTCGTGTGCCTTTGATGATTGTCCGATGCTCGTCCGTATCGACCTTTGACACTCGTTCGTGTCCTTTCAGGACTCGTACGTGTTTGAACTTTTATTTCAATACTCGTCTGTGTCCTTCCAATACTCATCCGTATTGACCTTTGACACCCGTCCGTGTCCTTCCAATACTCGTCTGTATTGACCTTTGACACGCGTCTGTGTCCTTTTAGCACTCGTCCGTGTTTGAACTTTTATTTCAATACTCGTCCGTATTGACCTTTGACACCCGTCCGTGTTTTCTTTCCATACTCGTCCGTATGGGGGGCATTGTGGCACTTATCCTATGCTCGACAGTTTTGTTCCTCAACAGATTACCATGGATTTGCTTGGTGTTTTTCCAGCAGATCTCTAGGGACTCTTTCTCAGCATGTTGCAACGGAACATCTTCCAACCAGGATTTGCGTATCCATGACGGAGTAACTCCGATCCCCAGCAAGATAGTATCCCCGATAGTTTAGCAACCAGGGCTAAATACGGTGGCATCCCCACAGAGTTCAGCATTGAATCTTGTTAGTAATACTCCCCAGCTGAGTTATTCTTTCTCCCCGCAGACGTTTAGCAGATCGACAGAATCTCTTCCTCAGCAGAGTGTTAGTACATTCTTTCCCCAGCCGAGTCAGAAGGCTGATTATCCCTGCAGAAGATCTTGGGTTTGATAGATCCCCAAGCAGAGTTAATGCTGCTTTTCCTCAGCAGAACGTCATTCAGAAAATTCTCATCCTCAGCGGAGTCTTATGAGCAGAATAATCTCTCTAAGTCGGAGTCATTCACGTGGAAACTTCCTCAACAGGATCATTACACCTCAGTGTATATGCAAGCCAATTTATTTTTTGCAATTTATTGCAAGCGTTATCCCCAGCAGAAGAGTTAATCCCCACAGAGCAATTGAAGGATCAAACAATGATCTTTTCCCCGCGGAGTTGGATACCTCGTCGGGAGTCTCTTTTACATTTGCATATAGTTTGCATAGCATTTTCTAAAAGCGCAGCATTCCATTGATATGGAGCATTACGGCAAAACTCAAACATACGCATACGAAACATAAGCCAGGTTAAACCGTTTACCTGCAAGCCAGAATAGCTCACAGACAAAACATTGTCATGCAACCCCAGCAAAGCTTTCTACAACACTTGATCGTACAATTTTATTTCAATACCCGTCCGTATTAACTTTTGACACTCGTCCGTGTCCTTTCAGCACTCGTCCGTGTTTGACCTTTTATTTCAATACCCGTCCGTATTAACTTTTGACACTCGTCCGTGTCCTTTCAGCACTCGTCCGTGTTTGACCTTTTATTTCAATACCCGTCCGTATTGACTTTTGACACTCGTCCGAGTCCTTTCAGCACTCGTCCGTGTTTGACCTTTTATTTCAATACCCTTCCGTATTGACTTTTGACACTCGTCCGTGTTCTTTCAGCACTCGTCCGTGTTTGACCTTTTATTTCAATACCCGTCCGTATTGACTTTTGACACTCGTCCGTGTCCTTTCAGCACTCGTCCGTGTTTGACCTTTTATTTCAATACCCGTCCGTATTGACTTTTGACACTCGTCCGAGTCCTTTCAGCACTCGTCCGTGTTTGACCTTTTATTTCAATACCCTTCCGTATTGACTTTTGACACTCGTCCGTGTCCTTTCAGCACTCGTCCGTGTTTGACCTTTTATTTCAATACCCGTCCGTATTGACTTTTGACACTCGTCTGTGTCCTATCAGCACTCGTCCGTGTTTGACCTTTTATTTCAATACCCGTCCGTATTGACTTTTGACACTCGTCTGTGACCTTTTAGCACTCGTCCGTGTTTGACCTTTTATTTCAATACCCGTTCGTATTGACTTTTGAGATACTCGTCCGTATTTTCTTAATCATCGTCCGATACTCATCCGTATCGTTGACTTGGTCACTCGTCGTGTGCCTTTGATGATTGTCCGATGCTCGTCCGTATCGACCTTTGACACTCGTTCGTGTCCTTTCAGGACTCGTACGTGTTTGAACTTTTATTTCAATACTCGTCTGTGTCCTTCCAATACTCGTCCGTATTGACCTTTGACACCCGTCCGTGTCCTTCCAATACTCGTCTGTATTGACCTTTGACACGCGTCTGTGTCCTTTTAGCACTCGTCCGTGTTTGAACTTTTATTTCAATACTCGTCCGTATTGACCTTTGACACCCGTCCGTGTTTTCTTTCCATACTCGTCCGTATGGGGGGCATTGTGGCACTTATCCTATGCTCGACAGTTTTGTTCCTCAACAGATTACCATGGATTTGCTTGGTGTTTTTCCAGCAGATCTCTAGGGACTCTTTCTCAGCATGTTGCAACGGAACATCTTCCAACCAGGATTTGCGTATCCATGACGGAGTAACTCCGATCCCCAGCAAGATAGTATCCCCGATAGTTTAGCAACCAGGGCTAAATACGGTGGCATCCCCACAGAGTTCAGCATTGAATCTTGTTAGTAATACTCCCCAGCTGAGTTATTCTTTCTCCCCGCAGACGTTTAGCAGATCGACAGAATCTCTTCCTCAGCAGAGTGTTAGTACATTCTTTCCCCAGCCGAGTCAGAAGGCTGATTATCCCTGCAGAAGATCTTGGGTTTGATAGATCCCCAAGCAGAGTTAATGCTGCTTTTCCTCAGCAGAACGTCATTCAGAAAATTCTCATCCTCAACGGAGTCTTATGAGCAGAATAATCTCTCTAAGTCGGAGTCATTCACGTGGAAACTTCCTCAACAGGATCATTACACCTCAGTGTATATGCAAGCCAATTTATTTTTTGCAATTTATTGCAAGCGTTATCCCCAGCAGAAGAGTTAATCCCCACAGAGCAATTGAAGGATCAAACAATGATCTTTTCCCCGCGGAGTTGGATACCTCGTCGGGAGTCTCTTTTACATTTGCATATAGTTTGCATAGCATTTTCTAAAAGCGCAGCATTCCATTGATATGGAGCATTACGGCAAAACTCAAACATACGCATACGAAACATAAGCCAGGTTAAACCGTTTACCTGCAAGCCAGAATAGCTCACAGACAAAACATTGTCATGCAACCCCAGCAAAGCTTTCTACAACACTTGATCGTACAATTTTATTTCAATACCCGTCCGTATTAACTTTTGACACTCGTCCGTGTCCTTTCAGCACTCGTCCGTGTTTGACCTTTTATTTCAATACCCGTCCGTATTAACTTTTGACACTCGTCCGTGTCCTTTCAGCACTCGTCCGTGTTTGACCTTTTATTTCAATACCCGTCCGTATTGACTTTTGACACTCGTCCGAGTCCTTTCAGCACTCGTCCGTGTTTGACCTTTTATTTCAATACCCTTCCGTATTGACTTTTGACACTCGTCCGTGTTCTTTCAGCACTCGTCCGTGTTTGACCTTTTATTTCAATACCCGTCCGTATTGACTTTTGACACTCGTCCGTGTCCTTTCAGCACTCGTCCGTGTTTGACCTTTTATTTCAATACCCGTCCGTATTGACTTTTGACACTCGTCCGATTCCTTTCAGCACTCGTCCGTGTTTGACCTTTTATTTCAATACCCTTCCGTATTGACTTTTGACACTCGTCCGTGTCCTTTCAGCACTCGTCCGTGTTTGACCTTTTATTTCAATACCCGTCCGTATTGACTTTTGACACTCGTCTGTGTCCTATCAGCACTCGTCCGTGTTTGACCTTTTATTTCAATACCCGTCCGTATTGACTTTTGACACTCGTCTGTGTCCTTTTAGCACTCGTCCGTGTTTGACCTTTTATTTCAATACCCGTTCGTATTGACTTTTGAGATACTCGTCCGTATTTTCTTAATCATCGTCCGATACTCATCCGTATCGTTGACTTGGTCACTCGTCGTGTGCCTTTGATGATTGTCCGATGCTCGTCCGTATCGACCTTTGACACTCGTTCGTGTCCTTTCAGGACTCGTACGTGTTTGAACTTTTATTTCAATACTCGTCTGTGTCCTTCCAATACTCGTCCGTATTGACCTTTGACACCCGTCCGTGTCCTTCCAATACTCGTCTGTATTGACCTTTGACACGCGTCTGTGTCCTTTTAGCACTCGTCCGTGTTTGAACTTTTATTTCAATACTCGTCCGTATTGACCTTTGACACCCGTCCGTGTTTTCTTTCCATACTCGTCCGTATGGGGGGCATTGTGGCACTTATCCTATGCTCGACAGTTTTGTTCCTCAACAGATTACCATGGATTTGCTTGGTGTTTTTCCAGCAGATCTCTAGGGACTCTTTCTCAGCATGTTGCAACGGAACATCTTCCAATCAGGATTTGCGTATCCATGACGGAGTAACTGCGATCCCCAGCAAGATAGTATCCCCGATAGTTTAGCAACCAGGGCTAAATACGGTGGCATCCCCACAGAGTTCGGCATTGAATCTTGTTAGTAATACTCCCCAGCTGAGTTATTCTTTCTCCCCGCAGACGTTTAGCAGATCGACAGAATCTCTTCCTCAGCAGAGTGTTAGTACATTCTTTCCCCAGCCGAGTCAGAAGGCTGATTATCCCTGCAGAAGATCTTGGGTTTGATAGATCCCCAAGCAGAGTTAATGCTGCTTTTCCTCAGCAGAATGTCATTCAGAAAATTCTCATCCTCAGCGGAGTCTTATGAGCAGAATAATCTCTCTAAGTCGGAGTCATTCACGTGGAAACTTCCTCAACAGGATCATTACACCTCAGTGTATATGCAAGCCAATTTATTTTTTGCAATTTATTGCAAGCGTTATCCCCAGCAGAAGAGTTAATCCCCACAGAGCAATTGAAGGATCAAACAATGATCTTTTCCCCGCGGAGTTGGATACCTCGTCGGGAGTCTCTTTTACATTTGCATATAGTTTGCATAGCATTTTCTAAAAGCGCAGCATTCCATTGATATGGAGCATTACGGAAAAACTCAAACATACGCATACGAAACATAAGCCAGGTTAAACCGTTTACCTGCAAGCCAGAATAGCTCACAGACAAAACATTGTCATGCAACCCCAGTAAAGCTTTCTAGAACACTTGATCGTACAATTTTATTTCAATACCCGTCCGTATTAACTTTTGACACTCGTCCGTGTCCTTTCAGCACTCGTCCGTGTTTGACCTTTTATTTCAATACCCGTCCGTATTGACTTTTGACACTCGTCCGTGTCCTTTCAGCACTCGTCTGTGTTTGACCTTTTATTTCAATACCCGTCCGTATTGACTTTTGACACTCGTCCGAGTCCTTTCAGCACTCGTCCGTGTTTGACCTTTTATTTCAATACCCTTCCGTATTGACTTTTGACACTCGTCCGTGTCCTTTCAGCACTCGTTCGTGTTTGACCTTTTATTTCAATACCCGTCCGTATTGACTTTTGACACTCGTCTGTGTCCTTTCAGCACTCGTCCGTGTTTGACCTTTTATTTCAATACCCGTCTGTATTGACTTTTGACACTCGTCTGTGTCCTTTCAGCACTCGTCCGTGTTTGACCTTTTATTTCAATACCCGTTCGTATTGACTTTTGAGATACTCGTCCGTATTTTCTTAATCATCGTCCGATACTCATCCATATCGTTGACTTGGTCACTCGTCGTGTGCCTTTGATGATTGTCCGATGCTCGTCCGTATCGACCTTTGACACTCGTTCGTGTCCTTTCAGGACTCGTACGTGTTTGAACTTTTATTTCAATACTCGTCTGTGTCCTTCCAATACTCTTATCCGTATTGACCTTTGACACCCGTCCGTGTCCTTCCAATACTCGTCTGTATTGACCTTTGACACGCGTCTGTGTCCTTTTAGCACTCGTCCGTGTTTGAACTTTTATTTCAATACTCGTCCGTATTGACCTTTGACACCCGTCCGTGTTTTCTTTCCATACTCGTCCGTATGGGGGGCATTGTGGCACTTATCCTATGCTCGACAGTTTTGTTCCTCAACAGATTACCATGGATTTGCTTGGTGTTTTTCCAGCAGATCTCTAGGGACTCTTTCTCAGCATGTTGCAACGGAACATCTTCCAACCAGGATTTGCGTATCCATGACGGAGTAACTCCGATCCCCAGCAAGATAGTATCCCCGATAGTTTAGCAACCAGGGCTAAATACGGTGGCATCCCCACAGAGTTCAGCATTGAATCTTGTTAGTAATACTCCCCAGCTGAGTTATTCTTTCTCCCCGCAGACGTTTAGCAGATCTACAGAATCTCTTCCTCAGCAGAGTGTTAGTACATTCTTTCCCCAGCCGAGTCAGAAGGCTGATTATCCCTGCAGAAGATCTTGGGTTTGATAGATCCCCAAGCAGAGTTAATGCTGCTTTTCCTCAGCAGAATGTCATTCAGAAAATTCTCATCCTCAGCGGAGTCTTATGAGCAGAATAATCTTTCTAAGTCGGAGTCATTCACGTGGAAACTTCCTCAACAGGATCATTACACCTCAGTGTATATGCAAACCAATTTATTTTTTGCAATTTATTGCAAGCGTAATCCCCAGCAGAAGAGTTAATCCCCACAGAGCAATTGAAGGATCAAACAATGATCTTTTCCCCGCGGAGTTGGATACCTCATCGGGAGTCTCTTTTACATTTGCATATAGTTTGCATAGCATTTTCTAAAAGCGCAGCATTCCATTGATATGGAGCATTACGGCAAAACTCAAACATACGCATACGAAACATAAGCCAGGTTAAACCGTTTACCTGCAAGCCAGAATAGTTCACAGACAAAACATTGTCATGCAACCCCAGCAAAGCTTTCTAGAACACTTGATCGTACAATTTTATTTCAATACCCGTCCGTATTAACTTTTGACACTCGTCCGTGTCCTTTCAGCACTCGTCCGTGTTTGACCTTTTATTTCAATACCCGTCCGTATTGACTTTTGACACTCGTCCGTGTCCTTTCAGCACTCGTCTGTGTTTGACTTTTTATTTCAATACCCGTCCGTATTGACTTTTGACACTCGTCCGAGTCCTTTCAGCACTCGTCCGTGTTTGACCTTTTATTTCAATACCCTTCCGTATTGACTTTTGACACTCGTCCGTGTCCTTTCAGCACTCGTTCGTGTTTGACCTTTTATTTCAATACCCGTCCGTATTGACTTTTGACACTCGTCTGTGTCCTTTCAGCACTCGTCCATGTTTGACCTTTTATTTCAATACCCGTCCGTATTGACTTTTGACACTCGTCTGTGTCCTTTCAGCACTCGTCCGTGTTTGACCTTTTATTTCAATACCCGTTCGTATTGACTTTTGAGATACTCGTCCGTATTTTCTTAATCATCGTCCGATACTCATCCATATCGTTGACTTGGTCACTCGTCGTGTGCCTTTGATGATTGTCCGATGCTCGTCCGTATCGACCTTTGACACTCGTTCGTGTCCTTTCAGGACTCGTACGTGTTTGAACTTTTATTTCAATACTCGTCTGTGTCCTTCCAATACTCTTATCCGTATTGACCTTTGACACCCGTCCGTGTCCTTCCAATACTCGTCTGTATTGACCTTTGACACGCGTCTGTGTCCTTTTATCACTCGTCCGTGTTTGAACTTTTATTTCAATACTCGTCCGTATTGACCTTTGACACCCGTCCGTGTTTTCTTTCCATACTCGTCCGTATGGGGGGCATTGTGGCACTTATCCTATGCTCGACAGTTTTGTTCCTCAACAGATTACCATGGATTTGCTTGGTGTTTTTCCAGCAGATCTCTAGGGACTCTTTCTCAGCATGTTGCAACGGAACATCTTCCAACCAGGATTTGCGTATCCATGACGGAGTAACTCCGATCCCCAGCAAGATAGTATCCCCGATAGTTTAGCAACCAGGGCTAAATACGGTGGCATCGCCACAGAGTTCAGCATTGAATCTTGTTAGTAATACTCCCCAGTTGAGTTATTCTTTCTCCCCGCAGACGTTTAGCAGATCTACAGAATCTCTTCCTCAGCAGAGTGTTAGTACATTCTTTCCCCAGCCGAGTCAGAAGGCTGATTATCCCTGCAGAAGATCTTGGGTTTGATAGATCCCCAAGCAGAGTTAATGCTGCTTTTCCTCAGCAGAATGTCATTCAGAAAATTCTCATCCTCAGCGGAGTCTTATGAGCAGAATAATCTCTCTAAGTTGGAGTCATTCACGTGGAAACTTCCTCAACAGGATCATTACACCTCAGTGTATATGCAAGCCAATTTATTTTTTGCAATTTATTGCAAGCGTTATCCCCAGCAGAAGAGTTAATCCCCACAGAGCAATTGAAGGATCAAACAATGATCTTTTCCCCGCGGAGTTGGATACCTCATCGGGAGTCTCTTTTACATTTGCATATAGTTTGCATAGCATTTTCTAAAAGCGCAGCATTCCATTGATATGGAGCATTACGGCAAAACTCAAACATACGCATACGAAACATAAGCCAGGTTAAACCGTTTACCTGCAAGCCAGAATAGCTCACAGACAAAACATTGTCATGCAACCCCAGCAAAGCTTTCTAGAACACTTGATCGTACAATTTTATTTCAATACCCGTCCGTATTAACTTTTGACACTCGTCTGTGTCCTTTCAGCACTCGTCCGTGTTTGACCTTTTATTTCAATACCCGTCCGTATTGACTTTTGACACTCGTCCGTGTCCTTTCAGCACTCGTCCGTGTTTTACCTTTTATTTTAATACCCGTCCGTATTGACTTTTGACACTCGTCCGAGTCCTTTCAGCACTCGTCCGTGTTTGACCTTTTATTTCAATACCCTTCCGTATTGACTTTTGACACTCGTCCGTGTCCTTTCAGCACTCGTCCGTGTTTGACCTTTTATTTTAATACCCGTCCGTATTGACTTTTGACACTCGTCTGTGTCCTTTCAGCACTCGTCCGTGTTTGACCTTTTATTTCAATACCCGTCCGTATTGACTTTTGACACTCGTCCGAGTCCTTTCAGCACTCGTCCGTGTTTGACCTTTTATTTCAATACCCTTCCGTATTGACTTTTGACACTCGTCCGTGTCCTTTCAGCACTCGTCCGTGTTTGACCTTTTATTTCAATACCCGTCCGTATTGACTTTTGACACTCGTCTGTGTCCTTTCAGCACTCGTCCGTGTTTGACCTTTTATTTCAATACCCGTCCGTATTGACTTTTGACACTCGTCTGTGTCCTTTCAGCACTTGTCCGTGTTTGACCTTTTATTTCAATACCCGTTCGTATTGACTTTTGAGATACTCGTCCGTATTTTCTTAATCATCGTCCGATACTCATCCGTATCGTTGACTTGGTCACTCGTCGTGTGCCTTTGATGATTGTCCGATGCTCGTCCGTATCGACCTTTGACACTCGTTCGTGTCCTTTCAGGACTCGTACGTGTTTGAACTTTTATTTCAATACTCGTCTGTGTCCTTCCAATACTCGTCCGTATTGACCTTTGACACCCGTCCGTGTCCTTCCAATACTCGTCTGTATTGACCTTTGACACGCGTCTGTGTCCTTTTAGCACTCGTCCGTGTTTGAACTTTTATTTCAATACTCGTCCGTATTGACCTTTGACACCCGTCCGTGTTTTCTTTCCATACTCGTCCGTATGGGGGGCATTGTGGCACTTATCCTATGCTCGACAGTTTTGTTCCTCAACAGATTACCATGGATTTGCTTGGTGTTTTTCCAGCAGATCTCTAGGGACTCTTTCTCAGCATGTTGCAACGGAACATCTTCCAACCAGGATTTGCGTATCCATGACGGAGTAACTCCGATCCCCAGCAAGATAGTATCCCCGATAGTTTAGCAACCAGTGCTAAATACGGTGGCATCCCCACAGAGTTCAGCATTGAATCTTGTTAGTAATACTCCCCAGCTGAGTTATTCTTTCTCCCCTCAGACGTTTAGCAGATCGACAGAATCTCTTCCTCAGCAGAGTGTTAGTACATTCTTTCCCCAGCCGAGTCAGAAGGCTGATTATCCCTGCAGAAGATCTTGGGTTTGATAGATCCCCAAGCAGAGTTAATGCTGCTTTTCCTCAGCAGAACGTCATTCAGAAAATTCTCATCCTCAGCGGAGTCTTATGAGCAGAATAATCTCTCTAAGTCGGAGTCATTCACGTGGAAACTTCCTCAACAGGATCATTACACCTCAGTGTATATGCAAGCCAATTTATTTTTTGCAATTTATTGCAAGCGTTATCCCCAGCAGAAGAGTTAATCCCCACAGAGCAATTGAAGGATCAAACAATGATCTTTTCCCCGCGGAGTTGGATACCTCGTCGGGAGTCTCTTTTACATTTGCATATAGTTTGCATAGCATTTTTTAAAGCGCAGCATTCCATTGATATGGAGCATTACGGCAAAACTCAAACATACGCATACGAAACATAAGCCAGGTTAAACCGTTTACCTGCAAGCCAGAATAGCTCACAGACAAAACATTGTCATGCAACCCCAGCAAAGCTTTCTAGAACACTTGATCGTACAATTTTATTTCAATACCCGTCCGTATTAACTTTTGACACTCGTCCGTGTCCTTTCAGCACTCGTCCGTGTTTGACCTTTTATTTCAATACCCGTCCGTATTAACTTTTGACACTCGTCCGTGTCCTTTCAGCACTCGTCCGTGTTTGACCTTTTATTTCAATACCCGTCCGTATTGACTTTTGACACTCGTCCGAGTCCTTTCAGCACTCGTCCGTGTTTGACCTTTTATTTCAATACCCTTCCGTATTGACTTTTGACACTCGTCCGTGTCCTTTCAGCACTCGTCCGTGTTTGACCTTTTATTTCAATACCCGTCCGTATTGACTTTTGACACTCGTCTGTGTCCTTTCAGCACTCGTCCGTGTTTGACCTTTTATTTCAATACCCGTCCGTATTGACTTTTGACACTCGTCTGTGTCCTTTCAGCACTCGTCCGTGTTTGACCTTTTATTTCAATACCCGTTCGTATTGACTTTTGAGATACTCGCCCGTATTTTGTTAATCATCTTCCGATACTCATCCGTATCATTGACTTGGTCACTCGTCGTGTGCCTTTGATGATTGTCCGATGCTCGTCCGTATCGACCTTTGACACTCGTTCGTGTCCTTTCAGGACTCGTACGTGTTTGAACTTTTATTTCAATACTCGTCTGTGTCCTTCCAATACTCGTCCGTATTGACCTTTGACACCCGTCCGTGTCCTTCCAATACTCGTCTGTATTGACCTTTGACACGCGTCTGTGTCCTTTCAGCACTCGTCCGTGTTTGAACTTTTATTTCAATACTCGTCCGTATTGACCTTTGACACCCGTCCGTGTCCTTCTAACACCCGTCCCTGTTTTCTTTCCATACTCGTCCGTATGGGGGGCATTGTGGCACTTATCCTATGCTCGACAGTTTTGTTCCTCAACAGATTACCATGGATTTGCTTGGTGTTTTTCCAGCAGATCTCTAGGGACTCTTTCTCAGCATGTTGCAACGGAACATCTTCCAACCAGGATTTGCGTATCCATGACGGAGTAACTCCGATCCCCAGCAAGATAGTATCCCCGATAGTTTAGCAACCAGGGCTAAATACGGTGGCATCCCCACAGAGTTCAGCATTGAATCTTGTTAGTAATACTCCTCAGCTGAGTTATTCTTTCTCCCCGCAGACGTTTAGCAGATCGACAGAATCTCTTCCTCAGCAGAGTGTTAGTACATTCTTTCCCCAGCCGAGTCAGAAGGCTGATTATCCCCGCAGAAGATCTTGGGTTTGATAGATCCCCAACCAGAGTTAATGCTTCTTTTCCTCAGCAGAACGTCATTCAGAAAATTCTCATCCTCAGCGGAGTCTTATGAGCAGAATAATCTCTCTAAGTCGGAGTCATTCACGTGGAAACCTCCTCAACAGGATCATTACACCTCAGTGTATATGCAAATCAATTTATTTTTTGCAATTTATTGCAAGCGTTATCCCCAGCAGAAGAGTTAATCCCCACAGAGCAATTGAAGGATCAAACAATGATCTTTTCCCCGCGGAGTTGGATACCTCATCGAGAGTCTCTTTTACATTTGCATATAGTTTGCATAGCATTTTCTAAAAGCGCAGCATTCCATTGATATGGAGCATTACGGCAAAACTCAAACATACGCATACGAAACATAAGCCAGGTTAAACCGTTTACCTGCAAGCCAGAATAGCTCACAGACAAAACATTGTCATGCAACCCCAGCAAAGCTTTCTAGAACACTTGATCGTACAATTTTATTTCAATACCCGTCCGTATTGACTTTTGACACTCGTCCGTGTCCTTTCAGCACTCGTCCGTGTTTGACCTTTTATTTCAATACCCGTCCGTATTGACTTTTGACACTCGTCCGTGTCCTTTCAGCACTCGTCCGTGTTTGACCTTTTATTTCAATACCCGTCCGTATTGACTTTTGACACTCGTCCGAGTCCTTTCAGCACTCGTCCGTGTTTGACCTTTTATTTCAATACCCTTCCGTATTGACTTTTGACACTCGTCCGTGTCCTTTCAGCACTCGTCCGTGTTTGACCTTTTATTTCAATACCCGTCCGTATTGACTTTTGACACTCGTCTGTGTCCTTTCAGCACTCGTCCGTGTTTGACCTTTTATTTCAATACCCGTCCGTATTGACTTTTGACACTCGTCTGTGTCCTTTCAGCACTTGTCCGTGTTTGACCTTTTATTTCAATACCCGTTCGTATTGACTTTTGAGATACTCGTCCGTATTTTCTTAATCATCGTCCGATACTCATCCGTATCGTTGACTTGGTCACTCATCGTGTGCCTTTGATGATTGTCCGATGCTCGTCCGTATCGACCTTTGACACTCGTTCGTGTCCTTTCAGGACTCGTACGTGTTTGAACTTTTATTTCAATACTCGTCTGTGTCCTTCCAATACTCGTCCGTATTGACCTTTGACACCCGTCCGTGTCCTTCCAATACTCGTCTGTATTGACCTTTGACACGCGTCTGTGTCCTTTTAGCACTCGTCTGTGTTTGAACTTTTATTTCAATACTCGTCCGTATTGACCTTTGACACCCGTCCGTGTTTTCTTTCCATACTCGTCCGTATGGGGGGCATTGTGGCACTTATCCTATGCTCGACAGTTTTGTTCCTCAACAGATTACCATGGATTTGCTTGGTGTTTTTCCAGCAGATCTCTAGGGACTCTTTCTCAGCATGTTGCAACGGAACATCTTCCAACCAGGATTTGCGTATCCATGACGGAGTAACTCCGATCCCCAGCAAGATAGTATCCCCGATAGTTTAGCAACCAGGGCTAAATACGGTGGCATCCCCACAGAGTTCAGCATTGAATCTTGTTAGTAATACTCCCCAGCTGAGTTATTCTTTCTCCCCGCAGACGTTTAGCAGATCGACAGAATCTCTTCCTCAGCAGAGTGTTAGTACATTCTTTCCCCAGCCGAGTCAGAAGGCTGATTATCCCTGCAGAAGATCTTGGGTTTGATAGATCCCCAAGCAGAGTTAATGCTGCTTTTCCTCAGCAGAACGTCATTCAGAAAATTCTCATCCTCAGCGGAGTCTTATGAGCAGAATAATCTCTCTAAGTCGGAGTCATTCACGTGGAAACTTCCTCAACAGGATCATTACACCTCAGTGTATATGCAAGCCAATTTATTTTTTGCAATTTATTGCAAGCGTTATCCCCAGCAGAAGAGTTAATCCCCACAGAGCAATTGAAGGATCAAACAATGATCTTTTCCCCGCGGAGTTGGATACCTCGTCGGGAGTCTCTTTTACATTTGCATATAGTTTGCATAGCATTTTCTAAAAGCGCAGCATTCCATTGATATGGAGCATTACGGCAAAACTCAAACATACGCATACGAAACATAAGCCAGGTTAAACCGTTTACCTGCAAGCCAGAATAGCTCACAGACAAAACATTGTCATGCAACCCCAGCAAAGCTTTCTAGAACACTTGATCGTACAATTTTATTTCAATACCCGTCCGTATTAACTTTTGACACTCGTCCGTGTCCTTTCAGCACTCGTCCGTGTTTGACCTTTTATTTCAATACCCGTCCGTATTGACTTTTGACACTCGTCCGTGTCCTTGCAGCACTCGTCCGTGTTTGACCTTTTATTTCAATACCCGTCCGTATTGACTTTTGACACTCGTCCGAGTCCTTTCAGCACTCGTCCGTGTTTGACCTTTTATTTCAATACCCTTCCGTATTGACTTTTGACACTCGTCCGTGTCCTTTCAGCACTCGTCCGTGTTTGACCTTTTATTTCAATACCCGTCCGTATTGACTTTTGACACTCGTCTGTGTCCTTTCAGCACTCGTCCGTGTTTGACCTTTTATTTCAATACCCGTCCGTATTGACTTTTGACACTCGTCTGTGTCCTTTCAGCACTCGTCCGTGTTTGACCTTTTATTTCAATACCCGTTCGTATTGACTTTTGAGATACTCGTCCGTATTTTCTTAATCATCGTCCGATACTCATCCGTATCGTTGACTTGGTCACTCGTCGTGTGCCTTTGATGATTGTCCGATGCTCGTCCGTATCGACCTTTGACACTCGTTCGTGTCCTTTCAGGACTCGTACGTGTTTGAACTTTTATTTCAATACTCGTCTGTGTCCTTCCAATACTCGTCCGTATTGACCTTTGACACCCGTCCGTGTCTTTCCAATACTCGTCTGTATTGACCTTTGACACGCGTCTGTGTCCTTTCAGCACTCGTCCGTGTTTGAACTTTTATTTCAATACTCGTCCGTATTGACCTTTGACACCCGTCCGTGTCCTTCTAACACCCGTCCGTGTTTTCTTTCCATACTCGTCCGTATGGGGGGCATTGTGGCACTTATCCTATGCTCAACAGTTTTGTTCCTCAACAGATTACCATGGATTTGCTTGGTGTTTTTCCAGCAGATCTCTAGGGACTCTTTCTCAGCATGTTGCAATGGAACATCTTCCAACCAGGATTTGCGTATCCATGACGGAGTAACTCCGATCCCCAGCAAGATAGTATCCCCGATAGTTTAGCAACCAGGGCTAAATACGGTGGCATCCCCACAGAGTTCAGCATTGAATCTTGTTAGTAATACTCCCCAGCTGAGTTATTCTTTCTCCCCGCAGACGTTTAGCAGATCGACAGAATCTCTTCCTCAGCAGAGTGTTAGTACATTCTTTCCCCAGCCGAGTCAGAAGGCTGATTATCCCCGCAGAAGATCTTGGGTTTGATAGATCCCCAAGCAGAGTTAATGCTTCTTTTCCTCAGCAGAACGTCATTCAGAAAATTCTCATCCTCAACGGAGTCTTATGAGCAGAATAATCTCTCTAAGTCGGAGTCATTCACGTGGAAACTTCCTCAACAGGATCATTACACCTCAGTGTATATGCAAGCCAATTTATTTTTTGCAATTTATTGCAAGCGTTATCCCCAGCAGAAGAGTTAATCCCCACAGAGCAATTGAAGGATCAAACAATGATCTTTTCCCCGCGGAGTTGGATACCTCGTCGGGAGTCTCTTTTACATTTGCATATAGTTTGCATAGCATTTTCTAAAAGCGCAGCATTCCATTGATATGGAGCATTACGGCAAAACTCAAACATACGCATACGAAACATAAGCCAGGTTAAACCGTTTACCTGCAAGCCAGAATAGCTCACAGACAAAACATTGTCATGCAACCCCAGCAAAGCTTTCTAGAACACTTGATCGTACAATTTTATTTCAATACCCGTCCGTATTAACTTTTGACACTCGTCCGTGTCCTTTCAGCACTCGTCCGTGTTTGACCTTTTATTTCAATACCCGTCCGTATTGACTTTTGACACTCGTCCGTGTCCTTTCAGCACTCATCCGTGTTTGACCTTTTATTTCAATACCCGTCCATATTGACTTTTGACACTCGTCCGAGTCCTTTCAGCACTCGTCCGTGTTTGACCTTTTATTTCAATACCCTTCCGTATTGACTTTTGACACTCGTCCGTGTCCTTTCAGCACTCGTCCGTGTTTGACCTTTTATTTCAATACCCGTCCGTATTGACTTTTGACACTCGTCTGTGTCCTTTCAGCACTCGTCCGTGTTTGACCTTTTATTTCAATACCCGTCCGTATTGACTTTTGACACTCGTCTGTGTCCTTTCAGCACTCGTCCGTGTTTGACCTTTTATTTCAATACCCGTTCGTATTGACTTTTGAGATACTCGTCCGTATTTTCTTAATCATCGTCCGATACTCATCCGTATCGTTGACTTGGTCACTCGTCGTTTGCCTTTGATGATTGTCCGATGCTCGTCCGTATCGACCTTTGACACTCGTTCGTGTCCGTTCAGGACTCGTACGTGTTTGAACTTTTATTTCAATACTCGTCTGTGTCCTTCCAATACTCGTCCGTATTGACCTTTGACACCCGTCCGTGTCCTTCCAATACTCGTCTGTATTGACCTTTGACACGCGTCTGTGTCCTTTTAGCACTCGTCCGTGTTTGAACTTTTATTTCAATACTCGTCCGTATTGACCTTTAACACCCGTCCGTGTCCTTCTAACACCCGTCCGTGTTTTCTTTCCATACTCGTCCGTATGGGGGGCATTGTGGCACTTATCCTATGCTCGACAGTTTTGTTCCTCAACAGATTACCATGGATTTGCTTGGTGTTTTTCCAGCAGATCTCTAGGGACTCTTTCTCAGCATGTTGCAACGGAACATCTTCCGACCAGGATTTGCGTATCCATGACGGAGTAGCTCCGATCCCCAGCAATATAGTATCCCCGACAGTTTAGCAACCAGGGCTAAATACGGTGGCATCCCCACAGAGTTCAGCATTGAATCTTGTTAGTAATACTCCCCAGCTGAGTTATTCTTTCTCCCCGCAGACGTTTAGCAGATCGACAGAATCTCTTCCTCAGTAGAGTGTTAGTACATTCTTTCCCCAACCGAGTCAGAAGGCTGATTATCCCCGCAGAAGATCTTGGGTTTGATAGATCCCCAAGCAGAGTTAATGCTGCTTTTCCTCAGCAGAACGTCATTCAGAAAATTCTCATCCTCAGCGGAGTCTTATGAGCAGAATAATCTCTCTAAGTCGGAGTCATTCACGTGGAAACATCCTCAACAGGATTATTACACCTCAGTGTATATGCGAGCCAATTTATTTTTTGCAATTTATTGCAAGCGTTATCCCCAGCAGAAGAGTTAATCCCCACAGAGTGATTGAAGGATCAAACAATGATCTTTTCCCCGCGGAGTTGGATACCTCGTCGGGAGTCTCTTTTACATTTGCATATAGTTTGCATAGCATTTTCTAAAAGCGCAGCATTCCATTGATATGGAGCATTACGGCAAAACTCAAACATACGCATACGAAACATAAGCCAGGTTAAACCGTTTACCTGCAAGCCAGAATAGCTCACAGACAAAACATTGTCATGCAACCCCAGCAAAGCTTTCTAGAACACTTGATCGTACAATTTTATTTCAATACCCGTCCGTATTAACTTTTGACACTCGTCCGTGTCCTTTCAGCACTCGTCCGTGTTTGACCTTTTATTTCAATACCCGTCCGTATTGAATTTTGACACTCGTCCGTGTCCTTTCAGCACTCATCCGTGTTTGACCTTTTATTTCAATACCCGTCCGTATTGACTTTTGACACTCGTCCGAGTCCTTTCAGCACTCGTCCGTGTTTGACCTTTTATTTCAATACCCTTCCGTATTGACTTTTGACACTCGTCCGTGTCCTTTCAGTACTCGTCCGTGTTTGACCTTTTATTTCAATACCCGTCCGTATTGACTTTTGACACTCGTCTGTGTCCTTTCAGCACTCATCCGTGTTTGACCTTTTATTTCAATACCCGTCCGTATTGACTTTTGACACTCGTCTGTGTCCTTTCAGCACTCGTCCGTGTTTGACCTTTTATTTCAATACCCGTTCGTATTGACTTTTGAGATACTCGTCCGTATTTTCTTAATCATCGTCCGATACTCATCCGTATCGTTGACTTGGTCACTCGTCGTGTGCCTTTGATGATTGTCCGATGCTCGTCCGTATCGACCTTTGACACTCGTTCGTGTCCGTTCAGGACTCGTACGTGTTTGAACTTTTATTTCAATACTCGTCTGTGTCCTTCCAATACTCGTCCGTATTGACCTTTGACACCCGTCCGTGTCCTTCCAATACTCGTCTGTATTGACCTTTGACACGCGTCTGTGTCCTTTTAGCACTCGTCCGTGTTTGAACTTTTATTTCAATACTCGTCCGTATTGACCTTTGACACCCGTCTGTGTCCTTCTAACACCCATCCGTGTTTTCTTTCCATACTCGTCCGTATGGGGGGCATTGTGGCATTTATCCTATGCTCGACAGTTTTGTTCCTCAACAGATTACCATGGATTTGCTTGGTGTTTTTCCAGCAGATCTCTAGGGACTCTTTCTCAGCATGTTGCAACGGAACATCTTCCAACCAGGATTTGCGTATCCATGACGGAGTAGCTCCGATCCCCAGCAATATAGTATCCCCGACAGTTTAGCAACCAGGGCTAAATACGGTGGCATCCCCATAGAGTTCAGCATTCAATCTTGTTAGTAATACTCCCCAGCTGAGTTATTCTTTCTCCCCGCAGACGTTTAGCAGATCGACAGAATCTCTTCCTCAGTAGAGTGTTAGTACATTCTTTCCCCAACCGAGTCAGAAGGCTGATTATCCCCGCAGAAGATCTTGGGTTTGATAGATCCCCAAGCAGAGTTAATGCTGCTTTTCCTCAGCAGAACGTCATTCAGAAAATTCTCATCCTCAGCGGAGTCTTATGAGCAGAATAATCTCTCTAAGTCGGAGTCATTCACGTGGAAACTTCCTCAACAGGATCATTACACCTCAGTGTATATGCAAGCCAATTTATTTTTTGCAATTTATTGCAAGCGTTATCCCCAGCAGAAGAGTTAATCCCCACAGAGCAATTGAAGGATCAAACAATGATCTTTTCCCTGCTGAGTTGGATACCTCGTCGGGAGTCTCTTTTACATTTGCATATAGTTTGCATAGCATTTTCTAAAAGCGCAGCATTCCATTGATATGGAGCATTACGGCAAAACTCAAACATACGCATATGAAACATAAGCCAGGTTAAACCGTTTACCTGCAAGCCAGAATAGCTCACAGACAAAACATTGTCATGCAACCCCAGCAAAGCTTTCTAGAACACTTGATCGTACAATTTTATTTCAATACCCGTCCGTATTAACTTTTGACACTCGTCCGTGTCCTTTCAGCACTCGTCCGTGTTTGACCTTTTATTTCAATACCCGTCCGTATTGACTTTTGACACTCGTCCGTGTCCTTTCAGCACTCATCCGTGTTTGACCTTTTATTTCAATACCCGTCCGTATTGACTTTTGACACTCGTCCGAGTCCTTTCAGCACTCGTCCGTGTTTGACCTTTTATTTCAATACCCTTCCGTATTGACTTTTGACACTCGTCCGTGTCCTTTCAGCACTCGTCCGTGTTTGACCTTTTATTTCAATACCCATCCGTATTGACTTTTGACACTCGTCTGTGTCCTTTCAGCACTCGTCCGTGTTTGGCCTTTTATTTCAATACCCGTCCGTATTGACTTTTGACACTCGTCTGTGTCCTTTCAGCACTCGTCCGTGTTTGACCTTTTATTTCAATACCCGTTCGTATTGACTTTTGAGATACTCGTTCGTATTTTCTTAATCATCGTCCGATACTCATCCGTATCGTTGACTTGGTCACTCGTCGTGTGCCTTTGATGATTGTCCGATGCTCGTCCGTATCGACCTTTGACACTCGTTCGTGTCCGTTCAGGACTCGTACGTGTTTGAACTTTTATTTCAATACTCGTCTGTGTCCTTCCAATACTCGTCCGTATTGACCTTTGACACTCGTCCGTGTCCTTCCAATACTCGTCTGTATTGACCTTTGACACGCGTCTGTGTCCTTTTAGCACTCGTCCGTGTTTGAACTTTTATTTCAATACTCGTCCGTATTGACCTTTGAAACCCGTCCGTGTCCTTCTAACACCCGTCCGTGTTTTCTTTCCATACTCGTCCGTATGGGGGGCATTGTGGCACTTATCCTATGCTCGACAGTTTTGTTCCTCAACAGATTACCATGGATTTGCTTGGTGTTTTTCCAGCAGATCTCTAGGGACTCTTTCTCAGCATGTTGCAACGGAACATCTTCCAACCAGGATTTGCGTATCTATGACGGAGTAGCTCCGATCCCCAGCAATATAGTATCCCCGACAGTTTAGCAACCAGGGCTAAATACGGTGGCATCCCCACAGAGTTCAGCATTGAATCTTGTTAGTAATACTCCCCAGCTGAGTTATTCTTTCTCCCCGCAGACGTTTAGCAGATCGACAGAATCTCTTCCTCAGTAGAGTGTTAGTACATTCTTTCCCCAACCGAGTCAGAAGGCTGATTATCCCCGCAGAAGATCTTGGGTTTGATAGATCCCCAAGCAGAGTTAATGCTGCTTTTCCTCAGCAGAACGTCATTCAGAAAATTCTCATCCTCAGCGGAGTCTTATGAGCAGAATAATCTCTCTAAGTCGGAGTCATTCACGTGGAAACTACCTCAACAGGATCATTACACCTCAGTGTATATGCAAGCCAATTTATTTTTTGCAATTTATTGCAAGCGTTATCCCCAGCAGAAGAGTTAATCCCCACAGAGCAATTGAAGGATCAAACAATGATCTTTTCCCCGCGGAGTTGGATACCTCGTCGGGAGTCTCTTTTACATTTGCATATAGTTTGCATAGCATTTTCTAAAAGCGCAGCATTCCATTGATATGGAGCATTACGGCAAAACTCAAACATACGCATACGAAACATAAGCCAGGTTAAACCGTTTACCTGCAAGCCAGAATAGCTCACAGACAAAACATTGTCATGCAACCCCAGCAAAGCTTTCTAGAACACTTGATCGTACAATTTTATTTCAATACCCGTCCGTATTAACTTTTGACACTCGTCCGTGTCCTTTCAGCACTCGTCCGTGTTTGACCTTTTATTTCAATACCCGTCCGTATTGACTTTTGACACTCGTCCGTGTCCTTTCAGCACTCATCCGTGTTTGACCTTTTATTTCAATACCCGTCCGTATTGACTTTTGACACTCGTCCGAGTCCTTTCAGCACTCGTCCGTGTTTGACCTTTTATTTCAATACCCTTCCGTATTGACTTTTGACACTCGTCCGTGTCCTTTCAGCACTCGTCCGTGTTTGACCTTTTATTTCAATACCCATCCGTATTGACTTT
The DNA here is from genome assembly GCA_022829125.1 of Lathyrus tuberosus. Classification (NCBI taxonomy): domain Eukaryota; kingdom Viridiplantae; phylum Streptophyta; class Magnoliopsida; order Fabales; family Fabaceae; genus Lathyrus; species Lathyrus tuberosus. Next base: position 8,299,713 of record JALAZF010000201.1, on the reverse strand, counting down.
TGACACTCGTCTGTGTCCTTTCAGCACTCGTCCGTGTTTGGCCTTTTATTTCAATACCCGTCCGTATTGACTTTTGACACTCGTCTGTGTCCTTTCAGCACTCGTCCGTGTTTGACCTTTTATTTCAATACCCGTTCGTATTGACTTTTGAGATACTCGTTCGTATTTTCTTAATCATCGTCCGATACTCATCCGTATCGTTGACTTGGTCACTCGTCGTGTGCCTTTGATGATTGTCCGATGCTCGTCCGTATCGACCTTTGACACTCGTTCGTGTCCGTTCAGGACTCGTACGTGTTTGAACTTTTATTTCAATACTCGTCTGTGTCCTTCCAATACTCGTCCGTATTGACCTTTGACACTCGTCCGTGTCCTTCCAATACTCGTCTGTATTGACCTTTGACACGCGTCTGTGTCCTTTTAGCACTCGTCCGTGTTTGAACTTTTATTTCAATACTCGTCCGTATTGACCTTTGAAACCCGTCCGTGTCCTTCTAACACCCGTCCGTGTTTTCTTTCCATACTCGTCCGTATGGGGGGCATTGTGGCACTTATCCTATGCTCGACAGTTTTGTTCCTCAACAGATTACCATGGATTTGCTTGGTGTTTTTCCAGCAGATCTCTAGGGACTCTTTCTCAGCATGTTGCAACGGAACATCTTCCAACCAGGATTTGCGTATCTATGACGGAGTAGCTCCGATCCCCAGCAATATAGTATCCCCGACAGTTTAGCAACCAGGGCTAAATACGGTGGCATCCCCACAGAGTTCAGCATTGAATCTTGTTAGTAATACTCCCCAGCTGAGTTATTCTTTCTCCCCGCAGACGTTTAGCAGATCGACAGAATCTCTTCCTCAGTAGAGTGTTAGTACATTCTTTCCCCAACCGAGTCAGAAGGCTGATTATCCCCGCAGAAGATCTTGGGTTTGATAGATCCCCAAGCAGAGTTAATGCTGCTTTTCCTCAGCAGAACGTCATTCAGAAAATTCTCATCCTCAGCGGAGTCTTATGAGCAGAATAATCTCTCTAAGTCGGAGTCATTCACGTGGAAACTACCTCAACAGGATCATTACACCTCAGTGTATATGCAAGCCAATTTATTTTTTGCAATTTATTGCAAGCGTTATCCCCAGCAGAAGAGTTAATCCCCACAGAGCAATTGAAGGATCAAACAATGATCTTTTCCCCGCGGAGTTGGATACCTCGTCGGGAGTCTCTTTTACATTTGCATATAGTTTGCATAGCATTTTCTAAAAGCGCAGCATTCCATTGATATGGAGCATTACGGCAAAACTCAAACATACGCATACGAAACATAAGCCAGGTTAAACCGTTTACCTGCAAGCCAGAATAGCTCACAGACAAAACATTGTCATGCAACCCCAGCAAAGCTTTCTAGAACACTTGATCGTACAATTTTATTTCAATACCCGTCCGTATTAACTTTTGACACTCGTCCGTGTCCTTTCAGCACTCGTCCGTGTTTGACCTTTTATTTCAATACCCGTCCGTATTGACTTTTGACACTCGTCCGTGTCCTTTCAGCACTCATCCGTGTTTGACCTTTTATTTCAATACCCGTCCGTATTGACTTTTGACACTCGTCCGAGTCCTTTCAGCACTCGTCCGTGTTTGACCTTTTATTTCAATACCCTTCTGTATTGACTTTTGACACTCGTCCGTGTCCTTTCAGCACTCGTCCGTGTTTGACCTTTTATTTCAATACCCGTCCGTATTGACTTTTGACACTCGTCTGTGTCCTTTCAGCACTCGTCCGTGTTTGGCCTTTTATTTCAATACCCGTCCGTATTGACTTTTGACACTCGTCTGTGTCCTTTCAGCACTCGTCCGTGTTTGACCTTTTATTTCAATACCCGTTCGTATTGACTTTTGAGATACTCGTTCGTATTTTCTTAATCATCGTCCGATACTCATCCGTATCGTTGACTTGGTCACTCGTCGTGTGCCTTTGATGATTGTCCGATGCTCGTCCGTATCGACCTTTGACACTCGTTCGTGTCCGTTCAGGACTCGTACGTGTTTGAACTTTTATTTCAATACTCGTCTGTGTCCTTCCAATACTCGTCCGTATTGACCTTTGACACTCGTCCGTGTCCTTCCAATACTCGTCTGTATTGACCTTTGACACGCGTCTGTGTCCTTTTAGCACTCGTCCGTGTTTGAACTTTTATTTCAATACTCGTCCGTATTGACCTTTGAAACCCGTCCGTGTCCTTCTAACACCCATCCGTGTTTTCTTTCCATACTCGTCCGTAGGGGGGGCATTGTGGCACTTATCCTATGCTCGACAGTTTTGTTCCTCAACAGATTACCATGGATTTGCTTTGTGTTTTTCCAGCAGATCTCTAGGGACTCTTTCTCAGCATGTTGCAACGGAACATCTTCCAACCAGGATTTGCGTATCCATGACGGAGTAGCTCCGATCCCCAGCAAGATAGTATCCCCGACAGTTTAGCAACCAGGGCTAAATACGGTGGCATCCCCACAGAGTTCAGCATTGAATCTTGTTAGTAATACTCCCCAGCTGAGTTATTCTTTCTCCCCGCAGACGTTTAGCAGATCGACGGAATCTCTTCCTCAGTAGAGTGTTAGTACATTCTTTCCCCAACCGAGTCAGAAGGCTGATTATCCCCGCAGAAGATCTTGGGTTTGATAGATCCCCAAGCAGAGTTAATGCTGCTTTTCCTCAGCAGAACGTCATTCAGAAAATTCTCATCCTCAGCGGAGTCTTATGAGCAGAATAATCTCTCTAAGTCGGAGTCATTCACGTGGAAACTTCCTCAACAGGATCATTACACCTCAGTGTATATGCAAGCCAATTTATTTTTTGCAATTTATTGCAAGCGTTATCCCCAGCAGAAGAGTTAATCCCCACAGAGCAATTGAAGGATCAAACAATGATCTTTTCCCCTCGGAGTTGGATTCCTCGTCGGGAGTCTCTTTTGCATTTGCATATAGTTTGCATAGCATTTTCTAAAAGTGCAGCATTCCATTGATATGGAGCATTACGGCAAAACTCAAACATACGCATACGAAACATAAGCCAGGTTAAACCGTTTACCTGCAAGCCAGAATAGCTCACAGACAAAACATTGTCATGCAACCCCAGCAAAGCTTACTAAAACACTTGATCGTACAATTTTATTTCAATACCCGTCCGTATTAACTTTTGACACTCGTCCGTGTCCTTTCAGCACTCGTCCGTGTTTGACCTTTTATTTCAATACCCGTCCGTATTGACTTTTGACACTCGTCCGTGTCCTTTCAGCACTCGTCCGTGTTTGACCTTTTATTTCAATATCCGTCCGTATTGACTTTTAACACTCGTCCGTGTCCTTTCAGCACTCGTCCGTGTTTGACCTTTTATTTCAATACCCGTCCGTATTGACTTTTGACACTCTTCCGTGTCCTTTCAGCACTCGTCCGTGTTTGACCTTTTATTTCAATACCCGTCCGTATTGACTTTTGAAACTCGTCCGTGTCCTTTCAGCACTCGTCCGTGTTTAACCTTTTATTTCAATACCCGTTCGTATTGACTTTTGAGATACTCGTCCGTATTTTCTTAATCATCGTCCGATACTCATCCGTATCGTTGACTTGGTCACTCGTCGTGTTTCTTTGATGATTGTCCGATGCTCGTCCGTATCGACCTTTGACACTCGTTCGTGTCCTTTTAGCACTCGTACGTTTTTGAACTTTTATTTCAATACTCGTCTGTGTCCTTCCAATACTCGTCCGTATTGACCTTTGACACCCGTCTGTGTCCTTCCAATACTCGTCTGTATTAACCTTTGACCCGCGTCTGTATCCTTTCAGCACTCGTCCGTGTTTGAACTTTTAGTTCAATACTCGTCCGTATTGACCTTTGACACCCGTCCGTGTCCTTCTAACACCCGTCCGTGTTTGCTTTCCATACTCGTCCGTATGGGGGGCATTGTGGCACTTATCCTATGCTCGACAGTTTTGTTCCTCAATAGATTACCATGGATTTGCTTTGTGTTTTTCCAGCAGATCTCTAGGGACTCTTTCTCAGCATGTTGCAACGGAACATCTTCCAACCAGGATTTGCGTATCCATGACGGAGTAGCTCCGATCCCCAGCAAGATAGTATCCCCGACAGTTTAGCAACCAGGGCTAAATACGGTGGCATCCCCACAGAGTTCAGCATTGAATCTTGTTAGTAATACTCCCCAGCTGAGTTATTCTTTCTCCCCGCAGACGTTTAGCAGATCGACGGAATCTCTTCCTCAGTAGAGTGTTAGTACATTCTTTCCCCAACCGAGTCAGAAGGCTGATTATCCCCGCAGAAGATCTTGGGTTTGATAGATCCCTAAGCAGAGTTAATGCTGCTTTTCCTCAGCAGAACGTCATTCAGAAAATTCTCATCCTCAGCGGAGTCTTATGAGCAGAATAATCTCTCTAAGTCGGAGTCATTCACGTGGAAACTTCCTCAACAGGATCATTACACCTCAGTGTATATGCAAGCCAATTTATTTTTTGCAATTTATTGCAAGCGTTATCCCCAGCAGAAGAGTTAATCCCCACAGAGCAATTGAAGGATCAAACAATGATCTTTTCCCCTCGGAGTTGGATTCCTCGTCGGGAGTCTCTTTTGCATTTGCATACAGTTTGCATAGCATTTTCTAAAAGTGCAGCATTCCATTGATATGGAGCATTACGGCAAAACTCAAACATACGCATACGAAACATAAGCCAGGTTAAACCGTTTACCTGCAAGCCAGAATAGCTCACAGACAAAACATTGTCATGCAACCCCAGCAAAGCTTACTAGAACACTTGATCGTACAATTTTATTTCAATACCCGTCCGTATTAACTTTTGACACTCGTCCGTGTCCTTTCAGCACTCGTCCGTGTTTGACCTTTTATTTCAATACCCGTCCGTATTGACTTTTGACACTCGTCCGTGTCCTTTCAGCACTCGTCCGTGTTTGACCTTTTATTTCAATATCCGTCCGTATTGACTTTTGACACTCGTCCGTGTCCTTTCAGCACTCGTCCGTGTTTGACCTTTTATTTCAATACCCGTCCGTATTGACTTTTGACACTCTTCCGTATCCTTTCAGCACTCGTCCGTGTTTGACCTTTTATTTCAATACCCGTCCGTATTGACTTTTGACACTCATCCGTGTCCTTTCAGCACTCGTCCGTGTTTGACCTTTTATTTCAATACCCGTTCGTATTGACTTTTGAGATACTCGTCCGTATTTTCTTAATCATCGTCCGATACTCATCCGTATCGTTGACTTGGTCACTCATCGTGTGCCTTTGATGATTGTCCGATGCTCGTCCGTATCGACCTTTGACACTCGTTCGTGTCCGTTCAGGACTCGTACGTGTTTGAACTTTTATTTCAATACTCGTCTGTGTCCTTCCAATACTCGTCTGTATTGACCTTTGACACCCGTCCGTGTCCTTCCAATACTCGTCTGTATTGACCTTTGACACGCGTCTGTGTCCTTTTAGCACTCGTCCGTGTTTGAACTTTTATTTCAATACTCGTCCGTATTGACCTTTGACACCCGTCCGTGTCCTTCTAACACCCGTCCGTGTTTTCTTTCCATACTCGTCCGTATGGGGGGCATTGTGGCACTTATCCTATGCTCGACAGTTTTGTTCCTCAACAGATTACCATGGATTTGCTTGGTGTTTTTCCAGCAGATCTCTAGGGACTCTTTCTCAGCATGTTGCAACGGAACATCTTCCAACCAGGATTTGCCTATCCATGACGGAGTAGCTCCGATCCCCAGCAATATAGTATCCCCGACAGTTTAGCAACCAGGGCTAAATACGGTGGCATCCCTACAGAGTTCAGCATTGAATCTTGTTAGTAATACTCCCCAGCTGAGTTATTCTTTCTCCCCGCAGACGTTTACCAGATCGACAGAATCTCTTCCTCAGCAGAGTGTTAGTACATTCTTTCCCCAACCGAGTCAGAAGGCTGATTATCCCCGCAGAAGATCTTGGGTTTGATAGATCCCCAAGCAGAGTTAATGCTGCTTTTCCTCAGCAGAACGTCATTCAGAAAATTCTCATCCTCAGCGGAGTCTTATGAGCAGAATAATCTCTCTAAGTCGGAGTCATTCACGTGGAAACTTCCTCAACAGGATTATTACACCTCAGTGTATATGCAAACCAATTTATTTTTTGCAATTTATTGCAAGCGTTATCCCCAGCAGAAGAGTTAATCCCCACAGAGCAATTGAAGGATCAAACAATGATCTTTTCCCCTCGGAGTTGGATTCCTCGTCGGGAGTCTCTTTTGCATTTGCATATAGTTTGCATAGCATTTTCTAAAAGTGCAACATTCCATTGATATGGAGCATTACGGCAAAACTCAAACATACGCATACGAAACATAAGCCAGGTTAAACCGTTTACCTGCAAGCCAGAATAGCTCACAGACAAAACATTGTCATGCAACCCCAGCAAAGCTTACTAAAACACTTGATCGTACAATTTTATTTCAATACCCGTCCGTATTAACTTTTGACACTCGTCCGTGTCCTTTCAGCACTCGTCCGTGTTTGACCTTTTATTTCAATACCCGTCCGTATTGACTTTTGACACTCGTCCGTGTCCTTTCAGCACTCGTCCGTGTTTGACCTTTTATTTCAATATCCGTCCGTATTGACTTTTGACACTCGTCTGTGTCCTTTCAGCACTCGTCCGTGTTTGACCTTTTATTTCAATACCCGTCCGTATTGACTTTTGACACTCTTCCGTGTCCTTTCAGCACTCGTCCGTGTTTGACCTTTTATTTCAATACCCGTCCGCATTGACTTTTGACACTCGTCCGTGTCCTTTCAGCACTCGTCCGTGTTTGACCTTTTATTTCAATACCCGTTCGTATTGACTTTTGAGATACTCGTCCGTATTTTCTTAATCATCGTCCGATACTCATCCGTATCATTGACTTGGTCACTCGTCGTGTTCCTTTGATGATTGTCCGATGCTCGTCCGTATCGACCTTTGACACTCGTTCGTGTCCTTTTAGCACTCGTACGTGTTTGAACTTTTATTTCAATACTCGTCTGTGTCCTTCCAATACTCATCCGTATTGACCTTTGACACCCGTCTGTGTCCTTCCAATACTCGTCTGTATTAACCTTTGACCCGCGTCTGTATCCTTTCAGCACTCGTCCGTGTTTGAACTTTTAGTTCAATACTCGTCCGTATTGACCTTTGACACCCGTCCGTGTCCTTCTAACACCCGTCCGTGTTTGCTTTCCATACTCGTCCGTATGGGGGGCATTGTGGCACTTATCCTATGCTCGACAGTTTTGTTCCTCAACAGATTACCATGGATTTGCTTTGTGTTTTTCCAGCAGATCTCTAGGGACTCTTTCTCAGCATGTTGCAACGGAACATCTTCCAACCAGGATTTGCGTATCCATGACGGAGTAGCTCCGATCCCGAGCAAGATAGTATCCCCGACAGTTTAGCAACCAGGGCTAAATACGGTGGCATCCCCACAGAGTTCAGCATTGAATCTTGTTAGTAATACTCCCCAGCTGAGTTATTCTTTCTCCCCGCAGACGTTTAGCAGATCGACAGAATCTCTTCCTCAGTAGAGTGTTAGTACATTCTTTCCCCAACCGAGTCAGAAGGCTGATTATCCCCGCAGAAGATCTTAGGTTTGATAGATCCCCAAGCAGAGTTAATGCTGCTTTTCCTCAGCAGAACGTCATTCCGAAAATTCTCATCCTCAGCGGAGTCTTATGAGCAGAATAATCTCTCTAAGTCGGAGTCATTCACGTGGAAACTTCCTCAACAGGATCATTACACCTCAGTGTATATGCAAGCCAATTTATTTTTTGCAATTTATTGCAAGCGTTATCCCCAGCAGAAGAGTTAATCCCCACAGAGCAATTGAAGGATCAAACAATGATCTTTTCCCCTCGGAGTTGGATTCCTCGTCGGGAGTCTCTTTTGCATTTGCATATAGTTTGCATAGCATTTTCTAAAAGTGCAGCATTCCATTGATATGGAGCATTACGGCAAAACTCAAACATACGCATACGAAACATAAGCCAGGTTAAACCGTTTACCTGCAAGCCAGAATAGCTCACAGACAAAACATTGTCATGCAACCCCAGCAAAGCTTACTAGAACACTTGATCGTACAATTTTATTTCAATACCCGTCCGTATTAACTTTTGACACTCGTCCGTGTCCTTTCAGCACTCGTCCGTGTTTGACCTTTTATTTCAATACCCGTCCGTATTGACTTTTGACACTCGTCCGTGTCCTTTCAGCACTCGTCCGTGTTTGACCTTTTATTTCAATATCCGTCCGTATTGACTTTTGACACTCGTCCGTGTCCTTTCAGCACTCGTCCATGTTTGACCTTTTATTTCAATACCCGTCCGTATTGACTTTTGACACTCTTCCGTGTCCTTTCAGCACTCGTCCGTGTTTGACCTTTTATTTCAATACCCGTCCGTATTGACTTTTGACACTCATCCGTGTCCTTTCAGCACTCGTCCGTGTTTGACCTTTTATTTCAATACCTGTTCGTATTGACTTTTGAGATACTCGTCCGTATTTTCTTAATCATCGTCCGATACTCATCCGTATCGTTGACTTGGTCACTCGTCGTGTTCCTTTGATGATTGTCCGATGCTCGTCCGTATCGACCATTGACACTCGTTCGTGTCCTTTCAGCACTCGTACGTGTTTGAACTTTTATTTCAATACTCGTCTATGTCCTTCCAATACTCGTCTGTATTGACCTTTGACACCCGTCCGTGTCCTTCCAATACTCGTCCGTATTGACCTTTGACACGCGTCTGTGTCCTTTCAGCACTCGTCCGTGTTTGAACTTTTATTTCAATACTCGTCCGTATTGACCTTTGACACCCGTCCGTGTCCTTCTAACACCCGTCCGTGTTTTCTTTCCATACTCGTCCGTATGGGGGGCATTGTGGCACTTATCCTATGCTCGACAGTTTTGTTCCTCAACAGATTACCATGGATTTGCTTTGTGTTTTTCCAGCAGATCTCTAGGGACTCTTTCTCAGCATGTTGCAACGGAACATCTTCCAACCAGGATTTGCGTATCCATGACGGAGTAGCTCCGATCCCCAGCAAGATAGTATCCCCGACAGTTTAGCAACCAGAGCTAAATACGGTGGCATCCTCACAGAGTTCAGCATTGAATCTTGTTAGTAATACTCCCCAGCTGAGTTATTCTTTCTCCCCGCAGATGTTTAGCAGATTGACAGAATCTCTTCCTCAGCAGAGTGTTAGTACATTCTTTCCCCAACCGAGTCAGAAGGCTGATTATCCCCGCAGAAGATCTTGGGTTTGATAGATCCCCAAGCAGAGTTAATGCTGCTTTTCCTCAGCAGAACGTCATTCAGAAAATTCTCATCCTCAGCGGAGTCTTATGAGGAGAATAATCTCTCTAAGTCGGAGTCATTCACGTGGAAACTTCCTCAACAGGATAATTACACCTCAGTGTATATGCAAGCCAATTTATTTTTTGCAATTTATTGCAAGCGTTATCCCCAGCAGAAGAGTTAATCCCCACAGAGCAATTGAAGGATCAAACAATGATCTTTTCCCCGCGGAGTTGGATTCCTCGTCGGGAGTCTCCTTTGCATTTGCATATAGTTTACATAGCATTTTCTAAAAGCGCAGCATTCCATTGATATGGAGCATTACGGCAAAACTCAAACATACGCATACGAAACATAAGCCAGGTTAAACCGTTTACCTGCAAGCCAGAATAGCTCACAGACAAAACATTGTCATGCAACCCCAGCAAAGCTTACTTGAACACTTGATCGTACAATTTTATTTCAATACCCGTCCGTATTAACTTTTGACACTCGTCCGTGTCCTTTCAGTACTCGTCCGTGTTTAACCTTTTATTTCAATACCCTCCGTATTGACTTTTGACACTCGTCCGTCTCCTTTCATCACTCGTCTGTGTTTGACCTTTTATTTCAATATCCGTCCGTATTGGCTTTTGACACTCGTCCGTGTCCTATCAGCACTCGTCCGTGTTTGACCTTTTATTTCAATACCCGTCCGTATTGACTTTTGACACTCGTCCGAGTCCTTTCAGCACTCGTCCGTGTTTGACCTTTTATTTCAATACCCGTCCGTATTGACTTTTGACACTCGTCCGTGTCCTTTCAGCACGCGTCCGTGTTTGACCTTTTATTTCAATACCCGTCCGTATTGACTTTTGACACTCGTCTGTGTCCTTTCAGCACTCGTCCGTGTTTGACCTTTTATTTCAATACCCGTTCGTATTGACTTTTGAGATACTCGTCCGTATTTTCTTAATCATCGTCCGATACTCATCCGTATCGTTGACTTGGTCACTCGTCGTGTTCCTTTGATGATTGTCCGATGCTCGTCCGTATCGACCATTGACACTCGTTCGTGTCCTTTCAGCACTCGTACGTGTTTGAACTTTTATTTCAATACTCGTCTATGTCCTTCCAATACTCGTCCGTATTGACCTTTGACACCCGTCCGTGTCCTTCCAATACTCGTCCGTATTGACCTTTGACACGCGTCTGTGTCCTTTCAGCACTCGTCCGTGTTTGAACTTTTATTTCAATACTCGTCCGTATTGACCTTTGACACCCGTCCGTGTCCTTCTAACACCCGTCCGTGTTTTCTTTCCATACTCGTCCGTATGGGGGGCATTGTGGCACTTATCCTATGCTCGACAGTTTTGTTCCTCAACAGATTACCATGGATTTGCTTTGTGTTTTTCCAGCAGATCTCTAGGGACTCTTTCTCAGCATGTTGCAATAGAACATCTTCCAACCAGGATTTGCGTATCCATGACGGAGTAACTCTGATCCCCAGCAAGATAGTATCCCCGACAGTTTAGCAACCAGGGCTAAATACGGTGGCATCCCCACAGAGTTCAGCATTGAATCTTGTTAGTAATACTCCCCAGCTGAGTTATTCTTTCTCCCCGCAGACGTTTAGCAGATCGACAGAATCTCTTCCTCAGCAGAGTGTTACTACATTCTTTCCCCAGCCGAGTCAGAAGGCTGATTATCCCCGCAGAAGATCTTGGGTTTGATAGATCCCCAAGCAGAGTTAATGCTGCTTTTCCTCAGCAGAACGTCATTCAGAAAATTCTCATCCTCAGCGGAGTCTTTTTAAGCAGAATAATCTCTCTAAGTCGGAGTCATTCACGTGGAAACTTCCTCAACAGGATCATTACACCTCAGTGTATATGCAAGCCAATTTATTTTTTGCAATTTATTGCAAGCGTTATCCCCAGCAGAAGAGTTAATCCCCACAGAGCAATTGAAGGATCAAACAATGATCTTTTCCCCGCGGAATTGGATTCCTCGTCGGGAGTCTCTTTTGCATTTGCAAATAGTTTGCATAACATTTTCTAAAAGTGCAGCATTCCATTGATATGGAGCATTACGGCAAAACTCAAACATACGCATACGAAACATAAGCCAGGTTAAACCGTTTACCTGCAAGCCAGAATAGCTCACAGACAAAACATTGTCATGCAACCCCAGCAAAGCTTACTAGAACACTTGATCGTACAATTTTATTTCAATACCCGTCCGTATTAACTTTTGACACTCGTCCGTGTCCTTTCAGCACTCGTCCGTGTTTGACCTTTTATTTCAATACCCGTCCGTATTGACTTTTGACACTCGTCCGTGTCCTTTCAGCACTCATCCGTGTTTGACCTTTTATTTCAATATCCGTCCGTATTGACTTTTGACACTCGTCCATGTCCTTTCAGCACTCGTCCGTGTTTGACCTTTTATTTCAATACCCGTCCGTATTGACTTTTGACACTCTTCCGTGTCCTTTCAGCACTCGTCCGTGTTTGACCTTTTATTTCAATACCCGTCCGTATTGACTTTTGACACTCGTCCGTGTCCTTTCAGCACTCGTCCGTGTTTGACCTTTTATTTCAATACCTGTTCGTATTGACTTTTGAGATACTCGTCCGTATTTTCTTAATCATCGTCAGATACTCATCCGTATCATTGACTTGGTCACTCGTTGTGTTCCTTTGATGATTGTCCGATGCTCGTCCGTATCGACCATTGACACTCGTTCGTGTCCTTTCAGCACTCGTACGTGTTTGAACTTTTATTTCAATACTCGTCTATGTCCTTCCAATACTCGTCCGTATTGACCTTTGACACCCGTCCGTGTCCGTCCAATACTCGTCCGTATTGACCTTTGACACGCGTCTGTGTCCTTTCAGCACTCGTCCGTGTTTGAACTTTTATTTCAATACTCGTCCGTATTGACCTTTGACACCCGTCCGTGTCCTTCTAACACCCGTCCGTGTTTTCTTTCCATACTCGTCCGTATGGGGGGCATTGTGGAACTTATCCTATGCTCGACAGTTTTGTTCCTCAACAGATTACCATGGATTTGCTTTGTGTTTTTCCAGCAGATCTCTAGGGACTCTTTCTCAGCATGTTGCAACGGAACATCTTCCAACCAGGATTTGCGTATCCATGACGGAGTAGCTCCGATCCCCAGCAAGATAGTATCCCCGACAGTTTAGCAACCAGGGCTAAATATGGTGGCATCCCCACAGAGTTCAGCATTGAATCTTGTTAGTAATACTCCCCAGCTGAGTTATTCTTTCTCCCCGCAGACGTTTAGCAGATCGACAGAATCTCTTCCTCAGCAGAGTGTTAGTACATTCTTTCCCCAACCGAGTCAGAAGGCTGATTATCCCCGCAGAAGATCTTGGGTTTGATAGATCCCCAAGCAGAGTTAATGCTGCTTTTCCTCAGCAGAACGTCATTCAGAAAATTCTCATCCTCAGCGGAGTCTTATGAGCAGAATAACCTCTCTAAGTCGGAGTCATTCACGTGGAAACTTCCTCAACAGGATCATTACACCTCAGTGTATATGCAAGCCAATTTATTTTTTGCAATTTATTGCAAGCGTTATCCCCAGCAGAAGAGTTAATCCCCACAGAGCAATTGAAGGATCAAACAATGATCTTTTCCCCGCGGAGTTGGATTCCTCGTCGGGAGTCTCTTTTGCATTTGCATATAGTTTACATAGCATTTTCTAAAAGCGCAGCATTCCATTGATATGGAGCATTACGGCAAAACTCAAACATACGCATACGAAACATAAGCCAGGTTAAACCGTTTACCTGCAAGCCAGAATAGCTCACAGACAAAACATTGTCATGCAACCCCAGCAAAGCTTACTAGAACACTTGATCGTACAATTTTATTTTAATACCCGTCCGTATTAACTTTTGACACTCGTCCGTGTCCTTTCATCACTCGTCCGTGTTTGACCTTTTATTTCAATACCCGTCCGTATTGACTTTTGACACTCGTCCGTGTCCTTTCAGCACTCGTCCGTGTTTGACCTTTTATTTCAATATCCGTCCGTATTGACTTTTGACACTCGTCTGTGTCCTTTCAGCACTCGTCCGTGTTTGACCTTTTATTTCAATACCCGTCCGTATTGACTTTTGACACTCTTCCGTGTCCTTTCAGCACTCGTCCGTGTTTGACCTTTTATTTCAATACCCGTCCGTATTGACTTTTGACACTCGTCCGTGTCCTTTCAGCACTCGTCCGTGTTTGACCTTTTATTTCAATACCTGTTCGTATTGACTTTTGAGATACTCGTCCGTATTTTCTTAATCATCGTCAGATACTCATCCGTATCATTGACTTGGTCACTCGTTGTGTTCCTTTGATGATTGTCCGATGCTCGTCCGTATCGACCATTGACACTCGTTCGTGTCCTTTCAGCACTCGTACGTGTTTGAACTTTTATTTCAATACTCGTCTATGTCCTTCCAATACTCGTCCGTATTGACCTTTGACACCCGTCCGTGTCCGTCCAATACTCGTCCGTATTGACCTTTGACACGCGTCTGTGTCCTTTCAGCACTCGTCCGTGTTTGAACTTTTATTTCAATACTCGTCCGTATTGACCTTTGACACCCGTCCGTGTCCTTCTAACACCCGTCCGTGTTTTCTTTCCATACTCGTCCGTATGGGGGGCATTGTGGAACTTATCCTATGCTCGACAGTTTTGTTCCTCAACAGATTACCATGGATTTGCTTTGTGTTTTTCCAGCAGATCTCTAGGGACTCTTTCTCAGCATGTTGCAACGGAACATCTTCCAACCAGGATTTGCGTATCCATGACGGAGTAGCTCCGATCCCCAGCAAGATAGTATCCCCGACAGTTTAGCAACCAGGGCTAAATATGGTGGCATCCCCACAGAGTTCAGCATTGAATCTTGTTAGTAATACTCCCCAGCTGAGTTATTCTTTCTCCCCGCAGACGTTTAGCAGATCGACAGAATCTCTTCCTCAGCAGAGTGTTAGTACATTCTTTCCCCAACCGAGTCAGAAGGCTGATTATCCCCGCAGAAGATCTTGGGTTTGATAGATCCCCAAGCAGAGTTAATGCTGCTTTTCCTCAGCAGAACGTCATTCAGAAAATTCTCATCCTCAGCGGAGTCTTATGAGCAGAATAACCTCTCTAAGTCGGAGTCATTCACGTGGAAACTTCCTCAATAGGATCATTACACCTCAGTGTATATGCAAGCCAATTTATTTTTTGCAATTTATTGCAAGCGTTATCCCCAGCAGAAGAGTTAATCCCCACAGAGCAATTGAAGGATCAAACAATGATCTTTTCCCCGCGGAGTTGGATTCCTCGTCGGGAGTCTCTTTTGCATTTGCATATAGTTTACATAGCATTTTCTAAAAGCGCAGCATTCCATTGATATGGAGCATTACGGCAAAACTCAAACATACGCATACGAAACATAAGCCAGGTTAAACCGTTTACCTGCAAGCCAGAATAGCTCACAGACAAAACATTGTCATGCAACCCCAGCAAAGCTTACTAGAACACTTGATCGTACAATTTTATTTTAATACCCGTCCGTATTAACTTTTGACACTCGTCCGTGTCCTTTCATCACTCGTCCGTGTTTGACCTTTTATTTCAATACCCGTCCGTATTGACTTTTGACACTCGTCCGTGTCCTTTCAGCACTCGTCCGTGTTTGACCTTTTATTTCAATATCCGTCCGTATTGACTTTTGACACTCGTCTGTGTCCTTTCAGCACTCGTCCGTGTTTGACCTTTTATTTCAATACCCGTCCGTATTGACTTTTGACACTCTTCCGTGTCCTTTCAGCACTCGTCCGTGTTTGACCTTTTATTTCAATACCCGTCCGTATTGACTTTTGACACTCGTCCGTGTCCTTTCAGCACTCGTCCGTGTTTGACCTTTTATTTCAATACCTGTTCGTATTGACTTTTGAGATACTCGTCCGTATTTTCTTAATCATCGTCTGATACTCATCTGTATCGTTGACTTGGTCACTCGTCGTGTTCCTTTGATGATTGTCCGATGCTCGTCCGTTTCGACCATTGACACTCGTTCGTGTCCTTTCAGCACTCGTACGTGTTTTAACTTTTATTTCAATACTCGTCTATGTCCTTCCAATACTTGTACGTATTGACCTTTGACACCCGTCCGTGTCCTTCCAATACTCGTCCGTATTGACCTTTGACACGCGTCTGTGTCCTTTCAGCACTCGTCCGTGTTTGAACTTTTATTTCAATACTCGTCCGTATTGACCTTTGACACCCGTCCGTGTCCTTCTAACACCCGTCCGTGTTTTCTTTCCATACTCGTCCGTATGGGGGGCATTGTGGCACTTATCCTATGCTCGACAGTTTTGTTCCTCAACAGATTACCATGGATTTGCTTTGTGTTTTTCCCGCAGATCTCTAGGGACTCTTTCTCAGCATGTTGCAACGGAACATCTTCCAACCAGGATTTGCGTATCCATGACGGAGTAGCTCCGATCCCCAGCAAGATAGTATCCCCGACAGTTTAGCAACCAGGGCTAAATACGGTGGCATCCCCACAGAGTTCAGCGTTGAATCTTGTTAGTAATACTCCCCAGCTGAGTTATTCTTTCTCCCCGCAGACGTTTCATAGATCGACAGAATTTCTTCCTCAGCAGAGTGTTAGTACATTCTTTCCCCAACCGAGTCAGAAGGCTGATTATCCCCGCAGAAGATCTTGGGTTTGATAGATCCCCAAGCAGAGTTAATGCTGCTTTTCCTCAGCAGAACGTCATTCAGAAAATTCTCATCCTCAGCGGAGTCTTATGAGCAGAATAACCTCTCTAAGTCGGAGTCATTCACGTGGAAACTTCCTCAACAGGATCATTACACCTCAGTGTATATGCAAGCCAATTTATTTTTTGCAATTTATTGCAAGCGTTATCCCCAGCAAAAGAGTTAATCCCCACAGAGCAATTGAAGGATCAAACAATGATCTTTTCCCCGCAGAGTTGGATTCCTCGTCGGGAGTCTCTTTTGCATTTGCATATAGTTTACATAGCATTTTCTAAAAGCGCAGCATTCCATTGATATGGAGCATTACGGCAAAACTCAAACATACGCATACGAAACATAAGCCAGGTTAAACCATTTACCTGCAAGCCAGAATAGCTCACAGACAAAACATTGTCATGCAACCCCAGCAAAGCTTACTAGAACACTTGATCGTACAATTTTATTTCAATACCCGTCCGTATTAACTTTTGACACTCGTCCGTGTCCTTTCAGCACTCGTCCGTGTTTGACCTTTTATTTCAATACCCGTCCGTATTGACTTTTGACACTCGTCCGTGTCCTTTCAGCATGCGTCCGTGTTTGACCTTTTATTTCAATACCCGTCCGTATTGACTTTTGACACTCGTCTGTGTCCTTTCAGCACTCGTCCGTGTTTGACCTTTTATTTCAATACCCGTTCGTATTGACTTTTGAGATACTCGTCCGTATTTTCTTAATCATCGTCCGATACTCATCCGTATCGTTGACTTGGTCACTCGTCGTGTTCCTTTGATGATTGTCCGATGCTCGTCCGTATCGACCATTGACACTCGTTCGTGTCCTTTCAGCACTCGTACGTGTTTGAACTTTTATTTCAATACTCGTCTATGTCCTTCCAATACTCGTCCGTATTGACCTTTGACACCCGTCCGTGTCCTTCCAATACTCGTCCGTATTGACCTTTGACACGCGTCTGTGTCCTTTCATCACTCGTCCGTGTTTGAACTTTTATTTCAATACTCGTCCGTATTGACCTTTGACACCCGTCCGTGTCCTTCTAACACCCGTCCGTGTTTTCTTTCCATACTCGTCCGTATGGGGGGCATTGTGGCACTTATCCTATGCTCGACAGTTTTGTTCCTCAACAGATTACCATGGATTTGCTTTGTGTTTTTCCAGCAGATCTCTAGGGACTCTTTCTCAGCATGTTGCAATAGAACATCTTCCAACCAGGATTTGCGTATCCATGACGGAGTAACTCTGATCCCCAGCAAGATAGTATCCCCGACAGTTTAGCAACCAGGGCTAAATACGGTGGCATCCCCACAGAGTTCAGCATTGAATCTTGTTAGTAATACTCCCCAGCTGAGTTATTCTTTCTCCCCGCAGACGTTTAGCAGATCGACAGAATCTCTTCCTCAGCAGAGTGTTAGTACATTCTTTCCCCAGCCGAGTCAGAAGGCTGATTATCCCCGCAGAAGATCTTGGGTTTGATAGATCCCTAAGCAGAGTTAATGCTGCTTTTCCTCAGCAGAACGTCATTCAGAAAATTCTCATCCTCAGCGGAGTCTTTTTAAGCAGAATAATCTCTCTAAGTCGGAGTCATTCACGTGGAAACTTCCTCAACAGGATCATTACACCTCAGTGTATATGCAAGCCAATTTATTTTTTGCAATTTATTGCAAGCGTTATCCCCAGCAGAAGAGTTAATCCCCACAGAGCAATTGAAGGATCAAACAATGATCTTTTCCCCGCGGAATTGGATTCCTCGTCGGGAGTCTCTTTTGCATTTGCAAATAGTTTGCATAACATTTTCTAAAAGTGCAGCATTCCATTGATATGGAGCATTACGGCAAAACTCAAACATACGCATACGAAACATAAGCCAGGTTAAACCGTTTACCTGCAAGCCAGAATAGCTCACAGACAAAACATTGTCATGCAACCCCAGCAAAGCTTACTAGAACACTTGATCGTACAATTTTATTTCAATACCCGTCCGTATTAACTTTTGACACTCGTCCGTGTCCTTTCAGCACTCGTCCGTGTTTGACCTTTTATTTCAATACCCGTCCGTATTGACTTTTGACACTCGTCCGTGTCCTTTCAGCACTCATCCGTGTTTGACCTTTTATTTCAATATCCGTCCGTATTGACTTTTGACACTCGTCCATGTCCTTTCAGCACTCGTCCGTGTTTGACCTTTTATTTCAATACCCGTCCGTATTGACTTTTGACACTCTTCCGTGTCCTTTCAGCACTCGTCCGTGTTTGACCTTTTATTTCAATACTCGTCCGTATTGACTTTTGACACTCGTCCGTGTCCTTTCAGCACTCGTCCGTGTTTGACCTTTTATTTCAATACCTGTTCGTATTGACTTTTGAGATACTCGTCCGTATTTTCTTAATCATTGTCAGATACTCATCCGTATCATTGACTTGGTCACTCGTTGTGTTCCTTTGATGATTGTCCGATGCTCGTCCGTATCGACCATTGACACTCGTTCGTGTCCTTTCAGCACTCGTACGTGTTTGAACTTTTATTTCAATACTCGTCTATGTCCTTCCAATACTCGTCCGTATTGACCTTTGACACCCGTCCGTGTCCTTCCAATACTCGTCCGTATTGACCTTTGACACGCGTCTGTGTCCTTTCAGCACTCGTCCGTGTTTGAACTTTTATTTCAATACTCGTCCGTATTGACCTTTGACACCCGTCCGTGTCCTTCTAACACCCGTCCGTGTTTTCTTTCCATACTCGTCCGTATGGGGGGCATTGTGGAACTTATCCTATGCTCGACAGTTTTGTTCCTCAACAGATTACCATGGATTTGCTTTGTGTTTTTCCAACAGATCTCTAGGGACTCTTTCTCAGCATGTTGCAACGGAACATCTTCCAACCAGGATTTGCGTATCCATGACGGAGTAACTCCGATCCCCAGCAAGATAGTATCCCCGACAGTTTAGCAACCAGGGCTAAATATGGTGGCATCCCCACAGAGTTCAGCATTGAATCTTGTTAGGAATACTCCCCAGCTGAGTTATTCTTTCTCCCCGCAGACGTTTAGCAGATCGACAGAATCTCTTCCTCAGCAGAGTGTTAGTACATTCTTTCCCCAACCGAGTCAGAAGGCTGATTATCCCCGCAGAAGATCTTGGGTTTGATAGATCCCCAAGCAGAGTTAATGCTGCTTTTCCTCAGCAGAACGTCATTCAGAAAATTCTCATCCTCAGCGGAGTCTTATGAGCAGAATAACCTCTCTAAGTCGGAGTCATTCACGTGGAAACTTCCTCAACAGGATCATTACACCTCAGTGTATATGCAAGCCAATTTATTTTTTGCAATTTATTGCAAGCGTTATCCCCAGCAGAAGAGTTAATCCCCACAGAGCAATTGAAGGATCAAACAATGATCTTTTCCCCGCGGAGTTGGATTCCTCGTCGGGAGTCTCTTTTGCATTTGCATATAGTTTACATAGCATTTTCTAAAAGCGCAGCATTCCATTGATATGGAGCATTACGGCAAAACTCAAACATACGCATACGAAACATAAGCCAGGTTAAACCGTTTACCTGCAAGCCAGAATAGGTCACAGACAAAACATTGTCATGCAACCCCAGCAAAGCTTACTAGAACACTTGATCGTACAATTTTATTTCAATACCCGTCCGTATTAACTTTTGACACTCGTCCGTGTCCTTTCATCACTCGTCCGTGTTTGACCTTTTATTTCAATACCCGTCCGTATTGACTTTTGACACTCGTCCGTGTCCTTTCAGCACTCGTCCGTGTTTGACCTTTTATTTCAATATCCGTCCGTATTGACTTTTGACACTCGTCTGTGTCCTTTCAGCACTCGTCCGTGTTTGACCTTTTATTTCAATACCCGTCCGTATTGACTTTTGACACTCTTCCGTGTCCTTTCAGCACTCGTCCGTGTTTGACCTTTTATTTCAATACCCGTCCGTATTGACTTTTGACACTCGTCCGTGTCCTTTCAGCACTCGTCCGTGTTTGACCTTTTATTTCAATACCTGTTCGTATTGACTTTTGAGATACTCGTCCGTATTTTCTTAATCATCGTCTGATACTCATCTGTATCGTTGACTTGGTCACTCGTCGTGTTCCTTTGATGATTGTCCGATGCTCGTCCGTTTCGACCATTGACACTCGTTCGTGTCCTTTCAGCACTCGTACGTGTTTTAACTTTTATTTCAATACTCGTCTATGTCCTTCCAATACTTGTACGTATTGACCTTTGACACCCGTCCGTGTCCTTCCAATACTCGTCCGTATTGACCTTTGACACGCGTCTGTGTCCTTTCAGCACTCGTCCGTGTTTGAACTTTTATTTCAATACTCGTCCGTATTGACCTTTGACACCCGTCCGTGTCCTTCTAACACCCGTCCGTGTTTTCTTTCCATACTCATCCGTATGGGGGGCATTGTGGCACTTATCCTATGCTCGACAGTTTTGTTCCTCAACAGATTACCATGGATTTGCTTTGTGTTTTTCCCGCAGATCTCTAGGGACTCTTTCTCAGCATGTTGCAACGGAACATCTTCCAACCAGGATTTGTGTATCCATGACGGAGTAGCTCCGATCCCCAGCAAGATAGTATCCCCGACAGTTTAGCAACCAGGGCTAAATACGGTGGCATCCCCACAGAGTTCAGCGTTGAATCTTGTTAGTAATACTCCCCAGCTGAGTTATTCTTTCTCCCCGCAGACGTTTCATAGATCGACAGAATTTCTTCCTCAGCAGAGTGTTAGTACATTCTTTCCCCAACCGAGTCAGAAGGCTGATTATCCCCGCAGAAGATCTTGGGTTTGATAGATCCCCAAGCAGAGTTAATGCTGCTTTTCCTCAGCAGAACGTCATTCAGAAAATTCTCATCCTCAGCGGAGTCTTATGAGCAGAATAACCTCTCTAAGTCGGAGTCATTCACGTGGAAACTTCCTCAACAGGATCATTACACCTCAGTGTATATGCAAGCCAATTTATTTTTTGCAATTTATTGCAAGCGTTATCCCCAGCAGAAGAGTTAATCCCCACAGAGCAATTGAAGGATCAAACAATGATCTTTTCCCCGCGGAGTTGGATTCCTCGTCGGGAGTCTCTTTTGCATTTGCATATAGTTTACATAGCATTTTCTAAAAGCGCAGCATTCCATTGATATGGAGCATTACGGCAAAACTCAAACATACGCATACGAAACATAAGCCAGGTTAAACCGTTTACCTGCAAGCCAGAATAGGTCACAGACAAAACATTGTCATGCAACCCCAGCAAAGCTTACTAGAACACTTGATCGTACAATTTTATTTCAATACCCGTCCGTATTAACTTTTGACACTCGTCCGTGTCCTTTCATCACTCGTCCGTGTTTGACCTTTTATTTCAATACCCGTCCGTATTGACTTTTGACACTCGTCCGTGTCCTTTCAGCACTCGTCCGTGTTTGACCTTTTATTTCAATATCCGTCCGTATTGACTTTTGACACTCGTCTGTGTCCTTTCAGCACTCGTCCGTGTTTGACCTTTTATTTCAATACCCGTCCGTATTGACTTTTGACACTCTTCCGTGTCCTTTCAGCACTCGTCCGTGTTTGACCTTTTATTTCAATACCCGTCCGTATTGACTTTTGACACTCGTCCGTGTCCTTTCAGCACTCGTCCGTGTTTGACCTTTTATTTCAATACCTGTTCGTATTGACTTTTGAGATACTCGTCCGTATTTTCTTAATCATCGTCTGATACTCATCTGTATCGTTGACTTGGTCACTCGTCGTGTTCCTTTGATGATTGTCCGATGCTCGTCCGTTTCGACCATTGACACTCGTTCGTGTCCTTTCAGCACTCGTACGTGTTTTAACTTTTATTTCAATACTCGTCTATGTCCTTCCAATACTTGTACGTATTGACCTTTGACACCCGTCCGTGTCCTTCCAATACTCGTCCGTATTGACCTTTGACACGCGTCTGTGTCCTTTCAGCACTCGTCCGTGTTTGAACTTTTATTTCAATACTCGTCCGTATTGACCTTTGACACCCGTCCGTGTCCTTCTAACACCCGTCCGTGTTTTCTTTCCATACTCATCCGTATGGGGGGCATTGTGGCACTTATCCTATGCTCGACAGTTTTGTTCCTCAACAGATTACCATGGATTTGCTTTGTGTTTTTCCCGCAGATCTCTAGGGACTCTTTCTCAGCATGTTGCAACGGAACATCTTCCAACCAGGATTTGCGTATCCATGACGGAGTAGCTCCGATCCCCAGCAAGATAGTATCCCCGACAGTTTAGCAACCAGGGCTAAATACGGTGGCATCCCCACAGAGTTCAGCGTTGAATCTTGTTAGTAATACTCCCCAGCTGAGTTATTCTTTCTCCCCGCAGACGTTTCATAGATCGACAGAATTTCTTCCTCAGCAGAGTGTTAGTACATTCTTTCCCCAACCGAGTCAGAAGGCTGATTATCCCCGCAGAAGATCTTGGGTTTGATAGATCCCCAAGCAGAGTTAATGCTGCTTTTCCTCAGCAGAACGTCATTCAGAAAATTCTCATCCTCAGCGGAGTCTTATGAGCAGAATAACCTCTCTAAGTCGGAGTCATTCACGTGGAAACTTCCTCAACAGGATCATTACACCTCAGTGTATATGCAAGCCAATTTATTTTTTGCAATTTATTGCAAGCGTTATCCCCAGCAAAAGAGTTAATCCCCACAGAGCAATTGAAGGATCAAACAATGATCTTTTCCCCGCAGAGTTGGATTCCTCGTCGGGAGTCTCTTTTGCATTTGCATATTGTAATACCCCAAAATTTGCTCTTCCCTTTTGGCATCATAGCATGGCATTATCATTTATCATATCATATCCATCTCATCAGCATTGCATTGCATTTAACATAGAAAAATGAAGCATGGCATCCTTCTTACCATCAGGGCATGTGATCAGGTGGAAGGTGGACAATCAAGGGATCATTCAAAGCACAAAAGGTCAATCAAGTGCCCTCAAGGCAAGCCAAGAGGTCTTTCATGTCTCATCCCATCTCAATTGATCTTCCACAACCTCAAGGATAAGAGATACAATGGGAGATTGAAGCACTACATCTTTCACTATGCAAGAGGTTCAAAAATTGAAGGAAAACCCTCAAAAGAGATAGCTCATTGATTCAAAGTCATTCTCAAGTGGCATTTTTCATCATCCTTTAAGAGGATACACAACATGCTCTGAGGAATTTGAAATTGAAGACTGCACTTTTTCCTCCTAACCAGAAGGGGCTGAAATTAGGGTTTCCAATTAAATCAGGGTATCTCTGATTTTTTGGACAAAACTTGTTGTCATGGTATTCCATATGTCCCTAAGTGTATGTATGTGGAAAATTGCATCTCAATTGGTTTTAGAAGTGGTTCAATTGGAAGAAAGATCAAGAATCAGAGAAATTGGGGCAAAGTCAAATAATCAGAGGAAAAAGTCAACTCTTGACTTTTTGAGCCCAAAATCATGAAATTCATGTTGCATATGTCCAATGTACAAAATTTGGTCAAGAAACTCCAAAGGAATCATGAAAAAATCAAGATGTGGAAAGTTGCCATTTTTGGATGAAGTAGGGTTACTAAAAATAGCAAGTTTTGGCCATTTTGCATCAGAATTTGAACCAAGGCCATTTAAATTTGGAACACCAAATGAAAAATCCACTCTGCCTCAATGAAAGATCTTGTTTTAAGCTTCAAATCCATGTGTGGAACATCTCCATTGGATAAAAATTGAGTGAGATATGATTGATCAAAGTTTGAGCAAAGTAGGTTCAAAACTAGGTCATGACCAAGATTTTCAGGGCACGCGCGCGGTCATTTTAACAAACATGTGGTGGGCCTAATGTCCACTCATTTTTCTCATGGTTAAAGGCCTCAAATGGAAAACTTTTCAACATGAAAGTTGTTCATTGCATTGTCATCTTCAATATTCATGTTGGACAATTTTTGGTTTGATCAAGTTATGAGATAGTTTTAAGGGTTCAAAGTCATGTTGGTTATGCTGAAAACCCAGGCGCCATGTTGCCTTGCCAACCAACCCCATTACTACGCCATACACCAGTTTTGATTCCTTTTGTTTCAAGCAATTTTTCATCACCTTGTACACTTCCATTTGACTTGTTTTCAACATCAATATTGTTCCATGATAGCTCCTCTTTTCCATGACTCCAAAACCTTGCCAAACCATTCAATGAGTAGAGAGAAAAACCTCCACGAACTACCCTATGTTGGAATGGATGCATTGATAGCATGTTGCAGGATTCTGGTTCACACACACCACAAACACTTCCACACTTTATTTCCACATTTGGCCAAACATATCACCTACACAATGCACACTATCACGTGCCACACATGGGAATAGAAAGAACAAACTTGCTTACCAAGTTTCTGATGCGCAAGCCCCTGCTACACAACAGTGCCAATTCACTTTCTCCTTGCTCCCACCATATCTCACCATGAGCCATCTTCACCATAGCACTGCTCTCCCTAACTAACTTGACTCAGTTAGTTAGGGATGACTCAGTTTAACCCACTCAACTCAATTAACCAACTCACTAAACCATGGTTAATTCATGATATAAATTCAAACTTCACTTCACAATTCAGTTTTCAACTTCATTTTCACACTCTCACTCAACTACACTTCATTCTCATTTTTCCTCTGAAATTCGCAAGCTCTCTCTCTGAAGCTTCTCTTCCTCTCACACGATTTCATCATCATCTACATCTGAATCCATCTTCAAGCTTCAACATCACACAGCATTGGAACACATTGAAGCTTGGTAGCATTGAAGAGATTGAAGAGTCTTCCACTGCATATTGAATTTCATCAATATTTGCAAGGATTTGTGAGCCTTTATTTGGCCAGTTGAAGATCAAAGAGGAAGCACATTTCTCTGGTTCTCTTTCAACTACAGTTTCCGACATTTTCAGGTTTCAATATCCTAAACTTTCTTGGCACGATTTGCATTCTGTCTAGCTCGTGTTGTGATGATTTGAGCTCACTAAGAGCACTCCTCCATCTGGCTAGTTGATAGAGCTTCTTAGAAGCTTAGATCCAAAACCTAGGGCTAAGTTCATTGCTTCTATTCTCTCTGTTTGTGTGTTGTTTGTGAAAACTAATCCTAGATTCATGCTCTACGTGACTTCCTGAATATTTTGATGTGCATTGCATAAATTTCTGGATTGTTTGGTTGATTGCAGCGCCGGAGAGTGGCCGGAGAGGGTGACCGGAGGTCCCTCTCCGGCCGGTGAGGGTTTGCTAGGGTTTTAGAACCAGAACATGTCACAACCGTTAGATCATTTCAATCCTAGGGTGTATACGTGGCCAGCACATAAATGAACCTCATGCCTCTCACGTGACTCTCTCTCTCTGAATGTTGACTTTGACTTGGTTTGGTGTGCGTGCGTTCATCATTATTAACATGCGTGTGCATTTTGATTCGTTAGATCTGATTACTTGTATGATTATCATTTGTTGACCGAATCATGTGGCTCTGATTGAGTCAACATTTGACTGAGGCTCCACCACTATTACTATAGACTGCGCGCTTAGTGGACCTAAGCCAGATTGTTATTCCCACCCCTTTTTTTCAAGCCCAAACCAGTTTGCACTGTCCAATTGCTATGTTCATACCCCCTTCCATTTCCACGTTTTTTTATTTTATTTCCTTTTTTTGTACATGTTTGCTTTCCATTTATTAAAAATACCAAATGACATTATAAAATTCTACAAAAATTCATGAGTATTCTTAAGACATTTAGGAAATTTTTCATGATTTTATTTTCTGATTTTATGACCATTTTGCCCCTGTTCCATTATTTCTTTTGAATTTCCATTTGTATGCATACTTAATGTGACATATGATTTTGTGCATTTTTGTTCTTGATCATAAAAAATGATTTTGATGCCTTTCTTTTTGCATTGTGGTCACAATATGTTGAGGTATGTTTGAGATTTATGAGATGATTTTTAAGTCTTTTTTGGATGACTTTTGATGTGTTGCTTTGAGCATGAATGCATGAAACTTCCATGAGACTTTGACCTAATTGTTGAGTGACTTTGGTTCTGATTCATTGCTTGTGGACTTGATATGTTAATGGCATGTGTTTAAGGTGTTTGATTGGTGAAAGTCATAATTTTTGCAGCATGTTTGCTATTTGTTTGAAGCATGAAGTTTAACTTGTTCATTTTGTGAATGCATGCCTCATGTTTGGTTTGCTTGATCATGAAGGCACTTGTGCCATGAGTTGTGGTTTTGTTTGAGGATGTATAGCATGTTAATTGACTTCTGATTGTGACATTTGGGTTTCATCTTTGCATGTTTGATGTTTATCTTGCACCTTAAGTCACTTGTTTCACAAGTATGAACCACATTCACATCACTTCACCTTTTCTTCTTTGCTTCTTGTTGGATTGAGATTTTGTTTGCATGATTTGGTATGCTCATTTAGGATAACATTAGGTTGTGTAAATATGAGTTACATTCTGACTTGGAAGCATGTATAGCATTCAATCTCATTTTACTTTGTTTGTCAACTTGTTTGAATTTGATTTGTTCATTATATTTTCTTACTTTACTTGTAAGTGATTGTGCTAACCATGTAGGGGCTTCGGTAAGTTTCAATTGAGTGTGGATAAGGAATCCACATTCAACTTCTATCCTTTCTCTTTTACAATTCCATTTTGTGTTTTATTAAGCACTTATGTGCTTTCTTTTAATAACTCATCACTTTCCCTTTGTGATTTACAATTCATCTTCTACTTTAGAAGTGAATTGTTTAATTCATTCTTTCTTTAGATTTTAGGTTGAAACCTCACAAACCTTTAGGATCACTCCCTTTAATCTTCAATTAGGATTGAGTCTTAGTCCATATAGGTTTTACCTTTTCTCCTCTCTTGAGTCTCTTTTCTCATCTCAAAGAAAATTCAAAATATGTAACAAAGGTAGGCATTTATTGCATTTAGGCCTTTCATATAAAGAAAAGATTATAAGGGGTCTTCTCTTGTAATCTTAGAATGTGTAGCATATAGCCCATCTTGGGTCAATGTGTTAAACATTTGATCTTGTATGAGGGACTTAAATGCAATACTTGTTGAAGGTGCAAATAATAAAAAACACTTCTTCATTTCTTAATCAACAAAACACTTAATAAACACAAGTATGCTAGTGTGTTTGAACCTTGACAATTGGAACTAAGTGTGGGGGTCTTCTTCACTCTTAGTGTGCTTTCTTACCCATTCCATCTTGGAATGTGAGGATGTACACATTCCAATGACTAAGATTCAGATACACTATCATATGCAAACAAATGAAAAAACTCTTAAAAGACAAAAACAAACAATAATGTCTTTCCTTCGGGAATTCTTTTCTCACCTCATTCACTCTCAACGCACGAACGCGCTTCTACTCGTTCTATTGCAAGATGGTAACGCACTCGGACCAGCGAGCCTGCAACACCTGAGCTAGAACGTCAGCCGTTCTCTAAAAAACACAAACAATTCATCCCTAGTGAGGGGAACTACGTCGCTCTGATTCTCATGCTCCCGATGAGATACGTAGGCAGTGGGGTAGGGCCCATGCGAGCACTTCTTTTATTTTCCCTACATTTGTTTCTCGTTCCTTTTCCAGTTCTCTTTTCGTTCCTTTTCCAGTATCCTTTCTTTACTCCCTTTGATCGAGACAAGCAAGCGTGGATCCCATCGGGTACGATGGACGCGAGGGGGTGCTAATACCTTCCTCTCGCGTAACCGACTCCCGAACCCATTTCTCTTGGTCGTAAGACCCTGCTTTTTCCTTTCTCTCAGGTTTACGCGGTGTCTCCTTTCCCTCTCATGGGATAAATACACATTGTTGGCGACTCTGTTTCGGTGCCACTTTCGCGTTCGTACCTGGATGAAAATCCCGGGAGCGACAGCTGGCGACTCTGCTGGGGAGAATGAGGTTGACCTATTGCTGGTCCATCCCTAAGCGAGTCAATCCTAGCGCTTGTCTGTTTTTCTTTCATTGGGTGTTTATTGTTGTGCTGTATTTACCATTTTACTGTATAGTTATTTACTGTATATTACTGTATATTACTGCATTTACTGCATTTTAGCATTTTTATTCCATATGATACATTATGCTATACTGGACTGTGCTATTTTCTGTTTGGCGGGATGGGATTTCTGAGAGATAAGCCCATTACACAGGCTTGAGTATACACTTAGAATTAGAGTGGAGAGTAGTGGGACCTACGTGCCGTTTGGAGTGCGTTGGGTGTTCACGAAATTCACAGCTAGATGAGGCTATCTTGGGACACGTCATGGCATACGCATCTTGCGTATTCCAGGATGTAGATCTAGAGAGCTGTCGACTCTAGTGACCGATCATGAGGACCTTAGTGGAAATATCCCTCTTTAGTGGTGACAATGGCAGACCACATTCTGTGGCAAACCCATTCGCACCCGAGGGCCCACTTTGGAACTTGCATAGGATGACTTTTATTTTCTAAGGGGAGTCAGTGGACGACCTCTTTGATTGGCATAGCATTGTATCCTACGGGCTGAATGTGCTATTGCTTCTCAAACCTCTGAAGCTGACAAGCCTTATTTTCTAAGAACCACATGTGAGTATGGGCGGGATGTTTACAGGTTTGCAGGAAACCCAGCCTCCTACCTACCTTACTTGTGATTCTATGATGATTTCAGACATTGTATCCTATGACAGTGATTTAAGTGTTCATCTCAGATATTGCCAGACTCAGTACAGAGACACAGTGCACACAGTTCAATACAGACACCGACACTTGATTACCTGATCACATGCCCTTTTGCATTGCATTATCATATCATAACAGTTATGTTTGTCATTTTCAGGTGCATAATACATTTCTGATTCCAATCCATGGGTTCAACAGAGATCGTCGCCGAGAGAAAGAACAATGTGTCTTACAAGTTTCCAGATCCTGTCTTGGATTCATTGCTCAAAGTTATAGATATGGCTGGTCCGGGTATTCTTGATAGGTTTCAGAAGAGCTACGGGAATTTGGTTGGGATGGTCCGTACAATCACCAAGTATGAGCATGATGCTTTACACACTCTGCTGCAGTTCTACGAGCCTTCGTTGAGGTGCTTTCTTTTTTCAAATTACATTTTGATGCCAACACTGGAAGAATTCTCATTTATTTTGGGAATTCCGATCACGTCGGCAATACCATTCTTCTCTGGTAGTTCTCCCAGCGTAAAAGAAATTGCTGCTGCTTTACAAATGGATCAGACATTGATAAAGAGCGGTGTGAGCAGTAAAAATGGAGTTAGCGGATTTCATTTAGAATTTCTGGCTGGACAGGCCCAAGAGGCTGCAAGTGCTAAAAATTGGACGGTTTACAATTCCATTCTGGCTCTCTGCATATATGGCCTAGTTTTCTTTCCCAATCAGCAAGACTTTGTGGATATGCAAGCAACGAGAGTTTTTGTCCTTAAAAATCCAGTCCCTACTTTGTTAGGAGATTTTTATCATTCCGTGCATTACAAGAATGAGAAAAGGAGGGGAGGATCTGTTAGTTGTTGCACTCCACTGCTGAGTCATTGGTTTTTCAAACATTTGCCTCAGACAGGTGCCTTTGTGGAAACCAAAGATGTGGCGAAATGGTCTAAAAGATTGATGAGTTTAACTGCTGATAACATTGTATGGTTTGATCACCGGTTGTTGAGAATAGAGCTTGTCACAAGATGCGGAAATTTTCCAAATGTGCCTTTGATTGGCAGAAAAGGAGGGATTAATTATAATCCAGTTTTGGCCATCCGACAGTTTGGGTATGCTTCCAGATATCCTCCTACAGAGCAAGATGTGGAAGAATCTTTATTCTTTACAGGAACTAAAGATGCAAAGGTGGTAGAAGTAGTGAATTCTTGGAAAGATAAGCACAAAATTGGAAAAGAAGTTTTTGGAAAAGGAGATTGTAGATCTTATCCTGAATATGACAGGTGGATTGAAACGAAAGTAAAGGAATTGCTTTTACCCTTTTCAAGGGGACCTCTTTTATGTGCAGTACAGCCAGAACAACCCACTATGGTGGCTATTGAAGAATGTGAGAAGTGGAAGAAAATGGTCAGAGAGTTGCAGATAGAGAATTCTGGAATGAGCAGATGTCTTCAGAAAGCTCTAGCTGACAACAAAGAATTGGAAAAGAGAGCATTGAAAGCGGAAAAAACCTTGGCTGACAAAGAGGAAGATTTTGATGACCGAGCTCGGTACTTTCGGAAGCTTACTTTGGGAGCAGATGACACTAGTCAGGCTCACAAGATTACAAAACAGGCTTTAGCCCGAAGCAAGGATTCATTAGCTCAACTCCGTCAAGCTTGGGATGAAGTCAGAATTGAAAATGCCGAGTTAAAGGATCAGTCGAAGACTAAAGACGAGGAGCTTAAAAAGGCACATGAGCAGAGGAGAAAGTATCGGGAAAGTCTCGATAAAAGTCAAGAACAGTTAGAAGAAGCTAGAAGCCAGTTGAAGAATACCAAGAAAGAGCTTGAAGAATTCATGATAGAAAGGGAGATACTCAAGACGCAAGCCGGCATAAAGAGACACAAAGGAGTGTGTGATGACGAGGCTCTGATGCTGCACATGGGTTCTTTAACTGAAGCTCTTGAGAAAAGGGATGTCTTGATCAAAGAAATGATTGAAAAGCCGAATCACCAGCGTACCCGTATACTTTTTGAGGAGATCAAATACTCAAGTGATAAGCTGAAGGGTGTGGAATTGTCAGACTGATGTTCTTTTCCTTATATTTTGTTGTTAATGGTTACCATCAGGCTTGTTGATGGATCCATTTTTCCTTGTATTGCATTTGCGGTTGAACCTTTCTTAAATGTACTTGAATATTTTGTTGAATGAGTATGAGCAGTTTTATTCAGAATTATTCTTTATCAGATAGCTGCGCACAAGCACATGACCACGACACGTCTCTTTATATCACAATTTCTGGTCTTCAGATTTCTGTGGTGGGATTGGAATCAGGGTATAAAGCACCTCGGAAATGACAAACATGGCATTGCATGGCATTGCATATCATTTTGCATTTTTGTTACTTGCTTTTCAGGTACTCGTTGCGGGGTCTCTAACCTGTATTTGATTTCAGGCAGTATAGCGGAGAGTCATATTCACCGATATTCGACGTGAAGGAACCAAGTAAGAATCATGGATCAAGTACAAAGTGATTTGGCGGAAATGAGGGCGCGTATGGACCAGTTCATGACCCTCATGACTGGCATGGCGCAAAATCAGGAGAGACTGAGGCTTCTGGTAGAGCGTCCCGACAATGGGCCCGAAGGTGATCATCATGACAATTCACAGGGACATGGCATTCCTCCCCCCGGTGGTAACCCTCCTCCTGGTGGTAACAATCGGGGTAATGGAAATGGTAGGCAGGCTGGTGTTACTCTTGAAGATACTCTGGAAGACCAATTTACTCTGCTGGATGCTGATGTGGGTAATCAAGGGGATCGAAGGTATGATGAGTTAGCAGAGAAGATCAGGGCCATAGAATGCAAGAACTCTATGGGTATTGATGTTACCAGCTTGGGGCTGGTCTCAGGAGTCAGAATTCCCCCTAGATTCAAGCCTCCTACTTTCGATAAGTATCACGGCAATGCGTGTCCCCAAACGCATCTTCAAGCTTACTTTGGGAAGATTTCAGCCCATACGGATGACGAGAAGCTATGGATGCACTATTTTCAGGACAGTCTGGCGGGGGCGTCTTTGACCTGGTACATGAAGTTGAGTAGAGCTGCTGTGAAGAATTGGAAAGATCTGGCAGAAGCGTTCCTGAAGCAATACCAATATAATATTGACATGGC
This sequence comes from Lathyrus tuberosus, assembly GCA_022829125.1. Taxonomy (NCBI): domain Eukaryota; kingdom Viridiplantae; phylum Streptophyta; class Magnoliopsida; order Fabales; family Fabaceae; genus Lathyrus; species Lathyrus tuberosus. The sequence goes on along the minus strand of JALAZF010000201.1, from coordinate 8,267,694 downwards.
GCCCAACCGCACCCAATTGCAGGGATTGTCACAAAATGCCAAGGAGAGTTTCAAAGAATATGCACAGAGGTGGAGGGAAATGGCTGCCCAGGTCCAACCTCCCTTGTCAGACAGAGAAATGGCAGATATGTTCATGGGCACCTTGCAAGGGGCCTATCTGGATAGATTAGCTGCTTGTCCGTCGACTGGATTTGCTGATATTGTGATTGCGGGAGAAAGAATAGAAAGTCTGTTAAAGCTTGGAAAGATCCAGGATGTGAGCGGGGCTGGCTCTTCGGGGACGAAGAAACCGTTCGCTAGTAACCAGAAAAGAAGAGAAGGTGATACGAATGCTGTGTTTAGAGGACGAGGCAGAGGGCGTTCTCGAGCTTATTATCAGGTAGATGCTGTGACAATCCCCACACCGTCTGTTCAGAAACAACAACCCCAACAACAAGTTCAACAGCAACAACCTTTTTTCCAGCAAAGGTCTAGACAGAGGGATCGTAAGATGGATCCTCTCCCTATGACTTATGCCGCGCTGTTGCCCCAGCTACTCGAGTTAAAGTTGGTAGAACTCCGTACTATGAAAGCTCCGGTTGCTGGAAACCTGCCACCTAACTTCGATGCTAATGCTCGTTGTGAGTTCCATTCAGGTGCTCAGGGGCACTCCATTGAAAAATGCTGGGCTTTTCATCATAAAGTACAAGATTTGATTGATGCTAAAGCCATCAATTTCTCTCCCGCTCCTAATATTACTCAGCATCCCATGCCTGATCATAGTGCAGCAAATGTGTACGCTATTGAAGATGGGAGGAGATTGAATTTGGTGTTAGACGTTCATCAAGTGAAAACTTCTTTGTTGGTTGTAAAAGATTGTTTATTGAAGGGACAGGTGTTCCCGGGTTGTAATCAAGATTGCTCTGAGTGCATGAATCAGGAGAACGGCTGTGATAAGTTGAAGATGGGTTTACAGAATCTGATCGATGAAGGATGTCTACAGTTCGACAGAGTTGTGAAAGACACTGATGAGATATCAACCGTGACCATCTATTACACTCCCGCTGAGATTCTAATGCCGGTCAATGCAGTTCCCGTGGCGAGTGTTGCGCCAGAAAGGCCCAGTCCTGTCACTATCACGGTGCCAGGACCAATTCCGTTCACGTCTACGAAAGCTATCCCATGGCACTATGGGGCAGATGTATATTACGAAGGTAAAAAGCAGGAAGTTGAGTCGTCAGTCAGCCCAAATATTGATAATGTAGGGGGTGTAGGGGGCTTTACAAGGAGTGGAAGGTTGTTCGCCCCCCAAACCTTGAGAAGTGATAAGGAGGTAGAAGCTGCAGCAAAGGATAAGGGTAAACAGGTGGTTGAAAGTGCACCTACACCTGAAGCAGAGACAAAGATTACTTTTGATAAGGAAATGGAAGAATTTATGAAGATAATCAAGAAAAGCGATTATAAGATTGTGGACCAACTGAATCAGACCCCTTCAAAGATTTCAATCTTGTCATTATTGATGTGCTCTGATGCGCACCGACAGGCGTTGTTGAAAGTGTTGAAGAGTGCGTACGTGCCACAAGAAATTACTGTTAATCAGCTCGAAGGCGTAATCTCCAATGTTAATGTCAGCCATGGCTTGGGCTTTACAAGTAGAGATTTGACTGTTGAAGGAAGAAACCATAATAAGGCTTTGCATATCACGATGGAGTGTAAGGGCGCAGTGTTATCTCATGTACTGGTAGACACTGGTTCATCACTCAATGTCTTGCCCAAGAAGGCATTAATGAAACTGGAAGTTGATGGTTGGATCTTAAGGCCTAGTGAGTTGGTGGTCAGAGCATTCGATGGAACTAGACGATCTGTGTTTGGTGAGGTGGAATTGCCCGTACAAATTGGACCACAGGTATTCAAATCCACGTTCCATGTAATGGACATACAACCTGCATATAGTTGCCTATTGGGGCGCCCTTGGATTCACGGAGCCGGGGCTGTTACTTCTACTCTACATCAAAAGCTGAAGTATGAGTTTGAAGGGCAGGTTGTGACAGTGTGTGGGGAGGAAGACATCTTTGTGAGTCACTTGTCCACATTCAAGTACATTGAAATGGATGGGGAAATTCATGAGATGTTGTGCCAATCATTTGAAGCAGTCAACATTGACGATGCACCTGAGTCTTCTTCTGTACCAGTTGGGGCTGGTACCTCCATTTCATCTTACAAACAAGCTGTCGAAGTCGTCAGGGCAGGCAACGCCCAAGGTTGGGGCAGGTTGATAGAGACCCCAATGAAGGAAGACAAATTTGGTATTGGTTATCATCCCTCTACAACTTCAGATGCGGGGAGCAGAGGACCCATTACTTTCAATAGTGGGGGAATTATCTACACGGACCAGTCTTGTGCAGCCACAGAGGATAGTGTTGACAGTGATTGTGATCTGGACAACTGGGTACGCCCTCATGTTCCGGGACAACAAGTGCAGAACTGGTTCGTTGAAGAAGTCATCCGGGTTACTCTTCAGACAGAGTAATTTTTCTTTGTTTTTTCTAACCATAATGCATGTCAAAATCTTGCGCTCTGCCCAAGGCGTATAGATTCATTTGTAGGGCCACCATGGTTGCATTTGCAATGTTTAATCGTTAATAAAGGACGTTTTGCAATCAAATTTTGTTCTCTGTCTTTCAGTTTTTATTTTTGCACAAAAAAATAAAATGGCAATGTTTCATTTTCTTTTGTTTTGCTTAAAAATAAATTCTAAAATAAGGCATGAACCCGTTCATGCAGACTTGATCCTCCGGATACCACTGATAACGATTTTGATATGGCCATGTATGACTTTGATAATCCGATTTATCAAGCCGAAGAAGGGGATGAGAAAGATTGTGAACTTTCTGAAGAACTGGCCAGATTGTTGAAACAAGAGGAAAGGGTCATCCAGCCTCATCAGGAGACTGTAGAAATCATCAATATTGGTACCAAGGACGCCAAGAAAGAGATCAGGATCGGTGCCAGCTTGCAAGCAGATGTGAAGCAAACTTTGACGGAAATGTTGCGCGAGTATGTTGACATCTTCGCCTGGTCGTATCAAGACATGCCGGGGTTGGATACAGATATTGTCGTGCACAGGCTGCCATTGAGAGAAGAATGTCCGCCAGTCAAGCAGAAACTTCGTCGGACTCACCCCGACATGGCTTTAAAGATTAAGGAGGAAGTCCAGAAGCAGTGGGATGCTGGGTTTCTTGCTGTGACAAAGTATCCTCCATGGGTAGCCAACATCGTGCCAGTACCGAAGAAAGATGGAAAAGTGAGAATGTGTGTGGATTATCGAGATCTTAATAAAGCTAGCCCGAAAGATGATTTTCCACTACCTCATATTGATGTGCTGGTCGATAATACAGCTCAGTTTTCAGTGTTCTCATTTATGGACGGTTTCTCCGGGTACAACCAGATCAAGATGGCACCTGAAGACATGGAGAAGACCACGTTCATTACTCCGTGGGGTACATATTGTTATAAAGTAATGCCTTTTGGGTTGAAAAACGCAGGGGCAACGTACCAGCGGGCGATGGTGACATTGTTTCATGACTTGATTCATAAGGAGATCGAATGTTATGTAGATGATATGATTGCCAAGTCGAGAACAGAAGAGGAACATCTGGTTAACCTGAAAAAGCTATTTGAAAGGTTGAGAAAGTTCCGTCTGAGATTAAATCCAAACAAGTGCACGTTTGGGGTGCGTTCTGGAAAGTTACTGGGTTTCATTGTGAGCGAAAGAGGAATCGAGGTTGATCCTGCCAAGGTGAAAGCAATACAAGAAATGCCTGAATCGAGAACAGAAAAAGAGGTTCGTGGTTTCTTGGGTAGATTGAACTACATTGCGAGGTTCATATCTCACCTAACAGCCACGTGCGAACCAATATTTAAATTGTTAAGGAAAGATCAAACGGTCAGGTGGAATGACGATTGCCAATTGGCATTCGATAAGATAAAAGAATACTTGCAGAAACCTCCGATTCTAATGCCTCCAGTTGAAGGGAGACCGCTGATAATGTATCTGACAGTGCTTGAAGGTTCCATGGGTTGTGTTCTCGGTCAACATGACGAGACAGGTAGGAAGGAGCATGCTATTTACTACCTGAGCAAAAAGTTCAATGATTGTGAGTCCCGATACTCAATGCTTGAAAAGACATGCTGTGCACTTGCATGGGCCGCTAAGCGATTGAGGCAATATATGGTTAGGCACACAACCTTGTTGATTTCAAAAATGGATCCTATCAAGTACATTTTCGAGAAACCGGCATTGACAGGCAGAGTTGCACGGTGGCAAATGGTCTTGACAGAGTATGACATTCAGTACACTTCACAAAAGGCCATCAAAGGAAGTATTTTGTCCGATTATCTTGCGCAACAGCCAATGGATGATTACCAACCCATGAAGTTTGACTTCCCTGATGAAGACATCATGTTTCTCAAAGCTAAAGACTGCGAGGAACCACTTCCGGAGGAGGGGCCAGACCCTGAATCCAAATGGAGTCTGATGTTTGATGGGGCTGTCAATATGAATGGGTGCGGAGTTGGAGCAGTTCTTATCACGCCGGAAGGTGTTCATATGCCTTTCACTGCCCGAATAACTTTCGGATGCACCAACAATGAAGCAGAGTACGAAGCTTGTATAATGGGGATCGAGGAGGCGATTAATCTACGGATTAAAACCCTTGATATATTCGGTGATTCAGCTTTGGTAATCAATCAAGTGAAAGGGAGTTGGTACACGCACCAAGCAAATCTAGTGCCGTATAGAGATTATACGAGGAGATTGCTGACATTTTTCACAACAGTGAAACTGTACCACATTCCTCGAGATGAGAATAGGTTCGCTGATGCCTTGGCCACTTTGTCTTCCATGATCAAAGTGCAAGGATGGAACCATGTACCTAAGATTGAGGTATCCCGCCTTGACAGACCAGCATTTGTGTTTGCGGTCGATGCAGCGTCTGATGACAAGCCATGGTTCTATGACATTAAGTGTTTCTTAAAGAGTCAAGAGTACCCACCCGGGGCATCGTCCAAAGATAGGAAGACGTTGAGAAGGTTAGCTGGTAGTTTCTTCTTGAACAAAGATGGCGTGCTGTATAAAAGAAATTTTGACACGGTCCTGCTTAGATGTGTGGATAGACATGAAGCAGACTTGTTGATGATTGAAGTGCACGAAGGCTCTTTCGGTACTCATGCCGGAGGGCAGGCAATGGCTAAAAAGTTGTTAAGGTCGGGATATTATTGGTTGACTATGGAGTCAGATTGTTGCAAATATGCCCGCAAATGCCATAAATGCCAGATCTATGCAGACAAGGTGCATGTGCCTCCAAATCCGTTGAGTATCATGTCGTCGCCTTGGCCGTTTGCCATGTGGGGCATTGATATGATCGGAAAGATTGAGCCTACAGCTTCCAATGGTCATCGTTTCATCTTGGTGGCAATTGATTACTTCACCAAGTGGGTTGAAGCCGCATCCTATGCCAATGTTACAAAACAAGTGGTCGCCCGTTTCTTAAAACGGGATATCATTTGCCGATATGGAGTTCCCGAAAGAATCATTACTGATAATGGTTCTAATTTGAACAATAAGATGATGGCTGAGTTATGCCGGGACTTCAAAATCGAACACCACAATTCTTCTCCGTACCGCCCAAAGATGAATGGCGCGGTCGAAGCGGCCAACAAAAATATCAAGAAGATTGTGCAGAAGATGGTGGTCACGTACAAAGATTGGCATGAGATGTTACCATTTGCTTTGCATGGGTATCGAACGTCGGTACGCACGTCCACTGGGGCAACCCCATTCTCACTTGTATATGGTATGGAGGCAGTGCTACCGGTTGAAGTAGAGATTCCGTCCCTCAGAGTCATGATGGATGTTAAGCTAGATGAAGCTGAATGGGTACGAGCCAGATTTGATCAGTTGAGCCTTATTGAGGAAAAGCGATTGGCGGCTGTATGTCATGGGCAACTATACCAGCGCAGAATGAAGCAGGCATTTGACCAAAAGGTGCGTCCTCGGGTTTATAAAGTCGGAGATGTGGTACTCAAAAGGATCCTTCCTCCCAATACAGATCACAGGGGCAAATGGACTCCTAATTATGAAGGTCCATTCGTGGTTAAAAAGGTCTTTTCGGGCGGAGCTTTATTGCTTACAACCATGGATGGCGAAGACTTTTCATCCCCTGTCAACTCGGACGTAGTCAAAAAATACTTCGCATGAATAGACCCGCTGGATAATAAAAATAAAAAAAAATCCAGGTAAAAAAAGGGCATCCCGGCGAACCAAAAACAGAATAAGGTTCGGGCAAAAATTAGGGATATAATTGAAAAATCGTACACCCGTTAAGTTGAAAACCCGAAAGGGCAACTTAGGCAAAAAAGGGTATCCTGGTGGATCGAAAACCTGAAAGGGCGGTCCACACAAAAGAGGGATTTAAGCGAATGACTACAGTCTGAGTTATCTGTACCCATTACCGTTTGAACAACTGACGTTCTGAAGAATAGGAATCGGTCTGATCATTCCTCAGAAGGCAAGGTCGGGGAGTTTTGAAGACATACTGGTCATAACAGAATGGAAACTCAGTGGAATTCCGTTTTCACATTGCCATTAGGATAGTTTCTTTTCTCAATTTTCAGCGATCACCTCTTTCCAGGGATTGCTTCCAGATGTAATTGCCTATTCTGGGCTTTCAGTCAATAAATTGAATTTCAATAAAAAGCTTTCTATTTTTGTTTTATTGCTTTGTTTGCAAAAACGTCCTAATTTTTGATAAAACATTGCATTTGAAAACATGGCAGCCTTGCAATAACATGCGCAGAAAAAATATTTGAAATTACTTCGAATGATGAATACTCCCGGATGGTGGATTCTAGCCACGCAATATTCGGGGCATGTGGGCATATTCTTTTGTTGCAGGTAGCAGGTGCAGATGATTTTAAGTACAAGACCAGCAATAAATCACCCCACGCAAAAGACTGGGGCAATTATGGGTAAGGAGATCGGCGTTCATCGTTCGGTCGACGATTGTTCATAACGGGTCGATATCAGTGAATTAAGTTCAACTGGGTACCGTTGCATCTTATTAAGTCGATTCTCTCATTCAGTACTTCCAACAGCTACAAGCTTTTCTATATCGATAACGGTCACAGGTTCCCCAAAAAGAGTGGTCTCGTCGACACCGAAACTGATGGTCATTATCCCCAGCGAAGTCACAAGAGTTTGAAGAGGCTAGATCTTCTGTAAAATCCTCTTATGACATCCTTTGCGGGGACGAATTGTTGTGTTGTCCAAGCATGGGGCATGATTGTTTCCCCAGCATGAAGTGTTGGTCACCCCCAGTAGAGTTTGAGGACAGTTGGTCTTCTGTAAAATTCTCTCAAAAGGCATTCCCCAACACGAGACGCTTTAAAGCAGTTTTCTCCAGCAGAGTTTGTTATAAACTCGTCATCCCCAACGGAATTGTCCAAAGGGAAAGCTCGCCTAACATGGGGCATTGTGGTACTCATCCTAAGCTTGACAGTCATATTCTTCAGCAGACTACTGTGGATTTGCTTTGGGTTTCCCCAACAGATCTCTAAGGACTCTTTCTAGCAAGTTGCAGTAGAATGTTCTAACCAGGATTCGCATATCCCTGGCAGAGTAGCCCTGATACCCAGCAAGATCGTATCTCTGGTCATGGTATCCCCACAAAGGTCAGCATCGAATCTTGTCAGCAATACTCCCCAGCTGAGTTGTCGTTCTCCCCGCAGAGGTTTATCAGATCGACAGAATCTATTCCTCAACAAGGATGGTACAGCCTTTCCCCAGCCGGGTCAGAAGGTTGATAATCCCTATAAAGGATCTTGGGTTGAATAAATCCCCAAGCAGAGTTTTAATGGCTCATCTCCCCAGCAGGACGTCATTTAAAAATTCTCATCCCCAGCGGAGTTGCTGTGACCAGAATCCAGCCCCAAACAGATGGAATAATTCCTGCCAGAGTCGTCATTCCCTCATATCTTAAAGTCCAATTTATTTTTGGCAAGCTTGACAATTCGAAGCAGACGGATTGTTCATCCATTCGCCAGCAGAGATATTATCCTTTTAGGAGTCTCCGAGATTAAATCATTGATTGTGGTTCCTCAGCAGAGTCGGCAGAGATGTCTGGCGCGGAGGCAGAGAGTAATTCGATTTTAAAATTCCAAAAGTCCAACAGTGGATTGGCAAAAGTCCATCTTCGGGTGGCAAAGCAGCTAAAAGTCCAACAGTGGATTGGCAAAAGTCCGTCTTCGGGTGGCGAAAGTCCAACAGTGGATTGGCGAAAGGTCCATCTAAGGGTGGCATATTCTCAAAGTCCAACAGTGGATTGGCAAAAGTCCGTCTTCGGGTGGCAAAAGTCCAACAGTGGATTGGCGAAAGGTCCATCTAAGGGTGGCATATTCTCAAAAGTCCATCTTCGGGTGGCAAAGCAGCTAAAAGTCCAACAGTGGATTGGCGAAAGGTCCATCTAAGGGTGGCATATTCTCAAAGTCCAACAGTGGATTGGCAAAAGTCCGTCTTCGGGTGGCGAAAGTCCAACAGTGGATTGGCAAAAGTCCATCTTCGGGTGGCACGAAGCTGCAAAGTCCACCAGTAGTGTGGCAGGCCAGTAGTCGTCTGGAATTGCATAAAAGACATTATTAAAGTCCACCAGTAGTGTGGCAAGCCAGTAGTCGTCTGGCGTCGTTCAAAAAGACATTTCCAAAGTCCACCAGTAGCGTGGCAGGCCAGTAGTCGTCTGGAATTGCATAAAAGACAGTATTAAAGTCCACCAGTAGCGTGGCAAGCCAGTAGTCGTCTGGCATCGTTCAAAAGACAGATCTCTCCGACGTTTCATCGAGGACTCAATCCAGCAGTCTCGTTGGGTTTATATCCCTGTTATTCTTCATCATCCAGAGCAAATTTTTGGTTATATTTGGTATTCAATCACTATATACCTTGAAAGTCCGAAAGCAATTGCTTTCAGGCATTCAGGTCTACAGCGCTTGAATAGGGGCAGCTGTAATACCCCAAAATTTGCTCTTCCCTTTTGGCATCATAGCATGGCATTATCATTTATCATATCATATCCATCTCATCAGCATTGCATTGCATTTAACATAGAAAAATGAAGCATGGCATCCTTCTTACCATCAGGGCATGTGATCAGGTGGAAGGTGGACAATCAAGGGATCATTCAAAGCACAAAAGGTCAATCAAGTGCCCTCAAGGCAAGCCAAGAGGTCTTTCATGTCTCATCCCATCTCAATTGATCTTCCACAACCTCAAGGATAAGAGATACAATGGGAGATTGAAGCACTACATCTTTCACTATGCAAGAGGTTCAAAAATTGAAGGAAAACCCTCAAAAGAGATAGCTCATTGATTCAAAGTCATTCTCAAGTGGCATTTTTCATCATCCTTTAAGAGGATACACAACATGCTCTGAGGAATTTGAAATTGAAGACTGCACTTTTTCCTCCTAACCAGAAGGGGCTGAAATTAGGGTTTCCAATTAAATCAGGGTATCTCTGATTTTTTGGACAAAACTTGTTGTCATGGTATTCCATATGTCCCTAAGTGTATGTATGTGGAAAATTGCATCTCAATTGGTTTTAGAAGTGGTTCAATTGGAAGAAAGATCAAGAATCAGAGAAATTGGGGCAAAGTCAAATAATCAGAGGAAAAAGTCAACTCTTGACTTTTTGAGCCCAAAATCATGAAATTCATGTTGCATATGTCCAATGTACAAAATTTGGTCAAGAAACTCCAAAGGAATCATGAAAAAATCAAGATGTGGAAAGTTGCCATTTTTGGATGAAGTAGGGTTACTAAAAATAGCAAGTTTTGGCCATTTTGCATCAGAATTTGAACCAAGGCCATTTAAATTTGGAACACCAAATGAAAAATCCACTCTGCCTCAATGAAAGATCTTGTTTTAAGCTTCAAATCCATGTGTGGAACATCTCCATTGGATAAAAATTGAGTGAGATATGATTGATCAAAGTTTGAGCAAAGTAGGTTCAAAACTAGGTCATGACCAAGATTTTCAGGGCACGCGCGCGGTCATTTTAACAAACATGTGGTGGGCCTAATGTCCACTCATTTTTCTCATGGTTAAAGGCCTCAAATGGAAAACTTTTCAACATGAAAGTTGTTCATTGCATTGTCATCTTCAATATTCATGTTGGACAATTTTTGGTTTGATCAAGTTATGAGATAGTTTTAAGGGTTCAAAGTCATGTTGGTTATGCTGAAAACCCAGGCGCCATGTTGCCTTGCCAACCAACCCCATTACTACGCCATACACCAGTTTTGATTCCTTTTGTTTCAAGCAATTTTTCATCACCTTGTACACTTCCATTTGACTTGTTTTCAACATCAATATTGTTCCATGATAGCTCCTCTTTTCCATGACTCCAAAACCTTGCCAAACCATTCAATGAGTAGAGAGAAAAACCTCCACGAACTACCCTATGTTGGAATGGATGCATTGATAGCATGTTGCAGGATTCTGGTTCACACACACCACAAACACTTCCACACTTTATTTCCACATTTGGCCAAACATATCACCTACACAATGCACACTATCACGTGCCACACATGGGAATAGAAAGAACAAACTTGCTTACCAAGTTTCTGATGCGCAAGCCCCTGCTACACAACAGTGCCAATTCACTTTCTCCTTGCTCCCACCATATCTCACCATGAGCCATCTTCACCATAGCACTGCTCTCCCTAACTAACTTGACTCAGTTAGTTAGGGATGACTCAGTTTAACCCACTCAACTCAATTAACCAACTCACTAAACCATGGTTAATTCATGATATAAATTCAAACTTCACTTCACAATTCAGTTTTCAACTTCATTTTCACACTCTCACTCAACTACACTTCATTCTCATTTTTCCTCTGAAATTCGCAAGCTCTCTCTCTGAAGCTTCTCTTCCTCTCACACGATTTCATCATCATCTACATCTGAATCCATCTTCAAGCTTCAACATCACACAGCATTGGAACACATTGAAGCTTGGTAGCATTGAAGAGATTGAAGAGTCTTCCACTGCATATTGAATTTCATCAATATTTGCAAGGATTTGTGAGCCTTTATTTGGCCAGTTGAAGATCAAAGAGGAAGCACATTTCTCTGGTTCTCTTTCAACTACAGTTTCCGACATTTTCAGGTTTCAATATCCTAAACTTTCTTGGCACGATTTGCATTCTGTCTAGCTCGTGTTGTGATGATTTGAGCTCACTAAGAGCACTCCTCCATCTGGCTAGTTGATAGAGCTTCTTAGAAGCTTAGATCCAAAACCTAGGGCTAAGTTCATTGCTTCTATTCTCTCTGTTTGTGTGTTGTTTGTGAAAACTAATCCTAGATTCATGCTCTACGTGACTTCCTGAATATTTTGATGTGCATTGCATAAATTTCTGGATTGTTTGGTTGATTGCAGCGCCGGAGAGTGGCCGGAGAGGGTGACCGGAGGTCCCTCTCCGGCCGGTGAGGGTTTGCTAGGGTTTTAGAACCAGAACATGTCACAACCGTTAGATCATTTCAATCCTAGGGTGTATACGTGGCCAGCACATAAATGAACCTCATGCCTCTCACGTGACTCTCTCTCTCTGAATGTTGACTTTGACTTGGTTTGGTGTGCGTGCGTTCATCATTATTAACATGCGTGTGCATTTTGATTCGTTAGATCTGATTACTTGTATGATTATCATTTGTTGACCGAATCATGTGGCTCTGATTGAGTCAACATTTGACTGAGGCTCCACCACTATTACTATAGACTGCGCGCTTAGTGGACCTAAGCCAGATTGTTATTCCCACCCCTTTTTTTCAAGCCCAAACCAGTTTGCACTGTCCAATTGCTATGTTCATACCCCCTTCCATTTCCACGTTTTTTTATTTTATTTCCTTTTTTTGTACATGTTTGCTTTCCATTTATTAAAAATACCAAATGACATTATAAAATTCTACAAAAATTCATGAGTATTCTTAAGACATTTAGGAAATTTTTCATGATTTTATTTTCTGATTTTATGACCATTTTGCCCCTGTTCCATTATTTCTTTTGAATTTCCATTTGTATGCATACTTAATGTGACATATGATTTTGTGCATTTTTGTTCTTGATCATAAAAAATGATTTTGATGCCTTTCTTTTTGCATTGTGGTCACAATATGTTGAGGTATGTTTGAGATTTATGAGATGATTTTTAAGTCTTTTTTGGATGACTTTTGATGTGTTGCTTTGAGCATGAATGCATGAAACTTCCATGAGACTTTGACCTAATTGTTGAGTGACTTTGGTTCTGATTCATTGCTTGTGGACTTGATATGTTAATGGCATGTGTTTAAGGTGTTTGATTGGTGAAAGTCATAATTTTTGAAGCATGTTTGCTATTTGTTTGAAGCATGAAGTTTAACTTGTTCATTTTGTGAATGCATGCCTCATGTTTGGTTTGCTTGATCATGAAGGCACTTGTGCCATGAGTTGTGGTTTTGTTTGAGGATGTATAGCATGTTAATTGACTTCTGATTGTGACATTTGGGTTTCATCTTTGCATGTTTGATGTTTATCTTGCACCTTAAGTCACTTGTTTCACAAGTATGAACCACATTCACATCACTTCACCTTTTCTTCTTTGCTTCTTGTTGGATTGAGATTTTGTTTGCATGATTTGGTATGCTCATTTAGGATAACATTAGGTTGTGTAAATATGAGTTACATTCTGACTTGGAAGCATGTATAGCATTCAATCTCATTTTACTTTGTTTGTCAACTTGTTTGAATTTGATTTGTTCATTATATTTTCTTACTTTACTTGTAAGTGATTGTGCTAACCATGTAGGGGCTTCGGTAAGTTTCAATTGAGTGTGGATAAGGAATCCACATTCAACTTCTATCCTTTCTCTTTTACAATTCCATTTTGTGTTTTATTAAGCACTTATGTGCTTTCTTTTAATAACTCATCACTTTCCCTTTGTGATTTACAATTCATCTTCTACTTTAGAAGTGAATTGTTTAATTCATTCTTTCTTTAGATTTTAGGTTGAAACCTCACAAACCTTTAGGATCACTCCCTTTAATCTTCAATTAGGATTGAGTCTTAGTCCATATAGGTTTTACCTTTTCTCCTCTCTTGAGTCTCTTTTCTCATCTCAAAGAAAATTCAAAATATGTAACAAAGGTAGGCATTTATTGCATTTAGGCCTTTCATATAAAGAAAAGATTATAAGGGGTCTTCTCTTGTAATCTTAGAATGTGTAGCATATAGCCCATCTTGGGTCAATGTGTTAAACATTTGATCTTGTATGAGGGACTTAAATGCAATACTTGTTGAAGGTGCAAATAATAAAAAACACTTCTTCATTTCTTAATCAACAAAACACTTAATAAACACAAGTATGCTAGTGTGTTTGAACCTTGACAATTGGAACTAAGTGTGGGGGTCTTCTTCACTCTTAGTGTGCTTTCTTACCCATTCCATCTTGGAATGTGAGGATGTACACATTCCAATGACTAAGATTCAGATACACTATCATATGCAAACAAATGAAAAAACTCTTAAAAGACAAAAACAAACAATAATGTCTTTCCTTCGGGAATTCTTTTCTCACCTCATTCACTCTCAACGCACGAACGCGCTTCTACTCGTTCTATTGCAAGATGGTAACGCACTCGGACCAGCGAGCCTGCAACACCTGAGCTAGAACGTCAGCCGTTCTCTAAAAAACACAAACAATTCATCCCTAGTGAGGGGAACTACGTCGCTCTGATTCTCATGCTCCCGATGAGATACGTAGGCAGTGGGGTAGGGCCCATGCGAGCACTTCTTTTATTTTCCCTACATTTGTTTCTCGTTCCTTTTCCAGTTCTCTTTTCGTTCCTTTTCCAGTATCCTTTCTTTACACCCTTTGATCGAGACAAGCAAGCGTGGATCCCATCGGGTACGATGGACGCGAGGGGGTGCTAATACCTTCCTCTCGCGTAACCGACTCCCGAACCCATTTCTCTTGGTCGTAAGACCCTGCTTTTTCCTTTCTCTCAGGTTTACGCGGTGTCTCCTTTCCCTCTCATGGGATAAATACACATTGCTGGCGACTCTGTTTCGGTGCCACTTTCGCGTTCGTACCTGGATGAAAATCCCGGGAGCGACACATATAGTTTACATAGCATTTTCTAAAAGCGCAGCATTCCATTGATATGGAGCATTACGGCAAAACTCAAACATACGCATACGAAACATAAGCCAGGTTAAACCATTTACCTGCAAGCCAGAATAGCTCACAGACAAAACATTGTCATGCAACCCCAGCAAAGCTTACTAGAACACTTGATCGTACAATTTTATTTCAATACCCGTCCGTATTAACTTTTGACACTCGTCCGTGTCCTTTCAGCACTCGTCCGTGTTTGACCTTTTATTTCAATACCCGTCCGTATTGACTTTTGACACTCGTCCGTGTCCTTTCAGCACTCGTCCGTGTTTGACCTTCTATTTCAATATCCGTCCGTATTGACTTTTGACACTCGTCCGTGTCCTTTCAGCACTCGTCCGTGTTTGACCTTTAATTTCAATACCCGTCCGTATTGACTTTTGACACTCTTCCGTGTCCTTTCAGCACTCGTCCGTGTTTGACCTTTTATTTCAATACCCGTCCGTATTGACTTTTGACACTCGTCCGTGTCCTTTCAGCACTCGTCCGTGTTTGACCTTTTATTTCAATACCTGTTCGTATTGACTTTTGAGATACTCGTCCGTATTTTCTTAATCATCGTCCGATACTCATCTGTATCGTTGACTTGGTCACTCGTCGTGTTCCTTTGATGATTGTCCGATGCTCGTCCGTATCGACCATTGACACTCGTTCGTGTCCTTTCAGCACTCGTACGTGTTTGAACTTTTATTTCAATACTCGTCTATGTCCTTCCAATACTCGTCCGTATTGACCTTTGACACCCGTCCGTGTCCTTCCAATACTCGTCTGTATTGACCTTTACCACGCGTCTGTGTCCTTTCAGCACTCGTCCGTGTTTGAACTTTTATTTCAATACTCGTCCGTATTGACCTTTGACACCCGTCCATGTCCTTCTAACACCCGTCCGTGTTTTCTTTCCATACTCGTCCGTATGGGGGGCATTGTGGCACTTATCCTATGCTCGACAGTTTTGTTCCTCAACAGATTACCATGGATTTGCTTTGTGTTTTTCCAGCAGATCTCTAGGGACTCTTTCTCAGCATGTTGCAACGGAACATCTTCCAACCAGGATTTGCGTATCCATGACGGAGTAGCTCCGATCCCCAGCAAGATAGTATCCCCGACAGTTTAGCAACCAGGGCTAAATACGGTGGCATCCCCACAGAGTTCAGCATTGAATCTTGTTAGTAATACTCCCCAGCTGAGTTATTCTTTCTCCCCGCAGACGTTTAGCAGATCGACAGAATCTCTTCCTCAGCAGAGTGTTAGTACATTCTTTCCCCAACCGAGTCAGAAGGCTGATTATCCCCGCAGAAGATCTTGGGTTTGATAGATCCCCAAGCAGAGTTAATGCTGCTTTTCCTCAGCAGAACGTCATTCAGAAAATTCTCATCCTCAGCGGAGTCTTATGAGCAGAATAATCTCTCTAAGTCGGAGTCATTCACGTGGAAACTTCCTCAACAGGATCATTACACCTCAGTGTATATGCAAGCCAATTTATTTTTTGCAATTTATTGCAAGCGTTATCCCCAGCAGAAGAGTTAATCCCCACAGAGCAATTGAAGGATCAAACAATGATCTTTTCCCCGCGGAGTTGGATTCCTCGTCGGGAGTCTCTTTTGCATTTGCATATAGTTTACATAGCATTTTCTAAAAGCGCAGCATTCCATTGATATGGAGCATTACGGCAAAACTCAAACATACGCATACGAAACATAAGCCAGGTTAAACCGTTTACCTGCAAGCCAGAATAGCTCACAGACAAAACATTGTCATGCAACCCCAGCAAAGCTTACTAGAACACTTGATCGTACAATTTTATTTCAATACCCGTCCGTATTAACTTTTGACACTCGTCCGTGTCCTTTCAGTACTCGTCCGTGTTTGACCTTTTATTTCAATACCCGTCCGTATTGACTTTTGACACTCGTCCATCTCCTTTCATCACTCGTCTGTGTTTGGCCTTTTATTTCAATATCCGTCCGTATTGGCTTTTGACACTCGTCCGTGTCCTATCAGCACTCGTCCGTGTTTGACCTTTTATTTCAATACCCGTCCGTATTGAGTTTTGACACTCGTTCGTGTCCTTTCAGCACGCATCCGTGTTTGACATTTTATTTCAATACCCGTCCGTATTGACTTTTGACACTCGTCTGTGTCCTTTCAGCACTCGTCCGTGTTTGACCTTTTATTTCAATACCCGTTCGTATTGACTTTTGAGATACTCGTCCGTATTTTCTTAATCATCGTCCGATACTCATCCGTATCGTTGACTTGGTCACTCGTCGTGTTCCTTTGATGATTGTCCGATGCTCGTCCGTATCGACCATTAACACTCGTTCGTGTCCTTTCAGCACTCGTACGTGTTGGAACTTTTATTTCAATACTCGTCTATGTCCTTCCAATACTCGTCCGTATTGACCTTTGACACCCGTCCGTGTCCTTCCAATACTCGTCCGTATTGACCTTTGACACGCGTCTGTGTCCTTTCAGCACTCGTCCGTGTTTGAACTTTTATTTCAATACTCGTCCGTATTGACCTTTGACACCCGTCCGTGTCCTTCTAACACCCGTCCGTGTTTTCTTTCCATACTCGTCCGTATGGGGGGCATTGTGGCACTTATCCTATGCTCGACAGTTTTGTTCCTCAATAGATTACCATGGATTTGCTTTGTGTTTTTCCAGCAGATCTCTAGGGACTCTTTCTCAGCATGTTGCAACGGAACATCTTCCAACCAGGATTTGCGTATCCATGACGGAGTAGCTCCGATCCCCAGCAAGATAGTATCCCCGACAGTTTAGCAACCAGGGCTAAATACGGTGGCATCCCCACAGAGTTCAGCATTGAATCTTGTTAGTAATACTCCCCAGCTGAGTTATTCTTTCTCCCCGCAGACGTTTAGCTGATCGACAGAATCTCTTCCTCAGCAGAGTGTTAGTACATTCTTTCCCCAACCGAGTCAGAAGGCTGATTATCCCCGCAGAAGATCTTGGGTTTGATAGATCCCCAAGCAGAGTTAATGCTGCTTTTCCTCAGCAGAACGTCATTCAGAAAATTCTCATCCTCAGCGGAGTCTTATGAGCAGAATAATCTCTCTAAGTCGGAGTCATTCACGTGGAAACTTCCTCAACAGGATCATTACACCTCAGTGTATATGCAAGCCAATTTATTTTTTGCAATTTATTGCAAGCGTTATCCCCAGCAGAAGAGTTAATCCCCACAGAGCAATTGAAGGATCAAACAATGATCTTTTCCCCGCGGAGTTGGATTCCTCGTCGGGAGTCTCTTTTGCATTTGCATATAGTTTACATAGCATTTTCTAAAAGCGCAGCATTCCATTGATATGGAGCATTACGGCAAAACTCAAACATACGCATACGAAACATAAGCCAGGTTAAACCGTTTACCTGCAAGCCAGAATAGCTCACAGACAAAACATTGTCATGCAACCCCAGCAAAGCTTACTAGAACACTTGATCGTACAATTTTATTTCAATACCCGTCCGTATTAACTTTTGACACTCGTCCGTGTCCTTTCAGTACTCGTCCGTGTTTGACCTTTTATTTCAATACCCGTCCGTATTGACTTTTGACACTCGTCCATCTCCTTTCATCACTCGTCTGTGTTTGGCCTTTTATTTCAATATCCGTCCGTATTGGCTTTTGACACTCGTCCGTGTCCTATCAGCACTCGTCCGTGTTTGACCTTTTATTTCAATACCCGTCCGTATTGAGTTTTGACACTCGTTCGTGTCCTTTCAGCACGCATCCGTGTTTGACATTTTATTTCAATACCCGTCCGTATTGACTTTTGACACTCGTCTGTGTCCTTTCAGCACTCGTCCGTGTTTGACCTTTTATTTCAATACCCGTTCGTATTGACTTTTGAGATACTCGTCCGTATTTTCTTAATCATTGTCCGATACTCATCCGTATCGTTGACTTGGTCACTCGTCGTGTTCCTTTGATGATTGTCCGATGCTCGTCCGTATCGACCATTAACACTCGTTCGTGTCCTTTCAGCACTCGTACGTGTTGGAACTTTTATTTCAATACTCGTCTATGTCCTTCCAATACTCGTCCGTATTGACCTTTGACACCCGTCCGTGTCCTTCCAATACTCGTCCGTATTGACCTTTGACACGCGTCTGTGTCCTTTCAGCACTCGTCCGTGTTTGAACTTTTATTTCAATACTCGTCCGTATTGACCTTTGACACCCGTCCGTGTCCTTCTAACACCCGTCCGTGTTTTCTTTCCATACTCGTCCGTATGGGGGGCATTGTGGCACTTATCCTATGCTCGACAGTTTTGTTCCTCAATAGATTACCATGGATTTGCTTTGTGTTTTTCCAGCAGATCTCTAGGGACTCTTTCTCAGCATGTTGCAACGGAACATCTTCCAACCAGGATTTGCGTATCCATGACGGAGTAGCTCCGATCCCCAGCAAGATAGTATCCCCGACAGTTTAGCAACCAGGGCTAAATACGGTGGCATCCCCACAGAGTTCAGCATTGAATCTTGTTAGTAATACTCCCCAGCTGAGTTATTCTTTCTCCCCACAGACGTTTAGCAGATCGACAGAATCTCTTCCTCAGCAGAGTGTTAGTACATTCTTTCCCCAACCGAGTCAGAAGGCTGATTATCCCCGCAGAAGATCTTGGGTTTGATAGATCCCCAAGCAGAGTTAATGCTGCTTTTCCTCAGCAGAATGTCATTCAGAAAATTCTCATCCTCAGCGGAGTCTTATGAGCAGAATAATCTCTCTAAGTCGGAGTCATTCACGTGGAAACTTCCTCAACAGGATCACTACACCTCAGTGTATATGCAAGCCAATTTATTTTTTGCAATTTATTGCAAGCGTTATCCCCAGCAGAAGAGTTAATCCCCACAGAGCAATTGAAGGATCAAACAATGATCTTTTCCCCGCGGAGTTGGATTCCTCGTCGGGAGTCTCTTTTGCATTTGCATATAGTTTACATAGCATTTTCTAAAAGCGCAGCATTCCATTGATATGGAGCATTACGGCAAAACTCAAACATACGCATACGAAACATAAGCCAGGTTAAACCGTTTACCTGCAAGCCAGAATAGCTCACAGACAAAACATTGTCATGCAACCCCAGCAAAGCTTACTAGAACACTTGATCGTACAATTTTATTTCAATACCCGTCCGTATTAACTTTTGACACTCGTCCGTGTCCTTTCAGTACTCGTCCGTGTTTGACCTTTTATTTCAATACCCGTCCGTATTGACTTTTGACACTCGTCCGTCTCCTTTCATCACTCGTCTGTGTTTGACCTTTTATTTCAATATCCGTCCGTATTGGCTTTTGACACTCGTCCGTGTCCTATCAGCACTCGTCCGTGTTTGACCTTTTATTTCAATACCCGTCCGTATTGACTTTTGACACTCGTCCGAGTCCTTTCAGCACTCGTCCGTGTTTGACCTTTTATTTCAATACCCGTCCGTATTGAGTTTTGACACTCGTTCGTGTCCTTTCAGCACGCATCCGTGTTTGACCTTTTATTTCAATACCCGTCCGTATTGACTTTTGACACTCGTCCGTCTCCTTTCATCACTCGTCTGTGTTTGACCTTTTATTTCAATATCCGTCCGTATTGGCTTTTGACACTCGTCCGTGTCCTATCAGCACTCATCCGTGTTTGACCTTTTATTTCAATACCCGTCCGTATTGACTTTTGACACTCGTCCGAGTCCTTTCAGCACTCGTCCGTGTTTGACCTTTTATTTCAATACCCGTCCGTATTGAGTTTTGACACTCGTTCGTGTCCTTTCAGCACGCATCCGTGTTTGACCTTTTATTTCAATACCCGTCCGTATTGACTTTTGACACTCGTCTGTGTCCTTTCAGCACTCGTCCGTGTTTGACCTTTTATTTCAATACCCGTTCGTATTGACTTTTGAGATACTCGTCCGTATTTTCTTAATCATCGTCCGATACTCATCCGTATCGTTGACTTGGTCACTCGTCGTGTTCCTTTGATGATTGTCCGATGCTCGTCCGTATCGACCATTGACACTCGTTCGTGTCCTTTCAGCACTCGTACGTGTTTGAACTTTTATTTCAATACTCGTCTATGACCTTCCAATACTCGTCCGTATTGACCTTTGACACCCGTCCGTGTCCTTCCAATACTCGTCCGTATTGACCTTTGACACGCGTCTGTGTCCTTTCAGCACTCGTCCGTGTTTGAACTTTTATTTCAATACTTGTCCGTATTGACCTTTGACACCCGTCCGTGTCCTTCTAACACCCGTCCGTGTTTTCTTTCCATACTCGTCCGTATGGGGGGCATTGTGGCACTTATCCTATGCTCGACAGTTTTGTTCCTCAACAGATTACCATGGATTTGCTTTGTGTTTTTCCAGCAGATCTCTAGGGACTCTTTCTCAGCATGTTGCAACGGAACATCTTCCAACCAGGATTTGCGTATCCATGACGGAGTAGCTCCGATCCCCAGCAAGATAGTATCCCCGACAGTTTAGCAACCAGGGCTAAATACGGTGGCATCCCCACAGAGTTCAGCATTGAATCTTGTTAGTAATACTCCCCAGCTGAGTTATTCTTTCTCCCCGCAGACGTTTAGCAGATCGAGAGAATCTCTTCCTCAACAGAGTGTTAGTACATTCTTTCCCCAACCGAGTCAGAAGGCTGATTATCCCCGCAGAAGATCTTGGGTTTGATAGATCCCCAAGCAGAGTTAATGCTGCTTTTCCTCAGCAGAACGTCATTCAGAAAATTCTCATCCTCAGCGGAGTCTTATGAGCAGAATAATCTCTCTAAGTCGGAGTCATTCACGTGGAAACTTCCTCAACAGGATCATTACACCTCAGTGTATATGCAAGCCAATTTATTTTTTGCAATTTATTGCAAGCGTTATCCCCAGCAGAAGAGTTAATCCCCACAGAGCAATTGAAGGATCAAACAATGATCTTTTCCCCGCGGAGTTGGATTCCTCGTCGGGAGTCTCTTTTGCATTTGCATATAGTTTACATAGCATTTTCTAAAAGCGCAGCATTCCATTGATATGGAGCATTACGGCAAAACTCAAACATACGCATACGAAACATAAGCCAGGTTAAACCGTTTACCTGCAAGCCAGAATAGCTCACAGACAAAACATTGTCATGCAACCCCAGCAAAGCTTACTAGAACACTTGATCGTACAATTTTATTTCAATATCCGTCCGTATTAACTTTTGACACTCGTCCGTGTCCTTTCAGTACTCGTCCGTGTTTGACCTTTTATTTCAATACCCGTCCGTATTGACTTTTGACACTCGTCCATCTCCTTTCATCACTCGTCTGTGTTTGACCTTTTATTTCAATATCCATCCGTATTGGCTTTTGACACTCGTCCGTGTCCTATCAGCACTCGTCCGCGTTTGACCTTTTATTTCAATACCCGTCCGTATTGACTTTTGACACTCGTCCGAGTCCTTTCAGCACTCGTCCGTGTTTGACCTTTTATTTCAATACCCGTCCGTATTGACTTTTGACACTCGTCCGTGTCCTTTCAGCACGCATCCGTGTTTGACCTTTTATTTCAATACCCGTCCGTATTGACTTTTGACACTCGTCTGTGTCCTTTCAGCACTCGTCCGTGTTTGACCTTTTATTTCAATACCCGTTCGTATTGACTTTTGAGATACTCGTCCGTATTTTCTTAATCATCGTCCGATACTCATCCGTATCTTTGACTTGGTCACTCGTCGTGTTCCTTTGATGATTGTCCGATGCTCGTCCGTATCGACCATTGACACTCGTTCGTGTCCTTTCAGCACTCGTACGTGTTTGAACTTTTATTTCAATACTCGTCTATGTCCTTCCAATACTCGTCCGTATTGACCTTTGACACCCATCCGTGTCCTTCCAATACTCGTCCGTATTGACCTTTGACACGCGTCTGTGTCCTTTCAGCACTCGTCCGTGTTTGAACTTTTATTTCAATACTCGTCCGTATTGACCTTTGACACCCGTCTGTGTCCTTCTAACACCCGTCCGTGTTTTCTTTCCATACTCGTCCGTATGGGGGGCATTGTGGCACTTATCCTATGCTCGACAGTTTTGTTCCTCAACAGATTACCATGGATTTGCTTTGTGTTTTTCCAGCAGATCTCTAGGGACTCTTTCTTAGCATGTTGCAACGGAACATCTTCCAACCAGGATTTGCGTATCCATGACGGAGTAGCTCCGATCCCCAGCAAGATAGTATCCCCGACAGTTTAGCAACCAGGGCTAAATACGGTGGCATCCCCACAGAGTTCAGCATTGAATCTTGTTAGTAATACTCCCCAGCTGAGTTATTCTTTCTCCCCGCAGACGTTTAGCAGATCGACAGAATCTCTTCCTCAGCAGAGTGTTAGTACATTCTTTCCCCAACCGAGTCAGAAGGCTGATTATCCCCGCAGAAGATCTTGGGTTTGATAGATCCCCAAGAAGAGTTAATGCTGCTTTTCCTCACCAGAACGTCATTCAGAAAATTCTCATCCTCAGCGGAGTCTTATGAGCAGAATAATCTCTCTAAGTCGGAGTCATTCACGTGGAAACTTCCTCAACAGGATCATTACACCTCAGTGTATATGCAAGCCAATTTATTTTTTGCAATTTATTGCAAGCGTTATCCCCAGCAGAAGAGTTAATCCCCACAGAGCAATTGAAGGATCAAACAATGATCTTTTCCCCGCGGAGTTGGATTCCTCGTCGGGAGTCTCTTTTGCATTTGCATATAGTTTACATAGCATTTTCTAAAAGCGCAGCATTCCATTGATATGGAGCATTACGGCAAAACTCAAACATACGCATACGAAACATAAGCCAGGTTAAACCGTTTACCTGCAAGCCAGAATAGCTCACAGACAAAACATTGTCATGCAACCCCAGCAAAGCTTACTAGAACACTTGATCGTACAATTTTATTTCAATACCCGTCCGTATTAACTTTTGACACTCGTCCGTGTCCTTTCAGTACTCGTCCGTGTTTGACCTTTTATTTCAATACCCGTCCGTATTGACTTTTGAGACTCGTCCGTCTCCTTTCATCACTCGTCTGTGTTTGACCTTTTATTTCAATATCCGTCCGTATTGGCTTTTGACACTCGTCTGTGTCCTATCAGCACTCGTCCGCGTTTGACCTTTTATTTCAATACCCGTCCGTATTGACTTTTGACACTCGTCCGAGTCCTTTCAGCACTCGTCCGTGTTTGACCTTTTATTTCAATACCCGTCCGTATTGACTTTTAACACTCGTCCGTGGCCTTTCAGCACGCATCCGTGTTTGACCTTTTATTTCAATACCCGTCCGTATTGACTTTTGACACTCGTCTGTGTCCTTTCAGCACTCGTCCGTGTTTGACCTTTTATTTCAATACCCGTTCGTATTGACTTTTGAGATACTCGTCCGTATTTTCTTAATCATCGTCCGATACTCATCCGTATCGTTGACTTGGTCACTCGTCGTGTTCCTTTGATGATTGTCCGATGCTCGTCTGTATCGACCTTTGACACTCGTTCGTGTCCTTTCAGCACTCGTACGTGTTTGAACTTTTATTTCAATACTCGTCTGTGTCCTTCCAATACTCGTCCGTATTGACCTTTGACACGCGTCTGTGTCCTTTCAGCACCCGTCCGTGTTTGAACTTTTATTTCAATACTCGTCCGTATTGACCTTTGACACCCGTCCGTGTCCTTCTAACACCCGTCCGTGTTTTCTTTCCATACTCGTCCGTATGGGGGGCATTGTGGCACTTATCCTATGCTCGACAGTTTTGTTCCTCAACAGATTACCATGGATTTGCTTTGTGTTTTTCCAGCAGATCTCTAGGGACTCTTTCTCAGCATGTTGCAACGGAACATCTTCCAACCAGGATTTGCGTATCCATGACGGAGTAGCTCCGATCCCCAGCAAGATAGTATCCCCGACAGTTTAGCAACCAGGGCTAAATACGGTGGCATCCCCACAGAGTTCAGCATTGAATCTTGTTAGTAATACTCCCCAGCTGAGTTATTCTTTCTCCCCGCAGACGTTTAGCAGATCAACAGAATCTCTTCCTCAGCAGAGTGTTAGTACATTCTTTCCCCAACCGAGTCAGAAGGCTGATTATCCCCGCAGAAGATCTTGGGTTTGATAGATCCCCAAGCAGAGTTAATGCTGCTTTTCCTCAGCAGAACGTCATTCAGAAAATTCTCATCCTCAGCGGAGTCTTATGAGCAGAATAATCTCTCTAAGTCGGAGTCATTCACGTGGAAACTTCCTCAACAGGATCATTACACCTCAGTGTATATGCAAGCCAATTTATTTTTTGCAATTTATTGCAAGCGTTATCCCCAGCAGAAGAGTTAATCCCCACAGAGCAATTGAAGGATCAAACAATGATCTTTTCCCCGCGGAGTTGGATTCCTCGTCGGGAGTCTCTTTTGCATTTGCATATAGTTTACATAGCATTTTCTAAAAGCGCAGCATTCCATTGATATGGAGCATTACGGCAAAACTCAAACATACGCATACGAAACATAAGCCAGGTTAAACCGTTTACCTGCAAGCCAGAATAGCTCACAGACAAAACATTGTCATGCAACCCCAGCAAAGCTTACTAGAACACTTGATCGTACAATTTTATTTCAATACCCGTCCGTATTAACTTTTGACACTCGTCCGTGTCCTTTCAGTACTCGTCCGTGTTTGACCTTTTATTTCAATACCCGTCCGTATTGACTTTTGACACTCGTCCGTCTCCTTTCATCACTCGTCTGTGTTTGACCTTTTATTTCAATATCCGTCCGTATTGGCTTTTGACACTCGTCCGTGTCCTATCAGCACTCGTCCGCGTTTGACCTTTTATTTCAATACCCGTCCGTATTGACTTTTGACACTCGTCCGAGTCCTTTCAGCACTCGTCCGTGTTTGACCTTTTATTTCAATACCCGTCCGTATTGACTTTTAACACTCGTCCGTGGCCTTTCAGCACGCATCCGTGTTTGACCTTTTATTTCAATACCCGTCCGTATTGACTTTTGACACTCGTCTGTGTCCTTTCAGCACTCGTCCGTGTTTGACCTTTTATTTCAATACCCGTTCGTATTGACTTTTGAGATACTCGTCCGTATTTTCTTAATCATCGTCCGATACTCATCCGTATCGTTGACTTGGTCACTCGTCGTGTTCCTTTGATGATTGTCCGATGCTCGTCTGTATCGACCTTTGACACTCGTTCGTGTCCTTTCAGCACTCGTACGTGTTTGAACTTTTATTTCAATACTCGTCTGTGTCCTTCCAATACTCGTCCGTATTGACCTTTGACACGCGTCTGTGTCCTTTCAGCACCCGTCCGTGTTTGAACTTTTATTTCAATACTCGTCCGTATTGACCTTTGACACCCGTCCGTGTCCTTCTAACACCCGTCCGTGTTTTCTTTCCATACTCGTCCGTATGGGGGGCATTGTGGCACTTATCCTATGCTCGACAGTTTTGTTCCTCAACAGATTACCATGGATTTGCTTTGTGTTTTTCCAGCAGATCTCTAGGGACTCTTTCTCAGCATGTTGCAACGGAACATCTTCCAACCAGGATTTGCGTATCCATGACGGAGTAGCTCCGATCCCCAGCAAGATAGTATCCCCGACAGTTTAGCAACCAGGGCTAAATACGGTGGCATCCCCACAGAGTTCAGCATTGAATCTTGTTAGTAATACTCCCCAGCTGAGTTATTCTTTCTCCCCGCAGACGTTTAGCAGATCAACAGAATCTCTTCCTCAGCAGAGTGTTAGTACATTCTTTCCCCAACCGAGTCAGAAGGCTGATTATCCCCGCAGAAGATCTTGGGTTTGATAGATCCCCAAGCAGAGTTAATGCTGCTTTTCCTCAGCAGAACGTCATTCAGAAAATTCTCATCCTCAGCGGAGTCTTATGAGCAGAATAATCTCTCTAAGTCGGAGTCATTCACGTGGAAACTTCCTCAACAGGATCATTACACCTCAGTGTATATGCAAGCCAATTTATTTTTTGCAATTTATTGCAAGCGTTATCCCCAGCAGAAGAGTTAATCCCCACAGAGCAATTGAAGGATCAAACAATGATCTTTTCCCCGCGGAGTTGGATTCCTCGTCGGGAGTCTCTTTTGCATTTGCATATAGTTTACATAGCATTTTCTAAAAGCGCAGCATTCCATTGATATGGAGCATTACGGCAAAACTCAAACATACGCATACGAAACATAAGCCAGGTTAAACCGTTTACCTGCAAGCCAGAATAGCTCACAGACAAAACATTGTCATGCAACCCCAGCAAAGCTTACTAGAACACTTGATCGTACAATTTTATTTCAATACCCGTCCGTATTAACTTTTGACACTCGTCCGTGTCCTTTCAGTACTCGTCCGTGTTTGACCTTTTATTTCAATACCCGTCCGTATTGACTTTTGACACTCGTCCGTCTCCTTTCATCACTCGTCTGTGTTTGACCTTTTATTTCAATATCCGTCCGTATTGGCTTTTGACACTCGTCCGTGTCCTATCAGCACTCGTCCGCGTTTGACCTTTTATTTCAATACCCGTCCGTATTGACTTTTGACACTCGTCCGAGTCCTTTCAGCACTCGTCCGTGTTTGACCTTTTATTTCAATACCCGTCCGTATTGACTTTTGACACTCGTCCGAGTCCTTTCAGCACTCGTCCGTGTTTGACCTTTTATTTCAATACCCGTCCGTATTGACTTTTGACACTCGTCCGTGTCCTTTCAGCACTCGTCCGTGTTTGACCTTTTATTTCAATACCTGTTCGTATTGACTTTTGAGATACTCGTCCGTATTTTCTTAATCATCGTCCGATACTCATCCGTATCGTTGACTTGGTCACTCGTCGTGTTCCTTTGATGATTGTCCGATGCTCGTCCGTATCGACCATTGACACTCGTTCGTGTCCTTTCAGCACTCGTACGTGTTTGAACTTTTATTTCAATACTCGTCTATGTCCTTCCAATACTCGTCCGTATTGACCTTTGACACCCGTCCGTGTCCTTCCAATACTCGTCCGTATTGACCTTTGACACGCGTCTGTGTCCTTTCAGCACTCGTCCGTGTTTGAACTTTTATTTCAATACTCGTCCGTCTTGACCTTTGACACCCGTCTGTGTCCTTCTAACACCCGTCCGTGTTTTCTTTCCATACTCGTCCGTATGGGGGGCATTGTGGCACTTATCCTATGCTCGACAGTTTTGTTCCTCAACAGATTACCATGGATTTGCTTTGTGTTTTTCCAGCAGATCTCTAGGGACTCTTTCTCAGCATGTTGCAACGGAACATCTTCCAACCAGGATTTGCGTATCCATGACGGAGTAGCTCCGATCCCCAGCAAGATAGTATCCCCGACAGTTTAGCAACCAGGGCTAAATACGGTGGCATCCCCACAGAGTTCAGCATTGAATCTTGTTAGTAATACTCCCCAGCTGAGTTATTCTTTCTCCCCGCAGACGTTTAGCAGATCGACAGAATCTCTTCCTCAACAGAGTGTTAGTACATTCTTTCCCCAACCGAGTCAGAAGGCTGATTATCCCCGCAGAAGATCTTGGCTTTGATAGATCCCCAAGCAGAGTTAATGCTGCTTTTCCTCAGCAGAACGTCATTCAGAAAATTCTCATCCTCAGCGGAGTCTTATGAGCAGAATAATCTCTCTAAGTCGGAGTCATTCACGTGGAAACTTCCTCAACAGTATCATTACACCTCAGTGTATATGCAAGCCAATTTATTTTTTGCAATTTATTGCAAGCGTTATCCCCAGCAGAAGAGTTAATCCCCACAGAGCAATTGAAGGATCAAACAATGATCTTTTCCCCGCGGAGTTGGATTCCTCGTCGGGAGTCTCTTTTGCATTTGCATATAGTTTACATAGCATTTTCTAAAAGCGCAGCATTCCATTGATATGGAGCATTACGGCAAAACTCAAACATACGCATACGAAACATAAGCCAGGTTAAACCGTTTACCTGCAAGCCAGAATAGCTCACAGACAAAACATTGTCATGCAACCCCAGCAAAGCTTACTAGAACACTTGATCGTACAATTTTATTTCAATACCCGTCCATATTAACTTTTGACACTCGTCCGTGTCCTTTCAGTACTCGTCCGTGTTTGACCTTTTATTTCAATACCCGTCCGTATTGACTTTTGACACTCGTCCGTCTCCTTTCATCACTCGTCTGTGTTTGACCTTTTATTTCAATATCCGTCCGTATTGGCTTTTGACACTCGTCCGTGTCCTATCAGCACTCGTCCGTGTTTGACCGTTTATTTCAATACCCGTCCGTATTGACTTTTGACACTCGTCCGAGTCCTTTCAGCACTCGTCCGTGTTTGACCTTTTATTTCAATACCCGTCCGTATTGACTTTTGACACTCGTCCGTGTCCTTTTAACACGCATCCGTGTTTGACCTTTTATTTCAATACCCGTCTGTATTGACTTTTGACACTCGTCTGTGTCCTTTCAGCACTCGTCCGTGTTTGACCTTTTATTTCAATACCCGTTCGTATTGACTTTTGAGATACTCGTCCGTATTTTCTTAATCATCGTCCGATACTCATCCGTATCGTTGACTTGGTCACTCGTCGTGTTTCTTTGATGATTGTCCGATGCTCGTCCGTATCGACCATTGACACTCGTTCGTGTCCTTTCAGCACTCGTACGTGTTTGAACTTTTATTTCAATACTCGTCTATGTCCTTCCAATACTCGTCCGTATTGACCTTTGACACCCGTCCGTGTCCTTCCAATACTCGTCCGTATTGACCTTTGACACGCATCTGTGTCCTTTCAGCACTCGTCCGTGTTTGAACTTTTATTTCAATACTCGTCCGTATTGACCTTTGACACCCGTCCGTGTCCTTCTAACACCCGTCCGTATTTTCTTTCCATACTCGTCCGTATGTGGGGCATTGTGGCACTTATCCTATGCTCGACAGTTTTGTTCCTCAACAGATTACCATGGATTTGCTTTGTGTTTTTCCAGCAGATCTCTAGGGACTCTTTCTCAGTATGTTGCAACGGAACATCTTCCAACCAGGATTTGCGTATCCATGACGGAGTAGCTCCGATCCCCAGCAAGATAGTATCCCCGACAGTTTAGCAACCAGGGCTAAATACGGTGGCATCCCCACAGAGTTCAGCATTGAATCTTGTTAGTAATACTCCCCAGCTGAGTTATTCTTTCTCCCCGCAGACGTTTAGCAGATCGACAGAATCTCTTCCTCAGCAGAGTGTTAGTACATTCTTTCCCCAACCGAGTCAGAAGGCTGATTATCCCCGCAGAAGATCTTGGGTTTGATAGATCCCCAAGCAGAGTTAATGCTGCTTTTCCTCAGCAGAACGTCATTCAGAAAATTCTCATCCTCAGCGGAGTCTTATGAGCAGAAAAATCTCTCTAAGTCGGAGTCATTCACGTGGAAACTTCCTCAACAGGATCATTACACCTCAGTGTATATGCAAGCCAATTTATTTTTTGCAATTTATTGCAAGCGTTATCCCCAGCAGAAGAGTTAATCCCCACAGAGCAATTGAAGGATCAAACAATGATCTTTTCCCCGCGGAGTTGGATTCCTCGTCGGGAGTCTCTTTTGCATTTGCATATAGTTTACATAGCATTTTCTAAAAGCGCAGCATTCCATTGATATGGAGCATTACGGCAAAACTCAAACATACGCATACGAAACATAAGCCAGGTTAAACCGTTTACCTGCAAGCCAGAATAGCTCACAGACAAAACATTGTCATGCAACCCCAGCAAAGCTTACTAGAACACTTGATCGTACAATTTTATTTCAATACCCGTCCGTATTAACTTTTGACACTCGTCCGTGTCCTTTCAGTACTCGTCCGTGTTTGACCTTTTATTTCAATACCCGTCCGTATTGACTTTTGACACTCGTCCGTCTCCTTTCATCACTCGTCTGTGTTTGACCTTTTATTTCAATATCCGTCCGTATTGGCTTTTGACACTCGTCCGTGTCCTATCAGCACTCGTCCGTGTTTGACCTTTTATTTCAATACCCGTCCGTATTGACTTTTGACACTCGTCCGAGTCCTTTCAGCACTCGTCCGTGTTTGACCTTTTATTTCAATACCCGTCCGTATTGACTTTTGACACTCGTCCGTGTCCTTTCAGCACGCATCCGTGTTTGACCTTTTATTTCAATACCCGTCTGTATTGACTTTTGACACTCGTCTGTGTCCTTTCAGCACTCGTCCGTGTTTGACCTTTTATTTCAATACCCGTTCGTATTGACTTTTGAGATACTCGTCCGTATTTTCTTAATCATCGTCCGATACTCATCCGTATCGTTGACTTGGTCACTCGTCGTGTTTCTTTGATGATTGTCCGATGCTCGTCCGTATCGACCATTGACACTCGTTCGTGTCCTTTCAGCACTCGTACGTGTTTGAACTTTTATTTCAATACTCGTCTATGTCCTTCCAATACTCGTCCGTATTGACCTTTGACACCCGTCCGTGTCCTTCCAATACTCGTCCGTATTGACCTTTGACACGCGTCTGTGTCCTTTCAGCACTCGTCCGTGTTTGAACTTTTATTCCAATACTCGTCCGTATTGACCTTTGACACCCGTCCGTGTCCTTCTAACACCCTACCGTGTTTTCTTTCCATACTCGTCCGTATGGGGGGCATTGTGGCACTTATCCTATGCTCGACAGTTTTGTTCCTCAACAGATTACCATGGATTTGCTTTGTGTTTTTCCAGTAGATCTCTAGGGACTCTTTCTCAGCATGTTGCAACGGAACATCTTCCAACCAGGATTTGCGTATCCATGACGGAGTAACTCCGATCCCCAGCAAGATAGTATCCCCGACAGTTTAGCAACCAGGGCTAAATACGGTGGCATCCCCACAGAGTTCAGCATTGAATCTTGTTAGTAATACTCCCCAGCTGAGTTATTCTTTCTCCCCGCAGACGTTTAGCAGATCGACAGAATCTCTTCCTCAGCAGAGTGTTAGTACATTCTTTCCCCAACCGAGTCAGAAGGCTGATTATCCCCGCAGAAGATCTTGGGTTTGATAGATCCCCAAGCAGAGTTAATGCTGCTTTTCCTCAGCAGAACGTCATTCAGAAAATTCTCATCCTCAGCGGAGTCTTATGAGCAGAAAAATCTCTCTAAGTCGGAGTCATTCACGTGGAAACTTCCTCAACAGGATCATTACACCTCAGTGTATATGCAAGCCAATTTATTTTTTGCAATTTATTGCAAGCGTTATCCCCAGCAGAAGAGTTAATCCCCACAGAGCAATTGAAGGATCAAACAATGATCTTTTCCCCGCGGAGTTGGATTCCTCGTCGGGAGTCTCTTTTGCATTTGCATATAGTTTACATAGCATTTTCTAAAAGCGAAGCATTCCATTGATATGGAGCATTACGGCAAAACTCAAACATACGCATACGAAACATAAGCCAGGTTAAACCGTTTACCTGCAAGCCAGAATAGCTCACAGACAAAACATTGTCATGCAACCCCAGCAAAGCTTACTAGAACACTTGATCGTACAATTTTATTTCAATACCCGTCCGTATTAACTTTTGACACTCATCCGTGTCCTTTCAGTACTCGTCCGTGTTTGACCTTTTATTTCAATACCCGTCCGTATTGACTTTTGACACTCGTCCGTCTCCTTTCATCACTCGTCTGTGTTTGACCTTTTATTTCAATATCCGTCCGTATTGGCTTTTGACACTCGTCCGTGTCCTATCAGCACTCGTCCGTGTTTGACCTTTTATTTCAATACCCGTCCGTATTGACTTTTGACACTCGTCCGAGTCCTTTCAGCACTCGTCCGTGTTTGACCTTTTATTTCAATACCCGTCCGTATTGACTTTTGACACTCGTCCGTGTCCTTTCAGCACGCATCCGTGTATGACCTTTTATTTCAATACCCGTCTGTATTGACTTTTGACACTCGTCTGTGTCCTTTCAGCACTCGTCTGTGTTTGACCTTTTATTTCAATACCCGTTCGTATTGACTTTTGAGATACTCGTCCGTATTTTCTTAATCATCGTCCGATACTCATCCGTATCGTTGACTTGGTCACTCGTCGTGTTTCTTTGATGATTGTCCGATGCTCGTCCGTATCGACCATTGACACTCGTTCGTGTCCTTTCAGCACTCGTACGTGTTTGAACTTTTATTTCAATACTCGTCTATGTCCTTCCAATACTCGTCCGTATTGACCTTTGACACCCGTCCGTGTCCTTCCAATACTCGTCCGTATTGACCTTTGACACGCGTCTGTGTCCTTTCAGCACTCGTCCGTGTTTGAACTTTTATTTCAATACTCGTCCGTATTGACCTTTGACACCCGTCCGTGTCCTTCTAACACCCTACCGTGTTTTCTTTCCATACTCGTCCGTATGGGGGGCATTGTGGCACTTATCCTATGCTCGACAGTTTTGTTCCTCAACAGATTACCATGGATTTGCTTTGTGTTTTTCCAGTAGATCTCTAGGGACTCTTTCTCAGCATGTTGCAACGGAACATCTTCCAACCAGGATTTGCGTATCCATGACGGAGTAACTCCGATCCCCAGCAAGATAGTATCCCCGACAGTTTAGCAACCAGGGCTAAATACGGTGGCATCCCCACAGAGTTCAGCATTGAATCTTGTTAGTAATACTCCCCAGCTGAGTTATTCTTTCTCCCCGCAGACGTTTAGCAGATCGACAGAATCTCTTCCTCAGCAGAGTGTTAGTACATTCTTTCCCCAACCGAGTCAGAAGGCTGATTATCCCCGCAGAAGATCTTGGGTTTGATAGATCCCCAAGCAGAGTTAATGCTGCTTTTCCTCAGCAGAACGTCATTCAGAAAATTCTCATCCTCAGCGGAGTCTTATGAGCAGAAAAATCTCTCTAAGTCGGAGTCATTCACGTGGAAACTTCCTCAACAGGATCATTACACCTCAGTGTATATGCAAGCCAATTTATATTTTGCAATTTATTGCAAGCGTTATCCCCAGCAGAAGAGTTAATCCCCACAGAGCAATTGAAGGATCAAACAATGATCTTTTCCCCGCGGAGTTGGATTCCTCGTCGGGAGTCTCTTTTGCATTTGCATATAGTTTACATAGCATTTTCTAAAAGCGCAGCATTCCATTGATATGGAGCATTACGGCAAAACTCAAACATACGCATACGAAACATAAGCCAGGTTAAACCGTTTACCTGCAAGCCAGAATAGCTCACAGACAAAACATTGTCATGCAACCCCAGCAAAGCTTACTAGAACACTTGATCGTACAATTTTATTTCAATACCCGTCCGTATTAACTTTTGACACTCATCCGTGTCCTTTCAGTACTCGTCCGTGTTTGACCTTTTATTTCAATACCCGTCCGTATTGACTTTTGACACTCGTCCGTCTCCTTTCATCACTCGTCTGTGTTTGACCTTTTATTTCAATATCCGTCCGTATTGGCTTTTGACACTCGTCCGTGTCCTATCAGCACTCGTCCGTGTTTGACCTTTTATTTCAATACCCGTCCGTATTGACGTTTGACACTCGTCCGAGTCCTTTCAGCACTCGTCCGTGTTTGACCTTTTATTTCAATACCCGTCCGTATTGACTTTTGACACTTGTCCGTGTCCTTTCAGCACGCATCCGTGTTTGACCTTTTATTTCAATACCCGTCTGTATTGACTTTTAACACTCGTCTGTGTCCTTTCAGCACTCGTCCGTGTTTGACCTTTTATTTCAATACCCGTTCGTATTGACTTTTGAGATACTCGTCCGTATTTTCTTAATCATCGTCCGATACTCATCCGTATCGTTGACTTGGTCACTCGTCGTGTTTCTTTGATGATTGTCCGATGCTCGTCCGTATCGACCATTGACACTCGTTCGTGTCCTTTCAGCACTCGTACGTGTTTGAACTTTTATTTCAATACTCGTCTATGTCCTTCCAATACTCGTCCGTATTGACCTTTGACACCCGTCCGTGTCCTTCCAATACTCGTCCGTATTGAGCTTTGACACGCGTCTGTGTCCTTTCAGCACTCGTCCGTGTTTGAACTTTTATTTCAATACTCGTCCGTATTGACCTTTGACACCCGTCCGTGTCCTTCTAACACCCTACCGTGTTTTCTTTCCATACTCGTCCGTATGGGGGGCATTGTGGCACTTATCCTATGCTCGACAGTTTTGTTCCTCAACAGATTACCATGGATTTGCTTTGTGTTTTTCCAGTAGATCTCTAGGGACTCTTTCTCAGCATGTTGCAACGGAACATCTTCCAACCAGGATTTGCGTATCCATGACGGAGTAACTCCGATCCCCAGCAAGATAGTATCCCCGACAGTTTAGCAACCAGGGCTAAATACGGTGGCATCCCCACAGAGTTCAGCATTGAATCTTGTTAGTAATACTCCCCAGCTGAGTTATTCTTTCTCCCCACAGACGTTTAGCAGATCGACAGAATCTCTTCCTCACCAGAGTGTTAGTACATTCTTTCCCCAGCCGAGTCAGAAGGCTGATTATCCCCGCAGAAGATCTTGGGTTTGATAGATCCCCAAGCAGAGTTAATGCTGCTTTTCCTCAGCAGAACGTCATTCAGAAAATTCTCATCCTCAGCGGAGTCTTATGAGCAGAATAATCTCTTTAAGTCGGAGTCATTCACGTGGAAACTTCCTCAACAGGATCATTACACCTCAGTGTATATGCAAGCCAATTTATTTTTTGCAATTTATTGCAAGCGTTATCCCCAGCAGAAGAGTTAATCCCCACAGAGCAATTGAAGGATCAAACAATGATCTTTTCCCCGCGGAGTTGGATTCCTCGTCGGGAGTCTCTTTTGCATTTGCATATAGTTTGCATAGCATTTTCTAAAAGCGCAGCATTCCATTGATATGGAGCATTACGGCAAAACGCAAACATACGCATACGAAACATAAGCCAGGTTAAACCGTTTACCTGCAAGCCAGAATAGCTCACAGACAAAACATTGTCATGCAACCCCAGCAAAGCTTACTAGAACACTTGATCGTACAATTTTATTTCAATACCCGTCCGTATTAACTTTTGACACTCGTCCGTGTCCTTTCAGTACTCGTCCGTGTTTGACCTTTTATTTCAATACCCGTCCGTATTGACTTTTGACACTCGTCCGTCTCCTTTCATCACTCGTCTGTGTTTGACCTTTTATTTCAATATCCGTCCGTATTGGCTTTTGACACTCGTCCGTGTCCTATCAGCACTCGTCCGTGTTTGACCTTTTATTTCAATACCCGTCCGTATTGACTTTTGACACTCGTCCGAGTCCTTTCAGCACTCGTCCGTGTTTGACCTTTTATTTCAATACCCGTCCGTATTGACTTTTGACACTTGTCCGTGTCCTTTCAGCACGCATCCGTGTTTGACCTTTTATTTCAATACCCGTCTGTATTGACTTTTGACACTCGTCTGTGTCCTTTCAGCACTCGTCCGTGTTTGACCTTTTATTTCAATACCCGTTCGTATTGACTTTTGAGATACTCGTCCGTATTTTCTTAATCATCGTCCGATACTCATCCGTATCGTTGACTTGGTCACTCGTCGTGTTTCTTTGATGATTGTCCGATGCTCGTCCGTATCGACCATTGACACTCGTTCGTGTCCTTTCAGCACTCGTACGTGTTTGAACTTTTATTTCAATACTCGTCTATGTCCTTCCAATACTCGTCCGTATTGACCTTTGACACCCGTCCGTGTCCTTCCAATACTCGTCCGTATTGAGCTTTGACACGCGTCTGTGTCCTTTCAGCACTCGTCCGTGTTTGAACTTTTATTTCAATACTCGTCCGTATTGACCTTTGACACCCGTCCGTGTCCTTCTAACACCCTACCGTGTTTTCTTTCCATACTCGTCCGTATGGGGGGCATTGTGGCACTTATCCTATGCTCGACAGTTTTGTTCCTCAACAGATTACCATGGATTTGCTTTGTGTTTTTCCAGTAGATCTCTAGGGACTCTTTCTCAGCATGTTGCAACGGAACATCTTCCAACCAGGATTTGCGTATCCATGACGGAGTAACTCCGATCCCCAGCAAGATAGTATCCCCGACAGTTTAGCAACCAGGGCTAAATACGGTGGCATCCCCACAGAGTTCAGCATTGAATCTTGTTAGTAATACTCCCCAGCTGAGTTATTCTTTCTCCCCACAGACGTTTAGCAGATCGACAGAATCTCTTCCTCAGCAGAGTGTTAGTACATTCTTTCCCCAGCCGAGTCAGAAGGCTGATTATCCCCGCAGAAGATCTTGGGTTTGATAGATCCCCAAGCAGAGTTAATGCTGCTTTTCCTCAGCAGAACGTCATTCAGAAAATTCTCATCCTCAGCGGAGTCTTATGAGCAGAATAATCTCTTTAAGTCAGAGTCATTCACGTGGAAACTTCCTCAACAGGATCATTACACCTCAGTGTATATGCAAGCCAATTTATTTTTTGCAATTTATTGCAAGCGTTATCCCCAGCAGAAGAGTTAATCCCCACAGAGCAATTGAAGGATCAAACAATGATCTTTTCCCCGCGGAGTTGGATTCCTCGTCGGGAGTCTCTTTTGCATTTGCATATAGTTTGCATAGCATTTTCTAAAAGCGCAGCATTCCATTGATATGGAGCATTACGGCAAAACGCAAACATACGCATACGAAACATAAGCCAGGTTAAACCGTTTACCTGCAAGCCAGAATAGCTCACAGACAAAACATTGTCATGCAACCCCAGCAAAGCTTACTAGAACACTTGATCGTACAATTTTATTTCAATACCCGTCCGTATTAACTTTTGACACTCGTCCGTGTCCTTTCAGTACTCGTCCGTGTTTGACCTTTTATTTCAATACCCGTCCGTATTGACTTTTGACACTCGTCCGTCTCCTTTCATCACTCGTCTGTGTTTGACCTTTTATTTCAATATCCGTCCGTATTGGCTTTTGACACTCGTCCGTGTCCTATCAGCACTCGTCCGTGTTTGACCTTTTATTTCAATACCCGTCCGTATTGACTTTTGACACTCGTCCGAGTCCTTTCAGCACTCGTCCGTGTTTGACCTTTTATTTCAATACCCGTCCGTATTGACTTTTGACACTTGTCCGTGTCCTTTCAGCACGCATCCGTGTTTGACCTTTTATTTCAATACCCGTCTGTATTGACTTTTGACACTCGTCTGTGTCCTTTCAGCACTCGTCCGTGTTTGACCTTTTATTTCAATACCCGTTCGTATTGACTTTTGAGATACTCGTCCGTATTTTCTTAATCATCGTCCGATACTCATCCGTATCGTTGACTTGGTCACTCGTCGTGTTTCTTTGATGATTGTCCGATGCTCGTCCGTATCGACCATTGACACTCGTTCGTGTCCTTTCAGCACTCGTACGTGTTTGAACTTTTATTTCAATACTCGTCTATGTCCTTCCAATACTCGTCCGTATTGACCTTTGACACCCGTCCGTGTCCTTCCAATACTCGTCCGTATTGACCTTTGACACGCGTCTGTGTCCTTTCAGCACTCGTCCGTGTTTGAACTTTTATTTCAATACTCGTCCGTATTGACCTTTGACACCCGTCCGTGTCCTTCTAACACCCTACCGTGTTTTCTTTCCATACTCGTCCGTATGGGGGGCATTGTGGCACTTATCCTATGCTCGACAGTTTTGTTCCTCAACAGATTACCATGGATTTGCTTTGTGTTTTTCCAGTAGATCTCTAGGGACTCTTTCTCAGCATGTTGCAACGGAACATCTTCCAACCAGGATTTGCGTATCCATGACGGAGTAACTCCGATCCCCAGCAAGATAGTATCCCCGACAGTTTAGCAACCAGGGCTAAATACGGTGGCATCCCCACAGAGTTCAGCATTGAATCTTGTTAGTAATACTCCCCAGCTGAGTTATTCTTTCTACCCGCAGACGTTTAGCTGATCGACAGAATCTCTTCCTCAGCAGAGTGTTAGTACATTCTTTCCCCAACCGAGTCAGAAGGCTGATTATCCCCGCAGAAGATCTTGGGTTTGATAGATCCCCAAGCAGAGTTAATGCTGCTTTTCCTCAGCAGAACGTCATTCAGAAAATTCTCATCCTCAGCGGAGTCTTATGAGCAGAAAAATCTCTCTAAGTCGGAGTCATTCACGTGGAAACTTCCTCAACAGGATCATTACACCTCAGTGTATATGCAAGCCAATTTATTTTTTGCAATTTATTGCAAGCGTTATCCCCAGCAGAAGAGTTAATCCCCACAGAGCAATTGAAGGATCAAACAATGATCTTTTCCCCGCGGAGTTGGATTCCTCGTCGGGAGTCTCTTTTGCATTTGCATATAGTTTACATAGCATTTTCTAAAAGCGCAGCATTCCATTGATATGGAGCATTACGGCAAAACTCAAACATACGCATACGAAACATAAGCCAGGTTAAACCGTTTACCTGCAAGCCAGAATAGCTCACAGACAAAACATTGTCATGCAACCCCAGCAAAGCTTACTAGAACACTTGATCGTACAATTTTATTTCAATACCCGTCCGTATTAACTTTTGACACTCGTCCGTGTCCTTTCAGTACTCGTCCGTGTTTGACCTTTTATTTCAATACCCGTCCGTATTGACTTTTGACACTCGTCCGTCTCCTTTCATCACTCGTCTGTGTTTGACCTTTTATTTCAATATCCGTCCGTATTGGCTTTTGACACTCGTCCGTGTCCTATCAGCACTCGTCCGTGTTTGACCGTTTATTTCAATACCCGTCCGTATTGACTTTTGACACTCGTCCGAGTCCTTTCAGCACTCGTCCGTGTTTGACCTTTTATTTCAATACCCGTCCGTATTGACTTTTGACACTTGTCCGTGTCCTTTCAGCACGCATCCGTGTTTGACCTTTTATTTCAATACCCGTCTGTATTGACTTTTAACACTCGTCTGTGTCCTTTCAGCACTCGTCCGTGTTTGACCTTTTATTTCAATACCCGTTCGTATTGACTTTTGAGATACTCGTCCGTATTTTCTTAATCATCGTCCGATACTCATCCGTATCGTTGACTTGGTCACTCGTCGTGTTTCTTTGATGATTGTCCGATGCTCGTCCGTATCGACCATTGACACTCGTTCGTGTCCTTTCAGCACTCGTACGTGTTTGAACTTTTATTTCAATACTCGTCTATGTCCTTCCAATACTCGTCCGTATTGACCTTTGACACCCGTCCGTGTCCTTCCAATACTCGTCCGTATTGAGCTTTGACACGCGTCTGTGTCCTTTCAGCACTCGTCCGTGTTTGAACTTTTATTTCAATACTCGTCCGTATTGACCTTTGACACCCGTCCGTGTCCTTCTAACACCCTACCGTGTTTTCTTTCCATACTCGTCCGTATGGGGGGCATTGTGGCACTTATCCTATGCTCGACAGTTTTGTTCCTCAACAGATTACCATGGATTTGCTTTGTGTTTTTCCAGTAGATCTCTAGGGACTCTTTCTCAGCATGTTGCAACGGAACATCTTCCAACCAGGATTTGCGTATCCATGACGGAGTAACTCCGATCCCCAGCAAGATAGTATCCCCGACAGTTTAGCAACCAGGGCTAAATACGGTGGCATCCCCACAGAGTTCAGCATTGAATCTTGTTAGTAATACTCCCCAGCTGAGTTATTCTTTCTCCCCACAGACGTTTAGCAGATCGACAGAATC
Organism: Lathyrus tuberosus; assembly: GCA_022829125.1. Taxonomy (NCBI): domain Eukaryota; kingdom Viridiplantae; phylum Streptophyta; class Magnoliopsida; order Fabales; family Fabaceae; genus Lathyrus; species Lathyrus tuberosus. The sequence goes on along the minus strand of JALAZF010000201.1, from coordinate 8,227,744 downwards.
TCTTCCTCAGCAGAGTGTTAGTACATTCTTTCCCCAGCCGAGTCAGAAGGCTGATTATCCCCGCAGAAGATCTTGGGTTTGATAGATCCCCAAGCAGAGTTAATGCTGCTTTTCCTCAGCAGAACGTCATTCAGAAAATTCTCATCCTCAGCGGAGTCTTATGAGCAGAATAATCTCTTTAAGTCGGAGTCATTCACGTGGAAACTTCCTCAACAGGATCATTACACCTCAGTGTATATGCAAGCCAATTTATTTTTTGCAATTTATTGCAAGCGTTATCCCCAGCAGAAGAGTTAATCCCCACAGAGCAATTGAAGGATCAAACAATGATCTTTTCCCCGCGGAGTTGGATTCCTCGTCGGGAGTCTCTTTTGCATTTGCATATAGTTTGCATAGCATTTTCTAAAAGCGCAGCATTCCATTGATATGGAGCATTACGGCAAAACGCAAACATACGCATACGAAACATAAGCCAGGTTAAACCGTTTACCTGCAAGCCAGAATAGCTCACAGACAAAACATTGTCATGCAACCCCAGCAAAGCTTACTAGAACACTTGATCGTACAATTTTATTTCAATACCCGTCCGTATTAACTTTTGACACTCGTCCGTGTCCTTTCAGTACTCGTCCGTGTTTGACCTTTTATTTCAATACCCGTCCGTATTGACTTTTGACACTCGTCCGTCTCCTTTCATCACTCGTCTGTGTTTGACCTTTTATTTCAATATCCGTCCGTATTGGCTTTTGACACTCGTCCGTGTCCTATCAGCACTCGTCCGTGTTTGACCTTTTATTTCAATACCCGTCCGTATTGACTTTTGACACTCGTCCGAGTCCTTTCAGCACTCGTCCGTGTTTGACCTTTTATTTCAATACCCGTCCGTATTGACTTTTGACACTTGTCCGTGTCCTTTCAGCACGCATCCGTGTTTGACCTTTTATTTCAATACCCGTCTGTATTGACTTTTGACACTCGTCTGTGTCCTTTCAGCACTCGTCCGTGTTTGACCTTTTATTTCAATACCCGTTCGTATTGACTTTTGAGATACTCGTCCGTATTTTCTTAATCATCGTCCGATACTCATCCGTATCGTTGACTTGGTCACTCGTCGTGTTTCTTTGATGATTGTCCGATGCTCGTCCGTATCGACCATTGACACTCGTTCGTGTCCTTTCAGCACTCGTACGTGTTTGAACTTTTATTTCAATACTCGTCTATGTCCTTCCAATACTCGTCCGTATTGACCTTTGACACCCGTCCGTGTCCTTCCAATACTCGTCCGTATTGAGCTTTGACACGCGTCTGTGTCCTTTCAGCACTCGTCCGTGTTTGAACTTTTATTTCAATACTCGTCCGTATTGACCTTTGACACCCGTCCGTGTCCTTCTAACACCCTACCGTGTTTTCTTTCCATACTCGTCCGTATGGGGGGCATTGTGGCACTTATCCTATGCTCGACAGTTTTGTTCCTCAACAGATTACCATGGATTTGCTTTGTGTTTTTCCAGTAGATCTCTAGGGACTCTTTCTCAGCATGTTGCAACGGAACATCTTCCAACCAGGATTTGCGTATCCATGACGGAGTAACTCCGATCCCCAGCAAGATAGTATCCCCGACAGTTTAGCAACCAGGGCTAAATACGGTGGCATCCCCACAGAGTTCAGCATTGAATCTTGTTAGTAATACTCCCCAGCTGAGTTATTCTTTCTCCCCGCAGACGTTTAGCAGATCGACAGAATCTCTTCCTCAGCAGAGTATTAGTACATTCTTTCCCCAACCGAGTCAGAAGGCTGATTATCCCCGCAGAAGATCTTGGGTTTGATAGATCCCCAAGCAGAGTTAATGCTGCTTTTCCTCAGCAGAACGTCATTCAGAAAATTCTCATCCTCAGCGGAGTCTTATGAGCAGAAAAATCTCTCTAAGTCGGAGTCATTCACGTGGAAACTTCCTCAACAGGATCATTACACCTCAGTGTATATGCAAGCCAATTTATATTTTGCAATTTATTGCAAGCGTTATCCCCAGCAGAAGAGTTAATCCCCACAGAGCAATTGAAGGATCAAACAATGATCTTTTCCCCGCGGAGTTGGATTCCTCGTCGGGAGTCTCTTTTGCATTTGCATATAGTTTACATAGCATTTTCTAAAAGCGCAGCATTCCATTGATATGGAGCATTACGGCAAAACTCAAACATACGCATACGAAACATAAGCCAGGTTAAACCGTTTACCTGCAAGCCAGAATAGCTCACAGACAAAACATTGTCATGCAACCCCAGCAAAGCTTACTAGAACACTTGATCGTACAATTTTATTTCAATACCCGTCCGTATTAACTTTTGACACTCATCCGTGTCCTTTCAGTACTCGTCCGTGTTTGACCTTTTATTTCAATACCCGTCCGTATTGACTTTTGACACTCGTCCGTCTCCTTTCATCACTCGTCTGTGTTTGACCTTTTATTTCAATATCCGTCCGTATTGGCTTTTGACACTCGTCCGTGTCCTATCAGCACTCGTCCGTGTTTGACCTTTTATTTCAATACCCGTCCGTATTGACTTTTGACACTCGTCCGAGTCCTTTCAGCACTCGTCCGTGTTTGACCTTTTATTTCAATACCCGTCCGTATTGACTTTTGACACTTGTCCATGTCCTTTCAGCACGCATCCGTGTTTGACCTTTTATTTCAATACCCGTCTGTATTGACTTTTAACACTCGTCTGTGTCCTTTCAGCACTCGTCCGTGTTTGACCTTTTATTTCAATACCCGTTCGTATTGACTTTTGAGATACTCGTCCGTATTTTCTTAATCATCGTCCGATACTCATCCGTATCGTTGACTTGGTCACTCGTCGTGTTTCTTTGATGATTGTCCGATGCTCGTCCGTATCGACCATTGACACTCGTTCGTGTCCTTTCAGCACTCGTACGTGTTTGAACTTTTATTTCAATACTCGTCTATGTCCTTCCAATACTCGTCCGTATTGACCTTTGACACCCGTCCGTGTCCTTCCAATACTCGTCCGTATTGAGCTTTGACACGCGTCTGTGTCCTTTCAGCACTCGTCCGTGTTTGAACTTTTATTTCAATACTCGTCCGTATTGACCTTTGACACCCGTCCGTGTCCTTCTAACACCCTACCGTGTTTTCTTTCCATACTCGTCCGTATGGGGGGCATTGTGGCACTTATCCTATGCTCGACAGTTTTGTTCCTCAACAGATTACCATGGATTTGCTTTGTGTTTTTCCAGTAGATCTCTAGGGACTCTTTCTCAGCATGTTGCAACGGAACATCTTCCAACCAGGATTTGCGTATCCATGACGGAGTAACTCCGATCCCCAGCAAGATAGTATCCCCGACAGTTTAGCAACCAGGGCTAAATACGGTGGCATCCCCACAGAGTTCAGCATTGAATCTTGTTAGTAATACTCCCCAGCTGAGTTATTCTTTCTCCCCACAGACGTTTAGCAGATCGACAGAATCTCTTCCTCAGCAGAGTGTTAGTACATTCTTTCCCCAGCCGAGTCAGAAGGCTGATTATCCCCGCAGAAGATCTTGGGTTTGATAGATCCCCAAGCAGAGTTAATGCTGCTTTTCCTCAGCAGAACGTCATTCAGAAAATTCTCATCCTCAGCGGAGTCTTATGAGCAGAATAATCTCTTTAAGTCGGAGTCATTCACGTGGAAACTTCCTCAACAGGATCATTACACCTCAGTGTATATGCAAGCCAATTTATTTTTTGCAATTTATTGCAAGCGTTATCCCCAGCAGAAGAGTTAATCCCCACAGAGCAATTGAAGGATCAAACAATGATCTTTTCCCCGCGGAGTTGGATTCCTCGTCGGGAGTCTCTTTTGCATTTGCATATAGTTTGCATAGCATTTTCTAAAAGCGCAGCATTCCATTGATATGGAGCATTACGGCAAAACGCAAACATACGCATACGAAACATAAGCCAGGTTAAACCGTTTACCTGCAAGCCAGAATAGCTCACAGACAAAACATTGTCATGCAACCCCAGCAAAGCTTACTAGAACACTTGATCGTACAATTTTATTTCAATACCCGTCCGTATTAACTTTTGACACTCGTCCGTGTCCTTTCAGTACTCGTCCGTGTTTGACCTTTTATTTCAATACCCGTCCGTATTGACTTTTGACACTCGTCCGTCTCCTTTCATCACTCGTCTGTGTTTGACCTTTTATTTCAATATCCGTCCGTATTGGCTTTTGACACTCGTCCGTGTCCTATCAGCACTCGTCCGTGTTTGACCTTTTATTTCAATACCCGTCCGTATTGACTTTTGACACTCGTCCGAGTCCTTTCAGCACTCGTCCGTGTTTGACCTTTTATTTCAATACCCGTCCGTATTGACTTTTGACACTTGTCCGTGTCCTTTCAGCACGCATCCGTGTTTGACCTTTTATTTCAATACCCGTCTGTATTGACTTTTGACACTCGTCTGTGTCCTTTCAGCACTCGTCCGTGTTTGACCTTTTATTTCAATACCCGTTCGTATTGACTTTTGAGATACTCGTCCGTATTTTCTTAATCATCGTCCGATACTCATCCGTATCGTTGACTTGGTCACTCGTCGTGTTTCTTTGATGATTGTCCGATGCTCGTCCGTATCGACCATTGACACTCGTTCGTGTCCTTTCAGCACTCGTACGTGTTTGAACTTTTATTTCAATACTCGTCTATGTCCTTCCAATACTCGTCCGTATTGACCTTTGACACCCGTCCGTGTCCTTCCAATACTCGTCCGTATTGAGCTTTGACACGCGTCTGTGTCCTTTCAGCACTCGTCCGTGTTTGAACTTTTATTTCAATACTCGTCCGTATTGACCTTTGACACCCGTCCGTGTCCTTCTAACACCCTACCGTGTTTTCTTTCCATACTCGTCCGTATGGGGGGCATTGTGGCACTTATCCTATGCTCGACAGTTTTGTTCCTCAACAGATTACCATGGATTTGCTTTGTGTTTTTCCAGTAGATCTCTAGGGACTCTTTCTCAGCATGTTGCAACGGAACATCTTCCAACCAGGATTTGCGTATCCATGACGGAGTAACTCCGATCCCCAGCAAGATAGTATCCCCGACAGTTTAGCAACCAGGGCTAAATACGGTGGCATCCCCACAGAGTTCAGCATTGAATCTTGTTAGTAATACTCCCCAGCTGAGTTATTCTTTCTCCCCACAGACGTTTAGCAGATCGACAGAATCTCTTCCTCAGCAGAGTGTTAGTACATTCTTTCCCCAGCCGAGTCAGAAGGCTGATTATCCCCGCAGAAGATCTTGGGTTTGATAGATCCCCAAGCAGAGTTAATGCTGCTTTTCCTCAGCAGAACGTCATTCAGAAAATTCTCATCCTCAGCGGAGTCTTATGAGCAGAATAATCTCTTTAAGTCGGAGTCATTCACGTGGAAACTTCCTCAACAGGATCATTACACCTCAGTGTATATGCAAGCCAATTTATTTTTTGCAATTTATTGCAAGCGTTATCCCCAGCAGAAGAGTTAGTCCCCACAGAGCAATTGAAGGATCAAACAATGATCTTTTCCCCGCGGAGTTGGATTCCTCGTCGGGAGTCTCTTTTGCATTTGCATATAGTTTGCATAGCATTTTCTAAAAGCGCAGCATTCCATTGATATGGAGCATTACGGCAAAACGCAAACATACGCATACGAAACATAAGCCAGGTTAAACCGTTTACCTGCAAGCCAGAATAGCTCACAGACAAAACATTGTCATGCAACCCCAGCAAAGCTTACTAGAACACTTGATCGTACAATTTTATTTCAATACCCGTCCGTATTAACTTTTGACACTCGTCCGTGTCCTTTCAGTACTCGTCCGTGTTTGACCTTTTATTTCAATACCCGTCCGTATTGACTTTTGACACTCGTCCGTCTCCTTTCATCACTCGTCTGTGTTTGACCTTTTATTTCAATATCCGTCCGTATTGGCTTTTGACACTCGTCCGTGTCCTATCAGCACTCGTCCGTGTTTGACCGTTTATTTCAATACCCGTCCGTATTGACTTTTGACACTCGTCCGAGTCCTTTCAGCACTCGTCCGTGTTTGACCTTTTATTTCAATACCCGTCCGTATTGACTTTTGACACTCGTCCGTGTCCTTTTAGCACGCATCCGTGTTTGACCTTTTATTTCAATACCCGTCTGTATTGACTTTTGACACTCGTCTGTGTCCTTTCAGCACTCGTCCGTGTTTGACCTTTTATTTCAATACCCGTTCGTATTGACTTTTGAGATACTCGTCCGTATTTTCTTAATCATCGTCCGATACTCATCCGTATCGTTGACTTGGTCACTCGTCGTGTTTCTTTGATGATTGTCCGATGCTCGTCCGTATCGACCATTGACACTCGTTCGTGTCCTTTCAGCACTCGTACGTGTTTGAACTTTTATTTCAATACTCGTCTATGTCCTTCCAATACTCGTCCGTATTGACCTTTGACACCCGTCCGTGTCCTTCCAATACTCGTCCGTATTGACCTTTGACACGCGTCTGTGTCCTTTCAGCACTCGTCCGTGATTGAACTTTTATTTCAATACTCGTCCGTATTGACCTTTGACACCCGTCCGTGTCCTTCTAACACCCGTCCGTGTTTTCTTTCCATACTCGTCCGTATGGGGGGCATTGTGGCACTTATCCTATGCTCGACAGTTTTGTTCCTCAACAGATTACCATGGATTTGCTTTGTGTTTTTCCAGCAGATCTCTAGGGACTCTTTCTCAGCATGTTGCAACGGAACATCTTCCAACCAGGATTTGCGTATCCATGACGGAGTAGCTCCGATCCCCAGCAAGATAGTATCCCCGACAGTTTAGCAACCAGGGCTAAATACGGTGGCATCCCCACAGAGTTCAGCATTGAATCTTGTTAGTAATACTCCCCAGCTGAGTTATTCTTTCTCCCCGCAGACGTTTAGCAGATCGACAGAATCTCTTCCTCAGCAGAGTGTTAGTACATTCTTTCCCCAACCGAGTCAGAAGGCTGATTATCCCCGCAGAAGATCTTGGGTTTGATAGATCCCCAAGCAGAGTTAATGCTGCTTTTCCTCAGCAGAACGTCATTCAGAAAATTCTCATCCTCAGCGGAGTCTTATGAGCAGAAAAATCTCTCTAAGTCGGAGTCATTCACGTGGAAACTTCCTCAACAGGATCATTACACCTCAGTGTATATGCAAGCCAATTTATTTTTTGCAATTTATTGCAAGCGTTATCCCCAGCAGAAGAGTTAATCCCCACAGAGCAATTGAAGGATCAAACAATGATCTTTTCCCCGCGGAGTTGGATTCCTCGTCGGGAGTCTCTTTTGCATTTGCATATAGTTTACATAGCATTTTCTAAAAGCGCAGCATTCCATTGATATGGAGCATTACGGCAAAACTCAAACATACGCATACGAAACATAAGCCAGGTTAAACCGTTTACCTGCAAGCCAGAATAGCTCACAGACAAAACATTGTCATGCAACCCCAGCAAAGCTTACTAGAACACTTGATCGTACAATTTTATTTCAATACCCGTCCGTATTAACTTTTGACACTCATCCGTGTCCTTTCAGTACTCGTCCGTGTTTGACCTTTTATTTCAATACCCGTCCGTATTGACTTTTGACACTCGTCCGTCTCCTTTCATCACTCGTCTGTGTTTGACCTTTTATTTCAATATCCGTCCGTATTGGCTTTTGACACTCGTCCGTGTCCTATCAGCACTCGTCCGTGTTTGACCTTTTATTTCAATACCCGTCCGTATTGACTTTTGACACTCGTCCGAGTCCTTTCAGCACTCGTCCGTGTTTGACCTTTTATTTCAATACCCGTCCGTATTGACTTTTGACACTCGTCCGTGTCCTTTCAGCACGCATCCGTGTTTGACCTTTTATTTCAATACCCGTCTGTATTGACTTTTGACACTCGTCTGTGTCCTTTCAGCACTCGTCCGTGTTTGACCTTTTATTTCAATACCCGTTCGTATTGACTTTTGAGATACTCGTCCGTATTTTCTTAATCATCGTCCGATACTCATCCGTATCGTTGACTTGGTCACTCGTCGTGTTTCTTTGATGATTGTCCGATGCTCGTCCGTATCGACCATTGACACTCGTTCGTGTCCTTTCAGCACTCGTACGTGTTTGAACTTTTATTTCAATACTCGTCTATGTCCTTCCAATACTCGTCCGTATTGACCTTTGACACCCGTCCGTGTCCTTCCAATACTCGTCCGTATTGACCTTTGACACGCGTCTGTGTCCTTTCAGCACTCGTCCGTGTTTGAACTTTTATTTCAATACTCGTCCGTATTGACCTTTGACACCCGTCCGTGTCCTTCTAACACCCTACCGTGTTTTCTTTCCATACTCGTCCGTATGGGGGGCATTGTGGCACTTATCCTATGCTCGACAGTTTTGTTCCTCAACAGATTACCATGGATTTGCTTTGTGTTTTTCCAGTAGATCTCTAGGGACTCTTTCTCAGCATGTTGCAACGGAACATCTTCCAACCAGGATTTGCGTATCCATGACGGAGTAACTCCGATCCCCAGCAAGATAGTATCCCCGACAGTTTAGCAACCAGGGCTAAATACGGTGGCATCCCCACAGAGTTCAGCATTGAATCTTGTTAGTAATACTCCCCAACTGAGTTATTCTTTCTCCCCACAGACGTTTGCAGATCGACAGAATCTCTTCCTCAGCAGAGTGTTAGTACATTCTTTCCCCAGCCGAGTCAGAAGGCTGATTATCCCCGCAGAAGATCTTGGGTTTGATAGATCCCCAAGCAGAGTTAATGCTGCTTTTCCTCAGCAGAACGTCATTCAGAAAATTCTCATCCTCACCGGAGTCTTATGAGCAGAATAATCTCTTTAAGTCGGAGTCATTCACGTGGAAACTTCCTCAACAGGATCATTACACCTCAGTGTATATGCAAGCCAATTTATTTTTTGCAATTTATTGCAAGCGTTATCCCCAGCAGAAGAGTTAATCCCCACAGAGCAATTGAAGGATCAAACAATGATCTTTTCCCCGCGGAGTTGGATTCCTCGTCGGGAGTCTCTTTTGCATTTGCATATAGTTTGCATAGCATTTTCTAAAAGCGCAGCATTCCATTGATATGGAGCATTACGGCAAAACGCAAACATACGCATACGAAACATAAGCCAGGTTAAACCGTTTACCTACAAGCCAGAATAGCTCACAGACAAAACATTGTCATGCAACCCCAGCAAAGCTTACTAGAACACTTGATCGTACAATTTTATTTCAATACCCGTCCGTATTAACTTTTGACACTCGTCCGTGTCCTTTCAGCACTCGTCCGTGTTTGACCTTTTATTTCAATACCCGTCCGTATTGACTTTTGACACTCGTCCGTGTCCTTTCAGCACTCGTTCGTGTTTGACCTTTTATTTCAATATCCGTCCGTATTGACTTTTGACACTCTTCCGTGTCCTTTCAGCACTCGTCCGTGTTTGACCTTTTATTTCAATACCCGTCCGTATTGACTTTTGACACTCGTCCGTGTCCTTTCAGCACTCGTCCGTGTTTGACCTTTTATTTCAATACCCGTTCGTATTGACTTTTGAGATACTCGTCCGTATTTTCTTAATCATCGTCCGATACTCATCCGTATCGTTGACTTGGTCACTCGTCGTGTTCCTTTGATGATTGTTCGATGCTCGTCCGTATCGACCTTTGACACTCGTTCGTGTCCTTTTAGCACTCGTACGTGTTTGAACTTTTATTTCAATACTCGTCTGTGTCCTTCCAATACTCGTCTGTATTGACCTTTGACACCCGTCCGTGTCCTTCCAATACTCGTCTGTATTGACCTTTGACCCGCGTCTGTGTCCTTTCAGCACTCGTCCGTGTTTGAACTTTTATTTCAATACTCGTCCGTATTGACCTTTGACACCCGTCCGTGTCCTTCTAACACCCGTCCGTGTTTTCTTTCCATACTCGTCCGTATGGGGGGCATTGTGGCACTTATCCTATGCTCGACAGTTTTGTTCCTCAACAGATTACCATGGATTTGCTTTGTGTTTTTCCAGCAGATCTCTATGGACTCTTTCTCAGCATGTTGCAACGGAACATCTTCCAACCAGGATTTGCGTATCCATGATGGAGTAGCTCCGATCCCCAGCAATATAGTATCCCCGACAGTTTAGCAACCAGGGCTAAATACGGTGGCATCCCCACAGAGTTCAGCATTGAATCTTGTTAGTAATACTCCCCAGCTGAGTTATTCTTTCTCCCCGCAGACGTTTAGCAGATCGACAGAATATCTTCCTCAGCAGAGTATTAGTACATTCTTTCCCCAGCCGAGTCAGAAGGCTGATTATCCCCGCAGAAGATCTTGGGTTTGATAGATCCCCAAGCAGAGTTAATGCTACTTTTCCTCAGTAGAACGACATTTAGAGAATTCTCATCCTCAGCAGAGTCTTATGAGCAGAATAATCTCTCTAAGTCGGAGTCATTCACGTGGAAACTTCCTCAACAGGATCTTTACACCTCAGTGTATATGCAAGCCAATTTATTTTTTCAATTTATTGCAAGCGTTATCCCCAGCAGAAGAGTTAATCCCCACAAAGCAATTGAAGGATCAAACAATGATCTTTTCCCCGCGGAGTTGGATTCCTCGTCTGGAGTCTCTTTTGCATTTGCATATAGTTTGCATAGCATTTTCTAAAAGCGCAGCATTCCATTGATATGGAGCATTACGGCAAAACTCAAACATACGCATACGAAACATAAGCCAGGTTAAACCGTTTACCTGCAAGCCAGAATAGCTCACAGACAAAACATTGTCATGCAACCCCAGCAAAGCTTACTAGAACACTTGATCGTACAATTTTATTTCAATACCAGTCCGTATTAACTTTTGACACTCGTCCGTGTACTTTCAGCACTCGTCCGTGTTTGACCTTTTATTTCAATACCCGTCCGTATTGACTTTTGACACTCGTTCGTGTCCTTTCAGCACTCGTTCGTGTTTGACCTTTTATTTCAATATCCGTCCGTATTGACTTTTGACACTCGTCCGTGTCCTTTCAGCACTCGTCCGTGTTTGACCTTTTATTTCAATACCCATCCGTATTGACTTTTGACACTCTTCCGTGTCCTTTCAGCACTCGTCCGTGTTTGACCTTTTATTTCAATACCCGTCCGTATTGACTTTTGACACTCGTCCGTGTCCTTTCAGCACTCGTCCGTGTTTGACCTTTTATTTCAATACCCGTTCGTATTGACTTTTGAGATACTCGTCCGTATTTTCTTAATCATCGTCCGATACTCATCCGTATCGTTGACTTGGTCACTCGTCGTGTTCCTTTGATGATTGTCCGATGCTCGTCCGTATCGACCTTTGACACTCGTTCGTGTCCTTTTAGCACTCGTACGTGTTTGAACTTTTATTTCAATACTCGTCTGTGTCCTTCCAATACTCGTCCGTATTGACCTTTGACACCCGTCCGTGTCCTTCCAATACTCGTCTGTATTGACCTTTGACCCGCGTCTGTGTCCTTTCAGCACTCGTCCGTGTTTGAAATATTATTTCAATACTCGTCCGTATTGACCTTTGACACCCGTCCGTGTCCTTCTAACACCCGTCCGTGTTTTCTTTCCATACTCGTCCGTATGGGGGGCATTGTGGCACTTATCCTATGCTCGACAGTTTTGTTCCTCAACAGATTACCATGGATTTGCTTTGTGTTTTTCCAGCAGATCTCTATGGACTCTTTCTCAGCATGTTGCAATGGAACATCTTCCAACCAGGATTTGCGTATCCATGACGGAGTAGCTCCGATCCCCAGCAATATAGTATCCCCGACAGTTTAGCAACCAGGGCTAAATACGGTGGCATCCCCACAGAGTTCAGCATTGAATCTTGTTAGTAATACTCCCCAGCTGAGTTATTCTTTCTCCCCGCAGACGTTTAGCAGATCGACAGAATATCTTCCTCAGCAGAGTATTAGTACATTCTTTCCCCAGCCGAGTCAGAAGGCTGATTATCCCCGCAGAAGATCTTGGGTTTGATAGATCCCCAAGCAGAGTTAATGCTGCTTTTCCTCAGCAGAACGTCATTTAGAAAATTCTCATCCTTAGCGGAGTCTTATGAGCAGAATAATCTCTCTAAGTCGGAGTCATTCACGTGGAAACTTCCTCAACAGGATCATTACACCTCAGTGTATATGCAAGCCAATTTATTTTTTGCAATTTATTGCAAGCGTTATCCCCAGCAGAAGAGTTAATCCCCACAGAGCAATTGAAGGATCAAACAATGATCGTTTCCCCGCGGAGTTGGATTCCTCGTCGGGAGTCTCTTTTGCATTTGCATATAGTTTACATAGCATTTTCTAAAAGCGCAGCATTCCATTGATATGGAGCATTACGGCAAAACTCAAACATACGCATACGAAACATAAGCCAGGTTAAACCGTTTACCTGCAAGCCAGAATAGCTCACAGACAAAACATTGTCATGCAACCCCAGCAAAGCTTACTAGAACACTTGATCGTACAATTTTATTTCAATACCCGTCCGTATTAACTTTTGACACTCATCCGTGTCCTTTCAGTACTCGTCCGTGTTTGACCTTTTATTTCAATACCCGTCCGTATTGACTTTTGACACTCGTCCGTCTCCTTTCATCACTCGTCTGTGTTTGACCTTTTATTTCAATATCCGTCCGTATTGGCTTTTGACACTCGTCCGTGTCCTATCAGCACTCGTCCGTGTTTGACCTTTTATTTCAATACCCATCCGTATTGACTTTTGACACTCGTCCGAGTCCTTTCAGCACTCGTCCGTGTTTGACCTTTTATTTCAATACCCGTCCGTATTGACTTTTGACACTCGTCCGTGTCCTTTCAGCACGCATCCGTGTTTGACCTTTTATTTCAATACCCATCTGTATTGACTTTTGACACTCGTCTGTGTCCTTTCAGCACTCGTCCGTGTTTGACCTTTTATTTCAATACCCGTTCGTATTGACTTTTGAGATACTCGTCCGTATTTTCTTAATCATCGTCCGATACTCATCCGTATCGTTGACTTGGTCACTCGTCGTGTTTCTTTGATGATTGTCCGATGCTCGTCCGTATCGACCATTGACACTCGTTCGTGTCCTTTCAGCACTCGTACGTGTTTGAACTTTTATTTCAATACTCGTCTATGTCCTTCCAATACTCGTCCGTATTGACCTTTGACACCCGTCCGTGTCCTTCCAATACTCGTCCGTATTGACCTTTGACACGCGTCTGTGTCCTTTCAGCACTCGTCCGTGTTTGAACTTTTATTTCAATACTCGTCTGTATTGACCTTTGACACCCGTCTGTGTCCTTCTAACACCCTACCGTGTTTTCTTTCCATACTCGTCCGTATGGGGGGCATTGTGGCACTTATCCTATGCTCGACAGTTTTGTTCCTCAACAGATTACCATGGATTTGCTTTGTGTTTTCGGAGTAGATCTCTAGGGACTCTTTCTCAGCATGTTGCAACGGAACATCTTCCAACCAGGATTTGCGTATCCATGACGGAGTAACTCCGATCCCCAGCAAGATAGTATCCCCGACAGTTTAGCAACCAGGGCTAAATACGGTGGCATCCCCACAGAGTTCAGCATTGAATCTTGTTAGTAATACTCCCCAGCTGAGTTATTCTTTCTCCCCACAGACGTTTAGCAGATCGACAGAATCTCTTCCTCAGCAGAGTGTTAGTACATTCTTTCCCCAGCCGAGTCAGAAGGCTGATTATCCCCGCAGAAGATCTTGGGTTTGATAGATCCCCAAGCAGAGTTAATGCTGCTTTTCCTCAGCAGAACGTCATTCAGAAAATTCTCATCCTCAGCGGAGTCTTATGAGCAGAATAATCTCTTTAAGTCGGAGTCATTCACGTGGAAACTTCCTCAACAGGATCATTGCACCTCAGTGTATATGCAAGCCAATTTATTTTTTGCAATTTATTGCAAGCGTTATCCCCAGCAGAAGAGTTAATCCCCACAGAGCAATTGAAGGATCAAACAATGATCTTTTCCCCGCGGAGTTGGATTCCTCGTCGGGAGTCTCTTTTGCATTTGCATATAGTTTGCATAGCATTTTCTAAAAGCGCAGCATTCCATTGATATGGAGCATTACGGCAAAACGCAAACATACGCATACGAAACATAAGCCAGGTTAAACCGTTTACCTGCAAGCCAGAATAGCTCACAGACAAAACATTGTCATGCAACCCCAGCAAAGCTTACTAGAACACTTGATCGTACAATTTTATTTCAATACCCGTCCGTATTAACTTTTGACACTCGTCCGTGTCCTTTCAGCACTCGTCCGTGTTTGACCTTTTATTTCAATACCCGTCCGTATTGACTTTTGACACTCGTCTGTGTCCTTTCAGCACTCGTTCGTGTTTGACCTTTTATTTCAATATCCGTCCGTATTGACTTTTGACACTCGTCCGTGTCCTTTCAGCACTCATCCGTGTTTGACCTTTTATTTCAATACCCATCCGTATTGACTTTTGACACTCTTCCGTGTCCTTTCAGCACTCGTCCGTGTTTGACCTTTTATTTCAATACCCGTCCGTATTGACTTTTGACACTCGTCCGTGTCCTTTCAGCACTCGTCCGTGTTTGACCTTTTATTTCAATACCCGTTCGTATTGACTTTTGAGATACTCGTCCGTATTTTCTTAATCATCGTCCGATACTCATCCGTATCGTTGACTTGGTCACTCGTCGTGTTCCTTTGATGATTGTCCGATGCTCGTCCGTATCGACCTTTGACACTCGTTCGTGTCCTTTTAGCACTCGTACGTGTTTGAACTTTTATTTCAATACTCGTCTGTGTCCTTCCAATACTCGTCTGTATTGACCTTTGACACCCGTCCGTGTCCTTCCAATACTCGTCTGTATTGACCTTTGACCCGCGTCTGTGTCCTTTCAGCACTCGTCCGTGTTTGAACTTTTATTTCAATACTCGTCCGTATTGACCTTTGACACCCGTCCGTGTCCTTCTAACACCCGTCCGTGTTTTCTTTCCATACTCGTCCGTATGGGGGGCATTGTGGCACTTATCCTATGCTCGACAGTTTTGTTCCTCAACAGATTACCATGGATTTGCTTTGTGTTTTTCCAGCAGATCTCTATGGACTCTTTCTCAGCATGTTGCAACGGAACATCTTCCAACCAGGATTTGCGTATCCATGACGGAGTAGCTCCGATCCCCAGCAATATAGTATCCCCGACAGTTTAGCAACCAGGGCTAAATACGGTGGCATCCCCACAGAGTTCAGCATTGAATCTTGTTAGTAATACTCCCCAGCTGAGTTATTCTTTCTCCCCGCAGACGTTTAGCAGATCGACAGAATATCTTCCTCAGCAGAGTATTAGTACATTCTTTCCCCAGCCGAGTCAGAAGGCTGATTATCCCCGCAGAAGATCTTGGGTTTGATAGATCCCCAAGCAGAGTTAATGCTGCTTTTCCTCAGTAGAACGACATTTAGAGAATTCTCATCCTCAGCGGAGTCTTATGAGCAGAATAATCTCTCTAAGTCGGAGTCATTCACGTGGAAACTTCCTCAACAGGATCTTTACACCTCAGTGTATATGCAAGCCAATTTATTTTTTGCAATTTATTGCAAGCGTTATCCCCAGCAGAAGAGTTAATCCCCACAAAGCAATTGAAGGATCAAACAATGATCTTTTCCCCGCGGAGTTGGATTCCTCGTCGGGAGTCTCTTTTGCATTTGCATATAGTTTGCATAGCATTTTCTAAAAGCGCAGCATTCCATTGATATGGAGCATTACGGCAAAACGCAAACATACGCATACGAAACATAAGCCAGGTTAAACCGTTTACCTGCAAGCCAGAATAGCTCACAGACAAAACATTGTCATGCAACCCCAGCAAAGCTTACTAGAACACTTGATCGTACAATTTTATTTCAATACCCGTCCGTATTAACTTTTGACACTCGTCCGTGTCCTTTCAGCACTCGTCCGTGTTTGACCTTTTATTTCAATACCCGTCCGTATTGACTTTTGACACTCGTCCGTGTCCTTTCAGCACTCGTTCGTGTTTGACCTTTTATTTCAATATCCGTCCGTATTGACTTTTGACACTCGTCCGTGTCCTTTCAGCACTCATCCGTGTTTGACCTTTTATTTCAATACCCATCCGTATTGACTTTTGACACTCTTCCGTGTCCTTTCAGCACTCGTCCGTGTTTGACCTTTTATTTCAATACCCGTCCGTATTGACTTTTGACACTCGTCCGTGTCCTTTCAGCACTCGTCCGTGTTTGACCTTTTATTTCAATACCCGTTCGTATTGACTTTTGAGATACTCGTCCGTATTTTCTTAATCATCGTCCGATACTCATCCGTATCGTTGACTTGGTCACTCGTCGTGTTCCTTTGATGATTGTCCGATGCTCGTCTGTATCGACCTTTGACACTCGTTCGTGTCCTTTTAGCACTCGTACGTGTTTGAACTTTTATTTCAATACTCGTCTGTGTCCTTCCAATACTCGTCTGTATTGACCTTTGACACCCGTCCGTGTCCTTCCAATACTCGTCTGTATTGACCTTTGACCCGCGTCTGTGTCCTTTCAGCACTCGTCCGTGTTTGAACTTTTATTTCAATACTCGTCCGTATTGACCTTTGACACCCGTCCGTGTCCTTCTAACACCCGTCCGTGTTTTCTTTCCATACTCGTCCGTATGGGG
This sequence comes from Lathyrus tuberosus, assembly GCA_022829125.1. Classification (NCBI taxonomy): domain Eukaryota; kingdom Viridiplantae; phylum Streptophyta; class Magnoliopsida; order Fabales; family Fabaceae; genus Lathyrus; species Lathyrus tuberosus. The sequence continues at coordinate 8,210,987 of JALAZF010000201.1, read as the reverse complement.
GGCATTGTGGCACTTATCCTATGCTCGACAGTTTTGTTCCTCAACAGATTACCATGGATTTGCTTTGTGTTTTTCCAGCAGATCTCTATGGACTCTTTCTCAGCATGTTGCAACGGAACATCTTCCAACCAGGATTTGCGTATCCATGACGGAGTAGCTCCGATCCCCAGCAATATAGTATCCCCGACAGTTTAGCAACCAGGGCTAAATACGGTGGCATCCCCACAGAGTTCAGCATTGAATCTTGTTAGTAATACTCCCCAGCTGAGTTATTCTTTCTCCCCGCAGACGTTTAGCAGATCGACAGAATATCTTCCTCAGCAGAGTATTAGTACATTCTTTCCCCAGCCGAGTCAGAAGGCTGATTATCCCCGCAGAAGATCTTGGGTTTGATAGATCCCCAAGCAGAGTTAATGCTGCTTTTCCTCAGTAGAACGACATTTAGAGAATTCTCATCCTCAGCGGAGTCTTATGAGCAGAATAATCTCTCTAAGTCGGAGTCATTCACGTGGGAACTTCCTCAACAGGATCTTTACACCTCAGTGTATATGCAAGCCAATTTATTTTTTGCAATTTATTGCAAGCGTTATCCCCAGCAGAAGAGTTAATCCCCACAAAGCAATTGAAGGATCAAACAATGATCTTTTCCCCGCGGAGTTGGATTCCTCGTCGGGAGTCTCTTTTGCATTTGCATATAGTTTGCATAGCATTTTCTAAAAGCGCAGCATTCCATTGATATGGAGCATTACGGCAAAACGCAAACATACGCATACGAAACATAAGCCAGGTTAAACCGTTTACCTGCAAGCCAGAATAGCTCACAGACAAAACATTGTCATGCAACCCCAGCAAAGCTTACTAGAACACTTGATCGTACAATTTTATTTCAATACCCGTCCGTATTAACTTTTGACACTCGTCCGTGTCCTTTCAGCACTCGTCTGTGTTTGACCTTTTATTTCAATACCCATCCGTATTGACTTTTGACACTCGTCCGTGTCCTTTCAGCACTCGTTCGTGTTTGACCTTTTATTTCAATATCCGTCCGTATTGACTTTTGACACTCGTCCGTGTCCTTTCAGCACTCGTCCGTGTTTGACCTTTTATTTCAATACCCATCCGTATTGACTTTTGACACTCTTCCGTGTCCTTTCAGCACTCGTCCGTGTTTGACCTTTTATTTCAATACCCGTCCGTATTGACTTTTGACACTCGTCCGTGTCCTTTCAGCACTCGTCCGTGTTTGACCTTTTATTTCAATACACGTTCGTATTGACTTTTGAGATACTCGTCCGTATTTTCTTAATCATCGTCCGAAACTCATCCGTATCGTTGACTTGGTCACTCGTCGTGTTCCTTTGATGATTGTCCGATGCTCGTCCGTATCGACCTTTGACACTCGTTCGTGTCCTTTTAGCACTCGTACGTGTTTGAACTTTTATTTCAATACTCGTCTGTGTCCTTCCAATACTCGTCCGTATTGACCTTTGACACCCGTCCGTGTCCTTCCAATACTCGTCTGTATTGACCTTTGACCCGCGTCTGTGTCCTTTCAGCACTCGTCCGTGTTTGAACTTTTATTTCAATACTCGTCCGTATTGACCTTTGACACCCGTCCGTGTCCTTCTAACACCCGTCCGTGTTTTCTTTCCATACTCGTCCGTATGGGGGGCATTGTGGCACTTATCCTATGCTCGACAGTTTTGTTCCTCAACAGATTACCATGGATTTGCTTTGTGTTTTTCCAGCAGATCTCTATGGACTCTTTCTCAGCATGTTGCAACGGAACATCTTCCAACCAGGATTTGCGTATCCATGACGGAGTAGCTCCGATCCCCAACAATATAGTATCCCCGACAGTTTAGCAACCAGGGCTAAATACGGTGGCATCCCCACAGAGTTCAGCATTGAATCTTGTTAGTAATACTACCCAGCTGAGTTATTCTTTCTCCCCGCAGACGTTTAGCAGATCGACAGAATATCTTCCTCAGCAGAGTATTAGTACATTCTTTCCCCAGCCGAGTCAGAAGGCTGATTATCCCCGCAGAAGATCTTGGGTTTGATAGATCCCCAAGCAGAGTTAATGCTGCTTTTCCTCAGTAGAACGTCATTCAGAAAATTCTCATCCTTAGCGGAGTCTTATGAGCAGAATAATCTCTCTAAGTCGGAGTAATTCATGTGGAAACTTCCTCAATAGGATCATTACACCTCAGTGTATATGCAAGCCAATTTATTTTTTGCAATTTATTGCAAGCGTTATCCCCAGCAGAAGAGTTAATCCCCACAAAGCAATTGAAGGATCAACCAATGATCTTTTCCCCGCGGAGTTGGATTCCTCGTCGGGAGTCTCTTTTGCATTTGCATATAGTTTGCATAGCATTTTCTAAAAGCGCAGCATTCCATTGATATGGAGCATTACGGCAAAACTCAAACATACGCATACGAAACATAAGCCAGGTTAAACCGTTTACCTGCAAGCCAGAATAGCTCACAGACAAAACATTGTCATGCAACCCCAGCAAAGCTTACTAGAACACTTGATCGTACAATTTTATTTCAATACCCGTCCGTATTAACCTTTGACAATCGTCCGTGTCCTTTCAGCACTCGTCCGTGTTTGACCTTTTATTTCAATACCCGTCTGTGTTTGACTTTTGACACTCGTCCGAGTCCTTTCAGCACTCGTTCGTGTTTGACCTTTTATTTCAATACCCGTCCGTATTGACTTTTGACACTCGTCCGTGTCCTTTCAGCACTCGTCCGTGTTTGACCTTTTATTTCAATACCCTTCCGTATTGACTTTTGACACTCGTCTGTGTCCTTTCAGCACTCGTCCGTGTTTAACCTTTTATTTCAATACCCGTTCGTATTTACTTTTGAGATAGTCGTCCGTATTTTCTTAATCATCGTCCGATACTCATCCGTATCGTTGACTTGGTCACTCGTCGTGTTCCTTTGATGATTGTCCGATGCTCGTCCGTATCGACCCTTGACACTCGTTCGTGTCCTTTCAGCACTCGTACGTATTTGAACTTTTATTTCAATACTCGTCTGTGTCCTTCCAATACTCGTCCGTATTGACCTTTGACACCCATCCGTGTCCTTCCAATACTCGTCCGTATTGACCTTTGACACGCGTCCGTGTCCTTTCAGCACTTGTCCGTGTTTGAACTTTTATTTCAATACTCGTCCGTATTGACCTTTGACACCCGTCCGTGTCCTTCTAACACCCGTCCGTGTTTTCTTTCGATACTCGTCCGTATGGGAGGCATTGTGGCACTTATTCGATGCTCGACAGTTTTGTTCCTCAACAGATTACCATGGATTTGCTTTGTGTTTTTCCAACAGATCTCTAGGGACTCTTTCTCAGCATGTTGCAACGGAACATCTTCCAACCAGGATTTGCGTATCCATGACGGAGTAGCTCCGATCCCCAGCAAGATAGTATCCCCGACAGTTTAGCAACCAGGGCTAAATACGGTGGCATCCCCACAGAGTTCAGCATTGAATCTTGTTAGTAATACTCCCCGGCTGAGTTATTCTTTCTCCCCGCAGACGTTTAGCAGATCGACAGAATCTCTTCCTCAGCAGAGTGTTAGTACATTCTTTCCCCAGCCGAGTCAGAAGGCTGATTATCCCCGCAGAAGATCTTGGGTTTGATAGATCCCCAAGCAGAGTTAATGCTGCTTTTCCTCAGCAGAACGTCATTCCGAAAATTCTCATCCTCAGCGGAGTCTTATGAGCAGAATAATCTCTCTAAGTCGGAGTCATTCACGTGGAAACTTCCTCAACAGGATCATTACACCTCAGTGTATATGCAAGCCAATTTATTTTTTGCAATTTATTGCAAGCGTTATCCCTAGTAGAAGAGTTAATACCCACAGAGCAATTGAAGGATCAAACAATGATCTTTTCCCCGCGGAGTTGGATTCCTCGTCGGGAGTCTCTTTTGCATTTGCATATAGTTTGCATAGCATTTTCTAAAAGCGCAGCATTCCATTGATATGGAGCATTATGGCAAAACTCAAACATACGCATACGAAACATAAGCCAGGTTAAACCGTTTACCTACAAGCCAGAATAGCTCATAGACAAAACATTGTCATGCAACCCCAGCAAAGCTTACTAGAACAATTGATCGTACAATTTTATTTCAATACCCGTCCGTATTAACTTTTAACACTCGTCCGTGTCCTTTCAGCACTCGTCCGTGTTTGACCTTTTATTTCAATACCCGTCTGTGTTTGACTTTTGACACTCGTCCAAGTCCTTTCAGCACTCGTTCGTGTTTGACCTTTTATTTCAATTCCCGTCCGTATTGACTTTTGACACTCGTCTGTGTCCTTTCAGCACTCGTCCGTGTTTGACCTTTTATTTCAATACCCTTCCGTATTGACTTTTGACACTCGTCTGTGTCCTTTCAGCACTCGTCCGTGTTTAACCTTTTATTTCAATACCCGTTCGTATTTACTTTTGAGATAGTCGTCCGTATTTTCTTAATCATCGTCCGATACTCATCCGTATCGTTGACTTGGTCACTCGTCTTGTTCCTTTGATGATTGTCCGATGCTCGTCCGTATTGACCCTTGACACTCGTTCGTGTCCTTTCAGCACTCGTACGTATTTGAACTTTTATTTCAATACTCGTCTGTGTCCTTCCAATACTCGTCCGTATTGACCTTTGACACCCATCCGTGTCCTTCCAATACTCGTCCGTATTGACCTTTGACACGCGTCCGTGTCCTTTCAGCACTCGTCCGTGTTTGAACTTTTATTTCAATACTCGTCCGTATTGACCTTTGACACCCGTCCGTGTCCTTCTAACACCCGTCCGTGTTTTCTTTCGATACTCGTCCGTATGGGAGGCATTGTGGCACTTATTCGATGCTCGACAGTTTTGTTCCTCAACAGATTACCATGGATTTGCTTTGTGTTTTTCCAACAGATCTCTAGGGACTCTTTCTCAGCATGTTGCAACGGAACATCTTCCAACCAGGATTTGCGTATCCATGACGGAGTAGCTCCGATCCCCAGCAAGATAGTATCCCCGACAGTTTAGCAACCAGGGCTAAATACGGTGGCATCCCCACAGAGTTCAGCATTGAATCTTGTTAGTAATACTCCCCGGCTGAGTTATTCTTTCTCCCCGCAGACGTTTAGCAGATCGACAGAATCTCTTCCTCAGCAGAGTATTAGTACATTCTTTCCCCAGCCGAGTCAGAAGGCTGATTATCCCCGCAGAAGATCTTGGGTTTGATAGATCCCCAAGCAGAGTTAATGCTGCTTTTCCTCAGCAGAACGTCATTCAGAAAATTCTCATCTTTAGCGGAGTCTTATGAGCAGAATAATCTCTCTAAGTCGGAGTAATTCACGTGGAAACTTCCTCAATAGGATCATTACACCTCAGTGTATATGCAAGCCAATTTATTTTTTGCAATTTATTGCAAGCGTTATCCCCAGCAGAAGAGTTAATCCCCACAAAGCAATTGAAGGATCAAACAATGATCTTTTCCCCGCGGAGTTGGATTCCTCGTCGGGAGTCTCTTTTGCATTTGCATATAGTTTGCATAGCATTTTCTAAAAGCGCAGCATTCCATTGATATGGAGCATTACGGCAAAACTCAAACATACGCATACGAAACATAAGCCAGGTTAAACCGTTTACCTGCAAGCCAGAATAGCTCACAGACAAAACATTGTCATGCAACCCCAGCAAAGCTTACTAGAACACTTGATCGTACAATTTTATTTCAATACCCGTCCGTATTAACCTTTGACAATCGTCCGTGTCCTTTCAGCACTCGTCCGTGTTTGACCTTTTATTTCAATACCCGTCTGTGTTTGACTTTTGACACTCGTCCGAGTCCTTTCAGCACTCGTTCGTGTTTGACCTTTTATTTCAATACCCGTCCGTATTGACTTTTGACACTCGTCCGTGTCCTTTCAGCACTCGTCCGTGTTTGACCTTTTATTTCAATACCCTTCCGTATTGACTTTTGACACTCGTCTGTGTCCTTTCAGCACTCGTCCGTGTTTAACCTTTTATTTCAATACCCGTTCGTATTTACTTTTGAGATAGTCGTCCGTATTTTCTTAATCATCGTCCGATACTCATCCGTATCGTTGACTTGGTCACTCGTCGTGTTCCTTTGATGATTGTCCGATGCTCGTCCGTATCGACCCTTGACACTCGTTCGTGTCCTTTCAGCACTCGTACGTATTTGAACTTTTATTTCAATACTCGTCTGTGTCCTTCCAATACTCGTCCGTATTGACCTTTGACACCCATCCGTGTCCTTCCAATACTCGTCCGTATTGACCTTTGACACGCGTCCGTGTCCTTTCAGCACTCGTCCGTGTTTGAACTTTTATTTCAATACTCGTCCGTATTGACCTTTGACACCCGTCCGTGTCCTTCTAACACCCGTCCGTGTTTTCTTTCGATACTCGTCCGTATGGGAGGCATTGTGGCACTTATTCGATGCTCGACAGTTTTGTTCCTCAACAGATTACCATGGATTTGCTTTGTGTTTTTCCAACAGATCTCTAGGGACTCTTTCTCAGCATGTTGCAACGGAACATCTTCCAACCAGGATTTGCGTATCCATGACGGAGTAGCTCCGATCCCCAGCAAGATAGTATCCCCGACAGTTTAGCAACCAGGGCTAAATACGGTGGCATCCCCACAGAGTTCAGCATTGAATCTTGTTAGTAATACTCCCCGGCTGAGTTATTCTTTCTCCCCGCAGACGTTTAGCAGATCGACAGAATCTCTTCCTTAGCAGAGTGTTAGTACATTCTTTCCCCAGCCGAGTCAGAAGGCTGATTATCCCCGCAGAAGATCTTGGGTTTGATAGATCCCCAAGCAGAGTTAATGCTGCTTTTCCTCAGCAGAACGTCATTCCGAAAATTCTCATCCTCAGCGGAGTCTTATGAGCAGAATAATCTCTCTAAGTCGGAGTCATTCACGTGGAAACTTCCTCAACAGGATCATTACACCTCAGTGTATATGCAAGCCAATTTATTTTTTGCAATTTATTGCAAGCGTTATCCCCAGTAGAAGAGTTAATACCCACAGAGCAATTGAAGGATCAAACAATGATCTTTTCCCCGCGGAGTTGGATTCCTCGTCGGGAGTCTCTTTTGCATTTGCATATAGTTTGCATAGCATTTTCTAAAAGCGCAGCATTCCATTGATATGGAGCATTATGGCAAAACTCAAACATACGCATACGAAACATAAGCCAGGTTAAACCGTTTACCTACAAGCCAGAATAGCTCATAGACAAAACATTGTCATGCAACCCCAGCAAAGCTTACTAGAACAATTGATCGTACAATTTTATTTCAATACCCGTCCGTATTAACTTTTAACACTCGTCCGTGTCCTTTCAGCACTCGTCCGTGTTTGACCTTTTATTTCAATACCCGTCTGTGTTTGACTTTTGACACTCGTCCAAGTCCTTTCAGCACTCGTTCGTGTTTGACCTTTTATTTCAATTCCCGTCCGTATTGACTTTTGACACTCGTCTGTGTCCTTTCAGCACTCGTCCGTGTTTGACCTTTTATTTCAATACCCTTCCGTATTGACTTTTGACACTCGTCTGTGTCCTTTCAGCACTCGTCCGTGTTTAACCTTTTATTTCAATACCCGTTCGTATTTACTTTTGAGATAGTCGTCCGTATTTTCTTAATCATCGTCCGATACTCATCCGTATCGTTGACTTGGTCACTCGTCGTGTTCCTTTGATGATTGTCCGATGCTCGTCCGTATCGACCCTTGACACTCGTTCGTGTCCTTTCAGCACTCGTACGTATTTGAACTTTTATTTCAATACTCGTCTGTGTCCTTCCAATACTCGTCCGTATTGACCTTTGACACCCATCCGTGTCCTTCCAATACTCGTCCGTATTGACCTTTGACACGCGTCCGTGTCCTTTCAGCACTCGTCCGTGTTTGAACTTTTATTTCAATACTCGTCCGTATTGACCTTTGACACCCGTCCGTGTCCTTCTAACACCCGTCCGTGTTTTCTTTCGATACTCGTCCGTATGGGAGGCATTGTGGCACTTATTCGATGCTCGACAGTTTTGTTCCTCAACAGATTACCATGGATTTGCTTTGTGTTTTTCCAACAGATCTCTAGGGACTCTTTCTCAGCATGTTGCAACGGAACATCTTCCAACCAGGATTTGCGTATCCATGACGGAGTAGCTCCGATCCCCAGCAAGATAGTATCCCCGACAGTTTAGCAACCAGGGCTAAATACGGTGGCATCCCCACAGAGTTCAGCATTGAATCTTGTTAGTAATACTCCCCGGCTGAGTTATTCTTTCTCCCCGCAGACGTTTAGCAGATCGACAGAATCTCTTCCTCAGCAGAGTATTAGTACATTCTTTCCCCAGCCGAGTCAGAAGGCTGATTATCCCCGCAGAAGATCTTGGGTTTGATAGATCCCCAAGCAGAGTTAATGCTGCTTTTCCTCAGCAGAACGTCATTCAGAAAATTCTCATCCTTAGCGGAGTCTTATGAGCAGAATAATCTCTCTAAGTCGGAGTAATTCACGTGGAAACTTCCTCAATAGGATCATTACACCTCAGTGTATATGCAAGCCAATTTATTTTTTGCAATTTATTGCAAGCGTTATCCCCAGCAGAAGAGTTAATCCCCACAAAGCAATTGAAGGATCAAACAATGATCTTTTCCCCGCGGAGTTGGATTCCTCGTCGGGAGTCTCTTTTGCATTTGCATATAGTTTGCATAGCATTTTCTAAAAGCGCAGCATTCCATTGATATGGAGCATTACGGCAAAACTCAAACATACGCATACGAAACATAAGCCAGGTTAAACCGTTTACCTGCAAGCCAGAATAGCTCACAGACAAAACATTATCATGCAACCCCAGCAAAGCTTACTAGAACACTTGATCGTACAATTTTATTTCAATACCCGTCCGTATTAACCTTTGACAATCGTCCGTGTCCTTTCAGCACTCGTCCGTGTTTGACCTTTTATTTCAATACCCGTCTGTGTTTGACTTTTGACACTCGTCCGAGTCCTTTCAGCACTCGTTCGTGTTTGACCTTTTATTTCAATACCCGTCCGTATTGACTTTTGACACTCGTCCGTGTCCTTTCAGCACTCGTCCGTGTTTGACCTTTTATTTCAATACCCTTCCGTATTGACTTTTGACACTCGTCTGTGTCCTTTCAGCACTCGTCCGTGTTTAACCTTTTATTTCAATACCCGTTCGTATTTACTTTTGAGATAGTCGTCCGTATTTTCTTAATCATCGTCCGATACTCATCCGTATCGTTGACTTGGTCACTCGTCGTGTTCCTTTGATGATTGTCCGATGCTCGTCCGTATCGACCCTTGACACTCGTTCGTGTCCTTTCAGCACTCGTACGTATTTGAACTTTTATTTCAATACTCGTCTGTGTCCTTCCAATACTCGTCCGTATTGACCTTTGACACCCATCCGTGTCCTTCCAATACTCGTCCGTATTGACCTTTGACACGCGTCCGTGTCCTTTCAGCACTCGTCCGTGTTTGAACTTTTATTTCAATACTCGTCCGTATTGACCTTTGACACCCGTCCGTGTCCTTCTAACACCCGTCCGTGTTTTCTTTCGATACTCGTCCGTATGGGAGGCATTGTGGCACTTATTCGATGCTCGACAGTTTTGTTCCTCAACAGATTACCATGGATTTGCTTTGTGTTTTTCCAACAGATCTCTAGGGACTCTTTCTCAGCATGTTGCAACGGAACATCTTCCAACCAGGATTTGCGTATCCATGACGGAGTAGCTCCGATCCCCAGCAAGATAGTATCCCCGACAGTTTAGCAACCAGGGCTAAATACGGTGGCATCCCCACAGAGTTCAGCATTGAATCTTGTTAGTAATACTCCCCGGCTGAGTTATTCTTTCTCCCCGCAGACGTTTAGCAGATCGACAGAATCTCTTCCTCAGCAGAGTGTTAGTACATTCTTTCCCCAGCCGAGTCAGAAGGCTGATTATCCCCGCAGAAGATCTTGGGTTTGATAGATCCCCAAGCAGAGTTAATGCTGCTTTTCCTCAGCAGAACGTCATTCCGAAAATTCTCATCCTCAGCGGAGTCTTATGAGCAGAATAATCTCTCTAAGTCGGAGTCATTCACGTGGAAACTTCCTCAACAGGATCATTACACCTCAGTGTATATGCAAGCCAATTTATTTTTTGCAATTTATTGCAAGCGTTATCCCCAGTAGAAGAGTTAATACCCACAGAGCAATTGAAGGATCAAACAATGATCTTTTCCCCGCGGAGTTGGATTCCTCGTCGGGAGTCTCTTTTGCATTTGCATATAGTTTGCATAGCATTTTCTAAAAGCGCAGCATTCCATTGATATGGAGCATTATGGCAAAACTCAAACATACGCATACGAAACATAAGCCAGGTTAAACCGTTTACCTACAAGCCAGAATAGCTCATAGACAAAACATTGTCATGCAACCCCAGCAAAGCTTACTAGAACAATTGATCGTACAATTTTATTTCAATACCCGTCCGTATTAACTTTTAACACTCGTCCGTGTCCTTTCAGCACTCGTCCGTGTTTGACCTTTTATTTCAATACCCGTCTGTGTTTGACTTTTGACACTCGTCCAAGTCCTTTCAGCACTCGTTCGTGTTTGACCTTTTATTTCAATTCCCGTCCGTATTGACTTTTGACACTCGTCTGTGTCCTTTCAGCACTCGTCCGTGTTTGACCTTTTATTTCAATACCCTTCCGTATTGACTTTTGACACTCGTCTGTGTCCTTTAAGCACTCGTTCGTGTTTGACCTTTTATTTCAATACCCGTTCGTATTGACTTTTGAGATACTCGTCCGTATTTTCTTAATCATCGTCCGATACTCATCCGTATCGTTGACTTGGTCACTCGTCGTGTTCCTTTGATGATTGTCCGATGCTCGTCCGTATCGACCCTTGACACTCGTTCGTGTCCTTTCAGCACTCGTACGTATTTGAACTTTTATTTCAATACTCGTCTGTGTCCTTCCAATACTCGTCCGTATTGACCTTTGACACCCGTCCGTGTCCTTCCAATACTCGTCCGTATTGACCTTTGACACGCGTCTGTGTCCTTTCAGCACTCGTCCGTGTTTGAACTTTTATTTCAATACTCGTCCGTATTGACCTTTGACACCCGTCCGTGTCCTTCTAACACCCGTCCGTGTTTTCTTTCCATACTCGTCCGTATGGGGGGCATTGTGGCACTTATCCTATGCTCGACAGTTTTGTTCCTCAACAGATTACCATGGATTTGCTTTGTGTTTTTCCAGTAGATCTCTAGGGACTCTTTCTCAGCATGTTGCAACGGAACATCTTCCAACCAGGATTTGCTTATCCATGATGGAGTAGCTTCGATCCCCAGCAAGATAGTATCCCCGACAGTTTAGCAACCAGGGCTAAATACGGTGGCATCCCCACAGAGTTCAGCATTGAATCTTGTTAGTAATACTCCCCAGCTGAGTTATTCTTTCTCCCCGCAGACGTTTAGCAGATCGACAAAATCTCTTCCTCAGCAGAGTGTTAGTACATTCTTTCCCCAGCCGAGTCAGAAGGCTGATTATCCCCGCAGAAGATCTTGTGTTTGATAGATCCCCAAGCAGAGTTAATGCTGCTTTTCCTCAGCAGAACGTCATTCAGAAAATTCTCATCCTCAGCGGAGTCTTATGAGCAGAATAATCTCTCTAAGTCGAAGTCATTCACGTGGAAACTTCCTCAACAGGATCATTACACCTCAGTGTATATGCAAGCCAATTTATTTTTTGCAATTTATTGCAAGCGTTATCCCCAGCAGAAGAGTTAATCCCAACAGAGCAATTGAAGGATCAAACAATGATCTTTTCCCCGCGGAGTTGGATTCCTCGTCGGGAGTCTCTTTTGCATTTGCATATAGTTTGCATAGCATTTTCTAAAAGCGCAGCATTCCATTGATATGGAGCATTACGGCAAAACTCAAACATATGCATACGAAACATAAGCCAGGTTAAACCGTTTACCTGCAAGCCAGAATAGCTCACAGACAAAACATTGTCATGCAACCCCAGCAAAGCTTACTAGAACACTTGATCGTACAATTTTATTTCAATACCCGTCCGTATTAACTTTTGACACTCGTCCGTGTCCTTTCAGCACTCCTCCGTGTTTGACCTTTTATTTCAATACCCGTCTGTATTGACTTTTGACACTCGTCCGTGTCCTTTCAGCACTCGTCTGTGTTTGACCTTTTATTTCAATATCCGTCCGTATTGACTTTTGACACTCGTCCGTGTCCTTTTAGCACTCGTCCGTGTTTGACCTTTTATTTCAATACCCGTCCGTATTGACTTGTGACGCTCGTCTTTGTCTTTTCAGCACTCGTCCGTGTTTGACCTTTTATTTCAATACCCGTCCGTATTGACTTTTGACACTCGTCCGTGTCCTTTCAGCACTCGTCCGTGTTTGACCTTTTATTTCAATACCCGTTCGTATTGACTTTTGAGATACTCGTCTGTATTTTCTTAATCATCGTCCGATACTCATCCGTATCGTTGACTTGGTCACTCGTCGTGTGCCTTTGATGATTGTCCGATGCTCGTCCGTATCGACCTTTGACACTCGTTCGTGTCCTTTCAGCACTCGTATGTGTTTGAACTTTTATTTCAATACTCGTCTGTGTCCTTCCCATACTCGGCCGTGTTGACCTTTGACACCCGTCCGTGCCCTTCCAATACTCGTCCGTATTGACCTTTGACACGCGTCTGTGTCCTTTCAGCACTCGTCCGTGTTTGAACTTTTATTTCAATACTCGTCCGTATTGACCTTTGACACCCGTCTGTGTCCTTCTAACACCCGTCCGTGTTTTCTTTCCATACTCGTCCGTATGGGGGGCATTGTGGCACTTATCCTATGCTCGACAGTTTTGTTCCTCAATAGATTACCATGGATTTGCTTTGTGTTTTTGCAGCAGATCTCTAGGGACTCTTTCTCAGCATGTTGCAACGGAACATCTTCCAACCAGGATTTGCGTATCCATGACGGAGTAGCTCCGATCCCCAGCAAGATAGTATCCCCGACAGTTTAGCAACCAGGGCTAAATACGGGTCCGTATTGACCTTTGACACGCGTCTGTGTCCTTTCAGCACTCGTCCGTGTTTGAACTTTTATTTCAATACTCGTCCGTATTGCCCTTTGACACCCGTCCGTGTCCTTCTAACACCCGTCCGTGTTTTCTTTCCATACTCATCCGTATGGGGGGCATTGTGGCACTTATCCTATGCTCGACAGTTTTGTTCCTCAACAGATTACCATGGATTTGCTTTGTGTTTTTCCAGCAGATCTCTAGGGACTCTTTCTCAGCATGTTGCAACGGAACATCTTCCAACCAGGATTTGCGTATCCATGACGGAGTAGCTCCGATCCCCAGCAAGATAGTATCCCCGACAGTTTAGCAACCAGGGCTAAATACGGTGGCATCCCCACAGAGTTCAGCTTTGAATCTTGTTAGTAATACTCCCCAGCTGAGTTATTCTTTCTCCCCGCAGACGTTTAGCAGATCGACAGAATCTCTTCCTCAGCAGAGTGTTAGTACATTCTTTCCCCAGCCGAGTCAGAAGGCTGATTATCCCCGCAGAAGATCTTGGGTTTGATAGATCCCCAAGCAGAGTTAATGCTGCTTTTCCTCAGCAGAACGTCATTCAGAAAATTCTCATCCTCAGCGGAGTCTTATGAGCAGAATAATCTCTCTAAGTCGAAGTCATTCACGTGGAAACTTCCTCAACAGGATCATTACACCTCAGTGTATATGCAAGCCAATTTATTTTTTGCAATTTATTGCAAGCGTTATCCCCAGCAGAAGAGTTAATCCCCACATAGCAATTGAAGGATCAAACAATGATCTTTTCCCCGCGGAGTTGGATTCCTCGTCGGGAGTCTCTTTTGCATTTGCATATAGTTTGCATAGCATTTTCTAAAAGCGCAGCATTCCATTGATATGGAGCATTACGGCAAAACTCAAACATACGCATACGAAACATAAGCCAGGTTAAACCGTTTACCTGCAAGCCAGAATAGCTCACAGACAAAACATTGTCATGCAACCCCAGCAAAGCTTACTAGAACACTTGATCGTACAATTTTATTTCAATACCCGTCCGTATTAACTTTTGACACTCGTCCGTGTCCTTTCAGCACTCCTCCGTGTTTGACCTTTTATTTCAATACCCGTCTGTATTGACTTTTGACACTCGTCCGTGTCCTTTCAGCACTCGTCTGTGTTTGACCTTTTATTTCAATATCCGTCCGTATTGACTTTTGACACTCGTCCGTGTCCTTTTAGCACTCGTCCGTGTTTGACCTTTTATTTCAATACCCGTCCGTATTGACTTGTGACGCTCGTCTGTGTCTTTTCAGCACTCGTCCGTGTTTGACCTTTTATTTCAATACCCGTCCGTATTGACTTTTGACACTCGTCTGTGTCCTTTCAGCACTCGTCCGTGTTTGACCTTTTATTTCAATACCCGTTCGTATTGACTTTTGAGATACTCGTCTGTATTTTCTTAATCATCGTCCGATACTCATCCGTATCGTTGACTTGGTCACTCGTCGTGTGCCTTTGATGATTGTCCGATGCTCGTCCGTATCGACCTTTGACACTCGTTCGTGTCCTTTCAGCACTCGTATGTGTTTGAACTTTTATTTCAATACTCGTCTGTGTCCTTCCCATACTCGGCCGTGTTGACCTTTGACACCCGTCCGTGCCCTTCCAATACTCGTCCGTATTGACCTTTGACACGCGTCTGTGTCCTTTCAGCACTCGTCCGTGTTTGAACTTTTATTTCAATACTCGTCCGTATTGCCCTTTGACACCCGTCCGTGTCCTTCTAACACCCGTCCGTGTTTTCTTTCCATACTCGTCCGTATGGGGGGCATTGTGGCACTTATCCTATGCTCGACAGTTTTGTTCCTCAACAGATTACCATGGATTTGCTTTGTGTTTTTCCAGCAGATCTCTAGGGACTCTTTCTCAGCATGTTGCAACGGAACATCTTCCAACCAGGATTTGCGTATCCATGACGGAGTAGCTCCGATCCCCAGCAAGATAGTATCCCCGACAGTTTAGCAACCAGGGCTAAATACGGTGGCATCCCCACAGAGTTCAGCTTTGAATCTTGTTAGTAATACTCCCCAGCTGAGTTATTCTTTCTCCCCGCAGACGTTTAGCAGATCGACAGAATCTCTTCCTCAGCAGAGTGTTAGTACATTCTTTCCCCAGCCGAGTCAGAAGGCTGATTATCCCCGCAGAAGATCTTGGGTTTGATAGATCCCCAAGCAGAGTTAATGCTGCTTTTCCTCAGCAGAACGTCATTCAGAAAATTCTCATCCTTAGCGGAGTCTTATGAGCAGAATAATCTCTCTAAGTCGGAGTCATTCAAATGGAAACTTCCTCAACAGGATCATTACACCTCAGTGTATATGCAAGCCAATTTATTTTTTGCAATTTATTGCAAGCGTTATCCCCAGCAGAAGAGTTAATCCCCACAGAGCAATTGAAGGATCAAACAATGATCTTTTCCCCACGGAGTTGGATTCCTCGTCGGGAGTCTCTTTTGCATTTGCATATAGTTTGCATAGCATTTTCTAAAAGCGCAGCATTCCATTGATATGGAGCATTACGGCAAAACTCAAACATACGCATACGAAACATAAGCCAGGTTAAACCGTTTACCTGCAAGCCAGAATAGCTCACAGACAAAACATTGTCATGCAACCCCAGCAAAGCTTACTAGAACACTTGATCGTACAATTTTATTTCAATACCCGTCCGTATTAACTTTTGACACTCGTCCGTGTCCTTTCAGCACTCGTCCGTGTTTGACCTTTTATTTCAATACCCGTCCGTATTGACTTTTGACACTCGTCTGTGTCCTTTCAGCACTCGTCTGTGTTTGACCTTTTATTTCAATACCCGTCCGTATTGACTTTTGACACTCGTCCGTGTCCTTTCAGCACTCGTCCGTGTTTTACCTTTTATTTCAATACCCGTCTGTATTGACTTTTGACACTCTTCCGTGTCCTTTCAGCACTCGTCCGTGTTTGACCTTTTATTTCAATACCCGTCCGTATTGACTTTTGACACTCATCCGTGTCCTTTCAGCACTCGTCCGTGTTTGACCTTTTATTTCAATACCCGTTCGTATTGACTTTTGAGATACTCGTCCGTATTTTCTTAATCATCGTCCGATACTCATCCGTATCGTTGACTTGGTCACTCGTCGTGTTCCTTTGATGATTGTCCGATGCTCGTCCGTATCGACCTTTGACACTCTTTCGTGTCCTTTCAGCACTCGTACATGTTTGAACTTTTATTTCAATACTCGTCCTTGTCCTTCCAATACTCGTCCGTATTGACCTTTGACACCCGTCCATGTCCTTCCAATACTCGTCCGTATTGACCTTGGACACGCGTCTGTGTCCTTTCAGCCCTCGTCCGTGTTTGAACTTTTATTTCAATACTCGTCCGTATTGACCTTTGACACCCGTCCGTGTCCTTCTAACACCCGTCCGTGTTTTCTTTACATACTCGTCCGTATGGGGGGCATTGTGGCACTTATCCTATGCTCGACAGTTTTGTTCCTCAACAGATTACCATGGATTTGCTTTGTGTTTTTCCAGCAGATCTCTAGGGACTCTTTCTCAGCATGTTGCAATGGAACATCTTCCAACCTGGATTTTCGTATCCATGACGGAGTAGCTCCGATCCCCAGCAAGATAGTATCCCCGACAGTTTAGCAACCAGGGCTAAATACGGTGGCATCCCCACAGAGTTCAGCATTGAATCTTGTTTGGTAATACTCCCCAGCTGAGTTATTATTTCTCCCCGCAGACGGTTAGCAGATCGACAGAATCTCTTCCTCAGCAGAGTGTTAGTACATTCTTTCCCCAGGCGAGTTAGAAGGCTGATTATCCCCGCAGAAGATCTTGGGTTTGATAGATCCCCAAGCAGAGTTAATACTGCTTTTCCTCAGCAGAACGTCATTCAGAAAATTCTCATCCTCAGCGGAGTCTTATGAGCAGAATAATCTCTCTAAGTCGGAGTTATTCACGTGGAAACTTCCTCAACAGGATCATTACACCTCAGTGTATATACAAGCCAATTTATTTTTTGCAATTTATTGCAAGCGTTATCCCCAGCAGAAGAGTTAATCCCCACAGAGCAATTGAAGGATCAAACAATAATCTTTTCCCCGCGGAGTTGGATTCCTCGTTGGGAGTCTCTTTTGCATTTGCATATAGTTTGCATAGCATTTTCTAAAAACGCAGCATTCCATTGATATGGAGCATTACGGCAAAACTCAAACATACGCATACGAAACATAAGCCAGGTTAAACCGTTTACCTGCAAGCCAGAATAGCTCACAGACAAAACATTGTCATGCAACCCCAGCAAAGCTTACTAGAACACATGATCGTACAATTTTATTTCAATACCCGTCCGTATTAACTTTTGACACTCGTCCGTGTCCTTTCAGCCCTCGTCCGTGTTTGACCTTTTATTTCAATACCCGTCCGTATTGACTTTTGACACTCGTCCGTGTCCTTTCAGCACACGTCCGTGTTTGACCTTTTATTTCAATATTCGTCCGTATTGACTTTTGACACTCGTCCGTGTCCTTTCAGCACTCGTCCGTGTTTGACCTTTTATTTCAATACCCGTCCGTATTGACTTTTGACACTCGTCCGTGTCCTTTAAGCACTCGTCCATGTTTGACCTTTTATTTCAATACCCGTCCGTATTGACTTTTGACACTTGTCCGTGTCCTTTCAGCACTCGTCCGTGTTTGACCTTTTATTTCAATACCCGTTCGTATTGACTTTTGAGATACTCGTTCGTATTTTCTTAATCATCGTCCGATACTCATCCGTATCGTTGACTTGGTCACTCGTCGTGTTCCTTTGATGATTGTCCGATGCTCGTCCGTATCGACCTTTGACACTCGTTCGTGTCCTTTCAGCACTCGTACGTGTTTGAACTTTTATTTCAATACTCGTCGGTGTCCTTCCAATACTCATCCGTATTGACCTTTGACACCCGTCCGTGTCCTTCCAATACTCGTCCGTATTGACCTTTGACACGCGTCTGTGTCCTTTCAGCACTCGTCCGTGTTTGAACTTTTATTTCAATACTCGTCCGTATTGACCTTTGACACCCGTCCGTGTCCTTCTAACACCCGTCCGTGTTTTCTTTCCATACTCGTCCATATGGGGGGCATTGTGGCACTTATCCTATGCTCGACAGTTTTGTTCCTCAACAGATTACCATGGATTTGCTTTGTGTTTTTCCAGCAGATCTCTAGGGACTCTTTCTCAGCATGTTGCAATGGAACATCTTCCAACCAGGATTTGCGTATCCATGACGGAGTAGCTCCGATCCCCAGCAAGATAGTATCCCCGACAGTTTAGCAACCAGGGCTAAATACGGTGGCATCCCCACAGAGTTCAACATATAATCTTGTTAGTAATACTCCCCAGCTGAGTTATTCTTTCTCCCCGCAGACGTTTAGCAGGTCGACAGAATCTCTTCCTCAGCAGAGTGTTAGTACATTCTTTCCCCAGCCGAGTCAGAAGGCTGATTATCCCCGCAGAAGATCTTGGGTTTGATAGATCCCCAAGCAGAGTTAATGCTGCTTTTCCTCAGCAGAACGTCATTCAGAAAATTCTCATCCTCAGCGGAGTCTTATGAGCAGAATAATCTCTCTAAGTCGGAGTCATTCACGTGGAAACTTCCTCAACAGGATCATTACACCTCAGTGTATATGCAAGCCAATTTATTTTTTGCAATTTATTGCAAGCGTTATCCCCCGCAGAAGAGTTAATCCGCACAGAGCAATTGAAGGATCAAACAATGATCTTTTCCCTGCGGAGTTGGATTCCTCGTCGGGAGTCTCTTTTGCATTTGCATATAGTTTGCATAGCATTTTCTAAAAGCGCAGCATTCCATTGATATGGAGCATTACGGTAAAACTCAAACATATGCATACGAAACATAAGCCAGGTTAAACCGTTTACCTGCAAGCCAGAATAGCTCACAGAAAAAACATTGTCATGCAACCCCAGCAAAGCTTACTAGAACACTTGATCGTACAATTTTATTACGATACCCGTCCGTATTAACTTATGACACTCGTCCGTGTCCTTTCAGCACTCGTCCGTGTTTGACCATTTATTTCAATACCCGTCCGTATTAACTTTTGACACTCGTCCGTGTCCTTTCAGCACTCGTCGGTGTTTGACCTTTTATTTCAATATTCGTCCGTATTGACTTTTGACACTCGTCCGTGTCCTTTCAGCACTCGTCCGTGTTTGACCTTTTATTTCAATACCCGTCCGTATTGACTTTTGACACTCGTCCGCGTCCTTTCAGCACTCGTCCGTGTTTGACCTTTTATTTCAATACTCGTCCGTATTGACTTTTGACACTCGTCCGTGTCCTTTCAGCACTCGTCCGTGTTTGACCTTTTATTTCAATTCCCGTTCGTATTGACTTTTGAGATACTCGTCCGTATTTTCTTAATCATCGTCCGATACTCATCTGTATCGTTGACTTGGTCACTCGTCGTGTTCCTTTGATGATTGTCCGATGCTCGTCCATATCGACCTTTGACACTCGTTCGTGTCCTTTCAGCACTCGTACGTGTTTGAACTTTTATTTCAATACTCGTCTGTGTCCTACCAATACTCGTCCGTATTGACCTTTGACACCCGTCCGTGTCCTTCCAATACTCGTCCGTATTGACCATTGACACGCGTCTGTGTCCTTTCAACACTCGTCCGTGTTTGAACTTTTATTTCAATACTCGTCCGTATTGACCTTTGACACCCGTCTGTGTCCTTCTAACACCCGTCCGTGTTTTCTTTCCATACTCGTCCATATGGGGGGCATTGTGGCACTTATCCTATGCTCGACAGTTTTGTTCCTTAACAGATTACCATGGATTTGCTTTGTGTTTTTCCAGCAGATCTCTAGGGACTCTTTCTCAGCATGTTGCAACGGAACATCTTCCAACCAGGATTTGCGTATCCATGACGGAGTAGCTCCGATCCCCAGCAAGATAGTATCCCCGACAGTTTAGCAACCAGGGCTAAATACGGTGGCATCCCCACAGAGTTCAGCATTGAATCTTGTTAGTAATACTCCCCAGCTGAGTTATTCTTTCTCCCCGCAGACGTTTAGCAGGTCGACAGAATCTCTTCCTCAGCAGAGTGTTAGTACATTCTTTCCCCAGCCGAGTCAGAAGGCTGATTATCCCCGCAGAAGATCTTGGGTTTGATAGATCCCCAAGCAGAGTTAATGCTGCTTTTCCTCAGCAGAACGTCATTCAGAAAATTCTCATCCTCAGCGGAGTCTTATGAGCAGAATAATCTCTCTAAGTCGGAGTCATTCACGTGGAAACTTCCTCAACAGGATCATTACACCTCAGTGTATATGCAAGCCAATTTATTTTTTGCAATTTATTGCAAGCGTTATCCCCCACAGAAGAGTTAATCCGCACAGAGCAATTGAAGGATCAAACAATGATCTTTTCCCAGCGGAGTTGGATTCCTCGTCGGGAGTCTCTTTTGCATTTGCATATAGTTTGCATAGCATTTTCTAAAAGCGCAGCATTCCATTGATATGGAGCATTACGGTAAAACTCAAACATATGCATACGAAACATAAGCCAGGTTAAACCATTTACCTGCAAGCCAGAATAGCTCACAGAAAAAACATTGTCATGCAACCCCAGCAAAGCTTACTAGAACACTTGATCGTACAATTTTATTACGATACCCGTCCGTATTAACTTATGACACTCGTCCGTGTCCTTTCAACACTCGTCCGTGTTTGACCATTTATTTCAATACCCGTCCGTATTAACTTTTGACACTCGTCCGTGTCCTTTCAGCACTCGTCGGTGTTTGACCTTTTATTTCAATATTCGTCCGTATTGACTTTTGACACTCGTCCGTGTCCTTTCAGCACTCGTCCGTGTTTGACCTTTTATTTCAATACCCGTCCGTATTGACTTTTGACACTCGTCCGCGTCCTTTCAGCACTCGTCCGTGTTTGACCTTTTATTTCAATACTCGTCCGTATTGACTTTTGACACTCGTCCGTGTCCTTTCAGCACTCGTCCGTGTTTGACCTTTTATTTCAATTCCCGTTCGTATTGACTTTTGAGATACTCGTCCGTATTTTCTTAATCATCGTCCGATACTCATCTGTATCGTTGACTTGGTCACTCGTCGTGTTCCTTTGATGATTGTCCGATGCTCGTCCATATCGACCTTTGACACTCGTTCGTGTCCTTTCAGCACTCGTACGTGTTTGAACTTTTATTTCAATACTCGTCTGTGTCCTACCAATACTCGTCCGTATTGACCTTTGACACCCGTCCGTGTCCTTCCAATACTCGTCCGTATTGACCATTGACACGCGTCTGTGTCCTTTCAACACTCGTCCGTGTTTGAACTTTTATTTCAATACTCGTCCGTATTGACCTTTGACACCCGTCTGTGTCCTTCTAACACCCGTCCGTGTTTTCTTTCCATACTCGTCCATATGGGGGGCATTGTGGCACTTATCCTATGCTCGACAGTTTTGTTCCTTAACAGATTACCATGGATTTGCTTTGTGTTTTTCCAGCAGATCTCTAGGGACTCTTTCTCAGCATGTTGCAACGGAACATCTTCCAACCAGGATTTGCGTATCCATGACGGAGTAGCTCCGATCCCCAGCAAGATAGTACCCCCGACAGTTTAGCAACCAGGGCTAAATACGGTGGCATCCCCACAGAGTTCAGCATTGAATCTTGTTAGTAATACTCCCCAGCTGAGTTATTCTTTCTCCCCGCAGACGTTTAGCAGGTCGACAGAATCTCTTCCTCAGCAGAGTGTTAGTACATTCTTTCCCCAGCCGAGTCAGAAGGCTGATTATCCCCGCAGAAGATCTTGGGTTTGATAGATCCCCAAGCAGAGTTAATGCTGCTTTTCCTCAGCAGAACGTCATTCAGAAAATTCTCATCCTCAGCGGAGTCTTATGAGCAGAATAATCTCTCTAAGTCGGAGTCATTCACGTGGAAACTTCCTCAACAGGATCATTACACCTCAGTGTATATGCAAGCCAATTTATTTTTTGCAATTTATTGCAAGCGTTATCCCCCGCAGAAGAGTTAATCCGCACAGAGCAATTGAAGGATCAAACAATGATCTTTTCCCTGCGGAGTTGGATTCCTCGTCGGGAGTCTCTTTTGCATTTGCATATAGTTTGCATAGCATTTTCTAAAAGCGCAGCATTCCATTGATATGGAGCATTACGGCAAAACTCAAACATATGCATACGAAACATAAGCCAGGTTAAACCGTTTACCTGCAAGCCAGAATAGCTCACAGAAAAAACATTGTCATGCAACCCCAGCAAAGCTTACTAGAACACTTGATCGTACAATTTTATTACGATACCCGTCCGTATTAACTTTTGACACTCGTCCGTGTCCTTTCAACACTCGTCCGTGTTTGACCTTTTATTTCAATACCCGTCCGTATTGACTTTTGACACTCGTCCGTGTCCTTTCAGCACTCGTCCGTGTTTGACCTTTTATTTCAATATCCGTCCGTATTGACTTTTGACACTCGTCCGTGTCCTTTCAGCACTCGTCCGTGTTTGACCTTTTATTTCAATACCCGTCCGTATTGACTTTTGACACTCGTCTGTGTCCTTTCAGCACTCGTCTGTGTTTGACATTTTATTTCAATACCCGTCCGTATTGACTTTTGACACTCGTCCGTGTCCTTTCAGCACTCGTCCGTGTTTGACCTTTTATTTCAATACCCGTTCGTATTGACTTTTGAGATACTCGTCCGTATTTTCTTAATCATCGTCCGATACTCATCCGTATCGTTGACTTGGTCACTCGTCGTGTTCCTTTGATGATTGTCCGATGCTCGTCCGTATCTACCTTTGACACTCGTTCGTGTCCTTTCAGCACTCGTACGTGTTTGAACTTTTATTTCAATACTCGTCTGTGTCCTTCCAATACTCATCCGTATTGACCTTTGACACCCGTCCATGTCCTTCCAATACTCGTCCGTATTGACCTTTGACACGCGTCTGTGTCCTTTCAGCACTCGTCCGTGTTTGAACTTTTATTTCAATACTCGTCCGTATTGTCCTTTGACACCCGTCCGTGTCCTTCTAACACCCGTCAGTGTTTTCTTTCCATACTCGTCCGTATGGGGGGCATTGTGGCACTTATTCTATGCTCGACTGTTTTGTTCCACAACAGATTACCATGGATTTGCTTTGTGATTTTCCAGCAGATCTCTAGGGACTCTCTCTCAGCATGTTGCAACAGAACATCTTCCAACCAGGATTTGCGTATCCATGACGGAGTAGCTCCGATCCCCAGCAAGATAGTATCCCCGAAAGTTTAGCAACCAGGGCTAAATACGGTGGCATCCCCACAGAGTTCATCATTGAATCTTGTTAGTAATACTCCCCAGCTGAGTTATTCTTTCTCCCCGCAGACGTTTAGCAGATCGACAGAATCTCTTCCTCAGCAGAGTGTTAGTACATTCTTTCCCCAGCCGAGTCAGAAGGCTGATTATCTACGCAGAAGATCTTGGGTTTGATAGATCCCCAAGCAGAGTTAATGCTGCTTTTCCTCAGCAGAACGTCATTCAGAAAATTATCATCCTCAGCGGAGTCTTATGAGCAGAATAATCTCTCTAAGTCAGAGTCATTCACGTGGAAACTTCCTCAACAGGATCATTACACCTCAGTGTATATGCAAGCCAATTTATTTTTTGCAATTTATTGCAAGCGTTATCCCCAGCAGAAGAGTTAATCCCCACAGAGCAATTGAAGGATCAAACAATGATCTTTTCCCCGTGGAGTTGGATTCCTCGTCGGGAGTCTCTTTTGCATTTGCATATAGTTTGCATAGCATTTTCTAAAAGCGCAGCATTCCATTGATATGGAGCATTACGGCAAAACTCAAACATACGCATACGAAACAAAAGCCAGGTTAAACCGTTTACCTGCAAGCCAGAATAGCTCACAGACAAAACATTGTCATGCAACCCCAGTAAAGCTTACTAGAACACTTGATCGTACAATTTTATTTCAATACCCGTCCGTATTAACTTTTGACACTCGTCCGTGTCCTTTCAGCACTCGTCCGTGTTTGACCTTTTATTTCAATACCCGTCCGTATTGACTTTTGACACTCGTCCGTGTCCTTTCAGCACTCGTCCGTGTTTGACCTTTTATTTCAATATCCGTCCGTATTGACTTTTGACACTCGTCCGTGTCCTTTCAGCACTCGTCCGTGTTTGACCTTTTATTTCAATACCCGTCCGTATTGACTTTTGACACTCGTCCGTGTCCTTTCAGCACTCGTCTGTGTTTGACATTTTATTTCAATACCCGTCCGTATTGACTTTTGACACTCGTTCGTGTCCTTTCAGCACTCGTCCGTGTTTGACCTTTTATTTCAATACCCGTTCGTATTGACTTTTGAGATACTCGTCCGTATTTTCTTAATCATCGTCCGATACTCATCCGTATCGTTGACTTGGTCACTCATCGTGTTCCTTTGATGATTGTCCGATGCTCATCCGTATCGACCTTTGACACTCGTTCGTGTCCTTTCAGCACTCGTACGTGTTTGAACTTTTATTTCAATACTCGTCTGTGTCCTTCCAATACTCGTCCGTATTGACCTTTGACACCCGTCCGTGTCCTTCCAATACTCGTCCGTATTGACCTTTGACACGCGTCTGTGTCCTTTCAGCACTCGTCCGTGTTTGAACTTTTATTTCAATACTCGTCCGTATTGACCTTTGACACCCGTCCGTGTCCTTCTAACACCCGTCAGTGTTTTCTTTCCATACTCGTCCGTATGGGGGGCATTGTGGCACTTATCCTATGCTCGACTGTTTTGTTCCTCAACAGATTACCATGGATTTGCTTTGTGATTTTCCAGCAGATCTCTAGGGACTCTCTCTCAGCATGTTGCAACAGAACATCTTCCAACCAGGATTTGCGTATCCATGACGGAGTAGCTCCGATCCCCAGCAAGATAGTATCCCCGAAAGTTTAGCAACCAGGGCTAAATACGGTGGCATCCCCACAGAGTTCAGCATTGAATCTTGTTAGTAATACTCCCCAGCTGAGTTATTCTTTCTCCCCGCAGACGTTTAGCAGATCGACAGAATCTCTTCCTCAGCAGAGTGTTAGTACATTCTTTCCCCAGCCGAGTCAGAAGGCTGATTATCCCCGCAGAAGATCTTGGGTTTGATAGATCCCCAAGCAGAGTTAATGCTGCTTTTCCTCAGCAGAACGTCATTCAGAAAATTCTCATCCTCAGCGGAGTCTTATGAGCAGAATAATCTCTCTAAGTCGGAGACATTCACGTGGAAACTTCCTCAACAGGATCATTACACCTCAGTGTATATGCAAGCCAATTTATTTTTTGCAATTTATTGCAAGCGTTATCCCCAGCAGAAGAGTTAATCCCCACAGAGCAATTGAAGGATCAAACAATGATCTTTTCCCCGCGGAGTTGGATTCCTCGTCGGGAGTCTCTTTTGCATTTGCATATAGTTTGCATAGCATTTTCTAAAAGCGCAGCATTCCATTGATATGGAGCATTACGGCAAAACTCAAACATACGCATACGAAACATAAGCCAGGTTAAACCGTTTACCTGCAAGCCAGAATAGCTCACAGACAAAACATTGTCATGCAACCCCAGCAAAGCTTACTAGAACACTTGATCGTACAATTTTATTTCAATACCCGTCCGTATTAAGTTTTGACACTCGTCCGTGTCCTTTCAGCACTCGTCCGTGTTTGACCTTTTATTTCAATACCCGTCCCTATTGACTTTTGACACTCGTCCGTGTCCTTTCAGCACTCGTCCGTGTTTGACCTTTTATTTCAATATCCGTCCGTATTGACTTTTGACACTCGTCCGTGTCCTTTCAGCACTCGTCCGTGTTTGACCTTTTATTTCAATACCCGTCCGTATTGACTTTTGACACTCGTCCGTGTCCTTTCAGCACTCGTCTGTGTTTGACATTTTATTTCAATACCCGTCCGTATTGACTTTTGACACTCGTTCGTGTCCTTTCAGCACTCGTCCGTGTTTGACCTTTTATTTCAATACCCGTTCGTATTGACTTTTGAGATACTCGGCCGTATTTTCTTAATCATCGTCCGATACTCATCCGTATCGTTGACTTGGTCACTCGTCGTGTTCCTTTGATGATTGTCCGATGCTCGTCCGTATCGACCTTTGACACTCGTTCGTGTCCTTTCAGCACTCGTACGTGTTTGAACTTTTATTTCAATACTCGTCTGTGTCCTTCCAATACTCGTCCGTATTGACCTTTGACACCCGTCCGCGTCCTTCCAATACTCGTCCGTATTGACCTTTGACACGCGTCTGTGTCCTTTCAGCACTCGTCCGTGTTTGAACTTTTATTTCAATACTCGTCCGTATTGACCTTTGACACCTGTCCGTGTCCTTCTAACACCCGTCCGTGTTTTCTTTCCATACTCGTCCGTATGGGTGGCATTGTGTCACTTATCCTATGCTCGACAGTTTTGTTCCTCAACAGATTACCATGGATTTGCTTTGTGATTTTCCAGCAGATCTCTAGGGACTCTTTCTCAGAATGTTGCAACGGAACATCTTCCAACCAGGATTTGCGTATCCATGACGGAGTAGCTCCGATCCCCAGCAAGATAGTATCCCCGAAAGTTTAGCAACCAGGGCTAAATACGGTGGCATCCCCACAGAGTTCAGAATTGAATCTTGTTAGTAATACTCCCCAGCTGAGTTATTCTTTCTCCCTGCAGACGTTTAGCAGATCGTCAAAATCTCTTCCTCAGTAGAGTGTTAGTACATTCTTTCCCCAGCCGAGTCAGAAGGCTGATTATCCCCGCAGAAGATCTTGGGTTTGATAGATCCCCAAGCAGAGTTAATGCTGCTTTTCCTCAGCAGAACGTCATTCAGAAAATTCTCATCCTCAGCGGAGTCTTATGAGCAGAATAATATCTCTAAGTCGGAGTCATTCACGTGGAAACTTCCTCAACAGGATCATTACACCTCAGTGTATATGCAAGCCACTTTATTTTTTGCAATTTATTGCAAGCGTTATCCCCAGCAGAAGAGTTAATCCCCACAGAGCAATTGAAGGATCAAACAATGATCTTTTCCCCGCGGAGTTGGATTCCTCGTCGGGAGTCTCTTTTGCATTTGTATATAGTTTGCATAGCATTTTCTAAAAGCGCAGCATTCCATTGATATGGAGCATTACGCCAAAACTCAAACATACGCATACGAAACATAAGCCAGGTTAAACCGTTTACCTGCAAGCCAGAATAGCTCACAGACAAAACATTGTCATGCAACCCCAGCAAAGCTTACTAGAACACTTGATCGTACAATTTTATTTCAATACCCGTCCGTATTAAGTTTTGACACTCGTCCGTGTCCTTTCAGCACTCGTCCGTGTTTGACCTTTTATTTCAATACCCGTCCCTATTGACTTTTGACACTCGTCCGTGTCCTTTCAGCACTCGTCCGTGTTTGACCTTTTATTTCAATATCCGTCCGTATTGACTTTTGACACTCGTCCGTGTCCTTTCAGCACTCGTCCGTGTTTGACCTTTTATTTCAATACCCGTCCGTATTGACTTTTGACACTCGTCCGTGTCCTTTCAGCACTCGTCTGTGTTTGACATTTTATTTCAATACCCGTCCGTATTGACTTTTGACACTCGTTCGTGTCCTTTCAGCACTCGTCCGTGTTTGACCTTTTATTTCAATACCCGTTCGTATTGACTTTTGAGATACTCGTCCGTATTTTCTTAATCATCGTCCGATACTCATCCGTATCGTTGACTTGGTCACTCGTCGTGTTCCTTTGATGATTGTCCGATGCTCGTCCGTATCGACCTTTGACACTCGTTCGTGTCCTTTCAGCACTCGTACGTGTTTGAACTTTTATTTCAATACTCGTCTGTGTCCTTCCAATACTCGTCCGTATTGACCTTTGACACCCGTCCGTGTCCTTCCAATACTCGTCCGTATTGACCTTTGACACGCGTCTGTGTCCTTTCAACACTCGTCCGTGTTTGAACTTTTATTTCAATACTCGTCCGTATTGACCTTTGACACCCGTCCGTGTCCTTCTAACACCCGTCCGTGTTTTCTTTCCATACTCGTCCGTAGGGGGGGCATTGTGGCACTTATCCTATGCTCGACAGTTTTGTTCCTCAACAGATTACCATGGATTTGCTTTGTGTTTTTCCAGCAGATCTCTAGGGACTCTTTCTCAGCATGTTGCATGGGAAACATCTTCCAACCAGGATTTGCGTATCCATGACGGAGTAGCTCCGATCCCCAGCAAGATAGTATCCCCGACAGTTTAGCGACCAGGGCTAAATATGGTGGCATCCCCACAGAGTTCAGCATTGAATCTTGTTAGTAATACTCCCCAGCTGAGTTATTCTTTCTCCCCGCAGACGTTTAGCAAATCGACAGAATCTCTTCCTCAGCAGAGTGTTAGTACATTCTTTCCCCAGCCGAGTCAGAAGGCTGATTATCCCCGCAGAAGATCTTGGGTTTGAGAAATCCCCAAGCAGAGTTAATGCTGCTTTTCCTCAGCAGAACTTCATTCAGAAAATTCTCATCCTCAGCGGAGTCTTATGAGCAGAATAATCTCTCTAAGTCGGAGTCATTCACGTGGAAACTTCCTCAACAGGATCATTACACCTCAGTGTATATGCAAGCCAATTTATTTTTTGCAATTTATTGCAAGCGTTATCCCCAGCAGAAGAGTTAATCCCCACAGAGCAATTGAAGGATCAAACAATGATCTTTTCCCCGCGGAGTTGGATTCCTCGTCGGGAGTCTCTTTTGCATTTGCATATAGTTTGCATAGCATTTTCTAAAAGCGCAGCATTCCATTGATATGGAGCATTACGGCAAAACTCAAACATACGCATACGAAACATAAGCCAGGTTAAACCGTTTACCTGCAAGCCAGAATAGCTCACAGACAAAACATTGTCATGCAACCCCAGCAAAGCTTACTAGAACACTTGATCGTACAATTTTATTTCAATACCCGTCCGTATTAACTTTTGACACTCGTCCGTGTCCTTTCAGCACTCGTCCGTGTTTGACCTTTTATTTCAATACCCGTCCGTATTGACTTTTGACACTCGTCCGTGTCCTTTCAGCACTCGTCCGTGTTTGACCTTTTATTTCAATATCCGTCCGTATTGACTTTTAACACTCGTCCGTGTCCTTTCAGCACTCGTCCGTGTTTGACCTTTTATTTCAATACCCGTTCGTATTGACTTTTGAGATACTCGTCCGTATTTTCTTAATCATCGTCCGATACTCATCCGTATCGTTGACTTGGTCACTCGTCGTGTTCCTTTGATGATTGTCCGATGCTCGTCCGTATCGACCTTTGACACTCGTTCGTGTCCTTTCAGCACTCGTACGTGTTTGAACTTTTATTTCAATACTCGTCTGTGTCCTTCCAATACTCGTCCGTATTGACCTTTGACACCCATCCGCGTCCTTCCAATACTCGTCCGTATTGACCTTTGACACGCGTCTGTGTCCTTTCAGCACTCGTCCGTGTTTGACCTTTTATTTCAATACCCGTCCATATTAACTTTTGACATTCGTCCGTGTCCTTTCAGCACTCGTCCGTGTTTGACCTTTTATTTCAATACCGGTTCGTATTGACTTTTGAGATACTCGTCCGTATTTTCTTAATCATCGTCCGATACTCATCCGTATCGTTGACTTAGTCACTCGTCGTGTTCCTTTGATGATTGTCCGATGCTCGTCCGTATCGACCTTTGACACTCGTTCGTGTCCTTTCAGCACTCGTACGTGTTTGAACTTTTATTTCAATACTCGTCTGTGTCCTTCCAATACTCGTTCGTATTGACCTTTGACACTCGTCCGTGTCCTTCCAATACTCGTTCGTATTGACCATTGACACGCGTCTGTGTCCTTTCAGCACTCGTCTGTGTTTGAACTTTTATTTCAATACTCGCCCGTATTGACCTTTGACACCCGTCCGTGTCCTTCTAATACCCGTCCGTGTTTTCTTTCCATACTCGTCCGTATGGGGGGTATTGTGGCACTTATCCTATGCTCGACAGTTTTGTTCCTCAACAGATTACCATGGATTTGCTTTGTGATTTTCCAGCAGATCTCTAGGGACTCTTTCTCAGCATGTTGCAAAGGAACATCTTCCAACCAAGATTTGCGTATCCATGACGGAGTAGCTCCGATCCCCAGTAAGATAGTATCCCCGAAAGTTTACCAACCAGGGCTAAATACGGTGGCATCCCCACAGAGTTCAGCATTGAATCTTGTTAGTAATACTCCCCAGCTGAGTTATTCTTTCTCCCCGCAGACGTTTAGCAGATCGACAGAATCTCTTCCTCAGCAGAGTGTTAGTACATTCTTTCCCCAGCCGAGTCAGAAGGCTGATTATCCCCGCAGAAGATCTTGGGTTTGATAGATCCCCAAGCAGAGTTAATGCTGCTTTTCCTCAGCAGAACGTCATTCAGAAAATTCTCATCCTCAGCGGAGTTTTATGAGCAGAATAATATCTCTAAGTCGGAGTCATTCACGTGGAAACTTCCTCAACAGGATCATTACACCTCAGTGTATATGCAAGCCACTTTATTTTTTGCAATTTATTGCAAGCGTTATCCCCAGCAGAAGAGTTAATCCCCACAGAGCAATTGAAGGATCAAACAATGATCTTTTCCCCGCGGAGTTGGATTCCTCGTCGGGAGTCTCTTTTGCATTTGTATATAGTTTGCATAGCATTTTCTAAAAGCGCAGCATTCCATTGATATGGAGCATTACGCCAAAACTCAAACATACGCATACGAAACATAAGCCAGGTTAAACCGTTTACCTGCAAGCCAGAATAGCTCACAGACAAAACATTGTCATGCAACCCCAACAAAGCTTACTAGAACAGTTGATCGTACAATTTTATTACGATACCCGTCCGTATTAACTTTTGACACTCGTCCGTGTCCTTTCAGCACTCGTCCGTGTTTGACCTTTTATTTCAATACCAGTCCGTATTGACTTTTGACACTCGTCCGTGTCCTTTCAGCACTCGTCCGTGTTTGACCTTTTATTTCAATACCCGTCCGTATTGACTTTTGACACTCGTCCGTGTCCTTTCAGCACTCGTCCGTGTTTGACCTTTTATTTCAATACCGGTTCGTATTGACTTTTGAGATACTCGTCCGTATTTTCTTAATCATCGTCCGAAACTCATCCGTATCGTTGACTTGGTCACTCATCGTGTTCCTTTGATGATTGTCCGATGCTCGTCCGTATCGACCTTTGACACTCGTTCGTGTCCTTTCAGCACTCGTACGTGTTTGAACTTTTATTTCAATACTCGTCTGTGTCCTTCCAATACTCGTCCGTATTGACCTTTGACACTCGTCCGTGTCCTTCCAATACTCGTTCGTATTGACCTTTGACACGCGTCTGTGTCCTTTCATCACTCGTCCGTGTTTGAACTTTTATTTCAATACTCGTCCGTATTGACCTTTGACACCCGTCCGTGTTTTCTTTCCATACTCGTCCGTAGGGGGGGCATTGTGGCACTTATCCTATGCTCGACAGTTTTGTTCCTCAACAGATTACCATGGATTTGCTTTGTGTTTTTCCAGCAGATCTCTAGGGACTCTTTCTCAGCATGTTGCAACGGAACATCTTCCAACCAGGATTTGCGTATCCATGACGGAGTAGCTCCGATCCCCAGCAAGATAGTATCCCCGACAGTTTAGCGACCAGTGCTAAATATGGTGGCATCCCCACAGAGTTCAGCATTGAATCTTGTTAGTAATACTCCCCAGCTGAGTTATTCTTTCTCCTCGCAGACGTTTAGCAGATCGACAGAATCTCTTCCTCAGCAGAGTGTTAGTACATTCTTTCCCCAGCCGAGTCAGAAGGCTGATTATCCCCGCAGAAGATCTTGGGTTTGATAGATCCCCAAGCAGAGTTAATGCTGCTTTTCCTCAGCAGAACTTCATTCAGAAAATTCTCATCCTCAGCGGAGTCTTATGAGCAGAATAATCTCTCTAAGTCGGAGTCATTCACGTGGAAACTTCCTCAACAGGATCATTACACCTCAGTGTATATGCAAGCCAATTTATTTTTTGCAATTTATTGCAAGCGTTATCCCCAGCAGAAGAGTTAATCCCCACAGAGCAATTGAAGGATCAAACAATGATCTTTTCCCCGCGGAGTTGGATTCCTCGTCGGGAGTCTCTTTTGAATTTG
Organism: Lathyrus tuberosus; assembly: GCA_022829125.1. Classification (NCBI taxonomy): domain Eukaryota; kingdom Viridiplantae; phylum Streptophyta; class Magnoliopsida; order Fabales; family Fabaceae; genus Lathyrus; species Lathyrus tuberosus. The sequence continues at coordinate 8,178,552 of JALAZF010000201.1, read as the reverse complement.
CATATAGTTTGCATAGCATTTTCTAAAAGCGCAACATTCCATTGATATTGAGCATTACGGCAAAACTCAAACATACGCATACGAAACATAAGCCAGGTTAAACCGTTTACCTGCAAGCCAGAATAGCTCACAGACAAAACATTGTCATGCAACCCCAGCAAAGCTTACTAGAACACTTGATCGTACAATTTTATTTCAATACCCGTCCGTATTAACTTTTGACACTCGTCCGTGTCCTTTCAGCACTCGTCCGTGTTTGACCTTTTATTTCAATACCCGTCCGTATTGACTTTTGACACTCGTCCGTGTCCTTTCAGCACTCGTCCGTGTTTGACCTTTTATTTCAATATCCGTCCGTATTGACTTTTAACACTCGTCCGTGTCCTTTCAGCACTCGTCCGTGTTTGACCTTTTATTTCAATACTCGTCCGTATTGACTTTTGACACTCGTCCGTGTCCTTTCAGCACTCGTCTGTGTTTGACCTTTTATTTCAATACCCGTCCGTATTGACTTTTGACACTCGTTCGTGTCCTTTCAGCACTCGTCCGTGTTTGACCTTTTATTTCAATACCCGTTCGTATTGACTTTTGAGATACTCGTCCGTATTTTCTTAATCATCGTCCGATACTCATCCGTATCGTTGACTTGGTCACTCGTCGTGTTCCTTTGATGATTGTCCGATGCTCGTCCGTATCGACCTTTGACACTCGTTCGTGTCCTTTCAGCACTCGTACGTGTTTGAACTTTTATTTCAATACTCCTCTGTGTCCTTCCAATACTCGTCCGTATTGACCTTTGACACCCGTCCGTGTCCTTCCAATACTCATCCGTATTGACCATTGACACGCGTCCGTGTCCTTTCAGCACTCGTCCGTGTTTGACCTTTTATTTCAATACCCGTCCATATTGACTTTTGACATTCGTCCGTGTCCTTTCAGCACTCGTCCGTGTTTGACCTTTTATTTCAATACCGGTTCGTATTGACTTTTGAGATACTCGTCCGTATTTTCTTAATCATCGTCCGATACTCATCCGTATCGTTGACTTGGTCACTCGTCGTGTTCCTTTGATGATTGTCCGATGCTCGTCCGTATCGACCTTTGACACTCGTTCGTGTCCTTTCAGCACTCGTACGTGTTTGAACTTTTATTTCAATACTCGTCTGTGTCCTTCCAATACTCGTTCGTATTGACCTTTGACACTCGTCCGTGTCCTTCCAATACTCGTTCGTATTGACCATTGACACGCGTCTGTGTCCTTTCAGCACTCGTCCATGTTTGAACTTTTATTTCAATACTCGCCCGTATTGACCTTTGACACCCGTCCGTGTCCTTCTAATACCCGTCCGTGTTTTCTTTCCATACTCGTCCGTATGGGGGGTATTGTGGCACTTATCCTATGCTCGACAGTTTTGTTCCTCAACAGATTACCATGGATTTGCTTTGTGATTTTCCAGCAGATCTCTAGGGACTCTTTCTCAGCATGTTGCAAAGGAACATCTTCCAACCAAGATTTGCGTATCCATGACGGAGTAGCTCCGATCCCCAGTAAGATAGTATCCCCGAAAGTTTACCAACCAGGGCTAAATACGGTGGCATCCCCACAGAGTTCAGCATTGAATCTTGTTAGTAATACTCCCCAGCTGAGTTATTCTTTCTCCCCGCAGACGTTTAGCAGATCGACAGAATCTCTTCCTCAGCAGAGTGTTAGTACATTCTTTCCCCAGCCGAGTCAGAAGGCTGATTATCCCCGCAGAAGATCTTGGGTTTGATAGATTCCCAAGCAGAGTTAATGCTGCTTTTCCTCAGCAGAACGTCATTCCGAAAATTCTCATCCTCAGCGGAGTCTTATGAGCAGAATAATCTCTCTAAGTCGGAGTCATTCACGTGGAAACTTCCTCAACAGGATCATTACACCTCAGTGTATATGCAAGCCAATTTATTTTTTGCAATTTATTGCAAGCGTTATCCCCAGCAGAAGAGTTAATCCCCACAGAGCAATTGAAGGATCAAACAATGATCTTTTCCCCGCGGAGTTGGATTCCTCGTCGGGAGTCTCTTTTGCATTTGTATATATTTTGGATAGCATTTTCTAAAAGCGCAGCATTCCATTGATATGGAGCATTACGCCAAAACTCAAACATACGCATACGAAACATAAGCCAGGTTAAACCGTTTACCTGCAAGCCAGAATAGCTCACAGACAAAACATTGTCATGCAACACCAGCAAAGCTTACTAGAACACTTGATCGTACAATTTTATTTCAATACCCGTCCGTATTAACTTTTGACACTCGTCCGTGTCCTTTCAGCACTCGTCCGTGTTTGACCTTTTATTTAAATACCCGTCCGTATTGACTTTTGACACTCGTCCGTGTCCTTTCAGCACTCGTCCGTGTTTGACCTTTTATTTCAATACCCGTCCGTATTGACTTTTGACATTCGTCCGTGTCCTTTCAGCATTCGTCCGTGTTTGACCTTTTATTTCAATACCGGTTCGTATTGACTTTTGAGATACTCGTCCGTATTTTCTTAATCATCGTCCGATACTCATCCGTATCGTTGACTTGGTCACTCGTCGTGTTCCTTTGATGATTGTCCGATGCTCGTCCGTATCGACCTTTGACACTCGTTCGTGTCCTTTCAGCACTCGTACGTGTTTGAACTTTTATTTCAATACTCGTCTGTGTCCTTCCAATACTCGTTCATATTGACCTTTGACACTCGTCCGTGTCCTTCCAATACTCGTTCGTATTGACCTTTGACACGCGTCTGTGTCCTTTCAACACTCGTCCGTGTTTGAACTTTTATTTCAATACTCGTCCGTATTGACCTTTGACACCCGTCCGTGTCCTTCTAACACCCGTCCGTGTTTTCTTTCCATACTCGTCCGTAGGGGGGGCATTGTGGCACTTATCCTATGCTCGACAGTTTTGTTCCTCAACAGATTACCATGGATTTGCTTTGTGTTTTTCCAGCAGATCTCTAGGGACTCTTTCTCAGCATGTTGCAACGGAACATCTTCCAACCAGGATTTGCATATCCATGACGGAGTAGCTCCGATCCCCAGCAAGATAGTATCCCCGACAGTTTGGCGACCCGGGCTAAATACGGTGGCATCCCCACAGAGTTCTGCATTGAATCTTGTTAGTAATACTCCCCAGCTGAGTTATTCTTTCTCCCCGCAGACGTTTAGCAGATCGACAGAATCTCTTCCTCAGCAGAGTGTTAGTACATTCTTTCCCCAGCCGAGTCAGAAGACTGATTATCCCCGCAGAAGATCTTAGGTTTGATAGATCCCCAAGCAGAGTTAATGCTGCTTTTCATCACCAGAACGTCATTCAGAAAATTCTCATTCTCAGCGGAGTCTTATGAGCAGAATAATCTCTCTAAGTCGGAGTCATTCACGTGGAAACTTCCTCAACAGGATCATTACACCTCAGTGTATATGCAAGCCAATTTATTTTTTGCAATTTATTGCAAGCGTTATCCCCAGCAGAAGAGTTAATCCCCACAGAGCAATTGAAGGATCAAACAATGATCTTTTCCCCGCGGAGTTGGATTCCTCGTCGGGAGTCTCTTTTGCATTTGTATATAGTTTGCATAGCATTTTCTAAAAGCGCAGCATTCCATTGATATGGAGCATTACGCCAAAACTCAAACATACGCATACGAAACATAAGCCAGGTTAAACCGTTTACCTGCAAGCCAGAATAGCTCACAGACAAAACATTGTCATGCAACCCCAGCAAAGCTTACTAGAACACTTGATCGTACAATTTTATTTCAATACCTGTCCATATTAACTTTTGACACTCGTCCGTGTCCTTTCAGCACTCGTCCGTGTTTGACCTTTTATTTCAATACCCGTCCGTATTGACTTTTGACACTCGTCCGTGTCCTTTCAGCACTCGTCCGTGTTTGACCTTTTATTTCAATACTCGTCCGTATTGACTTTTGACACCCGTTCGTGTCCTTTCAGCACTCGTCCGTGTTTGACCTTTTATTTCAATACCCGTTCGTATTGACTTTTGAGATACTCGTCCGTATTTTCTTAATCATCGTCCGATACTCATCCGTATCGTTGACTTGGTCACTCGTCGTGTTCCTTTGATGATTGTCCGATACTCGTCCGTATCGACCTTTGACACTCGTTCGTGTCCTTTCAGCACTCGTACGTGTTTGAACTTTTATTTCAATACTCCTCTGTGTCCTTCCAATACTCGTCCGTATTGACCTTTGACACCCGTCCGTGTCCTTCCAATACTCGTCCGTATAGACAATTGACACGCGTCTGTGTCCTTTCAGCACTCGTCCGTGTTTGAACTTTTATTTCATTACTCGTCCGTATTGACCTTTGACACCCGTCCGTGTCCTTCTAACACCCGTCCGTGTTTTCTTTCCATACTCGTCCGTATGGGGGGCATTGTGGCACTTATCCTATGCTCGACAGTTTTGTTCCTCAACAGATTACCATGGATTTGCTTTGTGTTTTTCCAGCAGATCTCTAGGGACTCTTTCTCAGCATGTTGCAACGGAACATCTTCCAACCAGGATTTGCGTATCCATGACGGAGTAGCTCCGATCCCCAGTAAGATAGTATCCCCGAAAGTTTACCAACCAGGGCTAAATACGGTGGCATCCCCACAGAGTTCAGCATTGAATCTTGTTAGTAATACTCCCCAGCTGAGTTATTCTTTCTCCCCGCAGACGTTTAGCAGATCGACAGAATCTCTTCCTCAGCAGAGTGTTAGTACATTCTTTCCCCAGCCGAGTCAGAAGGCTGATTATCCCCGCAGAAGATCTTGGGTTTGATAGATCCCCAAGCAGAGTTAATGCTGCTTTTCCTCAGCAGAACGTCATTCAGAAAATTCTCATCCTCAGCGGAGTCTTATGAGCAGAATAATCTCTCTAAGTCGGAGTCATTCACGTGGAAACTTCCTCAACAGGATCATTACACCTCAGTGTATATGCAAGCCAATTTATTTTTTGCAATTTATTGCAAGCGTTATCCCCAGCAGAAGAGTTAATCCCCACAGAGCAATTGAAGGATCAAACAATGATCTTTTCCCCGCGGAGTTGGATTCCTCGTCGGGAGTCTCTTTTGCATTTGTATATAGTTCGGATAGCATTTTCTAAAAGCGCAGCATTCCATTGATATGGAGCATTATGCCAAAACTCAAACATACGCATACGAAACATAAGCCAGGTTAAACCGTTTACCTGCAAGCCAGAATAGCTCACAGACAACACATTGTCATGCAACCCCAGCAAAGCTTACTAGAACACTTGATCGTACAATTTTATTTCAATACCCGTCCGTATTAACTTTTGACACTCGTCCGTGTCCTTTCAGCACTCGTCCGTGTTTGACCTTTTATTTCAATACCCGTCCGTATTGACTTTTGACACTCGTCCGTGTCCTTTCAGCACTCGTCCGTGTTTGACCTTTTATTTCAATACCCGTCCGTATTGACTTTTGACATTCGTCCGTGTCCTTTCAGCACTCGTCCGTGTTTGACCTTTTATTTCAATACCGGTTCGTATTGACTTTTGAGATACTCGGCCGTATTTTCTTAATCATCGTCCGATACTCATCCGTATCGTTGACTTGGTCACTCGTCGTGTTCCTTTGATGATTGTCTGATGCTCGTCCGTATCGACCTTTGACACTCGTTCGTGTCCTTTCAGCACTCGTACGTGTTTGAACTTTTATTTCTATACTCGTCTGTATCCTTCCAATACTCGTTCGTATTGACCTTTGACACTCATCCGTGTCCTTCCAATACTCGTTCGTATTGACCTTTGACATGCGTCTGTGTCCTTTCAGCACTCGTCCGTGTTTGAACTTTTATTTCAATACTCGTCCGTATTGACCTTTGACACCCGTCCGTGTCCTTCTAACACCCGTCCGTGTTTTCTTTCCATACTCGTCCGTATGGGGGCATTGTGGCACTTATCCTATGCTCGACAGTTTTGTTCCTCAACAGATTACCATGGATTTGCTTTGTGTTTTTCCAGCAGATCTCTAGGGACTCTTTCTCAACATGTTGCAACGGAACATCTTCCAACCAGGATTTGCGTATCCATGACGGAGTAGCTCCGATCCCCAGCAAGATAGTATCCCCGACAGTTTAGCGACCCGGGCTAAATACGGTGGCATCCCCACAGAGTTCAGCATTGAATCTTGTTAGTAATACTCCTCAGCTGAGTTATTCTTTCTCCCCGCAGACGTTTAGCAGATCGACAGAATCTCTTCCTCAGCAGAGTGTTAGTACATTCTTTCCCCAGCCGAGTCAGAAGGCTGATTATCCCCGCAGAAGATCTTGGGTTTGATAGATCCCCAAGCAGAGTTAATGCTGCTTTTCCTCAGCAGAACGTCATTCAGAAAATTCTCATTCTCAGCGGAGTCTTATGAGCAGAATAATCTCTCTAAGTCGGAGTCATTCACGTGGAAACTTCCTCAACAGGATCATTACACCTCAGTGTATATGCAAGCCAATTTATTTTTTGCAATTTATTGCAAGCGTTATCCCCAGCAGAAGAGTTAATCCCCACAGAGCAATTGAAGGATCAAACAATGATCTTTTCCCCGCGGAGTTGGATTCCTCGTCGGGAGTCTCTTTTGCATTTGTATATAGTTTGCATAGCATTTTCTAAAAGCGCAGCATTCCATTGATATGGAGCATTACGCCAAAACTCAAACATACGCATACGAAACATAAGCCAGGTTAAACCGTTTACCTGCAAGCCAGAATAGCTCACAGACAAAACATTGTCGTGCAACCCCAGCAAAGCTTACTAGAACACTTGATCGTACAATTTTATTTCAATACCCGTCCGTATTAACTTTTGACACTCGTCCGTGTCCTTTCAGCACTCGTCCGTGTTTGACCTTTTATTTCAATACCCGTCCGTATTGACTTTTGACACTCGTCCGTGTCCTTTCAGCACTCGTCCGTGTTTGACCTTTTATTTCAATACCGGTCCGTATTGACTTTTGACACTCGTCCGTGTCCTTTCAGCACTCGTCCGTGTTTGACCTTTTATTTCAATACCGGTTTGTATTGACTTTTGAGATACTCGTCTGTATTTTCTTAATCATCGTCCGATACTCATCCGTATCGTTGACTTGGTCACTCGTCGTGTTCCTTTGATGATTGTCCGATGCTCGTCTGTATCGACCTTTGACACTCGTTCGTGTCCTTTCAGCACTCGTACGTATTTGAACTTTTATTTCAATACTCGTCTGTGTCCTTCCAATACTCGTCCGTATTGACCTTGGACACCTGTCCGTGTCCTTCCAATACTCGTCCGTATTGACCTTTGACACGCGTCTGTGTCCTTTCAGCACTCGTCCGTGTTTGAACTTTTATTTCAATACTCGTCCGTATTGACCTTTGACACCCGTCCGTGTCCTTCTAACACCCGTCCGTGTTTTCTTTCCATACTCGTCCGTATGGGGGGCATTGTGGCACTTATCCTATGCTCGACAGTTTTGTTCTTCAACAGATTACCATGGATTTGCTTTGTGATTTTCCAGCAGATCTCAAGGGACTCTTTCTCAGCATGTTGCAACGGAACATCTTCCAACCAGGATTTGCGTATCCATGACGGAGTAGCTCCGATCCCCAACAAGATAGTATGCCCGAAAGTTTAGCAACCACGGCTAAATACGGTGGCATCCCCACAGAGTTCAGCATTGAATCTTGTTAGTAATACTCCCCAGCTGAGTTATTCTTTCTCCCCGCAGACGTTTAGCGGATCGACAAAATCTCTTCCTCAGCAGAGTGTTAGTACATTCTTTCCCCAGCCAAGTCAGAAGGCTGATTATCCCCGCAGAAGATCTTGGGTTTGATAGATCCCCAAGCAGAGTTAATGCTGCTTTTCCTCAGCAGAACGTCATTCAGAAAATTCTCATCCTCAGCGGAGTCTTATGAGCAGAATAATCTCTCTAAGTCGGAGTCATTCACGTGGAAACTTCCTCAACAGGATCATTACACCTCAGTGTATATGCAAGCCAATTTATTTTTTGCAATTTATTGCAAGCGTTATCCCCAGCAAAAGAGTTAATCCCCACAGAGCAATTGAAGGATCAAACAATGATCTTTTCCCCGCGGAGTTGGATTCCTCGTCGGGAGTCTCTTTTGCATTTGTTTATAGTTTGGATAACATTTTCTAAAAGCGCAGCATTCCATTGATATGGAGCATTACGCCAAAACTCAAACATACGCATACGAAACATAAGCCAGGTTAAACCGTTTACCTGCAAGCCAGAATAGCTCACAGAAAAAACATTGTCATGCAACCCCAGCAAAGCTTACTAGAACACTTGATCGTACAATTTTATTTCAATACCCGTCCGTATTAACTTTTGACACTCGTCCGTGTCCTTTCAGCACTCGTCCGTGTTTGACCTTTTATTTCAATACCCGTCCGTATTGACTTTTGACACTCGTCCGTGTCCTTTCAGCACTCGCCCATGTTTGACCTTTTATTTCAATACCCGTCCGTATTGACTTTTGACATTCGTCCGTGTCCTTTCAGCACTCGTCCGTGTTTGACCTTTTATTTCAATACCGGTTCGTATTGACTTTTGAGATACTCGTCCGTATTTTCTTAATCATCGTCCGATACTCATCCGTATCGTTGACTTGGTCACTCGTCGTGTTCCTTTGATGATTGTCCGATGCTCGTCCGTATCGACCTTTGACACTCGTTCGTGTCCTTTCAGCACTCGTACGTGTTTGAACTTTTATTTCAATACTCGTCTGTGTCCTTCCAATACTCGTTCGTATTGACCTTTGACACTCGTCCGTGTCCTTCCAATACTCGTTCGTATTGACCTTTGACACGCGTCTGTGTCCTTTCAGCACTCGTCCGTGTTTGAACTTTTATTTCAATACTCGTCCATATTGACCTTTGACACCCGTCCGTGTCCTTCTAACACCCGTCCGTGTTTTCTTTCCATACTCGTCCGTAGGGGGGGCATTGTGGCACTTATCCTATGCTCGACAGTTTTGTTCCTCAACAGATTACCATGGATTTGCTTTGTGTTTTTCCAGCAGATCTCTAGGGACTCTTTCTCAGCATGTTGCAACGGAACATCTTCCAACCAGGATTTGCGTATCCATGACGGAGTAGCTCCGATCCCCAATAAGATAGTATCCCCGAAAGTTTACCAACCAGGGCTAAATACGGTGGCATCCCCACAGAGTTCAGCATTGAATCTTGTTAGTAATACTCCCCAGCTGAGTTATTCTTTCTCCCCGCAGACGTTTAGCAGATCGACAGAATCTCTTCCTCAGCAGAGTGTTAGTACATTCTTTCCCCAGCCGAGTCAGAAGGCTGATTATCCCCGCAGAAGATCTTGGGTTTGATAGATCCCCAAGCAGAGTTAATGCTGCTTTTCCTCAGGAGAACGTCATTCAGAAAATTCTCATCCTCAGCGGAGTCTTATGAGCAGAATAATCTCTCTAAGTCGGAGTCATTCACGTGGAAACTTCCTCAACAGGATCATTACACCTCAGTGTATATGCAAGCCAATTTATTTTTTGCAATTTATTGCAAGCGTTATCCCCAGCAGAAGAGTTAATCCCCACAGAGCAATTGAAGGATCAAACAATGATCTTTTCCCCGCGGAGTTGGATTCCTCGTCGGGAGTCTCTTTTGCATTTGTATATAGTTTGGATAGCATTTTCTAAAAGCGCAGCATTCCATTGATATGGAGCATTACGCCAAAACTCAAACATACGCATACGAAACATAAGCCAGGTTAAACCGTTTACCTGCAAGCCAGAATAGCTCACAGACAAAACATTGTCATGCAACCCCAGCAAAGCTTACTAGAACACTTGATCGTACAATTTTATTTCAATACCCGTCCGTATTAACTTTTGACACTCGTCCGTGTCCTTTCAGCACTCGTCCGTGTTTGACCTTTTATTTCAATACCCGTCCGTATTGACTTTTGACACTCGTCCGTGTCCTTTCAGCACTCGTCCGTGTTTGACCTTTTATTTCAATACCCGTCCGTATTGACTTTTGACATTCGTCCGTGTCCTTTCAGCACTCGTCCGTGTTTGACCTTTTATTTCAATACCGGTTCGTATTGACTTTTGAGATACTCGGCCGTATTTTCTTAATCATCGTCCGATACTCATCCGTATCGTTGACTTGGTCACTCGTCGTGTTCCTTTGATGATTGTCTGATGCTCGTCCGTATCGACCTTTGACACTCGTTCGTGTCCTTTCAGCACTCGTACGTGTTTGAACTTTTATTTCTATACTCGTCTGTGTCCTTCCAATACTCGTTCGTATTGACCTTTGACACTCATCCGTGTCCTTCCAATACTCGTTCGTATTGACCTTTGACACGCGTCTGTGTCCTTTCAGCACTCGTCCGTGTTTGAACTTTTATTTCAATACTCGTCCGTATTGACCTTTGACACCCGTCCGTGTCCTTCTAACACCCGTCCGTGTTTTCTTTCCATACTCGTCCGTAGGGGGGCATTGTGGCACTTATCCTATGCTCGACAGTTTTGTTCCTCAACAGATTACCATGGATTTGCTTTGTGTTTTTCCAGCAGATCTCTAGGGACTCTTTCTCAACATGTTGCAACGGAACATCTTCCAACCAGGATTTGCGTATCCATGACGGAGTAGCTCCGATCCCTAGCAAGATAGTATCCCCGACAGTTTAGCGACCCGGGCTAAATACGGTGGCATCCCCACAGAGTTCAGCATTGAATCTTGTTAGTAATACTCCCCAGCTGAGTTATTCTTTCTCCCCGCAGACGTTTAGCAGATCGACAGAATCTCTTCCTCAGCAGAGTGTTAGTACATTCTTTCCCCAGCCGAGTCAGAAGGCTGATTATCCCCGGAGAAGATCTTGGGTTTGATAGATTCCCAAGCAGAGTTAATGCTGCTTTTCCTCAGCAGAACGTCATTCAGAAAATTCTCATTTTCAGCGGAGTCTTATGAGCAGAATAATCTCTCTAAGTCGGAGTCATTCACGTGGAAACTTCCTCAACAGGATCATTACACCTCAGTGTATATGCAAGCCAATTTATTTTTTGCAATTTATTGCAAGCGTTATCCCCAGCAGAATAGTTAATCCCCACAGAGCAATTGAAGGATCAAACAATGATCTTTTCCCCGCGGAGTTGGATTCCTCGTCGGGAGTCTCTTTTGCATTTGTATATAGTTTGCATAGCATTTTCTAAAAGTGCAGCATTCCATTGATATGGAGCATTACGCCAAAACTCAAACATACGCATACGAAACATAAGCCAGGTTAAACCGTTTACCTGCAAGCCAGAATAGCTCACAGACAAGACATTGTCATGCAACCCCAGCAAAGCTTACTAGAACACTTGATCGTACAATTTTATTTCAATACCCGTCCGTATTAACTTTTGACACTCGTCCGTGTCCTTTCAGCACTCGTCCGTGTTTGAACTTTTATTTCAATACCCGTCCGTATTGACTCTTGACACTCGTCCATGTCCTTTCAGCACTCGTCCGTGTTTGACCTTTTATTTCAATACCGGTCCGTATTGACTTTTGACACTCGTCCGTGTCCTTTCAGCACTCGTCCGTGTTTGACCTTTTATTTCAATACAGGTTTGTATTGACTTTTGAGATACTCGTCTGTATTTTCTTAATCATCGTCCGATACTCATCCGTATCGTTGACTTGGTCACTCGTCGTTTTCCTTTGATGATTGTCCGATGCTCGTCTGTATCGACCTTTGACACTCGTTCGTGTCCTTTCAGCACTCGTACGTGTTTGAACTTTTATTTCAATACTCGTCTGTGTCCTTCCAATACTCGTTCGTATTGACCTTGGACACCTGTCCGTGTCCTTCCAATACTCGTCCGTATTGACCTTTGACACGCGTCTGTGTCCTTTCAGCACTCGTCCGTGTTTGAACTTTTATTTCAATACTCGTCCGTATTGACCTTTGACACCCGTCCGTGTCCTTCTAACACCCGTCCGTGTTTTCTTTCCATACTCGTCCGTATGGGGGGCATTGTGGCACTTATCCTATGCTCGACAGTTTTGTTCCTCAACAGATTACCATGGATTTGCTTTGTGATTTTCCAGCAGATCTCAAGGGACTCTTTCTCAGCATGTTGCAACGGAACATCTTCCAACCAGGATTTGCGTATCCATGACGGAGTAGCTCCGATCCCCAACAAGATAGTATGCCCGAAAGTTTAGCAACCAGGGCTAAATACGGTGGCATCCCCACAGAGTTCAGCATTGAATCTTGTTAGTAATACTCCCCAGCTGAGTTATTCTTTCTCCCCGCAGACGTTTAGCGGATCGACAAAATCTCTTCCTCAGCAGAGTGTTAGTACATTCTTTCCCCAGCCGAGTCAGAAGGCTGATTATCCCCGCAGAAGATCTTGGGTTTGATAGATCCCCAAGCAGAGTTAATGCTGCTTTTCCTCAGCAGAACGTCATTCAGAAAATTCTCATCCTCAGCGGAGTCTTATGAGCAGAATAATCTCTCTAAGTCGGAGTCATTCACGTGGAAACTTCCTCAACAGGATCATTACACCTCAGTGTATATGCAAGCCAATTTATTTTTTGCAATTTATTGCAAGCGTTATCCCCAGCAGAAGAGTTAATCCCCACAGAGCAATTGAAGGATCAAACAATGATCTTTTCCCCGCGGAGTTGGATTCCTCGTCGGGAGTCTCTTTTGCATTTGTATATAGTTTGCATAGCATTTTCTGAAAGCGCAACATTCCATTGATATGGAGCATTACGCCAAAACACAAACATACGCATACGAAACATAAGCCAGGTTAAACCGTTTACCTGCAAGCCAGAATAGCTCACAGACAAAACATTGTCATGCAACCCCAGCAAAGCTTACTAGAACACTTGATCGTACAATTTTATTTCAATACCCGTCCGTATTAACTTTTGACACTCGTCCGTATCCTTTCAGCACTCGTCCGTGTTTGACCTTTTATTTCAATACCCGTCCGTATTGACTTTTGACACTCGTCCGTGTCCTTTCAGCACTCGTCCGTGTTTGACCTTTTATTTCAATACCGGTCCGTATTGACTTTTGACACTCGTCCGTGTCCTTTCAGCACTCGTCCGTGTTTGACCTTTTATTTCAATACCGGTTCGTATTGACTTTTGAGATACTCGTCCGTATTTTCTTAATCATCGTCTGATACTCATCCGTATCATTGACTTGGTCACTCGTCGTGTTCCTTTGATGATTGTCCGATGCTCGTCCGTATCGACCTTTGACACTCGTTCGTGTCCTTTCAGTACTCGTACGTGTTTGAACTTTTATTTCAATACTCGTCTGTGTCCTTCCAATAATCGTCCGTATTGACCTTTGACACTCGTCCGTGTCCTTCCAATACTCGTTCGTATTGACCTTTGACACGCATTTGTGTCCTTTCAGCACTCGTCCGTGTTTGAACTTTTATTTCAATACTCGTCCGTATTGACCTTTGACACCCGTCCGTGTCCTTCTAACACCCGTCCGTGTTTTCTTTCCATACTCGTCCGTAGGGGGGGCATTGTGGCACTTATCCTATGCTCGACAGTTTTGTTCCTCAACAGATTACCATGGATTTGCTTTGTGTTTTTCCAGCAGATCTCTAGGGACTCTTTCTCAGCATGTTGCAACGGAACATCTTCCAACCAGGATTTGCGTATCCATGACGGAGTAGCTCCGATCCCCAGCAAGATAGTATCCCCGACAGTTTAGCGACCAGGGCTAAATACGGTGGCATCCCCACAGAGTTCAGCATTGAATCTTGTTAGTAATACTCCCCAGCTGAGTTATTCTTTCTCCCCGCAGACGTTTAGCAGATCGACAGAATCTCTTCCTCAGTAGAGTGTTAGTACATTCTTTCCCCAGCCGAGTCAGAAGGCTGATTATCCCTGCAGAAGATCTTGGGTTTGATAGATCCCCATGCAGAGTTAATGCTGCTTTTCCTCAGCAGAACGTCATTCAGAAAATTCTCATCCTCAGCGGAGTCTTATGAGCAGAATAATCTCTCTAAGTCGGAGTCATTCACGTGGAAACTTCCTCAACAGGATCATTACACCTCAGTGTATATGCAAGCCAATTTATTTTTTCCAATTTATTGCAAGCGTTATCCCCAGCAGAAGAGTTAATCCCCACAGAGCAATTGAAGGATCAAACAATGATCTTTTCCCCGCAGAGTTGGATTCCTCGTCGGGAGTCTCTTTTGCATTTGCATATAGTTTGCATAGCATTTTCTAAAAGCGCAGCATTCCATTGATATGGAGCATTACGGCAAAACTCAAACATACGCATACGAATCAAAAGCCAGGTTAAACCGTTTACCTGCAAGCCAGAATAGCTCACAGACAAAACATTGTCATGTAACCAAAGCAAAGCTTACTAGAACACTTGATCGTACAATTTTATTTCAATACCCGTCCGTATTAACTTTTGACACTCGTCCGTGTCCTTTCAGCACTCGTCCGTGTTTGACCTTTTATTTCAATACCCGTCCGTATTGACTTTTGACACTCGTCCGTGTCCTTTCAGCACTCGTCCGTGTTTGACCTTTTATTTCAATACCCGTCCGTATTGACTTTTGAAACTCGTCCGTGTCCTTTCAGCACTCGTCCGTGTTTGACCTTTTATTTCAATACCCGTTCGTATTGACTTTTGAGATACTCGTCCGTATTTTCTTAATCATCGTCCGATACTCATCCGTATCGTTGACTTGGTCACTCGTCGTGTTCCTTTGATGATTGTCCGATGCTCGTCTGTATCGACCTTTGACACTCGTTCGTGTCCTTTCAGCACTCGTACGTGTTTGAACTTTTATTTCAATACTCGTCTGTGTCCTTCCAATACTCGTCCGTATTGACCTTTGACACCCGTCCGTGTCCTTCCAATACTCGTCCGTATTGACCATTGACACGCGTGTGTGTCCTTTCAGCACTCGTCCGTGTTTGAACTTTTATTTCAATACTCGTCCGTATTGACCTTTGACACCCGTCCGTGTCCTTCTAACACCCGTCCATGTTTTCTTTCCATACTCGTCCGTATGGGGGGCATTGTGGCACTTATCCTATGCTCGACAGTTTTGTTCCTCAACAGATTACCATGGATTTGCTTTGTGTTTTTCCAGCAGATCTCTAGGGACTCTTTCTCAGCATGTTGCAACGGAACATCTTCCAACCAGGATTTGCGTATCCATGACGGAGTAGCTCCGATCCCCAG
Source organism: Lathyrus tuberosus (assembly GCA_022829125.1). Classification (NCBI taxonomy): domain Eukaryota; kingdom Viridiplantae; phylum Streptophyta; class Magnoliopsida; order Fabales; family Fabaceae; genus Lathyrus; species Lathyrus tuberosus. The sequence continues at coordinate 8,163,307 of JALAZF010000201.1, read as the reverse complement.
CAAGATAGTATCCCCGACAGTTTAGCGACCAGGGCTAAATACGGTGGCATCCCCACAGAGTTCAGCATTGAATCTTGTTAGTAATACTCCCCAGCTGAGTTATTCTTTCTCCCCGCAGACGTTTAGCAGATCAACAGAATCTCTTCCTCAGCAGAGTGTTAGTACATTCTTTCCCCAGCCGAGTCAGAAGGCTGATTATCCCCGCAGAAGATCTTGGGTTTGATAGATCCCCAAGCAGAGTTAATGCTGCTTTTCCTCAGCAGAACGTCATTCAGAAAATTCTCATCCTCAGCGGAGTCTTATGAGCAGAATAATCTCTCTAAGTCGGAGTCATTCACGTGGAAACTTCCTCAACAGGATCATTACACCTCAGTGTATATGCAAGCCAATTTATTTTTTGCAATTTATTGCAAGCGTTATCCCCAACAGAAGAGTTAATCCCCACAGAGCAATTAAAGGATCAAACAATGATCTTTTCCCCGCGGAGTTGGATTCCTCGTCGGGAGTCTCTTTTGCATTTGCATATAGTTTGCATAGCATTTTCTAAAAGCGCAGCATTCCATTGATATGGAGCATTACGGCAAAACTCAAACATACGCATACGAAACAAAAGCCAGGTTAAACCGTTTACCTGCAAGCCAGAATAGCTCACAGACAAAACATTGTCATGTAACCCCAGCAAAACTTACTAGAACACTTGATCGTACAATTTTATTTCAATACCCGTCCATATTAACTTTTGACACTCGTCCGTGTCCTTTCAGCACTCGTCCGTGTTTGACCTTTTATTTCAATACCCGTCCGTATTGACTTTTGACACTCGTCCGTGTCCTTTTAGAACTCGTCCGTGTTTGACCTTTTATTTCAATACCCGTCCGTATTGACTTTTGAAACTCGTCCGCGTCCTTTCAGCACTCGTCCGTGTTTGACCTTTTATTTCAATACCCGTTCGTATTGACTTTTGAGATACTCGTCCGTAATTTCTTAATCATCGTCCGATACTCATCTGTATCGTTGACTTGGTCACTCGTCGTGTTCCTTTGATGATTGTCCGATGCTCGTCCGTATCGACCTTTGACACTCGTTCGTGTCCTTTCAGCACTCGTACGTGTTTGAACTTTTATTTCAATACTCGTCTGTGTCCTTCCAATACTCGTCCGTATTGACCTTTGACACCCGTCCGTGTCCTTCCAATACTCGTCCGTATTGACCATTGACACGCGTCTGTGTCCTTTCAGCACTCGTCCGTGTTTGAACTTTTATTTCAATACTCGTCCGTATTGACCTTTGACACCCGTCCGTGTCCTTCTAACACCCGTCCATGTTTTCTTTCCATACTCGTCCGTATGGGGGGCATTGTGGCACTTATCCTATGCTCGACAGTTTTGTTCCTCAACAGATTACCATGGATTTGCTTTGTGTTTTTCCAGCAGATCTCTAGGGACTCTTTCTCAGCATGTTGCAACGGAACATCTTCCAACCAGGATTTGCGTATCCATGATGGAGTAGCTCCGATCCCCAGCAAGATAGTATCCCCGACAGTTTAGCGACCAGGGCTAAATACGGTGGCATCCCCACAGAGTTCAGCATTGAATCTTGTTAGTAATACTCCCCAGCTGAGTTATTCTTTCTCCCCGCAGACGTTTAGCAGATCAACAGAATCTCTTCCTCAGCAGAGTGTTAGTACATTCTTTCCCCAGCCGAGTCAGAAGGCTGATTATCCCCGCAGAAGATCTTGGGTTTGATAGATCCCCAAGCAGAGTTAATGCTGCTTTTCCTCAGCAGAACGTCATTCAGAAAATTCTCATCCTCAGCGGAGTCTTATGAGCAGAATAATCTCTCTAAGTCGGAGTCATTCACGTGGAAACTTCCTCAACAGGATCATTACACCTCAGTGTATATGCAAGCCAATTTATTTTTTGCAATTTATTGCAAGCGTTATCCCCAACAGAAGAGTTAATCCCCACAGAGCAATTAAAGGATCAAACAATGATCTTTTCCCCGCGGAGTTGGATTCCTCGTCGGGAGTCTCTTTTGCATTTGCATATAGTTTGCATAGCATTTTCTAAAAGCGCAGCATTCCATTGATATGGAGCATTACGGCAAAACTCAAACATACGCATACGAAACAAAAGCCAGGTTAAACCATTTACCTGCAAGCCAGAATAGCTCACAGACAAAACATTGTCATGTAACCCCAGCAAAACTTACTAGAACACTTGATCGTACAATTTTATTTCAATACCCGTCCATATTAACTTTTGACACTCGTCCGTGTCCTTTCAGCACTCGTCCGTGTTTGACCTTTTATTTCAATACCCGTCCGTATTGACTTTTGACACTCGTCCGTGTCCTTTTAGAACTCGTCCGTGTTTGACCTTTTATTTCAATACCCGTCCGTATTGACTTTTGAAACTCGTCCGCGTCCTTTCAGCACTCGTCCGTGTTTGACCTTTTATTTCAATACCCGTTCGTATTGACTTTTGAGATACTCGTCCGTAATTTCTTAATCATCGTCCGATACTCATCTGTATCGTTGACTTGGTCACTCGTCGTGTTCCTTTGATGATTGTCCGATGCTCGTCCGTATCAACCTTTGACACTCGTTCGTGTCCTTTCAGCACTCGTACGTGTTTGAACTTTTATTTCAATACTCGTCTGTGTCCTTCCAATACTCGTCCGTATTGACCTTTGACACCCGTCCGTGTCCTTCCAATACTCGTCCGTATTGACCATTGACACGCGTCTGTGTCCTTTCAGCACTCGTCCGTGTTTGAACTTTTATTTCAATACTCGTCCGTATTGACCTTTGACACCCGTCCGTGTCCTTCAAACACCCGTCCGTGTTTTCTTTCAATACTCGTCCGTATGGGGGGCATTGTGGCACTTATCCTATGCTCGACAGTTTTGTTCCTCAACAGATTACCATGGATTTGCTTTGTGTTTTTCCAGCAGATCTCTAGGGACTCTTTCTCAGCATGTTGCAACGCAACATCTTCTAACCAGGATTTACGTATCCATGACGGAGTAGCTCCGATGCCCAGCAAGATAGTATCCCCGACAGTTTAGCGACCAGGGCTAAATACGGTGGCATCCCCACAGAGTTCAGCATTGAATCTTGTTAGTAATACTCCCCAGCTGAGTTATTCTTTCTCCCCGCAGACGTTTAGCAGATCGACAGAATCTCTTCCTCAGCAGAGTGTTAGTACATTCTTTCCCCAGCCGAGTCAGAAGGCTGATTATCCCCGCAGAAGATCTTGGGTTTGATAGATCCCCAAACAGAGTTAATGCTGCTTTTCCTCAGCAGAACGTCATTCAGAAAATTCTCATCCTCAGCGGAGTCTTATGAGCAGAATAATCTCTCTAAGTCGGAGTCATTCACGTGGAAACTTCCTCAACAGGATCATTACACCTCAGTGTATATGCAAGCCAATTTATTTTTTGCAATTTATTGCAAGCGCTATCCCCAGCAGAAGAGTTAATCCCCACAGAGCAATTGAAGGATCAAACAATGATCTTTTCCCCGCGGAGTTGGATACCTCGTCGGGAGTCTCTTTTGCATTTGCATATAGTTTGCATAGCATTTTCTAAAAGCGCAGCATTCCATTGATATGGAGCATTACGGCAAAACTCAAACATACGCATACGAAACATAAGCCAGGTTAAACCGTTTACCTGCAAGCCAGAATAGCTCACAGACAAAACATTGTCATGCAACCCCAGCAAAGCTTACTAGAACACTTAATCGTACAATTTTATTTCAATACCCGTCCGTATTAACTTTTGACACTCGTCCGTGTCCTTTCAGCACTCGTCCGTGTTTGACCTTTTATTTCAATACCCGTCCGTATTGACTTTTGACACTCGTCCGTGTCCTTTCAGCACTCGTCCGTGTTTGACCTTTTATTTCAATATCCGTCCGTATTAACTTTTGACACTCGTCCGTGTCCTTTCAGCACTCGTCCGTGTTTGACCTTTTATTTCAATACCCGTCCGTATTGACTTTTGACACTCGTCCGTCTCCTTTCAGCACTCGTCCGTGTTTGACCTTTTATTTCAATACCCGTCCGTATTGACTTTTGAAACTCGTCCGCGTCCTTTCAGCACTCGTCCGTGTTTGACCTTTTATTTCAATACCCGTTCGTATTGACTTTTGAGATACTCGTCCGTAATTTCTTAATCATCGTCCGATACTCATCTGTATCGTTGACTTGGTCACTCGTCGTGTTCCTTTGATGATTGTCCGATGCTCGTCCGTATCGACCTTTGACACTCGTTCGTGTCCTTTCAGCACTCGTACGTGTTTGAACTTTTATTTCAATACTCGTCTGTGTCCTTCCAATACTCGTCCGTATTGACCTTTGACACCCGTCCGTGTCCTTCCAATACTCGTCCGTATTGACCATTGACACGCGTCTGTGTCCTTTCAGCACTCGTCCGTGTTTGAACTTTTATTTCAATACTCGTCCGTATTGACCTTTGACACCCGTCCGTGTCCTTCAAACACCCGTCCGTGTTTTCTTTCAATACTCGTCCGTATGGGGGGCATTGTGGCACTTATCCTATGCTCGACAGTTTTGTTCCTCAACAGATTACCATGGATTTGCTTTGTGTTTTTCCAGCAGATCTCTAGGGACTCTTTCTCAGCATGTTGCAACGCAACATCTTCCAACCAGGATTTACGTATCCATGACGGAGTAGCTCCGATGCCCAGCAAGATAGTATCCCCGACAGTTTAGCGACCAGGGCTAAATACGGTGGCATCCCCACAGAGTTCAACATTGAATCTTGTTAGTAATACTCCCCAGCTGAGTTATTCTTTCTCCCCGCAGACGTTTAGCAGATCGACAGAATCTCTTCCTCAGCAGAGTGTTAGTACATTCTTTCCCCAGCCGAGTCAGAAGGCTGATTATCCCCGCAGAAGATCTTGGGTTTGATAGATCCCCAAACAGAGTTAATGCTGCTTTTCCTCAGCAGAACGTCATTTAGAAAATTCTCATCCTCAGCGGAGTCTTATGAGCAGAATAATCTCTCTAAGTCGGAGTCATTCACGTGGAAACTTCCTCAACAGGATCATTACACCTCAGTGTATATGCAAGCCAATTTATTTTTTGCAATTTATTGCAAGCGCTATCCCCAGCAGAAGAGTTAATCCCCACAGAGCAATTGAAGGATCAAACAATGATCTTTTCCCCGCGGAGTTGGATTCCTCGTCGGGAGTCTCTTTTGCATTTGCATATAGTTTGCATAGCATTTTCTAAAAGCGCAGCATTCCATTGATATGGAGCATTACGGCAAAACTCAAACATACGCATACGAAACATAAGCCAGGTTAAACCGTTTACCTGCAAGCCAGAATAGCTCACAGACAAAACATTGTCATGCAACCCCAGCAAAGCTTACTAGAACACTTAATCGTACAATTTTATTTCAATACCCGTCCGTATTAACTTTTGACACTCGTCCGTGTCCTTTCAGCACTCGTCCGTGTTTGACCTTTTATTTCAATACCCGTCCGTATTGACTTTTGACACTCGTCCGTGTCCTTTCAGCACTCGTCCGTGTTTGACCTTTTATTTCAATATCCGTCCGTATTAACTTTTGACACTCGTCCGTGTCCTTTCAGCACTCGTCCGTGTTTGACCTTTTATTTCAATACCCGTCCGTATTGACTTTTGACACTCGTCCGTCTCCTTTCAGCACTCGTCCGTGTTTGACCTTTTATTTCAATATCCGTCCGTATTGACTTTTGACACTCGTCCGTGTCCTTTCAGCACTCGTCCGTGTTTGACCTTTTATTTCAATACCCGTCCGTATTGACTTTTGACACTCGTCTGTGTCCTTTCAGCACTCGTCCGTGTTTGACCTTTTATTTCAATACCCGTTCGTATTGACTTTTGAGATACTCGTCCGTATTTTCTTAATCATCGTCCGATACTCATCCATATCGTTGACTTGGTCACTCGTCGTGTTCCTTTGATGATTGTCCGATGCTCGTCCGTATCAACCTTTGACACTCGTTCGTGTCCTTTCAGCACTCGTACGGGTTTGAACTTTTATTTCAATACTCGTCTGTGTCCTTTCAGCACTCGTCCGTGTTGACCTTTGACACCCGTCCGTGTCCTTCCAATACTCGTCCGTATTGACCTTTGACACCCTTCCGTGTCCTTCCAATACTCGTCCGTATTGACCTTTGACACGCGTCTGTGTCCTTTCAGCACTCGTCCGTGTTTGAACTTTTATTTCAATACTCGTCCGTATTGACCTTTGACACCCGTCCGTGTCCTTCTAACACCCTTCCGTGTTTTCTTTCCATACTCGTCCGTATGGGGGGCATTGTGGCACTTATCCTATGCTCGACAGTTTTGTTCCTCAACAGATTACCATGGATTTGCTTTGTGTTTTTCCAGCAGATCTCTAGGGACTCTTTCTCAGCATGTTGCAACGGAACATCTTCCAACCAGGATTTGCGTATCCATGACGGAGTAGCTCCGATCCCCAGCAAAATAGTATCCCCGAAAGTTTAGCAACCAGAACTAAATACGGTGGCATCCCCACAGAGTTCAACATTGAATCTTGTTAGTAATACTCCCCAGCTGAGTTATTCTTTCTCCCCGCAGACGTTTAGCAGATCGACAGAATCTCTTCCTCAGCAGAGTGTTAGTACATTCTTTCCCCAGCCGAGTCAGAAGGCTGATTATCCCCGCAGAAGATCTTGGGTTTGATAGATCCCCAAGCAGAGTTAATGCTGCTTTTCCTCAGCAGAACGTCATTCAGAAAATTCTCAACCTCAGCGGAGTCTTATGAGCAGAATAATCTCTCTAAGTCGGAGTCATTCACGTGGAAACTTCCTCAACAGGATCATTACACCTCAATGTATATGCAAGCCAATTTATTTTTTGCAATTTATTGCAAGCGTTATCCCCAGCAGAAGAGTTAATCCCCACAGAGCAATTGAAGGATCAAACAATGATCTTTTCCCCGCGGAGTTGGATTCCTCGTCGAGAGTCTCTTTTGCATTTGCATATAGTTTGCATAGCATTTTCTAAAAGCGCAGCATTCCATTGATATAGAGCATTACGGCAAAACTCAAACATACGCATACGAAACATAAGCCAGGTTAAACCGTTTACCTGCAAGCCAGAATAGCTCACAGACAAAACATTGTCATGCAACCCCAGCAAAGCTTACTAGAACACTTGATCGTACAATTTTATTTCAATACCCGTCCGTATTAACTTTTGACACTCGTCCGTGTCCTTTCAACACTCGTCCGTGTTTGACCTTTTATTTCAATACCCGTCCGTATTGACTTTTGACACTCGTCCGTGTCCTTTCAGCACTCGTCCGTGTTTGACCTTTTATTTCAATATCCGTCCGTATTGACTTTTGACACTCGTCCGTGTCCTTTCAGCACTCATCCGTGTTTGACCTTTTATTTCAATACCCGTCCGTATTGACTTTTGACACTCGTCCGTGTCCTTTCAGCACTCGTCCGTGTTTGACCTTTTATTTCAATATCCGTCCGTATTGACTTTTGACACTCGTCTGTGTCCTTTCAACACTCGTCCGTGTTTGACCTTTTATTTCAATACCCGTCCGTATTGACTTTTGACACTCGTCCGTGTCCTTTCAGCACTCGTCCGTGTTTGACCTTTTATTTCAATACCCGTCCGTATTGACTTTTGACACTCGTCCGTGTCCTTTCAGCACTCGTTCGTGTTTGACCTTTTATTTCAATACCCGTTCATATTGACTTTAGAGATACTCGTCCGTATTTTCTTAATCATCATCCGATACTCATCCGTATCCTTGACTTGGTCACTCGTCGTGTTCCTTTGATGATTGTCCGATGCTCGTCCGTATCGACCTTTGACACTCGTTCGTGTCCTTTCAGCACTCGTACGTGTTTGAACTTTTATTTCAATACTCGTCTGTGTCCTTTCAGCACTCGTCCGTATTGACCTTTGACACCCGTCCGTGTCCTTCCAATACTCGTCCGTATTGACCTTTGACACCCGTCCGTGTCCTTCCAATACTCGTCCGTATTGACCTTTGACACGCGTCTGTGTCCTTTCAGCACTCGTCCGTGTTTGAACTTTTATTTCAATACTCGTCCGTATTGACCTTTGTCACCCGTCCGTGTCCTTCTAACACCCTTCCGTGTTTTCTTTCCATGCTCGTCCGTATGGGGGGCATTGTGGCACTTATCCTATGCTCGACAGTTTTGTTCCTCAACAGATTACCATGGATTTGCTTTGTGTTTTTCCAGCAGATCTCTAGGGACTCTTTCTCAGCATGTTGCAACGGAACATCTTCCAACCAGGATTTGCGTATCCATGACGGAGTAGCTCCGATCCCCAGCAAAATAGTATCCCCGAAAGTTTAGCAACCAGGGCTAAATACGGTGGCATCCCCACAGAGTTCAGCATTGAATCTTGTTAGTACTACTCCTCAGCTGAGTTATTCTTTCTCCCCGCAGACGTTTAGCAGATCGACAGAATCTCTTCCTCAGCAGAGTGTTAGTACATTCTTTCCCCAGCCGAGTCAGAAGGCTGATTATCCCCGCAGAAGATCTTGGGTTTGATAGATCCCCAAGCAGAGTTAATGCTGCTTTTCCTCAGCAGAACGTCATTCAGAAAATTCTCATCCTCAGCGGAGTCTTATGAGCAGAATAATCTCTCTAAGTCGGAGTCATTCACGTGGAAACTTCCTCAACAGGATCATTACACCTCAATGTATATGCAAGCCAATTTATTTTTTGCAATTTATTGCAAGCGTTATCCCCAACAGAAGAGTTAATCCCCACAGAGCAATTGAAGGATCAAACAATGATCTTTTCCCCGCGGAGTTGGATTCTTCGTCGGGAGTCTCTTTTGCATTTGCATATAGTTTGCATAGCATTTTCTAAAAGCACAGCATTCCATTGATATGGAGCATTACGGCAAAACTCAAACATACGCATACGAAACATAAGCCAGGTTAAACCGTTTACCTGCAAGCCAGAATAACTCACAGACAAAACATTGTCATGCAACCCCAGCAAAGCTTACTAGAACACTTAATCGTACAATTTTATTTCAATACCCGTCCGTATTAACTTTTGACACTCGTCCGTGTCCTTTCAGCACTCGTCCGTGTTTGACCTTTTATTTCAATACCCATCCCTATTGACTTTTGACACTCGTCCGTGTCCTTTCAGCACTCGTCCGTGTTTGACCTTTTATTTCAATATCCGTCCGTATTGACTTTTGACACTCGTCCGTGTTCTTTCAGCACTCGTCCGTGTTTGACCTTTTATTTCAATACCCGTCCGTATTGACTTTTGACACTCGTCCGTATCCTTTCAGCACTCGTCCGTGTTTGACCTTTTATTTCAATACCCGTTCGTATTGACTTTTGAGATACTCATCCGTATTTTCTTAATAATCGTCTGATACTCATCCGTATCGTTGACTTGGTCACTCGTCGTGTTCCTTTGATGATTGTCCGATGCTCGTCCGTATCGACCTTTGACACTCGTTCGTGTCCTTTCAGCACTCGTACGTGTCCTTTCAGCACTCGTACGTGTTTGAACTTTTATTTCAATACTCGTCTGTGTCCTTCCAATACTCGTCCGTATTGACCTTTGACACCCGTCCGTGTCCTTCCAATACTCGTCCGTATTGACCTTTGACACGCGTCTGTGTCCTTTCAGCACTCGTCCGTGTTTGAACTTTTATTTCAATACTCGTCCGTATTGACCTTTGACACCCGTCCGTGTCCTTCTAACACCCGTCCGTGTTTTCTTTCCATACTCGTCCGTATGGGGGGCATTGTGGCACTTATCCTATGCTCGACAGTTTTGTTCCTCAACAGATTACCATGGATTTGCTTTGTGTTTTTCCAGCAGATCTCTAGGGACTCTTTCTCAGTATGTTGCAACGGAACATCTTCCAACCAGGATTTGCGTATCCATGACGGAGTAGCACCGATCCCCAGCAAGATAGTATCCCCGACAGTTTAGCAACCAGGGCTAAATATGGTAGCATCCCCACAGAGTTCAGCATTGAATCTTGTTAGTAATACTCCCCAGCTGAGTTATTCTTTCTCCCCGCAGACGTTCAGCAGATCGACAGAATCTCTTCCTCAGCAGAGTGTTAGTACATTCTTTCCCCAGCCGAGTCAGAAGACTGATTATCCCCGCAGAAGATCTTGGGTTTGATAGATCCCCAAGCAGAGTTAATGTTGCTTTTCCTCAGCAGAACTTCATTCAGAAAATTCTCATCCTCAGCGGAGTCTTATGAGCAGAATAATCTCTCTAAGTCGGAGTCATTCACGTGGAAACTTCCTCAACAGGATCATTACACCTCAGTGTATATGCAAGCCAATTTATTTTTTGCAATTTATTGCAAGCACTATCCCCAGCAGAAGAGTTAATCCCCACAGAGCAATTGAAGGATCAAACAATGATCTTTTCCCCGCGGAGTTGGATTCCTCATCGGGAGTCTCTTTTGCATTTGCATATAGTTTGCATAGCATTTTCTAAAAGCGCAGCATTCCATTGATATGGAGCATTACGGCAAAACTCAAACATACGCATACGAAACATAAGCCAGGTTAAACCGTTTACCTGCAAGCCAGAATAGCTCACAGACAAAACATTGTCATGCAACCCCAGCAAAGCTTACTAGAACACTTGATCGTACAATTTTATTTCAATACCCGTCCGTATTAACTTTTGACACTCGTCCGTGTCCTTTCAGCACTCGTCCGTGTTTGACCTTTTATTTCAATACCCGTCCGTATTGACTTTTGACACTCGTCCGTGTCCTTTCAGCACTCGTCCGTGTTTGACCTTTTATTTCAATACCCGTCCGTATTGACTTTTGACACTCGTCCGTGTCCTTTCAGCACTCGTCCGTGTTTGACCTTTTATTTCAATACCCGTTCGTATTGACTTTTGAGATACTCGTCCGTATTTTCTTAATCATCGTCCGATACTCATCCGTATCGTTGACTTGGTCACTCGTCGTGTTCCTTTGATGATTGTCCGATGCTCGTCCGTATCGACCTTTGACACTCGTTCGTGTCCTTTCAGCACTCGTACGTGTTTGAACTTTTATTTCAATACTCGTCTGTGTCCTTCCAATACTCGTCCGTATTGACCTTTGACACCCCTCCGTGTCCTTCCAATACTCGTCCGTATTGACCTTTGACACGCGTCTGTGTCCTTTCAGCACTCGTCCGTGTTTGAACTTTTATTTCAATGCTCGTCCGTATTGACCTTTGACACCCATCCGTGTCCTACTAACACCCGTCCGTGTTTTCTTTCCATACTCGTCCGTATGGGGGGCATTGTGGCACTTATCCTATGCTCGACAGTTTTGTTCCTCAACAGATTACCATTGATTTGCTTTGTGTTTTTCCAGCAGATCTCTAGGGATTTTTCTCAGTATGTTGCAACGGAACATCTTCCAACCAGGATTTGCGTATCCATGACGGAGTAGCTCCGATCCCCAGCAAGATAGTATCCCCGATAGTTTAGCAACCAGGGCTAAATACGGTGGCATCCCCACAGAGTTCAGCATTGAATCTTGTTAGTAATACTCCCCAGCTGAGTTATTCTTTCTCCCCGCAGACGTTTAGCAGATCGACAGAATCTCTTCCTCAGCAAAGTGTTAGTACATTCTTTCCCCAACCGAGTCAGAAGGCTGATTATCCTCGCAGAAGATCTTGGGTTTGATAGATCCCCAAGCAGAGTTAATGCTGCTTTTCCTCAGCAGAACGTCATTCAGAAAATTCTCATCCTCAGCTGAGTCTTATGAGCAGAATAATCTCTCTAAGTCGGAGTCATTCACGTGGAAACTTCCTCAACAGGATCATTACACCTCAGTGTATATGCAAGCCAATTTATTTTTTGCAATTTATTGCAAGCGCTATCCCTAGCAGAAGAGTTAATCCCCACAGAGCAATTGAAGGATCAAACAATGATCTTTTCCCCGCGGAGTTGGATTCCTCGTCGGGAGTCTCTTTTGCATTTGCATATAGTTTGCATAGCATTTTCTAAAAGCGCAGCATTCCATTGATATGGGGCATTACGGCAAAACTCAAACATACGCATACGAAACATAAGCCAGGTTAAACCATTTACCTGCAAGCCAGAATAGCTCACAGACAAAACATTGTCATGCAACCCCAGCAAAGCTTACTAGAACACTTGATCGTACAATTTTATTTCGATACCCGTCCGTATTAACTTTTGACACTCGTCCGTGTCCTTTCAGCACTCGTCCGTGTTTGACCTTTTATTTCAATACCCGTCCGTATTGACTTTTGACACTCGTCCGTGTCCTTTCAGCACTCGTCCGTGTTTGACCTTTTATTTCAATACCCGTCCGTATTGACTTTTAACACTCGTCCGTGTCCTTTCAGCACTCGTCCGTGTTTGACCTTTTATTTCAATACCCGTTCGTATTGACTTTTGAGATACTCGTCCGTATTTTCTTAATCATCGTCCGATACTCATCCGTATCGTTGACTTGGTCACTCGTCGTGTTCCTTTGATGATTGTCCGATGCTCGTCCGTATCGACCTTTGACACTCGTTCGTGTCCTTTCAGCACTCGTACGTGTTTGAACTTTTATTTCAATACTCGTCTGTGTCCTTCCAATACTCGTCCGTATTGACCTTTGACACCCCTCCGTGTCCTTCCAATACTCGTCCGTATTGACCTTTGACACGCGTCTGTGTCCTTTCAGCACTCGTCCGTGTTTGAACTTTTATTTCAATGCTCGTCCGTATTGACCTTTGACACCCGTCCGTGTCCTACTAACACCCGTCCGTGTTTTCTTTCCATACTCGTCCGTATGGGGGGCATTGTGGCACTTATCCTATGCTCGACAGTTTTGTTCCTCAACAGATTACCATTGATTTGCTTTGTGTTTTTCCAGCAGATCTCTAGGGATTTTTCTCAGTATGTTGCAACGGAACATCTTCCAACCAGGATTTGCGTATCCATGACGGAGTAGCTCCGATCCCCAGCAAGATAGTATCCCCGATAGTTTAGCAACCAGGGCTAAATACGGTGGCATCCCCACAGAGTTCAGCATTGAATCTTGTTAGTAATACTCCCCAGCTGAGTTATTCTTTCTCCCCGCAGACGTTTAGCAGATCGACAGAATCTCTTCCTCAGCAGAGTGTTAGTACATTCTTTCCCCAACCGAGTCAGAAGGCTGATTATCCTCGCAGAAGATCTTGGGTTTGATAGATCCCCAAGCAGAGTTAATGCTGCTTTTCCTCAGCAGAACGTCATTCAGAAAATTCTCATCCTTAGCTGAGTCTTATGAGCAGAATAATCTCTCTAAGTCGGAGTCATTCACGTGGAAACTTCCTCAACAGGATCATTACACCTCAGTGTATATGCAAGCCAATTTATTTTTTGCAATTTATTGCAAGCGCTATCCCTAGCAGAAGAGTTAATCCCCACAGAGCAATTGAAGGATCAAACAATGATCTTTTCCCCGCGGAGTTGGATTCCTCGTCGGGAGTCTCTTTTGCATTTGCATATAGTTTGCATAGCATTTTCTAAAAGCGCAGCATTCCATTGATATGGGGCATTACGGCAAAACTCAAACATACGCATACGAAACATAAGCCAGGTTAAACCATTTACCTGCAAGCCAGAATAGCTCACAGACAAAACATTGTCATGCAACCCCAGCAAAGCTTACTAGAACACTTGATCGTACAATTTTATTTCGATACCCGTCCGTATTAACTTTTGACACTCGTCCGTGTCCTTTCAGCACTCGTCCGTGTTTGACCTTTTATTTCAATACCCGTCCGTATTGACTTTTGACACTCGTCCGTGTCCTTTCAGCACTCGTCCGTGTTTGACCTTTTATTTCAATACCCGTCCGTATTGACTTTTGACACTCGTCCGTGTCCTTTCAGCACTCGTCCGTGTTTGACCTTTTATTTCAATACCCGTTCGTATTGACTTTTGAGATACTCGTCCATATTTTCTTAATCATCGTCTGATACTCATCCGTATCGTTGACTTGGTCACTCGTCGTTTTCCTTTGATGATTGTCCGATGCTCGTCCGTATCGACCTTTGACACTCGTTCGTGTCCTTTCGGCACTCGTACGTGTTTGAACTTTTATTTCAATACTCGTCTGTGTCCTTCCAATACTCGTCCGTATTGACCTTTGACACCCGTCCGTGTCCTTCCAATACTCGTCCGTATTGACCTTTGACACGCGTCTGTGTCCTTTCAGCACTCGTCCGTGTTTGAACTTTTATTTCAATACTCGTCCGTATTGACCTTTGACACCCGTCCGTGTCCTTCTAACACCCATCAGTGTTTTCTTTCCATACTCGTCCGTATGGGGAGCATTGTGGCACTTATCCTATGCTCGACAGTTTTGTTCCTCAACAGATTACCATGGATTTGCTTTGTGTTTTTCCAGCAGATCTCTAGGGACTCTTTCTCAGTATGTTGCAACGGAACATCTTCCAACCAGGATTTGCGTATCCATGACGGAGTAGCTCCGATCCCCAGCAAGATAGTATCCCCGACAGTTTAGCAACCAGGGCTAAATACGGTGGCATCCCCACAGAGTTTAGCATTGAATCTTGTTAGTAATACTCCCCAGCTGAGTTATTCTTTCTCCCCGCAGACGTTTAGCAGATCGACAGAATCTCTTCCTCAGCAGAGTGTTAGTACATTCTTTCCCCAGCCGAGTCAGAAGGCTGATTATCCCCGCAGAAGATCTTGGGTTTGATAGATCCCCAAGCAGAGTTAATGCTGCTTTTCCTCAGCAGAACGTCATTCATAAAATTCTCATCCTCAGCGGAGTCTTATGAGCAGAATAATCTCTCTAAGTCGGAGTCATTCACGTGGAAACTTCCTCAACAGGATCATTACACCTCAGTGTATATGCAAGCCAATTTATTTTTTGCAATTTATTGCAAGCGTTATCCCCAGCAGAAGAGTTAATCCCCACAGAGCAATTGAAGGATCAAACAATGATCTTTTCCCCGCGGAGTTGGATTCCTCGTCGGGAGTCTCTTTTGCATTTGCATATAGTTTGCATAGCATTTTCTAAAAGCACAGCATTCCATTGATATGGAGCATTATGGCAAAACTCAAACATACGCATACGAAACATAAGCCAGGTTAAACCGTTTACCTGCAAGCCAGAATAGCTCACAGACAAAACATTGTCATGCAACCCCAGCAAAGCTTACTAGAACACTTGATCGTACAATTTTATTTCAATACCCGTCCGTATTAACTTTTGACACTCGTCTGTGTCCTTTCAGCACTCGTCCGTATTAACTTATGAGACTCGTTCGTGTCCTTTCAGCACTCGTCCGTGTTTGACCTTTTATTTCAATACCCGTCCGTATTGACTTTTGACACTCGTCCGTCTCCTTTCAACACTCGTCCGTGTTTGACCTTTTATTTCAATATCCGTCCGTATTGACTTTTGACACTCGTCCGTGTCCTTTCAGCACTCGTCCGTGTTTGACCTTTTATTTCAATACCCGTCCGTATTGACTTTTGACACTCGTCCGTGTCCTTTCAGCACTCGTCCGTGTTTGACCTTTTATTTCAATACCCGTTCGTATTGACTTTTGAGATACTCGTCCGTATTTTCTTAATCATCGTCCAATACTCATCCGTATCGTTGACTTGGTCACTCGTCGTGTTCCTTTGATGATTGTCCGATGCTCGTCCGTATCGACCTTTGACACTCGTTCGTGTCCTTTCAGCACTCGTACGTGTTTGAACTTTTATTTCAATACTCGTCTGTGTCCTTCCAATACTCGTCCGTATTGACCTTTGACACCCCTCCGTGTCCTTCCAATACTCGTCCGTATTGACCTTTGACACGCGTCTGTGTCCTTTCAGCACTCGTCCGTGTTTGAACTTTTATTTCAATGCTCGTCCGTATTGACCTTTGACACCCATCCGTGTCCTACTAACACCCGTCCGTGTTTTCTTTCCATACTCGTCCGTATGGGGGGCATTGTGGCACTTATCCTATGCTCGACAGTTTTGTTCCTCAACAGATTACCATTGATTTGCTTTGTGTTTTTCCAGCAGATCTCTAGGGATTTTTCTCAGTATGTTGCAACGGAACATCTTCCAACCAGGATTTGCGTATCCATGACGGAGTAGCTCCGATCCCCAGCAAGATAGTATCCCCGATAGTTTAGCAACCAGGGCTAAATACGGTGGCATCCCCACAGAGTTCAGCATTGAATCTTGTTAGTAATACTCCCCAGCTGAGTTATTCTTTCTCCCCGCAGACGTTTAGCAGATCGACAGAATCTCTTCCTCAGCAGAGTGTTAGTACATTCTTTCCCCAACCGAGTCAGAAGGCTGATTATCCTCGCAGAAGATCTTGGGTTTGATAGATCCCCAAGCAGAGTTAATGCTGCTTTTCCTCAGCAGAACGTCATTCAGAAAATTCTCATCCTCAGCTGAGTCTTATGAGCAGAATAATCTCTCTAAGTCGGAGTCATTCACGTGGAAACTTCCTCAACAGGATCATTACACCTCAGTGTATATGCAAGCCAATTTATTTTTTGCAATTTATTGCAAGCGCTATCCCTAGCAGAAGAGTTAATCCCCACAGAGCAATTGAAGGATCAAACAATGATCTTTTCCCCGCGGAGTTGGATTCCTCGTCGGGAGTCTCTTTTGCATTTGCATATAGTTTGCATAGCATTTTCTAAAAGCGCAGCATTCCATTGATATGGGGCATTACGGCAAAACTCAAACATACGCATACGAAACATAAGCCAGGTTAAACCATTTACCTGCAAGCCAGAATAGCTCACAGACAAAACATTGTCATGCAACCCCAGCAAAGCTTACTAGAACACTTGATCGTACAATTTTATTTTGATACCCGTCCGTATTAACTTTTGACACTCGTCCGTGTCCTTTCAGCACTCGTCCGTGTTTGACCTTTTATTTCAATACCCGTCCGTATTGACTTTTGACACTCGTCCGTGTCCTTTCAGCACTCGTCCGTGTTTGACCTTTTATTTCAATACCCGTCCGTATTGACTTTTGACACTCGTCCGTGTCCTTTCAGCACTCGTCCGTGTTTGACCTTTTATTTCAATACCCGTTCGTATTGACTTTTGAGATACTCGTCCGTATTTTCTTAATCATCGTCCGATACTCATCCGTATCGTTGACTTGGTCACTCGTCGTGTTCCTTTGATGATTGTCCGATGCTCGTCCGTATCGACCTTTGACACTCGTTCGTGTCCTTTCAGCACTCGTACGTGTTTGAACTTTTATTTCAATACTCGTCTGTGTCCTTCCAATACTCGTCCGTATTGACCTTTGACACCCCTCCGTGTCCTTCCAATACTCGTCCGTATTGACCTTTGACACGCGTCTGTGTCCTTTCAGCACTCGTCCGTGTTTGAACTTTTATTTCAATGCTCGTCCGTATTGACCTTTGACACCCGTCCGTGTCCTACTAACACCCGTCCGTGTTTTCTTTCCATACTCGTCCGTATGGGGGGCATTGTGGCACTTATCCTATGCTCGACAGTTTTGTTCCTCAACAGATTACCATTGATTTGCTTTGTGTTTTTCCAGCAGATCTCTAGGGATTTTTCTCAGTATGTTGCAACGGAACATCTTCCAACCAGGATTTGCGTATCCATGACGGAGTAGCTCCGATCCCCAGCAAGATAGTATCCCCGATAGTTTAGCAACCAGGGCTAAATACGGTGGCATCCCCACAGAGTTCAGCATTGAATCTTGTTAGTAATACTCCCCAGCTGAGTTATTCTTTCTCCCCGCAGACGTTTAGCAGATCGACAGAATCTCTTCCTCAGCAGAGTGTTAGTACATTCTTTCCCCAACCGAGTCAGAAGGCTGATTATCCTCGCAGAAGATCTTGGGTTTGATAGATCCCCAAGCAGAGTTAATGCTGCTTTTCCTCAGCAGAACGTCATTCAGAAAATTCTCATCCTCAGCTGAGTCTTATGAGCAGAATAATCTCTCTAAGTCGGAGTCATTCACGTGGAAACTTCCTCAACAGGATCATTACACCTCAGTGTATATGCAAGCCAATTTATTTTTTGCAATTTATTGCAAGCGCTATCCCTAGCAGAAGAGTTAATCCCCACAGAGCAATTGAAGGATCAAACAATGATCTTTTCCCCGCGGAGTTGGATTCCTCGTCGGGAGTCTCTTTTGCATTTGCATATAGTTTGCATAGCATTTTCTAAAAGCGCAGCATTCCATTGATATGGGGCATTACGGCAAAACTCAAACATACGCATACGAAACATAAGCCAGGTTAAACCATTTACCTGCAAGCCAGAATAGCTCACAGACAAAACATTGTCATGCAACCCCAGCAAAGCTTACTAGAACACTTGATCGTACAATTTTATTTCGATACCCGTCCGTATTAACTTTTGACACTCGTCCGTGTCCTTTCAGCACTCGTCCGTGTTTGACCTTTTATTTCAATACCCGTCCGTATTGACTTTTGACACTCGTCCGTGTCCTTTCAGCACTCGTCCGTGTTTGACCTTTTATTTCAATACCCGTCCGTATTGACTTTTGACACTCGTCCGTGTCCTTTCAGCACTCGTCCGTGTTTGACCTTTTATTTCAATACCCGTTCGTATTGACTTTTGAGATACTCGTCCATATTTTCTTAATCATCGTCTGATACTCATCCGTATCGTTGACTTGGTCACTCGTCGTGTTCCTTTGATGATTGTCCGATGCTCGTCCGTATCGACCTTTGACACTCGTTCGTGTCCTTTCGGCACTCGTACGTGTTTGAACTTTTATTTCAATACTCGTCTGTGTCCTTCCAATACTCGTCCGTATTGACCTTTGACACCCGTCCGTGTCCTTCCAATACTCGTCCGTATTGACCTTTGACACGCGTCTGTGTCCTTTCAGCACTCGTCCGTGTTTGAACTTTTATTTCAATACTCGTCCGTATTGACCTTTGACACCCGTCCATGTCCTTCTAACACCCATCAGTGTTTTCTTTCCATACTCGTCCGTATGGGGAGCATTGTGGCACTTATCCTATGCTCGACAGTTTTGTTCCTCAACAGATTACCATGGATTTGCTTTGTGTTTTTCCAGCAGATCTCTAGGGACTCTTTCTCAGTATGTTGCAACGGAACATCTTCCAACCAGGATTTGCGTATCCATGACGGAGTAGCTCCGATCCCCAGCAAGATAGTATCCCCGACAGTTTAGCAACCAGGGCTAAATACGGTGGCATCCCCACAGAGTTTAGCATTGAATCTTGTTAGTAATACTCCCCAGCTGAGTTATTCTTTCTCCCCGCAGACGTTTAGCAGATCGACAGAATCTCTTCCTCAGCAGAGTGTTAGTACATTCTTTCCCCAGCCGAGTCAGAAGGCTGATTATCCCCGCAGAAGATCTTGGGTTTGATAGATCCCCAAGCAGAGTTAATGCTGCTTTTCCTCAGCAGAACGTCATTCAGAAAATTCTCATCCTCAGCGGAGTCTTATGAGCAGAATAATCTCTCTAAGTCGGTGTCATTCACGTGGAAACTTCCTCAACAGGATCATTACACCTCAGTGTATATGCAAGCCAATTTATTTTTTGCAATTTATTGCAAGCGTTATCCCCAGCAGAAGAGTTAATCCCCACAGAGCAATTGAAGGATCAAACAATGATCTTTTCCCCGCGGAGTTGGATTCCTCGTCGGGAGTCTCTTTTGCATTTGCATATAGTTTGCATAGCATTTTCTAAAAGCACAGCATTCCATTGATATGGAGCATTATGGCAAAACTCAAACATACGCATACGAAACATAAGCCAGGTTAAACCGTTTACCTGCAAGCCAGAATAGCTCACAGACAAAACATTGTCATGCAACCCCAGCAAAGCTTACTAGAACACTTGATCGTACAATTTTATTTCAATACCCGTCCGTATTAACTTTTGACACTCGTCTGTGTCCTTTCAGCACTCGTCCGTATTAACTTATGAGACTCGTTCGTGTCCTTTCAGCACTCGTCCGTGTTTGACCTTTTATTTCAATACCCGTCCGTATTGACTTTTGACACTCGTCCGTCTCCTTTCAACACTCGTCCGTGTTTGACCTTTTATTTCAATATCCGTCCGTATTGACTTTTGACACTCGTCCGTGTCCTTTCAGCACTCGTCCGTGTTTGACCTTTTATTTCAATACCCGTCCGTATTGACTTTTGACACTCGTCCGAGTCCTTTCAGCACTCGGCCGTGTTTGACCTTTTATTTCAATACCCGTCCGTATTGACTTTTGGCACTCGTCCGTGTCCTTTCAGCACTCGTCCGTGTTTGACCTTTTATTTCAATACCCGTCCGTATTGACTTTTGACACTCGTCCGTGTCCTTTCAGCACTCGTCCGTGTTTGACCTTTTATTTCAATACCCGTCCGTATTGACTTTTGACACTCGTCCGTGTCCTTTCCGCACTCGTCCGTGTTTGACCTTTTATTTCAATATCCGTCCGTATTGACTTTTGACACTCGTCCGTGTCCTTTCAGCACTCGTCCGTGTTTGACCTTTTATTTCAATACCCGTCCGTATTGACTTTTGACACTCGTCCGTGTCCTTTCAGCACTCGTCCGTGTTTGACCTTTTATTTCAATACCCGTCCGTATTGAATTTTGACAATCGTCCGTGTCCTTTCAGCACTTGTCCATGTTTGACCTTTTATTTCAATACCCGTTCATATTGACTTTTGAGATACTCGTCCGTATTTTCTTAATCATCGTCTGATACTCATCCGTATCGTTGACTTGCTCACTCGTCGTGTTCCTTTGATGATTGTCCGATGCTCGTCCGTATCGACCTTTGACACTCGTTCGTGTCCTTTCAGCACTCGTACGTGTTTGAACTTTTATTTCAATAACTCGTCTGTGTCCTTCCAATACTCGTCTGTATTGACCTTTGACACCCGTCCGTGTCCTTCCAATACTCGTCCGTATTGACCTTTGACACGCGTCTGTGTCCTTTCAGCACTCGTCCGTGTTTGAACTTTTATTTCAATACTCGTCCGTATTGACATTTGACACCCGTCCGTGTCCTTCTAACACCCGTCCGTGTTTTCTTTCCATACTCGTCCGTATGGGGGGCATTGTGGCACTTATCCTATGCTCGACAGTTTTTTTCCTCAACAGATTACCATGGATTTGCTTTGTGTTTTTCCAGCAGATCTCTAGGGACTCTTTCTCAGCGTGCTGCAACGGAACATCTTCCAACCAGGATTTGCGTATCCATGACGGAGTAGCTCCGATCCCCAGCAAGATAGTATCCCCGACAGTTTAGCAACCAGGGCTAAATACGGTGGCATCCCCACAGAGTTCAGCATTGAATCTTGTTAGTAATACTCCCCAGCTGAGTTATTTTTTCTCCCCGCAGACGTTTAGCAGATCAACAGAATCTCTTCCTCAGTAGAGTGTTAGTATATTCTTTCCCCAGCCGAGTCAGAAGGCTGATTATCCCCGCATAAGATCTTGGGTTTGATAGATCCCCAAGCAGAGTTAATGCTGCTTTTCCTCAGCAGAATGTCATTCAGAAAATTCTCATCCTCAACGGAGTCTTATGAGCAGAATAATCTCTCTAAGTCGGAGTCATTCACGTGGAAACTTCCTCAACAGGATCATTACACCTCAGTGTATATGCAAGCCAATTTATTGCAAGCGTTATCCCCAGCAGAAGAGTTAATCCCCACAGAGCAATTGAAGGATCAAACAATGATCTTTTCCCCGCGGAGTTGGATTCCTCGTCGGGAGTCTCTTTTACATTTGCATATAGTTTGCATAGCATTTTCTAAAATCGCAGCATTCCATTGATATGGAGCATTACGGCAAAACTCAAACATACGCATACGAAACATAAGCCAGGTTAAACCGTTTACCTGCAAGCCAGAATAGCTCACAGACAAAACATTGTCATGCAACCCCAGCAAAGCTTACTAGAACACTTGATCGTACAATTTTATTTCAATACCCGTCCGTATTAACTTTTGACACTCGTCCGTGTCCTTTCAGTACTCGTCCGTGTTTGACGTTTTATTTCAATACCCGTCCGTATTGACTTTTGACACTCGTCCGAGTCCTTTCAGCACTCGTCCGTGTTTGACCTTTTATTTCAATATCCGTCCGTATTAACTTTTGACACTCGTCCGTGTCCTTTCAGCACTCGTCCGTGTTTGACCTTTTATTTCAATACCCGTCCGTATTGACTTTTGACACTCGTCCGAGTCCTTTCAGCACTCGTCCGTGTTTGACCTTTTATTTCAATACCCGTCCGTATTGACTTTTGACACTCGTCCGTGTCCTTTCAGCACTCGTCCGTGTTTGACCTTTTATTTCAATACCCGTCCGTATTGACTTTTGACACTCGTCTGTGTCCTTTCAGCACTCGTCCGTGTTTGACCTTTTATTTCAATACCCGTTCGTATTGACTTTTGAGATACTCGTCCGTATTTCCTTAATCATCTTCCGATACTCATCCGTATCGTTGACTTGGTCACTCGTCGTGTTCCTTTGATGATTGTCCGATGCTCGTCCGTATCGACCTTTGACACTCGTTCGTGTCCTTTCAGCACTCGTACATGTTTGAACTTTTATTTCAATACTCGTCTGTGTCCTTCCAATACTCGTCCGTATTGACCTTTGACACCCGTCCGTGTCCTTCCAATACTCGTCCGTATTGACCTTTGACACGCGTCTGTGTCCTTTCAGCACTCGTCCGTGTTTGAACTTTTATTTCAATACTCGTCCGTATTGACCTTTGACACCCATCCGTGTCCTTCTAACAGCCGTCCGTGTTTTCTTTCCATACTCGTCCGTATGGGGGTCGTTGTGGCACTTATCTTATGCTCGACAGTTTTGTTCCTCAACAGATTACCATGGATTTGCTTTGTGTTTTTCCAGCAGATCTCTAGGGACTCTTTCTCAGCATGTTGCAACGGAACATCTTCCAACCAGGATTTGCGTATCCATGACGGAGTAGCTCCGATCCCCAGCAAGATAGTATCCCCGACAGTTTAGCAACCAGGGCTAAATACAGTGGCATCCCCACAGAGTTCAGCATTGAATCTTGTTAGTAATACTCCCAAGCTGAGTTATTCTTTCTCCCCACAGACGTTTAGCAGATCGACAGAATCTCTTCCTCAGCAGAGTGTTAGTACATTCTTTCCCCAGCCGAGTCAGAAGGCTGATTATCCCCGCAGAAGATCTTGGGTTTGATAGATCCCCAAGCAGAGTTAATGCTGTTTTTCCTCAGCAGAACGTCATTCAGAAAATTCTCATCCTCAACGGAGTCTTATGAGCAGAATAATCTCTCTAAGTCGGAGTTATTCACGTGGAAACTTCCTCAACAGGATCATTACACCTCAGTGTATATGCAAGCCAATTTATTTTTTGCAATTTATTGCAAGCGCTATCCCCAGCAGAAGAGTTAATCCCCACAGAGAAATTGAAGGATCAAATAATGATCTTTTCCCCGCGGAGTTGGATTCCTCGTCGGGAGTCTCTTTTGCATTTGCATATAGTTTGCATAGCATTTTCTAAAAGCGCAGCATTCCATTGATATGGAGCATTACGGCAAAACTCAAACATATGCATACGAAACATAAGCCAGGTTAAACCGTCTACCTGCAAGCCAGAATAGCTCACACACAAAACATTGTCATGCAACCCCAGCAAAGCTTACTAGAACACTTGATCGTACAATTTTATTTCAATACCCGTCCGTATTAACTTTTGACACTCGTCCGTGTCCTTTCAGCACTCGTCCGTGTTTGACCTTTTATTTCAATACCCGTCCGTATTGACTTTTGACACTCGTCCGTGTCCTTTCAGCACTCGTCCGTGTTTGACCTTTTATTTCAATATCCGTCCGTATTGACTTTTGACACTCGTCCGTGTCCTTTCAGCACTCGTCCGTGTTTGACCTTTTATTTCAATACCCGTCCGTATTGACTTTTGACACTCGTCCGTGTCCTTTCAGCACTCGTCCGTGTTTGACCTTTTATTTCAATACCCGTCCGTATTGACTTTTGACACTCGTCTGTGTCCTTTCAGCACTCGTCCATGTTTGACCTTTTATTTCAATACCCGTTCGTATTGACTTTTGAGATACTCGTCCGTATTTTCTTAATCATCGTCCGATACTCATCCGAAACGTTGACTTGGTCACTCGTCGTGTTCCTTTGATGATTGTCCGATGCTCGTCCGTATCGACCTTTGACACTCGTTCGTGTCCTTTCAGCACTCGTACGTGTTTGAACTTTTATTTCAATACTCGTCTGTGTCCTTCCAATACTCGTCCGTATTGACCTTTGACACCCGTCCGTGTCCTTCCAATACTCGTCCGTATTGACCTTTGACACGCG
The DNA here is from genome assembly GCA_022829125.1 of Lathyrus tuberosus. Taxonomy (NCBI): domain Eukaryota; kingdom Viridiplantae; phylum Streptophyta; class Magnoliopsida; order Fabales; family Fabaceae; genus Lathyrus; species Lathyrus tuberosus. The sequence continues at coordinate 8,138,894 of JALAZF010000201.1, read as the reverse complement.
TCTGTGTCCATTCAGCACTCGTCCGTGTTTGAACTTTTATTTCAATACTCGTCCGTATTGACCTTTGACACCCATCTGTGTCCTTCTAACACCCGTCCGTGTTGTCTTTCCATACTCGTCCGTATGGGGGTCGTTGTGGCACTTATCTTATGCTCGACAGTTTTGTTCCTCAACAGATTACCATGGATTTGCTTTGTGTTTTTCCAGCAGATCTCTAGGGACTCTTTCTCAGCATGTTGCAACGGAACATCTTCCAACCAGGATTTGGGTATCCATGACGGAGTAGCTCCGATCCCCAGCAAGATAGTATCCCCGACAGTTTAGCAACCAGGGCTAAATACAGTGGCATCCCCACAGAGTTCAGCATTGAATCTTGTTAGTAATACTCCCCAGCTGAGTTATTCTTTCTCCCCGCAGACGTTTAGCAGATCGACAGAATCTCTTCCTCAGCAGAGTGTTAGTACATTCTTTCCCCAGCCGAGTCAGAAGGCTGATTATCCCCGCAGAAGATCTTGGGTTTGATAGATCCCCAAGCAGAGTTAATGCTGCTTTTCCTCAGTAGAACGTCATTCAGAAAATTCTCATCCTCAGCGGAGTCTTATGAGCAGAATAATCTCTCTAAGTCGGAGTCATTCACGTGGAAACTTCCTCAACAGGATCATTACACCTCAGTGTATATGCAAGCCAATTTATTTTTTGCAATTTATTGCAAGCGTTATCCCCAGCAGAAGAGTTAATCCCCACAGAGCAATTGAAGGATCAAACAATGATCTTTTCCCCGCGGAGTTGGATTCCTCGTCGGGAGTCTCTTTTGCATTTGCATATAGTTTGCATAGCATTTTCTAAAAGCACAGCATTCCATTGATATGGGGCATTACGGCAAAACTCAAACATACGCATACGAAACATAAGCCAGGTTAAACCGTTTACCTGCAAGCCAGAATAGCTCACAGACAAAACATTGTCATGCAACCCCAGCAAAGCTTACTAGAACACTTGATCGTACAATTTTATTTCGATACCCGTCCGTATTAACTTTTGACACTCGTCCGTGTCCTTTCAGCACTCGTCCGTGTTTGACCTTTTATTTCAATACCCGTCCGTATTGACTTTTGACACTCGTCCGTGTCCTTTCAGCACTCGTCCGTGTTTGACCTTTTATTTCAATACCCGTCCGTATTGACTTTTGACACTCGTCCGTGTCCTTTCAGCACTCGTCCGTGTTTGACCTTTTATTTCAATACCCGTTCGTATTGACTTTTGAGATACTCGTCCATATTTTCTTAATCATCGTCTGATACTCATCCGTATCGTTGACTTGCTCACTCGTCGTGTTCCTTTGATGATTGTCCGATGCTCGTCCGTATCGACCTTTGACACTCGTTCGTGTCCTTTCAGCACTCGTACGTGTTTGAACTTTTATTTCAATAACTCGTCTGTGTCCTTCCAATACTCGTCTGTATTGACCTTTGACACCCGTCCGTGTCCTTCCAATACTCGTCCGTATTGACCTTTGACACGCGTCTGTGTCCTTTCAGCACTCGTCCGTGTTTGAACTTTTATTTCAATACTCGTCCGTATTGACATTTGACACCCGTCCGTGTCCTTCTAACACCCGTCCGTGTTTTCTTTCCATACTCGTCCGTATGGGGGGCATTGTGGCACTTATCCTATGCTCGACAGTTTTTTTCCTCAACAGATTACCATGGATTTGCTTTGTGTTTTTCCAGCAGATCTCTAGGGACTCTTTCTCAGCGTGCTGCAACGGAACATCTTCCAACCAGGATTTGCGTATCCATGACGGAGTAGCTCCGATCCCCAGCAAGATAGTATCCCCGACAGTTTAGCAAACAGGGCTAAATACGGTGGCATCCCCACAGAGTTCAGCATTGAATCTTGTTAGTAATACTCCCCAGCTGAGTTATTTTTTCTCCCCGCAGACGTTTAGCAGATCAACAGAATCTCTTCCTCAGTAGAGTGTTAGTATATTCTTTCCCCAGCCGAGTCAGAAGGCTGATTATCCCCGCATAAGATCTTGGGTTTGATAGATCCCCAAGCAGAGTTAATGCTGCTTTTCCTCAGCAGAATGTCATTCAGAAAATTCTCATCCTCAGCGGAGTCTTATGAGCAGAATAATCTCTCTAAGTCGGAGTCATTCACGTGGAAACTTCCTCAACAGGATCATTACACCTCAGTGTATATGCAAGCCAATTTATTGCAAGCGTTATCCCCAGCAGAAGAGTTAATCCCCACAGAGCAATTGAAGGATCAAACAATGATCTTTTCCCCGCAGAGTTGGATTCCTCGTCGGGAGTCTCTTTTGCATTTGCATATAGTTTGCATAGCATTTTCTAAAAGCGCAGCATTCCATTGATATGGAGCATTACGGCAAAACTCAAACATACGCATACGAAACATAAGCCAGGTTAAACCGTTTACCTGCAAGCCAGAATAGCTCACAGACAAAACATTGTCATGCAACCCCAGCAAAGCTTACTAGAACACTTGATCGTACAATTTTATTTCAATACCCGTCCGTATTAACTTTTGACACTCGTCCGTGTCCTTTCAGTACTCGTCCGTGTTTGACGTTTTATTTCAATACCCGTCCGTATTGACTTTTGACACTCGTCCGAGTCCTTTCAGCACTCGTCCGTGTTTGACCTTTTATTTCAATATCCGTCCGTATTAACTTTTGACACTCGTCCGTGTCCTTTCAGCACTCGTCCGTGTTTGACCTTTTATTTCAATACCCGTCTGTATTGACTTTTGACACTCGTCCGAGTCCTTTCAGCACTCGTCCGTGTTTGACCTTTTATTTCAATACCCGTCCGTATTGACTTTTGACACTCGTCCGTGTCCTTTCAGCACTCGTCCGTGTTTGACCTTTTATTTCAATACCCGTCCGTATTGACTTTTGACACTCGTCTGTGTCCTTTCAGCACTCGTCCGTGTTTGACCTTTTATTTCAATACCCGTTCGTATTGACTTTTGAGATACTCGTCCGTATTTTCTTAATCATCTTCCGATACTCATCCGTATCGTTGACTTGGTCACTCGTCGTGTTCCTTTGATGATTGTCCGATGCTCGTCCGTATCGACCTTTGACACTCGTTCGTGTCCTTTCAGCACTCGTACATGTTTGAACTTTTATTTCAATACTCGTCTGTGTCCTTCCAATACTCGTCCGTATTGACCTTTGACACCCGTCCGTGTCCTTCCAATACTCGTCCGTATTGACCTTTGACACGCGTCTGTGTCCTTTCAGCACTCGTCCGTGTTTGAACTTTTATTTCAATACTCGTCCGTATTGACCTTTGACACCCATCCGTGTCCTTCTAACACCCGTCCGTGTTTTCTTTCCATACTCGTCCGTATGGGGGTCGTTGTGGCACTTATCTTATGCTCGACAGTTTTGTTCCTCAACAGATTACCATGGATTTGCTTTGTGTTTTTCCAGCAGATCTCTAGGGACTCTTTCTCAGCATGTTGCAACGGAACATCTTCCAACCAGGATTTGCGTATCCATGACGGAGTAGCTCCGATCCCCAGCAAGATAGTATCCCCGACAGTTTAGCAACCAGGGCTAAATACAGTGGCATCCCCACAGAGTTCAGCATTGAATCTTGTTAGTAATACTCCCAAGCTGAGTTATTCTTTCTCCCCACAGACGTTTAGCAGATCGACAGAATCTCTTCCTCAGCAGAGTGTTAGTACATTCTTTCCCCAGCCGAGTCAGAAGGCTGATTATCCCCGCAGAAGATCTTGGGTTTGATAGATCCCCAAGCAGAGTTAATGCTGTTTTTCCTCAGCAGAACGTCATTCAGAAAATTCTCATCCTCAACGGAGTCTTATGAGCAGAATAATCTCTCTAAGTCGGAGTCATTCACGTGGAAACTTCCTCAACAGGATCATTACACCTCAGTGTATATGCAAGCCAATTTATTTTTTGCAATTTATTGCAAGCGCTATCCCCAGCAGAAGAGTTAATCCCCACAGAGCAATTGAAGGATCAAATAATGATCTTTTCCCCGCGGAGTTGGATTCCTCGTCGGGAGTCTCTTTTGCATTTGCATATAGTTTGCATAGCATTTTCTAAAAGCGCAGCATTCCATTGATATGGAGCATTACGGCAAAACTCAAACATATGCATACGAAACATAAGCCAGGTTAAACCGTCTACCTGCAAGCCAGAATAGCTCACACACAAAACATTGTCATGCAACCCCAGCAAAGCTTACTAGAACACTTGATCGTACAATTTTATTTCAATACCCGTCCGTATTAACTTTTGACACTCGTCCGTGTCCTTTCAGCACTCGTCCGTGTTTGACCTTTTATTTCAATACCCGTCCGTATTGACTTTTGACACTCGTCCGTGTCCTTTCAGCACTCGTCCGTGTTTGACCTTTTATTTCAATATCCGTCCGTATTGACTTTTGACACTCGTCCGTGTCCTTTCAGCACTCGTCCGTGTTTGACCTTTTATTTCAATACCCGTCCGTATTGACTTTTGACACTCGTCCGTGTCCTTTCAGCACTCGTCCGTGTTTGACCTTTTATTTCAATACCCGTCCGTATTGACTTTTGACACTCGTCTGTGTCCTTTCAGCACTCGTCCGTGTTTGACCTTTTATTTCAATACCCGTTCGTATTGACTTTTGAGATACTCGTCCGTATTTTCTTAATCATCGTCCGATACTCATCCGAAACGTTGACTTGGTCACTCGTCGTGTTCCTTTGATGATTGTCCGATGCTCGTCCGTATCGACCTTTGACACTCGTTCGTGTCCTTTCAGCACTCGTACGTGTTTGAACTTTTATTTCAATACTCGTCTGTGTCCTTCCAATACTCGTCCGTATTGACCTTTGACACCCGTCCGTGTCCTTCCAATACTCGTCCGTATTGACCTTTGACACGCGTCTGTGTCCATTCAGCACTCGTCCGTGTTTGAACTTTTATTTCAATACTCGTCCGTATTGACCTTTGACACCCATCCGTGTCCTTCTAACACCCGTCCGTGTTGTCTTTCCATACTCGTCCGTATGGGGGTCGTTGTGGCACTTATCTTATGCTCGACAGTTTTGTTCCTCAACAGATTACCATGGATTTGCTTTGTGTTTTTCCAGCAGATCTCTAGGGACTCTTTCTCAGCATGTTGCAACGGAACATCTTCCAACCAGGATTTGGGTATCCATGACGGAGTAGCTCCGATCCCCAGCAAGATAGTATCCCCGACAGTTTAGCAACCAGGGCTAAATACAGTGGCATCCCCACAGAGTTCAGCATTGAATCTTGTTAGTAATACTCCCCAGCTGAGTTATTCTTTCTCCCCGCAGACGTTTAGCAGATCGACAGAATCTCTTCCTCAGCAGAGTGTTAGTACATTCTTTCCCCAGCCGAGTCAGAAGGCTGATTATCCCCGCAGAAGATCTTGGGTTTGATAGATCCCCAAGCAGAGTTAATGCTGCTTTTCCTCAGCAGAACGTCATTCAGAAAATTCTCATCCTCAGCGGAGTCTTATGAGCAGAATAATCTCTCTAAGTCGGAGTCAATCACGTGGAAACTTCCTCAACAGGATCATTACACCTCAGTGTATATGCAAGCCAATTTATTTTTTGCAATTTATTGCAAGCGTTATCCCCAGCAGAAGAGTTAATCCCCACAGAGCAATTGAAGGATCAAACAATGATCTTTTCCCCGCGGAGTTGGATTCCTCGTCGGGAGTCTCTTTTGCATTTGCATATAGTTTGCATAGCATTTTCTAAAAGCACAGCATTCCATTGATATGGAGCATTATGGCAAAACTCAAACATACGCATACGAAACATAAGCCAGGTTAAACCGTTTACCTGCAAGCCAGAATAGCTCACACACTAAACATTGTCATGCAACCCCAGCAAAGCTTACTAGAACACTTGATCGTACAATTTTATTTCAATACCCGTCCGTATTAACTTTTGACACTCGTCCGTGTCCTTTTAGCACTCGTCCGTGTTTGACCTTTTATTTCAATACCCGTCCGTATTGACTTTTGACACTCGTCCGTGTCCTTTCAGCACTCGTCCGTGTTTGACCTTTTATTTCAATATCCGTCCGTATTGACTTTTGACACTCGTCCGTGTCCTTTCAGCACTCGTCCGTGTTTGACCTTTTATTTCAATATCTGTCCGTATTGACTTTTGACACTCGTCCGTGTCCTTTCAGCACTCGTCTGTGTTTGACCTTTTATTTCAATACCCGTCCGTATTGACTTTTGACACTCGTCCGTGTCCTTTCAGTACTCGTCCGTGTTTGACCTTTTATTTCAATACCCGTTCGTATTGACTTTTGAGATACTCGTCCGTATTTTCTTAATCATCGTCCGATACTCATCCGTATCGTTGACTTGGTCACTCGTCGTGTTCCTTTGATGATTGTCCGATGCTCGTCCGTATCGACCTTTGACACTCGTTCGTGTCCTTTCAGCACTCGTACGTGTTTGAACTTTTATTTCAATACTCGTCTGTGTCCTTCTAATACTCATCCATATTGACCTTTGACACCCGGCCGTGTCCTTCCAATACTCGTCCGTATTGACCTTTGACACGCGTCTGTGTCCTTTTAGCACTCGTCCGTGTTTGAACTTTTATTTCAATACTCGTCCGTATTGACCTTTGACACCCGTCCGTGTCCTTCTAACCCCCGTCCGTGTTTTCTTGCCATACTCGTCCGTATGGGGGTCATTGTGGCACTTATCCTATGCTCGACAGTTTTGTTCCTCAACAGATTACCATGGATTTGCTTTGTGTTTTTCCAGCAGATCTCTAGGGACTCTTTCTCAGCTTGCTGCAACGGAACATCTTCCAACCAGGATTTGCGTATCCATGACGGAGTAGCTCCGATCCCCAGCAAGATAGTATCCCCGACAGTTTAGCAACCAGGGCTAAATACGGTGGCATCCCCACAGAGTTCAGCATTGAATCTTGTTAGTAATACTCCCCAGCTGAGTTATTCTTTCTCCCCGCAGACGTTTAGCAGATCGACAGAATCTCTTCCTCAGCAGAGTGTTAGTACATTCTTTCCCCAGCCGAGTCAGAAGGCTGATTATCCCCGCAGAAGATCTTGGGTTTGATAGATCCCCAAGCAGAGTTAATGCTGCTTTTCCTCAGCAGAACGTCATTCAGAAAATTCTCATCCTCAGCGGAGTCTTATGAGTAGAATAATCTCTCTAAGTCGGAGTCATTCACGTGGAAACTTCCTCAACAGGATCATTACACCTCAGTGTATATGCAAGCCAATTTATTTTTTGCAATTTATTGCAAGCGTTATCCCCAGCAGAAGAGTTAATCCCCACAGAGCAATTGAAGGATCAAACAATGATCTTTTCCCCGCGGAGTTGGATTCCTCGTCGGGAGTCTCTTTTGCATTTGCATATAGTTTGCATAGCATTTTCTAAAAGCGCAGCATTCCATTGATATGGAGCATTACGGCAAAACTCAAACATACGCATACGAAACATAAGCCAGGTTAAACCGTTTACCTGCAAGCCAGAATAGCTCACACACTAAACATTGTCATGCAACCCCAACAAAGCTTACTATAACACTTGATCGTACAATTTTATTTCAATACCCGTCCGTATTAACTTTTGACACTCGTCCGTGTCCTTTCAGCACTCGTCCGTGTTTGACCTTTTATTTCAATACCCGTCCGTATTGACTTTTGACACTCGTCCGTGTCCTTTCAGCACTCGTCCGTGTTTGACCTTTTATTTCAATATCCGTCCGTATTGACTTTTGACACTCGTCCGTGTCCTTTCAGCACTCGTCCGTGTTTGACCTTTTATTTCAATATCTGTCCGTATTGACTTTTGACACTCGTCTGTGTCCTTTCAGCACTCGTCTGTGTTTGACCTTTTATTTCAATACCCGTCCGTATTGACTTTTGACACTCGTCCGTGTCCTTTCAGTACTCGTCCGTGTTTGACCTTTTATTTCAATACCCGTTCGTATTGACTTTTGAGATACTCGTCCGTATTTTCTTAATCATCGTCCGATACTCATCCGTATCGTTGACTTGGTCACTCGTCGTGTTCCTTTGATGATTGTCCGATGCTCGTCCGTATCGACCTTTGACACTCGTTCGTGTCCTTTCAGCACTCGTACGTGTTTGAACTTTTATTTCAATACTCGTCTGTGTCCTTCCAATACTCATCCATATTGACCTTTGACACCCGGCCGTGTCCTTCCAATACTCGTCCGTATTGACCTTTGACACGCGTCTGTGTCCTTTCAGCACTCGTCCGTGTTTGAACTTTTATTTCAATACTCGTCCGTATTGACCTTTGACACCCGTCCGTGTCCTTCTAACCCCCGTCCGTGTTTTCTTGCCATACTCGTCCGTATGGGGGTCATTGTGGCACTTATCCTATGCTCGACAGTTTTGTTCCTCAACAGATTACCATGGATTTGCTTTGTGTTTTTCCAGCAGATCTCTAGGGACTCTTTCTCAGCGTGCTGCAACGGAACATCTTCCAACCAGGATTTGCGTATCCATGACGGAGTAGCTCCGATCCCCAGCAAGATAGTATCCCCGACAGTTTAGCAACCAGGGCTAAATACGGTGGCATCCCCACAGAGTTCAGCATTGAATCTTGTTAGTAATACTCCCCAGCTGAGTTATTCTTTCTCCCCGCAGACGTTTAGCAGATCGACAGAATCTCTTCCTCAGCAGAGTGTTAGTACATTCTTTCCCCAGCCGAGTCAGAAGGCTGATTATCCCCGCAGAAGATCTTGGGTTTGATAGATCCCCAAGCAGAGTTAATGCTGCTTTTCCTCAGCAGAACGTCATTCAGAAAATTCTCATCCTCAACGGAGTCTTATGAGTAGAATAATCTCTCTAAGTCGGAGTCATTCACGTGGAAACTTCCTCAACAGGATCATTACACCTCAGTGTATATGCAAGCCAATTTATTTTTTGCAATTTATTGCAAGCGTTATCCCCAGCAGAAGAGTTAATCCCCACAGAGCAATTGAAGGATCAAACAATGATCTTTTCCCCGCGGAGTTGGATTCCTCGTCGGGAGTCTCTTTTGCATTTGCATATAGTTTGCATAGCATTTTCTAAAAGCGCAGCATTCCATTGATATGGAGCATTACGACAAAACTCAAACATACGCATACGAAACATAAGCCAGGTTAAACCGTTTACCTGCAAGCCAGAATAGCTCACACACTAAACATTGTCATGCAACCCCAGCAAAGCTTACTAGAACACTTGATCGTACAATTTTATTTCAATACCCGTCCGTATTAACTTTTGACACTCGTCCGTGTCCTTTCAGCACTCGTCCGTGTTTGACCTTTTATTTCAATATCCGTCCGTATTGACTTTTGACACTCGTCCGTGTCCTTTCAGCACTCGTCCGTGTTTGACCTTTTATTTCAATATCCGTCCGTATTGACTTTTGACACTCGTCCGTGTCCTTTCAGCACTCGTCCGTGTTTGGCCTTTTATTTCAATACCCGTTCGTATTGACTTTTGAGATACTCGTCTGTATTTTCTTAATCATCGTCCGATACTCATCCGTACCGTTGACTTGGTCACTCGTCGTGTTCCTTTGATGATTGTCCGATGCTCGTCCGTATCGACCTTTGACACTCGTTCGTGTCCTTTCAGCACTCGTACGTGTTTGAACTTTTATTTCAATACTCGTCTGTGTCCTTCCAATACTCGTCCATATTGACCTTTGACACCCGGCCGTGTCCTTCCAATACTCGTCCGTATTGACCTTTGACACGCGTCTGTGTCCTTTCAGCACTCGTCCGTGTTTGAACTTTTATTTCAATACTCGTCCGTATTGACCTTTGACACCCGTCCGTGTCCTTCTAACCCCCGTCCGTGTTTTCTTGCCATACTCGTCCGTATGGGGGTCTATGTGGCACTTATCCTATGCTCGACAGTTTTGTTCCTCAACAGATTACCATGGATTTGCTTTGTGTTTTTCTAGCAGATCTCTAGGGACTCTTTCTCAGCGTGCTGCAACGGAACATCTTACAACCAGGATTTGCGTATCCATGACGGAGTAGCTCCGATCCCCAGCAAGATAGTATCCCCGACAGTTTAGCAACCAGGGCTAAATACGGTGGCATCCCCACAGAGTTCAGCATTGAATCTTGTTAGTAATACTCCCCAGCTGAGTTATTATTCCTCCCCGAAGACGTTTAGCAGATCGACAGAATCTCTTCCTCAGCAGAGTGTTAGTAGATTCTTTCCCCAGCCGAGTCAGAAGGCTGATTATCCCCACAGAAGATCTTGGGTTTGATAGATCCCCAAGCAGAGTTAATGCTGCTTTTCCTCAGCAGAACGTCATTCAGAAAATTCTCATCCTCAGCGGAGTCTTATGAGCAGAATAATCTCTCTAAGTCGGAGTCATTCACGTGGAAACTTCCTCAACAGGATCATTACACCTCAGTGTATATGCAAGCCAATTTATTTTTTGCAATTTATTGCAAGCGTTATCCCCAGCAGAAGAGTTAATCCCCACAGAGCAATTGAAGGATCAAACAATGATCTTTTCCCCGCGGAGTTGGATTCCTCGTCGGGAGTCTCTTTTGCATTTGCATATAGTTTGCATAGCATTTTCTAAAAGCGCAGCATTCCCTTGATATGGAGCATTACGGCAAAACTCAAACATACGCATACGAAACATAAGCCAGGTAAAACCGTTTACCTGCAAGCCAGAATAGCTCACAGACAAAACATTGTCATGCAACCCCAGCAAAGCTTACTAGAACACTTGATCGTACAATTTTATTTCAATACCCGTCCGTATTGACTTTTGACACTCGTCCGTGTCCTTTCAGTACTCGTCCGTGTTTGACATTTTATTTCAATACCCGTCCGTATTGACTTTTGACACTCGTCTGTCTCCTTTTAGCACTCGTTCGTGTTTGACCTTTTATTTAAATATCCGTCCGTATTGACTTTTGACACTCGTCCGTGTCCTTTCAGCACTCGTCCGTGTTTGACCTTTTATTTCAATACCCGTCCGTATTGACTTTTGACACTCGTCCGAGTCCTTTCAGCACTCGTCCGTGTTTGACCTTTTATTTCAATACCCGTCCGTATTGACTTTTGACACTCGTCCGTGTCCTTTCAGCACTCGTCCGTGTTTGACCTTTTATTTCAATACCCGTCCGTATTGACTTTTGACACTCGTCTGTGTCCTTTCAGCACTCGTCCGTGTTTGACCTTTTATTTCAATACCCGTTCGTATTTACTTTTGAGATACTCGTCCGTATTTTCTTAATCATCGTCCGATACTCATCCGTATCGTTGACTTGGTCACTCATCGTGTTCCTTTGATGATTGTCCGATGCTCGTCCGTATCGACCTTTGACACTCGTTCGTGTCCTTTCAGCACTCGTACGTGTTTGAACTTTTATTTCAATACTCGTCTGTGTCCTTCCAATACTCGTCCATATTGACCTTTGACACCCGGCCGTGTCCTTCCAATACTCGTCCGTATTGACCTTTGACACGCGTCTGTGTCCTTTCAGCACTCGTCCGTGTTTGAACTTTTATTTCAATACTCGTCCGTATTGACCTTTGACACCCGTCCGTGTCCTTCTAACACCCGTCCGTGTTTTCTTTCCATACTCGTCCGTATGGGGGTCATTGTGGCACTTATCCTATGATCGACAGTTTTGTTCCTCAACAGATTACCATGGATTTGCTTTGTGTTTTTCCAGAAGATCTCTAGGGACTCTTTCTCAGCATGTTACAACGAAACATCTTCCAACCAGGATTTGCGTATCCATGACGGAGTAGCTCCGATCCCCAGCAAGATAGTATCCCCGAAAGTTTAGCAACCAGGTCTAAATACGGTGGCATCCCCACAGAGTTCAGCATTGAATCTTGTTAGTAATACTCCCCAGCTGAGTTATTCTTTCTCCCCGCAGACGTATAGCAGATCGACAGAATCTCCTCCTCAGTAGAGTGTTAGTACATTCTTTCCCCAGTCGAGTCAGAAGGCTGATTATCCCCGCAGAAGATCTTGGGTTTGATAGATCCCCAAGCAGAGTTAATGCTGCTTTTCCTCAGCAGAACGTCATTCAGAAAATTCTCATCCTCAACGGAGTCTTATGAGCAGAATAATCTCTCTAAGTCGGAGTCATTCACAGGGAAACTTCCTCAACAGGATCATTACAACTCAGTGTATATGCAAGCCAATTTATTTTTTGCAATTTATTGCAAGCGCTATCCCCAGCAGAAGAGTTAATCCCCACAGAGCAATTGAAGGATCAAATAATGATCTTTTCCCCGCGGAGTTGGATTCCTCGTCGGGAGTCTCTTTTGCATTTGCATATAGTTTGCATAGCATTTTCTAAAAGCGCAGCATTCCATTGATATGGAGCATTACGGCAAAACTCAAACATACGCATACGAAACATAAGCCAGGTTAAACCATTTACCTGCAAGCCAGAATAGCTCACACACAAAACATTGTCATGCAACCCCAGCAAAGCTTACTAGAACACTTGATCGTACAATTTTATTTCAATACCCATCCGTATTATCTTTTGACACTCGTCCGTGTCCTTTCAGCACTCGTCCGTGTTTGACCTTTTATTTCAATACCCGTCCGTATTGACTTTTGACACTCGTCCGTGTCCTTTCAGCACTCGTCCGTGTTTGACCTTTTATTTCAATATTCGTCCGTATTGACTTTTGACACTCGTCCGTGTCCTTTCAGCACTCGTCCGTGTTTGACCTTTTATTTCAATACCCATCCGTATTGACTTTTGACACTCGTCCGTGTCCTTTCAGCACTCGTCCGTGTTTGACCTTTTATTTCAATACCCGTCCGTATTGACTTTTGACACTCGTCCGTGTCCTTTCAGCACTCGTCCGTGTTTGACCTTTTATTTCAATACCCGTTCGTATTGACTTTTGAGATACTCGTCCGTATTTTATTAATCATCGTCCGATACTCATCCGTATCGTTGACTTGGTCACTCGTCGTGTTCCTTTGATGATTGTCCGATGCTCGTCCGTATCGACCTTTGACACTCGTTCGTGTCCTTTCAGCACTCGTACGTGTTTGAACTTTTATTTCAATACTCGTCTGTGTCCTTCCAATACTCGTCCATATTGACCTTTGACACCCGGTCGTGTCCTTCCAATACTCGTCCGTATTGACCTTTGACACGCGTCTGTATCCTTTCAGCACTCGTCCGTGTTTGAACTTTTATTTCAATACTCGTCCGTATTGACCTTTGACACCCGTCCGTGTCCTTCTAACCCCCGTCCGTGTTTTCTTGCCATACTCGTCCGTATGGGGGTCATTGTGGCACTTATCCTGTGCTCGACAGTTTTCTTCCTCAACAGATTACCATGGATTTGCTTTGTGTTTTTCCAGCAGATCTCTAGGGACTCTTTCTCAGCATGTTGCAACGGAACATCTTCCAACCAGGATTTGCGTATCCATGACGGAGTAGCTCCGATCCCCAGCAAGATAGTATCCCCGACAGTTTAGCAACCAGGGCTAAATACGGTGGCATCCCCACAGAGTTCAGCATTGAATCTTGTTAGTAATACTCCCCAGCTGAGTTATTCTTTCTCCCCGCAGACGTTTAGCAGATCGACAGAATCTCTTCCTCAGCAGAGTGTTAGTACATTCTTTCCCCAGCCGAGTCAGAAGGCTGATTATCCCTGCAGAAGATCTTGGGTTTGATAGATCCCCAAGCAGAGTTAATGCTGCTTTTCCTCAGCAGAACGTCATTCAGAAAATTCTCATCCTCAGCGGAGTCTTATGAGCAGAATAATCTCTCTAAGTTGGAGTCATTCACGTGGAAACTTCCTCAACAGGATCATTACACCTCAGTGTATATGCAAGCCAATTTATTTTTTGCAATTTATTGCAAGCGCTATCCCCAGCAGAAGAGTTAATGCCCACAGAGCAATTGAAGGATCAAACAATGATCTTTTCCCCGCGGAGTTGGATTCCTCGTCGGGAGTCTCTTTTGCATTTGCATATAGTTTGCATAGCATTTTCTAAAAGCGCAGCATTCCATTGATATGGAGCATTACGGCAAAACTCAAACATACGCATACGAAACATAAGCCAGGTTAAACCGTTTACCTGCAAGCCAGAATAGCTCACACACAAAACATTGTCATGCAACCCCAGCAAAGCTTACTAGAACACTTGATCGTACAATTTTATATCAATACCCGTCCGTATTAACTTTTGACACTCGTCCGTGTCCTTTCAGCACTCGTCCGTGTTTTACCTTTGATTTTAATACCCGTCCGTATTGACTTTTGACACTCGTCTGTGTCCTTTCAGCACTCGTCCGTGTTTGACCTTTTATTTCAATATCCGTCCGTATTGACTTTTGACACTCGTCCGTGTCCTTTCAGCACTCGTCCGTGTTTGACCTTTTATTTCAATACCCGTCCGTATTGACTTTTGACACTCGTCCGTGTCTTTTTAGCACTCGTCCGTGTTTGACCTTTTATTTCAATACCCGTCCGTATTGACTTTTGACACTCGTCCGTGTCCTTTCAGCACTCGTCCGTGTTTGACCTTTTATTTCAATACCCGTTCGTATTGACTTTTGAGATACTCGTCTGTATTTTATTAATCATCGTCCGATACTCATCCGTATCGTTGACTTGGTCACTCGTCGTGTTCCTTTGATGATTGTCCGATGCTCGTCCGTATCGACCTTTGACACTCGTTCGTGTCCTTTCAGCACTCGTACGTGTTTGAACTTTTATTTCAATACTCGTCTGTGTCCTTCCAATACTCGTCCATATTGACCTTTGACACCCGGTCGTGTCCTTCCAATACTCGTCCGTATTGACCTTTGACACGCGTCTGTATCCTTTCAGCACTCGTCCGTGTTTGAACTTTTATTTCAATACTCGTCCGTATTGACCTTTGACACCCGTCCGTGTCCTTCTAACCCCCGTCCGTGTTTTCTTGCCATACTCGTCCGTATGGGGGTCATTGTGGCACTTATCCTGTGCTCGACAGTTTTCTTCCTCAACAGATTACCATGGATTTGCTTTGTGTTTTTCCAGCAGATCTCTAGGGACTCTTTCTCAGCATGTTGCAACGAAACATCTTCCAACCAGGATTTGCGTATCCATGACGGAGTAGCTCCGATCCCCAGCAAGATAGTATCCCCGACAGTTTAGCAACCAGGGCTAAATACGGTGGCATCCCCACAGAGTTCAGCATTGAATCTTGTTAGTAATACTCCCCAGCTGAGTTATTCTTTCTCCCCGCAGACGTTTAGCAGATCGACAGAATTTCTTCCTCAGTAGAGTGTTAGTACATTCTTTCCCCAGCCGAGTCAGAAGGCTGATTATCCCCGCAGAAGATCTTGGGTTTGATAGATCCCCAAGCAGAGTTAATGCTGCTTTTCCTCAGCAGAACGTCATTCAGAAAATTCTCATCCTCAGCGGAGTCTTATGAGCAGAATAATCTCTCTAAGTTGGAGTCATTCACGTGGAAACTTCCTCAACAGGATCATTACACCTCAGTGTATATGCAAGCCAATTTATTTTTTGCAATTTATTGCAAGCGCTATCCCCAGCAGAAGAGTTAATGCCCACAGAGCAATTGAAGGATCAAACAATGATCTTTTCCCCGCGGAGTTGGATTCCTCGTCGGGAGTCTCTTTTGCATTTGCATATAGTTTGCATAGCATTTTCTAAAAGCGCAGCATTCCATTGATATGGAGCATTACGGCAAAACTCAAACATACGCATACGAAACATAAGCCAGGTTAAACCGTTTACCTGCAAGCCAGAATAGCTCACACACAAAACATTGTCATGCAACCCCAGCAAAGCTTACTAGAACACTTGATCGTACAATTTTATATCAATACCCGTCCGTATTAACTTTTGACACTCGTCCGTGTCCTTTCAGCACTCGTCTGTGTTTTACCTTTTATTTCAATACCCGTCCGTATTGACTTTTGACACTCGTCTGTGTCCTTTCAGCACTCGTTCGTGTTTGACCTTTTATTTCAATATCCGTCCGTATTGACTTTTGACACTCGTCCGTGTCCTTTCAGCACTCGTCCGTGTTTGACCTTTTATTTCAATACCCGTCCGTATTGACTTTTGACACTCGTCCGTGTCTTTTTAGCACTCGTCCGTGTTTGACCTTTTATTTCAATACCCGTCCGTATTGACTTTTGACACTCGTCCGTGTCCTTTCAGCACTCGTCCGTGTTTGACCTTTTATTTCAATACCCGTTCGTATTGACTTTTGAGATACTCGTCTGTATTTTCTTAATCATCGTCCGATACTCATCCGTATCGTTGACTTGGTCACTCGTCGTGTTCCTTTGATGATTGTCCGATGCTCGTCCGTATCGACCTTTGACACTCGTTCGTGTCCTTTCAGCACTCGTACGTGTTTGAACTTTTATTTCAATACTCGTCTGTGTCCTTCCAATACTCGTCCATATTGACCTTTGACACCCGTCCGTGTCCTTCCAATACTCGTCCGTATCGACCTTTGACACGCGTCTGTGTCCTTTCAGCACTCGTCCGTGTTTGAACTTTTATTTCAATACTCGTCCGTATTGACCTTTGACACCCGTCCGTGTCCTTCTAACCCCCGTCCGTGTTTTCTTGCCATACTCGTCCGTATGGGGGTCATTGTGGCACTTATCCTATGCTCGACAGTTTTGTTCCTCGACAGATTACCATGGATTTGCTTTGTGTTTTTCCAGCAGATCTCTAGGGACCCTTTCTCAGCATGTTGCAACGGAACATCTTCCAACCAGGATTTGCGTATCCATGACGGAGTAGCTCCGATCCCCAGCAAGTTAGTATCCCTGACAGTTTAGCAACCAGGGCTAAATACGGTGGCATCCCCACAGAGTTCAGCATTGAATGTTGTTAGTAATACTCCCCAGCTGAGTTATTCTTTCTCCCCGCAGACGTTTAGCAGATCGACAGAATCTCTTCCTCAGCAGAGTGTTAGTACATTCTTTCCCCAGCCGAGTCATAAGGCTGATTATCCCCGCAGAAGATCTTGGGTTTGATAGATCCCCAAGCAGAGTTAATGCTGCTTTTCCTCAGCAGAACGTCATTCAGAAAATTCTCATCCTCAGCGGAGTCTTATGAGCAGAATAATCTCTCTAAGCCGGAGTCATTCACGTGGAAACTTCCTCAACAGGATCATTACACCTCAGTGTATATGCAAGCCAATTTATTTTTTGCAATTTATTGCAAGCGCTATCCCCAGCAGAAGAGTTAATCCACATAGAGCAATTGAAGGATCAAACAATGATCTTTTCCCCGCGGAGTTGGATTCCTCGTCGGGAGTCTCTTTTGCATTTGCATATAGTTTGCATAGCATTTTCTAAAAGCGCAACATTCCATTGATATGGAGCATTATGGCAAAACTCAAACATACGCATACGAAACATAAGCCAGGTTAAACCGTTTACCTGCAAGCCAGAATAGCTCACACACAAAACATTGTCATGCAACCCCAGCAAAGCTTACTAGAACACTTGATCGTACAATTTTATTTCAATACCCATCCGTATTAACTTTTGACACTCGTCCGTGTCCTTTCAGCACTCGTCCGTGTTTGACCTTTTATTTCAATACCCGTCCGAATTGACTTTTGACACTCGTCCGTGTCCTTTCAGCACTCGTCCGTGTTTGACCTTTTATTTCAATATCCGTCCGTATTGACTTTTGACACTCGTCCGTGTCCTTTCAGCACTCGTCCGTGTTTGACCTTTTATTTCAATACCCGTCCGTATTGACTTTTGACACTCGTCCATGTCCTTTCAGCACTCGTCCGTGTTTGACCTTTTATTTCAATACCCGTTCGTATTGACTTTTGAGATACTCGTCCATATTTTCTTAATCATCGTCCGATACTCATCCGTATCGTTGACTTGGTCACTCGTCGTGTTCCTTTGATGATTGTCCGATGCTCGTCCGTATCGACCTTTGACACTCGTTCGTG
Organism: Lathyrus tuberosus; assembly: GCA_022829125.1. Lineage (NCBI taxonomy): Eukaryota > Viridiplantae > Streptophyta > Magnoliopsida > Fabales > Fabaceae > Lathyrus > Lathyrus tuberosus. The sequence continues at coordinate 8,120,892 of JALAZF010000201.1, read as the reverse complement.
TCCTTTCAGCACTCGTACGTGTTTGAACTTTTATTTCAATACTCGTCTGTGTCCTTCCAATACTCGTCCATATTGACCTTTGACACCCGGTCGTGTCCTTCCAATACTCGTCCGTATTGACCTTTGACACGCGTCTGTGTCCTTTCAGCACTCGTCCGTGTTTGAACTTTTATTTCAATACTCGTCCGTATTGACCTTTGACACCCGTCCGTGTCCTTCTAACCCCCGTCCGTGTTTTCTTGCCATACTCGTCCGTATGGGGGTCATTGTGGCACTTATCCTGTGCTCGACCGTTTTCTTCCTCAACAGATTACCATGGATTTGCTTTGTGTTTTTCCAGCAGATCTCTAGGGACTCTTTCTCAGCATGTTGCAACGGAACATCTTCCAACCAGGATTTGCGTATCCATGACGGAGTAGCTCCGATCCCCAGCAAGATAGTATCCCCGACAGTTTAGCAACCAGGGCTAAATACGGTGGCATCCCCACAGAGTTCAGCATTGAATCTTGTTAGTAATACTCCCCAGCTGAGTTATTCTTTCTCCCCGCAGACGTTTAGCAGATCGACAGAATCTCTTCCTCAGCAGAGTGTTAGTACATTCTTTCCCCAGCCGAGTCAGAAGGCTGATTATCCCCGCAGAAGATCTTGGGTTTAATAGATCCCCAAGCAGAGTTAATGCTGCTTTTCCTCAGCAGAACGTCATTCAGAAAATTCTCATCCTCAGCGGAGTCTAATGAGCAGAATAATCTCTCTAAGTTGGAGTCATTCACGTGGAAACTTCCTCAGCAGGATCATTACACCTCAGTGTATATGCAAGCCAATTTATTTTTTGCAATTTATTGCAAGCGCTATCCCCAGCAGAAGAGTTAATCCCCACAGAGCAATTGAAGGATCAAACAATGATCTTTTCCCCGCGGAGTTGGATTCCTCGTCGGGAGTCTCTTTTGCATTTGCATATAGTTTGCATAGCATTTTCTAAAAGCGCAGCATTCCATTGATATGGAGCATTACAGCAAAACTCAAACATACGCATACGAAACATAAGCCAGGTTAAACCGTTTACCTGCAAGCCAGAATAGCTCACACACAAAACATTGTCATGCAACCCCAGCAAAGCTTACTAGAACACTTGATCGTACAATTTTATATCAATACCCGTCCGTATTAACTTTTGACACTCGTCTGTGTCCTTTCAGCACTCGTCCGTGTTTGACCTTTTATTTCAATATCCGTCCGTATTGACTTTTGACACTCGTCCGTGTCCTTTCAGCACTCGTGCGTGTTTGACCTTTTATTTCAATACCCGTCCGTATTGACTTTTGACACTCGTCCGTGTCTTTTTAGCACTCGTCCGTGTTTGACCTTTTATTTCAATACCCGTCCGTATTGACTTTTGACACTCGTCCGTGTCCTTTCAGCACTCGTCCGTGTTTGACCTTTTATTTCAATACCCGTTCGTATTGACTTTTGAGATACTCGTCTGTATTTTCTTAATCATCGTCCGATACTCATCCGTATCGTTGACTTGGTCACTCGTCGTGTTCCTTTGATGATTGTCCGATGCTCGTCCGTATCGACCTTTGACACTCGTTCGTGTCCTTTCAGCACTCGTACGTGTTTGAACTTTTATTTCAATACTCGTCTGTGTCCTTCCAATACTTGTCCATATTGACCTTTGACACCCGTCCGTGTCCTTCCAATACTCGTCCGTATCGACCTTTGACACGCGTCTGTGTCCTTTCAGCACTCGTCCGTGTTTGAACTTTTATTTCAATACTCGTCCGTATTGACCTTTGACACCCGTCCGTGTCCTTCTAACCCCCGTCCGTGTTTTCTTGCCATACTCGTCCGTATGGGGGTCATTGTGGCACTTATCCTGTGCTCGACAGTTTTCTTCCTCGACAGATTACCATGGATTTGCTTTGTGTTTTTCCAGCAGATCTCTAGGGACTCTTTCTCAGCATGTTGCAACGGAACATCTTCCAACCAGGATTTGCGTATCCATGACGGAGTAGCTCCGATCCCCAGCAAGATAGTATCCCCGACAGTTTAGCAACCAGGGCTAAATACGGTGGCATCCCCACAGAGTTCAGCATTGAATCTTGTTAGTAATACTCCCCAGCTGAGTTATTCTTTCTCCCCGCAGACGTTTAGCAGATCGACAGAATCTCTTCCTCAGTAGAGTGTTAGTACATTCTTTCCCCAGCCGAGTCAGAAGGCTGATTATCCCCGTAGAAGATCTTGGGTTTGATAGATCCCCAAGCAGAGTTAATGCTGCTTTTCCTCAGTAGAACGTCATTCAGAAAATTCTCATCCTCAGCGGAGTCTTATGAGCAGAATAATCTCTCTAAGTTGGAGTCATTCACGTGGAAACTTCCTCAACAGGATCATTACACCTCAGTGTATATGCAAGCCAATTTATTTTTTGCAATTTATTGTAAGCGCTATCCCCAGCAGAAGAGTTAATGCCCACAGAGCAATTGAAGGATCAAACAATGATCTTTTCCCCGCGGAGTTGGATTCCTCGTCGGGAGTCTCTTTTGCATTTGCATATAGTTTGCATAGCATTTTCTAAAAGCGCAGCATTCCATTGATATGGAGCATTACGGCAAAACTCAAACATACGCATACGAAACATAAGCCAGGTTAAACCGTTTACCTGCAAGCCAGAATAGCTCACACACAAAACATTGTCATGCAACCCCAGCAAAGCTTACTAGAACACTTGATCGTACAATTTTATATCAATACCCGTCCGTATTAACTTTTGACACTCGTCCGTGTCCTTTCAGCACTCGTCCGTGTTTTACCTTTTATTTCAATACCCGTCCGTATTGACTTTTGACACTCGTCTGTGTCCTTTCAGCACTCGTCCGTGTTTGACCTTTTATTTCAATATCCGTCCGTATTGACTTTTGACACTCGTCCGTGTCCTTTCAGCACTCGTCCGTGTTTGACCTTTTATTTCAATACCTGTCCGTATTGACTTTTGACACTCGTCCGTGTCTTTTTAGCACTCGTCCGTGTTTGACCTTTTATTTCAATACCCGTCCGTATTGACTTTTGACACTCGTCCGTGTCCTTTCAGCACTCGTCCGTGTTTGACCTTTTATTTCAATACCCGTTCGTATTGACTTTTGAGATACTCGTCTGTATTTTCTTAATCATCGTCCGATACTCATCCGTATCGTTGACTTGGTCACTTGTCGTGTTCCTTTGATGATTGTCCGATGCTCGTCCGTATCGACCTTTGACACTCGTTCGTGTCCTTTCAGCACTCGTACGTGTTTGAACTTTTATTTCAATACTCGTCTGTGTCCTTCCAATACTCGTCCATATTGACCTTTGACACCCGTCCGTGTCCTTCCAATACTCGTCCGTATCGACCTTTCACACGCGTCTGTGTCCTTTCAGCACTCGTCCGTGTTTGAACTTTTATTTCAATACTCGTCCGTATTGACCTTTGACACCCGTCCGTGTCCTTCTAACCCCCGTCCGTGTTTTCTTGCCATACTCGTCCGTATGGGGGTCATTGTGGCACTTATCCTATGCTCGACAGTTTTGTTCCTCGACAGATTACCATGGATTTGCTTTGTGTTTTTCCAGCAGATCTCTAGGGACCCTTTCTCAGCATGTTGCAACGGAACATCTTCCAACCAGGATTTGCGTATCCATGACGGAGTAGCTCTGATCCCCAGCAAGATAGTATCCCTGACAGTTTAGCAACCAGGGCTAAATACGGTGGCATCCCCACAGAGTTCAGCATTGAATCTTGTTAGTAATACTCCCCAGCTGAGTTATTCTTTCTCCCCGCAGACGTTTAGCAGATCGACAGAATCTCTTCCTCAGCAGAGTGTTAGTACATTCTTTCCCCAGCCGAGTCATAAGGCTGATTATCCCCGCAGAAGATCTTGGGTTTGATAGATCCCCAAGCAGAGTTAATGCTGCTTTTCCTCAGCAGAACGTCATTCAGAAAATTCTCATCCTCAGCGGAGTCTTATGAGCAGAATAATCTCTCTAAGTCGGAGTCATTCACGTGGAAACTTCCTCAACAGGATCATTACACCTCAGTGTATATGCAAGCCAATTTATTTTTTGCAATTTATTGCAAGCGCTATCCCCAGCAGAAGAGTTAATCCCCACAGAGCAATTGAAGGATCAAACAATGATCTTTTCCCCGCGGAGTTGGATTCCTCGTCGGGAGTCTCTTTTGCATTTGCATATAGTTTGCATAGTATTTTCTAAAAGCGCAGCATTCCATTGATATGGAGCATTACAGCAAAACTCAAACATACGCATACGAAACATAAGCCAGGTTAAACCGTTTACCTGCAAGCCAGAATAGCTCACACACAAAACATTGTCATGCAACCCCAGCAAAGCTTACTAGAACACTTGATCGTACAATTTTATATCAATACCCGTCCGTATTAACTTTTGACACTCGTCCGTGTCCTTTCAGCACTCGTCCGTGTTTGACCTTTTATTTCAATACCCGTCCGTATTGACTTTTGACACTCGTCTGTGTCCTTTCAGCACTCGTCCGTGTTTGACCTTTTATTTCAATATCCGTCCGTATTGACTTTTGACACTCGTCCGTGTCCTTTCAGCACTCGTGCGTGTTTGACCTTTTATTTCAATACCCGTCCGTATTGACTTTTGACACTCGTCCGTGTCTTTTTAGCACTCGTCCGTGTTTGACCTTTTATTTCAATACCCGTCCGTATTGACTTTTGACACTCGTCCGTGTCCTTTCAGCACTCGTCCGTGTTTGACCTTTTATTTCAATACCCGTTCGTATTGACTTTTGAGATACTCGTCTGTATTTTCTTAATCATCGTCCGATACTCATCCGTATCGTTGACTTGGTCACTCGTCGTGTTCCTTTGATGATTGTCCGATGCTCGTCCGTATCGACCTTTGACACTCGTTCGTGTCCTTTCAGCACTCGTACGTGTTTGAACTTTTATTTCAATACTCGTCTGTGTCCTTCCAATACTCGTCCATATTGACCTTTGACACCCGTCCGTGTCCTTCCAATACTCGTCCGTATCGACCTTTGACACGCGTCTGTGTCCTTTCAGCACTCGTCCGTGTTTGAACTTTTATTTCAATACTCGTCCGTATTGACCTTTGACACCCGTCCGTGTCCTTCTAACCCCCGTCCGTGTTTTCTTGCCATACTCGTCCGTATGGGGGTCATTGTGGCACTTATCCTATGCTCGACAGTTTTGTTCCTCGACAGATTACCATGGATTTGCTTTGTGTTTTTCCAGCAGATCTCTAGGGACCCTTTCTCAGCATGTTGCAACGGAACATCTTCCAACCAGGATTTGCGTATCCATGACGGAGTAGCTCCGATCCCCAGCAAGATAGTATCCCTGACAGTTTAGCAACCAGGGCTAAATACGGTGGCATCCCCACAGAGTTCAGCATTGAATCTTGTTAGTAATACTCCCCAGCTGAGTTATTCTTTCTCCCCGCAGACGTTTAGCAGATCGACAGAATCTCTTCCTCAGCAGAGTGTTAGTACATTCTTTCCCCAGCCGAGTCATAATGCTGATTATCCCCGCAGAAGATCTTGGGTTTGATAGATCCCCAAGCAGAGTTAATGCTGCTTTTCCTCAGCAGAACGTCATTCAGAAAATTCTCATCCTCAGCGGAGTCTTATGAGCAGAATAATCTCTCTAAGTCGGAGTCATTCACGTGGAAACTTCCTCAACAGGATCATTACACCTCAGTGTATATGCAAGCCAATTTATTTTTTGCAATTTATTGCAAGCGCTATCCCCAGCAGAAGAGTTAATCCACATAGAGCAATTGAAGGATCAAACAATGATCTTTTCCCCGCGGAGTTGGATTCCTCGTCGGGAGTCTCTTTTGCATTTGCATATAGTTTGCATAGCATTTTCTAAAAGCGCAGCATTCCATTGATATGGAGCATTATGGCAAAACTCAAACATACGCATACGAAACATAAGCCAGGTTAAACCGTTTACCTGCAAGCCAGAATAGCTCACACACAAAACATTGTCATGCAACCCCAGCAAAGCTTACTAGAACACTTGATCGTACAATTTTATTTCAATACCCGTCCGTATTAACTTTTGACACTCGTCCGTGTCCTTTCAGCACTCGTCCGTGTTTGACCTTTTATTTCAATACCCGTCCGAATTGACTTTTGACACTCGTCCGTGTCCTTTCAGCACTCGTCCGTGTTTGACCTTTTATTTCAATATCCGTCCGTATTGACTTTTGACACTCGTCCGTGTCCTTTCAGCACTCGTCCGTGTTTGACCTTTTATTTCAATACCCGTCCGTATTGACTTTTGACACTCGTCCATGTCCTTTCAGCACTCGTCCGTGTTTGACCTTTTATTTCAATACCCGTTCGTATTGACTTTTGAGATACTCGTCCATATTTTCTTAATCATCGTCCGATACTCATCCGTATCGTTGACTTGGTCACTCGTCGTGTTCCTTTGATGATTGTCCGATGCTCGTCCGTATCGACCTTTGACACTCGTTCGTGTCCTTTCAGCACTCGTACGTGTTTGAACTTTTATTTCAATACTCGTCTGTGTCCTTCCAATACTCGTCCATATTGACCTTTGACACCCGGTCGTGTCCTTCCAATACTCGTCCGTATTGACCTTTGACACGCGTCTGTGTCCTTTCAGCACTCGTCCGTGTTTGAACTTTTATTTCAATACTCGTCCGTATTGACCTTTGACACCCGTCCGTCTCCTTCTAACCCCCGTCCGTGTTTTCTTGCCATACTCGTCCGTATGGGGGTCATTGTGGCACTTATCCTGTGCTCGACAGTTTTCTTCCTCAACAGATTACCATGGATTTGCTTTGTGTTTTTCCAGCAGATCTCTAGGGACTCTTTCTCAGCATGTTGCAACGGAACATCTTCCAACCAGGATTTGCGTATCCATGACGGAGTAGCTCCGATCCCCAGCAAGATAGTATCCCCGACAGTTTAGCAACTAGGGCTAAATACGGTGGCATCCCCACAGAGTTCAGCATTGAATCTTGTTAGTAATACTCCCCAGCTGAGTTATTCTTTCTCCCCGCAGACGTTTAGCAGATCGACAGAATCTCTTCCTCAGCAGAGTGTTAGTACATTCTTTCCCCAGCCGAGTCAGAAGGCTGATTATCCCCGCAGAAGATCTTGGGTTTGATAGATCCCCAAGCACAGTTAATGCTGCTTTTCCTCAGCAGAACGTCATTCAGAAAATTCTCATCCTCAGCGGAGTCTAATGAGCAGAATAATCTCTCTAAGTTGGAGTCATTCACGTGGAAACTTCCTCAACAGGATCATTACACCTCAGTGTATATGCAAGCCAATTTATTTTTTGCAATTTATTGCAAGCGCTATCCCCAGCAGAAGAGTTAATCCCCACAGAGCAATTGAAGGATCAAACAATGATCTTTTCCCCGCGGAGTTGGATTCCTCGTCGGGAGTCTCTTTTGCATTTGCATATAGTTTGCATAGCATTTTCTAAAAGCGCAGCATTCCATTGATATGGAGCATTATGGCAAAACTCAAACATACGCATACGAAACATAAGCCAGGTTAAACCGTTTACCTGCAAGCCAGAATAGCTCACACACAAAACATTGTCATGCAACCCCAGCAAAGCTTACTAGAACACTTGATCGTACAATTTTATTTCAATACCCGTCCGTATTAACTTTTGACACTCGTCCGTGTCCTTTCAGCACTCGTCCGTGTTTGACCTTTTATTTCAATACCCGTCCGAATTGACTTTTGACACTCGTCCGTGTCCTTTCAGCACTCGTCCGTGTTTGACCTTTTATTTCAATATCCGTCCGTATTGACTTTTGACACTCGTCCGTGTCCTTTCAGCAGTCGTCCGTGTTTGACCTTTTATTTCAATACCCGTCCGTATTGACTTTTGACACTCGTCCATGTCCTTTCAGCACTCGTCCGTGTTTGACCTTTTATTTCAATACCCGTTCGTATTGACTTTTGAGATACTCGTCCATATTTTCTTAATCATCGTCCGATACTCATACGTATCGTTGACTTGGTCACTCGTCGTGTTCCTTTGATGATTGTCCGATGCTCGTCCGTATCGACCTTTGACACTCGTTCGTGTCCTTTCAGCACTCGTACGTGTTTGAACTTTTATTTCAATACTCGTCTGTGTCCTTCCAATACTCGTCCATATTGACCTTTGACACCCGGTCGTGTCCTTCCAATACTCGTCCGTATTGACCTTTGACACGCGTCTGTGTCCTTTCAGCACTCGTCCGTGTTTGAACTTTTATTTCAATACTCGTCCGTATTGACCTTTGACACCCGTCCGTGTCCTTCTAACCCCCGTCCGTGTTTTCTTGCCATACTCGTCCGTATGGGGGTCATTGTGGCACTTATCCTGTGCTCGACAGTTTTCTTCCTCAACAGATTACCATGGATTTGCTTTGTGTTTTTCCAGCAGATCTCTAGGGACTCTTTCTCAGCATGTTGCAACGGAACATCTTCCAACCAGGATTTGCGTATCCATGACGGAGTAGCTCCGATCCCCAGCAAGATAGTATCCCCGACAGTTTAGCAACCAGGGCTAAATACGGTGGCATCCCCACAGAGTTCAGCATTGAATCTTGTTAGTAATACTCCCCAGCTGAGTTATTCTTTCTCCCCGCAGACGTTTAGCAGATCGACAGAATCTCTTCCTCAGCAGAGTGTTAGTACATTCTTTCCCCAGCCGAGTCAGAAGGCTGATTATCCCCGCAGAAGATCTTGGGTTTGATAGATCCCCAAGCAGAGTTAATGCTGCTTTTCCTCAGCAGAACGTCATTCAGAAAATTCTCATCCTCAGCGGAGTCTAATGAGCAGAATAATCTCTCTAAGTTGGAGTCATTCACGTGGAAACTTCCTCAACAGGATCATTACACCTCAGTGTATATGCAAGCCAATTTATTTTTTGCAATTTATTGCAAGCGCTATCCCCAGCAGAAGAGTTAATCCCCACAGAGCAATTGAAGGATCAAACAATGATCTTTTCCCCGCGGAGTTGGATTCCTCGTCGGGAGTCTCTTTTGCATTTGCATATAGTTTGCATAGCATTTTCTAAAAGCGCAGCATTCCATTGATATGGAGCATTACGGCAAAACTCAAACATACGCATACGAAACATAAGCCAGGTTAAACCGTTTACCTGCAAGCCAGAATAGCTCACACACAAAACATTGTCATGCAACCCCAGCAAAGCTTACTAGAACACTTGATCGTACAATTTTATATCAATACCCGTCCGTATTAACTTTTGACACTCGTCCGTGTCCTTTCAGCACTCGTCCGTGTTTGACCTTTTATTTCAATACCCGTCCGTATTGACTTTTGACACTCGTCCGTGTCCTTTCAGCACTCGTCCGTGTTTGACCTTTTATTTCAATATCCGTCCGTATTGACTTTTGACACTCGTCCGTGTCCTTTCAGCACTCGTCCGTGTTTGACCTTTTATTTCAATACCCGTTCGTATTGACTTTTGAGATACTCGTCCGTATTTTCTTAATCATCGTCCGATACTCATCCGTATCGTTGACTTGGTCACTCGTCGTGTTCCTTTGATGATTGTCCGATGCTCGTCCGTATCGACCTTTGACACTCGTTCGTGTCCTTTCAGCACTCGTACATGTTTGAACTTTTATTTCAATACTCGTCTGTGTCCTTCCAATACTCGTCCATATTGACCTTTGACACCCGTCCGTGTCCTTCCAATACTCGTCCGTATTGACCTTTGACACCCGGCCGTGTCCTTCCAATACTCGTCCGTATTGACCTTTGACACGCGTCTGTGTCCTTTCAGCACTCGTCCGTGTTTGAACTTTTATTTCAATACTCGTCCGTATTGACCTTTGACACCCGTCCGTGTCCTTCTAACCCCCGTCCGTGTTTTCTTGCCATACTCGTCCGTATGGGAGGCATTGTGGCACTTATCCTATGCTCGACAGTTTTGTTCCTCAACAGATTACCATGGATTTGCTTTATGTTTTTCCTGCAGATCTCTAGGGACTCTTTCTCAGCATGTTGCAACGGAACATCTTCCAACCAGGATTTGCGTATCCATGACGGAGTAGCTCCGATCCCCAGCAAGATAGTATCCCCGACAGTTTAGCAACCAGGGCTAAATACGGTGGCATCCCCACAGAGTTCAGCATTGAATCTTGTTAGTAATACTCCCCAGCTGAGTTATTCTTTCTCCCCGCAGACGTTTAGCAGATCGACAGAATCTCTTCCTCAGCAGAGTGTTAGTACATTCTTTCCCCAGCCGAGTCAGAAGGCTGATTATCCCCGCAGAAGATCTTGGGTTTGATAGATCCCCAAGCAGAGTTAATGCTGCTTTTCCTCAGCAGAATGTCATTCCGAAAATTCTCATCCTCAGCGGAGTCTTATGAGCAGAATAATCTCTCTAAGTCGGAGTCATTCACGTGGAAACTTCCTCAACAGGATCATTACACCTCAGTGTATATGCAAGCCAATTTATTTTTTGCAATTTATTGCAAGCGTTATCCCGAGCAGAAGAGTTAATCCCCACAGAGTAATTGAAGGATCAAACAATGATCTTTTCCCCGCGGAGTTGGATTCCTCGTCGGGAGTCTCTTTTGCATTTGCATATAGTTTGCATAGCATTTTCTAAAAGCGCAGCATTCCATTGATATGGAGCATTACGGCAAAACTCAAACATACGCATACGAAACATAAGCCAGGTTAAACCGTTTACCTGCAAGCCAGAATAGCTCACACACAAAACATTGTCATGCAACCCCAGCAAAGCTTACTAGAACACTTGATCGTACAATTTTATTTCAATACCCGTCCGTATTAACTTTTGACACTCGTCCCTGTCATTTCAGCACTCGTCCGTGTTTGAACTTTTATTTCAATACCCGTCCGTATTGACTTTTGACACTCGTCCGTGTCCTTTCAGCACTCGTCCGTGTTTGACCTTTTATTTCAATATCCATCCGCATTGACTTTTGACACTCATCCGTGTCCTTTCAGCACTCATCCGTGTTTGACCTTTTATTTCAATACCCGTCCGTATTGACTTTTGACACTCGTCCATGTCCTTTCAGCACTCGTCCGTGTTTGACCTTTTATTTCAATACCCGTTCGTATTGACTTTTGAGATACTCGTCCGTATTTTCTTAATCATCGTCCGATACTCATCCGTATCGTTGACTTGGTCACTCGTCGTGTTCCTTTGATGATTGTCCGATGCTCGTCCGTATCGACCTTTGACACTCGTTCGTGTCCTTTCAGCACTCGTACGTGTTTGAACTTTTATTTCAATACTCGTCTGTGTCCTTCCAATACTCGTCCATATTGACCTTTGACACCCGTCCGTGTCCTTCCAATACTCGTCCGTATTGACCTTTGACACGCGTCTGTGTCCTTTCAGCACTCGTCCGTGTTTGAACTTTTATTTCAATAATCGTCCGTATTGACCTTTGACACCCGTCCGTGTCCTTCTAACCCCCGTCCGTGTTTTCTTGCCATACTCGTCCGTATGGGGGGCATTGTGGCACTTATCCTATGCTCGACAGTTTTGTTCCTCAACAGATTACCATGGATTTGCTTTATGTTTTTCCAGCAGATCTCTAGGGACTCTTTCTCAGCATGTTGCAACGGAACATCTTCCAACCAGGATTTGCGTATCCATGACGGAGTAGCTCCGATCCCCAGCAAGATAGTATCCCCGACAGTTTAGCAACCAGGGCTAAATACGGTGGCATCCCCACAGAGTTCAGCATTGAATCTTGTTAGTAATACTCCCCAACTGAGTTATTCTTTCTCCCCGCAGACGTTTAGCAGATCGACAGAATCTCTTCCTCAGCAGAGTGTTAGTACATTCTTTCCCCAGCCGAGTCAGAAGGCTGATTATCCCCGCAGAAGATCTTGGGTTTGATAGATCCCCAAGCAGAGTTAATGCTGCTTTTCCTCAGCAGAATGTCATTCCGAAAATTCTCATCCTCAGCGGAGTCTTATGAGCAGAATAATCTCTCTAAGTCGGAGTCATTCACGTGGAAACTTCCTCAACAGGATCATTACACCTCAGTGTATATGCAAGCCAATTTATTTTTTGCAATTTATTGCAAGCGTTATCCCGAGCAGAAGAGTTAATCCCCACAGAGTAATTAAAGGATCAAACAATGATCTTTTCCCCGCGGAGTTGGATTCCTCGTCGGGAGTCTCTTTTGCATTTGCATATAGTTTGCATAGCATTTTCTAAAAGCGCAGCATTCCATTGATATGGAGCATTACGGCAAAACTCAAACATACGCATACGAAACATAAGCCAGGTTAAACCGTTTACCTGCAAGCCAGAATAGCTCACACACAAAACATTGTCATGCAACCCCAGCAAAGCTTACTAGAACACTTGATCGTACAATTTTATTTCAATACCCGTCCGTATTAACTTTTGACACTCGTCCGTGTCCTTTCAGCACTCGTCCGTGTTTGACCTTTTATTTCAATATCCGTCCGTATTGACTTTTGACACTCGTCCGTGTCCTTTCAGCACTCGTCCGTGTTTGACCTTTTATTTCAATACCCGTCCGTATTGACTTTTGACACTCGTCCATGTCCTTTCAGCACTCGTCCGTGTTTGACCTTTTATTTCAATACCCGTTCGTATTGACTTTTGAGATACTCGTCCGTATTTTCTTAATCATCGTCCGATACTCATCCGTAATGTTGACTTGGTCACTCGTCGTGTTCCTTTGATGATTGTCCGATGCTCGTCCGTATCGACCTTTGACACTCGTTCGTGTCCTTTCAGCACTCGTATGTGTTTGAACTTTTATTTCAATACTCGTCTGTGTCCTTCCAATACTTGTCCATATTGACCTTTGACACCCGTCCGTGTCCTTCCAATACTCGTCCGTATTGACCTTTGACACGCGTCTGTGTCCTTTCAGCACTCGTCCGTGTTTGAACTTTTATTTCAATACTCGTCCGTATTGACCTTTGACACCCGTCCGTGTCCTTCTAACCCCCGTCCGTGTTTTCTTGCCATACTCGTCCGTATGGGGGGCATTGTGGCACTTATCCTATGCTCGACAGTTTTGTTCCTCAACAGATTACCATGGATTTGCTTTATGTTTTTCCAGCAGATCTCTAGGGACTCTTTCTCAGCATGTTGCAACGGATCATCTTCCAACCAGGATTTGCGTATCCATGACGGAGTAGCTCCGATCCCCAGCAAGATAGTATCCCTGACAGTTTAGCAACCAGGGCTAAATACGGTGGCATCCCCACAGAGTTCAGCATTGAATCTTGTTAGTAATACTCCCCAGCTGAGTTATTCTTTCTCCCCGCAGACGTTTAGCAGATCGACAGAATCTCTTCCTCAGCAGAGTGTTAGTACATTCTTTCCCCAGCCGAGTCAGAAGGCTGATTATCCCCGCAGAAGATCTTGGGTTTGATAGATCCCCAAGCAGAGTTAATGCTGCTTTTCCTCAGCAGAATGTCATTCCGAAAATTCTCATCCTAAGCGGAGTCTTATGAGCAGAATAATCTCTCTAAGTCGGAGTCATTCACGTGGAAACTTCCTCAACAGGATCATTACACCTCAGTGTATATGCAAGCCAATTTATTTTTTGCAATTTATTGCAAGCGTTATCCCGAGCAGAAGAGTTAATCCCCACAGAGTAATTGAAGGATCAAACAATGATCTTTTCCCCGCGGAGTTGGATTCCTCGTCGGGAGTCTCTTTTGCATTTGCATATAGTTTGCATAGCATTTTCTAAAAGCGCAGCATTCCATTGATATGGAGCATTACGGCAAAACTCAAACATACGCATACGAAACATAAGCCAGGTTAAACCGTTTACCTGCAAGCCAGAATAGGTCACACACAAAACATTGTCATGCAACCCCAGCAAAGCTTACTAGAACACTTGATCGTACAATTTTATTTCAGTACCCGTCCGTATTAACTTTTGACACTCGTCCGTGTCCTTTCAGCACTCGTCCGTGTTTGACCTTTTATTTCAATACCCGTCCGTATTGACTTTTGACACTCGTCCGTGTCCTTTCAGCACTCGTCCGTGTTTGACCTTTTATTTCAATATCCGTCCGTATTGACTTTTGACACTCGTCCGTGTCCTTTCAGCACTCGTCCGTGTTTGACCTTTTATTTCAATACCCGTCCGTATTGACTTTTGACACTCGTCCATGTCCTTTCAGCACTCGTCCGTGTTTGACCTTTTATTTCAATACCCGTTCGTATTGACTTTTGAGATACTCGTCCGTATTTTCTTAATCATCGTCCGATACTCATCCGTATCGTTGACTTGGTCACTCGTCGTGTTCCTTTGATGATTGTCCGATGCTCGTCCGTATCGACCTTTGATACTCGTTCGTGTCCTTTCAGCACTCGTACGTGTTTGAACTTTTATTTCAATACTCGTTTGTGTCCTTCCAATACTCGTCCATATTGACCTTTGACACCCGTCCGTGTCCTTCCAATACTCGTCCGTATTGACCTTTGACACGCGTCTGTGTCCTTTCAGCACTCGTCCGTGTTTGAACTTTTATTTCAATACTCGTCCGTATTGACCTTTGACACCCGTCCGTGTCCTTCTAACCCCCGTCCGTGTTTTCTTGCCATACTCGTCCGTATGGGGGGCATTGTGGCACTTATCCTATGCTCGACAGTTTTGTTCCTCAACAGATTACCATGGATTTGCTTTATGTTTTTCCAGCAGATCTCTAGGGACTCTTTCTCAGCATGTTGCAACGGAACATCTTCCAACCAGGATTTGCGTATCCATGACGGAGTAGCTCTGATCCCCATCAAGATAGTATCCCCGACAGTTTAGCAACCAGGGCTAAATACGGTGGCATCCCCACAGAGTTCAGCATTGAATCTTGTTAGTAATACTCCCCAGCTGAGTTATTCTTTCTCCCCGCAGACGTTTAGCAGATCGACAGAATCTCTTCCTCAGCAGAGTGTTAGTACATTCTTTCCCCAGCCGAGTCAGAAGGCTGATTATCCCCGCAGAAGATCTTGGGTTTGATAGATCCCCTAGCAGAGTTAATGCTGCTTTTCCTCAGCAGAATGTCATTCCGAAAATTCTCATCCTCAGCGGAGTCTTATGAGCAGAATAATCTCTCTAAGTCGGAGTCATTCACGTGGAAACTTCCTCAACAGGATCATTACACCTCAGTGTATATGCAAGCCAATTTATTTTTTGCAATTTATTGCAAGCGTTATCCCGAGCAAAAGAGTTAATCCCCACAGAGTAATTGAAGGATCAAACAATGATCTTTTCCCCGCGGAGTTGGATTCCTCGTCGGGAGTCTCTTTTGCATTTGCATATAGTTTGCATAGCATTTTCTAAAAGCGCAGCATTCCATTGATATGGAGCATTACGGCAAAACTCAAACATACGCATACGAAACATAAGCCAGGTTAAACCGTTTACCTGTAAGCCAGAATAGCTCACAGACAAAACATTGTCATGCAACCCCAACAAAGCTTACTAGAACACTTGATCGTACAATTTTATTTTAATACCCGTCCGTATTAACTTTTGACACTCGTCCGTGTCCTTTCAGCACTCGTCCGTGTTTGAGCTTTTATTTCAATACCCGTCCGTATTGACTTTTGACACTCGTCCGTGTCCTTTCAGCACTCGTCCGTGTTTGACCTTTTATTTCAATATCTGTCCGTATTGACTTTTGACACTCGTCCGTGTCCTTTCAGCACTCGTCCGTGTTTGACCTTTTATTTCAATACCCGTCCGTATTGACTTTTGACACTCGTCCGTGTCCTTTCAGCACTCGTCCGTGTTTGACCTTTTATTTCAATACCCGTCCGTATTGACTTTTGACACTCGTCCGTGTCCTTTCAGCACTCGTCCGTGTTTGACCTTTTATTTCAATACCCGTCCGTATTGACTTTTGACACTCGTCCGTGTCCTTTCAGCACTCGTCCGTGTTTGACCTTTTATTTCAATACCCGTCCGTATTGACTTTTGACACTCGTCCGTGTCCTTTCAGCACTCGTCCGTGTTTGACCTTTTATTTCAATACCCGTCCGTATTGACTTTTGACACTCGTCCGTGTCCTTTCAGCACTCGTCCGTGTTTGACCTTTTATTTCAATACCCGTCCGTATTGACTTTTGACACTCGTCCATGTCCTTTCAGCACTCGTCCGTGTTTGACCTTTTATTTCAATACCCGTTCGTATTGACTTTTGAGATACTCGTCCGTATTTTCTTAATCATCGTCCGATACTCATCCGTATCGTTGACTTGGTCACTCGTCGTGTTCCTTTGATGATTGTCCGATGCTCGTCCGTATCGACCTTTGACACTCGTTCGTGTCCTTTCAGCACTCGTACGTGTTTGAACTTTTATTTCAATACTCGTCTGTGTCCTTCCAATACTCGTCCATATTGACCTTTGACACCCGTCCGTGTCCTTCCAATACTCGTCCGTATCGACCTTTGACACGCGTCTGTGTTCTTTCAGCACCCGTCCGTGTTTGAACTTTTATTTCAATACTCGTCCGTATTGACCTTTGACACCCGTCCGTGTCCTTCTAACCCCCGTCCGTGTTTTCTTGCCATACTCGTCCGTATGGGGGTCATTGTGGCACTTATCCTATGCTCGACAGTTTTGTTCCTCGACAGATTACCATGGATTTGCTTTGTGTTTTTCCAGCAGATCTCTAGGGACTCTTTCTCAGCATGTTGCAACGAAACATCTTCCAACCAGGATTTGCGTATCCATGACGGAGTAGCTCCGATCCCCAGCAAGATAGTATCCCCGACAGTTTAGCAACCAGGGCTAAATACGGTGGCATCCCCACAGAGTTCAGCATTGAATCTTGTTAGTAATACTCCCCAACTGAGTTATTCTTTCTCCCCGCAGACGTTTAGCAGATCGACAGAATCTCTTCCTCAGCAGAGTGTTAGTACATTCTTTCCCCAGCCGAGTCAGAAGGCTGATTATCCCCGCAGAAGATCTTGGGTTTGATAGATCCCCAAGCAGAGTTAATGCTGCTTTTCCTCAGCAGAATGTCATTCCGAAAATTCTCATCCTCAGCGGAGTCTTATGAGCAGAATAATCTCTCTAAGTCGGAGTCATTCACGTGGAAACTTCCTCAACAGGATCATTACACCTCAGTGTATATGCAAGCCAATTTATTTTTTGCAATTTATTGCAAGCGTTATCCCGAGCAGAAGAGTTAATCCCCACAGAGTAATTGAAGGATCAAACAATGATCTTTTCCCCGCGGAGTTGGATTCCTCGTCGGTAGTCTCTTTTGCATTTGCATATAGTTTGCATAGCATTTTCTAAAAGCGCAGCATTCCATTGATATGGAGCATTACGGCAAAACTCAAACATACGCATACGAAACATAAGCCAGGTTAAACCGTTTACCTGCAAGCCAGAATAGCTCACACACAAAACATTGTCATGCAACCCCAGCAAAGCTTACTAGAACACTTGATCGTACAATTTTATTTCAATACCCGTCCGTATTAACTTTTGACACTCGTCCGTGTCCTTTCAGCACTCGTCCGTGTTTGACCTTTTATTTCAATACCCGTCCGTATTGACTTTTGACACTCGTCCGTGTCCTTTCAGCACTCGTCCGTGTTTGACCTTTTATTTCAATATCCGTCTGTATTGACTTTTGACACTCGTCCGTGTCCTTTCAGCACTCGTCCGTGTTTGACCTTTTATTTCAATACCCGTCCGTATTGACTTTTGACACTCGTCCGTGTCCTTTCAGCACTCGTCCGTGTTTGACCTTTTATTTCAATACCCGTTCATATTGACTTTTGAGATACTCGTCCGTATTTTCTTAATCATCGTCCGATACTCATCCGTATCGTTGACTTGGTCACTCGTCGTGTTCCTTTGATGATTGTCCGATGCTCGTCCGTATCGACCTTTGACACTCGTTCGTGTCCTTTCAGCACTCGTACGTGTTTGAACTTTTATTTCAATACTCGTCTGTGTCCTTCCAATACTCGTCCATATTGACCTTTGACACCCGTCCGTGTCCTTCCAATACTCGTTCGTATTGACCTTTGACACGCGTCTGTGTCCTTTCAGCACTCGTCCGTGTTTGAACTTTTATTTCAATACTCGTCCGTATTGACCTTTGACACCCGTCCGTGTCCTTCTAACCCCCGTCCGTGTTTTCTTGCCATACTCGTCCGTATGGGGGGCATTGTGGCACTTATCCTATGCTCGACAGTTTTGTTCCTCAACAGATTACCATGGATTTGCTTTATGTTTTTCCAGCAGATCTCTAGGGACTCTTTCTCAGCATGTTGCAACGGAACATCTTCCAACCAGGATTTGCGTATCCATGACGGAGTAGCTCCGATCCCCAGCAAGATAGTATCCCCGACAGTTTAGCAACCAGGGCTAAATATGGTGGCATCCCCACAGAGTTCAGCATTGAATCTTGTTAGTAATACTCCCCAGCTGAGTTATTCTTTCTCCCCGCAGACGTTTAGCAGATCGACAGAATCTCTTCCTCAGCAGAGTGTTAGTACATTCTTTCCCCAGCCGAGTCAGAAGGCTGATTATCCCCGCAGAAGATCTTGGGTTTGATAGATCCCCAAGCAGAGTTAATGCTGCTTTTCCTCAGCAGAATGTCATTCCGAAAATTCTCATCCTCAGCGGAGTCTTATGAGCAGAATAATCTCTCTAAGTCGGAGTCATTCACGTGGAAACTTCCTCAACAGGATCATTACACCTCAGTGTATATGCAAGCCAATTTATTTTTTGCAATTTATTGCAAGCGTTATCCCGAGCAGAAGAGTTAATCCCCACAGAGTAATTGAAGGATCAAACAATGATCTTTTCCCCGCGGAGTTGGATTCCTCGTCGGGAGTCTCTTTTGCATTTGCATATAGTTTGCATAGCATTTTCTAAAAGCGCATCATTCCATTGATATGGAGCATTACGGCAAAACTCAAACATACGCATACGAAACATAAGCCAGGTTAAACCGTTTACCTGTAAGCCAGAATAGCTCACAGACAAAACATTGTCATGCAACCCCAACAAAGCTTACTAGAACACTTGATCGTACAATTTTATTTTAATACCCGTCCGTATTAACTTTTGACACTCGTCCGTGTCCTTTCAGCACTCGTCCGTGTTTGACCTTTTATTTCAATACCCGTCCGTATTGACTTTTGACACTCGTCCGTGTCCTTTCAGCACTCGTCCGTGTTTGACCTTTTATTTCAATACCCGTCCGTATTGAATTTTGACACTCGTCCGTGTCTTTTCAGCACTCGTCCGTGTTTGACCTTTTATTTCAATACCCGTCCGTATTGACTTTTGATACTCGTCCGTGTCCTTTCAGCACTCGTCCGTGTTTGACCTTTTATTTCAATTCCCGTCCGTATTGACTTTTGACACTCGTCCGTGTCCTTTCAGCACTCGTCCGTGTTCGACCTTTTATTTCAATACCCGTTCGTATTGACTTTTGAGATACTCGTCCGTATTTTCTTAATCATCGTCCGATACTCATCCGTATCGTTGACTTGGTCGCTCGTCGTGTTCCTTTGATGATTGTCCGATGCTCGTCCGTATCGACCTTTGACACTCGTTCGTGTCCTTTCAGCACTCGTACGTGTTTGAACTTTTATTTCAATACTCGTCTGTGTCCTTCCAATACTCGTCCATATTGACCTTTGACACCCGTCCGTGTCCTTCCAATACTCGTCCGTATTGACCTTTGACACGCGTCTGTGTCCTTTCAGCACTCGTCCGTGTTTGAACTTTTATTTCAATACTCGTCCGTATTGACCTTTGACACCCGTCCGTGTCCTTCTAACCCCCGTCCGTGTTTTCTTGCCATACTCGTCCGTATGGGGGGCATTGTGGCACTTATCCTATGCTCGACAGTTTTGTTCCTCAACAGATTACCATGGATTTGCTTTATGTTTTTCCAGCAGATCTCTAGGGACTCTTTCTCAGCATGTTGCAACGGAACATCTTCAAACCAGGATTTGCGTATCCATGACGGAGTAGCTCCGATCCCCAGCAAGATAGTATCCCCGACAGTTTAGCAACCAGGGCTAAATACTGTGGCATCCCCACAGAGTTCAACATTGAATCTTGTTAGTAATACTCCCTAGCTGAGTTATTCTTTCTCCCCGCAGACGTTTAGCAGATCGACAGAATCTCTTCCTCAGCAGAGTGTTAGTACATTCTTTCCCCAGCCGAGTCAGAAGGCTGATTATCCCCGCAGAAGATCTTGGGTTTAATAGATCCCCAAGCAGAGTTAATGCTGCTTTTCCTCAGCAGAACGTCATTCAGAAAATTCTCATCCTCAGCGGAGTCTTATGAGCAGAATAATCTCTCTAAGTCGGAGTCATTCACGTGGAAACTTCCTCAACAGGATCATTACACCTCAGTGTATATGCAAGCCAATTTATTTTTTTCAATTTATTGCAAGCGCTATCCCCAGCAGAAGTGTTAATCCCCACAGAGCGATTGAAGGATCAAACAATGATCTTTTCCCCGCGGAGTTGGATTCCTCGTCAGGAGTCTCTTTTGCATTTGCATATAGTTTGCATAGCATTTTCTAAAAGCGCAGCATTCCATTGATATGGAGCATTACGGCAAAACTCAAACATACGCATACGAAACATAAGCCAGGTTAAACCGTTTACCTGTAAGCCAGAATAGCTCACAGACAAAACATTGTCATGCAACCCCAACAAAGCTTACTAGAACACTTGATCGTACAATTTTATTTTAATACCCGTCCGTATTAACTTTTGACACTCGTCCGTGTCCTTTCAGCACTCGTCCGTGTTTGAGCTTTTATTTCAATACCCGTCCGTATTGACTTTTGACACTCGTCCGTGTCCTTTCAGCACTCGTCCGTGTTTGACCTTTTATTTCAATACCCGTCCGTATTGACTTTTGACACTCGTCCGTGTCCTTTCAGCACTCGTCCGTGTTTGACCTTTTATTTCAATACCCGTTCGTATTGACTTTTGAGATACTCGTCCGTATTTTCTTAATCATCGTCCGATACTCATCCGTATCGTTGACTTGGTCACTCGTCGTGTTCCTTTGATGATTGTCCGATGCTCGTCCGTATCGACCTTTGACACTCGTTCGTGTCCTTTCAGCACTCGTACGTGTTTGAACTTTTATTTCAATACTCGTCTGTGTCCTTCCAATACTCGTCCATATTGACCTTTGACACCCGTCCGTGTCCTTCCAATACTCGTCCGTATTGACCTTTGACACGCGTCTGTGTCCTTTCAGCACTCGTCCGTGTTTGAACTTTTATTTCAATACTCGTCCGTATTGACCTTTGACACCCGTCCGTGTCCTTCTAACCCCCGTCCATGTTTTCTTGCCATACTCGTCCGTATGGGGGTCATTGTTGCACTTATCCTATGCTCGACAGTTTTGTTCCTCAACAGATTACCATGGATTTGCTTTGTGTTTTTCCAGCAGATCTCTAGGGACTCTTTCTCAGCATGTTGCAACGGAACATCTTCCAACCAGGATTTGCGTATCCATGACGGAGTAGCTCCGATCCCCAGCAAGATAGTGTCCCCGACAGTTTAGCAACCAGGGCTAAATACGGTGGCATCCCCACAGAGTTCAGCATTGAATCTTGTTAGTAATACTCCCTAGCTGAGTTATTCTTTCTCCCCGCAGACGTTTAGCAGATCGACAGAATCTCTTCCTCAGCAGAGTGTTAGTATATTCTTTCCCCAGCCGAGTCAGAAGGCTGATTATCCCCGCAGAAGATCTTGGGTTTGATAGATCCCCAAGCAGAGTTAATGCTGCTTTTCCTCAGCAGAACGTCATTCAGAAAATTCTCATCCTCAGCGGAGTCTTATGAGCAGAATAATCTCTCTAAGTCGGAGTCATTCACGTGGAAACTTCCTCAACAGGATCATTACACCTCAGTGTATATGCAAGCCAATTTATTTTTTGCAATTTATTGCAAGCGCTATCCCCAGCAGAAGAGTTAATCCCCACAGAGCGATTGAAGGATCAAACAATGATCTTTTCCCCGCGGAGTTGGATTCCTCGTCGGGAGTCTCTTTTGCATTTGAATATAGTTTGCATAGCATTTTCTAAAAGCGCAGCATTCCATTGATATGGAGCATTACGGCAAAACTCAAACATACGCATACGAAACATAAGCCAGGTTAAACCGTTTACATGCAAGCCATAATAGCTCACACACAAAACATTGTCATGCAACCCCAGCAAAGCTTACTAGAACACTTGATCGTATAATTTTATTTCAATACCCGTCCTTATTAACTTTTGACACTCGTCCGTGTCCTTTCAGCACTCGTCCGTGTTTGACCTTTTATTTCAATACCCGTCCGTATTGACTTTTGACACTCGTCCGTGTCCTTTCAGCACTCGTCCGTGTTTGACCTTTTATTTCAATATCCGTCCGTATTGACTTTTGACACTCGTCCGTGTCTTTTCAGCACTCGTCCGTGTTTGACCTTTTATTTCAATACCCGTCCGTATTGACTTTTGACACTCGTCCGTGTCCTTTCAGCACTCGTCCGTGTTTGACCTTTTATTTCAATACCCGTCCGTATTGACTTTTGACACTCGTCCGTGTCCTTTCAGCACTCGTCCGTGTTTGACCTTTTATTTCAATACCCGTTCGTATTGACTTTTGAGATACTCGTCTGTATCGTTGACTTGGTCTCTCGTCGTGTTCCTTTGATGATTGTCCGATGCTCGTCCGTATCGACCTTTGACACTCGTTCTTGTCCTTTCAGCACTCGTACGTGTTTGAACTTTTATTTCAATACTCGTCTGTGTCCTTCCAATACTCGTCCATATTGACCTTTGACACCCGTCCGTGTCCTTCCAATACTCGTCCGTATTGACCTTTGACACGCGTCTGTGTCCTTTCAGCACTCGTCCGTGTTTGAACTTTTATTTCAATACTCGTCCGTATTGACCTTTGACACCCGTCCGTGTCCTTCTAACCCCCGTCCGTGTTTTCTTGCCATACTCGTCCGTATGGGGGTCATTGTGGCACTTATCCTATGCTCGACAGTTTTGTTCCTCAACAGATTACCATGGATTTGTTTTGTGTTTTTCCAGCAGATCTCTAGGGACTCTTTCTCAGCATGTTGCAACGGAACATCTTCCAACCAGGATTTGCGTATCCATGACGGAGTAGCTCAGATCCCCAGCAAGATAGTATCCCCGACAGTTTAGCAACCAGGGCTAAATACGGTGGCATCCCCACAGAGTTCAGCATTGAATCTTGTTAGTAATACTCCCCAGCTGAGTTATTCTTTCTCCCCGCAGACGTTTAGCAGATCGACAGAATCTCTTCCTCAGCAGAGTGTTAGTACATTCTTTCCCCAGCCGAGTCAGAAGGATGATTAGCCCCGCAGAAGATCTTGGGTTTGATAGATCCCCAAGCAGAGTTAACGCTGCTTTTCCTCAGCAGAATGTCATTCCGAAAATTCTCATCCTCAGCGGAGTCTTATGAGCAGAATAATCTCTCTAAGTCGGAGTCATTCACGTGGAAACTTCCTCAACAAGATCATTACACCTCAGTGTATATGCAAGCCAATTTATTTTTTGCAATTTATTGCAAGCGTTATCCCCAGCAGAAGAGTTAATCCCCACAGAGCAATTGAAGGATCAAACAATGATCTTTTCCCCGCGGAGTTGGATTCCTCGTCGGGAGTCTCTTTTGCATTTGCATATAGTTTGCATAGCATTTTCTAAAAGCGCAGTATTCCATTGATATGGAGCATTACGGCAAAACTCAAACATACGCATACGAAACATAAGCCAGGTTAAACCGTTTACATGCAAGCCAGAATAGCTCACACACAAAACATTGTCATGCAACCCCAGCAAAGCTTACTAGAACACTTGATCGTACAATTTTATTTCAATACCCGTCCGTATTAACTTTTGACACTCGTCCGTGTCCTTTCAGCACTCGTCCGTGTTTGACCTTTTATTTCAATACCCGTCCGTATTGACTTTTGACACTCGTCCGTGTCCTTTCAGCACTCGTCCGTGTTTGACCTTTTATTTCAATATCCGTCCGTATTGACTTTTGACACTCGTCCGTGTCCTTTCAGCACTCGTCCGTGTTTGACCTTTTATTTCAATAACGTCCGTATTGACTTTTGACACTCGTCCGTGTCCTTTCAGCACTCGTCCGTGTTTGACCTTTTATTTCAATACCCGTCCGTATTGACTTTTGACACTCGTCTGTGTCCTTTCAGCACTCGTCCGTGTTTGACCTTTTATTTCAATACCCGTTTGTATTGACTTTTGAGATACTCGTCCGTATTTTCTTAATCATCGTCCGATACTCATCCGTATCGTTGACTTAGTCACTCGTCGTGTTCCTTTGATGATTGTCCGATGCTCGTCCGTATCGACCTTTGACACTCGTTCGTGTCCTTTCAGCACTCGTACGTGTTTGAACTTTTATTTCAATACTCGTCTGTGTCCTTCCAATACTCGTCCATATTGACCTTTGACACCCGTCCGTGTCCTTCCAATACTCGTCCGTATTGACCTTTGACACGCGTCTGTGTCCTTTCAGCACTCGTCCGTGTTTGAACTTTTATTTCAATACTCGTCCGTATTGACCTTTGACACCCGTCCGTGTCCTTCAAACCCCCGTCCGTGTTTTCTTGCCATACTCGTCCGTATGGGGGTCATTGTGGCACTTATCCTATGCTCGACAGTTTTGTTCCTCAACAGATTACCATGGATTTGCTTTGTGTTTTTCCAGCAGATCTCTAGGGACTCTTTCTCAGCATGTTGCAACGGAACATCTTCCAACCAGGATTTGCGTATCCATGACGGAGTAGCTCCGATCCCCAGCAAGATAGTATCCCCGACAGTTTAGCAACCAGGGCTAAATACGGTGGCATCCTCACAGAGTTCAGCATTGAATCTTGTTAGTAATACTCCCCAGCTGAGTTATTCTTTCTCCCCGCAGACGTTTAGCAGATCGACAGAATCTCTTCCTCAGCAGAGTGTTAGTACATTCTTTCCCCAGCCGAGTCAGAAGGCTGATTATCCCCGCAGAAGATCTTGGGTTTGATAGATCCCCAAGCAGAGTTAATGCTGCTTTTCCTCAGCAGAATGTCATTCCGAAAATTCTCATCCTCAGCGGAGTCTTATGAGCAGAATAATCTCTCTAAGTCGGAGTCATTCACGTGGAAACTTCCTCAACAGGATCATTACACCTCAGTGTATATGCAAGCCAATTTATTTTTTGCAATTTATTGCAAGCGTTATCCCCAGCAGAAGTGTTAATCCCCACAGAGCAATTGAAGGATCAAACAATGATCTTTTCCCCGCGGAGTTGGATTCCTCGTCGGGAGTCTCTTTTGCATCTGCATATAGTTTGCATAGCATTTTCTAAAAGCGCAGCATTCCATTGATATGGAGCATTACGGCAAAACTCAAACATACGCATACGAAACATAAGCCAGGTTAAACCGTTTACATGCAAGCCAGAATAGCTCACACACAAAACATTGTCATGCAACCCCAGCAAAGCTTACTAGAACACTTGATCGTACAATTTTATTTCAATACCCGTCCGTATTAACTTTTGACACTCGTCCGTGTCCTTTCAGCACTCGTCCGTGTTTGACCTTTTATTTCAATACTCGTCCGTATTGACTTTTGACACTCGTACGTGTCCTTTCAGCACTCGTCCGTGTTTGACCTTTTATTTCAATATCCGTCCGTATTGACTTTTGACACTCGTCCGTGTCCTTTCAGCACTCGTCCGTGTTTGACCTTTTATTTCAATACCCGTCCGTATTGACTTTTGACACTCGTCCGTGTCCTTTCAGCACTCGTCCGTGTTTGACCTTTTATTTCAATACCCGTCCGTATTGACTTTTGACACTCGTCCGTGTCCTTTCAGCACTCGTCCGTGTTTGACCTTTTATTTCAATACCCATCCGTATTGACTTTTGAGATACTCGTCCGTATTTTCTTAATCATCGTCCGATACTCATCCGTATCGTTGACTTGGTCACTCGTCGTGTTCCTTTGATGATTGTCCGATGCTCGTCCGTATCGACCTTTGACACTCGTTCGTGTCCTTTCAGCACTCGTACGTGTTTGAACTTTTATTTCAATACTCGTCTGTGTCCTTCCAATACTCGTCCATATTGACCTTTGACACCCGTCCGTTTCCTTCCAATACTCGTCCGTATTGACCTTTGACACGCGTCTGTGTCCTTTCAGCACTCGTCCGTGTTTGAACTTTTATTTCAATACTCGTCCGTATTAACCTTTGACACCCGTCCAGGTCCTTCTAACCCCCGTCCGTGTTTTCTTGCCATACTCGTCCGTATGGGGGTCATTGTGGCACTTATCCTATGCTCGACAGTTTTGTTCCTCAACAGATTACCATGGATTTGCTTTGTGTTTTTCCAGCAGATCTCTAGGGACTCTTTCTCAGCATGTTGCAACGGAACATCTTCCAACCAGGATTTGCGTATCCATGACGGAGTAGCTCCGATCCCCAGCAAGATAGTATCCCCGACAGTTTAGCAACCAGGGCTAAATACGGTGGCATCCTCACAGAGTTCAGCATTGAATCTTGTTAGTAATACTCCCCAGCTGAGTTATTCTTTCTCCCCGCAGACGTTTAGCAGATCGACAGAATCTCTTCCTCAGCAGAGTGTTAGTACATTCTTTCCCCAGCCGAGTCAGAAGGCTGATTATCCCCGCAGAAGATCTTGGGTTTGATAGATCCCCAAGCAGAGTTAATGCTGCTTTTCCTCAGCAGAATGTCATTCCGAAAATTCTCATCCTCAGCGGAGTCTTATGAGCAGAATAATCTCTCTAAGTCGGAGTCATTCACGTGGAAACTTCCTCAACAGGATCATTACACCTCAGTGTATATGCAAGCCAATTTATTTTTTGCAATTTATTGCAAGCGTTATCCCCAGCAGAAGTGTTAATCCCCACAGAGCAATTGAAGGATCAAACAATGATCTTTTCCCCGCGGAGTTGGATTCCTCGTCGGGAGTCTCTTTTGCATCTGCATATAGTTTGCATAGCATTTTCTAAAAGCGCAGCATTCCATTGATATGGAGCATTACGGCAAAACTCAAACATACGCATACGAAACATAAGCCAGGTTAAACCGTTTACATGCAAGCCAGAATAGCTCACACACAAAACATTGTCATGCAACCCCAGCAAAGCTTACTAGAACACTTGATCGTACAATTTTATTTCAATACCCGTCCGTATTAACTTTTGACACTCGTCCGTGTCCTTTCAGCACTCGTCCGTGTTTGACCTTTTATTTCAATACTCGTCCGTATTGACTTTTGACACTCGTACGTGTCCTTTCAGCACTCGTCCGTGTTTGACCTTTTATTTCAATATCCGTCCGTATTGACTTTTGACACTCGTCCGTGTCCTTTCAGCACTCGTCCGTGTTTGACCTTTTATTTCAATACCCGTCCGTATTGACTTTTGACACTCGTCCGTGTCCTTTCAGCACTCGTCCGTGTTTGACCTTTTATTTCAATACCCGTCCGTATTGACTTTTGACACTCGTCCGTGTCCTTTCAGCACTCGTCCGTGTTTGACCTTTTATTTCAATACCCATCCGTATTGACTTTTGAGATACTCGTCCGTATTTTCTTAATCATCGTCCGATACTCATCCGTATCGTTGACTTGGTCACTCGTCGTGTTCCTTTGATGATTGTCCGATGCTCGTCCGTATCGACCTTTGACACTCGTTCGTGTCCTTTCAGCACTCGTACGTGTTTGAACTTTTATTTCAATACTCGTCTGTGTCCTTCCAATACTCGTCCATATTGACCTTTGACACCCGTCCGTTTCCTTCCAATACTCGTCCGTATTGACCTTTGACACGCGTCTGTGTCCTTTCAGCACTCGTCCGTGTTTGAACTTTTATTTCAATACTCGTCCGTATTAACCTTTGACACCCGTCCAGGTCCTTCTAACCCCCGTCCGTGTTTTCTTGCCATACTCGTCCGTATGGGGGTCATTGTGGCACTTATCCTATGCTCGACAGTTTTGTTCCTCAACAGATTACCATGGATTTGCTTTGTGTTTTTCCAGCAGATCTCTAGGGACTCTTTCTCAGCATGTTGCAACGGAACATCTTCCAACCAGGATTTGCGTATCCATGACGGAGTAGCTCCGATCCCCAGCAAGATAGTATCCCCGACAGTTTAGCAACCAGGGCTAAATACGGTGGCATCCTCACAGAGTTCAGCATTGAATCTTGTTAGTAATACTCCCCAGCTGAGTTATTCTTTCTCCCCGCAGACGTTTAGCAGATCGACAGAATCTCTTCCTCAGCAGAGTGTTAGTACATTCTTTCCCCAGCCGAGTCAGAAGGCTGATTATCCCCGCAGAAGATCTTGGGTTTGATAGATCCCCAAGCAGAGTTAATGCTGCTTTTCCTCAGCAGAATGTCATTCCGAAAATTCTCATCCTCAGCGGAGTCTTATGAGCAGAATAATCTCTCTAAGTCGGAGTCATTCACGTGGAAACTTCCTCAACAGGATCATTACACCTCAGTGTATATGCAAGCCAATTTATTTTTTGCAATTTATTGCAAACGTTATCCCCAGCAGAAGTGTTAATCCCCACAGAGCAATTGAAGGATCAAACAATGATCTTTTCCCCGCGGAGTTGGATTCCTCGTCGGGAGTCTCTTTTGCATCTGCATATAGTTTGCATAGCATTTTCTAAAAGCGCAGCATTCCATTGATATGGAGCATTACGGCAAAACTCAAACATACGCATACGAAACATAAGCCAGGTTAAACCGTTTACATGCAAGCCAGAATAGCTCACACACAAAACATTGTCATGCAACCCCAGCAAAGCTTACTAGAACACTTGATCGTACAATTTTATTTCAATACCCGTCCGTATTAACTTTTGACACTCGTCCGTGTCCTTTCAGCACTCGTCCGTGTTTGACCTTTTATTTCAATACTCGTCCGTATTGACTTTTGACACTCGTACGTGTCCTTTCAGCACTCGTCCGTGTTTGACCTTTTATTTCAATATCCGTCCGTATTGACTTTTGACACTCGTCCGTGTCCTTTCAGCACTCGTCCGTGTTTGACCTTTTATTTCAATACCCGTCCGTATTGACTTTTGACACTCGTCCGTGTCCTTTCAGCACTCGTCCGTGTTTGACCTTTTATTTCAATACCCGTCCGTATTGACTTTTGACACTCGTCCGTGTCCTTTCAGCACTCGTCCGTGTTTGACCTTTTATTTCAATACCCATCCGTATTGACTTTTGAGATACTCGTCCGTATTTTCTTAATCATCGTCCGATACTCATCCGTATCGTTGACTTGGTCACTCGTCGTGTTCCTTTGATGATTGTCCGATGCTCGTCCGTATCGACCTTTGACACTCGTTCGTGTCCTTTCAGCACTCGTACGTGTTTGAACTTTTATTTCAATACTCGTCTGTGTCCTTCCAATACTCGTCCATATTGACCTTTGACACCCGTCCGTTTCCTTCCAATACTCGTCCGTATTGACCTTTGACACGCGTCTGTGTCCTTTCAGCACTCGTCCGTGTTTGAACTTTTATTTCAATACTCGTCCGTATTAACCTTTGACACCCGTCCAGGTCCTTCTAACCCCCGTCCGTGTTTTCTTGCCATACTCGTCCGTATGGGGGTCATTGTGGCACTTATCCTATGCTCGACAGTTTTGTTCCTCAACAGATTACCATGGATTTGCTTTGTGTTTTTCCAGCAGATCTCTAGGGACTCTTTCTCAGCATGTTGCAACGGAACATCTTCCAACCAGGATTTGCGTATCCATGACGGAGTAGCTCCGATCCCCAGCAAGATAGTATCCCCGACAGTTTAGCAACCAGGGCTAAATACGGTGGCATCCTCACAGAGTTCAGCATTGAATCTTGTTAGTAATACTCCCCAGCTGAGTTATTCTTTCTCCCCGCAGACGTTTAGCAGATCGACAGAATCTCTTCCTCAGCAGAGTGTTAGTACATTCTTTCCCCAGCCGAGTCAGAAGGCTGATTATCCCCGCAGAAGATCTTGGGTTTGATAGATCCCCAAGCAGAGTTAATGCTGCTTTTCCTCAGCAGAATGTCATTCCGAAAATTCTCATCCTCAGCGGAGTCTTATGAGCAGAATAATCTCTCTAAGTCGGAGTCATTCACGTGGAAACTTCCTCAACAGGATCATTACACCTCAGTGTATATGCAAGCCAATTTATTTTTTGCAATTTATTGCAAGCGTTATCCCCAGCAGAAGTGTTAATCCCCACAGAGCAATTGAAGGATCAAACAATGATCTTTTCCCCGCGGAGTTGGATTCCTCGTCGGGAGTCTCTTTTGCATCTGCATATAGTTTGCATAGCATTTTCTAAAAGCGCAGCATTCCATTGATATGGAGCATTACGGCAAAACTCAAACATACGCATACGAAACATAAGCCAGGTTAAACCGTTTACATGCAAGCCAGAATAGCTCACACACAAAACATTGTCATGCAACCCCAGCAAAGCTTACTAGAACACATGATCGTACAATTTTATTTCAATACCCGTCCGTATTAACTTTTGACACTCGTCTGTGTCCTTTCAGCACTCGTCCGTGTTTGACCTTTTATTTCAATACTCGTCCGTATTGACTTTTGACACTCGTACGTGTCCTTTCAGCACTCGTCCGTGTTTGACCTTTTATTTCAATATCCGTCCGTATTGACTTTTGACACTCGTCCGTGTCCTTTCAGCACTCGTCCGTGTTTGACCTTTTATTTCAATACCCGTCCGTATTGACTTTTGACACTCGTCCGTGTCCTTTCAGCACTCGTCCGTGTTTGACCTTTTATTTCAATACCCGTCCGTATTGACTTTTGACACTCGTCCGTGTCCTTTCAGCACTCGTCCGTGTTTGACCTTTTATTTCAATACCCATCCGTATTGACTTTTGAGATACTCGTCCGTATTTTCTTAATCATCGTCCGATACTCATCCGTATCGTTGACTTGGTCACTCGTCGTGTTCCTTTGATGATTGTCCGATGCTCGTCCGTATCGACCTTTGACACTCGTTCGTGTCCTTTCAGCACTCGTACGTGTTTGAACTTTTATTTCAATACTCGTCTGTGTCCTTCCAATACTCGTCCATATTGACCTTTGACACCCGTCCGTTTCCTTCCAATACTCGTCCGTATTGACCTTTGACACGCGTCTGTGTCCTTTCAGCACTCGTCCGTGTTTGAACTTTTATTTCAATACTCGTCCGTATTAACCTTTGACACCCGTCCAGGTCCTTCTAACCCCCGTCCGTGTTTTCTTGCCATACTCGTCCGTATGGGGGTCATTGTGGCACTTATCCTATGCTCGACAGTTTTGTTCCTCAACAGATTACCATGGATTTGCTTTGTGTTTTTCCAGCAGATCTCTAGGGACTCTTTCTCAGCATGTTGCAACGGAACATCTTCCAACCATGATTTGCGTATCCATGACGGAGTAGCTCCGATCCCCAGCAAGATAGTATCCCCGACAGTTTAGCAACCAGGGCTAAATACGGTGGCATCCCCACAGAGTTCAGTATTGAATCTTGTTAGTAATACTCCCCAGCTGAGTTTTTCTTTCTCCCCGCAGACGTTTAGCAGATCGACAGAATCTCTTCCTCAACAGAGTGTTAGTACATTCTTTCCCCAGCCGAGTCAGAAGGCTGATTATCCCCGCAGAAGATCTTGGGTTTGATAGATCCCCAAGCAGAGTTAATGCTGCTTTTCCTCAGCAGAATGTCATTCCGAAAATTCTCATCCTCAGCGGAGTCTTATGTGCAGAATAATCTCTCTAAGTCGGAGTCATTCACGTGGAAACTTCCTCAACAGGATCATTACACCTCAGTGTATATGCAAGCCAATTTATTTTTTGCAATTTATTGCAAGCGTTATCCCCTGCAGAAGAGTTAATCCCCACAGAGCAATTGAAGGATCAAACAATGATCTTTTCCCCGCGGAGTTGGATTCCTCGTCGGGAGTCTCTTTTGCATTTGCATATAGTTTGCATAGCATTTTCTAAAAGCGCAGCATTCCATTGATATGGAGCATTACGGCAAAACTCAAACATACGCATACGAAACATAAGCCAGGTTAAACCGTTTACCTGCAAGCCAGAATAGCTCACAGACAAAACATTGTCATGCAACCCCAACAAAGCTTACTAGAACACTTGATCGTACAATTTTATTTTAATACTCGTCCGTATTAACTTTTGTCACTCGTCCGTGTCCTTTCAGCACTCGTCCGTGTTTGAGCTTTTATTTCAATACCCGTCCGTATTGACTTTTGACACTCGTCCGTGTCCTTTCAGCACTCGTCCGTGTTTGACCTTTTATTTCAATATCCGTCCGTATTGACTTTTGACACTCGTCCGTGTCCTTTCAGCACTCGTCCGTGTTTGACCTTTTATTTCAATACCCATCCGTATTGACTTTTGAGATACTCGTCCGTATTTTCTTAATCATCGTCCGATACTCATCCGTATCGTTGACTTGGTCACTCGTCGTGTTCCTTTGATGATTGTCCGATGCTCGTCCGTATCGACCTTTGACACTCGTTCGTGTCCTTTCAGCACTCGTACGTGTTTGAACTTTTATTTCAATACTCGTCTGTGTCCTTCCAATACTCGTCCATATTGACCTTTGACACTCGTCCGTGTCCTTCCAATACTCGTCCGTATTGACCTTTGACACGCGTCTGTGTCCTTTCAGCACTCGTCCGTGTTTGAACTTTTATTTCAATACTCGTCCGTATTGACCTTTGACACCCGTCCGTGTCCTTCTAACCCCCGTCCGTGTTTTCTTGCCATACTCGTCCGTATGGGGGTCATTGTGGCACTTATCCTATGCTCGACAATTTTGTTCCTCAACAGATTACCATGGATTTGCTTTGTGTTTTTCCAGCAGATCTCTCGGGACTCTTTCTCAGCATGTTGCAACGGAACATCTTCCAACCATGATTTGCGTATCCATGACGGAGTAGCTCCGATCCCCAGCAAGATAGTATCCCCGACAGTTTAGCAACCAGGGCTAAATACGGTGGCATCCCCACAGAGTTCAGTATTGAATCTTGTTAGTAATACTCCCCAGCTGAGTTTTTCTTTCTCCCCGCAGACGTTTAGCAGATCGACAAAATCTCTTCCTCAGCAGAGTGTTAGTACATTCTTTCCCCAGCCGAGTCAGAAGGCTGATTATCCCCGCAGAAGATCTTGGGTTTGATAGATCCCCAAGCAGAGTTAATGCTGCTTTTCCTCAGCAGAATGTCATTTCGAAAATTCTCATCCTCAGCGGAGTCTTATGAGCAGAATAATCTCTCTAAGTCGGAGTCATTCACGTGGAAACTTCCTCAACAGGATCATTACACCTCAGTGTATATGCAAGCCAATTTATTTTTTGCAATTTATTGCAAGCGTTATCCCCTGCAGAAGAGTTAATCCCCACAGAGCAATTGAAGGATCAAACAATGATCTTTTCCCCGCGGAGTTGGATTCCTCGTCGGGAGTCTCTTTTGCATTTGCATATAGTTTGCATAGCATTTTCTAAAAGCGCAGCATTCCATTGATATGGAGCATTACGGCAAAACTCAAACATACGCATACGAAACATAAGCCAGGTTAAACCGTTTACCTGCAAGCCAGAATAGCTCACAGACAAAACATTGTCATGCAACCCCAACAAAGCTTACTAGAACACTTGATCGTACAATTTTATTTTAATACTCGTCCGTATTAACTTTTGACACTCGTCCGTGTCCTTTCAGCAGTCGTCCGTGTTTGAGCTTTTATTTCAATACCCGTCCGTATTGACTTTTGACACTCGTCCGTGTCCTTTCAGCACTCGTCCGTGTTTGACCTTTTATTTCAATATCCGTCCGTATTGACTTTTGACACTCGTCCGTGTCCTTTCAGCACTCGTCCGTGTTTGACCTTTTATTTCAATACCCTTCCGTATTGACTTTTGAGATACTCGTCCGTATTTTCTTAATCATCGTCCGATACTCATCCGTATCGTTGACTTGGTCACTCGTCGTGTTCCTTTGATGATTGTCCGATGCTCGTCCGTATCGACCTTTGACACTCGTTCGTGTCCTTTCAGCACTCGTACGTGTTTGAACTTTTATTTCAATACTCGTCTGTGTCCTTCCAATACTCGTCCATATTGACCTTTGACACTCGTCCGTGTCCTTCCAATACTCGTCCGTATTGACCTTTGACACGCGTCTGTGTCCTTTCAGCACTCGTCCGTGTTTGAACTTTTATTTCAATACTCGTCCGTATTGACCTTTGACACCCGTCCGTGTCCTTCTAACCCCCGTCCGTGTTTTCTTGCCATACTCGTCCGTATGGGGGTCATTGTGGCACTTATCCTATGCTCGACAATTTTGTTCCTCAACAGATTACCATGGATTTGCTTTGTGTTTTTCCAGCAGATCTCTCGGGACTCTTTCTCAGCATGTTGCAACGGAACATCTTCCAACCATGATTTGCGTATCCATGACGGAGTAGCTCCGATCCCCAGCAAGATAGTATCCCCGACAGTTTAGCAACCAGGGCTAAATACGGTGGCATCCCCACAGAGTTCAGTATTGAATCTTGTTAGTAATACTCCCCAGCTGAGTTTTTCTTTCTCCCCGCAGACGTTTAGCAGATCGACAAAATCTCTTCCTCAGCAGAGTGTTAGTACATTCTTTCCCCAGCCGAGTCAGAAGGCTGATTATCCCCGCAGAAGATCTTGGGTTTGATAGATCCCCAAGCAGAGTTAATGCTGCTTTTCCTCAGCAGAATGTCATTCCGAAAATTCTCATCCTCAGCGGAGTCTTATGAGCAGAATAATCTCTCTAAGTCGGAGTCATTCACGTGGAAACTTCCTCAACAGGATCATTACACCTCAGTGTATATGCAAGCCAATTTATTTTTTGCAATTTATTGCAAGCGTTATCCCCTGCAGAAGAGTTAATACCCACAGAGCAATTGAAGGATCAAACAATGATCTTTTCCCCGCGGAGTTGGATTCCTCGTCGGGAGTCTCTTTTGCATTTGCATATAGTTTGCATAGCATTTTCTAAAAGCGCAGCATTCCATTGATATGGAGCATTACGGCAAAACTCAAACATACGCATACGAAACATAAGCCAGGTTAAACCGTTTACCTGCAAGCCAGAATAGCTCACAGACAAAACATTGTCATGCAACCCCAACAAAGCTTACTAGAACACTTGATCGTACAATTTTATTTTAATACTCGTCCGTATTAACTTTTGACACTCGTCCGTGTCCTTTCAGCAGTCGTCCGTGTTTGAGCTTTTATTTCAATACCCGTCCGTATTGACTTTTGACACTCGTCCGTGTCCTTTCAGCACTCGTCCGTGTTTGACCTTTTATTTCAATATCCGTCCGTATTGACTTTTGACACTTGTCCGTGTCCTTTCAGCACTCGTCCGTGTTTGACCTTTTATTTCAATACCCTTCCGTATTGACTTTTGACACTCGTCCGTGTCCTTTCAGCACTCGTCCGTGTTTGACCTTTTATTTCAATACCCATTCGTATTGACTTTTGAGATACTAGTCCGTATTTTCTTAATCATCGTCCGATACTCATCCGTATCGTTGACTTGGTCACTCGTCGTGTTCTTTTGATGATTGTCCGATGCTCGTCCGTATCGACCTTTGACACTCGTTCGTGTCCTTTCAGCACTCGTACGTGTTTGAACTTTTATTTCAATACTCGTCTGTGTCCTTCCAATACTCGTCCAAATTGACCTTTGACACCCGTCCGTGTCCTTCCAATACTCGTCCGTATTGACCTTTGACACGCGTCTGTGTCCTTTCAGCACTCGTCCGTGTTTGAACTTTTATTTCAATACTCGTCCGTATTGACCTTTGACACCCGTCCGTGTCCTTCTAACCCCCGTCCGTGTTTTCTTGCCATACTCGTCCGTATGGAGGTCATTGTGGCACTTATCCTATGCTCGACAGTTTTGTTCCTCAACAGATTACCATGGATTTGCTTTGTGTTTTTCCAGCAGATCTCTAGGGACTCTTTCTCAGCATGTTGCAACGGAACATCTTCCAACCAGGATTTGCGTATCCATGACGGAGTAGCTCCGATCCCCAGCAAGATAGTATCCCCGACAGTTTAGCAACCAGGGCTAAATACGGTGGCATCCCCACAGAGTTCAGCATTGAATCTTGTTAGTAATACTCCCCAGCTGAGTTATTCTTTCTCCCCGCAGACGTTTAGCAGATTGACATAATCTCTTCCTCAGCAGAGTGTTAGTACATTCTTTCCCCAGCCGAGTCAGAAGGCTGATTATCCCCGCAGAAGATCTTGGGTTTGATAGATCCCCAAGCAGAGTTAATGCTGCTTTTCCTCAGCAGAATGTCATTCCGAAAATTCTCATCCTCAGCGGAGTCTTATGAGCAGAATAATCTCTCTAAGTCGGAGTCATTCACGTGGAAACTTCCTCAACAGGATCATTACACCTCAGTGTATATGCAAGCCAATTTATTTTTTGCAATTTATTGCAAGCGTTATCCCCTGCAGAAGAGTTAATCCCCACAGAGCAATTGAAGGATCAAACAATAATCTTTTCCCGGCGGAGTTGGATTCCTCGTCGGGGGTCTCTTTTGCAATTGCATATAGTTTTCATAGCATTTTCTAAAAGCGCAGCATTCCATTGATATGGAGCATTACGGCAAAACTCAAACATACGCATACGAAACATAAGCCAGGTTAAACCGTTTACCTGCAAGCCAGAATAGCTCACAGACAAAACATTGTCATGCAACCCCAACAAAGCTTACTAGAACACATGATCGTACAATTTTATTTTAATACCCGTCCGTATTAACTTTTGACACTCGTCCGTGTCCTTTCAGCACTCGTCCGTGTTTGAGCTTTTATTTCAATACCCGTCCGTATTGACCTTTGACACCCATCCGTGTCCTTCTAACACCCGTCTGTGTTTTCTTTCCATACTCGTCCGTATGGGGGTCGTTGTGGCACTTATCTTATGCTCGACAGTTTTGTTCCTCAACAGATTACCATGGATTTGCTTTGTGTTTTTCTAGCAGATCTCTAGGGACTCTTTCTCAGCATGTTGCAACGGAACATCTTCCAACCAGGATTTGCGTATCCATGACGGAGTAGCTCCGATCCCCAGCAAGATAGTATCCCCGACAGTTTAGCAACCAGGGCTAAATACGGTGGCATCCCCACAGAGTTCAGCATTGAATCTTGTTAGTAATACTCCCCAGCTGAGTTATTCTTTCTCCCCGCAGACGTTTAGCAGATCGACATAATCTCTTCCTCAGCAGAGTGTTAGTACATTCTTTCCCCAGCCGAGTCAGAAGGCTGATTATCCCCGCAGAAGATCTTGGGTTTGATAGATCCCCAAGCAGAGTTAATGCTGCTTTTCCTCAGCAGAATGTCATTCCGAAAATTCTCATCCTCAGCGGAGTCTTATGAGCAGAATAATCTCTCTAAGTCAGAGTCATTCACGTGGAAACTTCCTCAACAGGATCATTACACCTCAGTGTATATGCAAGCCAATTTATTTTTTGCAATTTATTGCAAGCGTTATCCCCTGCAGAAGAGTTAATCCCCACAGAGCAATTGAAGGATCAAACAATAATCTTTTCCCGGCGGAGTTGGATTCCTCGTCGGGGGTCTCTTTTGCAATTGCATATAGTTTTCATAGCATTTTCTAAAAGCGCAGCATTCCATTGATATGGAGCATTACGGCAAAACTCAAACATACGCATACGAAACATAAGCCAGGTTAAACCGTTTACCTGCAAGCCAGAATAGCTCACAGACAAAACATTGTCATGCAACCCCAACAAAGCTTACTAGAACACTTGATCGTACAATTTTATTTTAATACCCGTCCGTATTAACTTTTGACACTCGTCCGTCTCCTTTCAGCACTCGTCCGTGTTTGAGCTTTTATTTCAATACCCGTCCGTATTGACTTTTGACACTCGTCCGTGTCCTTTCATCACTCGTCCGTGTTTGACCTTTTATTTCAATATCCGTCCGTATTGACTTTTGACACTCGTCCGTGTCCTTTCAGCACTCGTCCGTGTTTGAGCTTTTATTTCAATACCCGTCCGTATTGACTTTTGACACTCGTCCGTGTCCTTTCAGCACTCGTCCGTGTTTGACCTTTTATTTCAATACCCGTTCGTATTGACTTTTGAGATACTCTTCCGTATTTTCTTAATCATCGTCCAATACTCATCCGTATCGTTGACTTGGTCACTCGTCGTGTTCCTTTGATGATTGTCCGATGCTCGTCCGTATCGACCTTTGACACTCGTTCGTGTCCTTTCAGCACTCGTACGTGTTTGAACTTTTATTTCAATACTCGTCTGTGTCCTTCCAATACTCGTCCATATTGACCTTTGACACCCGTCCGTGTCCTTCCAATACTCGTCTGTATTGACCTTTGACACGCGTCTGTGTCCTTTTAGCACTCGTCCGTGTTTGAACTTTTATTTCAATACTCGTCCGTATTGACCTTTGACACCCGTCCGTGTCCTTCTAACCCCCGTCCGTGTTTTCTTGCCATACTGGTCCGTATGGGGGGCATTGTGGCACTTATCCTATGCTCGACAGTTTTTTTCCTCAACAGATTACCATGGATTTGCTTTGTGTTTTTCCAGCAGATCTCTAGGGACTCTTTCTCAGCATGTTGCAACGGAACATCTTCCAACCAGGATTTGCGTATCCATGACGGAGTAGCTCCGATCCCCAGCAAGATAGTATCCCCGACAGTTTAGCAACCAGGGCTAAATACGGTGGCATCCCCACAGAGTTCAGCATTGAATCTTGTTAGTAATACTCCCCAGCTGAGTTATTCTTTCTCCCCGCAGACGTTTAGCAGATCGACAGAATCTCTTCCTCAGCAGAGTGTTAGTAGATTCTTTCCCCAGCCGAGTCAGAAGGCTGATTATCCCCGCCGAAGATCTTGGGTTTGATAGATCCCCAAGCAGAGTTAATGCTGCTTTTCCTCAGCAGAACGTCATTCCAAAAATTCTCATCCTCAGCGGAGTCTTATGAGCAGAATAATCTCTCTAAGTCAGAGTCATTCGCGTGGAAACTTCCTCAACAGGATCATTACACCTCAGTGTATATGCAAGCCAATTTATTTTTTGCAATTTATTGCAAGCGTTATCCCCAGCAGAAGAGTTAATCCCCACAGAGCAATTGAAGGATCAAACAGTGATCTTTTCCCCGCGGAGTTGGATTCCTCGTCGGGAGTCTCTTTTGCATTTGCATATAGTTTGCATAGCATTTTCTAAAAGCGCAACATTCCATTGATATGGAACATTACGGCAAAACTCAAACATACGCATACGAAACATAAGCCAGGTTAAACCGTTTACCTGCAAGCCAGAATAGCTCACAGACAAAACATTGTCATGCAACCCCAACAAAGCTTACTAGAACACCTGATCGTAAAATTTTATTTTAATACCCGTCCGTATTAACTTTTGACACTCGTCCGTGTCCTTTCAGCACTCGTCCGTGTTTGAGCTTTTATTTCAATACCCGTCCGTATTGACTTTTGACACTCGTCTGTGTCCTTTCAGCACTCGTCCGTGTTTGACCTTTTATTTCAATATCCGTCCGTATTGACTTTTGACACTCGTCCGTGTCCTTTTAGCACTCGTCAGTGTTTGACCTTTTATTTCGAAACCCGTCCGTATTGACTTTTGACACTCGTCCGTGTCCTTTCAGCACTCGTCCGTGTTTGACCTTTTATTTCAATACCCGTTCATATTGACTTTTGAGATACTCTTCCGTATTTTCTTAATCATCGTCCAATACTCATCTGTATCGTTGACTTGGTCACTCGTCGTCTTCCTTTGATGATTGTCCGATGCTCGTCCGTATCTACCTTTGACACTCGTTCGTGTCCTTTCAGCACTCGTACGTGTTTGACCTTTTATTTCAATACTCGTCTGTGTCCTTCCAATACTCGTCCGTATTGACCTTTGACACCCGTCCGTGTCCTTCCAATACTCGTCCGTATTGACCTTTGACACGCGTCTGTGTCCTTTCAGCACTCATCCGTGTTTGAACTTTTATTTCAATACTCGTCCGTATTGACCTTTGACACCCGTCCGTGTCCTTCTAACACTCGTCCGTGTTTTCTTTCCATACTCGTCCGTATGGGGGGCATTGTGGCACTTATCCTATGCTCGACAGTTTTGTTCCTCAACAGATTACCATGGATTTGCTTTGTGTTTTTCCAGCAGATCTCTAGGGACTCTTTCTCAGCATGTTGCAACGGAACATCTTCCAACCAGGATTTGCGTATCCATGACGGAGTAGGTCCGATCCCCAGCAAGATAGTATCCCCGACAGTTTAGCAACCAGGGCTAAATACGGTGGCATCCCCACAGAGTTCAGCATTGAATCTTGTTAGTAATACTCCCCAGCTGAGTTATTCTTTCTCCCCGCAGGCGTTTAGCAGATCGACAGAATCTCTTCCTCAAGAGAGTGTTAGTACATTCTTTCCCCAGCCAAGTCAGAAAGCTGATTATCCCCGCAGAAGATCTTGGGTTTGATAGATCCCCAAGCAGAGTTAATGCTGCTTTTCCTCAGCAGAACGTCATTCAGAAAATTCTCATCCTCAGCGGAGTCTTATGAGCAGAATAATCTCTCTAAGTCGGAGTCATTCACGTGGAAACTTCCTCAACAGGATCATTACACCTCAGTGTATAAGCAAGCCAATTTATTTTTTAAAATTTATTGCAAGCGTTATCCCCAGCAGAAGAGTTAATCCCCACAGAGCAATTGAAGGATCAAACAATGATCTTTTCCCCGCGGAGTTGGATTCCTCGTCGGGAGTCTCTTTTGCATTTGCATATAGTTTGCATAGGATTTTCTAAAAGCGCAGCATTCCATTGATATGGAGCATTACGGCAAAACTCAAACATACGCATACGAAACATAAGCCAGGTTAAACCGTTTACCTGCAAGCCAGAATAGCTCACAGACAAAACATTGTCATGCAACCCCAACAAAGCTTACTAGAACACTTGATCGTACAATTTTATTTTAATACCCGTCCGTATTAACTTTTGACACTCGTCCGTGTCCTTTCAGCACTCGTCCGTGTTTGAGCTTTTATTTCAATACCCGTCCGTATTGACTTTTGACACTCGTCCGTGTCCTTTCAGCACTCGTCCGTGTTTGACCTTTTATTTCAATATCCGTCCGTATTGACTTTTGACACTCGTCCGTGTCCTTTCAGCACTCGTCTGTGTTTGACCTTTTATTTCAATACCCGTACGTATTGACTTTTGACACTCGTCCGTGTCCTTTCAGCACTCGTCCGTGTTTGACCTTTTATTTCAATACCCGTTCGTATTGACTTTTGAGATACTCTTCCGTATTTTCTTAATCATCGTCCAATACTCATCCGTATCGTTGACTTGGTCACTCGTCGTGTTCCTTTGATGATTGTCCGATGCTCGTCCGTATCGACCTTTGACACTCGTTCGTGTCCATTCAGCACTCGTACGTGTTTGAACTTTTATTTCAATACTCGTCTGTGTACTTCCAATACTCGTCCATATTGACCTTTGACACCCAACCGTGTCCTTCCAATACTCGTCTGTATTGACCTTTGACACGCGTCTGTGTCCTTTTAGCACTCGTCCGTGTTTGAACTTTTATTTCAATACTCGTCCGTATTGACCTTTGACACCCGTCCGTGTCCTTCTAACCCCCGTCCGTGTTTTCTTGCCATACTCGTCCGTATGGGGGGCATTGTGGCACTTATCCTATGCTCGACAGTTTTTTTCCTCAACAGATTACCATGGATTTGCTTTGTGTTTTTCCAGCAGATCTCTAGGGACTCTTTCTCAGCATGTTGCAACGGAACATCTTCCAACCAGGATTTGCGTATCCATGACGGAGTAGCTCCGATCCCCAGCAAGATAGTATCCCCGACAGTTTAGCAACCAGGGCTAAATACAGTGGCATCCCCACAGAGTTCAGCATTGAATCTTGTTAGTAATACTCCCCAGCTGTGTTATTCTTTCTCCCCGCAGACGTTTAGCAGATCGACAGAATCTCTTCCTCAGCAGAATTTTAGTACATTCTTTCCCCAGCCGAGTCAGAAGGCTGATTATCCCCGCAGAAGATCTTGGGTTTGATAGATCCCCAAGCAGAGTTAATGCTGCTTTTCCTCAGCGGAACGTCATTCCAAAAATTCTCATCCTCAGCGGAGTCTTATGAGCAGAATAATCTCTCTAAGTCGGAGTCATTCACGTGGAAACTTCCTCAACAGGATCATTACACCTCAGTGTATATGCAAGCCAATTTATTTTTTGCAATTTATTGCAAGCGTTATCCCCAGCAGAAGAGTTAATCCCCACAGAGCAATTTAAGGATCAAACAGTGATCTTTTCCCCGCGGAGTTGGATTCCTCGTCGGGAGTCTCTTTTGCATTTGCATATAGTTTGCATAGCATTTTCTAAAAGCGCAGCATTCCATTGATATGGAGCATTACGGCAAAACTCAAACATACGCATACGAAACATAAGCCAGGTTAAACCGTTTACCTGCAAGCCAGAATAGCTCACAGACAAAACATTGTCATGCAACCCCAACAAAGCTTACTAGAACACTTGATCGTACAATTTTATTTTAATACCCGTCCGTATTAACTTTTGACACTCGTCCGTGTCCTTTCAGCACTCGTCCGTGTTTGAGCTTTTATTTCAATACCCGTCCGTATTGACTTTTGACACTCGTCCGTGTCCTTTCAGCACTCGTCCGTGTTTGACCTTTTATTTCAATATCCGTCCGTATTGACTTTTGACACTCGTCCGTGTCCTTTCAGCACTCGTCCGTGTTTGACCTTTTATTTCGATACCCGTCCGTATTGACTTTTGACACTCGTCCGTGTCCTTTCAGCACTCGTCCGTGTTTGACCTTTTATTTCAATATCCGTCCGTATTGACTTTTGACACTCGTCCGTGTCCTTTCAGCACTCGTCCGTGTTTGACGTTTTATTTCAATACCCGTCCGTATTGACTTTTGACACTCGTCCGTGTCCTTTCAGCACTCGTCCGAGTTTGACCTTTTATTTCAATACCCGTTCATATTGACTTTTGAGATACTCTTCCGTATTTTCTTAATCATCGTCCAATACTCATCCGTATCGTTGACTTGGTCACTCGTCGTGTTCCTTCGATGATTGTCCGATGCTCGTCTGTATCGACCTTTGACACTCGTTCGTCTCCTTTCAGCACTCATCCGTGTTTGAACTTTTATTTCAATACTCGTCCGTATTGACCTTTGACACCCGTCCGTGTCCTTCTAACACCCGTCCGTGTTTTCTTTCCATACTCGTCCGTATGGGGGCATTGTGGCACTTATCCTATGCTCGACAGTTTTGTTCCTCAACAGATTACCATGGATTTGCTTTGTGTTTTTCCAGCAGATCTCTAGGGACTCTTTCTCAGCATGTTGCAACGGAACATCTTCCAACCAGGATTTGCGTATCCATGACGGAGTAGGTCCGATCCCAAGCAAGATAGTATCCCTGACAGTTTAGCAACCAGGGCTAAATACGGTGGCATCCCCACAGAGTTCAGCATTGAATCTTGTTAGTAATACTCCCCACCTGAGTTATTCTTTCTCCCCGCAGGCATTTAGCAGATCGACAGAATCTCTTCCTCAGCAGAGTGTTAGTACATTGTTTCCCCAGCCGAGTCAGAAGGCAGATTATCCCCGCAGAAGATCTTGGGTTTGATAGATCCCCAAGCAGAGTTAATGCTACTTTTCCTCAGCAGAACGTCATTCAGAAAATTCTCATCCTCAGCGGAGTCTTATGAGCAGAATAATCTCTCTAAGTCGGAGTCATTCACGTGGAAACTTCTTCAACAGGATCATTACACCTCAGTGTATATGCAAGCCAATTTATTTTTTGCAATTTATTGCAAGCGTTATCCCCAGTAGAAGAGTTAATCCCCACAGAGCAATTGAAGGATCAAACAATGATCTTTTCCCCGCGGAGTTGGATTCCTCGTCGGGAGTCTCTTTTGCATTTGCATATAGTTTGCATAGCATTTTCTAAAAGCGCAGCATTCCATTGATACGGAGCATTACGACAAAACTCAAACATCCGCATACGAAACATAAGCCAGGTTAAACCGTTTACCTGCAAGCCAGAATAGCTCACAGACAAAACATTGTCATGCAACCCCAACAAAGCTTACTAGAACACTTGATCGTACAATTTTATTTTAATACCCGTCCGTATTAACTTTTGACACTCGTCCGTGTCCTTTCAGCACTCGTCCGTGTTTGAGCTTTTATTTCAATACCCGTCCGTATTGACTTTTGACACTCGTCCGTGTCCTTTCAGCACTCGTCCGTGTTTGACCTTTTATTTCAATATCCGTCCGTATTGACTTTTGACACTCGTCCGTGTCCTTTCAGCACTCGTCCATGTTTGACCTTTTATTTCAATACCCGTCCGTATTGACTTTTGACACTCGTCCGTGTCCTTTCAGCACTCGTCCGTGTTTGACCTTTTATTTCAATATCCGTCCGTATTGACTTT
The DNA here is from genome assembly GCA_022829125.1 of Lathyrus tuberosus. Lineage (NCBI taxonomy): Eukaryota > Viridiplantae > Streptophyta > Magnoliopsida > Fabales > Fabaceae > Lathyrus > Lathyrus tuberosus. The sequence goes on along the minus strand of JALAZF010000201.1, from coordinate 8,076,195 downwards.
TGACACTCGTCCGTGTCCTTTCAGCACTCGTCCGTGTTTGACCTTTTATTTCAATACCCGTCCATATTGACTTTTGACACTCGTCCGTGTCCTTTCAGCACTCGTCCGTGTTTGACCTTTTATTTCAATACCCGTCCGTATTGACTTTTGACACTCGTCCGTGTCCTTTCAGCACTCGTCCGTGTTTGACCTTTTATTTCAATACCCGTTCGTATTGACTTTTGAGATACTCTTCCGTATTTTCTTAATCATCGTCCGATACTCATCCGTATTGTTGACTTGGTCACTCGTCGTGTTCCTTTGATGATTGTCCAATGCTCGTCCGTATCGACCTTTGACACTCGTTCGTGTCCTTTCAGCACTCGTACGTGTTTGAACTTTTATTTCAATACTCGTCTGTGTCCTTCCAATACTCGTCCGGATTGACCTTTGACACCCGTCCGTGTCCTTCCAATACTCGTCCGTATTGACCTTTGACACGCGTCTGTGTCCTTTCAGCACTCGTCCGTGTTTGAACTTTTATTTCAATACTCGTCCGTATTGACCTTTGACACCCGTCCATGTCCTTCTAACACCCCTCTGTGTTTTCTTTCCATACTCGTCCGTATGGGGGGCATTGTGGCACTTATCCTATGCTCGACAGTTTTGTTCCTCAACAGATTACCATGGATTTGCTTTGTGTTTTTCCAGCAGATATCTAGGGACTCTTTCTCAGCATGTTGCAACGGAACATCTTCCAACCAGGATTTGCGTATCCATGACGGAGTAGGTCCGATCCCCAGCAAGATAGTATCCCCGACAGTTTAGCAACCAGGGCTAAATACGGTGGCATCCCCACAGAGTTCAGCATTGAATCTTGTTAGTAATACTCCCCAGCTGAGTTATTCTTTCTCCCCGCAGGCGTTTAGCAGATCGACAGAATCTCTTCCTCAAGAGAGTCTTAGTACATTCTTTCCCCAGCCGAGTCAGAAGGCTGATTATCCCCGCAGAAGATCTTGGGTTTGATAGATCCCCAAGCAGAGTTAATGCTGCTTTTCCTCAGCAGAACGTCATTCAGAAAATTCTCATCCTCAGCGGAGTCTTATGAGCAGAATAATCTCTCTAAGTCGGAGTCATTCACGTGGAAACTTCTTCAACAGGATCATTACACCTCAGTGTATATGCAAGCCAATTTATTTTTTGCAATTTATTGCAAGCGTTATCCCCAGTAGAAGAGTTAATCCCCACAGAGCAATTGAAGGATCAAACAATGATCTTTTCCCCGCGGAGTTGGATTCCTCGTCGGGAGTCTCTTTTGCATTTGCATATAGTTTGCATAGCATTTTCTAAAAGCGCAGCATTCCATTGATACGGAGCATTACGACAAAACTCAAACATCCGCATACGAAACATAAGCCAGGTTAAACCGTTTACCTGCAAGCCAGAATAGCTCACAGACAAAACATTGTCATGCAACCCCAACAAAGCTTACTAGAACACTTGATCGTACAATTTTATTTTAATACCCGTCCGTATTAACTTTTGACACTCGTCCGTGTCCTTTCAGCACTCGTCCGTGTTTGAGCTTTTATTTCAATACCCGTCCGTATTGACTTTTGACACTCGTCCGTGTCCTTTCAGCACTCGTCCGTGTTTGACCTTTTATTTCAATATCCGTCCGTATTGACTTTTGACACTCGTCCGTGTCCTTTCAGCACTCGTCCATGTTTGACCTTTTATTTCAATACCCGTCCGTATTGACTTTTGACACTCGTCCGTGTCCTTTCAGCACTCGTCCGTGTTTGACCTTTTATTTCAATATCCGTCCGTATTGACTTTTGACACTCGTCCGTGTCCTTTCAGCACTCGTCCGTGTTTGACCTTTTATTTCAATACCCGTCCATATTGACTTTTGACACTCGTCCGTGTCCTTTCAGCACTCGTCCGTGTTTGACCTTTTATTTCAATACCCGTCCGTATTGACTTTTGACACTCGTCCGTGTCCTTTCAGCACTCGTCCGTGTTTGACCTTTTATTTCAATACCCGTTCGTATTGACTTTTGAGATACTCTTCCGTATTTTCTTAATCATCGTCCGATACTCATCCGTATTGTTGACTTGGTCACTCGTCGTGTTCCTTTGATGATTGTCCAATGCTCGTCCGTATCGACCTTTGACACTCGTTCGTGTCCTTTCAGCACTCGTACGTGTTTGAACTTTTATTTCAATACTCGTCTGTGTCCTTCCAATACTCGTCCGGATTGACCTTTGACACCCGTCCGTGTCCTTCCAATACTCGTCCGTATTGACCTTTGACACGCGTCTGTGTCCTTTCAGCACTCGTCCGTGTTTGAACTTTTATTTCAATACTCGTCCGTATTGACCTTTGACACCCGTCCATGTCCTTCTAACACCCCTCTGTGTTTTCTTTCCATACTCGTCCGTATGGGGGGCATTGTGGCACTTATCCTATGCTCGACAGTTTTGTTCCTCAACAGATTACCATGGATTTGCTTTGTGTTTTTCCAGCAGATATCTAGGGACTCTTTCTCAGCATGTTGCAACGGAACATCTTCCAACCAGGATTTGCGTATCCATGACGGAGTAGGTCCGATCCCCAGCAAGATAGTATCCCCGACAGTTTAGCAACCAGGGCTAAATACGGTGGCATCCCCACAGAGTTCAGCATTGAATCTTGTTAGTAATACTCCCCAGCTGAGTTATTCTTTCTCCCCGCAGGCGTTTAGCAGATCGACAGAATCTCTTCCTCAAGAGAGTCTTAGTACATTCTTTCCCCAGCCGAGTCAGAAGGCTGATTATCCCCGCAGAAGATCTTGGGTTTGATAGATCCCCAAGCAGAGTTAATGCTGCTTTTCCTCAGCAGAACGTCATTCAGAAAATTCTCATCCTCAGCGGAGTCTTATGAGCAGAATAATCTCTCTAAGTCGGAGTCATTCACGTGGAAACTTCCTCAACAGGATCATTACACCTCAGTGTATATACAAGCCAATTTATTTTTTGCAATTTATTGCAAGCGTTATCCCCAGCAGAAGAGTTAATCCCCACAGAGCAATTGAAGGATCAAACAATGATCTTTTCCCCGCGGAGTTGGATTCCTCGTCGGGAGTCTCTTTTGCATTTGCATATAGTTTGCATAGCATTTTCTAAAAGCGCAGCATTCCATTGATATGGAGCATTACGGCAAAACTCAAACATACGCATACGAAACATAAGCCAGGTTAAACCTTTTACCTGCAAGCCAGAATAGCTCACAGACAAAACATTGTCATGCAACCCCAACAAATCTTACTAGAACACTTGATCGTACAATTTTATTTTAATACCCGTCCGTATTAACTTTTGACACTCGTCCGTGTCCTTTCAGCACTCGTCCGTGTTTGAGCTTTTATTTCAATACCCGTCCGTATTGACTTTTGACACTCGTCCGTGTCCTTTCAGCACTCGTCCGTGTTTGACCTTTTATTTCAATATCCGTCCGTATTGACTTTTGACACTCGTCCGTGTCCTTTCACCACTCGTCCGTGTTTGACCTTTTATTTCAATACCCGTCCGTATTGACTTTTGACACTCGTCCGTGTCCTTTCAGCACTCGTCCGTGTTTGACCTTTTATTTCAATATCCGTCCGTATTGACTTTTGACACTCGTCCGTGTCCTTTCAGCACTCGTCCGTGTTTGACCTTTTATTTCAATACCCGTCCGTATTGACTTTTGACACTCGTCCGTGTCCTTTCAGCACTCGTCCGTGTTTGACCTTTTATTTCAATACCCGTCCGTATTGACTTTTAACACTCGTCCGTGTCCTTTCAGCACTCGTCCGTGTTTGACCTTTTATTTCAATACCCGTCCGTATTGACTTTTGACACTCGTCCGTGTCCTTTCAGCACTCGTCCGTGTTTGACCTTTTATTTCAATACCCGTTCGTATTGACTTTTGAGATACTCGTCCGTATTTTCTTAATCATCGTCCGATACTCATCCGTATCGTTGACTTGGTCACTCGTCGTGTTCCTTTGATGATTGTCCGATGCTCGTCCGTATCGACCTTTGACACTCGTTCGTGTCCTTTCAGCACTCGTACGTGTTTGAACTTTTATTTTAATACTCGTCTGTGTCCTTCCAATACTCGTCCGTATTGACCTTTGACACCCGTCCGTGTCCTTCTAACACCCGTCCGTGTTTTCTTTCCATTCTCGTCCGTATGGGGGGCATTGTGGCACTTATCCTATGCTCGACAGTTTTGTTCCTCAAGAGATTACCATGGATTTGCTTTGTGTTTTTCCAGCAGATCTCTAGGGACTCTTTCTCAGCATGTTGCAAGGAAACGTCTTCCAACCAGGATTTGCGTATCCATGACGGAGTAGGTCCGATCTCCAGCAAGATAGTATCCCCGACAGTTTAGCATCCAGGGCTAAATACGGTGGCATCCCCACAGAGTTCAGCATTGAATCTTGTTAGTAATACTCCCCAGCTGAGTTATTCTTTCTCCCCACAGAGGTTTAGCAGATCGACAGAATCTCTTCCTCAGCAGAGTGTTAGTACATTCTTTCCCCAGCCGAGTCAGAAGGCTGATTATCCCCGCAGAAGATCTTGGGTTTGATAGATCCCCAAGCAGAGTTAATGCTGCTTTTCCTCAGCAGAACGTCATTCAGAAAATTCTCATCCTCAGCGGAGTCTTATGAGCAGAATAATCTCTCTAAGTCAGAGTCATTCACGTGGAAACTTCCTCAACAGGATCATTACACCTCAGTGTATATGCAAGCCAATTTATTTTTTGCAATTTATTGCAAGCGTTATCCCCAGCAGAAGAGTTAATCCCCACAGAGCAATTGAAGGATCAAACAATGATCTTTTCCCCGCGGAGTTGGATTTCTCGTCGGGAGTGTCTTTTGCATTTGCATATAGTTTACATAGCATTTTCTAAAAGCACAGCGTTCCATTGATATGGAGCATTACGGTAAAACTCAAACATACGCATACGAAACATAAGCCAGGTCAAACCGTTTACCTGCAAGCCAGAATAGCTCACAGACAAAACATTGTCATGCAACCCCAGCAAAGCTTACTAGAACACTTGATCGTACAATTTTATTTCAATACCCGTCCGTATTAACTTTTGACACTCGTCCGTGTCCTTTCAGCACTCGTCCGTGTTTGAGATTTTATTTCAATACCCGTCCGTATTGACTTTTGACACTCGTCCGTGTCCTTTCAGCACTCGTCCGTGTTTGACCTTTTATTTCAATATCCGTCCGTATTGACTTTTGACACTCGTCCGTGTCCTTTCAGCACTCGTCCGTGTTTGACCTTTAATTTCAATACCCGTCCGTATTGACTTTTGACACTCGTCCGTGTCCTTTCAGCACTCGTCCGTGTTTGACCTTTTATTTCAATACCCGTTCGTATTGACTTTTGAGATACTCGTTCGTATTTTCTTAATCATCGTCCGATACTCATCCGTATCGTTGACTTGGTCACTCGTCGTGTTCCTTTGATGATTGTCCGATGCTCGTCCGTATCGACCTTTGACACTCGTTCGTGTCCTTTCAGCACTCGTACGTGTTTGAACTTTTATTTCAATACTCGTCTGTGTCCTTCCAATACTCGTCCGTATTGACCTTTGACACCCGTCCGTGTCCTTTCAGCACTCGTCCATGTTTGAACTTTTATTTCAATACTCGTCCGTATTGACTTTTGACACTCGTCCGTGTCCTTTCAGCACTCGTCTGTGTTTGACCTTTTATTTCAATACCCGTCCGTATTGACTTTTGACACTCGTCCGTGTCCTTTCAGCACTCGTCCGTGTTTGACCTTTTATTTCAATACCCGTTCGTATTGACTTTTGAGATACTCATCCGTATTTTCTTAATCATCGTCCGATACTCATCCGTATCGTTGACTTGGTCACTCGTCGTGTTCCTTTGATGATTGTCCGATGCTCGTCCGTATCGACCTTTGACACTCGTTCGTGTCCTTTCAGCACTCGTACGTGTTTGAACTTTTATTTCAATACTCGTCTGTGTCCTTCCAATACTCGTCCGTATTGACCTTTGACACCCGTCCGTGTCCTTCCAATACTCGTCCGTATTGACCTTTGACACGCGTCTGTGTCCTTTCAGCACTCGTCCGTGTTTGAACTTTTATTTCAATACTCGTCCGTATTGACCTTTGACACCCATCCGTGTCCTTCTAACACCCGTCCGTGTTTTCTTGCCATACTCGTCCGTATGGGGGGCATTGTGGCACTTATCCTATGCTCGACAGTTTTATTCCTCAACAGATTACCATGGATTTGCTTTGTGTTTTTCCAGCAGATCTCTAGGGACTCTTTCTCAGCATGTTGCAACGGAACATCTTCCAACCAGAATTTGCGTATCCATGACGGAGTAGGTCCGATCCCCAGCAAGATAGTATCCCCGACAGTTTAGCAACCAGGGCTAAATACGGTGGCAATCCCACAGAGTTCAGCATTGAATCTTGTTAGTAATACTCCCCAGCTGAGTTATTCTTTCTCCCCGCAGACGTTTAGCAGATCGACAGAATCTCTTCCTCAGCAGAGTGTTAGTACATTCTTTCCCCAGCCGAGTCAGAAGGCTGATTATCCCCGCAGAAGATCTTGGGTTTGATAGATCCCCAAGCAGAGTTAATGCTGCTTTTCCTAAGCAGAACGTCATTCAGAAAATTCTCATCCTCAGCGGAGTCTTATGAGCAGAATAATCTCTCTAAGTCGGAGTCATTCACGTGGAAACTTCCTCAACAGGATCATTACACCTCAGTGTATATGCAAGCAAATTTATTTTTTGCAATTTATTGCAAGCGTTATCCCCAGCAGAAGAGTTAATCCCCACAGAACAATTGAAGGATCAAACAATGATCTTTTCCCCGCGGAGTTGGATTCCTCGTCGGGAGTCTCTTTTGCATTTGCATATAGTTTGCATAGCATTTTCTAAAAGCGCAGCATTCCATTGATATGGAGCATTACGGCAAAACTCAAACATACGCATACGAAACATAAGCCAGGTTAAACCGTTTACCTGCAAGCCAGAATAGCTCACAGACAAAACATTGTCATGCAACCCCAGCAAAGCTTACTAGAACACTTGATCGTACAATTTTATTTCAATACCCGTCCGTATTAACTTTTGACACTCGTCCGTGTCCTTTCAGCACTCGTCCGTGTTTGAGCTTTTATTTCATTACCCGTCCGTATTGACTTTTGACACTCGTTCGTGTCCTTTCAGCACTCGTCCGTGTTTGACCTTTTATTTCAATATCCGTCCGTATTGACTTTTGACACTCGTCCGTGTCCTTTCAGCACTCGTCCGTGTTTTACCTTTTATTTCAATACCCGTCCGTATTGACTTTTGACACTCGTCCGTGTCCTTTCAGCACTCGTCCGTGTTTGACCTTTTATTTCAATACCCGTCCGTATTGACTTTTGACACTCGTCTGTGTCCTTTCAGCACTCGTCCGTGTTTGACCTTTTATTTCAATACCCGTTCGTATTGACTTTTGAGATACTCGTCCGTATTTTCTTAATCATCGTCCGATACTCATCCGTATCGTTGACTTGGTCACTAGTCGTGTTCCTTTGATGATTGTCCGATGCTCGTCCGTATCGACCTTTGACACTCGTTCGTGTCCTTTCAGCACTCTTACGTGTTTGAGCTTTTATTTCAATACTCGTCTGTGTCCTTCCAATACCCGTCCGTATTGACCTTTGACACCCGTCCATGTCCTTCCAATACTCGTCCGTATTGACCTTTGACACACGTCTGTGTCCTTTCAGCACTCGTCCATGTTTGAACTTTTATTTCAATACTCGTCCGTATTGACCTTTGACACCCGTCCGTGTCCTTCTAACACCCGTCCGTGTTTTCTTTCCATACTCGTCCGTATGGGGGGCATTGTGGCACTTATCCTATGCTCGACAGTTTTGTTCCTCAACAGATTACCATGGATTTGCTTTGTGTTTTTCCCGCAGATCTCTAGGGACTCTTTCTCAGCATGTTGCAACGGAACATCTTCCAACCAGGATTTGCGTATCCATGACGGAGTAGGTCCGATCCCCAGCAAGATAGTATCCCCGACAGTTTAGCAACCAGGGCTAAATACGGTGGCATCCCCACAAAGTTCAGCATTGAATCTTGTTAGTAATACTCCCCAGCTGAGTTATTCTTTCTCCCCGCAAACGTTTAGCAGATCGACAGAATCTCTTCCTCAGCAGAGTGTTAGTACATTCTTTCCCCAGCCGAGTCAGAAGGCTGATTATCCCCGCAGAAGATCTTGGGTTTGATACATCCCCAAGCAGAGTTAATGCTGTTTTTCCTCAGCAGAACCTCATTCAGAAAATTCTCATTCTCAACGGAGTCTTATGAGCAGAATAATCTCTCTAAGTCGGAGTCATTCACGTGGAAACTTCCTCAACAGGATCATTACACCTCAGTGTATATGCAAGCCAATTTATTTTTTGCAATTTATTGCAAGCGTTATCCCCAGCAGAAGAGTTAATCCCCACAGAGCAATTGAAGGATCAAACAATAATCTTTTCCCCGCGGAGTTGGATTCCTCTTCGGGAGTCTCTTTTGCATTTGCATATAGTTTGCATAGCATTTTCTAAAAGCGCAGCATTCCATTGATATGGAGCATTACGGCAAAACTCAAACATACGCATACGAAACATAAGCCAGGTTAAACCGTTTACTTGCAAGCCAGAATAGCTCACACACAAAACATTGTCATGCAACCCCAGCAAAGCTTACTAGAACACTTGATCGTACAATTTTATTTCAATACCCGTCCGTATTAACTTTTGACACTCGTCCGTGTTTGAGCTTTTATTTCAATACCCGTCCGTATTAACTTTTGACACTCGTCCGTGTCCTTTCAGCACTCGTCCGTGTTTGACCTTTTATTTCAATATCCGTCCGTATTGACTTTTGACACTCGTCCGTGTCCTTTCAGCACTCGTCCGTGTTTGACCTTTTATTTCAATACCCGTTCATATTGACTTTTGAGATACTCTTCCGTATTTTCTTAATCATCGTCCAATACTCATCCGTATCGTTGACTTGGTCACTCGTCGTGTTCCTTTGATGATTGTCCGATGCTCGTCTGTATCGACCTTTGACACTCGTTCGTGTCCTTTCAACACTCGTACGTGTTTGAACTTTTATTTCAATACTCGTCTGTGTCCTTCCCATACTCGTCCATATTGACCTTTGACACCCGTCCGTGTCCTTCCAATACTCGTCCGTATTGACCTTTGACACGCGTCTGTGTCCTTTCAGCACTCATCCGTGTTTGAACTTTTATTTCAATACTCGTCCGTATTGACCTTTGACACCCGTCCGTGTCCTTCTAACACCCGTCCGTGTTTTCTTTCCATACTCGTCCGTATGGGGGGCATTGTGGCACTTATCCTATGCTCGACAATTTTGTTCCTCAACAGATTACCATGGATTTGCTTTGTGTTTTTCCAGCAGATCTCTAGGGACTCTTTCTCAGCATGTTGCAACGGAACATCTTCCAACCAGGATTTGCGTATCCATGACGGAGTAGGTCCGATCCCAAGCAAGATAGTATCCCCGACAGTTTAGCAACCAGGGCTAAATACGGTGGCATCCCCACAGAGTTCAGCATTGAATCTTGTTAGTAATACTCCCCAGCTGAGTTATTCTTTCTCCCCGCAGACGTTTAGCAGATCGACAGAATCTCTTCCTCAGCAGAGTGTTAGTACATTCTTTCCCCAGCCGAGTCAGAAGGCTGATTATCCCCGCAGAAGATCTTGGGTTTGATAGATCCCCAAGCAGAGTTAATGCTGCTTTTCCTCAGTAGAACGTCATTCAGAAAATTCTCATCCTCAGCGGAGTCTTATGAGCAGAATAATCTCTCTAAGTCGGAGTCATTCACGTGGAAACTTCCTCAACAGGATCATTACACCTCAGTGTATATGCAAGCCAATTTATTTTTTGCAATTTATTGCAAGCGTTATCCCCAGCAGAAGAGTTAATCCCCACAGAGCAATTGAAGGATCAAATAATGATCTTTTCCCCGCGGAGTTAGATTCCTCGTCCGGAGTCTCTTTTGCATTTGCATATAGTTTGCATAGCATTTTCTAAAAGCGCAGCATTCCATTGATATGGAGCATTACGACAAAACTCAAACATACGCATACGAAACATAAGCCAGGTTAAACCGTTTACCTGCAAGCCAGAATAGCTCACAGACAAAACATTGTCATGCAACCCCAGCAAAGCTTACTAGAACACTTGATCGTACAATTTTATTTCAATACCCGTCCGTATTAACTTTTGACACTCGTCCGTGTCCTTTCAGCACTCGTCCGTGTTTGAGCTTTTATTTCAATACCCGTCCGTATTGACTTTTGACACTCGTCCGTGTCCTTTCAGCACTCGTCCGTGTTTGACCTTTTATTTCAATATCCGTCCGTATTGACTTTTGACACTCGTCCGTGCCCTTTCAGCACTCGTCCGTGTTTGACCTTTTATTTCAATACCCGTTGTAATACCCCAAATTTTGACCACTTAGATTTCCCATCATTGTGAAAATCATCATCACAATATGGATGAACCATCATGCTTCATCAGTCTCCCCAAAGATGGGTGAGCATCCAATACAATTGAAATTAGGGTTTCAAGCCCTCTCTGAGTGCTTAGACAAAGGATCAATCAAGAAATGACATGATCTTCAACTTGTCTAATCTCTCAAACATCCACAATGGATCAAAAAGGACTCCGACTTCAAGGATTAAGCACAAGGTTGCTCCCTTCTAGGTGGATCAAGTCTCAAGATCGACAGTGTCACCAAATTAGGGTTTTGGTCGACCAGGGCCTCCAGATGGAAATTTTCATCTGGCCATAAGGCAATGATCCAAAACATGACCTAATATACTTCATGGAACCTCATGAACCCATGCATCAAGTCAATTTTGCCTCAGGGGATGCATTCATCAAAAATCAGGAATTAGGGTTTCTTGACCTAATTCACCCCTAAGTTGACTTTTGGGACAAACCATGAGCCAAGACCTCAAGAGATGATTTGAGGGTCTCTAATACACCATATTGATCCATTTGGAACAATGGATTGATCCAAGAAGCTTGAGCAAAAAGTTTCATTTTCATCTGCACCACAATTAGGGTTTTAAGGGAAAAGTCAACTGTAACTTTGACTTTTGATCTGGACATGCTCCCAAACCCTAATACATGATTGAATATACCCTATGACACCCATGGAACATGTCCATCAAGTTTGATTTAGGTCAAGGACATGATTTCCTGAAGAATTGCACAGTTTGGAATTCATCTGATAAAAAGTCAACTGTGCACAAAAGTCAACTTTGACTTTTTGAGATTTTTCACCAAAATGGATTTTTAACCCTAAAATGATGTTAATGTATGATTTGAATCATCATTCATCAAGAAAAATCAAGAAAAGTGAGATAACTTTTAAAAGGGGTAACCATAAAACTTAGAAATTTTTCTAAGTTAAAAATAAAGTGGCAAAGGTACCAATTTTGGAGGACCATAACTCCTAAACCACAAGGCCATTTTTTCTCATCCAAAGATGGATTTGTAGCCCTCATTATCACCTACAAAAACTTCAACTACAAGTCATTCCAATTCATTAAGGATTTTGAGTTATGGAGTGATCAAAGTGGCTGAAAAGTGAAAATGTCACTTTTTCCAACACTTAGTGAAATTTTCACTAAGTCAGAATTCTGCTTCACTTTTTGCCAAATGTAGGGGGATTTTTCACTTGGAATCAAAAGAGATCAAAACCAAACTTGTTCAAACAGTTGTTGTATCATGTAAGAGCTTTCCAAAATGGCCAAGAACATTTCCAAATTCAACCTACATCATGAGATACAACATTGGTAAGTTGCCTTGCTGAAATCTGTCAAAGCAAGGCAGAATTTGCATTTTGGCTCGATTTGCCAAAATCAGCCAATTGCAATTGCTCCAATCCACTTGGACACCTCAGAGGATTGAATCCAAAGGGGACAATCACTGAGCCAAGCCTCCAAGGTCCAAGGAACAAGGAATAGCATGTTGAACCTAGAATGGCCAAAATAGGGACAAGACTTCAAATTTGGAATGAGGCATTCAATGGAACCATCAAGGTGGCATGGACTGAGCCATTCTCATCTGAAATCAGTCAAGACTTATCCAAGACCAAGGGGACCAAAGCTCTGTGCCCTAACCTCTAGTCAATGGCTAGAGGAGACTTTCATTCTCATTGGCCAACATTGAGGAAACCTACTTACCAGCTGCCATGTACTATTCCTTGCAAAACAAACTTGCTCTACTATAAATAGAGCTCAATTGTGGTCAGTTTAAGTACACCAAAGCCATCTAACAGATGCTTTCCTCAAAATCTCTTTCTCTTGGCAAAAATGCCTTTCTTAGCAAGGTAGCTATCGGGTTTTGAGTTTGAGAGCAATTCTGCACAAACCAATCACTCACACACCTCACATACATCACATATGAGCTGATCAAACACTCACATAACTTCTGAAACATCAATTTCACAAAATCACTTGCCATCCACACAAGTTTGAAGTGTAGTTGCAGCTGAGATGCCATAAACTGATCCAGTCCATTTCAATTCAATCCAAGTGTTCAAACACACTCCATATGGTGTAGGGAAGCTGTTCAGATCATCACAACTCATCTATAACACCTCCAACCCAGAATTTGATTTGCTCTTGCTGTCACGACTTGGAGGTAAGCCTAAACTTGGTCATCTCGCAATCTATGCATATTTCCTCGCACAATAATTTGGCCATATGTTCATAATCATACATGGAATGTTTTCCCTCAATTAATTGCATTGTTTGAATCGTGTATAAAAAATCCTAGCCTTCATGCAGAAATTAGGGTTCTTGAGGTTTCTTCGTGATTTCTTGTTGTATGTTTAATTTAAATGAAATTAAAGTACATAGACATGATCGTGAGGTTGAGGCGAGCATGATGATATGTGGATTGCATGTTATAATTACGTATTCAGTGAGATTGGATGGAAAATGCAAATCTGGGAAAACTGAAAAACGCGCGTGTTCTTGGTGTTGTTCTTGGCGCCATTTTCATATAATTTGAATATTTGAATTTTGTGATTTTGTTTAATTGATTCAAAAATTAATTTCTCTCCGAGTTTTAATGATTTTGAGTTGATTCTTTTTTTAATAATTCACAAAAATGTTAAAATATTTTATTTTATCAAAAAATCCCAAAAATATTATTTATTTTGTATAATTGATATTTTTGTAAAGAATTAATATTTTGATTGTTTTTGGCATTTTAAATATTTTTTCTACATTGATTTTGCAACTTTTAATGCTTTCTAATTATTTTGTAGGTCAATACTTAATTTTTGAAGCATTAATCCAAGATCACAATTTGTTTTCCATGTGTTAAACAATTTTTGATCATTTTAATTGAATTTTTATTCAATTAAATACTTTTTGAAAACAAATTAGGGTTTTGGATTAATTCAACCCTCATAAATCATTTTCAAAACACTTTGGGCCTCTATTAGAGTGTAAGACCCAATCCTTTTTTGACCAAATCATCTTTGGGCCTCACTTATTGTATAAGTCCCGATACCGTCAAAAAACAAACGGCGCGATCGTCGCCTTTTCAAAAATCATCTGGGCCTCTCCTCGGGCTATAAGACCCATTCAAAACTTTTGGGCCTCTATTAGAGTGTAAGACCCAATCCCCCTTTTAACCAAAACATTCTGGGCCTCACTTATTGTATAAGTCCCTCTGCGTTAAAAAAAAACCTCGGCGCGATCGCCATTTTTAAACGAAAAGTCATTTGGGCCTACCCTCGTGTTATAAGCCCCACTCTTTTTCCTTTAAACCTTTTTGGGCCTCTTGAGAGAGTGTAAGACCCATCCCTTTGTACAGAAAACCATTTTTGGGCCACAGTCACTTGTATTAGTCCCGCTGTACAAATTCAAACAGTGCGCTCACTGATAAAACTCTGGGCCTCTCCTTGAGCTGTAAGCCCCAAATCTTTCTTTTTCAAAGGACTTTCTCCTTTGATTTTGAATATACTGTTGTTTTCAATCTTTCTTTGTTGAACAACTAACCAAACAGCATGGAAGCTCTACAACCGAGTAAGTGGTTATCGCTTTCATTTACTGCTTTCATATTATAAACTGTATTGTGGGGCTGCTCACTGTAAGTCTCCTTTCATAAACTCATATCTACTGTGTAATAATAGTATAGATATTTCGAGTTTCCCCGGCTACTACGTCTAGAACTAGGTGACGTCGTTTCATTTATTCGTAGAAATAGACGCCTAGATCCCCAATAGGAGCACCAGATACAGTCTTCTCTTCGGCTGTCCTCCTTAGGAATCGTCAAGAAATTCTATCCCCCAAAGATGAATTATTCTCGGTGAAACTTCTCTTGAATTTCTTCAAACCGCCGAACGGTTCGGACTCTCTCTAAAAGTTAAAGTCACTGGATAATAAACCTCGCACGTTTACCAGTGGTTTTAACTCTAAAAGAGTTTTCCTGAACTTTTCTTTGGTTTAGGACCCACGGGCTTCTTAAAAGCATCGGCCTCCTCTTGGGCATCATACAAGGACCCACAGGCTTCCTAAAAGCAACCCCGCCTCCTCTTGGGCATTATTCAAGGACCCTACGGCTTCTTAGAAGTATTCACAGCCTCCTCTTAGGCTTCGTATAACGATCTCTTCCTCCGGGAATGATAGCCTCGTCTTGGGCTTCGTACAAGGACCCGTCGGGTTCTTAAAAGTTTCCAGCCTCCTCTTGGGCTTCGTACAAATTGTCCCGACGACCTCCTAGAGGTATAGGAACAGAACCTAGTCATCCTCATAGAACAGTCCTTTCATAGAGTCTACTACTGTTTCTCAAAGCATAGTACCAAAGATAAAACTCTAGACATGGACAGTCTAACTTCCTTGAGTCTCAAATTCATTCTCAAGCACCCTTCGTTAAATAGGAATGAAACCCGCAGACTCGGACAGTCTCAATACCCTTTGGATTTCCCATTTCCTCAAAGAGCAGGAAATACCCCTGATCCTCAAATTAAATCCCTGAGTACAGTGTTGCTCATATAAGAACTCATTTTCTCTTTTAAATCAGTATATTGGATCTGTCACTCAACTGAAACGGTTACAATAGCCTCCATCTCGGGCTTCGTACGAGATACCAAAATTCTCCCCAGTGGAGTCAAAACAACCTTTTCGCCTCTCTCTCAGGTTTTGTATGAGACACAAAAGATTCCCTCGTTGAGTCAATCACCCCTTTTTTGCCTCCATCTCGGGCCTCGTACGAGATATAAATCCCTTAAGCAAGAGTCGAACTCTTTGCTAGCCTCCTCTTAGGCTTTGTATAACGATATGCCCCACTGGGTCAAAAACCTTTAGCCTCTCTCTCGGGCTTTGTACGAGACACAAAATAGCCTCCTCTTAGGCTTTGTATAATGATTTTCCTAGCATAAATTAGCCTCCTCTTAGGCTTTGTATAAGAAAACCACTGGTTGATCCAATCGACCTTTTAGCATCAAAGCTGTGCCTCGTTCACAGTACACAAACATCAACAACTCCTTTCCCTTCATCTAATCACTGTAAGCGGCAAGCCTCTGGATCATCTATATCCATGCCACTGTCCCTCTTTTAGCATGAGAAATTCCTAAGGAAAGATGGCATTGCTCTACACTGAGTTAAAGTCTTCTCCTTCAGGTTAAAACCCCTTCTTCGGAAATTATGGCATTGCTCGGATCCGCGTATCCCAGTTAAAGTAATTCTCCTTCCCCCTCTTTAGAGATGACAAATTCTCTCTAAAGCCGAGACCTTTCAACTTCACGTCTTGGGCTTTGAACAAGACACAAATAGACCTTTCAGCTTCACATCTTGGGCTTTGAACAAGATACAAATCACCTTTCGCTTCACGTCTTGGGCTTTGAACAAGACACCAAAAACCAATTTCCTCCCATAGAATAGGAGGAACTACGAATGCTCTGATTTCCCTGTTTCGGTAAACGGGAATAAGTAGGCATAAGATCGAAAGAAAAGATCTTAGCGAGCGCAATCAACAAAAAACCCAAATCCCATATCCCCATCAACCAAAAGCAGTAATTCAAAAGCATCAGTCCTAACATCCTAATCCTTATTCCCCGCCAGAAACCATTTGCCTAGAAAAAAGAAAGAAAGAACCTGTATTGGCGAAATACGAATAACCAGTACAAAGGCCCCCCCACATTGATAGCATCCGTAACCTAACAGACCGCTGTTTAAATTCAGTATGCAAGCAGGGTTAATTGGAGACATCTATTTCCCTTCCTTATTCAGCTCACAATAGGATAAAAAATGAATCGACCTGTAGTTTTAAGCTCAACCGCAGAAAGCGACCAGCGCTTAAGAGCCGCGTCCAAAATCGCTCGCTACAGAAAAGTGGCGCCCACCGTGGGGCCAATCTTTCTTTCTGTTTCTGTTTTATATGAAAATGGCGACTCTGCTGGGAAGTCATTGCCAAGATCTTTCTGCCTTAGGGCATCATCCCCGTTTTCCACGGAAAATGGGAACTCTACCGAAGAGAAAGATTGACCTATGCTGGTCCATCTCTTAGGCAGGGAACCACAGATTGGGGCTTCCGCCGGGGAACCCATTTCTGTCAGGAACTTAAGATTCATAGCTTTATAAGTCTAGGATGATTAGGACAAATATATATATACTGCTTTTCCTAATTGCTATACGTGTTTATTTTTCTGCTACTGGGAATGCATGTGATGCCGCATGTGGTGAGATTGAGTATACACTTAAGAAAAGCCAACCTTTTTCGTAGTGCGGAAGCTATCGGAAATAGCTGTTACGCGATACTACCCTCATTTGAGGCTGGTGATATATTCTCGGTGAATAGCACTTACTCTAAGATTGCACACAACTCGCTGGCGATCCGCTTGTTGTTTTGCTTTCCTGGGAGGAGCTGATGATAATGAGTACAGGTACAAAAATCACCCTAGTATAAACCTTTGGGGATGGGTAGAGCCTTGACTTCATGACAACGACCCTTTGACCCCATGTTTTTTCTATGTTTTTGTGTGCTGCATTCATGCATTCATTTAATAAAACATTCAAAAAAGTTCTCTTCTAGTCTCTCTGTTTTTCAAATTAAACTAAGAATGTGATTGTAAATATCAGAGAAGAGGATTACACTAATGGATTTCGGTAGAAGGAGAACTCACCAGTATACCTTTAAGGTTCCAAAACTAGGGGATTTGAGAAAGTTAGCGAGGATGATCGTTAACCCAGAGGCTTTCAGAGCCAAGCACGGTGGTTTGCTACCACTGTTAAGAGTCCATGTGATTAAGGGAATCATGGATGCGCTCATTCAGTTCTACGATCCGGTTTATCATTGTTTCACATTCCCGGATTACCAGCTGGCACCAACGCTGGAGGAGTACTCTCATCTGGCTGATTTACATATCACTGATCGAGCTCCATTTTCTGGACTGGAAGAAATTCCAAAGAATCAGACTATTGCAAGAGCAATTTATTTGGATGAGTCTGAGGTCAGGACTCACATGACCACTAAGGGTGGCATCCAAGGTTTGCCAGCCCAGTTCTTGACAAAGAAAGCTCTGTACTTCGCTAGTATAGGGAACGGGACTTCTTTTGAAAGCATCTTTGTCTTGCTCACCTACGGGTTATTTTTGTTTCCCAACATCAATAACTTCGTCGATATCAACGCTATTAAGGTTTTTCTCATTGGAAACCCTGTGCCGACTTTGCTCGCAGATGCGTATCATTCTGTACACTTAGGAAATTTGTACAGCGGAGGAGAGATCACATGCTGTGTACCTTTGCTTTACAAGTGGTTTATCTCTCACTTGCCCAAGTCTGCCGCCTTTTGGGATTGCAAGAGTGTCTTACGTTGGTCGCAGAAGATCATGTCCCTCACCAATTCTGATATAGATTGGTGTAATAGGATTTATGAGGGAATCAGAATCATTGACCGTTGTGGAAACTTCCCCAGCGTACCCCTCATAGGAACTAAAGGAGGAATCAACTATCATCCGATATTAGTTCTTTGTCAATTTGGATACCCGATGCGACACATCCCACTGGATGTTCATCTGGAAGGTCTTTTCTTCAAAGAAGGAGAAAACGACAGAGCACTAAAGATGGAAATAGTGCAAGCTTGGAAACAGGTTCATAAGAAAGGACGAGAGTCTCTGGGAAAACCAGACTGTGTCTCGGTGGAGCCTTATCTCCATTGGGTACAAACCAGAGCTCTCAAGCTAAAAATGCCTTATCCTCGTTACGGAATTCTTCCGCCGAGATAATCTGTCATGTACTTCATGACGGAAACTGAAAAGCTTCAGATTACTCTCAACAAAGTTCAAAAGGAAAGAAGGTCTTGGAAGAACAAGTACCGCACCCTCGACGTCGAGTGCATCAAAATACAGCAATTACTGAAAGAGAAAGATGCTCTGATTGAAATTTTGGAGCAACATGCTGTAGAGAATCAAGATGCCCAAAGGAATTTGCTCACTCCTTTCACTTGGCAAAGGAATGACAACCCGACAACGGCCCAAGCGCCCCGGTCAAAGAAAAGGAAGATACCAGAGTCAGCACCCGATTTCTCTTCAGAGAGGACTCGGGACCCATTAGTTTAGGTTTCTGTTTCTGCACTTTGTAATCTGCTGTATTTCCATTTCTGTAATCCTTTGGAATTCAATAAAAAGGGGTTTCCCCACTGTTTGATATTTACAATCTAATTGTCGAAGTTTATTTTGATTAAACCTAAAAACAATTAATATAATCATTGCATTCATCATTCCCACATCGCGTATTCTCCTTACCTACGAATCTCATGTTTGTGTCTCGATTCTAGAGTCAAACTGTCTCATTCGTATAATACTCGGGCCAATCGTCAGAAAAAGATGGATGATCTTGAGGAAGAGAATAGAGAGTTGAGAGAAGAAATCGACGCTCTGAGAGAGGATGTGAGAAAGCTTCGTAACGACATGCAAGCCATGGCAGAAGCTCAGCTACAAAGAACTGTGATCTCAGAGATCACCTCAACGCCCATCATAGAAAAGAATGATCCTAGGTATCAGATGCCGAAAGATCGTCCTTGGGGCATGCCTGTTAACTATATCCCGGAAGGATATGTTCTGCCCAACACTGAAGATCGGGGAATCGCAACAGAAGCCGCTGGGCCTGAAGGTTACAAACTTCGGGAAAGCGAAGATGTCAGGGGCATACTCAAGACTCCTGAAGGTTACAAACTTCGGGAGGCGCCAAGACTTACTGACGTAGTCACGGTACCACCCCCTGTGGTGCACACTGTCCTGGAAGGACAGATTCCACAGACACCTTCTGGTAAGAAAGAAACTATGTTTGACAGAATGGATGAATTCCAGGAGCAGTTCTTGGAAATGCAGAAGGAGCTGCAAGCCATTCGCGGTCAGGATCTATTTGGAAAAGACGCCGCAGACCTCTGCTTGGTCCCAAATGTGAAAGTCCCGCACAAATTCCAAGTGCCCGACTTTGAAAAATACAAGGGTAACTCTTGCCCTCAGAGCCATCTGGTGATGTACGCTCGGCGGATGTCAGCTCAGACGGAGAATCAGGACCTGCTGATTCACTACTTCCAGGATAGTTTAACCGGTGCCGCACTCAAATGGTACATGGGTTTAAACCGTACTACGATCAGTACATTCAGAGATCTTGGTACTGCCTTCGTCCAACAATACAAATACAATTTGGACATGGCACCCAACAGAGATCAGCTCAGATCAATGTCGTAAAAGGAAAAGGAAACCTTTAAGGAGTATGCTCAAAGGTGGCGTGAAATTGCCGCTCAAATTTGTCCACCTCTTGAGGAAAAAGAGATGACAAAAATCTTCTTAAAGACCTTAAGCTCATTTTACAATGACCGAATGGTTGCCAGTGCGCCCAGTGATTTCACCGAAATGGTCGGCATGGGTGTACGTCTTGAGGAAGCCGTCCGAGAAGGACGTTTGGTAAAAGACACTGGATCGACGAGCGGTACTAAAAAATACGGTAGTGCTCTCCCTAAGAAAAAAGAGCAAGATATTGGGAATATCTCTCTCGGAAAGCAAAGGCGACGTTATCAGCCAGTAGCAGCTGTTACTCCTGCTATCGGCCCCGCGCCTGTTCCTATGTATCAACCTCAGGTTGCGCAGAGCCAACCTGACCAGCAAAGGACACAACAGCCTCTTCAGCAGGCTCGTCCTCCATATAACAACAACCGTACAACACGGCCATCAGGATTTGATCCTATACCTGTAACGTACGCAAAACTGTTTTCGTTATTGCTAGCCAAGGGGCACATCCAGACTAAGTCTCCCCTTTCAGTTCCGGAAAATCCGCCTTTCTGGTTTAAGGTGGATCAAACATGCCCATATCATCAAGGAGGTTCAGGGCATAACATTGAGAGTTGCCTCAATTTCAAATCTGACGTGCAAAAGCTTGTTAGGAGCGGGCTCTTATCTTTCAAAGATACGAACCCTAATGTTCTCACGAACCCGCTGCCTCAACACGAGAAAGCTGCAGTCAATCTGATTGAGAAAGAGACTAACAATGTCTATCAAATTCACGATGTACTCTTATTGGGGACCAATCTGGTCAAGATGCATTGTAGACAGAGTGGATATGGCCATGTGCCACCTCATAACAATCACCAGTGTGATATCTGCTCTAAAGATAACCAAGGATGTTCTGTAGTGCAATCATCTCTACAGGAACAAATGGATCTTGGATGGATCTAAGAGCACCGAGTTCGTGGAGTTAACATGGTTTACACGAATTCCAACGTCATTCAAAACCACGACATCTGTGTGATGAATGTCAACTTGGTGGCGATACACTCAAGGCAAAGCCAGTATCATAATCTGCCGCGGCACGATTACAGTTCCTGTCTGATTTGCTCGGTAAACAAACAAGGATGCTCTTTCATACAAGAGGCCCTCCAGCGTCAGATGGATCTTGGATGGATCCAAGACTACCATGATAGGAACTCCTATCAAATCAACATGGTTCAGATCTTCGATATCCACGTAATGAATACCAACCTGGTAGAGTTACATGCTGAGCAGGTCCGACTTGGATTCTTAATATCACATGACTATCAAAGCTGTAAAGCGGGTTGCGAAAACGATCAAGGTTGTACCCTTGTCCAGGAGGCACTTCAGCACTTGTTAAATCACTGGTGGATGCCAATCTACATGGATGAAGATACTCAGCAGATTAGTATCAATAACAGGAATCCTACTCGTCGTCAAAGTCAGGATGTCTGATCAATGGAAGGTAACCTAGTGAGGTTGCATTGCATTCAAAGTGGGCGTGGCCGGGTGCCACCACACAACTATGACAGTTGTAGTGTCTGTTCGGAAAGTAATCAAGGGTGTTACCTTGTGAGAGCAGCTCTTCAGGATCAGGTCGATCATGGAGAAATTCGTCCATATCCAGGTTCTGGACCCATCAACTGGACGCCGAACTACCTTGCCGATCAAGTTGAGGATGTTGTCACAATCTCTAGTCATCATAGGACCAGGGATATTTTTGCCATCATTCCTCTACTTGACGAATCTAAAGTTCCGAACCAGGAACGGATCGAGATTACTTATGATGGTCAGAAAAATCAGAAGGTTCCCATAGTCATCTATCTACCGGGGCCATTACCATATGAATCAGCTAAGGCGATCCCTTACAAATACGGTGCAACAATAATCGAGAATGGAAAGGAAATTTCATTACCCTCCGTCGTGAATATTGCAGACATAAGTCGTGTAACACGGAGCGGTCGAATCTTCAACCGAGGGGTTGGAGAATCCAACAAAGAAAAGGAACTTCAGGCGGAAATTCCTGATCCACCAGTCAGTCAATCTGGTAATCTCGACGTTTCAAAAGACAAAGATGAGATGCTGAAGCTCATCCAAAGGAGTGAATATAACATTGTTGATCAACTGTTACAAACTCCTTCAAAGATCTCAGTATTATCGCTGTTACTCAGTTCAGAAGCACACAGAGAGGCTCTACAGAAAATCTTGGAGCAAGCCTTAATGGAACAGGATGTAACAATCAGACAGTTCGATAGCATTGTCTCTAACATCACTTCCTGCAATAATTTGGGATTTAGTGATGAAGAATTACCTGAAGAGGGTCGTCGTCATAACATGGCGCTCAATATTACAGTTAACTGCCAGGACGATGCTTTAGCCAGCGTACTGGTAGACACAGGGTCAGCCTTGAATGTTATGCCGAAGTCCACTTTGACGCAATTATCATTTAAGGGCCCTCCGATGGGAGTCAGCGAGGTCGTCGTTAAAGCATTCGACGGATCCAGAAAAACAGTTATCGGCGAAGTTGATCTTCCCATAACTATTGGTCCTCACACTTTCCAAGTCACTTTCCAGGTCATGGACATCCGGGCAATGTACAGTTGTTTATTAGGAAGACCTTGGATACATTAGGCTGGAGCGGTTACTTCAACCCTCCACCAAAAGCTAAAGTTCGTCAAGAACGATCAACTTGTCACGGTTTGTGGGGAACAAGCCTTGCTCGTGAGTAACCTATCATCATCTGTTTGTGTAGAACCCGAGGAGGTTATTGGAACGCAGTTCCAAGCACTATCGGTGAGCAAGAACGATCATTTCAAGGAAGGAACTTCAATTTCTTCATACAAAGATGCTATCAAAGCGGTCGAGAGTACCGATACAAAAGGATGGGGACGGCTTGTCATTCCTATTGACAATAAAACAAAGAAGGGTCTTTGTTTTTCTGCAACCTGTACTCAGACAGCCGCCAACGATGAAAGTCTTCATCCCCTTCAAAACTTTTTCCACAGTGGAGGTTTTCTTCACCCAGTGTCTCAGACAGTTCATGCTATCAATGAGGAAGATCCCTCTGACACGGATGAAGAATGGAAGTCCTATCTTAACAAGGACGGCTATATGTCTCAGGAAGAGGTGCCTATGCCTTTTTGCTTTCCAACAGAAAGTCCGAGATTTATACCAAGATCAGATGTCGAAACGATCTACGGAGATTGTGATCCGAAAGGATGCCATGCTCTGCCAAATTCATTAGAGGATGACACTCCGATGAAAGAAAACTTTGATCACAATTACTATGGCCCGATGGATGGTCTGCCAATGTGGCAGCCTTACCCAGGAAACTTGGGGCAAGAAAGTCAGCCGAGTAATGAAACTCAGCTGAGCATCATTGAACAGAATACTTGTGTCCCCGCCATGTCATGGGATCAACACTCAGGTCATTCGGAAACTACTCAACATGAAGATGAATTCGCAACGTTTGCAGGACTAGAATTCATCAACTATGCTTTTCCTGAGGTCAACGTCATTGAGAGAGATGACTCCTCCAGTTCCAAAGAAATTTGGGACACTCTGGGACAACCAAGTGGAAAGTACGACTTTATGGTCAAGTACACTGCTCCCGAAAGCTCTCGTATCAGGCTCGAAGATATCCAGTCAACTGGATGGGGAGATGCAGCTGAGAGCACCAATGCTATGCAAAATGCAACAGAGGAATCCTCCTACGACAATTCTGCTTGGGAGACAGATTCCAATGATTCTGCTCCACCAGAAATCAGCGTCATTTCTGAAGACAAATCAAGGAAGGTGCCAGACTTTGTGATTCACCGAGGAGTTCGCCGCCAGTGGATTGCTGTCGAGGTTCCGAAGGTCGTTCATCAGTCAAAGTAAATGTCATCTTTAAGCCTTTCACCCTGCCCAGGTGAAATGAATGTTTTGATAGGGCTCTCTTTCTGTAAATTTCCCTCTTCGCTTTGCCAAAAGCGACAGAGTTTTGTTTTATAGGGCTGTAGTTTCAAGATTCGACTTGTTCATTAATAAAATAACGTCGTTCTGTAATTTCCGCATTAATTGTTGTTTTCTCTTTTTGCTTTTTCAGAAAATGGTAATCCTAAAAAACATTCAATAATAAAAACAAGCAGTAAAATAAATACACTACACACACTTGCATTTTCTCTATCTCTTCTAAATACGAATCATCACGTCATGCAGATTGCTTGTTTTAAACCCCGTTGAAACATACGATCCGATGCTTTCTTCCAACTTTGAGTTCCCGGTATTCGAGGCTGAAGAAGAAAATGACGACGAAATTCCAGAAGAGATCTCCCGACTACTCAGACAAGAGGAAAGGTCCATTGAACCTCACAAAGAGCCGTTGGAAACGGTAAACTTGGGTTCAGAAAAAGAGAGAAAAGAAATCAGGATCGGAGCACTGCTCAGTCCAACTGTCAAAGAAGGTTTGATAAAGCTTCTCAGAGAATTTCCCGATGTGTTTGCTTGGTCCTATCAGGACATGCCTGGGTTGGATACCAGCATCGTGGAACATCACTTACCGTTGAGATCGGAATGTCCGCCAGTAAAGCAAAGGTTGAGACGCACTCACCCGGACATGGCCATCAAAATCAAAGAGGAGGTGCAAAAACAGATTGACGCGGGTTTCCTTGCTACATCTGAATATCCTCAATGGTTAGCCAACATCGTACCCGTTCCCAAAAAGGACGGAAAGGTCAGAATGTGTGTTGATTACAGAGATCTAAACAAGGCAAGTCCAAAGGACGACTTTCCTTTACCACACATTGACATGCTGGTAGACAGCACAGCAAAGTTCAAAGTTTTCTCCTTCATGGATGGATTCTCGGGCTATAACCAGATCAAAATGGCGCCGAAAGACATGGAGAAAACTTCGTTCATTACCCCATGGGGTACCTTTTGTTACAAGGTAATGCCGTTCGGTTTGAAGAATGCCGGGGCAACCTATCAAAGGGCCATGCCTACTCTGTTTCATGACATGATACACAAAGAAATCGAGGTATATGTCGATGATTTGATTGTAAAATCAAGAACAGAGGATGAGCACGTTGAACATCTGTCAAAATTGTTCGAACGTCTAAGAAAATTCAAGCTCCGCTTGAATCCCAACAAGTGCACCTTCGGTGTCCGTTCGGGGAAACTACTAGGGTTCATCGTCAGCCAGAAAGGAATTGAAGTTGATCCTGACAAGGTCAAGGCCATTCAAGAAATGCCTTCTCCGAAAACTGAAAAACAAGTCAGAGGATTCCTGGGACGTTTGAACTACATCTCCAGATTCATATTCCTTATGACCGCCACTTGTGCGCCGATTTTCAAGTTACTCAAAAAGAACCAGGATTGCGTTTGGTCAGAAGATTGCCAAACCGCCTTCGACAGTATCAAGGAATATCTGTTGAATCCTTCGATTTTATCACCTCCAGTGGAAGGAAGACCACTGATCATTTACCTCACAGTCCTAGAGGACTTAATGGGATGTGTACTTGGCCAACAAGACAAAACCAAACGGAAAGAGTCTGCCATATACTATCTGAGCAAAAAATTCACCGACTGCGAGACTCGGTACACAATGCTTGAGAAAACTTGCTGCGCTTTGGCTTGGGCAGCAAAACGTCTTCGCCAGTACATGATTCGTCATACTACTTGGTTGGTCTCCGAAATGGATCCAATCAAGTACGTTTTCGAAAAACCTGCTCTCACGGGAAGGATTGCCCGTTGGCAGATGTTACTATCAGAATATGACATAGAGTACCATGCTCAGAAAGCCGTTAAAGGAAGTATTTTAGCCGATCATTTGGCTCATCAACCGATTGACGATCAAGAATCAATCGGGTTTGACTTCCCAGATGAAGATGTCATGTATCTAAAGATGAAAGATTGCGATGAACCGCTACCCAGCAAAGGGCCAGAACCAGGTTCCCAATGGGGACTTATCTTTGACGGAGTAGTTAATCATTACGAAAATGGAATAGGGGCAACCCCTTTCTCTCTAGTATATGGCATGGAAGCAGTGCTCCCCATAGAAGTAGAGATCCCGTCAATCAGGGTATTGATGGAAGCTCAGCTCACCGAAGCTGAATGGTGTCAAAGTCGACACGACGAACTGAACCTGATCGAAGAGAAGAGAATCACGACACTATGCCACGGTCAGTTGTATCAACAGAGAATGAAAAGGGCGTTCGACAAAAAGGTCCGACCTCGTGTCTTCAGAAAAGTAGACCTCGTGCTCAAGAAGATACAATCATTTCTCACTGACTCTCGGGGCAAATGGACCCTGAATTATGATGGCCCCTATGTGGTCACGAAAGCTTTCTCAGGCGGCGCCTTGAGACTTGCAACCATGGACGGAGAGGAATTTGCCTACCCCACGAATGTTGATGTAGTCAAGAAATACTTCGCCTAAACTAAAAAAAAACGTCTCGGTGGATTGAAAACCCGAAAGGGCGGTCCAGGCAAAAGTTAGAGACATGAAAAAAATCATCCCGATGGATTGGAAATCTAATAGTACAATCCAGGCAAAAATTAGGGATAATGGCAAGTAACTATGTTCAATAGAGGCAAGTCCCTCAACAGCAGTTACAGCATCATCTATCGGAGGAAATCTCCAGTCAAAGGTCATCTTCGACAGAAGCTCAGGATGCCCCGAATTCAAAGTTGGTAGAAGGATAATGGTCGTTATGTTTCAACGTAGTCCTTTTCCCTGTAAATTACCATTTTCTAACTTTGTATATACTCTTTGGAATCACGCGTTTGGCTGATCTCCATCTTATCAATAAAATTTGAGCCCTAGTGCTTTTGTTTGTAATTCTTAACTTGCTTTAGCTTTACAGAACGACGTTGTTTAAACTTAATCAGCGATTCTTGAAATAAAACAAAAATAAATTTACTTGTTAAAAATTTTTCTGCTTTTAAATTAAAGATGGCATTTCTCTTGACTGTTGAACATCAGAAGAATCTCGATCGCTTCTCCAAAGGTGTTTGAACCTCAAAGTGCAGAATCAAAGTACTCCTTCTAAACCAGTTCGCCTGAATGAAGGGATCAACTATGTCAGAGACCTTGTTTCGTCTGACACCCTCGGCCGAGTTCTCATCTTTTAAGCCCGATCAACATAACTCCCCGCGTGGACTATCTCTCCTAAGCAAGGTGGAATTGCTATTTTGAATCAACGGTACTTCTTCGCCCCGCGATGGCCGAGTATCCAATTGTGTTCATCCATTAGTTTGTATGTCGCGTCTGTTTTGTCAGCATAAACATACATACTTCATGCATTTTATTTGCGTTCGCATTTCGTATTGCATCGCTATCACTTGAGTCGGTCTTGACCCTAGTGATAAACAGTTTTCTCAATCGAGTTTGTCAGTTCTTTCCTCGTCAGAAAGTGTTGCGTCTGCACAATCTCGCCACCAGTGTATCTTTAGATTAGAGTCGGAACTTGGCCACTTTGATAACTTGAACCACTGAAAGATCAGAGAACCTTCAACAGATGTCACTCTTCGCCATTGAAGATGATATCCTTGCTTTCCCGGATTAAGGGAAATCCACAGAGAAAGCCTCGTGATCAGAGATTCGGCAGTACATCAGTATTTCTCCGAAAAGTCGTTGATGAGAAGGTCATCGGCACCTCAAAATTGGATCCCATCATATGGAATTTCTCCGGGAAGATCCCGAGAAAAGTATAATGTAACCCCAAACGAAAACAGTCTCTCAAGAGACTCGCTTTCCCCAGTAGAATCGACAAATGACGTCTCCAAAACAGAGAAGTTTGTGTACCTCTACAACTCAGACGAATGGGTTCCCCAGCAAGTCTGACATCAAAACTTTTTCCACTCAAATGGCATCTTCCCAGGAAAATTCGGCGAGAAGTTTGAGGAAAGCCGCTACGAATAGCGTCCCTTGTCAGTATAGTTTATTGACAAAAGAAACTAAGACCAGTTCCTTGGTAGGAAACCAGGATCGAGGGGAAGTTAATATCAGAAACTAAGACCAGTTCCTTGGTAAGAAACCAGGATCGAGGGGAAGTTTATACCAGAAACTAAGACCAGTTCTTGGTAGGAAACCAAGAACGAGGGGAGGTTTATTTCAAAAGAAAACTGAGACCAGTTCCTTGGATGAAGACCAGGATCGAGGGGAAGTTTACCTTTTCTAAGCATCATTGCTTAGCTAAAGAAGATGAATGCGTAAGCTACCATTCATAACCACCATCAAAATTTTGGATATTCCGATATTTAATCCTCTTGCACCCCGAATGCTCGAATACCTTCGTCATTCATACCTTCGGGTCCAAGAAGATTAAATAGGGGCATTTGTAATACCCCAAATTTTGACCACTTAGATTTCCCATCATTGTGAAAATCATCATCACAATATGGATGAACCATCATGCTTCATCAGTCTCCCCAAAGATGGGTGAGCATCCAATACAATTGAAATTAGGGTTTCAAGCCCTCTCTGAGTGCTTAGACAAAGGATCAATCAAGAAATGACATGATCTTCAACTTGTCTAATCTCTCAAACATCCACAATGGATCAAAAAGGACTCCCGCTTCAAGGATTAAGCACAAGGTTGCTCCCTTCTAGGTGGATCAAGTCTCAAGATCGACAGTGTCACCAAATTAGGGTTTTGGTCGACCAGGGCCTCCAGATGGAAATTTTCATCTGGGCATAAGGCAATGATCCAAAACATGACCTAATATACTTCATGGAACCTCATGAACCCATGCATCAAGTCAATTTTGCCTCAGGGGATGCATTCATCAAAAATCAGGAATTAGGGTTTCTTGACCTAATTCACCCCTAAGTTGACTTTTGGGACAAACCATGAGCCAAGACCTCAAGAGATGATTTGAGGGTCTCTAATACACCATATTGATCCATTTGGAACAATGGATTGATCCAAGAAGCTTGAGCAACAAGTTTCATTTTCATCTGCACCACAATTAGGGTTTTAAGGGAAAAGTCAACTGTAACTTTGACTTTTGACCTGGACATGCTCCCAAACCCTAATACATGATTGAATATACCCTATGACACCCATGGAACATGTCCATCAAGTTTGATTTAGGTCAAGGACATGATTTCCTGAAGAATTGCACAGTTTGGAATTCATCTGATAAAAAGTCAACTGTGCACAAAAGTCAACTTTGACTTTTTGAGATTTTTCACCAAAATGGATTTTTAACCCTAAAATGATGTTAATGTATGATTTGAATCATCATTCATCAAGAAAAATCAAGAAAAGTGAGATAACTTGTAAAAGGGGTAACCATAAAACTTAGAAATTTTTCTAAGTTAAAAATAAAGTGGCAAAGGTACCAACTTTGGAGGACCATAACTCCTAAACCACAAGGCCATTTTTTCTCATCCAAAGATGGATTTGTAGCCCTCATTATCACCTACAAAAACTTCAACTACAAGTCATTCCAATTCATTAATGATTTTGAGTTATGGAGTGATCAAAGTGGCTGAAAAGTGAAAATGTCACTTTTTCCAACACTTAGTGAAATTTTCACTAAGTCAGAATTCTGCTTCACTTTTTGCCAAATGTAGGGGGATTTTTCACTTGGAATCAAAAGAGATCAAAACCAAACTTGTTCAAACAGTTGTTGTATCATGTAAGAGCTTTCCAAAATGGCCAAGAACATTGCCAAATACAACCTACGTCATGAGATACAACATTGGCAAGTTGCCTTGCTGAAATTTGTCAAAGCAAGGCAGAATTTGCATTTTGGCTCGATTTGCCAAAATCAGCCAATTTCAATTGCTCCAATCCACTTGGACACCTCAGAGGATTGAATCCAAAGGGGACAATCACTGAGCCAAGCCTCCAAGGTCCAAGGAACAAGGAATAACATGTTGAACCTAGAATGGCCAAAATAGGGACAAGACTTCAAATTTGGAACGAGGCATTCAATGGAACCATCAAGGTGGTATGGACTGAGCCATTCTCATCTGAAATCAG
The DNA here is from genome assembly GCA_022829125.1 of Lathyrus tuberosus. NCBI lineage: Eukaryota > Viridiplantae > Streptophyta > Magnoliopsida > Fabales > Fabaceae > Lathyrus > Lathyrus tuberosus. The sequence continues at coordinate 8,046,355 of JALAZF010000201.1, read as the reverse complement.
TCAAGACTTATCCAAGACCAAGGGGACCAAAGCTCTTTGCCCTAACCTCTAGTCAATGGCTAGAGGAGACTTTCATTCTCATTGGCCAACATTGAGGAAACCTACTTACCAGCTGCCATGTACTATTCCTTGCAAAACAAACTTGCTCTACTATAAATAGAGCTCAATTGTGGTCAGTTTAAGTACACCAAAGCCATCTAACAGATGCTTTCCTCAAAATCTCTTTCTCTTGGCAAAAATGCCTTTCTTAGCAAGGTAGCTATCGGGTTTTGAGTTTGAGAGCAATTCTGCACAAACCAATCACTCACACACCTCACATACATAACATATGAGCTGATCAAACACTCACATAACTTCTGAAACATCAATTTCACAAAATCACTTGCCATCCACACAAGTTTGAAGTGAAGTTGCAGCTGAGATGCCATAAACTGATCCAGTCCATTTCAATTCAATCCAAGTGTTCAAACACACTCCATATGGTGTAGGGAAGCTGTTCAGATCATCACAACTCATCTGTAACACCTCCAACCCAGAATTTGATTTGCTCTTGCTGTCACGACTTGGAGGTAAGCCTAAACTTGGTCATCTCTCAATCTATGCATATTTCCTCGCACAATAATTTGGCCATATGTTCATAATCATGCATGGAATGTTTTCCCTCAATTAATTGCATTGTTTGAATCGTGTATCAAAAATCCTAGCCTTCATGCAGAAATTAGGGTTCTTGAGGTTTCTTCGTGATTTCTTGTTGTATATTTAATTTAAATGAAATTAAAGTACATAGACATGATCGTGAGGTTGAGGCGAGCATAATGATATGTGGATTGATGTTATAATTACGTATTCAGTGAGATTGGATGGAAAATGCAAATCTGGGCAAACTGAAAAACGCGCGTGTTCTTGGTGTTGTTCTTGGCGCCATTTTCATATAATTTGAATATTTGAATTTTGTGATTTTGTTTAATTGATTCAAAAATTAATTTCTCTCTGAGTTTTAATGATTTTGAGTTGATTCTTTTTTTAATAATTCACAAAAATGTTAAAATATTTTATTTTATCAAAAAATACCAAAAATATTATTTATTTTGTATAATTGATATTTTTGTAAAGAATTAATATTTTGATTGTTTTTGGCATTTTAAATATTTTTTCTACATTGATTTTGCAACTTTTAATGTTTTCTAATTATTTTGTAGGTCAATACTTAATTTTTGAAGCATTAATCCAAGATCACAATTTGTTTTCCATGTGTTAAACAATTTTTGATCATTTTAATTGAATTTTTATTCAATTAAATACTTTTTGAAAACAAATTAGGGTTTTGGATTAATTCAACCCTCATAAATCATTTTCAAAACACTTTGGGCCTCTATTAGAGTGTAAGACCCAATCCTTTTTTGACCAAATCATCTTTGGGCCTCACTTATTGTATAAGTCCCGATACCGTCAAAAAACAAACGGCGCGATCGTCGCCTTTTCAAAAATCATCTGGGCCTCTCCTCGAGCTATAAGACCCATTCAAAACTTTTGGGCCTCTATTAGAGTGTAAGACCCAATCCCCCTTTTAACCAAAACATTTTGGGCCTCACTTATTGTATAAGTCCCTCTGCGTTAAAAGAAAACCTCGGCGCGATCGCCATTTTGAAACGAAAAGTCATTTGGGCCTACCCTCGTGTTATAAGCCCCACTCTTTTTCCTTTAAACATTTTTGGGCCTCTTGAGAGAGTGTAAGACCCATCCCTTTGTACAGAAAACCATTTTTGGGCCACTGTCACTTGTATAAGACCCGCTGTACAAATTCAAACAGTGCGCTCACTGATAAAACTCTGGGCCTCTCCTTGAGCTGTAAGCCCCAAATCTTTCTTTTTCAAAGGACTTTCTCCTTTGATTTTGAATATACTGTTGTTTTCAATCTTTCTTTGTTGAACAACTAACCAAACAGCATGGAAGCTCTACAACCGAGTAAGTGGTTATCGTTTTCATTTACTGCTTTCATATTATAAACTGTATTGTGGGGCTGCTCACTGTAAGTCTCCTTTCATAAACTCATATCTACTGTGTAATAATAGTATAGATATTTCGAGTTTCCCCGGCTACTACGTCTAGAACTAGGTGACGCCGTTTCATTTATTCGTAGAAATAGACGCCTAGATCCCCAATAGGAGCACCAGATACAGTCTTCTCTTCGGCTGTCCTCCTTAGGAATCGTCAAGTAATTCTATCCCCCAGAGATGAATTATTCTCGGTGAAACTTCTCTTGAATTTCTTCAAACCGCCAAACGGTTCGGACTCTCTCTAAAAGTTAAAGTCACTGGATAGTAAACCTCGCACGTTTACCAGTGGTTTTAACTCTAAAAGAGTTTTCCTGAACTTTTCTTTGGTTTGGGACCCACGGGCTTCTTAAAAGCATCGGCCTCCTCTTGGGCATCATACAAGGACCCACAGGCTTCCTAAAAGCAACCCCGCCTCCTCTTGGGCATTATTCAAGGACCCTACGGCTTCTTAGAAGTATTCACAGCCTCCTCTTAGGCTTCGTATAACGATCTCTTCCTCCGGGAATGATAGCCTCCTCTTGGGCTTCGTACAAGGACTCGTCGGCTTCTTAAAAGTTTCCAGCCTCCTCTTGGGCTTCGTACAAATTGTCCCGACGACCTCCTAGAGGTATAGGAACAAAACCTAGTCATCCTCATAGAACAGTCCTTTCATAGAGTCCACTACTGTTTCTCAAAGCATAGTACCAAAGATAAAACTCTAGACACGGACAGTCTAACTTCCTTGAGTCTCAAAGACATTCTCAAGCACCCTTCGTTAAATAGGAAGGAAACCCGCAGACTCGGACAGTCTCAATACCCTTTGGATTTCCCGTTTCCTCAAAGAGCAGGAAATACCCCTGATCCTCAAATTAAATCCCTGAGTACAGTGTTGCTCATATAAGAACTGATTTTCTCTTTTAAATCAGTATATTGGATCTGTCACTCAACTGAAACGGTTACAATAGCCTCCATCTCGGGCTTCGTACGAGATACCAAAATTCTCCCTAGTGGAGTCAAAACAACCTTTTCGCCTCTTTCTCAGGCTTTGTATGAGACACAAAAGATTCCCTCGTTGAGTCAATCACCTCTTTTTTGCCTCCATCTCGGGCCTCGTACGAGATATAAATCCCTTAAGCAAGAGTCGAACTCTTTGCTAGCCTCCTCTTAGGCTTTGTATAACGATATGCCCCACTGGGTCAAAAACCTTTAGCCTCTCTCTCGGGCTTTGTACGAGACACAAAATAGCCTCCTCTTAGGCTTTGTATAATGATTTTCCTAGCGTAAATTAGCCTCCTCTTAGGCTTTGTATAAGAAAACCACTGGTTGATCCAATCGACCTTTTAGCATCAAAGTTGTGCCTCGTTCACAGTACACAAACATCAACAACTCCTTTCCCTTCATCTAATCACTGTAAGCGGCAAGCCTCTGGATCATCTATATCCATGCCACTGTCCCTCTTTTAGCATGAGAAATTCCTAAGGAAAGATGGCATTGCTCTACACTGAGTTAAAGTCTTCTCCTTCAGGTTAAAACCCTTTCTTCGGAAATTATGGCATTGCTCGGATCCGCGTATCCCAGTTAAAGTAATTCTCCTTCCCCCTCTTTAAAGATGACAAATTCTCTCTAAAGCCGAGACCTTTCAACTTCACGTCTTGGGCTTTGAACAAGACACAAATAGACCTTTCAGCTTCACATCTTGGGCTTTGAACAAGATACAAATCACCTTTCGCTTCACGTCTTGGGCTTTGAACAAGACACCAAAAACCAATTTCCTCCCATAGAATAGGAGGAACTACGAATGCTCTGATTTCCCTGTTTCGGTAAACGGGAATACGTAGGCATAAGATCGAAAGAAAAGATCTTAGCGAGCGCAATCAACAAAAAACCCAAATCCCATATCCCCATCAACCAAAAGCAGTAATTCAAAAGCATCAGTCCTAACATCCTAATCCTTATTCCCCGCCAGAAACCATTTGCCTAGAAAAAATAAAGAAAGAACCTGTATTGGCGAAATACGAATAACCAGTACAAAGGCCGCCCCACATTGATAGCATCTGTAACCTAACAGACCGCTGTTTAAATTCAGTATGCAAGCAGGGTTAATTGGAGACATCTATTTCCCTTCCTTATTCAGCTCACAATAGGATAAAAAATGAATCGACCTGTAGTTTTAAGCTCAACCGCAGAGAGCGACCAGCGCTTAAGAACCGCGTCCAAAATCGCTCGCTACACCCGTCCGTATTGACTTTTGACACTCGTCCGTGTCCTTTCAGCACTCGTTCGTGTTTGACCTTTTATTTCAATATCCGTCCGTATTGACTTTTGACACTCGTCCGAGTCCTTTCAGCACTCGTTCGTGTTTGACCCTTTATTTCAATACCCGTCCGTATTGACTTTTGACACTCGTCCGTGTCCTTTCAGTACTCGTCCGTGTTTGACCTTTTATTTCAATACCCGTTCATATTGACTTTTGAGATACTCGTCCGTATTTTCTTAATCATCGTCCAATACACATCCGTATCGTCGACTTGGTCACTCATCGTGTACCTTTGATGATTTTTCGATACTCGTCCATATCGTTGACCCGAACACTTGTATGTGTTCCTTTTCTTAATCATCGTCCGATACTCGTCTGTATCGTCGACTTGGTCACTCGTCGTGTTCCTTTGATTATTGTCATATGCTCATCCATATCGTAGAACCGAACACTTGTATGGGTTCCTTTTCTTAATCATCGTCCGATACTCGTCCGTATCGTCGACTTGGTCACTCGTCGTGTTCCTTTGATGATTGTCCGATGCTCGTCCGTATCGTTGACCCGAACACTTGTATGTGTTCCTTTTCTTAATCATCGTCTGATACTCGTCTGTATCGTCGACTTGGTCACTCGTCGTGTTCTTTTGATGATTGTCCGATGCTCGTCCGTATAGTTGACCCGAACACTTGTATGGGTTCCTTTTCTTAATCATCGTCTGATACTCTTCCGTATCGTCGACTTGGTCACTCGTCGTGTTTCTTTGATGATTGTCTGATGCTCGTTCGTATCGACCTTTGACACTCGTTCGTCTCAATTCAGCACTCGTCCGTGTTTGAACTTTTATTTCAATACTCGTCCGTGTCCTTCCAATACTCGTCCTTATTGACCTTTGACACCCGTCTGTGTCCTTCCAATACTCGACCGTATTGACCTTGGACACTCGTCTGTGTCCTTTCAGCACTCGTCCGTGTTTGAACTTTTATTTCAATACTCGTCCGTATTGACCTTTGACACCCGTCCGTGTCCTTCCAACACCCGTCCGTGTTTTCTTTCCATACTCGTCCGTATGGGGGGCATTGTGGCACTTATCCTATGCTCGACAGTTTTGTTCCTCAACAGATTACCATGGATTTGATTTGTGTTTTTCCAGCAGATCTCTAGGGACACTTTCTCAGCATGTTGCAACGGAACATCTTCCAACAAGGATTTGCGTATCCATGACGGAGTAGCTCCGATCCCAAGCAAGATAGTATCCCCGACAGTTTAGTAACCAGGGCTAAATACGGTGACATCCCCACAGAGTTCAGCATTGAATCTTGTTAGTAATACTCCCCAGCTGAGTTATTCTTTCTCCCCGCAGAGGTTTAGCAGATCGACAGAATCTCTTCCTCAGCAGAGTGTTAGTACATTCTTTCCCCAGCCGAGTCAGAAGGCTGATTATCCCCGTAGAAGATCTTGGGTTTGATAGATCCCCAAGCAGAGTTAATGATGCTTTTCCTCAGCAGAACGTCATTCAGAAAATTCTCATCCTCAGCGGAGTGTTATGAGTAGAATAATCTCTCTAAGTCGGAGTCATTCACGTGGAAACTTCCTCAACAGGATCATTACACCTCAGTGTATATGCAAGCCAATTTATTTTTGGCAATTTATTCCAAGCGTTATCCCCAGCAGAAGAGTTAATCCCCACAGAGCAATTGAAGGATCAAAAAATGATCTTTTCCCCGCGGAGTTGGATTCCTCGTCGGGAGTCTCTTTTGCATTTGCATATAGTTTGCATAGCATTTTCTAAAGGCGCAGCATTCCATTGATATGGAGCATTACGGCAAAACTCAAACATACGCATACGAAACATAAGCCAGGTTAAACCGTTTACCTGCGAGCCAGAATAGCTCGCAGACAAAACATTGTCATGCAACCCCAGCAGAGCTTACTAGAACACTTTATCGTACAATTTTATTTCAATACCCGTCCGTATTAACTTTTGACACTCGTCCGTGTCCTTTCAGCACTCGTCCGTGTTTGACCTTTTATTTCAATACCCGTCCGTATTGACTTTTGAAACTCGTCTGTGTCCTTTCAGCACTCGTCCGTGTTTGACCTTTTATTTCGATATCCGTCCGTATTGACTTTTGACACTCATCCGTGTCCTTTTAGCACTCGTCCGTGTTTGACCTTTTATTTCAATACCCGTCCGTATTGACTTTTGACACTCGTCCGTGTCCTTTCAGCACTCGTCCGTGTTTGACCTTTTATTTCAATACCCGTCCGTATTGACTTTTGACACTCGTCCGTGTCCTTTCAGCACTCGTCCGTGTTTGACCTTTTATTTCAATACCCGTTCGTATTGACTTTTGAGATACTCGTCCGTATTTTCTTAATCATCTTCCGATACTCATCCGTATCGTTGACTTGGTCACTCGTCGTGTTCCTTTGATGATTGTCCAATGCTCGTCCGTATCGACCTTTGACACTCGTTCGTGTCCTTTCAGCACTCGTACGTGTTTGAACTTTTATTTCAATACTCGTCTGTGTCCTTCCAATACTCGTTCGTATTGACCTTTGACACCCATCCGTGTCCTTCCAATACTCGTCCGTATTGACCTTTGACACGCGTCTGTGTCCTTTCAGCACTCGTCCGTGTTTGAACTTTTATTTCAATACTCGTCCGTATTGACCTTTGACACCCGTCCGTGTCCTTCCAACACCCGTCTGTGTTTTCTTTCCATACTCGTCCGTATGGGGGGCATTGTGGCACTTATCCTATGCTCGACAGTTTTGTTCCTCAACAGATTACCATGGATTTGCTTTGTGTTTTTCCAGCAGATCTCTAGGGACTCTTTCTCAGCATGTTGCAATGGAACATCTTCCAACCAGGATTTGCGTATCCATGACGGAGTAGCTCCGATCCCCAGCAAGATAGTATCCCCGACAGTTTAGCAACCAGGGCTAAATACGGTGACATCCCCACAGAGTTCAGCATTAAATCTTGTTAGTAATACTCCCCAGCTGAGTTATTCTTTCTCCCCGCAGAGGTTTAGCAGATCGACAGAATCTCTTCCTCAGCAGAGTGTTAGTACATTCTTTCCCCAGCCGAGTCAGAAAGCTGATTATCCCCGCAGAAGATCTTGGGTTTGATAGATCCCCAAGCAGAGTTAATGATGCTTTTCCTCAGCAGAACGTCATTCAGAAAATTCTTATCCTAAGCGGAGTCTTATGAGTAGAATAATCTCTCTAAGTCGGAGTCATTCACGTGGAAACTTCCTCAACAGGATCATTACACCTCAGTGTATATGCAAGCCAATTTATTTTTGGTAATTTATTGCAAGCGTTATCCCCAGCAGAAGAGTTAATCCCCACAGAGCAATTAAAGGATCAAAAAATGATCTTTTCCCCGCGGAGTTGGATTCCTCGTCGGGAGTCTCTTTTGCATTTGCATATAGTTTGCATAGCATTTTCTAAAGGCGCAGCATTCCATTGATATGGAGCATTACGGCAAAACTCAAACATACGCATACGAAACATAAGCCAGGTTAAACCGTTTACCTGCGAGCCAGAATAGCTCGCAGACAAAACATTGTCATGCAACCCCAGCAGAGCTTACTAGAACACTTGATCGTACAATTTTATTTCAATACCCGTCCGTATTAACTTTTGACACTCGTCCGTGTCCTTTCAGCACTCGTCCGTGTTTGACCTTTTATTTCAATACCCGTCCGTATTGACTTTTGAAACTCGTCTGTGTCCTTTCAGCACTCGTCCGTGTTTGACCTTTTATTTCGATATCCGTCCGTATTGACTTTTGACACTCATCCGTGTCCTTTTAGCACTCGTCCGTGTTTGACCTTTTATTTCAATACCCGTCCGTATTGACTTTTGACACTCGTCCGTGTCCTTTCAGCACTCGTCCGTGTTTGACCTTTTATTTCAATACCCGTCCGTATTGACTTTTGACACTCGTCCGTGTCCTTTCAGCACTCGTCCGTGTTTGACCTTTTATTTCAATACCCATTCGTATTGACTTTTGAGATACTCGTCCGTATTTTCTTAATCATCGTCCGATACTCATCCGTATCGTTGACTTGGTCACTCGTCGTGTTCCTTTGATGATTGTCCAATGCTCGTCCGTATCGACCTTTGACACTCGTTCGTGTCCTTTCAGCACTCGTACGTGTTTGAACTTTTATTTCAATACTCGTCTGTGTCCTTCCAATACTCGTTCGTATTGACCTTTGACACCCATCCGTGTCCTTCCAATACTCGTCCGTATTGACCTTTGACACGCGTCTGTGTCCTTTCAGCACTCGTCCGTGTTTGAACTTTTATTTCAATACTCGTCCGTATTGACCTTTGACACCCGTCCGTGTCCTTCCAACACCCGTCTGTGTTTTCTTTCCATACTCGTCCGTATGGGGGGCATTGTGGCACTTATCCTATGCTCGACAGTTTTGTTCCTCAACAGATTACCATGGATTTGCTTTGTGTTTTTCCAGCAGATCTCTAGGGACTCTTTCTCAGCATGTTGCAACGGAACATCTTCCAACCAGGATTTGCGTATCCATGACGGAGTAGCTCCGATCCCCAGCAAGATAGTATCCCCGACAGTTTAGCAACCAGGGCTAAATACGGTGACATCCCCACAGAGTTCAGCATTAAATCTTGTTAGTAATACTCCCCAGCTGAGTTATTCTTTCTCCCCGCAGAGGTTTAGCAGATCGACAGAATCTCTTCCTCAGCAGAGTGTTAGTACATTCTTTCCCCAGCCGAGTCAGAAAGCTGATTATCCCCGCAGAAGATCTTGGGTTTGATAGATCCCCAAGCAGAGTTAATGATGCTTTTCCTCAGCAGAACGTCATTCAGAAAATTCTTATCCTAAGCGGAGTCTTATGAGTAGAATAATCTCTCTAAGTCGGAGTCATTCACGTGGAAACTTCCTCAACAGGATCATTACACCTCAGTGTATATGCAAGCCATTTTATTTTTGGCAATTTATTGCAAGCGTTATCCCCAGCAGAAGAGTTAATCCCCACAGAGCAATTAAAGGATCAAAAAATGATCTTTTCCCCGCGAAGTTGGATTCCTCGTCGGGAGTCTCTTTTGCATTTGCATATAGTTTGCATAGCATTTTCTAAAGGCGCAGCATTCCATTGATATGGAGCATTACGGCAAAACTCAAACATACGCATACGAAACATAAGCCAGGTTAAACCGTTTACCTGCAAGCCAGAATAGCCCACAGACAAAACATTGGCATGCAACCCCAGCAAAGCTTAATAGAACACTTGATCGTACAATTTTATTTCAATACCCGTCCGTATTAACTTTTGACACTCGTCCGTGTCGTTTCAGCACTCGTCCGTGTTTGACCTTTTATTTCAATACCCGTCCGTATTGACTTTTGACACTCGTCCGTGTCCTTTCAGCACTCGTCCGTGTTTGACCTTTTATTTCAATACCCGTTCGTATTGACTTTTGAGATACTCGTCCGTATTTTCTTAATCATCGTCCAATACTCATCCGTATCGTCGACTTGGTCACTCATCGTGTACCTTTGATGATTTTTCGATACTCGTCCATATCGTTGACCCGAACACTTGTATGTGTTCCTTTTCTTAATCATCGTCCGATACTCGGCCGTATCGTCGACTTGGTCACTCGTCGTGTTCCTTTGATTATTGTCATATGCTCATCCATACCGTAGAACCGAACACATGTATGGGTTCCTTTTCTTAATCATCGTCCGATACTCGTCCGTATCGTCGACTTGGTCACTCGTCGTGTTCCTTTGATGATTGTCCGATGCTCGTCCGTATCGTTGACCCGAACACTTGTATGTGTTCCTTTTCTTAATCATCGTCTGATACTCGTCCGTATCGTCGACTTGGTCACTCGTCGTGTTCCTTTGATGATTGTCCGATGCTCGTCCGTATCGTTGACCCGAACACTTGTATGTGTTCCTTTTCTTAATCATCGTCTGATACTCGTCTGTATCGTTGACTTGGTCACTCGTCGTGTTCTTTTGATGATTGTCCGATGCTCGTCCGTATGGTTGACCCGAACACTTGTATGGGTTCCTTTTCTTAATCATCGTCTGATACTCTTCCGTATCGTCGACTTGGTCACTCGTCGTGTTCCTTTGATGATTGTCTGATGCTCGTCCGTATCGACCTTTGACACTCGTTCGTGTCCTTTCAGCACTCGTACGTGTTTGAACTTTTATTTCAATACTCGTCTGTGTCCTTCCAATACTCGTTCGTATTGACCTTTGACACCCATCCGTGTCCTTCCAATACTCGTCCGTATTGACCTTTGACACGCGTCTGTGTCCTTTCAGCACTCGTCCGTGTTTGAACTTTTATTTCAATACTCGTCCGTATTGACCTTTGACACCCGTCCGTGTCCTTCCAACACCCGTCCGTGTTTTCTTTCCATACTCGTCCGTATGGGGGGCATTGTGGCACTTATCCTATGCTCGACAGTTTTGTTCCTCAACAGATTACCATGGATTTGCTTTGTGTTTTTCTAGCAGATCTCTAGGGACTCTTTCTTAGCATGTTGCAACGGAACATCTTCCAACCAGGATTTGCGTATCCATGACGGGTAGCTCCGATCCCCGGCAAGATAGTATCCCCGACAGTTTAGCAACCAGGGCTAAATACGGTGACATCCCCACAGAGTTCAGCATTGAATCTTGTTAGTAATACTCCCCAGCTGAATTATTCTTTCTCCCCGCAGAGGTTTAGCAGATCGACAGAATCTCTTCCTCAGTAGAGTGTTAGTACATTCTTTCCCCAGCCGAGTCAGAAGGCTGATTATCCCCGCAGAAGATCTTGGGTTTGATAGATCCCCAAGCAGAGTTAATGATGCTTTTCCTCAGCAGAACGTCATTCAGAAAATTGTCATCCTCAGCGGAGTCTTATGAGTAGAATAATCTCTCTAAGTCGAAGTCATTCACGTGGAAACTTCCTCAACAGGATCATTACACCTCAGTGTATATGCAAGCCAATTTATTTTTGGCAATTTATTGCAAACGTTATCCCCAGCAGAAGAGTTAATCCCCACAGAGCAATTGAAGGATCAAAAAATGATCTTTTCCCCGCGGAGTTGGATTCCTCGTCGGGAGTCTCTTTTGCATTTGCATATAGTTTGCATAGCATTTTCTAAAAGCGCAGCATTCCATTGATATGGAGCATTACGGCAAAACTCAAACATACGCATACGAAACATAAGCCAGGTTAAACCGTTTACCTGCAAGCCAAAAATAGCCCACAAACAAAACATTGTCATGCAACCCCAGCAAAGCTTACTAGAACACTTGATCGTACAATTTTATTTCAATACCCGTCCGTATTAACTTTTGACACTCGTCCGTGTCGTTTCAGCACTCGTCCGTGTTTGACGTTTTATTTCAATACCCGTCCGTATTGACTTTTGACACTCGTCCGTGTCCTTTCAGCACTCGTCCGTGTTTGACCTTTTATTTCAATATCCGTCCGTGTCCTTTCAGCACTCGTCCGTGTTTGACCTTTTATTTCAATATCCGTCCGTATTGACTTTTGACACTCATCCGAGTCCTTTCAACACTCGTTCGTGTTTGACCTTTTATTTCAATACCCGTCCGTATTGACTTTTGACACTCGTCCGTGTCCTTTCAGCACTCGTCCGTGTTTGACCTTTTATTTCAATACCCGTTCGTATTGACTTTTGAGATACTCGTCCGTATTTTCTTAATCATCGTCCAATACTCATCCGTATCGTCGACTTGGTCACTCATCGTGTACCTTTGATGATTTTTCGATACTCGTCCATATCGTTGACCCGAACACTTGTATGTGTTCCTTTTCTTAATCATCGTCCGATACTCGGCCGTATCGTCGACTTGGTCACTCGTCGTGTTCCTTTGATTATTGTCATATGCTCATCCATACCGTAGAACCGAACACATGTATGGGTTCCTTTTCTTAATCATCGTCCGATACTCGTCCGTATCGTCGACTTGGTCACTCGTCGTGTTCCTTTGATGATTGTCCGATGCTCGTCCGTATCGTTGACCCGAACACTTGTATGTGTTCCTTTTCTTAATCATCGTCTGATACTCGTCTGTATCGTTGACTTGGTCACTCGTCGTGTTCTTTTGATGATTGTCCGATGCTCGTCCGTATGGTTGACCCGAACACTTGTATGGGTTCCTTTTCTTAATCATCGTCTGATACTCTTCCGTATCGTCGACTTGGTCACTCGTCGTGTTCCTTTGATGATTGTCTGATGCTCGTCCGTATCGACCTTTGACACTCGTTCGTGTCCTTTCAGCACTCGTACGTGTTTGAACTTTTATTTCAATACTCGTCTGTGTCCTTCCAATACTCGTTCGTATTGACCTTTGACACCCATCCGTGTCCTTCCAATACTCGTCCGTATTGACCTTTGACACGCGTCTGTGTCCTTTCAGCACTCGTCCGTGTTTGAACTTTTATTTCAATACTCGTCCGTATTGACCTTTGACACCCGTCCGTGTCCTTCCAACACCCGTCCGTGTTTTCTTTCCATACTCGTCCGTATGGGGGGCATTGTGGCACTTATCCTATGCTCGACAGTTTTGTTCCTCAACAGATTACCATGGATTTGCTTTGTGTTTTTCTAGCAGATCTCTAGGGACTCTTTCTTAGCATGTTGCAACGGAACATCTTCCAACCAGGATTTGCGTATCCATGACGGGTAGCTCCGATCCCCGGCAAGATAGTATCCCCGACAGTTTAGCAACCAGGGCTAAATACGGTGACATCCCCACAGAGTTCAGCATTGAATCTTGTTAGTAATACTCCCCAGCTGAATTATTCTTTCTCCCCGCAGAGGTTTAGCAGATCGACAGAATCTCTTCCTCAGTAGAGTGTTAGTACATTCTTTCCCCAGCCGAGTCAGAAGGCTGATTATCCCCGCAGAAGATCTTGGGTTTGATAGATCCCCAAGCAGAGTTAATGATGCTTTTCCTCAGCAGAACGTCATTCAGAAAATTCTCATCCTCAGCGGAGTCTTATGAGTAGAATAATCTCTCTAAGTCGAAGTCATTCACGTGGAAACTTCCTCAACAGGATCATTACACCTCAGTGTATATGCAAGCCAATTTATTTTTGGCAATTTATTGCAAACGTTATCCCCAGCAGAAGAGTTAATCCCCACAGAGCAATTGAAGGATCAAAAAATGATCTTTTCCCCGCAGAGTTGGATTCCTCGTCGGGAGTCTCTTTTGCATTTGCATATAGTTTGCATAGCATTTTCTAAAAGCGCAGCATTCCATTGATATGGAGCATTACGGCAAAACTCAAACATACGCATACGAAACATAAGCCAGGTTAAACCGTTTACCTGCAAGCCAGAATAGCCCACAGACAAAACATTGGCATGCAACCCCAGCAAAGCTTAATAGAACACTTGATCGTACAATTTTATTTCAATACCCGTCCGTATTAACTTTTGACACTCGTCCGTGTCGTTTCAGCACTCGTCCGTGTTTGACCTTTTATTTCAATACCCGTCCGTATTGACTTTTGACACTCGTCCGTGTCCTTTCAGCACTCGTCCGTGTTTGACCTTTTATTTCAATATCCGTCCGTATTAACTTTTGACACTCATCCGAGTCCTTTCAGCACTCGTTCGTGTTTGACCTTTTATTTCAATACCCGTCCGTATTGACTTTTGACACTCGTCCGTGTCCTTTCAGCACTCGTCCGTGTTTGACCTTTTATTTCAATACCCGTTTGTATTGACTTTTGAGATACTCGTCCGTATTTTCTTAATCATCGTCCAATACTCATCCGTATCGTCGACTTGGTCACTCATCGTGTACCTTTGATGATTTTTCGATACTCGTCCATATCGTTGACCCGAACACTTGTATGTGTTCCTTTTCTTAATCATCGTCCGATACTCGGCCGTATCGTCGACTTGGTCACTCGTCGTGTTCCTTTGATTATTGTCATATGTTCATCCATATCGTAGAACTGAACACATGTATGGGTTCCTTTTCTTAATCATCGTCCGATACTCGTCCGTATCGTCGACTTGGTCACTCGTCGTGTTCCTTTGATGATTGTCCGATGCTCGTCCGTATCGTTGACCCGAACACTTGTATGTGTTCCTTTTCTTAATCATCGTCTGATACTCGTCTGTATCGTCGACTTGGTCACTCGTCGTGTTCTTTTGATGATTGTCCGATGCTCGTCCGTATGGTTGACCCGAACACTTGTATGGGTTCCTTTTCTTAATCATCGTCTGATACTCTTCCGTATCGTCGACTTGATCACTCGTCGTGTTCCTTTGATGATTGTCTGATGCTCGTTCGTATCGACCTTTGACACACGTTCGTCTCAATTCAGCACTCGTCCGTGTTTGAACTTTTATTTCAATACTCGTCCGTGTCCTTCCAATACTCGTCCTTATTGACCTTTGACACCCGTCTGTGTCCTTCCAATACTCGACCGTATTGACCTTTGACATTCGTCTGTGTCCTTTCAGCACTCGCCCGTGTTTGAACTTTTATTTCAATACTCGTCCGTATTGACCTTTGACACCCGTCCGTGTCCTTCCAACACCCGTCCGTGTTTTCTTTCCATACTCGTCCGTATGGGGGGCATTGTGGCACTTATCCTATGCTCGACAGTTTTGTTCCTCAACAGATTACCATGGATTTGCTTTGTGTTTTTCCAGCAGATCTCTAGGGACTCTTTCTCAGCATGTTGCAACGGAACATCTTCCAACCAGGATTTGCGTATCCATGACGGGTAGCTCCGATCCCCGGCAAGATAGTATCCCCGACAGTTTAGCAACCAGGGCTAAATACGGTGACATCCCCACAGAGTTCAGCATTGAATCTTGTTAGTAAAACTCCCCAGCTGAATTATTCTTTCTCCCCGCAGAGGTTTAGCAGATCGACAGAATCTCTTCCTCAGCAGAGTGTTAGTACATTCTTTCCCCAGCCGAGTCAGAAGGCTGATTATCCCCGCAGAAGATCTTGGGTTTGATAGATCCCCAAGCAGAGTTAATGATGCTTTTCCTCAGCAGAACGTCATTCAGAAAATTCTCATCCTCAACGGAGTCTTATGAGTAGAATAATCTCTCTAAGTCGGAGTCATTCACGTGGAAACTTCCTCAACAGGATCATTACACCTCAGTGTATATGCAAGCCAATTTATTTTTGGCAATTTATTGCAAGCGTTATCCCCAGCAGAAGAGTTAATCCCCAAAGAGCAATTGAAGGATCAAAAAATGATCTTTTCCCCGCGGAGTGAGATTCCTCGTCGGGAGTCTCTTTTGCATTTGCATATAATTTGCATAGCATTTTCTAAAAGCGCAGCATTCCATTGATATGGAGCATTACGGCAAAACTCAAACATACGCATACGAAACATAAGCCAGGTTAAACCGTTTACCTGCAAGCCAGAATAGCCCACAGACAAAACATTGGCATGCAACCCCAGCAAAGCTTAATAGAACACTTGATCGTACAATTTTATTTCAATACCCGTCCGTATTAACTTTTGACACTCGTCCGTGTCGTTTCAGCACTCGTCCGTGTTTGACCTTTTATTTCAATACCCGTTCGTAATGACTTTTGAGATACTCGTCCGTATTTTCTTAATCATCGTCCAATACTCATCCGTATCGTCGACTTGGTCACTCATGGTGTACCTTTGATGATTTTTCGATACTCGTCCATATCGTTGACCCGAACACCTGTATGTGTTCCTTTTCTTAATCATCGTCCGATACTCGTCCGTATCGTCGACTTGGTCACTCGTCGTGTTCCTTTGATTATTGTCATATGCTCATCCATATCGTAGAACCGAACACTTGTATGGGTTCCTTTTCTTAATCATCGTCCGATACTCGTCCGTATCGTCGACTTGGTCACTCGTCGTGTTCCTTTGATGATTGTCCGATGCTCGTCCGTATCGTTGACCCGAACACTTGCATGTGTTCCTTTTCTTAATCATCGTCTGATACTCATCCGTATCGTCGACTTGGTCACTCGTCGTGTTCTTTTGACGATTGTCCGATGCTCGTCCGTATGGTTGACCCGAACACTTGTATGGGTTCCTTTTCTTAATCATCGTCTGATACTCTTCCGTATCGTCGACTTGGTCACTCGTCGTGTTCCTTTGATGATTGTCCGATGCTCGTTCGTATCGACCTTTGACACTCGTTCGTCTCAATTCAGCACTCGTCCGTGTTTGAACTTTTATTTCAATACTCGTCCGTGTCCTTCCAATAATCGTCCTTATTGACCTTTGACACCCGTCTGTGTCCTTCCAATACTCGACCGTATTGACCTTTGACATTCGTCTGTGTCCTTTCAGCACTCGCCCGTGTTTGAACTTTTATTTCAATACTCGTCCGTATTGACCTTTGACACCCGTCCGTGTCCTTCCAACACCCATCCGTGTTTTATTTCCATACTCGTCCGTATGGGGGGAATTGTGGCACTTATCCTAAGCTCGACAGTTTTGTTCCTCAACAGATTACCGTGGATTTGCTTTGTGTTTTCCCAGCAGATCTCTAGGGACTCTTTCTCAGCATGTTGCAACGGAACATCTTCCAACCAGGATTTGCGTATCCCTGACGGAGTAGCTCCGATCCCCAGCAAGATCGTATCCCCGGCAGTTTAGCGACCAGGGCTAAATACGGTGGCATCCCCACAGAGTTCAGCATTGAATCTTGTTAGTAATACTCCCCAGCTGAGTTATTCTTTCTCCTCGCAGAGGTTTAGCAGATCAACAGAATCTCTTCCTCAGCAGAGTGTTAGTACATTCTTTCCCCAGCCGAGTCAGAAGGCTGATTATCCCCGCAGAAGATCTTGGGTTTGATAGATCCCCAAGCAGAGTTAATGATGTTTTTCCTCAGCAGAACGTCATTCAGAAAATTCTCATCCTCAGCGGAGTCTTATGAGCAGAATAATCTCTCTAAGTCAGAGTCATTCACGTGGAAACTTCCTCAACAGGATAATTACACCTCAGTGTATATACAAGCCAATTTATTTTTGGCAATTCATTGCAAGCGTTATCCCCAGCAGAAGGGTTAATCCCCACAGAGAAATTGAAGGATCGAACAATGATCTTTTCCCCGCAGAGTTGGATTCCTCGTCCGGAGTCTCTTTTGAATTTGCATATAGTTTGCATAGCATTTTCTAAAAGTGTAGCATTCCATTGATATGGAGCATTACGGCAAAACTCAAACATAAGCATACGAAACATAAGCCAGGTTCGATCGTTTACCTGCAAGCCCGAATAGTTCACAGGCAAAACATTGTCATGCAACCCCAGCAAAGCTTACTACAACACTTGATCGTACAATGTTATTTCAATACCCGTCCGTATTGACTTTTGACACTCGTTCGTGTCCTTTCAGGACTCGTCCGTGGTTGACCTTTTATTTCAATACCCGTCCGTATTGACTTTTGACACTCGTCCGTGTCCTTTTAGCACTCGTCCGTGTTTGGCCTTTTATTTCAATACACGTCCGTATTGACTTTTGACACTCGTCCGTGTCCTTTCAGCACTCGTCCGTGTTTAACCTTTTATTTCAATATCCGTCCGTATTGACTTTTGAGATACTCGTCCGTATTTTCTTAATCATCGTCTGATACTCGTCTGTATCGTCGACTTGGTCACTTGTCGTGTACCTTTGATGATTTTCCGATGCTCGTCTGTATCGTTGACCCGAACACTTGTATGTGTTCCTTTTCTTAATCATCGTCCGATACTCGTCCGTATCATCGACTTGGTCACTCGTCGTGTTCCTTTGATGATTGTCTGATGTTCGTCCGTATCGTTGACCCGAACACTTGTATGGGTTCCTTTTCTTTATTATCGTATAATACTCGTCCGTATCGTTGACTTGGTCACTCATCGTGTTCCTTTGATAATTGTCCGATGCTCGTCCGTATCGACCTTTGACACTCGTTCGTGTCCTTTCTGCACTCGTCCGTGTTTGAACTTTTATTTCAATACTCGTCCATGTCCTTCCAATACTCGTCCGTATTGACCTTTGACACCCGTCAGTGTCCTTCCAATACTCGTCCGTATTGACCTTTGACACCCGTCTGTGTCCTTTCAGCACTCGTCCGTGTTCGAACTTTTATTTCAATACTCGTTCGTATTGACCTTTGACACCCGTCCGTGTCCTTCCAACACCCGTCCGTGTTTTCTTTCCATACTCGTCCGTATGGTCCTTGATAATCGTCCGTAGCCCTATTTCAATACACGTCGTATCAATCTATGCAGTTATTTGCTGATACTTCAAGAAGGGTTTATATCCCTTTTCTTCTTCATTTAGCGTGCAAATTTTCTGGTTGTTTTTGGTATTCAATCATAATTCACCTTGATGGTCTGAATAGCCATTACTTTCATCCTTATCAGGTTAACAGATGATTGAATAGGGGCAGCTGTAGCACCCCAAAATTTTCCCTCTTGTTGTTGCCTAGCTTATGTTTCATTGCATTGCATTTAGACCTCATTTCATCTCATATATCATGCATGTTGCATAAGGGCTTGTGATCAGTGGATTGCAGAGCATTGATCATTCAGAGCCAAAGAATAAAAGCCAAGGGTCTCCCAGCAAGCCTCAAGGATCTCTTTCATCATATATCATATCATTTGATCCCACAAGTCATTGGAAGAGGAGAGTTTCCCCAAGAAGTTGGACAGTTCACCATTTCCTATAAAAAACATCCCAAATTAGGGTTTGTGATTCAAGCAGTCTCCTGATGGAATTTTGGTTCAAACTTGATCTCAATGTTTTCTACATGATATCAAGTATATAAGGATGGAATATTGCTCATTGGTTCATTTCCGAAGAGGTTCAATTGGTCAGTTGTTTGAGATTCAAGAAATTGGGAAAAAAAAGTCAACTATGCAGTGGAAAAAGTCAACTCCTGACTTTTTGGGTCAAATTCATGAAATTCAAGTTAAATATGTTCATTGGACAAGATTTAATCAAGAAATGATGGAGGAATCATGAAAAATCAAGAAATGTACAAAGTTTCCATTTTTAGAAACTTAGGGTTTCCAAAAATGGCAAGTTTGGACCATTTTGCACTACCGTTTAAGGCTTCGTTTCTTCAAGATAAAAGCTTCAAACCTCAGGCCCAAGTTGAGCCAATCAAATATCACATTCTAAGCTTCAAATCCATATAAAGAACTCTTCCATTGGATCAAAATTGAGGGAGTTATAATCAATCAAAGTGGAGCAAAATCAAGGAAAAAACCAAGTCATGGCAAGGCAAGTTCAGGCCCCTAGGCCATAATTTCATCAAACACTTGGTGGGCCAAATGTCAAGCCATGTGTCTCATAGAAGAAAGCTTCAAATGAAAAAATGTTGAACATCAAAGTTGTTCATCTCCATGTCCTCTTTAACTTTGATGTTGGACATTTTTCCATTTGAACAAGTTATCGAAGAGTTATGATGGTCCAAACATAGGGGTCTCACTCTGAAAATCCACAAGGCCATTGTCTTGCACATTATGCAGGTTGCCACGCCCATAAACCAGTTTTTTGCACTTGAGTTCATGACCAATTTTATGCACCTTAGAGGCTTAAATTCACTTTGATCCAAACATCAAACATGTTCCTTGATAGGTCCTTGATCCACAGGCTTTGGAATCATTCAATTTCATGAGCTATCCATGAAGATATTCCTCCCTAAAGTTCATCAATTTCATTCTGATTTTGCTAATCCAAAAGTGGAATTGTTGTACATTGTTCATGGTTTGATTACTCAATTCACACGCATGCTTCACCATCCACCTTTTGCCTCTTTTGAACCAACATGATCCTACACATACATACATGCCATGCTATCATACATTAAAGAGGAAAAAAATGAAACTTGTTCACTAAGTTTCATGCTGCAAAATATAACCTCGTCACCCTTCATTCTAATCACCACCCTAGCTGCCATGAGCTCACCCTCACCATAGCTAAACCTTTCCAACTCGTGCATAACAAACCCAACTCAGTTAGTTAACTCAACTCAGTTAACCAACTCACTTAACTCAATTTCCAACTGTCAACCACACTAGTTAACACCTTAACTCAACATATATAAGCTATACTCTCACAGATTTTGGAGAACTCTCTCATTTTGCTACATTTCACAAATCATTCTCACTCTTCTCTCTGAAAATTCTCTCTGCACTCTCTCTCATTGCACGAGCTCTTCATTGTTTCATCATTATCATCATCATTTGTTCATCATTGTTCAAGAGCAAGAAAGAACAAGTTCACTTCCTCAAGCACAATTTCATTGCACATTCAAATTTCTCTCTATTCTCTTCATCTCCAAGCAACTACGAGCATTTATTTTGGCTCAAACAAGTTCAAGAGTTCAAGTGCTCATCTCTGGATTTCTGAAGATCCAAAGTTTCTCCAAATTTGGGGTTCCTATTTCTCAACTTTTTCTTGTACTAAATCACTGAGTATAACTTGTTTTCATGATGATTATGGCTTAATAGAAGCAATTTGACATTTTCGACTAGTTGATAGACCTTTTAGAGGTGTAGATCCAAACCTAGGGCAAATTTCTCTTGTTCGATTCTCTCTGATCATGCATTGTTTGTGAATTTGGACTGTGGATTCTTGTTCTACATGACTTCCTCTTCATTTTGATATGGGGTTTGTAGATTTCTGGAAAATGTGATGCTTGCAGGTGGTCGGAGAGTGGCCAGAGAAGATGACCGGAGGTCCTTCTCCGGCCGGTGAGGTTGGTTTAGGGTTTTATTTCCAGAACCTATCATGACCGTCTGATTTCCTTAATCCAATGCTTGAGAATCTGCCAGCACATTAATGAACATGTTGCTTATCATGTGCCATCGTTTTGATCTCAGATATTTGCATGTGTGTGTGTGTGCGTGATAATTGTGATGTGCCTTGCATGTGAGACGTTGGATGGATATACTTTCGTGATTGATATATTTTGACTGCATCTAATGGCTCAGATTGAGTCAAGTGTTTGACTGCGCGTGCACCATATCACACACACACACACGTTTTTATTGGATTGGGTTTCTAATTGCTACTTGCACACCCTCATTTTAAGCCCAAATACTTTTAAACTGAAATTTTACTTTTGCCACACCCTCTGGTTATTTTCTTTGCATTTTATTTTTCTTTTCTATATTTGTTTCATTTTCTTTTATTAAAAATATCAAAATGCATTAAATAATTCCATAAAAATTCATATAGCATCATAAGTCATTAAACTAATTTACCATTTTTTTTGTTTCTGATTTTATTAATTTTTGCATTTATTTTCGTAATTTTCTTTTAATTTATTTTTGTGTGGTTTCTTCTTTGACACATGAAATTCATCCATTTATTTTGCATAGTTCTAAAACCATTTTGCATCCAATGTTTTTTCTATGATTAAATAACATCTGAAATCATCTAAAAACATTTTCTTTTATTTTTAAAACCATTTTTGCATAGCATTTGAATTTCATTTGGTTCCATCTTTCTTAGTGACCTTTTATGAGTTCTTAGACATTAAGTGAACATGTTTCTGGTTGAGTTTTGAGCTATTCTTTTGATATGTGATCCCATTCTGACTTAGATGTTTGGTGTTATATTTTCACAATTTTTTCAAGTCTCTTCCTATTTTTACCTTGATGATTGATTACATGTGCCTTTATGAGCTTCATTGTGTGCAAATGCCATGGTTTTGTGTCCTATTGTCTATGGTCTCTTAAGATGATTGATGTTACCTTTTGACACATGTTTACTTGGATATTATAGGTCATGTATGTCAAATTATAGGTCTTCCTTGTTTCCTTTTGACATGTTTTACAATTGATGTTCATCTTGCATCCATACTTAATTGTGCATCTATCACTTGTTCTTCTTCAATATAGTTTGTATGTATCTCATATTGGTATGCCATCTAGATTCATTCTTATTCGTCCCTCTACTGTATATAGATCATTTCATCCATTTTCATTGACTCATAATGTCATATCATATGCATTGCAATTGCATGAACATTTGAAGCATGTTTCATTTTGTATAAATTTCAAATTGTGTTCTCTTCTTCTTAATTGCTAATGTGACTTGTGTATAAACCAAACTTGTTCATTTGTGCCTTCTCATGTCATTTTAGAATAGGTATGCTACTGATCCATGTGCATTTGCATTCATAATTGTATTTCACCATCATGTGTGACTTGTCTTGTAAATAAACCAACTTGTGTGCATATTCTTCTATTTCCATCTAATATGATTTTGACGAGGCACTTGTGCCACCTTGCCATGCTTGCTTTTGTGTGAGATTATGTGGTTTGTCTAGAGGATTATAGGTCATTCTTGGTTCACTTATAGGTCATTATGATTTGTGTTTACCATTATTGTGTGTTTATGCATTTTAGCTTGCATTTTTGTCCTAATTCCTCATCTCATTTCTTCTTGTGCTCTATATGATTTGTGTTTGCATTGAGTATGTCATTCCACTCATGTCATGTGCATATCATCAATTGTATGCTACTGGTCTATATGCATTCATACTCCTTTCATATGTTATGCATCTTTAACATGTAATGTGTGCATCTACATTGAAACTTGTTTCTCTCCTTGTCATTTCTTTTCATCTTGTTTTTCTACTTGAATCATCCCATTCATGCCTTGTATGATTTTTCATATACATCCATAGACATTCATAGTATGATGTATGCTTCTGACCTTAGCATTTCATTAAGCATAAATACATGTTCATCTTACATTTTTGTTCATGTTTCATCAACTATTTTCATGGTGCCATTTCTTGGATGGTTAAAACATTGTTTGTGCAAAGTTTGTTGGTGTTTGATCTCTTAACCTTAAAGAACATTATTATGGTTTAGGTTCTGACCTTGAGTGCTTTTCAACCTCTAGGACCTTTATTCTTTAGTCCTTAACTTGTTTGGTCTCTATTTGTTAGTCTTTCCTTATTTCTTTACTTGTAAATGGTTTTGCTATCATTTTCAGGGGCTTATGGTAAGTCAAGTGTGTGGGGGGTGCACCCACATACAACTTCTTTTCTCTTATCTTTTTAAGCTTTCAAATTGTGATTGTGATAAGCATCTTATGCTTCCTTTGTTCAATTGCTTTCATTCCCCTTGAGTTCTTAACTTAATTTCAACCTTTGAAGTAAGTTAGAACTCACTTTTCTGTTCTTTTAGACTTAGGTTTCTAAACCACACTTAACCATTAGGAACATCTATGTATGATAACTTTAGGGTTTGAGTCTTAGTCTCCCTCATTAGATTTTACCTTTCTTAACCTTTGAGTCTCTCTTCTTCTCATCTCAAAACAAGAAGCAAAAACACTTAATAAAGGCATAACATATA
This sequence comes from Lathyrus tuberosus, assembly GCA_022829125.1. Lineage (NCBI taxonomy): Eukaryota > Viridiplantae > Streptophyta > Magnoliopsida > Fabales > Fabaceae > Lathyrus > Lathyrus tuberosus. The sequence goes on along the minus strand of JALAZF010000201.1, from coordinate 8,022,698 downwards.
TTGTATTTGAGCCTTTCATGTGAGAATAAGATAGTGAGGGGTCTTCTCTCACTTTTTAAGAATGTTTAGCATATGTCCCGTCTTGGGTCGATGTGCGAGGCATTTGATCCTACTTGAGAGACTTAAATACAATATGCGCTATACACAAAATAATCAAAACACTTCTTTTTAAAAAACAAAAACAAACAAATTCTCTTCTCATCTCATTCACTCCTTTCTTAAGGACTCGTCACGTTCGTTCTACCGCAAACAGGTAACGCCTAAGTCTCCATACAGCGAGCTACAACACCTAACTGCTGGGACGCACACTCTGACGTTTCCATTAAAAAACACAAACAAAACAACCCTTGTTGAGCCGAACTACGTTTGCTCTGATTCTTATTTCTCGTCTGATTGAAGATACGTAGGCACGAGATGCGATATCTCGATGAGCAACCTTTCCTCGTAGTCCGTCGAACTACGTTGACTCTGACTTTCCCATTGCACTGAGGGGATACGTAGGCCTATGACAACGATAATGTCCTATCGAGTCACTTCTTTTTCTTTTCTTCTTTGTTTCTTCGTTCTTTCCCGTTCTCGTTCCTTTTCCTTTCCAGTAGCAGGGAAGCTCCAGACGACGACACCCTTTGATCGAACAGCAATCGTGGATCCCATCAAGTACGATGGACGCGTGGGGGTGCTAATACCTTCCTCTCGCGTAACCGACTCCCGAACCCAGTTCTCTTGGTCGCAAGACCATGCTTTTTCCTTCCCTCGGGTTTACGCAGTGTTTCCTTTCCCTCTCTTGGGATAAATACACATTACTGGCGACTCTGTTTCCGCGCCACTTTCGCGTTTGTACTTGGATGAAAATCCTGGGAGTGACAATGAAGCCCGAGATGGAGGCTAAAAATGTTTGCTCTGCTGGGGAGAATCATTGTACAAAGCCCAAGAGGAGGCTATGGTTACTGTTTCAGTTGAGTGACAGGTCCAGTATGTTGGTTAAAAGAGAAAATTAGTTCTTATATGGGTAATGTTATACTCATGGATTTGATCTGAGGACCGGGATTATTTCCTGTTCTTTAAGGAAACGGGGAATCCGAAGGGTATTGAGACTGCCCAAGTCTACGGGTGTTTTTTCCTATTTTTGAAAGGAACTTGAGAATGTCTTTGAGACTCAAGGAGATTAGACTGTCCAAGTCTAGAGTTTTACCTTTTGTACTATGCTTAAGAGAGATCAAGATGACTAATTTCTGTTCCTATACCTTTAAGAGGTCGTCGGGACAATTTGTACGAAGCCCAAGAGGAGGCGAGAAAAACTTTTAAGAAGCCGAAGGGAAAATTTGTACGAAGCCCAAGAGGAGGCTATCTTCCCGGAGGAAGAATCATTGTACGAAGCCTAAGAGGAGGCTGTGAAAACTTCTAAGAAGTCGACGGGTCCTTGTACAACGCCCAAGAGGAGGCGGGGATGCTTTTAGGAAGCCTGTGGGTCCTTGCACTAAGCCCAAGAGGAGGCTGATGAACAGTTCCAGAAGGGGTTTCACTTGGAACATTGGCCTTCTGTATATGAACTGTTCAAGGGGGGGATTTCTTATATCTAGTTATCTAAAATTGTTGTAAAAGAAAATTCTCATGGTTTAGGTTATGTTGAAATATCCGGGAGAACGTCGGAGGTAAGGAGACGAGGTTTTGTCTAATTCTAGACGTAGTTGCCGGGGAAACTCTAAATATCTATACTAGTATTACACAGTTGATATGAGTTTATGAAAGAAGACTTACAGTGAAACAGCCCCACAATACAGTTATATGCATATGAAAGCGGTAAGTGAAAGCGGGTAAACACTTACTCGGTTGTAGAGCTTCCATACTGTATTTTTAGTTGTTCAACAAAGAAATTGAAAATAACAGTATGTTACAAAATCAAAGGAGAAAGTGCTTTTGAAAGGAAAATTGTGGCTTACAGCTCAAGGAGAGGCACAGGGTTTTATCAGCGATCGCATTGTTGTTTTGTACAGGGACTTATACAAGTGACTGAGACCCAAGAAAGGTTTTCTGTACCAAGGGGATGGATCTTACACTCTCTCAAGAGGCCCAAAGGTGTTTAAAGAAAACGAATTGGGCTTATAACACAAGGGTAGGCCCAGATGATTTTGATTTTTGAACTGGCGATCGCGCCGAGGTTTTTGAAAGCACAGTGGGTCTTATACAATGACTGAGGCCCAAAAAGTTTTGGTTTCAAAAGTGGATTGGGTCTTACACTCTATTAGAGGCCCAAAATGATTTTGAATGGGTCTTATAGCTCGAGGAAAGGCCCTGATGGTTTGTTTTAAGCGGGCGATAATCGCGCCGAACTTTTGAAATACAACGGGACTTATACAACATTTGAGGCCCAAAATAGGTTTGTATTTACAAAGGATTGGGTCTTACACTCTATTAGAGGCCCAAAGAGTTTAAAAATGATTTGTTTGAGTGAAAATCAAGGAAACCCTAAATTTGTTTTCTTTTAAAAGGAAATATTTAAAGAAAATCAAATAAAAATGATAAAAATACCAAATAAGTTTGAATAAACCATTTGTGATTTTTGTTGAAGGTTTGAAAATGAGGTTTTTATCACAAGATAATTTAAAACTCATTTAGTTTTGATTTTCATAGTAAATATTCACTTTTAAATGCTTAAAAACAATTAAAAAGGAATTTATTCACAAAAATACTAATTATATTAAATAACTAATATAAATTTAATTTTTTTGTGGAATAAAATATTTCAACATTTTTTTTATTTTTTGCTAAAAGAACCAATAAAAAATAATTAAAATTGCGGGAGCTATTAATTTTTCAAATCATTAACAAGCATGGCGCCATGGCCATCTTCAACCTCAAGCTCAGATGCTGAAGCCCTCTAACTCACTCATTTCTCAACTATTTGACATGATTCAAATACCAAACTCATGCGCTTTTTCACAAGGATCACGATGGCAATATTTGATTTCATTTATTTTCAGTGTATAGCAAGTTATATCAACATGACCGTATGAACCCTAATTTTGCAAAAGCAATCGTGCAGACATGGTTGTGAGGGCTATGATCAAATTTTTTGAGGGGAAACACTCAACATATGATGGCAAGCAATTGGCAAAAATATCATGCGAGGAAATATGCATGGATCATGAAGATGTAGTTTTGAGGCTTACCTTGATGCAAGCTGAAATGGAACTCTGCACAAACCGTGTTCCAGATGTGATTTGATGATCCCTACAGCTTCAATGGATGTTGTGGAGTGTGTTGCAAGCTTTGGAACACTTTGAAAACCTTTGGATCAAGTTGGAGAACTCCAGCTGCATAATTGAGGCATAATGGCTTGGTTGAAGAGTGATTTTGAGCTAGGGGTGTTACAGTTGGTGTTTAAGTGTTTGGACACCTCAAATACATCATATGTGATGTGTTTGAGCAATTGGAATGGATTGCTTAAGGCTACAACTCAAAACCCGATGGTTGTTGCTCAAAAATAAAGAAAATTGGTACTTAAGAGAGAATGAGAGAAAGCAGTGCTGTAAATTGCTTTGGTGTCATTTGAATGATCAATTGGAACCTCTATTTATAGGTGATCAATTCTTGTCTTCGAGGAATAGTGAATGGCTGCTGGATCATATCACATTCAAGGGCTTTGGCTTGGTGGCATTTCTTCTCATGCAAGGCAACCCAGCCCCTCCCAAGAGCAGGGTTATGCCTTGACCAAATTCACATTCTTCAGATGTTTTTATTGTTGTTTAATCAGAGAACTTGACTGAGTAGAGTGGCTTTGTTGAAAGTGCCCTATTTCACATAAATGCCTTTGAATTCAAGGCATATATGCCAAAATGCATTAATCTCAAGTTGGAAGATCCCTTGGCTTTTGGACTCAGCCCTATCAGTTGGATCAATTGGCTTATGATCAGATTGAATGCATGTGGCATAGTGATCATTACTTTTGACCCAGAAATCGTGGATGGCAAGAAAACTCACAAACTAATTTTTCATGGCAGCCTTGACATGGTGTGTTGTAGCAGCCATAACTCTTGGCTCAAGTGGAGTGGTTTCATGCCAATGAGTTGCTTGGATTGTAGGCAATATGTACAACATCTTTGATGTTTACACCTTGACTTGATTCAGCTTGGAACTGTGTGAAAAAATCCCACAAGTTTTGGTGTTTCCAACAAAATCTGTTTTGGACAGAATTTTTTCTAAGTGTTGGAAAACTTGTACTTTCATGTTTTTAGTGATTTTGATCCAACCATAACTCAGAATCCATAATGAATTGGAAGGAGGTGAAGTTGAAGCTTTTGTAGAGGGCCATGAGAGCTACAAATCCAGCTTTGGATGGGGAAAAATGGCCTTGTGGTTTAGGAGTTATGATCCTCCAAAGTTGGTACCCTAGCCACTTTATTCCATAACTTAGAAAAATTTCAAAGTTTTTTATGGTTACCCCTTTTACAAGTTATCCAACTTTTCTTAATTTTTCTTGATGAATGATGATTCAAATCACACATTAACATCATTTTAGGGTTAAAAAACCATAATTGTGAAAAATCTCAAAAAGTCAAAGTTTGACTTTTGTGCACAATTGACTTTTTATCAGATGAATTCCAAACTGTGCAATCCTTTATGAAATCAAGTCCTTGCCTAAATCAAACTTGAAGGATTGATTTCATAGGTGTTATAGGGTGTATTGGATCATGTCCTAGGGTTTGGGAGCATGTCCTGGTCAAAAGTCAAAGCTACAGTTGACTTTTCCCGCGAAACCCTAACTGTGGTTCAGATGAAATTGAAACTTGTTGATCAAGCTTCTTGGATCAATCCATTGTTGCAAATGGATCAATGTGGTATATTGGAGACCTTCAAATCTTCCCTTGAGGTCTTGGCTCATGATTTGTCCCAAAAGTCAACTTAGGGGTGAATTAGGTCAAGAAACCCTAATTCCTGTTTTATTTTATAAATGCATCCCCTAAAGCCAAATTGACTTGGTGATTGGGTCCATGAGGTTCCATTGAGCATTTTAGGTTATGCTTTGAAGCATTAGCTCATGCCCAGAGGAAAATTTCCATCTGGAGGCCCTGGTCAACCAAAACCCTAATTTGGTGACACTGGCGATCTTGAGGCTTGATCCACCTAGAAGGGAGCAGCCTTGTGCTTAATCCTTGAAGTACGAGTCCTCTTGATCCATTGGGGATATTTGAGAGGTTAGACAAGTTGAAGATCATGTCAACTTGTCGCTCCCGGGATTTTTATCCAAGTACAAACGCAAAAGTGGCACGGAAACAGAGTCGCCAACAATGTGTATTTATCCCAAGAGAGGGAAAGGAAACACTGCGTAAGCCTGGGGGAAAGGAAAAGCATGGTCTCACGACCAAGAGAAACGGGTAAGGGAGTCGGTTACACGAAGGGAAGGTATTAGCACCCCACACGTCCATCGTACTCGATAGGATCCATGCTTGTTGTCTCGATCAAAGGGTGTAAGGAACTGGAAATCAACAGCTAACTGGAGAACTGGAAATGAAAGATAGAAAGGAGAAGGGGAAAAAGGAAAGAAGTGACTCGATACGACATTATCGTTGTCCTAGGCCTATGTATTCCCTCAGTGAAATGGGAAAGTCAGAGTCAACGTAGTTCGACGGACTACGGGGAACGGTTGCTCGTCGAGATATCGCATCTCGTGCCTACGTATCTTCAATCAGACGAGAAAGAAGAATCAGAGCAAACGTAGTTCAGCTCAACAAGGGTTGCTTTGTTTGTGTTTTTTAATGGAAACGTCAGAGTGCGCATTCCAGCAGTTAGGTGTTGCAGCTCGCTGTATGGAGACTTAGGCGTTACCTGTTTGCGGTAGAACGGACATGACGAATCCCTTTTTGAAAGGAGTGAAGGAGATGAGAAGAGAATTGTTGTTTGTTTTTGTCTTTTTTAGGAAGAAGTGTATTAATTGTTTTGTGTTTATAACGCGCATTGCACTAAAGTCTATGGCATAGGAACAAATGCGTCGCATGGTCGTCCTAACAGGACGTATGCTAAACACTCTAGAAAGATGAAGGGAAACCCCCCCTTCTTCCATTTCCCACATGTAAGGCTCCTGTGTAGTACATGTTAATCCTTTATTAGATGTTTTTGCTTTTTGTTTTGAGATAAGAAAGAAGAAAAAACTCAAAGGGTGAGAAAGGTAAAAGTCTAAAGGGAGACTAATAATCCTAAGAGTTATCATGCTTGGATGTTCCTAAAGGTTTATGTGGTTTAGAAACCTAAGCCTAAAAGAAAGGAGAAGAAGAGTGAGTTCTAACTTACTTCAAAGATTGAAGTTAAGTTAAGAACTCAAAGGGATGAAAGCAATGAAATGTCAAAGAAGCATAAGATGCTTATCACAATCACAACTTGAAAGCTTTAAAGAGATGAAGGAAGAAGGTGTATGTGGATGCACATCCACACACTCAACTTACCATTAGCCCCTACATGAAAAGGTTATCTAAATAATTAAATATGAAAGCATAAGTGAAAGAAGGAAGACAATTAAGCACCCAACATCTCATGAAATGAAATTATGAATCAACAAAGCCTAAGTTTAAAGAGAAGGGATCCTAAGTGTTAAAGGACTTCTAAAGTCAGTAGCTATGTCTAAAGGTATTCAACTAAGGCTAAGGTACCTAATGAGATCAAACTATGTCAAGAAAGGTGCCAAAGATTCACACAAGTTCAAGTTATGAAACATGGATGAAATATGAATGTGTATGACATACAAACATGAATAAATGCATGAGTGAAACTCAATATCAGAATTTAATGATATGGTATAATGCATATGGAAGTGAATGAATGAATATACAAAGCATGAGTGAAATGATTTAAGAAGATAAAGCAAATAGAAGCAAACAATGTTCAAGTTCAAGTAAGAAAAGAAGAAACTTGTAACACAAGTCAAAGTTGAAAAAGAACATGAAATCAAATGCAAATGGATGCAAGTCAGAATCATACCTCATATTTGGATGTCCTATAATTCCTATGAATGAGCATACAAGTTATGAGAATGGATGTTTAAGTAGAAGAAGTTAGATGAAGAAGAAGTGAGAAGAAGAGAAACAAGCATCATATAGAAAGAAGTAACTTGGAACACAAGTCAAAGTTGCAAATCAAAGATGAATGAACATGGATTATAGGTCAGTACCAAATGACATTTAAGATGCAATTAAAATGTAAGAATTAATCATACAATATGCATATGCAAATCACATTGAAACTAATTAAGATAGAAAGATGAAATAGATCAAACATAAACAAGTATGCAAGATGAATGACATTTGAATGCATGAGATGATTATGGGTTAGTAGCATACCAAATATGAGATGCAAATAAAATGCATGAATATTCATTGATGATTCACAAACAAGTCATGTTGATGATTTGAAGAGAATAGAAACAAGTTTAGGTCAAACATTTCAAGTAAGGATGCATTTTGATCACATACACAACCCAAATGGAATCACAATGCAAATGACCTATAATTCAAAGCAAAAGGAACTATAATATTCTAATGAGAACCTATAATGATGCACAAATAGGTTCTAATATGATGACACAAGTGCCTCCTAAAACTATGTTAGAAAGAAGTAGAAGAATAAGCACGAAATGTTACTTCCAACACAAGGCATCAAGCAATTACTAAACCACATGAGAAAATTATGAAAATAGGTCACAACCAACCTAAGTCAGAGGAAAAAAATGTGTCAAAATATCAAAGCAAAATTCAAAAGGAAATATGCTCAAACAAGTCATCAAAGTCACATTGAAACACCTTAAAAGAATGCACAATTATGAACAACAAAAGGTATGGTATAATGACCTTAAAAATACAAGAAAAAAGTTTTAGATGCATCAGGATGTTATTCAAACATGGTGAAAATATTGAATGCAAAAATGTTTTAGAACTATGCAAAAATAATTGGACAATGCACAAATATCATGAAGAAAATCATTCAAAAAGAAAATAAAAGGAAATTATGAAAATATGAGCCAAAATCAATAAAATCAGAATTAAAAAATGTAGAAAATTAGTTAAATGTGTTATAATGCAAAGTGAATTTATTTGGAATTTTTAGAATGCATTTGGTATTATTAAGAAAAAGAAAAGAAACATGTATGCAAAAATTAAATAAAAATGTGAATGAATGAAGGAGGGGGTATACAGTTAGCAAAAAGCACGTTAAAAATGGTTTGGGATCACAAAAGAGGTGTGTGAATAACAATAGTGATCCAGTCCAAAGGCGCGTGTGTGCATGGAATTATGGTATGCCCTCAGTCAAAAGATTGACTCACGCACATGCGTTGGATCAAGTCAAAGTCAGATCATCAAGAAAGTAAACAAAATGGACACATCACAAAGCAAGCACATGATAACAACCATACACGCACACACATGCAAGTAGTCAGATTCAACAATTCAGAGAGAGAGAGTCACGTGATATGCAAGTGGATCATTAATACGTTGTCACACTGTGAACCATTGGATGAAACAAATCAAACGGCTGTGACTTAAAGTTGGCAACGAATAGGGTTTTAGAGATTCAGGGAACCTCACCGGCCGGAGAAGCCTCCGGTCATCTTCTTCGGCCATCTCCGGCGACTGTAAACACTCACATGTTCCAGAAATTCACAAAACATATATCATTCAAAAGCTGGAGTTATGTAGAACACGGATCCCAGCTTAGATTTCACAGATCATGCATGTACAGAGAGAATCGAAAGGGGAAAGTTTGCCCTAGGTTTTCAACTAAGCTTCTAACAAGCTCTATCAACTATCTAGAATTCAAGAGCTTCTAATAAGCTGAATTCAATATAAAACAAACTTAAACTCAATGAAAATCAATCAAGAGAAGTTTGAATTGAAACCTGAAATATGAAGCAACTTGAACCTTCAGAAAACCATAGATGCTTCAAGTTGAACTTTTCTTGATCTTGAGCTTCCAAAGAGCAAAATAAATGCTATGGAGCTTGGATTCTTGAGGATAACAGAGAAATTCAGACTTGAGAAAGATGTTGCACTTGGAAACTTGATCTTGATTTCACTTGTTCTTGATCACAAAGTAACAATGATGAACAATTGATGAAGGAGTGTGATGAACTCGTGCAGAGAGGGAGAGAATTCAGAGAGAGTTTTCAGAGAGTGATTTGTGAAATGAAAGAAATGAAGAGTTTTTCTTCCAAATTCCGTTAGAGCTTTCTATTTATATGGCTGGTTAGTTTCTAACTGTCTTAGTTGACAGTTAGAACTATAGTTAGGTTAGTTGTGGTGGTATGAAGCAATGGAGGGGGTGGGTGAAGTAATTTTGAAAATGAAAGAGCTTGTGTGTTGTTGTTATTCATGTGGAGAAGGTCATGACTTGATGATGTGTGATGATGGTAATGTCTATGCTGATACATGATGACCTTGCTTCCTTTGAAAATTTCTTCCTTCATGCCTGGCTCATGTTCACATGCATATGTGTAAGAGGTATGTGTGTCTAAATGAAGTAAAGAGTGACTGGTGTGAGAAGTACATGCGTGTAAACAAGCTGAAACAACAACAACAATGCCATAAGTTTCCAATTTTGGCCAGCATGGTATGAATGAAAATGATGATATTTGAAGATGCAAATGTCCAAGTGTAGTGCTTGAAATGAGATGATTTTGAGGCCTATGGAATGAGAACACATCATATAACAAGTTTGATGTTGGAATTAAATTGGATGGAGGCTTGTAAGATGATCAAAGATGACTTAGAAATCCAGTGGACAAAATTGAACCATGGGCGTGTGAGATTGGCCTGCAGACCTGGCCATGAGCCTATGACAATTTCAGTTTGAAACCCTAACTTTGAGTAGCCATAACTTCCCATCCATTGATCATATGCAAAATTGATAAACATGAAAGTTGTATAGGGCATGGAGATGAACAAGATTGGTGTTCAACAATTTTCCATTTGAAGCCCTCTTGAGGGAGAAAAAAACTTGACATTTGGCACACCACATGTTTGATGAAATGCATGCGTGCCAACCCAGTTTTGCTTGGTCATGACCTAGTTTTTTGCCTTGATTTTACCAAACTTTGATTGATCTTAACTCCTTCAATTTTGATCCAATGGAAGAGTTCTTGGTATGGATTTGAAGCTTAGAATGTGATCTTTAATTGGCTCAACTTAGGCCTGAAGTTTGAAACTTTTATTATGGAGAAAGAATGCTTTGAAGATGAGTACAAAATGACCTAAACTTTCCATTCTTAGAAACCCTAAGTTTCTAAATTTGGCAACTTTGTACAATTCTTGATTTTTGATGAATCTCTTGACATTTCTTGATCAAATCTTCACCATTGGACATATTTGACTTGAGGACCATGAATTTGACCTTAAAAAGTCAGGAGTTGACTTCTTTCACTGCACAGTTGACTTTTCCCCACATTTCTTGATTCTCAAGCAACTGACCAATTGAAAGCCTTCTGAAATGATCCAATGGGCAATTTTCCATCCTTAGATACTTGACATCATGTAGAAAACATTGAGATCAAGTTTGAACCAAAATTTCATCAGGAGACTGCTTGAATCACAAACCCTAATTTGGACTGTTTTTGCTAGGAGATGATGAACTGTCCAACTTCTTGGTGAATTCTCTTCTTCCAATGACTTGTGGGATCAATTGATATGACATAAGATGTAAGGGACCTTTGAGGATTACTTGAAAACCTTAGGCTTTAGCTCTCCTGCTTTGAATAGCCAATGCTCTGAAAACCACTGATCACATGCCCCAATGCAACATGTATGAGGTATGAGATGAAATGAGATATAAATGCAATGAAATGAAACATAAGCTAGGTAACAACAAGAGGGAAAATTTTAGGGTATTACAGCTGCCCCTATTCAATCATCGGTTAACCTGAGAAGGATGAAAGCAATGGCTATTCAGACAATCAAGGTGAACTGTGATTGAATACCAAAATAACCAGAAAATTTGCACACTGAATGAAGAAGAAAAGGGATATAAACCCTTCTGGAAGTATCAGCAAATAACTGCATAGATTGATATGATGTGTATCGAAATAGGGATACAGACGACTATCAATGATCATACGGACAAGTACGGAAAGAAAACACAGACGAGTGTTTAGGTCAACGATGCGAACGAGCAACGGACTATCATCAGAGGAACACGACGAGTGACCAGGTCGACGATACGAACGAGTATCTGACGATGACTAAGAAAAGTAACACACACAAGTGTTTGGGTCAACGATACGAACGTGCATCGGACAATCATCAAAGGAACACGACGAGTGACCAAGTCGACGATACGAACGAGTATCGGACGATGATTAAGAAGGGAACACACACAAGTGTTCGGGTCAACGATACGAACGAGCATCAGACAATCATCAAAGGAACACGACGAGTGACCAAGTCGACGATACGAACGAGTATCGGACGATGATTAAGAAAAGGAACACAAACAAGTGTTCGGGTCAATGATACGGACGAGCATCGGACATTCATCAGAGGAACACGACAAGTGACCAAGTCGACGATACGAATGAGTATCGGACGATGATTAAGAAGGGAACACACACAAGTGTTCGGGTCAATGATACGAACGAGCATCGGACAATCATCAAAGAAACACGATGAGTGACCAAGTCGACGATACGAACGAGTATCAGACGATGATTAAGAAGGGAACACACACAAGTGTTCGGGTCAACGATACGAACGAGCGTCGGACAATCATCAAAGGAACACGACGAGTGACCAAGTCGACGATACGAACGAGTATCGGACGATGATTAAGAAAATACGGACAAGTATATCAAAAGTCAATACGGACGAGTATTAGCTTAAAAGTTCAAACACGAACGAGTGTTAAAAAGGGTCAATACGAACGGGTATTGAAAATAAGGATTCAAACACGAACGGGTGCTGAAAGGAGTCAATACGAACGGGTATTGAAAATAAGGATTCAAACACGGACGGGTGCTGAAAGGAGTCAATACGAACAAGTATTGAAAATAAGGATTTAAACACGGGCGGGTGCTGAAAGAAGTCAATACGAACGGGTATTGAAATTAAGGATTCATACACGGACGGGTGCTGAAAAGAGTCAATACGAACGGGTATTGAAAATAAGGATTCAAACACGGACGAGTGCTGAAAGAAGTCAATACGAATGGATATTGAAAATAAGGATTAAAACATGGACGGGTGCTAAAAGGAGTCAATACGAACGGGTATCGAAAATAAGGATTCAAACACGGACGGGTGCTGAAAGAAGTCAATACGAACGGGTATTGAAAATAAGGATTCATACACGGACGGGTGCTGAAAGGAGTCAATACGAACGGGTATTGAAAATAAGGATTCAAACACGGACGGGTGCTGAAAGAAGTCAATACGAACGGGTATTGAAAATAAGGATTCAAACACGGACGGGTGCTGAATGGAGTCAATACGAACGGGTATTGAAAGAAAGTTTGTAAAGTGATCTCATTGGGGATTAAGATGCTAAAAAGAACATGGACGAGTGTCTAAGAGGTTAATACGGACGGGTATTGAGAATAAGGGGTTTAAGCACGGACGAGTGTTGAAAGGACATGGACGGAAGTCCAAGGTTAATACGGACGGGTACTGAATTAACATTGTACAATCAAGTGTTGTAGTAAGCTTTGCTGGGGTTGCATGACAATGTTCAGTCTGTGAACTATTCTGGCTTGCAGGTAAACGATTGAACCTAGCTTATGTTTCGTATGCGTATGTTTGAGTTTTGCCGTAATACTCCAAATCAATGGAATGCTACGCTTTAGATAATGCAAATGTCATGATATATGCAAATGCAAAAGAGACTCCGGACGAGGAATCCAACTCCGTGGGGAAAAGATCAGTGTTCGATCCTTCAATTGCTCTGTGGGGATTAACCCTTCTGCCGGGGATAACGCTTGCCAAAAATTACCAAAAATAAATTGGCTTGCAAATGCGCTGTGTAACGCCCCGATTTTGTCTTATTTATTTAATTGAGTCGATTTAATTATTTTCGTTTTATATTATTTTATATTATTTTATTTTTGACTTTTATTTAACAATATATTATTTTTCATCGTTGTTTATGTTTTATCGCATTTTGAGAGTGTTTGCGAGATATTTGAGTTGAGGGGTAAAATAGTCTTTTAGGGGTTTAGATATTTATATAAATAGAAAGTGGAGAGAAAAAGAGAGAAAAGAAAAGGAAAGAAAAATAAGAGAAAGAAAGAGAAAAGAGGAGAAAGAGGAAAATCGCGGGAACTCCGTTTCGAGCGCGATTAATCGGGTAAGGGTGATAACTTTCAATTATATCTTGCTTGTGTATGTATATGTGTTGTTTGTTGTAATTGTTTTGGTTGTTTCGCGACTTTTCTTATCGATTGGAATTAGGAGCGATTGATAGAAATCGATGTTTTTCACGGATGAAATTCGATATAAACTGCGTAGAATACTTGTTGTTAGGTTTGGATCATGTTTTGGTTGTTATAGAATGAATTGGAAGTGTTTGGGGTGGGAGAATGATGAATTTGGGCCCAAATGACCTATGTTAGCGCTGTTGGGTTTTTCTGGTTTCGCAGGTTCACACTGCGAATGGCCAGCGAAGTGGAAAGCGAATGTTCGCGTGAGGTTCGCACTGCGAACGTTGTGTTGTTTTTCTTTCTGCCACGGTTCGCTGGGGGATTCGCACTACGAAGGGGACAGCGAAGGTTCGCTAGGAGTTAACACTGTGAATCTGTAGGCTATTTTCTTTCTGCCATGGTTCGCTGGGGTATTCGCACTGCGAATGAGGGAGCGAAGGACTCGCTAGGAGCTTTGCATTGCGAACATGACAGATTTCCTGTTTTGTTTTCTTTATAACTTTTGATCCGTAAGTCGGATTGAGGCGCAGTTTGATGCGTTGGAGAGCTTATGAAATGTTCTTCCTTATAATAATGGTTTTGGGAGTAGTGGCCGATTTAATTGTGTCGGGAATTGGAATAGTATCGTTTTGTCGGCTTTTACCGTCGTAATTGTGTGTGATTGACGTGTTATCATGTGATATGCTTTTAATATGTATCGTATAGCTTGTGTGCTGTTATATGATGTGAATATATATAATGATCGTTGGTGATGATGGTTTGTGGTCTTATGGAGAAATAAATGTGTTGTTTTGGGTTTGATTTCAATGTATGATAACGATGTTGTTGGGTAGTAAAATACATTATTTGATTGAATATCAATGTATGTGGTTATGAGGTTGGTGGTAGTTATTGTGGTTGATGGTGAGTAATTCTTGAGGTGAATTGATATGAGTGTATATGCTAAAATGCTAATTGTTGCGGTTTGTGGTTTATGATGAAATGCATTGTGTATGTAAAATTCAATGTGTGTTATTTGGTGGCCTTATGGCAAGTAAAAGCATTGTTTGAATTGATTTCCAATGCATGAATAATGATGATGAGATAAATCATATTGTTGATTAGTGAAGATGCATTTGATTGTCATGAGTCCTTGTATGCCAAGCATCATGATATGCATCTTGTGATGTCGTGTGCCCTAGTGGGTGTGAGCGACGAATCGATTCCAGAGGGAATCCGCTATAACATCGTGCACCTTATACAAAGAGGACTTAAAGCGATGATTATAGACGATCGTGCACCTTATACAAATGGGACTTAAAGCGATCAGATCGTGCACCTTATACAAAGAGGACTTAAAGCGATCCATAAACGCCGTGCACCTTATACCAAGAGAACTTAAAGCGATGGGGAACATCGTTTGCCCGACGGGGAGTTACGTTGAGTAACAAGCGATGATTCCAATAGTTCCTGAGTGAACTAATGTTGAGAAATGATGGATGGATGGTACCGCATATGCATTGCATAGAGTCGTTGTGTCAGTCTCTGTGCATTTGCATAAATCATGAATGGATTGATTATGTGTGAGAATCATGAATGGATTGATTATGTGTGGGAAATCATGAATGGATTGATTATGTGTGGAAATTGTGAATTGATTTAGTATGTGTTGAGATTTATGATTGGATTGGTGAATTGATGTGCATATGTGATAATTACATTGGTTATGGATGATATGTGTTATGTGTAGACATGTGTTATGTGATGCTTGTGGTGAGAATAGCTATGCCTGTGAATTTTTATGTGTTTGCATATTATTATGCAATCTTGGTTTAGTTGTTATTTCTCACCCTTCTGCTATGGTTTATTGCTCTATGAGGCAATTACAGATTAGTAATCTTGGAGGCTTTTGTAAAGATTAGTTCTCCGTTCTTTTGTCGGTTTTGGTGTCTGCTCTGATACGTAGCATGGAAGTCGGGGAACGATTATGATATATATGTATACCTTTGTTAGATTGATTGTGTATTACCGTTGTATGTATATTTTGATGTTATAAAACAATTTATTTCGTAAAACAAGTCAGTTATGGATCTTTCCGCTTTATTCCATAATTGAACTTTCCTTTTATATGGAAAAAGTTTCTCTTTGATGTTATCCCAGATTGTGTTATGTATCAAATAATTGAGCAGGAGATGTGTTTTCTTTCTGTTAATGTGGCATCCTTGATTCTGTCGGAAAAATAAATTTTTAGTTACTCTGATTTATTTATGTATTATTTATTCGCGATGGGAAAAGGGGTGTTACACGCTGAGGTGTGATGATCCTGTTGAAGAAGTTTCCACTGCAATGTCTCTGCCCTATAGAGAGATTATTCTGCTCATGGAACTTCGCTGGGAATGAGAACTTTCTGAGTGACGTTCTACTGAGGAAAAGAATCATTAAAAACTCTGCTTGGGGAACAATGATCATTGATTTGATCTCAGAAGCTCCTGAAAGGATAATATCTCTGCTGGAGAAAATGCGAACAATCTGTCTGCTTCGAATTGCCATGCTTGCCAAAAAATAAATTGGACTTTGAGATATAGGGGAGTGATGACTCTGCCAAGAATTATTTCATCTGTCAGGAGATGAATTTTGATCATAGCAACTCTGCTGGAGGAATGACAACTTTCCGACTTGGCTGGGGAAAGAATGTACTAACACTTTACTGAGGAAGAGATTCTATTGATCTGCTAAACCTCTGCGGGGAGAAAGAACAACTCAGCTGTGGAGTATTACTGACATGATTCAATGCTGAACTTTGTGGCGATACAACCGTATTTAGCCCTGGTTGCTAAGCAATGAATTTACAGTCTCTTCTTGCTGAGAACAAACTGTCGGGGATACGATCTTGCTGGGGATCGGAGCTACTCCGTCGGGGATACGCAAATCCTGGTTGGAAGACATTCTGTTGCGATATGCTGGGAAAGAAACCCTAGAGATCTGCTGGGAAAACACAAAAATCCCATGGTAATCTGTTGGGGAACAAAGCTATCGAGCTTAGAATAAGAGCCACAATGTCCCACGCTAGGCAAACCTTCCGCTTGACGACTCCACTGGGGATAATGAGTTCACAACAAACTCTGCTGGGGAGAACCGCTTCAAAGCGTCTCGTGCTGGGGATGCCCCTTAAGAGGATTTTACAGAAGACCAAGCATCTTCAAACTCTTAAACAAACGCCGAGACTTGAGCTAAAATACAATAATTGAGAGGTCACTCTACTGGGGATAATAGATCTGGAACACATCTTGTCGGAGGGATTTCCTGATGCCCCATGCTTGGGAGGGTCACAAACTCACTTTTGCCCCAGATTACAAGGCTGATCTAAAGAAATTGTCCCAAGAGGATTTTACAGAAGAATTGACGTCTTCAAACTCCTAGACACTCACTGAGTCTCGAACATTATCTGCAAAGTCTGCGAAACATCTCTACTGGGGAATTTGCAACTGTTATCAAGACAAAAAGCTTGTAGCTGCTGGAAGTACTGATTGGGAGAATCAACTTAATAAGATACAATGACATTGCTGGAGTTGCCTGTCAATCTCAAGACGTTGCGTGTGACCGCTAATCAACCGGTGAACTTAATCAGTAAAAGTTATGACAAAAGGGTGATACGGGAACCCTTTCCTGAACATGATTGCCCCGGTATTCTGACTTAGGGGAGAGTGATTACTTGTTTTGAAGAAATGGTCCATGCTCTTGAAAAGGCTTTAATCTTGTTTTTGAGCCTAGTACAAGGCTGTTACCTGCAAGCAAAAGGATATGCACATATGCCCCGTGCTGGATATGACTTTTGCAACTGAGAAAATCTAACTCTGAACCACCACTTGTTGGGGAGAAAGGTTTTGATGCATCTCTTGCTGGGAACATGATTAACGAAGTTTGCTGAAGACAAGGGACCACAAATGCCTTGGGTTGGAATGCCCCTTTGTTTTAAGCCTTTTGGCTGATTGACTGCATATGCGTGAACAACAGTTTTTTACAATTTTCCACTTGCCCCAGACCAACACGGTCCACCAGAAGATATTGTCTCAAGAGGATTTTACAGAAGACTCGACATCTGAAACTTCTTAATGTCTTCAAACTCTTGGATAAATTCGTCGGATCTTAAAGTAACTGCCTCAGACTGTATGGTCTACAGAGGAATTCGCCTCGAGAAGATTCATGAACAATCTCATATCACTGTGAGATATTCTTCCCCAATATTCTGAACCCTGGATAGGCTGATCAGTCTTCTGGATGGACTAACTTCTCGTGCTCTTGGGATGGCCTTCCCCAATATAAACCTTGAAGTGGTTTTCCCCTGACTACTGATCTTCGAAGGAAGACTAGAATACATGCCTTTGGAGAGATTTGAATCTCAAAGTAATTTCTCCAGTTTGGCTGAACTCTAAAGAGATTCCTCATTCGCCGTGCGAAGCTCAAACGAACCGTGGCAGAGAAAAAATAGCATAAAGTTCGCTTTGCGGACTGCTGGCGAACATTCGCCTACCCATTTGCACTGCGAAGCCCTGGCGAGACTTCGCTTTCCTCTTCGCTGCTTGTTCGCACTGCGAACTTGCGAATTTTGGGATTCGCAGCAGCGCTGTTAGTCACCCTAATTCACCATTTTCCCCATCAAAACCCAACCAAACCATATCATAACAACCAGAACATATTACAATCATAACAACAAGTATTCTACCACATTTACACCGATTTTCAACCGCGAAAACATCAATTTCTCTCATTTCCTCTCAATCGACCTAGAATTGAAAGGCTAGGAAAACCCAACAAACACATACATGATCATACACAAACATAGCATAACCGAGTTTCGCACCCTTACCCGATTAATCGCGCTTTGAAGTGTCGGTTGAATCGATTACTTAAACTCCAAGTTTTTCCTCTTTTTCTTCTTCTCACTCTCCTTTTCTCTTCTCTTCTTTTTCTTTCTATTTTTCTCTCTTTTCTTTCTATGTTCTATTTTAAATGAAAAACAATATCTACCCAAGCCAAAAAGACCAAAATACCCCTACACTTAATTTCCTCGCAAACGTTCCCAAAACGCGATAAAACATAATAACCAAGAATAGAATAATATAAAGACCAAAAATAATTAAATCGACTCGATTAAATAAATCTAACAAAAACCGGGGCGTTACACTTTCCACACGTTCTCTAACCATAACCAAGTTCGAAAACCCTACAGAAGTAAACCCGACCAGCCTGTCATAATATGGACCCTGAAGAGTGCCCATAAACATATCAACTAGTTCTTTCTCCATCATATGAGGTTGAACTCTCGGTACCAATTCACGCCATCTCTGGGTGTACTCTTTAAAACTTTCGTTTCCCCTATGAGAAAGATTTTGTAAATGCGTTCTGTTGGGAGCCATGTCACTGTTATTCTGGTAATGTTTGACGAAAGCTTCTGCCAAATCCCTCCAGCTTCTAATGTAAGTTCTCTCCAATCCCATATACCATTCCAGGGAAGCCCCAGCTAGGCTGTCTAGGAAAAAGTACGTAAGGAGCTTTTCATCATCTGAATACGCTGACATCTTCAGGTAGTAGGCTCTGATGTGGGTCTTGGGACAGGTTGTCCCTTTGCATTTGTTGAAGTTCGGGACTTTGAACTTGTGTGGAATTCTTACCCCAGGAACTAGCCCGAGATCATTCATATCAAGTCCAAAAGCATTTTGGTTCTCATAAGCACGCATTCTCTCCTTAATCATCTTAAATTTCTTATCCGCCTCAGATGGGAGAGCAACATCCAGGTCGTGCATAGAGAATGCATCTTCCTGACGGTCCTCCTCCCAATGATGGTTATGAGCGCCACCAGCACCATGGATAACATAAACACTTCCTCCTCCACCAATACCATCTACACCAGGAACTCCACCAGCAATACCCCCGCCCGAAAGATTGACAACCTAGCACCTCCGGCCGGAGGAATAACACCAGTACCACCTCCGCCCGGAGGATTGGCGCCACCAATAATACCTCCGCCCAGAGCAATAACACCAGCACCACCAGGATGGACAACACCGTCGTCATCAACACAAGGAGTATCAATGAGTGGTTGGACCAAAGTTCTTAGTTGTTCTTGTCCTTGGGCCATGTTCTTCATCAGTTCTATGAACTGAGTCATACGATTTCGTACTTTCAGAAATTCAGCTTGGATTTGTTCCATCACTCGTCTTTGGGTTCCTCTTGTGCAGTATCTGTGAATGTAAGAGTCAGCAATCCTGCTGAAGAAAACTAGGTAGAGATAAGAAAAAGCCAGCCAGGAACACCTATTATGCATATGAATATGAAAATGCAATGCAAATGTCATGCTCGAGTATATCCAGGGGGATCTACACCTTGATTCCAGTTTTATAACAATAATAAACAAAAGAGATGGATGGAACATCGGTAAAAGTCACGCATATATTAACTGAATAGAAGAATAATAACGAGTTAATACATACAGCCTATACCGAAAACGATATAGTCAAATACAACAGTCAATGATCCCAGCGAACAAGCCTGACAGTGATCAGTTAAAAAAGAAGAAAAGCAACTAAGGCATATCATCGATATCCACCAGAGACAACCCTCCCCATCCACCATGCTCCTTGCACAAGCCTTGAACTTCCTGGAATAACCTCTTGGTATCAGGATGCTTTGGTCTTTGGATCAACTCCTGAATGAGAACATCGTGTTTGTGAATGATCCCCTCCAAGTATCGACACCGCAACTCCCAAGCATCTTCACCGAAAACATCTTCAAGTTTAGGCTTCTTCACCTCTGCTTGAATCTTAAGCTCCTAGAGGGCTAACAATGTCTCCTGAAGCTGCTTCTCACTTCTGAACCTATGAGATGATTCTTCTCTAACTTCTCTTTCTTTGTCTCTAAGTTGTATCTTCAGCTTTTTAATTTGGTCTCGAAGTTCATCTTCTTTCATTCTGTGAGCCGTCACCGTGACGTTCCATTGATTATTAAACTTAGAAATCTCAACACGAACTCTGCCTAGATCCTTCTTCCTCTGCTGGAGTAAGCAGTTGGCGCTTCTCAGATTTTGACCTATCCGTTCCCTGTTCTTGACCTCTTCTTCTAGCTCTTTCTCTCTTTTGGTTAACATCTATGTCTTCATCTTGGCTACATAGACTTCTTCGTTCTTATCATGCCCCAACTGATAGACCTCCATCTTCAGTTCTTCATTCTCTTTGCGCAGTTCTTCCTTTTCAGCCCAGAGTTTATTGTACTTCTCTGCATCAACAGTAGTAGATTGTTCGATCATTGATCGGAAAAATAGCAAGTGTACTATTTTTACCGATGTAGTTATAAAAGGGATTTGTCCCGAGTATCGATCTCGAGGACTGCGTAGGAAATACAGGCTTTTACAATAATTCAATTAAATAAAAGAACACGGGGTTTTGTTGATTGTTTGAAAATAATGATTAATAGAAAATTAAAGTTGAATTAAAAAAATCTTTTAAACGATATGAGAAAGCATGCTAGGGGCAAGATGTATTAATTGCTCTGTAATAATCCGTAATCCGTATTTTATGACATCTATGTTAGAATTATCCAATATCAAATCTCAAGAATTGTTTTCCCTAATTCCTTAGCTGAAAACCATTAACATACATTTTTAATCCTAATTCCTTAGCGATTCAAAATGATGTCAAGCACATGTAATTATACCAAGAATTGACGATTACCACTATTGGATCCTTATTCCTATGCGATTCTACAGTAGTATTATTATACAAATAACAATAAAGTGGTTTGTCCGACCTAACCTTACCCGTAGATCATATTCTATTTGTCCGATAGAAAAGCATTAAGAATTTGTATAACAAATTGGATTCATAAAAACATCAATATCATAAAAATATAGAACTTCGGTTCATCACAACAACAATTCAGGGACACCCCCTAGCATTGGGGGGTTTAGCTACTCATAGTATTCAAGGAAAACAAAATACAAAATAAAGACATTGAAAGAATTGGTGATAAAAGTTGATCTTCAATTTCTTCCGATCATTAAAATCTCCTCTTTTTCCAATCCTCCAGAGCTCTATTCTTTTCTTCTGTAATTCTTTTGTACGATCAAAAAGTCCTATTCTCCTTCCAAAAATCAGGTCTTAATAGTATCAGATCATTCCTTCCCACGCACAATGTCCAAAATACCCTTAATGAACTAACACAGGTAACACTTCAAAAATTCAGAAATGTGTTTGCGCCTGCCAACACGGGCCGTGTCAGGGGACACGGGCACTTGTGTTGGGCTCTTCCCTTTGTCAGACAAGTTTACAACTTCAGGCATGCTGACACAGGCCGTGTAAGGTGACATGGGCACCCGTGTCAGCCCACCGGTTCCTCAAATCAGCCTCTCTCCTTTTCCCATCCTGACACTGGCCGTGTCAGATGACACGGGCACCCGTGTCAAGCCACAGGTGTCTCCATTCAGCTTCTCTCCTCTTCCCATCCTGACACGGGCCGTGTTAGGTGACACGGGCACCCGTGTCAGACCTCTGACTTTAAGAGAAATCTCTCCGAACTTTGCCGAATTCGCACCAATTCCTCGGAACATTCACATGAACCTGAAAACACCAAAACTACTAGACCAAGACTTCAAAAGTGTTTTATTTATCATAAATTTAAACTAAAGCAATGCAAGCAAACAAAATTCGAAAACTTAAATACTTAAAGGAAAGCGATAAAAACAAACCAAAGTGTTACCGATTAAATGGAATTCTTGCCGAATAACAGACTAAGTAGAATAGGTGACCGATAAATCATCAACAGATACAATGGTGCCACCACAGAGAAAGGAAAAAACACCTCTTTCACCCTTTCTTGGATCCACTATAAGTAGGGAGCATAGGCTCTGTAGTCACTCTTGCCCAAAGAATTTTTTTCCTTCCTATGTATCTTCCCGCATGCTTCCACATCTCTTTTGAGCAAGTCCGGATCAGCTCCCACATGGAAGAATAGAGATTCCTAAACATCTCGGTCTTTCGGCGGCTCTCTCAATGCATACCCAAAAATTCTAATAGCAAGAGAAGGGAATATCCCATTTTCTCCCTATTAGAGGCACATTTAGGAAATCTCCGCAGCTAACAATAATTTCCTTGCCCAACAAACCATGATTGAACCAAACAATATCCTTTGCAGTCAGACCCATCAGTCTTTTAGACCACTCTGACGACTTCCGAGTGTCCACAAGGCCCCAAAACGAGGGAGATGATCCATGAACCATTTATGAAAGAGCGGTGTACAGCAAGAAACAAGCCCTCCCCTCCTCTTCTCGTTCTTATAATGTAGTGAATGGAGCAAATCACCAAGAAGAGTTGGCACCGGATTTTTCATGATGAAGATTCTAATAGCACTCATATCCACAAAATCAGCCACATTCGGGAACAAAACAATTCCAAAAACACATAGGGCCAAAACAGCATTGAAGACAGTCCAACTATTAGCTTCAACATACTTTTGAGCTCGACCCACCAGGAAACATAGATGAAATCCCTGAAAACCTCCTTTGCTAGCAACGTTATCTGCCAATACAGACTTGCTCAAATAAAGAGCAGTGGCAACATCTTACATATCAGGGTTTTCTTTAGAATAATAAAATGGTGCCCTTTCCTTGATGGGGACACCCAAAATGGAAGCATATTCCTCCAGCGTTGGTGAAGCATCGTAGCGGAGGGTCGTAGAATTGTAGCAGGTATGTATGGCCTTGTATTCGTACTCAGTGATGGTGTGTAGAAAACTCAAAATTCTCCCATAATCCTTTTTGAAATCTTTTCGAGTACCCGGATTTGCGAAAGCAACTAACCCATGAAGAGAATCCAATGCCGGAACTGGAAACATGTACATGATGATCTTTTTCTGACCAGCGTCCATCTTTGAAGATCTTCAACGACTCGAATCAAGGATAAGATACACACCCCTGGAAATAAAAAAACATGAATGTTAGAATGCAAATACAATGTTATGCAAATGCAGACATGTGATCAAGGTTTTCATATGCTCAGAATAGATATCGTGCTGCTGACTGATTAAGTTCACAAGTATGTTCTGACGAGAAAACCAGAATGCCAAAATACCAGGATAATCTGAATATCGGGTTTATAAGTTCATACTAATGAGAAAACCAGAAAACCGGATAGGTTGAAGGTCAAAGTTTCCTACAAAAACCCATCCCCTCTGACATGTGGGTTCTAGTCTTGGACAAAGGTATCCTAGGAGGTCCTCAGTATCACGGACTCTCAAGTCGAGAAATAATGATACGTTCACCATTTCTGTTTTGGCATCATCATCAGTCATAGAGGCCTCAAATGACTTCCCATGTACGGTCTCCAGAGTCATAAGCTCTCTAAGTCAACACCCTATCATCTGCACGAGAAGCGCGGGATAAAATATCTCCAAAGAAAACCC
This sequence comes from Lathyrus tuberosus, assembly GCA_022829125.1. NCBI lineage: Eukaryota > Viridiplantae > Streptophyta > Magnoliopsida > Fabales > Fabaceae > Lathyrus > Lathyrus tuberosus. The sequence continues at coordinate 7,998,880 of JALAZF010000201.1, read as the reverse complement.
CGTCTACATGTGGGTCTCATGTCAACTAAACGTGTGCAGACGCCATGCAAGCCACACGAATATCCACTCTAATCATATGTATGTACTCAAGCCTGTGTAGTGAGCTTATCCCTCATGGACCCATCCCACCCAACATCACAACAACAGCAGAACAATATGATAACAGTAATCAAATGAAAATAATGCAGTTGAATATAGTAATATACAACAGATACAACAAATAAATACACAAAAATAAACTCCCAATGAACATAAATAGATAAGCGCTAGGATTGACTCACATAGGGAACCAGAGTCCCCAGTAGAGTCGCCAGCTGTCGCAACGCGAAAAACAACCGACGAAAAAACAGAGTCATCACCGAACGTTATTTATCCCGACGAGGGAAAGGAAAAGATCTAAGAAACCTCGAAAAGGGAATGAAACATGGTCTCGCAACCAAATCCTGGGTTCGGGAGTCGATTACCCGAGAGGAAGGTATTAGCACCGCCTCTCATCCGTTGTACTCAACGGGATCCAAACTTGTTATTCTGTCATACCCCAAATTTTTACCACCAAGATTTCCCATCATTGTAAAGATCATTACCACAATATGGATGTACCTTCATGCCTCATCAATCTCCACAAAGTGGGTGAGCATTCACCATAAACAAGAATTAGGGTTTTGAGCCCTCTCGGAGCACTTAGACAAAGGGTCAATCAAGAAATGACATGATCTTCAACTTGTCTAACCTCTAAAACACCCATAAAGCATCAAGAGGACTCCCACATCGAGGATCAAGCACAAAGTTTCCACATTCCAAGTGGATCAAGCCTCGAGATCGCCAGTGTCACCAAATTAGGGTTTTGGTCGACCAAGGCCCCCAGATGGAAATTTTCACCTGGGCATGAGCCAATGCTTCAAAGCACAACCTAAGATACTCCAAGGGACCTCATGGACCCAATCATCAATTACCAAAAATCAGGAATTAGAGTTTCTTGACCTAATTCACCCCTAAGTTGACTTTTGGGACAAAACCTGAGCCAAGACCTCAAGACATGATTTGAGGGCCTCCAATACACCAAATTTATCCATTTGCAACAATAGATTGACCCAAGAAGCCTGGCTCACAAGTTTCAAATTCATCTGGACCACAATTAGGGTTTTGAGGAAAAAGTCAACTGTATCTTTGACTTTTGACCAAGACATGCTCCCAAACCTTGGGACATGATTCAATATACCCTATAACACCTATGGAATCCATCCATTAGGTTTGATTTAGGTTAAGGACTTGATTTCGCAAAGGATCGCACAGTTTGGATTTCATCAGATAAAAAGTCAACTGTGCACAAAATCATGTTTGACTTTTTGGAATTATTCACAAATATGGTTCCCCTAAGTCAAAAATAATGTTAATTTATGGTATTGATCATCACTCGTCAAGAAAAATCAAGAAAAGGAGGTTTCTTGCAAAAGGGGCAACCTTGAGAAACCAAAATTTTTCTAAGTTATGGAACAAAATGGCTTTGGTACCAACTTTGCAAGGTCATAACTCGTAAACCACAAGGTCTTTTTCTCCCATTCAATGCTCAAATGAAACTCCATCTGACATACTTTAAAAGTGTCAACTACAAGAGATTCCAAATCCTCATGGATTTTGAGTTATGGATTGATCAAAATCACAAAAAGGGAAAATAACCACTTTTTCCAACACTTAGTGAAATTTTCAAAAAAGTCAGAATCTGCCTTACTTTTTTCAAAATGTAGGGGCATTTTTCACCTTGATCCAAGCTAAACTAGGTCCAAGAGTGAACATCAAAGTTTAAGTATGCATTGAGGGCTTTCCAGCAAGTACCAGATAATCTCCAAATTCAATTTGAGTAGGGAGATACAACTCTTGGAACATGGCATCATGAACTGATTTTTACAAGGGAGATTTTGTGCATTTGCTCGATTTGGCCAAATCAGATAACTCCAAGCCTTGTCATCTATTTGGACACATCAGAGGATAAAATCCAAGCGGAATGATCTGATTCCCGAGCCTCCTAAGTCCAAGAATCTACACATAGCCATAACAACCCTAAAAAGGCTAAAAAGTACAAAAAATTCCAATTTTGTTTCCAAGCATTTAATGGATGCATCAAGGTGGCATGGACTGACACGTTCCTAACTGAATGAGTCAAGAATCAGCACTGAATCAAAAAACCATAAGCTTGTGCCCTAACCTCAAGTCAATGGCTAGAGGAGACTAAAGATTCCCTTGGATCAACATTGGCAAAGGCCTGTACCAGCTGCCATTCACTATTGCTTGCAAAACAAACTTGTTGCACTATAAATAGAGCTCATTTGTGCTCAGTTTGAGTACACCAAAGCACTACAACTGATGCTTTCCTCAAAATCTCTTTCTTTAGGCCAAAATGCCTTCTTTTGCAAGTCATCTCTGAGTTTTTGAGTTAGAAAGCAATTCCACCACAGCTCATGATCCAAACACATTCAATATGTCATATCTAAGCTGTCTAAACACTCACCTTTGATCTGAAACACCAAAATCAGAAAGTCAACCTCCAAAACCTCAAAAATTGACTTTTCTGCATTTTTCAAGCCATGTCTTGATTTAGTCACTTCCAAAACCAAACAGGGCCTGAAACATACTCCAAATATCATCCTCAAACTGTCCCAATTGGCTCCCCTCATTTGGAACACCATTTGAGGGAGTTGCCATATTGGTCACTTTTGCCCCTTTTGCAAGAAAGAGCTGAAACTTGTTCCTGAGGATTCCAGCTGGTTTTGATCATCCTAAAAGCTTCTAAGGGATCAATCAAGAGGGTCCAAAGCATTGAATTACTTCTGGCACAAGGATCTTGACAGTTAGCACAAGAAGCTCCAAGAGGTAAGTACATGACAACTTGAACTCTTTAAATTATGCATTGCTTTGAAGTCCACTGATCATAAACATTTCATACCTATCATATATGTTGTGTTTGAACCAATTCACCATGCTATTAGTGTGTATATGATGTGTTAGCATAGGAAATGCAAATCTTGGCATTTTTTGAAACCACTATCGAATTTTTAGATAGGGGCATCTTCTGAAAAATCTAAAGACACCGCTGGATTCCTCATGAAATTCAAGGTCAGATGCACCTAAATTTTGTCCCAATCCATGGAGAAATGAGCAAGTTACAACCTTCATGCAAATCCACCATGACTTGGTTTCTTGCCTTGGCCAGGCCTAGAAACCAGGCCACCCATATATGTTAATGGGGTGGTTTTGATACACGGATGTATCACTATCCCAGTGGTAGCGCGCGCATGTGTTTGTCTTGGAGGTCATGGGTTCAAACCCCACCTAGACCTTTTTTGCTACCCTTCCACATTTTTGCTATTTTAATATTTTTATGGTTTTTGTTAATTAATTCAAAAATTAATTTCTCCCTCAATTTTAATTATTTTTTATTGATTCTTTTTTTGAAAATTCACAAAAATACTAAAATATTGTATTCTATGAAAATTTAACAAAATATTATATATTTCATATATTTGGTATTTTTGTAAAGAATTATGTTTTTATTTGTTTTTAAACATTAAAAATATTTCTTTTTCTTGGTTTTACAAAATTCAAATGATTTTTCAATCATCCCATGAATGAAACATGATTTTTCAAATATAAATCCAAGATCATAACCTTTTCTCACATGTTTGGTTATTTTATTTGAATTTTAATTCAATTAAAATATATTTTAAATCAAAAATTAGGGTTTTGATCATTATCACCCTAACAAATCTTTTAAAAACACTTTTTGAGCCTCTAATAGAGTGTAAAACCCATTCCTTGTAAATAAAAACCTTTCAGGGCCTCAGTCATTGTATAAGTCCTGATGCGATTTTAAAAAATCTCGGCGCGGTTGTCGTCTTTTAAACAAAAAAACATCTGGGCCTCCCCTCGTGTTGTAAGTCTATTTCTCTTTTCTTTTAACATACTTTGAGCCTCTAATAGAGTGTAAGACTCAACCCCATTTGTACATAAATAATTAGGGCCTCAGTCATTGTATAAGTCCCACTGTGTTTTCAAAAATCTCGGCGCGATCGCCATTTAAAAAAAAATCATCTTGGCCTACCCTTGTGTTGTAAGCCCCATTTCATTTATTTTTTCAAACAATTTGGGCCTCTCCTTGAGTTGTAAGACCCATCCCTTTGTATAGAAAACCTCTTAGGGCCTCAATCAATTGTATAAGCCCCGATACAATCTTCAGATCAACGATATGATTACTGTTTTCCATCTGGGCCTCTCCTTGAGTGTAAGCCCCAATCTTCTTTTCAAAAACAACTTTCACTTTTGATTTAGGTTCAAACTCATAGTTGTTATTAAAACTTTCTTTAATTTCTTAAACAACTAACCATACAGCTGTTACAATGGAAGCTTGCTCACCTGTAACTTTTTAACAGCTTTCTTTTACATACTTGTCATATATATATATATAATTGTATTGCTGGAAGCTTGCTCACCTGTAAGTTTTTATCAGCTTTCTTTACATGCTTTCATATATATATATATATATATATATATTTGTTTGTATTGCTGGAAGCTTGCTCACCTGTAAGTCCTTCTTTCATATCCTTTTAAATACTTGTCATATATCAACTGTATATATACTTGTATATCTTGCTTAGAGTTTTCCCCGACAATTAGGTTTAGAATTAGATAAAGCCAGTTGATCACTCTTTCAACAGTCAAAACTAGTTCCCCTTAGGAATTCCAGTTACAGTCTTGCCTTCTCTTGGGCTTATACAATATGGAACAAAGAGAAAGGCATTATTCCCGGTGAAACTTTTCTCAGACTGTCACTATTAGAAAATTGTCAAAGAAATTTATTTCCCCATGAGAGGATTAATTCCCGGTGAAACCTCTCTTGAATTTCTTCAAACCCTAGAACTGTTCACTAAAGAAAAGATTATTCCCGGTGAGACTTTTCTTGAACTCTTCTTAAGTTTGGACCCACAGGCTTCCTAAAAGCATCCCCGCCTCCTCTTGGGCTTTGTACAAGGACCCTCCAACTTCTTAAAAGTTCTCATACCCTCTCTTGGGTTTAATACAAGGACCCTGAAGACCTCTTAAAGGTATAAGACAAAACTTAGTCATCCTTTGCTAGAGCAGTCTTTCCAGAGTCAAAACCCAGACCAATTTAGGGTTGATTCTCATCCCTTAAAAACACCTGCTTCCTCTTGGGCATCATACAAAGATAAACTCTTCTATACCAGTAGAGTTGGACAGTCCAATCTCCTCTTGGGTCTCAAAGACATTCTCAAGTTACCTACAAACACAGGAAAAACCCTGGTCATTTAATCAATCTCTAGTAAAGTTAAAACCTCTGTAGGTTCAAAAACTCAAACTTTCTTCCAAATTTCCCCAGCTAGGGTCAAATCACTACAAATAAACCTTTATCAGAACCTCAAGGAATCTGATACCTCAACTCTTCTGTAAATCCTCAACAAGAGTTGATTCCCCACTTTGGACCTGCCTCTATCGGTAACGGTCCCGATAGATAGATGACTATGGGAACCTTCTGGTTTTTCTGACCATCGTACGTAATCTCGATCCGTTCCCGATTGAGAATTCTTGATTCGTCAAGCAGAGGGATAATGGAAAAAACATTCCTGGTCCTCTGATGATCAGAGATGACGACAACGTCCTCAATTTGATTGGCAAGGTAGTTCGGCGACCAATTGATGGGTCTGGTGCCTGGATATGGGCGGATCTCTCCACGATCCACCTGCCCCTGGAGAGCTGCTCGCACAAGGTAGCTCCCTTGGTTCCTTTCCGAACAGACTCCACAAAGTTCATAATTGTGTGGTGGCACCTGGCCACGCCCACTTTGAATACAATGTAACCTCACTAGGTTAGCTTCCAAGGATCGGACATCCTGACTTTGACGCCGAGTGGGGTTTCTGTTATTGATACTAATTTGCTGAGTATCCTCATCCATGTAGATTGGCATCTACCAATGATTTAACAAGTGCTGAAGTGCCTCCTGGACAAGGGCACATCCCTGATCGTTTTCGCAACCCGCTTTACAACTGTGATAATTATGTGAGATCAAGAATCCGAGTTGGACCTGCTCAGCATGCAACTCTACCAAGTTGGTATTCATCAAGCGAATGTCGAAGATCTGAACCATATTGATCTAATAGGGATTCCTATCATGGTAGTCTTGGATCCATCCAAGATCCGCCTGATGCTGGAGGGCCTCCTGTATGAAAGAGCATCCTGTTTGTTTAACGAGCAAATCAGACAAGAACTGTAATCGTGTCGCGGCAGATTATGATACTGGCTTTGCCTTAAATGCATTGCTACTAGGTTGACATTCATCGCACGGATGTCGTGGTTCTGAATGATGTTGGAATTCGTATAGACCATGTTAACTCCACGAACTCGGTGCTCTTGGATCCATCCGAGATCCATCTGTTCCTGTAGAGCTGATTGCACTATAGAACACCCTCGATTGCTTTTAGAGCAGATATCACACTGATGATAATTATGAGGTGGCACATGGCCGTATACATTCTGTCTACAATGCATCATGACCAGATTGGTCCTTAATAAGAGTACATCGTGAATTTGGTAGACATTGTTAAATTCTTTCTCAATCAGGTTGACTGCAGCTTTCTCATGTTGAGGCAGCAGGTTTGTGAGAACATTGGGATTCGTATCTTTGAAAGATAAGAGTCCGCTCCTAACAAAGTTTTGCACCTCAGATTTGAAATTGAGACAATTCTCTATGTTATGCCCTAGTCCTCCTTGATGATAAGGGCATGTCTGATCCGCTTTAAACCAAAATGGCGGATTTTCCAGCACTATAAGAGGAGACTTAGTCTGGATATGCCCCTTAGCCAGTAGTAACGGAAATAGTTCTGCATACAACATGGGTATAGGATCAAACCCTGGTGGCCGCATTGTACGGTTGTTATTGTATGGAGGACGAGCCTGCTGAAGAGGTTGTTGTGTCCTTTGCTGATTAGGTTGGCTCTGCGCAACCTGAGGTTGATACGTAGGAATAGGCGCAGGGCTGATAGCAGGAGTTACAGCTGCTACCGGTTGATAACGCCGCCTTTGCTTTCTGAGAGAGATATTCCCAATATCTTTCTCTTTTTTCTTAGTGAGAGCACTACCGTATCGTTTTGTACTACTTGATGATCCAGCGTCTTTTACTGAACGCCCTTCTCGGACAACTTCCTCAAGACGAACTCCCATACCGACCATTTCGGTGAAATCACTGGGCGCACTGGAAACCATTCTGTCATAGTAAAATGAGCTTAAGGTCTTTAAGAAGATCTTTGTCATCACTTTTTCCTCAAGAGGTGGACAAATTTGAGCGACAATTTCACGTCATCTCTGAGCGTACTCCTTAAAGGTTTCTTTGTCCTTTTGTGACATTGATCTGAATTGATCTCTGTCCGGTGCCATGTCCAAATTGTATTTGTATTGTTGGACGAAGGCAATACCAAGATCTCTGAATGTGCTAATCGTAGTACAGTTTAAACCCATATACCATTTGAGTGCGGCACCGATTAAACTATCCTAAAAGTAGTGAATCAGTGGGTCTTGATTCTCCGTCTGAGCTGACATTCGCCGAGCGTACATCACCAGATGGCTCTGAGGGCAAGAGTTACCCTTGTATTTTTCAAAGTCGGGCACTTGAAATTTGTGCGGAACTTTCACATTAGGGACCAGACAAAGGTCTGCGGCGTCCTTTCCAAATAAATCCTGACCGCGGATGGCTTGCAGTTCCTTCTGCATTTCTAGGAACTGTTCCTGGAACTCATTCATTCTATCAAACATAGTTTCCTTCTTACCAGAAGGTATCGGTGGAATCTGTCCTTCTGGGACAGTGTGCACCACAGGGGGTGGTACCGTGACTATGGTCGTGAGTCTTCGCGTTTCCCGAAGTTTTAACCTTCAGGAGTCTTCAGTATGCCCCTGGCATCTTCGCTTCCCCGAAGTTTGTAACCTTCAGGCCCAGCGGCTTCTATTATGATTCCCTGATCTTCAGTGATCGGCGGAACATATCCTTCCGGGATAAAGTTAACAGGCATGCCCCAAGGACGATCTTTCGGCATTTGATACCTAGGATCATACTTCTCCACTATGGGCGTTGAGGTGATCTCTGAGATCACAGTCCTTTGTAGCTGAGCTTCTGCCATGGCTTGCATGTCGTTACGAAGCTTTCTCATATCCTCTCTCAGAGCGTCGATCTCTTCTTTCAACTCTCTGTTTTCTTCCCCAAGATCATCCATATTTTTCTGACGATTGGCCCGAGTATTATACGAATGAGACAATTTGACTCTAGAACCGAGACACAATCGTGAGATTCATAGGTAAGAAGAATACGCGATGTGAGAATGATGAATGCAATGATTATATTAATTGTTTTTTTGGTTTAATCAAAATAAACTTTGACAATTAGATTGCAAATATCAAACAGTGGGGAAACCCCTTATTATTGAATTCAAAGGATTACAGAAATGGAAATACAGTAGATTACAAGGTGTGGAAACCGAAAGCTAAGCTAATGGGTCCCGAGTCCTCTCTGAAGAGAAATCGGGTGCTGATTCTGGTACTTTCCTTTTCTTTGACCGGGGCTCTTGGGCCGTTGTCGGGTTGTCATTCCTTTTCCAGGTGAAAGGAGTGAGGAAATTCCTTTGGTCATCTTGATTCTCTACAGCATGTTGCTCCAAAATTTCAATCAGAGCGTCTTTATCTTTCAGTAGTTGCTGTATTTTGATGCACTCCACGTTGAGGGTGCGGTACTTATTCTTCCAAGACCTCTTCTCCCGTTGAACTTTGTTGAGAGTAACCTGAAGCTTTTCAGTCTCAGTCATAAAGTACATGACAGACTCCCTCGGTGGAAGAACTTTGTGACGAGGATAAGGCATTTTTAGCTTGAGAGCTCTAGTTTGCACCCAGTGGAGATAAGGCTCCACCGAGACACAGTCGGGTTTTCCTAGAGACTCCCGTCCTTTCTTATGAACATGTTTCCAAGTGTGCACTATTTCTGTCTTTAGTGCTCTGTCACTTTCTCCTTCCTTGAAGAAAATACCTTCCAGATGAACACTCCGTGGGACGTGTCTCATCGGGTATCCAAATTGACGACGAACAAGAACTGGATGGTAATTGATTCCTCCCTTAGTTCCTATAAGGGGTATGTTGGGGAAGTTTCCACAACGGTCAATGATCCTGATCCTGTCATAAATCCTATTACACCAATCAATGTCAGAGTTGGTGAGAGACATGATTTTCTGCGACCAACGTAAGGCACTCTTAAGATCCCAAAAACCAGCAGACTTAGGCAAATGGGAGATAAACCATTTATAAAGCAGAGGTACACAACATGTGATCTCCCCTCCACTATACAAATTCCCTAAGTGTACAAAATGATACGCATCTGCGAGCAAAGTTGGTACAGGGTTTCCAATGAGAAAAACCTTAATGGCGTTGATATCGACGAAGTTATTAATGTTGGGCAACAGAAATAATCTGCAGGTGAGTAAAACAAAGATGCTTTCAAAAGCAGTCATGTTCCCGATACTGGCGAAGTACAGGGCTTTCTTTGTCAAGAACTGGGCTGGTAAACCTTGTATGCCACCCTTAGTGGTCATGTGAGTCCTGACCTCAGACTCGTCCAAATGAATTGCTCTTGCAATGGTCTGATTCTTTGGAATTTCTTCCAATCCAGAAAATGGAGCTTGATCAGTAATGTGTAGATCAATCAGATGAGAAAATTCCTCCAGCGTTGGTGCTAGCTGGTAATCCGGGAATGTGAAACAATGATAAACCGGATCGTAGAACTGAACGAGCGCATCCATGATTCCCTCAATCACATGGATTCTTAGCAGAGATAGTAAACCTGCGTACTTGGCTCTAAAAGCCTCTTGGTTTGTGATCATCCTCGCCAAACCTCTTAAATCCTCTAGTTTTGGAATCCTGAAGGTGTACTTATGAGTTCTCCTTCTACCGAAATCCATTAGCGCAATCCTTTTCTCGGATATTTGCAATCACAGTCTTAGTTTAATTTGAAAAAACAGAGAGACTAGAAGAGAAATTTTTTGAATGTTTTAATGTTTTTTTAAATGAATGCATGAATGCAGCACACAAAAACATAGAAAAAACATGGGGTCAAAGGGTCGGAGTCATGGAGTCAAGGCTCTACCCATCCCAAAGGTTTACTAGTGATTTTTGTACTTGTCTCTCTTCATCATTAACTCTTGTCAAGAAAACACCAGCGGGCCGGGAACCGTGCTAGGTGGTGTTTTTTAAAGAGTCCTCAGAAGAGGGTGGCATCGCATGACAACTATTTTCGATAGCCTCTGCGCCACTAAAGGGGTTTTTCCTAGGTGTATACTCAATCTTTCCACATGCGGCATCACACGCATTCCCATTAGCGGAAAAATAAACACATATATCATTTAGAAAAAGCAGTATATATATTTGTCATAATGTCCTAGACTTTTAAAGCTATGAATCCTACGTTCCTGACAGAAAATGGCTCCCCGGCAGAGACGCCATTCTGTGGTTCCTTCTCCAATCAAAGGTTTTGACCTAAGATCCTAGTGAAGTCAACAAAAAGTCCCACCCCAGAAAAGAAAGAAAGAAAGAAAGAGAGGCCCCACGGTGGGCGCCATTTTTCTGTAGCAAACGATTTTGGACGTGGTTCTTAAGCACTGCCGCTCCTTGGGGTTACTACAGGTCGATTCATTTTTATCCTATTAAAGTTGATGAAGGAAGGGAAATAGATGTCTCCAATTAACCCTGCTTGTATACCGAGTTTAAACAGCGGTCTGTTAGGTTACAGATGCTATGTGGTAGTGGGGCCTCTCTTATGCTATTTTGACAGAATGACGGATTTATTCTATGGTCAGGAAGTTAGGACTGATGTTTTTCAATTGATATGTGATTTAGGATTTTTTGTTTAGTGTGCTAGCTAAGATTTTTCTTTCAATCTTATGCCTACGTATTCCCATTTTTCTGAAACAGGGAAATCAGAGCGATCGTAGTTCCTCCTATTCTATGGGAGGAAATGGTGTTTTGGTGTCTTGTTCAAAGCCCAAGATGTGAAGCAAAAAAGGTGATATGTATCTTATTCAAAGCCCAAGATGTGAAGCTGAAGAGTCTATTTGTATCTTGTTCAAAGCCCAAGATGTGAAGCTAAAAGGTCTCAAATTTAGAGAGAATTTGTCATATCTAAAGAGAGGTTTGTCTGTCACAACTGTTTATAAAGGAGAATTACTTTAACCGGGATGTGTGAATCCGGCAATGCCATAATTTCCTTGATAGGGGATTTCCAACCCGAAGGAGAAGACTTTAACTCAGTGTAGAGCAATGCCATCTTTCCTTAGGAATTTCTCATGCTAAAGGAGGGACAGTGGCATGGATGTAGATGATCCAGAGGCTTGCCGCTTACAGTGATTAGATGAAAGGAAAGGAGTTGTTGATGTTTGTGTACTGTGAAAGAGGCACAGCTTTGATGCTAAAAGGTTGATTGGATCGACCAGTGGTTTTCTTATACAAAGCCTAAGAGGAGGCTAAAAGGTTTTCCTTATACAAAGCCTAAGAGGAGACTAAAAGGGAGTTTGACTCAACAAGAGAGTCTTTTATGGTATCTCGTACGAAGCCCGAGATGGAGGTTAAAAGTTTTATTCTCAACAAGGGAGTGATTTGTGTCTTGTACAAAGCCCAAGACGGAGGCTAAAAGGGTTGACTCAACAGGAGAATCTTTTATACTCAATAAGAGAGTGTTTTGTGTCTTGTACAATGCCCAAGACGAAGGCTAAAAGGAGTTGACTCAACAAGAGAGTCTCTCCGCTGAGGAGAATCATTGTATAAAGCCCAAGAGGAGGCTAGGGTGTTGTTTTAGTTGAGTGACAGGTCCAGTATATTGGTTTTAAAGAGAAAATCAGTTCTTATATGAGTAACACTGTACTCAGGGATTTTTGATTCGAGGATCAGGGATATTTCCTTTTCTTTGAGGAAAGGGGAAATCCAAAGGGTATTGAGACTGTCCGAGTCTACGGGGTTCCTTCCTATTCTTGAAGGGTGCTTGAGAATATCTTCGAGACTCAAGGAAATTAGACTGTCCAAGTCTAGAGTTTCATCTTTTGTACTATGCTTTGAGAGACAGTAGTAGACTCTTGGAAAGACTGTTCTATTAAGATGACTGATTTCTGTTCCTATACCTCTAGGAGGTCGTCGGGACAATTTGTAAGAAGCCCAAGAGGAGGCTGGAAACTTTTAAGAAGCCGAGGAATAATTTGTACGAAGCCCAAGAGGAGGTTATCATTCCCGGAGGAAGAAATCATTTATACGAAGCCTAAGAGGAGGTTGTGAATACTTCTAAGAAGCCGACGGGTCCTTGTACAATGCCCAAGAGGAGGCGGGGATGCTTTTAGGAAGCCTGTGGGTCCCCAAACCCCGAGAAGTTCAAGACAGGCTGTTCACAAAGAATAGATCAAGCTAGGAAAGTCTGAGAATTTGGAAGAAACTCAAGAGATGCCATTCACGGAGAGAAGATCATCTCTGGGGAATAGAGTTTCTTGACAAGTGCTTTTAAGAAGCCTGTGGGTCCCCAAACCCCGATAAGTTCTAGACCGGCTATTCACAGAGAATAGATCAAGCCAGGAATGTCTGAGAATTTGGAAGAAACTCAAGAGATGCCATTCATGGAGAAAAGATCATCTCTGGGGAGTAGAGTTTCTTTGACAACTTCTACGAGTGACAGTCTGAGAAAGGGTTCAAAAAGAATCTTCCTTTCACGTCTACGTATTGTTTAACCCCAAGAGGAGGGAAGACTGTGTCTGGTAATCCTATGGGGATCTAGTTTTGACTATTTAAGAGTGATCAACGAGCTTAATGCTAGACATAGTTGCCGGGGAAACTCTAAATATCTATACTAATATTACACAGTTGATATGAGTTTATGGAAGAAGACTTACAGTGAAACAGCCCCACAATACAGTTATATGTATATGAAAGCGGATAAAGAAAGCATATAAACACTTACTCAGTTGTAGAGCTTCCATGCTGTTTGGTTAGTTGTTCAACAAAGAAAGATTGAAAACAACAATATATTTCAAAATCAAATGAGAAAGTACTTTGAAAAAGAAAGATTTGGGGCTTACAGCTCAAGGAGAGGCCCCGGGTTTTATCAGTGATCGCACTGCTGTTTTTATACAGAGGGACTTATACAAGTGACTGAGGCCCGAGAAAGGTTTTCTGTACAAAGGGATGGGTCTTACACTCTCTCAAGAGGCCCAAAAGGTTTAAAGAAAAAGAGTGGGGCTTATAACACGAGGGTAGGCCCAGATGATTTTTCGTTTAAAATGGCGATCGCGCCGAGATTTTCTTTTAACACAAAGGGGCTTATACAATATCTGAGGCCCAAGGTTGTTTTGGTTAAAAGGGGATTGGGTGTTACACTCTATTAGAGGCCCAAAGAGTTTAAAAAAGGTAATGGGTCTTACTACTTGAGGGTAGGCCCAGAGTTTGTTTTTTCAACGGACGATGATCGCGTCGAACTTTTTGCAATACATCAGGATTTATACAATAAGTGAGGCCCAAGGTAGGTTTGTATTTACAAAGGATTGGGTCTTACACTCTATTAGAGGCCCAAATTGTTTGAAGAAAAGTTTGATGAGGGTTAAATTAATCAAAACCCTAATTTGTTTCCAAAATGTATTTTAATTGAATAAAAAATTCAATTAAAATGATCAAAATTGTTTAACATGTGGAGAACAAATTGCGATTTTGGACTAATGTTTCTAAAATCATATTTTGACCTACAAAATGATTAGAAATCATTAAAATTTACAAAATCAAGAGGGAACAAATATTTTAAATGTAAAAAACAATTAAAATATTAATTCTTTGCAAAAATATCAATTATATGCAATAAATAATATTTTTGGGATTTTTTGATAAAATAAAATATTTTATCATTTTTGTGAATTATCAAAAAAAGAATCAACTCAAAATCATTAAAACTCAGAGAGAAATTAATTTTTGAATCAATTAAATAAAATCACAAAATTCAAATATTTGAATTTGAGAGAAATGGCGCCAAGAACAGCTGAAGAACACGCGCGTTTTTTAGTTTTGCCCATATTTGCATTTTCTATCCAATCTCACTGAATAACCCGATAGTGACTTGCTAAGAAAGGCATTTTTTAGAGTGAGAAGTGGATTTTGAGAAAGGCAAGTGTTGTAGGCCTTTGGTGTACTTAAATTGATCACAATTGAGCTCTATTTATAGTAGAGTAAGTTTGTTTTGCAAGGAATAGTGAATGGCAACTGCTGAGTAGGGTTGGCCAATGTTGGCAAATGAAAATCCAAGTCTCCTCTAGCCATTGACTAGAGGTTAGGGCACAGGCTGCTGGTCCCCTTGTTCTTGGATAAGTCTTGACTGAATTCAGTTGCAAATGGCTCAGTCCATGCCACCTTGGTGCTTCCATTGAATGCTCCAATCCAAAATTGGAGTCTTGTCCCTATTTTGGGCAATTCTAGGTTTAGCATGTTATTTCTTGTTCCAAGGACTTTGGAGGCTTGGTTCAGTGATTGTCCCATTTAGATTCAATCCTCAGATGTGTCCAAAGTGATGACAAGGCTTGGAATTGGCTGATTTTGGCAAATCGAGCAAAAGTGCAAAATTCTGCCTTGTCTTGGCAGATTTCAACAAGGCAACTTGCCAATCTCATATCTCATGGCTCAAATTGAATTTGGTGATGTTCTTGGCCATTTTGGAAAGCTCTTATATGATACAACAACTGTTTGATCATATTTGGTTTTGATACCTTTTGGATCCAAGTGAAAAATCCCCCTACATTTGGAAAAAAGTAAGGCAAATTCTGACTTAGTGAAATTTTCACTAAGTGTTGGAACAAAGTGACTTTTCTTTATTTTGATCACCCCATAACTCAAAATCCATGAGGAATTTGGACATAGGTATATGAATCTTTTGTAGAGGGCAATGAGATCTACAAATCAAGCTTTGGATGGAAAAAAATGGCTTTGTGGTTTAGGAGTTATGATCCTCCAAAGTTGGTACCTTTGTCACTTTATTTCATAACTTAGAAAATTTTCTAAGTTTTTATGGTTACCCCTTTTACAAGTTATCCCACTTTCTTTGATTTTTCTTGATGAATGATGATTCAAATCATACATTAACATCATTTTAGGGTTAAAAAACAATTTTTATGAAAAATCTCAAAAAGTCAAAGTTGACTTTTGTTCACAGTTGACCTTTTATCAGATGAATTCCAAACTTTGCGATCCTTTAGGAAATCATGTCCTTAACCTAAATCAAACTTGATGGACATGTTCCATGGGTGTTATAGGGTATATTGAATCATGTCCTAGGGTTTGGGAGCATGTCCTGGTCAAAAGTCAAAGCTACAGTTGACTTTTCTAGCGAAACCCTAACTGTGGTTCAGATGAAATTGAAACTTGTTTCTCAAGCTTCTTGGATAAATCCATTGTTCCAAATGGATCAATATGGTATATTAGAGACCCTCAAATCATGTCTTGAGGTCTTGGTTCATGATTTGTCCCAAAAGTCAACTTAGGGGTGAATTAGGTCAAGAAACCCTAATTCCTGATTTTTGATGTATACATCCCCTGAGGTTAAATTGACTTGACACTTGGGTCCATGAGGTTCCATGGATTATATTAGGATATGTTTTGAATCATTGGCTCATGCCCAGAGGAAAATTTCCATCTGGAGGCCCTGGCCGACCAAAACCCTAATTTGGTGACATTGACGATCTTGAAGCTTGATCCACCTTGAAGGGAGCAGCCTTGTGCTTAATCCTTGAAGTGGGAGTCCTCTTGATCCATTGTGGATGTTTGAGAGGTTAGACAAGTTGAATATCATGTCATTCCTTGATTTATCCTTTGTCTAAGAACTCTGAGAGAGGGCTCGAAACCCTAATTTTGATTGTAGTAAGTGTTCACCCATCTTTGGGGAGACTGATGAGGCAAGATAGTCCATCCATATTGTGATGATGATTTTCACAATGATGGGGAATCTTAGTGGTCAAAATTTGGGGTATGACATGTTGTTGAGTAAATCTTCTTTCTCAAAAGCACTCTCTTGTTGATTCAATCACCTTAAGGCACTCTCTTGTTGAGTCGACCTTTCCCAGCCTCCTCTTAGGCTTTTTATAATGATTTTTCCCCAGCTTTTTCAGCCTCAATCTTGGGCTTTGTACAAGACACCATAAACACTCTTTTGTTGAGTCATTCTTTTAGCCTTAATCTCGGGCTTTATATAAGACATATATAAAGTTTCTTCAACAAAGTCAAAATCTTCATAACCTTCTCTTAAGCTCGGGACAAATATCTTCCTCAGTGGAGTCAATTCCTCCCAGCTTTCTTTTAGGCTTTGAGAATTAATATCCCTAAGCAGAGTCTCTTTCTTTAGCCTCAATCTTGGGCTTTGTACAAGACAGACAAACACTCTCTTGTTGAGTCAGTCTCATTTCAGCCTCAATCTTGGGCTTTGTGCAAGACACCAAATAAAACACTCTCTTGTTGAGTTAGTCTCTTTTTCAGCCTCAATCTTGGGCTTTGTACAAGACACCATATAAATCTCTCCAGCAGAGTCAATCTTCTTTCAGCCTCAATCTTGGGCTTTGTACAAAACACATAAATATTTCCCCGGGAATGTGAAATTTTAGCCTCCTCTTAGGCTTTGTATAATGATATCCCCCGAAGAGTCAGCCTCTTTTTAGCCTCAATCTTGGGCTTTGTACAAGACAGATAAACACTCTTTTGTTGAGTCAGTCATTTCTAGCCTCCTCTTAAGCTTTGTATAAGGATTTCGCCAGTGAAGTCAATCAATCTCTTAGCTTCAACCTTGGGCTTTGATCAAGGCACACAAAAATCAACATCCCCTTAGAGGAAATCAAAATCTCTGTATAGGAAGACATTTGTCTGTATATCACACATCAAAACAGATAAATCAAAATAAACCCTAAACCCCAGATAACTTCTATAAGTGGTACACTTGTTGATTCAAATATCCAAGTTTTCGTCCATCTCTTATCCTGGTAAAACTTCCTCTTTCATCTAATTGCTATAAGCGGCAAGCCTCTGGATTATTTACATCCGCGCCACTGTCCATCTCTTAGCATGAAAGACTCCTAAGGAAAATGGCATTGCTCAACACTTAGTTAAAGTTTTCCCCTTCAGGACACACCCCTATATAGGAAATTATGGCATTGCTGGATTCATGTAACACCCCATTTCTACCCGGCGAATATTATTAAAAATCAGAGTTACAAAATTTCAACAAACAAATGAGATGCTACACTTACTTCTTAAAATCAACTTCATTTAATCTCATGTAAAATAGATACATAACACTTTAACTCGGATGGACCGATAACAATATAATTAGTCTTTGAAAAACAAAACCACTTTTATTAACTAAGTAGTGGAATCACAATTTTCAACTTAATTGTCATAACATCTTTTGTTCAACTAAAAACAACTTCAACACAACAAGTACTCAATGACGTCAGCTTATAATTCAACAACTGAAATATAACAACTATAAAACAACGATCGTTCATCCCCCCGAGTGTTACGTATCAGAGCAAGACCCTCTTGACTTGCAATAAAGCAACATAAGGACTCCAAAAACTATTCCGAACTGCCACTGCTATTCTTGAGTACCTGCCCATTTCCCATGGTAGGGGAAATATCAGCAGAAGGGGTGAGATATCTAACAATATAATAAGATGTATGATAAATAATATATTAGACTTAAAATCATACAATTTCACTACTTTACAACAACAATCATCAACAACTCTACAACAACTTTATCAGCCTAATACTATAACAACTTTATCAACCCAATACAACAACAACTTTATCAACATAATACAACAACAACTATGCAACATGAAATGCGACTCGAAATGCACATGCATGTGGTACCATTGGAGCAGAACTCCCAGCTTAAAAATTTGCCAATTAATATTGATGTCAACAAGGCATAAGCCTTCTGCTTAATATTTTGCCAATCCAGGCCAGCTTAAAGTTTTGCCAATCTAGGCCAGCTCAATATGTCATGCCACGTGACTCGATGAATGCGACATCACAACAACAACTACAACATCAACCATTCAACAACAACACAACAACAACAACACAACGACACTAATCCAACAATAACTTCGCAACAATAATCGTTCATCGCAAGGCAAAAGCCTATATCACCATTGTTACCAATAAATAGAGGTAACTCATCGACAATTCAGCACTGGCCAAAGGCCTACCACTTGATATCAACATATCAACAACAATAATTCAACATCACACAATCAACGAATCAACATTGGCCATAAAGCCTACAACTTCGTTTTTGCCAATAGATAGAGACATTTCAACAACAACATATCAATACAATTCAACATCGACTGCAAATTTACACATTACCGCAAGGTATACAATACACCGTATCAACCAAAATATACTACAACGTTCTGTGTAATTATTCGGACAATTCTACTAAATCTGGCTAATTAATTTTCTGCTACCATTATTAATATTTTCTGCTCTGTACTACTATTATCAATCAGACTGTCACTGATAATACTACTAATTATCTCTACTGGTTTGTCACTTCCACTGTCATCATTATTATTACTAATATTTATATACTTACAGTGATTCTCACTCAATAATTATGCAAAGCTATTTACTACTGCTACTTATGATGAGTTCAATTACGCAAAGTTGTCTACTGTTACTGTTAATTATACTGATTCTCAAATTAATTATGCTTCTGCAACCATATTTACTAAGTTCAATTATATTATGCCTACAGATATACAGCAACCAGAATCTCAATGCAGAACAAAAAAACACGCAGACCGTGTGACCATGACGGTCGTAACAAGTCCATGACGGTCGTCATGTCTCCCAGAAGGGCGTCCCACCTGTTATCCTTCGCCCTCCCTGTTTCTCCCATTCTTCCAAACTTCTCTTTCTGATCGATCATAAACCAACCTGTCAACCATCTCAATGCACATAATCTAGGTCTATGATTATACTCACATTAACTTACATCAATTATTCACGACTAATTTTCCACATCATCAACCAATTATCGATTTTCGATATCAATTACAAAATCAACATACACAGACAATATACACAAGGCAATCCTACAAACCTAATCCCACATATCATTCATCATTAGCCCAATTATAGAGTCAGAACCCCACCCTTACCTTGGATTGGAGACCGCTCTATAATTCCGCTTGCATCTTAGCTTTTCCATGGCTTCAAACCTTTTGCTCTTTTGGTCTGCAACGGTCCATGATCAATTTCTCCCAGGCTTATTCTTCCACTTTTCTGCGATTTCAGCGAACTCTTATTTTCTCCACAACCCACATTCTTTCTCTTCTCCGTAACTTCCACGTTCTTCTCCTATTTTTCCTCTTTTTCTACAACTTCCACTTTACTGCTTCTTCTAATTCCTCTTTATGTCTAAAACCTAATATAATAACTATATTATCTTATTTTTGTTATTGGGCCTCATTACTACACCCCCACTTTGCTATTTCTAACACACAACTTAACCTAACTAAATTAATTAATATTCCACTTAAATAAATATTATTTCTAATATTAATTTCTCCTGACTAAATCGACTAATTACCCGATTAATACTCATTAGCATCAAACAACATATTCAACATAATCAACAAAATATTCGGAAAAATACTCAATACTATTTAATTAAAATATTTAATTAAATACGGGCGTTACAACTCTCCCCCACTTAGGATATTTTCGTCCTCAAAAATTTACTCGATGCACCACACTCCAATTATGTTTTCTCAGCTAACAAATCAACTTCCCATCATAGGAATTGGCTACTCGCACTCGAACCATCACCTTAGGTAACGAGGGAACAACAAGGATAAGAGCACAAAGCCCAAAGCACAACATCAACATAATCAAACTACCGACATCGTGGCTACCCACATAAGAACCAACCGCTCTGCACCGCGCTTTCCCTGCGCACTCTGATTAATTGCAACCATCAAATCTACCAAGTTCACATCAACTTCCAACCATCAAAGCAGACATACGAAAAGACTTTCGACTTAACTCATCGGAAATTCAAACCAAACAGGCATCCTACACTTTGATGACTGACCACTTCGAACTTAGATCCGTAAATAATACCTCCGAATATTCAATACCATTACAACCTCAACCAATTTCAAATCTCGAATAGGATATATACTTTCAAGAATTCCCAATTATCGTCAACATAAGCTACAACTTCACCACCTTGTATTAACACATCATCAAAATTCATCTCAACGCATAACAACATTACCACAGCATAAGGATACATGTGTCTAATTAATCTCAACAAGAAAAAAAATGATCTTCCAAACAGAGCTTAACACCCAATAGCCATAGATTTAGCCTCAATAGCCTACACTTAACATGACATATTAACCAAACTAATCAAACAAACTAATTCATCAAGTCCTACTCATACTAGCAAAATTCTCCAAAATCCCTCATCCGAATTAACACAATCACTCAACTTCATCTTTACAAATCATAATTCACACCTTGCTAACTCAGCATATAGCTTCACTTCTTTCAATACTTGCAACTTAACTCTCAAATACTCTACGCGCTCTTCTTCTGATTTTATAAAACATCAAAATATCCACAACGAACACCAGTTATAACTTATCCAAACAAGTATGGAAAATACCATTCATATTTCCATATATACACTTTAAGGCATACCAGCCACTACCCTTCTCGATCCGACATCCTCGGTCAAATCATAGTCTTACAGTACCATTTACTTCCTACTTGGTTTATCTCTACAATTCTTCAAGTCTCACGTTAGTCGAATTCTCGACCCACCACAAACCAAAACCCAAGTTATCCAGAACACAACTGTGAGTTTCCAAACTACTCGCTGATCATCTCGCAACCTCATACTAACATCCTCAAGTCCGCCTCATTTCCCTATATAGGAATTCGCATCGACAACTCAAACAATTCATAAGCACTTGGCTCAACCCCAAACAATTCACTGTGCATACCATTCTAGTTGGCAAGACACGTCTACCCCATCCACATGATTCCGTCGACTATCAACAAGAGATTAAGGGTGATCAGTTCCTCAATTTGTCAATAGACAGCCGACAACCATAATGGTGGCATAAATCATCATTATCCAACTAAGATAGCGTCTAATTCCTCTTGCTCAAAGTTATCTAAGCATACTGCTCTACCATTTCTCTAAGGCTCACAAACATTTTTCTTAATTTCCTTATTTCCAAGAACGCACAAAATCTAACACATATATCCTTATACACACTTGTTGCACAACCTAATTATCGAATATCCTTCTGATACATCAAGTACAATCCAAATCGGCCCACTTCCACCGAAACATTTATCCAAGTTAAGAGCTTTAACAACAGTAACAAATCCTTCGTCTTTCTTCTTAATTTCATAACTTCAATGATCCATATAGTTTCACACTTGATTCTCATTCCAATCACAATCTCAACAATACCATCTCATCATCTGGTTGGTGATAGAACTTCCAAAAATTTCTGACTCATGTCGACACATCTCGCCAATAACACACAATCCACATTACTGTTTAACATTCCTCAAATATTTTTATACTTTAATCATTCTCAACTATCATACGCCGCACTTCCATGTGCTTCTCCGATATTCTTCTTCTTATTACTAAACATTTCATACTTGACGTCATCTTACTATTTCCAGCAAGAATTGTCCAACTTCAAACACGATTATCTTCTCCAATACAGACCTCCCAGACACAAAATTATATTCCAAAATGAAGGGAATTTTGTGTAGATTCCAGAACTTCAAGAATCACTAAATCTGAATTACGAGTAAAACGTTATTGTCCTTGCAATGGGACTGGTCAAGAAATCCCGTATACAACTTCCACCAAACAAAATCAGCATCAGACCCAACTATTCAAACCCGTCTTTCTCTCTCCTCAAAAACATGCCGAAGACAAAATTTATATGCAAACTGTAGGGAATTTCGTAAACTTTTCGAAAAGTCTAGAATCGCTTTCATCGGAGTTACAAGTAGAAAGTTATGCCTCTTTTACTGAAGGCTGTTCCATAAATACGAAAATAAAAAGCAAAATTGGTGAACATGAGTTCTACCTCTTTCTCTTGCCTCCAAACTCTTCCAACAATCCTTGGTTTTCACCCAACACTGAAAATCATCCGACTTCACTCCAGATATACTCCACTTGCATATCACTATTCGTCACATTGCCCTCTCTTCTCCGAGGAGCAAACATCAATCATACTGACTCGTCTTCCTTCAAAATGTCTCAACTGGACCGACGGATAAGATCATGAGTCCATACTCTCGTCGATTCGCAACAACACAATTCCGACAACACTTGCACTCCTGTAAGCGATATCACTTCGAACCAACTTCACATACTACAAACATCTCTGGGAAGTAAACTTCTCCCCCACTTGTTTCAAACCAACTCCTACATACCATCGATTAGGAAAACAAACAAGTACCGACAGTGTTCCACACACTTGTCGCGTACTAAGGGATAAACAACATTAGACAACTTGGCCGGACAGACCGACCTGCTCTGATACCACTAATGTAACACCCCATTTCTACCCGGCGAATATTATTAAAAATCAGAGTTACAAAATTTCAACAAACAAATGATATGCTACACTTACTTCTTAAAATCAACTTCATTTAATCTCATGTAAAACAGATACATAACACTTTAACTCGGATGAACCGATAACAATATAATTAGTCTTTGAAAAACAAAACCACTTTTATTAACTAAGTAGTGGAATCACAATTTTAAACTTAATTGTCATAACATCTTTTGTTCAACTAAAAACAACTTCAACACAACAAGTACTCAATGACGTCAGCTTATAATTCAACAACTGAAATATAACAACTATAAAACAACGATCGTTCATCCGCCCGAGTGTTACGTATCAGAGCAAGACCCTCTTGACTTGCAATAAAGCAACATAAGGACTCCAAAAACTATTCCGAACTGCCACTGCTATTCTTGAGTACCTGCCGATTTCCCATGGTAGGGGAAATATCAGCAGAAGGGGTAAGATATCTAACAATATAATAAGATGTATGATAAATAATATATTAGAATTAAAATCATACAATTTCACTACTTTACAACAACAATCATCAACAACTCAACAACAACTTTATCAGCCTAATACTACAACAACTTTATCAACCCAATACAACAACAACTTTATCAACATAATACAACAACAACTATGCAACATGAAATGCGACTCGAAATGCACATGCATATGGTACCATTGGAGCAGAACTTCCAGCTTAAAAATTTGCCAATTAATATTGACATCAACAAGGCATAAGCCTTCTGCTTAATATTTTGCCAATCCAGGTCAGCTTAAAGTTTTGCCAATCTAGGCCAGCTCAATATGTCATGCCATGTGACTCGATGAATGCGACATCACAACAACAACTACAACATCAACCATTCAACAACAACACAACAACAACAACACAACGACACTAATCCAACAACAACTTCGCAACAATAATCGTTCATCACAAGGCAAAAGCCTATATCACCATTGTTACCAATAAATAGAGGTAACTCATCGACAATTCAGCACTGGCCAAAGGCCTACCACTTGATATCAACATATCAACAACAATAATTCAACATCACACAATCAACGACTCAACATTGGCCATAAAGCCTACAACTTCGTTTTTGCCAATAGATAGAGACATTTCAACAATAACATATCAATACAATTCAACATCGACTGCAAATTTACACATTACCGCAAGGTATACAATACACCGTATCAACCAAAATATACTACAACGTTCCGTGTAATTATTCAGACAATTCTACTAAATCTGGCTAATTAATTTTCTGCTACCATTATTAATATTTTCTGCTTTGTACTACTATTATCAATCAGACTGTCACTGATAATACTACTAATTACTTCTCTGCTAAATTGATGAAAATACTATTTTTCTGCCACTAATTTATCTCTACTGGTTTGTCACTTCCACTGTCATCATTATTATTACTAATATTTATATACTTACAGTGATTCTCACTCAATAATTATGCATAGCTATTTACTACAGCTACTTATGATGAGTTCAATTACGCAAAGTTGTCTACTGTTACTGTTAATTATACTGATTCTCAAATTAATTATGCTTCTGCAACCATATTTACTAAGTTCAATTATACTATGCCTACAGACATACAGCAACCAGAAACTCAATGCAGAACAAAAAAACACGCAGTCCGTGTGACCATGACGGTCGTAACGGGGTCGTGACGGTCGTCACCCACGTGACGGTCGTAACAAGTCCATGACGGTCGTCATGTCTCCCAGAAGGGCGTCCCACCTGTTATCCTTCGCCCTCTCTGTTTCTCGCATTCTTCCAAACTTCTCTTTCTGATCGATCATAAACCAACCTTTCAACCATCTCAATGCACATAATCTAGGTCTATGATTATACTCACATTAACTTACATCAATTATTCACGACTAATTTTCAATAGCATCAACCAATTATCGATTTTCGATATCAATTACTAAATCAACATACAGAGACAATATACACAAGGCAATCCTACAAACCTAATCCCACATATCATTCATCATTAACCCAATTATAGAGTCAGAACCCCACCCTTACCTTGCATTGGAGACTGCTCTATAATTCCTCTTGCATCATAGCTTTTCCATGGCTTCAAACCTTTTGCTCTTTTGGTCTGCAACGGTCCATGATCAATTTCTCCCAGGCTTCTTCTTCCACTTTTCTGCGATTTCAGCGAACTCTTCTTTTCTCCACAACCCTCATTCTTTCTCTTCTCCGTAACTTCCACGTTCTTCTCCTATTTTTCCTCTTTTTCTGTAACTTCCACTTTACTGCTTCTTCTAATTCCTCTTTATGTCTAAAACCTAATATAATAACTATATTATCTTATTTTTCTTATTGGGCCTCATTACTACACCCCCACTTTGCTATTTCTCACACACAACTTAACCTAACTAAATTAATTAATATTCCACTTAGATAAATATTATTTCTAATATTAATTTCTCCTGACTAAATCGACTAATTACTCGATTAATACTCATTAGCATCAAACAACATATTCAACATAATCAACAAAATATTCGGAAAAATACTCAATACTATTTAATTAAAATATTTAATTAAATATGGGCGTTACAATTCACGTATCCCAGTTAAAGTAATTCTCCTTTATATACAGTCACCCAACAATTGTGATAAACAGACGAGATGTCTCCCTTTAGAGATGACAAATTCTCTCTGAGTCAAACCTTTTAGCTTCAATCTTGGGCTTTGAACAAGACACAAATAACCTTTAGCTTCAATCTTGGGTTTTGAATAAGACACCAAAACATCATCTTTTCCTCCCATAGAATAGGAGGAACTACAATTGCTCTGATTTCCCTGTTTCTTTAAACGGGAATACGTAGGCATAAGATTGCAAAATCTTAGCGAGAATACCAATCAAAAACTCTAGGTCCAGTACCATCACACACACCAATCAAAACTGAGGTCCAATACCTCACCAAAATCATCAAAAACTCTCTCTCTCTCTCTCTCTCTCTCTCTCTCTCTCTCTCTCAAAAACATTTCCAAAGGAGAAACTTTCCCAACCCACAACAGATAAACACCATCAAGTATAAAAGCAGAACCTATTGCTAACAATCTGTGGATAACCACATATTGGATGGGTAATTGACAACTCCCCATTGTATAACCTGACCCCGAACTCCCCGAATCTTTCTTAGCGTTTGTTCAGTTAAACATTCGCGTGCAAGGTTAGTTTTAGATAGCTTCCCTTTCCCATCCAGCTTCACGGGATAAATAAGAAATCAGAAAATAGCACCCCACTCCTACCATTGCGGTGAGGAACCCACGGCGATAATGTGGTCGCGTCACCGACAAAAATGGCACGCTACAGTAAAATGACGACTCTGCTGGGGACCCATTTTGTCTGTTTAAGACTAGAATTCCTAAGAGGTCTAGGATGCTAGTTTTAGGAATCATACTATATATATATATATATATATTTATATACTACTTTTCCTACTTGATATCCGTGTTTATTTTTCTGTTAATGGGAATACGAGTGATGTCGCATATGGAAAGTATGGGAAACCCTAAGATAGGTGATGGCATAGACGGGAGGTCTTACAAGGAGTGATTCCCGAATAAGCTATCCCGGTAGACCATCAAATCAGTGGAGATACCCTTTGCATATTCAATGTTTAATGACTCTGTCGTGAAGGCATATTGTCCCAATGTGGTATCCATGAAACTGAGGATTTAGTATACATTAACCATGTGGTCTTTTGGTAGTGCGGTAGCTAACGGAAATAGTTGACACGCGATACTACACTCAATTGAGATTACTCTAGGATGCTACAGCTCGCTCGGGTGAACCAGCTTGCTGTTGTTATCCCTAGGGAGGTCAATGATTTTGGGAACTTTTAACCCGTTCTACATGTACAAAAATTCACCAGAATACAATCTTTGGGGATGGGTAGAGCCATGACTCCATGCTCGTGACGTTGAACCCTTGAACCCATGTTTTTTCAATGTTTTTGTGTGCTGCATTCATGCATTCATTTTAAAAACTCTTAAACAAAAAAAACTTCTCTTTTCTCTTCTCTCTTTTTTCAAATTAAACTAAAACAATGATTGAAAATATCAGAGAGAAAGATTGCGTTATGGATTTCGGTAGAAGGAAGATGCACAAGTACACCTTCAAGGCTCCAAAACTAGAGGATTTAAGGGGTTTGGCAAGGATGATCACCAACCTTGATGCTTTCAGAGCTAAATACGGAGGGTTGATGTCTCTGTTAAGGGTCCATGTAGTTGAAGGAATCCTATCTACGCTGATTCAGTTCTATGATCCAGTTTATCACTGTTTCTCATTCCCGGATTATCAACTAGCACCAACGCTAGAAGAATACTCTCACCTGACTGATTTACCCATCACTGACCAAGCTCCCTTTTCTGGACTGGAAGAAATTCCAAAAGATCAAACCATTGCAAGAGCAATCTATTTGGACGAGTCAGAAGTCAGGACTCACATGACCACTAAGGTAGGAATCCAAGGTTTATCAGCCAAGTTTTTGGTAGAGAAAGCCCTATACTTTGCCAGTATAGGAAACATAGCTTCTTTCGAAGATATCTTTGTTCTACTCACATACGGGTTGTTCGTTTTTCCCAACATCGATAACTTCATCAATACCAATGCCATTAAGATATTTCTGATTGGAAACCCCGTACCAACCTTGCTCATAGACGCTTATCATTCTATACACCTAAGGACTTTGTACAGCTGAGGAAGGATCACATGCTATGTACCCCTGCTTTACAAATTGTTCACTTCCCATTTACCCAAGTCTGCTGCTTTTTGGGATCATAAGAATACTCTACATTGGTCACAGAGAATCATGTCTCTTACCAACTCTGACACAGATTGGTATAATAGGATCTATGACGGGATAAGGATCATTGACAAATGTGGAAACTTCCCTAATGTACCCCTCGTAGGAACTAAAGGAGGAATCAACTATCATCCAATTTTAGTTCGTCGTCAACTTGGATACCCAATGAGACATATCCCGCAAAATGTTCATCTGGAAGGTCTTTTCTTCAAGAAAGGAGAAAATGTCAGGGCACAAAAAACGAAAATAGTGCATGCCTGGAAACATGTTCACAAGAAAGGAAGAGAGTCTTTAGGAAAACCAGAATGTATCTCCGTGGAACATTATCTCCATTTGGTACAAACTAGAGCTCTCAAGCTGAGGATGCCTTACCCTCTTCAAGAAGTTTTTCTGATAAAGGAATTTGTCCTTTATTTTATGTCTGATACGGAAAAACTCCAGGTCGCTCTCAACAAAGTTCAACGGGAAAAGAACTCTTGGAAGAACAAATATTGCATTATCAATGTGGAGTGTACCAAAATTCAGCAACTGTTAAAAGAAAAGGACGCTCTAATTAGGATATTAGAGCAACATGTTATAGAAAGTCAAGAAGACCGAAGAAATTTACTCGATCCTTTCACTTGACAAAGGACTGACAACCCGACAACGGCTGAAGATCCCCAGCCAAAGAAAAGGAAAATACCAGAGACGACTCAGGATCCATAAACTTAGACATTTCCTTTTACAGCACTTTATACAATACTGTATTTTCCCTTTCTGCAATCTTTCAAATTCAATAAAAGGGGTCTCCCCGCTGTATGATATTTGCAATCTATTTGTTGAAGTTTCTTTTTTATTAAGACAAAAAAATTATATATAATCATTGCATATCATTCATCATTCTCACATAACGCATTCTTCTTACCTTCGAATCTCACGTATGTGTCATGATTCTAGAGTCAAACTGTCTCATTCGTAAAATACTCGGGCCAATCGACAAAAGAAAATGGACGATCTCGAGGAATAGAACAAAGAGCTGAGAGAAGAAGTCAACGCTCTGAAGGAAGATTTGAGAAAACTTCACAGTGACATGCAATCTCTGGCAGCAACTCAGAGGCAGCAACAAAGGATTGTGATCTCAGAGATCACATCTACGCCCATAGTTGAGACATATAATCCTCGGTACAACATGCCTAAAGATCGTCCCTGGGGTATGCCTATCAACTTTATCCCCAAAGGATATATCCCGCCGGTCACTGAAGACCCATAAACTGCAGCAGGAACCGCTGGGCCTGAAGGTTACAAATTTTGGGAAAGCAAAGATGCAAAAGTGATGATAGCAACTCCTGAAGGTTACAAACTTCGGGACAGGAAAACACCAACAGTCACCGCCGTAATGACTATACCACAATCGGTGGTACACACTGTCCCGGAAGGATAGATTCCACAAATAATCTCTGGTGGAAACGAAGATATATACGAAAGATTGAATGAGTTCTAGGAGCAATTCCTGGAGATGTAGAAGGAACTGCATGCCATTCGGGGGAAGGATTTATTTGGAAAGGACGCCGCAGACCTCTGTCTGGTCCCCAACATGAAAATCCCACACAAATTCAAGGTGCCTGACTTTGAAAAATACAAGGGCAACTTTTGCCCTCAAAGTCATTTGGTGATGTACGCTCGAAAGATGTCAACTCAGACAGATAATCAACAGCTACTGATCCATTACTTCCAAGACGGTTTAACCGATGCCGCACTCAAACGGTACATGGGTTTAAACCGCACCAAGATCATTACTTTCAGAGATCTTGGCGCAACCTTTGTTCAGCAGTATAAGTATAACCTGGACATGGCACCACACAGAGATCAACTCAGAGCAATGTCGCAAAAGGACAAGGAAACCTTTAAGGAATATGCTCAGAGATGGCGTGAAATTGCCGCCCAGATTTGTCCCCCTCTTGAGGAAAAAGAGATGACCAAGATCTTTTTGAAAACCTTAAGCTCATTATATTACGATCGAATGGTCGCTAGTGCGCCCAACGACTTCATTGAGATGGTGAACGTGGGTGTACGCCTTGAAGAAGTTGTCCGAGAAGGACGTCTGGTCAAAGATGCAGGACCATCAAGCAGTACCAAAAGATATGGTGGTGCTTTCCCAAAGAAAAAAGAGCAAGATATTGGTAATATCTCTCTCGGAAAGCAAATGCGAAGGTATCAACCAGTAGCAGCGGTAACTCCTGCTATTAATCCAGCATCGGCTCTAACTTATCAACCTCAGGTTGCTCAGAGCCAACCAAGTCAACAACAGTATCAACAAAGGATACAACAACCTCTTCAGCATGCTCGTCCACAGTACAACAACAATCGTACAACACGACCACTAGGGTTTGACCCTGTACCAATGTTATACACAGAACTGTTTCCACTACTACTGGTCAAGGGGCACGTTCAAACCAGATCTCCTCTTACAGTACCGGAAAATCCACCTTTTTGGTTCAAAGCAAATCAAACTTGCCCTTATCATCAAGGAGGACCGGGGCACAACATTGAAAATTGTCTCAGCTTCAAATTGGATGAGCAGAAACTTGTCAGGAATGGGGTCTTATCCTTCAAGGATACTAATCCAAATATTCAGACGGACCCGTTGCCACAACATGAAAAGACTGCAGTAAATTTAATAGAGGAGGAATTTAGCCACAGTTATCAAATTCGCGATGTAATCCTATTGGGTACCAATTTAGTCAGGATGCATTGCAGACAGAGCGGGTACAGTCATGTACCGCCTCACAATTATCACCAGCGTGATATCTGCTCAAAGAATAATCAATGATGTTCCGTAGTGCAATAAGCTCTACAAGAACAAATGAATCTCGGATGGATTCAAGATCATCGAATTCGTGAGGTCAATATGACTCACGCAAATCCCAACATTATGCAGAACCACAACATCCTGATGATGAACATCAACTTGGTGGCGATGCACTCAAGGCAAAGTCAATACCATGATCTGCCACGGCACGATTACAATTCTTGTCCGATCTGCTCAATAAACAATCAGGGATCCTCTTTTGTACAAGAGGCCCTCCAGCGGCGGATGGATCTCGAATGGATTCAGGATTACCATGATAGAAATATTCATCAAGTCATTATGATTCAGATCTTTGATATTCGCTTGATGAATACCAGTCTGGTAGAATTACACGCTAAGCAATTTCGACTCGGTTTTCTGGCTTCACATGATTATCAAGGTTGTAAAGTGTGTCGTAAAGACGACCAAGGATGTGCACTTGTCCAAAGAACACTTCAACACTTGTTGGACCACTGGTGGCTTCCAATCTACTTGGATAAAGCTACATAGCAGATCAGTATGACTGACGGGAATCCTACTAGGCATCAAAGTCAGGATGTCCGCTCAATGGAAACAGATCTAGTAAGGTTGCACTGCATACAAAACGGACGTGGTCGGGTGCCACCACACAATTATGAGGGCTGTAGAGTTTGCTCAGAAAACAACCAAGGATGCTACCTTGTACGGTCAACTATTCAAATCAGTTGGACCGAAAAGAGATCCGACCATGTTCAAGTTCTAGTTCGATTAACGTAATGCAAGACTATCTCCCTGATCAAGGCAAAGATGTTGTCTTAATCTCTAATCATGAAATGGCCGAAGACGTATGTGTTATAATCCCTCTACTCCATGAATCAAGAGTTCCTCTGGATAGTAGAAAGATTCTCAACCTCAAACCAATTGAGGCCGGCTACGACGATCAAAGAAATCAGAAAGCTCCTGTGGTTATCTACCTACCAGGTACGATACCATACAAATCAGAGAAAGCTATCCCTTACAAGTACGGTGCAACGACCATCGAAAATGGAAAGGAAACTCCATTACCCTCCGTCGTGAAAATTGCTGACAGCAGTCGAGTCACACTGAGCGGCCGGATCTACAATAGAGGAGTTGGAGAACCTGCTAAAGAGAAGGATCCTCAAACAGAAGTTCCCAATCAACAAGTTGGTCAATCTGGTAATCCATAACTTATAAAGAACAAAGATGAGATGCTGAAGCTCATCCAGAAAAGCGAGTACAACATTGTGGACCAACTATTGCAAACTCCATCTAGAATCTCTGTGCTAACTCTCCTACTTAGTTCCGAAGCTCACAAGGAAGCTCTGCAGAAAGTCTTGGAGCAAGCTTTCGTAGAACAAGATGTGACGGTAAGACAGTTTGACAGCATCATTTCCAACATCACTTCCTGCAACAACTTAGGATTCAGTGATGAAGAACTGCCAGAAGAAGGCAAAAATCACAATATGACGCTTAATAATACAGTCAACTGCCAGGACGATGCTTTAGCCAACGTACTGGTAGACACAGGATCATATTTGAATGTTATGCCAAAGTCAACTCTGGTACGGCTATCATTTCAAGGAGCTCCTATGAGAGGCAGTGAGGTCATCGTCAAAGCCTTTGACGGATCTAGAAAAACAGTTATCTTGGAAGTTGATCTTCCCATAACCATTGGTCCTCACACTTTGCAAGTCACGTTCCAGGTCATGGACATCCGGGCAGCATACAACTGTTTATTAGGAAGACCTTGGATACACGAGGTTGGGGCAGTCACTTCGACACTTCATCAGAAGCTGAAGTTCGTCAAGAATGACAAGTTAGTCACAGTATGCAGAGAGCAGGCCTTAATCATGAGCAACTTATCATTATTTTCCTGTGTAGAACCCGAGGAGGTTGTTGGAAGTCAATTCCAGGCACTATCTGTGAGCAATGAGAATCGACCAAAAAGAGGGACATCGACCTCCTCATACAAAGACGCTCTCAAAGTGATCAAGAGTAATAACGTAAAGGGATGGGGACAACTTGTAATACCTACGGATAACAAGACGACGAAAGGTCTTGGTTTCTCCTCAGCCTGTACCCAGACTACTAAAGATGAAAGTTTTCATCCCATTCAGGACTTCTTCCACAGTGGAGGCCTCCTTCACCCGGTGTCTCAAGAAGTGCACACCATCAATGAAAGTGATTCCTCCGATATGGAAGAAGAGTGTAAATCTTACCTTAACCATGACAGTTATATATCTCCAGAAGAGGCGCGCAAGCCATTCTATTTTCCCAAGCAAAACCCAAGATATATACCGGGGTCAGACGTCCAAATGATCTATGGAGATTGTGATCCTGAGGGATGTCGTGCTCCACCTAACTCATTAGGAGATGATCTAATGAAGGACAACTTAGATCAAGAATATTATGATCCCCTGGATGACTTGCATATCTAGAAGCCGTACACATAAAACTTGGGGCAAAAGAGTCAGCCGAACGATGCCTATCAGCTGAGTAATATTGAAAAGAATACCCATGTCCCCATCGAGTCATGGAATCATTACTCAGGACATTCCAAAAATGTCCAACACCATGGTGACAAATTTGCAAAGATTGCAGGACAAGAGTTCATCAACTATGCTTTTCCTGAGGTCAACGTCATTGAGGAAGATAACTCATCCAGTCCCACAGAAATATGGGACACCTTAGGACAGCCAAGTGGCAAGTACGACTTCTTAGTCAAGTACACCGCTCCTGAAAGCTCTTGTATCAGGCTCGAAGACATCCAACCAACTGGATGGGAAGATCCGCTTGAGAGTGAAAACACTGTGCAAGATACAACAGAAGAGTTCATTTACGACAACTCTGCCTGGGAGGAAGACTCCAACGATCCTTCTCCGCCTGAAATCAACGTCATTTCTAAGGACAAACCAAAAAAGAAGGTACCAGACTTTGTGATTCATCGAGGAGTTC
Organism: Lathyrus tuberosus; assembly: GCA_022829125.1. Taxonomy (NCBI): domain Eukaryota; kingdom Viridiplantae; phylum Streptophyta; class Magnoliopsida; order Fabales; family Fabaceae; genus Lathyrus; species Lathyrus tuberosus. The sequence continues at coordinate 7,965,505 of JALAZF010000201.1, read as the reverse complement.
GCCGCCAATAGGTTGCTGTCGATGTCTCGAAAGTCGTCCATAAGTCAAAGTAATTGTCATCTTTGTTTGAACCTTTCACCCTGCCCAGGTGAAACAAATGTTTTTATAGGGCTCACTTTCTGTAAATGTCCCTCTTCGCATTGCCTAAAGCGACAGAGTTTTGTTTTATAGGGCTGTAGTTTCAAGAAACGAAAAATCATAAATAAATAAATGTCATTCTGTAATTTCCGCATTCATTGCTATTTTCACTTTTCGCTTTTCAGAAAATGGTAATCCTAAAACAACTCAAAATAACAAAAACAAGCATTTTTCAGAAAATACACTGCACACACTCTTGCATTTTTCTCTATCTCTTCTAAAAATAAATCATCACGTCATGCAGATTTCTTGTTTTAAGCCCCATTAAAACATACGATCCAATGCCTTCTCCCAACTTTGAATTCCTGGTATTTTAGGCTGAAGAAGAAGAAGACGAAGAAATTCCAGAGGAGATCTCCCGATTACTCAGACAAGAGGAAAGGTCCATTGAACCTCACAAAGAGCCATTGGAAATGGTCAACTTAGGTACAGAAGAAGAGAGGAAAGAAGTCAAGATTGGGGCACTGCTCAGTACGGCTGTCAGAGAAGACTGAGACGAACATCATCTATCGTTAAGATCAGAATGTCCGCCAGTAAAATAGAGACTGAGACGAACTCATCCAGACAGGCCATCAAAATCAAAGAGGAAGTACAGAAACAGATTGACGCGGGTTTCCTCGCCACCTCAAAATATCCTCAATGGCTTGCCAACATAGTACCAGTTCCGAAAAAGGACCGAAAAGTCAGAATGTGTGTAGATTACAGGGATCTGAACAAAGCCAGTCCAAAGGATGACTTTCCCTTACCGCACATAGACATGCTAGTAGACAGTACATCAAAGTTCAAAGTCTTCTCCTTTATGGATGGATTCTCGGGCTATAATCAAATCAAAATGGCGCCTGAAGATATGGAGAAAACTTCATTCATCACCCCATGGGGCACCTTTTGTTACAAGGTAATGCCATTCAGTTTGAAGAATGCCGGGGCAACATATCAAAGGGCCATGACTACTTTGTTTCACGACATGATGCACAAAGAAATCAAAGTGTATGTCGATGATATAATTTCGAAATCTAAAACAGAAGAGGAGCATGTGCCCCACTTGTCAAAGTTATTCGAGCGTCTGAGGAAATACAAACTCCGCTTGAATCCCAACAAATGCACGTTCGGTGTCCGCTCAGGAAAACTGCTAGGATTCATCGTCAACCAGAAAGGAATTGAGGTTGATCCTGACAAAGTCAAGGCCATTCAAGAAATGCCTTCTCCAAAGACTGAAAAACAAGTCAGAGGATTCTTGGGATGTTTGAATTACATTTCTAGATTTATATTCCTCATGACCGCGACATGCGCGCCAATCTTCAAATTACTCAAAAAGAATCAGGATGGCGTATGGACAGAAGACTGCCAAACCGCCTTCGACAATATCAAAGAGTATCTGTTGAATCCACCTATCCTGTCACCTCTAGTGGAGGGAAGACCACTGATCATCTATTTAACAGTCTTGGAAGACTCCATGGGTTGCGTGCTTGGTCAACAAGACGAAACAAAAAGAAAAGAGTCTGCCATCTACTATCTGAGAAAGAATTTTACCGACTGTGAAACTCGATACACTTTGCTCGAGAAAACTTGTTGCGCTCTGGTTTGGACAACCAAACGTCTTCGCCAGTACAATATTTGTCACACTACTTGGTTAATCTCCGAAATGGATCCGATCAAGTACGTCTTTGAAAAACGTGCTCTCACGGGAAGGATTGCCCGTTGGCAGATGTTGTTATCAGAATATGACATCAAATACCATGCTCAAAAAGCCGTCGAAGGAAGTATTTTAGCCGATCATTTGGCTTATCAACCGATTGACAATCAAGAATCAGTCAGATTTGGCTTCCCAGACAAAGATGTCATGTATCTGAAAATGAAAGATTGCGATGAACCGCTACCCAGTGAAGAGCCAGAACAAGGTTCCCAATGGGGACTGATATTCGACGGAGCTGTCAACAACTATGGAAACGGAATTGGGGAAATCATCGTAACACCTCAGGGTACCCATATTCCTTTCACTGCCAGACTAACATTCAAATGTACAAATAACGAGGCCGAATACGAAGCTTGTATCATGGGTCTCAAAGAAGCTATGGACTTAAGGATTAAGAATTTGGATGTGTATGGAGACTCAGCCCTGGTTATCAATCAGATCAAAGGAGCTATTAACTTAAGGATTAAAACTGATTCCTTACAAAGATTACGCAAGAAGGTTGTTACCATTCTTCAACAGAATCTATTGACTTAAGGATTGAGACTGATTCCTTACAAAGATTATGCAAGAAGGTTGTTACCATTCTTCAACAGAATCTATTGACTTAAGGATTAAGACTGATTCCTTACAAAGATTACGCAAGAAGGTTGTTACCATTCTTCAACAGAATCGAGTTTCACCAAATCCCTCGTGAAGAGAATCACATGGATGATGCACTAGCCACTCTCTCTTCCATGATTAGTGTAGGTTAATGGAACGATGTACCTAAGATTGACATAATGCGGCTTGAAAGGCTCACCTACATCTTCTCGATCGAAGCAGTCATAGACGACAAACCTTGGTATCACGATATCAAGTGCTTCCTTAAAAAAAAAGAGTACCCGCCTAGGGCATCAAGAAAAGACAGAAAGACTCTTCGGAGACTGGCTGGCAGCTTCTTCCTAAGCAGTGATACACTTTATAAGAGAAACTTTGACATGGTCTTGCTCCGATGCATAGACAGACCAGAAGCAAACATGTTGATGAAAGAAATTCACGAAGGATCCGTTGGCACTCATGCCAACAGGCACACAATGGCGAGAAAAATTCTGAGAGCAGGGTACTATTGGCTGACAATGGAATCCGATTGCTATAAGTACATGAGGAGGTATCACAAGTGTCAGATATACTCAGACAGAATCCATGTACCGCCAACACATCTCAAATCTCTTTATTCCCCACGGCCTTTTTCTATATGGGGAATCGACATGATCGGCATGATCGAACCCAAGGCTTCAAACGGACATCGATTCATCCTAGTAGCCATTGACTACTTCACCAAGTGGGTCGAAGCAGCGTCACACGCCAATGTAACCCGACAAGTCGTGGTCCGCTTTATCAAAAAAATATCATATGCCGTTATGGTGTTCCAAGCCAGATCATTACTGATAATGGATCCAACTTGAACAACAAGATGATGAAAGAGTTGTTTGCTGAGTTCCAAATCGAACACCATAACTCATCTTTCTACTGACCTAAGAATAACGGGGTGGTAGAAGCAGCTAACAAGAACATCAAGAAGATTGTTCAAAAGATGGTTGTAACCTACAAAGACTGGCACGAAATGCTACCCTTTTCTCTTCACGGTTATCGCACGTCTATCCGCACTTCAACAGGGGCAACCCCTTTCTCTCTAGTATATGGCATGGAAGCAGTGCTTCCCATAGAAGTAGAGATCCCATCAATTCGGGTATTGATGGAAGCTAAGCTAACAGAGGCTGAATGGTGTCAAAGTCGACACGATGAACTGAACCTAATTGAAGAAAAGCGAATAACGACTCTATGCCATGGTTAGTTGTATCAGCAAAGAATGAAGAAAGTGTTTAACAAAAAGGTCCGACCCCGTGTCTTCAGGAAATGAGACATTGTGCTCAAAAAGATACAATCATTCCTCACTGATTCCCGGGGCAAATGGACTCCAAATTATGACGACTCTTATGTGGTTAAGAAAGCCTTCTCAGGCGGTGCCTTGAGACTCGCAACCATGGATGGAGAGGAATTTGCCTACCCCACGAATGTTGATGTAGTCAAGAAATACTTCGCCTAAAAAAAACGTCTAGGTGGATTGAAAACCCGAAAGGGCACTCCAGGAAAAAATTAGAGACATAAGCAAAAATCATCCCGGTGGATTGGAAATCTCAAAAGGCAATCCAGGAAAAATTTAGGGATTCCTGGCAAGTAACTACGTTTGACAAGGTTAAATCCCCAGCGACAACACCCCTTGTCGAAAAACTTCAAGTCAAGGTCATCTTCGACAGAAGCTCAGGGTGTCCAGAATTCAAAGTTGGTAGAAGGATAACTGTCGTTATGTTTCAGTGTAGCCCTTTTCCCTTAAAATACCATTTTCTAAACTTTGTAAATACTCTTTGGGATCAAGCACTTGGCTGATTTCCATCCTATCAATAAAATTTGAGCCCTAGTACTTTTGTTTGCAATTTTTATTTTTTTTAGCTTTACATAATGATGTTTTTAACATGATCAACAATTCTTGAAATAAAACAAAAATGAATTTACTTGTCAAATTTTTTTCTGATTTTAAAATAAAGATGGCAATTCTTTTGACTGTTGAACGTCGCAAGAACATCGATCGCTTCTCCGAAGGTGGTTGAACCTCAAAGTGCAGAATCAAAGTACTCCTTCTAAACCAGTACGCCTGAATGAAGGATCAACTGTGTCAGAGATCATGTTTCATCTGATATCCTCGGCAGAGTTCGTAGCTCTTAAGACCGATTGAACAATTCTTTCTCCCTATAGGGACTACCTCTCCTAAGCAAGACAGGATTGCTATTTTGAACTAGTGATACTTTTCATTCCCCCGTAGTGGCCGAGTATCCAGTCGAGTTCATCTATTAGTCTGTATGTCGCGTCAGTTTTGTTAGCATAAACATACATACATCATGCATTATTGATTCACATTCATAATCATATTGCATCAATATCACTCTGTTAAGTCTTATCCCCAAGTGATAAAAGTACTCTTATCAATCGCGTTGTCAGTTCTTTCCTCGTCAGGAAATATTTGTCTGAACAATCTCTCTCTCCCAATTTATTTCTGGATTGGAGACGGTCCTCGACCACTTTGATAACTTGAGCCTTTGAAAGGCAAGAATACATTCGACAAACGTCACTCTTCACCATTGAAGACGATATTTTCGCTTTCCTGGATTAAGGAAAACCCCCAGAGAAAGCCTCGCAACTAAACACTCTCAGCAACACATTGGTTTTTCTCCCAAGAAAGTCATTGTTAATGAAGTCCTCAACACCTCAAAATTGGATTGCATCACATGGCATTTCTCTGAGAAGATCTCGAAGAAAAGTATGATGTAATATCCCCGAGCGGAAAGCAGTCTCTCAAGAGACTCGTTTTTCCCCAGTAGAGTCAACAAATGGCATCTCCAACAGAGAAGTTTGCACACCTCTACAACTCAGACAAATGGGCCCCCCAGCAAGTCTGACATCAAATTTTTCCATCAAATGGCATCTCCCCTGGAAAATTCAGCGAGAAATTTGATAAAGACTGCTACACATAGTGTCCCTTGTCAATGAAGAAACTCGACAAGAGGAAACTGAGACCAGTTCCGTGGCTGAAGACCAGGATCGAGGGAAAGTTTATTTCAAAAGAAACTAAGACCAGTTTCGTGGCTGAAGACCAGGATCGAGGGGAAGTTTATTGACAAAAGAAACTGAGACCAGTTCCGTGGCTGAAGACAAGGATCGAGGGGAAGTTTTACCCTTTTCTAAGTAACATTTCTTAGAAAAAGAAGATGGATGAGCAAATTGCCATTCAAAACCACTGTCAAAACTTCTGGTATTCTGATATTTAATCCTCTTGCACCCCGAATGCCCGAATACCTTCGCCATTCACACCTTCAGGTCCAAGAAGATTAAATAGGGGCATCTGTCATACCCCAAATTTTGACCACCAAGATTTCCCATCATTGTGAAGATCGTTACCATAATATGGATGTACCTTCATGTCTCATCAATCTCCACAAAGATGGGTGAGCATTCACCATAATCAAGAATTAGGGTTTTGAGCCCTCTCAGAGCACTTAGACAAAGGATCAATCAAGAAATGACATGATCTTCAACTTGTCTAACCTCTAAAACACCCATAAAGGATCAAGAGGACTCCCAGATCGAGAATCAAGCACAAAGTTGCCACATTCCAAGTGGATCAAGCCTCAAGATCGCTAGTGTCACCAAATTAGGGTTTTGGTCCCAGATGGAAATTTTCATCTGGGCATGAGCCAACGCTTCAAAGCACAACCCAAGATAGTCCAAGGGACCTCATGGACCCAATCATCAAGTCAATATAACCTCAGGGGATGCATTTACCAAAAATTAGGAATTATGGTTTCTTGACCTAATTCACCCCTAACTTGACTTTTGGGAGAAAACCTGAGCCAAGACCTCAAGACATGATTTGAGGACCTCCAATACACCATATTGATTCATTTGCAACAATAGATTAACCCAAGAAGCCTGGCTCATAAGTTTCAAATTCATCTGGACCACAATTAGGGTTTTGAGGAAAAAGTCAACTGTATCTTTGACTTTTGACCAAGACATGCTCCCAAACCTTGGGACATGATTCAATATACCCTATAACACCTATGGAATCCATCCATTAGTTTTTATTTAGGTCAAGGACTTGATTTCACAAAGGATCGCACAGTTTGGATTTCATCCGATAAAAAGTTAACTGTGCACAAAATCAAGTTTGACTTTTTGGAATTTTTCACAAATATGGTTCCGCTAAGTCAAAAATAATGTTAATGTATAGTATTGATCATAATTCATCAAGAAAAATTAAGAAAAGTGAGCTTTCTTGCAAAAGGGGCAACCTTGAGAAACCAAAATGGCTTTGGTACCAACTTTGCAAGGTCATAACTCCTAAACCACAAGGCCTTTTTCTCCCATTCAAAGCTCAATTGAAAGTACATCTGACATACTTTAAAAGTGTCAACTACAAGAGATTCCAAATCCTCATGGATTTTGAGTTATGGATTGATCAAAATCACAAAAAGTGAATATGGCCACTTTTTCCAACACTGTGAAATTTTCAAAAAAAGTCAAAATCTGCCTTACTTTTTCCAAAATGTAGGGGCATTTTTCGCCTTGATCCAAGCTAAACCAGGTCCAAGGGTGAACATCAAAGTTGAAGTATGCCATGAGGGCTTTCCAACAAGTACCAGATCATCTCCAAATTCAATTTGAGTAAGGAGATACAACCCTTGGAACATGGCATCATGAGCTGATTTTTACAAGGCAGATTTTGGTCATTTGCTCGATTTGGCCAAATGAGATAACTCCAATCCTTGTCATCTATTTAGACACATCACAAGATAAAATCCAAGGGGAATGATTTGATCCCCAAGCCTCCCAAGTCCAAGAATCTACACATAGCCATAACAAACCTAAAAAGGCTAAAAAGTGCAAAAGACTCCAATTTTGTTTCCAAGCATTTAATGGATGCATCAAGGTGGCATGGACTGACACATTCCTAACTGAATGAGTAAAGAATTAGCACTGAATAAAAGAACCATAGGCCCGTGCCCTAACCTCAAGTCAATGGCTAGAGGAGACTAAAGATTCCCTTGGATCAACATTGGCCAAAGGCCTGTACCAGCTGTCATTCACTATTGCTTGCAAAAAAAACTTGTTGCACTATAAATAGAGCTCATTTATGCTCAGTTTGAGTACACCAAAGCACTACAACTGATGCTTTCCTCAAAATCTCTTTCTTTAGGCAAAAATGCCTTCTTTTGCAAGTCATCTCTGAGTTTTTGAGTTAGAAAGCAATTCCACCTCAGCTCATGATCCAAACACATTCAATATGTCATATCTAAGCTGTCTAAACACTCAACGTTGATCTGAAACACCAAAATCAGAAAGTCAACCTCCAAAACCTCAAAAATTGACTTTTCTGCATTTTTCAAGCCATTTCTTGATTCAGTCACTTCCGAAACCAAACAAGGCCTCAAACATACTCCAAATATCATCCTCAAACTGTCCTAATTTGTTCCCCTCATCTGGAACACCATTTGAGGGAGTTGCCATATTGGTCACTTTTGCCCCTTTTGCAAGAAAGAGCCGAAACTTATTCCTGAGGATTCCAGCTGGTTTTGATCATCCTAAAAGCTTCTAAGGGATCAATCAAGAGGGTCCAAAACATTGGGTTACTTCTGGCACAAGGATCTTGATAGTTAGTACAAGAAGCTCCAAGAGGGTACAACTTGAACTCTTTAAATTATGCATTGCTTTGAAGTCCACTGATCATAAACATCTTATACCTATCATATATGTTGTGTTTGAACTAATTCACCATGCTATTAGTGTGTATATGATGTGTTAGCATAGGAAATGCAAATCTTGGCATTTTTTTAAACCACTATCGGATTTTTAGATAAAGGCATCTTCTGAAAAATATAAAGGCATCATTGGATTCCTCATGAAATTCTAGGTCAGATGCACCTAAATTTTGTCCCAATCCATGGAGAAATGAACAAGTTACAACCTTCATGCAAATCCACCATGACTTGGTTTCTTGCCTTGGCTAGGCCTAGAAACCAGGCTACCCATATATGTTAATGTTAGACGATGGCTAGGATCTAGAAGGGGGGTTGAATAGATCCTTCGAGTTTTACACACAAATGGCTTTCCAAAAATTTGGTTTTAAAAGTTTGACAGAAGCGGCCACTGAATTACGTCTACAACGAACCTCTACTAGAGGGATCGAATATGCACGACATTATTGGGAATGAATTATGGATGAGAAAAATTCAGATTGATTAACACAGTTTAAGCGCAATCAACAATGTTTTATTTGTTTGATAGTTAATCCAACCCAACGAGGTAAATCAATAAACAATTAATTGTGAATCGTTCGATTTTGCGTTGAAACAAAATTATCGAACACTTGGTGTGCGTTAACACACTAAGTACAGATTTCAAAGTAATGTGATGTTGAGTTGTTCATAAATGCAATCCAAGGGATTGTATCAGATTTACAAAATAATTTAATAGCTCAATATAACACTACCTCAAATATTTCGATCAATTTAAACTTCGCAAATTTGAATGATATCAAATGTAAAGTGTTAAGGGAGAGAGAGAGAGAGAACAAACACGATTTTATTAGGCAGTTCCCCAATCGTCCTCGCTTTGGGTACCTCTGCCCCCAATTCCACAATTGGAATTGAGATATATATATATATATATATATATATATATATATATATGTTGCGATTTGCAAATTGTTTGTACAAGAGAAGTCTATGAACATCCAAACTTTCCAACGTCTGATTGTTGATGCAGAGTCTTCTCTCCCCTTGATTCAAGATGAATCAAGTTCCTCGAATTCAGTTGAACGAGTCACCCTCCCACGCTACTAGACTGCAAGAAACCACCGTTCTTCAGTCACCTTCACTCGGTCGATTTCAATTCTCCGTAATTCGATCCCCAAACCTTTCTTCTACGATCCTCCGACTGTAGCTACTAAACCGAAAGAATAATTTGTTCTTCGGTTACCTTCGCATGGCTGAATCCCTGTAGAACAAAACGGTTTCTGCCAAAAACCCCCAAAATCTCCTTTGACTCTTGGAGGATAAAACCTAAGGTTTTATTCAAGAACGTTATCACTTCAAAACAATGGACAACACAAGAAAAAATGATTATGTGTAATTGTTGGTTGACTCAAGGATGAAGATGAAGATGAAGAGAAAGATTGGTATAAATTTTAAGGTTTCTTGTTATGTGGTTATGTGAGAGACACAACTATTTATAATGAATAACATAAATGACCAACAAAAAGAAATAACAGAAATAATAGACAAAATTAAATGCAGAAAAAATTGGTTCAGGCGAGGATGAGTCGACCGCCCTCTCAATGAGGGTCGGCGTGCGCTGTCCCATTGAAATCCCTACGCAAGTTTCACAATCATGCGTCGACCCATTAGCATACGCAAGTATGCATATTTTATATATTTTAAAATACCTAGATTCATGCGTCGACCCAAGTCCTACAGGGGTCAGCGTGCGCTTTCCCGACCCTTTCACAAAAAATGTTCCAACAAGCATGAGTCGACTCATGCTCAGTTTGGGTCACCGCATCATCTGCATATTTTTCAAGAAATGTAATTTTCTACACATTTTAGCTGACCAAGACAAGAACAAACATGCAAGACATCAATATACTGATCATGCACATGTAGTTATAGGTAAGACCTTGTCCTATATGTTTAGACACATGAAAAGCTATGGTTAGATACAATTTGCCCTACAATGAAGTGATACCACTCAAATTACAATCTAATTCCTAGCTTATTTGTTGACATCATTAAACCCGAAATATTTGAAAAACCTTAGCCCTCACATACTCCCCCTTTTTTATGATGGCAACCCTATATGTCTTTCTCTTGATTTGTAATTTGAGAACGAAAAAACTCCCCCTATCTTTAACACTTTAACGTCTGCTGCTTTAATATTTTTCTGCTACTAGTATCCTTCTCCCCCTTTGACAACATCAAAAAGAGTAAAAGAAGGTGGTGAAAGAGATATCATTATATCCAGTAATGGTTCATTCACCAATTTACAAAAAGCTACACTAACAAGCATCCATATATGATACGATTAATGCAATACTATAACGGAATAGATATGGAACAGAAGAAACAAACACAATTCATTCCATAGTTCAAAACATAGATTCAATACTAAACGGAAACATAGTTCAAAGTAAAACAAACGGAAATAACATGCAATCCAAAAAACAAAACATAGAATCAAAACACAAGTAATATGATGCACTAAGAATGATGCAAGACTCTAAGATCTCCTCCCCCTAGACGGTTGACCCCGTCCCCTATAATGGTAGTCTGGCAGTGGCAAGTCCTCTACGAAATGATTCACTTTGATGACCATGTTGTTGAGAATGTTGAGGCTGTTAGATAGATTTTAAGTTTGAATAGCCATAGCATTTTCCAAATGTGTGAATCTGGTCATGGCGGCATCAGCAAGCCGAGTGAAATCCTGTGTATGAGTAGCAAACCGATTCGACAGCGTAGTAAGCTGCTCCTGTTGAGCAGTGTACCTCTGATCCTGTAGTTCCTGAAATTGCTCTTCTTCGAGGTTCATTTGGTGCAACACGGACATGATTTCTTTAGAGGCCTGGAAATCTTTCTCTTGCTGTGGCAGCGGAGTCGGAGGTATAGAACATTCAGGCTGTTGCCAGTCATATTCGTCACTTTGCTGCCACCCATAGTTTGAAGGGACATAAGTGTAACACCCCCAATCTATACCCCCAAGCTATTAAAGCGATAAATAAAATAAAAAATTTCATCAGAGTATATTTAAAACATCACGGCATAGACCGAGGGGTCACATCAATTTGAAATAAAACATACAACACCTGCTCATAAAGATATGCAACAATTCAGGTAGTAATACACCCACAATTCAGAAACAGAATAAAAGCGGAAGATCCGTAACTGAATCTCATATATATATATATCATAGAAGTGTATGCGTCATATACAACCATGCATGGACAATCCAAAAGATACATATACATAATACAAATAATCACAAACGGCCTCCCTAACTACCCAGTGTCACATATCAGAGCCGACCGACAAAAAAATGAAGACCCTAGCTTCACAAAAAGACCTCCAACAACTCTAATCTGCAATGCCTCATAGAGCATTATAAAACAGCAGAAGGGTGAGAAACACAATCATAATATAATTGCATATAATTATATATTAACACCAAAAATGCACAAGTAAAATATTCTCACCGCAAATGCACCACAATCAAATACAACACAACACAGTACAATTATCAGGTATCCATCACCAATGCATATCAATCATACACAATGCACTCATCGTCAACATAATTATACATATTCCATCTCATCTATCACATTCATAATTCCATACACAATTAATCCATGATTTATGCAAATGCTCAGAGACCGACACAACGACTCTATGCAATGCACACGCGGTACCGACTTCCAACATTTCTCGTCACTAGTTCACTCAGGAACTCTGCTGGAACCATCGCTCGTTACATCACTGTAACTCCCCTTCGGGAATACGATGTTCCCCGTCGCTCACACCCCACACGGGCACCCGACGTTTATGGATCGCTCACACCCCACACAGGCACACGACCCGATCGCTCACACCCCACATGGGCACACGATCGTCTATAACCATCGCTTTCGGTCCTCTTATTTTTAAGGCGATTCATTCCTCTTATTTTTAAGGCTCACGATGTTATAGCAGATTCCCTCTGGAATCAATCCGTCACGCAGGACGTCACAAGAATGCATATCATAATGCTTGGCATACAATGACTCATGACATTTAAAATGCACACTTATACACATCCATAATCATGCATAGATCAACAATTACCACACATTGCATTTTCTTGACCTATGGCCACCAATCATCATCACAATATGTATTTCATGCAATTTCATCACACAACAGTACACAGGTCGTACAATATCCACACCCACAGCATACGGCATACACACATCAAGTTCACACCATTAAAACGGCAAAAGTCGACAAAACGACACTATTTCTAATTCCCGATATAAATTAATCGGCCAACAATCTCAAAAATCATTTTTACAAGAAAGAACATTTCATAAGCTTTCCAACGATATACAGAACGTTCAAAACGGATAATGAGATCAAAAGTTATGGAATTAAAAAGAAAATAAAAGTGTGAAAAATCCTAAAAACCGCCCGGCGAAACCCATAAACCGCCCGACACTTACCCTTCGCCGCTACTTCGCCCGACGAAGAAGAGGCGTCACCAATTCTCCCCAAATAACTCAATAGAGTCAGAAGCGTGTCAAGGCTGCGCCTCTCAAAACCGCCCGGCGAAATCACGAACCGCCCGGCGAAATCAGAGAACAGCCCGGCACTTTACACCAGATGCAGAAAAATTCTGCTACGTTTTCAAAACCCAAAAAATCCATTTTTCCACCCAAATCACTTCCATCAGCAAAACAATTATTAGCAAAGGTTCCTAAACATAGTTAGATCACACAAAACAATTTATATCGATTTTCGTCCGTGAAATCCTCGATTTCTACTCGTTTACACGTTTTCGACCTATAACCGAAAAACTATGGAAAAAGGCAAGACAACATGCACAGACACGTACATAATCATACACAATGATAAGATAATCGAGTTTCGCACCCTTACCCGATTTAATCGTGTTTAGAAAAGTCGGTTGATTGATTTTCTTGATTTCCAAGATTTCTCTCTTTTTCTCCTTTTTCCTCTTCTCTTTCTCTTCTCCTATTTTCTTCTCTTCTTACTATTTTTCTCTCTTTCTATTTCTATTCATACTAACTTAGGAAAAATAAATGAAAAGACCAAAATACCCCCACACTCAAATATCTCGCAAACGTTCCCAAAACGCGACAAAATATAATCACGATGAAAAATAACATATTTCCAAATAAAAGTCAGAAATAAAATAATATAATAATAAAATAATCAAAACGACTCGATTAAATAAAACGGACAAAACTGGGGCGTTACAACTCTCCCCCACTTAGAAATTTTCGTCCTCGAAAATATTACCCGAGACGAACAACTCTGGATACGACTCCCGCATCCTACTCTCCAACTCCCAAGTCAAATTGACCTCAGCAGCGCCTCCCCACGCTACTTTCACCAGTGCAATCTCCTTGCCCCTTAACTGCTTTACCTCGCGATCCAAAATCCTAACTGGTAACACCTCGACCGTAAGGTTCTCCCTTACCTCTACTTCATCCATCGGAATCACATGCGACGGATCTGGGACATACTTCCGAAGCTGTGAAACATGGAACACATCATGCAAATTCGACAGAATCGGCGGTAACGCTACCCTATACGTCACAGCACCCACTCTCGCAGATATCTGGTAAGGACCAATAAACCGAGAAGTAAGTTTCTTCGATTTCAACGCCCTACCAACACCCGTTACCGGCGTAACCCTCAAAAATACATGATCACCCTCTTGAAACTCAAGATCCTTCCATCTCCGATCATGATAACTCTTTTGTCTACTCTGAGAAGCCTTTATTTTCTCACGAATAACTTCACCTTGTCTGTAGTCTGTTGAACCAACTCCGGTCCAACCACCAAACTCTCACCAGATTCGTGCCAACACTACGGTGTTCGACACCTTCGTCCATATAACGCTTCAAACGGTGCCATTCCAATACTAGAATGAAAACTGTTATTACACGTGAATTTAATCAACGCAAGATAACTATCCCACGCACCACCTTGTTCAAAAACACAAGCTCGCAGCAAATCTTCCAAAGACCGAATCATTCTCTCCGTCTGCCCATTCGTCTGAGGATGATAAGCCGAACTCAATCTCAACTTAGAACCCAACGCCTTCTGTAAACTTTCCCAAAATCTCGAGGTAAACCTTGGATCTCGATCCGAAATAATACTTAACGGAACTCCATGCAACTTCACAATCACACTGATATAAATCTCTGCTAACCGCTCCAAAGAAAAACTGATGTCAATCGGAATGAAATGAGCCGATTTAGTCAGCCTATCCACAACCACCCAAATAGCATTATGCCCTCTTAATGTATTCGGCAACCCCGTTACAAAATCCATCGAATTTCTATCCCATTTCCATTCCGAAATATCCAACGGTTGCAATAAACCACTAGGCCTCTGATGTTCCACTTTCGACTTCTAGCACGTCAAACAAGCATACACAAACTGAGCCACATCTCTTTTCATTCCAGACCACCAGAAAATCTTCTTCAAATCTTGGTACATCTTGTTCGCTCCCGGATGTATACTCAGATTACTCCGGTGTCCTTCCTCCAAAATCATCCGTTTCAAATCCGAATCATCTGGAATACAAATTCACCCACGGAACCTCAACACACCATTAATATCCACTTGAAAATCACCACTCGCATCTTTTCCGCCAACCAACATCAAATCCACCAATTTCACATCCAACTTCTGTTTCTCACTTACCGTCATCAGAAAATCATTAGTAACCTTCAACCTACCCAGCCTCACACTATCCGACATCACTTCACATACCAAACTCAAGTCTTTAAACGATTCCAAAAGTTCCCACTCCTTAACCATTAAAGTGGACATATGTAACGATTTCCGACTCAACGCATCGGCTACCCGTTAGCTTTACCAGGATGGTAATTCAAGCCAAAGTCGTAGTCCTTCAAAAATTCCAACCATCTTCGTTGCGTCATATTCAATTCCTTCTGATCAAACAGATATTTCAAACTTTTGTGATCACTAAAGACTTCAAACCTCACACCAAAAAGATAATGCCTCCAAATTTTCAACACAAACACCACAGCCGCTAATTCCATGTCATGCGTAGGGTAATTCTTCTCATACACTCTCAACTGCCTCGAAGCATACGCCACGACCTTACCTCCTTGCATTAGCACACCACCTAAACCAATCAGAGACGCATCACAATACACCACAAACGGTTTATTAGGATCCGGTAAAATCAAAATCGGAGCTGTCGTCAATCTTCTCTTCAGCTCATTAAAACTTTCCTCACACCGAATATCCCAAATGAACGCTTGACCTTTGCAAGTCAACTGGGTCAAAGGAAGTGCTAGCTTAGAAAACCCTTCAATGAACCGTCGATAATAACCGGCCAAACCCAAGAAGCTTTGAATTTCAGTAACGGATCTCGGAGCCTCCCATTGTAGCATTGCTTCTACTTTAGATGGATCCACAACAATACCATTACCTGAAATCACGTGTCCAAGAAAACTCACCTCCGACAACCAGAATTCACACTTGGACAATTTAGCAAAAAGCTTCTTTTCCTTCAAAACCTGCAAAACAATACGCAAATGCTCCGCGTGCTCCTCTCGAGACTTAGAATAAATCAATATGTCATAAATAAACACAACAACAAATCGATCTAAATGCTCACGAAAAATACGATTCATGTATTCCATAAACACACCTGGCGCATTAGAAACCCCGAACGGCATCACAGAATATTCATAATGACCGTAACGTGTCCTAAAGGCCGTTTTCTGAATATCTTCCTCCTTTACCCTTATCTGATGATACCCTAATCTCAAATCAATCTTACTAAACACACAAGCACCAACCAACTGATCCATCATATCATCAATCCTTGGAAGAGGATACTTATTCTTAATCGTCACCTTATTCAACTGGCGATAATCAATACACAATCGCATACTTCCATCTTTCTTTTTCACCAATAGAACTGGAGCATCCCAAGGAGAAACACTTGGCCTCACAAACCTCTTTTCCAACAATTCATTCAATTGCTTCTTTAACTCAACCAACTCAGATGCCGACATACGATAAGGTGCCATAGAAACATGTCTAGTACCAGGAACTAGATCTATCGAAAACTCCACCTCTCTCTGGCGGCAAGTCTGAAATATCCTCAGGAAACACTTCCGGAAAATCACACACAACAGGGAATACATCCAGTGAAACTTGACTATCCACAGTCAAAGATGCAAACAACCCAAACAACTGAGCTTCATCCGCCAAAAGTTTCTTCAACTCTTTGGTAGACAAGAAACTCGAATCTTCATCTTCTTCAAGAAAAGGAAACCTTACTAGCTTATGATAACAATCATTATGAACCCGATTGAACTGCAACCAATTCATTCCCAGAACCACATCTAAACCCTCCAACGGAAAACACACTAAATCCATCTCAAAGTCTTTACCATAAATGGTCAAAGGACAACTTAAACAAACCAAAGAAGTAGTTACTGACCCCATCGCTGGAGTATCAATAACCATCTCACCATTCATCAAAGACAACACAAGATTCAAACGCTTAGCGCACTCAGACGAAATAAACGAATGAGTCGCTCCAGTATCAATAATAGCAACTAAAGGCGTACTATTAATAAAACAAGTACCTCTGATCAGACAATCTGCATTAGTAGTCTGAGTCCCCGCCAATGCAAACACTTTCCCACCTGCTGGAGCTTGCTTCGGTTTCGGACACTTCGTACTAATATGACCAGCTTCACCACAGTTGAAGCACTTCACCACATTCTTCCTTTTACAATCAGCTACGACATGTCCGACACCTCCACAATTAGAACACTTCCTCATATCTTTCCTACATTCAAACTGACGATGTCCTAGGTCACCACACCTATAACACCTCAGAGGACCCGACATACCTCCACCACTGGACCTTCGATCAAAAGTACCTCTTTGTTACCCGTATCTGCTGGTGTCACATACGGACCACTACGAAACGGTTGCTTCCCTTTCCTGTCAATCACACTCTTATAGTGAGTAGAACGAGCTTTACTATCTTCATCATAAATCCTACAGCATTCCACCAAATCAGAAAACCTTCTTATCCTTTGATAACCGATAGCCTGCTTAATCTTAGGATGCAATCCGCTTTCATACTTCACACACTTAGAAAACTCCGCAGTCGTTTCAGCATAATGAGGTTAAAACTGCACAAGCTCCACAAACTTAGCAGTATAATCAACAACAGACATATTACCTTGTTTCAGTTCCAAGAACTCAATTTCCTTCTTTCCTCTTACATCTTCGGGAAAATACTTCCTCAGAAACTCCCGGCTAAACACAATCCAAGTAACTTCTTCATCTCCAGCTTCCAACACCTGACGAGTACTAACCCACCAGTCATCTGCTTCCTCTTGCAACATGTGAGTACCCAGTCTCACCTTCTGATCCTCCGCACAATCCATAACTCGGAAAATCCTTTCAATCTCTTTCAACCAAATATGTGCACCATCAGGATCGTGTCTCCCTTAAAAGAAGGTGGTTTGTTCTTCCTGAACTCATCATTACCAGCAGCATGAGGTGCACCCTACACAGCCCGAGCCATTGCTTGCATCGCAGCAGCTAAAGTAGCGTCGTTCCTACCAGCCATATTCTGTTCATTTCCAATAACAGCAACTATGGTTAAACAAACCGCTCACCCAAACACAATGACCAACAAGGACTGACACAAACTGACATGGACTGGCTCTGATACCACTTAATGTAACACCCCCAAGCTATTAAGGCGATAAATAAAATACAAAATTTCATCAGGGTATATTTAAAACATCACGGCATAGACCGAGGGGTCACATCAATTTGAAACAAAACATACAACACCTTCTCATAAAGATATGCAACAATTCAGGTAGTAATACACCCACAATTCAGAAACAGAATAAAAGCGGAAGATCCGTAACTGAATCTCATATATATATATATATCATAGAAGTGTATACGTCATATACAACCATACATGTACAATCCAAAAGATACATATACATAATACAAATAATCATAAACGGCCTCCCTAACTACCCGGTGTCACATATCAGAGCCGACCGACAAAAGAATGAAGACCCTAGCTTCACAAAAAGACCTCCAGCAACTCTAATCTGCAATGCCTCATAGAGCATTATAAAACAGCAGAAGGGTGAGAAACACAATCATAATATAATTGCATATAATTATATATTAACACCAAAAATGCACAAGTAAAATATTCTCACCGCAAATGCACCACAATCAAATACAACACAACACAGTACAATTATCAGGTATCCATCACCAATGCATATCAATCATACACAATGCACTCATCGTCAACACAATTATACATATTCCATCTCATCTGTCACACTCACAATTCCATACACAATTAATCCATGATTTATCCAAATGCTCAGAGACCGACACAACGACTCTATGCAATGCACATGCGGTACCGACTTCCAACATATCTCGTCACTAGTTCACTCAGGAACTCTGCTGGAACCATCGCTCGTTACATCACTGTAACTCCCCGTCAGGCATACGATGTTCCCCGTCGCTCACACCCCACACGGGCACACGGCATTTATGGATCGTTCACACCCCACACGGGTACACGACCCGATCGCTCACACCCCACATGGGCACACAATCGTCTATAACCATCGCTTTCGGTCCTCTTATTTTTAAGGCGATTCATTCCTCTTATTTTTAAGGCTCACGATGTTATAGCAGATTCCCTCTGGAATCAATCTATCACTCAGGACATCACACGAATGCATATCATGATGCTTGGTATACAATGACTCATGACATTTAAAATGCACACTTATACACATCCATAATCATGCATAGATCAACAATTACCACACATTGCATTTTCTTGCCCTAAGGCCACCAATCATCATCACAATATGTATTTCATGCAATTTCATCACACAACAGTACACAGGTCGTACAATATCCACACCCACAGCATACGGCATACACACATCAAGTTCACACCATTAAAACGGCAAAAGTCGACAAAACGACACTATTTCTAATTCCCGATATAAATTAATCGGCCAACAATCTCAAAAATCATTTTTACAAGAAAGAACATTTCATAAGCTTTCCAACGAAATACAGAATGTTCAAAACGGATAATGAGATCAAAAGTTATGGAATTAAAAATAAATAAAAGTGTGAAAAATCCTAAAAACCGCCCGGCACTTGCCCTTCGCCGCTACTTCGACCGGCGAAGCAGAGGCATCACCAATTCTCCCAAAATAACTCAATAGAGTCAGAAGCGTGTCAAGGTTGCGCTTCTCAAAACCACCCGGCGAAATCACGAACCGCCCGCGAAATCAAAGAACCGCCCGACACTTTACACCAGATGCAGAAAAATTCTGCTACGTTTTCAAAACCCAAAAAATCCTTTTTTCCACCCAAATCACTTCCATCAGCAAAACAATTATTAGCAAAGGTTGCTAAACATAGTTAGATCATACAAAATAATTTATATCGAATTTCGTTCGTGAGAACATCGATTTCTACTCGTTTACGCGTTTTCGACCTATAACCGAAAAACTATGGAAAAAGGCAAGACAACATGCACAGACACGTACATAATCATACACAATGATAAGATAATCGAGTTCCGCACCCTTACCCGATTTAATCGTGTTTAGAAAAGTCGGTTGATAGATTTTCTTGATTTCCAAGATTTCTCTCTTTTTCTCCTTTTTCCTCTTCTCTTTCTCTTCTCCTATTTTCTTCTCTTCTTACTATTTTTCTCTCTTTCTATTTCTATTCATACTAACTTAGGAAAAATAAATGAAAAGACCAAAATACCCCCACACTCAAATATCTCGCAAACGTTCCCAAAACGCGACAAAATATAATCACGATGAAAAATAACATATTTCCAAATAAAAGTCAGAAATAAAATAATATAATAATAAAATAATCAAAAGGACTCGATTAAATAAAACGGACAAAACTGGGGCGTTACAATAAGCATCCCTAAGAACAGTCCAACTATTGTTCTGCAATTGACCCCAGCCTTGATCATTAGAATTCTCCTCTGGTTGAGAGTTACCCATCCATGCTTCATTTTCTTCGTCCACCATATTCTCATCATGATTGTTACCCAACCATGCCGCATTATCTTGGTTTTCATTGACATGTCCTTCAGCAATATCGTCAGGAACATTAGGAAAAGGGTAAGTTGATCTAAATTTGTAGATGTACTCATTTTCAACCGGATCCTAAGTATAACCCATCATGGTGAGAGTCTTTTGTTGAAATCGATGCTCGGATGAAACATTGACATATCGCATGTTTGGAACAGAGATCCCAGCCTTATCCAAAATGTTCTGAATACATGATGCATACCCCAAAGCCGTACCTTTTGTGGAGTCGCGAAGGGCAAACACCCGGTATGTGAAGTATGTGGCCAGTTAATCTTAATCTTGTTCTTTAGAATGTAGATAAGATGAACTTCAGCTTTATCCACTCGAGAGAATCCACCTTTCTTGGGTCGCAAGATGTGTGCGACAATCCACTACAAAATGCGCTTAGTAAACTTCAGATGATCTATTGTAAAATTCTTAGGAAACAACTCGCTTGCTACAACATCATCTGAGTATGGTTCACGCAACATAGAATTCAAGGCAGTTTTAACTCATAGTTTTGAAAAAAATTGGTGTCAGTCACTTGAGGAAGATTTTCAGCAGTTTCCAAATTGAACAAACTAGTCCACACAACATTGTTCATAGAATGAGAGGCGTTATTCATAGAATACGAAAAATCCGTACCTTTAAATTTTCCTTCAATCCCGCAATAGAACAAACGCACCAGCTCACAGTTGAACTTATCATCACATTCAAGAAATTCACCAAAATTCTGAGCATTTATAATGTCAATTAACTCCTCGGTGAGATGATAGTAAGGAGCCATCAAGGGATAGTATGCGTGTTGTCAAATAACAACACGGTTGCGGAAATCATTATTGAAAGACTCATACAGAGCATTGGAGAGTAGAGACATAGTATTTACCAGAGTTGAAGCAGTTCCGGCTCTAGAAGTTAAAGCTCTTGTGGACCTTTTTCCAGTTACACGTCTGGAAGCCATTGTTGAAGATATGAAGAAGATGATGAATAGTGTTTGGTGAATAGTGCGCAAATGATGAACAAATGATGGAGTGCTTGCTTCCAAAAACCTTGTGAAACCCTCTTCTTATAAACCTTGTGAAACAACTTTTGGGGGTTTTGAGTTTTAGGGTTTTAATGAAGCTTTGAATGGGAATTTGAATGGAAATTTGGAAGAGTAGGAGAGGAGAAGACCAAAAACCTGATATGTTTAACATGCAATGAACAAAAAATAACGTGTAATGAAGATATGTAGTGGAGAGAGGAAACAATAGGTCGGTGCACGCATTCCCAATAAAGGGGATTCTGAGCGCGTCAGGTATGCGTCGACCCAAGAACAGGGTGCGTCGGCGCAAGCTTACTGGGTTTTAAATTTTTTTTAAAATTTTGAGATGCTCCGACCGCAGGTCAGCGTGAGTTAACCCGGTTGTTTCCCTTGAACATTGTTTCATCTCATGTGTCGACGCATGGCATATTTCGGTTGACTCATGCAAGTAGAATATGAAAAAAAATGAAATTTTGCATACACAAGTTCCAAAATAAGATAAATAAACATGCACAACCATAGAACAAGTATCCAAATGAGTAAAATATTGTAAAGCATGTAATAAACATCAATTATAAAGCATTCAACATGGTACCAAAAGAAAAATTACAAGACGGAACGATATTACCTTGACCACGGACGATGATAAGAGCCCTCACATATTGTTTAATAACTCTTGGCATAGTTAGTCAAAACCATAAACAAGCATATATAGATGTGAAGAGCTACCATCTTAAGAATTATCAAACACGATCCGATATATCGAGAACGCCTAGTTCCATACGGATGTGAAAGAAAGGCTCAGTAGCTAGTGGTTTTGTAAAGATGTCAGCAAGTTGATTTTTAGTATCAACATGCTCAAAGACCACATCACCCTTCTCTACATGATCCCTAAGGAAATGATGACGTATTTCGACATGCTTGGTGCGTGAATATAATACGGGGTTCTTAGTTAGGTTAATAGCACTAGTGTTATCGCACAAAATGGGAATACGTTCAAGTTTTAAATTGAAATCAAGCAATTGTTGCTTAAGCCATAAGACTGGAGCACAACAACTGCCTGCTGCTACGTATTCCGCCTCAGCTGTTGACAAAGCAACGGAAACCTGTTTCTTGCTATGCCAATTGTCATACCCCAAATTTTGACCACTAAGATTTCCCATCATTGTGAAAATCATCATCACAATATGGAGGAACCATCATACCTCATCAGTCTCCCCAAAGATGGGTGAGCATCCACTACTATCAAATTTAGGGTTTCCAGTCCTCTCAGAGCTTTTAGACAGAGGATCAATAAAGAAATGACATGATCTTCAACTTGTCTAGCCTCTGAAATATCCACAAGGAATCAAGAGGACTCCCACTTCAAGGATTAAGCACAAGGCTGCTCCCTTCCAGGTGGATCAAGCCTCAAGATCGCCAGTGTCACCAAATTAGGGTTTGGTCGACCAGGGCCTCCAGATGAAAATTTTCCTCTGGGCGTGAGCCAATGCTTCAAAGCATATCCTAAAATACTCCATGGAACCTCATGGGCCCAAGCATCAAGTCAATTTGACCTCAGGGGATGCATACATCAAAAATCAGGAATTAGGGTTTCTTGACCTAATTCACCCCTAAGTTGACTTTTGGGACAAATCATGAGATAAGACATCAAGAGAGGATTTGAGGGTCTCCAACGTACCACATTGATCCATTTTTAACAATGGATTGATCTAGGAAGCTTGAGCAGCAAGTCTCAATTTCATCAGTACCACAGTTAGGGTTTCGCGAGAAAAGTCAACTGTATCTTTGACTTTTGACCAGGACATGCTCCCAAACCATAGGACATGGTTCAATATACCCTATAACACCCATGGAACATGTCCATCAAGTTTGATTTAGGTTAAGGACATGATTTCCTAAAGGATCGCACAGTTTGGAATTCATCTGAGAAAAAGTCAACTGTGCACAAAAGTCAACTTTGACTTTTTGAGATTTTTCACAAAAATGGTTTTCTAACCCTAAAATGATGTTAATGTATGATTTGAATCATCATTCATCAAGAAAAATCAAGAAAAGTGGGATAACTTGAAAAAGGGGTAACCATAAAAACTTAGAAAATTTTCTAAGTTATGAACAAAGTGGCAAGGGTACCAACTTTGGAGGATCATAACTCCTAAACCACAAAGCCATTTTTCCCCATCCAAAGCTTGATTTGTAGATCTCATTACCCTCTACAAAAGCTTAAAACTGACCTCCCTCCAAATTCATCACGGATTTTGAGTTATGGAATGATCAAAATCACAAAAAGTGAAAATGTCACTTTTTTCCAACACTTAGTGAAATTTTCACTAAGTCAGAATCTGCCTTCACTTTTTTCCAAATGTAGGGGGATTTTTAACTTGGATCCAAAAGGTATCAAAACCAAATATGATCAAATGATTGTTGTATCATATGAGGGCTTTCCAAAATGACTAAGAACATCACCAAATTCCACTTGGGCCAAGAGATATGACAATGGCAATATGCCTTGCTGAAAACTGCCAAGGCTAGGCAGAATTTTGCATTTTTGCTCGATTTGGAAAAATAAAATAATTCCAAGCCTTGTCATCACTTTGGACACATCTGAGGATCAAATCTAAAGGGGACAAACAATGAGCCAAGCCTCCAAAGTCCTTGGAACAAGAAGTAGCATGCCAAACCTAGAATTACCTAAAAGAGGGACAAGACTCCAATTTTGGATTGGAGCATTTAATGCATACACATAGGTGGCATGGACTGATCCATTTGCAACTGAATTCAGTCAAGACTTATCCAAGACCAAGGGAACCACAACCCTGTGCCCTAACCTCTAGTCAATGGCTAGAGGAGACTTGGATTCCAAAGTGCAACGATTGGCCAAACCTCTGCTGCAGTTGCCATTCACTATTGCTTGCAAAACAAACTTGCTCTACTATAAATAGAGCTCATCTGTGCTCAGTTTGAGTACACCAAAGCCATCAAACAGATGCTTTCCTCAAAATCTCCTTCTTCACTCCAATTTTGACTTCCTAAGCAAGTCACTACCGGGTTTTGAGTTTGAGAGCAATTCCAATCAAACCAATCACACACACACCTCATAAACATCATATAGAAGTGATCCAAACACTCACACAACATCTAGAACACCAAAATCAAAAAATCACTAGCCAATTGCCCAAGCCTTTGACAGATTTGCAGTTGGGGTACCATCTCAAGTTCCAGATCATTTCAATCCATTTCAAGCATCCAGACACACTCCATAGCACCTAGGGAAGTTGTCCATAACCTTGGAACCAAGCTGTAACACCTCTAACACAAAACACGATCACCAGCTGCAAGAGGTAAGCATGAGCTCTTCTAACTCTATGATCCATGCATTTTTTGCTGCACAATAATTTAGCCATATGTTCATAATCATGCATGGAGTGTTTTCCCTCAATCAATTGCATTGTTTGAATCATGTATGGAATTTCTGAACCTTCATGCAGAATTTAGGGTTCTTAAGGTTTCTCTTTGATTTCTTATTCCATGCTTAAAATAAATGAAATTAAAGACCATAGACATGATCGTGTGGTTGAAACGAGTAGATTGATATGTAGATTGCATGATATAATCAAGTATTCAGTGAGATTGGATAGAAAACGCAAATCTGCTGAAACAGAGGGTGGCGCGTGTTCTTGCCCTTATTCTTGGCGCCCTTTTTGAAAATTCAAATATTTGAATTTTGTGATTTTATTTAATTGATTCAAAAATTAATTTCTCTCTGAATTTTAATGATTTTGAGTTGATTCTTTTTTTAATAATTCACAAAAATGTTAAAATATTTTATTTTACCAAAAAATCCCAAAAATATTATTTATTTCATATAATTGATATTTTTGCAAAGAATTAATATTTTAATTGTTTTTGAAATTTAAAATATTTTTTCCTTCTTGATTTTGCAATTTTTAATGACTTCTAATCATTTTGTAGGTCAAAACATGATTTTTGAAACCTTAATCCAAGAACACAATTTGTTTTCCACATGTTAAATAATTTTGATCATTTTAATTGAATTTTTTATTCAATTAAAATACATTTTGGAAACAAATTAGGGTTTTGATTAATTCAACCCTCATCAAATCTTTTAAAAACACTTTGGGCATCTAATAGAGTGTAAGACCCAATCCTTTGTAAATACAAACCTATTTTTGGCCCTCACTTATTGTATAAGTCCCGTTGTATTTCAAAAAGTTCGACGCGGTCATCGTACGTTGAAAAACAAACCTTGAGCCTCTCCTCGAGCTATAAGACCCATTCAAAATCTTTTGGGCCTCTATTAGAGTGTAAGACCCAACCCCCTTTGAAAACTAAACTATTTTGGGCCTCAATACATTGTATAAGACCCACCGCATTTTCAAAAATCTCGGTGCGATCGCCATTTTCAAACAAATGACCCTGGGCCTCTCCTTGAGCTGTAAGCCCCACCACTTGTACAAAAATAAATCTTTTGGGCAGCTATTAGAGTGTAAGACCCAATCCCCTTTTAACAAAAACTTTTTGGGCCTCAGACATTGTATAAGCCCCCCTGCGTTAAAAGAAAACCTCAGCGCGATCGCCAATAAAAAAAAAATCATCTGGGCCTACCCTCGTGTTGTAAGCCTCATTCTTTTTCTTTAAACACTTGGGCCTCTTGAGAGAGTGTAAGACCCATCCCCTTGTACAGAAAACTTTTGGGGCCTCAGTCACTTGTATAAGTCCCTCTGTACAAAACGACATTGCGATCACTGATAGACCTTGGGCCTCTCCTTGAGCTGTAAGCCCCAACATCTTTTCAAAATACTTTCACCTTTAATTTTGAATATACTGTTGTTTTCAATCTTTCTTTGTTGAACAACTAACCAAACAGCATGGAAGCTCTACAACCGAGTAAGTGTTTATATGCTTTCTTTATCCACTTTCATATACATATAAACTGTATTGTGGGGCTGTTTCACTGTAAGTCTTCTTTCATAAACTCATATCAACTGTGTAATACTAGTATAGATATTTAGAGTTTCCTCGGCAACTACGTCTAGCACTAAGCCCTGTTGGTCACTCTTAAATACAGTCAAAACTAGATCCCCATAGGATTACCAGATACAGTCTTCCCTCCTCTTGGGGTTAACAATATGAAGACATGAAATGCAGCATTCTCGGTGAACCCTTTCTCAGACTGTCACCCTTAGAAATCGTCAAAGAAACTCTATTCCCCAGAGATGATCTTTTCTCCGTGAATGGCATCTCTTGAGTTTCTTCCAAATTCTCTAACTTTCCTGGCTTGATCTATTCTCTGTGAATAGCCTGTCTTGAATTTCTCGGGGTTTGGGGACCCACAGGCTTCCTAAAAGCATCCCCGCCTCCTCTTGGGCGTTGTACAAGGACCCTACGGCTTCTTAGAAGTATTCACAACTTCCTCTTAGGCTTCGTATAAGGATTCTTCCTTCCGGAAGAGAGCCTCCTCTTGAGCTTCGTACAAATTGTCCCTCGGCTTCTTAAAAGTTTCCAGCCTCCTATTGGGCTTCGTACAAATTGCCCCGATGACCTTCTAGAGGTATAGGAACAGAAATTAGTCATCTTAATAGAACAGTCTTTCAAAGAGTCTAGATCTTTCTACCGTGAACATACTACTACAGTTTCTTTAAGCATAGTACAAAAGATAAAACTCTAGACTTGGACAGTCTAATCTCCTTGAGTCTCGAAGGCATTCTCAAGTAGGGAAAAACACCAGTAGACTCGGACAGTCTCCAATACCCTCTGGATTCCCCATTTCCTTAAAGAACATGAAACAACCCCGATCCTCTGATCAATCCCAAAGCATAGCCTTACCTTTAATCAGTCTCTTTATAAGAACTGATTTTCTCTTTTAACCAACCTACTGGACCTGCCACTCAACTGAAACAACAACCCTTTTAGCCTCTATCTCGGGCTTCGTACGAGATACAAAAAGACTCTCTTGTTGAGTCAATCTCCCTTTTAGCATCTATCTCGGGCTTCGTACGAGATACAAAAAGACTCTCTTGTTGAGTCAAACCTTTTAGCCTCCATCTCGGGCTTCGTACGAGATACAAAATCACTCTCTTGGTGAGTACAAAAGACTCTCTTGTTGAGCCAAACCCTTTTAGCCTCCCTCTCGGGCTTCGTACGAGACACATAAAAACACCCTCTTGTTGGGCCAATAGCCTCCTCTTAGGCGTTGTATAAGAAAAACCCCGGTTGAGTCAATTAACCTTTTAGCATCAAAACTGTGCCTCATTTACAGGATACAAACATCAACAACTCCTTTCATCTAATCGCTGTAAGCGAAAAGCCTCTGGATTATTTACATCCACGCCACTGTCCCTCTTTTAGCATGAGAAATTCCTAAGGAAATGTGGCATTGCTCTACACTGAGTTAAAGTCTTCTCCTTCAGGTTAAAGCCCCCTATAAAGGAAATTATGGCATTGCTAGGATTCACATATCCCGGTTAAAGTAATCCTCCTTTATAGTCAGTCACCCAACAGTTATGACAAACAAACCCCCTTTAGAGACGACAAATTCTCTCTAAAGACAACACCCCTTCAGCTTCACATTTTGGACTTTAAACAAGATATAAACCACCTTTTCAGCTTCACGTCTTGGGCTTTGAACAAGACACCAAAACACCATTTCCTCCCATAGAATAGGAGGAACTACGATCGCTCTGATTTCCCTATTTCGGTAAACGGGAATACGTAGGCATAAGATTTAAAGAAAAACTTAGAGAGCACACTAATCCAAAGTCCCAAATCCCATACCTTCACATATCAATCGAAAAGCATTAGTCTTAAACTCCTACCAATCGCCCAGGCACTATTTTAACAAAATAACTTAAGAGAGACCCACAATCTCAATAGCATCTGTAAACCAACAGTCATCTGTTTAAACTCAGTATGCAAGCAGGGTTAATTGGAGACATCTATTTCCCTTCCTTCATCAGCTTCAATAGGATAAAAAATGAATCGAATTGTAGTACCCCAAAAGCGATAGTGCTTCGTAACCACGTCCAAAAATTAGCGCTACACCAACTCACCAAGGAATTTGCGAAAAAGTGACACGTTCCACTAGTACTTTTCTTATCTAACTTGCACCCGACAAAGTTGGAGTCGGAATAACAAACTAAGGAAAAAACACTACCTTTGGAATACCACAACCCATACTTTGGAGTACCGGAAAGGTATCAAAGTATGCGCTTAACTTCTTTTAAGTGGGATTCCTTGGGACATGCCTGATACCTCGCACACATGCATACACTAAACATAATATCGGGACGTGATGCGGTAAGATAAATAAGAGATCCAATCATACCTCGATACTTCTTTACCTCTACATCCTTACCATGTTCATCACGATCAAGATTGGCACATATTGGCATAGGAGTATCTATTGCCTTGCAGTTTAGCATGTCGAAACGTTTGAGAAGCTCAAAACAATATTTGGTTTGACTCACAAACGTGCCCTCTTCGAGTTGTTTGATTTGCAATCCGAGGAAATAGTTGAGCTCCCCCATCATGCTCATTTCAAACTCCCCCTGCATCAAACTAGAAAACTCCTTGACCAAGGTCATGTTAGTATACCTAAAAATAATATCGTCAACATAAATTTGTACCAAGATTAAATGTTTTCCTTGACGTTTAATAAAGAGGGTTGTGTCAACCTTCCCTCTTGAATACCCTTGATCAAGGAAAATTTTGCTTAGCCATTCACCAAGCCCTAGGGGCTTGTTTAAGTCCATATAAAGCACATTTAAATTTGTAGACATGATCGGGATATTCATGGGATTCAAAACCCGGAGGTTGGGCAACATAAACCTCTTCATTTATGTATCCATTAAGGAAAGCACTTTTAACGTCCATTTGGAATAATTTGAAGTTCTTAGTGCAAGCATAAGCAAGTAAAAGGCGTATAGCCTCGAGTCGGGCAACCGGCGCATAAGTTTCCTCATAGTCGATTCCTTCCTCTTGGTTATAGCCTTGCACTACAAGCCGCGCTTTGTTACATGTTATAACTCCGTTTTCATCAAGTTTATTTCTAAATACCCATCGGGTGCCGATTACTCGATGATCTCGCAGACGGGGGACAAGGTCCCAAACCTCATTTCTCCTGAATATATTTAGTTCATCTTGCATTGATAAGAACCAATGCTCATCGAGTAATGCCTCCTTTGCATTTTTAGGTTCAACTTGTGACACAAAAGCGTAGTAATAACAAAAGTTACTAAGTTTAGAGCGAGTGGTTACTCCCTTAGAGATGTCACCGATGATATTGTCGATTGGATGGTCTTTGGAAGACTTCCATGCTGGAGTAAGGTCATATTCATTAGTTGGATGATCCTCCTCACTCTTAATTGGTTGGTGATCCTTTTCCTCCTCAATACGCACTGTTCAGGCTGATTAGTTCCCCTATCAGTGTCCTTGAGTATGTCTTCAGAAGATGCACCTGCACCATGAAAAGAACTACCTTCTCCGACATTTCTCGGATAAGACTCATCAAAGGTAACGTGTACCGACTCTTTAACAATTCGTAACCTTTTATTATATATGCTATAAGCTTGACTTGACTGAGAGTATCCAAGAAAAATACCCTCGTCGGCCTTGGCATCAAACTTACCAAGTGTCTCTTTTCCATTGTTCAACACAAAACACTTGCAACCAAAGACATGAAGGTGAGAGATATTTGGCTTACGCCCTTTTAAAAGCTCATACGGTGTCTTGTTTAGAATAGGTCGGATGAGCACCCTATTCAAAATTTAACAAGCCGTACCTATGGCGTCTGCCCAAAAGTATTTTGGAAGTCCACTTTCATTGATCATAGTCCTTCCTAATTCTTCCAAAATTCTATTTTTACGTTCCACAACCCCGTTTTGTTGAGGGGTACGTGGTGCGGAAAAATTATGATAAATTCCATGGGATTCACAAAATGCTTCAAATAAATGGTTTTCAAACTCACCCCTATGATCACTTCTAATTGACACAATGTTCGTGTTTAACTTGTTTTTGAGATAACTTAGCAAATCTCTCAAAGGCCGAAAAGGTATCACTCTTATTTGCTAAGAAAATGGTCCAGCAAAACCTAGAAAAATCATCGACTATTACAAAACCATAATAGTTACCACCTAGGCTTTTAACCCTAGATGGTCCAAAGAGGTCCATATGGAGGAGTTCAAGGGGCTCATAGTTGAAACGATATTTTTAGATTTGAATGAGATCCTTGTTTGCTTCCCCATTTGGCAAGCATCACAAAGGTGATCCTTTGTGAATTTGATTCTGGGCAAACTGATGACTAGGTCTTTAGAGACTATTTTGTTAAGCAAATCAAAGTTTATGTGAGCCAACCGTCTATGCCACAACCATGAATCTTCATTCGTAGTGACTAGACATTTGTCTCCATTCAACGATACCTCATTTAAGTCTAGCATATAGACGTTGTTCACCCTCAAGCCCTTAAACACATTGTTTTTGTCACTATCTTCAACTATGCAACAATCTTTTGAGAACGATACTTTATAATTCTTGTCACATAGTTGGCTAATGCTTAAAAGATTGTGTCTAAGGCCTTCCACAAGCAACACATCAGAGATAGTAGTAGATGAGGGGTTACCTACACTACCTTTGCCGAGAATCTATCCCTTATTGTTATCTCCGTAGGTGACAAACCCCTTTTTCTTCGCCACAAAGTCGATGAAAAGAGATATGTCTCCTGTCATATGTCTTGAGCAGCCACTATCCAGAACCCATCTTCTTTCGGTGGTCTCAAGACTTTGTACCTACAAAAACAATCAAGGTAGAGTAGGTACCCAATTCTCACTGGGTCCTTTGCGGTAAGTGAAGCCAAGATCGCACTTGGGCAACCATTGATAAATGCCTTTTGGAACAAGAAATCTTCTAAAACGACATTTAGCAATAGTATGACCAGGCTTGCAACAATATAGGCAATCATGATTCATTTGGAATTTACCTTTGCTATCTCTATCTCGAATCACATACGTATACCTTTGATACGGATTATTCATGCTTTCTCGATAATGTGATCGATCAATAGCAAACGTAACTTTAGGCATAAGAGCCTTGTCTAATTTGGCTTTAAGGGTTCTCACCTCTTTTTACCAAATATGACAAGTATCACAGCCCCTAAACTTGAACCATGGAGACTTATTCTCATCAATCTTAGCTTTTGATGCATCCACCATGGAGTTTTTAAGATCTTTCAATTCCTTCTCGGAATCGGAAACCTTTTTCTCCAAGTATTTAAAAATCTTTTTATTCGAGGCTAAGCGTTAAAAAGCTTCCTTAGCCTCATGGTGCAACATATCAAAAGCTTTTTGTAATTCTAAATGAGACATAGTATTAGAATGGTCATATTTAGAGTGTTTTACCTCTTTCTTCTTGTTGTGACGTGCCATAAGACATAAATTAACGGATTCACTTTCATCGCTTGAGTTGTCCTCTTTTTTCGACTCGCTATAGCTTTCCCAAGCGATGTATGCTCGTCTAGATTTGTTTGACTTTTTATGTTGATGGCTCTTATTCTTGTCCTTATCCTTGTCTTTCTTAAGTGATGGACAATCCGGCTTGTAGTGCCCGGATTTTCCATAGTTGTAACACGTCCCTATAACCTTACCATTCTTATTTCCTTCATTTCTAGATTGCCTCTTTAATTTAATAAGATTTTTATCCGAGTGTTGAATCTCATTCTTCCGAACATACCTATTGTATCACTTCACAAATAGACTCATATCATCATCGGAGTCATCATCTTCGTCATTGTTGGTTTCATCATCACTTTGCTCTTTAGATGTGGACTTTAAACAAGAAGTCTTAAGAGCAATCGACTTCTTTTCTGTATCTTTTATTTTCTCCTTCTTTATACTCTTCTCATGTTTTTCAAGGCTAATGAGAACTTGCTCATGCTCATCGAGTTTTCCAAATAGTCTAGTGAGGTCTAGAGTAGCTAGATTATTGTCCTCCTTGACCACGGTGACCTTTGGCTTCCATTCCGTGTTAAGACACCTCAAAATCTTATTAGTAGCAATCTCGTTTGGATTTGGTTTACCAAGTACAATCAATTTGTTGATAATGTGAGTAAATAGTTTTTGAATATCCACAATGGTTTCCCCTTGCTTCATGTAAAAAAGATCAAACTCTTGCGTTAGTGTGTTAATACGGGCCATTTTAACATCATTACTGCCTTCGTGGGCTACTTGTAAAGCATCCCACATGGCTTTGGCCGTTTCACAATGAGAGACACGATAATATTCGTCAACTCCCAAAGAGGAGATCAAAATATT
This sequence comes from Lathyrus tuberosus, assembly GCA_022829125.1. Taxonomy (NCBI): domain Eukaryota; kingdom Viridiplantae; phylum Streptophyta; class Magnoliopsida; order Fabales; family Fabaceae; genus Lathyrus; species Lathyrus tuberosus. Next base: position 7,932,785 of record JALAZF010000201.1, on the reverse strand, counting down.
TCGAGCCTTCCAATCATAGCTGTACTTTTTCTCGTCCTCCTCATTCCATTGGTCTTCGGGTTTGGGAACGATAATGCCTTCGACATTAGTCATTGTAATTTCCATGGGACCGTTTAAAATAACGTTCCAAACCTTCCGATCTATGGAATTTATATGGACGCGCATACAATCCTTCCAGTAGCTGTAATTCTCGCCTGTAAAAACTGGAGCTCTATTATAAGCCCCTTTAGGTTTGTTCGCCATGATCCAAGAAGTTTTACCGAAGCACCAGATAAACCGGAGCTCGTGATACCACTTGTTAGACGATGGCTAGGATCTAGAAGGGGGGTTAAATAGATCCTTCGAGTTTTACACGCAAATGGCTTTCCAAAAATTTGGTTTTAAAAGTTTGACGGAAGCGGCCACTGAATTATGTCTACAACGAACCTCTACTAGAGGGATCGGATAAGCAAGACAATATTGGGAATGAATTATGGATCAGAAAAATTCATATTGATTAACACATTTTAAGCGCAATCAACAATGTTATATTTTCTTGATATTTAATCTAACCTAATGAGGTAAATCGACAAACAATTAGTTACGAATACGTTCGATTTTGCGTTGAAACAAAATTATCGAACACTTGGTGTGCGTTAACACACTAAGTGCATATTTCAAAGTAATGTGATGTTTAGCTGCTCCTAAATGCAATCCAAGGGATTGTATCAGATTTACAAAACAATTTAACAGCTCAATATAACACTAGCTCAGAAATTTTGATCAATTTAAACTTCTCAAATTCGAATGATATCAAATGTAAAGAGTTAAGGGAGAGAGAGAACAAACACGATTTGATTAGGCAGTTCCCCAATCGTCCTCGCTTTGGGTACCTCTGCCCCCAATTCCACAATTGGAATTGAGATATATATATATGTTGCCTTTTGCAAATTGTTTGTACAAGAGAAGACTATGAACATACAATCTTTCAAACGTCTTTGATTGTTGATGCAGAGTCTTCTCTCTCCTTGATTCAAGACGAATCAAGTGCCTCGAATTCGGTTGGACGAGTTTCCGTCCCATGCTACTAGACTACAAGAAACCACCGTTCTTCAGTCACCTTCACTCGGCTGACTTCAATTCTCCGCAATTCGATCCCCAAACCTTTCTTATATGATCCTCCGACTGTAGCTACTAAACCGAAAGAATACTTTGTTCTTCGGTTACCTTCGCACGGCTGAATCCCTGTAGAACGAAAGAGTTTGTGCCAAAAACCCCCCAAAATATCCTTTGATTCTTGGAGGATAAAACCTAAGGTTTTATTCAAGAAAACACCTACCAATTTTCAACCCAGAAATGAAGATCACAACACTTCCTATTTCTGAACGTTATCACTTCAAAACAATGGACAACACAAGCAAAAATGATTATGTGTAATTGTTGGTTAACTCAAGGAAGAAGATGAAGATGAAGAGAAAGATTCGTATAAATTTTCACATTTCTTGTTATGTGGTTATGTGAGAGACCCAACTATTTATAATGAATAACATAAATGACCAACAAAAAGAAATAACAGAAATAACAGACAAAATTAAATGCAGAAAAAATTGGTTCAGGCGAGGATGTGTTGACCGCCCTCTCAATGAGGGTCGGTGTGCGTTGTCCCGTAGAAATCACTACGCAAGTTTCACAATCATGCGTCGACCTATTAGCATCTTGTATCGACGCAAGTATGCATATTTTGTATATTTTCAAATTCCCAGAATCATGCGTCGACCCAAGTCGTGCAGGGGTCAGCGTGCACTTTCCCAGCCCTTTCACAAAAAATGTTCCAACAAGCATGAGTCGACTCATGCTCAGTTTGGGTCGGCGCATCATCTGCATATTTTTCAAGAAATGTAATTTTCTACACATTTTAGCTGACCAAGACAAGGACAAACATGCAAGACATCAATATACTGATCATGCACATGTAGTTATAGGTAAGACCTTGTCCTATATGTTTAGACACATGAAAAGCTAAGGTGAGATGCAATTTACCCGACAATGAAGTGATACCGCTCAAATTACTATCTAATGCCTAGCTTATTTGTTGACATCATTAAAACCGAAATATATGAAAAACCTTAGCCCTCACAGTTAATGGGGTGGTTTTGATACACGGATGTATCACCACCCTAGTGGTAGCGCACGCATGTGTTTGTCTTGGAGGTCATGGGTTCAAACCCCACCCAGACCTTTTTTGTTACCCTTCCACATTATTGTTATTTTAATATTTTTATGGTTTTTGTTAATTAATTCAAAAATTAATTTCTCCCTCAATTTTAATTATTTTTTATTGATTATTTTTTTGAAAATTCACAAAAATACTAAATTATTTTATTCCATGAAAATTTCACAAAAATATTATTTATTTCATATATTTGGTAATTTTGTATAGAATAATGTTTTTATTTGTTTTTAAACATTAAAAATATTTCTTTCTCTTGGTTTTACAAAATTCAAAGGATTTTTCAATATTCCCATGAATGAAACATGATTTTTCAAATATAAATCCAAGATCATAACCTTTTCTCACATGTTTGGTTATTTTATTTGAATTTTTATTCAATTAAAATACATTTTAAATCAAAAATTAGGGTTTTAATCATTATCGCCCTAACAAATCTTTTAAAAACACTTTTGGGCCTCTAATAGAGTGTAAGACACATTCCTTGTAAATAAAAACCTTTTAGGGCCTCAGTCATTGTATAAGTCCCGATGCGATTTTTAAAAAATCCCGGCGTGGCCGTCGTCTTTTAAACAAAAAAACATCTGGGCCTCCCCTCGTGTTGTAAGTCCCATTCTCTTTTCTTTTAACATACTTTGGGCCTCCAATAGAGTGTAAGACCCAACCCCCTTTGTACATAAATAATTAGGGCCTCAGTCATTGTATAAGTCCCACTGTGTTTTCAAAAATCTTGGCGCGATCGCCATTTCAAAACAAAATCATCTGGGCCTGCCCTTGTGTTGAAAGCCCCATTTCATTTCTTTTTTCAAACAACTTGGGCCTCTCCTTGAGTTGTAAGATCTATCCCTTTGTACAGAAAACCTCTTTGGGCCTCAGTCATTGTATAAGCCTCGATACAATCTTCAGATCTATGGTACGATTACTGTTTTCCATATGGGCCTCTCCTTGAGTGTAAGCCCCAATCTTCTTTTCAAAAACAACTTTCACTTTTAATTTAGGTTCAAACTCATAGTTGTTATCAAAACTTTCTTTAATTTCTTGAACAACTAACTATACAGCTGTTACAATGGAAGCTTGCTCGCCTGTAAGTTTTTAACAGCTTTCTTTTACATACTTGTCATATATATAACTGTATTGCTGGAAGCTTGCTTACCTGTAAGTTTTTATCAGCTTTCTTTACATGCTTTCATATATATATATATTTTTTTTTTCTGTATTGCTGGAAGCTTGCTCACCTGTAAGTCCTTCTCATATATCCTTTTAAATATTTGCTAGTTGGTCACTCTTTCAATAGTCAAAACTAGTTCCCCATAGGAATTCCAGATACAGTCTTGCCTTCTCTTTGGCTTATACAATATGGAACAAAGAGAAAGACATTATTCCCGGTGAAACTTTTCTCAGACTGTCACTATTAGAAAATTTTCAAAGAAATTCATTTCCCCCAGAGAGGATTAATTCCCGGTGAAACCTCTCTTGAATTTTTTCATACCCTAGAACTGTTCCCTAAAGAAAAGATTATTCCCGGTGAAACTTTTCTTGAACTCTTCTTAAGTTTAGACCTACATGTAGGCTTCCTAAAAGCATCCCCGCCTCCTCTTGGGCTTTGTACAAGGACCCTCCGGCTTCTTAGAAGTTCTCATGCCTTCTCTTGGGATTAATACAAGGACCCTGAAGACCTCTTAAAGGTATAAGACAGAACTTAGTCATCCTTTGCTAGAGCAGTCTTTCCAGAGTCAAAACCTCAAACCAATTTAGGGTTGATTCTCATCCCTTAAAAACACCTGCCTCCTCTTGGGCATCATACAAAGATAAACTCTTCCATACCAATAGACTTGGACATTCTAATCTCCTATTGGGTCTCAAAGACATTCTTAAGTTCACTACAAACACAGGAAAAACCCTGGTCATTTAATCAATCTCTAGTAGAGTTAAAACCTTTGTAGGTTCAAAAACTCAAACTTTCTTCCAAATTTCCTCAGCTAGGGCCAAATCACTACAAATTAACCTTTAACAGAACCTCAAGGCATCTAATACCTCAACTCTTTTGTAAATCCTCAGCAAGAGTTGATTCCCGACTTTGGACCTGCCTCTGGATCTCAATAATCCTGAGCAGAAGCCAGTCTCCTCTTAAGCTTTGTATAATGATTTTCCTCAGCAGAATTAGCCCCAACAACACCCTTTTGTTGAGTCTATCTTCTTTCTTAAAACACTCTCTTGTTGAGTTAACCCTTTTCAGCCTCAATCTTGGGCTTTGTACAAGATAAACAAAGTACTTTCTTGTTGAGTCGATCACCTTTCCACACTCTCTTGCTGAGTAAATCTTCTTTCTCAAAGGCACTCTCTTGTTGAGTCAATCACCTTAAGGCACTCTCTTGTTGAGCCGACCTTTTCCAGCCTCCTCTTAGGCTTTGTATAATGATTTTTCCCCAGCTTTTTCAGCCTCAATCTTGGGCTTTGTACAAGACACCATAAACACTCTCTTGTTGAGTCATTCTTTTAGCCTCAATCTTGGGCTTTGTACAAGACATATATAAACTTTCTTCAACAAAGTAAAAATCTTCATAACCTTCTCTTAAGCTCGGGACAAATATCTTCCTCAGCGGAGTCAATTCCTCCCAGCTTTCTTTTAGGCTTTGAGAATTAATATCCCTAAGTAGAGTCTCTTTCTATAGCCTCAATCTTGGGCTTGGTACAAGACAGACAAACACTCTCTTGTTGAGTTAGTCTCATTTCAGCCTCAATCTTGGGATTTGTGCAAGACACCAAATAAAACACTCTCTTGTTGAGTCAGTCTCTTTTTCAGCCTCCATCTTGGGCTTTGTAGAAGACACCATATAAATCTCTCCAGTAGAGTCAATCTTCTTTCTGCCTCGATCTTGGACTTTGTACAAGACACATAAATATTTCCCCGGAAAAGTCAACTTTTATCCTCCTCTTAGGCTTTGTATAATGGTATCCCCCAAAGAGTTAGTCTCTTTTTAGCCTTAATCTTGGGCTTTGTACAAGACAGATAAACACTCTCTTGTTGAGTCAGTCTTTTCTAGCCTCCTCTTAGGCTTTGTATAAGGATTTCCCATGTGAAGTCAATCAATCTCTTAGCTTCAACCTTGGGCTTTGATCAAGGCACACAAAAATCAACACCCCCTCAGAGGAAATCAAAACCTCTCTATAGGAAGACATTTCTCTATATATCACACATTAAAATAGATAAATCAAAACAAACCCTAAACCCCAGATAACTGCTATAAGTGGCACACTTGTTTATTCAAATATCCAAGCTGTCGTCCATCTCTTATCCTGGTAAAACTTCCTCTTTCATTTAATTGCTATAAGCAGCAAGCCTCTGGATTATTTACATCCACACCACTGTCCATCTCTTAGCATGAAAGACTCTTGAGGAAAAATAGCATTGCTCAACACTGAGTTAAAGTTTTCCCCTTCACGACACACCCCTATATAGGAAATTATTGCATTGTTGGATTCACATATCCCAGTTAAAGTAATTCTCCTTTATAAACAGTCACCCAACAGTTGTGATAAACAGATGAGATGTCTCCCTTTAGAGATGACATATTCTCTCTTAGTCAAACCTTTTAGCTTCAATCTTGGGCTTTAAACAAGACACAAATAACCTTTAGCTTCAATCTTGGGCTTTGAACAAGACACCAAAACATCATCTTTTCCTCCCATAGAATAGGAGGAACTACGATTGCTCGGATTTCCCTATTTCTTTAAACGGGAATACGTAGGCATAACATTGTGAAATCTTAGCGAGCATACCAATCAAAAACTCTAGGTCTAGTACCTTCACACACACCAATCAAAACTGAGGTCCAGTACCCCACCAAAATCATCAAAAACTCTCTCTCTCTCTCTCTCTCTCTCTCAAAAACATTTCCAATGGAGAAACTTTCTCAACCCACAACTGATAAACACCATCAAGTATAAAAGCAGAACCTATTGCTAACAACCTGTGGATAACCACATATAGGATGGGTAATTGACAACTCCCCATTGTATATCCTGACCCCGAACTCCCCGAATCTCTCGTAGCGTTTGTTCAGTTAAACATTCGCGTGCAAGGTTAGTTTTAGATAGCTTCCCTTTCCTTTCCAGCTTCACGGGATAAATAAGAAATCAGAAAGTAGCATCCCACTCCTACCATTGCAGTGAGGAACCCACGGCGATAAGGTCATCGCGTCACCGATAAAAATCGCATGCTACATATTCTAATCAAAGGGTGTGTTCGTCTAAAACCTACTGCTAACAGAAATGGAACTGGGGAAAACAAAAGGAGACTCGATAGGACTTTGTCGTCCTAGGCCTACGTATTCCCTCGTGCAAAAGGAAATTCATAGTTAACGTAGTTCGGAGGACTACGAGTGGATGAGGGAAGGTTGCTCGCCAAGACTTTGCCGTTTTGTTCCTACGTATCCTCATTCAGATGAGAATAAGGAAATCATAGTGTCCGTAGTTCGTGGGTACGACCACATATTGGTTAAGTGCTTTTTATGAGCGATGTTAAGTTCGCGTCCCAGTAGTTATGGTCGATACCTGTTTGCGATAGAACGGAAAATAACACACTCTTTGTGAAAATGATTTGACAAACAATCCCGAAGGATAAAAAGATTTTCAGTTTGTTTATAAATTTTAACAGAAGTGAATTGAATTGATTTGAGATTCGTATTGCACTAAAGTCTATGACATAGGAGCGAATGCATCACAAGATCGCCCCCAAATAGGACGTTTGCTAAACACTCTAGAAGAAGTAAGGAGAGACTCCTCACTCATCATTTCCCATATATTTAAGGCTCGTGGCGCACAATATTCATCATATTTATTAAGTATTTTGATTTTGTTTTGAGAAGAGAAAGAAGACTCAAAGGGCAAAAGAAAATCTAGGGGAAACTCACCTAGATGTAGTCATGAAATTTGCCCTATAGTTAAGGATGAGAAGGGAAGTCTGCCTAATGTTATCATATAGATGATGGACCTAAAGTTGAGGTTCAAAGGGACTACCATAATGTTATCATACAATGGATTGAGAGCCTAATGTCAATCCAACTTTGAACCTATTCAAAAATTAAGTTAAAACTAAGAGCCCTAAGGGAGCATGTGATCAAACATAGGTAAACATTAAACAAGCTCAATCACAACAACAAAAGCGAATTCCAAACCCAAAAGAAATGAGATGAAGAGAAGGAAGATTTCATAGCAACATAAAGAAGAAGTCATAATTCATCAAAGGAAGAGATCAAAGAAAGTCAAAGAACCTAAACAATGTCAAGAAAGCAATGCATACATGTCAACAATTAAGCTTCAACACTTAGCAAACCAAGTCAAGTAAGATAAAAAAAGATTAGAAACAAGTTAGGGAAGTAGCAACATCACACCATATTTAACTCATATGAATTATTAAAAGAAGAGCAAAAGCATACAAGACATGCACCACATTAACACCCAAACAATTGTCCACACATAACACATGCAAAGCACACTTCAAAAGGCCAACCATGTGAAGTTAGGGTAAGAATCCAAGTAGAGGCAGTAACATGATCATGAATATCACTCCAAACATCAACTCATGAATTGCAAGAGGAAACAACAAAGAATCAGTTCAAGGCATGCATCAAACTAGTCAAACATATACCATGATTATCCTCAAAGAAAAGGATGTGTTCAAGTAAAGCACATGGCACAAATGATCATAAGTATACTCAATTGATCCACATCACATTCATTTCCATGATATCACTCAAGTTCAACAAATATCATGCTCAAAAAGCTAGACAAACACCATTCAAATCACCTATAAAAAGAACAAAGTGATCATGTGAAGAGAAAAGTGAGAAGTGATCACACAATAGACATCAAAACATGAAAATCAAATTATCAAACATTTCATTTCAAGCATACAAGAATCCATAAGCATCCACTAAGTTCACATAAGAAAGCATCTTAAAAGACTAGGTCAAGAACAACAAAGGAACAAGCTCAAAACTCCATTAACTTAGGAATTCAACCAAAAATAGAAAAATAACCAAATGATAGTGAGTCCAAAGCCATAATCAATTAAAGACAGTGTATGATCATAATCCATAATCATCTCAAAGCTCATTCAAACAAAAGTTGACAAAATGATTTGAAACTAGGTCAAGCACCATGCATATTCAATCCAAAAACAAGTCATATTTAGGGATCAATAAAAAATAGAAAAATGACCTAATAAATTCCAAAAATAGGATCTACCTCATGTTATATCCCTCAAAAATAGAATTTCCAAGAATCAAAAGAAAGTTTGCATAAATGCACCATCAAATCAAACCAACGATTCAAAGCAAGCCACTAATCGAGTATACATCGAGGACCATTAAAAACCAAATGAAAATCAATCAAAAATTGACCATCTATGCACCAAAATAGCATTCAAAAATCCATAATTTAAGTGTCCAAACATGGTAAAAAGATTGGGTTAAGAAGGCACATCAAGGTGATCAAACCTCAAACCCTACCACAAGGGCAAACATGGAATTCAATTAACAAATTAAATCAAAATAAAATATGAAATTTTATTAAAAAAAATAAAATAAAATCATGAAAATTATCTCCACATGTCAAACAATCAGAAATATATTATTGTATATTTTTATCCATTAAAAATAAAATGAAATGAAAAGAGTATCAAAAATAAAGAAATAAAAAGAACTACAAAAGGTAGGGGTGAAAAAGCAAAGCAGATATGAACTAGTAAACACTTTAGAAAATTCTTCTAAACACTTTAGTAACCTCCAAGGAGTGTAGATAAAGTGAGAAGCAAGAGAAAACTTGAAGAAAATGTGCAGCTCGAATTTGAAAATTCTGGGTGAGAGAGAGAGAGAGAGCTTGTTTTGATCTGATTTTGTGTAGAATGAAATGGTGAGTGGTTTTCTAGGGTTTGTATGCTTATATGGAGTGAGTGACACGTGAGAGGATTGGTTATAGTTTGTTTTGCAAGTTTTGAAAATTTGAAAAGTGAAATGAGGTTTGCACGGGTTATTTGCTCCACGTGGGGTGATTCTTGTGTGATGAGAAAGTGGGAACAGGAGCAGAATAGACCATGAAAATAATGAGTGAGAATAACACGTGAAAGCTTAATTGGTGAGGCAAGGTTTTTAACTTTTTTAATCTTTCTCATTTTGGCAAAATTTAACATGAGGGTGCATGATATATATAACTTTGTTTAGGCTTATTTGGTAATGCTTTGACATCATATGCGTTTACACTTGATGACTAATGGCTATGCTGCATGACCATCTCAAAAGTTGCTAAGAAAAACATGACATGATGCATAAATCCTCATGTTCACATAGCCTCATTTGAATGACCATAACTTGATGAATAAGAAATCACTTGATGATAAATTGGGATCCAAATGAAGTATGAAGAAAGAGGAACAAGTTCTTGAAACCATGCTTGGAAACATGTGGAAAATTGACTTGGAGAAGTATCCACAAAAATGACCAACTTTCTTTTTTACGACTTGGTGACATGGACTTTGATGCTTAATATCTTGAGCTCTAGGTACCCAAATGATGCGTTCTTGGTATGCTTGGAAATCTCGAAGGAAGCTCTACAACATTAATGTTTGAGGAAAATTGAATTGGAGCTTGGATCATGGTGAAAAATGCCCTTGAAGTTAGGTTTATGAAGTTGACAAACCACTTTCTAAATTTGGCATATTGTAAACCCTAACTTTGAGACACCATATCTTGAGTTCTACACATCCAATAGAAGAGTTCTTGTACTCAAAAGAAATCTTAGAGAATGAGGAACATCTTTCATGTTTGAGGGAAGATGAGATGAAGCTTAGATCAACAAGAAAATAGCCCCTGAAAACATGTCCTCTAAGCTAAATTTCCATACTTAGAAAAATTCTATGTGTTGAAATCACAAACCTTGATTTTTCCCAACTTTGAACCACCATAACTCTTGATCTATGAATCTTTTGGACTTTCCTCCTTATACAAACTTGTAGTTCATGATGTCCTCATTTATTTGATAACAAGTTTGCCCCATTTGGATCAAGGATTAAAAAGTTGTGGATATTGCAAGATGGCTAGTGTTGTACCCCAAATTTTACCCTCATTTCCTGCTAATTGATGTTTGATTTATTTTTCTCTGCACTTCAATTTAATATGCATTTTTTATTTGTTGTTATTTTATTTAATATTTATTTTAGTGTTTTATTTGTTTTTTCTATTTTCATTTAATGTTTATTTTAAATAATTTATTTGTTTTTATTTTAATTTCAATATGGTTTTCCTTATTTTCTTTTATTTTAATATGTTTTATTAACTTTAATTAATCTTCAATTTAACTTAATTTAACTTTAATAATTAGTTTAATTAGATTAATTATTCATTAGTCTATTTTTCCTAGTTAATTTTTAATTTATAGTATTAATTAGTTTATTATTATTTTTTTATTAATCATAACATTAATTCAAATTAAGAAAACATTTTCATTTGGTCCACCGTGTGCATTTATTAATTCATAATTGGATGGATTTCATTAACCAACAACCAATGAGAATCAAGCTCATGTTGTTGACTTTTCAACTCTCTCCTCTAGCCAATGAGCAAGCAGCATGTGGCATTTGAAGAAGAACAGATCAACCAATCTTCTTCTTCTTTGTCGTGACCTTGATTTACAGAAGGAAGAGAGGGATCCAAGGGATTCAATCAAACTCATTTCAAATCCTCAATCTTTGGCGCATTTCAGTTCAATTTTTGATCCCAAGATATTTCTTCTTTGAGCTTCCAAGACTCGGTTCGTCAAAAGCAACTCTGAAGCATTACCCTATTCATCTTCCACTCTGCCACACCTTGCATCACCTGCGAAGTGTTCATGGCGCCGTCCCTATCAACTTCCTCTTACATTGCTTACGTGTATGGCAACAGAAGTTTAGTCTCAGAAGCAATGCACAATTTAAACATTGACCCTGCAAAGTCTCTGAATTTCTGCAACAAGGAGCGTTTGCCTCCCAAGGTTACAACATCAGTTTTCAAGTTTGCAAACCCTAGCCACCGAGTTTTGATCCCTTGGATGAGTTCAACCCGGCCCAATATCATTGCCTATATAAGGGGGCTTAGGTTCAGTTCATCAACATCAACAATTCTAAAAAAAACACTTAAAAGTTCACTGAAGTCCAAAAAGAGTTTCGAGCTAGCAACTTGGAGTTGGTCACTGGAGCTTGTTCTTGGAAGAGAGGACATTCATCACGCCTAAAGACAGTGGAACTTATTCCATTTGGTATCGTGTTCTGTCCCTTCTATTCAAAACATGTTCATTTAATATGCATCTTGCTTCTGTTTTTACATATGAATCTTGTTGGTACATGTTTAAAATATGTTGCTTGTATGCTCGTGACTTGTGTTCATGGGATAAGATAATGTCTCTGATATAATGCATTTGAATGACTTTGTACTGTCTTTAATTTTATCCGTTAAATGTTTGTAGCCTTGAGTTTTCATTATGGTTTTGGCACTAATAAGGTTAATGTTTGATGTTGTTGACTTACTTGGATATCGTAGGCATTTGTATGAGTCTTTGAGTTCTGGTTTTCAAGCTTTGCCATAGAGGATAACTATTATGTTAAAGTTTGAGGGTGCTGTTCATAACTATATGCATTATTGTCCTTAATGTTGGATCATTTGATTAAGGTTTGTATAAGCCACAGACTTGCATTACACTCTGTTGAAAATGATATTGTTGCAATATGTGAATCTTGATATGTGCTGTCTTAAGCTATTTCTATCATATGCCTTGCCATACCTTGTCATTTTGTGTAAGGCTATGTCATTGTGATTTTATGCTTGATGTATGTGCTGGTCTTGTTATATTTGACATGTTTCCTATGTTATGCCTTTGAGATATCATGATATTATGCATATGTGTTGGATTGTATGTGTTTGCTTGATGTTGCCTAAGTTGGATTTATTATATCATATGTCACTGCCTATATTTTAGTGTTACTCTTTGAATATGTTTGATTGCCACATTTGTCTTATAGCCTATGCTGTTCTTGTATACATGTGAACTTATAACCCTTATGATAAGTAGTAAATCTTCTGTGTGTCAGACACTTTGCCGACTGTTTGGAATATCTCTGCTCATATGCATCTTATTGCTCTTTAAACATGTAGCTTGCTTGAATACGATGTTCATATGTTTATGTTTTAAAACAAATGGTAGGATATACATGTATGCACTTGTGTTAAGTTACATTGCTTCTGATTTTGCTTCTTTAAATGGTTGCAATCTTTTTGTCAAGTCTGAATGTTGGGTCTTAGTAACCTATTTGTATGACATATATGTTTAGGATGCTCATGAATTTTAGCTCTGCTATGTGAATCTGTTCTGCTCACAAATGATTGAACTCTTGCTGTTAAATTTCTCTCTTTAAGGCTGCCCTGATTTTCCTATCATTATCATATGTGATCATTTTGTCTTCTCAAGTTGTAGTTTTTAACTCCATTATAATTGATGTTTGTTAGGCATTCTGATTATTCATGTGTGTGCTCATGTTGGTGTTGCTGTCCCTCTGTTTAATATATTCTTATCATGTGCCTCATTGTTTCATAACTTGTCATACCATGCTACTTCATCTTGTAATACTTTTGTGCTGAATTGTTAACCTTAAGTCATGACATTATGCCCTTATCTTCCATATTAAACCTTGTATATGTGCTGGCTGGCCCTGAATCTAGGCTATGTATGTCTCATATGTATGTTTACACGGTTGTTTCTCAAATTGATTATTTGCCATAATATGTGTACTACTTTGCTGCTAAATCATAACTCAATGTTCATGCCTCTAAACAACTGGTTTGTCAACTGTTTGCATCCAAGTGATGTTTATTTAAACCTTTGGCAAATTATACTAGATTGTACTCATCTATGCGGTAACCTGTTTGAATTCCATCAATTTGTGTTATGTGTTCATGATTGTTTGAGTTCCTCTCTTGTGTTGAGTTGTTGACTGCCACTACAATTACTTTGACCATGAACCTTACCACTGCTCACACAATCACACACCAGTCACAGTTTTGTTCTCATGTTGCAAAATTATTAGTTGGTTTGTATCTAATCTTTTGGTTTGTCTCTAACATATGTTTTAAATGCATAGATATCTAAATATGTGTGTGTTTAATTGTTAAGTTGTTTACAGACCATGCGAATTTGTTCAAATCATTGTTTCATTTTCCTGTTGATGTATGCCAATCTGATTTGAATTAGGTCAATGTGTGTTCTATATGTATACTTCTTTGAACTCATCATACAATTGAAAATTACCATGTTGATTCTGTTTGGAGTTAATGCTTGAAGTAACTCTCATCTGTAATTGCTCATGATTTGTCCATGTATCATGTTGATTAGCTGTTAGACCTTTTGAATTAAGTGTTTGCTTAACATTTGAGATGCTAATTTTAAGTCCTTAAAACTAACTGTGTAATGACCAATGATCTGCATTTGACCACATTGTCTAAGTTCTTAACACTATTTGCTTTATTTGATTAGAATGTCTGGCCTAACTTTTTCATTTGAGTAATCTGTTGTCACTCTGATGTTGAACCATTTGCATACTTGAATCTAGGAGATGTATGCCTTGCGAATTTGTTCTACACATAGGGCAAGGTTTAGTATTCACATGCTTGAAGTTGAAACCATGGCTGTCATTTTGGACTTATGTGCTTGTTCTTTTATTGTGTGCCTTGCTAAATCCTAATTTAGATGGTATAGAAGTTCTAATTTAAGGTTAACATGACCATGTTTCTGTTTTATGAGTAATTCTTGAACTCATTACGTATGCCTTGTCATATACTAGTTTAAATTCTTGATGCTTCGTGACTTTGAAAACATGTTAAATCAGATTTGGCTTCTATCTACTTTGCCTTTGCCTGTTGAAACATTGTTGTGATGTTATAGTATTCTTATGATGGCTTTTTGAACTTTTGTGGCACCTGTTTTCTGGTAGCCCGTGTGCGTTTTGTATGTTAGGGTTTAGGCAAAACCATGTATACCTTTGTTTTCCTTGTTCTGCGTTGCTCGTTTGAAGGTTTATTTTGGTTGATTTATGTCTATTTCTTGGCTGGGTAAGTGAGTAGTTTGGAATCAGATGGGCAAGGCTGCGCGCATGCTTTGGTTATTTGGGCATTTAGGAAGCGTTTTACTTTATATTTTTTTTGAATCATATAATAACTGGATGAGGGCGTAGCACCGCTAGTCCAGGAGGAGAGTTATAAGTGTTGTTCATGCCAAGGACGGGGGTTCGATCTCCTCGCCCAATCTTTTATTTCTTTTCCTAAATTTCGCTTATTTTTATATATGTATTTGTGTTTGCCATATATGTTCAAACGCGCGCAATAGTTCAGTTGGTAGTGGTTTTAGGCTGCGAGCAAAGTGTCTTGAGTTCAAACCCTAGTGATGCCATTTCTAAATTTTTATCACTTGTTAATTCTACTTTTTTTCAAGTTTATGCTTAATTTTCAAGTTATCATAACACTCTTGATTTTTATCTTTTTTCTTCCCTTCTTTTTGCCATATTCTCCTTATTGGATCTCTTTTTTCATATATAAAAAGAAATGGACAAAATATTAATTCTTGAGATCTTTATGCATGTTTGGTTTATGATTGTTTATTAGGGTTTTCGTTGCACTTTCTTATTCAACATGTTGTATTGTGTCTATCTATCATGCTTGATCTTTGTCTAACATATATATTTCTCACTTTGTATGGTTTCATAACTTCATTACATATCATTATCCATTTCATATGTTGTTGCATCATCTTATCTGCAATATAATCTTGTTATCTTAGCATTTTACAACTATTATCTTTCCCCCTACTCCAAAGGAAGGTGATTAATATTGACTCTTAAAGTCATAGCCCCATCTTACCTTAGTAGCATCTTAGGAGATGACTTTCACTTCTTGGCCTCCTAAAAGCCAATAAGTTATAACTAGCCTTAGGAGAGAGTTCTTACACTCTTGGTGATATTCATCCTAATGAATACTCACTTTCCCTATTGACTAAAACTTCAACATAGGACCATTATAACTATATTTAGAGAGTTTTTGAACTCTAGAATGAGCTTGTACTCATTCTCCCCTGTGAACTTTGACCATAGTCAAAAGTTCATTACTTAGTAGAACTACGCATACTCTGATTCTATTCCCGAGGATACGTAGGCGCAAGGTGCGATGCCTTGTCGAGTATACTCAGATACTAACCCCTAGGGTTTTCAACCTTTAGCATAGTACCCTTAGCAAGCGAGTAAGATTACAATTAAAACAAGAGGCTCCCGTAGAGTACTACGGACGTTTAGGGTGCTAATACCTTCCCTAGGCGTAACCAACCCCCGAACCTTAGATCTCCCCCCTTTAGGTTTTTCTAAAGATCTTGAACCTTTCCTTCGGATAAATCAAAGTCGGTTGTAAAAGAAAATGATGCAAGTTAATTAATAGCTTGTTATCCGATTTTCACCGCAACAGAATTGGCGACTTCACTGGGGAGCAAAATTTTTTAGGGTTAAGCCCACCTTGCTTCATTTGTGTTATTTATGCTTTGCTTACTTGTGTATATCTGTGATATCTGTATATCTGTATATATTTGTGTATCTCTGTTTGATTTATTCTTTGGGTTGGATGTGCTACTTTTGGAGTGGTGAGATAAGTCCTAACCCGGGCTTGAGAGAACACATATGTTTAGGAACCGTGGACATAGTCAAGGGAACTTCGAGGGAGAAATCCCAAAGGAGGGAACTTGAAGTCCACACTCAGTTGAGGCTCTCTCAGAAGTGGTATATGTTGAACGAGCAATCGTGAATGCGTTACTACTTTCGACCTGGGTGCCAGGGATACTGGTGACCTTTAGTTACCCTTTACCCCCACTTGGCCTGTTTTAGACGTAGTGCGATGGCTATGAGGGAGTAATCCTAAATGGTTGTTATGCGATACTACACTCAGACGAGACTCTCTTGAGAATTTTATTGATTACCGAGCAATTGGGAAGTAGATAAAATCCGAAAGATGGGTTGTCGACTCTGGGAACATGTAAGAACCCTGTTCTATCGTTGGAAAACCCATAGTACACACCTTTTGGGATGGGTAGACCTTTGGCTCCATGCTCGTGACCTTAAACTTAGGTTTCCTTATTTTCTTTGTGCTTATCTGTTTATGTGTGTTTGTTGCATTCATCCTTGCATCATATGCATTGTGTATATTCAAGGAATTCAACTTTGTTTTGCAAACTTTATAGGATGGATTTTGAAAAAAGAAAAACAAAGAAGTACACCTTCATCAGTCCAAAATTGGAAGATTTAAAGAGTCTGGGTAAGCCAATCAATGAATCATCAACATTCCAAAGCAAGTATGGGAAGATTTTCTCTCTGATGAAGTCAAGAATGGTAGATGGGTTGCTCCCCACTCTTATGCAGTTTTATGATCCCGTGTACCATTGTTTCACTTTTCCGGATTATCAGTTAATGCCTACGCTCGAGGAGTATGCTATTCTGGTTGGTATTCCTATTACCCCAAACCTTCCTTACTCTGGTTTGGAAAAGACACCTAAGGAAAAGGACATTGCAGAAGCGGCTCATCTCAAGCTGTCTGAAGTCAAGGCTAACTTGGTTGTCAAGGGAGGACTTTTTGGGTTGCCTGCCAAGTTTCTAATGGAGAAAGTCAGTTATTATGTTAACATGAAGAATATGGTGGATTATGAAGCTGTTATGGCCCTACTCATTTATGGGTTATTCTTGTTTCCCAACATTGACAACTTTGTTGATATGAATGCAATCAAGATCTTAATAATTGGAAATCCAGTTCCAACCCTACTTGCAGACGCCTACCATTCAGCGCATTTGAGGACTGCTCATAAAGGAGGAATGGTAACATGATGTGCCACGCTGTTGTATAAGTGGTTTATTTCACACTTACCCCATTCTAAGACCTTTTAGGATCTCCAAGATGGACTTCTTTGGTCAGAAAAGATCATGTCTCTCACCAACACCGATCTAGAGTGGTACCACCTAATGCTCAGAGGCAAAGATAAGATTGTTAGCTGTAGAGGATTTGCTAATGTACCGCTTCTTGGCACAAAAGGAGGCATAACCTACAATCCAGCTTTGGCTTGTCGTCAACATGGTTATTCTATGGAAGCTAAGCCTAACAACATTTACTTGGAAGGTTTGTTCTTTGAAGAGGATAAGGACCCTGTGCTTAGGGAAAAGATGGCTCACGCTTGGCGTCATGTTCACACAAGAGGTATCTCTGCTTTGGGAAAACCTGAGTGTTTGGCTTCAGAATCCTACACTCAGTGCGTGCAGAAGAGAGCTGTTGAGCTGAAGATGTTGTATGATCATCATGATCCTATCCCATTAGCTCCCAGAGATCCTGTTCTTTACTTCACAAGCAATGGAGACGAATTAAAGATCCGGTTGGCTCAAGCAGAACGAGAAAGGAATGCATGGATGAACAAGTATCAAATTCTCGATTTTGAGATGAATGAACTTCAGAAGAGTCTCAGGAGGAAGAAAGAAGAGTCTGTCAGAAAGAGGAAGGCGCAAGGAGATTTATTTTCTCCTAGCACATCATCTCCACCAGAACCATGGAAGTCACAGTTGGTCAAGCTCGCTGTTGAGAATGAGAGTTTGAAGAAGGAAAACCAGAAGCTCGCCATGAGATTGATGGGAGAAGACTGATTGGATGGCTTAGGACTTAGTTTTCTTTATTTCGCACTTTGTATTTTGGCTTTTGAAGGTGTAATCGTCTCTCTTTAATCTAAAACTTTATCATCAATGAAATGAAAGGAGATTATTTTCTAAGAAAAATGTTCCTTAAAATTTGCAAAAATACGATGTTGAGTTCCTTGAATTACACCCATCATGCCGCATAGCATTCTGCTAAGCTATCAAGACCTAAACTTTGTTTTGAAGAACTTTGTAGAGAATGGAGGCTACCAAGAAGATAAACCGGCCCTTTACTTTCCTGATCCCTAACATTGAGCAGCTGATAGAGATCGGAGAAAGAATTGAAGACCCGCTAAGTTTCATCGACAAGTACGAAGACTTTCTGTCCCTAATGAAACTACAGGTGAAGGAAGGATTGCTGAAAACCTTGGTGCAACTGTATCATCCTGCATACCGTTGTTTCATATTTCCTAATTTTCAGCTGGTTCTAACTATAGAGGAGTATTCAGCTATGATGAGTTTACCAATTCAGCATCATCCTCCATTTTCTGGTGTGGAAGGGGAGTTTCTTAACCAAGAGATAGTTGCAGGGTTAAGGATCCGAAAGAGGCATATACGAGAGAACATGACTACTAGAGAAGGGTATCGTGGTTTACCAGCTCAGTTTTTGATTGAAAGGGCTCTTCACTTTCAAGGAAGGGGAGACTCTGTAATGTTTGAATCAATTTTTGCTCTGCTAGTGTACGGGTTGTTCCTGTTTCCCAATGTCAAAGACTTCGTCGACGTCTAGGCTATCCAAATCTTTATGAGTCAGAACCCTGTCCCTACTCTATTAGGTGATATGTACTTCTCAGTTACTACACAATCCATGAAAAGAGAAGGTGTGATTGTCTGTTTTGCTCCACTGCTCTATAAGTGGTTCATTTCGTATTTTCCTACAACTCCAACATTTTAGGAGGTAAGAGACAGCGCCCTTTGGGCTAAGAAACTGATGGAGCTAGAACGTTTTGCTATAAGGTGGTATGATTCGGACCCAAGAGGGACCCTTATGAATGTAAGCTGTGGAGACTATCCCAACGTGCCGCTCATGGGACGGAGTGGTTGCATCAACTACAATCCGGTGCTCGCTCGTTGCCAACTTGGTCATCCCATTGAGGAACAACCAGATCCCAAGGAGCTGGAGTTAATCTATTATGGGTATGGAGAAGGATTTGAAGATAAACTCCAAATGGGGCACGCCTGGTTCCACATTAATCAGCAGAGGTGGACCACTGCCGATCCCGTCACAGAAGCTCATTTGAAATGGGCGCAGGGGATTTCGCTCAGCATGAAGAAGCCTTTTCCATACTACGAGACACCCACGAGTGCCAAGCAAAAGAGGATGGAGTTGTTGGGAGAGCTGACTGTTGAGAAGGCCAGAACCAAGCAGCGCATCAAGGAGATCATGAAAGGGATCAGGGAAGGCGAAGGGCCCTCGTATTCAGAGTTGTAGCTTTTAAGTATCCTGTTTTATGATCAGTTGTTGTAATCCTGTTTTAAGTTGTATTTCTTTTAATGTAATTCGAACAATGGTTGTAATATTTCCTTTTTGTAAGCACTTGTATTATCTTTCAATGAGAAGGAGTTTATGTTGTTGGTAATCCTGTTATTTACACTGTTTGCAAATAATTTTTAGTTCTTGATGGTTTAGCCTGCATTTGCATCTCATTTGCATCTTCGCATGTGCATGTGCATTCTTCCGTGTCTCATTGTTGTTTTATCTTCTCTAGAACCGTCACCCTGAATTCTCTACATCGTTACAACACCCGGGCACATGCTCGAAGAAGAAGAATGTCTGAGGATTGCGAGAATTTGGATCAGGTTAACAACGAACTCAACGAATTGAGAGGAGGAATGGGGCAGATCATGGAAGATTTGAATGTTATACGAGAAAAGATGGATACGCAGGTCACTGTAGTCTCAGAGGTATTTGCTACAACTGTAGAGCCGCCGGTTATACCTGTTGTGAACCCTACATTTGGGATTCCACTTGAGTTTATACGAGCCACGGCTCCTCAATCTACGCAACAAGCAGTGCCGTTGTGTGGTGAGAATCAACAAGCTATTCCAACTTATGCTCCGCCTGTGGTGCAGACCCAGTTCCAACCTATTTTTCAGAATCAACATCATTTTGATTATGGCAATATATCTGTGGAGGAGGATGATCGTAATGAGAAGTTGAGGGCGAGTGTGGAAGTTATGCAGAGGAAGTTGAAAGCTATGGAGGGAAGTAATGTCTTCAGTACTGACCTCAAGGACATGTGTTTGGTTACAAATCTAGTAATTCCACCGAAATCCAAGCTGCCAGGTTTGAAATGTATTCCAGTGCAACGTGCCCCAAAGCGCATTTGGTCATGTACCTCTGGAGAATGGCTGCGTACATGGACAACGATAAGCTATTGATACATTGTTTCCAAGATAGCCTGAAGGGTGTCGCTGCAAAATGGTACCTAGGTTTGGATCAGTCTCAGATTAAGTGTTTTCAGGACGTAATGGACGCCTTTGTGAGACATTATAAGTATAATTTGGACTTAGCTCCGGATCATAGACAACTGCTGACTATGACTCAAAAGAACACCGAGTCATTCAAGGAGTACGCTCAAAGATGGAGGGAGATGGCCTCGCAGGTTGAACCGCCGTTGACAGAAAAATAATTAGTTGATTGGTTTGTGGATATCGTAAAGCCTGAATTTTATGAGAAGATGATCAGTAATATTGGTGCCAATTTTTCTGATATTATTGCCATTGGTGTGAAAGTAGAAGCGGGTTTGAAGAATGGAAAAGTAGCCAGTTCACCTAGTAGTTCCACTAGTAACAGTGTCAAGAAGTCTCCGGGTAATTTTCATAAGAAGAAAGAAGGTGAGACTAATGTTGTTATGTCAAAAAGTCAGAATCCCAGATGGAAACGATCTCTCTTTCAACAACAACCAAGTCCCAGTTTTCCTCAGCAACCGATTTACCCTATGTAGTTCGCACAACAACCGTATGTGGTGGCCGTTACGCCCGCTTTTAACCATCAGATGATGCAACCAGTTCCTGTTCCCCAGCCACCGAATCAACAGCAGTGGCCGAGAAATCAAAATCAGAACTACCAACAGCAGAGGTGGCCAGTGCCACAACAAAATACCCCTCAAAGAAGACAGGCGGTAACACCAAAATTTCCACCCATACCGATGACCTACACAACATTGTATCCTTCTCTGGTGGAGCAAGGATTAGTTGTTACTAAGCCGTTGGGGCCACCATCTGAGAAGTCTCTGCAGTTCTTCAACCCGAATGCAACCTGTGCTTTCCATCAAGGAGGGGTGGGTCATGATTTAGAAGGATGTTTGGCATTAAAGAATCTGGTGAAAAGTCTGATGGAGAAAAACATTCTGTCTTTCGCTAATAACCAGCCAAATGTGAAGAGTAACCCCTTGCCAACGCATGGGTCAACTAATGCTATCGAAGATGAGAATGATGAAGTGTTGGTCTCCGATGCAGCAAAAATTAAAGCTCCCCTGAGAACGTTTCATGCCAAGTTGTTTAGTGTCGGTTTGGTCAAAGTATGCCATGATGGTTATGAAGAGTGTGATGGTAGTAGTGAAGGGTGTCAGTTAGTTCAAGATGATATTCAGCAGTTGATTAATGAAGGTTTCCTACAGGTTTTCAGAAAAGACAGCAGAATAGCAGTGATTGAACCCGTGTTCAATTTGCCAAAGCAAGTGCCAGTGTTTGACGAAGAGGAATACATATCAGTAATTCCCGTATTCAACAATCCAGGGGCAAGTACTGTGAGTCCCATGTTTAAACAATCAATTCCAAGATTCAACAAACCTGAAGTTGTTTCTCCTGTTAATCATGCCAGGCGAAATAATTTCCCAAGACCAGTCCCATTCAGGTTCAGAGGAACCAAAGCGTTACCGTGGATCTACGAAGACATTACAGGTGGTAGGAAGAAGGAGGAAATGATCCCAAGGAAAGAGGTGGGGGTCGTTATAGAAGAACCGGTCCCAAGGAAGGAGGTGGGGGCTGATGAGAAGAATGTGTCAAGTATAGTAGGAACGGGGAAAATGACGAGGAGTGGGAGGATTTATACTCCTGTGAACAAAGAAGTGTTCAGTAAAGAAGGTAATATTCATGTACCCGCCAATGACAAAGGTAAAGAAGTGATCTCCAAAGAGGATGACGAAGAATTTCTTAAAATAATAAAAAGAAGTGACTACAAGGTTGTGGATCAGCTCCACCAGACTCCGTAAAAAATTTCCATTTTATCTCTGTTGATTAATTCACCAGTCCACTGATCAGCATTGCAGAAAATATTGGCCCAAGCTCATGTAGCTTAGGATATTACCACCGGGCAGTTTGATCATGTTATCGCTGACATTACTGCATGCAATACACTCAGCTTCAGTGACAAAGAGTTGACCCAAGCGGGTCGGAAACACAATCTTGCGCTACACATATCAATGAAATGTCATGAGGACACGTTGGCTAGAGTTCTCGTAGATACAGGATCTTCTCTGAATGTTTTACCCAAGAGGACTCTCGATAAGTTGGCATACCAAGGGGGAATAATGAGACCCACGTCACTAATTGTCAAAGCTTTTGATGGTTCACGTAGATCTGTGATGGGAGAAATTGAGCTACCTGTTTTGATTGGCCCTCAGGAATTCAATGTTCTATTTCAAGTCTTAGATATTAATCCTGCCTATAGTTGTCTGCTAGGAAGGCCCTGGATCCATGAGGCGGGCGCTCTCACCTCAACCCTACATCAGAAATTGAAGTTTGTGATTGATGATAAGTTGGTCATTGTGCATGGGGAAGAAGATTTGATGGTTAGTAACCTGTCGTCCTTCCGTTACATTGAGGCTGATGAGGACGCGTTGGAGACTTCTTTCCAAGCCCTGGAAATAGCTAATGCAGTTATGATGGACAATGAGAAGTCGGTGATACCAGAATATCCATCCTTTGCGTCATATAAAAGTATCCAGTCTGCCCTTCAAGAAGGCGTGCCTGCAGGTTGGGGCAAAGTTATTGAGGTTGAGAAGAGGAATCGACACCAAGGGTTGGGTTATAGACCAATTCCAGAAGATGAGGCTGCTTCAGGTATAAGAAGAAGAGGGATGAAGATAAGGACTATGCAGGAAACATTTGTCAGAGGTGGACATCAGGTCCACGCAATCATTGGAAATGCTTAGGAAGCGGAGGATATTGATCGTTTGGTTTTACGCCAGGAAAGCGCGTTAAGCAATTGGGAGTCTGTTGAGATCCCAACTTTGTACCCAGAACCAGAGTAACTTGTTTTAATTTATTGTTTTCATTTCCCTAGTCTTGCCCAAAGCTAGTGGATTATTTTGTACGGGCCTCCGTTTTCAATATCTTAATTAATGAATTGACATTTTGCTAAAATTCTCGTTGTCTTTACTTTATTGCATTCCGTTTCTAAAAAATGGCAATCTTTTCAAAACAAAACATCTTCATCTCGCATGTTCTTGAATTGATGTGCATTTTAATAAGATAAGTCATTTGATCGTGCAGAATGAATCATAAACCTATTGTATTCAATGACCTTGCTCTTACCATTAACTTCGACTCCCCTGTCTATCAAGCTGAGGAGGAGGAGGATTATGAGGTGCCCAAGGATCTAGCAGATATGTGTGATTACCAGTATACGAATCTCCAGCCCCATGAAGAGTAGGTGGATGTCATCAATCTTGGCACTGAGGAAGAGAGGAAAGAGGTTAAGATTGGGGCATCGCTGAAACCAGAAATTAGACAGCGGTTGATTTCACTCCTTGAAGAGTATGTGGATGTGTTTGCTTGGTCCTACCAAGACATGCCTGGCTTAGATACCGATATTATGGTCCACAAGTTACCGCTCAAGCCTGAGTGCCCGCTAGTAAAACAAAAGCTTCGCAGAAGTCATCCTAACATGGCCCTCAAAATTTGAGATGAAGTTAAGAGACAGTTGGATGCCAGATTTTTAGCAGTTTCTAAATACCCAGAGTGGGTAGCTAATATTGTTCCAGTTATGAAGAAGAATGGAAAGGTACGAATGTGCATGGATTATAGGGACCTTAACAAAGCTAGTCCCAAGGATGATTTTCCTCTACCGCATATCGATGTGCTGGTAGACGACACAACTCGTTTCGCAATGTTTTCATTTATGGATGGTTTTTAAGGCTACAATCAGATTAGAATGGATCCAGCTGACATGGACAAGACTACTTTCATCAACCCGTGGGGTACTTATTGTTACAAGGTTATGCCTTTTGGATTGAAGAATGTCGGGGCAACTTACCAGAGAGTTATGGTGACCCTGTTCCATGATATGATCCACAAGGAGATTGAAGTGTACGTGGACGACATGATAGCCAAATCACAGAGTGAGGAGGAGCATGTAGACCATTTGTTAAAATTGTTTAAGAGACTTCGAAAGTATCAGTTGAGGTTAAACCCTGCAAAGTGTACCTTTGGAGTCAGGTCAGGGAAGTTATTGGGTTTCATTGTTAGCTAGAAGGGCATTGAAGTGGATCCAGATAAAGTGCGAGCAATTCAAGAAATGCCGGCTCCGCAAACCGAGTCTCAAGTCAGGGGATTCTTAGGCCGTTTGAATTACATCTCCAGGTTCATCTCCAACATGACTCCAATATGTGCACCAATTTTCAAATTACTCCGCAAGAATCAGCCAGTAGAATGGAATGCTGACTGTCAACAAGCTTTCAAGAAACTCAAAAGTTATCTCCAAGAACCTCCTATTATGATTCCTCCGGTTCCCGGAAGACCTCTCTTTATGTATTTGACTGTTATGGAAGAATCTATGGGCTGTGTTTTGGGACAGCATGACAAGACTGGCCGGAAAGAACATGCAATTTATTATCTGAGTAAGAAGTTTGCAGACAGTGAAAGCCGCTACTCACTACTGGAAAAGACTTGTTGCGCTCTGGCTTGGGCCGTCAAACGTCTAAGACAGTATCTGATTTGTCATACTACTTTGTTGATTTCCAAGATGGATCCGATAAAGTACATTTTCGAGAAGCCTGCTCAAACGGGTAGACTTGCCCGCTGGCACATGTTATTATTTGAATATGACATTCAGTATGTCACTTAAAAGGCCATTAAAGGAAGTGTTCTTTCAGAATATCTTGCCGATCAACCAGTTGAAGACTATGAACCACTCAAGTTTGATTTCCCTGACGAGGATATTATGGCAGTGAAAGATTGTGAGGAGTCGAGCTCTGAAGAAGATCCCAGGGCTGAGTATAGGTGGAAGATGATGTTCGACGGTTCGTCCAATTACAAGGGGCATGGGGTAGGTGTTGTTATAATTAATCCTGAAGGTGGCTACACCCCTTTTACCGCCAGATTGGATTTTGGGTGTACGAACAATATTACTGAGTATGAAGCGTGCATTTTGGGTCTGGAAGCTGTAATCGATCTTGGAATCTGTTTTCTTGAAGTTATGGATGACTCTGCTCTAGTCATTTATCAAATCAGAGGCGAGTGGGAAACAAAAGATGAGAAGCTTATCCCTTATCAGGCATATGCTTTGGAGTTGATTAAGTGTTTTGATGAGATAACTTTTCGCCATGTGCCACGTACTGAGAATCATGTGGCTGATGCTTTAGCAACACTGGCTTAGATGTGGCAAGTTAGATTTATCAATGAAGATCCAATAATCAGTATAGGAAGGAGGACTGAGCCTGCCTACTGCCAGTCCATTGAAGAAGAATCAGAGAGCAAACCTTGGTTCCATGACATTTTGAACTTCCTAAAGAATCAAGAATATCCGGCCAACGCCTCCGTTCTTGATAGGAAGACTCTGCGAAGATTGTCAGCCAAGTTCTTCATCAGCAACGGTGTACTGTACAAAAGGAATTTTGATACGGTTTTGTTAAGATGTGTCGATAAGAGAGAAACAGACTTGCTGATCCATGATATCCATGAAGGAGCTTTTGGCATCCACACCAATGGACATGCCATGGTTAAGAAGATTTTGAGGGATGGATACTATTGGTTGACTATGGAGACTGATTGCATCCAGTACGCTAGAAAATGCCATAAATGTCAGATTTATACGGACAAAATGCATGTTCCTCCTACTCTGTTGAATGTGCTATCATCGCCCTGGCCATTCTCTATGTGGGGCATCGATATGATTGGGGTAATTGAGCCTAAAGCGTCTAATGGGCATCGCTTCATTTTGGTGGCTATAGATTACTTTACCAAGTGGGTGGAAGTCGCCTCTTATGCGAATGTGACTAAGCAAGTAGTTGCTCGCTTCATTAAGAACAACATCATTTGTCGTTATGGGATTCCGAGCAGAATCATAACTGACATCGGAACCAATTTGAATAACAAAACCATGAAGGAATTGTGTGATAACTTCAAGATTGAACACCGTAACTCTTCACCGTATCATCCGAAGATGAACGGAGCGGTCGAAGCTGCAAACAAGAATATCAAGAAAATTCTTCAGAAAATGGTCAAAACATACAAGGATTGGCATGAGATATTACCGTTTGCACTACATGGATATAGAACGTCAGTCAGAACATCAACGGGGGTAACCCCTTTTTCGTTGGTATATAGAATGGATGATGTCCTCCCTATAGAAGTTGAGATACCTTCTCTGAGGATATTGATGGAAACAAAGCTTGATGAAGCTGAATGGGTTCAAGAAAGAGACGATCAGCTAAATCTAATTGACGAGAAGCGCCTGACAGCCATGTGTGATGGTCATTTGAACCAGAAGAAGATGAAGAGAGCATTTGATAAAAAGGTCCGCATTCGGGAATTCCGAGTAGGCGAGTTGGTACTTAAGAGGATTTCGCCGTCGCAGAGAGACGCCCGTGGGAAATGGGCACCCAATTATGAAGGTCCATTCGTAGTCAAGACAGTGTTTTCAGGAGGTTCTCTAATTTTTACAACTATGGATGGTGAACAGCTTGCGCATCCTATGAATGCTGATTCGGTGCGGAAGTATTATGCTTGAGACAAGGACACCTCACTGGTATATTGGAATCCCCAAGGAAGCTCAAGTTTTTGCTACAACTAGAGTCCTTAGTCATTAGGGTTATTGGTCATTGAATACAATGTAACCTTTGCTAAATTGCCATTTTGTTGCATTTGTAATATTTCATGGGACTCTGCTATTTGGCAAGTCACCTCTTTTCAATGAATATCAGCTATTGAACCATCTTCTTGTTTAATACGCTATCATCTTTATTTTGCAAACTTTGTCATTTTCACTTGATTTTTGAAAACGGAAATGTTGCAATTTCTAAGAAAACACAAAGATAAACTAAGTTTTACTCTGGAATTAAGACGTTTCGGAATCAAGTTTGTACAGGAAGAATTATCAGTACTGTATTTTTGGCATGAATCTGCCATCTCCAGTGAAACGAAGATTGCTCCGGTTATCCTTGAGGTTTGGATTTCAGGGTGTTGGTTGCGTTATCTTTTCTTCTCTTTATTTTTGCGTCGCTCGCGTCGTTTCTCGCATGTAGTTAAGCATATGCATCATACCTTAGCATCTTTGCATCTTTGTGCTCTGTTTTGCTTGTGGTCTGTTGTTTGTGTTTGTCTTTATTTCCCCAGCAAAGTAAAGACATTCCCGACTTTCTTTGTTTGCGTCGTGCTTGTTCGGTCTTGACCTCTGCGCGCCAGATTTAAATCTTTACACCTTTTCTATTCCTCAAGAAGTCTTGCCATAATGTTTTAAAATCGTTCTTGTCTGAATCGAGTCAGACCTGAACCGAGTGTTTGTTTGAATCGAGTCAAACATTGCCTCTTGTTTTAAAACCGTTCTTGTCTGAATCAAGTCAGACCTGAACCGAGTATTTGTTTGAATCGAGTCGAACATTGCCTCTTATTTTAAAATCGTTCTCGTTTGAATCGAGTCTGACCTGAATCGAGTCTTTGTTTGAATCGAGTCAAACATTGCCTCTTGTTTTAAAACTATTCGTGTCTGAATCGAGTCAGACCTGAGCCGAGTCTTTGTTTGAATCGAGTCAAACATAGCCTCTTGTTTTAAAACCGTTCTTGTTTGAATCGAGTCAGACCTGAACCGAGTCTTTGTTTGAATCGAGTCAAACATTGAAAGATATTTAAATACAGATAACCGAAAAAACAAATAAAACACTAAAATAAATATTAAATAAAATAACAACAAATAAAAAATGCATATTAAATTGAAGTGCAGAGAAAAATAAATCAAACATCAATTAGCAGGAAATGGGGGTAAAATTTGGGGTACAACAGTTGCCCCTATTTTTTCTCTCATGTCATCAGGTGAAGATATTTAAATAGGGGCAACTGTTGTACCCCAAATTTTACCCTCATTTCTTGCTAATTGATGTTTGATTTATTTTTCTCTGCACTTCAATTTAATATGCATTTTTTATTTGTTGTTATTTTATTTAATATTTATTTTAGTGTTTTATTTGTTTTTTCTATTTTCATTTAATGTTTATTTTAAATATTTTATTTGTTTTTATTTTAATTTCAATATGGTTTTTCCTTATTTTCTTTTATTTTAATATGTTTTATTAACTTTAATTAATCTTCAATTTAACTTAATTTAACTTTAATAATTAGTTTAATTAGATTAATTATTCATTAGTCTATTTTTCCTAGTTAATTTTTAATTTATAGTATTAATTAGTTTATTATTTTTTTATTAATCATATCATTAATTCAAATTAAGAAAACATTTTCATTTGGTCCACCGTGCGCATTTCTTAATTCATAATTGGATGGATTTCATTAACCAACAACCAATGAGGATCAAGCTCATGTTGTTAACTTTTCAACTCTCTCCTCTAGCCAATGAGCAAGCAGCATGTGGCATTTGAAGAAGAACAGATCAACCAATCTTCTTCTTCTTTGTCGTGACCTTGATTTACAGAAGGAAGAGAGGGATCCAAGGGATTCAATCAAACTCATTTCAAATCCTCAATCTTTGGCGCGTTTCAGTTCAATTTTTGATCCCAAGATATTTCTTCTTTGAGCTTCCAAGACTCTGTTCGTCAAAAGCAACTCTGAAGCATTACCCTATTCATCTTCCACTCTGCCACACCTTGCATCACCTGCGAAGTGTTCATGGCGCCGTCCCTATCAACTTCATCTTACATTGCTTACGTGTATGGCAACAGAAGTTTAGTCTCAGAAACAATGCACAATTTAAACATTGGCCCTGCAAAGTCTCTGAATTTCTGCAACAAGGAGCATTTGCCTCCCAAGGTTATAACATCAGTTTTCAAGTTTGCAAACCCTAGCCACTGAGTTTTGATCCCTTGGAAGAGTTCAACCCGGCCCAATATCATTGCCTATATAAAGGGGCTTAGGTTCAGTTCATCAACATCAACAATTCTCAAAAAAACACTTAAAAGTCCTCTGAAGTCCAAAAAGAGTTTCTAGCTAGCAACTTGGAGTTGGTCATTGGAGCTTGTTCTTGGAAGAGAGGACATTCATCACGCCTAAAGACAGTGGAACTTATTCCATTTAGTATCGTGTTCTGTCCCTTCTATTCAAAACATGTTCATTTAATATGCATCTTGCTTCTGTTTTTACATATGAATCTTGTTGTTACATGTTTAAAATATATTGCTTGTATGCTCATGACTTGTGTTCATGGGATAAGATAATGTCTCTGATATAATGCATTTGAATGACTTTGTACTGTCTTTAATTTTATCCGTTAAATGTTTGTAGCCTTGATTTTTCATTATGGTATTGGCACTAATAAGGTTAATGTTTGATGTTGTTGACTTACTTGGATATCGTATGCATTTGTATGAGGCTTTGAGTTATGGTTTTCAAGCTTTGCCATAGAGGATAACTGTTATGTTAAAGTTTGAGGGTGTTGTTCATACCTATATGCATTATTGTCCTTAATGTTGGATCATTTGATTAAGGTTTGTATAAGCCACAGACTTGCATTACACTCTGTTGAAAATGATATTGTTGCAATATGTGAATCTTGATATGTGCTGTCTTAAGCTATTTCGATCATATGCCTTGCCATACCTTGTCATTTTGTGTAAGGCTATGTCTTTGTGATTTCATGCTTTATGTATATGCTGGTCTTGTTATATTTGACATGTTTCTTATGTTATGCCTTTGAGATATCATGATATTATGCATATGTGTTGGATTGTATGTGTTTGCTTGATGTTGCCTAAGTTGGATTTATTATATCATATGTCATTGCCTATATTTTAGTGTTACTCTTTGAATATGTTTGATTGCCACATTTGTCTTATAACCTATCCTGTTCTTGTATACATGTGAACTTATAACCCTCATGATAAGTAGTAAATCCTCTATGTGTGAGACACTTTGCTGACTGTTTGGAATATTCTGCTCATATGCATCCTATTGCTCTTTATGCATGTAGCTTGCTTGAATACGATGTTCATATGTTTATGTTTTAAAACAAATGGTAGGATATACATGTATGCACTTGTGTTAAGTTACATTGCTTCTGATTTTGCTTCTTTAAATGGTTGCAATCTTTTTGTGAAGTCTGAATATTGGGTCTTAGTAACCTATTTGTATGACATATATGTTTAGGATGCTCATGAATTTTGGCTCTGCTATGTGAATCTATTCTGCTCACAAATGATTGAACTCTTACTGTTAAATTTCTCTCTTTATGGCTGCCCTGATTTTCCTATCATTATCATATGTGATCATTTTGTCTTCTCAAGTTGTAGTTTTTAACTCCATTATAATTGATGTTTGTTAGGCATTCTGATTATTCATGTGTGTGCTCATGTTGGTGTTGCTGTCCCTCTGTTTAATATATTTTTATCATGTGCCTCATTGTTTCATAACTTGTCATACCATGCTACTTCATCTTGTTATACTTTTGTGTTGAATTGTTAACCTTAAGTCATGACATTATGCCCTTATCTTCCATATTAAACCTTGTATATCTGCTGGCTGGCCCTGAATCTAGGCTATGTAAGTCTCATATGTATGTTTACACGGTTTTTGCTCAAACTGATTATTTGCCATAACATGTGTACTACTTTGCTGCTAAATCATAACTCAATGTTCATGCCTCTAAACAACTGGTTTGTCAACTGTTTGCATCCAAGTGATGTTTATTTAAACCTTTGGCAAATTATACTAGATTGTACTCATCTATGCGGTAACCTGTTTGAATTCCATCAATTTGTGTTATGTGTTCATGATTGTTTGAGTTCCTCTCTTGTGTTGAGTTGTTGACTGCCACTACAATTACTTTGACCATGAACCTTACCACTGCTCACACAATCACACACCAGTCACAGTTTTGTTCTCATGTTGCAAAATTATTAGTTGGTTTGTATCTAATCTTTTGGTTTGTCTCTAACATATGTTGTAAATCCATAGATATCTAAGTATACGTGTTTTTAATTGTTAAGCTGTTTACAGACCATGCGAATTTGTTCAAATCATTGTTTCATTTTCCTGTTGATGTAAGCCAATCTAATTTGAATTAGGTCAATGTGTGTTCTATATGTATACCTCTTTGAACTCATCATACAATTCCAAATTACCATGTTGATTCTGTTTGGAGTTAATGCTTAAAGTAACT
This sequence comes from Lathyrus tuberosus, assembly GCA_022829125.1. Taxonomy (NCBI): domain Eukaryota; kingdom Viridiplantae; phylum Streptophyta; class Magnoliopsida; order Fabales; family Fabaceae; genus Lathyrus; species Lathyrus tuberosus. The sequence continues at coordinate 7,901,240 of JALAZF010000201.1, read as the reverse complement.
CCCATCTGTAATTGCTCATGATTTGTCCATGTATCATGTTGATTAGCTGTTAGACCTTTTGAATTAAGTGTTTTCTTAACATTTGAGCTGCTAATTTTAAGTCCTTAAAACTAACTGTGTAATGACCAATGATCTGCATTTTACCACATTGTCTAAGTTCTTAACACTATTTGCTTTTATTTGATTAGAATGTCTGGCCCAACTTTTTCATTTGAGCAATCTGTTGTCACTCTGATGTTGAACCATTTGCATACTTGAATCTAGGAGATGTATGCCTTGCGAATTTGTTCTACACATAGGGCAAGGTTTAGTATTCACATGCTTGAAGTTGAAACCATGGCTGTCATTTTGGACTTATGTGCTTGTTCTTTTATTGTGTGCCTTGCTAAATCCTAATTTAGATGGTATAGAAGTTCTAATTTAAGGTTAACATGACCATGTTTCTGTTTTATGAGTAATTCTTGAACTCATTACGTATGCCTTGTCATATACTAGTTTAAATTCTTGACACTTTGTGACTTTGAAAACATGTTAAATCAGACTTGGCTTCTATCTACTTTGCCTTTGCCTGTTGGAACATTGTTGTGATGTTATAGTATTCTTATGATGGCTTTTTGAACCTTTGTGGCACCTGTTTTCTGGTAGCCCGTGTGCGTTTTGTATGTTAGGGTTTAGGCAAAACCATGTATACCTTTGTTTTCCTTGTTCTGTGTTGCTCGTTTGAAGGTTTATTTTGGTTGATTTATGTCTATTTCTTGGCTAGGTAAGTGAGTAGTTTGGAATCAGATGGGCAAGGCTGCGCGCATGCTTTGGTTATTTGGGCATTTAGGAAGCGTTTTGCTTTATATTTTTTTTGAATCATATAATAACTGGATGAGGGTGTAGCACCGCTGGTCCAGGAGGAGAGTTATAAGTGTTGTTCATGCCAAGGACGGGGGTACGATCCCCTCGCCCAATCTTTTTTTTCTTTTCCTAAATTTCGCTTATTTATATATATGTATTTGTGTTTGCTTTATATGTTCAGACGCGTGCAATAGTTTAGTTGGTAGTGGTTTTAGGCTGCGAGCAAAGTGTCTTGAGTTCAAACCCTAGTGATGCCATTTCTAAATTTTTATCACTTGTTAATTCTACTTTTTTTCAAGTTTATACTTAATTTTCAAGTTATCATAACTTTCTTGATTTTTATCTTTTTTTTCCCTTCTTTTTGCCATATTCTCCTTATTGGATCTCTTTTTTCATATATAAAAAGAAATGGACAAAATATTAATTCTTGAGATCTTTATGCATGTTTGGTTTATGATTGTTTATTAGGGTTTTCGTTGCACTTTCTTATTCAACATGTTGTATTGTGTCTATCTATCAAGCTTGATCATTGTCTAACATATATATTTCTCACTTTGTATGGTTTCAAAACTTTATTACATATCATTATCCATTTCATATGTTGTTGCATCATCCTATCTACAATATAATCTTGTTATCTTAGCATTTTACAACTATTATCTTTCCCCCCTACTCCAGAGGAAGGTGATTAATATTGACTCTTAAAGTCATAGCCCCATCTTACCTTAGTAGCATCTTAGGAGATGACTTTCACTTCTTGGCCTCCTAAAAGCCAATAAGTTAAAACTAGCCTTAGGAGAGAGTTCTTACACTCTTGGTGATATTCATCCTAATGAATACTCACTTTCCCTATTGACTAAAACTTCAACATAGGACCATTATAACTATATTTAGAGAGTTTTTGAACTCTAGAATGAGCTTGTACTCATTCTCCCCTGTGAACTTTGACCATAGTCAAAAGTTCATTACTTAGTAGAACTACACATACTCTGATTCTATTCCCGAGGATACGTAGGCGCAAGGTGTGATGCCTTGTCGAGTATACTCAGATACTAACCCCTAGTATTTTCAACCTTTAGCATAGTACCCTTAGCAAGCGAGTAAGATAACAATTAAAACAAGAGGCTCCCGTAGAGTACTACGGACGTTTAGGGTGCTAATACCTTCCCTAGGCGTAACCAACCCCCGAACCTTAGATCTCCCCCCTTTAGGTTTTTCTAACGATCTTGAACCTTTCCTTTGGATAAATCAAAGTCGGTTGTAAAAGAAAATGATGCAAGTTAATTAATAGCTTGTTATCCGATTTTCACCGCAACAGCTAGAAATTTGGGTTTTCTACACTTTGAAAATTTCCATTAAAACCTAATTCACCAAGTCTCTTGATTTTATGATTCTCCTTGATTATTCTTGATCCAAACACATAATAACACTTAGGATGACATGAAATGCCTATGATTGACCTCAAATTCCAAGACTTTGAGTTTGTAAAAGCCATAGTTGACTTTCTTGACCAGATGAAGCCCTATCCTCCCTTCCACTGACTGAGGCTCATGTGATGACTTGTGAAGAGCCACGAGACATGTATGAACCACTTAAGATGTAAATAGACCCAAAGGACCAAGATTTTCTCCAAGAACCAACCACAAGAAAGCTTTGGTCAAAACCCTAGCTCAGGAACAAAGGATAGACGACTATGATCAATGCTTGTAACCCTAATCCAGGTGATTGTGTGAGAGGGTTGGGAATTCCTTGATGATGAAAGGAATTTGAAACTTGATAATACCACAAGATTGAATAAATTCACTTGATTTAGCCTTGAGAGACGCCTCCTCCTCCTCCTCCTGAGGATCAACAAAGATACCTTGATACCATGTCAAAAATCAATGCTATGTACAAATGAAAACGCAAATGAAATAAAGCATAAGCCAAAAAGGGTTAAAGAATGTGAGGGAAAATTTTGGGGTGTTACACACCTGTATAAATCAAATCATCGACATAAATGCTAACGATTAATATACAACCTCGTGTACTTCTTTTGATGAACAGGGTTTGTTCATTTGGGAATTTTTGAAAACCTTCCTTCATGAAATGGGACTCTATACGACTGAACCATGCTCTTGGTGTTAGTTTTAAGCCATACAAGGCTTTATGTAACTTGTAAACCTTATGCTCTTTTCCTTTCTTCACAAAACCTTTTGGTTGCTCAACATATACGTTCTTGTTTAAATCACCATAAAGAAATACATTTTGACATCAAGCTGAAAGATGTCCCATCATCTACATGCTACAAGAGCCAAGATAATTCTTACAATATCCATGTGAGAAACGGGAGCAAACACTTCAGTAAAATCAATTCCATGTTGTTGATTGTAACCCTTTGTCACCAATCATGCCTCATAGTTGTCTACCTCACCCTTCTCATTCAATTTTGTCTTGCAAATCCATTTAACTCCAATTGTTTTCTCTCCAATAGGTAGATCCATTAGCTCCCATGTTTGACTCTTTTTAATTGAATTTATTTCACACTTCATATCCTTTATCCATTTCTCATGCTTCAGGGCTTCCTCATACAGAGTTGGATAATCACTTATGACATCTTGAACCATGTAAGTCTCTGCATCTTCTTCACTAAATAAATCCTCACTCTCATAATCATCCATCCAACCTGGAGATCTCCTCTCTCTACCTTGAATCCTACTTTCGTTTCTCCCATCATCTTCACCGCCACTCTCGTCATTACTGAAATCATCCTCACTCCAAACCAAATATGCATCTATTTGTTCTTTAAAATTTTGACCCCACTCCTAACTCTTTTCTTCCTCAAATACTACATCCTTACTAACAACAATCTTTTTTGTCTTAGGGTCAAACAGACGATAACCCTTTGACTCATCACTTACTCATAACATAATACAAGGAAAACTTTTATCATCAAGTTTACCTTGTTTTGCCTCTGGTATATGAATGTGTACTATGCATCCCTAAACACGAAGTTGTTCTATTGAAGGCTTGACTCCACTCCAAGCTTCTTGTGGAGTGATATTCTTCACAACATGTGTTGGGCATCAATTCAGCAGGTAGAATGTCCAATTTGCAACTTCATTCTAAAATAATTTGGGAACCTTTTTCGTAGAGAGCTTGCAAAGTACCACCATATTCATCACGATTCTATTTTTACGTTCCGCTACTCCGTTTTGGTGTGGTGTATATATTGTAGTAAGTTTTCTATTTATTCCTTCTTCACAAAATAAATTGAAATTGAGAGAGTTAACTCTCCACCTGTGTCAGTCCTCAAACACTTGATGGACATTTCTGCTTCTTTTTCAACCAGCATCTTGTAATTCTTGAAACACTCCAAAGCTTATGATTTTGGAATGAGAAAACGAAGACCCAACCTTTTCGACTATAGTCATCAATAAATCATAATAATTACCTTTTTCCACTTTGTGAGATTGGCTCTATAGGTCCACAAATGTCAGCATGTATGGGTTCCAAGATCTTGTTGGCACGCCATTCACTCTACTTTGGAATTGGACTGCGGTGTTGTTTTATGATGAAACAATCTGCACAAGTGACACTTGAGGCTTCAAGTTAAGGTAGACCGCACACCATTTTCTTTGTTTGCAATGTCTTTAAGCCTTTTTAATTTAAGTGACTGTACTTTTGATGCCAGCGGTTAGTAAGCTCAGAGGTAGTATGTAGGCACTTTTCAATAGAAGCAGTGATGTTAGGGCTTTTATTGAAGAGAATAAACATATGATTTGAACTCATTTTGGTGTGTGCAATTAATCCCTTGTCTGGATGATAAATGTTGCATGTCCCACCTTTTATAAGAATGGTGAGATCCTTTTCTAGCAGCTTCCCCACACTCAACTAATTGTTCCAAAGTTCTGGGACATATTATACATCTTGAAATAGAAAAGTAGTGCCATCAAACACCAGCCTAATGCTTCCTTTTCCGGCTACTGACATGGGAGAGTTATTTCCACACTTAACTGAATGATTTCGTTCTTCTACCATGTTTAATAACATACCGTTGTTTCCACATAATTAATTAGAGCAACGTGAGTCCAAGACCCACACATCGTTCCTTTTTTCTTCATTTTCTTCTAGAAGATCCATTAGGAAAAGCTCTTCATCATCATCTAACTCTGTATAATTTGTCTCTTTGTTCCATTTGGGACATTAATATTGAAAATGCCCTAAATCATGACACTTGAAAAAATCCATTGTGTCCCTTGCGAATGATTGTCTTCCTCCTCCATGGTATGTTCCTCTTCCCATTCCTCTACTATTTTTCACCTTCAGAGCTTGCTCACTGTCATGGTTAACCTTTAAAACTTTTGTTCATGAACCACGAGAGAGCTTTGAAGCTCATCAATGGTCATTTTTAAATTTTAATAATTATTACACCCAAGGCGACAAGCCTAGGAAACATTACATGAAAAAAATATAGAAGAAAAAAGAAGAAATAAATCCGAAATTCCAAGAGCCGAGGCACCAGGATCACCTTCTGGAATCACTCTAGAAGCTATCTAGAACGAGTTCAACACCTCGACCGAAATATGGCATTTGGATAGAACTTCCACTCCTACTCCTTGACTTGGTTATGAATCTCAAACACGGCCCAGCCAGACTCAGCCCCTACCGTGCAGCCCCCATTGTACATCCCGTACTCAATTTTTTCGATTTTTCATTAAAAAAAATCTAATTTTGAGAAAATTATGTTTTTTTTACGTTTTTAAAAATTCTTTGTTTCTAAGCATTAGGAAACAACCAAAATAACAAGATTGCACAAGAACAGATAGAGCAATACAATTACCAAATTTTACAGAAGTCCCAAAAGTTTAGAAATCATAACAACAATATACAGTAATCATACAACTTACAAATTAACAAAAAATCCCAAAAAAGGCATCACAAGAATCATAGATTCATACGTAATCCCATTGCAACAACAAAATTATATAGTAAAACATCAATTGGCGACCTTAGGGGTTTTGGCCAAACCCCTAGGTTACCAATAAGGACAAAATTCGTATAATATAAAATACAAAGATAGGAGGGTAAGGACCCTCCTCACTATCCTAACTGGTTAAAGCCTCCTATAAGTAAAACAATTCCCCCATTTGCCACAAAATTTGAAGCTTTGAAAAAAAATTTCACGTTCCTCGCGGTTGCTCCCAAAGCTCTGTTTCAAAATCCCAATTCCACGATCGGCCACTTTCCCAAATTCTGATTTTTTTTCTCCATTTCCTCAAGTCCCCTCACATTAGTTTAAATATAATCCTAAAATCTCAATTGGTCTCTACACCCTCTCACTCACACTCTGTTTAAGAAATTAACTCTAAGTGTTTCTTAATGGTAACATTACTAATAATCCAAATAATTAATAAAATAATCTAAATAATTATTTTATTTGATACATTCTTATTTTCTAAATAATGTAACACTTTTATTTTAATGAATAAAATTTTCACTAAATAATTATTGAAATTCAGGTATTAGATATGAGATGTCGAAGGCAATGTCACGACACTAATATTTGAACTGATAAAGAACAAGGGAAACACACAATAAGAAAGTAGTAGATAACATAAGAAATTGTTAACCCAGTTTGGTGCAACGTCACCTACGTTTGGGGGCTACCAAGCCAGGAATGAAATCCACTATTAGTAGTATCAATTCAAAGCTAAACAATCTCAGATTACAACTTCTCACTTAATCTCTACCCAATGCAATTTCTACCTAAGACACTCCTAGATAAGAGAGTCCCCTCTCACTTCCCTCAATCACAACAGCAGTGATAAGATTTACCAATAAATCAATAGAAGACACCCTTCAAAGACACACTTGATCTTGCTTAAAAGCTTTAATCAAGGACAATACACTTTTGCTTAAAAGCTTTAGAGTGAACAATTGACAATTAACAATCAGTCTATCTCAATGTATCAGAAGATACATGAGTGACACACAATACAACAGCACACTGAAAGAACTCTCAAACCCTAAACCATTATTTGTGCACACACGGTTTCTTCAATAATGATTACACCTCGACTTTAGGTTTAGTGAGTTTCTTTATATAAACTCTAGCAGTATGGGCTTGGAATCTTTAATCAAATTCATTCTTTCAATTTTAAACCTCCTACACAATCTTCTCCACAAACCTAGGAACAAATCTTCAAAGTTTCCTAAAAAGTCTCCAAGATCCTTTTTATAAAACCAAACCAAAGCCTTGCTTAGATGCGCCTGAAAAGGACTCAAAACATCTAGAATATCATATTTTAAAACAAAATCTTCAAGGATTTAAAATACAGAACTGTTCTGAAGTTCTGGTATAACATGTCACAAAATCTGTCATAACATCTGTCAGGAAACACAACAACAAACTCTGTTGTACCAGTTTGTCAAGATTTCATGACATCTGGCTTAACTTCCTTGATTGTGATACATGTTTTCCAAATCTTCCATGTTTTACCAAAATTGTTTCCAATCTAAAAACCATGGAACCTTCAATCTCTTCCTTTGTCAAATTTTGGCTAAAACACCTTTTGCACAATAAACCTGGAGACTGTGTACATGAGGAAGAAATAACTTGCATCTTCAGGAATATCCAAGATACTCACCCTAAACCACAAAACTAATCCTTGTCACGGAGGAATAAATCTCCCTTTCATAGTGGAAGAAGAAACTTTTTTTCGATGCACAAGAAACCCAACCTTGACACAAACTTAAACTAAACGAGTTCAAGACATTAGAAACACATATGGCAGAAGCCACACACATTAGAAACACATATAGTAGAAGCAGCATATGAAGAACACAAGACACATGTCATAAGACCCTAAAACACATCTAGATTGACAGACCATATGGTAGGACATTCTGCATACATCACAAGCTCAAAAGCCAAATACCAACCTTATAAACTCTAGTTTTTTTGTTATATTTATCTCCCCCTGTTTGAGCTAAAATTTGATAAACAACAAGTAAACAAAATTGACTCTGAAAGAACAGAACCATACCAATAGCAAAAGAAAAATAACACAACAAATAAAAAGTACACACCAAAGGAAACAAAGAAAGCAACCTAAGACACCAAATGGAAACAGTTGATGTTAGAACCTTATTACAACGAAACAAACAAAAAGAAAAAAAAAACCAAGCTCTCCTATTGAGCTAGGTTTTCTCTCCATCCTACCGAGTTAATGAATTGAACTCAGTCTTCATCACCATCCTTATTTACGTTCAAAGTTTCCTTCAAGTGAACCTTCTTATTATCAAAATGTTTGGAGGATTGGCTCATGTTTGAAGAACAACTTGCTGGTAAGTGAAAGCAAGTAGGTTCCCGACTTTATATAGCACAAATTCCTTGCTTGTTTGCATAACAAGTCAAGGAGAAGAATATTGGAAGACGTGAAATCATCCTTGATAATGAACCACCGTTCACATGTGGGAGTCACACCTTTTAATTCTCGATCTCTCTTTCCAAGCTTGAACCGTTACAAATCCTATGTCATTGAAACCTATTTTCTTGAATACGCATGCACCACCAAAACAACACGTTTTACACACCTTCTTTGAAGGCATTGATGGGTAGACAAATCGTCCTTGTCATGCTGACCAGAGAGAGATTCTTGACAATCTTGACTAAAACAGCTTGATACAATGTTCTGACATCCTGATAGACATTGTATACTTCTATGAACCCGTCAAAGGCACAAAACATGAATCTTCCCACTAAATACCCTGCTTAAAATATTCATCAATGCTCAGCTTAATATATGAACATAATGTCAAGACATCATATTAGATACTTCACTTCCAACAACAGAACTTCCTTTGAGACCCATATCCTTCTGCAGAGAAAAAATAACTTCTCTCAGTCACAAACAATACTGTTACTTGGCCAATTCCAAGAGTCATGACCAGCTCTAAAACGTACATCAGAGGCACACATCAAAGGTACACAAGCGGAAACAAAACTCAAAATCACATATCTAGAACCACGTCTACACTGTCAAGGCAAAAGGATCCACCTGATAGCGAAACGTCAAGACATCTTGTCTGACATTATAACCTCGCCAGAGATACAATGAAACAAGCTGCATGAGAACATGCAAGCTCTGTACATGTTATACTAAAGCAGGCACACAACCAACAGGTAAACAGCTCCCCCTGTCACACATAATCAGTTCTCCCCCTGAAGACTACAACCTAATGTAGAGAATACCTTCTCCAAGACATAACAACAAGCTCCACATCTTCTCAGTAGCTGCAACACGCATGGCCACCTATCATGCTCCCCCAGAATAGTTACACACACAAAATAACACGAACAACAACTACTCTTTCTAAGCAGTAGAACAAGCATGACATCAAGTCATGACACCTAAAGAAAAACAAGCCAAGACTTTACTCCCACATAGTAAGAACCACAAAAACCTTGTTAAGACATCTGATCTGACATCACATAATCAGTAGCAGAAATCCCCTTGAAATGCATAGAAAAAATAAGGACAATGTCCAGACGCAGTGACTTTACGCATACATGGAAACACACAAAACTTAGTGGAAACACACAATCTTGATCATCTTCAGGTGCTCTTCCACCTCTTTCCCCTGTCAAAGATCCTTATCCACTTCTTGTTGTTGTCACATGTTTGAGGAGTGTTAACATTGAACTCTCTTGCCATATCCTTTTTCATACCAGCCCTTGTATCTTGCAGATAATTTTTGTTCCATCCCTTAGTAATTGCCACTTGCTTGGGCTTATTATGCCTCAAATAGTATAGGAAATATACAATATCTGTTGCATTCCTCCATGCAAGTAATTGCTATAAATTCACAATAGGGCAAGTGCTTGGCCCACTGTTTATGTTCTGAACTTGATTATCATATAAGGCTTTAGTGATCAGAATAATCAGTTGTTCCTTAGTGTTCTCATGCTCCAAAATAACAACCTTTCCTTCAGTAAGATTCCTTATTATACGAGGTCTATCAAAGTTCTTGCTCTAGTCATATTGAATGAGATGTCTGACCGCATTCAGATCTTCACATTTTAATCCCATGACATTTTGCTTGACATTATACTCCTTCCACATTTGTTTCATCTACACTAGTTGAGAGCAGTGTCTTCTTATTTCACCATACTCGACTTCAACAGTGTCCACAGAAGCACAACCCTCAGCATTGTATAATTTCTTGTAGAACACACCATAACCACTTGTTCCAATGATGCAATTCAAGATCTTCTTTTCTTGAACAATAGGACTCATCCTTGGTTCAAGCTTAGAGACAAGACAAGAGTCTGATAACTTCTTTGTAAATTCAATATTTTTGTCTTTAGTAGGGTGTCTGGCAATGAGTTCCTTGGTTTGTTCTGCCCGTGCTCTAACAAAAAGTTCTGAAGTGACTTCATAGTTATCTGACACAATGCTAGACAAACTAGAGTCTTCTTCCCCTCCTGCCTCATTAGTCTGCCCAAATGATGTTTCATAATTGGCTTCAACATCCATCCCTTGCTCAGTAATTGAATCATCAATTGTCACACTGATAAATTCCATTGTCATTTTAGTTCTAGAGTTAAAAACTCTATAAGCTCTGTTGCTTGAAGAGTAACCCAAAAATATCCCTTCATCACTTATCATTACAAGAAAAATAGTGTTTTATGAGACATAGGTGTCACTCCCGGGATTTTCATCCAGGTACAAACGCGAAAGTGGCGCAGAAATAGAGTCGCCAGCAATCTCTATTTATCCCAAGAGGGGGAAAGGAAACACTGTGTAAACCTGAGGGAAAGGAAAAAGCATGGTCATCGCGACCAAGAGAAACGGGTAAGGGAGTCGGTTACGCGAGGGGAAGGTATTAGCACCCCCACGCGTCCATCGTACTCGATGGGATCCATGCTTGTTGTCTCGATTAAAGGGTTCATTGTCTGGAGCTCCGCTGCTACTGGAAATGAGAAGAAACGGGAACAGAAAAGAACGAAGAAACGGGGAAGAAAATAAAAAGAAGTGACTCGGTAGGACATCATCAGAGTCCTAGGCCTACGTATTCCCTCGTGCAATGGGAAAGTCAGAGTCAACGTAGTTCGGACACGAACTAAGGGGGAGGTTGCTTGTCAAGACATCGTCGTTTTATGCCTACGTATCCTCAATATAACCAGAAGGAGGAAATCAGAGCAGTCGTAGTTCGACCTAACAAGGTCTTAGTGTTTTTTATGAGCGACGTTAAGTTTGCGTTCGGCAGTTAGGGTCGATACTTGTTTGCGACGAGACAGAAAATAACGTCCTCTTTTCTGAAAATGGTTTGAAACTTAACGATCCCGAAGGATGAAAAAGGTTTTTGAAGAATGAAGGGAGACCCCCCATACCTCACTTCCCACATATAAGGCTCATGTGCAATACACATTAACCTTTATTAAGTGTATTAGAAAGGTTATAAGATGAGAAGAGAAGACTCAAAGAAAAGAAAACACTAAGGGGAATTCTCTCCTAATGTTGTCATGCAAAAGATGGCCCTAAGGGGAGGTTTGAGAACAACCTAAGTCTAAAGAAGAGAGAGGGATAGCATTACCTAATGCTTATCCTACCTCACCTTAATCAAAAATTAAGGATGAGCTAGGATCCCATAGGGATGTGAGAGAGTTCTACACAATCAAGCATCATATCATGCAATCCATAAACAAAAGAGAAATAAAAGAGATAAGAGATTAAAGGAGGAATGAGCATGGATAAACATCCACATGCTCAAGTGACTTACCTCTGCCCCTACATAAAAGGTTAGCACAAAATAATCACAAGTATCGAATACAAGTGAAAGAAAGTCAACCAAACAATGCTAGTTGTCTTAAGAAGACAACTTAAGAAGCAAGCAAGGTTCAAACTAAAAGGAAAGGGTCCTAAGGGTTAAGGAAGAAACAAAGTCAGTAGGTACATGTCAAGGGTCCTTACCAAAGTAAGCATGCCAAATGAAAGCGCATAATGTCAAACTATGCATCAAAAGTTCACACAAATGCAAGTTGTGCACAAACTATGTAATATGAATGCATATGGTTCATGAACATGAATGAATGCACATGTAAACATTAAAGTCAGAAGTGGATGAAATTCATTAATGCATTGAGATGTCATTAAGATAGCATGCAAATCATAAATGCAAGCATTGATTAAGCAAGAAGAAGTGGAAACCAAATACCATTCAAGTTCATACATGAAGCATACTTGTAATGCAAGTAAGAAAAGAAGATGCAAGATGAACATGATTGTAAATGAATGCATGTCAGTAGCACATGACATTTGAAATGACAGTTAGAAGTCAAGAATGATCATATAAAGTCCACACAAGTGTCATGTTGAGGCACATTGAAGATGAGGAACAAACTTGGTTCAAACAAGTTCAAACAAGCATGCAAAGGTTTATGGACTTATAAACATGGAAGATGCAATTAGAGGTCATGTCATATGGTTAAGAATGATCCCAAACAGAAGTGAAATCATGTTTTCATGGATGCACAAGATCATACAAGCATTTGTGAAAACAAACCATCAAAGATGTGCAAAGGAATGAACACAAACCCACAAGACAATTCAAGTTTGAACAAATGCATACAAGTCATGTAAAGACGAACAAGCAATGACCTATAACATGAGATAAAGGACTTATAATGTTCACAAAACATGTATCAAAAGGTCTCAACAATTGCCAAAGAGAATTGCATACAATGCACATCAAAACCCTAGCATATGATCCCTAACATCCACACAAACAAGCATTCATCTATGAATTCATAAGGATCATGTTAAGAAGACATGAAAAATTGAAAAAAAGCAAGCATATTGAAGTGTAATCAGTGTGTTAACATGCCGCAAAAGAATGATTCAAAAATCATTAAGGATCACCCCAAAACAAGCTTCACAAGTTTACCTAAGTGGCACAAACATTAGGCACAAAGATAGCATTCAAAAGCCAATGAAAAATGCTTCTAAAAATCCACAAAAATTTCACAAAGTGCCTCAAGATGTCATTAAAGCATGTATCAATTATCATGTGAAAATTCAGGTCATAGGTGTATCAAACAATTCAAGAATGAAGCATGTGTCATGAATAGATGTTCATACAAAAGAAATTAAATGGGAATTCATGGAAAAATATCAAAATATGCTAAAATCAGAAATAAAAATAATCAAAATTTATTTAAATGTATTAGAATTCTTCATGAATTTTTTGGGAATTTTTGGATGCTTAAAAGTATTTTTAAAAATTAAAAATGAAACAAGTATGAAAAGAAAAATAAAGAAATGAGTCAGGGAGGTGCCACGAAAGCAAAAATCAAGTTATAATGCATTGGGCTCAGAAAGGAGAGGGTGTGGATATCAAAAAATGCAAGGTCCAATGCACTTGCCAGCCTGCAGCGCATAACATGTGGCTCAGTCAAACAAATTGACTCAATGAGAGCCCTTGGATCAGGTCAGATCAATATGATCAAGAAAGTAGTGCAATCACATAATTCACAATGCGTGCACCTGATACACTAACATGAAACCACCACACGTGATCAAATATTTCAAAATAATTCATAAAAATAGAAGCACATGCACGGGAGGATGCTCGTTTATTCACTGGCACAATGAGAAGCGTTGGATCAACAAGATCTAACGGCTGCGTTTTAACCTCGACTTAAAACCCTAGGTTTTAACATATGAAGAACACCATCGGCCGGAGAAGACTCCGGTCATCTTCTCCGGCCACTCACCACCGTGGTTCAAGTTACAGGCCACCAGAAATTGGCAAACGATACACTAAAATGATCCTCAGGTTACATAGATCATGAATCCAAGTTCCAAATCCACAAAAAGTTCACACACAGAGCAAATCGAAGGGAAACATTTTGCCCTAGAAATTTCAACTAAGCACCTAAGGTGCCTATCAACTAGTCGGAGGTTCACATGGCTCCTATTGAGCTCCAATCATGCAAAAACAAGGAAAATAAGAGCTAAAAGAGAGCAAAAAGTTTGAACTGAGACATGTACTTTTGATGCTTCCTTTGTGAAATTCTGGTATCAGATGTGTGATGTTAAGTGTGATGTCACAACAACACAATCTGCTATATGAACAAGGTAACAAAAACAGTCAATCAACACAATGAATTGTTCACCCAGTTCGGTCTAACTACCTACGTCTGGGGGCTACCAAGCCAGGGAGGAAATTCACTATTAGTAGTATTAAATTATAGACTCAACAATCCCAGTTGACAATCTCCCAATTTAATCACTACCCAATGACCCTTCTACCTAAGAACCTCTTAGATATGCGATACCACTCACTCCCCCTCAATCACCTCAGTGATACAACTCAAAGATTACAAAGTTCACAACTTGATCTTGCTTAAAAGCTTTGATCAAGAACAATACTCTCTTGCTTAAATGCTTCAGAGAGGACAATTATAACTCAAACAAACTATACCATTTCAAGCATGAATGGCTTACAAAACACAAACGAAAACTCTAACAATTGATACTCAGTATACACCTCTAGTCTTCGTCACTTCCAAGTAGGGTTGAGGCTGCTTTAAATAGAAACTCAGACTTGGGCTTAGACTCCTTGAAAATCTCTTATTTGATTTGAAATTAAAACAGAATTAAAACAGATTTTATCTTTCAAATCTTTTCATATCATTCAGCCCTAAAAACAGCAACAAGATCTGCTCCATATCTGATTGCACCAGAAAATATCTTTACCAAGATATTCGCCTGCAATCTCTCCACCAGATCTCTCAAACCAAACTGATACACGCAGCCCTAACAAAACACAATAGACTGAAATTCTGATGTTCTATCAATTGATGTCAAGGCATCATGTTTAACATCAGCACACAAAAATGCAACCCTAAATAACTTAACATAAACTGAATGTTAAGAACTCATGTTAAGACATCAGACAAATGACATCTTCAACAACAACATTGTTTTACCAAAATTGCAGCCAATATAAGAACTAACAATCTCCCCCTTTGGCTAATTTTGGCTAAAACAATCTCAGCCAACATCAGAGATACCTGCAGCTGATAAAACAAACTAACATTCACTACACAACCAGTAACATCAACATCCAACAGCTACACCAGAACAAACTCAAACAGCATACCAGCTGCACAATCTACAAACTCCCCCTCAAACCTAGAACCACAACACAAAGCTAGGCAACAACAAAGCACACAACAACACTAGGCAAACTCGCAGCAAATCACACAGTAACACTAGGCAAACTCTCCCCTTTTTTAGCCATAATTGGCCAACCATCAAACAGTTAGTCCCTCTCACTACTGTCAAAAACTACCATTTAGTCCTAGGCTAGCTCTCCTTGTCAGTCAAAATAATGCATCACGTGACAAGACAAATCATAGAATAAAAACCAGATAAACATACCAGTACCATTATCCAAGATACAAAAAAATACTCAAGGTGCAGAAAAAGATAAAACAAAAAATTGAAACAGCACAGCTAGCTCAATCAGAATCATCAGTAGAAACATCTTCATTATCCTCATTCTCAGTTGTTGAACCACCTTTCTCAGAACCTGAACCTTCAGCATTGACATTTGTGTTGACATCCTCATCATCTTCATTCTGTTCCAAAGACTTGATCAACTGCTCAAGTTTCATCTTCCTGGCAGCGCTGGTGTTGATCACCACATCTAGATCCTTGCAGGAAGACTTCAATTCTTCTATCATATCAGCTTTGGTACATGCCTTCTTGACACCAGAACCTGATGTTGAGACAATGTCTGGGACATGATTCCCTACAAACAACTTGGGATGCAAGGATAATGCAGACTCCCTCTTGCAAGCAGTATCTGAAGTAGTCAATATTCCAGGATGTTGCTTCAGGATCACTCCACAAATGAGAGAGGGAAATGCTATAGGCATTTTGATAGCATTTGTTGAAGCATGCTTCACAGTCTAATAAAAAATGTAGGACCCATAATCAAATTTTTTCTTTTTCCCAACTGTATAAATCATCTTCCCCAAGCCAACAGATATAGTAGTTTTATGATTAGTGGGGACCCAATTTGCAGCACCTATCCTGTGCAGGACAACATATTTGACACTAAGAAGACTAGCAGACAGCTTTCCTTTCAAAGGCCAAACCTTCACTTGAGTTGCAGTGATCTCCTTGCACACCTCATTGTCAGTAACTCCATCTCTCTATAATCTTTCTCACTTCTTCCTAGGTAGGTGTTGATAACCTCAGGAGAAAAGTCAATACACTTACCTCTCACATATACTTTTCTAAAGTCCACACTCCTTTTGTCAGTAATGTCCACAGGAATGTTTACCACAAACTCCTTAACTAGCCCATCTTAATATTTGGAGAACCCAGAAACAGTTTTCATCAACCCAGCAAACTTAATCAGCTCCATAACTTCCTTAATCTCCAGAGCATCTTTGCCAAGCTCTCTTTCCAGAGCGAATCATCTTTGACACACAAACTTCCACATGTGAGCACTTCCAGCATACTGAAAAGAGATGTTGTCCACAGGTACATCAGGAACCTTATCAGCAATCCTCTTTAAAATGGACCTTCTCACTGGAGTGATGTCTTGAACATCCTCATCAACATCAAACTCAGAGTCAGAGTCTTCCCTTACCTTCCTCTTTTTGGATGAGACAGACACCTTGCTCCAAGACTTTGCAGGGCCAACAACAGGAGTCTTCTTCTTTTTGTTTTCAGTTCCCACCTTAGGAGATAAATCAACAGTCTTCCCTTTTCTAGATTTCAGTCTTTTTGCAATACCTGGAATTGCATTGCCAATAACCTCATTGTCTGACAAATTCTCAACATTCACAACCTCAACAGGCTTCTTTCCTTTGGGGGCTAGAAGACACTTCCCTAGCAGGTGATGTTCTAACATTAGGTTCAACATCAACCCTAGCTCCAACATTAGGATCAACATCAGCTTCAGCTTCAGTTTCAGCATCTTCAATGACAGAAACAGCCAACCTGTGAAGATTGGTTTCAGCTGGTTGCATGTCATCCATTTTACCTTCAGATTGTACAACAGCCATTTGAGCCAAAGGTCTTGATATTCCAGCCACAGGAATCCCTTTCTCAAAAATCTTAGTGACAATCTGACCTATACTTTTATCAACATCTACAGTCTCTTCCTCATTCTAATTTCCAACAGCTTGAGGAGTGGAGGTCCTAGGAGCAGATTTATCTCCAAACAGAATGCTAGTAACAAACTCTCTACTTTTCCTATCATCAAATTTTTTACCAGCAGAATAATCAGACGATTTACCTGATGTATCATGAGAAGGCCTTTTTGTTTGCAGCTTGTCAGGACTTGTCTTAGAAGCTGGAATCATTGAGATAGGGGCTATATCCAAAGCTTCATCCTCATAAACCCCTTTCGTCGAAACCCTAGGTTTTGTATGTGCGGGACTCTTGGATGCAGACTTCTTGGAGGGAGACGACATTTGTTGAGACATTGTTCCTCTTTAGCAACTGATGAACAAAAATGTGTTGAGACTTCTATTCTTTGGATACAAGATGAACAGACTATGTGAATGAGGATTGATGTAGCGTGTGGAGGCAAGGTGAAGAAATGATTGCATAGGGTAGGAGCGGCTTTTGTTGAGCACTTAAAAGCCAATAAATGTAATTCCCCCACCAAAATGTATAACATTTCAAATTTTTGAATTTTAATAAATGTTTAGCACACGTCATTAACATTTGTTGACTTTTACACATACCCAGTTTTCCTCTTACGACATCACAATGTTCAACACATATATCCTTAGAGAAACTGTCATTACACCTCCTTCCTGTATGGTCAACCTCAATGATCTTGCTTTCCCTAAGATTAACACTAGAGTGTTTTGTGATCCTTGGAATGTCACAGTAGGATGTCATGACATCATGCTTAACATTGTGATCAATCAGACTTTGTTTCACCTCTAGATGCTCTCCCTTTTTATCCCATAGATAGCAGTTGTCTTTGGACTTAGCACCCTTCATGACAACTTCACCTTTCTCATTAGAGACAATACATTCAACTTTAGTAAAGTGAACTTTAAGTCCTTGCTCACATAGTCGACTAATACTGATCAAGTTGGCCTTCAATCCTTTGACCAATAATACATCATCTAGTTTAGGAGCACCTGCACAGTTCAGTCTTCCCACACCCTTGATTTCTCCTTTGACACCATCTCCAAAAGTTACACAGCTGGAATAATGTTCAACATTCAACAAAAAACTCTTCATACTTGTCATGTGCCTAGAGCAACCACTATCAAAATACCAGTCCTCTTTGTCAGAACCAGTTAAGGACATCTGAGCTAACAAACAAGTGGCACCATCCTTGGGAACCCATTGCTTAACAACAGTAGAACCATCCTGATTCTGTCTAGGTTGGGGATTAGGTTGAGGATATCCATAGAGCTTGAAACAGAAAGATTTCAAGTGACCAAATCTTCCACAATAGTGACATCTCCAGCTTTGAAATTCTTCTCTGAAGTGATTAACATGCCTTCTCTCTTGAGGATGTTTTCTGCTATACTGATGAGGCTGCCTTCTCCCATAGTATTTAGACTGTCTCCTCCCATAGTATTGAGACTGTCTCCTGTAATGATGATTAGCCTGTCTTTTCCCATGATGATGGGGCTTTCTTCTGCCATAATAGTGAGGCACAGTATTATTAGGCCCATGATGTTGAGACATAGGTTGGCACATGTTATGTTTAGGTCTAGAGGCATAACCTTTCCCATTGTTTTGAGTCTTCTAATGAGGTACATATTTCTTGGGTCCTGGCATATGAGCTTTCCCTTGATGTTGAGACATCTGATGGGATAAGTTCTATTTGGTACCAGAAGAACTAGCATCTGAAGAAGATTTCTTTTCACCATTAAATCCTAGACCAGTCTTATCACTTGCTCCTTTTCCAGCCTGAAGGATTTCATCCAGAGTGTCAGTTCCACTATTCAACATTCTGATGGATTTGGTCATTTGATCAAGCTGGGATTTTAACAACAGAACTTCATTCTCAAGTTCAGCTTTATCAACCTTAAGCTGAATAATAATTTTCTTCTGCTTCTCCCTTTCTTGACAAACCTCTTCACTTTTCAGACACAACTCTTTATAGGAGGTTGCTAGCTCTTCAAAGGTCAGATCACCATCACTAGACTCTCCATCAGGAGCACATATTCCAGTCAATGCCCTAACATGCTTGGCAGTCTCTTCATCACTCTCACTCTCAGTATCAGACCAGGAAACATACAACCCCTTTTTCTGCTTCTTGAGATATGTAGGACATTCTTTTCTGACATGACCATAACCTTCACATTCATAGCATTGGACTCCTTTGTCAGGATTAGGCTTCTCCTCAGCTGTAGTTCTCTTATTGATGTCAGACAAGATGTTCTTAACATTTGGTCTATAGTTCCTGCCCATTCTTTTTAACACCTTATTAAACTGTCTTCCTAGAAGAATAATGGCATGGGACAGCTCCTCCTGAGACTCAGGACTATTCTCTTTCTTAGCATCTTCAGAACTAGATACCAAAGCTATGCTTTTGGTCTTCTTTTCAGGTTCCTCATCCATCCCTAATTCAAAAGTTTGAAGAGAACCAATCAACTCATCCACCCTCATCTTGCTGATGTCTTGAGCTTCTTCTATAGCAGTCACCTTCATTTTATATCTCTTTGGAAGGGATCTAAAAATCTTCCTTACCAGCTTCTCTTCAGTCATTTTCTCTCCAAGGGCACTAGAAGCATTTGACAGCTCAAGAATATTCATGTGAAAATCATGAATGGTCTCATCATCCTTCATCTTCAGATTTTCAAACTTTGTTGTCAGCAGTTGAAGTCTTGACATCTTGACTTTGGAGGTTCCTTCATGAGTGGTTTTCAAGACATCCCAAGCTTCCTTAGCCACTTCACATGTGTTGACCAGCCTAAAGATGTTCTTGTCAATACCATTAAAAATGGAATTCAAAGCCTTAGAATTTCCAAGCGCAAGTTCATCTTCTTCCTTGGTCCACTCTTCCTCAGGTTTCAGCTTTGATGTTCCATCTTTTTCAAAAATAACAGGATGTTTCCATTC
Organism: Lathyrus tuberosus; assembly: GCA_022829125.1. Taxonomy (NCBI): domain Eukaryota; kingdom Viridiplantae; phylum Streptophyta; class Magnoliopsida; order Fabales; family Fabaceae; genus Lathyrus; species Lathyrus tuberosus. Next base: position 7,881,291 of record JALAZF010000201.1, on the reverse strand, counting down.
TTTTAAAACATCCTTCCAAGCCGTGTTGTCCAATGACTTCAAGAAGGTTACCATGCGAGGTTTCCAATAATCATAATTGTAGCCATCTAGAATAGGGGGTCTATTCACAAATCTACCACTCTCCTTGTCCATAGTACCAGAAAGTAACAGCCCTAGATCTCACCCAGATGCAGAGCAGGATGCCTGCTCTGATACCAATTGAAATTCTGGTATCAGATGTGTGATGTTAAGTGTGATGTCACAACAACACAATCTGCTATATGAACAAGGTAATAAAAACAGTCAATCAACACAATGAATTGTTCACCCAGTTCAGTCTAACTACCTACATCTGGGGGCTACCAAGCCAGGGAGGAAATTCACTATTAGTAGTATTAAATTACAGACTCAACAATCCCAGTTGACAGTCTCCCAATTTAATCACTACCCAATGACCCTTCTACCTAAGAACCTCTTAGATATGAGATACCACTCACTCCCCCTCAATCACCTCATTGATACAACTCAAAGATTACAAAGTTCACAACTTGATCTTGCTTAAAAGCTTTGATCAAGAACAATACTCTCTTGCTTAAAAGCTTTAGAGAGGACAATTACAACTCAAACAAACTATACCAATTCAAGCATGAATGGCTTGCAAAACACAAACAAAAACTCTAACAACTGATACTCAGTATACACTCTCTAGTCTTCGTCACTTCCAAGTAGGGTTGAGGCTGCTTTAAATAGAAACTCAGACTTGGGCTTAGACTCCTTGAAAATCTCTGATTTGATTTGAAATTAAAACAGATTTTATCTTTCAAATATTTTCATTTCATTCAGCCCTAAAATTAGCAACAAGATCTGCTCCATATCTGATTGCACCAGAAAATATCTTTACCAAGATATTCGCCTGCAATCTCTCCACCAGATCTCCTAAACCAAACTGATACACGCAGCCCTAACAAAACACAACAGACTGAAGTTATGATGTTCTATCAACTGATGTCAAGACATCATGTTTAACATCAGCACACAAAACCGCAACCCTAAATAACTTAACATAAACTGAATGTTAAGAACTCATGTTAAGACATCAGACAAATGACATCTTCAACAACAACTTTGTTTTACCAAAATTGCAGCCAATACAAGAACTAACACTTTGCTTTATGAGAACACCAGAGAGGAGATTCCTTAAGCTTTAAAGATGAGCACTGGCCAAATAAAGGCTGAATAGACTTCCAATTTCTTGCAAAATCAACTGAAGAGAATGAAGATAGAAAAAGATGCAGTGGCTTCCTATATTTCAAGATCGATGAACTCTTGAATGTTGAAGAAGAATGGAGAAGTTGCAGAGAGAACAAGCTCGAGGAAGAGAGGTATCAGAGAGAGAGAAAAGTATGAGGATTGGTGAAATGAAGAAATAAGCAAAGTTAGTTTCAATTCAGTTAGAGATTTGTATTTATATCTTGAGTTAACTGTTAACCACCTTGGTTAACGGTTAGAAGTGTGGTTAACTGAGTTGATAGTGAGTGAGTTGAAACATGAGTTGAAAAGAGAGTGAGTGTAGCTCGGGTTTGATTGTTTTGCTCATGTGTGGAAATGATTATGAGGGTTTATGGTGGAGTTCAAATGGAAGGTGATGATGATGATGAGTTGGTACAATGTTGCAGCTTCTCTTACAAACTTCCTATGCAAGTTTCTTTTTTATCTCGATTACCATCACAATGACTGTTACTTGAGCAATTTCCCCTGTTTTCCGATATGCTTCACAAAGCTTGACATTTTCGCATGCAATGTTTATCAAAAATATCGGACGTTTTCACAAACAAAAACAGTTAAAGTAAAAACACAAATGGAAAGCTCTTTGAATGAAAATGAAAATTTTATTGAATGAATTGGCCTGTAAATAGGCATTTACATCCGGAAGCAATACCTGAAAAGAGGTAATTGCACAAAAGAAGTAAAAGAAAATACACATGTCGGCAATGTGGGGAACAGATATCCACCATGATTTAATTCAGCTATGACCCGATATGGCTCGTTTTTCCGCAGATGCTTTGACCTTCGAAGAGACTGGCTGGACTGATTCCTTGCCTTCGAAATTTCCAAGTATCAAAAGTGTTCACAAATCAAACGCAGATCGTAGCCTCTTGCTTTCAAATCCCCAACTTTTTCCTGGATCGCCCTTTTCAGGTTTTTAATCTACCGGGATACCCATTTTTGCCAAAGTTGCCTTTTCAGGTTTTCAACTTTACGGGTTTATTCTTTTTCTTTTCTTTTTATCCCTAATTTTTGCTCAAACCCTTTCTTTTTATGGTTCGCCAGGATGCCCTTTTTTACCTGGACTTTCTTTTTATGTCCAGCGGGTCTCTTTTATGTGAAGTATTTTTTTACTACGCCTGCGTTCACAGGGGACGTAAAATCTTCACCATCCATAGTTGAGAGTAATAAGGCTCCACCAGAGAAAACCTGTCTTACTACATATGGCCCTTCGTAGTTTGGAGTCCATTTGCCCCTGTGATCTGTTTGAGGAGGAATGATCCTTTTCAAAACCAATTCACCAGCCTGAAAACACCGAGGACGCACTTTCTGATCAAAGGCTTTCTTCATCCTACTCTGATACAACCGACCATGTGCAATGGCTGCCAATCTCTTTTCCTCGATAAGGTTCAGCTGATTTAATCTGGAACGCACCCATTCAGCTTCATCAAGCTTCACATCTGCCAGAATTCTTAAAGAAGAAATCTCAACCTCTACTGGTAGAACTGCTTCCATACCATATACCAGTGAGAAAGGAGTTTCCCCAGTTGATGTGCGTACCGAAGTACGATAACCGTGTAAAGCATAAGGAAACATCTCATGCCAGTCTTTATACGTTACCACCATCTTCTGCACAATCTTCTTGATATTCTTATTTGCTGCTTCAACAACCTCATTCATCTTTAGACGATAGGGATAAGAGTTGTGATGTTCAATCTTAAAGCTCTGACATAGCTCCTTCATCATCTTGTTGTTCAAATTTGAACCATTATCAGTAATGATTCTCTCCGGGACTACATACCTGAAGATGATGTCCTTCTTGATAAACCGGGCTACCACTTGTCTGGTGACATTGGCATACGAGGCTGCTTCCACCCACTTCGTGAAATAATCAATGGCAACCGAAATGAAACGATGCCCATTTGAAGCAGTCGACTCAATCTTTCCAATCATATCAATGCCCCACATGGCAAAAGGCCAAGGTGATGACAACACATTCAGAGGAGTAAGTGGTGCGTTCGCCTTATCGGCATAAATCTGGTATTTATGACATTTCTGGGCGTATTTAAAACAATCAGACTCCATAGTCATCCAGTAATACCCCGCTCTCAACAGCTTTCTAGCCATAGCATGCCCATTGGCACGGGTACCGAAGGATCCCTCATGAACTTCTTCCATTAACAGGTTTTCCTCGTGTTCATCAACACAACGTAGCAAGACCCCATGTCAAAGTTTCTCTTGTACAACACATCGTCTTTATTCAAAAAGAAATTCCCGACCAACCTCCTCAGAGTTTTCTTATCTTTGGCAGACGTACCCTCTGGATATTCTTGACTCTTCAGAAAAACCTTAATATCATGATACCAAGGTTTTCTATTTGATACTCCTTCAACCGCAAACATAAAAGCTGGTCTATCCAGACGCATGATTCTGATTGAGGGAGTTTCATTCCAACGATTCACCTGTACATCGAAGACAATGTTGCCAATGCATCTACCATCTGATTCTCCAACTAGGGTATATGATGGAAATCGACTCTGTCAAAGAAAGGTAACAACCTTCTGGCATAGTTGTTATAAGGCACCAAATTCACTTGACGAGTTTCCCATTCACTTGTAATCTGATTAACCACCAACGCGGAATCACCATAAACATCGAGGTTCTTGATTCTCAAATCAATTGCTTCTTCTAACCCCATGATGCATGCTTCATACTCTGCCTCATTGTTGGTGCATACGAACGCTAACCAGACAGTGAAGGGTATATGGGAACCCTTTGGAGTCGTAATGATTGCCCCGATTCTGTTACCGTATGAATTAACAGCCCCATCAAAGACCTGCTTCCATTGGGATCCAATTTCAGGTCCTTCATCTGGTAGCAGTTCTTCACAGTCTTTCATCTTCAGAAACATGATGTGTTCATTGAGAAATTCAAACTTCATCGGTTGATAATCCTCAATTAGCTGTTCAGCAAGATATTTCGACAAAACACTTCCCTTAATGGCCTTTTGGGAAACATATTGAATATTGTATTCTGTCAAAACCATTTGCCAACGGGCTATTCTTCCAAAAAGCGCTTGCTTTTCAAACACATACTTGATCAGATCCATCTTCGAAATTAAGAGGGTTGTGTGGTATAACATATACTGCCTTAAACGCTTAGCAGCCCAAGCGAGTGCACAACATGTTTTTTCCAGCATTGAGTACCTTGACTCACAATCAGTGAACTTTTTACTCAGGTAGTATATGGCTTGCTCTTTTCTACCTGACTCGTCGTTTTGACCGAGCACACACCCCATTGAGTTCTCAAGAATCGTAATATACATAATCAATGGCCTTCCTGGCACTGGCGGCATAAGAACCGGAGGTTCCTGCAAATATTCTTTTATTTTTTAAACGCCTTTTGACAATTTTCGTTCCACGTGACCTCTTGATCTTTTCTTAAAAACTTGAATATTGGTTCACACGTGGATGTAAGATGAGAGATGAATCTAGCAATGTAGTTAAACCTCCCTAAGAAATCACGAACCTCTTTACCTGTTCTCGGTTCAGGCATTTCTTGTATGGCTTTTACTTTAGCAGGATCAACCTCGATACCTTTTTCGCTGACAATAAACCCCAGTAATTTTCCAGATCTCACCCCGAAGGTGCACTTGTTCGGATTCAACCTTAGTCTGGAATTTATCAACCTTTCAAACAGCTTCTGAAGATTCACTAGATGTTCTTCCTCCGTTTGTGACTTCGCAATCATGTCATCAACATAGACCTCGATCTTTTTGTGAATCATATCATGAAAGAGAGTCACCATTGCCCGCTGATAAGTTTCCCCAGCATTTTTCAATCCAAAGGGCATTACCTTGTAACAGAATGTTCCCCACGGTGTTATGAACGTCGTCTTCTCCATATCCTCTAGGGCCATTCTGATTTGGTTATACCCAGAGAAGCCATCCATGAAGGAAAATACAGAGTATTGAGCAGTATTGTCCACTAACACGTAAATGTGAGGAAGTGGGAAATCATCTTTCGGGCTTGCTCTATTCAGATCTCTGTAGTCAACACACATCCTGACCTTTCCGTCCTTCTTTGGTACAGGCACAATGTTAGCAACCCACGGAGGATAACTTGTCACAGCCAGAAATCCAGCATCTATCTATTTCTGAACCTCTTCTTTAATCTTGACAGACATTTCCGGTTTCGTCCTTCTCAACTTCTATTTAACCGGAGTACAACCTTCTTTGAGCAGTAGCCGGTGTACCACAATGTCAGTGTCAAGCCCAGGCATGTCTTGGTAAGACCAGGTGAAGATATCAACATACTTTCGAAGCATTTCAATCAATTTTCCCTTTACACTATCTTCCAAAGCAGCCCCAATCTTTACTTCTTTCTTTGCATCCTCGGTTCCCAAGTTAACAATCTCAATCTCCTCCTGATGAGGTACAATTACCCTTTCCTCCTGTTTCAATAGTCTGGCCAATTCGATGGGTAAGTCACAATCTTCATCAGTCTCTTCTTCAGCCTGATAAATGGGATTGTCGAAATCATACCGAGCCATAGCTGAATCATGATTGGTGGTATCTGAATAAGGAAACCTGCATGATTGATGATTTATGTTTATTATGTATGCAACAAACAAAAACACATTGCCATTTTGATGTGATTTAATGCAAAAAGTAAAAACAGAAAAACAAGGATCAAAACATTTGAATGTGAAAAACGTCCTTTATTAATGATAAAGAAAACACACAAAATATTCAAGCCCTACAAACAAGAATCACTACGTCTTGGGCAGAATGTAGGATTGTCATATATGAAAAACAAAGGCAATTACTCTGGGCCGGTCACTTGAATGGCTTTCTCAGACGACCAGTTGCAAAGACTTTGACCTGGAATGCAGGGGCGGATCCAATTATCCATATCACAATTGCTATCCCATTCCTCATCTATAGCATTAACTCTATCAAAGAACACACCAGCATTGGTGAAACGAACCAGACCATAAACCTTGGGAGGATCCTCAGGACGCCTGGGTGGCTTATATCCCATCCCGTAAGTATTCTGCTTTTTCTGGACTTCAATAACCTGACCCCATTTCTGTGAATTACCGGCTTCAACCATAGCCCGTGCATTCTTGAAGGAAGACATGGAGATCTCTGGCTGATCTACCACTGTAGGCTGCCTAACCACTTCAGATTGGCTGACTTCTTTAAGAGTCTCTTCGGGAATCTTCACCGCTTCAAAACCCTGACATAAAGTTTCATGTATTTCGTCATCTACCTCCACATACTTGAAAGTAGATAAATGACTTATCATGATATCTTCTTCACTGCAAACCGTCACTACATGTCCGTCTACCATGTACTTCAACTTCTGATGCAGTGTGGACGTCACAGCCCCAGTGTTATGAATCCATGGACGTCCCAGTAAACAACTGTAAGCAGGCTGAACGTCCATGATATAGAAAGTGGCTTCAAAAATCTCTGGACCAACCTTAATTGGCAACACAATTTCCCCGGAGACAGATCTCTTGGAACCATCGAAAGCACCCACCACCAAATCACTTGGCGTGTAGATTAACCCACGAGTGTCCAACTTCATCAGTGCTTTCTTCGGTAAAACATTCAAAGATGACCCAGTGTCAACAAGCCATGCAACATTAACGATCCTCGGCACTCAACTGAAATATGCAAAGCATTATTATGATTTCTCCCAGCTGGGGTCAAATCTACATCAGTAAATCCCAAGCCATTTCCTGCATTAACATGAGCCACTACCCCCTCCAGCTGATTAACTGAGATCTCCTGGGTACATACGCAGCATTCAATACCTTCAACAACGCGTTTCGATGCACTTCCGAGCACACTAACAGAGATAAAATAGATATCTTGGACGGTGTTTGGTGCATTTGGTCAACGATTTTGTAGTCACTCTTCCGAATCAGCGTCATAAACTCTTCTACATTCTCTGAAAAAGAATTATCAACTGGCTTTGTTGTGGAATCATCCACGACCGGCGTTTGCACAGAACTACCCATAACCCGCTTTCCTTTGTCTTGCCTAGCACCACCAGCCTGATCATAATATGGGATAAAGACTCTACCACTCCGGGTAATAGCTCCTGCTTCATCATTACTTTCAACACTGAAGTTCATCACTGACGTTCCTATCAGTTCTTGATTCTGCCCGCTAACAACCACTTCAGTATCATAATTCCAAGGAATAGCTTTGGTGCTCTCATACGGAACAGGCCCGGGAGTGGTGATAATGACCGGCGCTGGTCTTGCCGGCGCTAAAATAGTTACCATTTTGAAAGGGATAGTAATAGTGGCAATATCATTCCTTTTGCCAGTAACTTCCTTCTTCTGACCGCACCTATCGAACTATAACCGACCTTCATTAATCAGCTTCTGAATACCTGATCTCAACTGATCACAACCATTTATTTGCAACATACTCTCTGAACAGCTTTTATCACAACCAGGGGACACCCCACCCTTTAGTAATGTCTCCTTCACTACCAACAAAGGAGTCCTCAATTCATTCACGTCTAGAACCAAATTCAAAGATTCACCATCTTCTATAAAAGCATTAACCCCCGGCCCACCGTGGTTCGGCATTGGGTTTTGAATGACATTTGACACGTCGTTGGAAAATTTGATGGCCTTCGAATCCACCAAATCTTGTACTTTATGCTTAAAATATTTACAGTCCTCAATGTGGTGCCCGGGTGCCCCAGAATGAAATTCACAGTGAGCATTGGGATTGTAACCCGGAGGTGGATTGCCAGTAATAGGAGCTAGAGTCCTCTTCTGAATTAACTGCAATTGCATCAAATGCTGAAACAATTGGGAATAAGGCAACGGTGGAGTATCAAAGTGCCTATTCTACTTAGGCCTTGGCTGATATTGGCGAGGAGCCTGATTTTGCTGTTGAGGTGGAAGTGCTGCAGGAATAGTCACTGAGGCCACCTGCTGATTATAATTCTGACGCTGCTTTCTCTTACCGCGGTATGAAGAAATAGAATTCGCTTCCTCTTTTTTCTTGTAGTTCACATAAGTTTTCTTCCCTCCACTAGAAGAAGACCCATCACTGCCTGACACCTTTCCAGTTTTAATTCCACTTTCCAACATTTCCCCAACCAAGATCAGATCAACAAACTTTCCTGACATGCAAGGCAGCAGGTTCTCGTAATAATGACCTAGCAAGGTAGCCATGAACATATTCAGCATCTCCTTCTCCAACATGGGAGGCTGTACCCTCGCTGCCAGTTCACGCCACCTCTGGGCGTATTCCTTGAAGCTTTCATTATTCTTCTGAGACATACTCTGCAGCTGAGTCCTATTGGGAGCCATATCAGTGTTATATTGGTAGTGCTTGACAAAAGCCTCTACCAGCTCTCTCCAATTGTGGACGTGACATCTCTCCAATTGCATATACCACTCCAAAGATGCCCCAGACAGGCTATCCTAGAAGAAATGCATAAGTAATTTCTCGTCACTAGAGTACGCAGCCATTTTCCTTGCGTATGCCCGGACATGAGTCTTTGGGCAAGTGGTACCATTGTATTTCTCAAAGGTAGGAACCTGGAACTTGTGCGGAATCCTGACACCGGGGACCAGCCCTAAATCATCCAAATCCATACCCACAGAGTTCTAATTCACAACCCCTTTCAGCTGTTCTTCAATCAACCTAATTCTCTGATCATTATCAACCTAGGGAACAGCATCCCCGCCTTGCACAAAAAATATGTCATCCTGTTGGTCATCATATCGACGGCCATGAACAACACATACACTATTTCCTCCTCCTACAACAGAAGGAATCACAACTTGCTCTCCTCCGCCCAGAGGGATCACAACAGAAGGGACATGAACAGCCCCGCCCGGAGGACCAATAGGAAAACCATTACCCCTAACACCTTCGCCCAGAGGAATGACATCATTATGAAGGTCGCCATGAAGAACGCCATCCTCGTCAACTCTTGCCACCAAGGGTTGGACAAGGGTCCTCCGCTGTTCTTGCCCTTGTGCAGCGCCTTGCATTAATTCCATGAACTGGGCCATGCGAGTCTGCATGGCAGCCATCTCAACCTGCATCTGTTCCATAGCTCTTTTTTGATTGAGTATGGTAGAATACTGATGAATCTGCTGGTCAGCAATCCTGTCTATAGATGAACATGATAAGAAAACCAGAGATAAACCTGCTATGCAAAATGCAAAATGATTATGGTTATGCAAATTCAAATGCAAACATCATATTTAAACATTCCCAGGACGTATCTGCTTTGATTCCAGTCTTTGAAACTGGGCAAGGGATTAGACACGTCATCAGAAAATAAATCCGAACCCAGAAATACTGTAGAATCAACATAACGGAAGCACATCCTTTCAAGAACTGAGAGCTGCTAATACATACATGATTAAACCAAGCATTTTATATCATGTCATAAGAATTCATACAAACGGGTCTGATACAATCAAATGCGATTCCATCAACAATCCTGATGGTAATCACAACAAAATATAACAACAAGATCACTACAAATTAATTCCAAACAAGCTGGCTTCAACTTCCTCAAGAAGATCCACAATGTCTGGATGTGTAGGTTGCTCTATCATCCCTTTGATCAGTCTGTTTCTCTTTTCAATATCTTGATTCAGCCTAGCAATCTGTTCTTCAACATTGTTGCCTTCGCGCCTTGATTTCTTGACTTCGGCTTGCAACTTGAGCTTCTCAATTTCCTTCTGAGCCTCTCTCCACTTGCCAGAGAAATTCTTTTATCTTGCTTTCATACTTTGAAGTTCTTCTTTCAACTCCCCATTCTCAATCTTGAGCTCTTCCCACATCTCCTGATACGTGGCAAGCTTGGCTTCAGTCTCGGACAAGAGATTCTTGTTTTTCCTGTAGGCCTTGCTAGAGGATTCAGCAGCCATACTGACCTTTCTGAAGTGTTGAGCGCTGTCAGTGACATCCTTCTCCTTCTCTTCCAGGCATTCTGTCACATCTTGAACCTTCCATTTCAACTCCAAGTTGTCATGTAAAGCACCTTGCAGCTGACTGCTCATACCAGCATTTTCCACCCTCAAATCATGCACCAATTCTTGCTGCTTATCGAATTCTTCAATGGGTACAGTGAGCCTCTGCTCCACAGTCTCAGGAAACAAGGGAGGCGCCCAATCCAAAGGAAAGTAGAACTTTTTAACTCTCTTCTTTACCCAGTCTACATACGGAGAGAAAGCTTGATTATTGTGTTTGCCCAAATCGGCTTTTCCTTTCTTTTGTCTATTGAGCCATGCTTTGGAAGCCTTCTGCGCCATAGCTAAACCATCGGCTACATGAAAATACAAAGACTCTTTCAAATATTTTTCAACCGGAGGATCTTTCAGAGCATATCCAAACTGCCTGATAGCCAAAGAAGGATTGTAATTAATACCCATTTTCTCCCTATCAATGGTACGTTAGGGTACTCACCACAACTGTGCAAAATGTCTTTGCCAAGAAATCCTTGATCCACCCAAACAATATCCTTAGCAGCTAGACCCATAAGACGTTTACTCCAATCCAGAGAAGTCCTAGTATCCACAAAAGCACCTGACCGAGGTAGACGGTTTGCAAACCACTTATAAAAAATAGATGCACAACAATGAACTATCCCGCCTAGTCTCTTTTCATTCCTGTTGTACAAAGCATAGTGAAGATCTCCTAACAAGGTCGGCACTGGATTCTGAGTTGTAAAGATCTGGATAGCATCCGTATCAACAAAATCAGATTCATTTGGAAAAAGGACAATGCCATATACACAAAGAGCCAGTATTTCATTGAAAGTTGTCTACTTCTTCTCCTTGGCCGCTTCTTGAGCCTTCTTTACTAGGTATGCCAAGCGATAACCATGGAACTTTCCCTTATTGGTAATGTCAGCCTCCAAAGTCGATTTGCTCAAATAAAGAGCCTCAGCCACAGCTTTGAAGTCAAGGTCTGCCTTGGAAGCACAGAATGGAGCCCCTTCTTTAATGGAAATCCCCAGGATGTTTGAGTACTCCTCTAGAGTAGGGACCAATACATAGTTTGGAAACACGAAGCATCTCAGGGAAGGATCATAGAACTACATCAAGGTGTGCAAGCCATTGTATTCATACTCACTGATGTTATGAACGAAAGATAAGATCCAACCATATTTCTTTTTGAACATTCCCAACACTTCCGGACTGGCCATTTCTTGTAAGTTGCCAATCTGACCAAGAGTGAGCTTTGGGAACTTGTAAGCAATGATATTCTTCTTACTCTTTTTAGTGTCCATCCTGATGACTGGCCGTTGACTAGAATCAATAGATCAGATACTACCTGGAAATGCAAAAATATGAATGTCAGTAAAAGAAATGCAATGCAAAGCATGGGATCAAGGTATCCACACAAGCTAGACAACTGTTGTACTGAACTGACTGGATAGTCTCAAGGCTTTGCACCAAATACCCGGAACACCAGAGTAACCACACTGATAAATCCATACTGATAAGAAATCCTGATAAGAAATCCAAATTATCGGGTATGCTGAAAGTCAAGGTTACCTGCAAACCTGTAAACAACTCGCCCCTATCACATGTGGGTACTAGGAAGGCGAGTATCCACAATATCACGGACTCTCAGGTCGAGAAATGATGATACGTTCACTATTTCTGGTTTGACATCATCATCAAACTAGGAGGCCTCAACTGATTCCCCTCAAAAGGATATCCTATAGCAAGTTCCCAGCATTGGGTCCTCGGATCGAGAAGTGTAATGGGTTTGCCATTTCTGGTTTGCCATTATCACATCTCGGGAGGAGTGCCGCAACTGAGTCCTCGGGAATGGTCACCAGAGTCGACAGTTCCTCAAGAGAATAAATACTGGCCTGTATCAACATACAGTAGCAGATATCTCCCGATAGAACCTCTTCTGGCTATAGGTCTCGTGAACACCCGCACGTGGCCAACACCACGGGAGCGTCACGCCTGCCCACGCTAATACCTATGTGTATGCTCTAGCCTGGGTAGTGGGCTTATCTCTCAGAAATCCCGACCTGCCAAACAGAAAATCCAATACAGCACAGCACAGTCCAGCATAATAATGAAATGCAGATGCAATAAATGCGGTAAATACAGTACAACAGTAAAACAGTGATACAATAATATACAACAAAATAAAGCACCATAATAAACACCCAATGAAAATAAACAACCAAGCGCTAGGATTGACCCGCTTAGGGAACCAGAGTCCCCAGCTGTCGCTCCCGGGATTTTCATCCAGGTACAAACGCGAAAGTGGCGTAGAAATAGAGTCGCCAGCAATGTGTATTTATCCCAAGAGAGGGAAAGGAAACACTGCGTGAACCTGAGGGAAAGGAAAAAGCATGGTCATCGCGACCAAGAGAAACGGGTAAGGGAGTCGGTTACGCGAGGGGAAGGTATTAGCACCCCCACGCGTCCATCGTACTCGATGGGATCCACGCTTGTTAACTCGATCACAGGGTGTCGTCGTCTGGAGCTCCGCTGCTACTGGAAATGAGAAGAAACAGGAACGGAAAAGAACGAAGAAACGGGGAAGAAAAGAAAAATAAGTGACTCGGTAGGACATCGTCGGAGTCCTAGGCCTACGTATTCCCTCGTGCAATGGGAAAATCAGAGTCAACGTAGTTCGGACACGAACTAAGGGGGGAGGTTGCTCGCCAAGACATCGCCGTCTTGTTCCTAGGTATCCTCAATCTAAACAGAAGGAGGAAATCAGAGTAGCCGTAGTTCGACCTAACAAGGTTTTAGTGTTTTTATGAGCGTCGTTAAGTTCGCGTCTGGCAGTTAGGGTTGATGCCTGTTTGCGACGAGACGGAAAATAACGTGCTCTTTTCTGAAAATGGTTTGAAACTTAACGATCTCGAAGGATGAAAAAGGTTTTTGAATTTGTTTTGTGTTATTTAGACAAAAATGGATTGAAGTAAGTTTGTAACTTGCATTGCACCCAAGTCTACAACATAGGAACGAATACGTCGCGTATTGTCCCCAACAGGATGTACACTAAGCATCCTAGAAGAATGAAGGGAGACCCCACATACCTCACTTCCCACATATAAGGCTCATGTGCAATACACGTTAACCTTTATTAAGTGTTTTAGAAAGGTTATAAGATGAGAAGAGAAGACTCAAAGAAAAGAAAACACTAAGGGGAATTCTCTCCTAATGTTGTCATGCAAAAGATGGCCCTAAGGGGAGGTTTGAGAACAACCTAAGTCTAAAGAAGAGAGAGGGATAGCATTACCTAATGCTTATCCTACCTCACCTTAATCAAAAATTAAGGATGAGTTAGGATCCCAAAGGGATGTGAGAGAGTTCTACACAATCAAGCATCATATCATGCAATCCAAAAACAAAAGAGAAATAAAAGAGATAAGAGATGAAAGGAGGAATGAGCATAGATAAAGATACACATGCTCAAGTGACTTACCTCTACCCCTACATAAAAGTTTAGCACAAAATAATCACAAGTATTGAATACAAGTGAAAGAAAGTGAACCAAACAATGTTAGTTGTCTTAAGAAGACAACTTAAGAAGCAAGCAAGGTTCAAACTAAAAGGAAAGCGTCCTAAGGGTTAAGGAACAACCAAAGTCAGAAGGTACATGTCAAGGGTCCTTACCAAATTAAGCATGCCAAATGAAAGCGCATAATGTCAAACTATGCATCAAAAGTTCACACAAATGCAAGTTGTGCACAAACTATGTAATATGATTGCATATGGTTCATGAACATGAATGAATGCACATGTAAACATCAAAGTCAGAAGTGGATGACATTTATTAATGCATTGAGATGTCATTAAGATACTATGCAAATCATAAATGCAAGCATTGATTAAGCAAGAAGAAGTGGAAACCAAATACCATTCAAGTTCATACATGAAGCATACTTGTAATGCAAGTAAGAAAAGAAGATGCAAGATGAACATGATTGTAAATGAATGCAAGTCAGTCGCACATGACATTTGAAATGACATTTAGAAGTCAAGAATGATCATATAAAGTCCACACAAGTGTCATGTTGAGGCACATTGAAGATGAGGAACAAACTTGGTTCAAACAAGTTCAAACAAGCATGCAAAGGTTTATGGACTTAGAAACATGCAAGATGCAATTAGAGGTCATGTCATATGGTTAAGAATGATCACAAACAGAAGTGAAATCATGTTTTCATGGATGCACAAGATCATACAAGCATTTGTGAAAACAAACCATCAAAGATGTGCAAAGGAATGAACACAAACCCACAAGACCATTCAAGTTTGAACAAATGCATACAAGTCATGTAAATACGAATAAGCAATGACCTATAACATGAGATAAAGGACTTATAATGTTCACAAAACATGTATCAAAAGGTCTCAATAATTGCCAAATAGAATTGCATACAATGCACATCAAAACCCTAGCATATGATCCCTAACATCCACACAAACAAGCATTCATCTATGAATTCATAAGGATCATGTTAAGAAGACATGAAAAATTGAAAAAAATCAAGAATCTTGAGGTGAAATCAGTTTATTAACATTCCTCAAAAGAATGATTCAAAAATCATTAAGGATCACCCCAAAACAAGCTTCACAAGTTTACCTAAGTGGCACAAACATTAGGCACAAAGATAGCATTCAAAAGCCAATGAAAAATTCTCCTAAAAATCCACAAAAATTTCACAAAGTGCCTCAATATGTCATTAAAGCATGTATCAATTATCATGTGAAAATTCAGGTCATAGGTGTATCAAACAATTCAAGAATGAAGCATGTGTCATGAATAGATGTTCATACAAAAGAAATTAAATGGAAATTCATGGAAAATACCAAAATATGCTAAAATAAAAAATAAAAATAATCAAAAATATTTAAACGTATTGGAATGCTTCATGAATTTTTTGGGAATTTTTGTATGCTTAAAAGTATTTTTAAAAATTAAAAATGAAAAAGGTATGAAAAGAAAAATAAAGAAATAAAAGAAATGAGTCAGGGGGTGCCACGAAAGCAAAAATCAAGTTATAATGCATTGGGCTCAGAAAGGAGGGGGTGTTGATATCAAAAAATGCAAGGCCCAATGCACTTGCCTGCCTGCAGTGCATAACATGTGGCTCAGTCAAACAAATTCACTCAATGAGAGCCCTTGGATCAGGTCAGATCAATATGATCAAGAAAGTAGTGCAATCACATGATTCACAACGCGCGCGCCTGATACACTAACATGAAACCACCACACGTGATCAAATATTTCAAAATAATTCAGAAAAATAGAAGCACGTGCATGGGAGGATGCTCATTTATTCGTTGGCACAATGAGAAGCGTTGGATCAACAAGATCTAACGGCTGCGTTTTAACCTAGACTTAAAACCCCAGGTTTTAACATATGAAGAACACCACCGGCCAGAGAAGACTCCGGTCATCTTCTCCGACCACTCACCACCGTGGTTCAAGTTACACGCCACCAAAAATTGGCAAACGATACACCAAAATGATCCTCGGGTTACATAGATCATGAATCCAAGTTCCAAATCCACAAAAAGTTCACACACAGAGCAAATTGAAGGGAAACATTTTGCCCTAGAAATTTCAACTAAGCACCTAAGGTGCCTATCAACTAGTCGGAGGTTCACATGGCTCCTATTCATGCAAAAACAAGTAAAATCAGAGCTAAAAGAGAGCAAAAAGTTTGAACTGAGACTTGTACTTTTGATGCTTCCTTTGCTACAAGAGAACACTAGAGAGGAGATTCCTTAAGCTTTGAAGATGAGCACTGGCCAAATAAAGGATGAATAGACTTCCAATTTCTTGCAAAATCAACTGAGGAGAATGAAGATTGAAGAAGATGTAGTGGCTTCCAATATTTCAAGATCGATGAACTCTTGAATGTTGAAGAAGAATGGAGAAGTTGCAGAGAGAACAAGCTCGAGGAAGAGAGGTTTCAGAGAGAGAGAAAAGTGTGAGGATTGGTGAAATGAAGAAGTGGGCAAAGTTAGTTTCAATTCAGTTAGAGATTTGTATTTATATCTTGAGTTAACTGTTAACCACCTTGGTTAACAATTAGAAGTGTGGTTAACTGAGTTTATAGTGAGTGAGTTGAAACATGAGTTGAAAAAAGAGTGAGTGTAGCTCGGGTTTGATTGTTTTGCTCATGTGTGGAAATGATTATGAGGGTTTATGGTGGAGTTCAAATGGAAGGTTATGATGATGATGAGTTGGTACAATGCTGCAGCTTCTCTTATAAACTTCCTATGCAAGTTTCTTTTTTCTCTCTTTGTGTTTGAACATATGAGGAATGGATGGTACATGAGCATGTGATGTGTAAGAGACATGTTTGTCTTGAAATGGCAAAGACATTGGCATGGTATGGTTGTACATGATGCGCATGGGTTATGTCAACAACAATGTAACTTGTTTGAATTTTGCTTTACTTGGGATGGAAGAAAATAGGTGTGATGAGATGAGCTTTGGAACCTTGTATCTCCATGGCCAATGGGTGAAATTGCAAGCTCTTGGATCCTTTGGAAAGAGGACATGGAGGATAGCAATGTTGGTGTTCAAAGCAAACACAATTGAATGCATTAAGATGCTCAAAAACATTCATGAAAGTGTTGGTACATAACTGTGTTGGCAGGTCAGCCTGACCTGGTCGTGCCATACCACATGCGTGTGAATGGATCAGTTGGAGGTCACACACTTTGCCTCATTATATCTCCCTAATGATTGATCAAATGAATAATCCTCCAACATCAAAGTTGGAGAGGAGATCAAGAGGAACAAAAACCATGTTGAACATTTTATCATTTGAAGCTTCTATCTTGGAGAAATTTGCCTTGTAACATTGACATGTCATGCATACCAAGTGTTTGTGGAAATGACTGCGTGCTGACTGGTCATGACTTGCCAATTTGCCTTGATTTGTCTCAACTTTAATTGATCATATCTCTCTCAATTTTGATCCAATGGAGGTGTTCTTGGTATGGTTTTAAAGCTTGGAATGTGAACTTTTGATAGGCCTCCATAAATTCATCCTTGGACAATTGAGAGCATACGGAAGACCTTGAAATCAAACTTTGGCTCACAAATTCACTTGCACTGACTTTTCACCAAAACCCTAATTTTGCACTGGTTAGGAGAATGTGATCCACTTGAGATTTCTCAACTACCTTGATCTCATGCTATGAACCAAATGATATGCAAAGATGATTGTGCAAAGAATGAAATGAAACATAAGCTAGTTAGAGCTAAAACATGAGGGCAAATTTTGAGGTGTTACATTAGGTTGCGACGGTTCCATAAAAATCGCCCTTCTTTGTAAGTTACGACGGTTGCCACGACGGTTTTGGACAACCGCCTTTAATTTTTTAAAAAAATTTAAACATATTACGACAATTTTAGACAACCGTCTTTAAATATTTAAAATATTTTAAACATTTTACGACGGTTGTAGGCCTAACCGCCTTAAAAAGATGTATGTGACAATTCAACAACCGTCTCCCCCAAATAAATTCTAAAAAACGTAGTCTTGGACAAATCAAGGGGAATCACCAAAAATAAAAAATAAATTAGGGATACAACGGTTCTAGAACAGCCGTCACCTAAAAATTAAAAGAATCCGCGCAGGTCAAAATTTGGGCGTCAGAAAAATCTAAAACCTAATCATCTTTATCGTAGATTGTGGAAGGCTTTTAAAAGAGAACAAGGGTTTAAAATTTCTCCTAAACCTTTAATTGGATATGAAGTTTATCAACGACAATAACACCTTACTGTTGTATTTGAAAAGAATAAGAAAGGTCTCGTTGAGAGAAATATTTGGAAAATGAGACCGGTTTTCTTTGATCTTCCATATTGGTCTAGCCTCGATGTAAGACATTGTCTTCATGTGATGCATGTGGAGAAAAATGTGTGTGATAGTTTGATAGAAACACTTCTAAAAATTCCAGGAAAGAGTACAGATAATATAAATTCCCGTTAAGATATGGTGGAGATGGGTATACACAACAGTTGGCTCTAGAAGATAGAGGCAAAAGAACTTATTTTCCTCCGACATGTCACACTCTATCTAAAAAGGAAACGAATTTTTTTTGCAAGTGTTTGCATGATATCAAAGTTACCTAAGGTTACTCATCAAATATCAAGAATTTTGTATCAATGAAAGATCTGAAGTTAATTGGCTTAAATCTCATGATTGTTATGTTTTGATGCAACAACTTCTACCCGTGGCTATCCATGACATCCTTCCAAAAATGTAAGAGTAACTACAATCTGATTGTGCTTATTCTTCAATACTATAAGTAATAAAGTTCTTAATTTCAAAAAATTAGATGACTTAAAATATGAGGCTGCAATAATCTTATTTCAATTGATGATGTATTTTCCTTCATCATTTGTTGATATTATAGTTCTCTTACTTGTTCATCCAATTAGAGAAATCATATTTTGTGGTCCAGGTTATTTAAGGTGGATGTATTCAATAGAGAGATGCATGAAGATCTTTAAAGGATATATGAAGAATCATCACTGACTAGAAGCTTCGATTGTTGAAAGGTATATCATAGAAGAAGCTATTGAGTTTTGTTCAAACTATTTGTCGAAAACAGGGTCTATATGAATTCCAAAGTCTCGTCATGAGATTTGGAGGTAGCGGTACTCAAAGGTTAAATGTTAAGTCAATGGGTCGGGATGTATTTCATGAAGCACATTACTATATATTGAATAATCTTAGTGAAGTTGAACCTTACATGAGTACTCACAAAACAATTATAAAAAAATATCCCTGACTGAATGACATGTGGTTTTTGATAGAACATAACAAGAAATTCATAAGTCGGTTTAATGAGACGATTTCTAATAATGATAGTGCATCTAAGATAATTAAATGGTTGTCGTACATGTCAAAATTTAATTTGATAACTTGGACAACATTCAATATTTCTAATTTTTCCTTTTATACAAATGCAAAAGATGATCATAGTACAATTAAAAATTGTGGGAGACCAAGATAAGGGTTCCCATACCTCCTCTCAAGGACACATCCTCTCAAGGACACATACCTATGCCTCCCCGGGTGAAGATGCTTACTGATGAGGCTTAGTAAGGGTTCCCATGTAGAAGACAGACGAGGATCAGCCCCCACCGGGAGACCAAGATAATTAAATGAGAGACACCCATGTTTACAATGAAGGAAATTACAAGTTAGGTAAAAAAAGTAGGGTCACAGTTCACGCCAATGAGACTACTCTTGGAAAAATTCACCTAGAGACCTGAGACTAGCTCAAACACATAGAGAAAGGAATTGATAGACCAGAGGTTCTCAATGGAGGCATTTTTCAGAATAATTTTTTCATCCACATACTAAAGATGGGAGACCACATAGTTTGAGGAGCCCCCTCAAAGACTAGTGAATAGCTCCAAGTCTACAGCCCTAGAGAATAACCCATTAAGACCTATAGCCACTAAGCGGAAAATTAAAGAGCCAGGGGGATCACCTTGCTTAAATCCCCTTTGGATGCTAATTTCTTGGGTCAGGCAACCATTAACCAGAACCGCAAGATTTTCAGAGAAAACACAAGCACGGATCCATCCATTCCACTTATCATTAAACCCCAAACGGGAAACCATAAAATCCATAAAGGACCTAATAGCTGAATCATTTGATTTCTTAAAGTCCACATTAAAATTGAAACAATACTTTTTATTCTTCTTATCAAGGTCCACCAAATTATTCACAACAACAACCTCATCCACCAGAAGCCTACCTCTAAGGAAGGTTGACTGGTTAGAGGAGATAAGCTTATCCATAACACCAGAAAGTTTTACCACCAAAACTTTGCCAAAAAGCTTATAAAGGAATCCTACCAAAGAAATAGGCCGAAAATCACCTAAACGAGAGGGAGAATTGACCTTAGAGATCAAGGTCACAAAGAAAGAAGAGAATCTGTGAGGAATAGAAGAGAACTAATGGAATTTATTAAACATAGTTCCAATTTCATCTCCGAGAATAGATTAGAACCTTTTTAAAAAAATGAGAAATTGAACTCATCAACGACAAGACTCTTATTCCCATCGTACAAAGTAACAATTCGATCAATTTCATAAGTTCAATTTATGAAATCCACTATAAAACTCTCTTGCTCTAAAGAGTTTAACTTTTAAACTCATAAGTAGAAATTTCATATTTGAAACTTCAACTAAGGTAGAAATAAATAAGGTCAATTGACAAAAAGCCTACGGTATAGTGTATGCCCCAATTTAAACAAGTTAATGTTTATATTTAAAATAGAGATTATATATATATATATATATATATATATATATATATATATATATATATTGAATAGACTTGTATTTTGAATAGACTTGTATATGATCTGTATGATTATTATAGTAAATGTGATACTGCAAAATATGATTGGGAGACTTTGAAAAAGAAATATAACATAGAACCTATAGCAAAGAGGTATGTTTATAGTTGTTAACTCAAGAATCAAATGGTAAAGATGAAAGGTGTGTGGAGACTCAATGTTACGAACTTCAAAAGATTGTTTATGAGAACATCACTGGTGGTATGTGTTTAGATGAACAATTTAAAATTTCTTTTAATTGAGAGTCTGATTATTCCTCTTCGAATTGAAGAAGAATCTTAGAAACATGATCAAAGAGAAAAAGTATTGGTTGTTTCAAACAACAAAAATAAATTTGGTGTTGTTCTGAAGCCATTTGGTAAATAATTAAAAAAATTAGAAGTACAATGTGTCATACCCCAAATTTTGACCACTAAGATTTACCATCATGGTGCAAATCATCATCAAAATATGGATGGGCCATCATACCTCATCAGTCTCCCCAAAGATGGGTGAGCATCCACTACAATCAAATTTAGGGTTTCAGGCCCTCTCAGACTTCTTAGACAAAGGATCAATCAAGGAATGACATGATCTTCAACTTTTATAGCCTCTCAAATATCCACAATGCATCAAGAGGACTCTCACTTCAAGGATTAAGCACAAGGCTTCTCCCTTCTAGGTGGATCAAGCCTTTAAATCGCCAGTGTCACCAAATTAGGGTTTGGTCGACCAGGGCCTCCAGATAGAAATTTTCCTCTGGGTATGAGCCAATGCTTCAAAGAATAACCTATGATGCTCCAAGGGACATCATGGACCCAATCATCAAGTCAATTTTGCTTCAGGGGATGCACTCATAAAAAAATCAGGAATTAGGGTTTCTTGACCTATTTCACCCCTAAGTTGACTTTTGGGACAAATCATGAGCCAAGACCTCAAGAGATGATTTGAGGATCCCTAACACACCACATTGATCCATATGCAACAATGGATTGGTCTAAGAAGCTTGAGCAACAAGTTTCAATTTCATCAGAACCACAGTTAGGGTTTCGCAGAAAAAGTCAACTGTACCTTTGACTTTTGATCAGGTCATGCTCCCAAACCCTAGGACATGATTCAATACACCCTATAACACCTATGAAATCAATCCATCAAGTTTGATTTAGGTCAAGGACTTGATTTCATAAAGGATCGCACAGTTTGGAATTCATCTGACCAAAAGTCAACTGTGCACAAAAGTCAAACTTTGACTTTTTGAGATTTTTCACAATTATAGTTTTTTAACCCTAAAATGATGTTGATGTGTAATTTTAATCATCATTCATCAAGAAAAATCAAGAAAAGTGGGATAACTTGTAAAAGGGGTAACCATAAAAACTTAGAAATTTTTCTAAGTTATGGAATAAAGTGGCTAGGGTACCAACTTTGGAGGACCATAACTCCTAAACCACAAGGCCATTTTTTTCCCATCCAAGTTTGGATTTGTAGCTCTCATTACCCTCTACAAAAGCTTCAACTACACCTCATTCAAATTCATTATGTATTTTGAGTTATGGAATGATCAAAGTGGCTGAAAACATGAAATGCCGCTTTTTCCAACACTTAGTGAAAATTTCACTAAGTTAAAATCTGCCTTCACTTTTTTCCAAATGTAGGGGCATTTTTCACTTGGATCCAAAAAGTATCAAAACCAACTATGATCAAACAGTTGTTGTATCATATGAGAGCCTTCCAAAATGGCCAAGAACATCACCAAACTCAACTTGAGCCATGAGATATGACAATGGCAACATGCCTTGCTGAAAACTGCCAAGGGAAGGCAGATTTTGAAGTTTTGCTCGATTTGCTCATATTTTGCAAAGGGCAAGCAACTCTATCGATCTGAACACCTCAAGGGGGGGACCAAGGAGGAACCAACTCTGATCCCAAGCCTCCCAAGTCTTTGGAACCAAAAATAGCATGTCAAACCTAGAAATCCCTAAAAGAGGGACAAGACTCCAATTTTGGATTGGTTCATTTAATGGATGCACCAAGGTGGCATGGAATGACACATTTGCAACTGAATTCAGTCAAGAATGATCCAACAACTAGGGAACCACAGCTTTGTGCTCTAACCTCTACTCAATGGCTAGAGGAGACTTGGATTCTCATTTGCCAACATTGGCCAAACCTCTGCTGCAGTTTCCATTCACTATTGATCCCAAAACAAACTTGCTCTACTATAAATAGAGCTCATTTGTGCTCAGTTTGAGTACACCAAAGCCATCAAACAGATGCTTTCCTCAAAATCACCTTCTCACTTCCAATTTTGCCTTCTAAGGCAAGTCACCATCGGGTTTTGAGTTTGAAAGTTATTCCAACCAAACCAATCAGACACACACCTCACATACATCATATAGAAGTGATCCAAACACTCACATAACATCTGGAACACCAAAATCATAAAATCACCAGCCAATTGCTCAAGCCTTTGACAGATTTGCAGTTGGGGTACCATCTCAAGTTCCAGATCATTTCAATCCATTCCAAGCATCCAGACACACTCCATGGCACCTAGGGAAGCTATCCAGATCATTGGAACCTAGCTATAACACGTCTAACCCAAAACACGATCACCAGCTGCAAGAGGTGAGCATGAGCTCTTCTAACTCTATGATCCATGCATTTTTGCTGCACAATAATTTGGCCATATGTTCATAATCATGCATAGAGTGTTTACCCTCAATCAATTGCTTTGTATGAATCGTGTATGGAATTTCTGAACCTTCATGCAAAATTTAGGGTTCTTGAGGTTTCTCTTTGATTTCTTATTCCATGCTTAAAATAAATGAAATTAAAGACCATAGACATGATCGTGAGGTTGAAACGAGTAGATTGATATGTAGATTGCATGATATAATCAAGTATTCAGTGAGATTGGATAGAAAACGCAAATATGCAGAAACAGAGGGTGGCGCGTGTTCTTGCCTTTGTTCTTGGCGCCCTTTTTGAAAATTCAAATATTTGAATTTTGTGATTTTATTTAATTGATTCAAAAATTAATTTCTCTCTGAGTTTTAATGATTTTGAGTTGATTCTTTTTTTAATAATTCACAAAAATGTTAAAATATTTTATTTTACCAAAAAATCCCAAAACTATTATTTATTTCATATAATTGATAGTTTTTGCCAAGAATTAATATTTTAATTGTTTTTGACATTTATATTTTTTCCTTCTTGATTTTGTAAATTTTTATGATTTCTAATCATTTTGTAGGTCAAAACTTTATTTTTGAAACATTAATACAAGATCACAATTTGTTTTCCACATGTTAAACAATTTTGATCATTTTAATTGAATTTTTTATTCAATTAAAATACATTTTGGAAACAAATTAGGATTTTTGATTAATTCAACCCTCATCAAACTTTTTCAAACTCTTTGGGCCTCTATTAGAGTGTAAGACCCAACCCCTTTGAAAACCAAAATATTTTTGGGCCTCGGTGTATTGTATAAATCCCGATATCGTAAAAAACAAACGGCGCGATCGTCGCCTTTTTAAACAAAACCAAATGGGCTTCTCCTAGAGCTATAAGTCCCATTTCTTTTCTTAAATTACTTTTGGGCCTCTAATAGAGTGTAAGACCCAATCCTTTGTAAATACAAACCTATTTTTGGGCCTCAAATATTGTATAAGTCTCATTGTATTTCAAAAGTTCGGCGCGATTATCGCCCGTTTAAAACAAACCATCTGGGCCTACCCTCGTGTTATAAACCCCATTCCTTTTCTTTAAACATCATTTTGGGTCTCTAGTAGAGTGTAAGACCCATTCCCTTTGTACAGAAAACCTTTCTTGGGCCTCAGTCACTTGTATAAGTCCCCCTGTACAAATTTAAAACCACAGTGCAATCACTGATAAAACCTTGGGCCTCTCCTTGAGCTGTAAGCCCCAACAATCTTTTCAATGCACTTTCTCCTTTGAATATGAATATAATATTATTATCAAAGCTTTCTTTGTTGAACAACTAACAAAACAGCATGGAAGCTCTACAACCATGTAAGTGTTTACCCGCTTTCATTTACCGCTTTCATATGTATATAACTGTACTGTGGGGCTCTTTCACTGTAAGTGTTCTTTCATAAACTCATATCGACTGTGTAATATTAGTATAGATATTTAGAGTTTCCCCGGAAACTACGTCTAACACTAGGTAAAGCCTTGTTGGTCACTCTTAAATGCAAACAAAACTAGATCCCCATAGGATTACCAAATAAAGTCCTCCCTCCTCTTGGGGTTAAACAATATGGAGACGTGAAAGGCATCATTCTCGGTGAACCTTTCACAGACTGTCACCCTTAGACATTATCAAAGAAACCCTACTCCCCAGAGATGATCTTTTCTCCATGAATGGCATCTCTTAAGTTTCTTCCAAATTCTCAAACTTTCCTGGCTTGATCTATTCTCTGTGAATGGCATGTCTTGAACTTCTCAGGGTTTGGGGACCCACAGGCTTCCTAAAAGCATCCCCGCCTCCTCTTGGGCGTTGTACAAGGACCCGTCAGCTTCTTAGAAGTTTTCAGAACCTCCTCTTAGGCTTCGTATAATAATTCTTCCTCCGGGAAGATAGCCTCCTCTTGGGCTTCGTACAAATTGTCCCTTCGACTTCTTAAAAGTTGTTCTCGCCTCCTCTTGGGCTTCATACAAATTGTCCCAACGACCTCTTAAAGGTATAGGTACAGAAATTAGTCATCTTAATAGAACGGTCTTTCAAAGAGTCTAGATCCTTCTACCGCGAACGGACTATCTCTTAATCTATCTTAAGCATAGTACAAAAGATAAAACTCTAGACTTGGACAGTCTAATCTCCTTAAGTCTCGAAGATATTCTCAAGTTCCTTTCAAAAATGGGGAAAAGACACCCGTAGAATTGGGAAGTCTCAATACCCTTCGGATTCCCCATTTCCTTAAAGAACAGGAAATAATCCCGGTCCTCAGATCAAATCCATGAGTACAATATTACCCATATAAGAACTGATTTTCTCTTTTAACCAACATACTGGACCTGTCACTCAACTGAAACAGTAACCCTAGCCTCCTCTTAGACTTTGTACAATGATTGTCCCCAGCTGAGTTAACCTTTGCAGCCTCCATCTCGGGATTTGTACGAGATATAAAACACTCTCTTGTTGAGTATAAAAGACTCTCTTGTTGAGTCAATCCTCTTTCAGCCTCCATCTCGAGCTTCGTACGAGATATAAATCACTCTCTTGTTGAGTATAAAAGACTCTCTTGTTGAGTCAATCCTCTTTCAGCCTCCATCTCGAACTTCGTACGAGATACAAATCACTCTCTTGGTGAGTATAAAAGACTCTCTTGTTGAGTCAGACCCTTTTAGCCTCCGTCTTGGGCTTCGTACAAGACACATATAAAAACACTCTCTTGCTGAGTCAACCCTTTTAGCCTCTATCTCGGGCTTCATACGAGACACAAAAGCATCCTCTTGTTGGGTCAATAGCCTCCTCTTAGGCTTTGTATAAGGAAAACCCTGGTTGAGGCAATCAACCTTTTAGCATCAAAATCTGTGCCTTGCTCACAGTATACAAACATCAACAACTCCTTTTCCTTCATCTAATTGCTGTAAGTGGCAAGCCTCTAGATTATTTACATCCATGCCACTGTCCCTCTTTTAGCATGAGAAATTCCTAAGGAAAGATGGCATTCACTACAAGAAAAAAGAAGATTTACGACACTTGAGTTCCGATAGTTATCACAAAACCGTCCTTATTCCTGGATTGCGACGGTTGTCACGACAGTTAGGGTCAACTGTCGTAGATTTTTTGCGACAGTTATCAAAAAATCGTCCTTATTCCTGGACTACGACAGTTCTCACGACGGTTTGAGCCAACCGTCGCAGATTTTTTAGGCATGTTGTATAAAATAATTGCGACAGTTACCAAAGAACCGCCCTCTTTCCACACTTGCGACAGTTAAGGCGAACTGTCGCAATTACTTTAGCCAATCATAATCACTATTTTTTTATTCCTTTAATTTCCCACTTTTTTCTTTCATTTTTATTTTCCAACCTTTTCAATTTTATTAATTAATTTTAATAAATAATTATTATAATTATTTGTTTACATAATTAACATAAATAAAAATTATCTTAACGGATAGAAAATGAACAAATTCATCTAACATATCATACGGATCTTTCGGGTACCTTCTTCGGTTAGTTTTTAGTTGTATGGGTAGACAATTTCAAACCCTAGGTTATTTTCGAGTCAAAATAGAGGTTCGTCGAATTCTTCGTCACCTTCTTCTTACTCGTAATTCAGCCTCTCACAAACATGGTTGTTATTATTCACATTTTTGGTAAATGTTTCACCTCTAATTATATCAAGAAGTAAAAACCCCCAAATTTCAAAATATTGTAACCCTCAATATCAGTTCATGGTTTATGTACACTGTTTTGATAAAGCGGACGTGAAGCTATAAGTTCTCCATCATCATCAGTAATTTCGTTGTGTCTCTAAATCGAAGAATGTTGAGAAGATTGTCATCCAATTAATCTTGGTTCTTTGGATAAATCATGGCGCTGCCTCCAAACGTTGAAGGTGAAGAAATCTTATTCCAAACCCGAACCATAGTTGAACGATGGCACTGATGCCGCTAAAAAAGATAAGTGATTCTTTTAGCTTGTTACACTCAAATACAGGATATTAGTTATGGTGTTTATCTTTAGGTTATTATGATGCCGATTGCATTTTCTTTTTTGGTTGCCGCTTCGTTTCTAATGGGATGTTCTTTATACTGGGTACACACATTTGATAATTAGAACCTATTTATGGTTCATACTATGCTTTTATTGTTCATAAAAAAACTCTATATTTTAGATTCGTGATGGATTAATGAAGAAGCTGACTGCAAAGTTAGGGCAAGCAACATTGAGTGAATTTGCAGCTTGCCTCTTAGATCGTCCAACGAAAGGACCTCGCTCATGCTAAGAAAAGCGTATCCGGATTTATTTAGATAGTCGGTAAGATTTTTTGACTGTGATATCAGTATATGCACATCTGAATGGTAGTATATCAGTAAGATTCTTAGAGCCTGATGGAGAGCAAATAGAGGATGGGCCTGATATTGAAGCAATCCATGTCATTCGAACCTGAAGATTCTACCCGACAAAACTGTTGATGGGAGTAATACTGGAATTGTGTCCTCATGGTAATTATACAACTTTAATCAAATTGATTGGCTTTGGAAATACTTGTGTGGAGGGGTTAGACCACTGGAATATCAATCTATGCGATTTTTCTTGTTTTATTTGATTGCTCACACGTTTTGAAATTTAAACTTCATGCTTCACTTTCCTAACTCTCAGTTTATGCAGGACTCTTCCGAAACCACACTAATGGATTTAATAATGGTTGATCCAACTCTGGCGTTTCTTCATCTTCTTTAACGATCACGGCTCCATCTTCGTCAGCATCACCATCAACATAAGCTACGAATTCATCCATGTTAGGTAAAGCTGCTATGAAGAAGAGATCGAAAAGAGCCAAATTGATGCAGATACAGAATGACGCCATTTTTTCTGTTAAAGTTGCAGGTATAACTAACATGATACCTCAAAAGCAAAAGAAAAAGGTTTTTTGAGTTTTTCATATTTTTCTTATCATGGAAATGAACAGTTTGATGTAGTAATTTATTTTGCATCTTGAATCAGTTAGTTTCAAGTTTAAAAACATTGATTTTGTACATGTATTTGAAAGCCTTGTGTTATTACTTGTGCGTAGTATAATGTTGATAATGCATAATTATGTATCATATTTTTTTTGGTAGTATGAGTTCAGAGAAGTTCTTTGCCAAAATAAGTACAATATGTATTTCCAAAATATGTAGTTTATAATTCTCTGGATCTTTCATTAGCCCCTTCTTTGCTCATGGTATTCTCCAATTCTCTAACTTGTATTCTTTTCTTTATAAGTAAAACCTAGTAGCTTGTGTTATTATTTTTGCACGCCAGATCATATTAAAGTATATTATTGTGTAAAAGACCAAATCCAACATTGCCTAAAAATTTAGCCTATATAGAGTGATTTGGCATCACCATACTGTTTTTGAGCTGTCAACTTATAAAAAATATTCATGTTGATTACTTGTAAGTAAATTTAAGGTATTGTTTCAGAATTTAGCATGGATGTGCTTATTGAATTTTCTGCTATGGTTGCAATTAATGTTGAGTTTATGTAGCTTTTCCGTGTCGTGATATTGGTTTGAGTGATAGGGTCCTGGTAAAGCTATTGAATTTTTCTAAAGAGTTGGTGTTATTTTATTGTTAGAATAACATGTGTGTGTGTGTGTGCTTGTGTTAGAATAGGAATTGGAATGTGATGTGTGCTTGTGTTAGAATAGGAATCAGAATGAAATGTGTACACTACAAGAAAAAAGGATATTTACGAACCATTCCCCGTAGACAATCGTCGAACTGAACCTCGCACACAACCTTGCCACAGGTTCTCCTTAACACTCATGCATTGATTTATGTGCCAGAGGAAACCCAAAGAGTTTGATGAGGATGATGGAAATTTCCGGATTCCCTATGTATCAATTCAAGAGTCATTTGCAAGTACTTTCCATTTTGAAATTGATGAGTTTGATGTGTATCAATGATGTGAATAAAGAGATAAAATTAGAGTTTTTGTGGTTATTTTTTTTGGTTCATGTATAAACTTGAGAGATAGAGTATTTGTCTAAAAGTGATATTATTTTTTAATTTATGGACAGAACTTTCAAACATTATCCTATTTTTTTATGTCATTGCATGTGAGAGGTGATATTTACCTATGATGTTGACTTATGTTGGTGCAATCTATTTCATGTCGTGGACTTGTCAAAGTATAACTATTTTATTTAGGCTCATTTTGGAGGCTTTTCATAATTTATTTTATGAATTGAATTTAAATTTGTGACTACTTTGACAGAAGCTAGCAGAAGTGATTTATTGGTTGGAACAGAACTTGAAATGATTCCTCTTAATTGTGTTGTTAGGTTCCTGATTGCATTGAAAAACTTGCACAAGCTGGAATTAAGATATGGGTTCTAACTGGTGATAAAATGGATCTACCATCAATATTGGGTATTTATTATATTGTGATTTTTCCATTTCTTAAATTAACTTAATCATGATAACTATTTCTCAAGGTACAATTGCAACTTTTCTTGCAGTTTTCTTAGATAAGGAATGAAGCAGCTTATAATTCAGTTGGAGAGTCCAGACATTTAAGCATTGGAGAAGGCTGGAGACAAGAGGGCCATTGCAAAAGTAAAATAATTATCAACTTATTAGTATATTATGTTCCTTTCTTTTATTTTTATTCGTTGCTTAGAATGGAAGGGATAACTTGGTTAGTATGTAACTATTTTAATGAAACTGTGGAGTTAACCTTGTTTCTTTATGTTGACTCATGTTTCAGGCTTCAAGGGAATATGTCAGGCATCAAATATCTTATGGTGCTCAACAGCTTGACGCCTCTATAGGAACCACAGAGCAAGCATTTGCTTTAATTATCGATGGAAAATCACTTGCTTATGCTTTAGAGGATACTATGAAGGACATGTTTTGAGATCTTGCAATTCGTTGTGCATCTATTATCTGCTGTCGGTCATCGCCGAAGCAGAAAACACTAGTATGTTACAATCTATTCTGACATTTTGTTTTAGTTCTACTTACTGTTTTAAAAAGTAATACATTTTATTGGTTATTCCCTTAAGTTTACTAGACTGCTAAATCTGGAACCGGTAAAACTACATTAGCTATTGGTGATGGAGCTAATGATGTGGGAATGCTTCAAAAAGCTAATATAGGGGTTAGAATCAGCTGATACTAGTATCAAAGTATGGTGGTGATGATACGCTAGAACCCTCTCATAAAGAATTTGCAGCTGCACGGAAAAAGATGGAGAAGGGAAGGTCTTCAACAACACCAAAGCAATCAAAGCAATGGTAAAAAACTTACTAATATGTGTGTATAATTTATTTGTTTAATTTTATTTCTTTTATTATGTGTAGCTACCCTCTTAGTAATTATAAATAGCAAAATATGTTTTGTTTTATTGAATTTGAATTAAAAAAGAGATATATAAATACAAATATTAATCACTAGTTGTTAAAGAAAATTGATACATCTGAGTTATTATCTACAACAACATTCAAACTCGTCGAATTTTAACTGCAGTAGAGGTTGCTTTGTTTTACTTGGATCACATATTTTAAAAAGGTATGATGTGGATTTGGTTTTAGTTCAATAGAACTGGTTTTTATGAACCGACCTAACTGTTATACATCTAAGATTCTCTTGTAAAGATGAAGTTGCATTGCCCATTGTCCCAATCTTCCCAAGGGTGGAGGTGATGATCCTGAATTCATGTTTTCCCATATTTGTTTGGGTTTTTTTATGCTTGTTTCCATGCACTGCACTGCAGCATTGTAGTTTAGTTTTTAGCATATTGTCTTAATGTAAATTTCCGTTAAGCTGGTCTGCAATTGTTATATGATCAACATAGACCTTCGATTTTTTCTCAACAACATGATATTAGAATTGTTCCATTTATTTTACAGTGTTTTTGCTGATTTAACGATTTGATCCTACTTTTGGCATAGATGGAGATCAAGGAGAAAATTACACTCATCTTCTTATAAGGTGAATGAGAATATTCTGTATCTCATATAAAAGTTGCAATTGTTAATCATTGTTTTTGAAAAATAGTGCTAGCAAATTTTACTACACTTTTTAAACCATTTTAGTAAGAGTATACTTGATAAGATAAACTGGAAGCAAGATATTATATCCATTGTTTTGTTTGCTTCAAGTCTTAGTAAACTGGTATATAAACTCCAATGTTATCCAACTCTTACTTTGAAACATTTGACTTATCGAAATAGATAATATCACATAAGAAATGTTTCCTCCTAATTTGGTGATGTGTTGGAGTTGTAGTAGTGTTGTCAATCCCCCGGTTAATCACCTTTTGTTAAGTATTAATATATCTCTAACTAGGGGGATGCTCACATTCTTATTCTGTAGAGCAGATTTCTATTGGGATGCAAAAGTTGTTGTTGCTGCTATATTAACATTTGATATGGAAATCGAAACAGAATGGGAACTTTCGCCCACTTCAACTTTGATCTCCTTGAGCTTCTCAGTGGAGCCTTCAGCTTCAACTTCAGTTTTAACATTCTCAAGCTTCAAGGGATTCTTCAAGTCATGCCAACAATACATCTTAGCGTGAAAATATTCTTCAATATATTTGATTCCTTATCTGAATGTAATTGTAATATGATAAGCCTCTAACATATAAAGTGACATGATGCTTGTATAAATGTAATATGATATATATGTTTAGTTGAATGAAGAATATATGTGATTTTCTTTCCCATTCTGTTCATATTTCTAAAAACTTTTTTTTTTATTTTAAAAATAAATTACCTGCGGATTTACCTATGGAAAAGAAATTTCCTATGGATTTACCTGCAAATGTAACTGTGGAACAGAAAGTTGCGACAGTTGGAACCGTCGTAATCAACAATAAAAACAAAAATCAAATGGAAATTTACGACGGTTGGAACCATCGCAATATGCAAATTATGACAGTTCCCTACCCGTCGTGAGAGATAACGATAGTTGGTGTGACGATTTTCACAACCGACGCGATACACCCTCGCGACGTGTGTTTTTGTGACAGTGCAGCAACCGTCGTGACTTGCAAATTACGGCGGTTTTAACCGTCATAACCTTCAAAAATAACCGTCGCAATCTGCCAATTTTCTTGTAGTGATTGCTCTAAACTGAGTTAAAGTCTTCTCCTTCAAGTTAAAAATCCCCTATAAAGGAAATTATGGCATTACTGGATTCACATATCCCAGTTAAAGTAATTCTCCTTTATAATCAGTCACCCAACAGTTGTGACAAATAGACCCCTTTAGAGATGACAAATTCTCTCTAAAGTCAAAACCTTTTAGCTTCACATCTTGGGCTTCGAACAAGATACAAATAAACCCTTCAGCTTCACATATTGGGCTTTGAGCAAGATATAAACCACCTTTAGCTTCATGTCTTGGGCTTTGAACAAGACACCAAAACACCATTTCCTCCGATAGAATAGGAGGAACTACGATCGCTCTGATTTCCCTATCCCGGTAATACGTAGGCATAAGATTGAAAAAAGAATCTTAGCGAGCATACTAATCAAAAACATCCAAAAGTACCCTACCTCCAGCCAATCTAGCACAGTATCCCAACAAATTCCCCATGAATAGTCCCGTCAGTCCCGTTCTGAACAAAATAAGCAGAGAGAGGCCCACGAACACGAACTGCATCTGTAAAGCAACAGCTTTGACTGTTTAACATCAGTTTGCAAAGCAGGGTTAGTTGGAGACATCTATTTCCCTTCCTTCATCAGCTTCAATAGGATAAAAAATGAATCGACCTGTAGTACCCTAGAGCGACAGTGCTTAAGAACCACGTCCAAAATCGCTCGCTACAGAAAAATGGCGCCCACCGTGGGGCCTTCTCATCTTTCTTTCTTACAATTTAAGGTGAGAACCTTGGACAAGTCATTTTCATGGCGGTGGCCGCCACAGAAAAATGGCGACCACAGTGGGAGCCAAACAAAGGAATCTTGTCTCTCTTATCTCTCTGGTTGGAACTTTCTTTTGGGACGAGTCCTTGGGTTCACAAGGTATCACCGAATGACGGTTCCATTGGGGAATGTCATTATTGCTAGGATCGGCCCTCACTAGGATCTTAGGTCAAAAACCTTTAAGTAGGGAAGGTACCACAGAATGGCGACTCCGCCGGGGAGCCATTTTCTGTTAGGATCATAGGATTCATAGCTCTTAAAAAGTCTAGGACATTAGGACAAATATATATACTGCTTTTCCTAATTGATATTTGTGTTTATTTTTCTGCTAATGGGAATGCGTGTTATGCCGCATGTGGAAAGATTGAGTATACACCTAGGAAAAACCTCTTTTAGTAGTGCGGAAGGTATCAGAAATAGTTGTCACGCGATACTACCCTCTTTTGAGATTCTTCAAAATACATCACCTAGCACGGTTCCCGACCCGCTGATGTTATCTTGACAAGAATCAAAGATTTTGAGAGACAGGTACAAAAATCACTAGTATAAACCTTTGGGGGGGGGGGGGGGTAGAGCCTTGACTTCATGACATCGACCCTTTGACCCCATGTTTTTTCTATGTTTTTGTGTGCTGCATTCATGCATTCATCTTAAAAAACTTTAAGCAAAAAGAAAATCTTCTCTTCTAGTCTCTCTTTTTCAAATTAAACTGAGACAACAATTGCAAATGTCAGAGAGAAAGGAGATTGCGCTAATGGATTTCGGTAGAAGAAAAACTCACAAGTATACCTTCAAGGTTCCAAAACTAGGGGATTTGATAGGATTAGCAAGGATGATCACTAACCCTGAAGCTTTCAGAGCCAAGTACGGAGGTCTGCTACCTCTGTTAAGGGTCCAGGTAATTTAAGGAATCCTGGATGCACTCATTCAGTTTTACGATCCGGTCTATCACTGTTTCACATTCTCGGATTACCAGCTCGCACCAACGCTGGAGGAGTATTCTCATCTGATTGATCTACCCATTACTGATCAAGCTCCCTTTTCTGGACTGAAAGAAATTCCAAAGGATCAAATCATTGCAAGAGCAATCTATTTGGATGAGTCAGAAGTCAAGACTCTCATGACCACCAAGGGAGGAATCCCAGGTTTACCAGCCAAGTTTCTGGTAAAGAAAGCTTTGTACTTTGCTAGTATTGGGAACGTGACTGCTTTTGAATGCATCTTTGTTTTACTCACTTACGGGTTATTTCTGTTTCCCAACATTGATAACTTCGTCGATATCAATGCCATTAAGGTTTCTCTCATTGAAAACCCTGTACCAACTTACTCGCAGATGCGTATCATTCTGTACACTTCAGGAATTTATACAGTGGAGGAATGATCACGTGCTGTGTACCCCTGCTATATAAATGGTTTATCTCCCATTTGCCTAAGTCTGCCGCTTTTTGGGATCATAAGAGTGCCTTACGTTGGTCGCAGAAAATCATGTCTCTTACAAACTCTGACATCGATTGGTACAATCGAATCTATGACAGGATCAGGATCATTGACCGTTGTGGAAACTTCCCTAACATACCCCTCATAGGAATTAAAGGGGGAATCAATTATCATCCAGTCTTAGTTCGTCGTCAATTTGGATACCCGATGAGGCATGTCCTGCGTAATGCTCATCTAGAAGGTCTTTTCTTCAAGGAAGGAGAAAATGACAGGGCACTAAAGATGGAAATAGTGCACGCTTGGAAACATATTCATAAGAAAGGAAGGGAGTCTCTAGGAAAACCAGATTGTGTCTCGGTGGAGCCTTATCTCCACTGGGTACAAACTAGAGCTCTCAAGTTAAAGATGCCTTATCCTCGTCACGGAGTTCTTCCGCCAAGGGAATCTATCATGTACTTCATGACTGAAACGGAAAAACTTCAGGTTACTCTCAACAAAGTTCAACAGGAGAGAAGGTCTTGGAAGAACAAGTACCGCATTCTCAATGTGGAGTGTACCAAAATACAGCAACTGCTGAAAGATAAGAATGCTCTAATTGAGATTTTGGAGCAACATGCTGTAGAAAATCAGGATGACCAAAGGAATTTGCTCGCTCCTTTCACTTAGCAAAGGAATGACAACCCGACAACGGCCCAAGAGCCCCGGTCCAAGAAAAGGAAAGTACCAGAATCAGCACCCGAGTTCTCCTCAGAGAGGACTCGGGACCTATTAGCTTAGGTTTATGTTTCTGCACCTTGTAATTTACTGTATTTCCATTTCTGTAATCCTTTGAATTCAATAAAACAGGGGTTTCCCCACTGTTTGATATTTGCAATCTAATTGTCAAAGTTTATTTTGATTAAACCAAAAAAGAAAACAATTAATATAATCACTGCATTCATCATTCTCACATCACGTATTCTTCTTACCTATGAATCTCGCGTTTGTATCTCAGTTCTAGAGTCAAACTGTCTCATTCGTACAATACTCGGGTCAATCGTCAGAAAAAGATGGATGATCTCGAGGAAGAGAACAGAGAGTTGAAATGAGAGATCGACGCTCTGAGAGAAGATATGAGAAAGCTTCGTAACGACATCCAAGCCATGGCAGAAGCTCAGCTACAAAGAACTGTGATCTCAGAGATCACCTCAACGCCCATAGTAGAGAAGTATGATCCTAGGTATCAAATGCCGAAAGATCGTCCCTGGGGCATGCCTGTTAACTATATCCCGGATGGATATGTCCCGCCGATCACTGAAGATCAGGGAATCATAGCAGAAGCCGCTGGGCCTGAAGGTTACAAACTTCAGGAAAGCGAGGATGCCAGAGGCATAATGAGGACTCCTGAAGGTTATAAACTTCGGGAAGCGCCAAGATTCACTGCCGTAGTAACGGTACCACCCCCTGTGGTGCACACTATCCTGGAAGGACAGATTCCACAGATACCTTCTGGTGGAAAGGAAAGTATGTTCGATAGAATGGATGAATTCCAGGAGCAGTTCCCGGAAATGCAGAAGGAACTGCAAGCTATTCAGGATCAGGATTTATTTGGAAAGGACGCCACAGACCTTTGTTTGGTCCCCAATGTGAAAGTCCCGCACAAATTCCAAGTACCCGACTTTGAAAAATACATGGGTAATTCTTGCCCTCAGAGTCATCTGGTGATGTACGCTCGGCGAATGTCAGCTCAGACAGAGAACTAGGATCTACTGATTCAATACTTTCAGGATAGTTTAACCGGTGCTGCATTAAAATGGTACATGGGTTTAAACCGCACTACGATTATCACTTTAAGAGATCTTGGCACTGCCTTATTCCAACAATATAAATACAATTTGGACATGGCACCAGACAGAGATCAACTCAGATCAATGTCGCAAAAGGACAAGGAAACCTTTAAGGAATACGCTCAGAGATGGCGTGAAATTGCCGCTCAAATTTGTCCACCTCTTGAGGAAAAAGAGATGACAAAGATCTTCTTAAAGACCTTAAGCTCATTTTACTATGACCGAATGGTTGCAATGCGCCCAGCGACTTCACCGAAATGGTCGGTATGGGAGTGCGTCTCGAGGAAGCCGTTCGAGAAGGACTTCTAGTCAAAGACACTGGGTCGCCAAGTAGTACAAAATGATACGGTAGTGCTCTCCCTAAGAAAAAAGAGCAAGATATTGAGAATATCTCTCTCGGAAAGCAAAGGCGACGGTACCAACCAGTGGCAGCTGTAACTCCTGCTCTCAACCCTGCGCCTGTTTCCACGTATCAACCTCAGGTTGCTCAAAGCCAACTGCAGTTGCAGCAATTTCACCAAAGGACATAACAACCTCTTCAGCAGGGTCGTTGTCAATACAACAACAACCGTACAATGCCGCCACCAGGATTTGATCCTATACTCGTATCGTACGCAGAACTATTTCCATTACTGTTAGCCAAGGGGCACGTCCAAACCAGGTCTCGTCTTACAGTACCGAAAAATCTGCCTTTTTGGTTTAAGGTGGATCAGACTTACCCTTACCATCAAGGAGGACCAGAGCATAACATAGAAAACTATCTCGGTTTCAAATCCGACGTGCAAAAGCTTGTTAGGAGCGGGGTCTTATCTTTCAAAGATATGAATCCGAATGTTCTCACAAACCCACTGCCTTAACACGAGAAGGCTATAGTCAATTTGATAGAGGGAGAGTCTAACAACACCTATCAAATTCACGATGTACTCTTATTGAGGGCCAACTTGGTCAAGATGCATTGTAGACAGAGTGGATATGGCCATGTGCCACCTCATAATTATCACTAGTGTGATATCTGCTCTAAAAATAATCAGGGATGTTCTGTGGTGCAATCATCTCTACAGGAACAGATGGATTTCGGATGGATCCAAGAGCATCGAGTTCGTGGAGTTAACATGACCTATACGAATTCCAACATCATTCAAAACCACGATATCCGTGCGATGAATGTCAACCTGGTGGCAATGCACTCAAGGCAAAGCTAGTATCATAATCTGCCGCGTCACGATTATAATTCCTGCCTGACTTGCTCGGTAAACAAACAAGGATGCTCTTTTGTACAAGAGCCCCTCCAGCGTCAGATGGATCTTGGATGGATTCAAGACTACCATGATAGGAATCATTATTAAATCAACATGATTCAAATCTTCAATATTCGCTTGATGAATACCAACCTGGTGGAGTTACATGCTAAACAGGTCCGGCTCGGGTTCCTGGTATCGCATGATTATCAGGGCTGTAAAGTGGGTTGTGAAGAAGATCAGGGTTGTGCCCTTGTCCAGGAAACACTTCAGCACTTGTTGAACCAATGGTGGCTTCCAATCTATATGGATGAAGACACCCAGCAAGTTAGTATCACTAACGGGAATCCTACTAGATATCAAAGTCAGGATGTTCGGTCGATGGAAACAGATCTAGTAAGGTTACACTGTATTCAAAGCGGACGTGGCCAGGTGCCACTACACAACTATGAGCGGTGTGGAGTTTGCTCAGTGGATAATCAAGGATGCTACCTCGTGAGAGCAGCCCTTCAAAGTCAGTGGGACCACAAAGAGATTCAACCATGGTCAAGCTCTGGATCAGTCAACTATTTTGCCGATCAAATAGAGGACGTCGTCGTAATCTCTGATCATCAGAGGACTAGGGATTTTTGTACCATTATCCCTCTACTTGACGAATCGAGAGTGATCGAAATTACTTACGATGGTCAGAAAAATCAGAAGGCTCCCATAGTCATCTATCTACCAGGACCACTACCGTGTGAATCAACTAAGGTTATCCCTTACAAATACGGTGCAACAACAATTGAGAATGGAAAGGAAATTCCGTTACCCTCTATTGTGAATATTGCAGACATCAGTCGAGTAACATGGAGTGGTAGAATCTTCAACTGAGGGGTTGGAAAACCTATCAAAGAAAAGGAACTTCAGACAGAAGCTCCTGATCCACCAGTCGGTCAATCCAGTAATCCCGACCTTTCAAAAAACAATGATGAGATGCTGAAGCTCATCCAAAGGAGTGAATACAACATTGTTGATCAGCTGTTACAAACTCCTTCAAAGATCTTGGTATTATCACTGTTACTCAGTTCAGAAGCGCACAGGGAGGCTCTACAGAAAGTCTTGGAGCAAGCCTTTGTGGAACAGGATGTAACAATCAGACAATTCGATAGCATTGTCTCTAACATCACTTCCTGCAATAACTTGGGATTTAGTGATGAGGAATTACCTGAAGAAGGTCGCCGTCATAACATGGCGCTCAACATTACAGTCCACTGCCAGGATGATGCTTTAGCCAGTGTACTGGTAGACATAGGGTCAGCCTTGAATGTTATGCCAAAGTCCACTTTGATGCAATTATCATTCAAAGGACCTCCGATGAGAACCAGCGAGGTCGTCGTCAAAGCATTAGACGGATCCAGAAAAACGGTTATCGGCAAAGTCGACCTTCCCATAACTATTGGTCCTCATACTTTCCAAGTCACTTTCTAGGTCATGGACATCCGGGCAACATACAGTTGTTTATTAGGAAGACCTTGGATACATCAGGCTGGGGCAGTCACTTCGACCCTCCACCAAAAGCTAAAGTTCATCCAGAACGGCCAACTCGTCACAGTCTGTGGAGAACAAGCTTTGCTCGTGAGCAACTTGTCATTATCTACTTGTGTAGAACCCGAGGAGGTTGTTGGGACTTAGTTCCAAGCGCTTACGGTAAGCACTGAGAATCAATCAGAGAAAGGAACCTCGATTTCCTCATACAAAGATGCTATCAAAGCGGTCGAGAATACAAATACAACAGGATGGGGACAACTTGTCATTCCTACTGATAATAAAATAAAGAAAGGTCTTGGCTTTTCCTCATCCTGTACTCAGACGACTACGAACAACAAAAGTTTTCATCCCATTCAGAACTTCTTCCACAGTGGAGGCTTCCTTCAACCAGTGACTCAAGAAGTGCATACCATCAATAAAGATGATTCCTCCGATATGGAGGAAGAATGGAAGTCCTATCTCAACGAGGACGGTTATACGTCTCATGGCGAAATGCAGACTCCCTTTTTCTATCCCGCACAGAGTCCGAGATTTATACTGAGGTCAGATGTC
This sequence comes from Lathyrus tuberosus, assembly GCA_022829125.1. Lineage (NCBI taxonomy): Eukaryota > Viridiplantae > Streptophyta > Magnoliopsida > Fabales > Fabaceae > Lathyrus > Lathyrus tuberosus. Next base: position 7,841,473 of record JALAZF010000201.1, on the reverse strand, counting down.
AAAATGATATACGGAGATTGTGATCCTGAAGGATGCCGTGCTCCGCCAAATTCATTGGAGGAAGACACTCCGATGAAGTACAACTTTGACCACGACTATTATGGTCCAATGGATGGCTTGCCTATCTGGCAGCCGTATCCCGGAGACTTGGGGCAGGAAAGTCTGTCGAACAATGAAAATCAGCTGAGCATCATTGAACAGAATACCTGTGTCCCCGCCATGTCATGGGATCAACACTCAGGTCATTCCGAACTTATCCAGTATGATGATGAATTGGCAAAGCTTGCCGGACTAGAATTCATCAACTATGCTTTTCCCGAGGTCAAGTACACCGCTCCGGAATGCTCTCGTATCAGTCTCGAAGACGTCCAGCCAACTGGATGGGGAGATACAGCTGAGAGTACAAATACTACGTGAAATACAACTGAGGAATCCTCCTACGACAACTATGCCTGGGAGACAGATTCCAATGATCCTGCTCCGCTCAAAATCAGCGTCATTTCTGAAGACAGATCAAGGAAGGTACCAGACTTTGTGATTCACTGAGGAGTTCGCGGCCAATGGGTTACTGTTGATGTTCCAAAGATTATTCATGAGTCTAATTTCCATCTTTACTTTAACCTTTCACCTTGCCCAGGTGAAACGGATGTTTTGATAGGGCTCACTTTCTGTAAATTTCCCTCTTCGCTTCGCCCAAAGCGACTGAGTTTTGTTTTATAGGGCTGTAGTTTCAAGAATTAACTTGTTCATTAATAAAATAATGTCGTTCTTTAATATCCGTGTTAATTGTTGTTTTCTCTTTTCGTTTTTCAGAAAATGGTAATACTAAAAAAAAACTCAATAAAATAAACAAGCAGTAAAAGAAATACACTGCACACACTTGCATTCTCTCCATCTCTTCTAAACATAAATCATCACGTCATGCAGATTGCTTGTTTTAAACCCCTTGAAACATACGATCTGATGCCTTCTCCCGACTTTGAGTTCCCGGTATTTGGGGCAGAAGAAGAAGTTGACGACAAAATTCCAGAAGAGATCTCCCGATTACTCTGACAAGAGGAAAGGTCCATTGAGCCTCACAAAGAGCCATTGGAAATGGTCAACTTGGGTTCAGAAGAAGAGAGAAAAGAAGTCAGGATTGGGGCACTACTCAGTCCAACTGCCAAAGAGAGTTTGACAAAGCTTCTCAGAGAATTTCCTGATGTATTCGCTTGGTCCTATCAGGATATGCCAGGGTTGGATACCAGCATCGTGGAACATCATTTACCGTTAAGATCAGAATGTCTGCCGGTAAAACAAAGGTTGAGACGGACTCATCTAGACATGGCTGTCAAAATCAAAGAGGAGGTACAGAAACAGATTGTCGCGGGTTTCCTCGCTACGTCAGAATATCCTTAATGGTTAGCCAATATCGTGCCCATCCCAAAAAAGGACGGAAAGGTCAGAATGTGTGTCGACTACCGAGATCTAAACAAGGCAAGTCCAAAGGACGACTTTCCCTTACCACACATTGACATGCTGGTAGACAGTACGGCAAAGTTCAAAGTCTTCTCCTTTATGGATGGATTCTCGGGCTATAATCAAATCAAAATGACGCCGAAAGACATGGAGAAAACTTCGTTCATTACCCCATGGGGTACCTTTTGTTACAAGGTAATGCCGTTCGGTTTGAAGAACGCCGGGGCAACCTATCAAAGGGTCATAACTACTCTGTTTAATGACATGATACACAAAGAAATCGAAGTGTATGTCGATGACATGATTGCAAAATCTAAAACAGAGGAGGAGCATGTGACCCACCTGTCAAAACTATTCGAGCGGTATTACAATAAGTGCACGTTCGGTGTCCGTTTAGGGAAACTCTAAGGATTCATCGTCAGCCAGAAAGGAATTGAGGTTGATCCTGACAAAGTCAAGGCCATTCAAGAAATGCCTTCTCCAAGGACTGAAAAACAAGTCAGGGGATTCCTGGGACATTTGAACTACATCTACAGATTCATATTCCTCATGACCACAACATGTGCGCCGATTTTCAAATTACTCAAAAAGAATCAGGACTGCGTTTGGACAAAGGACTGCCAAACCGCCTTTGACAGCATTAAGGAATATCTGTTGAACCCACCGATTCTATCACGTCCAGTGGAAGGAAGACCACTGATCATTTACCTCACAGTCCTGGAAGACTCCATGGGTTGTGTACTTGGTCAACAAGACGAAACCAAAAGGAAAGAGTCTGCCATCTAATATTTGAGCAAGAAGTTCACCGACTGTGAAACTCGGTACACTATGCTTGAGAAAACTTGTTGCGCTTTGGCTTGGGCAGCCAAACGTCTTCGCCAGTATATGATTCGTCACACCAATTGGATGATCTCAGAAATGGATCCAATCAAGTATGTCTTTGAAAAATCTGCTCTCACGGGAAGGATTGCCCGTTGGCAAATGCTGTTATCAGAATATGACATAGAGTACCACGCTCAGAAAGTCGTTAAAGGAAGTGTTTTAGCCGATCATTTGGCTCATCAACCGATTGACGATCAGGAATCAGTTGGATTTGACTTCCCAGACGAAGATGTCATGTATCTAAAACTGAAAGACTGCGATGAACTGCTACCTAGTGAAAGGCCAGAACCAGGTTCCCAATGGGGACTAATATTTGACGGAGCTGTCAATCATTATGGAAATGGAATTGGGGCAATCATCATAACACCTCAGGGTACCCACATTCCTTACACCGCCAAACTTACGTTCAAGTGCACAAACAATGAGGCCGAATACGAAGCTTGTATCATGTGTCTCGAGGAAGCGATTGATTTGAGGATCAAGAACTTGGATGTATATGGCGACTCAGCTTTGGTCGTCAATCAGATCAAAGGAGATTGGAACACATACCAATCAGGATTAATTCCTTACAAAGACTATGCGAGAAGGTTGTTACCATTATTCCACAGAGTCGAGTTTCATCATATCCCTCGTGAAGAGAATCACATGGCTGATGCATTAGCCACTCTCTCTTCCATGATTAGTGTAGGTCAATGGAATGACTTACCTACATCGACATAATGCGCCTTGAACGGGCCGCTTACATCTTCGCGATTGAAGCAGTCATAGACGACAAACCTGGGTATCACGATATTGAATGCTTCCTTCAGAAACAAGAGTACCCACCTGGGGCACTAAGAAAGGACCGAAAGACCCTCAGAAGATTGGCTGGAAACTTCTTCCTGAGCGGTGATACACTCTATAAGAGGAACTTTGACATGGTCTTACTCCGATGTGTAGACAGACCAGAAGTAGACATACTGATAAAAGAAATTCATGAAGGGTCCTTTGGCACTCATGCCAACGGACACACAATGGGGAGAAAAATTCTAAGAGCAGGGTACTATTGGTTGACAATGGAATCTAATTGCTACAAGTACATGAGGAGATGTCACAAGTGTCAGATATACTCTAACAAAATCCATGTACCGCCAACACATCTCAAAGTTCTCTCTTCCCCGTGGCCTTTTTCCATATGGGGAATCGACATGATCGGTGTGATTGAACCCAAGGCTTCGAACGGACATCGGTTCATCTTGGTAGCCATTGATTACTTCACCAAATGGGTCGAAGCAGCGTCATACGCCAATGTAACCCGACAAGTGGTGGTCCGATTTATCAAAAACCATATCATCTGTCGTTATGGTGTTCCAAGCAAGATCATTACTGATAATGGATCTAACTTGAACAATAAGATGATGAAAGAGTTGTGCGCAGAGTTCAAGATCGAACACCATAACTCATCTCCCTACAGACCCAAGATGAACGGAGCGGTAGAAGCGGCTAACAAGAACATCAAGAAGATCGTTCAACAGATGGTCGTAACCTACAAAGATTGGCACGAGATGCTACCCTTTGCTCTTCACGGTTATCGCACATCTGTCCGCACTTCAATAGGGGCTACCCCTTTCTCTCTAGTATATGGCATGGAAGCAGTGCTCCCCATCGAAGTAGAGATCCCATCAATTCGGTTATTGATGGAAGCTAAGCTTACAGAAGCTGAATGGTGTCAAAGTCGACACGACGAACTGAATCTGATTGAAGAGAAACGAATAACGGCACTATGCCACGGTCATTTGTATCAACAGAGGATGAAGAAGGTGTTTGACAAAAAGGTTCGACCTCGCATCTTCAAGAAAGGAGATCTGGTGCTCAAGAAGATACAATCGTTTCTCACTGATTCCCGGGGCAAGTGGACCCCAAATTATGACGGCCCCTATGTGGTCAAGAAAGCTTTCTCAGGCGGCGCCTTGAGACTCGCAACCGTGGACGGAGAGGAATTTGCCTACCCCACAAACGTTGGCGTAGTCAAGAAATACTTTGCCTAAATAAAAAAAAACGTCTCAGTGGATTGAAAACCTGAAAGGGCGGTCCAGGAAAAAGTTAGAGGCATAATCAATAAAAAATCATCCCGGTGGATTGGAAATCTCAAAGTACAATCTAGGAAAAAATTAGGGATAATGGCAAGTAACTACGTTCGACAAAGGGGCAAGTCCCTCGGAAGCAGTTACGTCATCCGTCAGGAAAACTCCAGTCAAGGTCATCTTCGACAGAAGCTCAGGATGCCCCGAAGTCAAAGTTGGTAGAAGGATAGTGGTCGTTATGTTTCAATGTAGCCCTTTTCCCTTAAATTACCATTTTCTAACTTTGTAAATACTCTATGGACTCACGCGTTTGGCTAATTTCCATCCTATCAATAAAATTTGAGCCCTCGTGTTTTTGTTTGCAATTCTTATTTATTTTAGCTTTACAGAACGACATTTTAACATGATCAGCGATTCTTGAAACGAAACAAAAATGAATTTACTTGTTAAAATGTTTCTGCGTATAAAAATAAAGATGGCAATTTCTTTTGACTGTTGAACATCGAAAGAACATTGATCGCTTCTCCAGAAGTAAGCGAGCTTCAAAGTGCAGAATCAAAGTACTCCTTCTAAGCCAGTGCGCCTAAATGAAGGATCATCTGTGTCAGAGACCATGGTTTCATCTGACATCCTCGGCCGAGTTCTTACCTCCTAAGCCCGACCAACGGTGGTTCCCCACAAAGGACTACTTCTCCAAAGCAAGGCAGAATTGCTATCTTGAACCAGCGATACTTTTTATCCCCTACAGTGGCCGAGTATCCAGTCGTGTTCATCCGCCAGTTTGTATGTCGCGTCAGTTTTGTCAGCATAAACATACATACATCATGCATTATTGATTTACATTCGCATCCATATTGCATCACTATCACTCTAGTAGGTCTTATCCCCTAGTGATAAAATTCCTCTCAATCGAGTTATCAGTTCTTTCCTCGTCAGGAAATGTTGCATCTGAACTACCTCTCTCCTCCAGTTTATTTCTGGGATGAAGTCGGTCTTTGACCACTTTGATAACTTGAACCTCTGAAAAAACCAGAGAACCTTCAGCCAACGCCACTCTTCTCAATTGAAGATGATGTCTTCGCTTTCCCGGATTAAGGAAAATCCCCAGAGAAAGCCTCTTAATCAGAGATTCGGCAATGCAACCGTTTTTCTCCAAAAATCCGCTGATGAAAAGGTCATCAGCACCTCAAAATTGGATCACATCATATGGCATTTCTCCGAAAAGATCTCCGAGAAAAGTATGATGCAATATCCCCAAGCGAAAACAGTCTCTCAAGAGACTCGTTCTCCCCCAGTAGAGTCAACAAATGGCGTCTCCCACAGAGAAGTTTGTGCCTCTCTACAATCAAAACTTTTTCCATCAAATGGCATCTCCCCAGGAAAATTCGGCAAGAAGTTTGAGGAGAACCGCTACAAATAGCGTCCCTTGTCAATAGAGTTTATTGATAGAAGAAACTAAGACCAGATTCTTGGTAGGAAACCAGGATCGAGGGGAAGTTTATTTCAGAAATTGAGACCAGATCCTTGGTAGGAAATCAGGATTGAGGGGAAGTTTATTTCAGAAACTGAGACCAGTTCCTTGGTGGGAAACCAGGATCAAGGGGAAGTTTATTTCAGAAACTGAGACCAGTTCCTTGGAAGTAAGCCTGGATCGAGGGTATTTCGATATTTAATCCTCTTGCACCCCGAATGCCCAAATACCTTCGCCATTCACACCTTCGGGTCCAAGAAGATTAAATAGGGGCATCTGTCATACCCCAAATTTTGACAACTAAGATTTCCCATCATGGTGTAAATCATCATCACAATATGGATGGGCCATCATACCTCATCAGTCTCCCCAAAGATAGGTGAGCATCCACTACAATCAAATTTAGGGTTTCAGGCCTTCTCAGAGTTCTTAGACAAAGGATCAATCAAGGAATGACATGATCTTCAACTTGTCTAGCCTCTCAAATATCCACAATGGATCAAGAGGACTCCCACTTCAAGGATTAAGCACATGGCTTCTCCCTTCTAGGTGGATCAAACCTTAAGATCGCCAGTGTCACCAAATTAGGGTTTGGTCGACCAGGGCCTCCAGGTGGAAATTTTCCTCTAGACATGAGCCAATGCTTCAAAGCATAACCTATGATGCTCCATGTAACGCCCCGATTTGTTTCATTGTATTTATTTATTTCATTTATGTGAATTTTGTGAAATGTGTGAATTTATTGTATTTTACCTGCTAATTGAGTTAATTGGTTAGTTTCTCTAATAGATAAAATATTTGCATTAAATTATTATTTCTTTACAACTTTTATTTCCTGAAATATATTTCATCGGTATGTTTATGTTTTATCGCGTTTTGAGAGCGTTTGCGAGATATTTGAGCTGAGGGGTATTTTGGTCTTTTGCTTAGTTATATTTTTCATAAAATAGATACTTTGAGAGAAAAAGAGAGAAAAGAGAAAGGAAAGAAGGAAAAGAAGAAGAAAGAAAGGGGAAGAGGAAAAAAGAGGAAAATCGAGAATAGCTCCGTTTCAAGCGCGATTAATCGGGTAAGGGTGAGAAGTTTCAATTATATCTTGCTTGTGTATGTATATGTGTTGTTTATGTATGTGTTTTGGTTGTTTTTACAACTTTTTCTCTAATTGATAAATTGATGAATAATTGTTAGAAATCGATGTTTTCGCGGTTGAAACTTGATATAAACTGCGTAGAATACTTGTTGATTATGTTGGTATGTGTTCCAATCTCCTTTTATCTGATTGATAACCAGGGCTGAGTCGCCGTATACGTCCAAGTTTTTGATCCTTAAATCAATCGCTTCTTCGAGACCCATAATACAAGCTTCGTATTCGGCCTCGTTGTTCGTACATTTGAACGTACGTCTGGCAGTGAAAGGAATGTGGGTACCCTGAGGGGTAATAATGATTGCCCCAATTCCGTTTCCGTAATGATTAACTGCTCCGTCAAAGATAAGTCCCCATTGGGAACCTGGTTCTGGCCCTTCACTGGGTAGCGGTTCATCGCAGTCTTTCATTTTTAGATACATGACATCTTCGTCTGGGAAGTCAAACCCGACTGATTCCTGATCGTCAATCGGTTGATGAGCCAAATGATCGGCTAAAATACTTCCCTTAACGGCTTTCTGAGCGTGGTACTCTATGTCATATTCTGATAACAGCATCTGCCAACGGGCAATCTTTCCCGTAAGAGCAGGTTTTTCAAAGACATACTTGATTGGATCCATTTTGGAGACCAACCAAGTAGTATGACGAATCATGTATTGGCGAAGACGTTTGGCTGCCCAAGCCAAAGCGCAGCAAGTTTTCTCGAGCATCGTGTACCGAGTTTCGCAGTCGCTGAATTTCTTGCTTAGATAGTAAATGGAAGACTCTTTTCGTTTGGTTTCGTCTTGTTGGCCAAGTACACATCCCATTGAGTCCTCTAGGACTGTGAGGTAAATGATCAGTGGTCTTCCTTCCACTAGAGGTGATAGAATCGGAGGATTCAACAGATATTCCTTAATACTGTCGAAGGCGGTTTGACAATCTTCTGTCCAAACGCAATCCTGGTTCTTTTTGAGTAATTTGAAAATCGGCGCACATGTCGCGGTCATGAGGAATATGAATCTGGAGATGTAGTTCAAACGTCCCAGGAATCCTCTGACTTGTTTTTCAGTTTTCAGAGAAGGCATTTCTTGAATGGCCTTGACCTTGTTAGGATCAACTTCAATCCCTTTCTGGCTGACGATGAACCCTAGTAGTTTCCCTGAACGGACACCGAAGGTGCATTTGTTAGGATTCAAGCGGAGCTTGAATTTTCTTAGACGTTCGAACAATTTTGACAGATGTTCAGCGTGCTCACTCTCTGTTTTAAATTTTGCAATCATATCATCTACATATACCTCTATCTCTTTGTGTATCATGTCATGAAACAGAGTAGTCATGGCCCTTTGATAGGTTGCCCCAATGTTCTTCAAACCGAATGGCATTACCTTGTAACAAAAGGTATCCCATGGGGTGATGAACGATGTTTTCTCCATGTCTTTCGGCGCCATTTTGATCTGGTTATAGCCCGAGAATCCATCCATGAAGGAGAAAACTTTGAACTTTGTTGTACTGTCTACCAGCATGTCAATGTGTGGTAAAGGAAAGTCGTCCTTTGGACTAGCCTTGTTTAGATCTCTGTAATCAACACACATTCTGACCTTTCCGTCCTTTTTGGGAATAGGTACGATGTTGGCTAACCATTGAGGATATTCTGATGTGGCGAGGAAACCCGCATCAATCTGTTTTCGTACCTCCTCTTTGATTTTGATGGCCATGTCCGGATGAGTGCATCTCAACCTTTGTTTTACTAGCGGACATTCCAATCTCAATGGTAGATGATGTTCCACGATGCTGGTATCCAACCCTGGCATATCCTGATAGGGCCAAGCGAATACATCGGAGAATTCTTTGAGGAGCTTTATCAAACCCTCTCTGGCAGTTGGACTGAGCAGTGCCCCAATCCTGATTTCTTTTCTCTCTTGTTCTGAACCCAAGTTTATCGTTTCCAACGGTTCTTTGTGAGGTTCAATGGACCTTTCCTCTTATCTGAGTAGTCGGGAGATCTCTTCTGGAATTTTGTCGTCATTTTCTTCTTCAGCCTTGAATACCGGGAACTCAAAGTTGGGAGAAGGCATCGGATCGTATGTTTCAACGGGGTTTAAAATAAGCAATCTGCATGACGTGATGATTCGTGTTTAGAAGAGATAGAGAAAATGCAAGTGTGTGCAGTGTATTTTGTTATTACTGCTTGTTTTTATTATTGAATTATTTTTTAGGATTACCATTTTCTGAAAAAACGAAAAAAGAAAACAGCAATTAATGCAGAAATTACAGAACGACGTTATTTTATTAATGAACGGTCGAAACTTGAAACTACAGCCCTATAAAACAAAACTTTGTCGCTTTGGGCAAAGCGAAGAGGGAAATTTACAGAAAGTGAGCCCTATCAAAACATCCATTCCACCTGGGCAGGGTGAAAGGTTAAAAGATGGCAATTACTTTGACTGATGAACGACCTTCGAAACCTCGACAGCAACCCATTGGCGGCGAACTCCTCGGTGAATCATAAAGTCTGGCACCTTCCTTGATTTATCCTCAGAAATGACGCTGATTTCTGGCAGAGCAGGATCATTGGAATCTTTCTCCCAGGCAGCATTGTAGTAGGAGAATTCCTTTGTTGCAATTTTGCATAGCATTTGTGCTCTTAGCTGTATCTCCCCATCCAGTAGGCTGGATATCTTCGAGCTTGATACAAGAGCTTTCGGGAGCGGTGTACTTGACCATGTAGTCGTATTTCCCACTCGGTTCTCCCAGAGTATCCCAAACTTCTTTGGAACTGGAGGAGTCATCCCTCTCGATGACGTTGACCTCGGGAAAAGCATAGTTGATGAATTCAAGTCCTGCAAAAACGTTGCGAATTCATCTTCATGTTGAGTAGCTTCTGAATGACCTGAGTGTTGATCCCATGACATGGTGGGGACACAGGTATTTTGTTCAATGACGCTCAGCTGATATTCATTGTTCGGCTGACTTTCCGGTCCCAAGTTTCCTGGGTAAGGTTGCCACATTGGTAGACCATCCATTGGGCCATAATAGTTTTGGTCAAAGTTGTCTTTCATCAGAGTGTCCTCCTCTAATGAATTTGGCGGAGCACGGCATCCTTCTGGATCACAATCTCCATATATCATTTCGACATCTGATCTGGGTATAAATCTCGGACTTTGTGCGGGATAGCAAAATGGCGTAGGCACCTCTTCCTGAGACATATAACCGTCCTCGTTAAGATAGGACATCAATTCTTCATTTGTGTCAGAGGGATCTCCCTCATTGTTAGCATGAACTGCCTGAGGCACTGGGTGAAGGAAACCTCCACTGTGAAAGAAGTTTTGAAGGGGATGAAGACTTTCATCGTTGGGAGCTGTCTGGGTACAGGTTACAGAAAAACCAAGACCCTTCTTTGTTTTATTGTCAATAGGAATGACAAGCTGTCCCCATCCGGTTGTATCGGTACTCTCGACCGCTTTAATAGCATCTTGGTATGAGGAAATCGAGGTTCCTCCTTTGAACTGATTGTCTTTGCTTACCGACAGTGCTTGGAACTGAGTTCCAATAACCTCCTCGGGTTCTATACCAGTAGATGATGACAAGTTGCTTACAAGCAAGGCTTGTTCCCCACAAACTATGACAAGTTAATCTTTCTTGATGAACTTTAGCTTTTGGTGGAGGGTTGAAGTAACCGCTCCAGCCTGATGTATCCAAGGTCTTCCTAATAAACAATTGTATGTTGCCCGGATGTCCATGACCTGGAAAGTGACTTGGAAAGTGTGAGGAGCAATAGTTATGGGAAGATCAACTTCGCCGATAACCATTTTTCTGGATCCGTCGAATGCTTTGACGACAACCTCGCTGATTCTCATCGGAGGTCCTTTGAATGATAATTGCATCAAAGTGTACTTCGGCATAACATTCAGGGCTGACCCTGTGTCTACCAGTATGCTGGCTAAAGCATCGTCCTGGCAGTTAACTGTAATGTTGAGCGCCATGTTATGACGGCGACCCTCTTCAGGTAATTCCTCATCACTAAATCCCAAGTTGTTGCAGGAAGTGATGTTAGAGACAATACTATCGAACTGTCTGATTGTTACATCCTGTTCCACAAAGGCCTGCTCCAAGACTTTCTGTTGAGCCTCCCTGTGGGCTTCTAAACTGAGTAATAGTGATAATACCGAGATCTTTGAAGGAGTTTGTAACAGTTGATCAACAATGTTGTATTCACTCCTTTGGATGAGCTTCAGCATCTCATCGTTATTTTTTGAAAGGTCGGGATTACTGGATTGACCGACTGGTAGATCGGGAGCTTCCGTCTGAAGTTCCTTTTCTTTGTTATGTTCCCCAACCCCTCGGTTGAAGATTCTACCACTCCGTGTTACTCGACTGATGTCTGTAATATTCACGACGGAGCGTAATGGAATTTCTTTTCCATTTTCAATGGTTGTTGCACCGTATTTGTAAGGGATAGCCTTAGTTGATTCATACGGTAATGGTCCTGGTAGATAGATGACTATGGGAACCTTCTGATTTTTCTGACCATCATAAGTAATCTCGATCCGTTCCTGGTTGGGAACCTTAGATTCGTCAAGTAGAGGGATGATGGCAAAAACATCCCTGGTCCTGTGATGACCAGAGAATGTGACAACATCCTCAACTTGATCGGCAAGGTAGTTCGGCGTCCAGTTGATGGGTCCAGAACCCGGATATGGACGAATTTCTCCACGATCCACCTGACCCTGAAGAGCTGCTCGCACAAGGTAGCATCCTTGGTTACTTTCCGAACAGATGCTACAACGGTCATAATTGTGTGGTGGCACCTGGCCACGCCCACTTTGAATACAATGTAACCTCACTAGGTTAGCTTCCACTGATCGGACATCTTGACTCTGACGCCGAGTAGGATTCCTGTTACTGATACTAATTTGCTGAGTATCTTCATCCATGTAAATTGGCATCTACCAGTGATTTAACAAGTGCTGAAGTGCCTCCTGGACAAGGGTACAACCTCGATCATTTTCGCAACCCGCCCTGCAGCTTTGATAGTCGTGTGATATCAGGAATCCGAGTCGGACCTGCTCAGCATGTAATTCTACCAGGTTGGTATTCATCACGCGAATATCAAAGATCTGAACCATGTTGATCTGATAGGGATTCCTATCATGGTAGTCTTGGATCCATCCAAGATCCATCTGACGCTGGAGGGACTCTTGTATGAAAGAGCATCCCTGTTTGTTTACCAAGCAAGTCAGACAGGAACTGTAATCGTGCTGCGACAGATTATGATACTGGCTTTGCCTTGAGTGCATCGCCACCAATTTGACATTCATTGCACAGATATCGTGGCTTTGAATGACGTTGGAATTCATGTAAACCATGTTAACTCTACGAACTCGGTGCTCTTGGATCCATCCGAGATCCATTTGTTCCTGCAGAGCTGCTTGCACCACAGAACATCCCTGGTTGTCTTTAGAGCAGATATCACACTGATGATAGTTATGAGGTGGCACGTGGCCATATCCACTCTGTCTACAATGCATCTTGACCAGATTGGTCTTTAACAAGAGTACATCATGAATTTGATAGACATTGTTCGTCTCTTTCTCAATCAGATTGACTGCAGCCTTCTCATGTTGAGGCAGCGGGTTCGTGAGAACATTAGGATTTGTATCCTTGAAGGATAAGACCCCGCTCCTAACAAGCTTTTGCACGTTGGACTTGAAATTGAGATAAGTCTCTATGTTATGCCCTGATCCTCCTTGGTGATAAGGGCAAGTTTGATCCACCTTAAACCAAAAAGGCGGATTTTCCGGTACTTAAGAGGGGACTTAGTCTGAATGTGCCCCTTGGCTAGCAGTAAGGGAAACAGCTCTGCGTACGACACGGGTATAGGATCAAATCCTGGTGGCCGTGTTGTACGGTTGTTGTTGTATTGAGGACGAGCCTGCTGAAGAGGCTGTTGTGTCCTTTGCTGATCAGGTTGGTTCTGCGCAACCTGAGGTTGATACGTAGGAATAGGCGCAGGGTTGATAGCAGGAGGCACAGCTGCTACCGGTTGATAACGTCGCCTTTGCTTTCCGAGAGAGATATTCCCAATATCTTGCTCTTTTTTCTTAGGGAGAGCACTACCGTATTTTTTAGTACCGCTCGTCGATCCAGTGTCTTTTACCAAACGTCCTTCTCAGACGGCTTCCTCAAGACGTACGCCCATGCCCACCATCTCAGTGAAATCACTGGGCGCACTGGCAACCATTCGGTCATAGTAAAATGAGCTTAAGGTCTTTAAGAAGATCTTTGTCATCTCTTTTTCCTCAAGAGGCGGACAAATTTGAGCGGCAATTTCACGCCACCTTTGAGCATACTCCTTAAAGGTTTCCTTGTCCTTTTGCGACATTGATCTGAGTTGATCTCTGTCGGGTTCCATGTCCAAATTGTATTTGTATTGTTGGACGAAGGCAGTACCAAGATCTCTGAATGTACTGATCGTAGTACAGTTTAAACCCATGTATCATTTTAATGCAGCACCGGTTAAACTATCATGAAAGTAGTGAATCAGTAGGTCCTGATTCTCCGTCTGAGCTGACATCCGCCGAGCGTACATCACCAGATGGCTCTGAGGGCAAGAGTTACCCTTGTATTTTTCAAAGTCGGGAACTTGGAATTTATGCAGAACTTTCACATTGGGGACCAAGCAGAGGTCTACGGCGTCCTTTCCAAATAGATCCTGACCGCGAATGGCTTGCAGCTCCTTCTGCATTTCCAGGAACTGCTCCTGGAATTCATCCATTATGTCAAACATAGTTTCCTTTTTATCAGCAGGTATCTGTGGAATCTGTCCTTCCGGGATAGTGTGCACCACAGGGGGTGGTACCGTGACTAAGGCAGTGAATCTTGGCGTTTCCCAAAGTTTGTAACCTTCAGGAGTCTTCAGTATGCCCCTGGTATCTTCGCTTTCCCGAAGTTTGTAACCTTCAGGCCCAGCGGCTTCTGTTGTGATTCCCTGATCTTCAGTGATCGGCGGAACATATCCTTCTGGGATATAGTTAACAGGCATGCCCCAAGGACGATCTTTCGGCATTTGATACCTAGGATCATACTTCTCCACTATGGGCGTTGAGGTGATCTCTGAGATCACAGTTCTTTGTAGCTGAGCTTTTGCCATGGCTTGCATGTCGTTAAGAAGCTTTCTCATATCCTCTCTCAGAGCGTCGATCTCTTCTTTCAACTCTCTGTTTTCTTCCTCAAGATCATCCATCCTTTTCTGACGATTGGCCCGAGTATTATACGAATGAGACAGTTTGACTCTAGAATCGAGACACAAATGTGAGATTCGTAGGGAAGAAGAATACGTTACGTGAGAATGATGAATGCAATGATTATATTAACAGTTTTTTGGTTTAATCAAAATAAACTTCGACAATTAGATTGCAAATATCAAACAGTGGGGAAACCTCTTTTTATTGAATTTCAAAGGATTACAGAAATGGAAATACAGTAGATTACAAGGTGCAGAAACAGAAACCTAAGCTAATGGGTCCCGAGTCCTCTCTGAAGAGAAATCGGGTGCTGACTCTGGTACTTTCCTTTTCTTTGACCGGGGCTCTTGGGCCATTGTCGGGTTGTCATTACTTTGCCAAATGAAAGGAGTGAGCAAATTCCTTTGGTCATCTTGATTCTCTACAGCATGTTGCTCCAAAATTTCAATCAGAGCATTTATTTCTTTCAGTAATTGTTGTATTTTGATGCACTCTACGTCGAGGGTGCGGTACTTGTTCTTTTAAGACCTTCTCTCCTTTTGAACTTTGTTGAGAGTAACCTGAAGCTTTTTCGTTTTCGTCATAAAGTACATGACAGATTCCTTTGGCGGAAGAATTCTGTGACGCGGATAAGGCATCTTTAGCTTGAGAGCTCTAGTTTGTACCCAATGGAGATAAGGCTCCACCGAGACACAGTCTGGTTTTCCTAGAGACTCTCGTCCTTTCTTATGAACCTGTTTCCAAGCATGCACTATTTCCATCTTTAGTGCTCTGTCATTTTCTCCTTATTTGAAGAAAAGACCTTCCAGATGAACACCCCGTGGGACGTGTCTCATCGGGTATCCAAACTGACGACGAACCAATACCGAATGGTAGTTGATTCCTCCTTTAGTTCCTATAAGGGGTACGTTGGGGAAGTTTCCATAATGGTCAATGATTCAGATTCCCTCATAGATCCTATTACACCAATCTATATCAGAGTTGGTAAGAGACATGATTTTCTGTGACCATTGGGCAAGTGGGAGATGAACCATTTATAAAGCAGAGGTACACAACATATGATCTCCCCCCCGCAGTACAAATTTCCCAAGTGTACAGAATGATACGCATCTACGAGCAAAGTCGGCACAGGGTTTCCAATGAGAAAAACCTTAATGGAGTTAATGTCGACGAAGTTATTGATGTTGGGGAACAAAAATAACCCGTAGGTGAGCAAGACAAAGATGCTTTCAAAAGCAGTCACGTTCCCTATACTGGCAAAATACAGGGCTTTCTTTGTCAAGAACTGGGCTGGCAAACCTTGGATGCCACCCTTAGTGGTCATGTGAGTCCTGACCTCAGACTCGTCCAAATGAATTGCTCTTGCAATGGTCTAATTCTTTGGAATTTCTTCCAGTCCATAAAATGGAGCTCGATCAGTGATATCTAGATCGATCAGATGAGAATACTCCTCCAGCGTTGGTGCGAGCTGGTAATCCGGAAATGTGAAACAGTGATAAACCGGATCGTAAAACTGAATGAGCGTATCCATGATTCCCTCAATCACGTGGACTCTTAGCAGTGGTAGTAAACCTCCGTGTTTGGCTCTGAAGGCCTCTTGGTTAGTGATCATCCTTGCTAACCTTCTCACATCTTCTAGTTTTGGAACCTTGAAGGTGTACGTATGGGTTCTCCTTCTACCGAAATCCATTAATGCAATCCTTTTCTCTGATATTTGCAATCACAGTCTTAGTTTAATTTGAAAAACAGAGAGACTAGAAGAGAAGGATTTTTTGAATGTTTTAATGTTTTTTTTTTAAATGAATGCATGAATGCAGCACACAAAAACATAGAAAAAACATGGGGTCAAAGGGTCGTTGTCATGAAGTCAAGGTTCTACCCATCCCCAAAGGTTTATACTAGGGTGATATTTGTACCTGTACTCATTATCATCGGCTCCTCCCAGGAAAGCAAAACAACAAGCAGATCGCCAGCGAGTTGTAGAGCAATCTTAGAGTAAGTGCCATTCACCGAGAATAGATCACCAGCCTCAAATGAGGGTAGTATCGCGTAACAACTATTTTCGATAGTTTCCGCACTACGAAAGGGTTTGGCTCCTCAGCTTCTCAGACTTAACAATTGGCCCATTGTCTAGGTGAGAGAATGGGTTGCATTGGTCAGCCTCCACTGAGGTTAATGGTCGACCTCGTCGCCATCACTTATCTTAAGTGTATACTCAATCTTTCCACATGCGGCATCACACGCATTTCCATTAGCAGAAAAATAAACACGTATAACAATTAGGAAAAGCAGTATATATATTTGTCCTAAACATCCTAGACCTTTAAAGCTATGAATCCTAAGTTCCTGACAGAAATGGGTTCCCCGGCGGAAGCCCCAATCTGTGGTATTCACACAAGTGAAGAAAAAGGAAATCAGAAATCAGCCCTACGGTGGGCGCCATTTTTCTGTAGCGAACGATTTTGGACGCGGTTCTTAAGCGTTGGTCGCTCTCTGCGGTCGAGTTTACTACAGGTCGATTCACTTTTTATCCTATTGTGAGCTGAATAAGGAAAGGAAATAGATGCCTCCAATTAACCCTGCTTTGCATACTGAGTTTAAACAGCGGTCTGTTAGGTTACGAATGCTATCAATGTGGGGGGGGCCCTTGTACTGGTTATTTGTATTTTCGCCAGTACGGTTTTCTTCTTCTCTGGGATTTTATAGCGGGGAACAAGGATTAGGATGTTGGGACTGATGCTTTTGATAGATACATGAGAGTATGGGATTTTGGGTTTTTTTTTAGTGTGCTCGCTAAGATTTTTCTTTCAATCTTATGCCTACGTATTCCCGTTTACCGAAACAGGGAAATCAGAGCGTTCGTAGTTCCTCCTATTCTATGGGAGGACATGGGTGTTTTTGGTGTCTTGTTCAAAGCCCAAGACGTGAAGCGAAAGGTGATTTGTATCTTGTTTAAAGCCCAAGATATGAAGCTGAAGAGTTTATTTGTATCTTGTTCAAAGCCCAAGATGTGAAGCTAAAGGTGTTGAATTTAGAGAGAATTTGTCATCTCTAAAGGGGGGTCTGTTTGTCACAACTGTTGGGTGACTGGCCGTAAAGGATGATTACTTTAACCGGGATACGCGGATCCTAGTAATGCCATAATTTCCTTTATAGGGGTTTTAACCTGAAGGAGAAGACTTTAACTCAGTGTAGAGCAATGCCATCTTTCCTTAGTAATTTCTCATGCTAAAAGAGGGACAGTGGCATAGATGTAAATGATCCAGAGGCTTGCCGCTTACAGCGATTACATGAAGGGGAAAGAGTTATTGATGTTTGTGTACTGTGAACGAGGCACAACTTTGATGCTAAAAGGTTGATTGGATCAACCAGTGGTTTTCTTATACAAAGCCTAAGAGGAGGCTATTATGTGTCTCGTACAAAGCCCGAGAGAGAGGCTAAAAGGTTTTGACTTGACGATGGAGTCTTTTGGTATCTCTTATAAAGCCCGAGATGGAGGCTATTTGACCCAACAAGAGAGTTTTTTGTATCTCGTACGAAGCCCGAGATGGAGGCTGTTGTTTGTTTGGCTCAATAAGAACCTTTTTGTATCTCGTATAAAGCCCGAGGTGGAGGTGAAAGGGGTGATTGACTCAACGAAGGAGTCTCTTATGTGTCTCGTACAAAGGCCGAGAGAGAGAGGCTAAACGTTGTTTGACTCCGCTGGGGAGGATCATTGTACAAAGCCTAAGAGGAGGCTATGGTGACTGTTTCAGTTGAGTGACAGGTCCAGTATACTGATTTTGAAAGAGAAAATCAGTTCTTATATGAGCAACACTGTACTCATGGATTTGATTCAAGGATCCGGGTATTCCTGTTCTTTAAGGAAGTGGGAAATCCGAAGGTTATTGAGACTGTCCGAGTCTACGGGTTTCCTTCCTATTCTTGAAGGGTGCTTGAGAATGTCTTTGAGACTCAAGGAGATTAGACTGTCCAAGTCTGGAGTTTCGTCTTTTGTACTATGCTTTAAGAAACAGTAGTAGACTCTTTGAAAAGACTGCTCTATGAAGCTGACTAAGTTCTGTTCCTATACCTTTAGGAGGTCGTCGGGACAATTTGTACGAAGCCCAAGAGGAGGCTGGAAGCTTTTAAGAAGCCTACGGGTCCTTGTACGAAGCCCAAAAGGAGGCCGATGCTTTTAAGAAGCCGATGCGTCCCCAAACCCCGAGAAATTCAAGGCAAGCTATTCACAAGGAATAGATCAAGCCAGGAAAGTTCGAGAATTTGGAAGAAACTCAAGAGATCCCATTCATGGAGAAAAGATCATCTCTGGGGAATAGAGTTCCTTGACAAGTGCTTTTAAGAAGCCTGTGGGTCCCCAAACCCCGAGAAGTTCAAGACATGCCATTCACCGAGAATATATCAAGCCAGGAAAGTCCGAGAATTTGGAAGAAACTCAAGAGATGCCATTCATGGAGAAAAGATCATCTCTGGGGAATAGAGTTTCTTTGACAACTTCTACAAGTGACAGTCTATGAAAGGGTTCACCGAGAATGCTGCCTTTCATGTCTCCATATTGTTTAACCCCAAGAGGAGGGAAGATTGTGTCTGGTAATCCTATGGGGATCTAGTTTAGACTATTTTCTAAGAGTGATCAACGGGCTTAATGCTAGACGTAGTTGCCGGGGAAACTCTAAATATCTATACTATTATTACACAGTTGATATGAGTTTATGAAAGAATACTTATAGTGAAACAGCCCCCACAATACAGTTATATGTATATGAAAGCGGTAAATGAAAGCAATAACCACTTACTCGGTTGTAGAGCTTCCATGTTGTTTGGTTAGTTGTTCAACAAAGAAATATTGAAAACAATAGTATATTCAAAATCAAAGGAGAAAGTGCTTTGAAAAAAGAAAGATTTGGGGCTTACAGCTCAAGGAGAGGCCCAGGGTTTTATCACTGAGCGCACTGTTTGAATTTGTACAGAGGGACTTATACAAGTGACTGAGACCCAAAATGCTTTCTGTATAAAGGGGTTGGGTCTTACACTCTAATAGAGGCCCAAAAAGTTTTAAGAAAAGAGTGGGGCTTATAACACGAGGGTAGGCCCATTTGACTTTTCGTTTAAAAATGGCGATCGCGCCGAGGTTTCCTTTTAACGCAGAGGGACTTATACAATAAGTGAGGCCCAAAAGGTTTTGGTTAAAAGGGGGTTGAGTCTTACACTCTATTAGAGGCCCAAAGTTTTTTTGAATGGGTCTTATAGCTCAAGGAGAGGCCCAAGGTTATTTTTCAAAAGGCGACGATCGCGCCATTTGTTTTTTACTGTATCGGGACTTATACAATACACTGAGGCCCAAAATTGATTTGGTCAAAAAAGGGATTGGGTCTTACACTCTATTAGAGGCCCAAGTGTTTTTGAAAATGATTTATGAGGGTTGAATTAATCCAAAACCCTAATTTGTTTTCAAAAATGTATTTAATTGAATAAAAATTCAATTAAAGTGATCAAAATTGTTTTACATATTAAAAACAAATTGTGATCTTGGATTAATGCTTCAAAAATTAAGTATTGACCTACAAAATAATTAGAAAGCATTAAAAGTTGCAAAATCAATGTAGAAAAAATATTTAAAATGTCAAAAACAATTAAAATATTAATTCTTTACAAAAATATCAATTATATGAAATAAATAATATTTTTGAGATTTTTTGGAAAAATAAAATATTTTAACATTTTTGTGAATTATTAAAAAAAGAATCAACTCAAAATCATTAAAACTCAGAGAGAAATTAATTTTTGAATCAATTAAATAAAATCACAAAATTCAAATATTTGAAAATTCAAAAAAGGCGCCAAGAACAAGCTGAAGAACACGCGCGTGTTCTGAGATTCTCAGATTTGCATTTTCTCTCCAATCTCACTGAATACTTAATCATACCATGCAATCCACATATCATTATGCTCGTCTCAACCTCACGATCATGTCTATGTCAATTAATTTCATTTAAATTAAACATATAACAAGAAATCATGAAAAATCCTCAAGAACCCTAATTTCTGCATGAAGGATAGGAGTTTTGATACACGATTCAAACAATGCAATTAATTGAGGGGAAACATTCCATGCATGATTATGAACATTTGGCAAAATTATTGTGCGAGGAAATATGCATAGATTGAGAGATAACCGAGTTTATGCTTACCTCTAGGCCGTGACAGCAAGTGCAATGTGATTTTTGATTTGGAGGTGTTACAGATGAGTGGTGATGATCTGAACAGCTTCCCTACACCCTATGGAGTGTGTTTGAATGCTTGGACTTGATTGAAATTGGCTGGATCACTTCATGGCATCTCAACTGCATTTTGGTTAAAACCTTGAGTAATTGACTGGTGATTCTGAGAAATCAATGTTCCAGTTGTTGTTTAAGTGTTTGATCAGCTCATATGTGATGTATATGAGGTGTGTGTGTGATTGGTTTGAGTGGAATTTCCCTCTAGCATCTATTTGATGGCTTTGGTGTACTCAAACTGATTACAATTGAGCTCTATTTATAGTAGAGCAAGTTTGTTTTGCAAGGAATAGTGAATGGCAACTGCTGAGTAGGTTTGTTCAATGTTGGCCAATGGAAATCCAAGTCTCCTCTAGCCATTGACTAGAGGTTAGGGCACAGGCTGCTGGTTCCCTTAGTCTTGGATAAGTCTTGACTGAATTCAAATGAAAATGGCTCAGTCCATGCCACCTTGATGCTTCCATTGAATGCTCCAATCCAAATTTGGAGTCTTGTCCCTATTTTGGCAATTCTAGGTTCAACATGCTTTTTCTTGTTCCAAGGACTTTGGAGGCTTGGCTCAGTGGTTGTCCCCTTTAGATTCAATCCTCAGATGTGTCCAAGTGGATAGGAGCATTTGGATTTGGCTGATTTTGGCAAATCGAGCAAAAATGCAAAATCTGCCTTGCCTTGGCAGATTTCAGCAAGGCAACTTGACAATGTCATAACTCATAGCCCAAATGGAATTTGGCAATGTTATTGGCCATTTTGGAAAGCCCTTACATGATACAACAACTGTTTGAACATGTTTGGTTTTGATCTCTTTTGAATCCAAGTGAAAAATCCCCCTACATTTGGAAAAAGTGACATTTTCATTTTTCATCCATTTTGATCACTCCATAACTCAAAATCCTTAATGAATTGGAATGACTTGTAGTTGAAGTTTTTGTAGAGGGTAATGAGGGCTACAAATCCATATTTGGATGAGGAAAAATGGCTTTGTGGTTTAGGAGTTATGATCCTCCAAAGTTAGTACCCTTGTCACTTTATTTTTAACTTAGAAAATTTTCTAAGTTTTTATGGTTACCCCTTTTACAAGTTATCCAACTTTTCTTGATTTTTCTTGATGAATGATGATTAAAATCACACATTAACATCATTTTAGGGTTAAAAATCCATTTTGGTGAAAAATCTCAAAAAGTCAAAGTTGACTTTTGTGCACAGTTGACTTTTTATCAGATGAATTCCAAATTGTGCAATTCTTCAGGAAATCATGTCCTTGACCTAAATCAAACTTGATGGACATGTTACATGGGTGTCATAGGGTATATTGAGGTATGTCCTAGGGTTTGGGAGCATGTCCTGGTCAAAAGTCAAAGTTACAGTTGACTTTTTCCTTAAAACCCTTATTGTGGTGCAGATGAAATTGAGACTTGTTGCGCAAGCTTCTTGGATTAATCCATTGTTCCAAATGGATCAATATAGTTCATTAGAGACTCTAAAACCCTCTATTGAGGTCTTGGCTCATGATTTGCCCCTAAAAGTCAACTTAGGGGTGAATTAGGTCAAGAAACCCTAATTCCTGATTTTTGATGAATGCATCCCCTGAGGTCAAATTGACTTGATGAATGGGTCCATGAGGTTCCATGGAGTATATTAGGTTGTGTTTTGGATTATTGGCTCATGCCCAGAGGAAAATTTCCCTTTGGAGGCCCTGATCGACCAAAACCCTAATTTGGTGACACTGTCGATCTTGAGGCTTGATCCACCTAGAAGGGAGCAGATTTGTGCTTAATCCTTGAAGTGGGAGTCCTTCTTGATCCTTTGTGGATGATAGAGAGGTTGGACAAGTTGAAGATCATGTTATTCCTTGATTGATCCTTTGTCTAAGGCTCTGAGAGGGCCCGAAACCCTAATTTTGATTGTAGTGGATGCTCACCCATCTTTGGGGAGACTGATGAAGTATGATGGTTCCCCCATATTGTGATGATGATCCTCACAATGATGGGAAATATTAGTGGTCAAAATTTTGGGTATGACAGGATCCATCAGGAGTAGATATAGTTCTGCGATGAGAGGCTCCGAAGTTGGTTAAAGAGATTAGAGATTTTTTGGACTTAGTTAAGTCGAAAGTTGTGATGCATGTCTGTTTTAATGGTCATAGAATTAAAATTAATTGAGTAATTCTGAGACTTGGGTCTGGTGTGTGAGACAACACAGGAGAGTGTGAGGTTGGGAATATTAACAGTGAACAGTGATTTTTGGTGAATATGAGGAAGAGTTAGACTTTGGATGCGAGATTAGTAGCTTTGATGGTTACGAGTAATCAGAGTGCGCAGCGGAAGCGTGATGTGGCACATTTTGTTTAGGCGTGCGAGACTTGTAAGAATTCATAGGTTGAACATTGAGGACATGTAGGAGTGATGAAACCATTGGACGTTTCCGAATGGAAGTGTGAAGTGGAAGGTTTAAATATTATTCATGGGCTACTATGTAGATGGATGTTTTGGTTATATGTTCGATTGGTGGAGCGTAGCATTGTTGTAATATTGTTGTGTGACAAGGATGTTTGGTATCCTGGTTTGGTCGAGGTTGTTGAGACGTTGTTGGGTCGTGGAACTTTATGTTCTTGTTTGTGTTGTGGTCTCGGTTCCATGGTGATGGTTTGAGTGCGAGTGGCTAATTCCCTTGTGGTGAATTAGAGGAGTGTTACCTACTGTGATGGTAACGATCTTGTTGTGTTTTGATTCAAGAGTGAACTTGTGTGTTCGTAACTTGGGTATTCTTTGAGTCGTGAGTTGGTCGTCAAGTGCATTGTATGGGCTTTGCATCTTGTCGTTGTAGTTGTCGTCGTTGTCGTGTCGTTGTAGTAGTTGCTGTTGACGAGGTGGTTTGTCAGTTATGTTGTTCGCGGGGTGCCTTTTGTTGGCATGTTAGTTTGTTAGTCGGATGCGAGAGTCGTATCCGGAGTTGTTTGTCTCGGTGATATTTTCGAGGACAAAAATGTCTAAGTGGGGGAGAGTTGTAACGCCCCGATTTGTTTAATTGTATTTATTTATTTCATTTATGTGAATTTTCTGAAATGTGTGAATTTATTGTATTTTACCTGCTAATTGAGTTAATTGGTTAGTTTCTCTAATAGATAAAATATTTGCATTAAATTATTATTTCTTTACAACTTTTATTTCCTGAAATATATTTCATCGGTATGTTTATGTTTTATCACGTTTTGAGAGCGTTTGCGAGATATTTGAGCTGAGGGGTATTTTGGTCTTTTGCTTAGTTATATTTTTCATAAAATAGAAACTTTGAGAGAAAAAGAGAGAAAAGAGAAAGGAAATAAGGAAAAGAAGAAGAAAGAAAGGGGGAAGAGGAAAAAAGAGGAAAATCGAGAATAGCTCCGTTTCAAGCGCGATTAATCGGGTAAGAGTGAGAAGTTTCAATTATATCTTGCTTGTGTATGTATATGTGTTGTTTATGTATGTGTTTTGGTTGTTTTTACAACTTTTTCTCTAATTGATAAATTGATGAATAATTGTTAGAAATCGATGTTTTCGCGGTTGAAACTCGATATAAACTGCGTAGAATACTTGTTGATTATGTTGGGAGATGATTGGGTTGATATATTGTGATTTGGAAGTGTTTAGATGAGATTTGGAGAGATTTAGGCGTGAAATTCGTAACAACATTGATGCAGGACAAATTCTGGGTTTCGCTGCCCATACGCGTATGGGGCAGGGCAATACGCGTATGGGACAGGGCAATACGCGTATTGGATAGGGCAATACACGTATGGCAAGGAAGGAAAGTAGGCAATACACGTATGGGGCTGGGTAATACGCGTATGGCTCAGGGCAATACGCGTATGGCCAGCAGGGGTGCAGAATGTTGTCTTTTCGCGATTACTTTTCTTGTTAAGTCCGTAACTTTTGATCCGTTTATCCGTTTTGAACGTTCTTTATACCGTTGGAAAGCTAATGAAATGTTCTTTCTTATTAAAATGATTTCGAGATTTTTGGCCGATTAAATTATGTCAGGAATTTGGAAAAGTGTTGTTTTGTCGACTTTTGTCGTTTTAATGGTGTGTAATTGATGTGTACATGCAATGTGTTGTTGATATGAATGTTGTATGACTTGTATGTTGTTATAACGTGTTGTGGGTAGCATTTGATATGTCAATCCTTTGTGTAAATAATTGTGATGATATGATTGTGGTGGTT
Source organism: Lathyrus tuberosus (assembly GCA_022829125.1). Classification (NCBI taxonomy): domain Eukaryota; kingdom Viridiplantae; phylum Streptophyta; class Magnoliopsida; order Fabales; family Fabaceae; genus Lathyrus; species Lathyrus tuberosus. The sequence goes on along the minus strand of JALAZF010000201.1, from coordinate 7,816,752 downwards.
TGTGGTATGTGATGAAATGCATTGTTTGAATTGATTTGCAATGCATGAATGTGATGTTGTTGATTAATTCATATGGTTGAATTGTGAAGATGCATTTGTTTGTCATGAGTCCTTATATGCCAAGCATCATGATATGCATCTTGTAATGTCGTGTGCCCAAGTGGGGTGTGAGTGACGGTTTGGTTCCAGAGGGAATCCGCTATAACGTCGTGTGCCCATGTGGGGTGTGAGCGATGGTTATAGACGATCGTGTGCCCATGTGGGGTGTGAACGATCGGGTCGTGTACCTGTGTGGGGTGTGAGCGATCTATAAACTTCATGTGCCCGTGTGGGGTGTGAGCGACGGGGAACATCGTATGCCCGACGGGGAGTTACAGTGACGTAACGAGCGATGGTTCCAGTAGAGTTCCTGAGTGAACTAGTGATGAGAAACATTGGAAGTCGGTACCGCATGGCATTTACATAGAGTCGTTGTGTCGGTCTCTGTGCATTTGCATAAATCATGGATGCATTATGTGTGGAAAATCATGATTTGATTGATTATGTGTGAGAATTGTGAATGGATGCATTATGTGTGGAAATCATAATTTGAGTGATTATGTGTGGAAATTGTGCATTGATTTGTTATGTGTTGAGATTGTGATAGCATTGGTAATTTGATGTGCATATGTGATAAATGCATTGGTTGTGGATAATATGTTTTATGCGTAGACATATGCTATGTGATGTGTGATGTGTTTCTAAATGCTATGACTTGGTATGCCTTAAGTGCAAATATGTGAGTATATTGGATACTTGATATATGCCATATCGTTGGATTAATAGATATATGTTACGTATATGTGGTATGTTATATGTATTAGTATATGGTGTTTGTGGTGAGAATAGCTATGCATGTGAATTGTTATGTATTTGCATATTATTATGCAATCTTGATTTTAGTTGTTATTTCTCACCCTTCTGCTGTGGTCTGTTGCTCTATGAGGCAATTGCAGATTAGTAGTCTTGGAGGCTTTTGTGAAGATTAGTCCTTCGTCCTTTGTCAGTCTGTCTGCTATGATATGTAGCACGGGAGTCGGGGAACGTTGTTGTTATATGTATATATTTGCTGAATATATTTTGTATTACCTTTGTATGAATGTTTTGACGTTATAAAACGATTTATTTCGTAAAACAAGGCAGTTATGGATCTTTCCGCTTTATTCCATAACTGAACCTTTCCTATTATATGGAAAAAGTTTCCCTTACAGGTTTATTCCATTTTGTGTTATGTATCAAATTTATGAGCATGGATTTTGTTTTCTTTCTTTAAATGTGGCATTCCTGTTCCTGTCGGAAAAATAAATTTTTAGTTACTCTGATTTTATTTATGTATTATTTATTCGAAATAGGAATTGGGGTGTTACACTCCAAGGGACATCATGGACCCAATCATCAAGTCAATTTTGCTTCAGGGGATGCACTCATAAAAAAATCAGGAATTAGGGTTTCTTGACCTAATTCACCCCTAAGTTGACTTTTGGGACAAATCATAAGCTAAGACCTCAAGAGATGATTTGAGGATCCCTAACACACCACATTGATCCATTTGCAACAATGGATTGGTCTAAGAAGCTTGAGGAACAAGTTTCAATTTCATCAGAACACAGTTAGGGTTTCGCGGAAAAAGTCAATTGTACCTTTGACTTTTGACTAGGACATGCTCCCAAACCCTAGGACATGATTCAATACACCCTATAACACCTATGAAATCAATCCATCAAGTTTGATTTAGGTCAAGGACTTGATTTCACAGAGGATCGCACAGTTTGGAATTCATCTGACAAAAAGTCAACTGTGCACAAAAGTCAAACTTTGATTTTTTGAGATTTTTCACAATTATAGTTTTTTAACCCTAAAATGATGTTAATGTGTGATTTGAATCATCAATCATCAAGAAAAATCAAGAAAAGTGGGATAACTTGTAAAAGGGGTAACCATAAAAACTTAGAAAATTTTATAAGTTATGGAATAAAGTGGCTAGGGTACCAACTTTGGAGGACCATAACTCCTAAACCACAAGGCCATTTTTTCCTATCCAAGGCTGGATTTGTAGCTCTCATTACCCTCTACAAAAGCTTCAACTACACCTCATTCCAATTCATTATGGATTTTGAGTTATGGAATGATCAAAGTGGCTGAAAACATGAAATGCCACTTTTTCCAACACTTAGTGAAATTTTCACAAAGTTAAAATCTGCCTTCACTTTTTTCCAAATGTAGGGGCATTTTTCACTTGGATCCAAAAATTATCAAAACCAACTATGATCAAACAATTGTTGTATCATATGAGGGCTTTCCAAAATGGCCAAGAACATCACCAAACTCAACTTGAGCCATGAGATATGACAATGACAACATGCCTTGCTGAAAACTGCCAAGGCAAGGCAGATTTTGGAGTTTTGCTCGATTTGCTCAAATTTTGCAAAGGGCGAGCAACTCTATCCATCTGAACACCTCAAGAAGGGACCAAGGAGGAACCAACTCTGATCCCAAGCCTCCCAAGTCTTTAGAACCAAAAATAGCATGCCAAACCTAGAAATCCCTAAAAGAGGGACAAGACTCCAAATTTGGATTGGAGCATTTAATGGATGCACCAAGGTGGCATGGACTGATACATTTGCAACTGAATTTAGTCAAGAATGATCCAACAACTAGGGAACCACAACTCTGTGCTCTAAACTCTAGCCAATGGTTAGAGGAGACTTGGATTCTCATTTGCCAAACATTGGCCAAACCTCTGCTGCAGTTGTCATTCACTATTGATCCCAAAACAAACTTGCTCTACTATAAATAGAGCACATTTGTGCTCAGTTTAAGTACACCAAAGCCATAAAACAGATGCTTTCCTCAAAATCACCTTCTCACTTCCAATTTTGCCTTCTAAGGCAAGTCACCATCGGGTTTTGAGTTTGAAAGCTATTCCAACCAAACCAATCACACACACACCTCACATACATCATATAGAAGTGATCCAAACACTCACATAACATCTGGAACACCAAAATCACAAAATCACCAGCCAATTGCTTAAGCCTTTGACAGATTTGCAGTTGGGGTACCATCTCAAGTTAGAGATCATTTCAATCCATTCCAAGCATCCAGACACACTCCATGGCACCTAGGGAAGCTATCCAGATCATTGGAACCTAGCTGTAACACCTCTAACCCAAAACACGATCACCAGCTGCAAGAGGTGAGCATGAGCTCTTCTAACTCTATGATCCATGCATTTTTTGCTGCAAAATAATTTGGCCATATGTTCATAATCACGCATAGAGTGTTTACCCTCAATCAATTGCTTTGTATGAATCGTGTTTGGAATTTCTGAACCTTCATGCAGAATTTAGGGTTCTTGAGGTTTCTCTTTGATTTCTTATTCCATGCTTAAAATAAATGAAATTAAAGACCATAGACATGATCGTGAGGTTGAAACGAGTAGATTGATATGTAGATTGCATGATATAATCAAGTATTCAGTGAGATTGGATAGAAAACGCAAATCTGCAGAAACAGAGGGTGGCGCGTGTTCTTGCCCTTGTTCTTGGCGCCCTTTTTGAAAATTCAAATATTTGAATTTTGTGATTTTATTTAATTGATTCAAAAATTAATTTCTCTCTGAGTTTTAATGATTTTGAGTTGATTCTTTTTTTAATAATTCACAAAAATGTTAAAATATTTTATTTTACCAAAAAATCCCAAAAATATTATTTATTTCATATAATTGATATTTTTGCAAAGAATTAATATTTTAATTGTTTTTGACATTTAAAATATTTTTTCCTTCTTGATTTTGCAAATTTTTATGATTTCTAATAATTTTGTAGGTCAAAACTTGATTTTTGAAACATTAATCCAAGATCACAATTTGTTTTCCACATGTTAAACAATTTTGATCATTTTAATTGATTTTTTTATTCAATTAAAATACATTTTGGAAACAAATTAGGGTTTTTGATTAATTCAACCCTCATCAAACTTTTTCAAACTCATTGGGCCTCTATTAGAGTGTAAGACCCAATCCCTTTGAAAACCAAAATATTTTTGGGCCTCAGTGTATTGTATAAGTTCCGATACCGTAAAAAACAAACGGCGCGATCGTCGCCTTTTTAAACAAAACCAAATGGGCTTCTCCTCGAGCTATAAGTCCCATTTCTTTTCTTAAATTACTTTTGGGCCCCTAATAGAGTGTAAGACCCAATCCTTTGTAAATACAAACCTATTTTGGGCCTCAAATGTTGTATAAGTCCCGTTGTATTTCAAAAGGTCGGCGCGATTATCGCCCATTTAAAACAAACCATCTGGGCCTACCCTCGTGTTATAAGCCCCATTCCTTTTCTTTAAACATCATTTTGGGCCGCTATTAGAGTGTAAGATCCATTCCCTTTGTACAGAAAACCTTTCTTGGGCCTTAGTCACTTGTATAAGTCCCCCTGTACAAATTTAAAACCACAGTGCAATCACTGATAAAACCTTGGGCCTCTCCTTGAGCTGTAAGCCCCAACAATATTTTCAAAGCACTTTCTCCTTTGAATATGAATATAATATTATTATCAAAGCTTTCTTTGTTGAACAACTAACAAAACAGCATGGAAGCTCTACAACCGAGTAAGTGTTTACCCGCTTTCATTTACCACTTTCATATGTATATAACTGTACTGTGGGGTTGTTTCACTGTAAGTCTTCTTTCATAAACTCATCGACTGTGTAATACTAGTATAGATATTTAGACTTTCCCCGGCAACTACGTCTAGCACTAGGTAAAGCCTTGTTGGTCACTCTTAAATGCAAACAAAACTAGATCCCCATAGGATTACCAGATACAGTCTTCCCTCCTCTTGGGGTTAAACAATATGGAGACGTGAAAGGCAGCATTCTTGGTGAACCCTTTCACAGACTGTCACCCTTAGACATTGTCAAAGAAACTCTACTCCCCAGAGATGTTCTTTTCTCCGTGAATGGCATCTCTTGAGTTTCTTCCAAATTCTCGAACTTTCCTGGCTTGATCTATTCTCTGTGAATGACATGTCTTGAACTTATCGGGGTTTGAGGACCCACATGCCTCCTAAAAGCATCCCCGCCTCCTCTTGGCCGTTGTACAAGGACCCGTCGACTTCTTGGAAGTTTTCACAGCCTCCTCTTAGAGTTCGTATAATGATTCTTCCTCCGGGAAGATAGCCTCCTCTTGGGCTTCGTACAAATTATCCCTTCGGCTTCTTAAAAGTTGTTCTCGCCTCCTCTTGGGCTTCGTACAAATTGCCCCGACGACCTCTTAGAGGTATAGGAACATAAATTAGTCATCTTAATAGAACAGTCTTTAAAAGAGTCTAGATCCTTCTACCGCGAACGGACTGTCTCTTAATCTCTCTTAAGCATAGTACAAAAGATAAAACTCTAGACTTGGACAGTCTAATCTCCTTGAGTCTCGAAGATATTCTCAAGTTCCTTTCAAAAATGGGGAAAAGACACCCGTAGACTTGGGAAGTCTCAATACCCTTCGGATTCCCCGTTTCCTTAAAGAACAGGAAATAATCTCGGTCCTCAGATCAAATCCATGAGTACAGCATTACCCATATAAGAACTAAATTTCTCTTTTAACCAACATACTGGACCTATCACTCAACCGAAACAGTAACCCTAGCCTCCTCTTGGGCTTTGTACAATGATTCTCCCCAGCAGAGTTAACCTTTGCAGCCTCTATCTCGGGCTTTGTACGAGATATAAAACACTCTCTTGTTGAGTATAAAAGACTCTCTTGTTGAGTCAATCCTCTTTCAGCCTCCATCTCGGGCTTCGTACGAGATACAAATCACTCTCTTGTTGAGTATAAATGACTCTCTTGTTGAGTCAATCCTCTTTCAGCCTCCATCTCGGGCTTCGTACGAGATACAAATCACTCTCTTGGTGAGTATAAAAGATTCTCTTTTTTAGTCAGACCCTTTTAGCCTCCGTCTTGGACTTCGTACAAGACACATATAAAAACACTCTCTTGTTGAGTCAACCCTTTTAGCCTCTATCTCGGGCTTCGTATGAGACATAAAAGCATCCTCTTGTTGGGTCAATAGCCTCCTCTTAGGCTTCGTATAAGGAAAACCCCGATTGAGGCAATCAACCTTTTAGCATCAAAATATGTGCCTTGCTCACAGTATACAAACATCAACAACTCCTTTTCCTTCATCTAATTACTGCAAGCGGAAAGCCTCTGGATTATTTCCATCCACGCCACTGTCCCTCTTTTAGCATGAGAAATTCCTAAGGAAAGATGGCATTGCTCTAAACTGAGTTAAAGTCTTCTCCTTCAGGTTAAAAATCCCCTATAAAGGAAATTATGGCATTGCTGGATTCACATATCCCAGTTAAAGTAATTCTCCTTTATAATCTGTCACCCAACAGTTGTGACAAACAGACCCCTTTAGAGATGACAAATTCTCTCTAAAGTCAAAACCTTTTAGCTTCACATCTTGGGCTTCGAACAAGATATAAATAGACCCTTCAACTTCACATCTTGGGCTTTGAACAAGATATAAACCACCTTTATCTTCATGTCTTGGGCTTTGAACAAGACACCAAAACACCATTTCCTCCCATAGAATAGGAGGAACTACGATCGCTCTGATTTCCCTATCCCAGGAATACGTAGGCATAAGATTGAAAAAAGAATCTTAGCGAGCACACTAATAAAAAACATCCAAAAGTACCCTACCTCCAGCCAATCTAGCACAGTATCCCAACAAATTCCCCATGAATAGTCCCGTCAGTCCCGTTCTGAACAAAATAAGCAGAGAGAGGCCCACGAACACGAACCGCATCTGTAAACCAACAGTTTTGACTGTTTAACATCAGTTTGCAAAGCAGGGTTAGTTGGAGACATCTATTTCCCTTCCTTCATCAGCTTCAATAGGATAAAAAATTAATCGACCTATAGTACCCCAGAGCGACAGTGCTTAAGAACCACATCCAAAATCGTTCGCTACATAATGTTATGAATTGAATTAAGAATGAAAACGCTTCAAGGGCCCTAATTACTCTAATTGATGCACAACAAACACAACCACAAAGAAATAACACTGGTGTTTTCTCTTTCTTCAGTTATAGAAAACCATGTTATATGATTAAGAAATGTAAGATTGTGTTTAAACCTTGTGTTGCCCTTAATGCATAGGTTAATTAACCTAATGATTATGAATTTATTGTTTAATCACTAAAGTCAACATGATTGGTGAATCTGATGGTTGGTGGATAGACATTGGATATTCTCATCATATATGTTTTAATCGTACAATGATCAAAACATACACGAATAAGAAAGTGTTGTTAGGAGTTGCCCACACCACTAATGTTATCGGTATTGGAAGTTGAGCAGAGTCCACCTCTAAAAAGACTTTAATCTGAAAGGATGTCATGTATACTTCATAGATTATAAAGAATCTTATTTCTAGTTTTCTTCTGAAAAGGCAGGGTTTTGTTAGTCTATTGGGGTAGATTTGTACACAATCACTAAGAATGATATTTTTATAAAATTGTTATGTTTAAGACTTCTGCGAATGAAATTGAAATTCATTATAGTAAGAAGATTAAAAAACTTCGTGTGATTAAATAATTGAATATGATTCTAGTTTATTAATGAATTTTATGAACAACATGGAGTTGTACATGAAACAACTGCACCATATTCTTCTAAAATGAATGGTAAAGAAGAAAGAAATGATATAACTCTTACTAAACTTGTTGTTGCAATTATGATGAGTTTTGGTGCTTCTCCTCATTCGGAGGAATTTTGTGGACTGTTTGTTATGTTCGGAATAGCGTTCCAAATTCTAAAACTAAGAACTCTCCTTATAAGATACCAAAGAAAAGACAACCAACCTTATCTTATTTACGAACTTGAGTTTTCCTGGCTTATGTCAGAATTTCGTATACGAAGAGAGTCAAACTCACTAGTAGAGCCTATGAATGTGTATTCATTGGGTATGCAACAAACAGTAAGAAACATGGGTGTTATGACTTAAAAGCTATAGTGATCATAGAATTAATTTATGTTGAGTTCTATGAAGAAAAATTTTCTTTCAAATTGAGAAATACTGGGGGCACCGAATCGAATCACAATCTTGTGATAAGAAGCAACGACGAAGTTGAAACAAAATTTTGAGGAAGTAAACGAGTAAGAGTTGCTAAATACTATGTGCCCGATTATGCGGTTTATACAGCAAAAGAAGATCCAATAAATCTTCATGAAGCCTTGTCATCTCTGAATGCATATATGTGGCAAGAAGCTATTAACGATGAGATAGATTCTCTAAAATCTAATAGGACCTTACACTCAGTAGACTTGCCTCCTGGTTGCAAACCAATCGATTGTAAATGAGTTTTGAAAAAGAGGCTAAAACCTGATGGAATAGTTAATAAGTACAAGGCTCGCCTTGTAGCCAAAGGTTCTAGTCAAAGAGAAAATATAAATTTCTTCAATACTTTTCTCCAGTCATTAGAGTTACATCTATTAGGGTACTGATTTCAATGCTGCTATTTAAAACTTAATAGTACACCAAATGGATGTTGAAACAACCTTTCTAAAAGGTGGCTTAGAAGAAGAAATCTATATGGACCAATCAGAAGGGTTTGTGATTCATGGATAAAAAAATAAGGTTTGTAAGTTAGATAAGTGTTTGTACGGTTTAAAACAAGCTCCAAAGTAATGGCTTGAAAACGTTTGATAACGTAATGATATCGAATGGGTACAAAGTGAATGAAAGTGACAAATATGTTTATCATAAATTTGAGAATCACATTTTCACCATCATATGTCTCTATGTAGAAGATCTACTCATATTTGGATCAAACATTCAGGCCATTGATGATATGAAATCATTGTGTGTGCAAGAACTTTGATTTGAAAGACCTCAGAGAAGCGAGAGTGATTCTTGGTATTAAGATCATGAGATCGAGGTAAGGAATTTATTTGGACCGATCACACTATGGGGAAAATATCTTAAAGAAATATAATTAAGTTAACTGTAAACCTGCGAGCATACCATATGATCTAAGCGTGAAACTGTTTAAGAACACTAGTGAAAGTGCCAGACAAGCAAAATATGCGAGCATTATTGGCAGTCTTAGGTATGCCACTAATTGTACTAGACTTGCATATGTCGTAGGATTGTTGTGCTGGTTTACTAGTAGACCAAGTAATGAGCATTGGCAAGCCATTGAGTGTGTCATGTGGTACCTTAAAAAGACCGTGAATCTCATTTTGCATTATCAGAGATATCATGTTGTACTTGAAGGATACAATGATACAAATTGAAATACCTTATTAGATGATTCCAAGGCAACTAGTGGCTATGTGTTCAATATAGACAGGGGAGCTATATCTTGGAAATCAAAGAAATAGACTATCCTGGCTCAGTCCACGATGGATTATGAGTTGGTAGCATTAACAACTACTAGTGAAGAAGCAAGTTGGTTAAAATTCTTGCTAGGTGAGATCTATTTATGGGAAAAACCTATGCCAACTGTGTTGATCCATTGTGATAGGACCGCCACTATTGCAAAAATTGAGAATTATTATTATAATGATAAAATACATCTAATTAGAAGAAAGTACATCACTGTTAGAGACTGTATCTCTAAAGGAGCTGTAAGAGTGGATCGTGTACGCACTGATGAAAACTTAGAAGATTCTTTGACAAAAGTAATAGCTAGAGAGAAAGTCTATAATACATCCAATAAGATGAGACTAATGCCTATAGAAAGATGAGTTTCTCATGATGGTAACCCGACCTAAATGACTAGAGATCCTAAGAAATATGTTCAATGTGTAATAACATATTGTGAGTAATATGAGGTGATCATTCTAGAGTAAATATGAGAAGCATGAATCATGAAGCGATAAGAGGATGAGATGAAGGAAACTCTTATAGAGATCTATAATGTGCATGAGGGAGTATCTAGACTACATTAGTACTCTTGATAGACTCACTTATGTGATTATGGAATTGAGGTCGGTTCCTGTGGAATTTTGAGGCATAATTTCTAGAGCATTCACTAAAACATGATACATGTGAACGCCATTAAAACACGGGATATTAGAATACACCTTAAGAAAATGTTGTGTGCGGATTTGATGTCTGAGATAGAGTTCAAGACAATTGTGTCACTCTTATTGAATCGGAATCCTACATGGTACGTAAAAGCTCAAGTTGTAGACACCTTTGTTTATGCACAGTCTTTGAAACGTTAGACGTTACTTATAAAACTCTTTTTTTTAGATTCAAGTGAGGGGATTGTTGTAACATAATGTCAATATTCCAATATAGGAGATAAATTTGAAAAGTTTCTTAAGTCCCACATTCTATGATTTTTGAAAAAAACTCCTTAGACCCACATTTCTTAGGTGATATATCTTAGTTAGCTCACTTTTTTATATAAGGAAATTCCATGTTTCATTTCAAAACAAACCAAAATAATTCTTTTGTTGAGTTTTTGCTTCCCCGCTCTCATAACTCTGTGTCTTTCGAATTCTCGAAACGTCTTTGTAGAGTTTTGTCTTCCTTACTCTCATAACTCTGCGTCTTTCGAATTAATGAAACGCCAACTTCTCTTTCTTTCTTTCTACTCATTGAATTTTCTGAGTACTTTCTTGAATTCTTTAGAAAATCATGTTAATTACTCCTCGTTTGAGTTGAGAAATTATCTAGTATTATTTTGGAATTCTCTTTAGAGAATTATTCAAATTTCTCTTTGTTTGAGAAATCATTTTGAGTGGTCAAATGACCATTATTGAATTTTCTTTAGAGATTGAAATTTCTCTTGGTTTGAGAAATTATTTCAACTGGTCGTTATGGTCGTTAAACCAGATATTACGAGTGATATTTATATCATATTCAAATGGTTTTTGTACCATCAGAAAGTGTATTTATAGATCGATAATCTACCATACAAATAGTAGTTGTATAGTATAGAATTGAGCCGTTTTATCCTGGAGACAGCGCAGTTGTTCTACTACTTTGCATAATTTTAAACACTACCGTAAAACGTTTTAAAGAGAGTGAACCGTTTCGTGACTTATCCCAATAACTTTTTTTATGGTTATTTTCAAAATTCAAAAAACAACAATTCATCTTAATCTCATTTCTCTTTACGACAATTTATTATATTTTCTAAAAAGACAAATAATTATATAAATAGAAGAGATAACTAGTATAAAAAAATATAAGGTCCTGACAACCAGGAGTGCACGAAAAAATCTACTAAAGAAAAACACAATAGTAAAGAGAGAAAACCAAAGGCTACGAGCACCACAAAACCATCAAAAGAACCTTGTTAAATTTTAGAAAAGCGAATCATCATCGACAAAGCAATACTGACATAGACAGAGAGAATAGAGATATAAAATGTTAATTATTAATTTTTAAGAAGGCTTAGTCTAAATTATTCAGCAGAACATGTTTCATTTTAGATTAAGAGAGATACACTTTGTACAACTAAGATCAGAAAAAACTATTCATCTCATAACAATTTTACAATGAAATTTGCATACTGTGAATCCTTTTACAATTAATGAATTTACCAAAAAATTTCATCGTTATTCTCTTGCCCACCTTCTTTTTTTACACTCGATTTTTTTTTTGTTGTGTTTTTTTATAATCAACAATATATTCAATAGAGATCTAGATGGTCCCTAACCCAACCAAAATACAAGCATTAATGAAGCATCATCAATGACAATTAAAAAGACTATGCAAAAGCCTAAAACACCTTTTACATCATTTATAATAGTTGCACTTAATCTTATTATTAATTGTAATTTTACAACTTCCAATTATTGATTAAAAACCATGAAGAATAAAATGGATCATTGGCCTTTAAAAAATTAATAAATTTTTTGAGATATATTGAAATATAAATAAATAAGATGCCCTTTATTTGAAAATAAAAAATACATAATACAACATGAAACTAAAGATTCAAATAACAATATTGATATCCAGTCCTAACCCAATCCCATAACTGAAACTAGTTAAGTCTGTGTACTTTTATTGAAAATGATAAAAACAACATGAAAAATAAATATTCATAAGGGCATCTCTTAAGATGGACCTAAGCCATCAAATTAAAAGAATCCAGAGGGTCCATGTCCGCCGCTTCCACCCATATTGTTGAAACCAAACAAATGAGATTGCATCATCGGATTTTGAAAATATTGTTGTTGAAACATTTGAGCTTGTTGAGGATTTGTAGGGTGATGGATTGGCATGTTAGAGTTGGAATCATTTCCAACAAAAAATGGAATAGTTTGTGTAGGTGCACCCTGAATTACAAGCCTATCAGCATGTTGTGCAACAAGTTTGTTAAGTTCCTCCAACGCCTTATAGAATAATTCAAGTTGAGACTTATTCATCCCATCAATCGGACAAGTCCACCAGAACTGAGCCTCGATTGCCTTGCGCAAATGGCTCAGCTCATCACCACGCTTCTTCTCAATGTCCAACTTATTGTTGATTTGAGTCAGCTGGTTATTGAGATCTCGCACGTTAGCGCTACGATGAGCCTCAATGAATTGCATGGTGCCATTGTTTTGGGGTGGAACCTGTGATAGATAACGATCTATGACCGTATCAACATGTGGGTGACCAAAGGAAAACACCTTCTCACCGGGTGAGAATACAACAAGAGCGACATCAGCACCACAAAGTGTGCAAAGTTCACTGGCTTTCTTGAAGAGTCCACTACGACGCTTCGAGAAAGTCACTTGCAAATTGCTCTCATTGCTCATCTTTTTCATCTCAATCTTTTGGCGACCACGACTTTTCCTTTCAGTTGACATGGTTGAAACTAAAAAAAAAACAAAACAGAAAAGAAAATGATGAATTTATTTGGAACTTCAAACTAAAAAATAATACATTAAAATTGAGTGAGAAAAGCCCTTTTTATAGCCAAATTTCAAGTAACAAAATTTTCACAAAAATTTGAATTTGGCTAAAAAATTCAGAACCCGGTTTTTTTCAAACGTTACATTTAAAATATTTCTTGTATTGAGAGATTCGCATCAAATCTCTTTTACATTGTTTATAAGGTAGAAAATTTAATCTTGAAAAATAGCACTCTTTTACCATTTTTATATATTTTAAATTATTCACACATATTGGATAAACATAGTATGATAACTCATGAACTTACAATAAATATGTTTATATTACTGTCATTATACAACAACAATAATAATAATCAAGAGTTCAATACATTCTTTAGAATGTTACTACTTAATCTATTCTCACGGTTAATTTCATTTTTTTTGTATGGGGTTGGAGTATTTTCATTGTACTTTTTCCTATAACTTTTTTACTTGGGTAGAAAACCAATATAATAAATATTGAAACTTTAAAATAATTATTTTATATTATAAAATGAAAATGTTTCAAGATAGAAAATACTTGCTTTTACAAATTTTCTAAAATATAATTTCAAATCACTTGTCTTTTAATATTAAAATAACGGCCAACGATAATATAAAAATCTTCTATCAAAAATGGTAAAATTATTGTATTGATCGCGCGATACTATTGATGATGATGCGCGGCAATAGAGTAAAAATTATTTAAAAATAAAATGCCCGGAAAAAGAATGACAATTATTTTAAATATAATGTGCGGCAAAATGAGTGAAATTATTTTAAAATGTTATATTTTTTTATATTTATTTTGTGTTAAACGTGATTGGGAGATTTTAAAAAATAAATATAACATAGAAGCTATAGCAAAGAGGTATGTTTATAGCCGCTAGCTCAAGAATCAAATGGTAAAGATGAAAGGTTTGTGGAGACTTAATGTTACAAACTTTAAAAGATTTTTTATGAGAACATCACTGATGGTATGTGTTTAGATGAACAATTTCAAATTTTTTTTATTATTGACAAACTGGCCCATAATTTGAAAGTATTAAAAATTATGCTTTGCTACAAAATAAAATAATTTTTAATTGAGAGTCTGATTATTCCGCTTTGAATTGAAGAAGAATCTTAGAAACATGATCAAAGAGAAAAATTCTTGGTTGTTTCAAACAACAAAATGAAATTCGGTGTAGTTTTGAAGCCATTTGGTAAATAATTAAAAAAAAATTAAAACTGCAATATTATGAACCGAATTCAGAATATGAACACTTCAAGGGCCCCAATTACTCCAATTGATGGGCAACAACCACCACCTCAAAGAAATAACGGTGGTGTTTTCTCTTGCTTTAGTTGTAGAAAACCATGTCATATGATTAAGAAATGTCTGATTGTGTTTAAACATTGTGTTGCCCTTAATGCATAGGCTAACCTAATTGATTAACAGTTTATTGTTTTGATCACTAAAGTCAGCATAATTGGTGAATCTGATGGTTGGTGGATAGACATTGGATATTCTTATCATGTCTGTTATGATCATATAGTGTTCAAAACATACACGAATAAGAAAATATTGTTGGGAGTTGCCCACACCACTAATGTTGTCGGTATTGGAAGTTGAGAAGAGTCCACCTCTAAAATGACTTTGATTTTGAAGGATGTCATGTATAATTCATAGATTATAAAGAATCTTATTTATGGTTTTCTTCTAAAAAAAAGGCAGGACTTAGTCTATTAGGGTAGATTTGTACACGATCACTAAGAAAGATATTTTTGTAAAATTGTTATGTTTAAGAATTTTGTGAATGAAATTGAAATTAAATTTTGTAAGAAGATTAAAAGACTTCATAGTGATAAAAGAACTGAATATGATTCCAGTTTATTAATGAATTTAATAAACAACATGGAAATGTACATGAAACAACTGCACCATATTCTCCTGAAATGAATGGTAAAGAAGAAAGAAATAATATGACTCTTACTAAACTTATCGTTGCAATTATGATGAATTCTGGTGTTTTTCCTCATTGGGGGAATTTTTTAGACTGTTTGTTATGTGTTGAATATTGTTCCCAAGTCTAAAAGTAAGATATCTCCTTATGAGATATCAAAGAAAAGACAACCAACTTTGTCTTATTTATGAACTTGAGGTTGCCTGGCTTATGTCAGAATTTCGTATCCGAAGCGAGTCAAACTCACTAGTAGAGCCTATGAATTTGTTTTTTTAATAAGAAATTCATTAATAAGTGATCAAAAGGATTGCTCAAATAGAAATTAAAAAAAGCACTGCACTACTTCCTACTTCTAGAAAGAGGAAAACAGTGTCAGTCATAGAATTTAATAGAAGAAGTAAAATTACAAGAGAGACCCATCCAAATCCATGATCTATAAATAATAGCCGTCAAGCATTCATCGAAACTAAACATTGCTCCGTTGAATTGAATGTCATTATGCATTAGCCAAATATTTCACACTGTCGCCATCCAAATGATCCCAAGAGTGGTTCTAATTAACTTATTCTTCACCCTGTTATTGACCAACAGAAAACCGACAAATTCGTCTAAGGACAGATCTATATCACTACCAACCCATTCCAAAACTTTCAACCAAATTCTCCTGATAAAGTCGCATTTTTCGAAGAGGTGAGACAAAGATTCAACATGTTTAAAACAGAAAACACAACTAAACTCTCTTGGGTTCGACAAAATCCCCCTACGAATAAGAATATCTTTGGTGGGAATCCTTTTAATAAAAAATGTCCAACCAAAACACATGATATTTGCAGAGATCTTTAACCCCCACATAAACATAAGAGCTTGCTTGGTCTGATCATCAATTCTAGCAATACTCAAATCCGACATGCAAGCAAAAATGCAAGACTTTATCGTAAAAACTTCATTGTCATCCTTCATCCACACAAATTCGTCCCGCCATGCCTGTTGCATCTCTATAAACGTTAGTAATGCCTTAACTTCATCCCACAGAACAACATCCAAACCCAATGGAATTTTGATCGTGTTCTGATCGATCCAGCTCCAACCATCCGCATTCCAACATCCCGCCTCCGCTACTGACATGTTATTGTCAACTGCAACCTCATAAAGAATCGGATATGCCTCCTTCAAAGATTGATTTCCAAGCTAAAACGCGTGGCAAAATGACGTATTTCTATCGTCACCGATCATGCAACGCAAATTATTAACAAAAACAGAGGATCCAGAATTTGTTGAGAGGTTAGTCAAAACCAAATCTCTCCACCAAATGGAATCGTGTTTACCCAATACCGAATTGTCTCCAATCATAACTTTGATATCTGATTTACCGTATCTATAACACAACATTTTATACCATATCTCATCCTTCTCCTTCAAAATTCTCCACTTCTATTTTAAATCAAACCTTTATTGAGCACTTCGATGTCTTTTACTCCCAATACGCCCTTATCTTTTGGCTTGCATACGTCCCTCCAACTACCCTAATGCAGTGTTCTATTATCAACGCAGCCTCGCCACAGGAAATTGCTTTGTATGCGCCGAACGTCACGAAGCACTTTTGCTGGAGCTTTGTAGAAAGATAACGTATAAACCTGTATAGCGCTCATAACTGAAATAATGAGAACAACTCTACCTATGAATTTGTATTCATTGGGTATGCTACAAATAGTAAGAAATATAGGTTTTATGACTTAAATGCTTTAATGACCATTGAATCAAATGATGTTGAATTCCAAGAAGAAAAATATTCTTTCAAATTGAGAAATATTGGGGGCACCGAATCGAATCACAATCTTCTGATAAGAAGAAAATATGAAGTTGAAACAAAACTTTGACGAAGTAAAAGAGTAAGAGTTGCTAAAGACTATGGGCCCAACTATGTGGTCTATCCTGTATAAGAAGATCAAATAAATCTTCAAGAAGCCTTGTCATCTCTGGATGCAGATATATGGCAAGAAGCTATTAACGATTAGATAAATTCTCTAAAATCTAATAGGACCTTTCACTTAGTAGAATTGCCTCCTGGTTGCAAACCTATCGGTTGTAAATAAGTTTTAAAAACGAAACTAAAAGCTGATGGAAAAGTTGATAAGTACAAGGCTCGCCTTGTAGCCCAAGATTTTAGGCAAAGAGAAAATATAGATATCTTCGATACTTTTTCTCAAGTCACTAGAGCTACATCTATTAGGGTACTGAAAATATAGATAATTGCTGCTATTTATAACTTAATAGTACACTAAATGGATGTTGAAACAATCTTTTTAAAAGGCGACTTAGAAGAAGATATCTATATGGACCAAATATGAAGGGTTTGTGATTCATGGATAAGAAAACAAGTTTTGTAAGTTAGATAAGTCTTTGTACGGTCTAAAACAAGCTCCAAAGTAATGGCATGAAAATTTTTGCTAACTTAATGATATCGAATGGGTACAAAGTGAATGAAAGTGAAAAATGTGTTTATTACAAATTTGAGAATCACATTTTCATTAACATATGTCTCTATTTAGACGATCTACTCAGATTTGGATCAAACATTCAGGCCATTGATGATGTGAAATCATTGTTGTCAAACAACTTTGATATGAAAGGCCTCAGAGAAGTGAGCATGATTCTTGGTATCAAGATCATGAGATCCGAGAAAGGAATTTCTTTTGATCGATCACACTATGTGGAAAATATATTAAAGAAATATAATTAAGTTGATTGTAAACCTGGGAGCATACCATATAATTCAAGCATGAAATTGTTTAGGAACACTAGTGAAAGTCCAGACAAACAGTAAAAGATCGTGAATCTCATTTTGTATTATTAGACTTGCATATGTTCTAGGATTGTTGTGCATGTTTACTAATAGACTGAGTGATGGGCATTGGTGATCCATTGAGCGAGTCATTCGGTACCATAAAAAGACCGTGAATCTCATTTTGTATTATTAGAGATATCTTGTTGTACTTGAAGGATACAGTGATGCAGATTGAAATACATTATCAGATGATTCCAAGGCAACTACTGGCTATGTATTCAATATAGGTGAAGGAGTTATATCTTGAAAATCAAAGAAACAGACTATCCTGGCTCAGTCCACGATGGAGTATGAGATGGTAGCATTGGTAACTTATAGTGAAGAAGCAAGTTGGTTAAGATGTTTGGTAGGTGATATCCCTTCATGGGAAAAATCTATGCCAACTGTGTTGATCCACTGTGATAGTACCGCGACTATTGAATAAATTAAGAGTCGTTATTATAATGATAAAAGAGATCAAATTAGAAGAAAGCACATCATTGTTAGAGATTGTATCTCTAAAGGAGTTGTAAGAGTGCATCGTGTACGCACTGATGAAAATTTAGAAGACCATTTGACAAAAGGATTAGCTAGAGAGAAAGTCTATAATACATCAAATAAGATGGGAATAATGCCTATAGAAAAATGAGTTGCTCATGATGGTAACCTGACCTAAATGACAGGAGATCCCAAGAAATATGTTCAATAGGTAATAACAAGTTATGAGTTATATGAGGTGATAATGCTAGAGTAAATAGGAGAAGCATAAATCCTGAAGCGATAAGAGGATGACGTAATAAAAACTCTTAATGAGAACTATACTATGCATGAGGGAGTATCTAGGATAAATTGTTACTCTTGATATACTCACTTATGTGGTTGTGGAATTCAGGTCGGTTCCTGTGGAATTTTGAGGAAGATTCCTAGAGCATTCACTAAACTGTGATACATGTGAAGGCTATTAAAGCACGAGATATAAGAATACACCTTAAAAAAGGTTGTGTGCATGTTTGATGTTTGAGATAGAGTTTAAGACTATTGTGTCACTCTTGTTGAATCAGAATCCTGCTTGCTACGCAAAGGTTCAAGTCCTAGACACCTTTGTTTATTCACAGTCTTTGAAACATTGGATGTTACTTATAAAACATTTTTATTTTTAAATTCAAGTGGGGGATTGTTGTAACATAATATCAATATTCCAATATAGGAAGATGAATTTGAAAAGTTTCTTAAATCCCATATTCTGTGTTTTTTGAAAACACTCCTTAGTCTCACATTGCTTAGTTGATATATCTTAGTTAGCTCACTTTATTATATAAGAAAATTCCACGTTTCATTCCAAAACAAACCAAAAAAAATCTTTTGTTGAGTTTTTCCTTCCTCACTCTTATAACTCTATGTCGTTCGAATTATCGAAACGCCAACTTCTCCCTCTTTCTTTCTACTCGTTGAATTTTTCGAGTACTTTCTTGAATTCTTCAGAGAATCGTGTTAATTTCTTCTTGTTTTAGTTGAAAAAAAAATCAAGTATAATTTTTAGATTCTCTTTAGAGAATTATTCAAATTTCTTTTTGTTTAGGAAATCATTTTGAATGGCCAAATGAACCTTATTGAGTTTTCTTTGGAGAATTATTGAATTTTCTCTTGATTTGAGAAATTATTATGACTGGTCGTTATACCAGATATTACGAGCGGTATTTATACCATATTCGAATGGTCTTTGTACCATCAGAAGGTGTATTTTTAGATCAATTATCTATCATGCAAATAGTAGTTGTACAATATAGAACTGTACCGTTCTATCCTAGAGGCAATGTAGTAATTCGGGTGTTTTGCAAATAATTAGATAAATAGAAGATATAACTAGTATAAAGCAAATAAATATAAGGAGCTAACAACAAGGACTGCACGAAAAAATCCACTAAAGAAAAACAGACATAAGAAAAAACACAATAGTAAAGAAAAAATAAAACCAAAGGCTATGAGCACCACAGAAAGCATCAAAAGAACCTTGTTAAATTTTAGAAAAACGAATCAGCATCGACAAAACAATATTGACTTAGCCAGAGAGAATAGAGATATCAAATGTCAATGTAACCTTTTGTCTTGAAGTATTTTTTGGCTGCAAGAGTTTAATTATTAATTTTTAAGAAGGCTGTTAGTCTAAATTATTAAGCAGAACATGTTTCATTTTAGATTAAGAGAGATACACTTTGTAAAACTAAGATCAGAAAAAACTACTCATCTCATAATAATTTTACAATGAAATTTGCATACTGTGAATCCTTTTACAATGAAATAAACTATTTTTTTTTTCATATTATCATAATATTAAAATTCAATGTAAACTATGTAATAACTTTTAATGAATTTACCACAATTTTTCATCGTTATTCTCTTGCCCACCTTTTTTTCTACACTCGATAGTAATTTTATAACTTCCAAGCAATGATTAAAAACGATGAAGAATAAAATGGATCATTGGAGTTTAAAAAATAAATAAATGTTTGAGAGATATTGAAATATAAATAAATAAGATGCCCTTTATTTGAAAATATAAAATACATAATACAACATGAAACTAAAGATTCAAATAACAATATTGATATTCAGTCCTAACCAAATCTCATAAATGAAACTAGTTAGGTCTGTGTGCTTTTATTGAAAATGATGAAAACAACATGAAAAATAAATATTCATAAGGGCATCTCTTAAGGCGGATCTAAGCCATCATATTAAAACAATTCAGAGGATCCATATCCGCCACTTCCACCCATATTGTTGAAACCAAACAACTGAGATTGCATCATAGGATTCTGAAAAAATTGTTGTGGAAACATTTGAGCTTGTTGAGGATTTGTCGGGTGATGGATTGGCATGTTAGAGTTGGAACCATTTCCATCAAAAAATGGAATAGTTTGAGTAGGTGCAACATGAATTACAAGACTATCAGCATGTTGTGCAGCAAGTTTCTTAAGTTCCTCCAACGCCTTCTTGAATAATTCAAGTTGAGACGTATCCATCCCATCAATCGGACAAGCCCACCAAAACTGAGCCTCAGTTGTCTTGCGCAAATGGCTCAGCTCATCACCACGCTTCTTCTCAATGTCCAACTTATTGTTGATTTGAGTCAGTTGGTTATTGAGATCTCGCACGTTGGCGCTACGGTGTGCCTCGATGAATTGCATGGTGCCATTGTTTTGGGGTGGGACACGTGATAGATAACGATCTAGGACCGTATCAACATGTGGGTGACCAAAGGAAAACACCTTCTCACCAGGTGAGAATACAACAAGAGCAACATCAGCACCACAGAGTGTGCAAAGTTCACTGGCTTTCTTGAAGAGTCCACTACGGCGCTTCGAGAAAGTCACTTGCAAGTTGCTCTCATTGCTCATCTTTTTCATCTCAATCTTCTGGCGACCACGACTTTTCCTTTCAGTTGACATGGTTGAAACTCAAAAAAGTAAAAGAGAAAAAAAATGATAAATATATTTAGAACTTCAAACAAAAAATGATACATTAAAATTGAGTGAGAAAAGCCCTTTTTATAGCCAAATTTCAAGTAACTAAATTTTTATTAGAATTTGAATTTGGCTAAAAAATTTAGAACCCGGTTTTTTTTAAACGTTACATTTAAAATATTTCATGTATTGAGAGATTCACATCAAATCTCTTTTTACATTGTTTATAAGGTAGAAAACTAAATCTTGAAAAATAGCAATCTTTTACCATTTTTATATATTTAAAATTATTCAGCATATATTGGATAAACATAGTATGATAACTCAGGAACTTACAATAAATATGTTTATATTACTGTCATTATACAACACCAATAATAATAATAATCAAGAGTTCAATACATTCTTTAGAATGTTACTACTTAATCTATCATCGCGGTTAATTTAATTTTTTTTTTATAGGGTTGGAGTATTTTCATTGTACTTTTTCCTATAACTTTTTTACTTGGGTAGAAAAACCAATATAATAAATATTGAAACTTTAAAATAATTATTTTATATTATAAAATGAAAAAGTTTCAAGATAGAAAATACTTGCTTTTACAAATTTTCTAAAATATAAATTTAAATTACTTATCTTTTAATATTAAAATAACGGCCAACGATAATATAAAAATCTCCTATCAAAAATGGTAAAATTATTGTATTGATCGCGCGATACTACGGATGATGATGCGCGGTAAAAGAGTGAAAATTATTTAAAAATAAAATGTGCGGAAAAAGAATGACAATTATTTTAAATATAATGTGCGGCCAAAAGAGTGAAATTATTTTAAAAAGAAGTATAACATAGAAGCTATAGCAAAGAGGTATGTTTATAATCGTTACCTCAAGAATCAAATGGTAAAGATGAAAGGTTTATGGAGACTTAATGTTACGAACTTCAAAAGATTTTTTATTAGAACACAACTGATGGTATGTGTTTAGATGAACAATTTCAAATTTCTTTTATTATTGACAATCTGTCCCATAGTTTTAAAGTTTTTTAAATTATGGTTTGCTACAAAATAAATTAATTTTTAATTCAGAGTCTGATTATTCCGCTTCGAATTGAAGAAGAATCTTAGAAACATGATCAAAGAGAAAAAGTCTTGTTTGTTTCAAACAACAAAATGAAATATGGTGTAATTTTGAAGCCATTTGGTAAATAATTAAAAAATTAGAACTGTAATGTTATGAACAGAATTAAGAATGAGAACCCTTCAAGGGCCCCAATTACTCCAATTGGTGAGCAACAACCACCACCACAAAGAAATAACGTTGGTGATTTCTATTACTTTAGTTGTAGAAAACCATGTCATATGATTAAGAAATGTCTGATTGTGTCTAAACCTTGTGTTGCCCTTAATGCATATGTTAACCTAATTGATTAGCAATTTATTGCTTTGATCATTAAAGTCAGCATGATTGGTGAATCTGATGGTTGGTGGATATACATTAGATATTCTCATCATGTCTGTTATGATCGTATAGTGTTCGAAACATACACGAATAAGAAAATGTTGTTGGGAGTTGCCAAAACCAATAATGTTGTCAGTATTGGAAGTTAGATGAGTCCACCTCTAAAAAGACTTTAATTTTGAAGGATGTCATGTATACTTCATAGATTATAAAGAATCTTTTTTATGGTTTTCTTCTAAAAAAAGGCAGGGGGTAGATTTGTACACAATCACTAAGAATGATATTTTTGTAAAATTATTATGTTTAAGAATTTTGTGAATGAAATTGAAATTCAATTTTGTAAGAAGATTAAAAGACCTGGTAGTGATAAAAGAACTGAATATGATTCTAGTGTATTAATGAATTTAATAAACATCATGAAAGTGTATATGAAATGACTGCACCATATTCTCCTAAAACGAATGGTAAAGAAGAAAGAAATAATATGACTCTTACTGAACTTGTTGTTTCAATTATGATGAATTCTAGTGTTTTTCCTCATTGGGGGAATTTTGTGGATTTTTTGGTATGTCTGGAATAGAGTTCCCAAGTCTAAAAGTAAGAACTCTCCTTATGAGATATCAAAGAAAAGACAACCAACTTTGTCTTATTTATGAACTTGAGGTTGCCTGGCTTATGTCAGAATTTCGTATCCAAAGCGATTCAAACTCACTAGTAGAGCCTATGAATTTGTATTCATTGGGTATGCAACAAATAGTATGAAATATAGGTTTTATGACTTAAATGCTATAATGTTCATTGAATCAAATGATGTTGAATTCTATGAAGAAAAATTTTCTTTCAAATTGAGAAATATTGGGGGCACCGAATCGAATCACAATCTTCTGATAAGAAGCAAATACGAAGTTGAAACAAAACTTTGACGAAGTAAAAGAGTAAGAGTTACTAAAGACTATAGGCCCAACTATGCGATCTATACAATATAAGAAGATCCAATAAATCTTCAAGAAGCCTTGTCATCTCTGGTTGCAGATATATGGCAAGAAGCTATTAACGATGAGATAAATTCTCTAAAATCTAATAAGACCTGACACTTACTATAATTGCCTCCTGGTTGCAAACCAATCGGTTGTAATTGAGTTTTGAAAATGAAACTAAAACCTGATGGAATAGTTGATAAGTATAATGATCTCATTGTAGCCAAAGATTTTAGTCAAAGAGAAAATATAGAAGTCTTCGATAATTTTTCTCTAGTCACTATAGTTACATCTATTAGGCTACTGATTTAATTGCTACTATTTATAACTTAATAGTACACTAAATAGATGTTGAAACAACCTTTTTAAAAGGTGAATTAGGAGTGGATATCTATATGGACCAAATATGAAGGGTTTGTGATTCATGAATGAAGGCTCTAAGATTTGACCAAATTTTGGTAAAACATGATGTTGAACAAGATGTCATATCTTGAAGACTCAACATCTTGGTCTAAATACAACAGGTTTGTTGCAGATCTGTTCCAAGATTTAAGGCGCAATAAGAACATGGATCAAGGAATGATTGGACAGAGATTTCAAAGCCCATGAACAGCTGAAGATTATAAAAAGAAGACCAAGACCTAGGGCAATTGAGGAGTTCTGGTTAAGACTTTTGTAAAGCAAAAATAAGGGTTTAGGGTTTTGAGAGTCGTGTGCTTTCTTGTATTGTAAGCCACCCTTTGTATCGGTTTGATACATTGTGGTAGACATAGTTTTTCATATTCAGAAACCTGTAGGTAATGAATTGTGTATTGTTCTTGGATGAAGCTTTTAAGCAAATTCAAGTATTAGTGTTAGTCAAGAGTATTGACTGAATATTGTGTTGAAAGGGTTGTCTTTCAATTGAACAGTTTGATACAGTCACCGGAGGTTGTGATTGTTAGATATCACTGAGGTAGTTTAAGAATTGAGATAAGTTTCTCTTATCTATATGGGTTTCTAGATAGAATTGCACTGGGCAGGGAATTAAGTGATAAGTTATTGGAGGTTATATACTTAGAATTAATACTACTGATAGGGAATTCATTCTTGGCTTGGTAGCCCCCAGACGTAGGTGTTGTTGAACACCGAACTGGGTCATCATATCTTGGTGTAATTTATCATTATGATATGTATAATTCAGTCTATTCTTATGCTCTAAAATATATGTCTTAACAGATGTTGAAACTGAAGGTGTGAGAAAACACAAGAAAGGGGGGTTTGAATTGGGTTTTCAAAATGAAAGTTTTTTGTGAAACTCAAACAAAGATCACAAATAAACTAGCAATAGAGAAAGACACATGATATATCCTGGTTCACTTGAAAACTATCAAGTTAATCCAGTCCACCCGCTAAGATGATTTCGCCTTATACACAAGGACTTAATCCACTATAATCAACTAATTACACTGCACTAGCAATTGCTTGTGACTAACATACAAAGACTAACCGTCTCTTCTTAAGGATTCTGACCCAACTGGTCCCTTAAGGAATACAAACTGTTTGAACAAAATTAATGCTTGCAATGAATTGCTTCTACACAAGTTGATATAAACACTATGAATATCTTAAATAAAATCTATACAGTATGAACATTGTATTTTTCTTTGTATTGTGGTGCTTTATTGTTCAAGCAAGTGTAATATATATTTCAGTGTC
This sequence comes from Lathyrus tuberosus, assembly GCA_022829125.1. Lineage (NCBI taxonomy): Eukaryota > Viridiplantae > Streptophyta > Magnoliopsida > Fabales > Fabaceae > Lathyrus > Lathyrus tuberosus. The sequence goes on along the minus strand of JALAZF010000201.1, from coordinate 7,791,454 downwards.
ACACATTTCTTCAAGTGATCAAGTCCTTATATAGCCAGAAAAAGATTCGTTGGAAGGTAAATCAGGAATATCATTAAGATTGTTGGCGACTTGAAATAATGTCGTTATGTGGGGATGAAAATCATACACAAATGTTGTCCTTTGTACCACCAAATCAGTGTAGTGGAATGGTAATGGAAAAGAACGTGTTTGATATGTACTATGTACTATTTTCCCTCGCAAACATTTCATCTTCTTCTGTTCATCAGAGGTTTCTGAATAAATATAGTTAAAGCATGACCAGAAGAAGTGATCATTGGGTCGTCAGAGTCTTGAGTCATCAGATTCTTTAGAACTTGTTCACCAGAACCTTGTCTTCAGAGTCTTCAGCACTCCGTCTTCAGAACCCTTGGTCATCAGAAACTTAAGTCTTCAGAACGTTGTTCAGCAGAACCTTGTCTTCAGAGTCTTCAACACTTAGTCTTCAGAAACTTAAGTCTTCAGAGTCTTCAGAACATTGTTCATCAGAACCTTGTCTTTAGAGTCTTTAGCACTTAGTCTTCAGAAACTTAAGTCTTCAGAGTCTTCAGAACGATGTTCATCAGAACCTTGTATTCAGAGTCTTTAGCACTTAGTCTTCAAAAGATAATTATCATAGTCATATTCAGAGCCAGAATCCAAGAGAACATAAAGTGCTAAAAAATAATCCATGGCATTAAGCTCTTACATAGAGTAAAGAGTAAAAAATGAGCACATAAAGTGCCAAAAATAATCCTGGGCATTAAGCTTTTATATAACCATACAAAAAATAAAAAGAAGACAACATTCATCAGTCATCTTCAGTTTCCTCATCATCCACTTCCTCATCTTCCATGATCGGATACAGTTGACAAGCATTGCCCAGCCTGAGAGTAGTCTTTGAAGACCTCTCTCTCTATTTGGTGGGAACACATATGTAATTACTTGAATAGCATTCCCACACAAAGTTGACAGCTACAAATCTTCAGACAGGAAAACTCCAAGCTTGCCTCTCAACACTTCAAATTGATTAACATCCAAGGCTTTAGTGAAGATGTCAGCTAACTGATTCTCTGTGGTAACATGCTTCAAGGTTATTACTTTGTCTTCCACAAGATTTCTAATAAAGTGATGCCTGATGTCAATATGTTTGGTTTTGCTATGCTGAATAGGATTCTTTGAAATATTAATGGCACCTAACTTGTCATAGAAAAGAGTCATGACATCTTGATTGACATTGTACTCAGTCAGCATTTGCTTCATCCACATCATTTGAGAATAACAGCTACCTGCAGCTATGTATTCAGCCTCATTAGTAGACAAAGAAACACAATTTTGCTTCTTACTAAACCATGAGATCAAGTTGTTTCCCAGAAAGAAACATCCACCAGAGGTGCTCTTCCTATCATCAGCACTCCCGGCCCAATCAACATCATAATATCCTATTAACAAAGAATTAGAACTATGAGAATATAGCAGGCCATAGTCGCATGTACCATTCACATACTTCAGAATTCTTTTGACCTGATTAATATGGCTAACTCTAGGTTCAGCCTGATATCTAGCACAAACTCCTACTACAAAAGTTATGTCAGGTCTGCTAGCAATAAGTTATAGAAGACTGCCAATCATGCTTCTATATAGACTCTGATCAACACTAATACCCTTTTCATCCTTAGACAACTTCAGGTGTGTAGGAGCAGGAGTTCTTTTGTGGTTAGCATTCTCTATACCAAACTTCTTCACAATACTCTTAGCATATTTTCCTTGACAATGGAATATAAAGTCTTCCATCTTTTTGACTTGGAGACTAAGAAAATAGGTTAATTCCCCCACTAAACTCATCTCAAACTCAGATTGCATTTGCTTGATAAACTGTTGAACCATCTCATCTGACATCCCTCCAAACACAATATCATCAACATTGATTTGGGTTATCATGAGTTTTCCATCCATTTCTTTAACAAAGAGAGTTTTGTCAATTCTACCTTTTCTCTAACCATGGTTTACGAGGAATTCAGTTAGCCTCTCATACCAAGCCCTTGGAGCTTGTTTCAACCCATACAAGGCTTTCTTCAACTTGAACACATGATCTGGAAATGTAGGATCAACAAACCCTTTAGGTTGTTCCACATATACTTCTTCATTCAAGTATCCATTAATAAAGGCACTCTTAACATCCATTTGAAATAGCTTAAATTTCAACAGGCAAGCTACTCCAAGTAGCAGTCTAACAGACTCCAATCTAGCAACAGGAGCAAACGTTTCATCAAAGTCCACTCCTTCAATCTGAGTGTACCCTTGAGCAACAATTCTAGCCTTATTTCTCGTGACCACACCTTACTCATCCGGCTTGTTTTTAAACACCCATCTTGTACCAATCACATTTGACCCTTCAGGTCTTGGCACAAGATCCTAGACCTCTTGCATAGCGTTGATCCAGAATTCATCAGTCAAGGCCTCCTTCACATTCTTGGGTTCCAACTTTGAGACAAAATAAGCGCCAGCAACAACATCTCGTGACCTGGTCATTCTTCCACCATTTGGATCTCCTATTATGAGCTCCTTAGGATTATCTTTCTGAACTCTGGTGGAGAGTCCCTTGTCAACCTTTTCAGTCTCTGTAGATTCAAGATTAACATCATTTGATTCTGCAGCATCTTTAGGAGCATTATGTGATGTTCCAACATCCTCTGTGACATCTTCATCCCCCATGGGAAAGAATGCTCCAATATCATCAGTAACACCAGCTACTAAAGTTGAGTCATCAACCACAACATTTATGGATTCCAGCACAACCTGAGTTCTTGAGTTGAAAATTCTGTAGGCTCTGCTATTTGTAGAGTATCCCAGAAAGATTGCTTCATCACTTTTGGGATCCATCTTCCTCCTTTGTGCATGGTCAGCCAAGATGTAACATTTGCTCCCAAAAACATGGAAGTATTTCACAGTTGGCTTCCTTCCTTTCCACAACTCATATAATTTGGCAGATGTGCTTGATCTGATGGTTACTATGTTTAGAATGTAACAAGTTGTATTCATGGCTTCAGCCCAAAAATGATATAGAAGTTTCTTGGCATGAAGCATGACCCTTTCACATTCTTGAATTGTCATATTCTTTCTCTCAACAACACCATTCTGTTGAGGAGTGACGGGTGAAGAAAACTCGTGACTAATTCCTTTAGAGGAACAGAAATAATTAAACTTGTTGTTTTCAAATTCCATCCCATGGTCACTTCTGATTCTAACTATGCCATAATCCTTCTCCCTTTGAAGTTTTTGACACAGTCCTTTGATTACTTCAAATACTTATGACCGAGAGAACGATTCAGTCGTTGGAAGATTTGTTGAGAGCGTGTGTCCTTGAACAAGGTGGTGCGTGGGATAGTTATCTTGCGTTGATTGAATTCACGTACAACAACAGTTTCCATTCGAGTATTGGAATGGCACCGTTTGAAGCATTGTATGGATGAAGATGTCGAACACCGTTGTGTTGGCACGAATCTGGTGAGAGTTCAGTGGTTGGACCGGAATTGGTACAACAGACTGCGGATAAGGTGAAGCTTATTCGCGAGAAAATGAAGGCTTCTCAGAATAGGCAGAAAAGTTATCATGATAAAAGGAGGAAAGATCTTGAGTTCCAAGAGGGCAATCATGTATTTTTGAGAGTTACGTCGGTAACGGGTGTTGGTCGTGCATTGAAATCGAAGAAGCTTACTTCTCGGTATATTGGTCCTTACAAGATATCCGCGAGAGTGGGCGCTGTGGCCTATAGGGTGGCATTGCCACCGAGTCTGTCGAATTTGCATGATGTGTTTCATATTTCACAGCTTCGGAAGTATATTTCGGATCCTTCGGATGTGATTCCGATGGACGAGGTTGAGGTAAGGGAGAACCTTACGGTGGAGGCGTTACCAGTGAGGATTTTGGATCACGAGTTGAAGCGGTTAAGGGGCAAGGATATTGCACTAGTGAAGGTAGTGTGGGGAGGCACTGCTAAGGGCAATTTGACTTGGGAGTTGGAGAGTCGGATGCGGGAGTCGTATCCGGATTTGTTCATCTCAGGTATATTTTTTAGGACGAAAATTTCTAAGTGGGGGAGAGTTGTAACGCCCCAGTTTTGTTAGTTTTGTCCGTTTTATTTAATTGAGTCGTTTTTTATTATTTTATTATTATATTATTTTATTTCTGACTTTTATGTGATAATGTGTTATTTTTCATCGAGATTATATTTTATCGCCTTTTGGGAACATTTGCGAGATATTTGAGTGTGGGGGTATTTTAGTCATTTCACATTATTTTGATTAAGTTAGTAAGAATAGAAAGAGAGAAAAATAGAGAGAAAGAAAAAGAGAAGAAGGAAAAAGGGAAGAAAAGAGAAAGAAAAGGAGAAAAAGAAGAGAAAAACTTGTGGCTCAAGAAATCTAATCAACCGACTTTCTAAAACAAGATTAATCGGGTAAGGGGTGAAACTCGATTATCTTATGCTTGTGTATGATTATGTATGTGTATGTTTGTATATTTTCTTGTTCTTCCATAGCTTTTGATTCTAGGTTGGAAATGGGAAAAATGATGAGAAATCGATGTTTTCGCGGTTGAAAATCGGTGTAAATGCTGTAGAATACTTGTTACCATGCTTGGGTTATGTTTTGATTGTTATGTGTTGGTTTGGAAATGTTTTGGTGGAGAAAATATGATTTTGGGTTGTGAAATAGCGCTGCAAAATTTCTGGTTTTTCCTTGGTTTGCCTAGCGAACCTGGGGCGAAGCAGTAGCGAATGAGTTTTCGCGGGTTCGCATAGCGAACCAGATAGCAAAGGTCAGCGAATGTTCGCTAAGTTGTTCGCCTAGCGAACTTTGTATCTTTTTGGTTCTGGTTGTTGCTGCCATGGTTCGCCAAGGGGTTTGCCTAGCGAACTTTGTGTCTGTTTTTAGCTGATAGTGGTTTCGCTGGACACTCGCCTAGCGAAGGTGGTAGCGAATGCTCGCTAGAGGGTTCGCCTAGCGAATATGGCAGTTTATACAATTTTGTTTTCTTCATAACTTTTGATCCGTAAGTCGGATCGGGGCGCGGTGGAGTGCGTTAGAAAGCTTTTGAGTTGTTCTTTCTTATTAAACTGGTTTTGAGGTTGTTGGCCAATTTAATTATGTCGGGAATTTGGAATGTGTGGTTTTGTCGACTTTTACCGTTTTAATGATGTGCATTTGATGTGTTATTATGCAACATGCTTGTGATATGGATTGTATGACTGGTGTGATGTTATATGATGTGAATGTATGTGTTTAGATGGTGTGATGATGGTTTGTGGCCGTATGGCAAATAAATGCATTGTTTTGGACTTGAATTGCAAAGCATGATTTTGTTGAGTGAGATGATTGCATATACGCGTGCATTTGAATGTCATGAGTCATTGTATGCCAAGCATCATGATATGCATTCTTGTAATGTCGTGTGCCCATGTAGGGTGTGAACGACGGTTTAGTTCCAGAGGGAATCCGCTATAACGTCGTGTGCCCGTGTGGGGTGTGAATGATGATTATAGACGATTGTGTGCCCGTGTGGGGTGTGAGCGATCCATAAACGTCGTGTGCCCGTGTGGGGTGTGACCGACGGGGAACATCGTATGCCCAACGGGGAGTTACATTAAGTAACGAGCGATGATTCCAGCAGAGTTCCTGAGTGAACTAGTGATGAGATTGATGGATGGATGGTACCGCATATGCATTGCATAGAGTCGTTGTGTCGGTCTCTGTGCATTTGCATAATTCATGAATGGATTGAGTGTGTGTGGAATTGTGATTGGAATTGATGAGTGGAGATACGTATTGTGTTGTGTTGTACTTGGATTCTGTTGTGCGTTGTGGTGAGAATATTTTATGTGCGTAATGTTGTGTTATTATATAATTATATGCAATTATATTATGATTGTGTTTCTCACCCTTCTGTTGTTTTATAATTCTCTATGAGGCATTGCAGATTAGATGCTGGAGGTCTTTTTGTGAAGCTTAGGTCTTCATTCTTTTGTCGGTCGGCTCTGATATGTGACGCCGGGTAGTCGGGGAGATCGAGTGTGATTATTTTGTATCATGTATATGTATCTTTGGATGTACTTGGTTGACTTTGTATAGCACCAACTTTATGATATATATATATATATGAGATTCAGTTACGGATTTTCCGCTTTTATTCTGTTTCTGAATTGTGGGTGTATTACTGCCTGAATTGTTGCATATTTTTATGAGCAGGTGTTGTATGTTTGTTTCAAATTGATGTGAACCCTAGGTCTATGCCGTGAATGTTTTAAATATACTCTGATGAAATTTTGAATTTTATTTATTGCTTTAATAGCTTGGGGGTATAGAAAGGTGGTGTTACATTAAGTGGTATCAGAGCCAGTCCGTGTCAGTTTGTGTCAGTCCTTGTTGGTCTTGGTGTTGGGGTGAGCTGTTTGTTTAACCATAGTTGCTGTTATTGGAAATGAACAGAATATGGCTGGGAGTAATGACGCTGCTTTGGTTGCTGCTATGCAAGCTATGGCTCGGGCTGTGCAGGATGCACCTAATGCTGCAGGTAATGATGAGTTCAGGAAGAACAAACCGTCTGTCTTCAAAGGAAGATATCATCCTGATCGTGCTCAGATATGGCTTAAAGAGATTGAAAGAATCTTCCGAGTGATGGATTGTGCTGATGATCAGAAGGTGAGACTGGGCACGCACATGTTACTGGAAGAAGCTGATGATTGGTGGGTTAGTACACGTCATGTGTTGGAAGCTGCAGAGGAAGAGATCACTTGGGTTGTGTTTAGCATTTAGCTTCTGAGGAAGTATTTTCCCGAAGATGTAAGAGGAAATAAGGAAATTGATTTCTTGGAATTAAAACAAGGTAGTATGTCTGTTGTTGACTATACTGCTAAGTTTGTTGAGCTGGTGCAGTTTTACCCACATTATGCTGAAGCGACTGCGGAGTTTTCTAAGTATGTGAAGTTCGAGAATGGGTTGCGTCATGAGATTAAACAGACTATTGGTTATCAGAGGATTTGAATATTTTCAGACTTGGTGGATTATTGTAGGATTTTTGAGGAAGATAGTAAGGCTCGTTCTACTCACTATAAGAGTGTGAGCGAGAGGAAAGGGAAGCAACCATTTCGCAGTGGTCCTTACGTAATGCCAGCGGATAAGGGTAAACAAAAGGGGAATTTTGAGAGAAGGCCAAGTGGGGGAGGATTGTCTAATCCTCCGAGATGTTATAGGTGTGGTGACCTAGGACATCGTCAGTTTGAATGCAGGAAAGATATGAGGAAGTGTACCAATTGTGGAGGTTTAGGGCATGTAACGACTGATTGTAAGAGGTAGAATATGGTGAAGTGTTTCAACTGTGGTGAACCTGGTCATATTAGTACGAAGTGTCTGAAACCGAAGCAAGCTCCAGCTGGTGGCAAAGTTTTTGCCTTGGCAGGAACTCAGACTTCAAGTGCAGACCGTCTGATCAGAGGTGCTTGTTTTATTAATAGTACTCCTTTAGTTGCTATTATTGATATAGGAGCGACTCATATGTTTATTTCACCTGAGTGCGCGAAGCGTTTGAATCTTGTGTTGTCTTCGATGGGTGGTGAAATGGTTATTGATACTCCAGCAATGGGGTCAGTAACTACTTCTTTGGTTTGCTTAAGTTGTCCTTTGACCATTTATGGTAAAGACTTTGAGATGGATTCTGTGTGTTTGCCTGATAGTTCCTGGATTGGCTGGAATTTTGGTAAAACAAAGGATATTCAATGTTGATGTCAAGGTGCTGATGTTGTAACATTGAAGTCTTAACACTGGGCTGTGTTAAGTAGTTAAGTGCTGAAGTTGGATGTCTGATGTCACACAGGTGATGTTGTAACATCAGACCTGCAGAATTAATAATAGCAGGACATGTTATTCGGGCACGCGTATTAGCTGGAATTGTGGAGAGTGGTTGACTCATTGGATGAGAATATCTTGGGATAGATATTTTCTGTTACATGGGAGATTTGATTGCAGGTCTGTTGGAGAATTAAAAGGTTGAAGATTTAAAAAGATTTTGGGGATAAAATCTGTTTTGAAGATTCAGTTTTAATTAACAAATCTGATCAAATATTGTGACAAGTCCAAGCCCAATTCAGGAGCTATATAAAGCGCACAAGACCAAAGGAAAAGGTACAGAAAACATTCAGAAGATCAAGAGCAGAAGGCTTAGTGTCTAGAGTTTGTTTAAAGTGCTTGTATTTACACTATTCTAGGGTTTGAATAGGTGTCGAGTTTCTGTCCTCTCTAAAGCTGTGAAGCAAAGAGAGTTGTGTGATTTGATCGAAACTGTGAAGTAAGATCAAGGGTGCTCAAAGTGGGTTCTTTGAGTGTTTGTAAGGGATTGAGTGGTGTTCTCATACCTAAGTGGTTTCTTAGGTAGGAAGTCATTAGTAGAGTATAAGTTTAGGAGATTGTCAACGGGTCGTTGAGTCTGTAAATTATATCTACAAGTAGTGAATTCCATCCCTGGCTTGGTAGCCCCCAGAGTAGGTTGGTTGTAACCGAACTGGGTCAACAATTCTTGGTGTTATTTTTTTGTTATTGCTGTCCATTGAGCAGAGTGTGTTGTTGTGACATCACACCTTAACATCACACGTCTGATACCAGAATTTCAATTGGTATCAGAGCAGTCATCCTGTCTGTCTCTGGGTGAGATCTAGGGAAGTTACTTTCTGGTGAAAAGATGGACAAAGAAGTTGGAGGACTCGTCAACAGACCCCCTATTTTGGATGGATCCAATTATGACTATTGGAAGCCAAGGATGACCACCTTCTTAAAATCCTTGGACAGTAGGGCTTGGAAGGCTGTTATTAAAGAGTGGAAAGCACCTGTCATGTGTGAGAAGGATGATGCTGGTAAAGATAAAGAAGGCACCTCTAAGCTAAAGCCTGAAGAAGAGTGGACCAAGGAGGAAGATGAGCTTGCCCTTGGAAATTCCAAAGCTCTGAATGCTATCTTCAATGGAGTGGATAAGAACATCTTCAGGTTAATTAATACCTATGAAGTTGCTAAGCAAGCATGGGATATCTTGCAGGCTACTCATGAAGGAACATCTAGAGTCAAGATGTCAAGACTTCAGATTTTAACATCAAAATTTGAAAGCCTGAAGATGAAGGAAGATGAGACTATTCATGATTTCTACATGAGTGTTCTTGAGCTGGCCAATGCATCTAGTGCTCTTGGAGAGAAGATGTCAGATGAAAAGCTTGTGAGGAAGATACTTAGGTCCCTACCTAAGAAGTATAAGATGAAGGTTACTGCCATTGAAGAATCACAAGACATCAGCAAGATGAGAGTAGATGAGCTCATTGGATCTCTTCAAACCTTTGAGCTTAGGTTGAATGAGGAAGAACCAGAAAAGAAGCCAAAGAGTATAGCCCTGGTGACAAATGGTGAAGAAGAGAAAGGGGAGAAATCTGAATCCCAGGAGGATCTGTCTCAGGCCATAGTGATGTTGGGAAGACAGTTCACCAAAGTATTCAAGAGAGTGAATAATAACTCCAGGCCTAATGTCAAGAACACGACTTCTGACACCAGCAAGAAGGATGAAGAGAAAACTGCCCAAGATAAAGGAGTGCAGTGGTTTGAGTGCGAAGGGTATGGACATGTCAAGAAAGAATGTCCCACCTTCTTGAAAAGACAAAAGAAGGGCATGACAGTTTCCTGGTCTGACTCTGATAGTGAAAGTGAAGGCGAGTCAGCAAAGCATGTGAGAGCTTTAACAGGAGCTGTTGTTTCTGATGATGATTCTAGTGATGGAGAAGTAACTTATGAGGAGTTGGCATCCACCTATCAAGAGATGTGTTTAAAGAGTGCTGATATTTATCAAGAAAACAAGTTCCACAAGCAACAGATTGCTCAGCTAGAGAATGAAAAGATTGACCTTGAAAATGAAGTGGTGCTAGTTAGAGCTCATCTTGATCAAATGACCAAGTCTGTTAGGATGTTGAGCTGTGGAACAGACACCCTTGACAAGATACTTCAGTCAGAAAAAGCTGTTGGAGATAAAGCTGGGATAGGTTATGTGGCTGAGGACAAGGGAACTGCCGGAAGAAGCACTTCAGGTTCAAAGAAGGAAGTGTCACAACCTTCATCTCAACATCAGCCAAAGAAGCAGGATCCTACCCCTAAGAAAGCTGATGTTTCACAACCTAAGAAGATTGAGAAGAAGACTAGTCCCTATCAGAAGAGAAAGCAGCCACAGGGAGCTAGTCAGTATATGCCCCCACAATACCATGAGAGCATGCAAGCTGCTCAGTTCAAACAGCACATGTCTCATCAGATGTCTCAACATCAGGACAACTGGTATGGTTATGGGTATGGATACACCCATGTTGTTCCTTATGTATATGGAAGAAGAAAGCCACACCATCATGGGAGACAATCCAGGAAACAGTATTCTCAGCCGTCTTATGGGAGAAGATATCAACAGAATAGATGGCAGGGCAGTTATGGTAGGAGGAGACCACATCATGGATGGCAGCATAGGCAATCTCATCATGGCAGAAGATTCAGAGATGAAAGGGTGAGATGCTATTATTGCGGAAGATTTGGACATATGCAGTACTCTTGCTACAAGCTGCATGGATACCCTCAGCCTCAAAATAGATGGAGAGAACACAGGCCCAAAGTTGTTAAACAATGGGTACCTAAGGAGAAGGTGAAGTGTTTATTGGCTCACATGGGTGATAAAGAAGGAACATGGTATTTTGACAGTGGGTGTTCCAAGCACATGTCTGGATGTAGATCCATGTTTGATGATCTTAGACCTTGTCCCTCTCATGAGGTCATATTTGGCAATGGAGGAAAAGGTGTTGTTGCAGGAGTTGGGAAAGTGCAAGGTGATGGTAGACCTGAACTTGACAATGTTATGTTTGTCAATGGCTTAAGTGCAAATTTGATCAGCATAAGCCAATTGTGTGATGAAGATTACAAGGTAAACTACACTAAGCATGAGTGTGTGGTTTCTGATGAGCAGAATCAGATTGTTATGAAGGGTGCCAGAACCAAAGACAACTGCTATCAGTGGACCTCTCTTGAAGGAGATTCAACTAGTAATGTTGTAGTTGATGTTATAACATTAAACTATGATATCAGAATGCTGAAAGGTCACTCAGAGTTAATGAGTCCTGATGTGAATTGTTTAAAAGGAAAGTCTTTATGGAGGGAGAAAAATAGTAATTGGTCTTTAAAGAGTATTCAAAATCAGGCGCCTTACTATATTGGCACTACATCAAGACTTACCAAAGCTTTCTCATCGCAACGTTTCATCTCCCTAAATCTCAACAGAATAGAAAGTTTTTCTCCAAACCTAGTCTATCACAAAGGAACAATGTCTGTCCCTTCCATGAACTCTGATCATGTACGAACTAGGGTTTCTCCCGAAGAACTAATTTCTAGTGCGCTTCCCGAGTCAGGTAACCCTAAACCCTCGACCACGGTGAATAAACCTGAAGCTAGGTCATCATCCTCTCAGGCTGTTGAGGAGAAGTTTGATGTAGACAAGCACTTGGAACAGATTGCCACCAAAATCCTTGAGAAAGGGATACGGGTGAAAGGGATTTCTGTCCCTTTAAGGCATATCCCTGCTGAACAAGTCGACTCTCAAGGTGAAGACATAACCTTTCAAAGACAGGCCCTGAGTCAAGAAGCTGAAGGTGAAGACCCTAATAACACTGATGCCAGCTTGGATGTTAGAACATCGTCCCCTAGGAATGAAAGCCACAGGGGTAAAGGAAAGGAACCGATTGAGGTTATAGAGATTGAGGACTCATCTGATGATGATAGAATTGGAAGAGGGAAGGATAAGAAAAGGACTTCATCTACAGACTGTTCCAAGTCATGGAGCAAAGGTGCCAGGTCTGGCAAGAAGAGGAGAATCAGGGAAGAGGCAGATTCTGAGAGTGATGCTCAAGACATCAACCCTGCTACAAATCAAGTGCATGATAACATCTCATCTCACAGTGCCAGAAGTGCATCCTTGTGGAAGTGTGTGAGCCTAAGAAAGGTAGCTCTGGAAAGAGAGGTAGTAGCAAAAGACTTAGAATCTACTGAAATTATTGACCTAATCAAGTTTGCTGGTCTCATAAGGACTGTGTCAGGGTTGGCTGATTGCTTTGATAGACTGGTCAGGGAATTCATAGTTAACATACCTGAATCGATAAATGACAGCAAGAGCCGAACTTTCAGAAGAGTTACCATCAGAGGTAAGTGTGTCTGGTTCTCTCCTGAGATGATCAATGCCTACTTAGGAAGAAATGAGGAAGATTATGGGGAATTAGAAGCCTCCAACAATGTTATATGCAGAGAAATCACTGCTGGTCGAGTAGATTTTTGGCCCGTAGAAGGAAAGTTGTTAGCCAGTTTGTTGAGTGTCAAATATGCTTTTCTGCACCGAATAGGTATTGCCAACTGGGTTCCTACTAGTCACAAGACCATAATTTCTGTTGAATTGGGGAAGATAATCTATGCAGTTGGGACAAAGCAAAGAATTGACTATGGCTCCTACATCTATGATCATACTATTAAGCATGCTGCTACAAATGCTGTGAAGATGCACATTGCTTTTCCCTCTCTCATTTGTGGGATTATCTTGTCTCAACATCCTGGAATTCTACAGCATTCAGATGTAGTGTGCAAAAGGAAGCCTGCCTTGTTACTTCATTACAAGTTGAAACATGTTCCTAACAATGTCAAGACATCTGCTTCAGCATCACAACAGTCACCATCCAAGACTGGGGTGATTACAGAACTAGAGGAGGCGTGCAAGGAGTTAGATGAAGTCATAAGAGTGAGTACTGAAAGGAAACAAAAATTTGAAAGACTTGTCATGACTCTGAGATTGGCAACAAAGGAAGGTGAAGCTGTAAAAACAAGGAATGATGTTGTTGAAGACGATAATGATGATCTCAGCTCAGAAGATTCAAGCTTTTAATGATTGCCTTCTATTTTAGTAGGGTTAGCTTTATTTTCTGTCTTTGTTTTAGCACTTAATGTGCTTGGTTTGTAATTTGAATATTGTGTTGTTTTATGCACTGGTTATGGTTTTAGTTTCCTTCTATGATTTGTTTTGCCTGTTTACTAACTGAGAGGCTAACAATGAGAGCTAGGGTATACTGACTATAGTTAATAGGGCTTCTAACTGAAGTTTGCCTAATTATGGCTAAAAAGGGGGATAACATAGCCAAGATAGTCAAGAGGATTATTGCCATATGCTACTGATGTGATGCAGATATTAAGAGGGAGTTAAATTGATGCTGATGCTGCTAAAAGAGTTTAGTTGATAAATTGTTGCTGCATTAAGGGGGAGTTTTGACTGAACTTGTGAAGATATTTTGACATTTGAAGAGTGCAGCTAAGCAGATATCAAGGGGGAATAAATTGCTGCACATAGTGAGCTACTGAACAGCTGTGATGCTGGTTCATGTTTTTAGAGGGGGGCACCAATTGGCTGTTGTCAATAATGAAGATGGTGCTGCAGCAGATCAAGTGATGTAGACTATGAAGATGAAGATTGTCAAACTGCTGCTAATGAGTTTCAAATGATTAAAGATTATTCCGCTGCTGAAATCTCTGAAGGTGCAGAGTGCAGAAGTGGTTTGCAGAATGCAGAGATTGTTTTAGCCAAAATTAGCCAAAGGGGGAGATTGATAGTTCCTGGATTGGCTGGAATTTTGGTAAAACAAAGGATATTCAATGTTGATGTCAAGGTGCTGATGTTGTAACATTGAAGTCTTAACACTGGGCTGTGTTAAGTAGTTAAGTGCTGAAGTTGGATGTCTGATGTCACACAGGTGATGTTGTAACATCAGACCTGCAGAATTAATAACAGCAGGACATGTTATTTGGGCACGCGTATTAGCTGGAATTGTGGAGAGTGGTTGACTCATTGGATGAGAATATCTTGGGATAGATATTTTCTGTTACATGGGAGATTTGATTGCAGGTCTGTTGGAGAATTAAAAGGTTGAAGATTTAAAAAGATTTTGGGGATAAAATCTGTTTTGAAGATTCAGTTTTAATTAACAAATCTGATCAAATATTGTGACAAGTCCAAGCCCAATTCAGGAGCCATATAAAGCGCACAAGACCAAAGGAAAAGGTACAGAAAACATTCAGAAGATCAAGAGCAGAAGGCTTAGTGTCTAGAGTTTGTTTAAAGTGCTTGTATTTACACTATTCTAGGGTTTGAATAGGTGTCGAGTTTCTGTCCTCTCTAAAGCTGTGAAGCAAAGAGAGTTGTGTGATTTGATCGAAACTGTGAAGTAAGATCAAGGGTGCTCAAAGTGGGTTCTTTGAGTGTTTGTAAGGGATTGAGTGGTGTTCTCATACCTAAGTGGTTTCTTAGGTAGGAAGTCATTAGTAGAGTATAAGTTTAGGAGATTGTCAATAGGTCGTTGAGTCTGTAAATTATATCTACAAGTAGTGAATTCCATCCCTGGCTTGGTAGCCCCCAGAGTAGGTTGGTTGTAACCGAACTGGGTCAACAATTCTTGGTGTTATTTTTCTGTTATTGCTGTCCATTGAGCAGAGTGTGTTGTTGTGACATCACACCTTAACATCACACGTTTGATACCAAAATTTCATTGGTACTAGACCTGTTTCTATGGCACCTTATCGTATGTCGGCATCTGAGTTGGTTGAGTTGAAGAAGCAGTTGAATGAATTGCTAGAAAAGAGGTTTGTGAGACCAAGTGTTTCTCCTTGGGGTGCTCCAGTTTTATTGGTGAAAAAGAAAGATGGAAGTATGCGATTGTGTATTGATTATCTCCAGTTGAATAAGGTGACGATTAAGAATAAGTATCCTCTTCCGAGAATTGATGATTTGATGGACCAGTTGGTAGGTTCTTGTGTATTTAGTAAGATTGACTTGAGGTCGGGTTATCATCAGATTAGGATGAAAGAGGAAGATATTCAGAAGACGGCTTTTAGGACACGATACGGTCATTATGAATATTCTGTGATGCCGTTCGGGGTTTCTAATGCGCCAGGTGTGTTTATGGAGTACATGAATCGTATTTTCCACGAGCATTTGGATCGTTTTGTGGTTGTGTTTATTGATGATATTTTGATTTATTCTAAGTCTTGGGAGGAGCACGCGGAGCATTTACGTATTGTTTTACAGGTTTTGAAGGAAAGGAAACTTTTTGCTAAATTGTCCAAGTGTGAGTTCTGGTTGTCGAAGTGAGTTTTCTTGGGCACGTGATTTCAGGTAATGGTATTTATGTGGATCCATCTAAAGTAGAAGCAGTTCTACAATGGGAGGCTCCGAGATCCGTTACTGAAATTAGAAGCTTTTTGGGATTAGCCGGATATTATCGAAGGTTCATTGAAGGTTTTTCTAAGCTAGCACTTCCTTTGACCCAGTTGACTTGTAAAGGGCAAGCGTTCATTTAGGATATTCGGTGCGCGGAAAGTTTTAATGAGCTGAAGAGAAGATTGACGACAACTCCGATTTTGATTTTACCGGATCCTAATGAACCGTTTGTAGTGTATTGTGATGCGTCTTTGATTGGTCTAGGTGGGGTGCTAATGCAAGACGGTAAGGTCGTGGCTTATGCTTCAAGGCAGTTGAGAGTGCATGAGAAAAATTATCCTACTCATGATCTTGAATTAGCGGCCGTGGTTTTTGTGTTGAAGATTTGGTAGCATTATCTCTATGGTGCAAGGTTTGAATTCTTTAGTGATCATAAAAGTTTGAAGTATTTGTTTGATCAGAAAGAGTTAAATATGAGGCAGCGGAGATGGTTGGAATTTTTGAAGGACTATGACTTTGGCTTGAATTACTGTTGTACCTCTAATTTTTCCCTTAGATTCATTGATTTGTCTGCATAACATATTAGGTCAATCATTCGTGCATGACTAACCTCTTTACCTAGTTTTCGTTTGTTTGTCTCATTTATGAATACAGGTACTGCTGCAAAAGATTCAAGGTCTAGAAGGCTGTGCTGTGTATGTGTCTGAGGAGGTTCTCTGGCCCTTGCATTTGCATTGGATTGTGCCTTAGCCTCAGATCCCTAAACTGCTACCAAAGTCTCTCTTCCTTTTCATTGCTCAGAAGCCATACCCCTGCAGGAGTTTAAGTATTTATACCTGTGGGATTTGAATTTTGATCTCCAAGACTAGTCGTTGGTTGTGTTACAAGATGGCTTTCCCCCCTTATAAATTCTTTAAGGTTAAACATGTGTTGCTCTATATTTCTAAATATGGGTTCATCAAGAGAAGTTCAATTGGGAAAGAAGTAGAAATTTGGATTCCAAGATGCAAAATCAGGTCCCTCTCATTTCGCCAAGGTTACGAAAGCAAATTGAAGATTCCTACTTCTCTATTCCATTGGGTACGAATTTTATATTCTTGAAGCTATTAAGTATTCTTCAAGTAAGTTTGAAGATCATGGAGAATTTAGATTATTCAAGATGTTTCGATCAGTGGTGAAGATTGAGCAATCCTTGCGCCCTTAAAGTTTTGTTTGATAACATTATTGATAAAGAGGTGGAATGCTATAGCCAAGTTCGGTTGGAGAATGTTAGTCCATTAAGCCATTGTTCAAAGGCCTAGTTCTGGTACTTTCCAAAGCTTTTGGAAATACACACCATGTTCAAGTGGATTTCCATATTTAAAACCAAGGTTCCAGGTTATTAAGTTTTGGTTAGACAAATTAAGCTTGTGGTAGACGTGGACGTTTGATTCTTAATTTTAGTTTCAAGTTTGCTTCAAGGAAATTCCATTTCTCCAAGACCATTCAACCGTTTATCCTTTGGAAGGATTTGTTCAGCGTACAACTTACTCCTTTCTGCATTGATTTTCCAATTTCATTATAATTGTAAGAAGCAGAAAATGTTTCACAAAACTAAGGAGATCTTTGCAAGAATATTATCATGATTGGTTAAAAAACCATAATCCGAACGCAGGTACAAATAAGGATACAAGTATGGAACACTGAAACTCCACAATTCATACAATTCACAATCCCTTTTAAAACACCAACTAAGTTCAAGACTGATACAAGATGCTGATTACAATGGACAAAACTATTTACATTCTAAACACATGTCTTTGCTTAGCTCACTCTAAAATGGCAGCGTACAAGAACCTGTGCAAGTCAGTCCAAAAGAAATAAAGCCCCCACCCGTGGAAAGCCTGGTGCCCTGCTGAATGTGCATTCATAACATGTTGGAGAGGAATTCGGACCTACAAATTGATCTAGAATACTCGCATCCATCAACTCAAAGTTCAGCAAATTAATAACTTTCAAAAGATATTTTTAATGAGCTCGTTGACTCGAAAGCGGCAGCCTCAACTTCAGCATCGTCGCCTGAACTAATCCAAGATACCAACAGGCCAGTTATTCGTTTCCGCTGTAGAGAACTATCAAACCAGCTTGGAAGCTCTACCAAATTTGTGTTAATGAAATGGTTGGCATTGAAGATGGAACCTGCAGCAACAAACCATACATTTTGGCAGCATCAATCACATCTAAACGATAATAGATGAGGTACATAAGCTTTATGCATTCAGTAGAGCTCCTCATTGAAGATGGCTACATCATTCAGTAAAAGGAAATGTTGCATAAATAAAGGCCATTCTCAAGTACAAAATAAGATCATGGAGGAATACAAATGAAACGGAAGGTCTGTCAGTTCATTCAAAGGGTATGGTTACAATGAATTTCAAGAAGAATAAACAAGCCACAATACAGTTGGAAAGTCACAATATAGGTTCAAAGGAAAAGTTATCATGCTATTTGAAATTTAAAGTTTACAAGTTGATTCGAAGCTAAAAATTCAGGACTGTTCAACCTCATGCTAAAACCAGCAAAGCCTGTAATCGCAACTTTTCAACGGCACAGATCAGTACAATGGACCATAACCAAAATCTTGGCATACACGTTTCTCTCTTGAAGAAGAGAAAGGTTTTAAATTTCTTTGCTGATAATCAACAAAGATCAAGAATGGCATACCTCTTTGGTCTCCGCCGGAATCATGATTGTGTGTCAAGTCTCCTCATTGTATTCTTCCAAATTTCGAGCACACGCACTGGGGAAACAAATGAACGATTGATTAGAAACACTCTAAGCGCATAAAGAGCAATAACGAGCAATTAATCACATCAATCCAACCTGTTGAAATCCAAGGCAAACCAAACAAGAATCTCAATCATTTAGAACCAACAGTGAAAGCCAAAGCCTCTATTTTCCATCCAAGAGTTCACCAAGTCTACCTCCACTGAACCTGTAACTCACAATTGGAATAATCATCTCAAAAAGATTTCAACCAAATATGAAGATACGGAGGAGAAATTTAGTGTTGTTGATAATTGCAAAAAGAAATCTAGTGTTGAACCAAAGGATAACGGAGCAGTAGTTGGCCTAACACGGTTTTCATCACACCCAAGGGCAATTTTAATTTTGCAGTAAATCACATTACCTTTTTTCCCCAGCAAGGTCCTAAACACAAGAACAAGAGCTACAGAGCTTTGAATTCCCCACCAGCTCCATCTTTTTTCACGCTGCCGTATCCCCGTGGTGTCGACTGTGAATGTTTCCTGCAAATAAGATGGGTAGCATTATTTCTATCAGCATCAAATACAATAAAACCTGAAACTAGATTCAGTTTCAATCATCAACAATCATCATTAACATTAATCGACATCAATTTGAACCACATCAACACCATTCAAAGTACAAGTTCAAACCACTCCATACCTGGCCTCCAGCAATAGATACCTCCAACTCCAAAAGTGATCTCGGTAAAAGAAAAAGCCATCCTCCAAATTCATGCCAAGCAAGCCGTCACTCCAAAGGCAATACATGAAAAAAGACAATAGAGTGATTAGCATTGATATTATTTCAAATCAAGAAAATAGTAAGAGGGAAGGTCATTGGTCATGACCAATCACAATCATCACATCCTAGTCCGTTAAGAGATCAGAATCCATCACACGATGAAGAAAAGGAAAAGAAGTTATTAAATTTTGAGTAAAGTAATACGCAGAGTTTAGACTTTTAAGAAAAGGATTTGTTTTGTGACAGGCCTCAGAGTTTCCAAAATCGTTTTCTTCCTCATTTCAAAAAAACAAACCAAACTAGCAATTATGAGTAACGTCACAGTGATTACAGGTTTTTTTTCCTAAACCGGAAAGGACATCACAACATAATTCGGAGATTCTTTCCCAAGCAAATATCAGAAATCGTTTCAGCATTAAATTGAGTTTTTAAAGCTTTCCAAACAAATCAGACAACACTTTAATCCCTTCCAAAACCAGCATCAGACAAAATCAAAAACTTGCAACAAATAGAAATCACACTTTCAATACAGCATTCAAGATCTTTCCAAACCTCATCATTGGCCTTGGCTATAAAAGGGGTTCACGCCATCAGAAAAAAGAGGGAGAACCATATACGAAAAGATCCAAAGAAATCAGAGAGAGAAACCACGCGAGAAAACCATAAAGAAAAGAGGAAAGAATCCCAAATCAACAATCACCACAACCATTTCCAAACCCACAAACATAGGCTCAGAACCCCGGAAGTGATCATCATCGCCTCAACCTTCAAAGCAGCAGAAGAAGCAAAGCAACAACACAAACCAAGTTCGTGAAAGAAAAGGTAAAAAGAGAGGAAGAAGTTCTTCCCTGACGGAGATTCGCGGAGCCTCACCATCATCGCCGACCTTTTTTTCCTTTTCGTTCTCGTTTTGCTTTAATTTCCAACATATTGTAACATGTAATCGCACAATCAATAGTGAAAATCGGGGATGGGAACCATGGGGGAGAGGGTTTATATTTTGTTTGATGTTGTTTGATCGAGTGAGACGAGGAATCGAGAGAGAATAAAAGAAAAGAGGGTAGCGGCGCGATTGGGGTTTAATCCCTAATTTCTGAGCAATTGCATGAAGAGGGCGAGAGAGAAGAGTGAGTTGATCCGTACGATCCCTCATTTCACTTAGGCCTTTGTTTTCTTAATAACCCAATTCAACCCCCTTAATGACTAAATCCTTTTTTTTTAAATCGTTTTGTTTTTTTTAATTAAGATAAACCCCTTTTTTTAACAATCAACTTGTTTTTTTATAATTAATAAAACTGTTAAGTCTAAAAAACCAATTCTAAACCCCTTTTTTATTAGCAAACTTTTCTTAAAAATAATTAATTCTTTTACTAAGAGTTTAAAACTAAATCTTCTAATTAGAACTCTTTTTAAATAATCATTAACCATTTCTCATAATAAACCTTCATATCAAATAACTTTCTTTAAGATTAAAAATCTTTCACAAGTAAACCGCTATTTCTAAGTTAATAAACTTTTAAGTAATAATATGATTAACTTTTTTTTGAAATAATTTAACTTGTTAGAAACCTTTCACTGTTTAATAAACTTTTTCTCAATAAACCTTAAGACTAAATTATTCTATTAATTTAATTAAGAAGACCTTTAACTTTTCAATTTAAAAATAATCCTCAATAAAATAAACATTTTTCTAAGTGAAAGTAATTCTTAATAATTCTCACAACAATAAGTACCAAATCAGACCCATTATCTTAATAAACCTTAAAATCAACTTTTCCTAATAAACTCTCCTCAGAAATCAAAACTCCTTAAAACCTTCATCGCGCGCTTGAGTGTACGTTTGCATGTTTATTTAGTATGTTGTTTGCTTATATGGATGTATGTATATTTCTATTGTCTAAACCTTTTCAAAAAAATAAAAAACTCTCGATCCAACGTCGAGCCACTTTTATACCTATGTAAGTCGACTACCTTCGGGCGTCGTATTCAACCTATCGGTCACAATACACTTTAGCTAGCTCACACTTTGCTAGTATGCACAAATAATCAAAGTTAGTTGGTCCCCTCGACATTCCAAAGGAAAGTTCCCTTAAAATTGACTAAACCGTCATAGGACTAACACTTTAGAACCCTTGGCCTTAGGATTCGGAGTCTCCGTACTCCACGTCTCGCCGTAGACACTTAGAATCTTAGCCTTAGGATCAGAGTCGCCGCACTCCAAGTAAATGCTCCGCCGCGAACATTTACAAGCCTACCCCTCTTGAACCACCCACAACTTTAGAGTCGCCGCACTCTATGTAAGGTCTTGCCCAAGACTTTACCTCCCCTTGGAACCTTGACCCCGTCAAGAAGTTCCTCTTTGCAGAACTACGCATACTCTAATTCTACTCCCGAGGATACGTAGGCGTAAGGTGCGATACCTTATCGAGTATACTTAGATACTAACCCCTAGGGTTTTAAACCTTTAGCATAGCACCCTAGCAAGCGAATGAGAGATAACATAAATACTAATGAGAGGTTCCCGTAGAGTACTACGGACGTTTAGGATGCTAATACCTTCCCTAGGCGTAACCAACCCCTGAACCTTAGATCTTTAGGTTTTTTCGCTTTTGAACCTTTCCTTTGGATAAATCAAAGACGGTGGTGAACATTTAAAGAAATGTGATCCTAGTTCATTAATAACTATGGTATCCAATTCTCACCGCAATAGAAATGACGACTTCTCTGGGGAAATTGTCGAGGGTTTCCCCTAACTTGTTTTCTTTTGTTATCTTCTGCTATTTGTTTGCTTATTATCTTTTGTGCTGGTTTTCTGGGCTACTTGTGTGGTGAGACAAAGTCCTACACCCGGACTAGAGTGGAAATTATGATAGGAACGGTGAGAATTCAAGGATACTTTGAGGGAGTCGATTCCTGAAGAAGTTGAATTGAGACTTCACCACTCAGTCTAGGCCCTCTCGAATTTAATTTTGTCCAACGAGTCAATTCGTGAAGACGCTATTATTTCGAACTAAAGGCCATCGAGACTGGGGACCGTAGTTACCTTTAACCCAACTTGGCCTATTAGGATGTAGTGCGGGGACTATGCGGAAGTCTATTTCTGTAATAGTCGCTACGCGATACTACACTCGGACGAGATTCTCTTGAGAATATTATTGACTACCAAGTGATTTGGAAAATCGATAATATCCGAAAGATGGATTGTAGACTCTGGGAACTTTTAGAACCCGTTCGGCGGGTACATTTTGAAACTATAGTACATACCTGATGGGAGGGTAGACCTTGGTTTCATGCTGTTACCTTTCAAACCTAGGACTCCTTGCCTGTTTGTTTGCTTGTGTGTGCTTTGTGCTTTGTGTGTTTGCATCCCTGCATTCATAAGCATCATTTCATAAAGATTCATGGAACTTAGCTCTATTTATAAACATCGTAGGGATACAATGGAATAATAATAAAATAAAACGTTGAAGTACACTTACAAGAGTCATAACCTGGACGATCTAAGGGGACTGGAGACCTTGTTGACAAATGAAGAAAGGTTCAAATCAAGATATGGGAAGCTATCACCTCTATTATATTATGGCCTATCATCATTCCTGATTACCAGTTGGGATCAGCTCTTGAAGACTATTCTTAAATGATGGAGTTACTATTTCAAGACTTCGGCTCATATTCAAACTAAAATGACTACAAAATGAGAATTTTTGGGAAAAAGCTACTTCTTGCAAGAAACGGATAGCTCAAAGACGTCTCATCCCATTCTAGTCATCAGTCGACACTATTCTAGAAGAAGCTCAGATGGAAGAAAAAGTCAAAGGAATTCAAGAAGACCGTTGGAAGAGTCTCCTTAGATCCATCATTATTAGATTTTATTTAGCTATTACGTTATGACTGTTGTAAGGCGTACAGACGCGTTTTATAATTAATTTTTATAACGAACCAATTTTTAATATTCCGGTACTGATGATTGTAACAGACTTTTTTATGATTCTTAAAACGAGCCTTTTGGTATTCCACGATGATTATAAATAGTCGAGTTTCCATGAATCTTGTTGCATAGCATTTGCATCTTGCATCTCTCTCTATCAAGGAACTTGAAATCTTGTATTGCGAGCATTGTACGATGGATTACGGAAAGAAGGGAGTTTTTCCGTACACCTTCAAGGTTTTGGATGTTGAACAACTAAGGGAACTAGAAGGACAAATCAAGGATCCTGAGGCGTTTGCTGAGAAGTATGGAAAGATCCTTCCGTTGTTGCAGACTCGAGTAGTCGCTGGCCTATTGGAGACACTGGTTCAACTTTACAATGTAATTTACCATTGCTTCATCTTTCAAGATTTCCAGCTGATGCCTACACTGGAAGAATACTCCGCTCTGTTGGGGATCCCTGTCAAAGATTCACCTCTGTTCTCTGGTGGAGAAGGAAGGCCCAGCCAGGAAGACATCGCAAGAGCAGCCCGCCTAAAGCCGTTGGAGATCCAAACTCACATGACGGTCAAAGGAGGAATTGACGGTTTGCCCGCACAGTTTTTGTTCGAGAAAGCTCGACACTTTATTAGTGTAGGGAACACTGGAGCGTTCGAGCACGACTTTGCACTGTTGGCCTATGGTTTGTTTTTATTTCCCAATGTTGAAGATTTTGTTGACGTCCATGCCATAAGGATTTTTATGCTCAAAAATCCAGTTTCGACGTTGTTAGCTGATGCTTACCACTCCATCCACTCGAAGGCTCTGAAGGGAGAAGGCCAGATTACCTGTTGCACCGCTATCCTCTATAGGTGGTTTATTTCGCACCTACCGAGGTCTACTGATTTCTGGGACGTGAAAGACGGTTCAGAATGGCCTGTGAAGCTCATGGCTCTTACTCACTCGGATATCGTTTGGCATGACCCGATGTATGGAGGAATCCCCATGATTCATAGCTGTGGAGACTTTCCCAATGTACCTCTCCTTGGTACAAAGGGATGTATCAGCTATAATCCTGTGCTCGCCCGTCGTCAACTGGGGCACCCAATGGAAGAAGTACCTGATCCTGAAAATCTAACAAGCCTTTTTCTCTATCAAGGAGAGAACCTGAATTTGAAAATTGGAATCGTGTTTGCTTGGCGTCGCATCAATCGACAAGGAATGACGGTGACAATAAATCCTGATTGCTCAATTACTGAAGAATGTCTCGCATGGGCGCGTGAAAGGGCTCTGACCTTGAGGATGCCTTATCCCCGTCCCAAGCCTCCAGTTGTCCAATCAGATGAAGTTTTGAAGCTGAAGGATGAAATAGAGAAGCTTACCCTGGACAACGCAAGGATGCAACACCAGATGGACAGGTTGATGGAAGAACTCCGTGGAAGACAAGGGGCATCATCCAGCAATTTAGACTCCTAGTTCCTTTTGTTATGTGGCTTATGTAATAAAACTTTGGAGGTGTACTGGCTGTTGACAAATTTTAATAAAATGTTAACATCTACAATGACTGCAATAGAATTTGAGTTCCTTGATAGTTGCATCGTTCTTGCATTTGCATCTCATATCATTTTTGCATTCTTTGCGTTGTTTCTTTTTTCTGTTTGTCCCTGTGTTCCCGTCCATCCTCTGTTCATGACCCGTCTGTTGATTTCCCGACAGTAATCTCTAGACCTGGGGAAAATTTTGAAAGATCATGAATTCAGAAGAGTAGAGCCAGTTTGCGACCATAGCAGATCTTGAGTTCAGTCAACTTGTGGAAGCTATGACAGCCTTGGCAAGAAGGGACATTAGTACTCAGAGGACTGTTGTGAACAATGTCACCCAAGATCAACATGTGCAGATTCCTGTGGAGAACCAAGTTGTACAAGAACATGCTACCATCCAGGATAGACGTCCTTCTTCTGTTGAAGCTATGGAGTCTCGTAGCCTTGCATTCTCAGAGTCAGATTCCCAAGAGGTGATTCCTGAGGTGAAAACTGAAAATCCACGAGATGCTGAGATTTTGGAGAAATTTTGTGCTTTGGAAAGAAGACTTAACGCCATTAAGGGTCGTGACGCTGGTGATCTGAATGCCTTGAATATGTGTTTGGTACCCGACCTTGTAATGCCTCCAGAGTTCAAGACACCAAAGTTTGACAAGTACAAAGGGGACAGCTGTCCAAAGCAGCATTTGGTGATGTTTTGCAGAAAAATGACTACACATGTTCGTAATGAACCGCTTATGATCCACTGTTTCCAAGACAGTTTAAGTGGGGCATCACTAAATTGGTATATGCAGCTAAAGAGTAGCGACATCCAATCATGGTTAGACCTTTCCAGTGCTTTCGTGAAGCAATATGACTACAATCTTGACTTGGCTCCTAGTCGCCTGCATTTGCTAGACCTATCTCAAAAGGACAATGAATCCTTCAGAAAGTATGCTCAGAGGTGGATAGAAGTAGCTTCTCGCGTTCAACCACCGCTCTTAGATAAAGAATTGGTTGACTGGTTTGTAGATACTTTGCGAGGCCCATACCGAGAAAAGTTGTTTAGCATTGTGACAAGAAATTTCTCTGATGTGGTAATAGCCGGAGAGCGTATCGAGATTGGTCTTAAGAAAGGAAAATCTGAGGTACCTCAAACATCCGAGCCATTAAGAGTAAACCAATTGTGCATTCTCAAGAAGAACAGGAAGAAGAAAATAATCCCATGGAGGAGTATCCAATATATCAGTCTCGGCACTCACGCAACTCAAGTGTTCAGAGTGAGCATTCATTGGGGTCTCTGCGTCAGACACTATTATCTCTTCAGGGGCAGTATTCTTCTCCAAATCAAATACCTCCTCGGTATCGACAGTCATATCGCCTACAGTCGCGTCAACATGATAGACCAAGACCGAAGAAGAAGAGGCATTTCACTCCCCTACCAATGCCATATAGCCAGTTCTTACCAGATTTAATCAAGAATGGACTTATAGTACCAAAGGAGTTGAAGCCAGTACCTTTTCCGTATCCACCAGGTTTTAACGTTAACGCCCGATGTGATTACCATGCTGGGGCACCGGGGCATTCAACTGACGACTGTAAGGTACTTCCGAGTAAGGTTCAGACTCTGCTAGACTCCGAAATGATCTCATTCACGCCTCATGGAATTCAAATCAATATTCCTTCACCCAATCATGCAGGTTCATCAGTCCCGGTTATGGAAGAATTCACTGAGAGTGGGTATGAAAATGATCCCCAGACCGATCTCGAAAGTCGATTTTGAAGATGGTTAGGTCAAGTGGCAAAATAAAAAGGAAGTCATTCTCGGAAGTATCAAGTTGTTATTTATTTGCATGTTATCGCTTTCTTTGACTATTAAAGCATGTTTTCATGTAAGGACTTGTTATTTTCGAACGTTAATGTGATTGAATGTTTGTTTTGAAGAAATCCATTTGCTTCGCTCATTTTTTAAAGTTGTTTACTGTTTTATAACGCCAATACTGAATGGAGGATGATGAAATAAAACATAACATCTCTTGTTGTATTCTTTTGAATGAAACCCTGCTAAGGATATAAGGCATTGTTTCAAAATCCCAAACACCGGAGATAAACCTTCGTTAACCCCTTTGAGCCTTGGAGTAGTAGTTTTCTTCTCTAAAAATTCAAAGAACCCTCATGTTGTACCAGGGGCAGGGTAATTGTCAAAAAAGAGAGTAAGTATACTGAAGAAGGGGGTGGGTACCAAATAAAATTTCAGCCACATATCCTTTGTTTCTTCAACCATGATCTAAAACCACTATAAAACCCTCAAAAGACCTCATTGAAGTAGGGTTTATTTCAAAAGCATATTCGATGAGATAATGTTTCCTGACTCCTATGAGTTACACTCAAAAATTCGTATTGCCATTATAGAAAAAGGAATTACATCATATCCTAATTGATGATTCGGTCACGAGTTTGCGATATGCCCTTTTTCAGTAAACTTCAAAACAAACATAATGTTGTATTAGCAATTTTGGAATTTACATTTTCTGCATGTAAATACTGCTTGACGTCATAGAAGTTCGCTAAAGGCTATGAGAAGTTCAACCGCTGAGATATGGAACTCTGCTGAAGATAGTCATTTCAAAATATCAGTCTGGGGCATACTGTCTGAAGATTATGATGAACTGGGGCAAGTTATTCCTCAGTTGTTGCAAATGGATCAACCCTAAGGGGGGAAGAGCGAAGACTCAATACACAGAATACCGGCAATCTGAGCCAGTTATGTCGAGATTCTACCAATCTCTCAAGAGTTAGAAGACATTGGAATAGTTGGGATGCCAAGTCTCCTGTAAAATCCTTTTGAGATGATGTATTTTCGTAGACTATGTAGTATGGGGGCATTCGAGAATCGAAGATTTTTCCAACAGTTGATATTTTAAAACGGCGACTACCATCAAGTTTTCACTCTAGGAAGTTATGACGATTCCCCAATGAATCAATTTTTTCAAGCAATTATGACAAGATCTATACAAAATTTCAGCATCGGGTTGACCTAAGGATCCCCAGTGAATCTCATCGGTGCATCCTCAACAGTGGATGTTTATTTCATCCCCATTGAAGACTAGACCTTGACGTCTACGACTATAATACTAACACAAAATTCCCCAACGAAGCGGTGGATATTTATTTTATCCCCGTGACGCTTCATCTATGGCATCTACCATCACTTCAGCTTGCTTCAGTTACAGCGGATATTTATTTTATCCCCACCGAAGTCTCTATGAATACAAGTTTGATTCGTGCCCAGTGGACCTTTCTCATCCAGATAATCAGATTCATCTTGACGATCCTCTAAGTGAAGTCATGTAATTATATCCCCAAGTGGATTGCTATTTCCCCAGAAAAGTTTGGACGTCGAAATTCAACTATTGAGTTCCATCCTTGGATTCCTACAGAGCCTGACAAATGTATCTCTCGTGCAGAGGATGGACGGGCTTCTTCGTTATTCTTTCGTCGCCAGTTTTTTCTTTTGTCTGTTTTGTCAGCATGAGCATAAGCATCGCATGACATCATTTGCATTCGCCTCCGTGCGTGTTCGCTTTCTGTTTGTTTCTTGTCGCTTTATCTTTATCTTTGGTTGTGTTTGCGCCAAGTTTTTTGGGGTTTGTCTGATCCCTCCAAGTAGGTCGTCAACCTTAGGCAGAAAGTGCTAATCATTTCCAAGTTTCCCCACAGAGTTCAACCCTCGTGGATGATGGTTATTTCAGTTATCTTTTCCGTGCTTGGATAAGATAAATTGCCATTCGAGTTCATTTCTCAATGGTGGGTCTTGTTTGACCATTTCTTTCTAGCTTGATCCTAGATTGAACTTTGGTCCTTGGGGGTACCACCTTTAACTATTAGGTCTTCGAACCTATTTTGAGCGTACATTTATTTTGCACTGCGTCTCATGGATTAATCTCTTGTAGATCCTCTTTGAAGAATCTATTCTCCAACAGTGATTGATTGGAATGACGTCTCCGTGGAATCTAAAGCCAAACAACAAGTGGCAGCCCACATTTGGAATTTTACTCAACTACATTGCAAATACAACTCATTTCTACTCTCAGCAAGGTGCATCTCTCCAGACTCTTCGACGGTGTTGCTCTCCAAGGAAGGTGTATCTCTCCAGACTCTTCGACGGTGTTGCTCTCCAGGGAAGGTGTATCTCTCCAGACTCTTCGACGGTGTTGCTCTCAAGGGAAGGTGTATCTCTTCAGACTCTTCGATGGTGTTGCTCTCCAAGGAAGGTGTATCTCTCCAGACTCTTCGACGGTGTTGCTCTCCAGGGAAGGTGTATCTCTTCAGACTCTTCGACGGTGTTGCTCCCCAAGGAAGGTGTATCTCTTCAGACTCTTCGACGCTGTTGCTCTCCAAGGAAGGTGTATCTCTTCAGACTCTTCGATGGTGTTGCTCTCCAGGGAAGGTGTATCTCTTCAGACTCTTCGACGGTGTTGCTCTCCAAGGAAGGTGTATCTCTTCAGACTCTTCGACGGTGTTGCTCTCCAAGGAAGGTGTATCTCTTCAGACTCTTCAACGGTGCTGCTCTCCAGTGAAGTGTGTATCTACATCAGACTATTTGTTCAACGCCACTCTTCAGTGAAATGGACTATATTGCCGACAAATACTTGATGAAACCACTTGTTGTGAAACTTTTCTTTCCATAGTGGAGACAATCTTTCTGAATCAACCTTTACTAAGGATCTTTTCCCACCTGAACGTTATGAACAATCTCTTTATATACAACCTTTGGAGCTTATCTTTCGCTCCTACTGCCATTGGATCCTGCTCTTTTGCTTAGACGACAGCTGGTCACGCTTGAACCTGTTGAGTCGTCGCTCTGGTTTCCCCAGTGTTGTTTCTTTTCCCCAGTGCGTCTGGTCGTCCCCAGTGATTTCGTTGCTCGTGGTGTTCGTTTGTCGCCCTGTGTTTGTTTGGTTTTTGTCTGCATCTTTTGCATTTTTATCATTCCATCATTCTCATCATGCTAGAGTTCATGGCGTGTCAGCATTAGGTCTAGGTTTTGTCCATAGCATTGCATGATCGTTGCATCTAACGGCAAAATTTTTGGTTATCTGTATTTAAATATCTTTCACCATGACCTAATGACGATCTTCATCGTCCCGTCATCCGGTGAAGATATTTAAATAAGGGCAACTGTTGTACCCCAAATTTTTCCCTTAGATTCATTGATTTGTCTGCATAACATATTAGGTCAATCATTCGTGCATGACTAACCTCTTTACCTAGTTTTCGTTTGTTTGTCTCATTTGTGAATACAGGTACTACTGTAAAAGATTCAAGGTCTTGAAGGCTGTGCTGTGTATGTGTCTGAGGAGGTTCTCTGGCCCTTGCATTTGCATTGGATTGTGCCTTAGCCTCAGATCCCTAAACTGCTACCAAAGTCTCTCTTCCTTTTCATTGCTCAGAAGCCATACCCCTGCAGGAGTTTAAGTATTTATACCTGTGGGATTTGAATTTTGATCTCCAAGACTAGTCATTGGTTGTGTTACAAGATGGCTTTCCCCCCTTATAAATTCTTTAAGGTTAAACATGTGTTGCTCTATATTTCTAAATATTGGTTCATCAAGAGAAGTTCAATTGGGAAAGAAGTAGAAATTTGGATTCCAAGATGCAAAATCAGGTTCCTCTCATTTCGCCAAGGTTACGAAAGCAAATTGAAGATTCCTACTTCTCTATTCCATTGGGTACGAATTTTATATTCTTGAAGCTATCAAGTATTCTTCAAGTAAGTTTGAAGATCATGGAGAATTTAGATTATTCAAGATGTTTCGATCAGTGGTGAAGATTGAGCAATCCTTGCGCCCTTAAAGTTTTGTTTGATAACATTATTGATAAAGAGGTGGAATGCTATAGCCAAGTTCGGTTGGAGAATGTTAGTCCATTAAGCCATTGTTCAAAGGCCTAGTTCTGGTACTTTCCAAAGCTTTTGGAAATACACACTATGTTCAAGTGGATTTCCATATTTAAATCCAAGGTTCCAGGTTATTAAGTTTTGGTTAGACAAATTAAGCTTGTGGTAGACGTGGACGTTTGATTCTTAATTTTAGTTTCAAGTTTGCTTCAAGGAAATTCCATTTCTCCAAGACCATTCAACCATTTATCCTTTGGAAGGATTTGTTCAGCGTACAACTTACTCCTTTCAGCATTGATTTTCCAATTTCATTATAATTGTAAGAAGCAGCAAATGTTTCACAAAACTAAGGAGATCTTTGCAAGAATATTATCATGATTGGTTAAAAAACCATAATCCGAACGCAGGTACAAATAAGGATACAAGTATGGAACACTGAAACTCCACAATTCATACAATTCACAATCCCTTTTAAAACACCAACTAAGTTCAAGACTGATACAAGATGCTGATTACAATGGACAAAACTATTTACATTCTAAACACATGTCTTTGCTTAGCTCACTCCAAAATGGCAGCGTACAAGAACCTGTGCAAGTGAGTCCAAAAGAAATAAAGCCCCCACCCGTGGAAAGCCTGGTGCCCTATTGAATGTGCATTCATAACATGTTGGAGAGGAATCGGACCTATAGATTGATCTAGAATACTCGCATCCATCAACTCAAAGTTCAGCAAATTAATAACTTTCAAATGAGATTTTTAATGAACTCGTTGACTCGAAAGCGGCAGCCTCAACTTCAGCATCGTCGCCTGAACTAATCCAAGATACCAACAGGCCAGTTATTCGTTTCCGCCGTAGAGAACTATCAAACCAGCTTGGAAGCTCTACTAAATTTGTGTTAATGAAATGGTTGGCATTGAAGACGGAACCTGCACAACAAACCATACATTTTGGCAGCATCAATCACATCTAAACGATAATAGATGAGGTACATAAGCTTTAAGCATTCAGTAGAGCTCCTCATTGAAGATGGCTACATTATTCAGTAAAAGGAAATGTTGCATAAATAAAGGCCATTCTCAAGTACAAAATAAGATCATGGAGGAATACAAATGAAACGGAAGGTCTGTCAGTTCATCAAAAGGGTATGGTTACAATGAATTTCAAGAAGAATAAACAAGCCACAATACAGTTGGAAAGTCACAATATAGGTTCAAAGGACAAGTTATCATGCTATTTGAAATTTAAAGTTTACAAGTTGATTCGAAGCTAAAAATTCAGGACAGTTCAACCTCATGCTAAAACCAGCAAAGCCTGTAATCGTAACTTTTCAACGGCACAGATCAGTACAATGGACCATAACCAAAATCTCGGCATACACGTTTCTCTCTTGAAGAAGAGAAAGGTTTTAAATTTCTTTGCTGATAATCAACAAAGATCAAGAATGGCATACCTCTTTGGTCTCCGCCGAAATCATGATTGTGTGTCAAGTCTCCTCATTGTATCTCTTCCAAATTTCGAGCACACGCACTGGGGAAATAAATGAACGATTGATTAGAAACACTCTAAGCGCATAAAGAGTAATAACGAGCAATTAATCACATCAATCCAACCTGTTGAAATCCAAGGCAAACCAAACAAGAATCTCAATCATTTAGAACCAACTGTGAAAGCCAAAGCCTCAATTTTCCATCTAAGAGTTCACCAAGTCTACCTCCACTGAACCTGCAACTCACAATTGGAATAATCAGCTCAAAAAGATTTCAACCAAATATGAAGATACGGAGTAGAAATTTAGTGTTGTTGATAATTGCAAAAAGAAATCTAGTGTTGAACCAAAGGATAACGGAGCAGTAGTTGGCCTAACACAGTTTTCATCACACCCTAGGGCAATTTTAATTTTGCAGTAAATCACATTACCTTTTTTCCCCAGCAAGGTCCTAAACACAAGAACAAGAGCTACAGAGCTTTGAATTCCCCACCAGCTCCATCTTTTTTCACGCTGCCGTATCCCCGTGGTGTCGACTGTGAATGTTTCCTGCAAATAGGATGGGTAGCATTATTTCTATCAGCATCAAATACCATAAAACCTAAAACTAGATTCAGTTTCAATCATCAACAATCATCATTAACATTAATCGACATCAATTTGAACCACATCAACACCATTCAAAGTACAAGTTCAAACCACTCCTTACCTGACCTCCAGCAATAGATACCTCCAACTCCAAAAGTGATCTCGGTAAAAGAAAAAGCCATCCTCCAAATTCATGCCAAGCAAGCCGTCACTCCAAAGGCAATACATGAAAAAAGAGAATAGAGTGATTAGCATTGATATCATTTCAAATCAAGAAAATAGTAAGAGGGAAGGTCATTGGTCATGACCAATCACAATCATCACATCCTAGTCCGTTAAGGGATCAGAATCCATCACACGATGAAGAAAAGGAAAAGAAGTTATTAAATTTTGAGTAGAGTAATACGCAGAGTTTAGACTTTTAAGAAAAGGATTTGTTTTGTGACAGGCCTCAGAGTTTCCAAAATCGTTTTCTTCCTCATTTCAAAAAAAAACAAACCAAACCAACAATTATGAGTAACGTCACAGTGATTACAGGTTTTTTTCCCTAAACCGGAAAGGACATCACAACATAATTCGGAGATTCTTTCCCAAGCAAATATCAGAAATCATTTCAGCATTAAATTGAGTTTTTAAAGCTTTCCAAACAAATCAGACAACACTTTAATCCCTTCCAAAACCAGCATCAGACAAAATCAAAAACTTGCAACAAATAGAAATCACACTTTCAATACAGCATTCAAGATTTTTCCAAACCTCATCATTGGCCTTGGCTATAAAAGGGGTTCACGCCATCAGAAAAAAGAGGGAGAACCATATACGAAAAGATCCAAAGAAATCAGAGAGAGAAACCACGCGAGAAAACCATAAAGAAAAGAGGAAAGAATCCCAAATCAACAATCACCACAACCATTTCCAAACCCACAAACATAGGCTCAGAACCCCGGAAGTGATCATCATCGCCTCAACCTTCAAAGCAGAAGAAGAAGCAAAGCAACAACACAAACCAAGTTCGTGAAAGAAAAGGTAAAAAGAGAGGAAGAAGTTCTTCCCTGACGGAGATTCGCGGAGCCTCACCATCATCGCCGACCTTTTTTTCCTTTTCGTTCTTGTTTTTCTTTAATTTCCAACATATTGTAACATGTAATCGCACAATCAATAGTGAAAATCGGGGATGGGAACCATGGTGGAGAGGGTTTATATTTTGTTTGATGTTGTTTGATCGAGTGAGACGAGGAATCGTGAGAGAATAAAAGAAAAGAGGGTAGCGGCGCGATTGGGGTTTAATCCCTAATTTCTAAGCGATTGCATGAAGAGGGCGAGAGAGAAGAGTGAGTTGATCCGTACGATCCCTCCTTTCACTTAGGCCTTTGTTTTCTTAATAACCCAATTCAACCCCCTTAATGACTAAATCCTTTTTTTTTAAATCGTTTTGTTTTTTTTAATTAAGATAAACCCCTTTTTTTGACAATCAACTTCTTTTTTTTATAATTAATAAAACTGTTAAGTCTAAAAAACTAATTCTAAACCCCTTTTTTATTAGCAAACTTTTCTTAAAAATAATTAATTCTTTTACTAAGAGTTTAAAACTAAATCTTCTAGTTAGAACTCTTTTTAAATAATCATTAACCATTTCTCATGATAAACCTTCATATCAAATAACTTTCTTTAAGCTTAAAAATCTTTCACAAGTAAACCGCTATTTCTAAGTTAATAAACTTTTAAGTAATAATA
The DNA here is from genome assembly GCA_022829125.1 of Lathyrus tuberosus. Classification (NCBI taxonomy): domain Eukaryota; kingdom Viridiplantae; phylum Streptophyta; class Magnoliopsida; order Fabales; family Fabaceae; genus Lathyrus; species Lathyrus tuberosus. The sequence goes on along the minus strand of JALAZF010000201.1, from coordinate 7,757,488 downwards.
TGATTAACTTTTTTTGAAATAATTTAACTTGTTAGAAACCTTTCATTGTTTAATAAACTTTTTCTCAATAAACCTTAAGACTAAATTAATCTATTAATTTAATTAAGAAGACCTTTAACTTTTCAATTTAAAAATAATCCTCAATAAAATAAACATTTTTCTAAGTGAAAGTAATTCTTAATAATTCTCACAACAATAAGTACCAAATCAGACCCATTTTCTTAATAAACCTTAAAATCAACTTTTCCTAATAAACTCTCCTCAGAAATCAAAACTCCTTAAAACCTTCATCGCGCGCTTGAGTGTACGTTTGCATGTTTATTTAGTATGATGTTTGCTTATATGGATGTATGTATATTTCTATTGTCTAAACCTTTTCAAAAAAATAAAAAACTCTCGATCCAACGTCGAGCCACTTTTATACCTATGTAAGTCGACTACCTTCGGGCGTCGCATTCAACCTATCGGTCACAATACACTTTAGCTAGCTCACACTTTGCTAGTATGCACAAATAATCAAAGTTAGTTGGTCCCCTCGACATTCCAAAGGAAGGTTCCCTTAAAATTGACTAAACCGTCATAGGACTAACACTTTAGAACCCTTGGCCTTAGGATTCGGAGTCGCCGTACTCCACTTCTCGCCGTAGACACTTAGAATCTTAGCCTTAGGATCAGAGTCGCCGCACTCCAAGTAAATGCTCTGCCGTGAACATTTACAAGCCTACCCCGCTTGAACCACCCACAACTTTAGAGTCGCCGCACTCTATGTAAGGTCTTGCCCAAGACTTTACCTCCCCTTGGAACCTTGACCCCGTCAAGAAGTTCCTCTTTTCAGAACTACGCATACTCTGATTCTACTCTCGAGGATACGTAGGCGTAAGGTACGATACCTTATCGAGTATACTTAGATACTAACCCCTAGGGTTTTAAACCTTTAGCATAGCACCCTAGCAAGCGAATGAGAGATAACATAAATATTAACGAGAGGTTCCCATAGAGTACTACGGACGTTTAGGATGCTAATACCTTCCCTAGGCGTAACCAACCCCCGAACCTTAGATCTTTAGGTTTTTTCGCTTTTGAACCTTTCCTTTGGATAAATCAAAGACGGTGGTGAACATTTAAAGAAATATGATCCTAGTTCATTAATAACTATGGTATCCAATTCTCACCGCAACAATTACCATCCGGGTAAAGCTAATGTGGTAGCCGATGCTTTGAGCCGGAAATCGTTGCATATGTCGGCTTTGATGGTTAAAGAGTGGGAACTTTTGGAATCGTTTAGAGATTTGAGTTTGGTATGTGAATTGACGTCGGATAGTGTGAGGCTTGGTATGTTGAAGGTTACTAATGATTTTCTGTTGTCGGTTAGTGAGAAGCAGAAATTGGATGAGAAATTTGTGGATTTGATGAAGGCGGGTGATAAAAGTGGAAATGAGGACTTTAAAGTGGATGATCAGGGTGTTTTGAAATTTCGTGGTAGGATTTGCATTCCTCATGATTCGGAGTTAAAAAGGATGATTTTGGAAGAAGGACACCGGAGTAATTTGAGTATACATCCGGGAGCGAATAAGATGTACCAAGATTTGAAGAAGATTTTCTGGTGGTCTGGATTGAAAAGAGATGTGGCTCAGTTTGTGTATGCGTGTTTAACTTGTCAGAAGTCGAAGGTCGAACATCTGAGGCCTAGTGGTTTGTTGCAACCGTTGGATATTCCTGAGTGGAAATGGGACAGCATTTTTATGGATTTTGTGACAGGGTTGCCGAATACTCAGCGAGGGCATAATGCTATTTGGGTGGTTGTGGACAGACTGACTAAATCGGCTCATTTCATTCCGATTGACATCAGTTTTTCTTTAGAGAGATTGGCTGAGATTTACATAAGTGTGATTGTAAAGTTGCATGGGGTTCTGTTGAGCATTGTTTCTGATCGAGATCCGAGGTTTACCTCGAGATTTTGGGAAAGTTTACAGAAGGCGTTGGGTTCTAAATTGATATTAAGTTCGGCTTATCATCCTCAAACAGATGGACAGACCGAAAGAACGATTCAGTCGTTGGAAAATTTGTTGAGAGCGTGTGTCCTTGAACAAGGTGGTGCGTGGGATAGTTATCTTGCATTGATTGAATTCACGTACAACAACAGTTTCCATTCGAGTATTGGAATGGCACCGTTTGAAGCATTGTATGGACGAAGATGTCGAACACCATTGTGTTGGCACGAATCTGGTGAGAGTTCAGTGGTTGGACCGGAATTGGTACAACAGACTACGGATAAGGTGAAGCTTATTCGCGAGAAAATAAAGGCTTCTCAGAATAGGCAGAAAAGTTATCATGATAAAAGGAGGAAAGATCTTGAGTTCCAAGAGGGCGATCATGTATTTTTTGAGAGTTACGCCGGTAACGGGTGTTGGTTGTGCATTGATATCGAAGAAGCTTACTTCTCGGTTTATTGGTCCTTACCAGATATCCGCGAGAGTGGGCGCTGTGGCTTATAGGGTGGCGTTGCCGCCAAGTCTGTCGAATTTGCATGATGTGTTTCATATTTCACAGCTTCGGAAGTATATTTCGGATCCTTCGCATGTGATTCTAATGGACGAGGTTGAGGTAAGGGAGAATCTTACAGTGGAGGCGTTACCAGTGAGGATTTTGGATCGCGAGTTGAAGCGGTTAAGGGGCAAGGATATTGCACTGGTGAAGGTAGCGTGGGGAGGCGCTGCTGAGGGCAATTTGACTTGGGAGTTGGAGAGTCGGATGCGGGAGTCGTATCCGGATTTGTTCATCTCAGGTATATTTTCGAGGACGAAAATTTCTATGTGGGGGAGAGTTGTAATGCCCCAGTTTTGTCAGTTTTGTCCGTTTTATTTAATTGAGTCGTTTTTGATTATTTTATTATTATATTATTTTATTTCTGACTTTTATGTGATAATGTGTTATTTTTCATCGAGATTATATTTTATCGCGTTTTGGGAACATTTGCGAGATATTTGAGTGTGGGGGTATTTTAGTCATTTCACTTTATTTTGATTAAGTTAGTAAGAATAGAAAGAGAGAAAAATAGAGAGAAAGAAAAAGAGAAGAAGGAAAAAGGGAAGAAAAGAGAAAGAAAAGGAGAAAAAGAAGAGAAAAACTTGTGGCTCAAGAAATCTAATCAACCGACTTTCTAAAACAAGATTAATCGGGTAAGGGGGTGAAACTCGATTATCTTATGCTTGTGTATGATTATGTATGTGTATGTTTGTATATTTTCTTGTCCTTCCATAGCTTTTGATTCTAGGTTGGAAATGGGAAAAATGATGAGAAATCGATGTTTTCGCGGTTGAAAATCGGTGTAAATGCTGTAGAATACTTGTTACCATGCTTGGGTTATGTTTTGATTGTTATGTGTTGGTTTGGAAATGTTTTGGTGGAGAAAATATGATTTTGGGTTGTGAAATAGCGTTGCAGAATTTCTGGTTTTTCCTTGGTTCGCCTAGCGAACCTGGGGCGAAGCAGTAGCGAATGAGTTTTCGCGAGTTCGCCTAGCGAACCAGATAGCGAAGGTCAGCGAATGTTCGCTAAGTTGTTCGCCTAGCGAACTTTGTTTTTTTTTTGGTTCTGGTTGTTGCTGCCTTGGTTCGCCAAGGGGTTCGCCTAGAGAACTTTGTATCTGTTTTTAGTTGATAGTGGTTTCGCTGGACACTCGCCTAGCGAAGGTGGTAGCGAATGCTAGCTAGAGGGTTCGCCTAGCGAATATGGCAGTTTGTGCAATTTTGTTTTCTTCATAACTTTTGATCCGTAAGTCGGATCGGGGCGCGGTGGAGTGCGTTAGAAAGCTTTTGAGTTGTTCTTTCTTATTAAAATGGTTTTGAGGTTGTTGACCGATTTAATTATGTCGAGAATTTGGAATGTGTGGTTTTGTCGACTTTTACCATTTTAATGATGTGCATTTGATGTGTTATTATGCAACATGCTTGTGATATGGATTGTATGACTGGTGTGATGTTATATGATGTAAATGTATGTGTTTATATGGTGTGATGATGGTTTGTGGCCGTATGGCAAATAAATGCATTGTTTTGGACTTGAATTGCAAAGCATGATTTTGTTGAGTGAGATGATTGCATATATGCGTGCATTTGAATGTCATGAGTCATTGTATGCCAAGCATCATGATATGCATTCTTGTAATGTCGTGTGCCCATGTGGGGTGTGAGTGACGGTTTGGTTCCAGAGGGAATCCGCTATAACGTCGTGTGCCCGTGTGGGGTGTGAGCGATGATTATAGACGATCGTGTGCTCGTGTGGGGTGTGAGCGATCAGGTCGTGTGCCCGTGTGGGGTGTGAGCGATCCATAAACGTCGTGTGCCCGTGTGGGGTGTGAGCGACGGGGAACATCGTATGCCCGACGGGGAGTTACATTAAGTAACGAGTGATGATTCCAGCAGAGTTCCTGAGTGAACTAGTGATGAGATTGATGGATAGATGGTACTGCATATGCATTGCATAAAGTCGTTGTGTCGGTCTCTGTGCATTTGCATAATTCATGAATGGATTGAGTGTGTGTGGAATTGTGATTAGAATTGATGAGTGGAGATACGTATTGTGTTGTGTTGTATTTGGATTCTATTGTGCGTTGTGGTGAGAATATTTTATGTGCGTAATGTTGTGTTATTATATAATTATATGCAATTATATTATGATTGTGTTTCTCACCCTTCTGCTATTTTATAATGCTCTATGAGGCATTGCAGATTAGATGCTGGAGGTCTTTTTGTGAAGCTTAGGTCTTCATTCTTTTGTCGGTCGACTCTGATATGTGACACCGGGTAGTCGGGGAGATCGAGTGTGATTATTTTGTATCATGTATATGTATCTTTGGATGTACTTGGTTGACTTTGTATAGCACCAACTTTATGATATATATATATATATGAGATTCAGTTACGGATTTACCGCTTTCATTCTGTTTCTGAATTGTGGGTGTATTACTGCCTGAATTGTTGCATATCTTTATGAGCAGGTGTTGTATGTTTGTTTCAAATTGATGTGACCCCTCGGTCTAGCTGTGAATGTTTTAAAAATACTCTAATGAAATTTTGAATTTTATTTATCGCTTTAATAGCTTGGGGGTATTGAAAGGGGGTGTTACAATAAGCATACCTCTTTCCGCCAAGACTTTCAACCTGCATCGGTCCCATCAAGTCCATATGCAGTAGCTCTATGATTTTTAAGGTGGTCAGATGTTGAAGCTTTTTATGTGACATTCTTAACATCAAGTAGGTGGAGGGATACTTTGTTTCAAGAGAAGCCCACAAGTAACAATTATCGTTGGATCTGGTACCCTTCATGATAAGTTCCTCTTTATAATTTGTTACCAGGCACTCAGATTTAGAGAAGTTAACCTTGAGGCCTTGGTCACACAATTGGCTAATACTTATCAGATTAGCAGTTAATCCTTTGACAAACAACACTTTATCTAGGCTAGGTTGCCCAGCATAATTTAGCTTCCTAACACCTTTTATCTCACCTTTTGACCCATCTCCAAAGGTGACATAGCTAGTGGAATGAGGTTTAATATCAACTAAGAATTTCTTGACACCAGTCATTTGTCTAGAACAACCACTATCAAAATACCAGTCTTCTCTGGCAGAGGCTCTCAGAGAGGTATGAGCTATGACGGCGACAATTTCATTCTTAGAAATCCACTTCTTCTTTCCTTTAGCGGCCTCCTTTCTCCTTCTGGGTCGAGTTGATGATTTGGGATAACCATGCAACTTGTAGGAGTAAGCCTTTATGTGACCATACTTTCCATAGTGATGACACTTCTTGTCTTGATTCCTTTTTCCTGAGAAGTTCTTCTGAGGTCTTTGACGATGTTGGGACATCCTACTTGACTCTGTTTGATCTTGCTTTCTTTTCTGTTGAACAGAGTTCACACCAGGCCTTTGTCCTTCATTATAACTGAGTCCTCTTCCACTTCCAACATTTCTTCCTGAATTCAGAATTACATCCAGCACATATGAGCTGCTATTGAGCATTCTTATGTACTTAGTCATATTGTCAAGTTTTGAATTGAGCAACACAACTTCATCCTCCAGATCAGAGATAGTGGCCAAGTGTCTTAGTCTTTCATCACAAAGTTGAGCAATAAGATTCTGCTGATCCTGCCCTAATTGACATATTTCAGCACGTCTGATGCACAACTTCTTATAAGAGGAGCTAGTTCATCATGGGTGAGATCTTCAACATCTGAATCCTTGTCCGATTCATATACTCCAGGTAGAGAAGAGACATGTTTAGCAGTTTCTACGTCGCTCGAGGAGTCATCTTCAGACCAAGAAGTAGATAGCCCTTTCTTCTCCTTATTGAGGAAGGTAGGACACTCTGCTCTTGTGTGTCCAAACCCTCCACACTAATAACATTGGATTCCCTTTCCCCTGTTGAATTTCTTATCATTATTAGTTCTTCTTCCAAAATCTTTCCTTTTGTTGATGTCGGAATGTAGCACCCCAAAATTTGCTCTCCTATTTCTAACTCTAACTGGATTATGTTTCATTTCATTTTGCATCATCATTTGTGCATATCATTGGTTCTTTGCATGGGATCAAGGTGTCTTGGTCAGCTCAAAAAGGAGAAGATGTTTTTCAGAAGTTCAAGCAAGGGAGCATGTGTGCATAGAGGAATATTGTTCAAGATATCAAAGGAAGAGATGTTCTTAACATCACCATCACTCAAGCTACCATGGGTTCTTAGGCCTCAAGGCATCCTAATATGTTCATTACCTCATCAAATTATTAGGTTTGGCAAGATTTTTGAAGTGGATTACTTCCTTCTATCTGTTGATTATCAAACTAGGGTTGTGAACATCTGGGAATGTATTGCTCCATTGGGTAAGATTTTTGAAGCTTTATCATCATCATGTGGCACATTTCACCTTTGTTTAAGAGGATTCACATCATACTCAGAGGAATTTGAGTTTTGAGCTTGGGTCGATTTCTCCTAGACTATGGGTACCAAAATTAGGGTTTTGCTTAAAATCAGCTTATTTCTTATTATTTGAGCAAGACTTGATTCCATGGTATTCTATATGTTCTCATGTTCCTAGGGGTGAAATATTGACCATCAATTTGATTCAGAAGGGTTTCAATTGATTAGAGGATTGAAAATCAGGAGAATCAGGGATAAAGTCAACTGTGTAGTGAAAAACTCAACTCCTGACTTTTGAGGTCAAACTCTTGTTCATCATGTCAAATGTTATCAATGGATGGATTTTGATCAAGAAATGTCAAGGGATTCATCAAAAATCAAGAATTTGGAAAATTGGCCATTTTTGGAAAATTAGGGTTTTAGAGAGTTTCCATTTTGGGAAAGTTCTAGCCTAAATTCAGCCATCTTCCAGGCCAATTTACTTCATGATCCAAGCACTATTTGGATTTCTTTTTCACATTAAAGTTGTAGTGCACATTTCAAGCTTTCCAACCATGTAAAGTTTGCTCTAATTGGATCATTTTTGAGAGAGTTATGGTGTCCTAAAGTTCAAGGTTCCAAGTTGTGTCATGAACAAAAACTTAGAATTTTTCTAAGTTATTTTGGACAGTTGCAATGACATGTTTTCAAAGCTATTTTTCACATACCTCCAAGTCTTATTTCAACCTGATTTCAACATTAATCTTGTTCCATCATCTTCCTACTTGAATTTGAGCTCAATTTCTCTTTATTTGGACCATGATTCACCAAGTTATGGTTGATTAAAGTGAGACATTCCCAACTTACAAAATTCCAATACTTAGAAATTTCCCTAAGTCTTTGGATAAGTTTCATGGACACAATCTCAATGCCAATTTTCACATGCTCCTAAGCCTTGTTTCAAGTTGGTTTCAACATAGAACTTGTTCTTTGTTCTCCCTACTTCATCATGGACTTGATTTCTTCTCATTTGGGCAAAATTTCATCAAGTTATGACCACCAAAAGTGTAGTACATGGACATGTTCTAATGCATCACCTTATGGCATATTTGTGAATCATGATCTTGCGTACCTTCATCATGAAAAGTTTTGTACTATGCTTCTAGTTAAAATGTTGCTTAAAATGACCAAGCATTCACACCACTTCCTTTTATGCAGGTTGTAGCGGCAAAATCGTGAGTGTAAGCTATTGATTAACTTAACTCGAAAAGCAAGAGTCACCACCGCACTTTTATTTTATCCAAAAAGGAAAGGAAAAAGAGCGAACAAAACCTACACAAGCTCTAAAACAAGAACAAGTGCGCAGAGTCTGGGTAAGGGGGCTGGTTACGTTAGGGGAAGGTGTTAGCACCCAAAACGTCTATAGTACTCTATAGGAACCCTTTGAAATATCTACCACTTTTGGTTTGAAAATGGTTTGTTTGAATGAGATTGGGGAGATGAGAAGAGAAATTGTTTTTAAGATTTTTGTGTTTGGAGAGACTTGTCGTCTCATGCCTACGTACCCACAAAGTGCAATATAGGTTCAAAACCTCGTAGTTCGTGGTACAAAGAATGAAATTTGTTTGTTTTGGTTGATTTTAAAATGTAAAGACAAATCGTCATTTCCAAGTGAATAATTCCGCTTAAAGAAATTAATCATGTCTAAACTTAAGAAAAAGTTAAAGGAAAAGTGCACAAGGGCACAAAAGAGGTTTGAATGAGTTTGGTGTTTTTTAAAGTCTTTTAAAAAAAGGTGTCAATATGCTTATGTAATTTAGAATTTGGTAAGAAATGAAAAGAAAAGAGTAAAATCACTTGACAAAGTCAAGGTTTGATTATGAAAGAGGTGATAGTTTTGAAATCAAGAAGGTTTTAAAAAAGGGAGAGAGTTTTGAAAAGTGAAGAATGGGGAGGAGAAGAAGTGACTATCCTAAAGCATAAAGTAAAAGCTAAGGATAAAAAAAATCTAACCACAAATGTAGTTGTCTTCACCATAAACCAAGGAAAAACACAAGTCTTCAAAGTCTTCGAACCATAATTCCAAAGAAAAGGGAAAAGGTCCTAGTTCTAATTCCAAGGATCCAAGAATAGCATTGAAGTCCAAAGTCTTCGAACCATAATTCCAAAGCAAAGGGAAAAGGCCCTAGTTCTAAGTCCAAGGATCCAAGAATAGCATTGAAGTCCAAGGTCTAGGTGCAAACTCCATGTCCATTGCAAAGGATAGTAACCATAGTCTAAGATTAGAAGCACAAGTTTTTTAGAGTTTTTGGCCTTTATTAATGTTTTTGGTCCAAGTGGACAAAGAGAAAAAGGCCTAAGCATAAACATGTGTCCAATGGACAATGGAAAAATTGCGGAAGCATAAACATGTGTCCAACAGACAAAGGAAAAAATTGCATAAAAGTAAAAGAGAGATAGGGAGAGAGAAGGAATTTTAAAGAAGTTAGAAGTTAGTAATTAGTTGTTAGAGTAAATGATCAATAATGATTGAATAACGTACTTAGGTCAAGGTTAATGAAGACTTGTAAGAAGACTGATAGAACCAAAGCCTCTACAACAACAAGCTTCATAGATTTTGAACCTAATACAAAAGATCAATCAACATTGAGTTGTTTTTCGATACGGGACATAATGTTGCGCTATGTTAAGCAATCGCCGAGTAATTTACGGAGTAATTACCCTACAATGAGGCCGGTCAATAGCTCTTTGTGCTAATGCATGCTAGATGAACGATATGTAGATTGTCATTCGAAAGCAATACCGCACGAAAAGAAAAGAAGGTAGCGATCTAGTCTTGATCAAAATTCAACAACGGAATTCAATGATCCATAAGACTTTCATCGATCAAAAGAAAGGAGAAATAGATGAAGAGAAAGCCAAATTAAACCACAAAATTATGTGATCTAAGGCTAAAAACAAAGGGAAGGGGTTAGGAGTGAAGAAACAACCAAAACAGTCCCAAAAATTGGTGAAAAACACCATTTTGTTCAGTGCGAATCGATTGCACCAGTGTGCGAATCGATTGCACACTGACAGATTGCAAAAACAAGGCAAAAAATAGCACTGTGCAATTTATTGCACAAAAATGCAAATCGATTGCACCCTGCTGTGACAGCAAAAATTCAGCAAAATTCAGCATGATCATGATCTAAAATTTTCTTCAAACACCTCATGATCATGGAATCAAAAGAGCACGAAAATTCAAAGCAAATAGCAACCAATACCAGTAATTAAACACAAATTGCAAGATCCAAAGATCAAGCAAACAAGATCAACAAAGGATCTACATTATGGAAGATGAAGATGAAGCTTCAACAATGGTGAGAGATGAATTGCCACTTCAAATCTGAAAATTCCTTCAAATTGCTTCAAGATCCAAACACCAAAGCCTTGATCTATCAGAATTGATGAAAAAAACAAGTTTGGATGAAGGTTTAGCTCAAAGTTGAACAAGATTCAATGTGAATTCTTGTTAACTTTCAAAAGAAGAAAAGTGAGCTTTGAGTGAATTTTGTGGTTGGGGAGAGAATTTGCAAGAGGTTTTTTGGCTCTCAAAAGCTTCAAGAGAAATTTTAGTAAGGTGAATTTGGCTCTCAAAAGCTTGAAGAGAAATTTTAGCAAGGTGAATTTGGCTCTCAAAAGCTTGTGAAATGAATGAAATGAGGCCTCTATTTATAGAGTTTAGGCTTGGAAAATTAGGTTGATAGGAATTTGGTTTGGAAATGAAAATTAGGCTTGGAGTTTGAATTTGGATGGAAAATCAAGATCAAGTGGTGATTAGTGAAGGTGTATGGTGGGAATTAATTGTGATTATGTAGGGGAATTATTTTTGGGTGATCTAGAATATTTTCGAATGATGAAATTGGTGCCAAATGCTTCAAAATTTGAAAAATGTTGATTTTGGCCAATTCTGTCCATGTGCAATCGATTACTCTGTAGCGTGAATAGATTGCAGTGATGAAAACTTCAAAATCAAGGCAAAAAATGCATGGTGCAATCGATTGGACCAATAGTGCAATCGATTGCACAGTTGAAAAACTTGAAAAATGCCCTGTTGGCTGGATTGTTCTGGCTCTGGCTCGATTCTTTTGATTTGTCAAAGAAGGAATGGAAATAAACACATGAACCTTGGAGTCTCTTGAATAATAATCAATTAAATCTTGGAAACTCTTGATCAGATAATTTTGAATTGTTTGCAAACCAACTTTGACTTTGTTCAGATGAAATTCATTCGAGCTGAGGGACTGTTTGATATCCTTGATTCCCTTCCTGAAAAAGTTAGTGAAGACAAAAACAAACATATTTTTGGATTTTGATTAAAGGTTAGTAAACATAAGCAAATAAAGGCAAGTAAGAACGACACAGATGCTTAGTGATCCCTACAAGGTATAAACCCAAAGAAGAGAGGGATAAAGGAACCAAAGCATGATCTTGTTTGTGGTATAAGATGCAAAATGATATGTGGAATCTTAGGGGTCAAAAATAAGGGTCTTACAGCTGCCCCTATTTAAGTCTCTTCTATCGGGAGATATGAAGATACTTAAATACAAAAAGCCACATTTTTAAGCCCTAAGATGCCACAAGATGATATGAATGCAAAGGATGAAACACTCTGCGGGGAAACTTGAAACAAGGGATTTATGGTAAATTGAGAGAGATGACGCGAAAAGACACGCCGGGGAACACAAGAGATTTCTGGATATTTATCAAGGTGACAAGAAGTATCCATAAATATTTGGAAATAGAGGGACAAGACCCTGGAAGACGGGTAGTGACATCCAAGAATGGCATTGGATAAAATGAGCAGGGACTTTCAGGAATGGCACTGAAAGGTAAAGGTAAATCACTATATTCAAGAATGGCATTGAATGATAGTGAGAAACACATCCAGGAATAACACTGAATGCAAAGGAGAAAACTCATTCAGGAATGACACTGAATGAACAGATAAAACTTTCAGGAATGGAACTGAAAGATATCCAAGGAAATCTGTTAGGGGGATTACAGAAGAGAGGCAAAACTTCCAGGAATAGCACTGGGAGAAACAAGAGGAAACAAGGTATCCAGGAATGGAACTGGAGATCAAAAGAGATAGACATCCAGGAATGGCACTGGAGTGAAAGAGTACAAAGATCCAGGAATGGAACTGGATGCACAGGGAAATGACAACATACAGGAATGGCACTGAATGAAAAGACAGGTAACTATTTTGGTAGGCGCCAAGTAAGTTGGAAGCAACAGGACCTCGGGAAATGCACATGAGCACGAAACACACTTCTAGCTATGAAAATCTTTCTGTGTATGAAATATGAATGATTTATGTATGCAATGCAGATGATAGAGACAACTGAGATAGACTCTTTTGTGAGGGAAGAATAGAACTTTGATTCCTCAACACAAAGAACACTGCCCACTCTGCTTGGAGAGAAGATGTTGAACATATCTCTGTCACTTATGAATTGTATCAAGCTTATGGTCTTTTGAGGAAAGACATCTTGAGGATTCTTGAAGAAGACTTCCCCAGATTGATTGACTGATGAGGATAAACTGATAATGGCTTCAGTTTGACTGTTGTAGGGAAAAAGATTGAACTGATCATGGCTTCAATTCTTGAAGCGAAAGTTGAGGACAAACTGATCATGGCTTCAGCTTGATTATTGCTGGGGATGAACTGATCATGGCTTCAGTTCTTGAAATAACTGTTGAGAAGGCTAAATCCAGTATGGGTCTTGAAAGATATCTTCTGGCTAACCAAATATGAGAACAACTTGCACTGAGCAACAAATCTTGAATTGATTCCCAACAGGCTCTGGAGGTAATGTGCCCCTGATAAGATCACTGGCCAAGTTTCTTAACTATTTGAAAATTCTTAATGACGAAAGGTTGCCTGCCAATAAGATTATTCAAACATGGTAATCTAATGCAAAGCTCATGCAATTTTGAGTTTCAAAAATCATTTTTGGAATAATATTATTGACGTAAAGCAAATGAAACACTTGTCAAAACACGGTGGTTTAAACACTCAAAATGAAAGAGAAAGCAAAGATATGACATTAAAGTAAATGATTGGCAATAAACTTAGGAGTCAATTTACGTAACCTTGTTGTAGTATGCTTTCAAAAGAAACTTGGCTTCAATTAGGTCTTTTGAAGGTTGTAACGTGGTCTGGTTCACGGTTTTTGAAAATAAGGATATAGGCTCAAAGTTTATTTGTTCCCAACCCATTCTTCGTGATGACCTTCAGTCCTATGCTCAGTTAATTCAAACTATGCATTCAGGTTCCAAGTGATTTTGGAATTGCAATACTGTTATGATGATGGCTCAAGATATTTTTGAGATGGTAGTCACTCTTTCATACAACATTTTGTTGTTTTTGATGAGGACCTCGGTTAACTCGTTTTGTCTTTGAGGATTTTGGTAACCTCTTGATTGATTTTTGTTATCCCTATCTTTTGCCTGAACTGTGTTATTTGAGCTTACAGTCGGCGGGATGCCCCAGTTTTTGCCTAAGTCTCCTTCATAGGTTTTGACTTAGCGGGATCTTCTTTTGATTTTTTTTCATTCTTTTTTTTTGAAAGGTAGTGACTGCCTGGCTTAATGATTACAGTGAACCATCATTGGCTTTTGATTTGAAAGACATCTTCGACACTTCTTTGATGTGTGCGAAGGAAAGCTTTGTGATTGCAATAATTCTCTTGTGTTTAAATACACAGTCAAATTAACTGAGAACTACTCATCCCCAGGTTAAAATTGCGGGTTTTTTCGTACAGAAAGAAACTCCAACTTCTAGGCTCAAAGGAGTTAACAAAGGATTAACTTCCTTATTTCTCCAGTGTTTGGGAGTTGAAATAATGCATGTACGTCATCAGCCGAGTTTCAATTGAAAGCGTACAATCCAACAATTTCAGCTATTTCGTTTTCATCATCCTCCCTCCAATCTTTACATAAATAAAAGCTGATAAAGAATGTGAACATGAGATATATTTTTGTTTTGTGAAAAAGAAAGCATAAAGATGCACACAGTGGATATAAAAATTGAATCAAAACATTGCAATGCTCATTTCATTGAAATTACCATGAAAGTACAAATAAAGTTTGAAAGCAAATAATCAATACAATCAAAGAGAAATACAAACAGAAAGAAACAAGGCCTATTGACTACTCGACAACAAGGATGAGTTGTCCTGTCTGAAACACTGGCTTTAGGAGATGATCCGTCTAAACTAACTCAAACTTCACTTGGCATGCTCTGACAAAGGATTGTTGACCACATTGGGATTATCATCAAAAAAAGTCAGAATCTTTGAGTTCACCAATTCTTGCACTCTAGCTTTCAATGCATAGCAACCTTCTAAGTTATGGCCTGCCCCACCTTGATGGAACTCACAGTGACGATCAGCCCTATAGCCGGCTGGGAGAGGATTTGGAGGAGGAGGTAGACCTCTTGTTGTAATCAAACCTTTCTTTACAAGACATGGATATAGCTCAGTGTAAGACATCGGGATAGGATCATAGTTAACCCTATTGCGATTCTGATTTTGTTTAACAGCCTGACGAGGAGCTTGAACTGGTTTATCAATGACCACAGGAGCAACTGCAGCTACATATTATTGTTGTCTGCAATGAGGTTTTCCTTCAACTGAAACAGCATGGGTATTGCCATCCTTCTTCTTTTGAAAATTCCCAGCATACTTTTTAGCACCACTAAAGGCTTCAGCATTGGTAATCTTTCCTTTCTTGATACCCTCTTCTAATATTTCTCCAATGGTGACTAGGTTAGCAAAACCAGATGATACACTGCCTATCATCTTTTCCCAAAAGAGTAGTTGAAGAGTGTCCATGAATAATCCAGTCAATTCCTTTTCAGCCAAAGGTGGCTCCACTTGAGCAGCTAGCTCTCTCCAGCGTTGAGCATACTCCTTAAAGGATTCTTTTTCTTTCTGAGACATATTTTGCAATTGGCGAAGGTCATGTGCCATGTCCAGATTGTACTTATACTGCTTTAGGAAAGCATCAGCCAAGTCTTTCCAGCTTTGGATATGGTTCTTCTCAAGTCCCATATACCATTTCAGTGAAGCCCCACTCAAGCTGTCTTGGAAACAGTGAATGAGCAGTTTGTCGTTTTTGGTATAAGCAACCATCTTGTGGCAGTACATCACCAAGTGGCTTCTGGTACAGGTGTGCCCCTTGTATTTCTCAAAATCAGGAGTTTTAAATTTGCAGGCATAACCAAGTCTGAAACCAAGCACATGTCCATTACGGCAGCGCCAAAGACATCATTTCCTTCTACGGCTCTTATCCTTTTGTCTAGAGTTTGCCATTGCTTTTTGACTTCTTCGATGTATCCAGGTTCTCCCTGACTTTCGGATCGTGGACCTGCAGCATGGTACACGAAAGGAGGATTCTCAAGAATAACTTGAGTAATAGAATGCACAACAGGATGAGGTTCCGTGAAGAATGGAGCTGAAGATACTGGCAGTACAGACGGGACAACCACAGGAGTAGTTGCAAAGGGTGGCAAGTAATTTAGAGGTAACCCAAATTTTGGCCAAGTAGAAGCTGGTTGCTGAGTCAGTGGAGGGTCAACAGCAACAGTTGAGATTTCAGAGATCACGGTCCTCTGATGTGGTTCACCTCTAGTAATCAGAACTTGCATCATTTCTGTGAGTTTGGTCATGCTGGCCTTCAACTCATCAATTCCCATTCTAACTTCGGCGTTGTGTTGTTCTTGGTTTTCCATTCTCAATCTGACAGCAGCTCTAGTTTCATAGTTGTGTTGAGGAAACAACTTGACGGTGAACAGATAACTGGAGAAGGAGACAGTTGAAATGAGTTTCTGAGACAACTTGGAAGAATACAGATGTATGCTCATGGATGCAAGAGTGCATGGATGCAACAACCACAAACAAGATCACACGGGTTCAATGGTTCGAGTCACGAGCATGGAGCCAAGGTTAACAACCAATCCCATAAAAGGTATGTACTAAGGTTTCGTCTTCATTGTACCTGCAGAAAACAGCTGTTCTAACAGAGTGTCCAGGGTCTACAATCCACTATCAGACACACCAGCGCACCGATTTGCTCAGAGGTTGGTAGTTATCCTCAAGAGAATCTAACCTGAGTGTGGCATCATGTGACAGCTAAGTCAGATTTGCATCTTCATAGCTTCCGCACCACGATCCTAAAAAAAGCCTAAGATGGGTTAAGGGTTACTACGGTCCTTAGTGTTATAGACTTCTATGGAGAAAGTAATGCCTTCAATGATCGCTCGATCGGCATCAGTAATTCCAAAGAGGAAACCACCGAGTGGATAGATTCTCAAGTTCTGCTTTTTCGGGATTCGACTCCCTCAAAGTTCCCTTGACTATACCATCCTCCTATCTCAAAGTATACTCTGGTCTGGGTATAGGACCTATCTCACACAGAGGAACTCCCAAACAGAACAAGCAGGTAACAAACAAATCAGACAAAAACCAGTAAATAAATCTAAGTGGGCTAAACCCCTCAAGGGAGATTTCCCCAGCAGAGTCGCCACTTTTCTGTAGCGGCAAAGTTGTGAGTGTGAGCTATTGATTAACTTAACTCGAAAAGCAAGAGTTGCCACCGCACTTTTATTTTATCCAAAAAGGAAAGGAAAAAGAGCGAACAAAACCTACACAAGCTCTAAAACAATAACAAGTGCACAGAGTCTGGGTAAGGGGGTTGGTTACGTTAAGGGAAGGTGTTAGCACCCAAAATGTCTATAGTACTCTATAGAAACCATTTGAAATATCTACCGCTTTTGGTTTGAAAATGGTTTGTTTGAAAGAGATTGGGGAGATGAGAAGTGAAATTGTTTTTAAGATTTTTGTGTTTGGAGAGACTTGTCGTCTCATGCCTACGTACCCACCAAGTGCAATATAGGATCAAAACCTCGTAGTTCGTGGTACAAAGAATGAAATTTGTTTGTTTTGGTTGATTTTAAAATGTAAATACAAATCATCATTTCCAAGCGAATAATTTCGTTTAAAGAAATGAATCATGTCTAAACTTATGAAAAAGTTTAAGGAACAGTGCACAAGGGCACAAAAGAGGTTTGAATGAGTTTTGTGTTTTTTAAAGTCTTTTAAAAAAAGGTATCAATATGCTTATGTAGTTTAGCATTTGTTAAGAATTGAAAAGAAAAGAGTAAAATCAATTGACAAAGTCAAGGTTTGATTATGAAAGACGTGATAGTTTTGAAAGCAAGAAGGTTTTGAAAAAGGGAGAGAGTTTTGAAAATTGAAGAATGGGGAGGAGAAGAAGTGACTATCCTAAAGCATAAAGTAAAAGCTAAGGATAAGAAAGATCTAAACACAAATGTAGTTGTCCTCACCTTAAACCAAGCAAAAACACAAGTCTTCAAATTCTTCGAACCATAATTCCAAAGCATAGGGAAAAGGTCCTAGTTCTAAGTCCAAGGATCCAAGAATAGCATTGAAGTCCAAAGTCTTCGAACTATAATTCCAAAGAAAAGGGAAAAATCCCTAGTTCTAAGTCCAAGGATCCAAGAATAGCATTGAAGTCCAAGGTCTAGGTGCAAACTCCATGTCCATTGCAAAGGATTGTAACCATAGTCCAAGATTAGAAGCACAGGTTTTTTAGAGATTTTGGCCTTTATTAATGTTTTTGGTCCAAGTGGACAAAGAGAAAAAGGCATAAGCATAAACATGTGTCCAACGAACAAAGAAAAAATTGCGGAAGCATAAACATGTGTCCAACGGACAAAGGAAAAAATTGCATAAAAGTAAAAGAGAGATAGGGAGCGAGAAGGAATTGTAAAGAAGTTAGAAGTTTGTAATTAGTTGTTAGAGTAAATGATCAATAATGATTGAATAATGTACTTAGGCCAGGGTTAATGAAGACTTGTTAGAAGATTGATAGAATCAAAGCCTCTACAACAACAAGCTTCATAGATTTTGAACCTAATACAAAAGATCAATCAACATTGAGTTGTTTTCCGATACGGGACATAATGTTGCTCTATGTTAAGCAATCGCCGAGTAATTTACGGAGTAATTACCCTACAATGAGGCCGGTCAATAGCTCTTTGTGATAATGCATGCTAGATGAACGATATGTAGATCGTCATCCGAAAGCAATACCGCACGAAAAGAAAAGAAGGTAGCGATCTAGTCTTGATCAAAATTCAACAACGGAATTCAAAGATCCATAAGACTTTCATCGATTAAAAGAAAGGAGAAATAGATGAAGAGAAAGCCAAATTAAACCACAAAATTATGTGATATAAGGCTAAAAACAAAGGGAAGGGGTTAGGAGTGAAGAAACAACCAAAACAGTCCCAAAAATTGGTGAAAAACACCATTCTGTTCAGTGCGAATCGATTGCATCAGTGTGCGAATCGATTGCACACTGACAGATTGCAAAAACAAGGTAAAAAAACAGTACTGTGCAATCTATTGCATGAAAATGCAAATCGATTGCACCCTGCTGTGACAGCAAAAATTCAACAAAATTCAGCATGATCATGATCTAAAATTTTCTTCAAACACCTCATGATCATGGAATCAAAAGTGCACGAAAATTCAAAGCAAATAGCAAACAATACGAGTAATTAAGCACAATTTACAAGATCCAAAGATCAAGCAAACAAGATCAACAAAGAATCTACATTATGGAAGATGAAGATGAAGCTTCAACAATGGTGAGAGATGAATTGCCACTTCAAATCTGAAAATTCCTTCTAATTGCTTCAAGATCCAAACACCAGAGCCTTGATCTATCAGAATTGATGAAAAAAACAAGTTTGGATGAAGGTTTAGCTCAAAGTTGAACAAGATTCAATGTGAATTCTTGTTAACTTTCAAAAGAAGAAAAGTGAGCTTTGAGTGAATTTTGTGGTTGGGGAGAGAATTTGCAAGAGGTTTTTTGGCTCTCAAAAGCTTCAAGAGAAATTTTAGCAAGGTGAATTTGGCTCTCAAAAGCTTGAAGAGAAATTTTAGCAAGGTGAATTTGGCTCTCAAAAGCTTGTGAAATGAATGAAATGAGGCCTCTATTTATAGAGTTTAGGCTTGGAAAATTAGGTTGATTGGAATTTGGTTTGGAAATGAAAATTAGGCTTGGAGTTTGAATTTGGAGGGAAAATCAAGATCAAGTGGTGATTAGTGAAGGTGTATGGTGGGAATTAATTGTGATTATGTAGGGGAATTATTTTTGGGTGATCTAAAATATTTTCAAATGATGAAATTGGTGCCAAATGCTTCAAAATTTGAAAAATACTGATTTTGGCCAATTCTGTCCTTGTGCAGTCGGTTGCACTGTAGCGCGAATAGATTGCAGTGCTGAAAACTTCAAAATCAAGGCAAAAAATGCATGGTGCAATCGATTAGACCAATAGTGCAATCGATTGCACAGTTGAAAAACTTGAAAAATGCCCTGTTGGCTGGATTGTTATGGCCCTGGCTCGGTTCTTTTGATTTGTCAAAGAAGGCGTGGAAATAAACAAATGAGCCTTGGAGTCTCTTGAATAATAATCAATTAAATCTTGGAAACTCTTGATCAGATAATTTTAAATTGTTTGCAGATCAACTTTGACTTTGTTCAGATGAAATTCATTCGAGCTGAGGGACTGTTTGATATCCTTGATTCCCTTCCTAAAAAAGTTAGTGAAGACAAAAACAAACATATTTTTGGATTTTGATTAAAGGTTAGTAAACATAAGCAAATAAAGGCAAGTAAGAAAGACACAGATGCTTAGTGATCCCTGCAAGGCATAAACCCAAAGAATAGAGGGATAAATGAACAAAAGCATGATCTTGTTTGTGGTATAAGATGTAAAATGAGATGTGAATGATATGTGGAATCTTAGGGATAAAAAATTAAGGTCTTACACATGCCATACACACTTTTGGCACAATTTTGGAAAGGGATGAAAAGTGTACCATCTGTTTTCATTCTTCTTCTCACGTGTAAGCCTCACACTTATTTCATGCTTCTTTTTCAACTCAAAAGAATCACACAAAACCACTCCCCATGTGCCTGCCCGTGTGAAATTCTCTCTCTCATTTGATAATTCAAATTTGCATAACAAACTTTCGGCTGATTTTCATTCTCCCTCTCACGTGCCAAGTCACTATATAAAGCTTTCTAAACCCTACAATGAGCTCACCATTTAATTTCACACAAAATCAGATCAAAACAAGCTCATTTCTTCTCTAAAATCTCTCTCTTCGAAACTCCAAAGTTCTTCAAGTTTTTTGCAATTTGTGGTTGGATTCATCGTTCCTGAAGCATAAAGGATCATTTGCTGAAGTTTTCTTGAAGCTTAGCACACTATTCAAGAGCCAACGGAGCTTCTCCGTTAAGTAAGTTTTCTCCAACTTAGATCTGGCATTTGAGGCACCTTTTAAGGTCATGGTGGATGCATCTAAAGCCCTACAGTGATGTAGGCCATGTTTGCATGAATGTTGTGTTAACTTCATGGAGTTTCAGAATTCGTATGTTTGGTTCGTGCTTTGTTTTCATCATGATAGAGTGGATATAAATGAACTTTGAAGATATATTTGTGATCTACATGGAAAATGATTCAGGATAGGGTCCTTGTTTGTGTGATTTGGTGTCATTTGTAGAGCTCCGGTGAGCTCATGGTCAGAGAAGACGATCAGAGATGTTCTCCGGCATCTAGGGTTTATGCTTGCGTGGCGAGGGTTTGACCCTCTGACTTATCCAGTTGGCCATGATTTACCTGTCAGCTCAATTAATGAGCTGCTTGCGTGGACCATTTTTGGTGCCTGTTTCTGATTTAGTTTTTTTAATGGACTGGGCTTAGAGTTTTTTGTTATTAACAGACCACTGTTTTGAGGCCCAACGCGCCATTGAATTGATTTCCCTTGCTGCTGGGTATTGCTACTACACCCCTCCCTATATTTGTGCTCTTTTATTTCTTTCCTTTTCTATTTTCAATTTGATTTTAATTTTAATTGTTCAAATCATTTTAAAAATCAACAAAAATATATTTCTAATCATTTAATGTGTTTAGATAATTTTCACCATTTTTATTTTATTTTTGGATTTTATTTGCTATTTTATTTGGAATTATTTTGTAAGTGAGTTTCCAATGATACCCTTCATCTAGGGTTAGGAAATTTCTTGACCATTGCTCATCATTTGAGGATAATTTTTTAGCCACACTTAGATCTTCATAGGAGGTTATTTTGATGCTGGTTTAGGGTTGGTTTGAGTTACTTTAAGTGACTTTCCATTTGATTTTTGTTGACCCTCGATATATGCTCGATTACTTGTCTACCTTGCCTTGGTGATCACTTTTGGACATGTTCTTGTACTTGTTTTGCTCCCATCTTTTGTAAATACTTAGTTGGATGTTTTACCATGCCTTTGATTATTTTTTAGGATTTTATTGGATCACTTTTATATTTTTGATTGATGCTCCCATTTGTTGATGTTTTGAGCATGTTAATGCACACATCTTGACCTAATTTTTGTGCCCTTAAATGACATGAATCTCTTTTATGCTAGGTGATATTTCTTGGTTTGATAAAACATGTTTAAGGTTTTGATTTTCTTTGGATCTTGATGTATGGCCTTCTTTTGGTGTTGTCTTACTTGTATAAGAACATGTGACTCATTTTGGACTTGATTTTGTTGAATGCATGCCTAGTTTTGACATATGCTTTGAGTCTGATGGATGATATTCCTTCTTTTGATTTGGGTTTGTTATGACATGATGTGCTTGCTTCCCTATCTTGTATCTCACTTCATTTGGTCTCATTTATCCTTGTTCTATGTCTTGTTACATCCTTTATGGAATTCTAGATCACTTGAGTGTGTTTGAACACTTTGTCTTGCATGATCTTGTTTGCTTGGACATGGTGATTGGTGATTACTTTGTATGAGTATGGTGTTTGCCTTGTTACTTGGCTTCTTGAGTTGAACTTCCATGTTTGTTCACTTTGTTGCATTTTCTCCTTCATCTCTTACTTCTTTCTTTTCCCTTGGATCTTAAGACTTGTTTAAATCTTGGATTTGCTTTTGCATGTTCCCTTAGGCTTCCCTAGTCCAACTTAATCTTTGATTAAGATTGGATTAGGATAGAAATTAGGATTCAATCCATGTATGCTAACATTAGGTAGAATTCCCCTTCTTACCTCAACCTTAGGGCCACCATTGCATGATAACATTAGGATAGAGTTCCCTTAGGCTATGTTTGGTTTGATGGAATATAACGGAGCGGAGCGGTGTGGAACATAGCGGAGCGGAATGGAGTGGAGCGGAACGGAATATAGATTCCATTCTATTATTTGGTTATCTTATTAAAAATATTTCATTCCATCACATACACCCCAAATTGGATGGAACAAAAAATGGGGATTTGGATGGAATGGGATGGAATGGATTCCATCATGTTTCATTCCATTCCATCCATTATTTTCAAATCCAAACGATGGAATCACATTAGTTACCGCTCCATTCCATTCCATTCCGTCCCATACCACCAATCCAAACATACCCTTAGTGTTTTTTCTTTCAACTTTGAGTCTTCTCTTCTCATCTCAAAAACAAGTCCAAAAATAATTAATAAATGCAACGAGCATTATGCGCCATGAGCCTTAAGTATATAGGAAATGAAGAATGAGGGGTCTCCCTTCACTCTTCTAGAGTGTTTAACATACGTCCCATTGGGGGCGACCATGGGACGCAGTCGCTCCTATGTCATAGACTTTAGTGCAATGTGAGTTTCAAAATAACTTCATTTCACTTCTGTCTAAAAAACACAAACCAATTTCAAATCACTTTTATCTTCGGGATTGTTGGGTTTCAAATCATTTTCAGAAAAGAGCATGTTATTTCCGTTCAGTCGCAAACAGACATTGACCCTAACTGTCGGACGTGAACCTAACGTCGCTCATAAAAAACACTTACCGACCCGTGGGTCGAACTACGACTGCTCTGACTTCCTCTCTCTCTCTCTCTCTCGTCCGATTGAGAATACGTAGGCACAAGACGGCGATGTCTTGGCAAGCAACCTCCCCCTAGTGTGTAGTCCGTCAGACTACATCGACTCTGATTCTTCGTTCGTCCACGAAGATACGTAGGCATAGGATTGCATAATCCATGCGAGTCCGTTTTTGTTTTTCCCTTTCCTGTTTCCGTTTAGCAGTAGGCTTTAGATAACTCACCCTTTTATTAGACAACAAGCATGGATCCCATCGAGTACGATGGATGCGTGGGGGTGCTAATACCTTCCCCTCGCATAACCACTCCCGAACCCGGACTATGGTTGCGATGACCATGTCTTCTCCCTTTTGAGGTTTCTTCGATCATTTCCTTTCCCTGCGTCGGGATAAATAACGTTCGGTGGCGACTCTTCTATTTTTTCTGCCGGCTATTTTTCGCCGTTGCAACAGCTGGCGACTCTGCTGGGGATACTGGTTCCCTATGGGAGTCAATCTTAGTGCTTGTCTGTTTTATTTCATTGGGTGTTTATATTTGCGCTTTATTTGTTGTATATTACTGTATTTTACCGCATTTATTGCATTTCAATATTTGTTATCATATTGCTCTGCTGCTGTTGTGCTGTTGGGTGGGATGGTTCCATGAGAGATAAGCCCAATACCCAGGCTTGAATATACACCTAGGATTAGAGTGGAAAGTAGTGTGACTTGTGTGGCATCTGGCCAGACTTAGTATACACGAAAATTCCTAATCCAGACGAGGTTTTCTTTGGTAATGTCCTATCCTGCGCGTTGGGGCAGGCGATAGCATGTAGCCTAGAGAGCTGTCGACTCTAGCGACCATTCCCCGAGAACTCAGTTGCACTCCTCCCAAGAGGTAATATTGGCAGACCAGAAATGGCAAACCCATTATGCTTATTGACCCGAGGACCCGAAACTGGGAACTTACTATAGGATGACCTTTTTTAGGGGAATCAGTTGAGGCCTCCTCAATTGATGATGATGCCAAACCAGAAATGGTGACCATATCATCACTTCTCGACCTGAGAATCCGTGATACTGAGGATCCTCGAATTTTTAGAACCCACGTGTGAGAATGGGCAGGTGTTTACAGGTTTGCAGGTAACCGTAACCTTCATCCTACCTGGTATTCTGGTTTTCTTATTAGTATGGATTTATCATCCTAGTATTCTAGTATTCTGAGTGGTCCATTATTCTGGATTTCTGGGTTTCTGGCACTACTACGAAAAACCCATTTATCAACGGTTGGGAATGACATATAATGACGCGGGCGAGGGCGTTGTTATGTAGATTGTTGTTGTATATATGATACTTACAACGACGGCCTTGTATGTGTTGTAATAAACAGGAAAGCGCGCTAACTATCACAACGATTTTACATTACACCGTTGTAATAAATATAATTGTCCTCAGTTCGATTCCCAACAGCATAGTTTTGATATTTATTTTTTGCTGGACAGCGCGCCAGATATTATAACGGTTAAGAAATATAACCGTCGTTAAATTTTCTGCAAAATTAACAAATATCATCCTGCTTTTATAATTAATCCCATTTTTTTACCTGTATTATTGTTCTCCATATCTCAGCACAGCAGAAAAATACAATTCACATTTTGTGATACAGTTTTCATAATAATATTAATCTTATCATATTCATAATATCACATATATCAGATTATAGTTTATCAGAATAAACAACCTACATAAATAAAATATCACATATACTATATTACAGTTTACACACATTACATAACTTCACATAATTGTAACTTGGTGTATTGGTTTCTTGTCTCTTGGTGTCTTGTCTCCTGGCCTGGTGTCTGGACTCAAAATACCTATGATTTCAAATAATTATACTTGTTAGTAAAAATACTTCTAAACTATAACATACAATTAATATATTATGAATAAATAATAAATTACGTACTTGTTAATTTTCCCATATGCCTTCTTCATGATCGAGTCGTATATCATGCACGGCATCTCCATCAACTTCATCATATGAGGTAGGAACTTGTGTTGGGTAAGAAGCTTTGGACGGAATATCAAGACTTTCATCACTAAGAGGAATGTATTTTCCATGGAGATCGATTGACCATTTCCCCGATTTGTCTGATGGATCGGAAACATAGAAAACTTTTTTTGCTTGAGAAGCCATGATGAATGGTTCTATAATAAAAGATGCCTTACCAAGGTCGACCCGGGTGAATCCTAAGTCATCAATGTCTACACCATTACTATTATTGGAAACCCACTTGCATTTGAATAAAGCCACTTTGAAAATAACATAATCAATCTCCCAAATCTCATCAATGACACCATAAAATGCGGTAGTTGCCAATATCGGATTCTTATCTTTCGAACTAGAGAAATACATCGATTCGGCTTCAACCATAACCCCACTATTTTGTATTGTACTACGATCATCTTTTGATTTTGTATAAAAGGTATAATGACCAATGTCGTATGCACTCCAGGTAATGACACAAAATTTTGACTCGTACGACAACCATCTAAGTATCTCGGATGCACTAGGATCATTAGATACACTTTTATTAAACCAATCCATGAATCTATTGTTATGCTCTATCAACAACAACTTGTCATTCATTCGGGGATATTTTTTCTTCATAAGTCTTTTGTGAGTATCTATGAAAGGTTGAACCTCATCTATATTATTCAATATATAGAAATGTGATTGAATAACTACATCCCGAGCCATTGACCTAACATTTAGACCTTGAATACCTCTTTCGTCTATGTCAGCATGACGAGACTTTGGAATTCCTATAGAATCTGCATCCGACAAATAATTTGTACAAAACTCAACAGCTTCCTCTGTGATGTACCTTTCAACAATCGAAGCTTCCGGTCGGTGATGATTCTTCGTATATCCTTTAAAGATATTCATATATCACTCTATTGGATACATCCACCTTAAATAAACTGGACCACAAATTCTGATTTCTCTTACGAGATGAACAAGTAAGTGAACCATAATGTCAAAAAATGATGGCAGAAAATACATCTCCAATTGATACAAGATTATGGCAGCCTCATCTTCTAATTCATCCAATTTATTGAAATCAAGAACTTTATTACATATGGCATTGAAGAATAAACACAGTCTCGTTATAGTTACTCTCACATTTTTTGGAAGGATCCCACGGATAGCCACTGGTAGAAGTTGTTGCATCAATACGTAACAATCATGATATTTTAAACCAATTAACTTGAGATCTTTCATTGATACAAGTTTCTTAATGTTTGATGAGTAACCTTGCGGAACTTTAATACCTTGCAAACACTCGCAGAACATCTTCTTTTCCTTTTTAGATAGAGTGTGACATGCTGGAGGCAGATAAGTTCTTTTTCCTTTCTCTATTGGAGCCAACTGTTTTCGTATACCCATCTTCTTCATATCAAGACGAGAAGTCTTACTATCTTTAGTATTGCCCGGAATGTTTATAAGTGTGCCAATCAAACTATCACACACATTTTTCTCCACGTGCATCACATCAAGACAATGTCTAACATCAAGACTTGACCAATATGGAAGATCAAAGAAGATGGACCTCTTTTTCCATATATTTTTCGCAACTGCCCCTTTTTCTTTTCCTCTCTTCCCACCTTTTTCTTTTTCTCTCTTCCCAAGGACAACATTAATGTATTCCTGTCGTTGATAAACTTCATCCCCAGTTAAAGGTTTAGGAGCCTCACCAAACTCTTGCTCTCCATTAAAAGCCTTTTGCAATCTACGATAAGGATGACCCGGTTTTAGAAATTTTCGACGCCCAAGGTAAACGGTCTTTCTTCCAAACTCAAGTTGGTGATAACAAGTATTATCTTCAAATATAGGACACGTTTTATGTCCTTTGACACTGTATCCCGCCAAGTTACCGTAAGTCGGAAAGTCGTTAATTGTGCAAAATAACATTGCACGCATATTAAACTTTTCCCCAGAATATGCATCATCAACTTCAACGCCTTCATCCCACAAGAGTCGTAAATCATCAATTAATGGACTAAGATAAACATCTATGTCGTTACCAGGTTTTCGTGGTCCAGAAATCATCATACTTAACAGTATATACTTGCGCTTCATGCACAACCAAGGAGATAGGTTGTAAATAGTGAGAAGAACAGGCCATGAAGTATGATTAGTGCTCATATTACCAAAGGGTTTCATTCCATCGGTGGCAAGCCCAAGCCTAAGATTTCTTGGCTCGACTCCAAAATCCGGAAACAACGAATCAATTTTCTTCCATTGCAAAGAATCAGCTACATGTCGAATGTTTCCATCACGAATCCTTTCATCTGCATGCCATCTAAGATTCTTTGCATCATTCGAATTAGCAAAAAGTCTCTTTAATCGTGAAAGTATTGGCAAGTACCATAACACTTTAGCAGGAGGATGCTTCCTACTAACATTGTCATAGTGATCATTGTCATCGCCATTGCTAGCTTTCAGCTTGTAATGCGACACACCACATTTCGGACATTGAAACAAGTCTTCATACTCTTTTCAGTATAATATGCAATCATTAGGGCAAGCAAGTATCTTGATATACTCCAGACCCAGTGGACACAATATCTTCTTGGCCTCCTAGGAACGATCCGACAATTTGTTATCTTCTGGTAACATTTGTTGTAGCAATTCAAGTAATTCTGTGAAACTTTTATTCGACCATCCATTTTTTGCCTTCAGATTAAACAACTTTAACACCGCCGACAATCGTGGGAACTCTGTGCATCCCTTATATAAAGGGGTGTCTTTATTACGACATAAATTAGAATAAATATGATCATTCATAAAAGAAGATTCCCTAATATCACAGAACATATCCTCTAGGTGATCTTCCATATATTCATCTTCCTCCACTCTTTGACTTTGTGACGCCCGACTTTCCTTATTATCCACCTCACCATGCCACGTCCATATTATATAATTTTGACATATACCATCACAACAAAGGTGATTGTGTATTTCTTTCTTTGAACCCTTTTTTATATTAGCGCAAACAACACAAGGACAATAAAAGATACCATCATTGCCGGGAAGATGTTTATCAGCATATTCAAGGAATTCACAAACTCCGTTCTCATAAACCAGATCTAATCTATTGGCTTTCATCTAACTACGATCCATTACAACTTCTAAAATTTATACATGTATAATAATGTGAATGACACACCAAAATCTAATCCAAAAACTCAAGCATATGCATATACAATATGAACAAAGAAAAAATCAATGAAGATGTACTCTCATACTAAACGTAAAGCATATGAAACATCTAATTCTGACTTGAGCATATACAATATGAACAAAGAAAAAAGGAATGAAGATGTTGAAGAGAACCTTCCTTCGAAGCTGAAGAAGCAAATGAATGATGAAGACGGTCAATATTTGAGCATAAACCAAGAAAAAAGGAATGAAGATGTTGAACAGAACCTTACTTCGAAGCTGAAGAAGCAAATGAATGATGAAGATGGTCAATACTTGAGCATAAACCAAGAAAAAAGGAATGAAGATGTTGAAGAGTACCTTATTTGAGCAATATTTGAGCTCCAAATGAATGGATATGAAGAGGTTAAAGGTTAGGGCGTCTCTGGCTCACTTGTTCGATTAGGGCGTCTTATGAAAGAAATACATAATAAGTTTTGTTTTAATTTATAAGTAAACCTTTTAATCTCGGTTGGAAAAACAAACTGTCGTGGAATCTTAAGTGACACACGCTAAATGTATCCTAAAAAAAGGAAAAAATGTGTTGCAGGGAATTGAAGCTTGTTACATTTTATTTATTACTACGCTTGTTTATCTTAACCGTTGTAAAATAATTTACAATTTATTTTTAAAATAATGGACTTAATTGTCACACGCTGAATGTACTCTAAAAAATGGAAAAAAAATGTACTGGCAGGGAATCGAAGCTAGATACATTTTATTTATTACTACGGTGGTTTCACTCAACCGTCATTAAATGACTCAGCTTTTACATGGGCGAGAAATTTTTAACCTATTACAACTGCATAAAAAGATGCGTTGTAAGCTTGGCGTTATTGTTTTAGGATTTTGTAGTAGTGTGGTATTCTAGTCAGAGTGGAATATGGGTCTTATTCAATCAGTAGTACAACATCAGTGCAGAGATTTATGGATACCTTGATCCCATATGTGCGTCTGCATCATCATTTTTGCATTCTAACATGCTTGTTTATTTGTAGGGTTTGCATCATATCCTTGATTCTGGATTTTGAAGACTGTCAGAGATGAATACTGAAAAGTCATAGTGTACAAGTTCCCGCAGCTTGCTTTGGATTCTGTTCTCAAGTTGATAGCTATTGCAAATCCCGGTGTTTTAGCAGACTTTAGGAAAGAGTATGGAAAGGTTCTGAATTTTGTCCACAACATCACTGATTATGAGTTTAGGGCCTTACACACTCTAGTGCAGTTTTATGACCCTCCACTGCGGTGTTTCTTATTTCCTGATTATGTTCTGGTCCCGACATTGGAGGAGTTCGCTCTTATTTTAGGTTTGTCTATCAAGGAGGAAGCGCCTTTCTATTATTCTAAAGAAGTTCCTAATCTGGAAAAGGTCTCTGCTACTCTGCACTTAGATCATTCTCTTTTGGAAAATAACGTTGCTAGTAAAGGAGGATGTAAAGGGTTTCATATGAAGTTCTTGGTTAGTCAAGCTGATATGTATGCTAAGGATAGGAGCTGGTCAGTATTTAATGCAATCTTAGCCCTGTGTGTTTATGGGATTGTGTTATTTCCAAATGTGAAGGATTTTGTGGATATGCACGCTGTCAGGATATTCGTCATGAAGAATCTGGTACCTACTTTACTTGGGGATTTGTACCACTCGTTGCACTATAAGAATGAAAAGAGGAGAGGAGGGTCCACTTCTTGCTGTGCATCGATTTTCTACAAGTGGTTTGCTGATCGTCTTCCTAAGTCTGGGGTATTTGTGGATACTCGAGGAACGTTAGAATGGTCTAAAAGGCTTATGGGTCTAAGAGCAGATAATCTGGTATGGGTCAACCTTGACTTGTTAGGCAAAGAGATCATCGTCAGTTGTGGAAATTTCCCAAACGTGCCATTGGTAGGACGAAAAGGGGGGATTAATTACAACCTTATTCTTGCTGTCAGGCAATTCGGGTACGCCTTGAGTGAACCACCGAAAGAAGAGGATGTTCGGGAATCCTTATTTCTAAGTGGGGAAGTCAACCCAGATTTGTTGAAGGAAGCCATAAATGCTTGGGAAAATCTTCATAAGAAAGGGAAAGCCTCTTTTGGGAAGAGCAACAACAGAATGCTTCCTCCATATGAAAAGTGGATACAGAAGAGAGTAGAAAAGTAGCTTCTACCTTTCTTCGTAGAGCCACCCTCGTACCCGCTGATGATTGAGCAACCTACTACAATTGAGATGGAAAAGTATAACAAGTTGTGGGCTGAGAAAGAGAAGCTGGCTGAAGAGAATGATGAATTGAAAAGAGAAATCAACCAGTTGAAGCATGATCGGGGCGAAGCTATCTACGCTGCTAAGGTGAAGACAGAACTTCTGGCCAAGAAGGAGAAGGAATTAGCTGAAGAGATCACAGCCAGGCAACGGGTAGGTCAAGATTTAAGAAGCACTAGTAGTGTGCTTAAGTCCAAGAGGGAAGAGTTGACTAGAGCCTTGGTTAGAATTCAAAAGTTTGATGCTCACCGAAACACTGCAATGGCTGCTAACAAGCAAAAGGAAGACGAGTTTCTGGATCAGATCGAGAATTTGAAGATGAAGCTTAGAAAGAAAGAGGAAGAAATTAGAACAGAGATATTTCAGAGGCGAACATTTAAAGATCGACTCAATGAATCCTTATCTGCTATAGAAGAGCTTAAGATTCAAGCAGAGGTGAAGAAGACAAGAGGTGAGGGTCCTAGACTGGAGGATGCTTTTGGAGAGGATGCTTGGGAATTTCATTGTTCGCGACACTAAGAAACTGTTCAAAGAAGTCCAAGACTAGAGCAGAGAACACAGTGGCTGGGGAGGGCTGACCTTGGTGGACTTTGATGATATGCCTTAGTTTTCTTACCTGTTGTATTTGATCACCGCCAGGCTTATTGGTTGGGATCCCTGATTATTGTATTCAGACATCTTTATTCTGGGTTGTATGTATTGACAGATGATTATTCTTCGGTTTTCTAATGAATGAGCAGATTTTGTTGATATTCCGTTACGTCTTGTTGCTTATTGTTAAACCAGAATCAAGGGGTGGATCGCCTTGTGAATTCTCAAACATGTCATTTGCATTTTCATTTTCATACCCATGTGCATAACAGATGTTTCTGTCTGGTTTCCTTACCTCTGCCTGATGCTTTTCAGTAGGATTACTGAATTTCGCACTCACCGTTACGCTACTCGCAACAATCAACGAAGAGTCATGGATCAAGTTCAAGCTGAGCTCCAATAAGTCCGCAACCACATGAATCAATTTATTGAGTTAATGCATAACATTGCCCTAGGCCAAGAACAGCTAAGGACTCTTGTTCAGCCTTTGATAGTCAGGGTTGAAGAAGATGGAATTGTTCATGGAGGTGTTCAGACTAATGTTATTCCTCCGGGCGGAGGTGGTAATGGTAATGGTGTCCCTGTTGGTCCTCCGGGCGGAGGTATTCCTGTGAGGGTTATTCTTCTATCTACTTTGTTTTAATGATGTCAACAAATATGTGAGAAATTAGATTGTAATTTGAGCGGTATCACTTCACGTGTCAGGCATATTGCATCTAATCATTATCGTTCATGTGTCTAGATGCATAGGACCTTGTCTTTCCCATAAATAAATGTCCATTATCATTTTAGTAGTGTCTAGTATATGTTTCTGAACTTGGTCAGGTGGAAATGCGCAGAAAATTGAATTTCCTGAAAAATGCAGTTCATGCGCTAACCCTCCCAGTTCATATGCTAACCTCCCAGTTCATGCGCTAACCTAGACAAACCTGTGGGAAAGCGCATAACTTTAATTGACACAAAAATTTGCATTTGTGCGTCGACGCATGAAGGTTGTAGGTCGACGCATGATTTCCTGGATCAGTGTTTTTCACTTAATTTTTTCTTCTGTTATTTCTTTTATTATTTTGTGTGGGTCATTTCATTTTCCTATAAATAGTTTTGGTCATCTCATTATTCAAACAACAAGAAACGTGAAAATTCATGCCATTTCTCTCTTCATTTTCATCTCCTTCTTTGAGTAAACAAACAATCACACATAATCATCTTTGTTTGTGTCGCCCATTGATCGAAGTGATAACATTCAGAATTTAGGAAGTGTGATCTTCATCATCTGGGTTGAAAGCTTGGCAGGTGTTTCTTGAATAAAATCAGTTGGTTTTGTCCTCCAAGAATCGGATAGATTTTGGGGGTTTTTGTACAAACCGTTTCGTTCTACAGGGATTTGGCTGGTAGAAGGTAACCGAAATTTGGCGCAATTGTTCGGATTAGTAGTGTTGTACCCCAAATTTTACCCTCAGATACCTTGATTTTCTGTCATATGATCTTAGGTCATCTCTTTTTAACATTCACAGTCTTTTGGTCCATCAATCATAGTCGCGCATTTTTATCTCATTTTTGGCACCTTTTCTCTTTTATTTTTTTCAATTATTTCATAAGATTTAGAATTTTTCCTTTTTAATTTAGAACTTTTGCTTTTTCATTACTTTTAAATTACATATTTAATTTTAAAATTTATTTTCTCTTTTTCTTAATATATTTTATTTTTAGCTATTTATTTATCTTTTATCATTTATTTTACTATTATTTTCTATTTTGTTATTCCATCCTTTTATTATCATTATTATTAAGTGTCATACATTATCAATTATTATTATTTTAAAATTAACAATGTCCATCTTTTCTTTTCAACGTATAATATGGCAAAATGCCTCACCACTTGTCCAGCTGTAAAAACTTTTCCAATAAGCTACCTTATTTTCCAACTTTCCAGCCTTTTTCCTACCATACTGCCTGTACCAACAGGGCCCCTGCTGTAAAATATGCAGCTTGCAAGCAACAGCAACTACACTACCCTGCTCCCAATCGTACAGTCCCTTAATCTCTTCAGCATGCTTTCAGCTACACAATTTTTCTGCAAAACCAATAATTTTCCCAAAACTGTACAAGCTACAAATACTAAAGTCTCTGCTACACACCATTCACCACTCGCCAATAAAGCAATTCAAAAGAAAAGTTCTCCAAGACTTCGATCGTACTCTGCTACCTGCGTATCATCACTGCTACACGCCACCTGCACAATTTGCTCCACACCACGCAAGAAGCTATGCTCCAACGAGGACAAAACCGTATGACGCTGCAAACCTGTGAGCAGGGCTACTACTACACGGCGATGACTCGCTGCTACAACAACGACTTAACATAAAAAAAAAACCTACTGTGATTTGAAAGGAAAGACTCCAAAAGAAACAATGCTAAAAAAAACCTGTAGAAAAGGACCCTCTTGGTGTAACAGCAGGGGGGACTTAAACTTTTTTCATTATCATGAAACAAAACGCCAATCCTCAAGACCCTCCTCTTTCTTCCTAAAATCATTCCCTAATCTTTGTTCTTAAACCTCCATTAAATCCTCTTCAAAAAACACATCATCATCATTAATCTTCATCAACATCATCAACAACAAAAAACTCAAAAAACCACATCTCAATCCTCTCTCCGTTGTAACCTTCAGTAGTCACCATTAACCCTTCTCCAACCTTCTTCATTCCCAAACGCGACTCACAAACCAAAAACCCAGAACCGATTGAGAAGAGTGAGGCGAAAACCCAAATCAAAGATCATAAACCTGTTGACGCAAGCGAGAGCACGACCGGATGAGAATGATTCACGGACAGAAAGTTTGGATGATTTAGTGTTGCTTTCGATTCTGTAGTCGATTTGACGGTTCGACCGTGTTATCGTCTTGACCACGCGATGGCGTCTTCACCGTTTTGTTTTTTTTCTTTTCCATCGCCATTTTTCAGAGGAAGCTTTTTTTTTATCGTGACTTGATGTTTTTTTTATCTGGGATTTGATCTTTTTTTCATTTTAAAAAAAAGCAAGTGTTGTTGTCGCTTGAGGGCAACATTGCCTTGCATGATCTGTGGATTCTCATTTGGGTATTAGGCTTCCAAAGAGCCCATGTTTGATTTCCAGATTCTTTACTAATGTTTCTTTCAATGTTATTTTAAAAAAACAATAACCGTGGCTTCTTTCGTAGTGAATGGGCCTAAGACCCATAAATAATCCTTTCCTTGTTACACCACTCTCTTAATTTACTGCGCCTCTCTCTTTTTTTTAATTTTATTGTCTTTCCAATTTATTTGTTTCTTCTTTTGGTTTATTAACAAAATCTTGAATGTTTTAATGTTAACTTCTTGGAATTTCAATTGATCTATTCCATTTCATTTTTGATCTAATTTCTTTTTTGGGCCTATGATATTACAACCTTCTTGATTTATTGATTTATTCAAGTCACTACAAAAAATCTTGATTTGTATGAGGCCCATGTTTTATTTTTGTTGGTCAATGAAAATCTAATCAATAGGTTTTTGATTTATCGATCTAAATCCTTATTTAGATGATACCGACTTTATTTCCACTCCGAGCCCACTTTTCTTTAGTTTTGGGCCTATGACATAAAAAACTTCTTGATTTTGTTGATTTATTCAAGTCACAAATATCATGATTCATATGAGGCCATTTTTCAATTTATTTTTATTGGTCAATGAAAATCTAATAGAGAGGTATTCGATTTATCAATCTAAAATCCTTATTTAGATGAGACCGGCTTTATTTTCACTTTGAGCCCATTTTCTTTTTTTTTTTTTTGGGCCGATGATATTACCGAAATCACGACTTAGTCGATTTATCAAATTACTAAAAGTCGTGATATGTATGAGGTCACCTTCATTATTTTATCGGTCGATGAAAGTCGAATATCATAGATTATCGGTTTCTCGATTAAATCATGATTAAGACGAGATCGACTTTATTTCTATTTCATTCTGTATTTTCTTATATCTTCATTTTCATTTTTGACCGATGAAGTCTTTCTATTCACGAACGTTGTTAGCGAAGCGACGAACCTTCATTATTTCAAATCTGTAGTGAGTGATCATTGAGATTTCTTTCTATACTTTGAGATCGTGATAGGTTACCTTCGACTAATCAACGAGAGTTTGTGACTCAAGACGAGGTCTCCACCTTTTCTTTTCGTGTGACACGATTTCATCGGAGAATGATCTTCTATATCATTTCTCTATCGTGTCTTAACACAAAGATCAAATTGTGCATCCTCCTATAGTATGGTCTTCCTCATAGACCGTACTATGACGGATCAGCACTACATTGGACCCGATTCATCGATCCAATAAATTAATCAATAATCACTAAATTTACTTCCAGTCAATATATATATCTTGATTTATTCTTTATGTCGATTATTATCCTTGTTAATATTATCATCGTTCATATTTATATCTTGTGTATATTATTCATTTTATTTGTTCATTATAAATACACTAATAAATATCGAAACCCTAAAAAACTCAATTGACCGGACTGTGGTTACTATTGTGTTTTGGGACTGAGGACTTAGATTTAGGACCCTTTGCCTTATGCTCTTGGAGAGGAGGTCTTGACTCTTGATCTTGGCTTGCCAGTGGCCCATCAGTGGGAAGTGTCTATGCACTATTCTGGTTAGATCTTTCTATCTCTTGCTCATTTACATTGATGCATTTTTATCTCTTGATGTCTGCATGTATATATGTTTGCCTGACATTGTTTTTTAGCATGATAAACATGATACTATGTGGTTACCATCATTCTTTGATTTATTATCATTTGATTTTGATGTTTTGATTATTACCATGTTCATATTACTTTGTTCATACTATCTTGATTATACTTTTGTTCATATTCATACTGTATATATCATATTCATGTTTGATTCTTGACCCTCCTTCCAAAGGAAAGATCTTTACTTTGACTCCTAAGTCGCAAACCTTTCCCATTTCATCCTTGGCCTCATAAAAGCCGTTTCCCTCATAGTTTAGTAATAGGACAAAGTTATCATGAACTCCATGTGATTCTCACTATCATGAGAACTCACTTTACCTTTTACTTAGACTTACAGAGTTATCATGAACTCTGTGTGGTTCTCACTATCATGAGAATTCACTTCCTCCCTTCATAACATAGACTTAGAGAGTTATCGTAGACTCTACGAGAGCTTATGCTCATTCCCTTTGGAACGTTGGCCATAGTCAATGTTTCCTTTTCTTTCACCCTTAGTTAGGTGAACTACGGTTGCTCTTATTCTTTAGTCAGATACGTAGGCACAAGACGCGACGTCTTGGCGAGCAAAACTTAGTGTACATACTTAGGTCCTTACCTTTACCTTAACACATTTCTCTTAGCAAGCAAACATAACATAACACAAACTTAAACAAGAGGTTCCTATAGAGTACTACAGATACTTAGGGTGCTAACACCTTCCCTTCGTATAACCAACCCCCGAACCTTAGATCTCCCCTCTTTAGGTTTTTCTAACGATCTTGAACCTTTCCTTTGGATAAATCAAAGTCGGTTGTAAAAGAAAATGATGCAAGTTAATTAATAGCTTGTTATCCGATTTTCACCGCAACAAGTAGCTGTAATCAGAGGATCGTAGAAGAGAGGTTTGGGTTCGAATCTTTGGTAGATCGCAATTGATCGAGTGAAAACGATTGAAGAACAAGGTGTATTGCAATCAAGTAGCGTGGGACGGTAATTGGATCAACCATATTCGAAGCACTTGATTCATCTTGAATCAAGGGGAGAGAAAATTCTGCATCAACGATCGAAGACGTTCGAGGGTTTGGATGTTCATAGTTTTCTCTTGTAATAAACGATTTACAACAGCTATATATATATATATATATATATATATATAGGGGAAGAGGTACCCAAAGCGAGGACGATTGGGGAACTGCCTAATCAAAATGCGTTTGTTCTCTCTTTCCCTTAACTCTTTTACATTTCAGTTTGTTCGAATTTGTGGAGTCGCAATTTATCAAAATTTCTGTCGTAGTGTAATTTCGAGCTGGGAAACTATTTGTTAAATCGATACAATTCCTTGAATTGTATCTTGGAGCAGCTCTATATTACATTCCATATAAATTCTACACTTAGTGTGTTTTACGCACACTAGGTGTTTGATAATTTGTTTCAAAGAAAAAATCGAACACATTGCTTTTAGTTGCTTATCATTTTACCTCATTGGTTTGGATTAAACATCAAGCAAGTGATATTTTGTTGACTGCGTTTTTAAGTGTAGTAATCAAACTGAAATTTTCTCTTCCATACTCATTCTCGATATATTCGTGCATATCCGATCCTTTTTGTAGAAGGTTCGTTGTAGACGTTCTATCCAGTGGTTGCTTCCGTTAAATATTTTTAAAACAAAATTTTTGGTAACCATTTACGTGTAAAACTCAAGGGATCTATTCAACCCCCCCCCCCCCCTTTCTAGATCCATAGCCATCGTCTAATAAGTGGTATCAGAGCTCCGGTTAATTCTGGTGCTTCGGTAAAACTTCTTGGATCATGGCGAACGAACCTAAAGGGGCTTATAATAGAGCTCTAGTTTTTACAGGCGAAAATTACAGCTACTAGAAGGATTGTATGCGCGTTCATATAAATTCCACATATCGGAAGGTTTGGAACATTATTTTAAACGGTCCCATAGAAATTACTATGACAAATGCAGAAGGCATTGTCATTCCTAAACCCGAAGCTCAATGGAATGAGGAGGACGAGAAAAAGTACAGCTATGATTGGAAGGCTCGTAATATGATCATCTCCTCCTTAGGAGTTGACGAGTATTATCGAGTCTCCCATTGTGAAACGGCCAAAGCCATGTGGGATGCTTTACAATTAGCCCACGAAGGCACTAATGATGTTAAGATGGCTCGTATTAATACACTAACGCAAGAGTTTGATTTGTTTTACATGAAGCAAGGGGAAACCATTGCGGATATGAAAAAATGATTTACTCACATTATTAACAAATTGCATGTTCTTGGTAAACCAATTCCAAATGAGGTTGCTACTAACAAGATTTTGAGGTGTTTAAACAGGGAATGGCAACCGAAGGTCACCGCTATCAAGGAGGCCAACAATCTTGCTACACTAGACCTCACAACACTTTTTGGCAAACTCGATGAGCATGAGCAAGTGCTCATTAGCTTGGATAAACATGAAAAGAGTATCAAGAAAGAGAAGGCGAAAGATACAGATAAGAAGTCGATAGCTCTTAAGGCTTCTTGTTCAAATTCCACACATCAAGAGCTAAGTGATGATGAAGCCAATAATGACAAAGATGAAGAATCCGGTGATGATATGGGCTTATTTGTGAAGAGGTACAATAGATATGTTCGTAAGAACGATATTCAACACTCGGATATAAATCTAGTCAAGTTTAGGAAGCAATCTAGAAGCGAAGGAAATAAAAATCGTAAGGTAAAAGGGACGTGCTACAACTGTGGAAAATCCGGGCACTACAAGCCGGATTGTCAATCCCTAAAGAAAGACAAATATAAGGATAATGATAAGAGTCGCTCAAACAAAAAGTCCAGCAAGTCTCGACGAGCATACATTGCTTGGGAAAGCGATAGTGAGTCAGAGAAAGATGATTCCTCAAGTGACGAAAGTGAATCCGTTAACTTTTATCTTATGGCACGCCACAATAAAGTAAAAGAGGTAAAGCATTCTAAATATGATCATGCTAATACTATGTCGCATTTAGAGTTACAAAAGGCTTTTGACATGTTACACTATGAGGCTAAGGAAGCATTTCAACGCTTAGCCTCAAATAAAAGGATTTTCTTGTATCTAGAGAAGAAGGTTTCCGATTCCGAAAAGGAATTGGAAGCCCTAAAAAACTCTATAGTGGACACATAAAAAGCCAAGGTTGAAGAGGACCCTACCTCTTGGTTCAATTGGGGTTGTGACACTTGTCACATTTGGCAACGAGAGGTGAGAACCCTCAAGGCTAAATTGGACAAGGCTCTTAAGCCAAAAGTTACGTTTGCTATCGATCGAGCACATTTTTGCGAGAGCATGAATAATCCATTTCAAAAGTATACCTATGTGATTCGAGATAGTGGTAGCAAAGGTAAATTCCAAATGAACCATAATTGTCTTTACTATTGTAAGCTTGGTCATACTATTGCAAAATGCCGCTTCAGAAGGTTTCTTGTTCCAAAAGGCATCTACCAATGGTTGCCCAAGTGCAGTCCTGGTTTCACTCACCTTAAAGTACCCAATGAGAATTGGGTACCTACTCTCCCTTGACTGTTTTTGTAGGCACAAAGTCTTGAGACCACCGAAAGAAGATGGGTTCTGGATAGTGGCTACTCGAGACAGATGACCAGTGACATTTCTCTTTTCATCGACTTTGTGGCGAAGAAAAAAGGGTTTGTCACCTACGGAGATAACAATAAGGGACAGATTCTCGGCAAAGGTAGTGTAGGTAACCCCTCATCTACTACTATCTTTGATGTGCTGCTTGTGGAATGTAACACCCCAATTCCCATCGCGAATAAATAATACATAAATAAATCAGAGTAACAAAAATTTATTTTTCCGACAGAAACAAGGATGCCACATTTAAATAAAGAAAACACAATCCCTGCTCATATATTTGATACATAACACAAACAATTGAATACCCTCAAGGGGAAACTTTTTCCATATTAAAGGAAATGTCAATTATAGAATAAAGCGGAAGATCCATAACCGACTTGTTTTACAAAATAAATTGTTTTATAACGTCAAAGTACACATACAAAAGTAATACAAAATATATTCAACAATTATATACATATATAACATAATCGTTCCCCGACTCCCGTGCTACGTATCAGAGCAGACACCAAGACCGACAAAAGAACGGAGGGCTAATCTTCACAAAAGCCTCCAAGACTACAAATCTGCAATTGCCTCATAGAGCAATAAACCACAGCAGAAGGGTGAGAAATAACAACTAAATCAAGATTGCATAATAATATGCAAAACATAAAAATTCACCTGTATAGTTATTCTCACCACATCATCGCATATTAACACATATATCATGTCACATATACATAACATATATCAATTATCTAACATAATCACATATTTGCACATAAGGCATACCAAGTCATAACATTTAGAAACACATCACACATCACATAGCATATGTCTATGCATAAAACATATTATCCACACCCAATGCATTTATCACATATGCACATCAATTCACCAATCCAATTATAAATCTCAACACTTATTCAATCAATTCACAATTTCCCACACATAACCACATAATCAATCCATTCATAATTTTCCACACATAATCACATAATCAATCCATTCATAATTTTCCACACATAATCACATAATCAATC
The DNA here is from genome assembly GCA_022829125.1 of Lathyrus tuberosus. Lineage (NCBI taxonomy): Eukaryota > Viridiplantae > Streptophyta > Magnoliopsida > Fabales > Fabaceae > Lathyrus > Lathyrus tuberosus. Next base: position 7,717,123 of record JALAZF010000201.1, on the reverse strand, counting down.
CATTCATTCATGATTTATGCAAATGCAAAGAGACCGACACAACGACTCTATGCATATGCACATGCGGTACCGACTGCCATCAATCTCATCACTAGTTCACTCAGGAACTCTGCTGGAATCATCACTCGTTACTTAATGTAACTCCCCGTCGGGCATACGATGTTCCCCGTCGCTTACACCCCACACGGGCACATGACGTTTATGGATCGCTCACACCCCACACGGGCACACGACCCGATCGCTCACACCCCACATGGGCACACGATAGTCTATAATCATCGCTCACACCCCACATGGGCATACGACGTTATAGCGGATTCCCTCTGGAACCAATCCGTCGCTCACACCCCACATGGGCACACGACGTTTATGGATCGCTCACACCCCACATGGGCACACGATCCGATCGCTCACACCCCACATGGGCACACGATCGCACAAGATGCATATCATGATGCTTGACACACAAGAACTCATGACAATCAAATGCATCTTCACACATATATGCAACTATAATTATGCATATATTTCAACTCATCAATTCCATACATTCACAATTCAACCATATGAATTAATCAACATCATCACATTCATGCATTGCAAATCAATTCAAACAATGCATTTCAAACCATAAAGCCCACCAAACAACATACATTGAATTTTCACATAAACGATGCACTTCATCACAAGCCACAAACCACCACAATCATATCATCCCAATTCTTTGTACAAGGGATTCACATATCAGATGCTACCCACAACACATCATAACAACATACAATATCACACATTGAAGTCAAAACCAAAACAACACATCTATTTGCCATACGGCCACAAACCATCATCACCAACACTCATCTCATGCATTCACATCACCTAACAACATACAAGCTATACGATGAATATTAAAATCATATTGCATGATAACACATTAAATACACACAGTTAAAACGGTAAAAGACGACAAAACGACACCTTTCCAAATTCCCGACATAATTTAATCGGTCAACAATCTCAAAACCATTTTTATAAGAAAGAACATCTCAAAAGATTTCTAACACACCCAACCGCGCCCCAATCTGACTTACGGATCAAAAGTTATGAAGAAAACCAAATTGTACAAACAGCCATGTTCGCTAGGCGAACCCTCTAGCCAGCATTCGCTACCACCTTCGCTAGGCGAATGTCCAGCGAACCCACTATCAGATAAAAATAGACACAAAGTTCGCTAGGCGAACCCCTTGGCGAACCAAGGCAGCAACCACCAAAACCAAAAAGATACAAAGTTCGCTAGGCGAACAATGTTAGCGAACACTCGCTGACCTTCGCTAACTGGTTCGCTAGGCGAACCCGCGAAAACTCATTCGCTACTGCTTCGCCCCAGGTTCGCTAGGCGAACCAAGGAAAACCAAGAATTCTGCAGCGCTGTTTTGAAGTCCAAAAATCATATTTTCCAACCAAAATCTCTTCCAACAGCAAAACAAACATCAACGATTGTTCATACACACAGTATGATCATACAATACAGTTTATATTGATTTCCGACCGTGAAAACATCGATTTCTACTCGTTTATCTCATTTCGACCTATATTTGAAAAACCAATCAAACTTCCACACAAGTATACATAAACAACACATATACATACATAAGCAAGGCATAATTGAAACTTCTCACCCTTACCCGATTAATCGTGCTCGAAACGGAGTTCTCTTCGATTTTTCCACTTTTCCTCTTCTCCCTTTTCTTTCCTCTCTTTTCTCTTCTCTTCTCTTTTCTTTTCTTTCTTTTTCTTTTCCTTACTATCTTTTCTCTCTTTTCTTTCTTTTTATGAAAATATCTACCCCCGAAAAGACCAAAATACCCCTACTCCCAAATATCTCGCAAACGCTCTCAAAACGCGATAAAACATAAACATACCGATGAAATATATTTCGGGAAATAAAAGTTGAAAAGAAATAATAATTTAATACAAATATTTTATCTATCTGAGAAATTAACCAATTAGCAGGTAAAATACAATAAATTCACACATTTCACAAAATTCAAATAAATGAAATAAATAAATAGAATTAAACAAATCGGGGCGTTACATGGAAGGTCTTAGACACAACCTTTTAATCATTAGTCAACTATGTGACAAGAATTATAAAGTATCTTTTTCAAAGGATTGTTGCATAGTTGAAGATAATGACAAAAAGAATGTGTTTAAGGGCTTGAGGGTGAACAACGTCTATATGCTAGACTTAAATGAGGTATCGTTGAATGTAGACAAGTTTCTAAAGACCTAGTCATCAGTTTGCCCAAAATTAAATTCACAAAGGATCACCTTTGTGATGCGTGTCAAATGGGGAAGCAAACAAGGATCTCATTCAAATATAAAAACATTATTTCAACTATGAGACCCCTTGAGCTCCTCCATATGGACCTCTTTGGACCATCTAGGGTTAAAAGCCTAGGTGGTAACTATTATGGGTTTGTAATAGTCGATGATTTTTCTAGGTTTTGCTGGACCATTTTCTTAGCAAATAAGAGTGATACCTTTTCGGCCTTTGAACCATTTGCTAAGTTATCTCAGAACAATTTAAACACAAACATTGGGTCAATTAGAAGTGACCATGGGGGTGAGTTTGAAAATCATTTGTTTGAAGCATTTTGTGATTCCAACGGAATTGATCATAAGTTTTCCGCACCACGTACCCCTCAACAAAATGGGGTAGTGGAACGTAAGAATAGAGTTTTGGAGGAACTTGGAAGGACTATGATCAATGATAGTGGATTACCAAAATACTTTAGGGCCGACGCCATAAGTACGGCTTGTTATGTTTTGAATAGGGTGCTTATCCGGCCTATTCTAAACAAGACACCTTATGAGCTTTTAAAAGGGCGTAAGCCAAACATTTCTTTCCTTCATGTATTTGGCTACAAATGCTTTGTGTTAAACAATGGGAAAGAAACTCTTGGTAAGTTTGATGCCAAGGCCGACAAGGGTATTTTTCTTGGATGCTCTCAGTCGAGTAAAGCGTATAGAATTTATAATAAAAGGTTGTGTGTAGTTGAAGAGTCAGTTCATGTTACCTTTGACGAGTCTTATCCGAGAAATGTCAGAGAAGGTAGTTCTTTTTATGGTGCAGGTGTACCTACTGAAGACATACTCAAGGACATTGATAAGGGAACTGATCAGCCTGAAGCAGTGCGTATTGAGGAGGAAAAGGATCATCAACCCGTGAAAAGTGAGGATGATCATCATTCTGATAAAGATGAACTTCCTCCAGCTTGGAAGTCTTCAAAAGACCATCCAATTGACAACATTCTCGGTGATATCTCTAAGGGAGTAACCACTCGCTCTAAACTTAGTAACTTTTGTTATTACTCTGCTTTTGTCTCCCAAGTTGAACCTAAAATCTCTAAGGAGGCGTTACTCGATGAGCATTGGTTTCTATTAATGCAAGATGAACTAAATCAATTCAGGAGAAATGAGGTTTGGGACCTTGTCCCCCCTCCGCGAGATCATCGAGTAATCGGCACCTGATGGGTGTTTAGGAATAAACTTGATGAAAATGGAGTAATAACGCGTAACAAAGCTAGGCTTGTAGCGCAAGGCAATAACCAAGAGGAAGGAATCGACTATGAGGAAACTTATGCGTCGGTTGCCCGACTCGAGGCCATACGCCTTCTACTCGCCTATGCTTGCATAAAGAACTTTAAATTATTCCAAATGGATATTAAAAGTGCGTTCCTTAACGGATACATAAATGAAGAGGTTTATGTAGCCTAACCTCTGGGTTTTGAATCCCACGAATATCCTGATCATGTCTATAAACTTAAACGAGCTTTGTACGGACTTAAACAAGCCCCTAGGGCTTGGTATGAACGTCTAAGAAATTTTTTACTTGATCAAGGGTATTCAAGAGGAAAGGTTGACACAACCCTCTTTATTAAACGTCAAGGAAAACACTTAATTTTGGTACAAATTTATGTTGATGATATTATATTTGGGTCTACTAACATGACCTTGGTCAAGGAGTTTTCTAGTTTGATGCAGGGGGAGTTTGAAATGAGCATGATGGGGGAGCTCAACTATTTCCTCGGATTTCAAATTAAACAACTTGAAGAGGGCACATTCGTGACTCAAACGAAATATTGTCTTGAGTTACTAAAATGTTTTGATATGCTAAACTGCAAAGCAATAGACACTCCTATGCCTACAAATGCCAATCTTGATCGTGACAAAAAGGGTAAGGATGTTGAGGTAAAGAAGTATCGTGGTATGATTGGATCTCTTCTTTATCTTACCCCATCACGTCCTGATATAATGTTTAGTGTATGCATGTGTGCGAGGTATCAGACACATCCCAAGGAATCCCACTTAAAAGTTGTTAAGCGCATACTTCGATACCTATCCGGTACTCCAAAGTATGGGTTGTGGTATTCCAAAGGTAGTGTTTGTTCCTTAGTTGGTTATTCCGATTCCGACTTTTCCGGGTGCAAGTTGGATAGGAAAAGTACTAGTGGCACGTGTCACCTTTTTGCAAACTCCTTGGTGAGTTGGCATAGCAAGAAACAGGTTTCCGTTGCTTTGTCAATAGCCGAGGCGGAATACGTTGTCGCCGGTAGTTGTTGTGCTCAAGTCTTATGGCTTAAACAACAATTACTTGATTTCAACTTAAAACTTGAACGTATTCCAATTTTGTATGATAACACTAGTGTGATTAATCTAACTAAGAACCCCGTATTGCATTCATGCACCAAGCATATCGAGATATGCCATCATTTTCTTAGCGATCATGTAGAGAAAGGTGATGTGATTTTTGAGCACGTTGACACTAAAAATCAACTTGCTGATATTTTTACAAAACCATTAGCCACAGAGTCTTTCTTTAACATCCGTAGGGAACTTGGCATTCTGGATATCTCAGATCGTGCTTAATAATCTCATATATATATATATATATATATATATATATATATATATATATACATGCTTGTTTATTCTTTTAACTAACAATGCAAAGAGATATTTAGCTATATGTGAGGGCTCTTATCGTCATGGTGATCAAGGTAATATCGTTCCGATTTATAGATGTTTATCATACTTTGTGCCATATTAAGCACCTTAATCTTGATGTTTATTGTATTTTGAGGACATATCGTTCATGTGGATGTTTTGTTCTATATGTGTGCATGTCTATTTATCTGCTTGGAACTTAAATTGCAAAAATTTTATTTCTGGTTCAAGTTTGCATGTGCATGCGTCGACGCATGATTTGTGCTCTGACCTAGTAAAAACTTTTGGGATAGCGCATGACCAAAGGTTCAATTTTTTAAGAAAATTCATGAATCATGCGCCGACAGACGCGGTCAATAGGTCGACGCATAAACGCGGAATTCAGAATCTCTACTTTATTGGAAAGCGTGCGCCGACCCAGTGCTGCCTATTTTTCACTACATATTTTCATTGCACATTAATGTATGTTCATTGCATGTCATCTCATTGGATTTCGTGGTCTGTCTCTCCTTATTTTCCTCCATTAAACCTCATCAATACCCATTATTCTCCATTAAATCCTCATCAAAAACCCTAAAAATCAAAAATCCACCAAGAGTGAATTCTCTATATTACTAATACAAGGGTTTCTAAGGGCTGCACATATCTCCTCTTCACATTCTGCGAAAATCAAGTGTTCATCATCTTCTTTTAACTCTTCATCAACCATGGCTTCAAGAAGAAATCCTAGTAGAAGGGGAACAAGAGGTTCATCTTCACAACCAGTAACAACCAGCACATCATCTTTACAACGGGTAACCTTTAAGTCTTTAATTTCTGAAAGGCTAGCTAATCCTTTTGAGACACTGTTTTGTAACCGTGCGGTTATAAGACAACATGGTTTTTATCCTCTGATGGGTCCAGATTTTCACATTCCTGAGATTTCTGAACTTCTAAATTTTCAAAATCTTAGTGAATTTCTAGAATGTGATGATAGGTATAATGAAGATTTGACTCGGTTTTCTATGAATAATGCACAATATGAAGTGACCAATGATGTATGGTCTACACTGTTTGCATTGGACACTGATGACACTCTCCCAAAGTTCACTGATAAAACTTTTGTTCAGAACTATAAGTTCAAAACTGCTCTGAATTCGATGTTACGGGAACCATATCCAGATGATGTTGTGGCAAGTGGATTATTTCCAAAAAATGTCACTACCGGCCATTTGAAATTTGAAGACCGAATTCTTCAATGGATTGTTGCTCGCATCCTGAGGCCTAAGAAAGGAGGGTACTCAAGAGTTGAGCAGGCAGAGGTTCATCTCATCTATATCCTAAAGAATCGGATCAAAATCAACTGGCCATACTATTTTGCTTATAGGATGTTCGATTCTCGCAGCTCCAACAAACTTCCGGCACTTGGTTATACATCCGTTGTTGCAAACATTTTGCATCATTTTGATATTCCTGTTCCAAAGATTTTTCACATTCATATTACAGCTGAACAACAATTCCTTGCCAAAACCCTTACCATGATGGGTTACTTTTGGGATTCACGAGAGAACAAGTTTACTTATCGACCTCGATCCACCCATCCTGAACCTAATGAACCTGTTCACCTTGAAGGAAATGATGATAAGGATGTTCCAGAAAATGCTAATCTAGATGTTAATAATGAAGATGCCGTTATGCAAGAAGAGGACAATGAGGCATGGATGAGCTATCAACTTGAAGAACCTTCTGAAAATCAGGGATGGGGTCAGTGGCAACAAAATTACTGGACTGTTTTTGGAAATGCCTATGTTCCTCCAACCTATGGTGAGGACTCTGAATGGCAGCAACCTGACAATTCTGTTCCTCCAACTCCACCGTCTCAGCATGATCCGCTGGCTTCTGAAGAAATTCTGGCTAGGTTGAACGAATTGACACTTCAACATCAAGAATTCCAAGCTTTGCAAGATACTCGCTACACTGCTCAGGAAGAACGGTTCACCAATCTGTCTAATCAAGTTTCATCTCACATTACCAACTTCAACAATTTTGCTAACGCCGCTATGAATCGTTTCAATCAGATGGACACCAACTTAACTCAACAAAACCAGAACCTGGAAAATAGTCTTGGCACCCTAAACAACACGTTGATTGAACTCAACCTACATCTAGAGGATTTCCCACCACCAAGCCAACACTATAGGGGAAGAGGTCATCCATTTAGGGGGAGAAGGCCATAGAGTTTAGGGCACTATATTTCATTTGTGCTTGCATTTATGTTTTGTGGTTTGGTTTTTTTTCATGTTTTTCTATTGTTTCTTAACTTTGACTTTTGCTTCCGTTTGTTTGAACTCTTCCGGATTGAATGTATTGCTTTTATGTTTTTGTTCCTTATTTATCCATTCCTAATTCTCCATTAGCTGTATCATATGTGGATACGTGTTAATGTTTGTATGTTGCAAATCTGTGATGATTTCTTACGTATTATAGTGTTTTATTTTGACCACCTTCTTTTCTTCTTTTTGATGTTGTCAAAGGGGGAGAAGAATAACAACAAGCAGAAATTTTAACAGGGATTAACCAAGTGTTCAAGACAGGGGGAGCTTTGTTCACTCACAAATTACAAATCTCATGACAGCTAAGAAAGTGTTGCCATCATCAAAAAGTGGGAGTATGTGAGGGTTATTCTTCTATCTACTTTGTTTTAATGATGTCAACAAATATGTGAGAAATTAGATTGTAATTTGAGCGGTATCACTTCACGTGTCGGGCATATTGCATCTAATCATTATCGTTCATGTGTCTAGATGCATAGGACCTTGTCTTTCCCATAAATAAATGTCCATTATCATTTTAGTAGTGTCTAGTATGTGTTTCTGAACTTGGTCAGGTGAAAATGCGCAGAAAATTGAATTTCCTGAAAAATGCAGTTCATGCGCTAACCCTCCCAGTTCATGCGCTAACCTAGACAAACCTGCGGGAAAGTGCATAACTTTAATTGACACAAAAATTTGCATCTGTACGTCGACGCATGAAGGTTGTAGGTCGACGCATGATTTCCTGGATCAGTGTTTTTCACTTAATTTTTTCTTCTGTTATTTCTGTTATTATTTTGTGTGGGTCATTTCATTTTCCTATAAATAGTTTTGGTCATCTCATTATTCAAACAACAAGAAACGTGAAAATTTATGCCACTTCTCTCTTCATCTTAATCTCCTTCTTTGAGTAAATAAACAATCACACACAATCATCTTTGTTTGTGTCGCCCATTGATCGAAGTGATAAAGTTCAGAATTTAGGAAGTGTGATCTTCATCTTCTGGGTTGAGAGCTTGACAGGTGTTTCTTGAATAAAATCAGTTGGTTTTGTCCTCCAAGAATCGGATAGATTTTGGGGGTTTTTGTACAAACTGTTTCGTTCTACAGGGATTCGGCTGGGCGAAGGTAGCCGGAATTTGGCACAATTGTTCGGTTTAGTAGTTGTAATCAGAGGATCATAGAAGAGAGGTTTGGATTCGAATCTTTGGTAGTTCGCAATTGATCGAGTGAAAACGATTGAAGAACAAGGTGTCTTGCAATCAAGTAGCGTGGGACGGTAATCGGATCAACCATATCCGAAGCACTTGATTCATCTTGAATCAATGGGAGAGAAAATTCTGCATCAACGATCGAAGACGTTCGAGGGTTTAGATGTTCATAGTTTTCTCTTGTAATAAACGATTTGCAACAGCTACATATATATATATATATATATATATATATATATATATATATATATATATATATATATATATATATATATATATATATATATATCTCAATTCCAATTGTGGAATTGGGGGCAGAGGTACCCAAAGCGAGGGCGATTGGGGAACTTCCTAATCAAATCGCGTTTGTTCTCTCTTTCCCTTAACTCTTTTACATTTCAGTTTGTTCGAATTTGTGAAGTCGCAATTTATTGAAATTTCTGTCGTAGTGTAATTTCGAGCTGAGAAACTATTTGTTAAATCAATATAATTCCTTGAATTGTATCTTGGAGCAGCTCTATATTACATTCCATAGAAATTCTGCACTTAGTGTGTTTTACGCACACTAGGTGTTTGATAATTTGTTTCAAAGCAAAAATCGAACACATTACTTTTAGTTGCTTATCATTTTACCTCATTGGTTTGGATTAAACATCAAGCAAGTGATATTTTGTTGACTGCGTTTTTAAGTGAAGTAATCAAACTGAATTTTTGTCTTCCATACTCATTCTCGATATATTTGTGCATATCTGATCCTTTTAGTAGAAGGTTCGTTGTAGAGGTTTTATCCAGTGGTTGCTTCCGTTTAAACATTTTTAAAACAAAATTTTTGGTAACCATTTGCGTGTAAAACTCAAGGGATCTATTCAACCCCGCCTTCTAGATCCATAGCCATCATCTAACAATTCCTATCCCTAATGTTGTTATTCCTCCGGGCGGAGGAGCAGCTGTTGAGATCCCTGATGTGGTTGGAGGTGGTAACAGTGTGTGTTCAATGCATGGCGCTAAGGGCCATCGCTGGATGGAAGATCAGCAAGATGTTGTTTTCTCCATGCAAGGTGGGGATGCTGGCCACCAGCCTGATACTAACAGAAGGTTCAAGATGATTGAGGAAAAGATGAAGGCTTATGAGAGTCAGAACTCGTTGTGTCTGGATATGGATGATTTGGGATTGGTTCCTGGTGTGAAGGTCCCTCATAAGTTTCTGGTGCCTACCTTTGATAAATATACTGGTGTTACATGCCCTAAGACTCATGTTTAGGCCTATTACAGGAAGATGTCTTCCTACTCGGAGGACGAGAAGCTGTTAATGCATTTCTTCCAGGACAGCATGGCTGGGGCGTCCCTGGAGTGGTACATGCAGCTTGAGAGAAGTCGTATTTGTAGTTGGTGCGAGCTAGTTGAAGCATTTGTCAGGCATTATCAGTACAACACATATATGGCCCCCAATAGGATGCAATTGCAGAGCCTGTCGCAAAAGAACAACGAAAGTTTCAAAGAGTACGCCCAGAGGTGGCGTGAACAGGCTGCCAAAGTTCAACCTCTCATGGTGGAGAGGGAATTGCTTGATATGTTCATGGCCACTCTTCCGGGGCCTTACTACGAGAGGTTGGTAGGTTGTTTATCGGCAGGATTTGCTGAGTTGGTTCTAGCTGGTGAAAGAGTGGAGAGTGGAATTAAGATGGGAAAGATACCGACCAACGACGGATCCTCATCTGGAGGAGGTAAGAAACCATACGCTAGGAATTATATGAAGAAAGAAGGGTATGCAAGTTCTGTTTCAACTTACTGTGGTAAGGGAAAAGCTCACCAGAATCTTACCCAACAGGTTGCTACAGTGGCTATTCCAGCCGTAACTTAGCAACAAAATCCTACTCCACGCAGATATTAAGATAGGCCTAAGCAAGACAGGCATTTTCAGGCACCGCCCATGCCTTACTCTCAATTGTTGCAACATTTGTTACAGTTACAGTTGGTTTAGAAAAGGACTCTGGCTCCTCTTACCGGCAATCCTCCACCCAGTTATGACGCCAATGCCCATTGCGAGTTCCATTCTGGAGTGCCGGGACATCATATTGACAACTGTAAGGCATTCAAACACAAGGTTCAAGATTTGATGGATTCAAAAGCCATAAACTTCACCAATGATACTCCGAATGTTATCCAGAATCCGATGCCAAATCATGGTGGGCCGAGGGTTAATGCTGTGGAAGATGGGGAACCTTTGGATTTAATAATGGATGTAAATGAGTTAAAAACTCCTTTGTCGGTGGTTAAAGAAAGGTTGTTGAAAGGGGGAGTCTTCCCTGGATGCATAGATGGTTGTTCAGAATGTTTGCTACAACCTGAGGGTTGTGTTTTGCTAAAGTCAGGTATCCAAAAGTTGATCAATGAAGGGTGGTTGCAATTTGATCGAGTTAACAGTCAGAGGAAAGTTGTTGATGAGGGTGATGATATTGCCACGATATCCATTCCATGCAGAACAATCAATATATCAGCACCGACGAGACCAGCGCCAGTTATCATCACTGTCCTAGGACCAATTCCTTATGAGAGTACCAAGGCCATTCCATGGAATTATGGGGCCGAGGTGTTCTATAATGGGAAGAAGTAGGAGTTGGTAGGGTTGTCAGTTGTGGGTTTAGGAATTGAAAATACTATTGAGATTGGAGCTATCACAAGGAGTGGTAGGGTTTTTGAAGGTGCGAGAAAGACACAAGAAAGGGGGGGTTTGAATTGTGCATTCACTCTTAAAAACTTTTCGCCTCTTATCATTAAAGCGCTAAGAGAACAACAGAGTTGGTTGAGAGACTCTGACTTGCAAAATAGCATTCAGACTTAGCAATGCGTAAAGCATATATAACAGGAAGAGTCTGAATAAGATATGTATCATTCAGAACTTGCAGTGCGGAAGCTTATCAGAGTTAAGATGAAAGGTTCTAATTTGTTTATGTAAGGTTCTGATAATTTAGAGTAAGACATAAACAATAAATCAAAGCATAAGCAAGAGTAAAGAACACACAATATATCCTGGTTCACTTGAGCAACTCTCAAGCTAATCCAGTCCACCCTTCCAAGGTGATTTCGCCTTGAACACAAGGTCTTAATCCACTATAATCCAATCTGATTACAGATGCACGGGCAACAGCCGGTGACTAACAACCTGCACAACCGCAGCTGTGACAAACCCACAATGAACCGTTCAGGGATTCAACTTAATGAATATAACAAACATTGACCCAATAGGTTCCAATATCGCAAGATCTACTATCAGGATTTCACAGCAAAACATTCAGGGATTCGACTAAACGAATATAACATTTACTGACCATTCTTCCAGGATTTTCAACAATGACACCAAGCAATTGTCTTCTCAAGTTTCTGATCACACTGATCACTTGAGGAATCCTAATTCCAATAGAATTAATTGTTCTGGAGATTACAAAGAATGCTTCTTAACAAGCAGAGTTCTCCTAAGTTTATGTAAAAATGAACACAAAGTGTTCTAGCAAGATATGAGCAACAACTCCTTGCTTTCTTCATAAACTACCAAGATGTATGTTGATTTTACAATTGATGACATCTTGTAGATCTTCTTCTTCTTCGTCTTCTTGGTTGAGCAAGCTTCGAGCAACAACTCCTTGCTTCAGATCTTCAATGTAGCTCAGACGAAGATGGTTGATGACTTGACTGATTTGCAATGTTGTCTTCTTCATCAACAGCTTTTGTTCCAATTGATTGTTGTTGTGTTGAATAGTGATCTTTGAGCTTCAACAACAATGGTCGTGTGTTAATGGTGATAGCTTTGAATGTTTAGTTTTTAACAACGATAACTGATCGTTGTGACTATCATCACATCGACACCTTTAGAAGCGCATACTCTTTTCCTTTAAATAGCCAAGTAAAATATAGTCGTTGGAAAGCTTTTGGCCGTTTGAAAAGAGTCGTTATGCAATGATTAAAGTTGTACTTCCATATCTTCTTTTTTACTATAGAAGTGATGGGATTGGTCTTTTAGAATGGTGTACAGTCATTGCTTACGGTAACATTTGTCTTCAAATCTTCAGAGGCTTCTGATGGTAATTAATTGAAGCATGAGTAGAGACTTTATAACTGGGTCTTCAGATCTTTCAAGTCTTCCATTTTCAGAACTTGTCCATTAGGAATCTGTCTTCAGAACTTCAGCACTTGTCTTGAAACCCGTTATCTTCATTGCTTCAAGTCTTCCGAATCTTCAGAACTTGTCCATTACGAATCTATCTTCAGAGTATTCAGCACTTGACCTTTGGAACCATAATCTTCAGAACTCTTCAGTCTTCAGAATCTTTCTGCACTTGATCTTCAGAGCCTTCAGCCTTCAGAACTTCAAGTCATGAGAATCTTCAGCACTTCGGCTCTCCAAACAATTATTTCTTCAAAAGCTTCGCTATCTTTTGAATCATAACCACTCTCAGAGAGCATCCACAAGAGCATTGCAACAGAAATCTCGGCATCCTTGGATCTGACTGATTATGATCAGATACAGAAGCATACTTGCTTCTTGCGACTTGAGTCACACATAGTAACTTCGCATATAATCAATTACGCACGTTTGGCTGGTGCTTGTCAGATCTGATATCTTCTATGATTATGATCTGCACACAACACACATTAGAACATAAAATGGTTCTTTCACAAATACCTTTGTTATCATCAAAACATAGAGACGACTTGTAGAGACAACTTTTGCTCTAACAGTTTTTTCTCCATCTGATGATCAAGTGTGTAGTTCAAGGCAGGACAAGGGAAAGCAAATAGTTGATGGTTCTATACAAAGGCCAGTGGTGAATGATTCGGTATCAAAGCAGGTTGATAATTCTTTTTCAGAAAATGTAGAAGAATTCATGAGATTGATAAGAAAGAGTGATTATAAGATTGTAGACCAGCTCAATCAAACACCGTCAAAGATCTCCATTTTGTCTTTACTGCTGTGCTCTGAAGCACACGGAAATGCTTTGTTAAAGGTTTTAAATGCGGCGTATGTACCACAGGAAATATCAGTCAATCAGTTGGAAGAGGTTATAGTGCATGTAAACGCCGGAAATGGTTTGGGCTTCACAGATCTAGACTTGACTCCGGCAGGGAGGAATCATAACAATGCTTTGCATATTTCTTTGGAATGCAAAGGTTCTTTGATGTCTCACGTATTGGTTGATACAAGGTCTTCATTGAACGTGTTACCAAAGAAAGCCTTAATGAAATTAGATACACGAGGTTTGATCTGCACGCCAAGTGATTTGGTGGTGCGAGCTTTTGATGGGTCAAGGAGGTCCGTATTTGGGGAGATTGTGTTACCAATTAAGGTTGGCCCAGAAGTTTTTAACACTACGTTTTACATCATGGATATCCAACCTGCGTATAGTTGTTTGTTGGGTCTCCCTTGGATCCACGGTGCTGGGGCAGTGACATCAACATTGCACCAAAAATTGAAGTATATGGTAGATGTTCATGTGGTTACAGTTTGTGGCGAAGAAGATATAATGGTGAGCCACTTGTCAACGTTCAAGTATGTAGAGATGGACGGGGAAATACATGAAACCTTGTGTCAGGCTTTTGAAGATGTCCAGATTTTTAAGGAGCCTCCGGCGGAGGTCAATCAGCCTAAAGTTTCAATGTCTTCATTTAAAGATGCACGTGCAGTAGTAGAAGTTGGCAATTCCCAGAAATGGGGTCAGGTGTTTGACGTGCAAATGAAGAGGGATACCTATGGTTTGGGATACAAGCCACCCAAACGAGCTCAAGAGCCTCCGAAGTACTATGGTCCGGTTCAGTTTACAAGTGTTGGGGTTTTCTTCAACCGAATCAGCGCAATTGAGGATGAAGGTGACAGTGACTGTGATATGGATGAGTGGATTCGTCCTTGCATTCCAGGACAGACTTTGTGCAACTGGTCTTCTGAGGAAATCATCCAAGTGACCAGCAAAGAGTAATTGTTTTTGTTTTTTGCATATGTTGAGTCCTACGTTCTGCCCAAGACGTAGTGGTTCTTTTCTGTAGGGCTATGATGTTTTGCTTTCAATTTCATCATTAATAAAGGACGTTTTTCGCATTCAAATATTTTGATCCCTGTTTTTCTGTTTTTTTTTTTGGCATTCATTCAAAGTAAAATGGCAATGTGTTTTTGTTTGTTGCATTCATAATAAACATAAAACATCAATCATGCAGGTTTATTTGTTCAGATTCTACCGATAATGATTCATCTATGGCTCGATATGACTTTGACAATTCTATCTATCAGGCTGAAGAAGAGGCTGACGAAGATTGTGACCTACCTGAAGAATAGGCCAGACTGCTGAAACAGGAGGAACGGATTATTCTACCTCATCTGGAGGAAATTGAGACTGTTAATATGGGAACTGAGGACGTGAAAAAGGAAGTAAGAATTGGGGCTGCTTTGGAAGACAGTGTTAAGAGAAGATTGGTTGAAATGCTTCAAGAGTATATGGATATCTTCGCCTGGTCTTACCAAGACATGTCTGGGCTTGACACGGACATTGTGGTACACTGGTTGCCGCTTAAAGAGGGTTGTACGCCGATCAAGCAGAAATTGAGAAGAACAAAACCGGACATGGCTGTCAAAATCAAAGAAGAGGTTCAGAAACAGTTAGACGCTGGTTTTCTTGTTGTAACGAATTATCCTCCATGGGTTGCTAATATTGTTCTTATACAAAAGAAAGATGGAAAGGTCAGGATGTGTGTTGATTATCGAGACTTGAATAGAGCAATCCCGAAAGATGATTTCCCGCTCCCTCACATTGACATGTTAGTGGACAACACCGCTCAGTATTCTGTATTTTTCTTCATGGATGGCTTCTCTGGGTATAACCAAATCAAGATGGCCCCAGAGGACATGGAGAAAACGACGTTCATAACACCGCGGGGAACATTTTGCTACAAGGTAATGCCCTTTGGATTGAAAAATGCTGGGGCAACCTATCAGCGGGCAATGGGGACTCTTTCATGATATGATTCACAAAGAGATTGAAGTCTATGTTGATGACATGATTGCGAAGTCACAAACGGAGGAAGAACGTTTGCTGAATCTTCAGAAGCTATTTGAAAGGTTGAGGAAGTTCAAATGAGGTTGAATCCGAACAAGTGCACCTGCGGTGTGAGATCTGGTAAATTGCTGGGATTTATTGTTAGCGAAAGGGGTATCGAGGTAGATCCTGCTAAAGTAAAAGCCAAAGAGGAAATTCCTGAACCGAGAACGGAAAAAAAGGTTAGTGGTTTCTTAGGGAGATTGAACTACATTACTAGATTCATCTCTCATCTTACGGCCACGTGTGAACCAATATTCAAATTGTTAAGAAAAGATCAAGAGGTCAGGTGGAATGAAAATTGTCAAAAGGAATTTGAAAAAATAAAAGAATATTTGCAGGAACCTCTGATCCTCATGCCGCCAGTGCCAGGAAGACTGTTGATTATGTATCTTATGGTTCTTGAGAATTCAATGGGGTGTGTGCTCGGTCAACACGACGAGACAGGTAGGAAAGTGCATGCCATCTAGTACCTAAGTAAAAAGTTCACTGATTATGAGTCGAGATACTCTATGCTGGAAAAAACATTTTGTGCACTCGCTTGGGCAGCTAAGCGTTTGAGGCAGTATATGTTAAACCACACAACCCTGTTGATTTCAAAGATGGATCCGATTAAGTATGTGTTTGAGAAGCAATCACTTTCTGGGAGAATAGCCCGCTGGCAGATGGTTTTGACATAATACGATATTCAGTATGTTTCCCAGAAGGCCATTAAGGGAAGTGTTCTGTCAAAATATTTTGCTCAACAACCAATCGAGGATTATTAACCGATGAAGTTTGAATTTCCGGATGAGCATATCATGTTTCTGAAGATGAAAGACTGTGATAAGCCTTTGCCTGACGAGGGGCATGAAGTTGGATCTCAGTGGAGCTTAGTCTTTGATGAGGCTGTTAATTCATATGGTAACGGAATCGGGGCAATCATTACGACTCCAAGGGGTTCTCATGTACCCTTCACTGCCCGATTAACATTCATATGAACCAACAACGAGGCAGAGTATGAAGCATGCATCATGGGGTTGGAAGAAGCTATTGATTTGAGAATCAAGAACCTCGATGTGTATGGTGATTCTGCGTTGGTGATTAATCAGATCAAAGGAGAATGGGAAACGCGTCAAGCGAATTTGGTGCCTTATAAGAACTATGCCAGAAGGTTGTTACCGTTCTTTGATAGGGTGGACTTTCATCATGTACCCCGGAATGAGAATCAGATGGCTGATGCGTTGGCAACGTTGGCTTCCATGTATAAGGTGAATCGGTGGAATGAAGCTCCATCAATCAGAATTATGCGTCTTAATAGACCGGCTTTTGTGTTTGTAGTTGAAGAGGTATCAGACAGCAATCCTTGGTATCATGACAATAAGTGTTTTCTCAAGAGTCAAGAGTACCCAGCAGGGGCATCTACCCAGGATAAAAAAACTCTGAGGAAGCTAGCATGCAATTTCTTTTTTAATGAAGATGATGTGTTGTACAAGAGGAACTTCGACGTGGTCTTGCTACGTTGTGTTGATGAACACGAGGAAGGCCTGTTGATGGAGGAAGTTCACGAGGGTTCTTTCGGTACTCATGCCAATGGGCATGCTATGGCTAGAAAACTGTTCAGGGTAGGGTATTACTGGATGACTATGGAGTCTGATTGTGTCAAGTACGCTAGAAAATGCCACAAGTGCCAGATTTATGCTGATAAGGTGAACGTACCCCCTACTCCTCTGAATGTATTGACATCTCCTTGGCCCTTTACCATGTGGGGCATTGATATGATTGGAAAAATTAAGCCGACTGCTTTCAATGGGCATCATTTCATATTGGTTGCCATTGATTATTTCACGAAGTGGGTGGAAGCAGCCTCGTATGTCAACGTCACCAGACAAGTGGTAGCTCGGTTTATAAAGAAGGACATCATCTGTCGTTATGGGGTCCCGGAAAGAATCATTACTGATAATGGTTAGAATTTGAACAATAAGATGATGAAGGAGCTATGCCAGAGCTTTAAAATTGAACATCACAATTCTTCTCCATATCGTCTGAAGATGAATGGTGTTGTTGAGGCGACAAATAAGAATATCAAGAAGATTGTGCAGAAAATGGTGATAACGTATAAGGACTAGCATGAGATGTTGCCTTTTGCCCTACACGGTTATCGTACTTCGGTGCGTACATCAACCGGGGCAACTCCTTTCTCACTGGTGCATGGTATGGAAGCAGTCCTACCATTAGAGGTTGAGATTCCTTCTTTGAGAATTCTAGCAGATGTAAAGCTTGATGAAGCCGAATGGGTACGGTCCAGGTTGGATCAACTGAACCTTATTGAGGAGAAGAGATTGGCAGCCATTGCAAATGGCCGGTTGTATCAGAGCAGGATGAAAAAGGCCTTTGATCAGAAGGTGCGTCCTCGGTGTTTTCAGACGAGCGAGTTGGTTTTGAAAAGGATCCTTCCTCCCTAGACAGATCATAGGGGCAAGTGGACTCCAAACTACGAAGGGCCATATGTAGTAAGAAAGGTTTCCTCTGGTGGAGCCTTATTACTCTCAACTATGGATGGCGAAGATTTTACATCCCCTGTGAACGCAGATACAGTCAAAAAATACTTCGCATAAAAAAAAAGGAGACCCGCTGGACACAAAAAGAAAAGTCCAGACAAAAAAGGGCATCCGGGCGAACCATAAAAAGAAAAGGTTCAGGCAAAAATTAGGGATAAAAGGAAAAAAGAAAAGAATAAACCCGCAAAGTTGAAAACCTGAAAAAGGCAACTTGGGCAAAAAAAATGGGTATCCCGGTGGATTGAAAATCCGAAAGGGCGATCCAAGCAAAAGTTAGGGATTTGAAAGCGAGAGGCTGCGATCTGCATTCGATCTGTGAGCACTTTTGACACTTGGGAATTTCGAAGGAAATGAATCAGTCCAGTCAGTCTCTTTGAAAGTAAAAGCATCTGCGGATAAGTAAGGCATATAGGTCATAGCTGAATCGAAACATGGTGGATATCTGTTCCCACATTGCCGACATGTGTATTTTCCTTTCAATTTTGTGCAATTACCTCTTTTCAGGAATTGCTTCCAATTGTAAATGCCTATTTACAGGCTATTTCATTCAATAAAGTATTTCATTTCACTCAGAGAGCTTTCCATTTTTGTCTTTACCTTTATTGTTTTGTTTGCAAAAACGTCCGATATTTTTTATAAACATTGCATGTGAAAATGTTAGGCTTTGTGAAGCATATCATAAAACAATGGAAATTGCTTGAGCAATGGATATTGTGGATGGTAACCGAGGTAGACATTTTGCATATAGAATATTATGTTGTTGTTGTGTATTTGCAGGGTAGCGAGATTGTTTCTCTCCAATAGAGTTTCTCTCCCTAGCATTGAAATTTCATCATCCTCAGCAGAGCATACTCTCCTCAGCAAGAGTACAGAGGATTTTTTCCCCAGCCAGAGTCGTGTTTTGATTATCACTCCCCAGCAAGCGTTCAAAAGTTGATTGCCCCAGGTTAGATAGTATTGTATCTCCAGCAGAAGACTTGTTGGATATCTTTCCCGGGCGAAGATTTTAGTTTCCCCACAGAGTCTTGGTATTTACTTTCCTCAGCAGGTCAGGAAGTGTAATTTCGCAACAATAGTATGCTCTTATCCCCAGCAGGGTAAAATCATTTCTCCAGCAGCAGGTTGAGTTCAATGATATTCCTCGGCAAGTTTGGTATTATTGACTCCTCTCCCCAAGCAGAGTTTGGTGTCAATCCTTGCAACGGTTTGTTCAACGATCGTTGACGTCCCCAGCAGGTTTTAAGTCCAATTGTTATTGGCACTTTTCAGTATCAGGTTTTGGGTTTTATCTTCAACAAGGGTTATTTGTAATCCCTAGCGAGGGAAAATTTCTCTTTGGGTTTCATATTCAGCAAAGGTTTTGATTAGGAAGGTTGTTCAGGGTGACTTCCTCAGCACGGTTTGTGACCCTGGAGACAATTTAGTATGTCTTCCCCGGTGGAGTTGCTTTCGTTTTCAGTGTTTATTTCGCTGAGGTGTTCCTTTTGCATAGCATAAGCATCATTTGCATTGCATCCTCCCAAACGCGTAGTATTTCCATTTCGTATGGAGCATTACGCCATAGAAAAATTCAAACATATTCATGTGAAGCATAAGCCAGGTTTGATATCCTTTGCCAGACTTTTTCCCCCAGCAGAAAGTGGCGTAACTCAGGAGATGTTGTTTAGCTTTATACCCCAACCAATGGATGTGTCCTTCCTATTGTTGTTCTTTTCCGGAGGAACTATCTCATGCTCCTCTGTAGAGTTGCCTGTTTAGATTTCTCTTTTCCCCAGCGGAGTCATCATTGTAGGTCTGTTGATTCTACTAATTTTGGGTTTTGAGTCCGCCTTCGTGTCGGCATTCCTTTTGAAAATCCATCTTGTGATGGTAACCTCTGGTTATGAGTCTGCCTTTGTGTCGGCCTTTTCTTTTTGTTTGGGATCTGAGTCCTCCTTCGTGTCGGCTTTCCTTTTGAAAATCCATCTTGTGATTGTAACCTCTAGTTGTGAGTCTTCCTTCGTGTCGGTATTCCTTTGTGTTTGGTTATGAGTCTGCCTTTGTGTCGGCTTTCCATTTGAAAATCCATCTTGTGATGGTAACCTCTGGTCGTGAGTCCGTCTTCGTGTCGGCCTACCTTTGTGCTTGGGATTTGAGTCCGCCTTCGTGTCAGCTTTCCTTTTGAAAAAATCCATCATGTGATGGTAACCTCTGGTTATGAGTCCGCCTTCGTGTCAGCCTACCTTTGTGTTTGGGATTTGAGTCCGCCTTCGTGACGACATTCCTTTTGAAAATCCATCTTGTGATGGTAACCTCTAGTTATGAGTCCTCCTTCGTGTCGACATTCCTTTGTGTTTGGATCTGAGTCTGCCTTCGTGTCGGCATTCCTTTTTCTTGTGATGATATGAGTCTGCCTCCGGCCGGCATTCATCTTTTAACCTTTGGTAGTATACCCACCTTTGGCTGGTAAACCTTTGTGTTTAGGATCTGAGTCTGTCTTCGTGTCGGCATTCCTTTTTCTTGCGATGATATGAGTCTGCCTCCGGCCGGCGTTCATCTGTTAACCTTCGGTTGTGAACCCACCTTCAGCTTGTAAACCTTTGTGGTTGGATCTGAGTCCGCCTTCGGCCGGCCTTTCTTTTAAATCGTTTGTTGTGAGTCCACCTTCGGTCGGCATTCCTCTGTTATCTCTTAGTTGTGAACCCACCTTCGACTGGTACACTTTTGTTTGGTTATGAGTCCGCCTTCGGCTGACCTTCCTTTTAAATCGTTTGTTGTGAGTCCGCCTTCGGCCGGAATTCCTCTGTTATCTCTTGGTTATGAACCCACCTTCGGCTGGTAAAACCTTTGTTTTGATGTGAGTCCGCCTCCGGCCGGCATTTTTCTTAAAAGCACCCTCTCTGTTTTGATGTGAGTCCGCCTCTGGCCGACATTCTTTTACTTCTTAAACTATTTCATTGCAAGTCCACTTTCGAGTGGCATCCCCACTTTGAGTCCACCTTCGGCTGGCAAACACTCTCTAATATATATCCCCACATGTTGCAAATTTTCGGGTACTTTTGGTATTCAAACTCCATGCATCCTAAATGTCTGAAAGTCGTCGCTATCATTCCTTTAGGACCATGTCGATTGAATAGGGGTAGTTGTAGCACCCCAAAATTTACTCTCCTGTTTCTAAATCTAACTGGCTTATGTTTCATTTCATTTTGCATCATCATTTATGCATATCATTGGTTCTTTGCATGGGATCAAGGTGTCTTGGTCAGCTCAAAAAGAAGATGTTTTTCAGAAGTTCAAGCAAGGGATCATGTGTGCATAGAGGAATATTGTTCAAGATATCAAAGTAAAAGATGTTCTTAACATCACCATCACTCAAGCTACCATGGGTTATTAGGCCTCAAGGCATCCTATTATGTTCATTACCTCATCAGATGATTAGGTTTGGCAAGAGTTTTGAAGTGGATTCACTATAAGAAAAAAGGAGATTTACGACACTTGAGTTGCGACAGTTATCACAAAACCGTCCTTATTCCTGGATTGCGACGGTTGTCACGACAGTTAGGGTCAACTGTTGCAGATTTTTTGCGACAGTTATCAAAAAACCGTCCTTATTCCTGGACTACGACAGTTCTCACGACGGTTTGAGCCAACCGTCACAAATTTTTTAGGCATGTTGTATAAAATAATTGCGACAGTTACCAAAGAACCGCCCTCTTTCCACACTCGCGACAGTTAAGGCGAACTGTCGCAATTACTTTAACCAATCATAATCACTATTTTTTTATTCCTTTAATTTCTCACTTTTTTCTTTCATTTTTATTTTCCAACCTTTTCAATTTTATTAATTAATTTAATAAATAATTATTATAATTGTTATAATTTTCATGACAATGTAACTTAATATTATTGTCTAAAATAATAGTAAAATATTTTCTGTTTTATTATATAAATAATTAACTTTTATTAAAATTAATTTTGGTAACAATGTTGATATATATATATATATATATTTTTTCTGTTATATATATATATATATATATATATATATGATTATTCACGTGTCTTCCTTCCCAATTCCAACCAAAATTGTAAATTACTCATACTTATTAAACATTTTAATTTAATTTATCCCCAATTCAAACGAATTAGAACAAAAAATAACAATTGATTCATAACCTGTCGTCTCCCTCTCTTCTTCCTACCGAAACTGAAAACCCTATGCACTCTTACAGATATCAAAACTCTCTCAAACTAACATACACACACCACACTCAATTCCAATTCCGTGGACCCTCGTTTCTACCCGCAAGCATCGCCATGGACGAACCCTCGCTGCAACTCGTCTCACAAACAGGAATTGGATGAAAAAATCACGCTGATAGACTTCGCTACTTCCTTCCATTCCCGATACCTACACCCTCGCCTTGTATGCATCTTCTTCCTCTATTATGCCTTGTTTTAAACTCAATTTAGCTTAATCCTTCACGATTACTCTACTGATTCCAATTTTCAATCCGATGGATGATGATGATTTAGCGTATTATTTTTTTTACTGTATCTTGTTATCTTAGGATGTTAGTCATAGTTTGCGGACTCACTTCTCCTTGATTCGGAGGCTTTCTCAAGAGAAAGAGTTAGAGGTTTGTAAAATTAGATTATGTTTTGTATATTGATTCTAGGTATTCTCATTTTGTTTGTTTCCTTCTGATGAGTATTATTTTGCTAATGTGATTTGATTAGGGGCATCTTGGTTGCGTCAATGCTGAGGCTTGGAATTCAAAGGGTTCATTGTTGATTTCAGGATCAGATGATACACGGGTATGATATGATATGATGCGTTTCTTTTGTTGTCAGTGAAAGCATGATCGATCTCGTAGATTAAAAACTGGCTGCCTACAATGTGGGAATTGTTTGTATGTGAAACTAGTGCATTCTATTAACATTGGACATACTGCAAATATATTATGTACTAAGTTCATACCAGAGACTTCTGATAAGCTTGTAGTCTCTGGAGCTGGAGATGCTGAAGTAACGAGTTATTTGATATTTTTTGTGGCTAGTGCGATTTTAATTTTCTAACTTTGTTTGATTTTCCTGTTAGCAGGTTCGATTATTCAATTGGTCTCGCTTGAGTGGGAATGGACTAGATGATGTTGCCATTGTTCCATCAGCACTTTACCAATGCCACACTCGTAGAGTCAAGAAATTGGTTGTAAGTTATGTAGTCTAAGAAAATCATTAGTTGGTTATTTCAATAAAGAAGAGATTACGATTCAACTTTGTTTTCTCCCAATTATTTTAGCTGTTCTTATCTGTCTTACATTGATTCCTAACTTTCAATTATTTGAAAATTTCTGTCATCTTTATAGTTTTTTAATACTCTTTTCATGGCATATATGTTTATACTCTACAATGATTTTTTTGCTTATAGCTAACAAATAGAATGATCAGCTGTTAATATTTTTGATAGCTGATATTTTGTACCATGTTTATCCATGAGCCTAGTGTGCCATAGAGCAACCCAAGTTTTTGTTCAAGAATTTATTCTAGTATGATTCTGTAAGAACTTTGCATGTGAGTGGCTTTTGCGGATTGTTTTGGGAATCTCCATTACCATTTTGAATTATGTGTTTGTTGATGAAGGGTGTTTCAATGAGGCTATTATTTATTATGAGATGGATAATTCTCTATTAACAGGATATATATTTGAATTGTTACTGAATGTGGGACAGGGAATAATTTATCAAGAGGTTTTTGTTGTAATACTGTGTGACCTTGCAAATGATTGGAAGTTTTTTTATTGTATTCCATGTTATGATTTGGCTATGATATGGTTTCTTCAGCTATCCAAGGAGCTGAATATGCAGAAGAGATTGTGGTACACACAGATACATCTGATGTGGTGGATTACATGATTAAAATCACGTGTTCTTTCGCCATTCATCTTGTCATTATGGGCTGCCTAGCTGCTAAGATTCCATGCATGAAACATATGGATGTTTCCAAGGTAAATATAAGCTGAACAATGATGCTTATTGTCTGCTTGGAGTTGCTAAAATGGTAGGATTTTGAGCTACTATCTTCTGCTCAATCACCTTGTATTCTTTCTACGAGCCAAACTCCAAAAAGTCCAGTGTGAGATGATATTAGGGTTTTTATCCTTTGCTGATTATTTCCGGCCAAGGTATTTCCTCTTGGAGAATGTGAGGAACTTCGTGTCTTTTAATAAAGGACAGACATTCCGTTTAACTTTGGCTTCACTTCTTGAGATGGGTTATCAGGTAATTCTTCACAATTTATTTCATTTTGGAGTTGAATAGAATCTTGAGGAAAACTAATTAATTCTGATTTTCTTGTTCAAAAGGTGAGGTTTGGTATCCTTGAGGCTGGAGCTTTTGGTGTTTCTCAGTCAAGAAAAAGGGCATTTATATGGGCCGCCTCTCCAGAAGATGTGCTTCCTGAGTGGCCAGAACCAATGCATGTCTTCTCTGCCCCCGAGTTGAAAATCACATTGTCGAAAAATGTCCAATATGTTGCTGTATGCAGTACTGCAAATGGTGCTCCGTTACGTGCAATAATTGTTCGGGATACCATTGGTGAACTCCCAGCTGTTGGCAATGGAGCCTCTAGGACAAACATGGAGGTATGTGAAATAGAAAAGAGACATGTTATCTATCTATCTACCTTAGAAGTAATTTGAGTTACCTCTACACTACTGACATTTTATTATAAGGGTGGTTTATTTCCATTTGCATGGAAAACAGCTATTATTAGAACTCTTCACAAGTCTAGTATTGGTCCAATTTATCGTTTGGATAGGTATATATTATTGAATAATTTTTCATATTCAAGTGAGGTAAACCTTGTGTCTATGCAGTAGATTTTCAAAACATTATTAAAATGCAATGATTATTTGACAATGACTGTAGATAGCTATGCGACTATTGTAAAAATATTTGTTGGCATGTATCCATTTTAGCATAATGTCACTGATTAAAAACTAAGGGGTAAATATGAAAAATGATTTTGGGAGCAGACATTGGTTTCGCCTTCTAGTTTCCACTTCAAGCAATCGATACCCATCGACTGAAACGGCTACGGTGAGTGAAGTGTGTGTTTTCTCTTCGTGATCTCACTTTCGCCATCATAAGGTTCGTTAATCTCTACCAATTTATCTTCAATTTTCTTTAATAATAACTGTTGTTATTCTGTGATAGCACAGTTTTTGTTCTGTTGGTATGATTTGATTCTTGTTGAAACTCCCCATTACAAAAATAATTTCATCCCGCTTATTATCAGGGATTTCATTTCAGATCTTATTGTATAACTCGAGGTTATACAAATCTGGATTTGATTATATGAAATTGATAATCTTGTCTCTCCTTTTATGTATAGTATAAGGATTCCAATAATCACTTTCTGGTTTTGAATAAGTTGATTTGATTCATGTTTAGATAGGAATGGATGTGCAGAAGCAGAAAAACAAGTACAGTATAATTGTTCCTACTTATAATGAGCGACTCACCATAAGCCTCATTATTTACCTTATATTCAAGCATCTTCCGTAATTTCTATATACATTCTCTTCAATTTTTGTTCCTTTTATATTATGATCATTCATATGTATGAATATTTCTTTCTAATGTTCAATTTTAGGGATGTTGATTTTGAAGTTATTGTTGTGGATGATGGGAGTCCTGACGGTACTCAGGATATTGTTGTGGATGTTGGTGGTTACCCTTAAAATTTGTATCTCATGGGAGATGAAATCGTGGTGAATGCTATGCTTGTGAGATACAATTTGAAATTCACTAATTGTTGTCTAATTTCCGTATCATTTTTATTTTTTATTTTGTTTTTTAATAATAATACTAAAAAATTGATTGCATATTTTTTTAAAAAACATATTCGAAACTTGCGGCGGTTCAAACCGCCATAATATACCTCCTAGACTATGGGTCCCAAAATTAGAGTTTTGCTTAAAATAAGTTTATTTCTTATTAATTGAGCAAGACTTGATTCCATGGTATTCTATATGTTCTCATGTGCCTAGGGGTGGAATATTGACCATCAATTTGATTCAGAAGGGTTTCAATTGATCAGAGGATTGAAAATAAGGAGAATCGGGGATAAAGTCAACTGTGCAGTGAAAAACTCAACTCCTGAATTTTTGAGGTCAAACTCTTGGTCATCATGTCAAATGTTATCAATGTATGGATTTTGATCAATAAATGTCAAGGGATTCATCAAAAATCAAGAATTTGGAAAATTTGCCATTTATGGAAAATTAGGGTTTTAGAGAGTTTCCATTTTGGGAAAGTTCTAGCCTAAATTCAGCCATCTTCTAAGCCAATTTACTTCATGATCCAAGCTCCATTTGGATTTCTTTTTCACATGAAAGTTGTAGTGCACATTTCAAGGTTTCCAACCATGTAAAGTTTGCTCTAATTGGATCATTTTTGAGAGAGTTATGGTGTCCTAAAGTTCAAGGTTCAAAGTTGTGTCATGAACAAAAACTTAGAATTTTTCTAAGTTATTTTGGACAGTTACAATGACATGTTTTCAAAGCTATTTTTCACATACCTCCAAGTCTTATTTTAACCTGTTTTCAACATGAATCTTGTTCCATCGTCTTCCTACTTGACTTTGAGCTCAATTTCTCTTTATTTGGACCATGATTCACCAAGTTATGGTTGATTAAAGTGAGACATTCCCAACTTACAAAATTCCAATACTTAGAAATTTCTCTAAGTCTTTGGATCAGTTTCATGGACACAATCTCAATGCCAATTTTCACATGCTCATAAGCCTTGTTTCAAGTTGGTTTCAACATTGAACTTGTTCTTTGTTCTCCATACTTCATCACGGACTTGATTTCTTCTCATTTGGGAAAATTTTCATCAAGTTATGACACCAAAAGTGTAGTACATGGACATGTTCTAATGCATCACCTTATGGCATATTTGTGAGTCATGATCTTGCGTACCTTCATCATGAAAAGTTTTGTACTATGCTTCTTGCTAAAATGTTGCTTAAAATGACCAAGCATTCACACCACTTCCTTTTATGCATGGCATACACACTTTTGGCACATTTTTGGAAAGGGATGAAAAATGTACCATCTGTTTTCATTCTTCTTCTCACGTGCAAGCCTCACACTTATTTCATGCTTCTTTTTCCACTCAGAAGAATCACACAAAACCACTCCCCATGTGCCTGCCCGTGTTCAATTCTCTCTCTCACTTGAAAATTCAAATTTGCATAACAAACTTTAGGCTGATTTTCATTCTTCCTCTCATGTGCCAAGCACTATATAAAGCCTTCTAAACCCTAAAATGAGCTCACCATTTCATTTCACACAAAATCAGATCAGAACAAGCTCATTTCTTCTCTGAAATCTCTCTCTTCGAAACTCCAAAGTTCTTCAATTTTTTTGCAATTTGTGGTTGGATTCATCGTTCCTGAAGCATAAAGGATCATTTGCTGAAGTTTTCTTGAAGCTTAGCACATTGTTCAAGAGCCAACGGAGCTTCTCCGTTAAGTAAGTTTTCTCCAACTTAGATCTGGAATTTTAGGCACCTTTTAAGGTCATGGTGGATGCATCTGAAGCCCTACAGTGATGTAGGCCATGTTTGCATGAATGTTGTGTTGATTTCATGGATTTTCAGAATTCGTATGTTTGGTTCGTGCTTTGTTTTCATCATGGTAAAGTGGATATAAATGAACTTTGAAGCTAGATTTGTGATCTACATGGAAAATGCTTCAGGATAGGGTCCTTGTTTGTGTGATTTGGTGTGATTTACAGAGCTCCGGTGAGCTCGTGGTGGGAGAAGACGACCGGAGATGTTCTTCGGCGTCTAGGGTTTGTGCTTGCATGGCGAGGGTTTGACCCTCTAACTTATCCAGTTAGCCATGGTTCACCTGCCACCTCAATTAACGAGCTACTTGCGTGGACCATTTTTGGTGCCTGTTTCTGATTTACATTTTTTAATGGACTGGGCTTAGTTTTTTTTGCTATTAACATACCACCGTTTTGAGCCCCAACGCGCCATTGAATTGATTTCCCTTGCTGCTGGATATTGCTACTACACCCCCTCCCTATATTTGTGCTCTTTTATTTCTTTTCTTTTCTATTTTCAATTTGATTTTAATTTTAATTGTTCAAATCATTTTAAAAATAAAAAAAAAATATATTTCTGATCATTTAATGTGTTGAGATAATTTTCACCATTCTTATTTTATTTTTGGATTTTATTTGCTATTTTATTTGGAATTATTTTGTGAGTGTGTTTCCAATGATACCCTTCATCTAGGGTTAGGAAATTTCTTGACCATTGATCATCATTTGAGGCTAATTTTTTAGCCACACTTAGACCTTCATAGGGGGTTATTTTGATACTGGTTTAGGGTTGGTTTGAGTTACTTTAAGTGACTTGCCATTTGAGTTTTGTTGACCCTCGATATATGCTCGATTACTTGTCTACCTTGCCTTGGTGATCAATTTTGGACATGTTCTTGAACTTGTTTTGCTCCCATCTTTTGTACATGCTTAGTTGGATGTTTAAACCTGCCTTTGATTATTTTTGATATTTTATTGGATCACTTTGCTATTTTTTATTGATGCTCCCATTTGGTGATGTTTTGAGCATGTTAATGCACACATCTTGACCTAATTTTTATGCCCTTGAATGACATGAATCTTTTTTATGCTTAGTGATCTTTGTTGGTTTGATAAAACATGTTTAAGGTTATGATTTGCTTTGGCTCTTGATGTATGGCCTTCATTTTGTGTTGTCTTACTTGTATAAGAACATGTGACTCATTTTGGACTTGATTTTGTTGAATGCATGCCTAGTTTTGACATATGCTTTGTGTGTGATGGATGATGTTCCTTTTTTTGATTTGGGTTTGTTATGACATGATTTTCTTGCTGTCGTATCTTGTATCTCACTTAATTTGGTCTCATTTATCCTTGTTCTATGTCTTGTTACATCCTTTATGGAATTCTAGATCACTTGAGTGTGTTTGAACACTTTGTCTTGCATGGTCTTGTTTGCTTGGACATGGTGATTGGTGATTACTTTGTATGAGTATGGTGTTTGCCTTGTTGCTTGGCTTCTTGAGTTGAACTTCCATGTTTGTTCACTTTGTTGTATTTTCTCCTTCATCTCTTACTTCTTTCTTTTCCCTTGGATCTTAAGACTTGTTTAAGTCTTGAATTTGCTTTTGCATGTTCCCTTAGGATTCCCTAGTCCAACTTAATCTTTGATTAAGCTTAGATTAGGATAGACATTAGGATTCAATCCATGTATGCTAACATTAGGTAGAATTCTCCTTCTTACCTCAACCTTAGGGCCACCATTGCATGATAACATTAGGATAGAGTTCCCTTAGTGTTTTTTCTTTCAACTTTGAGTCTTCTCTTCTCATCTAAAAAACAAGTCCAAAAACACTTAATATATGCAACAAGCATTGTGCGCCATGAGCCTTAAGTACATAGGAAATGAAGAATGAGGGGTCTCCCTTCACTCTTCTAGAGTGTTTAGCATACGTCCCATTGGGGGCGACCATGTGACGCATTCGCTCCTATGTCATAGACTTTAGTGCAATGTGAGTTTCAAAATAAATTCAATCCACTTCTGTCTAAAAAACACAAACCAAGTTCAAATCACTTTTATCCTTCGGGATTGTTGGGTTTCAAATCATTTTCAGAAAATAGGACGTTATTTCCGTTCAGTCGCAAACAGGCATTGACCTTAACTGTCGGACGTGAACCTAACGTCGCTCATAAAAAACACTTACCGACCCGTGGGTCGAACTACGACTGCTTTGACTTCCTCTCTCTCATCCGATTGAGGATACGTAGGCACAAGACGGCGATGTATTGGCGAGTAACCTCCCCCCTAGTGCGTAGTCTGTCGAACTACGTCGACTCTGATTCTTCGTTTGTCCACGAAGATACGTAGGCATAGGATTGCGATAATCCTTGCGAGTCCGTTTTTTTTTCCCTTTCCCGTTTCTGTTTAGCAGTAGGCTTTAGATAACTCACCCTTTGATTAGATAACAAGCGTGGATCCCATCGAGTACGATGGACGCGTAGGGGTGCTAATACCTTTCCCTCGCGTAACCGACTCCCGAACTCGGACTATGGTTACGATGACCATGACTTCTCCCTTTTGAGGTTTCTTCAATCGTTTCCTTTCCCTGTGTCGGGATAAATAACGTTCGGTGGAGACTCTTCTATTTTTTCCGTCGGTTATTTTTCGCAGTTGCGACACGGAAGACTGAGCCTTGACATTGGATCTTGACTTCTCATCCAATTTCTTCAACAGTTGGTTATACTGCTTTTCAAGAAGTCCCACAACTTCGGAAAATTCCTCGTTGGAATTAGGATTACATTCTTCTTGATTAGACACCAAAGCTATACTTTTCTTCTTTTTCAGCTTTCTCACTGATTGCCATCTCAAAAATCTGAAGAGATCCCATGAGTTCATCCACTTTCATAGTGTTTATATCATGGGCTTCTTCAGTAGCAGTCACCTTCATATCAAATTTCTTTGGAAGTGACCTTAGGATCTTTTGAACCAACTTGGCTTCTATCACTTGAAGTGTTGGCAATATCAACAATGTTCATATGAAAGTCTTGAATGCTTTCATCCTCCTTCATCCTCAAGTTCTCAAATTTGGTGGTGAGAAGTTGAAGTCTTAAGGATTTTACCCTAGACGTTCCTTCATGCGCATTCTTCAGAATCTCCCAAACATCCTTGGCAACAGTATAATTTTTTATCAGTTTAAAGATGTTCTTATCAACACCAATGAACAAGGAATTCAAAGCTTTAGAGTTACCTTGAGCAAGCTTATCACCTTCATCATCCCAGTCTTCCTCAGGTTTCAACTCACTAGTCATCTTCCTATCCTTATCTTTTGCTCTTGTGGGTCCCACCCTTTGACCACAGACTTCCAAGCTTTACCATCCATAGACTTGATGAATGCCACCATGCGCATTTTCCAATATTCATAATTGGAACCATCAAGAATGAGTGGTCTTTTAATATTCCTCCTTCTTTATCCATTGAACCAGAAAGTATCGTCCCTGAATCTCACCCAGATGTAGAGCAGGATGCATGCTCTGATACCAATTGAAATTCTGGTATAGCAGATCTCAGATGTCTTGAGAGATGTTAAGACACTTGATCTCTGCTTCACACACAAGGATAATAAGGAGCAGAATACAGAATGCAGAAAATAGAGTAACAAACAAGAATTGTTAACCCAGTTTGGTGAACAACAACACCTACGTCTGGGGGCTACCAAGCCAGGAATGAAATCCACTAGATAGTAGTAATTCTAAGCTAAAGACCTTTGATTTACAACTTTTCACTTAATCACTACCCATGCTTAATGTAGCAGTAAAAATTGTGAGTGTAAGCTATTGATTAACTTAACTCATAAAGCAAGAGTCGCAACCGCACTTTTATTTTATCCAAAAGGAAAGGAAAAAGAGCGAACAAAACCAAAACAAGTTCTAAAACAAGAACAAACAGAGAATGGGTAAGGGGGTTGGTTACGTGATGGGAAGGTGTTAGCACCCAAAACGTCTATAGTACTCTTTAGGAACCCTTTGAAATATCTATGCTTTTTGGTTTGAAAAGGTTTGTTTGAAAAGAGATTAAGGAGATGAGAAGAGGAGTATTTTTTAAGATTTTTGTGTTTGGAGAGACTTATCGCCTCATGCCTACGTACCCATAAAGTGCAATATAGGATCAAAACCTAGTAGTTCGTGGTACAAACAACAAAATTTATTTGTTATGGTTCATTTTATCTTGAAAAAGACAACCCGTCATTCTCAAGAGAGAATACTCAACTAATTACCCAAAGGTATCGGAAAGAGGCATTTGCATCACATTAAGATGGAGGATTTGCTTGGATAAAAACCAACAAGACTATCGCTTCAACATATAAGTGGAAAATGGCCATACTTTACACAACATACCATGGTTAGGAGCTTTACATCTCAACAAAGGAAATGACTCATGTCTAATTCTTTTTGAAAAGTTTAAAAGAAAAAGTGCATGAAAGCACAAAAAGTTTGGATGAGTTTTGTATTTTTTATGTTTTTTTTTTAAATGGTCAAAATATGATTAACATGGATTGACATTTATTAAAGAAAACCAAGTTTGAAAATCACTTGACCAAAGTCAAGGTTTTTTTTATTATGAAAGCAGTTTTTAGTTTGAAACAAGAAGGTTTTGAAAAAAAGAGAAGATTTTGAAAATTGAAGAAGGGGTGGAGAAGAAGTGACTACCCTAGAAAGCAAAGTAAAAGCTAGAGAAAGGAAGATCTGACCACACAAGGAGCTAACACTTGACAAGAAGTCAACATAAGCATTCCTCTTCCTTTTGGATTTAAACCACGAGCATAATAACCAGATGAATCAAAGCATCAGAGGGAATCCCGAATTAAGCCATTGCAGAGCCAAAGCAAGGTCTTCCCAAGGGTTAAGAGCCCATTAGAAGATTCATGTAGCAGATGATTTTCAAAGTCAAAGTAATAACACCTGCACACAGAAAATTTCCCGACAAACAGACAAGAGCAACACAAAGGTTCAAGGTCTCGAATCTCCAAGAGCATAGGGTAAGGATCCTAGATCTAAGTCCCAAGTCCAAGGTCCAAGTCCATTCACAAGTTCACAACAGTCCGAGATTAAGAGAATCAAATCTTTTAAGTGTTTCGATATTTATTAATGCCTTAAGAGGAGTATGGTCCAAGCGGACAAAAGAAAAACAAAAGCACAAGATAATATAGTCCAATTGAACAAAAGAAAAATGACATAAACATGAACATGATATGATATATGATAATATAAATCATAAGAAATAAAGAGAGATACGGAGCGAGAAGGAAACATAAACAAGATTAGTACAATAGTATTGTTAGTAAGTTAGTGAGTAGTAGCACAAAGGCCGTAGTGCCAAGAGTCCTCAAAAGGCAACACCGATTATTCCGTCTCGCGTCTTGAACTATATGGTTGAACAATGTACTTAGGTTAAGGTTAATGAAGACTTGTCGGAAGATTAATAGAATTAAAGCCTCTACGTAACAAGCTTCAAAGATTATGAGCCTAATACAAAAGAACAACCATGCTTGGGCGGACGATCTTAAGTTCGGGCCACGAAAGTTCAAGTTCCGATCCGGATGGGGAGGGACAAATGTAGCGCTATGTTAAGCAATCGCCAAGTAACTTATATAAAAGTCACCCTACTCGAGGCCGGTCAATGCACTTTACGTGTTAATACATGTTAGAGAAGTGATATGTAAATCACTCCCCTAAAACATGCCACACAAAAAGAAAAGAGGGAATGGTCTAATCATAATCGAGATTTCACATTGATTTATCAAAGGAAATCTATCAGGATTCCAAAGTATGGAGAATGATCCAAATGATCATTCATCCAAAGATTTGAAACAATGAAGGTTAAACATCTTCGAAAATCAACAATCATCGATTTGGAAATCTCATCGACCAAAAGAAAAATGAAGAAGAAGAAAGGAATCAAAAAATAAAATAAGAAAACAAAATAAGATCAAGAATAAAGTAATCTCAAATAATTTTTCAAGAAAAGTTTTCAAAGTAAAAATCAAGATGCAAAGATCAACAAAAAGGATTCAGGTCCATTTTAAAAAAGAAATCATAAAAGATAAAAAGAAAATAGTATCAAAAATAGATTTGAATTAAGAAAAAAATTAAAAGAGATTTTAAAAAGAAGAAAGAACAGAGGGCGGTTTTAGTAAAATAAAAGAGGTGGTGATAGTAGAAAAATGTCAATAGTCCGACCCAAATACCAACAAAGCAATATATTAACAAAAAAGGAGAATCAAAAATAGTAATTCATCATCTTCCTCAACACAACGCGCAACACTATTCACCAAAGAGAGCTAGCATTTTCGAAATTCAACCGAATCAAAGCGACAGGATCCGAAACGTAGGCCATTGTGATCGAAATCAAAATCTCTACTCAACAGTATCAACAATTCAAAGAATCGCAACGAAAAATGTCGATCGAAAACGACGACAACTCTCAAACTACCTTCAAATTCAGGTGAGTGATGAACTTGAAACTCTCTTCTTCTTCTTCTTTGATTCTGGATGGTTTTTGTGTTTCAACTGAAATGAATTTGATGAAAGGAAGTAGGAGAAGAGAAATGTGAAGAATCGGTTTCGCAGTGAGAAACGAGAGAAAAATTAGCAGAGTTTTAGTGGCTTGAAAAGCTTGAGTAAATGAATGAGAGGAGTGTTCTATTTATAACTGAGAATGAGTGAAAACGATTTTCCGTTTGTGAGAATTTGTTGCGTTTTGAAATGCTACTACGCGTGATGCTCGCTGAAATTTTTCATGTCGTTTTGAACTGCAACGCATGTGCATGACTTGAATTGAATTATGATGTCATTTTGAATTTATCTTTGTAGCTCGTGTGCTGAATACGTGATGTGGAATTTCTCTTTTGCAGCTCACGTGATGACGTGTATTACTTTGTTTGCAATTTGCTCATGGCTTAGAAATGGCTTGGTTTCAGCTTGGATGTGTAGAGCTGGGCACGACTGAGATTGTGAAGTACGAACTTGGAATTTTAGCTGGCACGTGATGTCTAGAAATCAATCCACCTTGAGTGGTAGCGTCGCCATTACTGCCTGCAGCATGACTTGGAGCATTGGATACATTTCCAAGAATGGAGATTTCATAATTACAGCAGACAACATATGAAATCATTTTTTGAGACTGCAATGCAAATAACAGCTTCTTCAAGGTTGACACCCGAGACATTATTGGTCATAAGAAAGCCACCGTTGGGTTGCCAAGACTACGGAACAACACTGGCAGATGTCTTCCCACTAGGATTTTGTTCATTCCGCGACCACTTCCACAGCTTCTGAACACCATTTGAACCAAGGGCCAAAATACCAGTTCCCGAGTTTGCATATAGAAGTCGAACAACCTTGTTAGAAGTATATTGGTTATCACGCAGGGTAACTAGTCGACAGTGGACATGATCCATAATATCCAGCAACTTCTCGCGTGACACTAAAGCATCTACAAGTCTCAAACTATAAGCTTCATCTCCTTCAATAGCTTGTTCCACATGTAGTCTTCAAGTGAATCACTCAATGCATGGTTTGTGAGAAGATTGTGCAGAAGGTCAAAGTACTATTCATAGATGAGTCTAATCTTCCATCTTCATTTGAATGGTTACAACTAGCAGACATATTATCTTCAAAACGAGAGCCGTGGCAATTAAGTAGGGAAAGCATAATATCAATGTCTTTATTGCTGGGTTTGGATGTACCCAATCATACGGTCAACAACCATTTCCGTATTGGAAAACTTGGTCCTTTTTTATAGCAATTCAAAAGTATTCGCTTCAAAGTATCATTAGGATCCTCTAATCAGTCAATGGCAGCAAGTTGATGTTGTTCTTTGCAAGATATTTGTACTCTTTCATCATGTCCAATCTCATCTGACTGGCAGCGCTTATTGGTGGTCATGAAGTGACACGGCTCGAGCTTGGTGATAGCTAACAACTTCCGTGTGAGGCTTGATTGGAGTTTGGCTTGTGTTGAAATCAATTGAAGCACGGCTGGTTCTGGCTTGTTTCGTGACGCAGCAGTTAGAAGCATGGCATGAAATGACTGTGTGGAGCTCTCAGCGACGTGGACTGTGAATTGTTGAGCGCGTATCTCAAGCTTTTTTGATCTTGCATCATGGGAAAGAGTATTCGACCTTGAAGCCAACAAAGTCATTAGAGACAATTTCCTCATCCGTGTATCCAGAAATTCCCTTCAATTGTCCCTCTGAAGCGAGCTTTATTGCGGCTTTAACATCTTCATAGGAGGCATTCTTTTTGAAGCTGACACGTTAAGTCCATGACAGCAACATTAGGAGTAGGAACATGAATGACCATTCACAGTTGAAATTTAGTAGAATTTTGCATTACAATCCTTTCGTTACAAGCATTTTCCTTTAAATTAATGTCCCCTCAGATTTGTAGTTTCCAATAGTTGAGTCACAAAATATACATATGTAACAAACTAACAGTAGTCCTTCTCTCAACCACATTAGGAAGACAAAATCCCCTGCCCTGGGAAAGATAAATAAATATATCAGACTTTACAAGAGGACAACTAGAACAATCGCCAATGAAATCATATTTCCGCAGACAGATTCAAGATCAAGTAGCAGCATTTTGTAAAAGGCTCAAGTCTAAGTTAGATAGGTAGGCATCTGGGCAAGTATACTCTTCTAGACATAGAGTTGCATCTACAACTAGACTTGAGCAATATCAATAACTTCTTCAGGTTCGTATTCTGTTGCTGAGATTAAGGAAGCAGACTGAATCTTTCCAGCATGATCAAGCCGCATCAAAATAACTCCCCTTGCAAATCGAGATTGAATCGAAATATCCTGAACTTTAATCCTGTTGACTGTACCACTTTGGCTAACAAGAACCACTTGTTCATCACTTTCACCATCCTCTGCTAATGTGAATCCTACTACAAATACGGCAGCCAGACAGTCCTCAGTAGAAAACTTGTATCCAATTAGACCAACTCGATTCAAAGATGACATTCGAAAACGGCTTAAAGGAACCCGCTTTCCATAACCACTCTCGGAAATAAACAACAGCCATGGGCCATCGTGACTCTTTCCATTGCTCCCAGGAAGTTTTGATATCGTTTACAAGTTGTTCCACATGGATGTTGGTATGACGTCCACACTTGCCATCCTATCCCTTTTTTAAACCTCATTCCTTAAAGATATCTCCTCCTCAAAACTCTTCGACGGTTTTTCTTCCACACGGGTTGGTAGCTTCCCAAACGCTTGAGGATTTACTAATTGTCCATATACAAGACTTCTCATTGCATAGACATGGCCCGCAGTAGTAAGTGCAACGGTGAGACTGTGTCCACAAGCAATTTGACAAAAGTTATGTCCAATAAGGACAACACAGGTTGAAACAAAACTTAGAATTTTCATGAGGGATTTTGTTAAAACAGGTTTGCTATTTTGACACCATTCCTACACCTACACCGTATGTCCGTACTGTACGGACGGTATTGTTTATCGTCCGTACTGTACGGACACACAATGTTCATGTATGGAAATACGTTACTGTTTATGTACGGACGACACTGTTCATTGTACGGACGGGGGGACTGTTCATATACGGACGGCACTGTTCACCGTCCGTACGTACGGTGTAGGGTGTAGAATGGTTGTCAAAATATCATTTTTGTTGTAGTAATGGGTACTTGGAGATATGGATATTAAATAATGAACATTTATGAAATATGGATTTGAAAAATGGGAAATGGTTTATGAATTGGGTAATTACAAAAATAGTTTTGGATAGTAAAAAAAATGAGATACGGATAAATTGGTTAAAAATATGGATAATGGAAAATTGGAATATGGATATATGGATAATGAATTTTGACAAAAATGGATTATGGACTCAATTTAGAAAAATGGATAACCAAATGAATCCAAAATCAATTCCAAACTTTTTCATAAACTTCTGATAAAATGAACACAACTACTACCGAACAACTCGCAACTGAAACAATGACCAGAATTTGAACCTTATAATCAAAACTTACAGATGACTTGAGAATAAACCAGAATGCCTTGACTTTTGAATACATAGTCCCTTGATTTCATCAGATGGATTTGAACTTACACAACACCTTGATTTTGATCACTTGATGATTTGAAGGTTTATGACACGAGGAACTTAAAAATAGAACCATCTTGACTTGTTTGACCAAGATCAGGTCAAACTCTTCTTGAATCTCAATCATGAAGAATAATCACACTACCTTGACCAGATAACCTACACCCTGAATGAATATCCTCCAAGCTTGACTTGTTCAGACAAATCTCTTGAACCAGACTTCTCATAGAATACTGTTTTGAGAAATAAACCACTGCCACAATCAATTTGTAATTAAAGGAAACTCTTGATAGTTTGACCAAGATTAAGTCAAACTTTCATCTGACCTTAACCATAATTGAATAGCCACACTTGATTCCAAGCCATACCTTTAACATCAATCTCCCTGCAAAATCCTAAACACACAGAGAAGAAGAAACAAGAAAAAATTTCAAAATATTTTTGGTATTTTGGTTAGAGGTTAGTAAACAGAAACAAACATAAAGCAAGTAATAAAAACACATGGATATTGGTGATCTTGTTTTATGGTATGAGATGCAAATGACATGTGGGATCTTAGGGGTAATAATTAGGGTATTACACTTAATTTGTACCTAAGACATTCCCTAGGTATGAGACCCTTCTCAATTCCCTTTCAATCACATCAGTGATTGAAATTACAACTCAATGTAAACTGTCCAGCTCTAGTATCAACACGACACAAGAGAGGCTCACAAAAAATAAAAACCCTAAACTCACTAGGCAACAATGTATTTTTCCACACTTTTCCTAGGTTAAATCCATCCTATTTATAACCATAAACATTACTGGATTTGGGCTTTAGAAATGCAACAATTCTGCTCCACAGAATCTGCAACTAATTCTCCTCTAGAATAGTTTCTTGAATCCTTAGTTTCCTAAAGTGTCTCCACACTTAGAAATAACATCTTCAAATTGTAATGAGAATCTATGATTCCTCAATCTTGCACGCCACCTAGGAAAAACAAATAATCCCAGAATAATCTGAAATCTGGAATAACATAATTAAAATGGAAAAGTAACAGACAATGATGTAGAATCATCATGATATGACATCTTGTCCAACATCTTGACCTTCAATTAGTTCTTCATGATAGGACATCTTGTTTTCAAGTTAGTTTTACCAAAATTGATGCCAACCACAAAGGCTTGGACTCATCAAGAATCTTCTGAGATTTCCTCAGCTTGAAAAGCCCTTGACTTTTCAGAGTTGGATTTCAAAGCAACTGACTTTCCTTTCCTTTGAGATCCATCTCCCTCAAGCTTTATCTCATGACTTCTTAAAGAACTAGCAGGTTCTTCAAGACTAATATTGTTCAGATCTTTAGATAGTTTCAAGGCAGTTACCATAGGTCTCCACTTCTTACGAAGGCTTATGATGATCTTTTTTACATAGTCAGCAGTTGAGTATCCTTTGTTAAGAACCTTGAGTCCCGCGACTAGAATTTGAAACCTTGAAAACATAGTTTCAACTGTTTCATCTTCCTCCATTGTGAATGCCTCATATTTCTGGATTAGGGCAAACGCCTTTGTCTCCTTAACTTGAGTGTTTCCTTCATGTGTCATTCTTAGAGAATCAAAAATCGACTTGGCAGTATCTCTATTTATTATCTTCTCATACTCAGTATAAGAGATAACATTTAGCAGTATAGTTCTTGCCTTGTGATGATTCTTATAATCTTTCTTTTGTTGATCAGTCATAGCACTTCTTGACACTTTTACTCCTGCAGCATTAACGGGATGATTGTAGCCATCAACAACAAGATCCCAAAGATCTACATCATAGCCAAGAAAGAAACTTTCGATTCTATCTTTCCAATAGTCAAACTTTTCACCATCAAAGACTGGTGGTTTGGCACTGTAGTGATCTTTCTCTACTGGAATAGCGGTAGCTGCCATTGTTTCTCACATACACACTGGATCGGTACTGAACACGGTTAGGTGTTTGATAAACTTTTATCACAATCAGAACCGGAGCTCTGATGCCAATTGAAGGTGAGAAAAACACAAGAAATTGGGGGTTTGAATTGGGGTTTTCAAAAACAAAAGCTTTTTACTCACTCAATAAAAAGCACCGCTAATGAAGAACAAAGAGAAATACACTTCAATTTTTATACTGGTTCACTTGAAAATCTCAAAGTTAATCCAGTTCACCTGCCAAGGTGATTTTGCCTTATACCCAAGGACTTAAGCCACTATAATCAACTAATTACAATTGCACTAGCAACCACTGGTGACTAAGAAACCACAAAGACACACAGTCTATGTCTTCTCAAGGATTCTAACCTAAATTGTCCCTTAAGGAAATATAAACAACAGTTTGATTACAAAGAGTGTTTACAAAGATTACTTCTACACAAGCAGGTATAAACAAGTTAAAAGCACAATACACATAAAGAAAATTCGGCACAAATTTAGATAACAGTCTTGTAAAAATTTCTTCGTAATTTCGCTTGCTTGCCTGCTTTCGTACGTGACGTCGTATGTGTAGTTATTCTTCAAGTCTTCAAGTCTTTATATAGCCTGTAAAAAGGATGCGTTGAAGGGTAGATCTGGTATTCTTCGTGAATAGGTTGTCGACTTGAGTAACGGTTTGATACGGAGGGGACAAGAATCGTACTACCTCAATTTCCTAACTCTACGAAATACGCTTAATGGAAGGAATATTGGTTTGTACCATGTACTATTTTTCAGTGGCTTCTGGAAAAATAGTTGTTTGAAGCATGAGTTAGAAGAGTTAATTTTGCTTGAGTTCAGAAACCTCAATCATCAATCAGAAGCTTAATCACATCAATATCTGACTTGAGATTCTTCATAGTTTTTAGAACCTTCAGCATTTAATCTTCGGAAGCTTGAGCAGTCTTCAGAAGTGAATTGATCAGGGTCACACGTCAGAAGCAAGAACCAAGAGAACGTTGCAGCAGTAACATACAGTTTTCTTAGAAGCTTCTCAACTGTGAGTTTGAGCAGAAGCGATTTAGATCAATATATTCAGAAACATTAATGTTTCATGTACAAGAGTCAGAATCAAAGCTTTTTGCTAAAGATACACAATAATAAACCGTTAGGGTACCAAAATTGTTCTCACACAAATGCTGACTTGTTATCATCAAAGCTAAGAGATACAGATGCAAAACCAAATCTTGTTCTAACACAATCATTTCTTCAAACACCTCATGATCATGAAAGCAAATTAGCACGAAAATTCAAGTAAAACAACAAAAAATAACACCAATGGAACACAAATTGCAAGATCCAAAGATCAAGCAGCAAGAATCAACAAGATATCACATTATGGAAGATGGATCAAGCACAATAATGGTGGATCAAGAGTTTACCACTTCCAAATCCAAAAATTCTTCAAATCAACTTCAAGAACCACACCCCAAAGCCTTGATCTACAGAAATTTATGATGAAAAAGTGTTTGGATGAAGGTTTAGCTCAAAGATTAGTAAGCTCGAATGAAGAACTTACTAACTTTCAATGGAAGAAAGAGCTTTAGTGAATTTGGGTAGATGAAGAATTGAGAGAAATTTTTGCATGGTGAATTTGGCTATCAAAAGCTTGTAGAATGAATGAAATGAGGCCTCTATTTATAGTATTTAGGCTTCGAAATATTGGTGGCTTGGAGCTTGGTTTGGATCCAAAATTAGGTTTAGAATTTGAATTTGGAGGCAAAATCAAGATCAAGTGGTGATTAATGAGGGTGTATGGTGGGAATTAATTATGATCATGAAGGGGAATTAAAATGAGGTGATTTAGAATATTATCATGATGAAACAAAGTGAAATTTGGTGCCAAATGCTGCAAAATTTGAAAATTATGATTTTAGACAAAAAAAATGCACAGGTTAAACGATTAACCATTTGCATGTGTAAATTGGTGAATCGATTAACACAGTGAAAAAGTGAGAAAAATGGATTTTTGTTGTGTTGTCTTGGCTCTGGATCAATTCTCTTGACTTGTCAAAAAAGGCATGGAAATAAACACATGAACCTTGGAGTCTCTTGAATAATAGTCAATTAAATCTTGGGAAACTCTTGATCAAATGATTTTGAATTGTTTACATACCAACTTTGACTTTGTTCATTTGAATTTCATTCGAGCTGAGGAACTGGTATTTGACATTCTTGATCCCAATTTCTTCCTGAAAAAGTTAGTAAAGGGGAAAACAAACATAATTTTTGGATTTTAATTAAGGGCTGGTAAACATAAACATAAACAAATATAAAGCAAACAAGAAGATGGGGGGAGGGGGTGCCTGTTGATCTCCCTCAAGAGCAAATCTATAAAGGAAGGCAAGAGAACCAAAGCTTGTGATCTTGTTTGTGGTATGAGATGCAAATGATATGTGGGATCCTAGGGGTAAAAATTAGGGTATTACAATGACTGAGTTTGATTTTCAGCTTTGGAGTTATATCTATTCATTGTAGAGTATGGTGTAGAGCTACTGGTTAAGACTGTGTGGATTCTGATTATCTATGAGTCGATGATAGGTTCTGCTGGAAGTATCACTAGAAAATATTGTATCGGGCTGAATCTTGAGAAGAATGCAGGCTGGGGATGTATCTCTCTTCATATGGAGAAGGGGTTTGATGTCTTCCAAGTGTGAAAGACATTTTGGCTAACCAAGGAGTTAAGAGAATTTGTATGTCTCTCTCTAGGATGTGAGCATTTCAGATTTGATTGGATTTATTCTCAAAGAACAATGTTGTCTATGGCTGTAAGATTCAAGATAAATTTATACAGTGTGTGGATGTGTTCAGGGGGAGAGTGATCAATGTTGTTTATTGGTTATGGTACAAGGATTGTGATCCTGATATTTTCTCACTTATGAGCATGAAGATGTTAATGTGATTCATGTGAGGTTGTAATGTCAAACATAATGTCTTGACATCATAGACAATTTTTTTTAATTCTTGTTAAAGGAGTATGCTTGGGGTTCATTGGAAGGCACTATGACTATGCTTCAGAGTTTACAAGAGAGAGTAGACAAGGTCTGAATGGGTGTCAAGACATTGTTTAGGAGTCGTGTTAGTTTCAGTATGCATATAATCCAGTCGTCACAAACTTAAACCTATAGACCAGTTATACTCAACGTACAATACTCCTCAATATTGTCCAACATCGCTGACAACAGTGTCCATCTCTGACACACTGAGCTAAGAAAACAACCGTGTTACCCTCGTCAACACTCTCACACTCGACTCAAGATACGGAGGCATTAAGCTTTGACACCCATAAAGATTTCTAGCTCTAAATCTATCTCTAGCATCCAGAAACTAACAGATAATCATCCCTAATCAAAGTTTCCGATGTTTATCTCTAACACAACCCAAACCCCAAGCATAAAGCAAAAATCAAGGACAATCACCGATAAAGATTTGTAAAGCGGATTTTATACAACGCCATGGGAGATAAATATACATGAGTTCAAAGTAAATACATATACAATAACCCAACAAATGAAAAATAAACAAAGAAGAAGAGAAATGAACCAAAAATCTCTCGGTTTGTCGGCGCCGATCAATAATCAATCCACCCCGAATAATCCATGTGCAAGCTCCAATGTTGTTTTCTAAGCTAATCCTATTGAAAATGATGTTTGATGGAGTGGGAGAAAAAAACACCCAAACCATAACCTAAAAAATGAATGAAATGACTTAAATATCATTTAAAAAATCTATCAAGTTCGCTAAGCGAACATCAAATTTGGCACCTAAGTGCTCCAGGAACAGTTAAACCGCCTCTGCGATCCTGCAAAAGTTCGCAAAGCGAACTTTTATTCGCAAAGCGAATATTCGCAGGAAAGTTCGCAAAGAGAACTTTGGTCCCTTTTTATACTTCCTCAAGTCTGGGAGCATTCGCTGGGAAGTTCTCAAAGTGAACATTCGCGGGAAAGTTCGCAAAGCGAACTTGACAGCAAACCAGCCTTTATTTTGACCACAAACTCTGAACCGTAACTCGGATTGACGCACGGTCGGAAGCGCTGGAAAGCTTATTCAATGCTATTTATGAATATGACAAGATATCCTTGCTTGAATACCTACAAAAATGAGAGAAAATCAATTAAACTTAATGATATTTACATGATATGCAATATATACACTATAATGTAAAGTAAACGTATTTACAAACAAAGCGGGGTTTTTTCGAATTTTTTTAACAAAAAGTATCGATAAGTGCAACAAAACTTATATAAAAAAATAGCTACAATTTGAACTTATCAAACTCTCCCCAACTTAAACTTGTTTGTCCTGAAACAAGAATCAAACGACTCAAAGAAACAGAGTGACAACCAAAGAATCACGAATCAACAAGTTTTAAAAAACGGAAACAAATGAATGGTTCAAATGAAAAAAGGTACACACAAAAAGTAAATACTTACCACTAAACTACAAC
Organism: Lathyrus tuberosus; assembly: GCA_022829125.1. Lineage (NCBI taxonomy): Eukaryota > Viridiplantae > Streptophyta > Magnoliopsida > Fabales > Fabaceae > Lathyrus > Lathyrus tuberosus. The sequence continues at coordinate 7,672,867 of JALAZF010000201.1, read as the reverse complement.
GACAACATAGGCACAAAACAAAAGCAAAATACAAAAATCATGCCAAACATCCTAAAACAACACAAGTTCCAACGTGAATCACACCTAGCAAAAACAATCATCGGTAGATGAAAAACACAAAATGAGGTACTTTTCACTCACACAACAATCTTGCAAACAAAAGACTAAATTATGCAATCATCCAGAAATCATATTGAAAACATAAAAGCAAGAATCACAAGGGCTTTCAAGGTTGTAGCGTGGACGGGTAAACAAACAAGGGGCAATTTCTAAAGGTAATTGAAACAAAAACTTGCCTAAATCTAAGGGAGTAATCAACTCACAAAGACTCAAACACAAAATCCCAATCAACTTCTTCCAAAATCCAAGTGTTACACAAAACACCATACTTATTTAGCACAATTATTTGAACTCTTTTTGTTTCCTTTCTCAAGAAATTTCTTTTTTTTTTCTTTTTTTTTCTTTTCTTTTCTTTTCTTTTCTTTTTCATATTTTTCTCTTTTTTCTTTTCTTTTTCGACCTCATAGAAACCAACCAATGAGTAAACAATCATTCTCTCCCCAACTTGAATTCAACGACATCATCACGTGAATACTCCCTACTTTCTAAGTCAAGGTAAAAGTTCATACAACAACACAAAGTTGAGGGTTCAAGAAAAAACAATCAATCAAAATCCATACAAAAAGTGAATTCAATACTCATAGACAGGCATTAAGTTCAAACAACATGGATAATAATAGAAAGACACAAAGGGGTTTAACAAATGCTCACACACTCACAGGGTGAATTGACTATTTGGCTAGGTAGTTGTGCTCAAAATGAAACAAAATGCCTTGATCCTTTTCATGCTTTTATATAATCAACACAAACAAAAGATTAAGCATAATAAAATCCAGTTAGAACAAGAATGTTGGTACTCCGCGCATATATGAACAATGGAAAGCTACCTCACAAAAAAGGGTGGGAACTAAAGTGATTCACATCAAGAACAAGTATACAAAAGAATGAATGGCATGGAAGTTTGTAAAATGGCTAAGTATCATGAATATGCTAAAGTCTAGAAAGCGATACACACATACCTTGGACGTGTACAAAACTTAACAATATCATTACCATACATCCGCAAGTTGAAACGATCAAACTTGGAACATCACCTTAAATTCCTCAAGCTACTCAAAAAAAGCTCATTGACAAACACAAGAACTATTAATATAAACAAACTAAAATTCCGGTAGAAATTGTCTAAGTAAATTTAAAAGTGAAGATTTGAAATTTTAGAGCTGGCCCAATTTAAATTTGTTTAGACAATTGCACCATACTACCTAAACTAAACAACAACAAAAGAAAATAATACAACATGCTTGTTTTACATCGTAAGCTCGACGCCTAATATTTAAGAACGTTTCTCCAAGTTGCTTCCACCCAGTTATTCCTAACCAACACGCAAGCAAACGTGAAAAGAAACAAACAATGATATAACAAATTCACAAGTATAAGTATCAATAAAAACAAGTGAAAATATACAATATGTACGATATGTACAAAACTCAAAAACAAAGAAACTATCGCAATGCGATCCAATAAAAACACCAATCCCCAGCAACAGCGCTATTTTGTTGGTGCGGTAAAGCGGTAAGCAACAAAAAGATTTGGAATTATTTTTCTAGGAATTTATCGTGTCCACAGAGATCGGTGCTATTGAACTGCCGTTCGACAATTTAAATGTTAGAGATTTTGGTTTAAAATGTTTCAAACATAGAAACAGAAAATTAAATATCAACATAAAAAGAATTCATTCTTCAGAGAGAAGAAACTTATCCGATATGCATATAATCCACTTGTCACAAACTTAAACCTATCGACCAGTTATACTCAACATACAATACCCCTTAATATCATCTAGTATCGCTCACAACAGTGTCCATCTCTGACACACTGAGCTGAGAGAACAACCGTGTTACCCTCATCGACACTCTCGCACTCGACTCAAGATACGGAGGCATTAAGCTTCGACACCCATAAAGATTGCTAGCTCTAAATCTATCTCTAGCATCCAGAAACTAATAGATAATCATCCCTAATCAAAGTTTGTGATGTTTATCTCTAACACAACCCAAACCCGAGCATAAATAAAAAATCAAGGACAATCACCGATAAAGATTTGTAAAGCGGATTTTATACAACGCCATGGGCAATAAATATACATGAGTTCAAAGTAAATACATATACAACAACCCAAAAAATAACGAATACACAAAGAAGAAGAGAAATGAACCAAAAATATCTCGATTTTTCGGCGCCGATCGATGATCAATCCACCCCGGATCATCCGTGTGCAAGCTCCAATGTTGTTTTCTAAGCTAATCCTACTGAAAAATGATGTTTGATGGAGTGGGAGCAAAAAGTACCCAAACCATAACCTAAAAAATGAATGAAATGACTTAAATATTATTTCAAAAATCTGTCAAGTTCCCAAAGCAAACTTTTATTCGCAAAGCGAACATCAAATTTGGCACCTAAGTGCCTCAGGAACAGTTAAACCGCCTCTGCGATTCTGTAAAATTTCGCAAAGAGAATATTCGCTAGAAAGTTTGCAAAGCAAACTTTGGTCCCTTTTTTTACTCCCTCAAGTCTGGGAGCATTCGCTGGGAAGTTCGCAAAGCGAACATTCGCTGGAAAGTTCGCAAAGCGAACTTGACAGCAAACCAGCCCTTATTTTGACCACAACTTCTGAACCGTAACTCGGATTGACGCACAGTCGAAAGCGATGGAAAGCTTATTCAATGCTCTTTATGAATATGACAAGATATACTTGCTTGAATACCTACAAAAATGAGATAAAATCAATTAAACTCAATGATATTTACACGATACGCAATATATACACTATAATGTAAAGTAAACGTATTTACAAACAAAGCGGGGTTCGAACGATTTTAAAAAAATGTATCGATAAGTGCAAAAAAACTTATATACAAAAATAGCTACAATTTGCACTTATCAAAAACATGTTTCTTCGGTATATGCATATTCTTTGGACGGTTGTCATTAAAGAAGAAACAGTCAAAACTGAGTTAGGTGGTGCACATTCATTTATGCTGAAGTTATCTACCTCAATTTATGTCCTCTTTGAATTGATCTTCAGTAACATCAATGGTTCGTTAATTCCTTAGGAAACTGCTTGGGTATTTAAAGGGGTTTTTTCTTCTCTTGTCTCAGGTTGTGCTTTTATTGTGTCGGGAGTTTATGGCATTTGTCCGGGTTTGGGTGAGTACTGTTTGGGTATGGAATTATGTTGGATACTTTTGTCAATTTTTGGCTAAAAAGGGGGAGATAGGTTGTGTGTCTATCTCAGTTGTGTGTTGTTCCTTGTAACACATGACTGATCTTCTTTTGTGTCTTGAGTCCATTCTTGTAGTTATTTTGCAAGGATGTTGGATTGGATGTTCTAACATCCTGTCTGTGTCTCAGTTCTTTTTGTTCTGAGTTTGCTTTTTGTGTCTTGTGATCTAAGTTATGAACACAATTTTGTCTTGTGTTCTGAGTTATCCAGAGTTGGGGTTTGGTCCACTGAGGCTTGATCTGGATAATGCAGGATGGTAAATTGGGACTGGTTTTGATGGGGAGTGTCTTGTATCTTCTTCCTCACGTACACCAGGGCAAAGGGTACATGTCATACAACAGGTGGTGTGTGCTGTGTAAATCATCTGAACAGCTGGACAAGAAGAATGAAAGCATTCAGGAGTCACATCATATCTTGGTGTTATTTATCATTCTGCCATGTATAATTTTGTATATTCTTATGCTCTAAAATATTTCTTAACAGATGTTGAAACATCTGTCATGACACTGTTATGACTTTAAGATATTAGAATGTTCTTGTTCTGTCCTTGTTTAAGCAAAGATCAAGTGTCGCGACATCTCTTAGGACATCTGATATTTGCTTACCAGAATTTCAATGGATAAGAAAACAAGTTTTGTAAGTTAGATAAGTCTTTGTACGGTCTAAAACAAGCTCCAAAGTAATGCATGAAATTTTTTGATAACTTAATGATATTGAATGGGTACAAAGTGAATGAAAGTGAAAAATGTGTTTATTACAAATCTGAGAATCACATTTTCACTAACATATGTCTCTATGTAGATGATCTACTCAGATTTGGATCAAACATTCAGGCCATTGATGATGTGAAATCATTGTTGTGCAACAACTTTGATATGAAAGACCTCAGAGAAGCGACTGTGATTCTTGGTATCAAGATCATGAGATCCGAGAAAGGAATTTCTTTGGATCGATCACACTATGTGGAAAATATCTTAAAGAAATATAATTAAGTTGATTGTAAACATGTGAGCATACCATACGATCCAAGCATGAAATTGTTTAAAAACACTAGTGAAAGTGCTAGACAAACATAATATGCGAGCATCATTGGCAGACTTAGGTATACCAATAATTATACTAGACTTGCATATGTCGTAGGATTGTTGTGCATGTTTACTAGTAAACTGAGTGATGATCATTGGCAATCCATTGAGCGAGTCATGCGGTACCTTAAAAAGACCGTGAATCTCGTTTTGTATTATTAGGGATATCTTGTTGTACTTGAAGGATACAGTGATGCAGATTGAAATACATTACCAGACGATTCCAAGGCAACTAGTGGCTATGTATTCAATATAGGAGGAGGAGCTATATCTTGAAAAATCAAAGAAACAGATTATCCTGGCTCAGTCTATGATGGAGTATGAGATGGTAACATTAGCAACTTCTAGTGAAGAAGCAAGTTGGTTAAGATGCTTGGTAGGTGAGATCGCTTCATGGGAAAAATCTATGCCAACTATGTTGATCCACTGTGATAATACCACGAGTATTAAATAAATTGAGAATCGTTATTATAATGGTAAAAGACGTCAAATTAGAAGAAAGCACATCACTGTTAGAGGTTGTATCTCTAAAGGAGTTGTAAGATTAGATCGTATACGCACTGATGAAAATTTAGAAGATCCTTTGACAAAAGGATTAGCTACAGAGAAAGTCTATAATACATCAAATAAGATGGGACTAATTCCCATAGAAAAATGAGTTTCTCATGATGGTAACCCGACCTAAATGACAGAAGATCCCCAGAAATATGTTCAATGGGTAATAACAAGTTTTGAGTTATATGAGATGATCGTGCTAGAGTAAATAGGATAAGCATAAATCCTGAAGCGATAAGAGGATGACATAATAGACACTCTTAATGAGATGTATACTATGCATGAGGAAGTATCTAGGATAAATAAGTACTCTTGATAGACTCACTTATGTGGTTGTGGAATTCAGGTCGGTTCCTGTGGAATTTTGAGGCAGAATTCCTAGAGTATTCACTAAACTGTGATACATGTGAAGGCCATTAAAGCAAGAGATACAATAATACACCTTAAGAAAAGGCTGTGTGCGGCTTTGATATCTGAGATAGAGTTTAAGACAATTGTGTCACTCTTGTTGAATCAGAATCCTACTTGCTACGAAAAGGTTCAAGTCCTAGACACCTTTGTTTATGCACAGTCTTTGAAACATTGGATGTTGATAACACAAAAACATATCGTATTTTTAATTTGATTTATGCTCAAATCTTATCCCATTTCTGTCTAATTTCTGATTATTCTGAGGATATTCAAGTGTTTTCGCAGGTATTTCAGTTTCCAAGCCAAGAATGAGAAAAGAGCAGAAAAGTAGCAGAATGAGGAAAGAACAGAGAAAAATAGCAGAAAAAGCAGAGAAATCAGAATTTGTGAGTGTGAAGACCGTCACACATAGTGCCACGACCGTCATGAATTCAATAGCTGTCACGAGCGTCACGCAGCCCCCACGATCGTCACAGGTTCAAAAACAGAAACGTAACATTGGAGGCAGACGTGGTCACGAAGAGAGAGGTTTTCAGTTTCACACGTTCGACATTTCCTCCTATATTCCCTCAGTCTCAAATGCAGTGGCAGTTCCAACTAGTGCTCCTACATTCTCTCATACTAGAGGTCTATATATAGTGCATTTTGGCAAGGACGTGATACAGAGCTTTTACCCGAGAATTCCATATTTCTGCATTTTGTTTCCAGAATTTTTACCTTCCCGTTTTTGCTTTCCTTTACCTTTCTTTTGTCCATTCATTACCGAACAGTGATAGTTTCTCACATCGAGGGGCTATCACACCTTAGTTTAGTTTTAAGTTTGCCTTCATTATTCATTCGTTTCGTAAATTCATGCAAAAGCCTGCCGACTTGTGGAGGAATTGCTAGAACCGTATTCACCAGGTTTTTATCGTAATTCAATAATAGTATTATTTGTTTTTTTTACCATGTTTGTGTTAATGTTTAATTGTTCATGCGTATTTATGTTTGTTTTAATTAATATGTCGAGCTAAACTCATTTTATCGGTATGTAATTGAGTAACCGGAATGGATTCAGTAATTCTAAGCTAAAATCATAAATCAACTTATTTTCTGGCTTTGATTTCTTAATTTAAAATCAACTTTTATTACGAGAGTAAAAAGGTAGCAAAGGTTAAGGTCAAGACCACGAGAGTGTGAGATTTTACCCGAATAGCTGAAATCGGGCATTGGTTTTAAAAACAGCGAGAGTGCTTTAAAGTTAATTAGGACTTATTAGTTTTCAAAAATTATTTTTAAACTCAAATGGGCTAGCGAGAGCAGACATTATGATTTAAAGGTATAGTCTGAAGCAATAACCACGAAAGTGTGAGGTGAGGGCTTTTAAACTGGTATTTTCTACAGAATTATATTGTGACTAATTTTTATGTGCTTATGTTTCATTGAATCCACGATGGTGTACTGGATTATGTACCGATATCCTAATCTTAACTAGTTTATTTCTAATATTTAGTTTCCATTTTTATTTCCCTTTTTGATCTAAAACCAAAACATCTTCGCCTTAGCTAAACACAGTACAAAACCGTAGCACTAGGTTGATTATCAGGTCTCTGTAGGATCGATATCTTTATTACTACGCGATAGGCTGTGCACTTGCAGTTAGTAACCGTTAGACTCAGAAAGTCGCGATCAAGTTTTTGGCGCCGTTGCCGGGGACTTTGGTTTAGTCAATAGTGCGATTCTTTGTTGAGCAGTATAGACTAAGGCAACAAATTTTATTTCCCTTTTCTTTCTCGATTGTATGCCAAGTACTCGCTCACAAAGCGAAGACTTGCAACCACCAATCGCCGAATTAGAGCGTTTCTTACATTTAAGATGCATGATACTAGAGTATCAACGCAAGTACAATATTCCCGATCTCCTTGCTCATACTCTTGAACCAGTCAAAGAACAAAACATGGGTGAAAGACCACAAAACCGTCCTCTTAAGTTCTATGCTACCCCGTCTGAGCAAGAACCACATAGTAGCATTGCTGCCCCTGCTATCAACCGAAACGAATTCGAGTTGAAACCTTCATTGTTGTCAGCCGTACAACAACATCAAATCTCTAGAAACCCTACAGAAGATCCTAATGAACATTTGACCAAGTTTGTGTAGTACGCAGACACAGTGAAGGCAAATGGTGTAACTGCAGATGCGATAAGACTACGTCTTTTTCCTTTCTCATTAAGAGACAGAGCTTGGGCTTGGTTGCAATCCTTGCCATCAAACTCCGTTACTACGTAGGATGAGTTAAAAAATTTATTCTTAGCACGATATTTCCCCCAAGCAAAACAGCTATGCTGAGAGCCCAAATTAATAGTTTTTGACAGAAGGACAACGAATCTCTTTACGATGCATGGGAAAGATACAAAGACATGATGAGGAGGTGTCTGCATCACGGTCTTGAAGATTGGTTAGTCATCCACACATTTTACAATGGTCTCTTGTACAATACAAGATTGACAATAGATGCCACCGCTAGTGGTACACTTATGGATAAACCATATGAAGAAGCCTATCAACTGATCGAAAGCATGGCTCAAAACCACTACCAATGGGGAGGAGAAAGAACTGCAGTGGAAAAATCCCAAACAAAAGGTGGAATGTACGAGGTTAGTAGCCTTGATCATGTCAATGCTAAGGTAGATGCCCTTGCCCAAAAGATTGATAACTTGACCATAACGCCTGCAGCCACCGTGGCTGCCGTAGCTCAAAATTATGAATTATGCGGAACACCTGGACATGCCGCCACTGAATGTCAAATTTTGGCAGGAGTCTCCAGTGACCAAGTGAATTATGCTCAAGGGAACCCTTATGCAAATACCTACAATCCGGGATGGGGGAATCATCCAAACTTTTCCTACAAAAACAACAACGCATTTTATGCACCTGGTCAAGCACCTGCTACACCACCAGGCTATCAAAAGGCTGCCGTAACTGCCCCTAATGTTCATAGGAAGTCCAACCTTGAACTAATGATGTAAAACTTTATAGCTACCCAGGCTCGACAACAAGCACCTACTGCTGCTCCTGCTGGAACATTTCCTGGACAGCCACAACCTAATCCGAAAGGACATGCAAATCCTGTTATATTGAGAAGTGGAAAAGAATTAGATGGACCCATTGATCCGAGACTTCAGAATCCAGCCATGTACCAAAGGCCTGATAGCAAAACAACTGAGAAGGAAAATGAACCCAAGGAAAAGGAAGATAATGAACAAGAGGTCGTAAATAAAGAAAAACCTTATGTGCCTCCACCACCCTATAAACCACCTATTCCGTATCCTCAAAGATTTGCAAACTCCAAAACTGCAGGGCAATTTAAGAAATTTGTTGAACTTCTGAAACAATTAAACATCACAATACCTTTTACAGAAGCTATCACTCAGATGCCCTCATATGCTAAGTTCCTTAAAGAAATCTTATCCAATAAGAAAAAGATTGAGGATAACGAAACAGTTACACTTACTGCTGAGTGTAGCGCGATAATTCAAAACAATATGCCTCCTAAGCTGAAAGACCCAGGTAGTTTCTCCATACCTTGTGTAATTGGAAAGTTTGTCATAGACAAAGCTCTATGCGACTTAGGTGCCAGTATTAGTGTAATGCCCTTATCCATATGCAAGAAGCTTGATATGGGAGAATTAAGACCAACTAAGATGTCTGTTCAATTAGCTGACCGCTTTATTAAATACCCGGTTGGTATACTAGAAAATGTTTCAGTTCGCATAGGACAATTTTATATCCCTACCGATTTCATAATCATGGATATTAAAGAAGACTCCACTACTCCTATCATACTAGGAAGACCATTCTTAGCTACCGCTGGAACCATTATAGACGTGAAGAGGGGTAGGCTAACTTTTGAAGTTGGTGAAGAGAAGGTTGAGTTTATTTTGACACAATTCTTACAAGCTCCAGCTATAGACGACACATGTTATCTAGTAGATGTCATAGATGAGTGCGTAAGAGAAATAGAGATAGAACCAACCACATACTCAGATATTCTAAAAATTCTAATACCCCCGATTTTTGAAGATGATAATTGGCGTGAACCTTATCAAGACGATAGCCTAAGCGAATGTTTAGCGCTTACAACAGACATCTGCCTTGCCCGAAGAAACCAGCTCTAGAACTGAAAACACTACCCAATAATTTGAGGTATGAATTCTTGGATGCAGAACTCGAACGACCTATGATAGTCAATGCAGACTTAGGACAGACCGAAACTAAGAAACTTTTATATGTCTTAAGAAAATACCCAACTGCGTTAGGCTATAACATCGCTGACCTTAAAGGAATAAGTCCTTCTATTTGTATGCATCACATTATGCTAGAGGAAGACTGTAAGACCTCTAGAGAACACCAGAGAAGGATCAATCTAATCTTAAGTACTGTAGTCAAGGATGAAGTGAAAAAAATTTTAGAAGCAGGAATTATATACCCGATATCAGACAATAAATGGGTTAGCCCAGTACATATCGTACCAAAGAAGGGAGGTGTTACAGTTGTTAAGAACTCCAAAGGCGAATCTATAACACAAAGAGTTGTAACTGGAAGTAGAATGTGTATCGATTATAGAAAACTGAACAAAGCTACTCGTAAAGATCATTTCTGTTATTTCTTTGATCCTGTGGTTGGCATTTATTTTGCTAAAACTATTCTAGCAGCAAGATGTTGAAACATGATGTTCTAGGTTGCTGCATTCAACATGTCGAATGAAGATGTCCTATACCTGCTCGTAGGACATCGCATCTGGATTCAGTTTTAAAGCAGATTCTGTTGCTGAGATTTGTTACTGAATATTCTGTGAATATTTGGTTATCCTATGTGGCATCCAAAGCATTTTTGGATTGTGTTTATTTGTTGGTCATTCGGATTTTTAGCTGTTTCTAATTATGGAGACATATTAGGAAACTTTAGATTGAAGACCTATTTTGTTGGAGTTTATTTTGCAGATTTGTGAGCAGCCTATTTGCTGCGTTTTTGAAGCCCAATTCAGTCCAGATTAAATGCTATATATTGACTGGTGTAAACCTAGTTTACGGGTGGAACTTACATGTGTTTTTGTTAGGGTTTTCGAGTGTATTTTGTGAGCCTAACTGGTATCATTCTGATAACAGTATAAGGACTGGTTTTTGTGTTGTAAGTTCTGTCAGTTACTCATAAGCTTTTAAGCATTGAGTTTCTTGTGTGTCAATTCTCATAAGCTTTGAAGTATTGAGAATTGTGTGTTTTGAAAGTGTGACTTTCGGTTGTTACTTGTGTGGAAAGAAACCAATCACGGGTTGTGGTTGTAGAGGGATTTGAAGAGGGCCTCATACCTAGGTGAGTCTTAGGTAGAAGTCATAGAAAGGGTAGTGATTAAGTGAGCAGATTATTTGGTTATTGTATGATCTGTGAATTAATACTATCGTATATTGGTTTCGTCCCTGGCTTGGTAGCCCCCAGAGTAGGATTATTGATCTGAACTGGGTAAACATATCACTGTGTTATTTTCTTTCTGCACTATTATTTTTATTGTCAACTTGTTCATTGTGTTGGATATCAGTGTCTCAACATCTGTGTAGGACATCTGATATCTGTGCCAGAATTTCAATTGGCATCAAGAGCTTGCACCCTTAATTGGTTCTGGGTGAGATTCAGGGAAGGTACTTTCTGGTACAATGGACAAGGATGGATGATTTTTGAACAAACCACCTCTGCTTGATGGTTCCAACTATGACTATTGGAAACCAAGGATGATAGCATTCATCAAATCCATGGATGATCAAGCATGGAAAGCTGTTTTAAAAGGATGGGAACCCCCAGAGGTTAAAGATGAAAATGGTACCCCTACTGATGTGGTGAAGGAAGAGGAAGACTGGGATGATGCAGATTACAAAGGGTCCGTGGGAAATTCCAAAGCCATGAATGCTTTGTTTAATGGTGTCAACAAGAATATCTTCAGGTTGATTGAACATTGCACCATTGCAAAAGAGGCGTGGGAGGTCTTGAAGGTTGCTCATGAAGGGACTTCAAAGGTGAAGATGTCAAAACTTCAGCTTCTCACTAGCAAGTTTGAGAGTTTGAAGATGAAGGAGGATGAGAGCATTCATAATTTTCACATGAACATTATTGAGATAGCTAATGCCTCTAGTGCCCTAGGTGAAAAGATGTCTGACAGCAAACTGGTCAGAAAAATCCTCAGATCTCTACCTAAGAGATTTGACATGAAAGTGACTGCTATAGAGGAAGCTCAGGATATAGACAAGATGAAAGTGGATGAACTGGTGGGATCCCTTCAAACATTTGAATTTGGGATCAGTGAAAAGTATGAAAAGAAGAAGAGCATAGCTTTTGTGTCAAATGCTGGTGACTCAGAAGATGAAGGTGACCTGGTCAGAGATGAAGGGGTGTCTAAAGATCTGGTATTGCTTGGAAAACAATTTAACAAAGTATTGACAAGGATTGACTGGAAGTCAAGAGCAAATGCTCAGAACAAGTCACTCGACATCAGTAAAAACCAGGATGGAGGCAGAAGATCCAGAACTGAAGAAGACTCTAATCAAGGGAAGAGAGTTCAGTGTTTTGAATGTGAAGGATATGGGCACATAAAGACTGAGTGTCCCACGTATCTCAAAAGGCAGAAAAAGGGCTTATTAGTGTCTTGGTCAGAAAGAGAGTCTGAGAGTGATCTTGAAGAAGGATCAGCAAAATTGGTGACAGCCTTGACTGCGATCTGTAAGGCTGATGGAGAAACTACTTGTGAGTCTGACTCTGACAAAGAATCCTATATTGGAGAACTCACTAAGGAAGAAGTCTTCACAGGGTTCTCAGAGTTGTGTATCAAGAATGAAGAAAGGTGCCAGATAATATTAGAACAGAAGGTTCTGATAGCTCAACTAGAAGATGAGAAGGAAGAACATCTATCAACCATTGCTGATCTGAAAGAGGAGGTTGAATGGCAAAAGTCAAAACTTGACAATATGACAAAATCTATAAGAATGCTGAACAATGGTACCACGCAGCTGGATGAGATTCTTTAGACTGGGAAAGATGCTGGAAATGTGCAAGGCCTTGGCTTTAACAATCAAGCAGAGACTTACAAGAAGCCTGTATTGAAGTTTGTTCCTCAGAAAATAAAGCACGAAGAGGGGATGTCAAATCACATGTTTCAACATCAGATGAAGCATCAGAAAAGAGTTTGTAGATCAAAGTATAAACCATGGAGATGCCATTACTGTGGAAATATTGGTCACTTAAAGTCCTTTTGCTACAAGTTGCACGGCTATCCCAAAACTGCTCATCAACAAAATAAAGGACAGAGCTGGGCTAAAGTGAAGAGAAGATGGACTCCTAGAAATATGATGGCCGGTCTCATAGCACATACCTCTCTTAGAGCATCCGCAGGGGAAGATTGGTACTTTGACAGTGGTTGTTCAAGACACATGACTGGTGTGAAGAAATTCTTGTCAGATATCAAGCCTCACTCCACCAATTATGTCACTTTTAGGGATGGATCAAAAGGTGAAATAAAAGGTGTGTGAAAGCTGGATTACACGGGACAACCAAATCTGGATCATGTTCTATTTGTCAAAGGGCTGACCGCAAATTTGATCAGTATAAGCCAACTGTGTGATGTAGGTCTCAAGGTAAATTTCAATAAATCTGAATGTCTAGTAACCAATGAGAAAGATGAAGTTGTTTTGAAGGGAACCAGGTCTAAGGATAACTGCTATCTGTGGAATCCTCAAGAACCGGAAAGTTTGTCTACATGTTTGATGTCAAAGGAAGATGAAACCAAACTGTGGCATCAGAAATTGGGTCACTTACACCTGAAAGGGATGAAGAAAGTTATGTCAAGTGAAGTTGTTAGAGGTATTCCCAAGCTGAAGATTGATGAGGATAAAATATGTGGTGAATGTCAAGTTGGGAAGCAAACAAGGGTGTCACACAAGAGGCTTCAACATCTTACCACAACTTCTAGAGTTCTGGAACTGCTTCACATGGACTTAATGGGACCTATGCAGGTCGAAAGTCTTGGTGGGAAGAAGTATGTCTATGTTGTCATTGATGATTACTCCAGATTCACCTGGATAAGCTTTATCAGAGAAAAGACTGAAGTATTTGCAGCCTTCAAAGAGTTGTGTCAAAGGATTCAACGGGAAAAGGATTGTGGTGTTGTTCGAATCAGAAGTAACCATGGGAAAGAATTCGAAAATAGCAGGTTTGAAGAGTTTTGCTTATCTGAAGGAATCACTCATGAATTCTCATCACCGATCACTCCTCAGCAAAATGGTGTGGTGGAACGCAAGAACAGGACTATACAAGAGTATACAAGAGTAATGATTCATGCCAAAAAGCTCCCATATCATTTTTGGGCTGAAGCTATGAATACTGCTTGTTATATACACAATAGGGTGACTATCAGATCAGGTACTTCTGTCACTCTTTATGAGCTATGGAAAGGTAGAAAGCCAAATGTGAAGTATTTCCATGTGTTTGGAAGTAAGTGCTATATCTTGGCGGATCGTGAGCAGAGGCGAAAGATGGATCCTAAGAGTGAGGAAGGAATATTTTTGGGATACTCTACAAACAGTAAAGCATATAGGGTCTTTAATTCCAGAACTAAGGTGATGATGGAATCCATGAATGTGGTGGTTGATAACTCTGGCAAAGACGAAGATGTCCCAGATGATGTTGGAGCATACCTTCCCATGAACAATGAAATCTCACAAGACATTGAGTCTGTAGAAGATAATGCTCAAGAAACCGACACTAGACCTGAGAATGAAGAGGTAGAGGATGCTAACAAGGGACCCTCTATAAGGATTCAGAAGGATCACCCTAAGGAATTGATTATTGGAGATCTGAATGAAGGTGTAAGAACCAAAACGAGGGAGGCTGTGTCAAATGCGTGTTTTATTTCAAAGATTGAACCAAAGAATGTCAAAGAAGCATTGACAGATGAGTTATGGATAAGTGCTATGTAAGATGAACTTTGTCAATTCAAGAGGAATGAAGTTTGGGAACTGGTACCACGACCAGCAGGAACAAATGTGATTAGCACAAAATGGATTTATAAGAATAAGTCTGATGAACAAGGAGTTGTTACCAGGAACAAAGCCAGATTAGTTGCTCAAGGATATACACAGATTGAAGGAGTAGACTTCGATGAAACATTTGCTCCTGTGGCTCGATTGGAATCCATCAGATTGCTGCTAGGAGTGGCATGTTTGTTGAAATTCAGACTGTTTCAAATGGATGTCAAGAGTGCTTTTCTGAATGGCTATCTTAATGAGGAAGTCTATGTTGAGCAGCCTAAAGGTTTTGTGGATCCAAATTTTCCTGATCATTTCTTCAAGCTAAAGAAGGCTTTGTATGGGTTGAAGCAAGCTCCACGAGCTTGGTATGAAAGGCTGACTGAGTTCTTAGTCAACCATGGGTACAGGAAGGGTGGTATTGATAAAACAGTTTTTGTCAAGGAGAAGGATGGGAAACTAATGATTGCTCAGATTTATGTAGATGATATTGTGTTTGGTGGGATGTCGGATGAAATGGTCCAACATTTTGTCAACCAAATGCAGTCTGAATTTGAGATGAGCTTGGTAGGTGAATTGACCTACTTCCTTGGATTACAAGTTAAGCAGATGGAAGATTCCATTTTTATTTGTCAGAGCAAATATGCGAGGAACATTGTGAAGAAGTTTGGACTGGATAATTCCAAGCATAAGAGAACTCCTGCTCGTACTCACTTGAAGTTATCCAAAGATGAAAAGGGAGTGAATGTTGAACAAAGTTTATACAGAAGTATGATTGGCAGTCTGCTGTATCTTACAGTAAGTAGGCCAGATATAAAATTTGTTGTTGGTGTGTGTGCAAGATACCAAACAGAACCCAAGGTCATTCACATCAATCAAGTTAAGAGAATTCTTAAGTATGTGAGTGGTACATGTGATTATGGGTTGTTGTACTCCCATGACTCAAGTCCCATTTTAGTAGGTTACCGTGATGCTGATTGGGTTGGAAGTGCTGATGATAGGAAGAGTACCTCTGGAGGATGTTTCTTTTTGGGAAATAATCTTATTTCATGGTTTGGTAAGAAGCAAAATTTTGTATATCTTTCTACTGCTGAAGCTGAGTACATAGCAGCTGGAAGTAGTTGTGCTCAACTGGTGTGGATGAAGCAAATGTTATCTGAGTATAATGTCACACAAGATGTCATGACATTATTTTGTGACAACCTGAGTGCTATTAATATTTCCAAAAATCCCATTCAACATAGCAGGACTAAGCACATTGATATCAGGCATCACTTCGTCAGAGAACTTGTGAAGGACAAAGTCATAACTCTTGAGCATGTGAGCACAGAAAATCAGCTTGCTGACATATTTACCAAGGCTCTGGATGCTGTTCAGTTTGAAAACCTGAGGAGCAGACTTGGGGTTTGCATTCATGAAGAACTATAGCAATTAATGTTCCTTCTGGCTGCCAGATTGGAAAGATTAAAAGAGGTGCTGGTAGTGCAGTGTGTGAATGGAGGGAAAATGCTGAAGATTGAGCATGACACTTGGTCATGTGATGTAGTGTGCATCTACTCTCTGATGCTGTTTATTCTGGTTTATGATTTGACCATTTCTCAAATATTAAAAGCTGTTCTACTTGTTCTACTTGCCTTTGTCATATTTCTGGCTAAAAAGGGGGAGTAGTATGGTTGTGTGTTATGTGCTTGTGCTGGTGCTGCAGCTGAGGGGGAGAATGTGGAATGTTGCTGCAGTTGAGGGGGAGTTTTGCTTTGCTGCTATGCTGTGCTGTGGATTGTATGCAGTTGAAGGGGAGTACTGCTATGCTGGAATTTTTTTTGCATATGTGTGCTGTTGGTATTTCGCTGCTGTCTGATATGGATATTTTTTGTATGCTTCTTTACAAGTTTCTTTTTGGTGTGTAGTTTTAGCCAAAATAAGCCAAAGGGGGGATTGTTATTTCTTTGATTCTATGGTTGGCATTTATTTTGCTAAAACTATTCTAGCAGCAAGATGTTGAAACATGATGTTCTAGGTTGCTGCATTCAACATGTCGAATGAAGATGTCCCATACCTGCTCATAGGACATCGCGTCTGGATTCAGTTTTAAAGCAGATTCTGTTGCTGAGATTTGTTACTGAATATTCTGTGAATATTTGGTTATCCTATGTGGCATCCAAAGCATTTTTGGATTGTGTTTATTTGTTGGTCATTCGGATTTTCAGCTGTTTCTAATTATGGAGACATATTAGGAAACTTTAGATTGAAGACCTATTTTGTTGGAGTTTATTTTGCAGATTTGTGAGCAGTCTATTTGCTGCGTTTTTGAAGCCTAATTCAGTCCAGATTAAATGCTATATATTGACTGGTGTAAACCTAGTTTACGGGTGGAAATTACATGTGTTTTTGTTAGGGTTTTCGAGTGTATTTTGTGAGCCTAACTGGTATCATTCTGATAACAGTATAAGGACTGGTTTTTGTGTTGTAAGTTCTGTCAGTTACTCATAAGCTTTTAAGCATTGAGTTTCTTGTGTGTCAATTCTCATAAGCTTTGAAGTATTGAGAATTGTGTGTTTTGAAAGTGTGACTTTTGGTTATTACTTGTGTGGAAAGAAACCAATCACGGGTTGTGGTTGTAGAGGGATTTGAGGAGGGCCTCATACCTAGGTGAGTCTTAGGTAGAAGTCATAGGAAGGGTAGTGATTAAGTGAGCAGATTATTTGGTTATTGTATGATCTGTGAATTGATACTATCGTATATTGGTTTCATCCCTGGCTTGGTAGCCCCCAGAGTAGGATTGTTGATCTGAACTGGGTAAACATATCACTGTGTTATTTACTTTCTGCACTATTATTTTTATTGTCAACTTGTTCATTGTGTTGGATATCAGTGTCTCAACATCTGTGTAGGACATCTGATATCTGTGCCAGAATTTCAATTTCCCTTTCCTTTCATCGACCAAATGTTGGAACGATTGGCCAAACATTCTTATTTCTGCTATTTAGACGGTTATTCAGGATTCTTTCAAATCCCGATACATCCTGATGACCAAGAAAAGACAACCTTCATATGTCCCTATGGTACATTTGCTTATCGACGAATGCCTTTGGACTATGTAACGCTCTTGCAACATTCCAAAGATGCATGATGTCAATTTTCGCTGATTTTATAGACGACATTATGGAAGTATTTATGGACGATTTTTCTGTTTGTGGGCAGAGTTTTGAAGGATGTCTATCGAACCTAGAAATGGTACTTGAAAGATGCGTAAAAGTCAATCTCGTATTAAACTGGGAGAAATGCCATTTCATGGTAAATCAAGGAATCGTACTTGGACACGTTGTATCCGACAGAGGGATTGAAGGTGATAAAGCTAAGATAGAGATTATAGAAAATATTCAACTTCCGAAAACCGTACGAGAAATACGAAGTTTCTTAGGAAACGCCGGTTTCTACCGACGATTCATAAAAGATTTATCGAAAATTACCAAACCTCTTACCGGTCTATTAATGAAAGACGCTGAATTTATCTTTGATGAGAAATGTGTAAAAGCGTTTGAACAGTTAAAAACGGCTCTCATCACTGCACCTATCATGCAACCACTAGATTGGAGACTACCCTTTGAAATCATGTATGATGCGAGTGATTATGTCGTAGGTGCAGTTTTAGGACAAAGGAGGGATAGAAAACTCCATGCTATTTACTATGCAAGTAGAACCTTAGACCCTGCTCAAATGAACTACGCCACCACAGAAAAAGAACTTCTAGCCATGGTTTTTGCCCTTGACAAATTCCGTTCTTACCTAGTGGGAGCGAAGATCATCATTTATACAGACCATGCGGCTATTAGGTATTTACTAAACAAAAAGGATGCAAAACCTAGACTGCTAAGGTGGATCCTGCTTTTACAAGAATTTGATTTAGAGATCAAAGATAAGAAAGGAACTGAAAATGTAGTAGCAGACCACTTATCCCGATTACATGGCATCAAACCAGAGCCAATCCCTATTAATGACGATTTCCCATATGAACGACTCATAGCCCAACTTGAAAGTGATACGTCTAAACTACATTTAAATGAACCAAAAATAGAAGAATTCGTGGAAGAAATTAACTCACACACAATACTGCCATGGTATGCTGACATAATCAACTACTTAGCAGCTGGAGTACTTCCACCAGACTTATCCTATCAACAAAAGAAAAAATTCTTTCAACATCTAAAACATTATTATTGGGATGAACCTTTGCTCTTTAAGCGAGGAGCCGACGGTATTTTCCATCGTTGCGTCCCTGAAACTGAAATAGAAGACATCATCTCTCAATGTCACTCTGCTCCTTATGGAGGACATGCAAGTACTTCAAAGACATGCGCTAAGATTCTGCAATCCGGCCTATTCTGGCCTAACCATTGGAAGGATGTCCACATTGCAATACTAAACTACGACCGGTGCCAACGCACTGGTAACATATCAAGACGCGATGAGATGCCCCAAAAAGGCATATTGGAAGTAGAAGTCTTTGATGTATGGGGGATTGATTTCATGGGACCTTTCCCATCATCCTTTGGAAATAAATATATACTCGTAGCTGTCGACTAAGTTTCAAAATGGATTGAGGCTATAGCTTCTCCTACAAATGACACACGAGTAGTCATAAAGCTTTTTAAAAACACGATCTTCCCCAGATTTGGTGTGCCGAGACTTGTCATAAGTGACGGTGGCTCCCATTTCATATAAAAAATATTTGACAAGCTACTATCGAAGTATGGAGTAAGACACCGCGTAGCAACACCATATCATCCACAAACTAGTGGGCAGGTCGAGGTCTCGAACAGAGAGATAAAACAAATCTTAGAGAACACCGTCGCCACCTCTAGGAAAGATTGGTCATCTAAACTTAATGAAGCTTTATGGGCATATAGGACGGCCTACAAAACACCAATCAGAACTACACCTTTCAAACTAGTTTATGGTAAATCCTGCCACTTACCAGTGGAATTAGAGCACAAATCCTATTGGGCTATTAAAACCCTAAACTTAAGGTACGAAACCGCAGGTGAAAAGCGAATCCTAGATCTGCACGAACTAGAAGAACTAAGGCTAGACGCTTATGAAAAAGCCACAATATACATGGAACGAACTAAGAAATGGCATGATAAGCGCCTATCTAGAAAAGAATTCAGTGTGGGAGACGTTGTGCTCCTATTTAACTCAAGACTTAAACTCTTTCCTGGGAAACTGAGATGAAGATGGTCCGACCCTTTTGAAATAACCAGAGTGTTACAAAGCAGACCGATAGAAATTAAGGGTAGGAATAGCGAACCATTCATAGTAAACGGGCAACGTTTAAAGCATTATCATAGTATTAAAAATAGGGACTATTTAAATAGTCTTAGACTTTTAGAGTTTCCCGCTGACCCCCTAACTAAACTATCTATTTGTTTTCGCCAGGCTTACGACGTTAAAAATAGTGCTTAGTGGGAGGCAACCCATAATGATTGTCTTTTCTTTCTTTCTAAATTTTTTATTTCTTTACATTTTCTAAATTCTACTTTGTTTTCAAATTTCTAGTTTCATTTATATTTTCTTAAATTTTTTGGAAATTGTTGTGCTAATCATATAATTGCAAAATACAGGATTACAAAGTCTTTCTACATTTTCTGTTCTCCTCTTCTGATTTCATTCTTGCTTAATCACTTAAAAAATGGAGAACGAAGATAATATGTTGGTAGAATTCAGAGATGCAGCTCAGTGGCATCGCTATAAGGCTTTGTCTCTTCGACCCTTCGCCTTGACAAAATTTGCCCACAGACCCACCATGACCTCCTTAGGTTTAGGTGAGAGTATTGATTTCCTGTTTAACCAACTAGGATGGGAGGGTTTTGCTAAGAAGAAACACAGAACTTATCGTAGACTGACTTTAGAATTCCTAAGTTCATTGAGTTACAATCCTTACTGTGGAAAAGGCATTACTAGGGGCCGAATTACTTTTAGGTTGTTTGGATTTGATGTTGGTAGGTGAGCTTAATGCTTTTTGGGGTAGGATTTCAGGAAAACATGATTATGACATGAACCCTATGCTGTCAACTGAGATTCACAACCCAGCCATCCGATACTTCCACATGATCCTAGCCTACACCCTATTTGGAGAGCCTGAGAATGACAATACCGTTTCTAAGGATGAACTCTTCATTATCTTTTGTGCATTTCAGTCTCGAGAGGTTAACGGACTTACCTTCATGTTTAATAACTTTTGCAAAATTATCCGAAATGAAAACAACCCGATTCTAATAGGTGGTCTAGTGACTAAAATAGCCGATGCTATGGGATTCAGGACACGTCTCTCTGAAATTAACCCTTTTGGAAACTTTAGGCCTAAGAATATTACCTTTTGTTTCAATAGAGCCATGATTATAGACCGTGGTCCACATCATTTCCAGCTCCTAATAAATAATGTAGTTGTGCCACATTTTACTTTACCCAATCATGAGCGCACGAGCGTGCATAACTAACATAACTGGCTATACGACCTGGACGAACCACAGCCTGAACCCGAAGAAACATTTCCCGAGCCTGATATTGACCCTAAGACACCTCCTAATTATTATGACTTTGACTTTATGGAATACCAAAATGAAGATGACACTGCCACTCCTAAGGTTGATGCTAATACTTATGCTGCAAATCTGACTACCATCCTTAAAAATTTGGATGATTATCACAAAGAGATCACCGCCGTAAAGGGTGAACTGAAGACCATGCGACAAGATATTGTCGGCCTTATGGATCTCACGGTAGCACAATTTGATCACCTAAATCAAGCCGTGGCATCTTTGAAGAAACGCATGGGCTAGATTTTGAAGCACTGCTTTTTCCTATTTTACTGCTTTATTTTGAAACAATTTACTTTGCTTTCATTCTGTCTTTTTATGTTCAGGAACAAATAATTTACCTTCAGTTTTAATTTCTACTGCATGAATACACTGCTAGTCTTTGCTAGCATTTTTCCGGGTTTAATAAATTATTCAAATTTTCAATCATTATTATTGATCTTGATGGTATTTAATTGTTTTTGTCATTTTACTTTGCTCTTAATTTATTCTGTTATTTATCCATTTTAATTTCTGCATTATAATGTTACCTATCTACCGCTAACAATCCTTATGCGGAAAAGAAAAAAATAAAATGCTTGCTGATAAACTGCTGACGATCCCAGTTTTTGCAACTGTCACGACTGTGACAGGTGTGTGACGATCTTCACACGGGTTAAGAGCGCGTTCCCTGTTAAAACAGAGACGCTGCCTTTTCTTCTTCTTCTTTTCTTCCCATTCGTTTTCCCCCACCGTCCCATTAACCCTCATCTTTTAAACCGTCACACCATTATTCCATTGACCAAAATTAAAACCCTCCACAAAAATTCATCTTCCCACATTCTATTTAAACATCACAATAAACCATTTCCACATACACCCACTTTCTCCGAACACCTACTTCTTCTATACCACTTGTTTCTCTGTGCATGCACAATGGCTAGACAACAAAGGCAAGCTTCAGACCTTACAACTGTAAATTTCAGAGCAGGAGAAGCCGGTGAACGTCAGAGGACCAACTACATCAGTTTCCACCAATGATCCATGTAACCCACTCGATATGTCGACATTGCATGTCTCGAAGAATTGGGGATGCTTTAGGGAGTTAAATGGATGCTCCAGAATGCTGGCCTATGGCAACTCTGCACTCAAAGTCAACCTACCTACGAAGCCCTGACGCTCGAGTTTTTGAGTTCGTTCACGTACGTAACACCTTCTGGAGAAACGAACCAACTCACCGGTATAGCCACGTTCCGCATGTTTGGTTCTGAGTATAAAATCGGCCAAAATCAACTTGCCGAGATGCTTGGTTTCCACCATGGCGAGAATGTTCATTGCCGGGTGCCACAAGAAACATTTTTCCAAGCAGCATTTGATCTTTGGAATAGATTGACCGGGACTATGGTCGATAGCTGGGACAACCTCAACGCAACATACATTCAAAACCCGGATATCAGATATTTTCACCGCATTTTAGGAAACACTATATTTGCAAGGGACAACAACCACAAGGTGAACTCAAAAGAACTATTTTTCCTCCATTGTATGTTCAACCCCGAGCCTATCAACGCCGCTCCTTTTCTGTTAGCACACATCCAAGCAAACTGTGCTAGAGGTTCCAAACCCTTCTATTTTGGAGGGATTGTCACTTCTATTGCTCTAAGTTTGAACTTGGGGGACGAGCTTAATAGATTACCTTCCATGCCTCCGGTGTTGCTCGACATCGACTACTGCTGCAACTCACACCTCATCAAACTAAGAAGAGATGGCAAATACCATCCAATGGTCCGTGCAAGAACAGTTAGAAGTATCATTCTGCCTTGCAAGAACCGCATTGACCCTCAGAATATGGACAATTGGATCTTTGATTTGAATGCTCCCGAGCAAAATGCGGCTGCACATGATGATCAAAATCATGCACCTGTTGATGAGATGGAACAAGAGATGGACCAAATCGCCCCAGAAAACCAACCACCGCCTGCCCATGATGCCCCTTCGACCTCCCAACGTCGCAGCCGACCCGACCAAGACCCCGTTACAAATGAAGAAATCTTAAGAGCAATATGGCAACAAAACTAGCTGGCTGCCCAGAGAGAAGCACAACAACAGGAGCAACACAATGAAATAATGACTCTCATGCGTCAAATCCAGCAAGGGCAAGTTATCCAAGGTCAGAGGCTTGCCGGCGCCATCGATGAGATGGATGCCTTGACATTGCGAGTGCAGGACTTACATGATTACATCCATCACGTCGGCATTCCAGATCATGTGGCACAGCATGGACGAGGGCGCTCTAGAGGAAGAGGACGTGGGGTTCCTTGATTTTTTGTTTCTTTTACTAGTTTTTCTTGTTGTTCCCCGATATAGTGTGGGAGAGCTAGTCTATTTTCACTTTATTTCCCTTTCTATTTTTCCTTTTTCATATTTCCCTTTTATCAAAGTTTATATATATGAGAATTTTCGTTTAATATTTGATTCCCCCGCTTTACTCTGCTATATAAAAAAAATTTTATGATCAGTGCACAACGTGACATACCAATATATAGGCTATGTTAGGAAGTTGGGAAAGTTCTAACAAGATCGATACCGTCTTGACACCTTAGACCTCTTGCGTATGCGATGTCAGTTTCAATACTTATTATACCGATACCTCGAGTTCAGTCCTAAAGTAACCCCCAATAGTTTATATTAGCAGTCAGCACCGTCTTAATCACAAACCACGTGGGGAGCCGATGAATATAAGTGTTTGATGCCCAATCATGAAAAGAAGAATCTTTCTTATTTTTGTCTGCTGGGAAAAATAGAAGATGCACCAAATTTTACGGTTGCGAAGACTTACAAGAAAAGAAAGAAATCCGTTGTCGATTGGTTCAGAGGTACCTAATTCTGGACTTGGTAGGGCGAACTACGATTCGATCCCCCGCAATCTACTAATAGGATGTATAAAGGGTTACCACACTCGTGTATCAGGCCCTGTGCAAAAAGGGGATCAAAGTCACTAACTGGCTACTCCACTACGTGCGTGAAAAAGGCAAAGGGCTTAATGTGATTGCGTTAGAATAAAACCGGGTGAAACAGACACGAAAGCTTTGGGTTGAACTATAATAGAATGATTAGAACTGGATTGTACAAAAGAGAGGTCTATGATCATGCTTGTTGCTATGTGTCATTAATGTATCTTTAATGTTCTATACAAGTGCCTGTCTTACTAACGAGAA
Source organism: Lathyrus tuberosus (assembly GCA_022829125.1). Classification (NCBI taxonomy): domain Eukaryota; kingdom Viridiplantae; phylum Streptophyta; class Magnoliopsida; order Fabales; family Fabaceae; genus Lathyrus; species Lathyrus tuberosus. The sequence continues at coordinate 7,648,635 of JALAZF010000201.1, read as the reverse complement.
GCCATCTTTAATGTGCATTTGATAAAGTTTGTCCGATTTTAACTGATTGATTGCTTGAGGACAAGCAAAGATTCAAGTGTAGGGGAGTTTGATAACACGAAAATATATCGTATTTTTACTTTGATTTATGCTCAAATCTTATCCCATTTCCGTCTAATTTCCGATTATTCTGAGGATATTCAAGTGTTTTCGCAGGTATTTCAGTTTCCAAGCCAAGAATGAGAAAAGAGCAGAAAAGTTCAGAATGAGGAAATAACAGAGAAAAATAGCAGAAAAAGTAGAGAAATCAGATTTTGTGAGTGTGACGACCGTCACACATAGTGCCACGACCGTCATGAATTCAATAGCTGTCACGAGCGTCACGCAGCCCCCACGATCGTCACAGGTTCAAAAACAGAAACGTAACATTGGAGGCAGACGTGGTCACGAAGAGAGAGGTTTTCAGTTTCACACGTTCGACATTTCCTCCTATATTCCCTCAGACTCAAATGCAGTGGCAGTTCCAACTAGTGCTCCTACATTCTCACATACTGGAGGTCTATATATAGTGCATTTTGGCAAGGACGTGATACAGAGCTTTTACCCGAGAATTCCATATTTCTGCATTTTTTTCCAGAATTTTTACCTTCCCGTTTTTGCTTTCCTTTACCTTTCTTTTGTCCATTCATTATCGAACAGTGATAGTTTCTCACATCGAGGGGCTATCACACCTTAGTTTAGTTTTAAGTTTGCCTTCATTATTCATTTGTTTCGTAAATTCAAGCAAAAGCCTGCCGACTTGTGGAGGAATTGCTAGAACCGTATTCACCAGGTTTTTATCGTAATTCAATAATAGTATTATTTGTTTTTTACCATGTTTGTGTTAATGTTTAACTGTTCATGCGTATTTATGTTTGCTTTAATTAATATGTCAAGCTAAACTCATTTTATCGGTATGTAATTGAGTAACTGGAATGGATTCAGTAATTCTAAGCTAAAATCATAAATCAACTTATTTTCTGGCTTCGATTTCTTAATTTAAAATCAACTTTTATTACGAGAGTAAAAAGGTAGCAAAGGTTAAGGTCAAGACCACGAGAGTGTGAGATTTTACCCGGATAGCTGAAATCGGGCATTGGTTTTAAAAACAGCGAGAGCGCTTTAAAGTTAATTAGGACTTATTAGTTTTCAAAAATTATTTTTAAACTCAAATGGGCTAGCGAGAGCAGACATTATGATTTAAAGGTATAGTCTGAAGCAATAACCACGAGAGTGTGAGGTGAGGGCTTTTAAACTGGTATTTTCTACAGAATTATATTGTGACTAATTTTTATATGCTTATGTTTCATTGAATCCACGATGCTGTACTGGATTATGTACCGATATCCTAATCTTAACTAGTGTATTTCTAATATTTAGTTTCCCTTTTTATTTCCCTTTTTGATCTAAAACCAAAACATCTTCGCCTTAGCTAAACACAGTAACAAAACCGTAGCACTAGGTTGATTATCAGGTCTCTGTGGGATCGATATCTTTATTACTACGCGATAGGCTGTGCACTTGCAGTTAGTAACCGTTAGACTCAGAAAGTCACGATCAGATGTTGCTTATAAAACACTTTTTTTTAAATTCAAGTGGGGGATTGTTGTAACATAATGTCAATATTTCAATATAGGAAGATTAATTTGAAAAGTTTCTTAAGTCCCACATTCTGTGTTTTTTGAAATAAAATATTAGTCCCACAATGCTTAGGTGATATATCTCAGTTAGCTCACTTTTTTACATAAGAAAATTCCATGTTTTATTCCAAAACAAACCAAAAAAATTCTTTTGTTGAGTTTTTTCCTTTCTTATTCTCATAACTCTACGTCTTTCGGATTATCGAAATGCCAACTTCTCCCTCTTTCTTTCTACTCGTTGAATTTTTCGAGTACTTTCTTGAATTCTTTAGAGAATAGTGTTAATTTCTTCTCGTTTGAGTTGAAAAATTATAAGTATAATTTTTGGATTCTCTTTAGAGAATTATTCATATTTCTCTTTGTTTGAGAAATCATTTTGAATGGCCAAATGACCCTTATTGAATTTTCTTTGGAGATTATTGAACTTTCTTTTGATTTGAGAAATTACTATGACGGGTCGTTATACCAGATATTACGAGCGGCATTTATATAATATTCGAGTGGTTTTTGTACTATCAGAAGGTGTATTTCTAGATCGATTATCTACCATGCAAATAGTAGTTGTATAGTATAGAACTGTACCGTTTTATCTTGGATGCACTGCGTTGGTTTGTGTGCTTTGCATAATTTTAAGCAGTGTTGTGAAACATTTTAAAGAAAGCGAACCGTTTTACGACTCATCCTAATATCTTCTTCTCACTAGTGTAAAAAGAATAATATAATTTGAGAATTTACACCCATTATACTAAAAACGGGTATAAATAAAAAACACGGTGGCAATTTTGTAAATAAAATCTCATTTTAAGTTTTAGCGCGTAAGAATAGACACCTTACTTTTAAAAAACGGGGGTAAAATTGAAAAATAATTTGTCATCAAACTCTATTACTCCAGTTATATTAAAAAAGGGTGTAAATTTTAGAAACCAAATAAAATGTTTTTGCCCCTTAATAATAACTTTTACTATTTTTATCTTTATTTATTCAATTGTTAATTTATTAATAAAATTTCAATTAGAATTATTTTACTTACGGACATAATTTAACCATCACTAGAAGTACATTTTTGTTTTATGTTGCAAATTATTATATTATTATATTATTTACAAAATTATACCAAAAAAAATTTGGAGCTTTACCAAAAACAAAGGGAGACTCGTAGTTCGTAGTTTCTCGGACTCTAATCGCTCGAACCCTAAAATCATTCAATCGATAAAACTCAAAATAGTTTGAATCGTTCGTCCTGATTTCAATTTCAACTGTTTCAGCTTTAGCCTAAATCACTCGAATCGTATCAATTTCTTAAACCGCAAAGTTAGATTCCAACTGCTTCAATATCAAAATCAATTATTTGAATTTTTCCGACATCAATCATTTCAGCATCAATTGTTCAAATCGCTCTCAGTAGTTCAAAATGTGTTTGTTTCAAGCACAAATTTCAGGTATCAATACGATTTTTTTATGTTGCATATAGTGAGTTGATTTGAGTTGTTGATCAAATAGAAAGTTAAGGGGACAATTATTGTTTTGAGGATTAACAGATAGGGATTGAAATATTTTCAAGATCCCGAAGATTATCTTTTGTGCGAGTCTTGTTTATCCTACCATGTTACAAGAGTCACAATTAAAATAATTCGATTTAAAATGTATGCAATTTCATTATTTCTTCTTAAACTCCTGACTAAGTTGGTACAAGTATCTGCCAATTAAAATCAGCTGTTTTTAAGTAGACCTATCAGGAACACAAATTTAGTATTAGGAATGAAAATTCCATTTAAGACTACACAAGGGGGTCTAATACCGTTTTATATGGTAGTCAAGATCAGATTTAAAGTGTTGTTTATAAAAGAAATATCTAATAGAATGATATATACTTTTGCATAAATAACAGAAAGTGTGGTGATAAATCCTATTCTTGCTTGCTGGAAGTTGAATTCAATTCAGGGTTTGATTTTTTGTTTCATACTTGATATTTATATGGTATATTTAATTATTTTATATTTTAGGCCTTTGGTTGAATGCATAGGACTGTAGATTTCTTGTGAGCATGGCTTCCCTAGTTTGCCTCATTATACTGCCTGTAATTGTTGGTATTCAGTTTGTATGTCATTTCATTTCATACAATACTAGTTGTTAATTCTCAATGTAAAATACCTTCTTACAATACACAAATTTTACTAATATGGGTTACTCATTTGTTTCAGTTCAAGGGAAACCATCAATGACTGTTGTTAATTCATTAGCTTTATTTTCCAGCACTAGAGAAGAAGCATCGCCTCCCTTTATGTTTGGATTAACCACAATAAGGGAGGCGGATTTTTTTTTTTTAAAATCGCCTCCCTTTATGTTTGGATTAACCACAACAAGTTTAGTTGGGCAAGTCCAGTTGTGATTTTTGCATTTGATTCAATCTTAATAGTTTAAGTCTCAATCGTCCAATAACACTTTCTCTTTGAATTTAACACGTATATCTCCCATAATCTCATCCTTGTGCTTAGTATTTGTTCCCTTAATTTTGTAATGTTTATATAATAAAACTTAAGGTTACCCTAAAGAACTATCTTAACAAGTGGTTTAATGACCTTAATTTACATAATGGAATTTTTTCTCACTATGTTTTTGTCGTGACATCAAATTTCCATGTATATTTAATAATTTAGTAATTTGGTAATAATTAAGACTTGTTGAAATCCTATTTGGATGCAAAGAAATTGAATGAGATTCAATTTGGTGAATCTGTTATGATCTGACTCGTATTTGTATTTCAGTGAAAAGGATTAGGCTGAAAACTTGATGATTGTTGACCTTCTAAGAAATGATCATGGTCGTGTATGTGATCCTGGATCTGTTCACGAGCAGCATCTTATGAATGTATACAAATATGCAATTGTCCACACAATGGTGAGTACATTTCTTGGGAAAAAGCAGTCACATGTAAGTGCTGTAGACCGTGCCAAAGATGCATTTCCCGGTGGTTCGATGACTGGTGCACCAAAGTTGAGATCAATGGAACTTTGATAGGAGCTGGAGGGGCAATTATTGCTCTGTCAAACCCAAAAGATGAATCCGAAGAGACGATCTTGAAAACAAAAGCACCAACAAGCACTATTTTTGTATGATTGTTCGTTAAATCTTATGTGTGAATTGCGGAATATTGATAAGTTTGAGGAAGTTGTAAAATATGGCAATTTTTGTGGAGCTCAACGGATGTATAAATCCATCAGTGCCAGGTTCAAAAAATTTCAAGCCTATGTTATCATTGTTATGCGTTTTCTTCTTCAATATAAATGTATATTATTTATCTTAAAGAAATTCATCTAGTTCCCAACAAGCAACAGTACAAGGGAGAAGATTTATTTGAGTTATTTTGATGCTAAGTTTTATGTCATCAGATCTTATAGTGAGGATGATATTCATAAAATTATGAAATATAATGTGTGTACAAGCACCCCTACTGGCAAAAAAAAGCTAGATGCAGCATATCAGGAAGCCAAGGAGAAGCCTGGCGTATGTCCCATATTTTTCTATTTTTGTTGAGTTAGCGATTTGCTGTAGTATTTTGTTTGACATTGTTATATTTGGTTTAATAAAGTCCCACTTTTTTCCTCAATGATTTCTGTTGTAGGTCAATACTGTTGGACAGTTTGTTGGTTTGGCTGAAATGGTGAGTCCACTTGATTTTGATAGAGTATTGGCAGCAAGACAGGTGGACTGGTTGCTATTTTGTGAAGTGGCATATCATAAAGGATATCCCAAATAATGTTTTGAGACCCATAACGCTAGAAAACAATGAATCAAACCTGTTACAAACAGCAGGGACACTCAAGACATATTTACTCAGAGATCCGTTATGTTCCTATGAACCCTGTCCACCTTTCATTAAGCAATGCTTAACTACATTCCTGTGCAGGTAAAATTTGAAAAGGGTATTGAAATTCTTAAAATATTCAAGGTGTATTCAAGCAAAAGATGCATTTTGAATGATTTTGGATTTTACGAGGTTTGTGAAAAGACAACTCGGAAGAAAAAAGACAAGGAACAATTGTTCACAAAAGAGATGGTATGCACCTTTACAATTAGTCATTTAATTTATTTCAACACACCTTAATTAAGGTTACTAAGATTCATTGAAGAACATGTAATTTGATCGGCCTCTCCTACTGATCAAAGATTTCAAATACCATGTTCAGTTACAGGTCAGCAAGTCCAATGATTTAACAACTCTTGGAACACAAATATTGCCCAAGTCTCATGATGGAACTTTGACGAATGAATCAACTACTCTGATGCAGCATAAACAAGGGAGAATCTTACAGAATTTAATAGACCTATTTCACCTACTGAAACCACCTGCAAACTCTTTGAATAACTGCTTAACTAAGATCTCCATTTTCTCATATGATTTGTTCACAACAAATGGTCAACAATACAACATATCTGCTATTGTTAATGAAAAATCTGAGATTGATCTTGCTAAGTATCAAGATCAAGTTATAATCATTTTAAGTGTCCTTTTCTACCTTATGGATTTGGATTCGCCACTATAGCTTCCGCCATTACACATGTTGTTTGCATCCATGGAAGGTATAATGCTCTAGACTCATTATTCAAAGTCAAACTATTTGATTAGGTATTAGTTAAAGATGTTTAATTGTTTATGATATCATATTATCAGGGAGATTATGAAGCGGTATCGGGCTTTGAAAAATGGCAAAGAAGATGGCAAAGAAGATATTCACATAATATTGATGAAAAATTACGAAGACATTCCTTCTGGTGGTTTTAATTGTTGTTAGGAGTGACACCTGTAAAAAAATACCTTGGTGGGAAATTCTCTTTGCGTCAATATTGTCTTTTATGTTTACCCTCCCAATTAGCACCGTAACTGCTACCACAAACTAGGTTGATATCTTGAAACTTTTACTTAAGAAGTAACATAATTTGTTTTTAAACTAAATGACTTAATGCTTTGAATACCATTGAATTGTTTTTTACATATTGATACAATTTTTGTTTGATGTATTGAGTTGTTGGTACGCGATATATGAAGATTAGAAAATCTTTTTTTTGGCTGTTTTTTTTATTGAATGTCTAGGATTATTTAAAAATATTTTTCTTCATTGTTTGAGCGATGTTAATTTTATTGGCAAAAGTTCAATGGTAATAAAATTAAATATAATATAATTAACAAATATTTACATGTGTGATAACTAAAATAGGGTGTAATATATCATATTTTTCACCCGTGATAACTAAAATATGGTGTAGTATATCACGTTTTTACACCCTATTTACAGAAAATAGAGTGTAAATTTGTAGACATTCATATTAAGCATTAATCATTTTACACCTGATTTTTATCAAATGTGGTGTAAATTTGTTTGAATTAAATGTATATATGTAACGATTTACACCCGTTTTTTCTAAAAAAAAAGGGTGTAATATACCATCTATTTACACCCGTTTTAAAATGGGTGTAAATTTGTCAGACATTTCTCACCCGTTGAATTAACACCCTCTAATAACAGGTGTAAATGTATAAAAAAATGGGTGTAAATTTCTCTTTTTGCACTAGTGTCTATGACTATTTTCAAAATATAAAAAACAACAATTCATCTTAATTTCATTTCTCTTCACGACACTGTATTATATTTTTTTTAAAAGACAAATAATTAGATAAATAGAAGAGATAACTAGTATAAAAAATATAAGGAGCTAACAACAAGAAATGCACGAAAAAATCTACTAAAGAAAAAGAGACATAAGATAAAACACAATAGTAAAGAAAAAAAAAAACAAAGGCTATGAGCACCACAGAAACCATCAAAAGAACCTTGTTAAATTTTAGAAAAACGAATCATCATCGACAAAGCAATATTGACATAGACAGAGAGAATAGAGATATCAAATGTCAATGTAACCTATTGTCTTGAAGTATTTTTTGGCTGCTAGAGTTCAATTATTAATTTTTAAGAAGGCTGTTAGTCTAAATTATTCAGCAGAACATGTTTCATTTTAGATTAAGAGAGATACACTTTGTACAACTAAGATCAGAAAAAACTACTCATCTCATAATAATTTTATAATAAAATTTGCATACTGTGAATCCTTTTACAATGAAATAAACTGTTTTTTTTCATATTATCATAATATTAAAATTCAATGTAAACTATGTATTAACTTTTAATGAATTTACCACAAAATTTCATAGTTATTCTCTTGCCCAACTTTTTTTTTCTACACTCGATTGTAATTTTATAACTTCCAAGCAATGATTAAAAACGATGAAGAATAAAATAGATCATTGGACTTTAAAATATTAATAAATTTTTTGAGAGATATTAAATATAAATAAATAAGATGCCCTTTATTTGAAAATAAAAAACACATAATACAACATGAAACTAAAGATTCAAATAATAATATTGATATCCGATCCTAACCAAATCCCATAAATGAAACTAGTTAAGCCTGTGTACTTTTATTGAAAATGATGAAAACAACATGAAAAATAAATATTCATAAGGGCATCTCTTAAGACAGATCTAAGCCATCAGATTAAAAGAATCCAGAGGGTCCATATCCGCTGCTTCCACCCATATTGTTGAAACCAAACAAATGAGATTGCATCATAGGATTCTGGAAAAATTGTTGTTGAAACATTTGAGCTTGTTGAGGATTTGTCGGGTGATGGATTGGCATGTTAGAGTTGGAACCATTTCCAACAAAAAATGGAATAGTTTGAGTAGGTGCACCCTGAATTACAAGCCTATCAGCATGTTGTGAAACAAGTTTCTTAAGTTCCTCCAACGCCTTCTTGAATAATTCAAGTTGAGCCTTATTCATCCCATCAATCGGACAAGCCCACCAAAACTGAGTCTCAGTTGCCTTGCGCAAATGACTTAGCTCATCACCACGCTTCTTCTCAATGCCCAACTTATTGTTGATTTGCGTCAACTGGTTATTGAGATCTCGCACATTGGCGCTACGGTGAGCCTCAATGAATTGCATGGTGCCATTGTTTTGGGGTGGAACCCGTGACAAATAACGATCTATGACCGTATCAACATGTGGGTGACCAAAGGAAAACACCTTCTCACCAGGTGAGAATACAACCAGAGCAACATCAGCACCACAAAGTGTGCAAAGTTCACTGGCTTTCTTGAAGAGTCCACTACGGCGCTTCGAGAAAGTCACTTGCAAGTTGCTCTCATTGCTCATCTTTTTCATCTCAATCTTTTGGCGACCACGACTTTTCCTTCCAGTTGCCATGGTTGAAACTCAAAAAAAATAAAAGAGAAAAGAAAATGATGAATATATTTAGAACTGCAAACTAAGAAATGATACATTAAAATTGAGTGAGAAAAGCTCTTTTTATAGCCAAATTTCAAGTAAATAAATTTTCACTAGAATTTGAATTTGGCTAAAAAATTCAGAATCCGGTTTTTTTCAAATGTTAAATTTAAAATATTTCATGTATTGAGAGATTCACATCAAATCTCTTTTTACATTGTTTATAAGGTAGAAAATTCAATGTTGAAAAATAGCACTCTTTTACCATTTTTATATATTTTAACTTATTCAGCACATATTGGATAAACGTATGTAGTATGATAACTCAGGAACTTATAATAAATATGTTCATATAACTGTCATTATACAACAACAATAATAATAATCAAGAGTTCAATACATTTGTTAGAATGTTACTACTTAATCTATTCTCAAGGTTAATTTGATTTTTTTTTTTTTTTTGGTTTAGGGTTGTAGTATTTTCATTGTATTTTTTCCTATAATTTTTTTACTTGGGTAGAAAAAAAAAAAAGAAAAATCAATATAATAAATATTGAAACTTTAAAATAATTATTTTATATTACAAAATGAAAAAGTTTCAAGATAGAAAATACTTGCATTTAAAAATTTTCAAAATTATAAATTCAAATTACTTACCTTTTAATATTAAAATAACGGCCAACAATAATATAAGAATTTTCTATTAAAAATGGTAAAATTATTGTATTGATCGCGCGATACTACTGATGATAATGTGCGGTAAAATAGTGAAGATTATTTAAAAATAAAATGCGCGGCAAAAGAATGACAATTATTTTAAATATAATGCGCGGCAAAAGAGCGAAATTATTTTAAAATGTTATAATTTTTTGTATTTATTTTGTGTTAAACATTTCACTTTTTAATATCTTAATTTTTATAAACATATATTAAATATCGTTTGTGTCATTTCTTATCTAATTTCTAAATGCTTACATGTAAATGTTGTTTCTTTTCAAAATGTAATGCATTAGGTAACTTATAATCTTAATAGCATAAATACTAGTAATATATTCTGTCACTCACTTTTCAATAATTTCCTATAGTTGATATATTTGGTTAGATTTATTTAATTGTCACTTTTAAAAAATATATTATTATTTTCATTATTACTAGATAATATATTATTTTATTAAACATAAAATAGCTGTCAATGATAATATAAGTAATTTCTATTTTGGCTACCTATTTTAATATAAAAATAAGTGATTTAATTTAATCTAATGCAGACCTATTTTGAAGAAAATGGACGGTAGAAGAGTACAATTTAATTTAATAAAGGCTTCTATTTTTTATATTTATTTGGTGCTAAGCAATTCAAAATTTATTTTTATACATTTTTTGACTATGTAATATTGTTTGAGTAATTTCTATCCCAAACTTTAAAAGTTTTAGAAGTATAAAAGGTTAATTTATAAAAATGTAATGGATGGTAAAATGTAATGTGGTTTGAATGGAGGAGTGATACAAACAACAAAAACAAAAGTGTTTCTGTAAAAATTAAAAGTTCGACCTTCTAACATCGAAGAAGAATTTTAAATCCTTCTAGAAACAGCTATAAAATAGATATTTGTATTATTTTAATTAATAATAATGTTTATCTTTTTCAATTCTTAAAAAAATAGTTTGAATCTGGTTGTCATTTTTATAAAATATTATTATAATTATTGAGAAATAAATTAAAATTATGATACACATTTATTTAGTAAATTATAATATATTTTAATTAAAAAGGAAAAGTATAATTTTGAAATTAATTAATTTCTTAAAGTAATAATTTTCTTTAATTTAATTTATTCTGATAAAATATTCTATTTAATTTATTATATTAGATGTAAAAAATTATTTTATTTATTATCTGCAATATGTAGCTTTATGGTAAGGATTTGATTTTTTAACTTGAAGGGATATGGCTGTTAGTAAATATTTTGAATATTTTGTTTGTTTTTGCAAATAATTAAATATGGTTTATTATTCTCTATGTTTTACTCTCAATGCAAATGACTTATAAACCGGGGCCTTGATTTATTAAGATCTGTATGTATAATTTCCAAACAAATAACTTTTTTATATAAATTAATAACTGTGCTCATTCTTAAAAAAAAAAATACTTAATTTGTTGTTAACCTTGCTAGCTGGTTAGTTAGT